>OY728142.1:566064044-571064044 GCA_963277665.1 Viscum album
GGTTTTTGAAAAGGATAAACTTATTAGTAACAACTTCATAGAAAATTATATAAAATGTGAAATCATTTTAACGAAATTTTTTTTTTAAAGGTTCAGGCTGAAGCCTCAATTTATTATTTAAAGAAAAGACCTCTTTAGACTAGGGAGAGGGTGACCCATTACATAGCCCAAAGGCCCAAGGACATGTGGCCTGAATACAAGGCTTGAAAGCCCATTTTGGCCCAAAGGACCCCTCGGTGAACAGTACTGCTACAGTACCCGCGCTGCTACATTCCCTACTACAGTAACCACCACCGCTACAGTACCTGCTACAGTCCCTCCACTACTACAGTGTCGTCGCTGCTACAGTTACACGGCTGCTACAGTCTGCTATAGTGCCCCTGCTACAGTACTGCTATAGTGCCCTGCTACAGTACCCCCGACAATTCACCCCTGCCTGGATTTGATCCCGTGTCTTTTGGATGCCAAGCAGGAGCTTGTACCACTGGGGTACAAGATCATTGGAATAATGAAATATAATTTTCTGTTGTAGTAAACCCTTCATAAATATAAGGGTTGAAAAGGGTTAATAGAGTGGAAAAAACAAATCAAATTGAACTAAATATAAATAATACTAGTTAGTTTACGTTATTGAAACAGTTAAAATATATTGGAGAATATTTTATAATTTTTATTTTTAGTACGGTTTTGCCTTGTTTGGCTTAAAAATTGTTATCTAAAATCATATTATCAAATTAAGTAAATAAATATTTATTGAAAATAATCTTGATGATAATTTTCAATATATGGAATGTGAACATAATATAAATACTATATAATTTTTTATTGCGATTAAATATTATGGAAGGATTATAAATTTTAGTGAAAATAATTTCATCATGTTATATTTTAAAATAAAAATCCATAATTAGTTCGTTTTGGTAAGTTAAAAAAATATATTTTAATTTTTTAATTATTTTATACAGAATAATTTAATGGATGAATTCAATTTTTGGAATTCTAATATACTTTTTGGTCATATTTACATGTTTTTATTTATTATTAGGGATATTTTTATGATTTAATTTTTTTTAAATTTTTTTATCAATGTTTAATTTATTTTTTAATTATTAAATTCATTTATATAGTTATACTTTTTATGTTATACTTTTTTTGGAATATATTTTCTTCAATTTACTGCATATTCTAAATTTAGTGTCTAACTAATATTTATTTTTTAAATTGATTAAAATTGACAAGAGCTGATATAAAATGAGCATTTCATTTTAATAATTCTTTTGGATGATCATCAATTATTTTCAATTTCTATGCTAATGAAGTTGGTTTAAAATTAGTATATTTAAATAGGTTTCCTTAACAACTTAATACCAATTGTTCACAACCTAGAGAAATAAGAAAATAGAATAGTTATAGAACAATCATATCCAAGAAGCCTTATAAAATCATTAGAAGGATTCATATGATGTTTCTAATATAAATATTTTTTTAATGGAACTAATGTTGTAGAAATAACATAGAGATATAGATTTTTATTAATTGATATATATGCTTAAGAGGAATTTATAGGAGTATATATGTAGTGAACTTACATGAAATCCTGAATTTCTAGACCTGAATCAGAGAATTGGAAGGCCTCAAATTCACTCTTAGATCTCCAAAGGTTTACAACAATTGTTAAGGGTTAAAATATGCCACTATGGAATAATTTTCTTTTAGGGGAATCACTAACCCAACAATTTTGAATGTCTCTAATTAAAATAATTAATTTTAACACCTAAATATGAAAACATAAAAACATTATACAATAATAAAAATAATTTTTTTAAATAATACAACATCCTAACAAGTATAATGAAGCAACTAAGGCCTAATACATTGACTCTCACCTTCATATCTTTCATGTGGATATACCACTAACCATTGAAAAATAATGACACGTTTTTTTTCATAGTATAATATACAATAGTATTGGTATTTTCATAGAGGTTCTCACATAGAGGGTGAGTATAAACTCAGCAAGATTTCCCTAGTGACATTAAAATTTTCTCAGATAATGATAATGAATAAAATAAAAAGATAATATATTGTTTATAAATCATTTATAAAGAAATATAATATTTTATTTTCTTGTAAATATATATTTATTCTAACAAATAATATGGATATAATCATTCAAAATATGAATAATCTTTATGTTCAATCATTGTGTAACAATATACTAGATTATCAACCTTATATATAATCTCATTTTATAATAATTTTAAAATTATTTATAGGAAATTTATAGATAAGTAATATGACTTATATAACATAAAAACCCAGTTATACATAAACCTAAGGATAAAAATGATGTTTTACACATTTCAACCACTTAGTTTTACATTTACAAACATTCTAGATAGAATATAAGGGTTTAGATGTTTCAAACCCCTTAATAAATATAATAATTGACATGATTTGACCCATTTTATGAAGTAAAAGGGTTTTAATTAAAAAATGTCACCAATAACAACAAAACCATATGAGAAAATATAATCACAATTTTTTACAAAATATTAAAAAATTATTTTATCAGATTTTTCCAAACCTATAAAATTTATAGAAAAATGTATAATGTCTTGGATTTTTCTCTGGTTTATTTTAATAAATCAATTGAAAAAATTCATAGATTAGGAATTGAAAAGAAATTAGGTTATGAGGATGGGGGTTTCCATAAAAATCTCTGAATAATATTCTGTTTCTAATTAAAAATGCACAATTAGAAAAGTTGAACTTTAATAACTTCTTAATTAGTTTCCAAATTAGAAATATGAGGCCATTATTGTGTTCAGAATGGCAGGTTTACCTTTGGCGGGAGTTAACATTAGTTAGAGTGAGTGATTATTGAGAATATATTAAAAGGATGTAACCATAAATAAAATAATTAAATAAAAATATTTTATTTTAAAATCCTAATAAATCATGAACAGTGATTCAAATTTAAAATATGATACCACTATTGAGTTCATAATGTGGAATTTTACTTAGGCGGGGCCTAACATTGACTAGTGTGGGTTGACTGTGAAGGATATTTTATTAGTTTTAAAGGAGAATAAAATAAAGATAAAAAATATTTTTTATTTATTTTAATGTTTCGTAGATTCACAACAATTCTATGATTCCACGATGGAGCATCATATTTTATTTCATAAATGAAACAGTGTGGTTATGCTGCAACACAACAACATGAAAACACTGAAAGACATTTTCTTCATTTAACATCTTGGAATATATATGGGATTAGATTAAAAATACATGATAAATTCCCAAGAATTTTTGGATAATAATGTAATTAGAGAGACTACTCATTGGCCAACAAAGAATGCTGAAGAGATGGAAGATCGAGGTCACTAGTGGACGGATTTCCGACAACGGCGAACGTTTCTCACCGATCGATCCAAACTCCATGTAGTGTGTTTGTTTTATTTTGATATTTCTTCCCCATTCATCATCCCTATTAATAGTTTTTATTAGTCAATGAACATGCTAATTCATGGATCATGCATTATGTGGTTTGGGATGATTATGTTACATGGTTTGTTTTGAGATTTATCCATGTTTAGAATTGATTTCTATTTACCCCTATTTCTTTAATTCTAATGTGGATGGATTGAGGCCAACATAAAAAAGTCCTAGATCTATCCAATTTGGGTGTTTAATTGTTTTTACCTCTCCATGTTCCTCATTCTTTGTACATTTTTTGATTCGAGATAGTGACTCATAATCACAATGACTTTTAGATGTGGCAGATCTAGCCATTTAGGTGGGCTGCGAAGAGGCAATTCTACTAGTGGGGAGGCTTATGATGGAGGTGGCACTGGACCAGTGGTGCGGCTAGGCTAGGTAGAACCGACAAGATGGCCGCTAGCTTGATGGCCGACAGCGGCGACATGCCACTATCCGGGTGAAAAAACGATAGCTAGATGTTTTATAATAGGCAAGCCACAGGTGGTTCCCGACAAGCCCGCTGACTCAACAAATGGTGATTAAAAGAGGTGGAAGGCTGCATCAGAGGAGGAACACTACTTGGAAGATCCACATTGGAGTGATGTAGTGACCGTATCATGTGGATCGACGTGTTGACTGGAAGGTCTGTGACACTTGGCAGTGGGTGGGTGACACAGAGCCACGTGGTTGATTGACCAAGTGGTCCAAGGAGGGGTGCATCTAGGAGGCCATTTTGGTGGAGATGGGCCGGCCCACAGTCCAAAAGGCCCAACAGGCCAGTTTGGACCAGTCCAGACCGGCTAGGTCGGGCCAGATCCGGACCCAACCGAGCCCTTTTTACATAGAAGGCTGTAACTTTCATATGAAAGGTCTGTTTGATGAGCCGTCTATGGCATTGAGACCATTGATATGATGTATTCCTTTTGAGATCTTTTCTTGGGTTTTTTTATTATTGGCCATTTAGGGGAGGATTTTCCCATGGTTCTTTCATTGATTGTTCGAGGCAGTATTGCATCCACATCACTGGACAACAATGGCCTCTAAAGGTCGAGTCTTGGAGAGAGTTATGGAATCTATACTTGGGACTAGAGTGATCCTCGATCACCCTTGATGATGTTTTTTGAGAATTTACATGACCTCTAAGAATAGGTAATCAATCCTCCATTAAATGGCTCGTATCAGTAGTTTTCTCAGTATTCTCAGTGTAGAATACCCTACATTATGATCCACATAGATAAGGTTTTCATTATTATATTAGAAGAATCCCCAATATCATGGTTCAATACATATTGGGTTATTGATATTATCTGGAAAAAATCCACTCTCTATATAGTATGCCCTGGAACAGTGTATTCCCTTTGGGCATGGCCCAAATTAGAGGGACCTTTTTGTAAGAGTCCCCTATTAAATCAAGACTTGAGGGGTGAGTTCTCCCAGAATGAGTATACCTCAAGAAGAATAATATGGCTGACAATTGGTTTTAACATACCCTATTTACCTTGTGGTTGGTTTTGAGTATATCTATAAAATCTTATCATATGTGTTGTAGGCATATAACTGGGTAGATATTACTGTGCCTTCATTTGTGGTTTTTACTTTTTGGTTTCAGGGTGTCATATTGACTATTATTTTACTCACCCCTAAACAGAATTTTCCCACACATGTTAGGTCAATTTCATAAGATCAGTGCTTTGATAGTGTATAGGGTGGCCCAGGACTAGGTGGTTCCCAGTGAGATCATCCAGATGAGGCATACTCCTATTACTTTAGGAAGCTATCCTTCACCTACCCCTCAAGTAGTACTTTATATGGATGAGATTTAAGAACTTCTGTGCTTACTTTTGCTCAGTATTTTAGAGGGATTATATAATTTCCCAGTTTAACATCATATATATTACTTTCCTTAAGTACCTTATTATTGTTTTAGTGTATGCATGCATTGTTTTTAGTTGTTTTTTTCCATCCTTTGGTGTGTGTGTAGAATCACTTGGGAAAATGTCTCCCATTTGTGGGATATGCCTACTCATTTCTAGTATCTAGCCCTAGGCCTATCGAAGGCGGGATTGGGGTAGTCATGGCATGGAACCCACTAAGAAGGGTCATGACAGAGTGATATCAGAGGGGGTTGGTTCCAATTTTGGACTAAGAGTCTGTAATATTGGTTTGGCGAAATAGTGTTATGTGTTTCAAGTTCGGCTTTCTAGCCAGGGACTCTAGTGTTGTTGTTGTAGCTGACGTATCAATACAAATGGACTTTGGGCACCTTTTTCCCAACTCGGTACATGAAAAAATTGGTTTCAGGGAAATTAATGGCACAAGCATCATATAAACATGGGTCATGTTTTCTATGTACATAATGTGTCAGCTCTCTAAATATTGTATATTGACTGTGGTTTATCTTGATTTGTTTCATGGTCCTCCACACATATTTCCAACGAGGATTCCTTTGCATGAATTCGAGGATGGTACACCTAGAGATGAGGAATCAATATAGGGACCTGTACTAGATATAATCCCTGCACAAGAGATAGAATCTTTGGGTGGTGCACGTGGATACCACCACCCATTGCGAAAAAATTACTACCAGTGATAATGGTATAATATGTATGCTATATGAGTGCATTGTAGACTTATAGAGGCAGAAATCTCCTAGGTTTAGTGGTGATAATGTCCCCCAGGTAACTGAGGATTGGTTGGAGGTTGTCACTCATGTCTTCCATATTATAAGGACGCCTGTTAACCAAATGGCAGTCATAGTCGCGAGCCTTCTTTAGGGCATAGTGGAGATATGGTGGATCTTAGTTACCCAAACACATGTTGAGGTGACTCTATCGTGGGGAGACTTTTAGGGACTCTTCATGGAAGTGTTCTTTCTAGATATGTAATGCCTGGTATGTATCCAGGAGCTCCTGCATCTATAGAAGGGAAGTCAGACTGTAGTGGAGTACTTAATGAGGATCAATGACATGTCTTGTAACTCCATATATAAGATGCAAGACCTATTATTCTGGGCTCAAACCGTAGATAAGGGGATATGATGGGAGATCAAAGCATAAATTATTTCACATAGATTTCCGACATATTTTGGATTACTAGAGATAGATCTTCTTGTAGATATATTTATGGCGTAACAGGCACCAACAATGGGAGATACCAGTAGGCACCAGAAAGTAGAGTATTTGGTAGTGGGTACCTGATAGCAGTTTTAGGGTCCCAAGAGTTCCAAGAGAATCAAGAGATGATCCCAGGAGAACAGGTCAGTGGTGCAAGGCTCCAAGGGTGGATCAAGTTATCCTAGAGATAAAGAGTGTTTAAATTGTGATTACTAGGATAATCTTGAGCATGATTGTGCAACTCGATGTTCAGCAGATCAGGGGATATTCGAGGGAACCCTAAGGAAAAGGAAGTGGTTTGATTGGTTGTTCTATTTGGTGGAGGTTGTAGAAGGGGAGCTGGTTGAGTAGTAGGTTGTGGGAAGAGGTTCGAGGTACTTCCACCACCACCCTCACCATGGGCTCAGGGAGCTGGTGGATAGGGACGGGGCTTGCTTCAGGTGATGGAGAGTTATGAACCCATTTATCCAGAGATGATTATAGGGAAAAAGTGTGTATTTTCCATGCTATCCTTAGTTCGGATAGACACAAGTTCCAGTCACTCTTTTTCTACCACATACCTTGTTTAGGACTCTGATATTATGATGGATCCGTTGGCTTGACCTTTATATTTAGAGACTTATATGTGTGGGTATTCGATGATCACATACAAGTTCCAACGGTTTTAGATTACTCTTAGAGGTGAGAGATTTTGCTAGCAGTGTCGAGGTCTTACGAAATCATTCTGGGTATGGACTGGTTATCCATAGTCCATGCTTAGATTGACTATTTTAGGCATAGAGTGTGGTGTGTTTGTAGAAATGGGACCAGGTTTTCCTTTTTTTATAAAAAATAAAATCACATAGAGTAGGATGAGCATTATTAGCACAGGGTGTGACCGATTACTCTCTATTTGAATAGCCTCACCCTCAGTGTAATGAATGATGAGAGTCTTCATTTCTTGTAGTAGAATAGGAGTATGAGAACGTTTTTCTTTTACATTTTCCCATATTACCTTCATTTAGAGAGTTATACTTATAAATTTATCTATACCCCTCGATGGAACAGATATATACACCTTCATATCAGATGGATCTTTCAGAGCTTTGTGAATTGAGGGTATAGCTATAGGATTTGCAGTGGAATGGATTTTTGAGGCCCTTTGTTGCACCCTAGGAGACCCCAGTATTTTTTATCAAGAAGGCAGATAGAAACTTGATGAAATTTGTGGACATATTATTCCTGAATGAGGTGACTGTGCATAATAAATATCCACTTCCAAGAATTGATGACTTCTTCAATCATCTTAAGGGAATGAGGTGGTTCTCTAAGACAAACCTCCAGTATAGCTACCACCAACTTCATGTAAAAGATGAGTATGAACCAATTTTTTTCATATGTCGGTAAGGACACTATGAGAACTTGGTGATTATGTTTGATGTATAAAATGTTCCAACAGTGTTTATGGGACTCATGAACAAAATATTCTAGCATTATCCATACCCTTTCATCATGGTGATCACTGAAAAAATCATGGTGTACTCTATGTCTGAGGAGGAGGTAGTGATACACATGAGGATGGTCCTTGATAAAATTCAAGAGTAACAAATTTATGGAAATATCTCAATGTGTCAGTTCTAGATTCAGAACAACCACATTCTGGGACATTTCATTTGAAAGGTTGTAGTTGCGGTGGATTTAGTATTGTTAGAGGAAGTGATTTCTTGGGAGGCACCCAATTGTGTAAATGAGTTGAGAAGTTTATTGGGATTGGATGGGTACTATCGTAGGTTTGTGCCCGAATTTTCCATGGTAGAAACTACCCTCACATCTTTGGCATGGAATAAACACTACTTATTGTGCTTGGATAAGTGCCATTAGGGTTTTCAGGAGTTGAATAAGTGGATGAAAATCACCCCATATAAAAACTCCCAGAGGTGGGAATTAGGTATGTAGTGTTCTATGATTCATTGAGGAACAAACTATGTTGTGTCCTGATGCTATGGGAAGAGGTGATTTCCTATGGTTCAGGATAATTGAGAAATCATGAGAAGAACTACATAACCAATGATATTGAGTAAGAAGCAGTGGACTTTTAATTGAATTTGTGCTGGAATTACTTGATGTGGTAGCAAATTTTCTTCTACTATAAGCACAAGAGCCTCAAGTATATCTTTTCTCAGAGGGATCTCCACTAGAGAAAGAGGTGGTGGCTAGAGTTCCTCAAGGAATACAACTTCAAAAATGTCTATACTCCTAGGATGTGGAACTTAGTATCTAAATCACTCTGTAAGAAATATTTCTTTTAGTGGTTGGGTGTGGTGTTAGAGAAGTTGGACACACGATATATATCCTTCTTGGGTAGTGATGGAGTATCTTTCTTTTAGTCGATGGTTATCACCCCTACAATCATGCAGCATGTCATGGAGGCACATCTTGGAGAGATATACTATGAGACCTAACATTCTCATTTGTCCACAGGGTAGGGCCCTGATGGTTATTCGATAGGTGGGGAGCACATTATTCTCTTTAGAGGGGGAACAATTGTGCTATTTGTGTTGTGAGAGGAGATCCTAGGGGATTTTCACACATCACCTTTTTCCGTAAGTTCAGGTGTGGCTATGATATACCAGGATCTTTGATGTCAGTTCTAGTGGATGGGGATGATGAAGTCGATGACATTGTTTGTTTCTCAGTGATTCACTTGTCAGCAAGTAAAGGCAAAGCATCAGGTTCCAACATGATTGACTAATCCACCAGAGGTGACAAAGTGAAAGTGGGATGAGATATTTGTGGACTTCATGATGGGTTTAGCACACACATCCTGGGTTCATGATACCATCTGGGCGATCATTGAATGACACACCAAGTTATCCCACATCCTACAAAACTTATATCAGATCTTGGAAGAGAGTTTGATATGCCTATACGTTCCAGATATAGTACAACTTCATGCGGTGCGCTCAATGACCTTGTCAGACCGTGATGCTCATTTTATATCCCAAATGTGGAAGGGATTACTGGAGGAGTTCAAGACTTGGTTGTGTTTAAACATGACATTTCATCCCTAGATAGATGACCAATCAAAGAGGATCATCCATGTTATAGAAGAAATTCTACATGCTTGCATCCTAGACATTGGGCATAATTGGGAGGATCACCTACCTCTAGTGGTGTTTATGTACAAAAACACCTACCCCTCTACCATTGGCCTAAAACCATTTTAAGCCTTGTATGAGTGACATTGTAGGTCAGTTCTATGCTAGAAAGACCTAATGGAGTCAGTACTCAAGGACCTAGAGTTGGTACCCGCTACTACAAAGAAGTTGTAGATCATACAGAAGAGGATAAGGACCACACAGAGAAAACATAAATCGTACGCGAATAAGAGATAAAGGACCATGGATTTCGAGAAGGGAGAAAATGTTTTCCTTCAACTCTTACCATGATCGAGAGTGTAGATATTTAAAAGGGAATCATGTTATCTATGAGGTATATTGGCCATTTATATATTCTAAGCAGAGATGTTAGGTGGTGTATCACCTAGTTCTACCCCCCAAAATACATCGGGTGCATAAAGTCTATAGTGTGTTGTAGTTGATGAGGTAAATGAATGATCTGTCACACATTATCAACTAGGGGGAGTTGGAAGTTGATGATGAGATGATGTTTTTGGAGTACCTAGTGAAGATCAAGGATCGATAGGATCATATCCTTTTTGGGTGGGTGATTCCTATGGTGCAGATTTGTTGGATGAATGGAAATCTTCAAGAGAGAACTTACGAGAGGGAATCTCAGATTCGTGCTCAGCACCCTCATCTTCTTGTTGAGTATCCCTTGTTTTTGATTTTAGGGACGTAAATACCTATGGTAAGACTAATATAATAACTCATATTTTTTCCAGTTTATTTTTATAAATTAAATGGGGAAATTTTAAGACCAGCTACTGAGATGGAATGAGGTTCTGTGTCCTAGTGTGCCCGGAAAAAATCTTTGAATAATGTTTAGTTTTTATGAAAAAATGATCAGGCGACTAAATTTGGACATTAATAAATTATAAACTATGGACTATATCAGAAATCCAATATCATCATTGCGTTTAGAATGGAGGGTTTACCGTAGGTGAGATTTAACTTAATCTGGTGTAGGTATTCCCTGAGAAACCCCAAACAAAATGATACCATAAATAAAATAATAAAATAAAATAATTTTATTTTAAAATCCTAATCTCTCAAGAAGACTGAATCATATTTGAAATAAGAGATCATCTTTGTGTTCGAAATGTGGAGTTTTACTTATAAAGGGCCTAAAATCAACCAGCATGGGTCGATTGTGAAAGATAATTGTTGGACATTGTAAATGAGAATAAAATAAACATAAAAATTTTATTTTATAACATTTTGTGGCATCACATCAATATGTCGATGCCACAATGGGGTATCTAGTTCACTTTCAAAAATGAAACAACATAGCGACACTACAACACAATGATGTATCAATGTTGAAATGGGTTTTCATTATTTAACAACAAGGAATGGATAATTGATTAGATTAAAAATCCTAGAGAAGTTCCCTAGAATATCTTGAGAGGAATAACATTAGAGAAACTTATTATTAGAGGACAATGAAGGACTAGGGGATCAATAAAGATCTTGGACAGATCGCAAATAACAACGACCATTACTCTCCAATTAATCCAAGCTCTAGGTAGTGAGTGGGTTTTATTTTTTTATCTTACTCACCCCATTCATTATACCCATGATGAGTGTGAATTATTCAATGAAAAGGGTTATCCTTATATCATGCGTTATGTGGGGTAGGTAGACTATGTTTTGGGGGTTTTTTTGGATTTTTCCATGTTTATAATTGATTTTTTAAACCTCCATTCATCAATTCTAATGTGGACGGATCAAGGCCTAAATGAACAAGACCTAGATCCATCCACATTGGGTGTTAATTTTCTTTCCTTCCCCACATTCCATGTTCTTCATACTTTTTGTGATTTGAACTGGTGATTCATAATCGCATTGGAATTTATTGGTAGCAACCTAAATTAGAGGCCAGAGGTGGGGGTTGTGGCTATTTAGGTGGGGTGCAGCGAGCCAAGGCCTCCGACTGTGTGGCTAGCGGAGCGTCCTATCCAAGGGGAGCTGATAGAATTTCCACTAGTGGAATAATCCTGTTGTCCAAGAGGGACTGCGATGGCGAGATGGCCCATGGCGGGCAGGCTGCGGGTGGATTTGGGTAGGGCCTCCAACTCAATGGCCAATGATGGGAAAAGGTGGAAGGCTGTGACGGTGGATGAACGTGGCTTGATAAACCCATGGTGGATTGAGGTGGTTACCATATCATGTGGATCACCACGAAGACCGGAAGGCCCTCTATAATTAGGTGTGGGCAGGAAACACAGAGCCACATGGCCGGATAACCATGTCAAACCTGGAGGGGCATGACCAGTGGGCCATGTCTGATGACGTGGGTAGGCCCACATGACTTGGGTTGGGCAAGAGCAACCGGGATGGACTATGCAGGTCAATGGACGCATTCCAACAAGCCCAACATGTTTTTTCAGATTATCCTAGCCTAACCAAGTTAGGTCGAATGAACCCGATTGGGTCTGGTCAGCTGAACTGTATCGATTTAGACCCAGACCCAACTAGTCCCTTTTTACAAAAAAGGGTCATAACAGTCAGAAAAAATATTTATTTGATGAGGTATCTACAGTTTTGGGACCCTAGCGATGAGATATTCATTTTTAGATGGATTAGTGTGTTTTTAGTATGGACCATTGTAGGTGAGGATATTCCCTTGGTTCTTATCTCAAGGGTTCAGCTTGGCATTGCGTCCACATCAATAGACATCAATCACATCTAAAGGTTGAGTCTTAGATAGATTTTTGGCCTCCCTCCATGGGGTTTGAGCAATCCTCTCTCAACACTGATAGAGTTTTGTGGGAATTAATGTGACCTCTAAGCACAGGGCATTAAACCTCCATCAAGTTGTCCGTATTGGTTGTGTTATCAGAATTCTCGGTGGAGAATCCCCTTCATTTTAAGACACATAGATATGGTTGTCTGTATTCTATGAGAATAATCTCTTACATTGGGGATTAGTATAGATTGGGTTGTTTTTATTCTCTGGGAATAATCCCATGACTTTATAGCATGACCTTTACCAGTGTATTCTCTTTGGGTAGGGCCCAAATTAGTGTGACCTTTTTGTAAGAGTCCATGATGAAATCAATTCTCCACGAGTGAGTTCTCCCAGAATGAGTGTTCCTCGAGGAAAGTACCATGTTTAAATATTGGTTTTAACTTACCCTCTTTACCATGTGGCTAGTTGAGATTATTTGCAGAAAACATTAGTATATGTGTTATAGGAACATGCCTGTGTAGAGTCGACATTTAATTCCTTTGTGTTTTCTCCTTTTTGGATTTAATATTTTCTACTATGTATTGATTTAATAATCCCTACCTGGGATTTTCCCAGACATGTCATGTATTTTTTATATGATCAGTTCTTTTGTGAGTCTAGGGTGGACTGGGACCTGGTGGTTCCGAGTGATATCAGAAAGATGAGGCATACTCCAATAGCTTAAAGCAAATGTCCTTCACCTACCCTTCATGTAGGGCTCTCTATAGAAAAGTTTCAAGGACCTTTTTTGCTAATTTGTGTTCTATCTTTTGGTTGTCCTTTATATTGGCCCAATTTACCTTCTTGTACTTTACATTCCTATTGTATCTTGTAGTTGTTTTAGTGTATGTATGTATGGTCGTTGGTGGTTTCCTTTCCAGTTTTGGGAGCATGTGTATAGGTACTTAGGATTGTGACTCCCATTTATGGGATATTCCTACTCAGTGATAGTCATTAGCCTCTTTCCTTTTATAGGTTGTAATTGGGTGTTCATAGTGTGGGCCCCATTGGGATGGGTCATGACAAAATCCTGGGAAAAATATATTAAAAAACCAATATTTAAATGAAAGATGAAATCAAAACCCACTATTGGAATTAATTAATCTATTCTATTATTTAATATTATAAGAATGAATTTTTTTGAAAACGTAAAACTTAATAAATGGTAAGGGGATATCAAAAACGAAAATTTGAATAAAATTAAATTCTTTTCAAATATTGGTTCCAAAACACATGGGTAAAAGTTTAACTCAAATCATGAATAAATTATAAATATATATATATATATATATATATATATATTAAAATCCAATAAAAATCTATGGAAGGATCATACTACGAGAAGAACTAGTCATAGACACAATCTTAGATGTTATTTATTATAAATACACCAGTTTTGTGTATGATGATCTTAACAGAGTGATACACCAATATTTTTGATAGTGAGGATATATGAAGACACATAACAATAAATTTTTTCACCCATTTGATATATATTAACTGTGGTACTCAGTTAGTCTCTAGTGAAGAAGAAGATTTATTTGTGTTTTTATTATCCTGTATGGATTCAGTATGTGTTGAAAAAAGTGATAAATTTGTTTGTGTGATTTAAGATATGAAAAATGGTACTTAGATTGAGTTTATAAGTAGTGGTATAACCTCAGATATTTATACAGTTACTCTATAAATACTTAATTACTAAGATATTCCTCTATTAAATCTTACTAATTGGATGTGACTTCAACCAATTTCCCTTCCTTGGTGATTTTGGTTCAATTTAATGAGTGAAATGACCACTATAATCCCTGATCAATTTTATCCATGTAATTGGGAATTGATAGTCCATCGTGAATCAATATCTACACCCCTATTTAGTTTGTGTGGTGAAGGAGACCAAGGGGTATTGTGTGTGGAAACCAGTTAAGAATGAAATTAGGATGATTAAAAATTCAACAAATGAAGAAAATATATTACCATATAAAAAATAAAAAATTTATAATAACCACCTTACATGGATGGCTCTAAAATTGAGTTTGAAGAATAAATATTATATATATATATAATTATTAAAAATTTAGATTTTATGAAATTCTACCTGTGTATAAGTAATTAAACATAAGAATCAAAACATGCATGAGAAACAAGTCAGTTGACACCAAAATAATTGATTTTGACAAATAATTACAAGTAAATGAGTAAATTAGTAAATATTATTTATGAATTAAATATATATATATATATAAATATAGATATAAATATGTATCTAATATATATTCATAATAAATTTATGTTTAATATATATGAAGCTGGGAAACATCTGACCAAGAATGATTCCACGGTATGGGATATTGTCTCAAATCTCATTCTTTGATACATTTTTTTTATATTATACACCTATATTGTGAGTATGATGTGTGTAATTAATATTTTAAATATTTTACCATGACTAATATTTTATTCAGGTTATTTAAATCTCCATTTCATATTACTTATTTTAGGTGGGTTTTATTCAAGTTTTAAAATATTTATATGGGTTTATTATACAATCCCACTCTTTCTTTCAATTTCTTTTTCAGGATTATTTATTTTTCAAATCACATTGTGGGGATTTTATGTTTCTACTCTCTATAACCATATATATTTTATTCTCCATTTATTATTTCTATGTTTTGATTAATTCATTCCATTTACCCTCTCTATGGTATTCAAAACTACCGAGAGAATTTTTATATGGGAATTTAATATTATTTTTCATTTTTGGACAATAACTTTTATCTTTAATATAAATATTATTTATTTTGTTTCAAGACTATTATATACATTATTTATTTATTTAGTCTACTAAATATTATCTTTTATTTTCTATTCATATGTTTAAAATGAATTATTTTAATGTTTTCTAAAGAAGTAATTTTTACATTCCTTACAAAAGTTTGAAAATAATATCTTTCCAAACATCTTCTTCATGAAAAAATTTTCCCTTAATATCAAGGTTAATAATAATTAGTATTCAATTACTTGAATTTATGGGTTTTAAAAAGTGTTATATATTCCCATTATTCTATGAATATATCAAAAAAAATGAATACTTTTTTATTAAATTTTTTTAATTGAATTTCATTCCACTTAAGTGTATTTTTATCTTACCCAACAAATTTTATAACTTAATTGAAGTTTATTTTCAAGATTCCTTAATTGAAAGTAATTTTACAAATAATTTATTTAAATTATTCATCACATATCATGAAAATAGTTTTGGAATCTAACATTAACTATATTTTTAGGACAAAGTTACTATGTTTTGATGAATTTTTGTCTTAATGTTTCTCTTCCATTTTCCTCCCTTCTTCCAAAAGAATTGAATTTTCTTCAAAACTTTATTTATCATTAATTTATGGTTTATTTCATATCCATGTTATTAATTATCATGGATATATTCTATATAATTTTTTATATCTACATACTTGTATACCCATTAATATAAATATATTGTAAATACCCTATTTTTTCATAAAACAGATTTTAGGTGTTTTCCAAAAAATATATCTCATTTATTTACAGGGTAAACCTTAAAAATCTGTAAATTTTTCAGTTATTTATGGATTATTATTGAGTACAGAGGTAGGTTTTTTTTAATTGGGGATCAATGACATTACTTATATCTGATTATATTTGAATATTTATTGATTATAATGAAAATTTTATCATATATTTTATTTCTATTCATATATTTTATATTTGGAATATATTGGACATAATAAGTGATGATTATGGAATTTTATTACATGTAATATTGATTTATAAGTATGTTTATGAGATATAAAATACTAGGTATTTGGTGTATGTCTACCCAATTATTTATGATGGCTGAGAATGAGGCTTGGATGGTATGTTTATTATGTTTAGGCACAGGTAATAGATGTCAAGATTATAATACACTAAATTATGAATTCCGACATTATAAATCATTTTATTGGTTCCAATTTTATTGATATATTATTTTCCATGGATAAATTTCAAGATCACGTGATTAGTTGTATGGAATTATTTGAATATGAAATATTTTTTCCATATTATTCATGACTTGCTTAATATCTGATACCTCTAAATGTACCCTTTAAATTTTTGAGAATATGAGTTCACCCTTCCTTGGTATCCATTTCTCTAGTTTATGAAAAAGATTAATACATATGATATATCTAGAAGTGAATTATGTGTAGATAATTTTTTAGGATATTTTAATGATTTATTATAGAATAAGAAAATTTATGTATAAGGGACACATTTCCATTGAGTGAGAGAGATATATATTTATTTTTTACCCAATTTCCTAAATCTATTAACCTAATAATGTTTTGTGTATATAATTTACTCAATAAATTATATTATTTTTTAATCATAGATGGTTAATATTTGGTACCCTTAGTTGGTATCAAAGTCCTTATGTAAAGAGTGTGTCTTTTATCACCAATTATGGCAGTGGGTCTCGAGGACAAATTTTTTTATTAGTGTAGGATTTAAATAACTTTAGAGGTTATTATTCCATTATAAGATGATATTTTAAGAGTTTTAAATACCATTATGGTTTAGTATGTTTATTTTAGATCATAAGATCAATGTTATATATACCCATTTTTAGTTTTCCCCAATGTGTGTTTAATGTGATTAAGTATAATTTAAAAGATGTTTAAGTTATAGATTACCCTTGGGTTGTTATGTGATTTAATGTAGATTTAATATTAATTCATATGATATTTTATCATTTTAGGGAACATGATAAGAAAAAATCAGAGATAACTTTAAATATATGAAAAAAATACAAAAAATTCAGTAAAGTAAAGAGTGTGTGGTTTATTAGTAAAAACACAATTTTCTTGTATTGATTCAAAGTATGTAATTTTTTGTAAATGATGTGTCAATATTCTGGAGATGTGTTAAAATGATGTAGTGATGATTATAGAATTATTATGGATTCAGTAAATTGAATTTAGTGTTATACTTGATCAATTATCCTTGTAATTATGATGATTGGTGAACCGGTCTTATGTTCAATGATATGTGTCAATAAAGTATGAAACATTGTTTTTCAAAAATAGATAAAAAATTAAATTCCATGGAAATAATTGTTATCACGAAAAATTCAAGAGGGCTATAAAAAATTTATATATTTTTCATGAATATTAAATGAGAAATATTGTGTTTTGGTTTGGAATTTGTATTTAAATGTTGGAATTTTTCACTCTGATATTTTCTATGTGATTTGATTTTTTTCGAACCATAAAATTTTAGTAGAAAACTCAATAATAATTTTATGAGAGGTGGACTCAACCATATAGTATATAAATATCATTCTTATTGGTGGAAAGAAGAACATGGGAATATAGATATGGTTTATATAAGATAGCATGAGGTGTACATATAGTGCCCACATATTCTTTATTTCATATGATATAAGAAAGAATATTCTTTTTCCAAATGAAAAAAATTTAAAGATGGTCACTAAATTGAATTAATGAATTAAGTGTTATTAAATGATGAGGATTATGATATAATATCATAGAAGTGATATTAGTATTATGGAAGAATCAAGTATCATGAAGTGTCCATGTTTTCCAATGTAAGATTATTTGAGAAACTGTGATTCATTTGGAAGATATAATATATGTGACATGGTATATTTTTGATATCTTTAAAAATAAAAATGATATAGAAAAAGACCTAATGTATAAAATAGTTCAAGGTAGATAAGTCTCTCATATAAATACTGAGGGTCTATGGAGGAGGAGAGATTAAAAATTCATGAGGGGTCATTTTTTCAATAAAAATAAATCATCTTCTGAAATTCATTTCATAAGGCGGAGTTCAATGAAAAAATATCTTCTTACTTGATGGATAATGGTCATGTGATACAATTCTTGAGTAATATACTCTCACTATATTATGTGATGAAACTAAGATGTTGGAAGGATACCCTTACAAGAAGTTATTTGAGATCCAAAACATGGTCTTATTTTAATAAAGTATTGAGATATTTTGAGGATGAATAAACATATATTGAGGATATGTAAAACCTTTTAGTTTTATGATATACTTACATGTATATGGACATATAAATTTATACCCATTTGAGTTTGTTTAAGGAGGACACTATTTTTTCAGAGGAAGGTAGTGCATGAATACAATCATTGATCATGTGAACATGCATCAAGAATCAATTTAAAAGGTTTATAAAATAATAAAAATAACAAATGTACATGTGTAATGGTTAGACACCATGAATGCAATGAATTAATAATTTGTGAAGAGTTCATATTGAGATTATGAAATATTAGTATTTTATAAAATCTTTATGAACTTGTGTGTATCACCTATAAAAATTAAGTGAGTCAAATAATTCAACATTAGAAGGGATAATATTCTAAGCATTGTTTCAATAAGGTAACTGATCAAATATAGGTGATTGAAATTTTTTGTAAAAGACTAGTGGCCTATTAAGGTATATGGTATGTATATAAGAATGTGTGAACCAACAGGATCATGGATTAAGATCTATAGATCAAACTATAGTGGATCGACCCTAAATAATGGAAGAAGTCACTCAGTTGGAACAGGGAGGGGAGGAAGAGTTTTTGTATGTATTGTATGATAGAATTCATTTAGTTGGTTTTCAAAGTAAGAGAAGACTCTGTTTGGAATCTAGAGTAGGGGAATATGATTGGGGGTATAACCAATCTAGGAAAAATATTTAGATTTTTTTGTGGGGTATAACTGGGATAAATTGGAGGATCATCTACTAGGGTGAACACCACATTTCTACCTAAACCACTATAATTGATAATAATATTATAGTGGTTAATCCATGTCTTTGGTTATGAAAAAAATGGAAAGGGGTGGGTATTTTTACTGAACGCTGTAAATACCATGTTTTTAACTATCTCTTATCATTTACAAATATGAGGTGAGACTATGAGATATTAATGTATGAATTAAAAACATCTACAGTTTTATGTGGTTGAATTAAAGAAAAGTAATTCATAGAAGTAAAACATTGATTCACCCCCAATCAATGGACGATATATCCATGGGATCTAAAAGTGGTATTAGAGGGGGTTCCCTATAATTATACAAATGAGTTCTTATGACGTGTAGATTTTATGAAATGATTGAGAAACCTTATATAGATAAATAAAATCTATCTTTAAGGATAATATTCATGACATCTTTTCCAAGTAAAAGAAGAATAGAAAGAAAATACAGGCAAAGAAACAGAAGAAGAATCTTATAAAAATGGCAGGCATACCACTAAATGAAGGTAATATAATTGATATATGTTTTGATAATTACCTTGATTATGAATCTTTTGATGAATCATGCTCAAACGATGATGATTATGTATCACATAAATATGATCATTTTGAATTCAAATTACATCTAAAGAAAGTTAGTAAAGAATATTAAAATTTTATTGTTGGATGTTTCTTACATATTTAGAATAAAAAATTACAAATTTTAAAAGTTGTTAATACTATAGAAGGAGATAAGATAAAAATTATGAAATATCCATATACACTCAAAAAACATATGGAAGTGAAGGATTAAATGATTTATCTTCGAAATGATATATATGTTGATGTTATTGAGTAATTTCAATATTGTGTTTGTGAGAATGAAATAATAGATATTGTTTTTATAGAATATTTCAACGATCTGGATAAATTTTATAGTGTTTCTATGGATTAAAATGATGGTTTTCTAGAGGTTAAATATGAAAAGGTAAAATATATTGATAATTATTTATAAGAGTCAATAAAAATAAATGTATAATAATTAAAGAAGATAATGGATGATTAGGAATATAAAATAAGATTAGTAGAGGATGATAATAACTTCTTCAACATTAAGTGTTTAGAGTTATAGGTGATATTGAAGAATATTGATACACCACAGGATATAAATTTAAAAATTTATTTGTAAATAAATGATTCCATATAATTTTTCATTGAGAGTCATGAAACCAATAAGATTATAAGACCATCCTATAACAGAGTGGAAAAATCCACAACGAAAAAGGAATTTGATAACTCGAAAATTGTCTTGTGTACTAATGTTATTTTGTGTTATGGGAAATGTTTTAAACCAAATTCTATTTAAAAATACATGGTGAAGAACACAAGTTATCCCACCACATTATGTGTTTAAGAGTGTTGATGTATAAAGATATTTTTCTCAATATCTATCCAAAATAGTGGTTTTTTCACTCAAACTAGAGACACTACAAAATAAAAGAATAGAATATGATTCATAGGTTATTGTTGGTGCTTTCAGATGTTTGTGCAGAAGGAATTAAAATTCTTGAATAACATGGTAACTCATAAAAATAAAATAATTCCAGAATTTATGGGGAGAAAGGATAATGAAAATAGAATAACTATATGAGATAAGTGGAATCTACAAAAAATGAAACTGTCTAAGAAGATTATATCTGAATTATTTAAACATTTATACAAGTATTCCAATAATTTTAGTCACTATTATGATGATTGTTAGATTATATAATTAAAAAACATTTGATAATGTGAAGATAAGATGAAAAAAATGGAGGAAGGTTTAAAAATATGGTTATAAGTTAACCATCATAAGTAAGAAAAAGATAAGTGATAATTCAATTAATTACAAGAAAATAATGAAATAATAAATTATATGAATTAGTGGTATCATAAATAAATTGGGTGACTTGTGTGAAAGGTGTGATGAATATAGATATGTTCCATATAAAAATATGGTGATTCTACTCAAACAGAGTGATAAGTTATTAAATAAATAGAAAATTCCTAGAGTTCCATATACTCAAATGGATAAAATTGAAAATAAAATTTCATATAGAATAAAAGAATTAATATTCATGAAAGAATTCCTACTTTTTTGGACAAATCAATTTAAACTGGTTGAACAATTGGAAGGAGCTTAAAAACATTGTTAAGACAATGGAAGGAAAGTGGATTTAAATGTATATATGAGAAAAGGTATTCCAAACAAAGGATAAGTTCAATGGAATGTATAAGATAGTTATATAGATGAGAATCAAAATTGAAGTATGAATCTAAATAAATCTTCCCATACTGAGTTTTAGAGAAAATAATTACCCTAGTTGAGAGGGAGATCTCATCATGAATTTTATTCCTAAGGAACATGAATTTAATTCCATATTTCCCTATATATATATATGATTTTGTTCTCACATGTAAGGAATTATAGAAAAAAGATATATCCCTCAAGGGGGGTAATTGGAGATATAATGTTATTAAATATTCTCCATAATGTGAATGTGTATCTTTTGAACAACTTTATAAAATGGGATGATGATGTATAACAATAACCCCATTAACCCTACTCTGATTTAATAGATAATAATAATTAATGTAGAGTAAATAACGAGCTAAGAAGGGGGAGCTATATGTTTTAGACAAGTTCATTTTGATGTGTTTTTATGTGTGTTTAGGATTTAGAATTTTATTGATAAATATAATTAATTGAAACCCATAAAATGAGAATTGATAATTTATAACTATGGTAGCACGTGCACGTATTTTTTGGATTACTTGGTCATTAGTGGGTATATCTCATTTGTTTTTGACACCCAGATTTCCAACATATACTTAGATTTGAAAAACTAATGGAACATTTCTCAAAGTACCATGTGATGTCATCCCTGTCTCAGATGTCTTAAAAAACAATCATATAAGGGAGGAGAACATGATTGTTTCGAGAATAAAGATAACATGTGAATAACCCACTTATGCATTGATTTTTATTTTCAATAAATGGGATAATTTTTGGAACATACATGTTGAATTTTAAAGTTTGATGATATATTAAAAAAAGTACAGAGGGGGACATTTTTAGGCCCAAGTGTTTCATTGGATTTAAATGATGTGTTAATATATTTTTTGTTATTTTGAATGTAGTTTTTATTCATGGAAAAACGTTATGGAATCATTTATTTCTATTGAATGTGATTATTTATAAATTCCCATGAAAATTGCAATGATTGATTATTTAGTGTTATGTTTAATGACATGTTTCAATAATGGAGGACACATAGTTTTTACATATTAGATAAATAAGTGAATCCTATGAAAATATTTATTTTCAGGATGAATTTAAGAATTCCATTCAAAAAATATATATTTACTATGAATAATATTTGAGTAATATTGAGTTTGGTTTGGAATCATTATTTAAATGGTGGAATTTTTAAATTATATATTTTCTAATTATTGGGAAAAAAATTATCCAACTATCCCAGATGAGTGGAATTATCAATACCAGACAAATTGGAGGTGGACTAAACCATGTATCAAAAATATCTCTCATCTATTAGTGATGAAAAAACATGGGGCTTGAGCTAAGGCCTTCATGAATAGGCATGATGAGAGCACATTGCACACATAGCGTATTCATGAGAACATGAATGGAGATTTAAGAGAGCCTTTGTGGGTTGAAACATTGGTGTGAGGAAGTGTTCATATGTGTTCTAGGTTTTAAACCCTAATAATATATCAAGGGTGAAGTCAAATTAAAGGATTTATAATTAATTTATTTACAGGTAAACAGTTAGATGTGGGACATAATGTCTTTTGAACTACTCATACAATGCTAAAAAGAAATAGATATATCATTAAACATCTTATTCAATCTATCATAGCTATTTGATAATATGATTTCCATAAATATAAACCTAACCCTTTCTCAGTTCTTCATGAGAACTCAAAACGGTCGGAGATTCCATTCCAGTGTTTCAAATCCATCCTTTAGACGATCAATTCAAGAGATTGAGAAAACATTGATTGATAGAAGGCCACACATGTAGTTTAATTATTTTATGCATGTGGTATTAAGAATAAAATTATTAAAGAAAATGTAAAATATGTTATATAATTCTATTATAGTGAATGGTTAATTTTGGTGTTTTGAAATGATGATCAATATGAAGCACTCTTTTCTTACAGAAAGGAGAAGTAATTCGTGAGCCATTGCTTGAAAAATATACTCCTGTAGCAATAAAAAAATTTCATATATTAATATTAAATCTTAATATATGAATATTCATTATATAAAATTCCAATCCACACCATAATCATACAGGTCTACGGCCTTTGGAATCTTAGATACACAGAAAATGTTCATAAAATATATACAATTCTTCCCACTAAGTTTTTCATAACTATAAATCATTTTATAATTATCATAATTTCTAGCTTTCTTCATAACACGGTTAAAGGAAACATAAAAAATGGTGGTATTTGATGTTTAGTATGTTTAAAAAAGAAAGATATCAATGATTATTGAGCATAACATGAACATAATTATATAAGAACATGATCAAAAATTTTGAAAATTATAACCTTTATATCATAGATCATAATCATGAGTCTTGAAATAAAACATAGCAGTTTATAATACAAGAATCATAAATTAATGAATGGGCATGATCCATGAGAACACAAAATTTTCATAAGTAATAGTGTTGTGGAATATATATAATCATATAAAATCAATTGTTTAATTCTGAAATATAATTTATAAGGATATCATAGTGGAATGGGATAACTCTATAAAATATCATAGTTGTTAAGGTTCACTCCCCAGACTATCATTGTGGACAAAGTTTCTTATTGAACTGGGTTCACTCCACATTCCAGTCCTATTTATCTCATATGATATCAATCATTACCAAATTAATTTGATGGAGCTATAGGTCCCATCTATCACATAATGTAAATAATATATATGTGTTCCACAATATCATAAACCATTCATCATATCCATACCCATGAAAAGAAATGGATTTCATATACTTCTAATGATAGAATAACCCATTGAAAAGGATTATGTTTCAAAAAAATTATTCCATCATAAAAATAAACCACCTAGAGAAATAATAAGGATGGTGTAATTGGATAATAATACAAGTAAGTAATAACTGAAACCAAAGGTTTTTTTTTCATTGAGGAATCAAAAGATCATTAAAAAATTCTTGATGAAAATTACCTTTCTATTTTAAAAAAAATACCTTAAAAATATAAAATTTTATAGATTATTGTACATTTTTTATTGAAAATTACCATGGAAATGTGTAATGGATGTTTCAAAAATAAAAGTTACCAAGATTATAGGAAATTATATTATTTATTTATAAGTAAAAAAACATTACTTCTATAAATTTGATAGAAATGTGAAAAAATACCTTTTTGGAAAATGAAAAATAATATTCCTTTGAAAAGAATTTGTAAAATTTATATATGGGTAAAAATGAATTTAAATAATCAAATTAGAACTATAAAATATATCATGATTTTTTTTGTAAATAATGTATATGGAAGGAAAAATGTTTTTTGACCGAGGTTAAAAATGTACTCAATTTTCATAAATACATATATTAAGCCTCTTGAGTAGAAAAGGTGATAAAAATGAAGGGAAAAAATTATTTTTAAGAATTATGAAATATAGAATAAAATAATGAGTGTATTTAGAGGATGATCACAAAATCTCATCATCAGAAAATAATCATAAACAATACTGATAAACTATGAGATAATATCACAAAACCCCTTACATCAAGTTTTCCTTGATTAACCATTTCATTTATCATGAGTATTTATGTTTTGTAGTTGTGGTCCTTTTACATTTAACATGGTAACATAATCTTAAGAATATTAATAATTATTTAAATATAACATATATGATTCATATAGATATCTATATTGATAAATAAATTTTAGAGATAGAAAAAAAATTACATTATTCAATTTGATGGTAGGTCGCACATACGTATGGACACTGTTTTTATTATACAATTAATGGAATTTGAAAGGTAAATAGTATTTCACCTTTCTAATTTCATTATTAAAAAATATATATTATATAAATCTATCAAATTCTTTATAATTTAACATTTATGTAAAATATAAATGAAAAAAATATCACATCATTTCTTGGAGGTGGTAGACCACACACACACACAAATGACATTATTGTTTACCAATGTATTCGATGGTAGGATGGTTTATATGATATTATCTTTATAGAACAATGATTTTTTTCTTAAATTTCAGATATAAATATTAAACAAATCATAATACCCATATATAAAATATGGTGATGTAAAACTAATTATATCACTATATAGAGATGATAAGCCGTGCGTATACATGAGTGATTGGTCCACTTCCCATTTGATGGGAAATAAGGTGTATACTATTGTTTTAATAATAATAAAATTATTTCCTCATATTTTGGATACTGAAGATATTATATAATTATAAATATCATTTATTTAGAAAATGTAAAAAAGTGTATAAAAGAAAGTGGTTGCTTAAGGTGATTACCACTTATTTTAATGGAATCCTTTATATCTCCCTTAAATGGATCAATGGTTGGTCTTTTAGGGATTACTAAACCAATATAATTTTTCTATGGAAGTTTAGAAGTGTAATTTGTATATTTTGGTAGATATATAAGGCTTCATGTGGAATAAATAAGTGAGGGATGATGTGTCCTTTTATAATTGAGTTGAGGGGATCTTTTAAAATATATTAATTCACACTACAGATTCATCCAGATATCTAGGTATTTTGAAGATATATAATTGATGTCTTTATTTATCATAAAACAATATAACTTAGACAATCATTGGGGTTAGTTTAAACCTTTTAATTTTTATTAAATCTTCATAAACAAATTTTAATTATAACTACATAAAAAGTTTTTTAATATTATATATTTCAATTTTTTATTTATAATTTGAAAATTTTACAAAAAATTAAAAACTTATTACATTTTAGACCATATAATATCCACATTAACTTATTTCATTTTTTATTTTTTTTAAATAATATAATATAATTACATTACTGTAAATTTTTATATTATTCATTTAATATGAATTATATGGCTCAAGCATGAATTTGGAACTTGAATATATTCTATTAAAAGAGTACTAATATTTAATGTTCACCTATACAATTTCTTGAACCCTATAACTTACTCATATTATACCTCTTTTAAAATTTTAGAAATAGTTATTTTTATTTTTATCATAAATTTAATAAATACTAGTTTGGCATTGTGTGGGCATTTAGGGTAATTATATAATAGCTCAAAATTATTAATAAATTAACATCATGAATGTAATTTCATTATACACAAAATGAATATTATGTTTCATTCATTACTAGTTTTTACCTCATGTGAACACATAAATACTATTTAAAACTAAGAGAGTGACATTTTTTTTAACATTATTTGATTTAAATAATATATAAGTCATTTTCAAGGAATTTTTTCCATTAAAATACTCAATTTGAAGCCTAAGTGGATAGGGTAAAATAAAATTTATCTGATAAGAAATAATATGAGAAATAATATCCTTATTAATTATTTTTAATCATGATTAAGCTGAATTACCCAATATAGAGGGGATCAATTATACCATGATTTCAATTCATATTGAAAAAAATTAAAGGGTAATATTTAAAAAATTTGAAACTTTTAGTTATAAATATATATCTAATTTTTTATAAATAAATATATATATATTTAAGAAACAAATTTTAATACATGCATGATAAATGTTACAAAACTCTTTCGTGGGAAAGAATATAATTAATAATAAATTGGATTTATTATTATCCTATTCCTAGAAAAATATTTTCTGAATGTTTGAAACATTTGATCAATTAAATATTATATAAATTTCATTAAAATAATTCACCTACTGTTTTTATAAATATAAACTATTTTGCATAAAAAATCACTTTTATTTTAAATTTTTTAATGTTAATTAAAATCATTTGAAAACTAATGAATTCATTTTATAATTCTGTAGAGCATAATTTTTTCATAATTTAGTTATTATTATTAACACCCACTAATTTAATGGATAAGAGATAATAGAGATATAATATTTTAATAATGTTATGTGGTTAGTCTAAACTCATTGTTTCTTGTAACACATGCAATCGAAGAAATCATATTAATTAAAAAGAAAAATTTCATAAAAAGTTTAGTGTGTTAGATTCTACAACACATAAAGATTAATTTTTACCATAAAATAGATCAAATGAGAAAACGTTTTGAGGATACCAAGGACTTATAACATCATTGGGTTCCCAAGTAGCTTCTTTTAATTTTTGGTTCTTCTAAGAAACATTGACAATGTGAGTGGTCTTATTATCTAATAATTTATCAATACAATACATATTCCTACTCATTTTTTTCATATGATATATCTTTCTCTATTATGGAAACCTTTGAGTTTAGTATATGTAATAGAACATGTATGTAAATCTTTATGAGAGTTAAATAGAACACATTAAGAACTTGAGTGAGATATGGTGGAAACACCAAACGATAATATGTCATCCTGATATGTCCAAGAATTTCAAAAGGACTGATACGCCTATGGATAATATTTACATTCATTCTTAATAAAATCACCCTATTTTAGGGATATTTTCATCAGAATACACTATATTTAAATTCAAAATCTTGATCTTTATAAGGTTTTTCATTTGACGTTTTTGTTGAAATTATGATGCAATTATGTACTGTTGAATATATCTACCCTTATCAACCATTTCCTCAACTAGATCTATTCAGAATAACATTATTTATTGACCTTAATTACATAATATTTTTATTCTACACTTACTACCATAGATATATTCATAAGGATCCAACAAAATTATATAGTGATAAATATTATTATAAGAAAATATTTCCAAATTAATTTGATGATCCCAATGACATTTAGAATCTATATTGAAAACATGACTTCTTGAGTTTTAATGATCCTCTTAGAATTATCATCTATTTAATAAAGATAAGTAATGCTAGAAATTAATTCTATATCCAAATATCAGTGAAGACATCTCCAAAACATTGAGGTAAACCTTAGATCCCAATCAGATTCAATTGATATTGGTACAAAATGTAATCTTACCAATTTATGAATGTATAACTATGTAATTTTATCAAGAGAGAAATCATATATAATGTAAATGATATGTGTTTCCCTCATAAGATGATTTACAGAACCCCATATTTAATTAAAAAAAATCAATATTTTTTTGGACTTTGATGATAAAAACCATGGTGATGTTTTTCGATCTCTATCCTGGTATGGGTAATGGTTGTATCATTCCCATATACTTCTATATCCCATCCTTATAATTTTGACATTTCAAGTAGTGATAAACATACCTTGAAATATCTCTCTTTATTTTATCCAACTATAAATACTCTCATATATATATATATCCTTCTACTTTGTTGATGAATAGATAATGGATAACTTTTAGCATCATCTATCACCTACTTCTCCAAATCTATTATCAAAGGGACACATACATGGTCACTAGAAATTATTATTCCATCACAATCATGGAAAATCTCAAGAAAATTTTTCACCTTCTTTTTTATCTTCAAATATTCCTATCATTCCCCTTTAATCTATACATGGATCGATGGTTAATAGCTCATTTGAGAAAGATATAATGTGTTCCCTTCCTTAAATATTTCGAGATCCATACTTTGTAAGTTTATAAATATTATATCTTTTGTAATTATAATCATAGATAATCTTGAATGATATTTTCCACTGAAATTATCTGCCGCGTTGTTCTCTTTCCCAGGGTCGTATTGTATTGAGTAGTCATAATCAGTAATCAAATCCAACAGTTTTATTTGGAAAATTTTTAACTCTTTTTTTTTGTGAGATTATATTTTAAATTTTGTGATCGGTATATCTATCACACCTTAATCCATATAGATGATTACTACATATCTTTAATGAAAAAATGATCACATCTGACTCCAAATAATGATTAGTCTTATTTTTCTCATGGAGGATTTTTTTGAGGAAAAATCTATTAACATGTCATTCAACTTGAGGACACATCCTAGTCCATTTGCTAATATATTACTATATATTACAAACAATTATCCTCTATAGGGTAGTGAAAGCACAAGTGTACTTATTTGACTACTGTTACATTCATTAAAACATTTCTCACATTTATCCATCCAAAGAAAATTGTATACCTTTAGAGTTAACATGGTGGTTGGATTCAATAACCATGAAAATTTCTCTAAAAATTCATGATAATATCTAACCAAGAAAATAAAACTACGGATCTTGTTCATAGTGGTTTGTATATGCCAATATTTAGTAAATTGTTTCATTTAAGGTTTTAATGATATAACCTCACATGAGATTTTATGTCCAAAGAATGAAACTTCCTAAATAAAAAACGTTCAATTATTAAAATTTCTATAATTATTCTCATTATTTTGGGTCTTCAACACAATTATCAAATGATATTCATACTCATCCTTAATATTTAAATAAATAATATTTTTATCTACAGATACTAAAAACATTGATTATGATATTCCCAAAATATTCCATTCATTAATATGGGGTATATGATTCATGTTCTTGATAGTTCTCCTTTTAAGTTCTTTATAATCAATATAGAGATGTATTGATCCATCATTATTCTTCATAAAAAATTGGTGAAGGCCAAGGTAATGAACATGGTTGAATAAATCCATTATCAATAATCTCTTTTATTTTTTTAATTGTCCCTACATAATTAGATACATTATATATTGTGTCATGGAAATAAGTTTAGAACTATGTATGAGTTTTATTGAAAACAATACTTATCATTTCTGTGAAATAATAGGAAACTCCTCCAAGAGTACATCAATAAAATCATGTACAGTAAAAATATCTTTGAAGTTGAGTTTATCCCCAAATATATGAGATAAATTATCCTTTTTAAAAGTAATCATGACCCATATAATGGATGTAATTTCCATCATAAGTTCATTTTTGATCTCACCGATAGGCAATCATAGGTTATTTTAGAATATCAAGCACAACATCCCTTCCTTGGAAATTTATGTAGATTTATGTAATGAAAGAAAACCCATTCCCAAAATAAGATCATATTTAACTAGAGGAACAATGAAAAGATATTCCAAAAACACATTCCCACAATATTAAATTAATCCATGATTTGGGATAGGATCATCATATCATTAGGGGTTTTTACAAAAAACTCAACATGTAATTTATGAGGGGGTGTGGTGATACCCTTAGAAACATATTTAGATATAAAAGAGAGAGAATATCTAGAATGTAATAACACATTATAAATTATTTTTTGGATAACAATTATACCTTTCACCATTTAATTATTACCCCAAATCATAAATAGAGATCAAATAAGATTTGTCTTGGTATTTGGGATTAAGAGGTTATTTATGTGATTCACCATCACTATGCTTTTAATTTTGTCACTGGTTATCATACAATCCATACTCCATGCATTTAAAAAACTGGAGTGTGGATATTGCATTATTTTTAAAATTCTCTCTATTCACATCATTTCCATTTTTATTCCTATCACTTCAGCATTAAATTTCTGGATGACCAACCTTTCCCCACATGAAACATTAACTATTTCCATTAATAAATTTCCCATCATGTTTTCTTGGAAACATAAAGAATAATGGAAGGATTATCTTATTCTATATATGGTTTTTAATATTTACTTTTAATTTTATTTTTATTTCTTTGTCAAAAACATGAAATTGATGGGTAAATCCAATTTCCATCTCCATATTGAGAGAACATTGAACATTTTATCCAAATATATTGATGTAACAAAAATATTATTCCCTTATGGTACTTAGTTTTAATTCAAATAAGATTGGATCAACCTTAATTTTAGTTTGGATAATAATTCCAGGTGTGTACGTGGGAATTCATGGGAAATGATCCTCATAAGTACCATTAGATTTAGAAACCTTCCAGTTTAACTCAAGTAATTGTTTCCAAATATTAATTAGAATAATATAAGGATATTACTTATTGAAAAATAACATTTAAATTTATACTAGTACATAGGTTCAATTTTTTCTTATTTACATGAGTTCTTGGTAAGAGTCCACCATTGATCATCTTCGCCTTCCAAACCATAAATAACGAAAACCATTTTTTTGATCCAAACACTAGATAATGAAAAATATATTTTATATGATGTTAATCCATAGATTTGTAATTTTTTGATCAACTAACATTCTTAAATAAGAAATACATTATGTCACGAAAGACTGAATAGAATGTTGTTCCCTACATTGTTCATTTTTAAGCTTTGCTTAATTAATTTCTAGAGAATGTTTTGTGAGCATAGAAAAAACATTTTTCATTACACCTCCTTTAGTGATTTCTTAAGAGGATAATAATTATATTTTCGATCATATCTAGCATTAAAATTATTCCTTCATATAAGGATCCATCCAATAAAATTATATAATCTTGAGTTTTGGTCAATAAATTACTTTCTTTCACGTTGAGCATAATTTTAGGTTTAGAGTTTCTGGAGAATTAAAGAATAAATCATAAATAATAAGACCATGAAATATAACATAGAAACATCTAGTTAGTATCCCTTTTTCACATTATGTAAATATTTCAAGATAAATCACAATTAATTTTCATTAAAAATATCCATGACATCAAACCAGAATTATTTTTTTCTATTAACCATCTTTGAACCCTGTAAAAAATATTTTTTAAACTTGTGATGATCACAAAATCTAAAAAAACAGTTAATAATAAAAGAAAAAATTAGTTGAGTAAAAAAACCAAACCTATGAAATACTAACCAATAAAGAATTTATATTTTATGGAATGAAATAAAATATTTCCGTAGGAAACACACACAAACTTTTATCTCAATGAAATCATTTAAAACCCATAAAAAGAAAATAAAACTCTTTTTTAGTGAATTAGAACATCTTATTCATAACACCATTTCAAATATCTTTTAACTATAAAAATGGTGTGGCCTAATTCCAATATAATCATAAAAAATGTATTAGAGAGATAAAATTTGAATCACCCTTAATATAAGATATATCAGTCTCACCAGTGAGCTATAATGGGGCTCAAACTATTGTATAATATATATTGGGATCAACTCTTTTCATGACATATAATGGGGATCAACCCTTTTTATAAGAAAATTCAGGCTCACCTATGCGGTATAATGGGTCTAAACCCTCTATAAAAGTTTTATTGGGATCATAAATTTCACATAATAATCAAGTACCATATTATGAATAAAAAACGGTCTTTATAAATCCCTTTGAAAATTCTTTTAAACCCATATGAAAAACACTTTCAGAAAAAAAAACCTGTTATTTTAAAAACATACTCTCAATATTGAAATACCCCAAAAAATTTAAAAAAGTACTTTCATTGAATAAAACATTAAATATTTCAAATGAATCTAGAGATAAAATAATGTCCTTGGTGGGGGAAAAGATTGTGTCTCTATGTATGTTAGTAATATAACGTCCCTTTTATCGCTTGTCAAACTGTTCCATATAAAAAACATAAAAAATTCATTTTAAAGGCCTTTGAAAATAAAGTACAAAGAGACATAAAAATTAAATTTATAAATATTTTATGCCTATATAAAAATCAATTAAATATTTCTTTTAAAACATGGAAATTGAAGAGAAAGGGTTTGAAGGAAAACATTTAAAAATGATTATTTTTAAATGAAAAGTCACTTATTACTAGAGAAACATTGGAATCATAAAACACATTAAATAAAAAACATAAAAAGACTTTAAATATCATATATTAGTGAAATTAATTAAATTAAATCTAAAAGGGGATATATACACCAGATAAAAGAGTATAGGTGTATAACATAAAAATACACCTCAATGAAATGAAATTGAGATGACATCCCATACTTTGAGTCTGATTCATCTTGTATGTATTTACTTTTTTGAATAATAAACTTGTGATAATTAATTAAATTTATGAGAAAATTTGTCATTTCTATTTTTCCTCATATTTCACTTATTAACAAGTCACATAAAATTAATTAATAAATTAATTTTACTTCAGATGTTTTGACAAATTCAGCATGTGTGCCAAAAATGACTTTGGTAGGTTGAAATTGATAAAAAAGTTCATTACGTAAACATATCCAGAATAATAATCACGTAATAATTATCATATTTTTTACTTCAGTTATAATTTTTAAAACAATCATGGATGATGGTTATGAGAAATGAACTTATGTTACGATCATAGAGATGGTTGGTCGTACATACACATGAGTAACATCTCCATTTTTAATGAATTTTACGGATAAATCGTAAGAAAAATTTATATTTATTTTATAATTATTATATCATAAATACTATATTTTTTTGATATATATAATTATATATAATTATTGTGAAGTTGGGATGTAAATATTAATCACATTGTTTTTAGGATACGGTAGTCCATACATCCACAAACGATGTTATCACCTTTCCAGTGCATGTAAAGTTAATAAATAAAATGATATATTATATTAATAAAAATAAAATCATGTCATGAATATAATAATTATCTCATTTATATCATATATATTTATTATATTTACTCTTTTTACTTTCCATGTAGTGCATTAGTGAAAAATGAGTCACATCGCTTCGTGAGGTGGTAGTCCACTAGACACTCGAAAGACTTTATCATATCCCGTTCATGATGGAATATAACAATTGTATATATATTTATTACAATGAAAATATATGTATAATAATGTTATATTTTTCATATATAAACATTTTATCCATAATTATACGCAACCAAGAGAGGTGGTAGTGAAAATATAAAAGAAATCATTTGGCGAGGTGGTAGTTCTCCATACACACGAATGATTTTTTATAACACATTTGATAGGAGTTTTGGATCGTAATATTTATGTATACGTATATTAGATGACAAAATACATGAAGTGGGTTGAATTTTAGGTCTAAAAAAGTTGTATTTAAATAGAACATAAATATCTTAGTTTAAGGGGTCTTAAACTAATACAATTAACCTTCAATACAATTGACCATAGAGGTCTTGGATTTGAAGTATATTATATGATGTAATACATTATGTAATGTAAAAAAAATTTATTTTAATTGAATAAATTGATCAGAGTTGTACAAATGTAAATTATTCTACCATATAGCGTATAGAATCTCATAATAAAATATAAAATGAATGAATCATAATTGAAATAATTAAAATTGAAATTAATATGAATAGAAAGTGGAAATAATAAAATTACCTTTATAATAAAAATAGTAGTCGAAATGTAAAAGTGTTACAATTATTTATCCCAAAGATTAGGGTATCCTTTTACCTAGGATAAAGGTCTGTCTTACCACCAGCTTGGTAAGCCCTCGATGCGATGATCGGAATGACTGTCTTCCTTTCCTCAGAAGCCCGTGATTAAGAAGGTAATCTGCCACTATGTCTTTCAAGCAATTGATATCGCCCAATTCTATGATAAAAATCATGTATTCCTATCCCCAGAAGCTCTCGATCATTATCACAAAGAACGTTCTCACAATGAATAAACAAAGAACATATAGAAATACAAGAACATGGACCAAGATGTTTACTTCTTGTATCATAAAGGATTTCACACAAAGAAAAAGAGAAGTCGTAACATATCTCTGTAGAACTTGATAAAATCAAGTTCTATGTATTCTAGTTTGAATTACATCCTATTTATAGGCATCAGGTTTCAACAGTCATATTTCCTCCAGTGGTCATTTTTCTCTTAAAAACATAGAGGGACTTGGACACATGGAATTACAACGGAAAAAACAAAAAAAATATACAACATCATTTTTATTAGTAAATAACAAACTCAATGACATCGTTTCAGTTATAAAGTAGTAGGTACAAAAGATAAAACAATGATTATGAGTAACATGAAATAGATTTTGAAGATATGATAAAAGTGTAATGCATTTCAATACATAACTGGGTTATTAGGATTATCATGATAACAATTCATATCGTGATTACAAATAATGACCAAGTTATGATTCTCAACATGGTTAAGATGCAAAATATTTAAAAATTTTAAATTTCTTGAATACAATGCGTAATAGGAGTATGGTACACAACCTGGTTATGATTCATGAATATGATACAATACATAACCCGGTTACAATACATAATTATGATGTAGTACTTAACATGGTTAGGAAGAATATGGTTATGATTCCTAATTACGATAAAATACATAATCTGGTTACGATTTCTATTTATAATGAATTATTTAATTTGGTTACGATTTCTAATTACGATTCAATACATAATCTGGTTATGATTCCTGATTACGATAAAGAACATAATCTAGTTATGATTTAGAAACAACATGTATAAAAATGTGAGTGAACCACATACATAATTATGATAATAATACAACATATAATAATAGTAATGTGATTTATTAAGATTGTGAAGCAACACACATGATAAACAATATATGTGATTACGAATAGTGTGATTTGTGATTTCTAAAACCTTTGATTGATGGAAAACTAAAAAAATTACTCAACAATATCATCCTTTTTGGGAAGCCCCAAACAAAAACAAAACAAAACAAACAATAAATACCTATCTCCCCCTGAGTTTAATAACTATTTTTAAAGTAATAGAGAATATGAATAATTCCACCCTTCGTTTAAAAACAACTCATAAGGGATCGTATTCTCTTTAATTTTATATAAGATTTCTCCCCCATAATAAGGAAATCATAAAAATTATTATTTTCACAACCATTATACCTCTTTGTGATTTTAAAAAAGAATAATGTAAAGTATTTATTTATTTAAAAAGGTTAGAGAAACAGAGTACGAAACAATAATTGTTACTGTAAATAAATTTTCATTACAACAGTAGTTCAAAAATCATTCTTTCTCATTTTTTTTCCAAAATCTGAAACATTGTAATATTCATCTTTTTAAACTCCTTTCTGTCCCCCATGATTTTATCAATAGCTTCTTGTTGAGCCTTCATCTTCTTATCATGTTCAGTAATAACCAATTTTTTCTTTTAAAGCCTTTGTTGTAGAATATGATTGATTTTTTCTTGGGCTTTAAGCTTTAAATATTTATTTTTATGCCCTACTTCCTGGTTATTGAAATCATCCAACCTGAGTCTATTGGTATTTTAAAAGGTGAAAACTAATTTTGAGAGTGAAAAAATCTCATTACTCTCATTTTCCAACTTTTCCTTTAAACTCTGAAGCTCTTTTAAAGAAACTCATTTTTATGTACCAGGTCTTTGAATGTATTCAAAAATTTAAGCGAAATCATCAAACAACTTTAGATAGAGAGAGTTGAGTTTATTTACCTGGTGTACCAATTCTTCATGCTTTTCCATATAGTTCGTGAGGGTTTCATCAACTTTTTATGGCCACTTCACAAAATTATTTTAAGCCTTGTTGTGATCTGCCGCATGTTCTCTGAAAATCATGAAATTGGATTCAAGACATAGATATCTATCCATAAAAACTTCGACAAAATTGGTTCTATCATTAAGGGAATTTGGAATAATTTCTAGCTTTGATTCAACTTTTGTAATGAATGGTAACAACTTATCCATTCTATTCAAGGCCTCTTAAATTTACTGAACCCCATTCATAGTGATTGTTCGTTCAAAATACATGTCTTTAATATATTGTCAGAGATCACCAAAAAGAGTTTTGTTTCCAATCACTTTGGAGGGATGATTCCAATTATTATCATATTCTTCCTCTTCTTGTTCTCCTTGTTTATCATAAATCCGAATAACAATCTTAGAGGTGACCTTTTGAGAATTTTTCTTGGAAGTGTGAGGATTCATAGATGGAACATTGAATGATGGAACTTCTCAGGATTATGCGATATGACATGTCCTGTTTGTATTTTATTTTTCTTCCATGTCTATTTATTCTTTTATCTATTCTTATTCCCCTTCTACTTCTTGATCTACTTCTTTTTCTTCACATTATTAAGAAAAATGTTGTGTAGTTGAATGTTTAGTATCTTTTTTCTCCTTGAATTTCTATGCTCAAACCGATTGAGTCTTAATAGATGGATGCATGATTTCAATTATGGTTTTTAGTTGCTAAATTATTCTGAGAAGACTATTAATATCAATTGATTTGACCTTTCTATTCTTTAATCTCTTATATATTTCTGATTCATTCATGGTTTCTTCTGACCTTACATTCAATTCCATGGCTTTAGCAGGAACAATCCAATCCGAGGATCCCCTTCATTCCTTTCTTTTTTTTTTCTCCATTCAGTAGTAACCTCATCGAATATTGCCTTCTGTTTATTTGATTACTTTGTAATTATAGACTTAACTAACATTATTTTATTTGAAGTTATCTTGGATGGATTTGATGTTTTGTCACTACCTTCCAATACTTCCTTTTCTTTCCCTTCATCTTGGTCTTTCGCAAACTTCTTCAATTCGGGATTGAATCATAACTTGAGTGTTCTTATAATATCATTATTTATTATGGTATCCCTAAAGGAAGTTGAATCTAATATGATTGTAATATTACAAAAGCCCAATAATTCTTCTAGAAACTTACTGATAATGGTGGGAAACATGAACAACTAAGATTTTATACCACCAGATTTGAGGTTATTTATTATCAAAAAGATGAACCCCTTAAGGTTGAACATTCTCATGTTCAAAATGAAATCAATAACATATACATATAAAACATTAAATGTTTACTTGTCACCCTTTATTGGAACCAAAAAAATTTCATCCATAGAGATATAATTCTATTTTATCCTGATAAATGACTTACTTTTCTTTTGTCTTTATGAATCTCAAAAATTGTTTCTTCGGCTTTATACCTTTAAAAAGTTTCATAAACTTTGGAATAGTTTATGATAAGGAAATAAAGCATATCCCTCAAGTGGAACTCTTAGAAACATAGATTCCTATTTTGGGGAGGTTGCATACTTATTATCATACATCATAAAAGAAATCATAAGATCCTGGTCTATCTATACATATTCATAAAATTGTAACACCTCATCATGATAGACATAATCATGATTAGTACATGGTATTTCCACACAAATTTATTCAAAACCTTGAAAACATGTAATTAGTTATAATTATGAATCAAAAGACTCATATAAGTCTCAATACATGAACCACTCACGTAGAAAGGTCATGGAAGAGAATTACATTAGAAGCATTACATTTGAAGATTAAATAGAAGAATCAGTCATGAAATATTGACTTGCATCATGAAGATCCTAATGATTACAAAAGATGAGAAGATCTATGATTACAAAAGCTGAGGTAGGAACCGATTTTAAACCATGCTGACAATTTATAGAGAAACTGGTCTTGAGAGAAAAATAGATGAGTTTGATGAGGGATAGGTTCTTTTTCAGGGAAATTAATGGCCATGATTAGATGTAAAATATCCAATGGTATAGAATGATTTCAAACTCTTGAGTTTTTCATTAAATTAAAATTGTATTTAGACTGAAACTAATTAGTAAATAAATGAAATAAAAGAGAAACAACCATTGAAACAACAAAAATAAGGTTTTAGAAATTATACCTATCATAGTATCGGGATAGATGCATTGGTTTTAATATATTGTTCTTATGACAACCATGCTTTTCATTACACAATTAAACATAATTTATTACATAAACTTCACTTGTTAAAACATAGAAGATCAAGAGGACTAGTGTCTTTGGGGCATAGGATCGTTACATAACAACTTAAAACCTAAAATACAGTATCATTATTGAAAACATCCTTTACATGACCACTACATTTCCTCATACATAGCATTGCATTGGATAACATGAGGATATGAATAAGAAAAGGGTGACCTATAAAGCCCAGTAAGGGAATAATCATGGAATAATGTGAGATGTACAATACATGTTAGATTTTAGGCATATCAATATATCACAAGAGAAGTACAAACATAACGGCATGATAAAGCATGATAATCATAGCATGGAAATGTGGCAACATCACATAACATGGAATTAGCATGAGCCAAGGCTCATTGCACAACAAGCATGAGTAAACCTTAATTTCACATGAATCACAAGTAAAAACTCATAGAACTTAAATTATCATTAGTAAACATCCATTGCACATGATGTATCATGATACTATACATTACCCAATGCATTGGAGCGCTATCATTGCGCACCCTTCTTAAACATTTCATTTCATGCATAAGTGTGCCACATGGATCATAAAACATTGAATCATTCAACATAATATTTTATTCAACGATAAACGAATGTGGAATACATACATGAAACTCTTTAAACAATAAGTAGATGAGCATAAAATTGAATACCCTTGATAGAAAAATGGGCATGGTATTCACTACACAATGAATTTGGCTTGGAAAAGCACTGTGCAATTTCAGCAGCAAAACAGCGTGAAATAAGCACTCATAAAAGTTTTTAATGAGATAGAAAGGGGTGTCGCATCATACTTACATGACATGGACAGTAAAGGGGTCATATATATATATATACATGTCCCAACAAATGTAATGTAATTGATATTCATGATACAAAATAATTGCTTGAATGTAAATTAGGAGAGAAAAATTTCTTTTCAAATTTCAGCATAGTAACAGGTGTAAATGGGAGGAATTTAATGGGAGAGAATGGGGTCTCACATCATTCAAACATAAAGGGGGTAGTATGGGGGAGGTGAAAAACTATACCCCAAGCTTTATAATTGAAATTAAAAGGGAATAAAAATTTAAAGAATATTGGTCAAAAATGAGAAAGGAAGAAATACCCTTACTCGGAAGTGTGCTTCCAAATTATTGAGAGAGGCTTCTTGAGAGCTTGGGGCACCATGGGGGGATTCTAGTGAGAGGAGGGTAGAATTTTTAAGAACATCAAAGGATTTGTGTGAGGAGGAAGTGAGAGCTTGGGTGTGTTTATATAGGAAAGGTGAAGGAACTCTTTATTTTTTAGGTTTGGGACACCTCACATTAAACTAATCCAAACCACAAACCATTCCATGGTTTTTGCCAATTGTTTCTAGAAAAGGGAAGTGGAAAAAAATGTTTTATAAGGCCAAAGTCTGAACATCTTAAAAAATGGGGTTTCTTATGTGGAGGTGAGTCACACTCCCAAGGAAAACAATTTAAAAAGTCAAAATGTTTAATAAGTATTGAAGGGTCCACTAAAGCTTTGTAAAATAAATCCAAAAAATCCAAAATTACATTATTTTAATGGTAAAACATATATTGGCTGAAAAAAATGTTTATAATATTTTATTACATCACTATTGGGTCATTATAATGTCATAAAACCCATTATATATTTAAATGGTATTTAATTTGTACCAAAAAAATTGATTGTCTGAGAAAATTAGGAAAAATTCACCATTGGGTAATTTAGACATACTGATTCAAGAAATAATATTCATTTTATCTAAATTTATTTTCTAAATATGTTAGTTTTAAATTTTTTTAAAAAAATACATTTATCGAAAATTCATGGGTTTTGACAAAAATGGATTTCAAACCTTAATAAAAATTACAATTGCATTCATAATATTATGCGATCATTTATATTTAATAGAAATTAATTTAATAATAATAATAATAATTTATTAAAATATTATTTAATTCAATAATCCATTAATTTATCAAAATATATTTCTTAGTTAAACATTAACTAAAAATACTATTTGTGTTTTAAAAACTATTTAAAAGGTAATAATAAAATTAATGTATATTCATTATTATATACAAAAATAATGTACATAACCATAGTACTAGGGTCTTGTTACATAACCCCTTATAACACCTACATAAGACCGAAGAGTAAGGTGTGCAATGGTGACAGACTCTTGGGGTGTTTTGGATAACATTACTCGGGTGGTAACCTCTATCAACTTCCACTTCTCTCGTAGGCGGCCATTCTCGAGCTTAACATATTCAAGCTCAGCTTGGGCTTGGTCAAGAGTGATTCCCAAAGAGACAACCAACTTTCCGAGCTCTGAAAAATGGGATTCGTATGGGGAACCTCTACTTGATGAGGCCATCTCTTCCTTTGTCTGAGTAAATTGGATTTTTTAACACCCTATATTTATACTAATCATGTGATCAGTATTCAACCAATATATTAGCAACAATCACAATTATTAACAGTATTTTAAAAATCGAAAAAAATAAAACCAAATAAGTTGACATTTTATATAAATATTTTACATAAAGAGACATTTATCTAGATCAATAGGGATTTCCATTAATGAATGTTTGGTTCATTACAATATTCCCCCTTTAAGAAATTTCACCCTCGAAATTTCCTTTTCCCAAACTAATGCAGGATGTGGGTAAATCTGCTTCATCATTTCCTATGAAACCTATGTCTCTTCTTCAATCTTTTGGTTTTGAAACAACACCTTGACGGGGGCATTTCCTTATTTCATAGAACGTTTTCTCTACGATCTAATATCATCACTGGTTTCTCCTCATAAGAATGATCATCCTCTAACTCTACCTCATTCGAAGAGAGTAAATGTTAAGGGTCCAGTATATAATTCCTTAAGAGGGATACATGAAGGACATCATGTACTTTGTACATGGTAGGTGGAAGGTCTACTCGATAGGCCACAACCCCGAAACGATCAAGAATCTCGAAGGGTCTGATGTATCTTGGAATTAACTTCCCTTTCTTTCTAAATATCATGACATTATTCCATAAAGAGATGAACAGAAATACCATATCTCGAAATTTAAACTCAAGGTCTCATCTACAGTTATCTTCATAACTCTTCTGTTGACTATGGGATGCCTTGATATACTGCTAAATGGTTTTCACCTTCTCCACCATTTCTTCAACCATTTCTAGTCCAAGAAGCTTACACTCACTAACCTAATCCCAAGATGACTGTGTTCTGAACCTTTTCTCATAAATGGCTTCATATGGTTCCATTTGGATGCTCGAGTTAAAACTATTATTATAAGAGAACTCCACCAGAGGAAGATGTTTATCCCACCCTCCATTAAATTCAATTGAGCATGCTCTCAACATGTTCTCAAGTTTTTAGATGGTATGCTCGGATTTTCCATATGTTTGAAGATGATAGGCCATATTGAAGTTCATTTTAGTATTCAAAGCATGTTGAAAACACTTCTAAAACATAGAGGTGAATCTTGGATCTCTATCGTACACAATATATAGTGGTAATCCATGAAGCCTTACCACTTCCCTGATTGATATCCATTCCAGTTGATCCAATGAGAAATCCTCTCGAAAATAAATAAAGTGTGCAACATTTTTAAGAATATCCACAACAACCCAGATTGCATTGTTGCCTTTGGATGTCTTTGGAAGTATGGTGACAAAGTCCACAGTGATGTTCTCCCATTTACATTCTGGTATAAGAAATTGTTGCATCATACCCTTAGACTTCTCCCTCTCCACCTTCACTTTATTACACACCAGGAACTTTGATGTATATTCATCGATCTCCTTCTTCATATTATCCCACCAATAATTCCCTCGAAGATCTCAATACATATTTGTGTTTCCTTGGTGAATAGAGAAATTTGAACAATGTGCATAATCCAAATGTTCCTTCTTCAGCTCCGAACATTGTGGAACACATAGTATTTTCTCAAATCTCATAATTACTTCTTTATTAAAATTAAACTCTGAGAATTTCCCTTTTCCGATATCTTCCACTTATTCCTAAATTCCCACATCATCATTTGAGCATCCTTTAGCCTTTCCAAAAGTGAAAGTTGAGAAATAGTTTGTGAAAGGATTGATGATACTCCCTTCTTTATTATTCAAATGTCCATATTTATAAAATATAAGTAGATTGGATTCTTTTCAATTCTCATCAATGATATAATCACTGGGTACTTTCTACTTAGGGTTTGTGCACCCTTGTTCGCTTTCCCAAGGTGGTAACAGATTGAGTTGTCATAGACATTGACCATCTCTAACCATCTCCATTGGAGCATGTTCAACTCTTTCAATGTGAATATATACTTGAGGCTTTTGTGGTCCATATATATTTCACAATTCTCCCCAAAAAGATAATGCCGACATATTTTCAAAGTGAAGATCACTACATCCAACTCGAGGTCATGTGTTGGATAGTTTTGTTCATGAACATTCAATTTCATTGAAGCATAGTCAATGACTTTGTTATTTTTAATCAACACATATCCTAGGTCCTTCTTTGAAGCATTACCGACTACCACAAATAGTTCTCCACTTGTGGGTAAAGTGATTATAGGCGCAGTGATAATCCTACTTTTCATCTCCTTGAAGCTTTCTTCGCATTCATCACACCAAGAAAACATTACTCTCTTCCAAGTCATCTTGGTATGAGGGATGTACAATCGTGAGAAATTTATTGCAAATCATCGATAGTATCCCGCAAACCCCAAGAATCTACATATATCCGTTATCGATATTGGCCTTGTCCATCCCTCAACTGCATCTGTTTTGGAGGGATCCACAGATATCCCCTTACTTGTGATGATATGGCCCAATAATGAGACCACCTTCAACAGAAAATCACATTTTCTTTACCCTCCTTGGTTTTGGAGTATATCAAAATATCATCTATAAAGACTACCAAAAATTTGTCGAGGTAATATCTAAAGACTCTATTAATAAATTCCATGAAGATTGATGGAGCATTAGTGAGTCTAAAAGCGTTACTATGAATTCATAGTGATCGTATCTTGTACAAAAGCAGTCTTGGGGATATCTTCCTTTTTCACCATTACATGATAATATCCAAAACACAAATCCACCTTGGAGAATTATTGTGCTCCATACAGCTGATCGAACAAGTCATCAATTCGTGGGAGGGGATACTTGTTCTTTATCGTTATTTTTTAGGCTTGCGATATTAAATACAAAGGCGCATTGACCCATCCTTCTTCTTGTTGAAGAGGACTGGTTCACCCCTTGGTGAAGCACATGGGCATATAAACACTGTTTCCGGATTCCCATGTAGTTTTTTCTTCAGCTCCTCAAGCTCTACAACAACCATTCTATACAGAGTCTTGGATATTTCCAAATCCCCCGGTATAAGATCAATTGAGAATTCAACATCTCTTCTAGGAGGAAGACCAAAAAATTCCTCTGGAAACACTTTAGCGAATTCCCTCACAATAAGCATGTCTTATAGGATGGTTTCCTCCTTAGACTCAATCATCCAAGCCAGATAAGCATACTCGTAGGACAGTAATATCCACTCTTTAGATGATGGAGAAAAAGAACGTTCATCTTCCTCTATTCACTTGTAAAGAATCGGGGGTTGATTCTCCACATGGAGAGTGATTTCCCTCTCACAAAAATTTATGTTGGCTCTATATAAAGAAAGCCAATCAATGCCAAGAATTGCATAAAATTACACCAGAGGGAGTATGAATAGGTTCTCTAGAAAGTTTAATCCACATATTATGATAGGGGATGAGTTATATTCATGGGATGCAATGATTTCCACATTTTTCGTACTCAGCGACATCTTCACTTCCATTATTTGTGGTGGTGATGGGATTGATCTTTAATGATGCGAGATATAAAAGAATACGTAGAACTTGAATTAAAAATTACGTTCAATAGTCATGAATGAAAAACTGTCATACATGTCACACACATCATTGTCGGGGTTCACTTCGGCAGTAGTGATGAAAAAATCTCTCCCTTTCTACCATGGAGGATGTTGGTTGCCTCTGAAAACCCTTGGCATAGTGTACTGATTTTCAAGATGACCTGGTTCTTTGTAGTTATATAAATGAACCATGTGTTGAGGTTCTAATGGAACATTCATCTCCTTTATCGTAGTCATGGGTCGTTCTTGCTGACATTTAATAGCTAGGTGACCTTCTCTTCCACACCTAAAGTATTTCCTCATCCCCTTCTGGAAATTTCCAGGGTGCTTCTTTCCGCACCTTTGGAAAGTGGGGTGCTGGATCTTCTTAGCACCGTTGGATATATCCATCGGACTGCCAGCAATGAAGTCCACCTTACACTTCTTATCCCCATGATACCCCTGAGACTCTCTGATCTCAATTTTGACCTTGAGGGCACATCAGACAATTTCCTCACAGCTTTCTAAGTTAGGGATCTCCAACTCTTTTCATAGGATAGGTTTAGGCCCACCAATAAAGTGATCAATCTTGCATTTAGAGGTAATGACAGAGCCGGAGGTGTATCGTTCAAGCCTTGTGAAGTATTCTTTGTACGCTCCGATAGATTCCTCATCTTTTTTCTTGAGGGAAAAAAAGTCCCTTTCCATCTTAAGCCAGATGGTGCGTGGAAAATATTTATCGAAAAACATCTTTCCGAAATCCTTACATTCCAACGCCTCAATCTCCTCCTCAGGATTTGTATTTTTTATCAACGTCCACCATTGATCAGCTTCACCCTTCATATGATAAGTAGCCAGGAGAACCTTCTCTTGTTCAGAACATTGAAGCATAGAGTAGATCTTTTCGATAGATTTGATCCATTATTCAGCGATTGAGGGATTATATGATCATTAAAAGTAGGAGGCCATTGTCTCATGAAGCTTTCGATAGAGACTTGTTCTTTCTTGGGGGGGTGATCATTCTTCTTGATCCATGTTTCTATTAAAATCTTGAGTTAGCTGAGAGAGAAGCGTGGCAAAGTTTGTGATTCCTACTCCCATTGGATTCGACATCACAATATTACAGTCATCGCATTGATCTTCATATCGGGTTTTAGACCGAGTCCTCCTTTTAACGGACATTGGATGGAATAAAGGGAAAGTTAGGGGTAACACATAAAGGGTAATACACAGTCAAAACAGATGACTTATAAATACATTTTATTTCCTTAACATGAGAATCTATTGGCTTCTGTCTATGCTACACATGATCTAATTTCTAATATATATTCTTAAGGCTTATTTTTTCCCTTAATAATAGTTCATACTAAGATTTTGAATTTACCAAATCATATCCCCCAAGAGTGTCATAACCAAGAGTGTAGCAAGGCCCGTTTTCATGCACCTGTTCTTGTTCAAGTCCATCTCAAAGCGTTGTTTTTGGGTTTTACCCCTAGGATACATATGTGCCAAAGCAGCCTCTACCTGCTCGTATCTAGACAGGGATGTATTTTTTGATAAACGACATACTAAATACTCACCAAAACATAGGGATGTTTTACTATACTTAGTATTACCTCTAGGGATTTACTGGGGTTTTCTAATCCTAATCCCAAAAATAACTAAACCTATCCTCCGATACCAACTATGACAACCCTGCTTTTAATTACACAATTAAATATAATTTATTACATAAAATTCACTTGATACAAAATAGAAAATCAGGAGGTCTAGTGTATTTGGGAAATATGATCATTACATAATAACTTAAAACATGAAGTACAATATATTTATTGAAAAATTCCATTACATGACCACTACATTCCCTCGTACATAGCATTGCATGGGATAACCTGAGGACATGGATAAGAAAAGGGTGATCTATAAAGCCCAGTAAAGGAATAATCATGGAATAACATGAGGAGTACAATACATTTTAGAAAATAGGCATATCAATAGATAAAAAGAGAAGAATTAACATAAAGTCATGATAAAGCATGATAATCATAACATGGGAATGTGGCAACAACACTTAACATGGAATTATCATGAGGCAAGGCTCATTGCACGTGGAGCATGCGTAAACCCTCATTGCACATGAAGCATGAGTAAAACCTCATTTTTATTGAATTAGAATGAGTCAACACCCATTTCACATGATGTATCATGATACTCAACTTTACCCAATGAATTGGAGCGCTATCTGGGTGCACCCTTCTTAAACATTTTATTTCATGCATAAGTGTTCCACAAAGATCATAAAACATTGAATCATTCAACATAATCTTTTATTACACTATGAATGATTGTGGAATACATACATTAAACTCTATAAACAATAATTAAATATTAATAAAGGTGAATACTCTTTATAGATAAATGAGAATGGTATTCACTACACAATGACTTTGGCTTGGAAAAGCGCGGTGCAATTTAGGCAGCATAACGACATGACATAAGAACTCATAAAAATAGTTGATGAGAGAGAAGGTGGTGTCTCATAATATTTAAATGACATGGACAGTAAGGGGGTCATATAAATACATATACCAACAAATGTATTGGAATTTAGATTCCTGATACAAAATAATTGCTTGTATGTAAATGAGGAGAGAGAAATTTCTTTCATAATTTCAGCATAGTAACGGGTGTAAATGGGAGGCATTTAATAATAGAGAAAGGGGTATCCCATCATTAAAACATAAATGGGCCTGTATGGAAGAGGTGTGAAACCATAACCTAACATTTATAATTGAAATTAAAGGGGCATAACAATTTAATGAATATTTAACAAAAATGAGAAAGGAAGAAAAACCCTTACTTGGAAGTGTGATTCCAAAGGCTTTAGAGAGGTTTGAGAGAGGCTTCTTGGGAGCTTGGGGAACCTTGGGATGATTCTAGAGAGAGGATGGAAGAGGTTGTAAGAACTCCAAAGGCTTTGAATGTGGAGGAAGTGAGAGATTGGGTGGGTTTATATAGTAAAGGTGAGGGAATTCTTTATTATTTGGGTTTGGGACTCCTCACATTAAACTACTCCAAACCACAAACCTGCCAATGGTTTTAGGAAAAGGAAAGTGGAGAAAAATATTTTATAATTCCAAAGTTCTTACTTCTTAAAATAATTGGGTTTCTTATGTCGAGCTGAGTCACACTCTGAAGGAAAACAATTTAAAAAGAAAAATGTTTAATAAGTCCAAAAGGGTCTACTAATGATTTGTAAAGTAAATAAAAAAACAAAAAATCACATTATTTTAATGGTAAAACATATATTGACTGAAGATAAAGTTTATAGTATTTTATTACCACACTATTGGGTCATTATGATGTCATAAAACACATTATATATTTTAACGAAATTTAATTTTTACCCAAAAAATTGTCTGTCTCAGAAAATTATGAAAAATTCACCATTAGATAATTTCAACCACTTGATTCCAGAAATAATATTACGTTTATCTAAATAAATTTATAAATTTGTTAATTTTCACTTTTAAAATAAAAACCAACATTTATTGAAAATTCATGGGTTTTGACAAAAATGTCTTTCAAAACATAATAAAAATTACAATTGCATTCATAAAATTATACAGTCAATTATATTTAAGAAAAATTAATTTAATAATGAAAATAATATTTTACTAAAATATTATTTAATTAAAAAATCCATTAATTCATCAAAATCTATTTCTTAGTTGAACATTAACTAAAAATAATATTTGTGCTTTAAAAACTATTTACAAGGTAACAATAAAATTATATTATATTCATTATTATATACAAAAATAATATACATAACCATAGTACTAGGGTCTTATTACATGACCCCTTATAACACCTACATAAGACCGAAGAGTAAGGTGTGCGACGGTGACAAACTCTTGGGGTGGCTCAGATAAAATTTCTCGGCTGGTAATCTCTATCAACTTCCACTTCTCTCATAGGCGGCCCCACTCGAGATTAACATATTCAAGATCGGCTTGGGCTTGGTCAAGATCGAAGCCCAATGTTGCAGCCTCCTTTCCGAGCACTGAAAAATGGGCTTCGTATGGGGCAAGTCTACTGGATGAGGCTATCACTTTCTTTATCTGAGTAAATTGGATTTGTTAAATATTTATATTTATACTAATAATGTGATCACTATTCAACAACTATATTAGAAATGGTCACAATTCTAAACTGTATTTTAAAAATAAAAAAACATAACACCAAAAAAGTTGAAATTTTATATAAATATTTTACATAAAAGACATGTAATTAGATCAATAGGGATTTCCATTAATGAAATTTTTGGTTGTTACAATTCTTATAGAAACTCTACAAAAATAAATCTAAAACCATTAATAATTCTAAAACTGATAAAATAAAATAGGCCAGTATCGATTATTTAGTACCTATAGAATTATCCAAAACCGATAGGACTGTATCGACAAGGTAATCCAACACCGATAATCTAATACCGAGAGAGTATTTAAATGCCTATAGTTTAGTACTGATAAAATATCATATTACCAATATTACAGTACTGATAAAGTATTTCAATACCGATATTTCAATCTAATACTAAAAAATAATAAGCTGATTAGGTCATGACTATGATAAATCCAATACCAATAAAATTATGTATACCCCCCTTTGAAAAGGACTAACATAATATAATGAGATGGGTTAAACAAGAAGTGGATATGAATGATTAATTTGTAGTGATCATTCCATGTTTCTATTTAATGTATTAAAATATTTTAGATGATAATGGTTTTGTGAAAATATCATCTTGTTGTTCTTGTTTTCTGATGAATTGTAAAACAATGTCTCTTTTTTGTGTGTAATCCCTAAGAAAGTGATGTCTAAAATCTATGTGTTTTGGATGTGAGTGATGTGCATGGTTTCCACTAAGAGAAATTGAACTAGTATTATCACATAATATTTGAGTTTTGGAAAAACTCATGCCATAGTTAGGGAGTTCATGTTGCATCCACAACGCCTGTTGAGAACAACTTCCAATTGCTACATATTTAGCTTCAGTATTGGAATGTTCTACTAAGTTTCGCTTCTTGCATGAACATGAAACTAAAGAACCTATTAAGAAATAATGTGTTACAAATTTACTCATTCAATCTATTCTACATCCACTAAATTTTTCATCTGAAAAAAATATCAAAACAAAATCATTTCTAGAAGAATAGAATAGTCTTAAATCCATAGTTCACTTTAATTAGAAAAAAAATTCTTTTCACTTCTTTTAATTGATATTATATTGAATTATATTGGTATCTTGTACTTAAGAATATTAAAAACATTAAGTCTGGATAAAAAACTGTTATCTATAAAAAACTATTATCTATAAAAAAGCATCTTATCATACCTCTAAAAGTTGTTTAATCCACTAGTTTTCTGGCTTCATCAAGATGAAGTATATTTGAGGTACTGATTAGAGTGCTAATACTTTTAGTGTTGTCATGTCCATAATTTTTGTGTAAGTAATTGATATAATTATATTTATATATAGAGGTTCCTTTTCATTTTTTAGATATTTGGAAACCTAAAAAAGTTAACTCATTCATTATACTCATTTCAAACTCATATTTTCTTAGATTCAAAAAATAATCAGTTAAGGATTGCTAAGTTGAACCAAATATAATGTCATCAACATTGATTTGAACAATAAAAACATTTTTTTCCATGTTTATAAAATGAGTTCTGTCAGCAGTACCTTTTTCATAATTTTTTTTGTAAAATAAATCTTATGCGCCTATCATAACATGCTCTAAGGAATTGTTTTAGGCCATACAAATCTTTGGAAATTTTGAAATCATTATGAGGATGTATTGAATTTATAAAACAAGGAATTTGTTCAAAAAAAACTTCTTCTTGTGCAAAACCAATAAGAAAAGTACATTATACATCCATTAGAAAAAGTTTGAAATTGATCTATGCTACAAAGGAAAATAGAATTTTAACAGATTCGAGTCTGTCTATGAGAGCATAGGATTCATCATTATTTATTCAATATTTTTGATTATATACTTTAACAACAAGTATTTATTAATTTCTAACAATGACCCCATTTTCATCTCATTTGTTTCTGAAAACCCCTTTTACACCAATGATAGTTGTTTCTTTAGGTCTTTCAACCAATGTCCAGACATGATTCCTTTCAAATTGATTTAGTTCATCTTGCATTGCTTTAATCCAATTTTCATTACCTAAGGTCTCATTATATGTTTTAGGTTTGAATTGAGATAAAAAATCAAGATGATCTATTTCATTTCATACAGAATTTATGGTCCATACAGGTTGATTTACATCACAAATGATATTATCACTGGGATGATTCCTAGTAAGAAATTGATTTGGGGTTTTAAAAACGTGTTCATCAATATAATATAGAATTTTTTTTGGGGTAAATGTTTCAGAAACATTTTATTGAGTATTTCCCTTATCCAAAGAGTTTTCAATAAATGGATGATAATCAATAAGTGAAAATACATCTTTTGATATCGGTAAGGATTATTTAAAAACAAAGGAGTTAGTCTCATCAAACATAACACACAATGTTTCCTAAAAAGTACAAGAGTTTCTGTTAAAAACTCTATAAGCCTTAGATGTGGTGGAATAACCTAGAAATATTCCTTCATTGGATTTGGGTATGAATTTATGTAAATTAACTTTATTTATTTAATATGAATACTTTGCATCCAATCACTCTGAAGTAATAAACATTAGGTTTCCGGAATGTACACAATTCATAAGGTGTTTTGTTAAGAAAAGTTATAGTTAAAAAATTATTTATAGTATAACATGAAGTTCTAACTACTTCAGCACAGAAATGCATAACAATTTAGTATTCACTCAACATGGTTCTTGTTATTTCCTGAAAATATGATATATTCTCTCAATAAAACTATTTTTTGAGGGTTTCTTGGATCTAATAAGTTTCTAGTGATACCTTTATTATTAAAAAAATTTTAAAATATGATTTTTGAAATTCTCTACAATGATTACTACGAATAGTTCTTAGTGGTAACTTTTTCTTATTTTTAACTTGGGAACCAACAGTTTTGAAATATAAAAAGTCATCAAATTTCATTGCTTGAAAATATACCCATCTTAATCTAGTGTAGTCATCAACTAAAAAAATACATAGTACTTATCACCATTGATTCCAGTTTGTTTAGGAATGAAAAGATCTATGTGAACTAACTGTAATGCATTAGAATTTTAGAGTTGATTGATTGATTTAAATATAGTTTTATGTTTCTTTTCATATTGACATGTGTCATATACTTATTAAGAATGATAACTTAGATCTAGTAGATCCATAACATGTCTTTTCTTTGAGAGTTTACAAAGGTTACTTAGATTATATTTTCTTAACCTTCTATGAAATAACTGATATTGGTCTTCCACTTCACTTAAGAAAGGCATGTCCTGGATCCTAAGGTATTTTATGCTGATTGTGTATATATTCTCATGACTATGGGATGAAATAATGAATTAATCCATGTAATTGTGAACTAAAAATTTATCATTCCTAAAATTCAAAACGTAAACTTCATCATATAATTGACTTATTCTTATAAGGTTGTGCTTGAGACCATTGAAAATAAAAACATTTGAAATTAATACTTTTCATAGAAGAACAATATTACATGTACCAATGATATTTTCCTCAGAATTATCTCCAAAGGTCACTCTCCCACCTTTCATTTAAATAAACATTTCAATGGAATAATTATTCCCATTCATGTGTCGAGAACAAACACTATCCATGCACTAAATTTTCTTTTTTTGGTACACTTACTTTTTTCCCGAAAAAGAAAAAATTAGTTTTTCATAACCCAAACTTTATTGGATTGAGAAATGTTAGAGAAAAGAATTTTTGGAATCCACATTGGTTTTGAAAATGATATTTATATAATCTAAATGGTAGAGTTTTATTAGGAGAATTTTTTTCCAATTTCCTCCAAAATGAATTTTTGTACATGAAGGGGCACTTTTAGGAACAAAATTGTTATGACTAAAAAATGGTTTTAGAGTAGTGTAACCAATTCCAGAACTATTTATATGAAGATGAATTAGAGAATATATTTTATAAAATTATTTTCCTCACATTGATAATTTTGATAAAATTTTTATTAAAGAAAATATTTCAGATTTTAGCTCAATGATTAAAATATCATTTTCACTTGAATTTTTTTTTGGTTTCAAAGCCATTTTTCTTTAAGCCAATTGTTCAATGTCCTTACAATGTTTATCCTTCAATGAATTTACTTCCTTAAGATTTTTTCAAATATTTTCGTAATCATTATTTTTATTATCATGGTCTTTTGAAATATCTGATACTACTTTTCTAATAATAAATATTCTAGAATTTTCCTTATCATGAATTTTCTTGAGTTTAGAATTTTCATTCTCAAGAAATTTAAAAAATTTGGATACTTCTTAAAAAGAAGGTAAATTGTCCTCTATGGAGGATGATTATTCATTAGAAGAGTAAGAATATTTCTCATCAGGGTAATTTGTATTTAAGGTTACATTTGTAAGAAATTTATCATTGTGCACCTTATCCATGAAACAATGATTTTCAATAGTTAGTCTGACTATTAGTAAAATATTCCTATGACCAGAAGATTCATATTTTGTGGATTTGTTTGATGAATCTCCACCACTTGAACTCCATGTATAATTTTCCTTCAGTATTTCTTTGTCTTTTACATTTAATAACTGTTCTTGTTTCTTTCATAATATTTATCCTTTATATCTTTTCTTTTTATTAAATGAAAATTCGGTCTAATATGAATTACTCTTTTATATTCATAAGAAGATACTTCCAAGTCATTCGTTCCCTTGATATATTTCTTTTTGAATCTATATTGAAAGTATTTCTTTCAATAAATCTTGTTCATCTTTCAAGAAATACTATCTAACTCATTCTATTAATTATCCCCATCACGTGATTCTAATATAACAATATCTTTTTTATCTTTGGATATAGTTATCCATTCTGGGGTCTTAGCATTGGATGTAGTAATAAAATCTACACTTCCATTACAATTATTTTTCTTATTGAAATCAGCATCTCTTTACATTCCTGTCTCGTGCTGAAGAATCATTCCAAATAACTCAACAAGAGTAATTTGAGTAACTTTCCAATTTTCATCAATAACTGTCCTTTTTTATTCCCATTCATTGGAGATTATATCAGTTATCTTTTCCACAAGTGCTTCATCATCTAGACCGTTTTCACACCTTGATTGAATGCTGTTGATGATTGTCATAAATATTTGTTTCACCTTACATACTGGTTCTCAATAAGCAAAAAATAAACCCATGATATTCTGCTCGAAGAATTTCTCTTCTTGTTTCTAAACATTAGATGTACCAAAATGTGTGACTTACAATTCCTCCTAGACACAATTCACAGCTTTACATGATGAAATTTGACTATGTATATTCCTGGTCACCAAAGACAAAAAAGTATTTCATACCTTGTAATTCAGTTGATATTATTGATTCACTTGATTGGTGAAGGCACTGATTTCCTTATCTGGGATTTTAAAACCTCTAGTAAGCATGATAAAGTTGTCTAATCCAGTATTAATAAAAAAAGTCTTCATTTGATCTCTCTAATAATCATAATCATTCCCATAAAAAATATGTTGTCCTTTTGGATTTAGAATGTCAATTGAACCAATATTCATTGCTTCTATATTATAAAAAAATAATTTTCCACATTACACGTTAATGTAGTAAGCTGTTATAATTCAATGATTTGTAATAGATATATAATTTCCTTGTAGAATGAAATAAACAAAGTATATAAAACTATGAAAACATCTTATGATACCAATTGTTGGATCGTAATATACATGTATATGTATATTAAATGGAACAATACAAGAGGAGGGTGTGAATTGTAGGATTTAAAACATTGTATTTAAACACTTAATAAAGAACATAGTTTAAGAGTTCTTAAACTAATACAATTCACAATCAATACAGTTGACCATATTGGTCATGGGTTTGATAGATATGATATGATTTAATACTTTAAGTAATGTAAAAAATTGTATTTTAATTGAATACAATGATTAGAGTAGCAAAAATGTGAATTATTCTACCATATAGTGTATAGAATATATTAATAAAATATACAAAGAATGAATCATAATTGAAACAATTAAAATTGAAATGAATATGAAAGAAAAGACGTAATAATAAAATTCACTTTTCTAATAAAAATAGAAGCATAAAAATAAAAGTATTAAAAATCTTTTATCCCAAATAATAGCGCATCCTTTCACCTAGGATAAAGGTATGTCTTAACCCCACCATGGTAAGACCACGATGTGATGATCAACACGACTATCTTCCTATCTTCAAAAGTACTTGACTAAGAAGGTAATAAGTACCTATGTCTTTCAAGCAATTGAAATCCCTTGAAAGATGAACAACATCACCTTTTTATATCCCCGGAATCCCTCAATCATTTTCCTATATATCAGTTGCACACAACAAAAACAAATCACTTATTTAAATACAAGAACATGTAACATGATGTTCACTCTATGTATCATTAAGGGTTTCATACAAAGAAAGAACAATGTTAAATCATCTCTCTGTTGAACTTTATAGAATAAAAATTTGTGTATTCTAGTTTGAATTACCTCTTATTTATAGGAATCGTGTTCCAATGGTCATATTTCCTAAAATGATCTTATTTATTCAAAAAAACACACAGGGACTTGTAAACCTAGATTTACAACAGTCAAAACAGACAGAATATAAGACATCGTTTTAATTGGTAAATAACGAAATCAAAGACATCGTTTTTGTTAGAGAGTAGTAAGTACAAAATATTAAACAATGAGTATGAGTAATATGCAGTTAGTGTTGAAGATATGATTGGAGTGTAATGCATTTCACTACTATACTTGGTTAATAGGCTTGTCATGATAACAATTCATATCATGATTTAAATTTATGACATGGTTAAAAAATTTAACATGGTTATGATGCAAAATATTTAATATTGTTGTGATTATTTAATATAATTCATAATAAGAGTCTGGTACATACTTGGTTACGATTTATTACTATCATACAATACTTAACCTAGTTTCGATTCATTATTATGATGCATTCCTTAACCTAGTTATGATGCACATGGTTATGATTTCTGATTATGATGCAATTCATAATTTGGTTATGATTCTTGATTATGATGTAATAAATAATCTAGTTACGATTCTTGATTACGATCCAATACATAATATGGTAATGATTTATGATTACGATACAATACATAATCTGGTTACAATTATGAAACAAAATGTAAAATAATGTGAGTGAATAAAATACATGATTATGATAATAATTCAACATATAATAAAGATAATGTAAATTATTATGATTGTGAAACAACACACATGATAAACAATATATGTGATTACGAAGAGTGTGATTTGTGATTTCCAAAACAAATAATTGATAGAAATGTCCAAACACATTTTAACTCAATAAGAAGTGTCACTGGATTTATATATAACAATTAACATAATAATATATTAGTATATTTATGATACTAAGGTTATTATATCATCATGGTATATAAATAATTTAATTGGTAGATAGGTAAATAGAATAAATAAACTTGTTAAAGAACATTTCCACTTCTCCAGTTCTCTTTCCTGGTTTACTCTGAACACTGCATAGGATGGATTTTTTAGAAAAATAATGATTATATGATAATTTTAGTGAAGTTTTGGAGTGATTTTGGTAGGTTTTTGAGAAGACAAATGGCTTTAATTTTGTAAAGAAGTAAGTGGAGTGAATTCACTTTTATAAAGTAGGAGGAGTATAATTATTTTAATTACCCAAAAGTATTCACTATTGGGAGGTCTTTACTCCCAAATGTGCTTCTAAAAATAAAAAAATGGAATGGCGGAAATTTATTTTCTATCCAAAGATACAAAAATAATGAAAACAAATTTTATCATTTATTTCCTTATTCTTTATGTTTTCTCAATTTTACAATTTTTGTTTTTTCCACTTTAACTAGTTTTATAACCCTTGTAATTTATAATTTAATACTAAATTGAAGAAATAATTATTAGAGACTTTGTACTCACTAATTATAAATAATATATCTAATTTATAGATTTAAATTCTATGTGTTTTGGAAATTATTTTTATTATAAGTGCATGTAATACGCAATAACGCACCTTTAACTGTAACTACGCTTACAATGTTTTTAATATTTATGGGAATATATGTTCATTTTAGAACATTAATTATTAAATTTATGGAACATATTTTATATTTTGAAAAACTTAAAAGTAACTTAGAATAATATAGTTTTTTAGTAATTTTAAATCATTTAATAAAATATCATTTATTATAAAATAAGATTAATATAACTTTTGACATTATTTATTTAATAAAAATTTAATAAATAAATAAAATTATGGAATTTGAATCTATTAATTTTAAAAAATGTAACATGTTATAATCATATAAAAAGTTAATTTACAATAATAACTCGATTAATTTACATCACTTTTAATATTTTTATTATCATTTATTTTAGTTAATTATTATCTAAATAATTACTAGATTGAATCTCCATGGGCTATAGTTCAGTGGTTATGTCCTTACTGTACCTATGTGGTTGAGTTTAGTTGGACCTGGTTTCGAGCCTCCATATTTGAAGATTTATTTCCTTTGTAAACCCACCCTCATACCAACCATGTGTAATTACTACATTGGATTTTCTTAAGAATTTTATAAAACCAATTTATCTATAAAAATTCAAGATAAATTATTTGGACTAGAAAAAATATTTATATCTAAATAAATATGTATTACTAATCCATTATAGGTTTTCCCTATCAAAATTCATTATAGATATTTATATCAGGGAAGGTTCTTTTTTTATTTTTCATCACATGAATTATTATATATGTCACCTTCATGGAATTGTATTCCCAATAACTCAAAAAATTTGATCTTAAGGTGATAAAGTTATAAATATGTAAAAAAAATGGTTTTTTGACAACTAGATTTTTCATTTTACCCCTTATATATTAATTTTATCCCCTGATAAACTCATTTTTACCTTAACCATTATAATTAATTTTATATGTTTTCACTAATCATTACAGTGATAAACAAAGTTGACAATATTAGATAATATAAAAATATAATTTTTTCAAAATTGTAATTCAATTGGTAAAATTCAAATCACAGAAGTTGAATAATTTAATTTAAAATTAATCCCATAGATGGGATGAGAAATCAAGTATTTAAAATGAAAAAGTTTAAATGTTTACAGTGATATTATATCAAAATTATTCATGAAAATAATTCCAATGAACTATATTTGACTAATATATGTATTATTTAACAATTTTCCTTTAAAAAATATTAATGATATAATTTTTAATAATAATCTTTTAGACTACAAGGTAGTCTTCAATTAAAATATATTATTTTTCACGATTCATAAAAAATTAATCCTTTCAGAAAAATAAAAAAATTGACCTATAGAAAATTTTATTATTCCTATTTTAAAAATTAATTTTATTTTTTGAAATAAATTTACTAAAAGTGGTAAAAATTAATTTTAAATTATATGAACTAAATAGGAATATACGTTATTTTAGAATAAATAACTTTTTTTAGAAAACAATATGTTTTTTTAAATTAGTCTTATTTAATTTACTATCATTAGATAGCTAAAAAAATGTATAAAATATATATTTTAATATGTTATTTAATTCAATTCATACCACCTATTCCATTATCTTTACAAATACTATCTAAATGAATAATAATGTTAATTGTATTTATTTTTTTCGGTAAAACATCATTTGGAGTATAACATATTTTATTGAAGAAACTATTTTTTGTATGATTTTAATGTTAAATTTGTATTTCATGTAACACATGTAATTAAATTAAATTTTATTGTTTTTTAATTTTTACGGTGTTACACTTTATGTTCCAATAAATGACTAAAAACCAAAATTATAGTATTAGGAACAATAATTGTGGTGAGAAACCACATAATAATGAAAATTAGTTAATAGAGTGTATAAATTAAAACAAATTATTATATAAAATAATAGTTTAAACCTAGATAATTTATGGTGATTACATAAACATTGGGATTTAATATTATACTTATATTTTTTCCTATTATTTTTATTATATCTTTCACATCCTAGTTTCAAATGGTTAACTAAACATTACTATAATTCCAAATATATCAACCCATACTTTACATAAATAAATATTACATTTTAATAGATGAATTTTCTTAATGAAAATTTTTGATCCATTCCAAAAAAACACAGGTCCATTGCTTTTGAGAACTTTGACACATTACCAATCGGTTTATAAATGATCTACACAATCTCCTACTATGTTTTTCATATATGTCACCCTTCATTGACATATCATACATTGTAACTTTCTCCTTAAATTAAGGAAATTAAACTTAATAAATGGTGAGATGAGATGCTTGTTAAGGGTAAAAAAGAGATATATCAATATCATTTTAGAATAATATAACCATTATTGTATGATAACATGAGAATAAAATTTTAAAATATTACCAAGCATATTATAGGTAATAATTTTTATTCATGGTTGAAACATTAGTTTTTCAGAATACATGAAAGCAAAAAAAAATAACATGAGTCATAAGTGAATAACATTATCCTAATACAAGAAATTTTGGAATTAAAATAAGCATTCAAAATCATTTCTTTAGTATTCAAGTATCATTGTCGTGACTATAATAGTGAAATAAGTTCACTCCACAAACAATAGTAGTTTTAATGGTTCACTCCAAAGACTACTGTAGTTGATGAGGCCCCTTACTAAAATACATTCTCACCCCATTAATATCCTACTTATCTCATGAGATATCTTGATTTACCCAATTTTTCGAATACAGATATATTTCCAATGCATCACATGACGAAAATACTGCATACGTGTTTCACAGGATCATAAATCATTCATCAAAGGAGATCCAAAGAAAAAAATAGTATTAATAACCATTTCATCGTAGCATACCCCATAGAAAAGGATTGATTTTAAAAAACATCATGTAATAATAAATATAAAACTTCTAAAGAAATAATAATTATAGTATACTTGGATCATATTACCAGTAATTAATATGTTATATAGAATGTTTTTTTCCAGATGGAACAAAATTTTATTAAAACATTTTGGGGAAAATAACCATTCTGTTTTGAAACAAATTATAAAAAATCTAGAAAATTAAAATTATTATGGAAAATATTTTCATTCATAATAACAACGATAAATTTTAAATGAATTGTCAAAAAAATATTTATCATAATGATTATAAATTTCATTCATTCCATATTTATAAAAAACATTACTTCCATACTTTTCCATAAAAGGCATAAAATTCCTCTTTGTGAAAATAACAAGAATATTTCTTCACAATTTTTTTCTAAATTTTTTTTCATGGGTAAAATTGACCATTAAAAATAATATTAGAATATAAAATTCCTTATTGAAAACATTTTTAGAAAGCGTTGATATGGAATAAAAATATATTTTTACTAAAGTGTAAATAAATTCAATTTTCCAAAAAAAACATATTTTTATTCTCTTGAGTAAATAATGTTATAAAAATGAAATGAAAAAATTTAATTTCAATAAATAACCATAGTATAAGAAAATTAATTATTATATTGAGATTTTGATCATAATATTTCATCATCCTAACTTAATCATAAATAATCTTGGTAAACAATGAGATTATATTATGAAATCCATTACATCGAGTTCTTCTTGTTTCTAAGGCACTCTGACATCCTGTATAATAATTTAAAATTTATTATAATTATATAAAAAAATTATTCTCATACATATAATTTTATATATGATCCATTTATTACATTTTATCACCCACTATTAATTAATAATTGTTTATTAAAATTTATCATTTCTTGGTGTTAAATATTTCATTTGTCATGATTATTTCAGTTTTGTAGTTATAGATTTACCAATTTTTCATAATCGTTTGAATATTAGTCATGATATAAATTTCATATATATATATATATATATTCATCATTTACATATTCATAGTCATCCATTATATTTATAGATATAAAAAATAACTACACCATTCTTGGAGATTGTACGTTATTTGTATGAATGAGCACTATCTTAATATTTCATTGGATGGAAAGAAATAAAGGAAGGTACTAATTTACTTTTAATGATAATTATTATTTATATAATATATATTTATCAAATGTACCCCATTAACATCCATGTAAATTATAAATGAAAAAACTAATCAAATCGCTTCGTAGTGGTTGTAGTCCACACGTACACACGAACGCCGATATCATTTCCCAAATGATGGGATGGTAAAAGGGTTTAAATTATATTATCATTTTAGATTTTTAATTTTTTCATAAATATAATATATAAATTTACACACATCATAATACCCATATTTATATTATTGTGATGAAAAACGAATTGTATTGCTACTTGGAGATAGTAAGTAGTATGTACGCACAAGTGACACTTTCACTTATTTTTTGATGAGAAATAGAATTTATAATGGTGTTTCTATAATTATATAAAAATTTAATAAAAAAATTGATACTAAATTTATTATTTTAAAATAAATACGAATATTTATATAAGTTATTAATGATTATAAAATAAACGTATCAGTTGAGACGATTTACTCTTCTTTGGAAAGAATCCATTAGATGATATCTAAAATCCTATATAGATGGTCCTTTAGGAATAAAATTACCTCTATAATAAGTATAGGTCTGTTTATAAGATAAATTTATAGATTGTTGTTAACATATAAAGATGAATGTGGTGTAAATAAGTGAGGGATTAGGTTCCCTTTTATAATTGAGGTAAGGGTCCATTTTAGATTTTTTAAGACATTGAAATATAAAAAATTAATTCTCAAGAACAATGAACACAAATGGAAGGATATTTCAAAGATAAGCTAAGATAAGGTTTTAATATAATATTAATATATAATTTAGACAATTTTTTATTCCATTTTATACCTTATCATTTTTATTAACCCTTATTTAATTAATATTAATGTTAACTATGATAACAATTTTTTTTAATGTCAATGTTTGTAATTTTCCATTACAATGTAGTAATTTTCTAATAAACCTAAAATTTATGACATTTTATACCATATCATATCTGACTTGTATTATTTAAATATTTTTATGACATTTAAATAATTTAATAACATATTATTTTGATAAAATATCATTTTTTTAATTTTGACACTATTCATTTCGTTCTACTTAAAATACATAAATAAAAAGTTCAAATTTAAATATAATATTTTAACATGACAATAATATTTCATACTCTCCTTTAAAATTCATGTAACACTATCACATACTCAAATTATATCACTTTTAAAATTTTCAATATCATTTATTTTATTTTATTTTTCATTAAATGAATAAATACCGTTTTGGTGTTGTGTAATCATTTCATAAAATTATATAATACATAAATATTAGAAATAAATTTTCATCATGAATATTTTAATTACTTAAAAAATAATACCAATATCCATTCATAACTAGTTTTTTTATGTGAACGCATAATGGATATTTATAACCGAGAGAGTGAGATTTTGTACCTTTCATTTAATTAAATAATATTTAATTAATTTTCATGGAAAAGTGTACATTAAAAAATTAAATTTAGATCCTAAGGTGTTGAGGGCCTAATTAAACTCTTCTAATAAAAATTAGGATGAAAAATTAAGGACTTATCACTTATTTTAATCTAGTTTAATTTGATTAACCCATTAATGATGTGATAAATTTTTCCGTAATTAATATTCATAAAAGCGGCCTTTTAAAAAAAATAGAAACTCCCATTTCTAAATTTTAAATAATTTGTTTCTATATTAACACCTATAATTTGAATAAATTAATTTTAAAGAAAGAGCATAGAATGTGACAAAACATATTTTTGAAAAAAATATATTATTATTCATAATAGTAAATTTATTATTATTTTATTCCTAGAAATCTATTTTTTGAATGTTTACAAAAATTGATCAACTAAATAATATATAAATTGAATTAAAATAATTAATTAATACATTTTATTTATAAAGGAATTTTCCCAAAAAGGCGTTAATTTTATTTATATGCAATTTTTTTTATTTTAATCTAATCATTTGATAACAAATTAATTCATTTTATAAATATTCATACCACATATGTTTCATAATTTAGTTATTATAATTCATTCCAAAAAATCCTATGTCGAGGGGATAACATAAAACTAATATTTTAATAGTGTTAAATAGTTATTATTAACTCGTCATTGCATGTAAAACAATCTATCGATGAAAATAAATTCTTTAAATAGAAATGTGTCAAAAAAATCTCAAGGTGTTACAACTCCAATTATATTATCAGAAGAAACTGATTTGTTTTTTTGATAACCTAACATGAAATAATTTTTTTCTATGATACCATTATGTGAGTGGTTTGAGATTTCTTTCTTGCTCATATTTTCATGAAGTACTCATATATAAGGAATTTGAAGAAATTTACATTATGTTTCAACGAAGCCATTAATTGTGTGAGATATAGTTTAATGCATAAGAACATTTACAATAATACACAATTGAGTTTGTGCAAGGTAGACAGTGTATTTCAGGAGGAAGTTAATGAATTCATGTAATCACTTATCGTGTTCACATGCATTAAGAAAAAATTTAAAATGTGCTTTAAATAATAAATGTTATAAACTAACATGGGAAATTAACTTCAACCATGCATGTGTTGAGTTTTTTCTCTTAATAAGAGAAGAACATGAGATTATATAAAATTATTCATTCATAAAATTTTGAATAACTAATGTTGACCATTTTCATACATTATGTGAGGAAGATAATTTAACATTAGTAGGAATAATTTCCTAGGAATTATTGAACTAAATCAACTGATCAAATTCGTGTGATCAGAAGTATTATAGAAATTTAAAAAAGTTTCAAAGATACATGAGTTATATACGAGAAAGTGGGATCCCAAAGTCTCATGAAGTAATATCAACATATCATCCTATATTGGAAGTATCCATGAAAAGTAAATAAGTACGTCAATTAGCTATAGGTGTAGAGGAAGTATTTTTGTTGGAGTTTGACATCATAAGTCATTTAGTTGGTCATGGAAGTAATAAAATAATCTAGTGGGCCTCTAGAGTTTGAGAAAATGGTTGGTGATATAACCATATGAGGCAATAGAGGTAGATTACTAGTGGGTATAACTAGGATAAACTATAGGATTGACTACTAGGTGTATAATCCCTTGCCACCTAAGGAATAGTAATTATTATTAAGACTACATATGAGAATCCATGTTTGGGGATCTAACCAATAGGAAAAAGAGAAGGTATTTATATGGAAACTTTTAAATAATATGTTTTTTTATTATCACTCATCATTTTGGTATATTAGGGGAGATTATGAGATATTTATGAGTGGATCAAAAATCTCAACAAGTTCATGAATGTTAATTAAAAAATCATCAAATTTTACTACTGATTCACACCCACTCAGGGGTCAAACTGACCTAGGGGTTTGTAGTGTGAAAAATAAAAAGTTCATGTAGTCTCTAAAATAGATTAACAGTGGTCCGGTATCCCCAGATAGGGATGGTTAGGAATAAATCTATCATCACTTATTATAAAACGAGTGGGAAAACATCAAACCTACATTGGCAAACCCGGGAGAAATAATTTAGTTTAATGACATACTCACTATGACCCATTTTGAATAATTTTAATATGTTATTTTAATGAATTAGTGGTTTAAAAGAAGAATGGGTTAATTGATGTTGGTTATATAATTTGAGTAATACTTATAAACTCTTGTATTAATGATTATTTCAATGTTGTGGTGATTTAAGTTATTTTTGGATTGGTTAATATATTTTATAGAGCCTATACTTCTATAATTTTTGGGATTAGGATACAATGAAAAATATTTTAAATTATTAGTGAGATTCAATTAGATTTCATCTTAATGTAATGTTTATTTTGGAAAAATATATGATAAAATATTTCTGATTTTGTGTTTCTAATTCAGAAAAAAATTTAATAAAGAATATTAGGGCTTGGTTATTTGTGGAATGATTTATGACCAACATTGTGTTTTTTTTAGGTTTTGAAGATTAATTTAATACTTATTCAAATGTCTATTTATTCATATAATATATTATCTTAAATTATTCAGACCATTTTTTTTAGTAAATGACTAAAGCTAAGAGGAGTAACATTTCATCCTATTTGTTGATATTATGATAAATTATTATTTTTCAATGCCTTACGATTAAAAATTTCATAATGGTTATTTTTCATTCTGAACATGATATGAAGAAGAGATGGAGAATTACTCCAATGAAAAGTAAAGGATGAAATTTTTCATATGAAAGGGAACAAAAAAAAGTAATTATATTTTATAATATTCCATATCTTAATGGTATGATAATTGATCAACTTTTGTAAAATGAAGATAAATATATTGATACTTAATAGAAAATATCACCCAACTGTCATGGAATGATACAAACATTGTTTAAAAAACAGTTTAGAAGTATTATATTTCTTATAAGTGTATTAAATGTTATTCATCATGATAAAATAGACTTTTGAGTTTATATTTATGTAATGGTACACTCATTTTGGCATGAAAAAAATTATAATTATGAGGATGTGATTTATTTAGGGTGGTAAAGGGATTGTGACACTACAGGATTGTAGTAGGTAAATCATATTTAAATTATAATATGATAAATAGAAAACATTATATGAAACACCAAACTAAAATGGGTCATTACACATTACAATAAACACTTAGTAAATAGAAAGATAGTAATTAATTTTGATACTTAAACAATATTATTTTTTGACTGTTGAAATATAGTAATTAAAAATAATTAAATAATTCAATATGATAACAATAATTCAATTTAAAAAATGGATATAATTTTAAAAAATATTTTACAATTTGTTGTGTATTTCAATAAATTAAATTGATCAATTTTTAAAGATGATAATATAAAATATTTCAGTGTATGAAATAATATATTAACAATCAATTTAATATGAAATCACAATAAGAACACTTTTATAAATGTAATTTTTTGTATATTTTATATTTTAATATAAAATATAAACATATAAATTTTATAATAGTATTTTGACTAATTAAAAACATTTTTTAATTTAACTTTTAAAAATTAACTCAAAGTGGTTTTTTGATTTTTTTCGAAGTGGTTGATCTTTATGTGAATATTGAAAAAAATACCAATTTTATAAATATAATAAATTAAAAAACATATTTATAATATAATAAATTTTTTTATGTTTTTGAGAAATTTTAAATACACCAAAAACATTTTAAATAATTTAAATAAATAATTTAAAAATATTTTTTTGAATCTATAAAACTATGTCTGACATTAAAAAACATTAGTAATGTTTTATTCAAAGAAAAGAACTATTTTTAATCCTTTTATTAAATTAAGTAATTGAAAGTTGATATTTTATTTATATTAGTTTTAAAGTCCAAAAAATTTCTTTATTTATTCATAATCCAATTAATTTCATATGAATCATTTCAATATATGATTTTCATATAAATTCATTTTTAAGTAGAAAAAAATGTTTTTAAAACCCTTTTTCCATTTTTTTCATACATATATTAAATTAAATTTTTTTCGATTTTGGGAATTGAATATCTTAAAATTTATTTAATATTTTTAATTATCATAAAATATATTTGGTAATAAGGTAATCTAAACTTTTTGGGATAAAAGTGTATTATCTGGTAAAAGTTCATCACCATGAAAATGGTTAAAAGGTATGGAATGTAGTGTTAAAATAAAAGATATGGCTTAAGATATCTATAAAACGTATAAAATTTTCTTTTCTGCATGTATTTAATTACATTGTAAATTGGATTAAATTGGATCCAATTTCATGAGAATAATAGTTTTTATATTTAAAGGTTCTTAATGTTTACAAGAGTGTCACTTCTATTACCTATAAAAAGAAACCCAAACTCTTCATTTAAACAGACACCATGTTCCCATTACCTCAATAAAAATATTCTTATATTCCTTTTAAATAACATTATCTAGAACCTAGAGGTTTTATTATTTCTAAAGGTCCCATGTAATAAACCTTATTGTGTTTTTCTATTGAATTTTCTCATGGAATGTGTATATGTTCTTAATGATTTTTAATGTTTCTTTCTTCTCAAAAGAGGTCCAAATATTCTATAAAGATTTTAATATAAATAAATATATATACTAAAATTAATGTTTTTATTATAAATTAACAACCATTTTTATCTCATTTTCATATAATTGAAAATGAAATCCTCGTGCATGTGTACGTGTGGACATCCACCTCCATGAAGCAATATATTTTATTTTTCATCACCGTCTCTCATGGATTTTAAATAGATATTTTAACGGAATAAATTTTATATACATTAATTAATTATTATTTTTAGAAATAAACTATTATATATTTCCCTTCCATCCCATTCATTATAAAATAGAAACTTTCCTTGGGAGTGCTTGTAGAGTACTGCCTCCATGAAATGATATACTGCCATTTTCATCACCTCCTCACATGGAGTGTTATTTTGATATAATTAATTAAAAAAAATATATTTATGGAATAATTATTATTATTTAAATATAAATCATTACATATCTTACATTCATTCAATTCATTGAAACATAAGAATGTCTCCCATGTGTACATGTAGACTGCCACCTCCAAAGATGACATATTTTATATTTCATATATTCCAAACATAGATAGTTTTAAATATGTATTTAAATTATAAATATGATAAATGTGACATGATTAAAATTATGGAATTTATGAATCTATAACCCGGGTTCAAGTAATAAAAATGAAGAATCAAAGAATGAATTAGAAAGAAAACATATTACACCAAAATGAATGATTTAACAATGAATTCTGAGTAAATGGGAAATAGAATTTATGAATAATCATATTAAGATATATATATATATATATTTGGATTTTATAAATTGGAATAATTAATATGTAAATTTTATACTATTTGTGGGAATGCATTCGTTAAAGTAGAAATCCTAGGCAAGAGTTTATCATCTCCAATATCATTCTATGAGACATATTTCATAATATATAACTATTTTTTTATATATTATTTTTTATACTACATATTTATAATATTTTATCAAGATTATATTTTCATTAATAATAATTAAATTTCCATTTCATGGTCCCTCTTTTATGAGTTTCTGGTTGAAGTGTTATAATATCTACAAGTGTTTGTTTTACAATCTCAAAATTTATCGGTATTTCTCATATTTCGATATATTTTGAAGGGATTGTATGATATTACTCTCCTAAACCCCATCTATTTTCTTATCCTATTATTTTTTTATGTTTTTTATGTACTTGTTTTGTTTTCCCTCTCTTTGGAACTCAAAACCACCAAGATTGTAACATCCCATTACTGATCTATTTGGTATGTCCATGGCCTGATCATGGATCTTATTTTTCACATTCTATGCATAGGACTAAGAAGGAATTGCGAGGATACATGTGAATTCAAAAAATCTCTATACTCTTAGCTTTAATTGGAGTTTTCTCCAGGCTACATGGGAATTTCACACCGTGTAATGAGGTTTCACATTATGTAAGAGTTACTAGATGAAAGTTGTGAAAGACTCTACAATGTCAAAGGATACATACCATGAAGAAATATTTCACATCATGAATGTTTTTAATAATTTATTTTAATATTAGGTGACAGGTTTTTCGTTTTATACGGGAAATTGATGTTTACACGTCATATAACTAGGTTACACGCTGTGTAATGGCCTAAATACAATTTTTAAATAGTTGTGCGACTATTTTTTTGGGTTCTCTTTTCCAAAATCATTTTCTCTCCACCCAATATAATTATAAGGTGATTTTTGGAGACTAACATCCTTTTAAATTGTTCAATTAGACGTTCTATATTCATTATGATTGTAGTGCGTCTCTCTAGGTAGGTGATCTATCCACTTTTCATTGTCCTTGATCATGATAGCACCCTTGGTATGTGTTATCAGATCTGTTGGTCTAGATTTTTGTTTTATCTTGTATTCTTCAAGATACATTTTGTGATCTCTATTCGGAGTCCATTCCGTTTTTGGTTAGGGTGCAACAGGTATTCGTTCTTGAGGTACGTGGTGTTTCCTCTTCTCCACCGACCCTCTTTTTCAATTGAATCAATCCTATAATGTGTGGATTTTGATTCATGGACCTTATTAGACATATATGAGTTTTAATTATTGGTGGATAACATTGTGGGCATGTTGAACCAGAGTTTCAAGGTAGGTGGTTCCATCTCTAGCATATGTTTGATAAGACTGTATTGTTCTATTATTTTAAATCAGTTTACAAATAAATTTGTATGAAATGAGCAGGATTGTTTGGGTCTATTGGAATAATAATTTTAATAAAATTATTTTTCCTTGGTTTTTCATAAATGGAATGAAAAGGGGTATTTTCAATTCATTAAAAAGGTTTTGTGAAATGATTTTGAAATTATTTTTATAACATTGAAAATATTGTGAAAAAGAGAAGATTGATTATCATAGGTACTAGGTGGAAGTTTTTTCTTGATGAGATCATCCATTGAGGGGGTTCACATTATAGGGTCTTCCTCTTGTTCTAGACTCTAGATTATTATCTCATGATATGGATAAGATGTTGGGTTTTTTAGATTTTGTGGTGTCTCCTTAGTCCAAGATTTTAGATAATTTTCATCAGGTACCACAATGCATTGTTCATAAATTTATGTGTAAGAGTAGTTGGATGTCTGGCCTTTTATATTACCTTAGTATTGTGATACATGTTTTGCTACTGTAGTTATGTATTTCTTGGATTTGGACTATTTTATCCCTGATATGAATGTTTATTCTTGAGAATGATGATATGGAAAATGTTCTTTGAAATTGATGTATTGGTTTTTTGTTTAAGAATTTGGATAAAGAGGAAAATCATTAAAATGTTTAAAAAAAGTTACTTTACCTCCTATCATGCAAAGTTTTATCAAAATTTGGAATGCATGATTTTTTATTCAAAGTCCTGTTGTGGAACACTTGGGTGGGATCCTGTTGAGATTTTTATCTTACACCATGTGCACCTCTTCAGCAGTGTGTAGAACATCATATATCATCTATTTTAGGGAAAATCAAGGAGATTTAGTGAGGAAGAGAGGTTTTGTGTTAGCTAGGGCGGGTAGCTAGTGGTGGGATGGTGGTTTTTCATCCATGCCATCTATTGGAGTAGCTATTTAATTTTGGTCCACTGTAGTTGGAGAAGTCCTTTGGTGTTTTTAAAAGTTTTGTAGTTTTTTATTTGCGATGTATTTTTATATATATCGAATATGTTCATCATACTATGGCGGTTTATTTTTACATTGTGTATATATATGTCTTCTGTTTTGTTTAGGTTGGGTGAAATAGTTCCCTCAAATTTCTTGTTCTATTCTTGGGTGCTTGTTGACAGCCTGTGGGGATTGGTAATGCCATTATAGTATGTCATAGAAAGCGTTGGGTTCTAGTTTTGATGGTAACATAGGTTAGTTTGTTATAATTTAGTTTTAGTGGGTAGTTTTTCCTCAAGATTCATTGCCTTCGGACGACTGTTAGACATAAGGTATGATTTTTGGGATTTGAGTGGTATGTTACGATGAGTACCTGACCAAATCTTATGGTATCAAGAATCAAGTTTCCATGGGAAGTTAGGATTTGTGTCTCTAGTACTAGTTTGGGTTTTAAATCATGGTTTTTTCTTATCGGTTTTCTGGTTTGAACTGTGGTTTGTTCTGTTGTCTGATCACTTTTATCTTTCGATATGCACATGTATGCCTCTGTGATATCTTCCAAGAGTTCCACAGAAATTTGTAGCTAATTCTTCACAATAGAATCTACCTATAGATCAGAATCTCATTGATACTATCATATGGGAAGTGTAAGTGGGTGATTGCTATGTACCAAGAATTCATAATCTAGTTCTTGAGGTACATCCAAGATCTAGAGGAGAGAGAGATTGATCATGGGAATTTGTGTGCAAGAATCCACCATCCTTTGAAAGAATGATTAAAAATTGATAGATGGAGAAATGGATGGATATTATTGATCTTATCATCTAATTCCTTGAGACACCTAAGAATATTAAGGTGATGTGTACTGCGTTCAAGATTGAGGGTTCCCACAAGCGATGGTGGAATTCTATGGTCTAGGCTGATAGAAACGTGGACTTGTATTAAAAGGGTTTCAAAACCATGTTCTTCCATTATTATCTTATATAATTGTTGATGATGGAAATTTCTATGGAGTTCCTATCTTTACAATAAGTAGAGCATTCGGTGTTGGCATACACCAACTAGTTTGCCGAGTTTGTCCATTTTTTTCCGAACACAGTGTAGAATGATCTGTTGAAGGCTTAGATGTTCCTATAGGGTTTGGCACCATATATCAGAACATAGGGGTTTCTGTTGAAATCATATACCTATACATAGAAGGTAGACATATCTATGATGGAAATGATTGATATGGTGAGCAGGGTTGGTTTTCCCAGCCCTTCTCATCCCGCTAGTGGTAGTTTCAGGGGCATGTATGGCAGGAAGAGGAAGTGGTAGGATAATCACAGAAGTGGTTGTGGTGGGTCTTAGTTGTGAGCTTCCTCTGCACTATCTCTATGACTAGTAGCGTGCCTCTAACTTTCTATCAGTGTGTAATGGTCATACACACCCGTTTTTTGGTCCTATGCTTGAAAATATGTGATACAACTGTGGAAGTGTTGGTCATTTACAATGTTTATGTCAGTCTATGGATACAACTCATTATGGATAGGGTTCATCGACAACAAAGGCTATTGCGGTACTGTCAGAAGCTTCATGTACTATAGGTATCAGACCACAAGCCTCAAGAGTGAAGCACTTTAATGTAGTATATATGTTTACAATGTAAATAGATGCAGGCCTAGAAAAAGTGAGAGGTACTATCTTTATTCTATCTTTAGTAAAAATTAATTTATTTGATATTGGTTCCTCCCACTCATTTATATCTACATGTTTTTTTGATGTTATTAAACATCAAGTGGAACTTATTCCCATTGTAATGGAGTTACATACCATAATTATTAAGAGTAAATACTTGGGATTATAGTGACCGTGTTCATTAACGATAGCCTATATAGATTCGGTCTGGTATTTACTCGTTATTGATCTAGTTCTACTTGACATCATAAACGATATAGATTGTCTTGATGCTTATCTAGATGAAGTTAATTGTTATCATTGGTATGTTTCATTTCTTATAAGAGATGGGAGCTATCATATGTTGCAGGGGTAGTGGGACCCGTGGTCAGGTCATGCAAAGACTTCCATTCTAGATCTCAAGATTTTTTTGTCTATTTTTTCCTTTGAGACCGATGATATTTCTTTTGTTATTGATATTCCTACTATTGTTTGGGTCTTTTATGCTATTTTACATGAAGATTTCTCCATTCTTCCTCTGGAGAGAGAGGTAGATTTTAGGATTGACCTGGTTCCATGTACGCATTTGATATCGACACTTTCTTATCGTATGTCACCAGTAGAGCTGAAAGAGCTCAAGATTTAGTTAGATTACCTATTGGAAAATGGTTTTGTTCTCCCTAATGTTTCACCTTGGAAATTTCCTATTCACATTTCCAAAAATTTAGATGGTTCACTTCGGTTGTGTGTAAACAATCTAAAGTTTAACTGAGTAACATTTAAGAACAATTATCCCTTTCCTTGTGTGGATTATTTTTTTGATTAATTAAAGGGGGAAAAGTTGTTCTCAATGATGGATCTTCATTTGGGTTATCATCAACTCATAGTTCGAAAGTTTGGTATATCAAAAATGGTATTTAGGAGTAGGTATGGCCATTATGAATATATTTTGTGCCTTTTGGGCTAACTAATGCTCCAATAGTTTTTCTCGATTTGAGGAATCTAATATTACATCAATGTATTAAAAATTTTGTGGTAGTGTTTTGGATGATATTATGGTTTATTTAATAACCAAGCGTGAGCACGACTAGCATCTGATTTTGGAATCAAGAGTTCTCAAAAGTATCTATTATTATGGAATGCTTTCAAATTATAGTTTTTGGATTCAAGATGTGATGTTTATAGGGAACAAGATTTTTGAACATGTCTTAACAAATGATATAGATAAGGTGAAGGGTGTTTTTTCATGTAAGGAACCATATAATGTATTTGAGATATGAAACATATTTGGTCTTACTGGATACTACTGACAGTTTGTTAAGGATTTCCATAAGCTGACATCCCATTTTACTACTCTTACAATGAAAGCTATGAAAATCACATGGGATGTGAAGTCCCATTATTATTTCTTGAAATGAAACCAATTAGTGCATGAAATACTATTCTTATGTTACCTATGCTTGATAAGGTGTATGTGGTTTTTTTATACTTTTAATACTGGGTTGGGATGTGTGCTTATGAAGCATGAACATATGGTAGCTTAAACTCCCGTAAGCTTCGACCACATGGTAAGAATTACAGTACTCGTGATTTAGATCTTGATGCAGCTATTCATGCATATAAATTTTAGTGGGACTATCTTTTTGGGGAGAGGTTCACTATATTCTTTGATCATAAGTGTTTGGTTTATATATTTTTCTCAAAAGACCAAAATATCCAAAAGTGATGATGTGTATAATACCATTAGATGTTTGACTTTGATATTTATTACAACCCAAGGAAGAGAAATGTCATTTTAGATGCTATTATTTGGAATGTACCATCACAAACCGTTCAAGAATCAAAGGAGGAGTGGAACATTAGGTGTGGTTTTGAACAGTTTTTAGTTTTCATCATCTCTCATGGAGTCTATTTAGTATATTCTCAAAAATAATTATTTGTTTAGTAATTTTTGAGAAAGAATTTATGGTTGGTAGTCTGTTTCTGGTTAGCCTCTTTCTTTAGAAGGTACACACCACTTTTTGAATTAGGTTGTCATCCAAATATTTATGAAGAGTTTAGTCTAGTATAATTATCTCATGTCATTACGGGTCATTCATTGAGGAAATAAAATGATGTATAATTACATGATAGGACAATTTGTGTGGTTGTGTATGAAGCATGACATTGTAGATTATGTGTCCCACTGTTACACCTACCAATGGATAAAGGTAGAGCATTTCAACTCTCTGGTTTTCTTCCGCCTCTTCCGGGGGGGATATAAAAATGGGACAAGGTATCCATGGAGTTTTTTGTTTGATTACCATGGACTCTATGAGGGAATAATTTTATCTGTCTGCTCATTGATCGGTTGAAAAATCCTACTCACATCATTTCGATCAAGGATACCATTAAGGTTGAAGATCTAGGAAGGTATATGTGCACAAGATTGTGAGGTTACATTGGAGTCCTTATTCTATTATTTTGGATAGGAATCCTTGGTTTACCTTGAGGTTTTGAGGAGTCTCAAACAAGAAATGGGAACTTAGGTCAGGTTGAGCACTACATACCATCCACAGACAGATGGTCAGAAAATGTGAGTAATTCAGGTCCTGGAAGATATGCTTCGTGCATTTTCTATTGACTCCAGTGGATCATGGGATAGCCATCTAGGACTAGTTGATTATGTTTACAACAATAGTTACTATTCATCAATAATAATACCTCCCTTTGAGAAATTTTATGTTTTCCCATGATAATAACAGCTTTGTTGGGATGAGTTGGGTGAAGTGTCTTTGGTTGGACCAAGTTTGTTTTTGGAGACATCTGTAAAGACTCAGTATGTACATAAATGTCTAGTTACAACCCATTGTTGAAATAAATCATATAAATATCAAGACGTTATCCTATGGATTTTTCCATTGGTGATTGGTTTTTCTTGAAATTTACTCCCCAATTGGGTTACTGCCGATTTGGAAAATAGGGAATGTTGGATTCAACGTATGTTGGATAGTTTGAGGTCACTGAGCATCTTGGATAGTTTTTTTATTGATTAGAATTTCTAGTTCTGTTGATTGGTATTCACGATGTTTTAAAAAATTCGTAGCTTATGAAGTATCACCATGATCCCAATCATATTTTATGTTGACATGAAATTGAGTTTTAGAACGATATTTTTGTTCATTAGAATCCAGTTGAGATCATTAACTCTCTAGTAAAGGCCTTGTATGAGAAGTTGATCCCATTGTTTAGAGTTATGTGGAACCACAAATCAAATTCTCTGAATACTTGGGAATGCGAGTCATTGATGATAGAGAAGTGGCCTCATCTTTTTCCACAGATTACATTTTTTCAAAATACTTCCCGAAGGCAGAAGGTATTTATGGTTAAGAGTTTGTAATATCCCATTACTAATCTATCAGGTACGTACATGACCTCATCATGGTTTACATTTTTTCCATTGTCTATAGTGAAATGAGATGGAATTGATAGGGTAAATATAATGGTTAAGTCACAGAATTGTTGGAATCTTGGCGTTAATTAGTTTTTTCAGTTGGCTATAAGAGTATTTCACACAGTGTAACAAGGACACAAATTATGTTAGAGTTGTTGGATGCAAGTCATGAAAGACTTCATGCTCTGAATGGTTAAACTCATTGAAGACGTGTTTCATGTCATGAATGCGTTGAATAACGTATTTTAGACTTATGGGATGTGTTTTCTAATGTATGTTGAACAGTGATGGTTACACACCATTTAACCAGGTTACACACCATGTAACTGCCCACATAAAATGTCACGACCCATCCCCTGGGGCCCGTGTGGTGAAATCCCCAAGCCCACCTTCAATAGGCCAGGGAAAGGTGAGTAGAACCGAAAGGAATACTCCCTAAAATGGGAAGGAATTTCTTTTAATCCTATACAAACAAACGGTCCAAGAACACAACAGGAAGCAAATGTAAAGTAAACTGTTATAGTAAAAGAGTGTTGAATGTAAAAGGGAATGGAATACAAGCTCAACTATAAAGGTACATGTATAAATGAAAATAGAATACAACAAAAAAATTAAAATAAGATCCTCGATCATTCACCATGGATCCTACCTGAAGGGTAGGTACAACTCACGATTAGTAGTCCCTGTGTCACGTCACACCAAATGCCCCGCCTATGAGTATCGTCATGTCCTGGATGACTCATCATTGATCAATGTTGTATGTCGTCTGCACAAGACACAACGAGGTGCTGGAAAAGCCCATGCAGGGGTGGGTATAACGATACTCAGTAGCGACCCTGATACCCTGTAGGACTCTTATAGTTCCACAAAGGAAACCAATAAAGAAAGATATCAACTCTATTTATGTATAAGACCACACATACACCTAATTTATCATTATATACACATATTATACATGAGAGAATAATACCACAAAGGTAACACCACAAAGGTAACACCACAAAGGTAAAATAACCAGACATGTAACGCTATGAAGGTTACACCACGAAGGTAAAAATACCACGCAGATATCACCACGAAGATGGTACCAAGAAGGTAAAATTACAACACAAATATCACCACAAAGATAGTACCACGAAGGTAAAAGTCTTAGTTCAAACAGAGTCTCATCTCAAACTAGGTTTTCAGTGAAGTATAGAAATACAGATGATCAGTCACGAAGCTAAATCATCTTATTCTGCCAAGATGCATTGTTGCGGATTATACGGAGTCTGAACCACATAGGATTGATATGTACTAACCCGCGCAATGACCCACACATGATCGATATGTGCTGACCCACATAGGATCGATGTGCGCTGATCCACACAGGATCTGACCCACATTGTATTGGTATGTGCTGACCCACATAGGATCACTGAGCGCCGACCCACACAGGATCTGACCCAAACAAGATTGATATGAATTCTAATAAACATTCACATATTCTCTAGGCCTAGGAACAAGTAACATTATTAGTCACAACATTGAACACCTCAGATGTTGGAGAACTCCTCCTCTAATGAGTACAGTGGGCATGCTGCATCACACAGAGGCACTTCCCACTAACCTTGGATTTCTGAGGTACTCCTCTGGGCAAGTACTATGGTTCTGCCATGTCACACCGAGGCGCTCCCCACCGCGGGTCTTCCGCATCACATAGAGCCCATCCACCTCATGGAATAATGAGGTATTCCGCCTATCATGTACCATGGGACTGCCATGAAACCCAAAGGTTATCCCCACTGTGGTTCTCCCATTTCACATAGAGACATTCCTCACTAGGCCTCTGGAGTCACTCCGAGTCGAAATGGTCAACAATCGTCAAGTCTCAGCCAGTCACAAAGTTCCATACGTATCACGCTTGGGAGAACTGCTCCCCAGGCCATTGGTCATAACTCAACCACCCCTAAGTCCCAAAAAGAAGTATCCCAAAGGTCTCTAACGTAATAAGGGACCCAAATCAACCGACATCGCATCAATAGGATGCCAGGTATTTATGTTATTAGTTTTTTATTTTCCGAGGGCCCGGTTGGATTTGGGGTTTGATCTAACTGGGTCATAGTCCAACTTTATCCAAAATACAAGTGGAGAATACCAATAGAGTTTTCACGATCCAAGGTTCTAGTCAGCCATGCGGCCAGCCAGATGTTGGCCTCCACCCTACCCCACCGTGGCCGACTGGACGTGGCTTCCTCATCATCTGGTGGCACGGATGCACACTTCCCTTCCATCCTTGTGGTCGGTCGGGTGCTGGCTGCCACCTTCTTCTACAAGCCATTGTTGATTCGTTCTAAGCCCCAAAATAAAACAATATCATATTTGTGATCCTCGAGTCGAGGGATCCACATCCATATGTCGCTCTCCACAAAACTCTGTGTTTCCAGCATCAAAAAAAATTTGGCGTCGAAGAACGCATGAAGAATACGCGATGAACATATGATAATAAGCAAGGTATATGTGCGGGACGATGTCCATGTTAGTTTGGCCATCATCATTATGAAACTAGAACATGAAGAATCGATAAATAAATTCAATCATATATAAATAACCTACCTAAATTTTCTATTGGAGGTGGCGTGAGGAAGTAAATGAAGTAGGTGAAGTCACCGACGTCCATCGCTATGACAACATGCTCTAAGGTATGTTCTTTGTTTTTGATCTGGAGAGCGTTCTTCGTTGGAGAGGTTCTTCGTCTGAAGGATGCTTCTCCAAAGGATTTCCTTTTCCAAACTCTTTCTCCAAGAGATGTGTGGTCCCAAATTAAGAGGTTATGATTTAATATTGGCACATCAATGGGGAGATCCCAAGAGTTAAAAAGTTGATTCATTAATTCAAAATTAATGAATCCTATTAATTAAAGAAAAAATTGGTTTCAAATTTTGTGTAACTAAGCATTTAATGCCCAGAATTTAATTCCAGACCACCTAGTGTGGTCTCCACCTTCATGATTCAAATGGGAGGTTTCAAATTCAAAAATAATTTAATGAATTTTTATTTTATTTTCTCCCATGAAAAAATATGCAAACTAATTTCCACCCTAGACCTACTGTGGTCAACGTAAAGGTATCCTTAGAAAAATATCAGTGCTATGAGTTCAACAGTGTCCTCAGGTTTCAATTCTAACCACTGGTTCAAAATTTACAAAATGTCGCTCGTGCATTTACAGAGCGTACACAAAAAAAGGTTTGGAAAATTATTAACAGTCACCCTAAACCCACTCCGGTCGAGTTTAGGATCTGATTAAATGAAACACGCCCCAAAAAACCCAACGGTACTCTCAGATTTTCAATCTGAGTTACTATTTATAAGTTATGGATTTTACAATAAAATAATTGTCACTAAATTATTTTATTTACGGCCAAAAAATATCTTTCACTGGTGGCCCGCACTGTCCAATTTTAATATTTGCTTAAAAAAATAATAACCTCATAAGTTCAGTAGTGGTCTCAGATTTTTAATCTGAGTTACTATTTTTGAGTTATAAGAATTTGAAAAAATAACTTTATTTAATTATTTTTTTTACGGTTATTCCATTTTTGAGTTTTCTCAAAAGAGGCCCGCGCCGACTAAACTTATGTCATACCTAGGGTAAACCTGCCATCTTGAGACCAATTGTTCCCTCATAATTCTTGATTCAAGTAACCATTTAAGAGTTATTCCACTTTTTTAGAGAAACTGTTTATGCGCACTTATTAAACCTTAACAAAACATCAATGGATCATTCTGGGCACTCCAGACCTTGGAATCGCACGTTATCAGATTTCGCGGTCTTGAAATAATTCTATATAATTAAAAAAATTATATGAAATTTTTGTGACATTACATTCTTCCCACCTTAGGTCACCACACCTCTCGCAGGAAAAGGGTTTGGAAAAGGAGAGCCTTTGGAGAAATTTCCTCCAGATGAATGACCTCTCCAATTAAGAACACTCTTTGGATCAAGAACAGGGAACTGACCTAGAAGCATGTTGTGGCAGTGACTAATGCTGATGAATTCCCCATGTTTATCTCCTTCCTCGTTCCACCTCCAATGAAAAATTGAGGTAGGGGATTTATATATTATTGAATTTATTTGTTGATTCTTTATATTCTAGTGTCCCAATAACGATAGCCAAACTAACATGGCCATCATCCCACACATATACCTTCCCTCTAATCTCACGTTCTTCAGGTGTTCTTTATGCGTTATTCAATGCCAAATATCTATTGACACTAGAAACACAATGTTTTACTAAGCGCGTCATATGGATGCAGAGCCATCGACTTGAGGATCTCGAATATGCGATCGTTTTATTTTTCAGGCTTCGAACGAAGCCGCAATGGCTCACAGATGAAGGCGGCAGATAGCACATGGCCGGCTGCGAGGATGGAAGGGCAGTACTTGTCCGCACCTCCGGATGATGAGGAAGCCACGACCCGTCAACTTTGGTTTGGCAAGGTGGCGGTCGACATCCGTTCGGCCGTGAAGCAAAGCGGCAGAGCTTGTCTGCGCCGCCAGAGGAGCAGGAGACCATGGCCACTTGGCCGTGGTGGGGGCCGGAGAGCATCCGGCTATGCCGACTACCTTAGAGCAGCGACGTATGACCGCACCACTGGGAGGAGGATCAGCCGAAACACTGGCTAGACATTGTGGTTCAGGGGGACCCGCTCAGGTCTCGCGATGACTTGGCAGTGCCTAAAGGCACTGCCTGTTTTCTTTTCCGAACGGAATGGGGACACCCCCCCTTTGGCTCTAGATCGAGTAGACCTCCCCACCGGGCCATTCCAATCATACGCAGGGCCCCGCCCAGGGGTTCGGGCCAGGCCCACCGCATCCTAGGCCAACTCGTCCGGACCTTAATTTGGTCATTTCAACCCGAACTAGTTTGGGTCGGTCTTACCGGATCAGACAAGACCCTGACCCATCTGGGCCCAGTTACACCTTTATGGCCATAACTTATGATCCATAAATCCATTTGATGAACCGTATGTGCCACTAGATCCTTGGATCGAGAATATCCTATTGGTATACTTCACATGAATTTAGGAGAAATTTGGTGGACGACCGGGTTGGATCGAACCCCGAATCCCACTGGGCCCTCGAAGCGAAAATGCTAATAACATACAGACCGGACATCCGATTGATGCGTTGTCTATTGTGTTGGGTACCTTATGATGTGAAAAACCTTTGGGATACTTCTTCATGGGACTTTGGGGTGGTTGAGGTATGACCAATGGCATGGGGAGTAATTCACCCAAGTGTGCTATGTATGAAACTATACGACTGGCTGAGACTTCACGATTACTGACCGTTTGGACTCGGAGTGACTAGATAGGCCCAGTGGGGAGCACCTCTGTGTGACACGATAGATCCACGGTGGGAGGAATCTATGGGTGGCAGGGCAGACCCATGGTACTCAACATGAAGAGTACCTCAGCAGGCCATGTGGGGGAGCACCTTTGTGTGACGTGGCCGACCCATGGTGAGGAGTGCCTCTGTGTGACATGGTAGACCCATGGTACTCGACAGGAGGAGTACCTCAGTAGTCCAAGGTTAGTAGTAAGTTCTTTTTTGTGACGCGACTGGCCCACTCTACTCATTAGAGGAGGAGTTCTCGAGCAGCCGAGGTGTTTGACGTTGTGATTGGGAATGTTACTTGTTTCAAGGACTATAGAATCTGTGACTGGCTATCAGCATTCATAGCGATCCTATGTGGGTTAGTTCTTAGAGATCCTGTGTGGGTCACATATACTGATCCTTTGTGGGTCAGATCTTGTGTGGGTCACCACTCCGCGATCCTATGTGGGTCAGCACATACCAATCTTATGTGGGTCATTACAGGGGTTAATACCTATCGATCATGTATAGGTTAGACTTTATATAATCAGCATCAGTGCCTATTGATAGAATAGGATGATCTAGATTTGGGACTAATCTTCTGTACTTCTATAAATCACTAAAAACCTGGTTTTAACTGAGACTCATTTTGAACTAATACTTTTACCTTCATGGTACTATCTTCGTGGTGATATTTTTTAGGTACTTTTACATTTGTGGTATTATCTTCATTGTGATATCTATGTGGTATTTTTACCTCCATGGTGTAACCTTCGTGGTGTTACATGTGTGATACTTTTACCATTGTGGTGTTACCTTCACGGTGTAACCTTTGTGGTATTCTTCTCTCATGTATGAGATGTGTATATAATGATAAAATAGGTGTATGTATGGGAATATACCTATCTAGAGTTAATGTATTGATTTGTGGTTTTCTTTTCTGGGACCTTAGGAGACCTACGGGGTCTCGGGGTCCCTACTAAGTATCGTTATACTCTCCCATGAATGTGCTTCACCTGCACCATGTAGTGTCTTGTGCAGACAACATACAACATTGATCGAGGCTGAGGGAGCCAAGACTGGATGCAACCAATTGGTGTAGCCTGATGCGGGGACTATTTTTCTTGAGTTGTACCAACCCTTCAGGAAGGATCTATGCTAGATGGTTCAGGAGATGCTTTTCACTTTTTAGTTGTATTTTATTTTCAATTGTACTTGTATCTTTATACTTGGGCTTGTATTATATCTCCTTTTACTTTCATCACTCTTTTAATACATAAGTTTACTTCGCAGTTGCTTCTTATTGTGTTTTTAGACCACGTGTTTGTAGAGTATTAAAGACAATGGCTTCCGATTTTAGGGAGTATGTATTTTGGTGCTAGTCTCCAGGCCTTTTCCTATGGAAGGTGGGCTTGGGGTAGTCACAACACGGGCCTTGGGGGATGGGTCGTGATAAAGTGGTATCAGAGGAGGAACCCATCCTTAAGTGTAGTTCACTGCTTGGGATGAGTTGTAGGGCCTGCAACGAAGACGTTGTGCCCTAAAGGGGTGATTGTAACAGCCCCAAATGATAAAGGGTTAAATGCCTAAATGATAAGACTCTTGTCAATAAGGTGCATCTTCATTCTTGGGAGCCTACCTCATTAGAACTCCACAGTTAAGCGCGCTTACTCTAGAGTAGTGATCAGGATGGGTGACATTCTTTGAAGTTTCTCACGGTGTGTGTGAGTGAGGAAAACATACACTGGAAAGGAGAAGTCTTGCCCTATGGGGGCTGTCATTAGTTTGATGATTGGTTCGGGCATGTGGGTGACCCCCATGGTGGGGACCACATGTCTGTGGTGTAACTGGTGGTACCTAGAGGGCTAGGACTCGACAAACATGTTAAGGAGGGGTGTCTGTGCTATCAGCGGTGACTAGTTGTTACATACGATTTTTAAGCCATGCGTACAACTATTTGTTCTATTATCTTCCCCAAATTATTTTTCTATTTTCCAGAGGAAATAAATATGTAATTTTGAGAGAATATAACACTTCTAGAGTGATCTATTCAGCATTTTATCTTCATTGTGATTGCGATGTGGAGACTCACATTAGTCAGATGATTGGTTAGAGCATGTGGGTGGGCCCCATGGTGGGGACCATATTTCTGTGGGGCAACTTGTGGTACTTAGCGGGCCAGGATCTGAGGCCCATGTTAAGGCATGGTGTCTGTGCTACTAGCGGGGAATAGTTTTTACATACAATTTTTAAAGCATGTGTACAACAATTTTTCCTATTATCTTCTCCAAATAATTTTTCTATTGACGAGGGGAAATAATTATTTAATTTTGAGAGGCCCTAACACTTCTAGATCGATCTACTTAGCATTGGATCTTCATTGCGATTGTGATGTGGGGACTGTCACTAGTTAGATGATTGGTTCGGGCACGTGGGTGGGCCTTATGGCGGGGATGATGTGTTTTTGGGGAAACTGGTGGTACCTAGCGGGGTCGGACCCGACGACCATGTTAAGGCGAGGTGTATGTGCTGTCAGCGGGGCCCAGTTGTTACATACAATTTTTGAACCATGCGTACAACTATATTTTGTGTTATCTTCTCCAATTTATTTTCCTATTGACCAATGGAAATAAATATGTAATTTTGGGAGACTCTAATACTTTAGATCGATCAATTCAGCATTCGATCTTCATTATGATTGTGATGCATCTCTCCGGGTAAGTTATCTTTCCACTTCTTAATTTTCATTGATCATTGTATCACTCTTAGGATGAATTATTGGATCCATTAGACTATGTTCATGTTTTTCTCTTTTCTTATTCTAGATCCATTGTGTGATCTCGTTCTGAAGGCCATTAGTTTGTTGGTTGTGGGGAGACAAGAATTCACTCTTGAAGTATGGGTTGTTTTCTATTCTTCACCAACAATATTTTTCAATTGAATATATCCTAATACACATTGATTTGGACTCTAGGGCCTTCGTAGACATTGTTGGTTTTTCGTTATTGGTGGATCCCATTGCAATCATATGGACCTGAGTTTCGATGTAAGTGGTTCTATGTATAGCCTATAATTGTTAAAATATATCGTAACATATTTATAAATCAATTTTAAAATAAATTGGTATGAAATTGGTATGATTTTTTGGGTCTTTTGGAATGATATTTTGAATAAAATTGGGTTTCGATGGTTTTTGGTAAATGGGAAGAAAAGTGGTATTTTAAAATTATTGAAAAGGGTTTTGTGAAATTGTTGTGAAATTATTTAAAAAAATATAAATTATTTTGAAAATGAGCACCCTAGTTACCTAGGGAACTAGGTGGATTTTTTTGAGGGAATCATATTTCTGGATGGTTCAGGGGTATTCCTCTTATCCTAGAGTGTATATTTTTGGATCTAAGTATAGATATGATTTTGGGGTTTTCCTTTCTAGGGTGTTGCCCAATTCCTGGAGTGTAGATAATTTGTTTCAGGCAACACAATGTACTATTCATAAAATTATGGGTATTAGTAGTCTACTGCCCAACCATTTTTATTCCCATGGTATCAAGAAGCATGTGTTACTACTATTGTTTTTTATTTCTTAGATTTGAACTTTTTTAGTCTTGATATGAATGTTGATGATTATGAATGATTATATAGAAAATGTGCTTTGAAATTGATATACCCACTATGGTTTTAGAATTATGATATAGAAGAAATCATAACCATCTTCTTAAAAAAGTTTATTTAATGCCTATCGTAACACGATTTATTTAAAGTGAGCTTACATGAATTATTATTTAGAGACTTTTTATGGATCCCTAGGGTGGGATCCTATTAAGAGTATTAGCTCACACCATGTGACCCACGTTGGTGGTGTTTAGAGATTTGTATGTGTTCCATATTCGGGAAAGGGAAGTTGGCACAATGAGGCAGGGAGGTTTCATGTATGATAGGTTGGGTAGATAGTAAGAGTTTATTCCTGTCATCTTTTAGTGTAGCTATTTTGTTTTGGTCCTTTATAGTTGGGATTTTCCTTTGGTATTTTAGATACTTATTTATTTTTAGTTTCCCACCATATTTTTACAATTATGGAATATATAAATTAGTCCTCCGTGGTTTATTTCTTTTTTATGTATATAAATGCCATGTGTTTTATTCAGGTTGTGTTAAATCATTCCTTCTAGATTTTTGTTCAATGATCAGGTGCTTATCGCCAACCCATGGGGATTGGGAATGCCATTTGGGAATGTGAAAAAATGGGTCGAGTGCCCAGTTTGAGGGAAACCCCGGTCAGTTCATTACAAATATATCATTTTTAAGAGAACCCATCCTTATTTCTTATTTTTAGTTAGAAACCATTATCTTCACTATCCATATTATTTATTTGGTTTCAAGGAAGTTTCCTTATATTCATTAATTATTTATTTAATTTTTTTACATTAAAATTATATACAAAATTTTAGAATAATATTTTTAATCTTTTAAAAACTATTAATTTTTTAATTTCTTTAAAAATAATGTTTTAAAATTATTCATGTAATTGTATAAAAATATTTTTTGATGTTAAATTTTAAATAATTTTCGAAAATAAGTCCCAAAATATTTTTAATGTTCATTTCCACATTTCACTTCCATTTTCCAATCTACCACTTAAAAGACATGGCTTAAATTTAAATCCCTTATTTCTAGTGAATTGATAGTAACATTCTTTTACCTTTGCATTATCATCATTGATGTATTCTACAAAATTTATATCATTCAATTATATATTTAACTATTAATATATAGTTTAAACACATTATTTTACCTTTATATTATTTTTAGTGTTTACCATGAAGGAAATCTCATTTATTGAATTGGGAAAAATAAGAAATCCCTAAACTATTTTGTTCTCTAAGGATGACAATTGAATTCTAAGGAAGGTTTTTTATGTATTCAAGAATATTTATATTTCATATTCTTGATTCAATTTGGATATTTATTGATTATAAATAATTTATGTTTATGTTTTTTATTGGTATTAATTAATTTCATATAATTAATGCATTATACATAATATGTGATGGATTAGGCCCAATATTAGATACCCCATTAATTCATCATTAGGCCTAATGAGACAAAATAGATTTGGTATTTGTGGTATGACAACCGAGTTAATTATATTTTCTTGACATATGCCTTTGATTGTATATTTATGATATCATGGAACATGGAATTGATGGAATGATTATGAGTTATAACATTATATGTTACACCATTATGAAACCAATCATTGATGTCTCTGTGATACTTATATTATTATCCTTGGATATATTTAAATCTCTTGTAATTAGTTTTATAGGGTTATTTTATTATCATTTATTCTTCGAATATTATTCATGCCTTTTTACTCTATAATAGCTCCCAATGTATACTTTCCCATACATAGAATCTAAGTTCACCCTTCATATATTTACATATACTTCAGTTTTATATAATAGTAATAAGAATAATATATATTGAAGGGTATTATGTATTGATGATTTTTTTGGATATATTCAAGACTTATTATGAAAAAATAATATATGGGTATATTGGAAAAGTTTCCATTGGGTGAAAAATATGTCAGTTATGTAAAATAATATTACTCTTAAATCCCCAAAACTATACACCTAAAAAGGTTATTGGGTATTAGTGAGTTAATATTTTCTTTGAGGTTGGAATTTTTTTTGTAATTTTTGTTTCAGTCAACATAATATCCCTCATGTAAACAGCTTGTATTTTAGCCTCTAATTCAAGAGTTCAGTTCTAGTGATTTGTATGTTCTTTGAGCTAAAATAGAATAAAATGTATTAGAATTAATATTTTAACATTTTTCACTATCTAAAATCCATTTCTACTAGGATCCATATTCCAAATATAGTTTTTAAAGCATCCTCGATATTTTATAAATGCAATTCATATATTTCATCCACTCTTTATTCATCGATGTCTATATTTCCCCAAATATTTAGACCCCTATTGTTAGTTATAACTTTTTTTCAATTTCTCTAAGAAATGTTTTTTCAAATAACATATTATATGTGTGTAGTTAAATCCATAAATATACCATCCAAAGGTTGTAGATGCCCCTAAGAATAATTTTAATTGTAAATTCATTGAAAAAATTCTCGAGAAGAAACTCTTAGGTCTTTTTATCCCTATTTGAATGAATAAATCACATACACATGTTCTTTGTTGAAATACAAAGGCTTATAGAATAGTTCCCAGCTACTAGTTTTACTCTAGTTCATATGATTTATCCAACTTTATTTTAGTGCGGCTTCTGAAGTTTCTAATTAATATCAAAGGGAATTTTACTACTGTTAGAGGTCAAAATTCTTCCTTCCTTATATTATTATTCTAATTCTGCTATGTTATTTACCATTACAATTATTTTTTCAGTTCTAAGAAATATGTTTCCATGGTTTCCATTGGAACATGAAATTTTTATATTTTAGTGAAAGGGATGTAAATTGTTCAAAATTTGATTTTCAATTTTAATCATTTAGGACATAAATATAAAGAAAACTAGATAAAAATTGTAGAACTATTAACATCCTTCTTATGTTTTATTCTCCACCAAAAAATCCCAGAAAACATTTTAAATTAATTTAAATATTTCGTTATCAGTGAAAACATATTTATGAAGGGTTTTTATCGACTAGTGTAATATAAATAGACCACCACATAATTAGTATTCACATTGAACATGGAGGCCTTTTTTACTCCTCCATTAGTTCCTTCTAAAAATAATTATATAATTTATTTATTAGTTGTTAATTAACATTAAAGGATTTATCTAATTCATAAAATCTTATTTGAACTGCCAAAAATGGAAATGTGTTATCTACTTATATGATTCATGTCTATTTAGAAAGAATATTACCATGTATGAGTTTTATCCTAGGGGAGAATAATTTTTTGTTTTCACAAACATTTAATTATTTTCTATAAATGATTATATGATGGATATAAATGGTAATTTTATTATACAACATAATAATATAATATTATTATCTAAAGTTTTTTAATATACTTCCTTCTAAAATTTTGGATTCATTTTCTTTATTTACTAGTAGGCTATATGTTGTATATAAATATATATTTTATATAATTTTCAATATATTAATTTTTAAGGGGACCCAACTAGTGATGTTTCAAGGAAGTTATGTAGGCCCATAACGTATCCTCTAATAATTTAACCAAGACATTTCTGTGGGGTTGTACCATCCTACCTTGAATATTTTTAGTTTCTCTATTAGAAACAGCATCCTAAATTTTTTTCTATAGGTGGTAGGCAGTAGTAATTTTGTGTTTCACACTGTACTTATCCTTGAATTATTATGTTCTTTGGTTGATTAATTGTGTATCTTCATAATAAATGACTTATTTATTCATTTTAATCCTTTAAATAATGAGTGATCTTGGAAATGTACTAAATAAAATTGAATCATTAGATCCATTTAATTGGTATTTAATCTATTTAGAATGATAATATATCAAAAATATTATTTGTTAAATAAAAAATAATCCAAAAATATGCCCATGGACACTATATCACATACATCAAAAATTAAAAAAAATGTCATTTGGGGGATTCACATATTTTGAAAATTCCTTTTTTTAAATTGGTTATTTTTATATTATTTCTAAAAACATATAAATCATTAAATATCTAATCAAAAAAACCTTCTTCCGACACTCTAGCTACAATATGAGGTAAAAAGTAGACTCAAAATGCAATGAATTGAGAATCTTTAAGCGCATATTTTACCTCTTTCACAAGTATGTATATTTTCATTACCTGGTCATGAAATAGTTTTCACCTGTATGAATCGTCCTAAACATATTACTTAGATTCAAATTTTATTACAAAAAACTTTTTATTTGAAAATTGGTACTTCACATTTGATATAACTAAATAATTTATCATGTAAGCACAATAAGTTTCCTCTAACAATGACTCTATAAAATAGCTCACCTATGAAATAATTGTCGAATGATATATCTGTTTGAATTTACAATTAATTATTTTGGGTAAATATTCTAATATGGTATGAAACTAGGTTATCAAAACCCTCAAGTTCTTTGATTTACTAGTGAAATTATTAAAGGAGAATAATTCCTTTTACCAAGATTGGTTTTCCATCATATTTCATGGTCCATAAATTAATATCTTCTTTGATAGAATATATTTTTATTTTACTTGCAAAAAAATATAAATTCATTTTTAAATGCAATAAATATTGATAGAAAATCCTTATCTATTATTTTATATTTTATTTTTATTTTTTTTAAGGATTGTGAATCATATTCAATCAAATGGGAGGGTCCATTTATCTTTTGGTATAAAAAATATCCTAGTTTTTGATTAGTGGAATCACGCATCACCATGAAGTGTTTTTTAATTTGTTGGTGGTCTAATTATAATGTTTGTGGTCAGGATATCTTTCACCACATCAAAATCTTCTTAATGTGATTTGTTAAATAAAAAATGATGTCTTTCTTATGAATGCTATTAAATTGTAATGTAGTTTTTCTGGATTCTCTAATAAATATTACTGAATATATATCATGTCATAGAAATGATTTAATATGTTACTTATTGGTTGGTTAAGTAACTGTATATATGTTATTAACCTTAGAATTTTACATTTTAAATCATTCCTTATGAATGATGTGTCCTAGAAAATTTCATTTTTCAAACATAAAATGGAATTTTTCAAACTATAAAACTAATTTAATTTCAATTCAAATCTATAAATCTTTTTCCTTATTTTTAAAATTGTTTCCAAGACATATTCCATACACAGTAAACTCCTTTATAAATACCTTAGTGTATCTTTTAATCATATATGAAAATATGTTTTCCATGAAATGATTGAATGTGATCAATGAATTTTGTAATCTAAAAATAATCCATTTTTATACTAATGATACATGTGAATCTATGTTTTTTTGACAGTTCTATATATTGTTCCCTAAAAAAATACACAAATAATGAAATAAAAACCTTTCATAGGTCAAATATTTAAAATTTGATCTATTAAAAAAATGAGGATGTTATATTTCTAGGTTACATGGTCTAGTTTTCTATAATAAATACACTCTAAAAATTTAGAATCATAGTGGGCATAGATTCATTTTTTTGCAAATGGTGACTTGTGTCTTTTTGGGTAAAATATAAATGGGGATCACCCATTAAGAGTAATATATTTGTTATATGACTCCTTATCTTCATAATATTTGAATTTATTTTTTTCACAATTTCCAATAACGATGGTTTGATCCTTTTTAGGGATGTATCCATTTTAGGGATGCATAAAAATCATGGAACTAATTCCCATAATTTCTCCTATTAAATGGCCTAAAGATTTAAATGTATTCTCAAGATGTTCAAAATATAGTGATCATGATTCGATGTTTTTTTATAAATTATAAAATGCTGGTTTTCACATCCCTTAAGAAATATGAATTTTAAATTAGATGATAGTAACTTCAAATATGATTTAGGTGGGGGTTATAGTTAAGGTGTTAATTGGGTGTTTCCCATACATTCATCATGCATGTACAAAGCTAAAGTATCAGTAAACGAATTATTTAAATAATCTAAGTGATTTTCATTTAGCTCCTCAAAAAGAAAACTATACATATTTGGTTCCCAATTTAAGTAAATTTATAAAATAAAGTTGTCTCCAAGATTTTGCGACTCTAGGGATTATTTAAGGTTTATTTTATCATCTAACATTTTTTATTCCTATTAAAAAAATTAATTTAGAATAAGAAAGTTGAAAAAATAATGTTCTTCTTAAGGATATTTCACTGAAACTAGATTACCAAAACTAATAATTTATCCTAAAAAATCCATTAAAAAGTTTCTTTTTTATATATTTATTATGGTTTTAGTAGTTTCAAAAATATCATCCCCAATATTATATGTGAATGAACAATACTTATTTATTCTTCCTTGTTCGAGAAGTAAAACATATTAGGGAATAGTAACCCTTTCACTTGTACCATTATATACTCCAAAACTTCTACAGGGTAAAATGTGGCTCGTTCAGCTCTTTTTATGGAAAATTTAATTATCATGAGTAATGTTGCCTTTAAATAAGAATAAAATAAATGAAAAATAATGTTGATTGATTCTTTTAAGTCACATAATGAATAAGTAAATGTGTGTTATTCTATTGTTTGGGGGATGTTAAAATTAAAATAATCATGGAATTTCTATGATAATCATCAAGTTATTTGAGAAGAAATATTTCTTCCTCAAAATTCCTTTTCTTCTCCATATATTTTTCTTTTTCTTGGTATAGATATCTAGAATCAACTTCTCTTACCCTAATATTTTGGTTATTACATCCAAAAAAGAGATTTCATCTTATAATTTTTGTACCTCTCTCTCTCATGGTGCATTATTAATACAAAAAAATTATTTAGGTTCCCAATAATTTCTTTGAGTATTTTTCAGTTATATGTTTTAAAGTCCATGTCAATATTTTTATGGACTTGATAAAGCTGTTCAATGACATATTGGTGAAATTATTGGAGCCTTAAAATAAAATCTATTTATTCATTATGTTTATAGAATTACATTGAATGTTTAATCAATGCCCATAGAAAGAATAAAGGGTGGTCATAGTTGAAGATAGAGGGTTAAAACCAACACTAGAAAACTAGTACAAAGTATCTGAATGTGGAACCAAGCATATAAGAGGAACACCTACTAGCTGGTGAAAGAGCACCATGAAAACACTGATAGTTCTAGTGACACTTCATTCTAATAAAAGGTTACTAAATAACCTATGACCACTAATGGATAATCAAGGAGGATTTTCCTAAACTAGTGTTTTATAGATGACCCACTAACCATTCAATGAGGTTCATTGGTTAGTCGTTGGCATTGAGGCAGATCATCTGGGAGATCATTTATTATAAGTCCTAATTTAATTATTTTATTCTTCTTTGGCTTCAATGAATGTAGAAAATCCCAAAAACATCATTTCTCTTTTTGAGGATATTATCATAGAACCCTAGAGTCTTGAAGGGTTATAATTTATTTGAACAATTCTTGAGATAAAAATTGATGAAACTATCAAGATGAATCTCTATAATTCTCAAATAATTACTACAAATATCCATCTATAATTATCTATAAATTTCAAAGGGTCTATTCATATATCTTCTCTTTATCTATCATCCAAAATTTTATACATACTTTTGAGAGATTATGGTGGGTAATTGAAATGGGTTTGTGTTAATTATGTATTGTCTTTCTCATCTCATTATAAAATGGGTTATCACTACTAAAAAATGGAGGGATGGGTTCCTTGGCTACCAAAAAATCTCAAGAGTTTTCTCATAACCATAATATTGAGGTACAAGTTTCTTTATTACTACTAAGATAAAGGAAGTAATAATATAAACCTATCAAACTAATAGTAGGAGATATAAGTGCTCACACTGAGATATTGTGGAACTCATTAATCAAACCATGCATGATCTATCATTTAATTTACAGATTCTATCATTCAACTTCAAAACAATTGATTGTAAAATTTTGATTTATTTTTTTTCCACTATGTATACTTGATTAATAAACATTGAAATTATCTTTTTTACGTGGATCAATTTTTTAAATCAATAACTTTTTTCAATTTATCAATTTATCATTACATTATCTTATTAATTAAATTTTACCTTTTTATTTTATTTATTTTTCTAAAACATCAATTTTATCATCCTTTAATATTCCCTGGTAAAAAATTGGAATTAAAGGTTTATTTGTGTTATTAAGCATGACTTTATTTCATAACATTTAGTTGATATGTTTTTTAATCTTTTATATTAAATGTTAATTGATTTAAATGTATGATCTGTTTATGATGAAATAAAATTTCTATTGCCAAGGTCCTCTTTTTTATGTATTGGATTATTAATATTAGAAAATTCACATTTTATCCTTTCTTAGTAGCTATAGTTTCCCTATCAGGAAAATGGAAATGCATGAATATACTCCTACTAAAGAACCTGATGAAAAGTGGAAACCAATATATATTAAAAAAATTAAATTAATAGAAAATACATGAATGATCTACATTAATGTTTAGATCAAAATTGATTTAATAATGTATCTACATGTTCAATGACCCCTGAAATATGAAACTTTTTAGAATTCAATCATGTGGGAACCCAAAAAGCAAAATATTCTAGATTATACATGTACAAGATATGTTTTTTTTATAATTTTAATGTATGAAAATAAATCCATTATCTCTATGTTCACATGTTTTACTAACATTTGTAGTGGTTTATAGCTTAGTGTTGATGATGTTTCTATATAATACATTGTGAAAAATATACATGGGGTATTTAAAATATTTTTATTAGGAAAAGTCACCACTATAAAATAACTGAAGGTTGCTAAGAAAATAAAGTCTTTTAACTTAACAGATCCGTAATGATAAAATAAATTCATATGAAGAGAAAATCTAAAAAGGATGATAAAAAATCCAATGCTATAAAGAAAACAACCTACTTAAAATATAGATATGTTGATTCATCCAGAGGTTAAGTAAAATATTTATCTCAACATACCAAGAACATGAAGTAATTATTCAAGTAAAAGAATCAAATTAAAAAGAGAAATCAAAATTGGAAACCAGAAGTGACATTCTATGAGTGAAAGATAAAATGACCCATCAAGAAAAAATGCCTCATATATAAAAAGTAATTAAAAGAAAAGAAAAAAGCTATGGAGTCCCTCAATGTTACTACATGGAGTGTAAGAAATTACTCCACGGAATCAGCTTCATCATCCTCTTCCGTAAGAAAAAGTGCTTTGTTCCTTATAGAACATCCCGACAATTAAATTTAGGAAAAGGGAATTACGTGAAAAATATAAGAATAATTATGTTACGAAGATAGTGGGTTATTAAAAAAATTTTGGATACCTCTCTAAATATAATATAATCAATAGAAGTGATTAATTACACATCTCATTTAGTGATATATCGAAGGATATAAAAATTCGTTATGGCTCTATCAGTCTATCATACTTAACTCTTATTAAAAAGGTTTTTGTTTTTCCATGGATCCATACAAAATTTCATAATAAATATCTGATTTTATATAACGATTTTGAAATAACTATTGAATTTTTTTAATTTATTTAACTAAAAGGGATATATTTTGTTTGTTTATTATCAATTTCAAATATTTTATACCATATATTTAGAATATATTTCTAAAAACATCAAATTAATGAGTGAAAAATATAGTGATTCATGGAGTTAGAGTAGAATCCTAGGTCATGGAATCACACACTCACTTGTAAAAGTCAACTATTATACACAAGTATGAGATTTAGCCAAAATTAATTTCAATGATTAATTGGTTTGTGAATCATTCCCATATGGAAATAAATAAAAATATTCTTTTAAATATAAGATAAGAGTCTCTTATTTTTTATATCTTGAATTAGTTTATCATGATTTTTTCTAATCTTATCAAATTTAATATGTCAGTGGTAAATCATGTACTATTTTTATTTTTGACGACTTTTTAATATTTAGTTAGACTTACTACTTATCTAATAAAAGTGAATTTTGTTAAATGTTCACATAGTTTTCTAAAAATGAAAAAATGATAATGGTTTTTAATTTATTTCCATTTTATGTGCTAATTTTGGAGAATTTGAAATGAAATTATTTAATCATTTATTTTCCTCTCCATACTAACATCATTCCTTTTATGCTCCCCAACCCATCTTGAAAACAAGATATCCTAGATAAAGAATCATAATATCTATAAAAAGTCTTGAACACTTTTAAATTATTTTAATTTACATAAATATTTTCCATATGGTTATTTAAATACTACTTGTTTTATAATTAATTAAATTCTTGTATGAAATTTTATGAAAATTTCCCCTTATGAACGTTAGAAAAAAAACTAAATTAATTTTTTTAATGTTTTTGGCTGTTGATGATCTATTCTCAAAAACATATAAAATACTAGATTTTTTCTCAAAATCCATACAATATATATTTCATGGGAAATTCAACATAATAAAGTCATACCAAGCCTCTAACAAAAGGAATAATACATCGAAAGAATCAATCCATACACATTATGATCATTTTTTTAAAACTCATCTCTCATTTTTTGTTTAAAATGACGTTTTATCTTCAAAATGAAATTTCTAGTCTAAATAAGTTAAATTTGATCCAGATTCAACTATAATATCTTCAAATATGGATTTAAAAAAATTTAAAGACTATCCCCTCATAAATTTCAATGGTGATTTATAAGAAGGAACTTGTACTAGAAGATATTTACTAAATGTAGTTGGACATCTTATATTTGGTTTTTGATTAGAAACCCAAAATGTTAAAGATACTATTAAGGATGAAAAATGTGTTATTTATATGTAGGATTGTTGACGCTCCTTTTTCGTCACAGAATATAAAGATCATAAAAGGGAATATCTGAGCTCAAAGTGATTCAACCTTTGAAGAAAACATCAAAAATCGACAAAGGCATGAACAAAGGATCAACAGCAGCTGCACCACACAAGTTATCTCACTGTCGCACAAGTACACTTGCGCGACACCCTTGGTCGCGCAAGTACACTTGCACGGCACCCTTGGTCGCGCAAGCCACTTGCGCGACCTAAGTGGTAACCGCCCGGTAACCGCCCGGGGTCTTCTTTTGCCTATAAATAGACCCTGTGGGCCCCCCATTCGGGAGGATTTTTTTTTCAAAAACTCGGATTGAAGCTCTCGACGCCCAAGTCTCTTCTCAAAGCTTCCGGAACACTTCTAAGGTAATTTCTTACCTAGAACGGATGATCTAAAAAGAAGAAGGAAGGCCTAAATGTTGTAACTTATCAACACTTGTGCGTCGACTTATTTCCTTCAATATAACTTGCGCGTCCCTTTTCTAGAAGAACTTCAAGAGGATTCTTAAGGGATTTATAAAGGAGTCGCTCAAGTATTCTAATGATGTTTGAGAATCGCACAAGTAACCCTCATGTCGTGCAAGTATACTTGCGCGACCCATACTTGCACGCCGTCGCAATACTTGCGCGCCTTTCAAGACTTGTGCGCCACGACATTTTTGGGTGCCCATATTGCCCATTTTACCCCTCTTAAGCCATTACACCTTTCCTTTTCAAGATTCAGTCTTCAAGACACTCTTCAAAGCCATTTATGCCATGATTTCTTGATTTTACTTCCTTATCTGAAAGGAATTCTGTGGAATATCTCTCAAAACCTAGTGATTTAAATATCCTTATGTCACTAAATATGGAGAGCTCATTCACCCAACCTCATCCTTTAAGATGAGAGAATCCTTAACTTGGGTCTCCTTTTCAGGAATAATCCTCAGTTATAAATCCTTTAATATGGGCATCCTTCTTTAGGAGTAAGCCCCAAATTCTTAAAGTTCCCAAACTTGGGCATCCTCCTCAGGTGTAAGCCCCAATAATAATCCTTTAATATGGGAATCCTTCTTTAGGAGTAAGCCCCAAATTCTTAAAGTTCCCAAACTTGGGCATCCTCCTCAGGAGTAAGCCCCAAACCTTAATTCCTTAAACATGGACATCCTTCTCAGGAGTAAGCCCCAATCATAATCCTTTAACTTGGGCATCCTCTTTAGGAGTCATCCCCAACCTCAAACTTGGGCATCCTCCTCAGGAGTAAGCCCCAAACCTTAATCTCTAACCTGGGTCTCCTTTTCAGGAATAAGACTCAGTCATAATCTTGGGCTTCCTTTTCAGGATTAAGCCCCAAGTCCCCTAACCTGGGCCTCCTTTTTAGGAGTAAGTCCCAGTCATAATCTTGGGTTTCCTTTTCAGGAGTAAACCCCAAGCCCCCCTTAAATTTCTCTTAACCAGTCCTAATTTACCCTTAATTTGGGTTTCCTTTTCAGGAGTAAAACCCAATCATAAGTCCCCTCCTAACTTGGGCATCCTCCTTAGGAGAAAGCCCCAGGATTAGAGTATTCAAATTTCTATAAAGCACATATACCTTTATGGACCTTGTTCCTGGATTTTCTCCCTAAAAGTAAATCCTAAACCTTCATCTATCTGGGCAGTCACACATAGATAAGCCCCAAACAAATTCTTATGATTGAATCTTTAATGGCACAATTGTCTAATTTTTACCAATACCTCTTGTTTCTCACACCGAGCATGACTCACGTGAGCTTAGAGTGTAAAGGTAATTATGACATTCTTCTTTGAGCCATCAATCATAAACATCATACTCCATTACTCGAACTATGTGGGTTCTGATTCCTTTTCCAAAACAAAGGATACGTAGGTAGCCCATTTATGGGTTCGATCCCAACTTTGAAATAATCCATGTCCTTCTGAATGACGATAAACTTCAAGTGCCTCACTGAGTGGCTTTAAAACCAGCCCGGTCATCATAACGACGAAGATACTTTTTGTTTCGAAGGATACCATTGACCAAGAATCTCTAAATAGATACAGATGATTCTCTATTGATGAAGAACCTCGAATACATATAAAAGATTCTCTAAATTTCTTGCATATTTAATCATTAATTGTTAAAACTTAAGGAAAGCTCATTTTATTCGTGGTAATGTAATAAGGATTCATGAACATAACTTAAATCTATAAAGAGAGTCACGGAGTAGACAATAATTCCCCTCAAGAAGGTGTGATGAGTCCGACCTGCCATCCTATCGACCAATGCAAATTCCTAAGCCTCATTAGTCCACAAGCTAATGAGCGCCTACCTTTGGAAAGTAGGTCCAAACGGATGTGGAATCATTGGATGTTTCTGGTTCTACGAACAAACCCACTAGAAACCGATCGGAACGTTTGAATCTCCCGTCCAGGAGGTCATCCCCGAAATCCATGAGGAAACAAAAATGGTGAACCCGACGTGAATCCTTAACCAAGTTAAAGTGATATTCTTCTTATTTGTTAGCCCCCTTGGGCCAACAAAGAAATCATTGACATGTGCTCATCCAAATGATGCAGTGGCCAGATTCATCTTGATTATGTCTGTTATATGGAACATGCACTCTTTTCTCAAGATCTTCTGCAAAATGGCTTTCCTTAAATTCACCCCTGTGAATACTGCTACTGTGAACACCTCTACTGTGAGGTCTGCTGCTGTGAAAACCAATGCTGCTATTCCTGCTGGAACGCCGTCCGCTCTGATGATGACATCACCAACTCAGCGTCTTCAACGCTGGGTTTCTAATGCACTGGTTAAGGAGTACCGTCGCAACAGTACAATCCCAACTCTGGAGGCCTCTCGTCAAGCCCTCCAATTTAACAACTCTACCTGGTCGTCTGGACAACGGAGGCTAGCGATCAAGAAGAAGGCGGTGCTGACTACCGTCTCCAACCGTTACGGGTCGTTATCCCCGGAACGCAATTTCCATTTACACCCTTACTCTGAGGAAGTGAATGAGCAGGTCCCGCAGGACCTTATTTCAAAAATACAGGAGTCCTTCTCAAGGACTCCAATCAACAATCACCGCCAGACTCGTGCGGTAGTGCGCCCTCAACATGATGAGGGTACCGACTCCAGGCATTCAGCTCAGGTTCCTCGAACCCGAGCAGGCAAGATGAACCACCAGAGATGGAATCCGGTTAACAATAGGCAAGTTGTCGTCCCTACCATCTCTGGAGAAGTCCACCAACCTAACTTGGTGGCAAATAACGAGCAGGAAAACACACCTGCCCGTTTTAATTCCGCTGTCCAGCAGACTCGTCTGGCAGCATCAAGCCAATCCCACCAGGCAATCCCGGCGGAGTACTATAGGCAGGAACATACACTTACTTATACATCACCAGTTAGTCAACAGGCTCGTCTGACTACATATGATGGATCTCGTCAACCGCGTTTGGTGAAGTGTAATCAGCAGGCACATACACCTGCTCATACTAATCAAGCCTACCAACAGTCTCGCTTGGTAGCGCACGGAGAAGTCAGTCGAAAAGCCTGGACGACAAACAAGAGGCAGACTCAACTCTCTGCCTCCACACTTGAGTACAGTCAGGATTCACTGATAGAAAAAAGTGGACAGGAGCAGGAACATACACCTACTCCATGCCCGGAATGGACATATATCCCCGTTCCGACGGCTGAAGTCACCAAACATATTTTGTCAATGGTGAAAGAGAAGCAAATTCCTGCTCATATTCTGGATGCTTGCCAGGATATCATAACAGCTTCAGCATCATCTCAGGGACAGACACATAAATCTATCCCTAGCAGTGGAGTGACACATCAACGATTCACTCCGGAACAGACTCACACATCTGTTCCAGTCCAAGAGGGTTATGGGGCATACTCCCCCATATCATACGGACAACCAAGTCAGGCACATACACCTGATTTGAGTGGATATCGTCAGCCTAACCTGACAATCTTTCCTGATCAAGCACATACACCTGCTCAGAGTAACCACTTTCGTCAACAAGTGGTTTCTAAAGTGAGTAAGAAGGCATCTAAGAAAAAGATCCGCCCAATACAGTCAGGAGATCAAATGCCAATCTGCAACAAGGCCTTGCTCGATGCTGGAGTTCTTGAAGCCCTCAGACATTTATCTGTCGGAATTCAAGATTCTACTCCCTCAGTTCCCAATAACGGGAACATTAATTTTGAAGGTCTTCAACAGACACTTCCTCATGAAGGCTTGCTTCATGAAAGTTCGGTCAATCTTGAAGTTTCTTCTTCAGATAAGAGCCACAGGAACCCTCTGTGTGGTCAGAAGACCAAGGAGAAAGAGATTTCATCTTTTTCTGTAACCCATCATGACGGTCCTCCTCATGGTGATGAACTTCGCTGCAAAAGTCCTCTCCGCAGTAGTGATTCACGTTGTCTCGAAAATTCTTTAGAAGGCAATGTAGTGAGGAGAAATCCCTCTTATCTCGAGGCACTTGCAAACGTAAAGCCCGTCATGTTTGATGCTTTACTATCGGCAGGTGAAACTCTTTCTCCATCAGAAGATAGCTTGGGGTTCAGGTTATTCTCTGAACCATCCCTGGGTCATTCATCTTCTAGCATGAATAGTGATCTCTCTACCAATCTTGTTGAATCTGATGAAGCAACAAGGAAACACCAACTCTGGTCCAAACAGGTAGAAGAATCTTCATTTAATGATAAAGAGGAAATGATGAACATGAGGAAAAAACTGGAAAAAGGTGATGTACCAGTCATGTTTTGGCCTTTGGCTGACTCCCAATACGACATTCCAAAGATGTTGACGGATGATGGAATCCATGATATTCGTCTCAACATATGGAAGACTCTTTGTCAATTGAAGAAGAAAGTATTATCTTATGGTGATTATGAAAATCATATTAAGATAATAGAAGGGTTACAACGCCAGATTGATTTCGCATCTCTATCAGTCTCTCGGTATCCGAAGGATGAAAAGCAACAAAGAACCCTTCAACGTTCATGCCTTGGCGCACTAAGAAAATTGAGTCAGTTAATTGCCAATGCTCCATATGATGTTCATATCAGAGGATGGGGTGTTCACGGAGCACTACATTTCACAGTTCTTTCCAGTCAGCAAAGCCCGCCGAAAATGGTCTCATGCAATGTTATTGCCCATGGCCGGCCACAGTCAATGGGCTTTGTTCATAATAAAAATCTTGCTCAAGAACAGGCTTCAACTAGTTCCTCTCAAAATCAAGTATATAGAGAACAAGTTGTCGAATTGCTCTTACATCAAGCAGGCAAGAATATTGCACAAGCCTCTCGTTTGGAGCAAATATGTCATCAAATGACAAAAGTTTCGGAAATCTTCCAACGGTCTGTTGAACCAGGTGATAAAAGTGGATACAGGTTAATGCATCCAGCTAATTTCCGAACTAAGATTCATAAGATCAAGAGATATTTTAAGAAGATCTCAGACATAGCATGTCAAGAGACACCCCAGCTTGTCAGACTAGGGACTTCTCTAAACCAACCCTCAGAGTCAACAAATGGGATTCGAGGAGTTGAGCGGAAGCAGCAGGAACATCCCCAGTCCACCGGACTGGGGATTTTTTCAAATCCTCAATCCCTCTCTCAGAGAAAGTCAGTATTCTCTCGATTAGGGAATAAGCCTCAAGAGGAACGAAGAGCCAAGCTATCAGGAGATTCTCTCCAAGTGACGGTTCTCCAAGAAATTCTTGAGGGATCAAGTCAACAGAATTCCATGTCTCATCATGGACATGGAAGAAGACAATATCACAAAAATGCTGATAGAAAGGATTCCATGCAATATGCATCCATTAATGTCATCAATGCTGTTGCTGCTGACTCACCAGATGAGGCTCAATCAGAGGGATCAGACGAAGAGGTTCCTGCTCAAGAAGTTGCGCACATAGACCTAAATGAAGAAGGTGTGCGCACATGTAATCAAAGGCTTACCCAAAATCTGGGTATTCCTTCAAGTAACCCACTTCCCCCTCTCCGAAAAGGATCCAATAAGGGGAAATGAAAGAATCAGGTTACTTCTCACCCTTCCTCTGAAGGAGGTCAATCGCTCTCATTAGAGCAAATATTTGCACAACAGGAGGAAGAAATGAAAGAATTAAGAAGGTTGAATGCAGAACTACTTCAGAGTAGTCTTCTTCTTAAGAATGCTGAAGTCCGACAACCGAAGTAATTTGTTGTAACTACTGAGATGGATCAGGAATATCCTCCTTTATCAGTACACCCTCATAGGTCTAATCCTACGGGTCAAACGCAACAACGGTTGGCAGCACTACCATCAGTTGCAGCACCAACCACCACGTCTGTCCACGCTCCATTCATTGCACCTACCCAAAACCAAGTTCAACCTGATGTTTATCAAAATTTAATAACTACTATTGAGTCATTAAAAGCTCGGTTAGAAACTATGGAAGGGAAACGGGCGCATGTTCAACCTGAAAAGAAAGTTTACCCTGAATGGGTAGATTCAATTTCTCCTCCATCCAGTTTTGGAAACCCTGTTTTCCCTACTTTCAATGGATCAGGCGACCCCGAACAACATTTGACTCATTACGTGTCTTGTTGTGATCCTATGATGGGAACTCCAGAGCAGCAAGAAGCAGTGAAACTCAGATGCTTCGTGCGAACCTTTCAAGGACCAGCTTTTGTCTGGTATACAAGCTTGCAATCCCGGTCAGTCATCGGATGGGAGGATCTTCGTCAAAAATTCCTTCTTCAGTTTAGCTCAACTTTGCCAAAAACGATAGTTTTCGATCTTACAAACTGCAAGCAAAGGGAGAATGAAAGAGTCTCTGATTTCATTGCTCATTGTAAGGGATTAACGTATTCCCTGAGTTTAGCACTCCCTCAGGAGGAATTGTTGCCAATCTGTGTGGAAAATTTGCATGACGAATTACGCACGCCATTGATCCCTGTGAAATACACAGGAGGGTTTCGAGACCTTACTTTAATCGCTCAACAGATTGAAGATTCCCTTATACAGGCTAAGGTTAAATCTCGTATAATTCCATCAGCTCTAGGAAGGAGAATGGGTAAAGCGGAAACTTCTACAGTTATGCTTAAACAAGCACCTGTACCTATTTATACTTCAAAACCTTCATCTTCTCGAAGGGCTCCACCTCCTGAACGCCAACAAAAAAGGCTATTTCGTCCAAATGATCAAAAAGATCTACGACGAAAACAATTTGAGGATTTGAAGAGTAAAACATACTCTTTCCGAAGTGAGAAAGTTCCTGGTTACTTCATTTCAGCTCTGGAAAATAATTTGGTTCAATTACCAGTGCCCAAGAGGCCAAACAAGGAAGGAGATGAAGACCGTCCCAATTATTTTCTATTTCATCAAATGTTGGGGCATCCCATCTAGGAGTGTTTTGTCTTTAAAGACCTCCTGCAAAAGATGGTCGACTTGGGACAAGTCAAATTGAAGGGTTCTTCAGCTCATGTAGCGTGTATTACCGCTACAGATCTAGAGGAAGGAGGCGAGTGGCAGGAAGTCAAAAGAAAAACTGCGAAAAAATACAATGATTGGATGGTCAGAAAGACAATCAATCGGACCCATTCCATTTTGCGAACACAATTGAAGAAGCCAATTGTGTCTCCTACAAAAGCTGCAGTAAAGCCTCCATCAAAAGCTAAATCCTCAAAAGGGCAGCGCAATTCAATGAAGAAAGAGGAATCAGGAGAAGATGAGTATGTATCAAAGCCTAAATTGTCTTTGACTCTGGCAGATTTCATGCCATCTACTTCAAATCCACGGGCACCGTCCCACCAAACGGCACAGCCTAAACAGGCTAACCAGGCAGAGTCTTTATCAGACGAAGAGATAATCTTTGGTTCTGTTAATATGATTCAATTAACAGATCCATATTCCAGTCTTGATGAGCCTGAATTCCCTGTATCAAATAAGGGAATCTGAGGAAGTTCTAGAGGTTCAGGATACAGGGGAAGACGTGGATCTTTCCGAAGCCACTACTCGAATTTTACCCCTGCTAGCACTGTATATGCAGTAGAAACTCGTGGTAGAGCCCTTCAGCGAGCTCAAAAAGAACAAGCAAGTTCTTCTGCCAATGGCCAACTCAGTTTTGGCACATTTATTTTGGAAGACTGATTAAAGGTTCCATCTTCTTTATCTCAGCAAGTAAGTGTATCTAATCAGTCTAATCTTCCAAAACCAAGGATGTTGCCAACTTCAATACAAGATGCATCATCTTCCAAAGCATCTGCTTCCAAGGTACCTGCTAAACCGCATATTCCTATTGGGAAACACAGACCTCTAGATCAAAAGTATGATATATTGAAACACTTGTCCCAAGTACCAACCAAGTTATCAATTTTGGATGCTTTGAATCTGTCAAAAGATCTTCGGGAAGCACTCATCGAAGCTTTGTCAAGTCCTCAGGAGTTTGATGCTGAAATTGCTGTAGCTGAAATCTATCAAATAGAGAATAATCCTACAGAATTCCGTGCAGTGATATCTTTTACTGATAAAGATGAAGATGATGTTGTGCATGGGCACATAAAACCTTTTTACTTATCTGGAAAAGTCAATGGTGTAGATGTTCGAAGAGCTTTCATTGACAATGGTTCAGGAGTCAACCTCATGCCCATGCGTACACTTCGTCGATTGGGCCTCATGGAATATGATTTATCTCCTTCTACCATGATGTTACAAGGATGTGATAAAAATGAACAAGAACCACTGGGAGAAGTTACACTCAGAACTCAGTTTGGAGATCTTGTATCCAATTCGGATTTCATGATTGTTGATCAAGACTCAGCTTTCAATATCTTGTTTGGAAGACCCTGGCTACATCAGCATGCAACTATTCCTTCATCATACCATCAATGTCTCAAATACTGTTTCGATGGTCATGTTGGAACATTGTATGGTGATAAGGCCCCGTTCAAGACATGTGAGTCTCAATACATTGAGGAGGAATTTTATCAAATGAAAGGAATAGAAAAATCTACAATGAAGGAAATTACCAAATTTAATGCTCCATATGGTTTGGAGAAAATTCCAATAAATCCATTTTCACATGTGAGTACAGATTATGTGTTACCTATCAGTCAAATTGACAAAATAGGTCCAAATCAAAATACTCTTATGGAAAGATCCATAATGTCAATTACGGTGATCGAGCCAGACAACATGGGAGAAATTGGTTACCTACCAAGCTGTGATGAAAGCATAAGTGGTGATGAAGTCCAACAAGTCTATACTTCGCTAATCAGGCCAGAAGAAGTTATAGCAACACCAGAGGTGAATAATGATGTCGATTCTCAATCCATCATCTCCTCTTTATTTCCCAAAGAAGACCCTTTATCTTCAATAGGGTCGGAAATGGAAGCTTCTTCTTCAAAATGTGAAAATTTTGACATCTCTTACGATCATGAGAATTTTGTTTTTTCATCTACTTTGCAAGTAGAAATGGAAGAAATAACACATGATGAAGAGGAAGATCTTAGAGATGCTCCTACAGCATTTGAAGAGGGTATCTCTACCACTGTGGATGAACTCAGAGAAGTAAATCTGGGTACAAAGAAAGATCCACGCCCCACTTTAATTAGTGCGGCCATGACCGTTGAAGAGCAAGAGATGTATATTTCTTTTCTAAAGCAAAATAAAGATTTTTTTTGCTTGGAATTATATAGAAATACCTAGGCTTGATCCTGATGTTGCTACTCATCATTTGGGTTTACCAAAAGAACATCGAGGTTTTAAACAAGCCGCGAGAAGAACACACCCAACCTATGCTTCCAAAATTGAAGTTGAAGTGGATAAGCTGATCAAATCCAACTTCGTCAGAGAAGTTCAATATCCCAAGTGGTTGGCTAATATTGTCCCTGTAAAGAAGAAGAACAGACCAATTAGGGTTTGCATCGATTTCAGAGATCTTAGTCGGTATTATCCTAAAGATGATTTCCCAGTTCCGATTACAGAACTCTTAATTGATGCGACGGCTGGATATGAAGTACTTTCTTTCATGGATGGATATTCCGGATATAATCAGATCCGAATGGCCCCAGAAGATGAGGAATATACCGCCTTCAGAGCTCCTCAAGGTGTGTTTTGTTACCGGGTGATGCCCTTTGGTTTAAAGAATGCAGGTGCAACATATCAACGCGCCATGCATCGTATCTTCAAACCACTTTTAGGAAAGTTTGTTGAATGCTATGTAGATGATTTGGTGGTTAAATCCAAACAACGTTCTAATCACTTGGCTGATTTGGAAGTCATATTTCACAAGCTTCGACAACATAATTTAAAGATGAACCCCATAAAATGTGCTTTTGGGGTAACCTCAGGAAAATTCCTTGGCTTTGTTGTACCCCATCGTGGTATTGAAGTCGATCCTGAGAAGGCCAAATCAATCCTTGGTATGTCACCTCCTCATAATTTGAATGAATTAAGAGGACTTCAGGGACACTTAGCCTATATTCGGCGTTTCATCGCTAATTTGGCAGGCAAAAGTTTACCCTTTACCAAATTATTGAAGAAAGGAGTCACTTACCAGTGGACTAAAGAATGTCAAGAAGCATTTGATGTTCTCAAGAAATACCTCTTGAGTCCACCAGTACTCATGCCACCTATTGAGGGTAGACTTCTTATCCTCTATGTGACAGCTTTATAGCGATCATTGGGTGCCTTTCTCGCTCAAAAGAATGATACTGGGAATGAAAATAGTCTCTACTATCTCAGTAGAACTATTCTTGAAGCAGAAACCCGGTATTCAAGTATTGAAAAGTGCTGCCTAGCATTAATCTTTACAGTTCAGAAACTGAGACACTACCTGCAACATCATGAGGTCCAATTGGTATCTCGTAATAATCCGCTCAAATTCATCCTTATTCGTCCAATGCTTACAGGACGTCTGGCAAGGTGGGCGGTTATTCTACAGCAGTTCGACATTCAGTATGTGTCTCAAAAGGCAATTAAGGGCCAAGCTCTGGCTGATTTCCTGGCTGAACATCCTTCAGTAGAAGACACATATTTAGATATTGAACTCCCTGATGAGGAAATTTTCTCTATTCAAGAGAGTCCTCAAAGATGGGAAATGTATTTTGATGGTGCTTCTAGAAGTCCAACAGGGAAGAAAATGGAAAATCCTAAATTCAACAAATTTGGTTTAGGAATTGTGCTCATTTCTCCAGATAAGGCAGTGTTACCTTATTCCTTTTTGTTGTGGGAAGGTGGTACCAATAATGAAGCTGAATACCAATCTCTAATTACATGCTTGGAATTAGCGCTTCAAGCACAAGTGAATCACTTAAAGGTGAACAGTGATTCAGACCTAGTAATCAAACAAGTCAATGGGGATTATGCCATCAGAAAAGAAGAATTAATCCCTTTGTATGATTACGTCAGAGAGTTAATGTCGGAATTCCCTTCAGAACCGACATTTTGTTATGTCCCAAGGTCACAAAATGCTCAAGCTGATGCACTGGCTAATATAGCCACAGCTTTAGCAGATCCAAATCGGGACAAGACAACCATCTGTATTGCCCACCGTCGTGCAATTTCACCTTATGTTCAAGTCAGAACAGAGGAAATTAATGAAATTAGTCCCATTCCTGAACTGTATGGTCATACTACAGGATGTATGTCACCTATCAGGGAATACCTTCAAAATGGAACACTTCCACCTGATAGAGCCGAGAAAGAACAAATTCGGCGACGTGTGGTCAATTTTACTCTTTATGATAGCCCAAACCACCTCGAGAAAATTCTCTACAAACGTGGTTTTTATGGAGTTCTTTTCAGATGTATTGATGGTGAAGAGACAATGGCTGTCATAAAAGAAGTGCATGCAGGAGTCTGTGGTGCCCACCAGTCTGGACATAGACTGTCTGATCAAATTCGAAGGCTTGGATACTTTTGGCCTTCAATGATACAAGATTGTGTTAATTTTACAAAGAAGTGGCATTCATGACAATTATTTGTCAACTTCATTCATAAACCTCCAGAGTTGCTTCATACAGCTAAATACTCATGGCCATTTTCCACATGGGGAATGGATGTGGTGGGACCTTACCCTTCAGCTACGGCCAAGCAGTTTAAGTACATTCTTACTGCTACTGATTTCTTTTCCAAATGGGCAGAGGCAGTACCTCTCAAAGAAGTCAGTTCTAAATGCATTGTTAGCTTCATCAAGTCTAACATCAATACTAGATTTGGTGTCCCTCATACCATATTGACGGACAACGACACCAACTTCTGTTCTTCTGAGGTAAAGAAATTGTATCAAGAATACAACATTAAGTCCAACCATTCATCTCGATATCATGCAGCGGCTAATGGCCAGATAGAAGCCTTCAACAAGACTCTTTCAAATATACTTCAAAAGATGGTGGATAATGATAAGAGGTCATGGCCTGATAAACTCTTTCATGCTTTATGGGATTATCGGACTACCACTCGCAATGCAACGCGGTCAACTCCATATTCATTGGTATATGGAACAGAAGCAGTCTTGCCAATTGAAGTTCAATTGCCCTCACTCAGAATAGCCATTTGTGATCAGTTATCTACAGATGAGCAATCCCAAAAGCCGTTGAATGAATTGGAACAGTTAGATGAGAGAAGATTGTGCACTTTACACCACTTGGAAATCTATCAGAATCGAATAGCATGAGCTTTTAACAAAAAAGTATGTCTTCGTTCATTCATTCAGGGAGAATTGGTATTGGTTCTCAGAGTACCAATGATACCAGGAAAGAAGCCTCCCAAGCTTGAACCAAAATGGGAAGGACCTTATTCAATACATAAGGGCTACTCCAATGGAGCGTATTCTCTAATCTCAATGGATGGAGAACACATCACGACTCCAACTAATGCCAGATTTCTGAAGAAGTATTTTGTATAAACACAAAATATTGTTCCCAGATCCAAAACAATCACATTGGTTCACCTTACTCCTAGCTACATGACTTTAAACTGTACAGCACCAGTTTGTCCTACATGACACTAAACTGTATTATGTCCTATCTACATGACATTAAACTATACAGAAGTTCCTTATTTGTCTAAGATGACATTAAACTATATTGTGTCCTAGAAACATGACATTAAACTGTGTGGAACTTTCATCGTCCAGCATGACAATAAACTGTAAAAAGTCCCCAGAACTGATATCCTCGTATTGGTTCACCTTAGTCCTAGCTACATGACTTTAAACTGTACAGCACCAGTTTGTCCTACATGACACTAAACTGTATTATGTCCTATCTACATGACATTAAACTGTACAGAAGTTCCTTATTTGTCTGAGATGACATTAAACTATATTGTGTCCTAGAAACATGACATTAAACTGTGTGGCACTTTCATCGTCCAGCATGACGATAAACTGTAAAAAGTCCCCAGAACTGATATCCTCGTATTGGTTCACCTTAGTCCTAGCTACATGACTTTAAACTGTACAGCACCAGTTTTTCCTACATGACACTAAACTGTATTATGTTCTATCTACATGACATTAAACTGTACAGAAGTTTCGTATTTGTCCGAGATGACATTAAATTATATTGTGTCCTAACAACATGACATTAATCTGTGTGGCACTTTCATCGTCCAGCATGGTGATAAACTATAAAAAGTCCCCAGAACTGATATCCTCGTATTGGTTCACCTTAGACCTAGCTACATGACTTTAAACTGTACAGCACCAGTTTGTCCTACATGACACTAAACTGTATTATGTCCTATCTACATGACATTAAACTGTACAGAAGTTACTTATTTGTACGAGATGACATTAAACTATATTGTGTCCTAGCAACATGACATTAAACTGTGTGGCACTTTCATCGTCCAGCATGACGATAAACTGTAAAAAGTCCCCAGAACTGATATCCTCGTATTGGTTCACCTTAGTCCTATCTACATGACTTTAAACTGTACAGCACCAGTTCGTCCTTGCTATATGACGTTAAACTATACGGCAATGGTCCAGTATGACTTTAAACAGCAAATTCGTCCCACACGACATTAAACTGTGAAAAAGTCCCCTAAACCGTCCAGCATGACCTTAAACTGCATCATCCCTGGTCCATGTATATGACCATAAACTATTTGAAAATCCCTTATGTCCAGCAAGACGTTAAACTGTGACATCCTAACTACATGATGATAAACTGTATAAAAGTCCCTTACATCCGGAAAGACGTTAAACTATATAATCTCAAAGGTCCAGTATGACATTAAACTGCACCATTCACGGTCCATGCATATGACCTTAAACTATTCACAGTTTCGTCCGACATGAAGTTAAAATGGTACACTCTTTTGTCCTTATGCATGACAATAAACTGCACAATCCCCCTTTCATCCAATATGACGTTAAACTGTATTGTCCCCATCGTCCTAACTACATGATGCTAAACTGTACAGAAAGTCCTTGATATGTCCTACATGACATTAAACTATATTTTTTCCCTGCTACATGACACTAATACTGTGCAGCACCAATAGTCCTAACTGCAAGACTTTAAACTGCATAGTCCCTTTATATGTCCCACATGACATTAAACTGTGCATCGTTAAGGTTATTGTTACCTCTTGTTTCTCACACCGAGTATGACTCACGTGATCTTAGAGAGAACATAAACCATAATACTCCCTTTGGTCCACTAACCATGTGTAAGTCCCAACAACATTTTTTAATAGATCATTGTCCCCAAGAACAACTTGATCATTAATTCATTCTTTAATTGAACTACACGGACTTTGATCCTTTCCCTCCAGGCTGGGTATGTAGGCAACCTCCCAGGGTTCAAGCCCAAAAACAATCTCTTCACATTGGTTCACCACCATCTCATATGATTTGTGAAACCGCCCCTGGAATCAATATCTTTACATTGATTCACTTTCGTACTTGTTATATGACGTTAAATTATACAACACTTTTTTCCGGTACGACAATAAACTACAATATTCTTTGATCATGTTTCATTCCAAAAGACTACATGCATACATGGTAATGCCTAAACTTTTTGTCTTAGCTTAAACCATCATTGCACTAAAGTCCCCTTTCACCCTTCACATGTACGAACCAAATTTGTACAAAGGGTAAATCTAGAACTACGTGGACTTGATTCCCATCCTTATGGGATACGTAGGAACATTCGAGTGTCCCTCGAATCCAGTCCCAAGTCTTTTGGGCCTAACCCCAAATTTCACTTTCAGTCCCTTAGCTGAAAAGTCCTCATTAAAACACACACTGTGTATTCATTATTATGGTCCGAATTCTATGACCCTAAAACTAAGATTTCTCATACTTTCGTCCTGCACGACGTTAAACTACATTTCAAGAACTACGTATGTCTTGATTCTCATTCTTATGAGATACGTAGTGAAGTCCAAGTTTCAATTCAAGACCCAGCCACAACATGATTATGGTTTTCATTAACCTATGTATCTCTATATACATTGGACAATACCCATCTTTATGTGTTATAATCCTAACCTTAAATATATTCAGATCTTCATAACCCTTTTCATGTCTTCTAATCACAAAAATGTCAAACTTCTGAGAATTATTTTTCTTGACTATGGAGCACGTGCCCATAGGTGGCCTTGTATAAACAGTCCACATAACAGACTTGTCAGCCAAAAGATTCTATTTATTTGACCATGCAGCCAATGCCCTTAGGTGGCCCTGCATATTTCAACCCCCTAACGGGTTTTTGTCAAATAATAGTAACTTTATTCTTGGGAAGAATGCCTCTTTTGTCCTTATTTGTCTTAAACGACAGTATGTAGGGATCCGCAAAAAAAAAGCCATCCTTAACATATTTTTCCCATATCCTTTTTCATGATCTGAAAATATTCAAGTCTATGGTTTATTCTTCTTCCCTACGTTTGGGTCAGACCTTCGTAGGAGTGATATTCATCCAGTTCTTCGATATTCTTGTTAGGAAATATCTTCTCCATATTCAAGTACCTCTTTCCATACAACAAACTCTATGCTTTGGAAAATTTGGATCTCCATAAACTTTCATTGGCTTTTAGCACTAGGAAAGTAAATTTATGGGAGTTCTTTTTGCCTGACTATGCAGCACGTGCCCATAGGTGGCCTTGCATAAACAGTCCACATAACCGACTTGTCAGCCGAAAGATACTATTTATTTGACCATGCAACCAATGCCCATAGGTGGCCCTGCATATTTCAACCCCATAACGGGTTTTGTAAAATAATAGTAACTTCATTCTTGGAAACTACTTCTTTTAATTCCTTTTAGCTCTTTTTCATATCATTCCTCAGATTCAAATATTCTTAAGCAATAGTTTACATATTTTCTCTCATACTTGAGTATGGTAATTTGTTTTCAGATAAATTGTCAAGGAATTGAATCAATTTTAATCCATTTCGGTCAAAGCTATTTCGACCTTAAACATTAGCCCCTTTATGTCCGGCATGCATGACATTAAACTACCCACAAAAGACAAAGGAACTCTGAATAAAAGTCAAGTTCCAGCTCACTAAATATACATTTTTTGTATGATTTAGGTAATATTGAGCAATTAAAAGGTTCAAAGTTTGTAGGATTATTTCTAATAATCCTAGTAAAAATCAAACTATGCTTACTAGGCCCATTGGCTTAAGTAAATTTGAAGCAGGTAATGAAAGAATTCAGGTACAAATGATTGAAGACGAAAGTGTTTTTTCTTCATTGATACACAAGAGTTAGAAGGACATCCACAGACTGGAGTCTCTTCTCTTTTTTTCAAGAATTACAAGAGGCTTTCAACATAACACTTCATTTGATTTACGAAATCCCGAGCTTCATCAGCAACCACCTGGAATTCATTCATTCAACTGGATACAATAAGAGATGCAGTGATACCAGCTCTTCTTGGAACAATTTTAAAATGATGTTCTTGAGTGCGGTTTGAGAAAATTTTCTGCTAATCAAACAGTGACTCTGTTTCTGTCCAAGAGACTTGGAAGACGGATACATGGATTTGAGAATGGAGCATTGGAAGTAAAGAGCCATTTGGAGAGAGTACTCTTTTTAGATATTGCTCTAAAAACATGTTTTTCTTCTCTCCACCAACCATTAGTGGAAAACATTTCAGCCCATGGGTTTTCCATTTTCATATCTGCAAGGAAATGACATGGAGGAAGAATTTGAAAGTTCACACCATTGTTGTTGCTCTTAATACACAACATAACCGAAATAGAGGAGTAGCAGTGCAGCTGCATCTCAGGTGTATAATTGTTTGCATTTGGAACATTGACTCCTTGCAGATGACCATGACCACACAAAGGCAGATGGATGCTCTGTGGAAATTTAGGATGATATTTCTTCAAGTACTTAGCCAAATCTGGGAGAGTTCTGTTGCAGATATCATAGTAATCAAGGCCAATAATGTTCATCATGTCATCAACCCACTTGCTAGGCAGTTCATCAGCCATTCCAATTCCCTTGGGAACCACTGAATCTGCACAAAAGATGAATAAACTAACTCTTAAATGGGTTTATTTTTTCATAAAATTTGTGAAGAAATTTGAAAAAATGGCTAAGGCATTAAGTCACGCAAGTCTAAACAATGGCGCGCAAGTATCCATGTGCCGTGCTAGTTTTTGACGCGGAAGTATAAACCACGCAAGTACAGATACCTTTACAGTAGCGCGACATCATGTAAAACACTAGAAAACAGAGCAACCTGTGCGGCTAAGGCGACCTGCGTGACGAGAGCTCGAGAAGGTATGAAGTCTAGAAATCCGGATACTTGTACGGAGGTGAGGCCATGTATTTATAGGCCAGGAAGCCTATCTGTGCGCCATACCCAGAGCGCTTAAGGCCTGCGCGACACAAACTTGCACACCGTCCTCTGTGCACTGAATACTTGCGCGCCACCCTTTTCCTTTGGATGGATTCGATTTCCTCAGAGTCAAATCCTCATTTCTCTCCAGATCCAACTCTATGGGGGGACTTTTGTTGACGCTCCTTTTTCGTCACAGAATCTAAAGATCAGAAAAGGGAATATCTGAGCTCAAAGTGATTCAACCTTTGAAGAAAACATCAAAAATCGACAAAGGCATGAAAAAAGGATCAACAGCAGCTGCACTGCGCAAGTTATCTCACTGCCGCGCAAGTACACTTGCACGACACCCTTGGTCGCGCAAGTACACTTGCGCGGCATCCTTGGTCGTGAAAGACCCTTGCGCGACCTAAGTGGTAACTGCCTGGTAACCGCCCGAGGTCTTCTTTTGCCTATAAATAGATCCTGTGGGCCCCCTATTCGGGAGGATTTTTTTTTCAGAAACTCGGATTGAAGCTCCCGATGCCCAAGTCTCTTCTCAAAGCTTCCGGAACACTTCAAAGGTAATTTCTTACCTAGAACGGAAGATCTAAAAAGAAGAAGGAAGGCCTAAATATTGAAACTTATCAACACTTGCGCGCCGACTTATTTCCTTCAATATAACTTGCGCATCCCTTTTCTGGAAGAACTTCAAGAGGATTCTAAAGGGATTTATAAAGGAGTTGCTCAAGTATTCTAATGATGTTTGAGAATCGCGCAAGTACCCCTCATGTCGCGCAAGTATAATTGCACGACCCATACTTGCGCGCCGTCGCAATAATTGCGCGCCTTTCAAGACTTGCGCGCCACTACCTTTTTGGGTGCCCATCTTGCCCATTTTACCCCTCTTAAGCCATTACACCTTTCCTTTTCAAGATTCAGTCTTCAAGACACTCTTCAAAGCCATTTATGGCATGATTTCTTGATTTGACTTCCATATCTGAAAGGAATTCTATGGAATATCTCTCAAAACCTAGTGATTTAAATATCCTTATGTCACTAAATATGGAGAGTTCATTCATTCAACCTCATCCTTTAAGATGAGAGAATCCTTAACTTGGGTCTCCTTTTCAGGAATAATCCCCAGTTATAAATCCTTTAATATGGGAATCCTTCTTTAGGAGTAAGCCCCAAATTCTTAAAGTTCCCAAACTTGGGCATCCTCCTCAGGAGTAAGCCCCAAACCTTAATTCCTTAAACTTGGGCATCCTCCTCAGGAGTAAGCCCCAATCATAATCCTTTAATATGGGCATCCTTCTTTAGGAGTAAGCCCCAAATTCTTAAAGTTCCCAAACATGGGCATCCTCCTCAGGAGTATGCCCCAAACCTTAATTCATTAAACTTGGGCATCCTCCTCAGGAGTAAGCCCCAATCATAATCCTTTAACTTGGGCATCCTCTTTAGGAGTCATCCCCAACCTCAAACTTGGGCATCCTCCTCAGGAGTAATCCCCAAACCTTAATCTCTAACCTGGGTCTCCTTTTCAGGAATAAGACTCAGTCATAATCTTGGGCTTCCTTTTCAAGAGTAAGCCCCAAGTCCCCTAACCTGGGACTCCTTTTTAGGAGTAAGTCTCAGTCATAATCTTGAGTTTCCTTTTCAAGAGTAAACCCCAAGCCCCCCTTAAATTTCTCTTAACCAGTCCTAATTTACCCTTAATTTGGGTTTCCTTTTCAGGAGTAAAACCCAATCATAAGTCCCCTCCTAACATGGGCATCCTCCTTAGAAGAAAGCCCCAGGATTAGAGTATTCAAATTCCCATAAAGCACATATACCTTTATGGACCCTATTCCTGGATTTTCTCCCTAAAAGTAAATCCTAAACCTTCATCTATCTGGGCAGTCACACATACATAAGCCCCAAACAAATTCTTATGATTGCATCTTTCATGGCACAATTGTCTAATTTTTACCAATACCTCTTGTTTCTCACACCGAGCATGACTCGCGTGAGCTTAGAGTGTAAAAGTAATTATGAAATTCTTCTTTGAGCCATCAATCATAAACATCATACTCCATTACTCGAACTACGTGGGTTTTGATTCCTTTTCCAAAACAAAGGATACGTAGGTAGCCCATTTATGGGTTTGATCCCAACTTTGAAATAATACATGTCCTTCTGAATGACGATAAACTTCAAGTGCCTCACTGAGTAGCTTTAAAACCAGCCCAGTCATCATATTGACTAAGAGACTTTTTGTTTCGAAGGATACCATTGACCAAGAATCTCTAAATAGATACAGATGATTCTCTATTGATGAAGAACCTCGAATACATATAAAAGATTCTCTAAATTTCTTGCATATTTAATCATTGATTGTTAAAACTTAAGGAAAGCTCATTTTATACTTGGTAATGTAATAAGGATTCACGAACATAACTTAAATCTATAAAGAGAGTCCCGGAGTAGACAATAATTCCCCTCAAAAAGGTGTGATGAGTCCGACCTCCCATCCTCTCGACCAATGCAAATTCCTAAGCCTCATTAGTCCACAAGCTAATGAGCGCCTACCTTTGGAAAGTAGGTCCAAACGGATGTGAAATCATTGGATGTTTCCGGTTCTACGAACAAACCCGCTAGAAACCGATCAGAACGTTTGAATCTCCCGTCCAGGAGGTCATCCCCGAAATCCGTGAGGAAACAAGGATTTACAAAATAAACTATCTTTTAATGATGTATGGACTCAGGCAGAAATACATAATGACCATCCTTTCATATTCTCTAAACGTGTTTTAAAGAATCAATTAGATGGTATTGATATTATCTTGATAAAAAAAGACTATATAGTATCTCATGTTTATACCCAAGAAGATGGAATTGAATATGGTCAATACTTTTCTCCTATTTCTTAGTTCAATTCAATTATAATTTTATTGAAATTTCCATATCATGTTAATTTAAAACTCCTTACAATAGACAATAAAACAGAACATTTAAATGGTTTTATTAATGAAGCTATTTTTATATAACATCAACCAGGTTTTAAAGCTCTAATTTTTCTATATCATGTGTTCAAGTTACATAAAAAATAACCCCTTGGTCTTTTTATGAACATTTATCTTATTTTATGATATAAAATTGTTTTAAAATGGGAAAGTTTGATAAAAATATTTTTTTGAAACATATATAAAATGATTTTTACTTTTTCAAATATATTGTGATGATATAATTTTCATGTCAACCAATTAACATATTTGTTTTGGATATTCTGATTTTTTGAAAATCAAATTCTAACTGATCCTAATATTTGATCTAAAATTATTTATCGTTTGTTATCTTTCTCAAAATAATGATAGAGGTTTTCTAAACTAAGTAAAATATACTAATGAATGTTTAAAATGATATATAAAAAATCAATATAAGTATATTAATACAACTATGAGTATAAATTCTAATCTTAGGTTGGATGAAGTAGGTAATACTATTGAAAAAAATATTTATAGAAGTATGATTTCCGGTGAAATTTAATTTACTATGATATAACCTCACATCATGCATAATGTATATCTTTGTGATTATTTTAACAAAAAATACAAAGTAATCTCATATCAAATATTTTTAAAATATTTTACATTATTTAAAAAGTGATAAAATTATTGGTTTTTTATACAAGAGGATCTTCTTTTGAAATATCTAGTTTTTACAAAGATGAATTTGATAATTTCTAACTAGATAAAAAATTTAAAAGTGGAAATTTTTAACTACATGGAAAATCCTTCATCTCATGGAGTTGTAAGAAAAAATTTAGGTTTCCCATTCTGTAGACTAAGAAGAATACATAACAGCTGGGAGTGTTTTTTTCTCAAATAATATGAATGAGATACATGATTTTAGACATCATGATTACATATGACCATATCCCTATTATATGGGATCATACAATTTCTATTGATATCACTAAAAATACCATTTAATAGTCTCACACTAAACAAATTGACCTTAAGAACAATTTCTTATGATATCACTTCCAAAAGGGTGATATATTTTTTGAATTTATTTGGATGGAATAATAAGTCACTGATTTCATCATTCATCATTTATCACATGGTTATTTAGAATTTTTTAAAGGTGAGTTAGTAGTGGTTCTCTAGTGACACCTTTTAATTAACCATGGAAAATTTTTGTAATATTTTTCATATTGATTTAAAATAATTATTTTCATATTATTTATCTTATCATAATTATATTATAGATATGATTCCAATATCTCAATAGTGTTTCCATTTATTGGTGATACTTATCTACTTATATCATGAAATTTTCATTAAGTGATGTCTTTTCAAATACCTTTTTAAAATAAAAAAAATGTTTTATCAAACTTTCAAACCTAAAATCCATATTTTTTTAAATTTTGTAGTTTTGTATTATTAGTAGAGGCCTTTAAACCTATTTTAAAACAAATATATGATTATTTTGGAATAACATCTTATTTTTTTAAATAAATGTTAGTTTTTTTATCTCTTATGAATGATTGGTGATGAGTAAATTTTTTTATTTACTTTTCCCCATTATAATGTTTTTTTTGTTTTCTCTGAAATAAAATCACATGCTATTTTTCAAGCATGAATTCCCAAACAAAGAAATATTTTAAACATTTTTTTAATTTATTCTATATAAATATATCTAATGATCATATTAATGAATTATTGGGAGTTAAGAGGTGTTTTAAAATCCTATTATTATGTTTAATTATAATTTTAAAAATATATTTACATCTTTATATATTTTTCAAATTAATTATTTCATTTTTATATATCACTTTTATGAAATAACACTTGATTTTTTCTTCAAAACTTTTATTTTATATTTTATTTTTTCATATATTTTTAGTATTTTCAATAATATCTATGTGGGAAAAGATTTTTATTTTAATGTGGTAAATTTCATATTACTATTTTTATTTTAACATTAAAAGTTATATATATAATTTATTATTTGATTAATAAAAGAGAGTTATATCTTATACTTTTTCTTGATATATGAAATACTTGATCTATTTAATTCATTAGCATATGTAATATCATTTATTCATATATTGAATAATATTTCTATTGTGACACCCTAAAATCATAAATTAACACTATGTTTTATAGATTATACAATACGTAACAACGAGCTTAAATAAACCATAGAATATTATGATATTGTATGGTTCGGAAAAATCCGCAAAGGAGGTTCTACCCAATTTCCTCCCAAGGAATTGGGGGAATGTATGGAATGTATGGAGAAAACATAAAAGATGGTCCAAGCCGAACTAGCCCGTAGACTGGTCCAATGAAAACGCTACGCGGTCAGTTCCGCGAAGCACCCCCTCCATGGACTATTGTCATTCACGGAATGGGGACAGAGATCTTCTGCAGGCGCGAAGCAAGACGAGCGTTGGACCGGTCCACCCTCACGAACTGCCTCTAACCGCAGACCACGTTGACCGGCCTAGACCGGATCCGCTATCATTTGTGAAATGGAGGTAGAAACCTCCGCGGCGCGAAGCAGTCCCCGAGTTGGTTTGGTTCACAGGGGGGAGGTGCATTCAATGCACCCATGACTCGCCGATTGACTAAGTCATCCGTGAACCGGGCCTCCGCAAAAGGTGCTGCATGACCATAGATACATCCCTTTCACCACTCTATAAAAGGAGATCAAGGGGGAAGATAAAAGGATGTTTTCGAAGGGTTTTAAAGGGAGGATTCGGAGAGATCGACCAAATTCGGGTGGAAGGATTTCAAAGGAAGGAGCTTAGGATTTTGCAAACAGCGAAGTTCCAGTTCACGAACCAGAATAGGTATGAACATGGAAGCAAATTAATAAGGAACCGAAAACGCATAATAACTTGGTGAACCATGAACTTAAAATAAAAAAGAAAAGAGAACCGTGAACCATGGCCCCTCCACGGATGCACTTCCCACAGACCAGGGAGTTTATGCCCCTTTTCTGATCCTTCGCACCGCGTAACACCCTCTTACGCGGGAGAATCCCCAACTTACGAACCCACGACCGACATTGCCCTTAGCCGCCACTACTTGCATGGATCCCACCATGTACCAGCCTGGTATGCTGGCTGAACCTGAAGGCGTGAACAAACCTGGTTCACGGGATGCCCACCAGGCCGCGAAACACCCCGGTTCGTGGGGTGTTAATCAGTCCACGAACCACCATGGTTTGCAGATGGCCTCTCCATCCTCGTAGCACCTCCCTACGTGAAGGGTTCCACTCATCATATACACACGTGGCCCGCCATATCCTTTGGAGTTCCCATTCCCCGAGCTAGATAAAATCCTCCCGATCCAGCATGATCCTCTGCAACTCCCTCATTGGCCCATTCACCGGCCCGGAGCTGAGGCCTCCACCGGAGCCACACGACCCGCGTGATGTAACCTTCAGGTGCATCAGTGCACCGTTTTGAGTTCCATACCCATGGTAAGCAAAGGTTAAGGGGTTTATCTGACCCTTGGGTGGATTCTCAAAGAATTCATGGGTTCACATTTCCATGGTAATGCCGAATTTGAGTCCAGGAGCCCCGTTTCTACCCCTCCCCTTATTTGGACTGGGGAACTTCTCCCTTATTTGTGGGGTAGTAAAACAACCATCAGAAGGAATCCCCCATGCCCTTCCGTACTTCCAATGGGAACAAGAGAAGTGACGGGCAAAGGAGAACCTCCTTCTCTCTCCCTCCGCACTTTGTTGCTATGGGAATCCATATCAGAGTAACCCCCGACATTATGGGCCACCCTATGCGCAATCCCCACTCCACTTCCAATGGTTTCACCTTTCGTGACATGATCTTCTGGTCCCTACTGCCTCTTGTTTCTCACACCGAGCATGACTCGCGTGGGCTTAGAGTAAGCATCCACCATGAGAACCTCTTATGGGCCTCCTCAGAGTGTAAGCCCCAATCTATTTCGAACTACGAGGACATTGATCCATGTCAAGGCATGGTATGTAGGAAGCCTCCACAAGGTTGGTGCACAATCACCATCAGACATCTGGGTCCACATTCACATTGGCTCTCTGACAATCCATTCGAACTACATAGACTTTGATCCCTAACTCTCTGGTAGGGTACGTAGGAAGCCTCCTTGAGGTTCAAGCCCAATGACCAGTCGATTCGACAATCTTCACATCGGTTCACCGCACCACTCCTAGTTCCTCCTCAATGAGTCCAAATTCCTTAGGGGCATTAATCCAACAAGGGATGGTAAACCTCAGGCATAAATGATTCTGAACCCCTACATCCACCAGACCATTTCCGACCAGGAGTAATCTGTGGATACTATGCTTGGGTATAAACCAAAGATTCACAAACATATGAACACGTCTTAAATCTATAACAGAGTCCCAGAACAAGAAATAATCCCCCCCCAAAGGGCACGATGAGCCTAACTTCCCATCCTCTCGACCAATGCTAGAACTTAAGTTTCGCTGGTCAAACCACCCAGGGAACACTTGCCTTTGGAAAGTAGGTCCATGTGTAATCGGATACGGAACCGTTGGGCGTTTTGAGACCAACCCAAAAAAAATGGTGAACCCAACATGAATCTTTAACCAAGAATGACATATTTAACCCAATCCCACCCTGTTCCCCTTTTATACTCACAAGGAGGTCCAAGAAAGGTCATTAATTAAGAATGGGATCATGAGATGCTGCTTTGACGAGTTTTCTATTTGTATTTGTTAAAATAATTTACAGGTACCATAAGGAACTCCCTTCGATGTAATGACTTCCAAAAGGAACTCACAGGTGTGTGATTACAACTATAAAATGATAGGACTTCATCACCAACAGAGGACCCCGTCACCTACCCAGCGTCTCCAACGCTGGGTTTCGAACACACTGATCCGAGAGTACCATGTGAACAGTACTCACCCGATGGTGGAGGCGGCCATGCACACCCTCTAATCTGCCAGAACTCGTCGGTCACCTGCCTAGCATCGGCTTCCAAGACAGATCCAGACGACCCCTGTTTCTATATCCAACAGTTTCGGGTGTCTATCCCCGGAATAGGATAATGCCTACCTCCCTTATCTTAGGGAGGCAGATGAGGTCGACGTTGAGGACTTCATCCCTGCCGAACAGGGGTTTCTCTCCAAGGCCACCGCTGGAAGACCTCATCGCGGTTACGCCGTGACTCAACATCCTTATGATCAGGAGGATGTAGCCCCAATGATCCAGGCCCATGCTCCCTGAGCTTAGGCGCCTCGGACCGCCTGACAAGGGAGGAAAAATTACAACTGGGGACCGGTCATTACCCTTGTCCCTAAGGAGGAGCTCTACTGTCCAGTCACAGAGATGCATCATGAACAGGCACATACACCTGTTCACTCCTCTAAAGCCCATCATCCAGATGTGGTGGCCTCATACGAGAGGGTGCACATCCTCTCCATGCTCTATCAGGCTCGTCACTCACGAAAAAAGGCACCTACCCGGTAGGCACCTCTCCCTGCCCAGGGACGTGAAGCCCACCAACCCAATGTGGTGGTGATCCAGTGCCTGCAGGACCATCTCCTAGCAGATGCTACTGAGGCATACCATCCTGATATGGTGACGATCAACAAGGCCCACCATCTAGATGTGGTGAAAATTAAAAGGCGGGCACGTCACCTTGCCAACAAAGGCCACCGACTTGATACGGTGGGAAACCAACATATGCAGGGCCAGCTCCCTCTAGATGCAATTAAAATATTCCATCCCGATGTGGAGACAAATGGAGAGATAAACCGGAATATCCCAGCCCAGGGGAAGATTCGTTCACCTGCACCGACACAATTGAATTGTCATTACCCATTGACCAACGGAGGACCAAAGCCGGATATTCCTACTCCGATACCTAAATGGGCCTTCATACTCGTTCCAGCCAAAGATTTCCCTCTGCATATCCTGAAAATGATGGAGGAGCAGGTATCGATCCCAAATCATATCTTGCAGACTTGACAGAGTGTAATTACATCAGCGAAAACAACAAGGACTCGGGGTCGTGAGCCCGTCTCCCAATTGAGGTGACTCATCTAAGAGACGAGCTGCCTCAAAGAAGATTTGCATCCCTACTTCTGCCCAGGAGGGTCGCCGGCCATATTCCGCGATGCAAGGGAAATCAGATTGAGCAGCTTCACTCGTTATCCCTGCTAAAAGTCAAGATGTTCGTCGGCGTATCCCGATAGCATCACGATACCCAATTATAAATGTACCCAAAGGTGAAGGCCATTTTCAATAGCAGACTATCCCCGCTGCCCGCAAGAAAGCGCTTTAAATGCGCCGAATGCAGCCGAAAAATAAAGAGCGGGTTCATGACACCGCTCTTCTGGAAGCTGGGGTTCCCAATGCCACTAAGTGCATATCAAAGGCTCCGAACACTACCCACCAATTACCATATTAGGGGAGCGGCAATAGCAATTGCGAAGTTCCTCCCTGTAATGTTGCTACCAGAAAATCTGAAGGTCCTCCCCAGAGCACATACGAGGGCCTCCCCCGCAGGAATGTAACGATCGATCATGAGAGATCCTCTTTTGATGCGATTCATAGAAACCCTCCACATGACCAGAAGATCGAGCAGCAAGAAGTTCCTCCACTTGATGCGGTCCACCTTGAAGGTCCTCCCCGGGGCATACGATGAAAACACTCTCAATGTAGTGGGACCACATATTATGACAGTAGTCCTCGCTATCATAGTCACAACTACAGAGGCCCTCCCAGAAGTGACGTCTTATCATGACAAGAAGGTCCTCCACTTGTTCTTCCCTACCCTAAAGTTACTCCCTAGGGGTTATGCTGCAACGACACTCTGCCCAACCAACCATCAGATCGCGGTGGTAGTCCTCGCCACCCTGATAACGGAGGTCCTCCCAATAGAGACGTTAAGAAACGAGAAGGTCGTAACCTAATTGCGGTACATTCTGAAGGCCCTCCCAAGGGTGTACCCCATAGATATTCTCCCTCCACCAACTGTAATGGTAGTCCCCACCATTACAGCAGCTGTGATGGTAGTCCTCGCCACCACGACCGCCATTGCGAAGGTCCTCCCCGTAGTGTCCCAAGCAACAAGAAGGTCCTCCCCTTTTCATAGTGTGTCTTGGAGGTCCTCCCTAGGATACACGTTGAACGAAAATCCATGATGGTCATCCTCTCCATAATGGCGGTTGTTGTGAAGGCCCTCCCCGTAATAACTCTATGTAGCCAGAAGGTCCTACCCTTGTTGCGGCATGCCTTGGAGGACCTCCCCAGGGTGTGCACTGCAAATTTCCTCTATGCAGTGAGGCGTCAAGAAATAATGGTAGTCCTCGCCATTACCGACTTCATTGCGAAGGTCCTCCCTGCAGTGACATATCATATCAGCAGTAAGGTCCTCCCTCTACCGAATCAAGAATAGAAAATCCCTCGAATGCTGAGGCACTCAGATGGATGTGATAACCCATGTCACATTCCTGGTTAATCACCAAAAACATCATTCTTCAATCGGGATATGTTCCGGGGCCACGTTCATCTTCAGAACCACCCCGGGATCGCCCGCATGATAATTCAATACCTACCGGTCCCACTTCCTCCAACCACCCTATCAGTGAGCATCTCAGTTGGGATGACTAGGTAGATGAATCACTAAATGAGGAGTATGCTGACATGTTGCACCTGTGGAAACAACTAGCCAGGGATGATATAACAGTTATGTTTTGGCACATGACCACCTCTCAGTTTGACATACCCAGAGAGTTGTTAGAAGAGTGCATGTACGACATCCAACTTAATATATGGAAAACCCTCCGCCGACTAAAATCAAGCTTCCTGCCCTACGATGGGTATGTAGACCATTTCATGAAAATATGAGACCTTCTACATCACATGGACCTAGAAGCTCTTCCGTTGGCAAGGCAACGGTGACCCGAGAGGCGTAAAGTAAACATGAAGATAGCTTGCCTCCGTGCGCTGCACCAGTTGCATCGCCTCATCAGTGACTCCCCAACAGGAGTCCATATCATGGGATGGGGAGAACATGGAGCTCTATATCTCACTCTGCTCCCCACCCAAAAGAACCCGTTCAGAATGGTTTCTTGCAATGTCATCACGTCAAGACATCAATCGAATGGTCTCCCTGTTCGCGAAAGGCAACACACCGAACAAAATCGGGCCTTGAGTATGTCCAAGAAGCGTCCGGCCCGATGGAAAAAATCCATTCAAGAACTCCTGAATCAGGCCACTGGGAGCATACAACATGCCTCTCACCTTAGAGAGTCCAATCAATGATCTTTTCCTGCCTCCCTAGAAGGGATTGATTCGCCGAAGAACTCATCACCAAACCCAGTTCACCCCCAAATGGGGCTATGCAAGATCAGGCAGGTAGCGATAGTCGTAGCCACTACCGCAATCCAGGGTCAACCCCATCTTGCAGGGCTGGGAAAATTTTTAACAACAAATTCCCCCATAAGAGTAATAAAAATGACCAGAGACCTAGCATCCAGGGAATGAATCAAACCCCAGCCCTCAGGGATGGGGGCATTATTACCCCCTCAACAAAAACCTCCTCCACGAGAGTCATTATTCTCTCATCTAGGGAGTACAGTCAGAAGAGGAGGTTATTACCCTATCGCTTCGTGTGAAACATCATCCCCTTAGAAAGGGAGGCGTACCGTAAGATCACATTAGAGAACTCTCCGTGTCACCCTTCTTCATGGAGCCCGAAAGCAATCTCGGAACAGGAAAGGGAAGACCAGAAAAAGACATAAGAGATCATCTTCCTCTTCGGAAGATGAAATCTTCTCTACCCCATGATACACATCCATAAACGCCATAAAGGCTAACCCCACGGGTATCACCAAAGATGATGAAAATCCAGATGGATCGGGAGACGATGGTTCCGGTCAGGCTGTGACTCACAACGAACCACCAGGTGTGCACACCCGGAAGTAGAGGGCCTATCTAAATATGTCCTCCCCTTCTGCTAAGCTTCCTCTTCTCACCCTGTGATCATCCAACAAGGATAAGAATAAGGGACCGATTACCCTTAACCCTCCTCCTTCTAATGATAAAAACGAGCCACTTTTTCTCAAAGACAGATTCACTCGACAAGAAGATGAAATGAAAGAGTTGAGGTGGCTCAACACCAAGATACTCCATAGGAACCATCATATTGAAATCACGTCCCAAGAGGAGCCACATCATGCACTCCCAGTAAGTGCACCTCAAAGACCGAGGTTTTCCCTGAAAAACAAAGCACGGTAAGGGCTCCTGCCCAACGAGGCGCCTGGCCCGTCCAACTTCCTAAATGTGGATCCGAATGAATACCAAGACATCCCTCCACTCAGGAAGCTACCAGAGTGGGTACGCTTGAACCCTACGAAGGTGTCACAAACGACACATGCACCCCAGGTTCCACCGAAGATGGATCCTCAAGAAATGCCTCGGGATACATGTGCCCAGGACTAGGCCCAACAAGATGTAAACCAGGGACTCACCAGCACCATCGAGGTACTAATGGCTCAATTGGAAGCAATGGAATGTTGATGTGCTCTGATACAGCTAGAGCAGTAACCTTACCCGGATTGGGTGAGCAACACACCACCTCCACCCAATTTTGGGTGCCATGTATTCCTTATCTTCAATAGAGCAGGCGATCCGGAACAACATTTGATGGACTACGCATACTATTGTGACCCTATGATGGGGACTCCAAATCAACAAGAAGCAGTGAAACTCAAGTTCTTCGTAAGGACCTTGCAAGGATCCGTCTTCGTCTGGTATACAAGTCTACCAGCCCAGTCAATAAAAAGTTGGGAAGTCCTTTGGCAGTAGTTCCTGTTCCACTTCAGCTCAACGTTTCCTAACACAACGATCAGTGACCTTATGAAATGCAAGAAGAGGTAGAACGAGAGGGTTTAGATTTCATCACTAGATAGAAAGGTCTGACCTAATCTCTGAATAGGCCAATACCTCAAGATGATTTTCTCACCATATGCATCGATAATCTTCGAGATGAGCTGCAAACTCCACTCATACTAGTAGAGTGCACCACTGGCTTCCGCCATCTCTTGTCGATTGCCCAGAAAATTGAGGACTCCCAATAGTGGACCAATTTGAAGTCCCGAATAGCCTCACATCCCCCTGCAAAGAGAGCAGCCATAGCTGAAGCGTCCTCTATCACAATCAAGCTAGACCCTGTGCATGCTCGACCGCTCAGGCCTCCACCAAATCATCAAGGGACCCATGTATATCAGCGTCCACCTCCGCCTAGGCGGTACAATTAGATAGGGGTGAAGCAGAATCAGTTTTAGGAACAAAGACATAAAGTATACTCATTATGAGAGGACCAAGTTCGCGACTACTTCATTGCCTCCATGAATTGTAACTTGTTCCTCCTGCCGAAGCCATGGATACCCGAAGAAATCAGATGTGATGACAGGAAAGATTATTGTCCCTACCATTGAATGTTGGGGAACAATATTTGGGAATAATTTGTTTTCAAGGACCTCCTAAAAAAGATGGTAGACTTCGGGCAAGTCGATCTGGGACCACCCCCATCACTTGTGACATACATTTCTACCACCGACTTTGATGAAGGGGGAGGGGTGGCAGGAAGTCACCAGCAAGAAGGGGAAGAAATTTGATAACTAGATGAATCATAATACTATGAATCGAGCTCAGGGCATACTCTGAGCTCAACTACAGCAACCAGTGTTGCCACCAATAGCCCCTGATGTCGCACAACCTAGAGTATCGGCCCCACAACCCTCCACGAGGTAGTCATCCAAGAACAATCAAAAGGGGGGGAGATAAGCGCAAGAGGAGCAGTCTGCGACGAGGAAAAAATTAGCCCTGACACTGTCAGATTTCATGCCCTCGAATTTGGCGCCCCAGGCCCCGACCCACCAAATGGTACCATAAGGGACAACCGACCAGGGTGACCTGTCAGAGGATTAAGAGACAATCTTTGGTTCCATCAAAATCATCCATCTTATGGAATCATTCCCTAACGAAGGGTATGGTTATGAACCCAAGCTCCCAATACGAGGAGTTAGAATGAGGATTCGCAGAGGCATGGGATATCAGGGAAGGCGCAATCAATGCTGAAACCAACCCTATGGTTGGAAGTCGTCCCAAATCGTTAATATCACGGAAACCCATGGAAGAGCCGTTCAAAAGACTCGGCAGGAGAAAGAACATCCCTCCCCCTCCACAATCGTCCATTCTGCCCCTATAATTTTGTGGTACCCATCAGAGGAGGAATAAGGGTCTAGCCACCTAGTTCACAAAATCAGACTGGCCGGTCCAAGTCCCCAGAACATGGGGACATCATCAGCATCTGACCCCATAGACGGTCCCTCCTCATCACGTATTCCCACTCCCAATATGCTCGCTAAAGATCCCACAAAAATGGATATGCGTCAGCCATTGGAACAAAAATACGACATACTTAAGCAGCTTGCATCGGTACCATCCAAACTGTTAATCCTGGATGCCCTGAGTTTGTCAGCTGGCCACAGGGAGGCACTGATAGAAGCCTTGCTCAGCCCCCAGGAGTTTCAAGTTGAGGTAGCTGCCACCGAGATTTACCAGATGGAGACTGGATCTACTGAATGCAATGCAGTGTTTTCCTTCACCGATCTAGCTGATGATCCTATCATGCAGGGACACATCAAGCCACTATATGTGTCTGGCATGCTAGATGATGTTGAGATCCGCAAAGTCTTTATTGTCAATGGCTCTGGGGTTAACCTCCTTCCCCTACGAACAATCCATAAGTTGGGCTACAGTGAGGGTGATTTAATAGCCTCATCCATGACTCTGGTAGTTTACGATAAGATCCAGCAGAAGCTGATGGGACACATTAAGATAAAGACCCATTTTGGCGACTTTGTGGCCTACTAAGAATTCCTGGTGGTTCGACAGAACACAACATTCAATGCCCTACTGGGAAGGCCATGGATCCATAAGCACGTGGTAGTTCCTTCATCATACCACCTGTGTATTAAATACTGCATCAATGGGAAATGTGGGACATTGCACACTGACAATGCCCCTTTCGAGCTCTCTGAGTCACATTACATTGACGTCGGGTTCTATGATCAAAAGAGGAAGAAGCCTTTGGCTGATAGTGTTGACTGGATCCCCACTCCAAATGGACGAGAAGTGGTTCATGACGACCCCCTCAGGAAGCTTGGTAGAGACTACATACTTCCCATCAACCATATTGAGAGCAGGGATTCAAGTTCGGACACACACACTGCTATCTTCATGACTTCATCCATAGCAGCCGAGCGTGACAATATGGGAATGTCCACCAAACCACAATCAGGGGATGAATACTCGAGCGGGGATGCCCATGATGCCTCACCCTCAAACCCCAGAGAGCCTGGGCTAGAAACTCTCCCCCTGTCGGATCAAGAAGATGAGGATTTGTGATAAGAAGAGGAGGAAGATCTCAGGGATGCACCTACCGCATTTGAGGAAGGTATCTCCACCACTGTGGATGAGCTCAAGGAAATAAACCTGGGTACCGAGGAAGATCTAAGGCCTACTCTCATTAGTGCAACCATGTCCCCTGTGGAGCACGAGTTATATACCTCTTTCCTAAAGCAACATCGAGATGTATTTGCCTAGAATTACACAGAAATTCCGGGACTTGATCCCAAAGTGGTGACGCATCACCTGGGTCTTCTAGAAGACCATCGGGGCTATAAAAAGCTTCCAGAAGGACACACCCCTCGCATGCTGCCAGAATAGAGGCTAAAGTAGATAAGCTCATTAAAGAAGGCTTCATTCGGGAGGTCCAGTACTCCATCTGGTTGGCCAACATAATCCTTATTAAGAAAAAGAATAGGCAAATCCGCATCTGCATTGACTTCAGAGATCTCAATCAGCACTGCCCGAAAGATGATTTTTTAATCCCGATCACCGAGTTATTAATCGATGCAACGGACGGGTATGAGGCTCTATCCTTCATGGACGACTATTCTGGGTATAATCAAATTAGGATGGCTCAAGAAGATGAGGCAGCCACTGCCTTCAGGGCCCCTCAAAGAATATTAAGTTACATGGTAATTGCCTTTGGTCGCAAGAATGCTGACGCAACATATCAGCGCTCCATGCATCGTATTGTCAAGCCATTCCGGGGGAAATTCGTCAAATATTATGTAGATGACATGGTGGTCAAATCAAGAATTCTCTCAGATCACCTTTCAGACCTTGAGACCGTCTTCAACAAAATTCGACAGCATAGCCTGATGATGAACACCGTGAAGTGCGCCTTCAGGGTTACCTCAGGGAAATTCCTTGGCTTCATTGTATGCCATCACGACATCGAAGTCGACCCTGAAAAGACAAAGGGTATCCATGGCCTGCCACCTCCCCACAAACTCATTGGGTTGAGAGCATTCCAAGGGAACTTTGCCTATATCAGGGGATTCATAGCGAAGCATCTAGTAAAATGTTTTCCGTTTACCAGGTTAATGAAGAAGGGAGTCACGTACCAATGGACAGATGACTGCCAAGAGGCGTTTGACATCCTAAAGAGGTACCTTTTAAGCCCAGCGGTGCTCATGACCCCATTAGAAGGAATACCTCTCATCCTATACGTGACGGACCTAGATCAGTCATTGGGAGCCTTCCTCGCACAAAATAACGACACTGGAAGTGAAAACAGTCTCTATTACCTCAGGTGAACTATGATCGATGCTGATACTCGATACTAAAACCTTAATAAGAGCTATTTGGCCTTGGTCTTTACAGTTCAAATGTTGCGACATTATCTGTAGCATCATGAAGTCCATTTGGCCTCGCGTAATAAACCGCTAAAGTACATCCTCAGTTGCCCAATGGTAATTGGGTGCCTATCCCGATGGGTGGTCATCCTGCAATAGTTTGACATCCGGTTTGTGCCTCAGAAGGCCAAAAAAGGCTAGGCATTAGCAGATTTTATGGCAGAGCACCTTTCAATAGGGACCACCATACCGGACATCGAGCTGTCTGATGAAGACATCTTCGCGGTTCAAGAGGGGCTCCCAATATAGGAAATGTACTTCGACGATGCCTCCAGAATCCCAATCAGGAAAAGGATGGAAGATCCCAAATTTAACAAGGTGGGATTGGGGATAATACTCATGTCCCTGAAAAAGGAAGTCTTGCCGTATTCCTTCCTCCTGTCAGAGGGATGTACGAATAATGTAGTGGAATATCATGCCCTCATTGCAGGCCTAGAACTCGCACTCTAAGCACAAGTACAACAACTTAAGGTCTATGGTGTCTTAGAACTGGTCATCAAGAAAGTCAACGGCGACTATGGTATAAAAAAGGAGTAGCTGATTCCCCTATTTGACCATGTCCGAAGGTTAATAGTGGAATTTTCCACAGAACCAACATTTTATTATATTCCCTGGTCTTAGAATGTCCAGGACGATGCATTAGCTAATACGGCCACAACCCTAGCCAACCCAGACCAGGATGAAATAGTCATCAGTATCTCTCACAGTCGAATGGTCTTGCTGTTTTATCAGACTAAGACCGAAGAAATCAATGAATTCAGTCCTATGTCTGAACCATATGCTCCCACCACTTGCTGGATGACCCCCACTATAAATTATCTTCAAAGGGGATAAATTCCATCAGAAAAGACTAAATGAGAGCAAATATGGAGAAGGGAAATAAAATTTTTCCTATATGGTGGCACGGGCCAGTAATAGGTCCTTTACAAACGAGGCTTCAACGAAATCCTCGTCAAGTGCGTTGATGGAGAGGAAATTGCTGCTGTCATGACTGAAGTGCATGCTGAAGTATGTGGGGGCACATTAGCCGGGATCCAAGCTTTCCCATCAGGTCCGAGGGCTTGGGTACTATTGGCTAACCGTGGCACGATATTGCGAGCACTTTACCACAAATTGCCACTCATGCCAAATTCATGCCAACTTCATACACCAATCCCCGGAGTTACTTCATCAGGCCAATTAATCCAGGCTATTTTCCATCTGGGGAATGGACGTCGTGGGACCATATCCCCCTGCCACAGCCAAACAGCTGAAGTATATCCTCACATCAACCGACTTATTTTCCAAATGGGCAGAATCTATACCCATCAAGGATGTCGGGGAAAAAATATTGACATCTTTGTGAAAAACAATATCATCACCAGATTTGGTGTCCCTCATACCATACTAATGAATAACAGAACCAACGTCTGCTCTGCTGAATTGGAGAAACTATACCATGAATATGGTATTAAGTCTAACCACCAATCCCTCTACCATGCAGTGGCCAACGGAAAGACAGAGGCTTTCAACACGTCCCTGTCCAACATTCTCTAGAAAATGGTGGACAAAGACAAGAAGTCATGGACGAAAAAACTCCTCCATGCATTATGGGCTTATCGAACCACAACATGCACCACTAATCGGGCTACCCCGTACTCATTAGTATACATAATGGAAGCAGTCCTACCCATTGAGCTCTAATTACCCTCACTCCATGTTTCCATATGTGATCAGTTATCCGACGATGAGAAATATGAAAAGTGGCTAAGTGAATTAGAACAGATAGACGAGAAGTGGCTACACCCTTTGCACCATCTTGAAGTGTACCCGAACTGGATTACACGAGCCTTCAATAAAAGGCCCGTCTTCGGACTTTCTTGGAAGGAGAATTGGTGTTGGTCCTTCAGACCCCAATGATAACTAAAAGGAAACCTCCAAAGCTGGAGCCTAAATGGGAGGGACCATATGTTATACATAAGGTCTACTCCAACAGAGCATATGCCCTAATCTATATGGAAAGGCAATTCACCACCACTCCTACAAATGTGAGATTTCTGAAGAATTATTTCGCATAAAAAAACAAAAGTAAGACGTCCTTACCACATGATGTTAAACTAAAAGAAATACGTCCTTACCGGATGACGTTGAACTGCACAGAAGACTTCCTTACCACATGAAATTAAACTGCACAGAAGATGTCCTTACTACATGATGATAAACTGCACGGAAGACGTCCTTACCACACGACGTCAAACTGCATGGATTTCAGAGAACTATGTATGTCTGGATTCCTACCCTCGCAAGATACAGAGTGACATCAGGGTCCCCAATCCTGGATCAGTCATCCCCAAGAAGTTTTAAATATTCCCTTTTCCCCCATGTATAGACTAGACCTGCATGGGGTGTATCCTTCGTCCTTACCACATGACGTTAAACTGCACAGATTTCAGGGAACTACGTACGGCTTGATTCTTACTCTTGCAGGATACGTAGCGATGCTAGGGTTCCCCATCTAGGCCGAGCCACCCCCGGATTAAAGATAAAAATGTCTTCTATCCCCCGTGTATGAACAAGAACTTCATGTAGTGTACCCCACATCCTTACCGCACGATGATAAACTGCACCAATAAGAAAAAAAAGGAAAAATAAAAATGCTCCCTCCGCCCGTGTACGGACCAGACCTGCACGGGGTGTTTTTTTCGTCCTTTCCACATGATGTTAAAATGCACGGATTTTGGATAACTACATATGGTTTGATTCCTCCCCTCACAAGAAAAATAGTGACGTCAGGGTTACCCATCTTGGCCCATCCACTGATGAATAAAAGTTAAAAATTCCCTTTTCCCCGTGTATGGACCAGACCTGCACGAGGTGTATTTTTTCATCCTTACAGCATGATGTTAAAATGCATGGATAATGAAAAAAATTCCCTTTTCCCCCCGTGTACGGACCAGACCTACACGGGGTGTATTTTTGCACCCTTGCCGCATGATGTTAAACTGAATAGATAATGAGATTTAGAAATTCACCCTTTCCCCCGTGTATGGACTAGACCTTCACGAGGTGTATTTTTTCATCCTTACCGCACGACAATAAACTGCATGGATAATGAATGTTAAAAATGCCCCTTTCCCCTCTATATGGACCAGAGCTGCATGAGGTGTATTTTTCGTCCTCACCGAATGACATTAAACAGCATGAACCACATCCTCACCACACGATGTTAAACTGCACAAATTTCATCGCAAACCACCTAAGATGTATGATGAAATTAGGTGGAAATACTACTTGAACATTTGGATGCATCCTCCCAATACATTAGACTCCACGACCCGGATAATTATGGATCTTCATAACCATTCATGGTCATCGGAAGTGGAAAGTCATTGACCCGTGGACACCTTTGCATGACTATGCATACCATTCCCTCAGTGGATATTCATATTAATAGCCCCTGTCCCATCAACCAAAGGATAGATTTCCACAGGCGACACTCTTCCTAGCTCCGTACGCTTACCGGCTTCAGAGCCCCCATACCATACCTCATGATCCAGAAATTTATGGCGCAGTGGTTTATAAGTTCGTCCCCTTTTCACATCCAAATGTCACCAGTGTATCCCGACCCAGTTAGCCTATGTATCCGCCCCTGTTTCACATGACGACATGTATCTAAAAACATCAATCCAGGACTAGGCTACTTTGACTCAATAGACAATTGTAGTGAAGATGTTTCTTTTATGGTCAAACACCATTTCCCCACATGCCGAAATCTGTACTGTGAGCAATCTTGGATTTTCATAATCATTCATGTCCATCAGAAGCAGAAAGCAATCGAACCAAGGACACCATTACATGAATATGCTTACCATTCCCTCAGCGGCTCTACATATTGATAGCTGCTAGCCCGTCTACCAAAGGCATGATTTCCTTGGGCGGTACTCTTCCTAGATCATTACACCTACCGGCCTTAGGGCCCCCACACCATACAACCTGATCCGGGAAACCCTAGAGTTACAGTTTACAACCTCCATCCCCAGCATGTTCAGAGTATATCAAAGCATGGTAACTTATTTATCCTTTGAGTGACTATAGAAATAGTCACCCAATGGTCCGAGCTCAATGACCTCTAAACTAGGAGTACTTCGTTCTTACCGCACGACGCTAAACTGCATAGGGTAAAGGTAAACCCCTACGCACAAAATAAATCAGCGTAGGGAGCTCTCTAAGCATTAACAACAACCAGGTCCGAGTATGCACGACATTTCCAGACATTTTCATACCAAATGACAGACTTCCTGGCCCGGACAATTGCAGATCCTCATAACCATTCATGGCCATCAGAAGTTGAAGTTTATTGATCTGAGGACACCTTTCATGACTATGCATACCATGCCCTCAGTGGCTCTGCATATTGATATCCCCTAGCTCTTCTACCAAAGGTATGATTTCCTCGGGCAGTACTCTTCCTAGCTTCATACCCTTACTAGCCTTAGTGCCCTCATCTAATTTCTCCATATCAGAGAAGCATTAGAACCACGATTTACACCATCAACCCCCCTCAACTTCTTGGAAATTCCGAGATGTTCAATCCCAGTTACATTCTGATGAAGAGTGTCCTTTGAAACTATATCCTTACCACATGATGTTAAACTGCACGGAACATCTTGACCGCTTGGCATAAAACTGCAAAAACCAAGCATTAAACATCCAAGGAAATGCCTCTAACCACAAGCGTTTTCACTGGTTTAAAAATACCCTCCATCCTTAACTCATGAAGTTAAACTGCACAGAATCTAATAATGCTTCCCGTCCTTACCACATGACGTTAAATTGCACTGAAGTCATCCTTACCGGATGACATTAAACTGCACGGTCAAACCCATCATGAGTTCAGTAAGGAAAAAAGGCTTTTCTCTGTCCCCCAATGCATGGGTCAGACCTTCACAAAACACTGTCTCACACCAGCATGAGAAGGAATGACTTCACCCATTCTTGGTATATTTATCCTAGATGCTTCTCCCGTATCCAGGAACCCTCTCCTCATAAACCATACTCCGTACTCAGGAAAAAGATGAACTCTCATAAGCCACCCCTGGTGGTCCTAATCTCACATTCCCTGAAGTTGCTCGACCATCGGGAGAATAAAATCATTGAACCAAGGGTACCTTTGCATGAATATGCATACCATGCCCTCAGCAGCTCTGCATATTGATATCCCTTGGCCTGTCTACCAAAGGAATGATTTTCTCAGGAAATGCTTCTCTCTGTACACCTCTTGGCCCCTGAGCCCCTATGTTCATCCCGGGATTGGAAAACCCTTTGAGATACAGTTTACCATACTCTTTCAAAACCTTACCTGAATATGGTGGAACGTCTCTAATGATATTACCTAGGACCATTTGAAGTCGTTCCATTCTAGGTAATGTCCCAACTGCATGACATTAAACTGCACCAAGCTCCAACCGTCATTTATGCTAGATAAATGTTTTATACATGAACCTTGCTTCCACACTCCGGATTAATAAAAGTGTTCTAAAAACCTTTCAGATGTCACATACCCTTTCCAAGTCACCCCGTTGGTTTTCATAATTCTCTAAGCCACCCATGGTGGTTTCTATTAGCCGGACTTTTATGAAGTCCTATGGCCATCAGAAGTGGAGATTCATTGACTTAAGGACACATTTGCATGAATATGCATACCATGCCCTCAACGGATCCACATATTCATCGCCCTTGGACTGTTTACTAAAGGCAAGATTTTCTTAGGCGATGCTCTTCCCACCTCTGCACGCCGATACAGCTCCCATGCCTTGAGACATGCCCTGCATGTTGTTCAAATCTAAACACACTCCCTCCACATGCGTCTGAAAGACTTTGATACATATTTAAGTCAACCAAACCTCATTGGGGCCTTCGCTCCACCATAGTTTGTCAAAGCTATTTGACCTAAAACATTAGTAATGATAGTCTTGACGAAAGGACTTTAAACCACTCACAAAAAATGGCACAAAGCATGTTAGGACGAAAACCCGAAAAGGGAGACCTACGAAAAAGTTGGGCCATACCTGATGGGTCCACACTAAATGGGCATTGTAAAATTTAGGGAATTAACAATAAAAGAAAACAATATTGTGGGGTTTTTCTACAATACCCTAGAAATAGTCAAACTATGCTCACTGGATCCCATGGTCTGGGAAAAAGTCAGAGCCTATTTTCATATTTTATCACTTTCATGAATTATGAGCAATTATGATTTAGTGAGTTGTTATTTAAGTTATAATTGTTCAAAATTTACGGAAAAGGAAGATTGACATAGATTGCATTCCATTCAGACAAAAGGGAGGGCATTCAAAAGCTGGGGCCTCTCCCTCACAATGACAAAAGAGGTAAAAAAGGAGGGGGAAAGCACAGAAATGGATCTGATAGTCACAAAGGCACCTGGATCGACCTCTACACAAGATCAGCAACTGTGTGGTGGAGGTTGTTGCAAGTTTGATCTAGCACGACCATCTCTCTGGCCTCAACCTCGGCCACCGAACGATTATGCTCCACTGTTGTTTAGAGATCGTTTCTCCCTTTCCCGATGGCTTCAAGGCGAACAGTCATAGTTGATAATTGATCCCTTAGCATCGCTGGCCATTATTCACACTCATGAAACTTGGACTATAGGATGGCCACCTGATCTCGAGAGCTCTCCTCCTGTGCTATCAGCTGATGGAGCTTTATCATGGCACCCTCTAGGGATTGGGTCCTATAATGAGAGGCAACGACATGAGTAAGCTTGTGCTCACCAGTAGAAACTTCCTCACGGGAAATGAAAACCTGGAAAGTGAGAAAATGAAACTTCCGATAGTCAAAGTCACCTGACCCCAAACCCAAGAAAAATTGTCACAGAGCTTCTGTTTTAGATTCCATTTCAGTGAGAGGAGTTTCAGTGACAATCTTGAAAATTCGGGGCCAGGCCCACCTGCACATTGCTCAGTGGTCCGCCATGACATGAGGATCTTAGGTATCCTCACTAGACAGTATGAGAATGAAGTCTGGAATCGTGACCAGCGCCGACACATGCGCGCTAGACGATGGTTCTGAGGATGGAAGCCCTGAAGCATCTGACCCCGGTTCGGGCTTGGGAATCAAGGTGCTAAGTCCACTATCGGCCGAAAAACATCAAGAATTGTCTCTCTAGGAACCAAAGCTAGATGGGCATCCTAATCCACAGCCAGGATGGTTGGGTCCGTCTGAACTTCGTCCACGAAGGGGATTGGAGAGGAAAATTCTGTGATTCTCTTTGACCGAAGAGCCATCCGTCAGTCCTTCCTTTGAGCCGATGGGGAAGGTGATGTAGGCATAGTAGCCATAGTGACTCTCGATTTGGGAACCTTCTGGGCATCCTTCCCCAGGATCCCATTAGGGTAATTTTTTACCCACATCCTTGCGTACTCCAAGGATAGGCTGGTAGCCGGTCCCCTACCAGGTAATAGAATGCTTGTATCAGATCCCTCCAGTATCAGTATTAACCACCATTAACAGAGAGTGTTTGGGTGCAGTCCTCGATCCTGAGGAGGAGTAAGGGAAACTTGGAGTTTCATACACCCAAACTGGCTGGAAAAACTATGTGGGGCATACAACATGCACAAAGAAACACCATCAATCCGTGCAGAGAAAAACCCATACCTTAGTGAAATCATGTAAGAACGCTCCTCTAGGAACCCCTGTATTTTTCAACCACGACGCCGGAAGGGGTGGGGTAGGGAGTGAAAGAAAACATGGAGAAATCACTCAGGGGCTCAATGATTTCCTTGGAACTGAGAGACTTCAGATGAACCCCAGCTATATCGAGCAGGGTTGGACAAAAGGTAGGAAGCGGGATTATTGTGTTTTGACAATAATCATAACAACGACAATGATTCGCTATCGAGCCGTATAATAATTTGAATGGCCTACTTAGATGGTAGGGTGACCTGCCCTCCTACATGTGAATTAGTAGTTTCTAAATACGAGCCAATGTGGGAACGAATAAGTTCATCGGGCGGCCCTCTCCCAACTGAAATTCCATCATCAAGGTGCAATATCTGATGCCCGGGTTAATATCCCGAGAAGGGAATAGCCACCCACATAGAAACATAGAAAAAAAGACATGCTAGACTGAGCATAGGCGTCACACCGGGGTGCACCTCATAACCCCATGAAAGGTAGTCACTAGCCTCTAGAACCACCCAGTAGGAACCTGGGATGGTTCATTGCTGTTGAAAAGGATGAGTCATGGTGTCCTTGATCTTTGGCACATGACCAATGTCGTTAAAAAATAACCCTATCCAGGTGCAATAGGGAATAAGAGAGCAGGCACATAGGGCCTGACCTAGTGATTGCTCTGCCATAACCAGCAGATCCCTCACCAACGAAGGAACTTGTTCAACTTTGTCCCACGCACCGGGAGTGGGAAAGAACTCTTCATACATCTCACTGATAATTGGGAGCCCTCAAAATTGATAGATATCCCAATGACTAATGCCAAATTCTCCATGGGAGAGGTGAAAAGTATTAGTGCTTGAACACCAGTGACTGAGCAGGTCAGGCAGGATCAAAGATGGTGGGTAGACAGCAAACTAGGAGGCCCATACTGCGGAGTACAAATTGACTGCTTCCAGTTACTCGGGAGATTTCCGGCAATGATGATGAACCCAAAAGTCCCAGGCCCTGTCGTTTGAGAAAAGCCCACCAGACCGAAGATCTCATCTAGGAATCCACCCAGCATCCAGATCCACCCGAGTAAGGTTGATTATGGAGGGATAATTCTTGAAGACATCTTTATGAGAGAAGTCTTGAATGTACTGATCGATTTGGGTCCAAACAGAGCCTCTCAAAATGAAAGCATCTTTTGGATCAGAATCAGAGGTTATCTACCCAATTGGGGTAAGGTTCTCCCGAACGCACTTTGGTAACACTTCCAAGAAAGGAGACGGAAGACCTGAGAAAGTAGGGGGGATAGGGATGTCATCTTGAAGACCGAAGCCGTAAATCTGAAACCGATTTGATAGTGGATAACCCAGGATCTCAGGATAGAGTAAGTCCTTCAAGACACCATCATCAGGAATTATGGACTGACTAGTGTCCTCTTTGATGTTTTCCGCTCTGCGAATCATAGCTAGAAGGCTTCCAGAACCAATTGGGAGAGGCTCAGCGGCAGGCCTGGGTGTATGGCGGGGAGGAACCGTGTTTTCTCCCTACATTATGAAGATCAGAAAATTGTTAGTCCGATGTAATAAAATATGGACAAAAATATCGGCTGTATGAAAAGGAATCGAGAAGCCTTCGTGAGTAGGCCCATTAAGTTGTTCGTGATGATGGTATCCCATGAACCAACCCTACGTAGAAGGGGTTCGCTATATGCTGGCCCACAAAGCGTTTTCCAGAAAACTGCGAACCCAGTTGCTCTGCGGAGTCCTAACCTCGGATTTAAATAATTATGTTCGGAGGACATAGGAATGTTTTAAAGTCAGCTAGATTTCAGTCCGCTGAACATCAAAACCGTGAAGAGAATTCATATGTGGCCTGTTGTGACTTACTTATTAATTAATTAAAAGTATTGGTCCACGGAAAGAGATTGGTCCGCTAGTGAAGGTGACCGCGAAGGAGGAATGGTTTGTGGAAATAGAAGATGGATCACAGATGAGGTGTTTCGCAAAGGAATGAGCACACAAAGAAAAAAAAGCAAGAGGGCTCTGGTTTCACGAAGAATATGCTAAAAGACAAAGGAAGGGACCCCTGTATTTATAGGTATGGTCCCCTACTTGGTCCACCCCTCTACCAAAAAATGTCCAAGTTTCAGGACCACTCTGCATTGGAATGGACTCCTCTTCATTCCAATCGGACCCCATTCCGATGGGGGGCATTTTTAGGGTCCTAAAAAATCCGAAAAGGAGGTTCTACCCAATTTTCCCCCAAATAATTGCGTGAAAGTATGGAAAGTATGGATAAAACTCAAAGGATGGCCCAAGTCGAACTGGTCCGTAGACCGGTCCCATGAAAATTCTACGCGGCCGGTTCCGTGAAGCACCCCCTATGCGGACTATTGTCGTTCGCGGAATGGGGGCAGAGATCCTTCGCGGGAACGAAGCAGGACGAGCGTTGGACCAGTCCACCGTCACGAACCGCCCCCGACTGCGGACCACATCGACCAACCCGGACCGCATTCACTGTCATTCGTGAAATAGAGGTGGAACCCTCCACGGTTGCGAAGCACTCCCTGAGTTGGTTTGGTTCACGGGGAGGGGGGGGGGGGGTGCGTTCAATGCACCCATGAGTTGTTGATTGACTAAGTAATCCGTGAACCGGGCCTCTGATCATGGGCATCCACAAAAGGTGCCACATGACCAAAGATAAATCCCCTTACCCACTCTATAAAAGGAGATCGAGGGGGAAGATAAAAGGAAGATTTGGAAGGGTTTTTTAGGGAGGATTTAGAGTGATCGACCCGATTCAGGAGGAAGGATTTCAAAGGAAGGAGCTTAGGATTTTGCAAATAGTGAAGTTCTAGTTCGCGAACCAGAACAGGTGTGAACCTGGAAGCGAATTAATAAGGAACCAAAAAGAATAATAACATGGTGAACCACAAACTTAAAATAACAACGAAAAGAGAACCACAAACCATGGCCCCTCCATGGATGAACTTCCCACAGACCAGGGAGTTTATACCCCTTTTCTGATCTGTCGCACCGTGTAGCACCCTCTTATGCGAGGGAAGCCCCGACCGATGAACTCCTGACCGACATCGCACTTGGCCGCCACTGCTCGAATGGATCCCACCACGTACCATCCTGGTACGCGGGCTGAAACTGAAGCCGCGAAACACCCTAGTTCGCGGGATACCCACTAGGATGTAAACCACCCTGTTTCACGGGGTGCTCATCATCCACGGACCACCCTGGTTTGCGGAAGACCTCTCCCTCCACGTAGCACCTCCCTACGCGAAGGGCGCCACTCCTCATATACCCACATGGCCCACCAAATCCTTCGGAATTCCCATTCCTTGAGCCAGATAAAATCCCCCCAATCTGGCCTAATCCTCCGTAACTCCCTCATTGGCCCATTCACCAGCCCCGAGCCGAGGTCTCTACCGGAGCCACCAGACCTGCGTGATGTAACCTTCAGGCACATCAGTGCGCCATTTTGAGTTTACATACCCATAGTAAGTAGGGTTGAATGGGTTACTTCGACCCATGGGAGGATTCTCAAAGCATTCATGTGTTCACATTCCCACAGTTATGTGGAATCTGAGACCGGGAGCCCCTTTTCTACCCCTCCACTTGTTTAGATTGGGGCACTTTTCCCTTCTTCGGGGGTTAGTAAAATACCCATCAGATGGAATCCTCCATGAACGTCCATACTTCCCCCAGGAACAAAAGAGGTGATGGGAACATGAGCACCTATTTCCCTCTCCCTCTGCGCTTTGTCACCATGGACATCTATCTTGGAGTATTCCCCGACCTTATGGTTCACCCTATGTGTAAGCCCCACTCCACTTCCCACGGACGCATCTTTCGCGACATGATCTTCTGGTCCCTGGTGCCTCTTATTTCTCACACCGAGCATGACTCATGTGGGCTTAAATTAGGCATCGACCATGAAATCCTCTTATGGACCTCCTCAGAGTGTAAGCCCCAATCCATCACCCTGGGCCTCCTCAGAGTGTAAGCCCCAATCCATTGCGAACTACGAGGACTTTGATCAATGGCAAGGCATGATATATAGGAAGCCACCCTGAGGTTTAAGCCCGATCACCGTCAGACCTCTGGGTCCACATTCACGTCGGATATCCAACAATCCATTCGAACTATGTGGACTTTAATCCATGTCTCTCATACAGGGTACGTAGGAAGCCTCCTTGATGTTCAAGCCCAACGACCGGTCGGTTCGACTATCTTCACATTGGTTCACCGCGCCACTCCTAGTGTCGCCTCAATGAGACCAGATTCCTTGAGGTCATTAATCCAATGAGGGATGGTAAACCTTGGGCATAAATGATTCCAAACCCCTATGTCCAGCTGACCATTAACAACCAGGAGTAATCCATGGATACTATGCTAGGGTATAAACCAAATATTTGTGAACATATGAATACACCATAAATCTATAATAGAGACCTAGAACAAGCAATAATCCCCCCACCAAAAGTTGTGATGAGCCCGACTTCCCATCCCCTAGACCAATGCATGTTCTTAAGTGTCGCTGGTCAAACCACCCGACGAACTCCTGCCTTTGGAAAGTACGTCCACGTGTCATCGGATACCGAACCGTTGCGCGTTTCGAGACCGAACCGAAATAGATATAAACATTGCACTTATAACATAGCAATTGAACTGGTGGGTGTAAATAGGAATCAAGGAATTATGAATTATATATAGTGTCCATACTCATAAATGGTTATTTATTAATGATTCATAAATAACTATTCAATTTATAAAAACGTCATTCAAATTATTAATAGCAAGTTTTCATAAAAAATGGTCTTATTTACAATTTCGAGATAATGTTATAACCAATTTCTTACACTATTTGGTACATTATTTAATAAAAAGATATTATTTTATAAATATTCATATCACATTTATTTTATAGTTTCATTTTATGGTTTTTTACACGTTAATTTTTAGCGAGGAATAAAAAATTTAGGTGTATGAAATAATGTATATTTTATGATATATCATATAAATGTATATGATATGAAAATTTATCAAACCTATTGAATGTATAATATATAATATTATAATAAAAATATCATTTGAAAAAAAATTAAAAAAATTACTTTTAATTAATTTCATGACAAATATGAAAATCATTTTCAATGCCCACACAATGCTTTCATGGAAAAATAAATGTCACTTTTGTTGTTCGAAAATAATATTTGAACATAAATAAGTAATTTAAATAATTTTTTAATAATTATAGGGTATTATTTATTATTATTTTTTGTATATATATAAATTTTGGAGTTATATAACACTTGACATATCCAAATTCTTGTGCAAGGATTGCATAATGATATAAAAACTTAAAAAACATATTAAATAAGTTGTAATGGAATATATGTGAGTAAATATTCATATTAAATAATATAATAATTTATATATAACTTAATTATCTTATTCTTAAGGTGGTAATTTTTTTTCATTTTATGTGATGAAATAACTACCTTAAATGCTTACGCAACACCGGTAGTACCTTTCAGGACCCCTAAATTTAAGAAAACGATGATATCATGGTCATTTAAAAAAGGGATAACAGGGGATAAAACAAAATAATAAGGGTGGAAACCTTACTAAAACATGGAAAAAATTTATTTTTTGAGACAATTTAGACTCATAATAAACCTATTGTCTAAAGTTTTATTTTTTTCTAAAATATTAATTTATATTAATTTAATTGATTTTGTGATTCCAAGACTTCCCCTCTCTGTATTTATAAATGTTTGTATCCTTTCCTCCATTTGTTATATTTATTTACCACTCCAGTTCAAAAAATCCATTAAAAAATAACATCCATTCATCCCTATAAATTACATAAAGGCCCTATTTTGATTAAAAACACAACAATAGATGGATTTGGGTATAAACCTAAATTGGTTTTTTGAAGAAGAGGTATAGTTCTTAACCATGCGATTTTGTTTTATTTAATTTTATCCCTTAAAAAAATTCAACCATGATGTAATAATAAAATAATTGTATTATTATAAACTAATAATTTTTTTATCTTAATTTGATAAACTATATCCATATCCACATCAATTAAATGGGAAATATGGCATTCTTGCATGTGGACAACAGATTATCACCTCATGATCAAATGTAATTTTTTTTCCACAAAATCCACTCAAGACTGGTTGTAATGATAGTTTTAATGTATATATATGATATTCATGAGATATTTATCATTAAAAATGATAATAAATAATATATTTTATTACGATTTTATCCATTGAAAAATGATAACAGTGTTTGTGCATACATGTGGATTATAACATCCACAAAGTAATAAGATTAATATTTTAGGACCTCATTAAATAACTTCTATATATAAGTTTCATGGGGAAGTGATATTTTTTTAATATATAATAATTTCCCAATGATTATAAAATAATACTTACAATATTTTTATTGTGTTCATTGAAAAATTGAAACTTTACTCATGTGTGTGTACCACTTACCCTCTCCAAGAATGTAACATAATTCATTTTTCTTAATCATATTTCATGTTTGGATTTAAAATAATAATTGATGTATAAATATTAAAATTATTTCATGATTATTATTTTTCATATGATAGAATAATTTAAATGTTTTCCAAATTGAACATACCCAATAAATTTTGGACATAAAAGCCTTATATTGTCAATTGTTCGATGTGTACTTAAATGATTAATTAATTTAATATAATGTTGTCGTAAATAAAAAAGTAGTGATATAATTGAAAAAGTTTCTTAAAAACATAAATAATTAACAAACGTTTATTATTTTGGAATGAACATATTTGATGAGTCTGAATACATTTATGGGACACTTTCTCCTCAAAACTCCTTTTAAATGATTTAAAGTCCTTTTTTTAAAATATTTATTCCATGTAAAAATTTCTTTAGATTATTTTTTTATATATTCTAATAAATGAATTATAATGGTCATTTTATGTCACTTTTTCACTTTATTTGAAATATTTTAAAAATGGATATCTTTATATATATTATATACAATATTATTTACAAAAATAGAAAAAAAATAATGATCTATTTTAAGTTATACAATGTCAATGAGTTTCCATGCCACTATAACCATTATTTTATTTTTTATTAACTTTTAAAAGATTAGTTTCTGATCAAATATAAAACCTTAATCCCTTCATTTTGGATATTTTGAGAAAGGGATCTAAAAATAATCAATATTTTAATATATATATTTTTTCTTATTGGTGGGAAAAATATTATTATGAGTATAATGATGGAAATGAAATATTTTATGTATTTTGATTTTGTTATTTTTCTTGGTATTTATTTATGTAGACGGGTAAACCTAATATAGTATATAATTATGGATGATACTGATATATAGCATTATGAAGGATTTGTCGGATATAGATCTCTAATATAATGGGTAAAGAGACGAATGTAACCAGTTAGTTTTATCCAAATATATTATTGGTATTTACTCAGTAGGTTTTTTAATTTATAAGAGTTATTATTAGAGTTATACTAAAATAAGGTCCAATGTTACCTATGAGATATTTTAATCCATTCTAATGAGTTATAATGGGATTTTGTTTGATTTAACAAGGCAAGCTACTGACATTATATTTTAAAATATTATTATTTCTTTTTAGGGTAAAAAAATTATGTTTTTAATGCAAATTTTTTTTCATGAATTCTCATGTTTTCTTGGATACCTTGATTATTATCCATTTTTCCAATATTTTTTATTATAATTTGTTTTTTTGAAAAACATTGGGTAGTGATGAATATTTCATGTGTATATAAAATGATTATTTCATCTAAAAAATTATGATTTTAAAGGGAAACTCTATTTTATGATCTTATGGTTTTAAAATGTACTAACACGTTTATTTATTATTTTTTATTTTCCTTATTATGATTTATGTGAAAATAAATCATTTATAAATTTTCTTATAAGGTTAATAGATGAGTAAGAGTAATGAACAAGTCAAGTTGATATTCTTGAAGATGTGTCATGAAAAGAAAATATGTTTTATTTTAATGTTTTATTTTTGGAGTGAAATGAATACTTAGTAGCAGTGTCCATATAAAAGCATATGGGGCTTTTATGTCAGGATTATAAAATTATTCTACAAATGTTTAAATTTTAAGGATCCTCTAAATGTAATAATGTGAATTCATGACTAAAAAAAGTTTATTATGTAATGTTTTAAGGATGGATGTTATAGTTAGAATTAGGGGAATGGTTTATATAAATTTTGATGTTAGGATTAGAAAAAATTAGTGATATACTTTGGGATATGTCTAAGATTAATATAAAATTCTCAGTTTTTGGTAATGTTTCGATTTTATGATTTTATAGAAATTAAATCCATTTTTTGATACTAAAAAGTGGATGTAGTTGTGCGAAAGATTAACCTAGGGTAACAAATATAAAAGTAGGGGATTTGGAATTAACATGATAATCACCAGTATATAATGAGTGGGACTATGACTTCCCACATGGTTAGGAAATAATAAGTTATAATTACTTGGATTATTCAAATATTCATTATTATGAATCATGATGAATGATAAGATAAAACAAATGAAAAAAATAAAATAATACATAGTGATATAGGATAAAACCAAAGAGTCATGTATTAATAACTCAAACCTCAATAAATTTTTTAATAGAATACATATCTTTTTTGATGATTTTTATGATGGGATTTAAAGATGATTTAGATTATTTTGGGAGGAATTTATGTAATAAAACCTTTGGGTTTAGTATGTGTTTTAGTGAAAAGTTTAGTTGCAGAATTATTCTTGTATATTTTATGGATATAAATTTAAAATTATTGATAAAATTTTAGTTGAGAATGATATTTTTTATAGAGGTAATTATGGATTAATATAATTTTTTAACAAATCTTTTATTGTATAGATAACCATGGTATTTAAAAGTTATTTTGTGATTAACTGATTAGTGTTATTTTATAAAACTATCACTACATTATTGGGGACCATTATATGAATAAGTACAAGATAATATGATATTTTATTTGAGGAATAAATATCAAATTATATTTTTGAAGCATATATGATTTTCATGTTTATTTATGGAGATCCTAGTTATTTATTGAAATCATTATAATATTTTGGAGGTTTTATGATTAGGTACTATACATTTTTAGGCATATGGAATTTTAATTGGATAATTTATTTTGTATATAAATGTAAAATTTATCTTGGAAGAATATGAGATCATGTTCCTAAATATTTTGGTATTTTAACATGGATTATTTTGAAAAGTTATTTATGGAATGTCTAGAGGATAACATTGGGTTTTATTATTATTGATTTTTTGATTATTGTAAAATTTATTCATTTTATATATTATCTTACCTTATGCTAACCATTTAAATTTTTTAATGTTTAAATACAAGAGGGATAATTTTTTTTTCATTTTGCATATTATGTGATCCATTATAAATTAATTTTAGTGCCTTATGTATGAAAAATTCATCTTGAATACACATTGTATGGAAGAACATATTATTTTTTTGAAAATTTACTAAATGAAGAAATTATAATTGTTTAGTATATAATCTCATGTAATTATTGTATATGGTAATGTAATTTCTAAACTATAGTTAGAAGATCATGAAATAAAAAATTATAATTCTATTAGTTTTTCTAATTAATTTATATTCTATTTCACACTCTATTGATTTATGGATTTCTGGAAATTATACATTTCCATAGTCATTCAATTTGTTGTGATCAATGTTATTTTTCACTCTCCATCATCATTTTGAAATATTTTTTTTTTCTTATATGACCATATTTTCAATTACCACTAATTTTCTACTATTTTGAATCCTAAATATGTGACATTCAAGATTCCATTCTTATTTCTCATTTCCTCTTTTAAAAAGTCAGTTTTATTAACTATTTTTATGATATAGTTTTTTAACAAATATATTTTTAATTATTAAATACTTTATTAACAATATCAAGTAAGAATTTCATTAATACAATTTACTTGTTAGGTTGGAAAATGTAACACCCTGATTAAATGATATCATTTTTGAAATCAGAATATGAAAATTAACATAGTGTGGAATTTATTAATTTTTCTAAAAATATTTATTTTCCATTGAATAGTAAAAAACATTGTTTTTTGGAAACCCAACATATTTTATGATATCACCAAGACATAAATATGATATAATTTTTTAAACTTATTCAAAGAGTCATTTATGAAAATATACTACCAATATACTACAAAAATAATTAGAATCATATAAATTGGAATTTATTTCATGTTTATATGCTAATCATTTTTTTCTGGCCCCAGAGTGCTTGTGCAACAATAACAAAATAAAATTTGGGGTCATTAACATACTATTTTATAAGTAAGAATAATTTAAATTAATTGTTTATCAAATATGAATTAATTTTTATTAATGTGATGGATGGATACAAATGTTCGAGTTATATAATAAGTGACTTTTCTAATTTCTTTTGAATTTCTTACATTAGGATTGAAGTGTCAAAATATAATATTAAATAAATTTTCCTGACATTTACATGAATAAATATTCATATTGAATGAATTTTAAAGTTTATCTAGAACTTATTTAATTTATTATTATGGTTTATAATTATTATAAATTTTTTTTATTAAATACTAACCTTAAATGATGAAGCAACAACGATATAGTTCTTGATAAAATAGTAGAAAAATTGTGTAAGTTATTTTAAAAATTATAAAATTAATTTTTTGGGTAATTTATAGTGTAATATGAATATTATATATAAATATTAAATATTATTTATGTGTTAAATATTTATTTTCTAATTAATTTTTTATCTCGAATACATTAAATTGAAAATAAATTAATAGATCAAAAAATGAGATTAATGAACTTTTAGAGTAAAGAATACATATTAAGATATTTAAAATTCAAAAAAAATCATTTAATATTCCAAATTAATTTCATATGGTTTAAAATACCAACCATGGTAAATTTAGGGGTCCATTGTTTTATTATAGTAACTTTCTTGGCCTTTAAATAGTAAAAAGAATTGATGTGATGGTAATCATAAAAAGGGTAAACAAGAGTTAAAAATTACTTGGGTGAAAAAGTAGCCTTAAGACATCCAAATATTCTTTCATGAGATTATTTAGACTAATATTAATACTATATTTCAAAAATATTTATTTGATTCTAATTTTACTCAAATATTTAATTTATTTTAATTTAATAATTTAAGTAATTCCAACAAGGCCCTTCATCTAAAATAGAAATGGGTAACTCATATTCTCTCTTATTAAAATATTTTTATCACTCTAGTTTAGATAATACCTTCAAAAATAACTTTTTAAAATCCCTAGCTGTTTACGTGAAGCTCTTTTTTTGATAACACCATCATAGGATGGTTATAGGTATAAACCTTAAGAGTTTTTCAGGAGAAGATGTATAGTTCTTTACCATGTTTTTTTGATTTAATTTCTTCCACTTAAAATATTATTAAACTATGATGCAATAAAAACATAAGCACCTTAAATATACATAGATATTGTTATTTTAGTATCATAACCTATATCCTTATCCACAACTATAAAATGAGAAACAAAACTAATGTTTGTGCGAACAATAGATTACCTTCTCATGAACCGATGTAATTTGTTTCCCATTAGTACCCATCATAGATGGGTGTATTGATGGATTTAATGTATATAAATATATATTATATTTATGAAATATTTATAATTATTTAAATATAAAATATCATCCATTCACATACTATTCATTGAAAAATGATTACATCTTTCATGTATACGTGAGAAATAATACATTCATGAAGCGATGTGACTCATTTTTCATGACTCAAACACCTGAAATATTAATATAAGGAAATTTAAAGAAAAAATAATATGTTTATGATAAAATAAAAAATATTGTATATTTAATAGAATATTTACCTTAATCCAATCATTTTTATTAAAAAATATAAATGTTACTCATGCGTACATATGAACTTACACATCGATGATTGTGACATAGTTCATTTTATCTAACAATATTCAATGGTCGGTATTAATATTATAATTTATGTATAAAAATGATAATTATTTCATGATAATTATTTTTTAGATGATGTAATAATGTTCCCTTTGAACATTTTTAACATAGCAAATCCATTCTGGACATACAATATGAGTATCATCAAAATATATAACGTAAAATTAATTTTCAATGTAATTATATCTAAAAAATTAATAAATAAAATAATAGAAATAATAAAGATAAAAATTTTAAATTAGAAAATTAATAATCAACATATGTTAATTATTCATGAAATAAATTACTATACTAGTTAGAATCGAGGTAAGGGAATGTTTACCTTAAATCACACGTTTTAAATATATATAGTATTTATTTTCTAAATTTTTTATTCCATGACTATATATTTGTCATGACCCATCCCTGGTCGACCCTAAACCGATCACCCGAGTCAGTTCGTGACATAGATCGTAGGGCATTCCCGATCTCCATGGGATGACAACTAGTGTCATGTATCAAGCTAATTAGTTAGGAACAATTTAACCCGTAACATGGACAAATAAATAATCATAATCTGAAAAAACAGATAAAAAATGAAAATAAACTAAAAAAACTGGCACTTGAAAAAAGAGTGAAATAGTAGTGAAACATACCTCATGTGACCACGTGGTTCCCCACATAACATAAAATACACTAGTTTAAAGAGCGATCCAAAACTAAACAAACCAGAAACTAAAAAGTAAAGTAGGCGTGAGAACCGAGATGCACAGTAGGAAAGCCACAAAGGAAAAAAAATCCCATGACATTGTCTTAAAAAAGAAGCCCGATCATACATGTCTGGAAATAAGACCTATTTTAATATTGATTTCCATTCAATTAAAAATCAGGTGACAAGTTTTTGTTTTAGGTAAAACATTTCCCTTCCAATATTAATAATGTAGAATCCAAGCTTGCATCAATCTTTAAAAAAAGAAGGAAGGAAATTTAAATTCAAGTATAGTTTTCTTAAAAGTGGGAGAACACATGAATCTACTGTAACGAAAATCACTCCATAAGCACCAAGTCATAAGTGAGCACCATGGTCAATCCCATATGGGTCATCTAGCTTGTGTGGGCCCCTAGAACCTCACGTATCGGTGTAAGAGTAACCATAAAAAATATCTGTTCTCGTGCATGAGCCACTAGTAGGAAACATTCCCATAACCTATGGGTCCCCAATAATCGTCATTAATGTTTAGTTAATGTTTTAAACATTAGAATTGCTATGTTAAGAAGAAGTGAACCACTCAAGAACACTAGCACATAAGAACTAGTCCACCCACCTAGATACCCTATGCTTCCCATGTGCTTTATTTCCACTTCCCCCCATTACATATGTATCACCACATTCACTAGCTAACACTAGAAATGAGAATACCGAATTAAAAACCACCACTTCAAATACAAAAAACCTTTTCTATAATTACAAGCACACCAAATTCACTTTCAAACCATATGCATCTTTAAAACTTTTAAAAAACCTTTTCACCATACACATAAGTCAAGAGACCTTCAGAAGAAAAAACAAGCATCTTCAAAATTATTTTAATGGTTTAAATGAACAAACATAGAATCACTGGTTTAAACTAAAGCTTTATACCAAATCATAATTCAAAATATTCACTTTTAATAGTGTAAAATGAAATCTAATAACCAAGTGCGAAGCCATTGTTTTAAATACCATGACTGATTATGTATAAGTATACAATGTATGCATTTCATATAAGAATGGAAACAAGAATTTTTTTTTAAAACAATCATGGAATCATGGAATTCAAGTTAAAGACATAGGCATAAGTAAACTACATCAAACATATTGCTGTTTTTCAATGACCACTCAAACTGACAGTTGGCACATACACACACATGCATTTTTACATAAAAATATATACACCCCTAGATGCACTGCAAATTTTCCCCACTCCATGAGGGAATATATTCAAAAAGGGTATATATATATGCCTTACCCTATGCATGTACATATAGGATACCTTGACACTCGTGGCCCAAAACCATCATAGTGAGGTTCAATGCACTACACATATAATTTAATAAAACAATTAAACACATAAACAATCAAAAAATGGTTTCAAAATAACACATCAAGGGTTTTCACTAATAACACACTCAACTTCATGTTGGAAAATACACTTTAAGACCAAAAGTTCACCAAAGCGACATTAAAACATACTTTCCATCTTTTGAAAGAATTTAAAAAACATATTGACAAATGCACAACAAGTAAAACATGCTCATAGTGGTACATTTTCTATCAAAGATCCTTTTTCCACACATACTCACCTCATATTCCCATAAAACACATTGCACACTACTTAAACAATTCATTTAACACGTCTAAATATTTTCACAACAAGGAACACACACCCAAATTCCCCCATTTGCATACTCAAACCCAGTTTTGGAAATATACGCACACCAAAAAAATATCCATACATAGTTCACACCTTTTATGAGATTTTATAAACCACTTAATAATTTTATAAAATAACCCCAAGTAGTATTAAAAAACTTTTAACACAAAATACCACTCAAAAACATCTTCTAAGGCAAAAATCACATCAATGTCATACCAAAACACATCAAAATAATGCAATAGAGCCTAAAAATTACAAAATTCCCCAATTAAAACTAAATTAAGAAACAAAGTTAGAGAAACCTCACCTCAAACAGTGATCAATGAACCGAGACGGAACGAAAAAACAGAGCATCGACCAATACACTACAAGATAATTACAACGAACCTTAAAACACCAAAAGGATGCCACACAATAACCGTGAAACCAAATAAAAATATTAAAATACACCTCACATGTAAAAAACAAACCAAGAAAGGAGTCAATACAATTCTACTTTATCGAAGAAGATCAGATTACGAACCAACATCACTCGGGTGAGGAACCGCACACCTTGTAATTGGAAGAAAACCACAATGGTTCAAACACTAAGCTAGAGTTTTCAGTCAAACAAAAATCAGGTGATGGGGAAACCAATATGGCTGATGCGAAGATGGATATGTATGGAGGAGGTCTTACATTGTTAATGTAGACATTATATGTGAAGGAACCAGAATAAAAACAGGTGCATAAGGAGGACATGGGGTGAGGCGTCATGTCACTATGGGGGGTCGCACACCTGCAGGAAAACACAACCAGAAGAGGTCGTGTAGAGGGAGGCTACACCGTGGAAGGAGGTTGCACTGGAGGTAGGCTTGACCATGGAAACTCGGAGGTATGTCAATGGAGGAGGGCGGCATGTCATGTGCTAGGTAGGGAGAGGGGCTCGAGCATGGGTGATTCATGATCTAGGGGAGAGAGACTCCCCGTAAAAAAATTTATCCTTAATTTAAAACTAAAATAAAATAATAATAAACATAATAAACATAAAGATAACAATAATAAAAGATAATAATTATACTGATAATAATAATAATAATAACCAAAATTTTATAAAATAAAATAAAATACAACACGTTAAGTCGGGGCCTGCCAATTCTTCCCACCATGACACTTCCTGTCCCCAAAAAGTCCCAAAAGACTCTATCGTTCAAATCCCAAGACCCAGACTACCAGGAAAAAGGACCAAAAACATGGGACTCACATTTCCAAACAAGACTACAACCTGAATCACCCCGACCCCAAACATAGAAATCACTATGGTCCGCTCGATATCTCCAATTGACAACATCTATACAAACCATCATCTACATTGATGGGGGTCAGGTCGAGCATATGTAAAGAGTTTCCTGGACAATAACACCTTGAAGATTATGTTATCCATGAATTTGTCCTATGATGGTCTCCCCACCATATTTGGAATCAAGAAGAATACTGAAATTCCCAAATCGAAACAAATTAAAATACCAAACAATACCCCTAACACTAGTGTGCCCCCTTAACTTCTCGATCCACACCCGAACAACTTGGGGGAATACTTTGGCAAGACACATAGTGGCTCTCCCTACCATATTTGAAACTAAGTAGTATAATGACACCCATATGAGAAATCTCAATTTAGTTTCAGCAATGCGGATTTAATTTCCCATAATTATCCCACTAACATGGACCGACTCCCTATACAAGATAGGGGTCCAAATAGGAGAAACCTGAAACGAACAATGACTCCAAACACACTACTTCCCCAGGAAACAATCATCCCCAACATGCCACACCCAATTCCCAAAACTGCATAAGGTAAATACTAAACACTATAGGGTTTATACTCCATTAGACACAACCATGAAAACATTGTGAAAGATTCACAAAGACCTACAAAACACCCCCCCCCCAAATTGATAACCTCATGAAGTGAAAACTAAACCCATCACTTCACCAAAATTAAAGATGTCAAGTTTTAATTGCAACCCTCGCACATGGAAACTTCTTAAATGATTGAAAAGACTCACCCCATGAACTTTGGATGGAGCTTTGATGTATTAAATCATATGATGTACCACAGGCAGGAACCAAAAATATCCAGCTAATGCTTTATCTTCTAGAAATACCACATACAGAAATCCCTAGGTGACCCAAATAGCCAAGCTATTGACAGGCCTTCTGAAGATTGGGAGGAATTGATTTGAATGCCCAAATCGGTCAAATTAGAAAAAATGAGTTTGTAGTCTTAAAAATGAGAAACAAGAACTGATAAAAGGATAATTACAAGAAAATATGCCTCCATTTCACCTTCTACACCCAATAGGGAACCCTTCATGAGCACCTTGAAAAACAATATTGTCATTTTTTCCAGTCTACAACCCCAAATGGAAAGGATAAGGTAGAAATAACCCTTCACTGTCATGAACATGACCCTTAAATCAAATCTAGGACCCCATTATCTTCACAACATCTAGATTTCCTAACAGCTGAAAGAAACACTCGACTTCTCTATGTTACACTGCAAACTCCATTGAACCTCATCCACCACATAGAAAACATGCAATGAGGGAAAGAAAATAACCCCACCACTCAACTGGGAGTATGGGTAAAACAAACTACTAAAAATTACCCCTCGAATAACTTTGGAAATTTTTAGGCCGCATAATTTAAACAATAAGCACAAAACCAACCTGAAGCATATCACAAAACATGCATCCACATTTTACCATAAATCATTCACTCAAACTCAAAACATCATTTCAACCTTGAAACACCAGCTCAAAAATAAGTGTCAGACTATAGGCTAATACATCACAAAACGAAACCATAACCAAATAAAAAAACCTTCTCATTTTTAAAACAAAACAAACCAACCCAGATTTTGAAACTCCAAACCAATTTTGAAAACATCCCTTAAAATTATAAAATAAAGCATCTCGAAATTTCGGTTTCCAAGATACTCTCATTTACATTCCACAATAACTTCTAAAACCCCCAAAACACTTTCCAAAACATTTCAATTTCACATTTAAAAAAAATCAAGATCTAAAATAATTTTCTGAAAAACCTTCTATCCCCAAAACAAATCATTAATTTTTTTAAAAAACCATGATTTTCATTTTGGAAATCCAATTTCGAAAGACCAATCATCAATTTTAAAACTCGATATAAACACCCCAAAACCAACTAAAACTCACACCCTGAATATCCCTAGAAAACCAATTCACTCACTGAATAAAGATTCAAAATTCTCAAATAAACAACTACTACTGATAGTTTAGTCACACAGTTTGGCTTAACGTGCACCAAATGGGTGAGCACATAGGAAGTCGTTAGAGGCGATTGCATGGTGTATGCATGTCTTTAAAGGCCATGCAAAACATCCCAGACCACCTCTACAATTCCCACCAAATCTCAAAACTTACCAAAAACACAAAAACAAGACTATGGACCTTGAATAAAATCCGGATCCCAACCCAGAATTTGTGGTAAGACTATCTCAGACCACCCTGGAAATTCAAGGGTCATTTATAATAGGTGGTGATTTGGAACGTACCTATAATTAACCACTTTTATTCCAACAATAATAACTCCAAACTATCATACATCTCCCAAATACATTGGCTAAACCTCATTTGATACCATTTTGTCATGAACCAGCCGAGGTTGACCCTAAACCGGTCACCCGAGTCAGTTTGCGACATGGACCAAAGGGCGTTCCCAATCCCCATGGAACATAAACTACACTCACTCCAAGAGTGATCCAAAACTAAACGAACCAAAAACATAAAAGTAGTCGTGAGCACTGAGATGCTTAGTCAGAAAGCCAACAAAACAACAACATTGTATGCCCTTGTCTTTAAATAGATTCCCAATCATGCTAGTTTAAAAATAAGACCTATTAAAATAATACTTTCTATTCCATTAAAATTTAAGTGGAAAGTATCACTTTTAAGGAAAACATTTCACTTCCAGTATTTTCAAATTCATATCCAAGCTTGCATCATTGTTTCAAAAACAATGGAAGACAATTTAAATTCATGTATTGTTTTCACCAAAGAGGGATAACGTGCTGAACAAATATAATCAAAACCACTCCACAAGAACCATGTAATAAGTGAGCACCATGGTCAATCCTCTAATGTTCATCTAGCTAGTGTGGGCCACTAGAACCTCACGTATCCATGTAAGAGTAACCCTAAAAAATATATAATCTCGTGCATGAGTTACTAGTAGGGAACATACCCCAACCCTAGTGGTCCCCAATCTTAATCATAAATGTTTAGTCGGTGTTGTAAGAGTCCGAGTTGCTATGTGAAGTAGCGGTGAACCACAAAGAATCCCTATAATACATGAACTAGTCTACCCACCTAGATACCCTAGGTTTCACATGTTCTCTATTTCCACTTCTACCATCACATATATATCACCACTTTCACTAGAACACACTACCAATGTAAATACACAATTAAAACCAACTATTTCATATATAAAAATCCATTTTCATAATTACTCGCACACTAAATTCTCCTTCAAACCATATGCATCCTAAAAACATTCAGAACACCCTTTTCACCATACACATAAGTCATGAGACCTTACAAAAAAAAGAATATTCAAAATCATTTTAAAGGCTTAAATGAACAATAATAGAATCACACTTTTAAAAGAAATCTTTATACCAATCATAATTCAAACTATTTTGTTTTAAATGTTTAATATAAAATCATATAACCATGTGAAAATTCATTTTTTAAAGACCATAACCGATTATGTATAAGTATATAACATATGAATTTCATATATGAATAGAAAAAATAATTTTTTTAAAAACAATCAAGAAGTAATTGAATTCAAGGTAAAGACTTAGTCATATAGAACCTACCTCAAACATGTTTCTATTTTTCGATGACCACTCGGTCCAGCACTTAGCGCATAAACGCAAATGAATTTATGCACAGATATATATATACACCCCTAGAGGTATTTCATATATTCATCGTGCCATGAGGGAATATGTACAAAGAGGGAATATATATATATATATATGCCTTACCCTATTCATCTACATGTTGGATACCTCGACACCCACAACCCAAAACCATCGTTGCATGGTCCAATGTACTACACATATAATTTAAAAAAATAATTAGACACTTAAAACAGTCCACAAAACGTTTTAAAAAAACACTTCAAGTGTTTGAACTAATAACACACTGAACTTCAAGTAGGAAACACCATTTTAAAACTAAATGTACACCAAAGAGACATTAAAACATACTTTCCATCTCTTGAAATAATTTAAAAAACACATTGACAAATGAAAAACAAGTAAAAAATGCTAAAAATGGTACATTTTCCATCAATGATACTTTTTACCACATACACACCTCATGTACACACAAAAAAACATTGTGCAAATTTATTGAACATGTCCAATGATTTTCACAACAAGATCCACACACAAAAATACCCCCATTTTCATACTCAAACCCACTTTTGAAAATATATACACACCAAAACAATATCAAGACATGTTTAAAACTCTTCATAATATTTAATAAACCAATTTAATTTTTTTTGAAACAATCCCAAGCAGTTCAAATCTATAAACACAAAATACAACTGAAAACCATCTTATGAGGCAGAACTCACACAAATGTCATACCAAAACACATCACAATAATTCAAGAGAGCCCATAAATTTCCAAAGGCTCCTATTAAAACAAAATTAAACAGGGAAGCAATTGAAACCTCACCTCAAATGGTGTCTAACGAACCGAGACAAACCAAAAACAAAAAGTAGCGACCAATGCACTACAAGATAAATAAAATGAACCTTAAAACACAAAAAGGATGCCACAAAATAACTACTAAACCAAATGATGATATAAATCTATACGTCATATGTCGACAAAAAACTGAAAAGGAGTCAATCTTATTCACTTTTAGTGTTGGATATCTGATTACGAACCAACATAACCCGTGTGAGGCACCACACATCTTGAAATTGGATGAAAACCACAATGGGTCAAACCACAAGCTATGGTTTACGGCCAAAAAACTTAGGTGACGGGGAAACTAAAATGGCTGATGAAAATGTGGAGAAATATGGAGGAGGTCTTACATTGTTGGGAATGACATGATCCGTGAAAGAACAGGATGAAAAATAGGCACGGAAGGAGCACCCAGGGTGATGCCTCACGTCGCTTTGTGGGGTCACGCACCTGCTAGAAAACGCGACCAGGAGAGGTCGTGTAGAGGGAGGCCACACCGCAGAAGGAGGTTGCACCAGAGGGAGGCCTGACCATGGGAACTCAGAGGTGTGGCCTTGGGGGAGCATTGCAGGTCGCACGCCTGGTAGGGATAGGGGTTCAGGCTTGGGTGATGCGCAATCCAGGTGGAGTAAGGCTCCCCATAAAATTTTTTTACCCTTATTTAAAACTAAAATAAAATAAAAATAAACATAATAAAAATAAATATAATAATAATAAAAGATTATAATTATACCTAAAATAAAAATAATAACCCAAAATGTTATGAAATAAAATAAAATACAACGCGTTCGGTCATGGCGCGATAATATTCTTACAATTATTTTATGGATGTATCCATATAGATAAAACTAAATTATTAAGGGAATTTTATCCATATTCTGACATTATATCAATAGTTTTCGACATTATTCTTTTAAAATTTTTGATATGAATTTTTTTAGACAATAATGGAAGAAGTAATGTTCTATTTTGACAAATACAATGTCAATGGTTTTTAAGGCCATCATAATATATATTTTATGTATGGATTCTTTTACAAGATTTCATATTTTATTGAAGGAAAAAGCTTCCTTCACTTTTTTATTAGTATTTTGACATAGTTTTTTTTCAATGGAATGGGTATTTTAATATCTAGAAATGTTTTTTCTTATGGGTGTAAAAATTATTTTTAGGAGAATTATGATAGAAATGATATATTTTATGTATTATAATTATGTTATGATTCTTGGAAATTATTTATGATGAAGGGTGAGCCTGATATTTCTTATGTTTATGGGTGATATCATCATTTTTCATGATCATGGGTGATCCCGATATAGATCATCAATGAATTGGGTAAAGGAGTGGAGTAAACTGATTTGGTTAATCCAAGGATATTATAAAAAGTTTTTAAACACCTATAATTAAAAATTACATATTATAGTATTTTTTAAATATCATTCACATTAGATGACCTTTTCAGTCCAGATTTTTAGAGAATTATATAAAAAATCATATAAAATAAACTAATGTATTTCAACGAGACACTTTTAAATGGTATCCATTTCCCCCCAAAAAATAAAACTCATTAAAATAAAATGTTTTCACTCTTCATAATAATCCCCATGATCTCATCATTTCCTATATTCCCCCAGAAATCCTATAAAAAAATTTATAATATAGGATCAGAAAAAACATATTATTATGGAAAATATAATAATGAAAATTATTATCCTAGTGAGGACCCATAAATACATTTTATAAAAAGCATACATTTTTACATAGAGAAATTAATCATATTCTTTCTGGAATATCACTATCATACCTTTTGGAAATAAAATTATTTCTACGAAAACTCATTATAAAACATATAAAATTAATTTCAGTGCCTTGGGAAATATTTTCCATATCACTCTTACATTCACCCTTACAAATGGAATAACCATATGGTCAACATCCATATCTAGAATACCCAATTCATTGGAGAGCTATAATAGGGATCGTTTGTTATATCATGAGATATAATGGGGATCAAATAGTCATATATTGGGCTATAATGGGGATAAAAACATAATATATTGAGCTATAATGGGGTAAATGCATAATAAAAAATTTACAAGGAATATATCATTAATAAAACCCTGGAAAACTCATTTAAACAGATGATAAAAACACTTTTATATGAAAAAATTCCATATTCTTTTAAAAATAACTTATAAAATATGAAATACATACACATAAACATGAAACTATTTTATTTAAAATAAATTGTAAAAACTTATTAAGAAAACATTAAATCATTAATGTTTTAGGAAATCATGAAATATAATTCATGTTGTATATGATAAAATATTTTTTGACATTTTTTAAAAAATAGTTGAAAGAGTAACTTTAAAAGAGGGGTTTTAAAACAAAGTCTCTTATATAAAATCAAAAAAAATCATTTTGAAAAAATTGGAAAAAAATTAGAAAATTAACATTTTAAAACATTAATGTCCATATAAATACATTCATTAAAATAACATAAACTAAATAGAAATATTTATCAAATAAATCTATAAAACATTTAAAAATTCATTTATTTTGTTAAAAATATTCTTAACATGAGTCAGACTCATCATGTACGTTATTTATCTTACTAAATAATAATCATAAGACAAATTATTTGTTTCTTGATAACATTTTATAACTTTATTATTACTATTATATCACTTATTACCATTTTATATCAATTAGTTACTTATTTAAGTTCACATCCAATGTTTTGATGATATCCAGTACATGAGTTAAAAAATTGGTATTATATCTATAGTCAAAGTGGTAATTAATATATAATCCCAAGAAAAATTTTCAAGGAATAAAAATCACTTTTATACATGAATTATATGTCAAAATCCTTCCATTAAATATCAATACGAAAAACTAACTACAATACAAACATGGAGACAGTAAGCCGTTGACATGCATGAGAAACGTTTCCATTTTTTGATGATCACAATGGAAAGAAGGTAAGTATTATTTCATCTTTATATTAGTTTAATAATATGAATAAGGTAATATTAATTATTAAAATATTTTTATATATATCATCCATGTTATGTGGTGATGAAATAAAAATCACATCTCTTCTTGGAGGTGATAGTTCACACCTACAGATGTACGACATTGTCATTTTTATGTGCCTGGAATGGAAAGAAATTAAATGAATTATTATTATTTATTAATAATAATAATTTCATTAATATATATGTATATATATATATATTCAATAATTATAACTAGTCCTGATAGATTGTGATGAAAACTGAACGATATCTGTTTGTGAGGTTGTAATCTTTTGTACATACGAACGATTAATTTCATACATATATGATGGAAGTAGATATGGATTTATGAAATTATATTAAAATAATAAATATAATTATATTTAGAATACGTTATTTATAATTTTATCATGGTTAAATATTATTTTATGTAATTGTAAGAATAAATAAAACAAAAATACATAATTAAAATGATATTTCCTCCTCAAACGACCACTTTTGATAACACTTTAAAACCACCAATTATGGTTTTATCCCTCAAATAAGAAATCTAGAATAAGTGTAATGATACCTGAAGGGTATTTGGGAATTTAATATCTGAACCAAAATGTTTTATGTGTGATGTGAAGAGAAGAAGAGGTTCCCTTTTACAAGAGATGGGAGGGGTACTCTAGGAATTCAACAAAACATTAAATTAATATAAATTCTATTTTACTTAAAAATAGAGAAAAATTAATTTTTATAATATAATTTAATTATTGGTATAAATAAATTCATACAATGAAATTTATAAATGGTTTTATTGTTTATTAATTATTCACTTTGGGCATTAACAATTATTTAACCTCATTGACTCTTTTAATGAAAGCATGTGTTTTTCTATTCAATGTTTAATATAGTTGCTATAAAATTCTAAAAGACCCATAAATAAATAATTCATGATTACTTTAACCTTATAAAAATTATTTTTAATAATTTTATATTTTTATGAAACTTATATCAGTTTATAAAATATTATTTAGTTTAAAACATCATTATTTTCAATGGTGAGAGTATTCATTGCATGACTTCTTAATAATATCATAACATAAAAAAATATCTTAAAAAAATATTACAATACATTTCTGATATGTCAAAGTCCTATATAAAATTCATTTCTGACACTAATTATATTAAATAATACCTATTTTAAAATTGTTGATATCATTTATTTGATATTTCCATTAATTAAATAATTACTGCATCATTGTTGTGTCATTATTTAAAGTAAATATTTCACCAAGAAAAATTAAAAATTAATTTACATGATGAATATAAATATTTCATATTTAACAATAAAATTTATCATCAAACAAATTCCTTATATAAACTTATATTAAAAATGATTCACTTGTTAAAAACTAGAGTACGCCAAGTTTGACTCTTCTTTGAATAATTATATTATAAATGTTATAATATTATCCAAAAGACCATAAATTATCGAAAAACTGATCCATTAATTTTTTTTGATGATATATACTTATCTAATAGAATTTTTTAAAGTATTACTCTAATTTTATAATATTAAATAATATTATTTTTACCATCAATTACCTGATTTACCCTTAATAGTGGTAAAAAAATAACCAAAGTTAATATTTATATTGGCCAAACCTAAAATGGAAATATTACCTAAATTTGGACCTTCATATTCTATATATTTTACAAATTTTCAAAATTCAATATATATATGTTTATAAATTTTATTTAAAATTAATCATGTTAACGGGGTAATAAAACATGTTTTTAAAGGGAAAACGGGCAAAAATTTGTAATGTTTTTATTTCTAAATTCAATATAAAAAATATTTCAATTACCATAATTAAATTAATATATTTACTATTTTGATAATTTTAGACTAATTCATATTTATAATTTAATTTAGAAATATAAATTATTTACATGAAAAGTTAGTTTTAAATTAAATTGTTGTATTTTTTTAGTATTTACCCAAGAATGAAATATATGCGAACAATAAAAAAAATAAACCCAATTATATTTTTATATTATGATTTTAGAGAAGAGTATTAATTTTTAAATTTAAATTTATAAATTTTTCAAAATTTAGCATTTAAATAATTATGCCATTAGTAATTATTTTTTAGGAAAATACATCTTTTTTTTATAAAATTTTATTTATTCTTATCTTATGACTATCAAATAAATTCTATAAATGTCAAAATAAAATTCAACATATATAATATATTTATTCCTATCCATGCCCTCAAATATTATGAATAGTTTATAACAACAATATAAATAATAATATTTATTTTTTAATTTAAGCTCGATGTGACATATCTTATATGATGTCAAACATAGTATTTCATTAATAAAACAAGATGTTACACTCTCAAAACTTTTAATAAATATTTTCATCTCAATGTGAACTCTTTATTGGTATATAGGGTTTATATTTTCAATGTACCTTTGTTGAAATACCATTTAGGAAGAAGGATTAATAAAAATTTCATTTGGAAAGAGAGAACGGAATGTACAATGGTCATCTGAGATAACACATGGTAGGTTTCCATGTAGGAAAACCTGGATATAGAAGTGAAAAATGACTATCAAATTCTGATTTATAGTGATAGAGAACATGGTCATTATAAAATTATCCATCATAAAATAAGAAATCTATGATTTGTTAAAAGGTCATTGATTTCATAGTAAGAAAAAGAAAATGGATAATGTTTTTTAATATTATTTTAAAAGAGTTGATGGATTATTTTACCACATATACTAATAACATTAATAAAATATACTTACATTTTATGTAGATTTTCATATGTTAATAAATTTCCCCCACAAACTCATCTTTTTCTGTAAATGATAAGTATTTAAGATGATTTTCTAGCATGAAGCACTAGAAAAAACTTCTAGAAAGACACATAATTTACAACAGAGTAACATTAAATTTCTATACTATTGAAAAATTAAGCAAAAATAATTTTTTTCAAAATATAGTGAAGTTACCAAAATATATAAACCATCAAACGAAGGGAAACTACGTTTAATCTAAAAAATTCAATGACAATACCCAAAATTCATCAAAGATCATTTGATAAATATCTATCCTTAAAATTACTCAAAAATATTCTATGCTGGTATTAAAACCCATAACATTAGAAGGATTTGATGACATCAACTTCCAAGATAGTATTTTGACACCAAAAAACTTGAGTGACTCTTAATGTCTCACTCTACAATGTATACGAAAAATTCATTTAATATCCACGATATGCTAGTCATTTCCAAATCATAACAAATCCAAAATGATATCATATATTCTTCTAGAATATAAATAAACCATTATTTATCAAATAAAATACAATAGTATTTTTTAACTTAATCATATATGATTCCCCAAAATCATGAATGTATTTTGAAATTACATTAACCTATTAATCATCAAATCATTTTCCAATCCCCTGGAAATGTATTAGATATGTCATATCTTACCAAAGTGAAATTTTTATCTATCCATCAAATTTTATAACTAAAAATAGAAATTCATACTAATTGGGACTTCATGTAGTCCAGTGGTAGGTGATGTTTCACCCTTTTGTTGTGGGTTCGATTCCCACGACCTTTATATATGCTATATGTTTTCACCCATTTTACGGGATGTGATTTTTCTAAAATTATATAGCTATTATAGAATTATTAGAAAAATAAATCCATATTTAGATATAAATTTTATCTTTAATAGTTATCTCAAACCTTTAATTTTTCATTCCCAAATTTTATAACCCACAATCAACTAAAAAATAAATGTTTCTGAAATAACATTTGTCACCTTAAAATATCATAACATAATTCATAAAATGTGGTTTCTATGTCACATAAATTATTATCAACCATAAAATTATAAACCCATGATGATAACCATTTCCTTTAAGAAAACATCTTAATATCCAACGTTATTTAAATAAACCTTTAATAGAAGCTGGAAGGACCCGACCTTAAACATTACATATTCTAGAAATTTTGAACTAGAATTCACATTTGAAGGTATTTTAATTTTATTTTTTAAGATTATTATGAAAAAATAAAATAGAGTAAACCCATATATTGTAAGTTTACACTTCAACATAGTATACATTTTTCTCATAAAAATAAAATTATTTAAAATAAAACATGATATATTTTAACAATTATCCCCTTAGTATCATCCTTGCCTTTATTCACCCATAAATACCATAAAAACATTTAAACATGGGATGTAAACAAAAGGTCTCAGTAAATGACATGGAATAATGGAAACGGTTAGTCTAGTGAAAACCATGATTGTTTTCTTTAAAACATACTTTTTCTACCATGAGAAACAAATCATTTTTTAGAAGATTATTATCTTTCCTTTTTAAAATCAATTTAGTTCCATTTTAACTCATTAGGTGTAACACCCCGAGATTTTATGAAAAATATTCTTTTAATTTCATTAATTTCTTGTGTTGTATTCTACACCAATATTACCCTTGCGCTATACGCAACACCGTATTAGCTTGCAGTATACGCAACACTATTCTTGGATCGTGTTACACACAATTTTGATAATAGTTATTCTACGTAACATTGAGTATATATATATATATATTCAATGTATAAATGAAATATGGTTGTATTATGTTATACGAAACAACTAAGGATTCATTCACAACATGCAACCTTGACTTGCCTTGCATTAGACGCAATCACGACCTTCTTCGATAGCGTGTGTTGTACGCAATACCGGGTTTTAATAAACAATGATATATTATTATAATATTGTCATGAACTAGACGTTATGAATAGTATTAACTAAAATTTGAATTTTAAAACATTATTATTCATCTTACACATTTTCTAGAACATGGTATAAGAACAAAATAAATTTTTCGGGTAAAATAAGTATTTTTCAAAAAATGCAGTTTTGTCGCCTTTTGATGGCGCACCCACTTTAAATCTAGTTTTTGACATGTTTATATGTTCAATTTGAAAAAAAAATTCTTCTTTTGAATAATGATATAAAAATTTACATTAGATAATGTTTTGATATTTTTCCGATAACTTTCATATCTTAATGAATAGTAAAAACACGCTATATTTTAATTAAATACAACTTTTTTCATCGTAATATCTTATGTGGTTAAATTATAATATTTAATGGTTTTAAAGTATAAATAGAATATATTTTTACCATTTAATATAATGTATGACATTAGCATTGATTTTACCTTGAATTCGTAGGTTAAATCAATTCAATCTTTTGCAATGCTTTAAAGAAAACCCATTTTCTTTCGACAACGGGATTAATTTTAATTTAACTTCTGAAACTTTTGTGTATTGAATTTGTAAAAATGGATTCCATATTTGGAATCAGTGGATCCAAATTATGTTAATAAGCTACTTTTTATTTTTGGGAATTACGAATAGTAACTACGGTAAATTTTATTTATCATAGTTAAAGGTAAATCAGGTAATTAAGGGTAAATATAATATTTTAAAATTACCCTAAAAAATGTAAAAATACTATTGGGTGACTAAAAGTCGACCCATATCACCTAAGGGTTGGATTAGATTTATTTAATTACAATTTTTCAATGAAAATAATTTAATTATTATTAAAACCAAAGAATGTGACAACATGTCACTTTCTTAAATCTTATAAGTATAATAATTTTAATCTAGTGATAACCTTCATGAAACTTCGAAAATGAATAGTATCCAGAAAGATAATACAATTATCTACATCATAGGAATTTATTTTGAATTTTTAGAGATTATATAATTATCATTTAGTATGACACAAAGATGATGTAGTAATTGTCTTATTAATGAAATATTGACATAATTGATGTTATAAATGCCCAAATAAATTTAATTTGAGACTTTTTATGACATACACTAATTTTCTAGGTTAATATGACATGTTATTGTTGATTTAAGTAACTTGTTTCGAACTTATAATTCTTTTATGTATTTCATAAAAATCATGTACCAAATAGTGTCAAAATTGACATAAATTAGTTTCTAAAACAAATATTATATTATTAATTGTTATTTTATTCCTAAAAATCTAAGGTTCGGCAAAATGACTTATATATGGTTATATATATTAATAATAAACAATTTGGGGTTATTTTTTCTTCTTATAGTATGTTTATTAACCTTATATTATAAGAACACAAGAAGACACGATAATAGTAAAATTATTTAACTTAATGTTAAATCTAAATGATAAGGTTAAAATAGGAACCTAAACATCTCTAAATTTTATTGGATGAGAGGATTGCGACCCATACCCACCTTAGCCTCGAAATAAATCAATTTGGAGCTATTTAATACCGAACTTGACTTTATAATAAAATAATATGTTTAGTTTTTTCAAAGGAGCCCCTCTCCTCCCTTATAAAAGGGCACCTCCTCCCTCTCTTCCTCACACAACTTTGAGCCTTCAAGAACGTCGAACCCCTGAAAAATTCTCTTCACCACTTCCCTAGAAACATCCTAGAGGTTCTGGTCTTCCTCAAAGGCCAATTTTAGTTCCCTAAGAGGAGGTCTCAAAGAGGTGCTTCAAAGAAGAGGTAATTTCCGTTACCAATTCTTTCACCTTTATTTCTTCTTCCACTTCTTCTTCTTAGGTTGTTTCATTTTGAAGTAATAACATAAGTATCACTCATATATTTATATGTGATTATAAGTATGAAACAATCCTATTTTACCATCTATCCATCCTACAGAAAACGAAATCACCGCGCGTGCGTACGTACGAAATACCGTCTCCACGCCGTGCTGAAATCTATTTTCCACCACCACCTTACTTGGATAGGTATAATGGTGTAAATAATAACTATATATTATTATTTTAAATTGATATTGATTCTTAAATAGTATACATACACTCAAATACAGTCCCACGATCATGAGAACGATATCATCGCTCTTGCGTACGTACGGAGAACCGTCTCCACGACGCGATGAGATTCATTCTCCACTTTAACCATTCATGAATGATTATAAAGTATATATAATAAGTATTCATGAAATATATGACATAATAATGATACTGGATTTATGTGATTATATATATGTATGTCATCCACTTAATTCCACTCAACTCAATAAAGAAACGAAAACAGCGTTCATGCGTACGTACGGCCTACCGTCTCCATGAACGGTGTATTTCTTTCCATTTACTGATTTATTATATATATATGTATATTATGAATATATATATATATAAATCATGTTTTATATTCTGGAATTAAGTAATCATGATCTAAGTAATCATATGAATAATTACAAGTCAAAACACGGACGACAAATGAAACAATTTTACCCAAAACGCTCTTTAACATGGAAATTACAAAAGAACGGGTAATATAAAGTCATAAGTGAACCATATATGATATCATATGATTCTGTAATAAGTAAATGACATTATTTAAATCATTATACAGGTGTTTCGGACACTTACGAAGCAAATCGGACCTAAGGTAAGGGAAATGTCACAATCTCATTTTTATCCGAGATTGTTTATTCGTAAGTATTTAATGGGGTGTATTTTATCATCCACATCCATGTTTCATCAATATGTAATATTATTTCCATAAACCTACAATTTTTTAAATCCATTTTTACCCTTTAGTGAGTTTTTAGTAAAATATATGAAAGGAATCTTTAGTCGTTTTTCATACGAGGAACTTTTTTACTTTTCCAACAAAAGTAAGAGGAATGTTTTTTTATCTTATACGGCATGAATGGATTTTTAAAACATTATTTTCAAGAAGTTTCCTTTACAAGTTTTCAAGTTTATTTTTAATCAACTTATTTTAGTTTAAAATTGTATGACATTTAAAGAAAGGAAAGTATTTTTGAAGTTGAAAGGATATTTTCCTCAAGAATGGAGTTCAAGTATTTTATCAAAATTATTTTCCATATAAGATAATAAAGGGTTCTGTTTTTATCCATATAATTAAATTGATTTGATTATGTTGTGATGGAATTATTTTTATGAATTCATTTATCTTATATGAATTGTTTTATGATGTCATGATGTTTAAGAATTCCATTTTTATTACATGGGTTATGCAATGATGTATGATTTATGTTTTTTGTGGCACACATAAGAATGGTATCATTATGAGATGGGTGGGACCTATATCTCCCTCCAATTCATTGGGTAATGATTTTATATCTCATGAGATAGACATGGCTGGAATGGTAGGTTATACCGGTTTAGTGAAACAGGACTGAAATGAGGGTGACTCGGTTCCGAAAGGGACTTTGTCCACTATGATAGTCTTGGAAATGAGTCTTGACTAATAAGATATGATTCTATATGATTATGTGTGTATGCCACAAAGTTTCATGTTTTATGTTATGGTTATTGTGATTACATTTCACTGCCATGAGTTATCCCAGGTTATGAAATTATGATCTCTTTTACAGGTTAAGATTTGCAAAAGTTATATTCTTATGTATATGATGTGATTGATATTTCTTTTGTTTACCCTTACTGGGCATTTGAGCTGACCCTTTTATGTTTTCTTTTCCCCAGGATATAAAGAAAGGTTTTAGGTATATAAAAAAGAAGATCTTTATGGGAGATGTTGAAGATCTTTCACCAGGATTAGAAGATTATATTCCGAGTTTCCAAAGACACTAAACTATTACGATCCTTGTGTGTGTGTTTTTGTTATGTACTAAGTATTCTGTAAATGTAATGTAATGTCAATGTACGTCAGGCTTCGGGTCTCTACAGTTGGTATCAGAGGAAAGGTTTAGTCAACCTTTGGAAACTAGGACGCGAAAAAGTTAGTGAGATCCCTAGAGATATTTCTAAGGTACGTCTACGGATGTCCCTAAGGATAGGTATACATATAGGATATAGTCCTAGCACTACGGTAATGATCTTAGAATTTAACCTAAGATGTTAGATATTGAAGTTACTCCCCCTTTATTATGATTTTTTCCTCTCACACTATTCTTTTTGGGTTTTAGACGATGGCTGGAACCCGAAGTAACCGTGTTGATCAATGAAATAGAAAATGCAATGATTGTCCTCCTGAACAAACAAATGTTATGGGAGATGGAGTATAAAATCTTATTGTTATACTTACACAAGCTATGAATCATTCTAGACTTCCAAATGAGCAGATAAGGGAACAATATTATATTGAGTCCTTCATGAGGCAACGTCCACCTTCTTTCAGTGGGACTTCCAATCCACTTGTTGCTAAACAATGGATCAGTACCACTGAAAAGATATTTTTAGTTCTTCAATGTTCTGAACATGATAAAGTCATCTTAGCAGTATATTTTTTGGAAGGTGAAGCTGATCAATGGTGGAATCTTATCAAGAATACGAGGCAAAGAGATGAAATTGAGTCCATGGAATGGGACGAGTTCAAGAACTTATTTTTCAATAATTACTTCCCTCGTATTCTTCGAACAAAGATGGAGAAGGAGTTTCTTGAACTAAAGAAAAAGGATGATGAATCTTTTGGTATATACGAAGCGAATTTTACAAGACTTGCAAGGTATGTATCTGGCATTATCATCCAACCTGAAAGTAAAGTTGATCGATTTTTTAGTGGCTTAAATCAAAGTCCTCGAAGGGCATTAGCTATAAGAGACTTCAGTAGTTATGAAGAAATTGGGCGTTGTGCTATCAATGTAGAAATGGAAGTTGGTGTTACATATCCATCTCATGGTTTTGACAAGAAACGAAAGATGGAGTTCAAGGAGAAATCTCAAAATAATGGTGAAAAGAAGATGAATGTTTCCTTATGCACAAAGTGTGGAAAGAAGCATGGTGGAGATTGTATTAAAGGGACTAGAAAATGTTTTAAGTGTGGAAAAGAAGTTCATCGAGCAGCTGAGTGTCAATGTAATGGAAAAAGGGTTTCTAATGATGTGAATAAAGCAAACACTGCAGAGAATGCACCACCAACACTTCAATGTTTCAAGTGTAAGGAAATGGGGAATTATGCTAATAAATTCCCTAATCCAAGGGTTAGTGATGATCAACATGAGCAACCCCTTAAAGAAAAGGACAAAGGGAAGTCAGATGCGATCACTATTGGCGATGTTGAATATGAAAACGATGTGGTGGAATGATTAAGTGTTTATGTAATGGGATTCCAAAATAGTTTTGTATATAGTATCGTGGCATATTGGAATATTTATGTATTGGTATAATGTGGTATTCAAAGTGATTGAGATATTTTTAATAATATGATATGCGCATAATGAAGGGAAAATGATAAAATGAAATTTTTAACAGTATTCATGAGCTCGTGATTGATATAAGGACTAAGTGATATCATGGTTTGAGTATATAGAATTTTGAGGATTTTGGTATGTGGAAAGTGTAACCTTTTAACTACATTCATGTTTTTACTATGGTTCAATGGGTATTCAATAGAATACATGATTAAGTCCTTTGAATGTTTGGAATGTGACAAACAAGATATATCTTATGATATATGGGGATCAACGATGGTATTAAATCTCTGAGAGTGGACTGATGTATTATTGATAAGCCTAAAGATTAGAATGGATTATGTTGGACATAAGTTAGGATAAAATGTTTTTCGATATTATTGATGGGATGTTATAGTAATATAGCTTTAGAAAAAGGACAACCTGCAGGACGGGCGAAAGCCCATCGCGTCGGACAAGGCCGTGGGAATCGAACCCACAACCGAGGTGCGACTGTCCTTTATCGCCTACCACTGGCCTATAGGATGTCCCTGTTTAGTAAAAACTAGTTTTATTATATTAAGCAGTATGATATATGAAGTATAAGTCCATTTTAGGAACCATATATGATTAATCTCACTATAGAATGACTTATGTATATTTAATAACTTTTTCTAACCTTTTTTTGAGATAGATGGAATGACCCGTCATTCTATCACATGATCTGCTAACACTTCACGAATAAAAAATTCAACTTCATTTATTTAAGAGATGAAGTAGAAATTGTTCAAGGCACGAACAACAGTGAGATTGTTCCAAAATAAAGTAAGTATTTATTCTAATTCAAATTCTTCAACTTTAGGGAAACGATCTTGAAAACCAAAAATGTTGTCCTAGTGCTCTTATATCTGATTAATCAGATGGTACCTTAGATCGTCACATATTTATGGCTTTGCGATTATTGGCTTTTTTCATAGCCATGTTCTCTACCACTCCCCATCAGAACATGATGGTTAGATTTCTCTTCCATATCCATATTTTAACCTATGTGGAAACCCACTGATTAGTTTATTTGGGTAACCGTTACGTTTCATACTTTTGTTTTTAATGATTGGTTTTGGTATTACTTTTTACGATGTGGGTTTCTATTAAAGAAACTTTCGAATAGTAAACCATTTATAACCCCAACAAATTTCGAGGGCAAAATTCATTTTAAGGGGGGTAGAATGTAACACCCCGAGATTTTATGAAAAATATTCTTTTAATTTCACTAATGTCTTGTGTTGTATTCTACACCAATATTACCCTTGCGCTATACACAACACCGTATTAGCTTGCAGTATACGCAACACTAGTCTTGGATCGTGTTACACACAATTTTGATAATAGTTATTCTACGTAACATTGAGTATATATATATATATATATATATATATTCAATGTATAAATGAAATATGGTTGGATTCTGTTATACGAAACAACTAAGGATTCTTTCACAACACGCAACCCTGACTTGGCATGCATTACACGCAATCACGACCTTCCTCGATAGCGTGTGTTGTACGCAATACCGAGTTTTAATAAACAATGATATATTATTATAATATTGTCATGAACAAGCCGTTATGAATAGTATTAACTAAATTTTTAATTTTATAATATTATTATTATTCATCTTACACATTTTCTAGAACATGGTATAAGAACAAAATAATTTTTTCGGGTAAAATAAGTATTTTTCAAAAAATGCAGTTTTGCCGCCTTTTGATGGCACACCCACTTTAAATATAGTTTTTGACATGTTTATATGTTCAATTTGACAAAATAAAATTCTTATTTTGAATAATTATATATAAATTTACATTAGATAAAGTTTTAATATTTTTCCGATAACTTTCATATCTTAATGAATAGTAAAAACACGCTATATTTTAATTAAAAACAACTTTTTTAATTATAATATATTATGTGGTTAAATTATAATATTTAATGGTTTTAAAGTATAAATAGAATATATTTTTACCATTTAATATAATGTATGACACTATAATTGATTTTACTTTGAATTCGTAGGTTAAATCAATTCAATCTTTTGCAATGTTTTAAAGAAAACCCGTTTTCTTTCGACAATGGTATTAATTTTAATTTAATTTCTGCAACTTTTGTGTATTGAATGTGGAAAAATGGATTCCATATTTGGAATCAGTGGATCCAAATTATGTTAATAAGATACTTTTTATTTTTGGGAATTATGAATAGTAACTACGGTAAATTTTATTTACCATAGTTAAAGGTAAATGGGGTAATTAAGGTTAAATATAATATTTTAAAATTACCCTAACAAATGTAAAAATCCTATTGGATGACTAAAAGTCGACCCATATCACCTAAGGGTCGTATTAGATTTATTTAATTAAATATTTTCAATGAAAATAATTTAATTATTATTAAAACCAAAGAATGTGACAACATGTCACTTTCATAAATCTTATAAGTATAATAATTTTAATCTAGTGATAAAATTCATGAAACATCAAACATGAATAGTTTCCTGAAAGCTAATACAATTTTATACATCATAGGAATTTATTTAGAATTTTTAAATATTAAAAAATTATAATTTATTATGACACAAAGATGATGCAGTAATTGTCTTATTAATGAAATATTGACATAATTGATGTTATAAATGCCCAAATAAATTTAATTTGAGAATTTTTATGACTTACACTAATTTTATAGGTTAACATGACATGTTATTGTTGATTTAAGTAACTTTTTTCGAACTTATCATTATGTTATGAATTTCATAAAAATCATGTACCAAATAGTGTCAAAATTGACATAAATTAGTTTTTAAAACAAATATTATATTATTAATTGTTATTTTACTCCTAAAAATATATGGTTCGGCCAAATGACTTATATAAGGTTATATATATTAATAATAAACAATTTGGGGTTCTTTTGGCGTCTTATAGTATGTTTATTAACCTTATAGTATAAGAACACAAGAAGACACGGTAAAAGTAAAATTATTTAACTTAATGTTAAATCTAAATGATAAGGTTAAAATGGGAACTTAAACTTGTCTAAATTCTATTGAATAAGAGGATTTCGACCCATCCCCACCTTAGCCTCGAAATAAATCAATTTGGAGCTATTTAAAACCGAACATGACTTTATAATAAAATAATATTTTTAGTTTTTCCAAAGGAGCCCCTCTCCTCCCTTATAAAAGGGAACCTCCTCCCTCTCTTCCTCACACAACTTTGAGCCTTCAAGCTCGGCCAAACCCTGCCAAATTCTCTTCTACACTTCCCTAGAAACATCCTAGAAGTTCTGGTATTCCTCAAAGTCCAATTTTAGTGCCCTAGGAGGAGGTCTCAAAGAGGCGCTTCAAAGAAGAGGTAATTTCCGTTACCAATTCTTTCACCTTTATTTCTTCTTCCACTTCTTCTTCTTAGGTTGTTTCATTATGAAGTAATAACATCAGTATCACTCATATACTGATATGTTATTATAAGTATGAAACAATCCTATTTCACCATCTATCCATCCTACGGAAAACGAAATTACCGCGCGTGTGTACGTACAGAATACCGTCTCCACGCCGTGGTGGAATCTATTTTCCACCCCCACATTACTTGGATGGGTATAATGGTGTAAATAATAACTATATATTATTATTTTAAAGTGATATTGATTCTTAAATAGTATACATAAACTCCAATACAGTCCCACGATCATGAGAACGATATCATCGCTCGTGCGTACGTACGGACTACCGTCTCCACGACGCGATGAGATTCATTCTCCACTTTAACCATTCATGAATGATTATAAAGTATATATAATAAGTAATCATGAAATATATGACATAATAATGATACTGGATTTATGAGCATATATATATGTATGTCATCTACTTAATTCCGCTCAACTCAATAAGGAAACGAAAACAGCGTTCATGCGTACGTACGGCCTACCGTCTCCATGAACGGTGTATTTCTTTCCATTTAATGATTTATTATATATATATGTATATTCTGAATATATATATATATATATAAATCATGTTTTATATTTTGGAATTATGTAATCATGATCTAAGTAATCATATGAATAATTACAAGTCAAAACACGGACGACAAATGAAACAATTTTACCCAAAACGCTCTTTAACATGGATATTACAAAAGAACGGATAATATAAAGTCATAAGTAAACCATATATGATATCATATGATTCTGTAATAAGTAAATGACATTATTTAATTCATTATACAGGAGTTTCGGACACTTACGAAGAAAATCGGACCTAAAGTAAGGGAAATATCACAATCTCATTTTTATCCGAGATTGTTTATTCGTAAGTATTTACTGGGGTGTATTTTATCATCCACATCCATGTTTCATCAATATGTAATATTATTTCCATACACCTACAATTGTTTAAATCCAATTTTACCCTTCGGTGAGTTTTTATTAAAAGATATGAAAGGAATCTTTTGTCATTTTTCGTACGAGGAACTTTTTGACTTTTCCAACAAAAGTACGAGGAATGTTTTTTTAACTTATACGGCATGAATGGATTTTTAAAACATTATTTCCAAGAAGCTTCCTTTACACGTTTTCAGGTTTATTTTTAATCAACTTCTTTTTGTTTAAAATTGTATGACATTTAAAGAAAGGAAAGTATTTTTGAAGTAGAAAGGATATTTTCCTCAAGAATGGAGTTCAAGTGTTTTATCAAAATTATTTTCCATCTAAGATAATAAAGGGTTATGTTTTTATCCCTATCATTACATTGATTTGATTATGTTGTGATGGAATTATTTTTATGAATTCATTTATCTTATATGAATTGTTTTATGATGTCATGATGTTTAAGAATTCCATTTTTATTACATGGGTTATGCAATGATGTATGATTTATGATTTTTGTGGCACACATAAGAATGGTTTCATTATGAGATGGATGGGACCTATATCTCCCTCCAATGCATTGGGTAAATATTTTATATCTCATGAGATAGACATGGCTAGAATGGTAGGTTATACCGGTTCAGTGAAATAGGACTGAAACGAGGGTGACTCGGTACAGAAAGGGACTTTGTCGACTAAGATAGTCTTGGAAATGAGTCTTGACCAATAAGATATGATTCTCTATGATTATGTGTGTATGCCACAAAGTTTCATGTTTTAAGTTATGATTATTGTGATTACATTTCACTGCCATGAGTTATCCCAGGTTATGAAATTATGATCTCTTTTACAGGTTAACATTTCCAAAAGTTATGTGCTTATGTATATGATGTGATTGATATTTGTTTTGTTTACCCTTACTGGGCATTTGAGCTCACCCTTTTATGTTTTCATTTCCCCAGGATATAAAGAAAGGTTTTAGGTATAAAAAAAGAAGATCTTTATGGGAGATGTTGATTATCTTTCACCAGGAATAGAAGATTATATTCCGAGTTTCCAAAGACACTAAACTATTACGATCCTTGTGTGTGTGTTTTTGTTATGTACTAAGTATTCCTCAAATGTAATGTAATGTCAATGTACGTCAGGCTTCGGGTATCTACATTAGGTTACATATAAAAGTCATTTAGGTTCCTTGGGATTTAATTTCTATATTAATCTTATATCTACCCTTAAAAATGGAATAACTATACAGTCTACTTCCACCACCAGAATAACCAATGCATTGAAGATATATTGTGGGGCTCACCTATGATATCATGAGCTATGATGGGGATCAATCTATCATATCCTAATCTATAATGGGGATCCACAAATCATATTCTAATCTATGATGGTCTCAATCAATTATATCTTAATATATAATGAGGATCGACTTAAGAAATCATGAATAAAATAAAACACTTTTAAACCAATGAAAAAAACACTTTCACATATCAAAATACCATTTTCCTGTAAAACCCACATTTAAAATATAAAAAAATACACATTATAATGATACAACTTCCTTAGAAAAGAATTATAAAAACATATAAATGAATCATTAAATCATTAAATAATGATGAAATTGTGAAAGTCCATTCATGTCGTGTGTGTTATTTTTTTATTTTGTCCCTACAAAAGTAGAAAGAGTAATTTTAAATGAAAGATTTTAAAAGAATCCCCTTACATCAAACCTTAAAAAGATTAATTTTTGAATGAAAATTATAGAAATATGAAGAAAAAAATAATTTTACAACATTATTTTCTTTATAAATACATTAATAAAAATAATTTTAAAATTATGGAAAAGAAATTGAATGATTTAAAAATTAATTATTTAAAACATGTATGATAAGGTTTATTTAGTTTAAAGGTCTCTTACCATGAGTATGAATCATAATTTACTTTATTTATCTTCATAAATGATATACATAGGTTTAATATTTACTTAATTAATAATTTTTTTTGATTTTTATTATTCCTTTAATTTTACAAATTACCATGTTATAACAATTATTTAATTATTTATGTTTTCATCAGACATTTTGACGATATTCAATTCTTGAGTCAAAAATGGATTTAGTAAGATATATATATCCAAAGTTGTCATTAGTAAATAATATTCAGAATAATATTAATTAAATAATAATATGTTTTATACATCAATTATACTTTTAAATCAATCTAATATTTATATCTATATGGAAAATTAATTATCATAAAATCATGGAGACGGTAACCCAAATGTTCCCATGAGCAACACATCCATTTTTGAAGGATCATTATGTAAGGAATGTAAGTGTTATTTTAAAATTTAATATTATTTATAATATCATTAATATCATATTAATAAGTTAAATATACTTATATTGATTATCCATGTGACATTATGATGAAAAAATGATCACATCAGTTTGTGGAGGTGATTATTTTCATGTACGGACAGACGACGTTATCATTTTTTTTGTGCATGGAAAGGTAAAAAACTAAAAGATATATTATTATTTAATAATGATAAATATTTAATTATTATAATTAATAAAAATTAACTTCATCATTATAACTAGTCTTGATATACGATGATATAATATGAATTAAATCCGTTCACGGGGTGGTAACCTATCGTACATATGAATGATTAAAATTTTTCACATTAGATGAAATTTGATATGTATTTATGTGATGATATTATCATAGTAAAAAATAATTATATTTAGTATAATATTTTTGTTATTTCATCATGGTTGATGAAGTTTTGAATGAAGTGGAAGTAGAAGTAAAACATAAATACTCGATTAAAAATAGTTCATCTTCCTTGGACCACCAACATTCCATTAAAACTTATTACCAATAAGGATGGTGTTCTGCCTCCAAAAAGAGATCTATAATTTTTTTAGTGATTATGGTGATGGATTTGGTTAGGTATTTTTTGAACTAAATATGTTTTAAACTATGAAGACAAGATAAGAAGAGGTACCCTTTTGTAAGAAATGGGATGGGAACTCTTGGAATTATTCATAATATTATATTAATATCATTTTCTATTAAAAATGAAAAAAATGATTTAATTATAATATATTATTATTATGGTCTGATATAAATTCATCCAATGAAATTTATAAATGTTTTTTGTATTTCTTAATCCTTATCTTTTGGAATTTATCATTATTAAACCTTTTTAACTCTTACATTGAAAACATGTGTTTTTACTCTTTATAGATTTATATATTGTAATGAACAATATTTCCTCGAGCCATTAAATTTTGAAAATATGTTTTCTTGTGGTGTTCTTGGGTGTCTTAGTGTTTTGTTTCAAAATTATGCATAAAAAATGTTTCCAGAAACTGTTCCACCAAAACAGTGGCACTGTGATGGTGGCACACTCGGATAGTGGAAACGTAATGATTTCACACTAAGACGATGACACCGTGATGGTGGAACACCAAAAACAGTGGCACAATCATGGTGGCACACTTAAACTATTGCATTGTGAAGTTGGAACACTAAAATGGTGGAACCAACATGGTGGAACACCAAAACAGTTGAACATTGAAATTGTGGCATCGTGATAGTGGAACACAAAAATGGTTCCACACCCAATGGTGGCTCACCCTTTTCCAAATTCCCAAATTTTTCTAGTTTCTCCTAGTTTTTATAGTTTCAACTCTCTTACATTTTATTTTATTTAAATTCAGTTTTAATCCTTGTTTGGGTGTTTTTAAGGCTGTTTCAAAAGATATTAATTATATATTGAATTTTTTAACACTCCTGGTATATTGAGATATTCAAACCCCATGATCATGACCATGATCCCACATTAATGGATTTTTAAACAATTTCTATTCCATTGATATAGGATATGAATTTTTCTAAAGAGGAAGTCCTCCACTCAATTTTCTATTGGTGTGACTAGAGCTCTTCCTACCAGTGGAGTTTCCTGTTGTGACATATCCATCGATCTAGTTCCATTGGGGTCCTTCATGCTACTCATGAGACACCCCTATTTTGGCACAAATAGGAGTGTTGGTTGTCTGTTATTTCCTGTAGGGATTTATCTACCTCCCTTTATTTCTGTATCATGTGGGGTGGGTGTAGTAATGTTAATTCCTGAAAAATGACCAAATATTTTGTATTAAAAATTAATAAATTAAGGGAAAAGAATATGATGATTAATAGATAACATTCATCATTGATATACCATCAAGTAAGTGATGACGTTATGTATACTATTTTAATTATTATTCAAAAACTTTTTTTTCAATTTTAAAGGATGTAAGGCCTTCTGAAAAACATGTCCATTGCTAGTATTTTCTTTTGCAGTTGTGGTGTTTTGTATTTTTTTGTAAATCTTTGACAAATGGTTGTAACATGAAATTTTCTTAATCGAGCATACTTGGATAAATAAATGGATTCTATAGGATCAAACCTGTTATGTGATAACCCATGTTATTTAAAGTTGAATTAAAGAACCCATATTGGTAAATTAGGATATGCGTGGCTTAATAGTGTCGTAGTGTGTGGTGTCTGGTTGGGTTTTTCACTTTGTGGTGGTTGTGTAAAGTTTCTGTGTTTAACCTTATTAAGGGTACGATGGGTGGACATAAGGGTTGGTCTTGTGAATGGGGAAGTTTTTTTGTTTGTAGTGGGGCTGTTATGATTGGTGGAGCTTTGTTGTGGGAATTGTGTATTGGGTGGTACATGAGTAATAATGGAATATTAGATTGAGAGATTGTTTGATAGTGGAATATATGGTCTTTTGTGTAGTGGAACTACATCTAAGAAATGATTGGGTAACAGGGATGTAGGACATAGTTGTTTCATTATTTCATGTTTACGGTTGTCTAGGAAAGGATGGTGTGTAGTGGGATTACAAGCAGGTTGTTTTCTATTTGATTTTATGAATGGGTGTTAATGTGGAAACCCCTTAACCTGATCCCTCTTCCCTAGTTTAATGTTGGAAATGTCAAAAGTTTTACTCGTTCTCTCAATATTGGTTTGTTATTTTTCCTAGAATGGGTGAAATCCGGGAATAAACATGAACCCTCTTTAGTTAATCAGGCTCTTCCACTTATGAGAATCGTTTCTTGCGTTTTCATTGTTAGTATCTGATGTTGGGATGGAATGAATAAATGAATAATTGAGAAATTCAGAAAAAATTGGTAAAATGGATTGGTTGGGGTATACTTAGACTTATGGAAGTGACTATCATTTGTGGTGATACATGTATGTAGTGTTAGAAGCAATGGTGGGTTGGGTGGACTGGTTTGTTGTTTGGGAACCCTTAGGTTGGGAGAAGTATTTTTTACCTCTATGTATCAACTTGTAGTTCCTTTTGATTTTCAATTAATACCCTAACCATGTTGATCACAACGTTCCAAAAACCCATATTTCATGGGGGAGGGAGTCTTTTCTAACATCATGGTGGGAGGATGGATGGATGGTTACTGACATTATTCCTCACACCATCTTTTAGTTCATATTGCTTGAGAATATCTTTCAATTCTATAATTTCGTGAGGTTTACTATATCCTAAAATCCATCAAACAGGTTGTGGTGTGGGTGAGGGGCCCATGTGTTTGCAGGTCAGGTTTGTTTCCTAGGTGTATTCGGGATGAGTCCTATGTGTTTTTAAGAATAAGGTAAAGTTTTTGAGACCCATGTGCTTGCGGGCTAGGTTTTTTACCTAGGAGTCCTTGGGATGAGGTCCATGTATTTTTGGGTGATAGGTGTTGTTTTTGTGACCTAGGTGTCTGTGGGTGGGATATGTGTGTCTTGGGGCCTAGGTGTGTGTGGTATGTTGTGGGATTGGTAATTCATTTGGGAAGAGGGGTAGTGTCAAGTCGTTATCTGTTCAATAGGAGAAAATAAATTATGGGAAAGTGTTGTGGGGTACCCAAATCATAGAAGTGATTATATTATTATCTTCCATGGCTTGCATTATTTGGGTAGTGTGCCTTGGTGAGCCTGGGATGGTTTGTTTTTCTCATTAGGTGTTTTTGGCTTATTCTATTTTCATAGGGGGGTTTATTATGCTTCTGCCAATTGTGCATGAGTGACTTTGATTTCCATAATGAGTATGCTTGTATGCTCACCATATGAAATAGATCATTTTTTTCTGGTTTCCAGGATGTCTTTGAGGACCATTCTAGGCTTTACTTTCTAAGTTATCAAGATAGTTTTTTTGCTTCTACTTAATCATTTTTTGGCACCTTGTTTTGGAGTCTTTGTTGTAACTATTTGGAAGTTTATGTTTAATTCATGCATGGGTTGGATTTTGGTTTCCCATATATAAATATTTTAGTGTTGTTTGGGATTCTTACCATATTATCTCCTGATCATGCTTTCATTAAAAAGGGTAATTCCTTCCATTTTGTGTGATATTCTATAACCTTTGTGCTAGTAGCCACTCCAAAGCCTATTGGAGGTAGGACAGGGGGTTCATTATCTATCCTTCATCATGAAGAAGGAAGGACATGTCACTTTGTTATCCCTTCCCTCATCTTGAAGAAGGTGGGTCCAGATATAATGGTATCGAAGGTGATGGTTGAGAGATATGTTGGATTTTAGAGTTAGGTAAAGTGAGGGTTGAATGGGATGATAGGGAAATAGTGTAATGAAATCTTGTTGCTTGAGATAGGGCAGGGACGACCATATAGGACACATGATTTTAGGCCCCCCTCGGGATTCAAGAAAGGACACTAAACCTACAGAATGACCAAGTGGGGTAGAAATGATTGAAGGAAAGAGTCCCTAAGAAAGGTACATGCATCATAATTAATTTTGTTATTTTTTGTCTGGAGTGATTTGTGAATTTAATTTAAATAAATCGTTAAAATAATTCAGAAAATAAATTTTCCACACTACATAGGAATAAGAGTGACTTGTTTACCCTTTGCATCTATGGTACTCAGACGTCGCCCACATGTGGTATGCGTAGCTAAGGCCTATCTGGCCTACATAGTTAGTCATAAGAATTTTGATCAAGAGGTGAAATATTACATGTGGTAGAAGACCATTCAGGCCTTCCAGCGACATACCCTAAGGAAGTACGAAGGTACTGTTTCACACTTACAAATAGAGGGCCAGCTTGAGGAGCTGGTGATCACCTATTCCTTGATCTATGATCCAAGGGAGTATTGGGTTCCATTTTAAGTGATCCATATGAATGGAGTGGTGCGTCACCGGTGGACTCTCTACTTTAGGAATAGGAAGGAGACCGATGTTTTGTGGGTTGACATTGAGAAGGAGTTTCTGGATGGATTTATTTCCTCGACGATGAAGGTTGAGAAGAGATGAAGCCATATGATGTCATCTTTTTCATCAATTGGTTGTAATCTGTGAATTAAATTATAGAGCAATTCTATAGAAGAGTCGTGTCTTTTGATATGGATAGAAAACATGTAGATTTTTTTGGCGAGCACAGTCATCAGGAGGGAAACCAACGTGTAGAGGTTAGTCTTTCTATGTTATCCATACCATTAGAGGGGTCAACCGGTGCTCTTATTTTGGAGGATCTAAGAGATTTCAGCGAGTTATTGGATGTTTTCAAAAAATATGTTTTGACTCTACCCCCATGATGTAATGTTGAGTTTAGAGTATACTGGAAACACAATGAATGTCTGATTTTGATAGATCCCTATTAAATGGAACCTTCTGAGTAGCGAGAGTTGTGGATTCATCTTGATGTCCTGATGAAAAAGGGTTTTATTCTTCCAAGTGTGTTAATGTGGGGTGATCTATTATTGTTCTTGAAGAATGAATATGGTGGATTGATCCTATACATAGACTACTAGAGAATGAATCTTGTAATTTTCAAGAACCGTTAGCCTCTCCCGAGAATATATGACACTTTCGACTAGTTAAGGGGAGATGTTTGGTTCTCCAAGATCGATCTATGGTCTGGATATCACATGTTGATGGTGAAATAGGGTGACATACTGATGTCTTTTTTAGGTGTAGGTATGGGCACTTAGATTTCATGGTCATGCCCTTCGGTGTTAGTAATGCACCAGTCGTGTTTATGGGGCTCATGAACACTGTCTTCCACAAGGTCCTGGATTGATTCTTTGTCGTGTTCATCAATTATATTATGATTTATTCAATGTCAAAGGAAGAGAATTATGAGTACCTTAGGATAATCTTAGTGGTCATCCGTAACCACCAGATCTATGGGAAGTTGTCCAAGTTCATGTTCTGGATATGAGAAGTGCACTTCATTGGACATGTGGTGTCATAGTAAGGGATAACATTGGACCAATCAGTGGTCGAGTAGGTTGTTAATTGGGTAGCACCCTAGAATTTGGTAGAGGTTTTCATATTCCTGGTCTAGTAGGCTATTAACAGAGTTCCATACCTGACTTATATTGAGTTTTGGTTTCATTGAAAGCTATGACCAAAAAAGACCAAGAATTCATTTGGTCGGGGAAATGCTAGGAATATTTCATCTACCTAAAGGGGAATCTGGTTTGTGTTCCAATAAATAAGTTTCCATAAAAAGGGGTGATGTTTGAGTAATTTTATGATTTCTCTGGTATAGTCTTGGGTTGAGTGTTGATGTAGTAGTGGGGAGTGATCTCTTATGGGTCATTGAAATAACGTCCACATGAACATAACTATTCCACCAACGAATTGGAGCTTTGAGCAATCTTATTCACACTAAAGTTGTGGCAACATTACCTCATTGGGGAGTGTTGTGTGAACTTCATATATCACAAGAGATTGAGGTATATCTTCTACTAGTGATAAATAAACATGTTGGTACGATATTGGTTGGAGGTTCTCTAGGACTACCTCTTTTAGGTCTCTAACATCTTGGTAAAAGGGAATGTGGTCGCCGATTCCTTAAGAAGGAAGTCACATAATGAGGTATTTCGGGAATCCCCACATGCTTGGAAGGCAATAGGGGAGTTGTTCAATTTTTATTTGGATGTGAGAGTGGATGGTGATAGTGGCTCTATATTTTAGATGAAATTGAATTCTTATTTGGTGGAGTAAGTGGAGGTGTCTCAGTGGGGAGACTGAGAGACATAAGTGATGTGTGATCGAACTATCAAGGGTGATGCTTCAGAGGGATAGTGATAGGATAGTCAGAATCAAATGTTCATCAGTGGGAAGCTGTTTATCCCAGTGGAAATGCATGAGGTAGTTCTAAGTGAGTTCCATATCTCACCCATGGTGGTGTATCTTGGAATTATAAAATATACCGAGGCTTGAGAGAACAATTTTTTTTGGCCCAGGGTGAAATGGGAAATGGAGGTATTTGTGGAGAGGTTCCTAGTTCCTCTGTACGTGATGCCTAAGAACCATGTTTCAGATTGTCTGTTTCATCCCTTATATCATCTTGAGTGGAAGTGGGATGAAATATCAATTGATTTTATCATAGTATTTCCACGGACCCAGTTAGGATGAAATTCTTTTTGGGTAGTATTGGATCGGTTGACGAAGTCATCTCACTTCATAGAGATTAAAGAGTCATGCGTAGTGGATGCCTTAGCATAGAGATATGTGGATGGGTGCTGTGAGTGCATGGAGTTCCCAGATCCATTGTATCATATCAGGATTCATTTTTTATATTGTCATTCTAGAGGGGACTAAAACATGCTTTTGGCACCCAGTTATGACTTAACACTGCTTTCCACCATCAAAGAGATGGGAATACATAAAAGACCATACAAAGTTTGTAGTATATTTTTTGGGTTTCCATACTAGACTTTGGAGGATCATAGTTGTGACACTTTCTTATGGAATAGTTTTATTATAATAATAGATATTAATTCAACATTGGCATGGTACCATTCAAGGATTTTTACAGAAGGAAGTGTCATTCACCCTTATGCTTGATAAAGGTTGGAGAATCAGCTACCCTTAGACCCGACCTGGTGAAAATCACAAAAAAGAATTTTCAAATGATGCACGAGAGGATAAATGTGGCCTATCCCTGATAGAATTTGTATGGTGATCCGAGAAGTAGGACTTTAGAGTTTGAGGATGGGGACCATGTATTCTTGAAGGTTTCCCATCAATGTGGGAAGCATATGTTTGGAATAGGGAACACGATTTCTTCTAGATTAATTGGACCTTTGGAGATGTTTGACTGAGTTGGGGAGGTGGAATATCAACTTGCATTTCCATCGCTATTAGTGTGGATCCATGATATCTTCCATGTCTCTTATCAACATGGATATCTTCACAATGAGTCCCACATCAAAGACTGGAGAGAGTTGGATATCGAGGATGACACGACCTTCATGGAGCGACCAATAAGAATCATGGATCATGAGGAGAAGGTGCTTCATGGATGAAACATTCTTTTGTTTTGTGTTTTATGGAGGAATGGTGGCCTCTAAGAGAATATATGGGAGTGAAAATTATATATGTGTTCCCAGTACATAGAGTTGTTTTGATTCATTCCCTTATGTATTTCATAGTGCTTTTCTAATTATGTAATGCTTGAACTATATTGTAGTGAGATGATTGTTTACCAATTCTATAAATGTGTGTGAAAATTCCTGACTCTGGGGAGGTGTGGAACTTATCTTTAATCAAGACTCATTAATGTGGATGTGATTCAACCCATATAGGAATGTCAGTGATACCCAAAAAGGATAGTATCATGACATGGATGAAGGAGCTCTCTAATCCATGATTCTGGATAGTGTATCCTTTGGAATTGTTGTGGTTTTTTGGGGTAGTAGTGGTCCAGGAGGTGTTGTTGGATGTTGAGGTTTTCTCTATAGTTCTCAAACAATGCAGGGTTGTTTTTCCCTAAGAGGTATATTACATGGAGTTTTTTCCGACCCCTATTTTTTTAGTTTAGTTTTAAATTCTCATGGACTAGAATAGTTTGAGAGATATTTCATGTAATGACCCATATATCCATGGACCATTATTTTTTTAAAATCGAATGCTTGAGTTTTTCATGGGATTCACAGTGGTTTGTTTCAGAAGTTTCCCAAAAATCCAATTTCACCAAATAGTTTCACTAAAACAGTGGAATCATGATGGTTGATCACCAAGATAGTGGTACATGGAGACAGTGGCACACTGAGATAGTGGAACACTGAGACGGTGGCACACTATGATGGTGGAACATCAATATGGTGGCACACTAAAATGGTGGCACACCGAAATAGTGGAACCGTGATAGTGTCACACCAAATGGTGGATCAACCTTTACCAAATTCACAGTTTTTTCCAATTTGTGCCAGTTTTTCCATTTTCATCCCTATTATGTTTTATTTGACGAAAACCATCTTTTAAACCTTTTTTGGATATTTTTAAGATAATTTTAATGAATATTAAGTATATCTTTAATATTTGAACACTTTTGGGACTTTGAGATATTTAAATTGCATGATCTTGACCACAATCCCATGTTAATTACATTTGAAATCATTTCTGGTCTATTGATATAGTATAATACATTTTATAAATATGAGGTCCTATTCTATTTTTCTATTATTTCTCCTAGAGCTATACCCCCCATGGAGTCACGTGTTATACCATAGCCATCAATCTAGTTACATTGGAGTCATTCTTGTGGCTTGCATGACCCCCCTATTTTGGAACAAAGAGTAGTTTTGGAATCATGATGTTTTAAATAAGGATACTTCTACCTTTTTTATTTGTGTATCATGAGGGGTGGGTGTAGTAATGTTTCTTTATTCAGAATGGATGAATACTTTTACTTAACATGAAATAAATTTGGCGAAAATAATATGACAATCAAAAGATTACATTGGTCATTGTAATAATAACAGGGAGGTGATGATGTTACATATACTATTTTAATTGTTATCCATGACCCTTGTGTTTAATTGTATGGGCTGTAATGCCTTCTGAAAATCATGACCATTTCGGGTATTTGCTTTCACACCGGTGGTGTTTGATATTTTTTTATTTTTCTTTTATAAATGAATGTAACGTTAAATCTACTTAATCACATATACTAAGTTGATTAAGTGGTTTCCCTAGGATTAATCATGTTCTATGATCACACTTGTTATTTTAAGTGGAACTAAAGAAACCCTATTTCTAAATCTGAATATTCATGGTTTAATGGTGTGGTTGAGTGCTGTGTTTGGATTGATTTTGTACATTGTGGGGGTTGTGTTAAGCATCTATTGGTATCCTTTTTATGGGTAAGAAGATTAAATATAAGGATTGGTCCTGTGAATGTGGAAGGGTGTGTGTGTGCAGTGTCGTTATTGTGATGGGTGGTGATTTTTTGTGGTCACTATATATGGGGTCGTAAAGGAGGTATGATAGAGTCTTAGGTTGAGATATTGTTTGATTATGGATTTGATGGATTTTTTTTTCTAGTGGGACTACTTCTGGGCTGTGGTTGGGTAGTAGTGTTATAGGATTGGGTTGTTTCATGATTACATGTTTATGGGTGTCATGGAAAGGTGGGTTAGTAGTGGGACTGCATGAGAGTTGTTTCATATTTTTATATAAATGGGTTTTTAAATTGAAATCCCTTACCTTTGTCTCTATTCCCTTGTTTAATGTTTTTAGTGCATAATGTTTCACCCATTCTCTCGAGATCAGTGCCTAATTGTTACTTGAATGTGTGAAATCATGGAATAAGCATGAAACAACTTCAGTTAATCAGACTTTTTTCATTCTCAGAATGATTTCTCAAGTTGTGGTTGTTAGTTTCCCATGTAGAGATAAAGTGAATAAATGAATAATTGATAAATTCAGAATAAAAATTTGTTAAATGGATTGGATAGGGGTATATGTCCACTTATGAAAATGACCGTTGTTCGTGGTGATAAATGCATATAGGGTTAGTAGCAAAGGTGGTTTTTTTGGGATGGTTGATTTTTTTGCAAACCCATAGGTTGGATTTAGTGTTTTTTACCTATATTTATAAACCTGTAGTTCCATGTGATTTTCAATATGTGCCACACCCATATTGAGCACTACATGATGAACACCTCCATTTCATGGGGGAGGGTGTCCTTCTCAATATACTACTGGGAGGATGGATGGATGGTTACTGACATTATTCCTCACACCATCTTCTGATTCATACCACTCAAACATACTTGGTAATTGTGTAATGGATTGAGGTTTACTATACCCAATGACCATCTTCTGGGGACTATTTGAGGTAGGACTTAGGGGGGGTCATTATCTTTCCTCCATCATGATGAATGATGAGTGTGGCACATTATCATCCTTTCACTCATCTTGAAGAATGTGGGTCAAGACATACAGTTACTATAAAATGATAAAATTTCCATAAATAAATTTTAGAAGATCATTTAAACTTTATTAAAATCATCATTAATAATTTTATATTGTTTTGGATTTGTATAAATTTAAAAAATATTAATTATCTTAAAATATTATTAATGTCAATTTTGACACTATTCATTACAATACTTCATAAAAATATCATAAAACAATATCTGTTGACTAAAATGATTTTGAAAACATATCCAAAATATGTGAAGCTAATCTATAAAATTTATTCATGACTTTAATGTTTCAAAATAATATTTATTTTAACATTTTAAATATCATTTACATGATATTTCCATCAATTGAACAATTATTGCATCATTATTGTGTAATTATTTAAGGTAATTATTTCCTTAATAAAAATTAAAAATAAATTTTCACGATGAAGATAAATATTTTTTATTTTAAAATAAAATTTATAGTCAAACATATCCCATATATATCAATATATTTTAAATATTTATCTTTTTTAGAACAAAAGTATGATATGTTTGAATCTTATTGAAAAAAATATTATAAAGCCTATAATATCACCCAAAAGGAAATAAGTGGTCACATAAAATACCCCTTAATAATTATGGACAAAATATGCCACTCCAATAAACAATTTTCAATTTTTAGGGTCACATTATAATATTTATAATACTATTTTACCCTTAATTACCCGATTCACTAATAACTATGGTAATAAAGAAAATTCAAAGTTGATATTAATATTCGCCAAAAATAAAATGAACCCATTTACTAAATTTGGTACTTAATTTTCCAAACATGGAATCCATTATTGAATATTTAAAACACATAAGTAGATAATGTTAATTAAAAATTAATCATGTTGATGGTGTGAGAAAATGTGATTTTAAACTGAAAACATGCAAAAAGTTGACGTGATTTCATATAAAAATTATATATATAAATTATTTAAATGAACTTCATTGAATTAATATATTTTTATTGATATAATTTTACATTAAATCAAATTTCAAATATAATTTAAGAATATAAATTATTTACAAGAAAAGACTATTTTCAAATAAAAAGCAGTATTTTTCCATATTTAACAAAAAATTAAACATATCTGATAAATAACAAAAATTCAAAAAAAATATTAATATTAAAATTTTAAATAATATGAGTATTTCTTCAAATATAATTTATAATAGTGTAAATGTTTATCATTAAAATAAGTTCACCATCAACAGGCGACAAAACTATCTTTAGAAAAATAAATAATTTATAATTAAAAGTTTATTTATTCTTATCTTATTCCAAAAATATATATTGAATAAGTGTCAAAAATTTTCATAAAAATATATAATATTGTTATTAATATTTATACATTCCAGTATAACACCACAGATATATCTTCAATATAAAACAATATTAATTAGTTATTCACTTAATCTCGATGTAGCATATCTTATAAATTATTTAAAATAGTATTTCCTTTAAAAACATGGGATGTTAGAAATTTACTTGGTAAGTAATTCCATTTGAATGATTTATTGTAAGAGTGATACGAAAATGACATCCCAAGTTACCTTTAAGAGCCTTCTAATCCATCCAATGAGTGTTTATAAGAATCCTTTTATTTCACTGGGGATGTTAAAGATCATTTTATTTTAAGGGAATGATTATTATATTTTAGGGTAAAAGGTATGTGTTTAAGAAAAAAATTTCATGTGAATCATTTTACTAAGAAACCCTCATGATTTTATTTTTATGTTATATTTTCTTATATTGTTTTATAAAAAAACATATTCCATCGAGATGATTTAATGTGTATGTAAAATGATTATTTGAGATAAAAGGTTATTGTGTTGAAGGAAAAATATATTTTATGATTTCATGGTTTTAAAATAGAGTAACAAGTATTTTCTTTTTTTTTACATCCCTTAATAATTTTATTGATCATACAGCCTTTTTGAAAAATATTTCATAGTGTTTAGTGATGTGTAAAAACAATGATGTCAAGTTGGGAGTCCTACTAATTTTTCATTAAAAAAAGATGGATAATATAAAAAGATATAAATTGTGGGGAAAATAAATACCAAGTATAAGTTACCCAATTAAAATATATGAGTTTTTTATGAAAGAGTTATGATCTTAATATCTAAAACAATAAACTGTAAATATATTTGAAATGTACCAAAGATAATTATTGATTAAAAACTAAAGATTCTATTATGTTTTAAGGTTGAGTCCTTATATCTATATTTTCATCTGAGAATTATTTTTTAGGATATGTGTTTATGATCATCAATAAAGGGTAAATTATTGTAAATATCTTTTTCATGGTATTTGAGTGATCCCAAATAATCATTTATGTTTCTAGAAATTTTATTTAGTGGTTATTAGTTATATGTTCTAAACTACACTTCAATATTTTTATTAGCATTATAGATCTATTAAAATTCATTATGATGATCTTTTTTATGGATTAGAGAAATATTTTACTATGTATTGAGATCCTATAATGATGTTGGAACTTTAAAAAATAATTATAATGAATAAATGGTGATTTTAGTTGAATATGGATGGTTGAAATTTTTCTTTGGTTACTAGTGTAGGGAATAATACATCCAACACATGTAGATAGTGGATCCTCATGTATAATAAGATCATTTATTTGGCCTTATAGGATTATATTCTAATAGGCAATAGTTCCAATTCTTCTTATTTTTGAGATAAGGCCACAAAAGAAAGATATCTAGTAGTAACAAGCCAATGTAAAATTTCTAGAAATAAAGGTCTACATCTTACCCACCATCCCTATGATGAGGTGAACTAATTTACCAGTGGTGTTGAGACATGTTTTACAAGGGAGAATTTACTATTATTCTAAATGAAATTATTTCAGTCATCTTCAAATTCAATGACCCCAGAGAATTATTTAAACATCCAAAATATTTTTTAGGCTTTAAATGGATTAAATTATTGTCTGGAATAAACATAAAGTATTTGAACAATTATAGTGATTCAAATTGGAGCCGATATTACGCCAAATCAGTAACATTCTATAAGCCTTCAATCAAAGTGTTATATCCAATTATCCATCAAAATTAATGGATCTATTACTACATATATTCTAAATATCTCATGCCAAATTGTAAATACCCTTTAAATTGAATATGGATAAGATTTATAAGGGTTTTGGAATAAGAAAACCTCTTTCCTTTCAAATCCTTTTACAATGGCTTTTCACTACTAAAATTTGATGGGTAAGTTCCTTGAATAATATTTAAGACCATGATGGTTCTCACAACCATAATCAAGGGGAATGAGTATTTTTATCGTTTTCAAGATCTAAGGATTTATACAAAAAAACTCTATACACAAGGAGAGAATATGTAAGGGATCACACAGAGTTTTTTAAAAACTCCTTTATTACACCATGTTTTCTATCCCTCTTAATTTATGCATTGCATAATTAAAAATCCATAAAAATGATTTCATAAAATTGATAAATCCATTTTTCTTTATCCATACTAAGTTAATAAATATTGGAAGTAAAATTTAAATAATGATTATATTTATAAATAAACCACTTTATCAAATTATTCATCTTATCATTTCAATGTGTTTTTAATTCATAGTTTCATTTTAATTTTCAGCATTTTTTACGGTGAATTCACCCCACCACTTTTCATCATCTATAATTAGAACTAATTTCTAGATGGTATGTAATATTTATTACTTTATGGTCTATTCTTTGGTTTTCCTATTTTACTTTATTCTTGAAAGGAAGGGAGGTCTCAGTTGTAGTAGATCCTACATCTTTTCATTTCATTTAACCTCTTTCTTCTTTATCATTTTTGTTTCCTTATGTACCTAAACATCTTTATATATTAGGGATGGTTCAACTTGATGTATTTCCTTAATTATAGATCGATTTTACTATAACTCTTCTACACTGATGTGTAGTTCCTATCGACATCATAAAGGTATTGAACGTACATTTCCCTTAGGGTTATGAATTTAATTTTAAGAGATATTACATGATAATTAATTCCAAAAGGAATTAAGGGAAGAAATTATTTTTCCATACTGATTATTTATATATTTCAGTTATGATCCATGATATTTAAGGGTGTATTTTTTTATTACATTGAGACAACACTAGATATATTAGCATGTCCTTTATGGAGGTTTCTTGGGTCTTTCCTTGTAGTTGGTAACTTGTAAATGGTTGATGATTGTTCATTATAATGGTATAATTTAATAAAATTTTTAAAAGTGTAGTCAAAGGGTTTCATTGATGAATACAAATTTCTAGATCCGTAAAAAATCATAGAGTACTCTTGAATTTATTGATAACTAATTGTTTATTTTAACTATATGTAATACAAGTCGACATTATTTTTAGTCTCTCAAACATGATGATAACTATATGGGATGTTCCCTAGGGAATTGAATAATTGTAAAATAGACGGAGTTTAGATTTTTGTTCATTAAGAACCACATTTAGTGATTAGTATCTCAAAATAGAATTTATTTATTTTATTTTATATTCAATTATAGTATAGTTGAAACCTTTTACATCGTTAACTACTCTAGAAGTAGACCTTATTCCAATTTTTTTAGATTAATTTGATATCATATATTTTAGTTCTATTGAATTAAATAGTAATGTTTTTGTTAATTTTATTCTTGAGGATGCTTATAAAAGTTTTATTTAATTATCTGATACTACATGGAATAAAGTAACTAGTAAATAATGGTTCTGTGATGGTTTTTCAGGTATATATAAATCATACTCTTGAATTTCCCCAAAAATCATATAGTGCCCATCCAATTTCATTCTAGATCTCATAAATTGTCTTTATTATATAGGTAATTCTTGAATTAGAACATTATTTCTAGAAATCGGTTCATTACAGCTCATTATATAAGGTGGCTTATGTAGGTTATAGGTTATACGTCCATTATTTGGTTGATCAATGTTGAGAGTTTTAAAATAGTTTCCATATTATTTGATATTCTTGTAATCTTATAGAGTTAAAATATATAGAAAATAAATCATAAATTAAATCAAATATAGGTTAGTGTTTTATCCCAATAATCCATGAAAAATGGGTATAAATTTGATCATTCCAATTTTGTTTTCAAAATTATGTTCGTTATTTTATTATTAGATATGACTATTATTAGTGTTAGAATTAAGTACAAAAAGTTCTCTTAAAGTTATATTCAGTAAATAAAATTTATCTTCCATGTTTTCACTTCCTTATGAAAAACTAGATGAAGTATATGGTGATGATAAAAAATCTATTAATGGGATTTTAAAAAAATCCCTATCCACTTTTTTAGTGAATCATAATTTCCAGAATCTTTCAAGTAAAATTTCCTCGACATCATAATAAAATCTAAAGAGGTGATCAAAAATAGACCTATTCATGTATCAAATAAATTTACATAAAAAATCCAATACAGAAACACATTATTCTCTCTCAAAAAATTTATATTGAATGATCCAAGAACTATCACATACCTCTTAATAATTAAAATTGTAAACTATATAAAATTTATGTCATGTGAGACTCTTATTTTCTCTGGAGCCAATTTAGTTTTTTGTATAGTTTTTTTGCTGTGTGTGGGTTTAGTTTGTGTTTAAAATAATGATAAATTGTGTTTTTTGATTTATGTTAAGAATTATTATCTTGAATTCATTTTAAACAAAGTGGTGTAACCTTGGGTATTATTTCACCTTGTAAATCCTAATTTAATAAAACTTTCCTCTCCATAAATTTAATAGATAGTAAAATAACACAACTAATTTCCATTCCCTGATGATCATGGTTCAATCATGGGACTCTAGTGACCATGGAACCCCCATCCTATTTTATATCCATGTATTAAAAAATTCACAATCACTCATGAATTAGTCTTGATCCCCATCTATTATATAGGTAGCGAATAAGGTATAATGGGAAAAAATGATAAAACCAATGAAGAAGGAAATTAATATTAGTTAAAATTAAATAAAAATTAAAATATACTAATATCTAAAAAATATAAACATTGTAGTATGAATAAATATGATATAATTAACAATTATACACAAGAATCAATAACTGGAGGTGGTGGAAATCTCTATGGCCTAACCAAAATGGGTCTAGTGTGAAATTTTTGGAGATGAATTAGTATAGATAGAAGAAATAATGATCTCTTGTTTCATCCAGCTCTATAATTATAGAATGAATTATTTTATTATATAATAATAATAATGATCGAGGACCTTCAAAATTAAGGTTCTCTATCATCCTATTACAGATGACATGTGTTTCTTCTCTTCCTTTCTCGAGTGAGATATTCACTTGGCTCTGTCAATATCATCATATAATTTAGATCCCATATTCAATATTCTATAATAGATACAACGTTTATATATTTATGGTCTAGGTTCTTCAGTAAATCCTTTTTCAAATAATCCCTTATTTTTAATAGCTTCCCTAAATATTCAAATTCCTCAGCTCATTAAATGATCACCACATTTAATCTTAGTAGTGTTTTCATAATTTTGGAACACAATATGGAAAAAATATAACTTATTTAATTTTATACTTATTTTAGGAAATTCCTATTTTAATTCCCCTTATTTAATTTTGAAAAGGTTCAATATGTTATACAAGGCACCATAATGGGTGATTTTCCCCTTGTATTACATTTACTGTATTTCGCAAACTCTTTTATCAAATGTGTTATTCTTACATAGAGTGGAATATATTATTTATAAGCTACCCATAATTTCCAATACAAATATTTTTAATTAATAATTATTCATCTAGAAAATATCTCACATATCAGTAACATCATCTATAATTTGTTACATATGATCATTGTCACTTCAAAAAATATCTTACACATGAAATTCTTTGAAAAAATATCATTGGTAGTATCCTTTATCTTTCAAAATTATCATAAAAATATTCTTCCTCATAGTGAATATTTCTAACACATCATAATTTACTTTAAAAAATATGTTATACATATAGTATCCCTCTTAAAAAACCGCACACATAACCTCTCTATAACTATACAAGGAAAAAAATAATTTTTATCCTTTTATATCCTCTAAAAAGTGTTATGTATCAATTCTTTTTCTTAGAATATGTTACGTATGAACTTTTCATCCTAAAAATATAGTATTTATGAAATCTTCGGGATGAAATATCTCATGTGTTCCTTTCATTATACAATTTTCTACTCATCCAATCTCTAATATGTAATGTATTACTTCTCTAACTCAAAAAATTTTAAGTATCAAGAGATACACCAATTTATTTTTTAATATATTGAATGTTAGTCATTTACAACTTCTATTTAGGCCCATATGCATCTAAACATTATATAATATGATAAATCAATTTATACCAATCTCAAAAAAAATCATAAATGATTTAATCATAAAAAATTCATGATTATTCTGATTTTAAATGTTTTATCATATTCAATGTTATTATCAGATTCAAATAATTTTATTCTAAATTAATGGATTTGTTTTTAAAAAATCATAACTTAAAATTTTAAAATATGTGTATTTATCATCTATTCAAACAGATTCCCCAATATTTCATCATTCACATACAAAATAAATTAATCCCCCTTTGAAATAATGTTATAAAAACACATGAACTATTGATATGAACTCCATGACATAATGAAAAAAGATCCATTGAAACATATCACTAGGAAAAATATGGAATGGGAAATGATATTTTGGGTTGTACATAGTGTTACAGTAAATATTTAAGCACACAACCACCAGTGATTGAGAATAATAATATAACATCTTTTCATTATTTTAATGTATGTTGTATTTAATGTGTATAAAATTATCCTTTTTTTCTTGATATGGTATTTTAAAGAAAATTGTTTTTAATAGAAATGGAATGATAACCTAATGTTAGAATGGTAGCCTGAGTCTTGGCCTTGGGGTGGTTACATAATAGCCACCAGTCAGCTAGTGGAATCCATTGGATATTCCTAATAAGACTTCTTTATAAAAAAAATCCCACCGATCAACTACTCTGGCATGTCTGGGGGTGAATTAAAGTAACCTAACATTTTATAGTTCTATGTATTTTACCAATTTTATTAGAAACCAAATATAACCGCATTGATTCTATTTCTAAATATAGGGTTCCCTATTGGTCTCTAAATCATGCCAATCTATCTCCCTTGGTTTACCTACCATTAGAGAGTTTGATGGAATTTGAGTAGTGAGGTGTTCATAGATCTATTAAAATTTTCTCTTCTTATATAAGGAAAGTGAATAGGGATATTATGGATTTATGTTTTCCTTAATGATATGATGACGAATTTCATATTTCTTCATATATTAGAGGAAGATTTAGTATATGGACGACATTTCATAACAAAAAAACATATAACTTTTATAATGAGTGTTCAATTGGTAAGTGTTAATGAATCATATACCAATACACCTTGTTGATGGGGGATAAATAATAAAAACTTAATCTAGTTTTGATTTCATTGTAGACTAGTGGTGACATAAACATATTAATAAATACCTATCTTGAGAAGAGATATAATTATCAGTAATGTTGTCAGTCTCAATTAATTAATTAGAGAATGACTATAATGAGACCTTAATTATTTTGTTATATATTTCCAATAAGTTATTATTTATGGATTTATGATCATTGGTTAAATATTAATCTTTCCTCTAAAATTAAAGTTTAAATAATTTTCTGTTCATAATTAATATTTTATTTTTTTGAATTGGAATACCTACCTTTGGAAGACCTCGGTTACATATTAATTGATGGACATCATTATTTATTTGATTATATAATAACTTTATTGAATTTTATTCTTCATAATAACTTATTCTAAACATCTTTATTGAAAAAAAATCATATTTAGGTATGCTTTTCAATTGAAATTTTTTTTGTCAGTAGGTGACATGGTCAACCATTGATCCTTGATTAAATTTAGAGTTCTTATTCATCATCCTTGAGGTAGAAAGTTTAATACCTTTTGGGGATCTCTTATACCCTTTTTTACAGGGTATGATTCATATACATGTATATATTTGTGTTTTGGACTAACGGTTAATTGTTAGGGGTGAATGCATTTCTATGATACCCCTTTATGATCTTTATATCCATTAGAATATAAATAGAATTTTTTACCATGTTTGATGTTGATGAAATGTTGTTATATGACAGTACTAAATTTTTCATGATGTCATGCCATATTTTAATTATCATTATTTAACTTTTTTTATGATATTAAGACTTTGGTCGTTTGTACATAGTATTGGCGATAGGTGGACAATCATGGAATGTTCACCATTATAGGGGGAGTATACACAACATGAAACGATGAGAATGATGGAGCCGTACATGGAGAGCCTTGTGGCCCATATGAAACTCAATGCCATAAGGATACCAAGTGATGTCCAAAACTAGAATACTTGGGGTTATCAAGTGACATTCTTGTATCTATGCATTGAGCATATTGAGGGACATGTATCTAGGCTTGTGACTACTTCTTATCATTTCTGAATACCCATGACCATCTTTCTAGAATGGATCCGTAAAAGGTATGGACAAGGGTTTGTAGTTTCTCAGGTAGTCCATATGTGATTGATATGTGATTGTATAATAATTATGTTTATTTAAACATATATTATTATTATTATTATTGATATTATTATTTCATAAACCAATTATAAATAAAAGAGCATGGATTTGGGAGCGGTATTAGGATTTACTCTATAGGATTATACTATTTATTTATTTATTAAACTACATCAAATTTAAATTGGTTTGTCTTGGAATATTTGGATGACATTTTTTATGACACATGTTCCATTTGATAATATTTATTTTAATATGTTTACTCTAATTTGTTATGTTATATTTTAATTTTTTCATGAACCTGATACTGTATATATAGTCTCCCAACTAATGGACCTTAGATCCTCATTGAATGTCAAAAAACTCTTGAATATGGGGAGGTGAACATGAGATTGTGTGACACTCTGGACAGATCTGGTGGCTTGGGTCAATGTGTTAGAAAATGGCATTTGAGTATATTTTTTCATTTATTTGATTGACCTATGACATGTTATAAAGAAGATAGTTTTGTTGGACTCAACTAGGTATATTTCCATGTGCTTGTCGATCTCTTGTGAAACAAACATCTTTGTTTCCATTGAAAAGGTTAATATTACTATTTTTATGATATTTAGGTGTTATCATGGATCGAGGAAAGGGACATAGGATCACATGTCATATATATACCTATGTGTTTCTTGACGACTATTTTTTAATTTAATTTCTTGATGAATAATTTCTATTATGGATTGAATTATATTCTTTGATTAGGTGATATATCTATTTTTATGTTTTCATGATATATTTATGTTGGAACTAATGATTTGAACTTGGGAATCCTGTAATTTTTTGTATATATATGAGACTACTGATGATATATATGGATAATGACCTTGGTTAGTTATAGGAGGCCTATACCTTGTGTCAAGGGAATGATCATTGTAAAACGTTTTTGTGACCCTATAGACTAGTTATGATTTATCTTATACATTCTAAATGTATACATCTCATTATAAAATATAATTCACAGTATAATACTTATGGGATTTCTATTGGACAAAGTTTGGGATGCTCCCTTCCAAAAGAATTACCCTCCTTCTGCTCTTGAAGCATAAGAAATGGTCCCACTCTATCATAGAGTCTTTTTGTTATTTCATGCCTAGGGTAGAGGGACACCGAAGTCTATGGTTGACTATGACAGAGTCTTCTAATTCCATTATTAAACAGCCTTTCTGCACACCGAACAGCCACAACATGAGGATTACATGATCGAAATCATTGAGGTTGTCTTCAATATAACAAAGAAACCAGAATATAAGAAGGGTAAAATGGTAGTACTTATCTTATGGGGACCCACCAAGAGAATTAAAACCATTATAGGATAGTCTAGCAGGTTTAAGGGTCTCCCCGGAGGGAATTGAGAGAACTTTTTATTTGGGGGGGGGGGTTCCCTTATCGATACATTAACGTTGGATTGAGCGCAAGAATCTTTTAAGGTACTATAGGGGTGTATGATGATATCTATATAATATTATCAGTGAACTAATATTCTTCAATTTTACTTATTCATAAACAAGATAAAGGAATAAAGGGATATGGATTTTGAGACTGGACTATAGGTAGATATCAGATGAAAACTCCAAAAGTAGTGACTAAGATTCATACCCAAGGATTATTCATAATCCATTAACCATTGATAAGGCTGTGGAGGACGAATGTGTAGTTGGTATATTTAAAAGTAAGAGGATGTTTGGGGATGCGTAGCAGGGTTACTGTATGCAGGTGGATCAGTGAATTGATTATTCAACCCGTCAAGGGTAGTTTCACTATGTTTCAACTATGGTATGTTTGGGATTTATGAAGATCTCCATACAAAACCACAATGTTCATATAGACATAGAGAAAATATGGGGAATATTATATTGTTTTTTTATAAATATTTGAGCTTGAGGTTCTTTAGGGTTGTAGAACGTACTCAATCTATGACCAAGGGATTTTTATGGGGTCCTCTTCTATAGGCTTGGATGTTAAAGATGACTCAAAAGGGACATTCATCTTAAGGAAAGGGTCATAGATCTGAGGAAGAACATGTTTATAAAATAGACAAGACTCTAGTATATGGTGTAGTGGGACTATATATTATTCATTGTATGGGTTTGAACACCTCAACTTTATCTACTTCTTTATTTGATATTGATTCTTCAAATTATTTAATATCTACACAAGTTATTTCTGGACTTCACTTATCAATAAACAAGTCTTTTGAGATAGTTTTCCACAATACATAGTAGATCATGTAATTAGAACTTCATCAGTAAATCATAGATGGATCTATAGTCATTTTTTATTATAGGAATTTGTGAGAACTAGGATTTTAGGGATGATGATATTAAATATGATTCTACTCACATACCATTTGAATTTTTTCAGAGCCTATATTTACTACTATCATAAATGGGTTTCATTTAATTCTCAAAATGTAGATAAGTATGAGATGAGCATTTAATGGTAATTGTGGGTAGGTAGATTTTGTCCAAATATGAGTTAACTCGATATGATCACATCACATGTTGTACGATTAGTTATTTCATTCTGATCAATGGAAGCCACCATATCTTTTCTTCAAATCATTTATATCAATCTGGAAATTGTTACAAATTACCAAATTGGAATTTCCCTTGATATTTGAGTTGAATTTTATAATTATCTCATGGTTGGTGCATAGAAAACTTCATTACCCCTTATCATAAGGGACCCACCAAGATGAAGGTGCACAAGGTATAACTCATGAAATTAGAGAGTAAGGGATTTGTTAGGAAAAGTACTTCACAATGATGTGAACTATTCCTATTTTATAATAAGGAATACAATATTATTTGATTATATTTATATTAAAATAAGGTGAACTTGTTGAATGTGATGAAAAATATCCTTTTCCTAGTATTTAAAATCATTTATATTTGATATGTGGAGTCCAAAAATTTTCCAATATTGTTCTCTAGTCGGGATATAATATTCTACATTTTAAAGAGGTGGACATCCCAAAGAAAAAATTTGAAAGAAGGTATGAGTTTTCTGAGCACTTGGGAATTCCATTTTTATTAATGAATTCACTATAAGTGTTTATGGATCTCATAATCATGATTTTCCACCCACAACCAGACTCTCTCATTATCGTGTTCAATTGAGACATCCTCATATACTCACCAACCTCGATGTAGCATACCAGACATCTAGATATTGTCTTTCATAGACTTTTATGACATCATATTTTCAAAAAGTAGTCGAAGAGAGACTTTTGGATTCATGAGTTGAAATTCATATGGAATTTTTTTACTTGATATAAGTAAATTTTTGACTAGGAAAAAATGGATAAAGTGAAGTCTTATAAAAATACTTTGAATGTGTTCAATATTAAGAGATTCTTGGGTTTAGTTGGATACCACATGTATTTTATTCAGGACTTATCCCATTTATCAACACCTATGATATCACTGAAGAAGAAGGGAGTGAAGTTCCAGGGGCCACACCATTGTGAAGATTCATTTCATGAGATGAAAAGTAGGTTGAATATAACTCTAGTATTAATCATACTTAATATTATAATAATATTTTTTTGTCCACTATAATGCATCAGGCCTTTGTGTTTGAGAAATACAAGAATAGATATAGTTTCTATTATATAATGGGTTACCATATATTATAATGCATAATAAAAACTATCTTAATAATTACTTTGATATGAATGATATGGTTATTATAGATAAGTGTTGGAAACACTATCACGTTAGTGATATGTTTTTTTATCTAAATTGATGGAAAGATCTTGTTTTATATATTCACATAGATAAAATATATTCTAAGGTAGGGGAATTGGGAAGTGTAACTATATATTTTTAACTTCAAGATGTTATATAAAACATATAAAAATATCATTTTATTATAGATTCTACTAATAATAATATGAAATAATATTTGGAACTTGGTGAGTGGATTTTTTAGGGGTGGTTTCACCAGATTAGATTATTTGGAAGGTTAGATTGTAGATCCTTTCTAAGTCTAGGGATCAATGTGTTTTTATCATTTATGATCACATATTATCTTATGGATCAAGTGAATGTTTGTTAGGAATCTAATTTTAGGTGTGCCATGATGATGGAACAACATAATAGTGTTTACCGATTACCTAGGTAGTTATTTTATGATGGGTAAATTATTTATGTAGATTGGATAGTTTTATTCCCTAATTTCTTCGGGGATGATTTGATGAGAGACTTAGATTCATCTAAGTGGGTGGAATATCTCAGAGTGTAAAACATGTATATTGAATTCATGTGATAGTTCTGGTGGCCAGAGATGAAGAGATACATTATAGAATTTGTATCCTGATTCCATACCTAATAGAGGATAATGGAAAAGAAGGATTATCTTAGTGGTTTTCTCCATCCACTAACACATCCCACGTGGATGTGGGAGGACAACATTATGGGATTTGTGATAGGGTTACTGAGGAACCTAAGGATAATTGAATATTTTAAAGTTATTATATATCTTTTCAAGAAGGATTATCATTTATTATCAATCTGAGAAGATTGATCAATTGATGAGATATGAAAGATATATTTTCAGGAGATTTTATGATTACAGGGAGTTCCTGGGAGAATTGTATTTGAATTAGATGAGTGTTTTACATAAAATTTTTATAAAATCATTAAAAATCCTTTATGGATTAAGTTGAGATATATAATAGTGTACCGTCCCCAGATTGATGGATAGTTATAGAAAACAATTCAAATACTGGAAAATATGATTCAGGGTTATAACATATAATTCCTTTGATCTTGGGATGATCACCTAGAATTCTTTTAGTTTTCATATAAAAATTGTTACCAGGAATTGGTTTATATGACACCTAATAAGGATATTTATAAGATTCCATTTCTATCACAATTTGTTTGGCCTGAGTCTAGCGAGATAGGGGTTTTGGAGGCCAGTATGTTATATGGGACTTCTAATATAGTGTATTTGATTCAGTAAAGTCAGTTTAAAGCACAGTTCTTGAAAAGACTTATGGAATCCATCATAGAATAAATTTGGAGTATTATATAGGTGACCATGTTTTTCTATGATCAACTCATATGTTAGGGTATCAATATTTAGAGAAATATAGGAAATCTCTAACCATGCTATTTTAGAACCTTCAGGATCACTTAGTGAGTTTGGAATGTTGTGTGTCATTTGGATCTTACTTCTCACAATAGAAGAATTTACACCATTTTTAATGTGTCATAATTTCATAGATACATCATAGATCCTATGTATTTTTGTGATTTTGAGGTTGTTAATTTTGATCCTGACACATCATATGAAGAATACCTAACATAGATTATAGATTTGAGTGAGAAATACCCACGATGGAAGATTATACATGTATTATAGATTCCATGGTGTCATAGATGAATCTTGATGTAGAAATAAAGGTGTATGGATAATTTACTTAATCAGTGGTCAATGTTGTTCGGAAAAAACAGTTGATGGTACTTCTTGAGTAAGAGAAGTTTTTATTGGGGGAGAATTGTAACATCCGTTTTTTATTTTAATGTGTGAGATAATTAAAATTATAAAATTCTATTTATTATTATTTTAGATCTAATATAGGATGTTGGAGGGGTTATTTTTAATATAAAGGATGTTTTGATGGTGGTTTGTGGCTTGGCCTTGGGTTGCATGGAAAACATCCACCAACTAGTCGGTGCACCCTATCTATGGGTGAATTAAATGTACCCAAATGGTTTTATGTATACTAGTTTCCAACATTTATAATATCCAAATCCAACCCTCTTAAGCCTATTTATAACTAGAGATATCCATCATAGTCTATAAATTTCTCATATCCTTCTCCCATTGGTCCATCAATCTTTGACTGTTTTGCGGCATTTTATAGGGAATGTATTCTTATAATTATGAAAATATGTTCTTCTAATTCATCAAATGAAAATATATCCTTGTTGAATTTTCTTCCTTTATGATATGACGATGAATTCATCCTTTATTCATAGATCATTGTTGGATCTAGTGCTTTGTCAATTTTTCATCATCAAACTATTATATACCTTTAATAATGAATTTTTAATGAGTAAGTGTCGATGAATGATATTCCTAGAGACATTATTGAAGGATGATCATTGACATGACCATAATGCATTAAAAATTCATGGTATATCGACGGTGAAATTGACTTTTACTCAATTACTTCACTCAAATGAAGATATAATTATCATGAACAGTGTAATTTATAGGATTGTCCTTGTAACATTATCATTATGAGACTATTTTTTTCTCTTATATCCCTTTTCATTGATGAATTATTTATGTATTGATGATTGTTACATAGAACCGAGGCTCTAATCTAGGGTTAAAGAAGAACTCAAGATCATTTTTTTATCAACAATGGATTCTAATGAATGGTAATCCCTTCCTTAAACATACGTTTTTTTGGGATTCATTTGCATACATTGTAAGGTATATTATTCTAGAATCATACTCTTGACATTGTTTCTTCATGATGTCTCATTCTAGAACACTTTCTTTACAAAATAGACTATGACATAGTTTTCCTCTATATGTGATAAAATTATATATTGGAGTGTGATGTGGTTTATTCTTAAATTATTGATTAACTAAGAAGATATTCATAAGAAAAAATTAGGTATGAATTTTCATACCATTTGTGGCTCTTATATACACTGGTTTCCTTAGAATGATTCTTGTTTCGGTATGGGTTGTTGTTATTGATTGATTGTTAATGCTTTTGGGTGTGTGCTTCTCCATGATACCCAAATTTGATCCTTATTCCCATTACAATTTCTATATTATCTTGTTAATAAGATTTATATTTATCACATGTTATTATATTATGCTACTACATTTATCATGATGACATTCAATGTTTATCTTATCATGATATACCCTGTTAGGTGTTATCTTACCTTTGGATTTTGGTATATGGTATTAATTAATCATAGACCATTGTGGTATGTTTTCCCTTAGAGGGATAGTTCACACTATGTATAAAGATAACTATTATTGACCCACACATGAGGTAGAAGTATGATAACCTTATGGCCTTGATGGAACTCAATGCCCTGAGGATTCCGAGTAACATGGAAAAACTCGATGCACTGAGGACACTGAGAAGCATGTAACTCTCAATGACTTAATTATATCTAGAGATATATTAAAATCCCTCTAAATAGATCATGATAATTTATGATGATCCATGATAATAATTATTTCATGAAGTTGTAGTAGTTATGACTTGGGGTTTGTGGAGGATTGGTTAGTTCATGACTGCACAATACATGATTGTATGATTTTTAAGACAACTTACTAATTTTTTATTATTACTGAATAAAAATATTATACATGTTAGCATTTTTTAATGATGAATTAGTGGTGTCCTACTTGGTTTTATTTCCCATGCCCTATGCATTCATTTCTACGTGAATGTACATTCTTGTTCGGGGTTCCTAGGAAGGTAAGGATGCCTATGGAAGATAGTTCAATTATGGATCATGAATCTAAGAGTGGTACTGGGAGATTATCCAATGCATACGAATTTTTATTAAATTATTTACCATAATACAAATTTTCTTTGGTTTGGGTTCCACACAAGGATCCCATTTTTTACAGTATGGCACATGTCTCTTTTTATGTTATTTATTTTTTCATGTTCACTATGAGTTGTTATATTTTATTATTATTATTTTAATAAAATGATATTAATGGTATTGCCTCCCAACCATTGGACCATAGTCCCTCTCTTAATATCAAAATCAACTTGTATATAGGGAGTCACACATGAGGTTTTGTGGCACATATTAGACTCTAAATTTGGATAATATTCATTGTTAATATATATAATATTCACGTGCTTTATTATTCATCAACACCATTTTACTGCATTTTACACTTTGAACATAATTTCACATTAAGATTGTAATTACACATTAAAATGAACTATTAAATGGTTCAATACCTCAAAAAATAAATATTTCCTTGATTTTATTTTTATTTCTCTCATTACACAAGGAATAATTCATAATTTTTATGTATTTAGTGATTCGCAATGGAAGACCACCAAAATGAACATTCATGGCAATGCATTCTGGGAAAAGTAAATTGAATATCAGCCAACTAAAGAGACTATAAAAATTAGAATCCAAGACCAATTATTCTCAAAATTTATATGAAGATAGAGGAAAACATGTGGAAAATTTAATTACATAGTGGAAAAAATCTAATTAAAATGTTTTAATTGAGTTCCACGTGGCCCAATTTGGAGATAAATATCAGGGCCATATTCTATAACCCAAAAAAACATACCATCATTTTACACATATCTCGTAAAAAATAAATAATTTTGGGATGAAACAATATATACAGTTAGTGTAATTTTAGTGATTCATTTTATCCTTCTATGTCCCACTATAATCCGGCCATCTAGAAGCTCATTCGGGAACATATGTTCAGTGGATAAAAGTTGGATTCCACATTAGGTCAAGGTCGGAAAATTCTAAGTTCCACAATATTTCCACAACCCTAAACCTACCATACTCATTTGGGACAACTTTCATTATTGGAGGATAGATCCAAGTCTCCCAAAATTCATATTTAAGGAACTGTTGTTGGAAGATTTATGGATCTTTGGTGCTTTCTTTCATTGTAATGTTATGCTATAATTTTGTTGTCTCTAGTTTTTCTTTCACATGTATGTTTTTTCTAATTAATCTTATTTTCTTAATAAATGTATTTATTATCATTTTATTATGTTATTATTCATATCAAATTGATACGATTTTATCTAGTTGTGAATTTATTCAGACTAAACATTGTGAAATTGTAACACAACGGTGGAGTGATCATTATTTCATTGTATTTTTTTACTTTTCCATTTCAACCCTCAAATGTATACTTCTCGCTTCCATTGAAAACATATAATCAATGGAGGGCTAACAGTTTTATGGGTCAATCCAAGGGAGTAGAAAGGGGCTATATTGGATGTTATTTATCACCCAATTAATTTCTAATCACTTATTCTAAATTATATTTTTATTTGATGATTTTAAAACATCTTCATCCTTGTTGAATTTTAAGGCCACATACATCAAGTGATAATATGAGACTTTACCTTGGAGTCCTCATTAATTTAATTTTCTATGTGTATAGGTTATTAGTATTATGGTGTGTTGGTATTAAACAATTAAGTGATGATTTTTTTGATCTACATGATTAAAACCATCTCGAATATAAGAAATTAAAACCGTTAAAAAACAATTTCATCCAATCTATCCCAAGTCACAACATAGGGTCAACTCATTAACATAATTGGAATTCACCTAAGTCACATAGTGTACACTTAAAATCTCTAAAATCAAACCAAATATGGAAACTTAATAGCCAAAACCATTCAATAGAATGTGAATGTCTATAGGTTCTTCTTAGGTCTCTAAGGAGTCAATAACCCCAGCTACACAACAATTGTCCGCTTAACCCTAAAAACTAGGGTAAATTTGGGCAAGAACAAATTTTGGAACTTTTTATGGAGAAAAAATTATGTCATATCAAAAATGATTCTATTCCCACCCCATTTCATCAATTCTCATCCAAATTATATTATCATTCCATTTCTCATTTTTTTTGTGTATCACGCCTACACCCGTGATCAATCAAACCATCTAGTTAGGGTGAATAGTCCTATGGTTGGGGAATAAATTACATAAAGGGAACTATTTCCATCAGATATTATTCATCCTAATAATATAGAGTAAAAAATTTAGCTCATTTCAATGGATTTTTTTCGAAGAAACCAACTCATAAACTCATGTGGGAACTAAAATGGAAATCCAAATGAGGCGGCCCCAAACTTGGGGAATACAGTTTGTAAAACTATGAATAACTACCCCAAACCTGCCTATACCAATGAACCCTCTTTCATTTGGCATGCTTCCCCAGGATAATCCCACTATGTTTTCAAACCTCATATCCTAAACTACCTTCCCACATTCCATAGAATGGAGTTATAAATTCCATATCTTCATGTCAAAGAGTTTAAAAACATTTTTGAAACCATGTGGCCACCACATCAACTGGAGTCAGAAAAGATAAGGCTCTTTCTTTTATCACTAATGGATCGAGAAATTAAATGGTAAAATAATCTGATAGATACATCAATCCACTACTAGGAAAAATTTAAATGATAATTCTACAAAAAATACTTCCCCCACCACAAAACATTTGCACTAAAAAATAGCATCCAATTTTTTTTTAAAAGAGGGAGAGTAATTCTATGAAACACTAGAGAGGTTCCAAGACACCCTAAATAAGGTTCCACACCATCGTTTTTCTATTCCTGAACAAGTTATAATTTTCTATGATGGGTTTTGCCCAAGGAAGAAAAAAATTCATTGATATGATATTTACTGGGACCTTTAAAAACAAATCCCCAAATGATGCTTATGAGTATATAAAAAGCCTTACTGAACCAAATCAAACATAGGGAACATCACCTTACTATGAGAAGCCACCCAAATCTAGTGTAATTCAAACACTTATGGAGGAGTAAATCATTATATCGGAACTTTCTTCCCTCGGTAGAAAGGTTAAAGAGATAGACCATAGGAAAATACATGAAATCCAAACTACAGACCCCGTTTGCATAATTTGCGACAAACATGACCACAAAATAGACAACTTTCCAACCATCCCTTACCTTAATGATGTTATTCATGTTGGAACACTAGCAGAGTTCAATGCTCAGATGTTTTAGAATCCACTATACCAAAACACTATCAATCCAAGGAATAATGACCATCTTAGATTCTTTTGGAAAGATAACCCAAAAACCAACCAACAACCTAGCCAGCCACAAGGACCAAACCCTTACCCTCCACAAATTTTTAAAAACCATAACCAGTTCCAACCACAACCAGTCTAGTACCAACACACTCCTATACAATACCAACAACTCATCCAGTACCCCAGACAACAACCAATCCAACAACCAAAGTATCCTCATAGGATAAACCAACCAGTACAAGACCCTACTCAATCTGTCCCTCTTCTAATCATTTAGAAGTTGTGAAAACAATTAGAGAAAATGAATTCAGATGTGTCATCCCATAAATATGAACTATAAACCATTGAAACTGAGAAAGAAACCCATTCCTACTCAGGCGGTACCACCCAAATATTTAAGGGGGAGAATCCAGTTACACACAAACCTCTCATGAACAACTCAAAGAAGTGACTATTTAAAGAAGTGGGAAATCCATTGAGAAACATGAAAACCCCATTCCAGAATCATTAAAAGCTTCAACAATGTTTGAAAATGATGAAGAACCACCCACTGATTCTGAAAACCCCAATGGAAATGTGAAGGAACTATTACCACACCAAACAATCAAACAACCTTCTCCCTTCCCTCAACGCATGAGAGAGAAAACTAAATCAAAACTGATTGAAACATTGAGGAAAATATTCTATCTGGTTAGGTGGATCATTCCAAGTATCAATGTAATACAAACCATTCCTTCCTACTAAATGTACCTTAAGGACTTGTAAACTTTTAAATGGAAATTTTCACATAAAAACCATGTCCTTTTTGCTGCTATTGTGAGTATCACCATTCAAGGGACCATTACTCCTGAGTTTAAAGATACAAGATTTCCATACATCAATATTGAGATAGAAGAGAACAATGTTGTAAAAGCCCTTTGTGATTTGGGAGCCAATGTGAGCCACATTACTTATGCCATATATTGTCAGTTAGAGCTCAAATAACTCCAACCCACATCTGTCACACTTCAACTTTCTGATCATAGTGTTCATGTTCCCAAGGGGATATTAAAGGATGTTTTGGTGAAAGTAGAAAAATTTATTTACCTAGCAGACTTCATTGTCCTTGAAAATCGCCCAAACATAGGTCCTAGGGAGAAAAAACCCCATCATCCTTGGTTGTCCCTTCTTAGCAACAGTAAACTCAGTCATCCAAGTATGAAATGGTAACATGAAAATAACATTCAGAAACATGAGTCAATACTTGAACATCAACAATGAAAACACTCAAATTAGGGATGATGAAAAGATCTATGAGGTTAATTGTATTATTACTATTTATAGTGAACTCTAGGAATATCAATGAATTACTTAAGGATGTTTAAGTTAAAAAGAGATTGATTTTATTTTTTCACATGATGGAAATTAGTCTCCTTGGATTAAATCTCATTTAGATAAATATATTGATAATTTTCTAGAATCACCAATCAATGGTACCATGGGTGAATTCAATAACATTGATTCAACACCCATTCATAACACTGCTCTGTCTAATTTGGTGGATGAAAATTCTATTCACAAGGAACCAATTATGTCAAGAAATTTGAACAAAGAAACATAGTTCAATACAATGTCTCATCCTTTCATGTAAATTGATAACCAATATGATCTCGAATTTATGGTCTTACCTTCATCACTCATGTATGAATTCTTATGGGATAATCAAGCCTTTCTTGTTGTCATTTCTTACGCTCTTGAATCTAATCAAGATATGATGCTTTTGGATATCCTAAGAAAGAAAAAAAATAAATTGGATGGACCCTTTAAGTTATTCTTTGGATTTTCCCACTCATTGGAACTCATAGAATTGTTCTCGAATCTGAATCCAAACCATTTCATCAACCTCTGTGGAGACTTAATCCAAATCTTATGGATGTGGCTAGGAAATAACTTCTTATGTTTTTGAAATCAGGTACCATCTACCCCATTGCTGAGAGGGAGTGTGTAAGCCAAATTAAAGTTTTCCCAAATAAATATGGAATTATTGTGCACACCAATGGGGATGGTGACCTTATAGTCACAATGGTCAGTAGTGGATGGAGTGTTTTTATTGACTACATGAATTTCAACTCTTGTACCCAAAATGACCATTTCCCCTTTCCCTTTATTATTCAATTCCTCATGTGATTGGTGGGTCATCAATAATTTTTCTTCCAAGATGGAATATCATGGTATAATAAAATCAATGTGTCCTTAGATTATCAAGGAAAACAACCTTCTATTTTCCCTTCGACACTTTTTCCTTCAAGCGCATTCCCTTTGGGTTATGTAATTCACTTGGTACCTATGATCGGTGCAAGATGGGAATCTTCTTAGACATGTTAGGGGATTGTTTAGATCTCTTCACGGATGAATTCTCCATATTTGGGGATGCTTTTGAGGGATGCCTTCTAAATTTTGAAAGGGTTTTTTCAAGATGTGAGGATAAGAATCTCATCCAAAATTGGAAAAAATCCATTTCATGGTAAATGAAGGACTTGTTCTAGTCCATAAGTTATCTGATAGAGGGATTAAAGTTGATAAAGCTAAGGTCGACATCATTAGTCACCCTACCTCTCCTAAAAATATAATGGTAGTGTGATCCTTCTTAATACATCCTTGTATCAATAGAAGGATCATTATAAATTTCAATACTATTTCTCAACCACATTATGCTTTATTGGTGATTGATGCACTATTTTTATAGACAGAAAGCTATGAGGAATAATTATATACACTCAAGTCATTTCTTACCTCTCCTCCTATCATGAAATCTCCAAATTGGAAACTCCCTTTCGATTTAATGTGTAATGCGAGTGACTTCGTTGTAGGAGCAGTCTTTGGACAACAGTGTGAGAAAACTCCATGTATCATTGCTTATGCAAGATAATAGTTAAATGATGCACAAATCAACTACACCACCACTGAGAAAGTGTTTATTTATATTGTATATTACTTGTATAAATTTAGTTCTTATCTCTTATGATCACCCATCATTGTCTTCACCGACCATTCATCTATAAAATAAATTTTTCAAAAACAAAATGCCAAGGAAAGATTTATTAGGGGGGTCATTTTTCTTCAATAGATTGATTTATTCATTAAGGATAAAAAGGGTGTTGGAAATTTTGTATAAGGTCACCTCTAAAGGATGGAATTAAAATAAAACTCACATCCCCTTTCTGTATTTAATTCATTTTTCGATGAGCAACTCTATTCTATGAGTGATTGCCCATGGTATGATGACATAACAAACCTTTTGGTGACATGTGACATTCCAAAATTATTAGGGACCCAATATAAGAGTAAATTCCTTTCTAATTTAAAACACTATGTGTTTCATGATCCTTACCACTTCATGTTCTATCCTAATCAAATCATTAGGATATGTTTACCCAAGTCTGATCAAGAGTCCATTCTAAAATTTTTTCTTGGAGAGGCATGTGGAGGCCACTTTTCTACAAAGAAAACCACTGAAATAGTCATCCATAGCCATTTCTACTAGCCTAACATCACTAAGGATTCATTCCAATTTTGCAAAATTTGTTGTCAGTGTCAGCGATTAGGATCCGTTACCAAATGTAATAAAATGTCCCTCACTCCCAATACTGTCATTGAAATATTTGATTGTTGGGGAGTTGATTTCAAATTACCCTTCCCAAACTCTATGAGATACATCTACATCATCTTATCTATTGATTATGTCTTGAAATGGGTTAAGACCATTCTTACATAGTACAATGACCATCATGTTGTGATCCGAATTCTAAAAGTAAAAATATATTCCCGATTTGTAATTCATATGGTTATAATCAATGGTCGAGGAACCCATTTTTCCAACTGTCCATTCTCTTCACTTATATATAAGTGTGGTATTTCTCATAATTCTTCCACTACATACCGTCCTCAAACCAATGAACATGTTGAGGTAGCGAATAGGGAGATTAAGAAAATTCTTGAAATAACTGTCAATCCCTCATGGAAAGATTGGTCTGAGAAACTCTTGGATTCCCTTTGGGCATATCTTATAGTATTCGAAAACCATGCTATGAATGTCACCATATATGTTGGTTTATTGAAAATTATTCCATTTACCTGTTGAAATTGAGAATAAGGCATTTTGGGAAATCAAAAAAATGAATTTTGACATTTCTTTGGCTGAAGAAAAGAAGAAATTATATCTGAATGAACTTGAGGAACTTAGTATAGTGGCTAATAAAAATTAAAGGATAAATGAAGATATATTTCGAGCCTAACAATCTGGGAATATCAACATTAAACACTTTGAACTAGGAAAATATGTTCTCTTATATAGTTTGAAACTTTATTTACACCCCAAAAGGTTAAGGTATAGATGGACATGTCCATTCATAGTGTATCATGTGTATCCCCATGGGGTAGTAGAGATTCAGGATCCCTCAAGTGGTCACATTTTTAAGGTTAATGGTCATAGGTTTAAACCATTCATTGAATCATTCAATAAAAAGGAAAAAAGGTTGATTTCACTAATCCAACCTATGAACTAGAAAAAAATTGATAGCCTTGGGATCCATGTCTGGCAGATGATGTTAAAAAAAAGCACTACACGGGAGGCAGCCTATGGTTTTTATTTTTATAATATTTTTGAATAATCTTTATTTTTTTATTTTAATAAATCATTTTGATATTTAAAAATATTAATATACTATAGGCATATTCTTCTATTATGAGTATGGATGGGTATTAAAGGGGAGAACCATATTCATTAGTGTCACATGGTGTGATCCTTGAGTAATACCTTACCTATAAATTTAATAAGAAGACAATGTATAATTAGTCATTTTTATTTTTATGTGTTCGAAGATTAATATAAAAATAAAAAATAATAATATTAATAATTTATAAAAAAAAATTCAAATTACACGTCATAGGTCATGGGGAAAACCTTGTCAAAACCGGTGAAGTTATGGGGACTCGAACCGAGGACCAAAGGGAGACAGGGGCACGCACTTACCACTAACCTATGACTTAGAGTGCTTCCTTATTCTATAATTTTTGTATATATACTTATGTTTATTTATTATATGAATAAATAAATATACATGTATTGTTTTGTTTTGTTTGTTTGTTTTTTTATTTTTCCTCTAGGGAACTCTGTATGTGATATGGATATAAAAAGACTAAATTGGAGCAGTAAGAACTTAAACTTCAACCACCAGGTGACTTTATTCCACGATCCTCATATTTAAAATTACTTTTAGAAAACCTCCCATTTAACTCTACCCCCTTCTAAATTTTATTTTATTTAATCATTGGGGACAATTTTATTCTATGTTGGGGGGGGGGGAAGAATGGAGAATATAAATTAATTTTGTGTGCATAAAAAAGTGTGGAAATAAAAATTTCTTTAATCGTAAACATCATAATATGAATTTCACATTTTGAAACTAAATATAAAATAATTTATCATACCATGATTATGATTTTAATTCATATATATTCTACGAGCATAGATTTTGGAATGTGTGGCTCTCCAATGTGATATTTCATTATTTATATTTTCATCCAAATAAAAAAGGAATCACAATGAACGTCCTTTGGACAGTGGCGTATTAGTTTTTGTTCATGGGTTCCACAAATAAATACCATTGGTTTGGTAAAATTTTAATTTAAATATTATTATTAAAAAAAACAAAAAAAACAATAATAGTGCGAGTAGAGTAGTGAAATGACCTAATGTGTCGCTTTCGGCACATGGGGATTGTGAATCCAAAGTTTTCTAGCCCAGAGTTAGTAATTATATATATATTTATGGTAAATTGATTTTGTTTTTGACTAATTTACCTCAAGATGATGCCCGAGTATGTTGGATTCACTGGGTTCCCTAAAGTCATTGAGCTTGGGAGTCATTAGCAATGTCTTTCTACTTCGGTTGACTCGATTGAGTTCAACTTAAATTTCCATTGAAAATTTGAAAAAAAACAATAAATATATATAATTAAAAAAATAATACTCATATTAACATTTAAATTTGATTCCACAAAGAACTTCCATAATTTACCCTTGAATAAAAATGAACCCCCATGTCTATTGTGATACACAACACATCTCCATGCTTAATTGATATTGAATGAAATATGGCGATGAATTTGAACAAAAGAATGGGTTGGGGGTTTGGATCTGCTTATGAAACTATATTGTATCAAAATATTTTTATGGGTTTCATGATTGTTTGTTATAATGTTTTTTGGTGATCAATTTGAATTAAAAAGCTTTGGGAACATGGAATTTAAATTTAATATTGTTGAGATAATTTTTGCTCCGGACTGGAAAAACTCAAGTAGGTGGTGTGAATAGCCACTAAATGAGGCTAATATTCATTATTAATTTATATAATATTCATGTGATTTATTATTCATAAACACAGTTTTAGTTCATTTTACACTTTGAACATCATATCACATTATGATTGTAATTCCCCCTTAAAATTCACATTTACATGGTTCAATTTTAAACACCTCCTAAAATAAAAAATGAACTTGATTTTATTTTCATATTTTAAATTCAATACTGTCATTAAACAAGGAACAATTCATAATTTTTAAGTATCAGAATATTCACATTGGAAGACCCCCAAAATGTGGTTTCATGGCAACTCATTTTGGTACTTTCTTTGATTTCATTGTTATGCTGCAATTGTATTTCCTCAAGCTTATTTTTCACATGTAAGTTGTTCTAATTCATCATAGTTTATTAGTAAAAATAATTATCCTTTTTTATGTTCTTATTCATATCACGTTGACACCGTTGTCTCAAGGTATGAATTTATTCACACCAAACCGTGTGAAAATATCACCTAACAGTGGAGTTATCATTATTTCATTGTATTTCTTTTTTACTTATTCATTTCCTCCCTCATAAGTCTACTTCCATCTTCCATTGAAACCATAGAATCAATGGGGGGGATTTCCCACTTATGGGTTGACCCTAGGGAGTAGCAAGGGGATGGATTGGATTTATTTATCACCTCATTAATTCCTAATATCTTCTTCTAATTGATGTTTTTATTTGATGTTTTTAAAACATTTCCATCCTTGTTGAATTTTAAGGCCACATACTTCAAGTGCTAATATTAAACTTTACCTTAGTGTGCTCATAAATTTTGTCCTCTAAGTGTATAGGTGATTATTATTATGTTTGTTTGGTATTAAACCAGTATATGATGATATTGATTGATATTATTTAATAAACCCATATTGAATAGTAGAAATTGAAACTGTTAAAAAAATAATTTCATCGAATACACCTAAAGCGATAACTTATGATCAACTCATTATCTTAATTTGAATTCAATTATGTCATGTAGTGTTTAATTAAACTTATGTAAAATCATCCTAAAGTTTTCCACTTAATAGCCAAAATCGATCCATAGAATGTGTGTGTTTATAAGATTCTTGTTTGGTCTCTGAGGAATTGAAAACCCAATCTACTCTACAATTGACCATTTATCTCTTAAAACATGGGTAAATTTGGGTGAGACCAGGAACTCCTGCTTGAATATGGGTATTTGGACAAGGGAGTGACAACCACCATGTAAATTTGAATGACTAAATCATTAGGAATAGGTTTTAGGGTATATAAGAAGGAAATATTAATGGAAAATATTTTTAAAAATCCCATAACTAGTCTATTAACTGGTACAACCCCCTTATAAATTTTATAAAACTACATTTTAAGACCATGATCAAAATAATGTCAATATTTATTGTTTTTATGTCATTTACTAGCCGCAAATGTGATATTAATAATTTATATAAAGAATTTATAATATATTTTTCACCATATATTAAAAATTAATTTGATAAATTAATTATAAACACATCCCATTCAATTTACCATCCATATATACATCACCATAAAATGAAATGAATAGATCTTGAAATATAATAATATAATGAGGCATCTAAATATATATAATACATTCCCTATAATTCCATTATAATCAAACTCTTATAATTATAATACTAGGGTTGTTGAAGAATAAATTTTTTAGTCAATATCTATCATAATCATTATTTCAATCAAAACTATTTCTCCCTCTCCCATCCAAAAATTTATGGTTGACCAAAATTTATTTCTAAGTCATCTATTTTTTTGTCATATTAATTTATTATTATTTATTACCATAATTAAAAAGTCAGTATTCCAACCATAATAATATATTATAATTAAATAAAAATAATCATATTACATAAAAAAAATTTATTTAAAATCCTCCAAAATATTGTCTATTAAAAAAATAACCCCCCAAAGTCATACCAACTAAAATTATCCCATCATTAAATCATAAAAAATCAAAAGGATAATTTTAAATTTTTCCAAGGAAATTATCACAAATAGTCCTATAGTACATTTTAACTAATTACCAAAGCCAGTCCATGGAATAGACCACAAGGAATTTATGATCCCTAGGGGATAGAAAAAAAGTTCCTAGGAATCAAAATACAAGCATGTTGGAATTATTTCACCAAATTAACAAGAACAAAATTATATTCCCAACTATAATTTTAGAATGAACATTAATTAAATTAGATATCCACTCGTATAAAATAATTAATTTAAATTAATTGGAAAATACAAAAAAGGAATAAAAAATTAAATACCTCAAAGAACATGAAAACATATAATAAATAAGTCCAAAACATACGAACCTCATTAAAACTGAACATTAATTACACACCATCACATGATAAATTAACATATATATTAAATACTACAACGTGCCTTGGTTCATCGAAATCCCCATAAAGAATAACTGAAAAAGGTCCTATGTAAAATATAATTACACTTATATCTGTGTGCTAAGTAAACCATTTTCACTTACCACATCCAATATACATAATTAAAAATCCTAATACTATCCACTCTATCCAAGAGAAACATATAGATAACCAATAATATTCTAGGCATGTGTAAAAAATTCCTAAGAAGAATCCTTCTGTGAACCATGTATAAAATTTAAAAATAATTCAATTTTATGAATGTTTAAAATATAACTATGATAATATGACTATTAATTGAGTTCTATGAAAATAAAATACAAATATCAACTGAAATAATTCTACTAAGGACAAAAAGTTTACAATCTTCAAGATATTACAATCCTCTAATTTTTTTGTGAGAAAAGGTAATTAAAAATAAAGAAGACGGTTTAAAACCATTCTTTGGAAATATTATAGTTTAGGAGGAGAAATAAGTATTCAAAGATTTTATGAAAATTTTTACTTAAATAAATTATATAAAATATTAATGTATTAATGATTTCAACAATGATACTAAAAACCAACATAATACCTATAAAAATAGTAATAACTAATTGATATACAATAACCATAAGTCAAATATTATAGAAATGGTATATTCAAAATATGAAAGGGAACACCAAGATATTTGGAAACAATCCAATAAAAAAAAAATTTAATCCTTGTAATTCGATCCATGTGCTATTCAACTGCTTAATGCTTGATTTTACCCTAAATTGTATGATTGAGTGGGAAAATGTCCCAAGGACAGTTGAATCCTTATATTGAGCCAAAAACCATAGTATAATCATAATATATTACTATAATTATACCTAAATATCCAATCTTAATAAAAATGATTTCCATATATATATATATTTATATATTTATATATATTAATTATAGAAAGAAAATTTAGAACATAACAATGTAATCTAGATGATTAACAATATAAAATCATCCCTCCCTTCTGAATATCCTTCACATAAGAAAACTATTTTTATCATGAATAATATTTTTAAAAAATATTATATTAGATGAAAATTTTAATCCACTTGAAAAAATAACAATACCACCTAAAATGTTTATATAACCAAAATAAAGGGGTCACTTGAAGGGAATACTTAATTATCAAAATTATTTTTAAAGTGAAAATTGGTCCTTTGGAAGGTCATAAAGAAACAAAGGTATAAAATAAATTTTAAAAATGAAATCATGGAAACATGATCAATTAACATTAAAGAGTCAATGAAACATAAAAAAATTAAAAGAAACTTGTAAAAATCCTTGGATTAGAAAATTCATTTGAAATGATCCACTTAGGAATTCTACAAACTCTATGTTTTTTATCTTATATTAAAATTGATTTAAAGACTTTGAACATGCATAATGTTTTTTATAGCCAAGAAAATTTGATAGAGAAATTGAATTCCTTTAGAAATGAGTAAATAGACACACTAAATATAGTATATAAAATCATGAATTGATTGTATGTAAATTGTAAAATGTTTATGTATTTGAGTTTAAGGAACTATTCATGGAGCCACCAACATAAATTCAGTGAATTTGATGATTATGTTATGATTCCCCCATAAATTGGAATGAATTACTTTTATAATCCAATTATGAGCTCTAAATTTTGACAAACACTAGTCAATATAAACAAGAACCTAATTATAGGTTAACATGACCTTCATTGGGAAAAATATTTTGAATCAAAGGAATTAGGAAAAAATAGAGAGGAGGGGGGGTCCAAGAAATTTATCTTGAATAGATGAACACAAAGACAATAGAAAACTCTAGATATTCACTTTACGGATGTGAGAAATGAGAGAGAGAGAGAGGCAACAATTTTATTTCTGAATGCATTTCCGATTGAATACCAACCCTCCATAAAAACTTAATTTATAAAATTATTTATTTATTTATAGAAAATGTTTGTATGTCGCTTCGTAACATGATAAATTGACCCCAAAACACACACAGTGACACCCCCACAAAAAAAAATTTGTTTTTAAAAGTTTTTAATTAGAAATATATGTGTTTATAAACATTACAAAATTGATTAACCATATTTCATAAATAATTATAGAATATGAGATACAGTGAATGTTACCATGGTTATATCTAAAATGTGGGAAGTATTTTTTAATTTATATTAATTTTTTATTAGCGTCATCTAACCCTGACCACTTATTTCTCCTTCTTTACCAATAACAACCTGATGCACGACCTTTCCCATGTGTCTACCTACCCCATCACTTCACTACATCCTGATGAAACTGATACCTCATCGCCCCACATGCATGTCTGGTCATTTGAAACCCCAAAAATATCACTTTACTGGTCTCCACCCTAGTTAAAAAATATAAAACTCACTATGGGGATCATACTCATGATGTAGTGGAAATAATATAATGCTCAGACCACTCTTATGAGTTTTAATTTTTGTATAAAATCAAATCATATTACATTTATATATATATATATATATTAATATAATTATACATATTAAATTATTTATATATATTAATTAATATATTTTTTTTACATTCATTTATATATTTCATAATATGTTAATATTAAAAAATATATTTATTAATATATTATCTTATAATTATTTTATAATTATGTTTATATTAATTTAGATTTATTTATAGAAATATACTTATATGTATCATTATTTGTAAATATATATACATATAAAATTATATATATAAATTAATTTATTAATGTTAATTTATTTAGTTATTATTAATATATATATATATATATATTACTATAAAAATACTTATATATATTAATTTTTATATTAATGACCATTTATTTAGTTATTTTTGATCAATTATAATTATGTTTTTACATGTGTGTGTGTTTATATATATGTTTTTACATGTTTGTGAGCAGGTTTATATATATATATATATATATATTAATATATTAATTATGTAACGAACCAATTTGAATCTACTAGATAATCCACCGAACTCATCCATCAAGCTGGTGAGGCACAACAAAGGTAACATAAACAAGTCACAAGTATAAAAAGACAAGACAAACAACCAGTATACAACCCAGAGTAATATGGAATATCCATGATCCATATAACCCTAGATAAATTGGATAAATTCGAACATTATAGCAAGAAAAAACCATCAAGTCTATTTATTCTCAGTCGTCACCACCAAACCATGCCACAACGAAGGCTATGATGTCGAGAGAAACCAACATGATACATGATGCCTTTCCCTTTACCTGGGTCATGAAATACAATATCTAATACCTCCAAAAATAAATCATTGGATGTAAGAAAAAATCCATGTAGGATACCACTATAGAGTCTATACAAAGTCTAATAACAAGAATACATCAGTTCAATCAATTAAAATAAATACATTTAGAAGGAATTTTTATAAATCCACACCATTTGAAAATTAATTTCTTTGGTTTTTATAAAATCATATCATATTCATAAGGATATTAATATGAAATGTATAGGTGAAAAAATAGGAAACCATATCCACACAGCATATGTCATGTAATTAAACAAATATACATGACATAATCCAACATGAAAAACCATGTGATACAACCTCATGTGAAGAACATATGAGAAAATATCAATGATAAAATATATAATGCAGCAAACAAAACATAAATTTAAAAATGTTCAAAATTGGGACATAGTGTTTGGGAATATGTACTACACATATTGTAATCATAAAATCATAATATTTCTCTACTATACGATATTGATTCCTACCATGGTATGTTGGTATAAAAAACCCACAGTTGGCATTATGAACACAACAAGTATCATGTCTCTTACTGATGCACTAATAGTTAAAAATGTGAAAATATTGTCAAAACCCATTTTAATCCCACTCTAAATATTTATTAATCAATTTCAAATCAAATACAATCTACATAAATCATTGAAAATCCATTTTCGAACCAAAATGACCATTCAAGCATTTAATCAAACACATGGTGTGAAAAAAACCAATATATTTAGCATAAAATCCCATTTGGGATTCACTAGATCATAGAATAAGATATCCAATTAGGATCTAAGAAGAGAATGTAGAATCAGATAAAACATTGGACATAAGACGTGTTGATCAATCAAGAAAGAAGTAAATCCCCATATAATCCTACAGGAGAAGCCTATAGAATTATGAGGAGGGATTAGGACAATCCATTAAATGATTAAGATTTAATTATAGGTTAAACCTAGGTCCATTATATTTTTAATTATAAAGTATATATAATAAGACGCTGCATGCACGGTTTCTAGGGAGTCCGCATGATTAATAGCAATCATGAACCATAACCGAGAACCCCATACAAAGCACCACCTTGGGTTATATGGTTTTTATTCTCTGTTACATTATTCATGTACAAACCATGTGTAACCCCTCTTCTTAAGTGTTCATGGATTGGAGGTGGGGACACATGATTTGAAAAAAAAAATATTTTCCTTTTTTAATGACCTTTCCTAGACGCACAGTTTCATGATCCAAAATACATAGTTGTCCCTAACTATGAACCAATTGTTCATATCCCCAAGGGGTCCCATAATTTTCATAAATTCTAAAAAAAATCCCAAAGATAGATCCAAATATTGAATGATAAAAAAATGGTTATGAAATACCTATAAGAATGTAAAAAAGTAACAATTTTCGCACCACGAATGATTTCTGTCAGCAAAATGTTTTCAAGATTCTAGATTCAAAAAATGAGAAGTCCACTACTACCTGGTTAATGTTTCCAAGTCCCAAATATAGTGGATATCCCATCCAAACTACCATTGTATCTAAAAAAGAGGAATAATTTTACTGCATAGTACATTTTCCTAGAGATCCATAATCTAAACTAGTTTCTCAACAATAGTAGTATCATTATCTATATCAATATTCTTCCGCTAAATAACATGGAAAGGATCTGGGAAATACCTCCATAACTATGAAACACAAAAAAAATGTTGTTGAAATTCAAACATGATGGTAACTCCAACTGATATTCCACCTTTCCAAGTTTATCCATGATCACAAAAGGGCCATTAAATCTTAGTGACTACATACCTTACATAGCCACCAATGATTCCCAAATAAAGTTTAAAATACCTGAAAAAATTGATAAAAAACCACAAAATTTAGTAGCTGAAAAAGATGATATGCATAATATTATTTTATTGATCTAGGATGTGAACAAACTCTTCTAGATCAGCTGAACATTTTCAATCCTCTCCTGAATGAGACTCGATCCAAACAAAGACCGATCTCTCAATTATTCCCAGCACCCGGGATATCAACATGGATTACCATACAAATATTGAAAGGTATCCATGTTTACTGAATTATATTAACTATTTTTATTTGAAAATTCAACTATAGGAAAATAATTTTCACAAGAACCACTAGTGTCAATTACCCAATCCTAAAGCATATCCTCAAGAACTTAGATAGCTATTTCATTCTATGTATTTGTCTGCAGATGATATGTCAGGATCAATATCAACAAGGAAAACATCATCTTCATTAAAAATATTTAGAACTTAGATTTGAACCATGATTCTACATAAAAAACAATCATAGTAGAATCCCAATGAATTCTCACAATCTATTGGTTGTACAAATCTTCAAGCTATTCCTATTTATTCATCTCCTTAATTAGTTATAAATGACCCGATTCCATAAGTTGATCAATGATCACCAAAATAAAATCATACCAACTAGGTTTCCATTTCAAAACAACTATCAAATTTATTGAAATCTAATTCCAATTATATAACAAAATATGAAGTTTTTCAGAAAACCATCTTGTCTTTAGTGTTCAGCATTAAATATATGAAAATTGAGACACCATGATACAAAATCTTCCATCAATCATGTCATATATGGCCACCAATAACGATGTATCATGTAGTGATATATCATGGTATCCATAGGCTGTATGGATCAACATGAATTGTGGACACTGACCATTAACTAATAACTCAGAGAAATGAAAATAACCAACCTACTATAGAATCACAAATCTCCACTAGGATACCGAGACCAATCAATTGAGGTCTTCTATACATAAAGGATTATTCTAGCTCTCTGTAACTCTGAGTATTTTATATACTTCATCCAAACTCTCACACCCAAAGATGAGTCAACATTCATTGAATCCAAGAATAAATTTCCACCGAACTCTTCCACTACCAATATCATCTCAATAAAATAACTCATCAGAGAGAACTTCTCATCCAATTTCTTCATGAATTGTGTTGGTAAAGTTTTCCTCAATTAATTTTAAACCACTTTCCTTTTCCTAAGAGTGTATGAAATACCTACATCATAAATCGAATGATACTCCACCCATCACCTCTATCAGATGTTCATATCCCTACGAGTAAATGTATATTTCCAGATCCTATGATTAGAATTAACTATAAACTAATCCCAAAAGACATAGTTACACCAAATTTTGAATATATTCATTACCATTTCCAACTAAAAAATATGAGTAGTGTATTCTTCTCATGAGGGAACAACAGGTTAGATCTACATGACACCCCCTGTTTCCCTTTCTTCAAGAAACATCCCAAACCTGTACTAGAAGCATCATAGAAAATATCATAATTTAAAACCAATTCTTAAATAAACATAACGTGTGATAAATTTAACCACACCTTAATTGCCACAATGTATCTATAAAACATTTTATTGCATTCCATATTTATACCCCTAAAGGTTAAATATGTCATCGAAGACGAAATATTGTAGAAATACTTTACGAACCATCTACATTAACCAGCCAAATCCAGGAATAATAGGATCTTGAACACATTTTTGGTCTACCAATAGAACATATCATCATTTATATTTTCAAGATCTACTTAGATTCCCCTACCAGATTTGACATACCATATACATTTCACTTTCTAGACCCAAAACTCACATTTGGAATGTTTACAAAATCAATGATGTTCCTTAATAGTTTTATGAATGATATTTAAGTGGTCCAAATGCTCTACATGTTACTTAGTGTAAACTAAAATATCATCCATGAAAACAATAATGAAATATTCAAAGTACTGTAAAAATACATTAGTAATTAGATAAATAAATACAGAAGGTGTGTTAGTTATGTTGAATAGAATAAATTGACACTCAAAATTCCCATATTGAATACCAAATATTGTCATAGGTATATCCAATTCTTTATGTCTAAAAAATGGGATCCCTAACTGATGATCATATTTTTAATACCAATATGCCCCTCTATGAAGTTCAAAGTGAACATAAATCCTGGGAAAATGATATTTTTTTAACGATCACTCTATTTATCTTCCAATAATCCACACAATGTTAGATAATATAATCTTCCTTCATAGAAAAGAGGATATATGATTTCCATGGTGACTAACTACAATGAATAAATCCCTTATCTCCTAAGTCATCAGGATATAATTTATGTTCAACTAACTCAATAGGTTTCTTTATGTAATATGGAATATAGATGGGAATCATAATGTTGGTAGGTCAACTATAAAATTGACCTCTCTCTATAGTGGTATACTATATAAATCATATAGAAACACCTTGATGTTCCGACCCACCACTGAAATAAAAATACAACCCAAAAAGGATTAAAAATCCAGAAAATATCAAACAATTGAATAAGATTACCCCATCGTAATTAACAATAATCCCTGTCCCTCTTGATCTGGGGTCTGACTCTCACTGGAAAGCATGAGTGACCCTATCAGAATATAAAAACTGAACCAAACGCTGATAATGTTATACCTATAACATAACATTGATTTTAAAATGCATTCCTTGTATCAAGTTTACTATTTCAAAATCACCGACCAAAAATTGGCCCATTACTTCATAGTCACCAATTGACACCTGACACGAGGAACATATGAAATCTTGGTAAAGAATTATTCCTTAATGGTTGTAAATTTCCAAAAATTGTGAAATAAGATTAAAAAATAATCCAAATGCATTAAATATCATTAATGATATAAAAGAGATACTATACATTTTATCAAAAAAATCTAACACCATAGAATGGAAAATAAACACCATACCTCTAAGAGTAGGTAGACGTACTCTAGAATCGTCTATCACACACTCTGTTGGGTAAATTAGTCTGATTATAGAGACATGGGAGTCCACAATGGATTGGGGATTATACCCACCACCCTTGGAATAACCCGTACATACCTATGAAAAATTTATGAGAGTTTATCCTACCTTAATTCACTAGGATATTTTTTCACAAAAATGCTTTAGGAGACCAGATTTTCCATGAAAATACAACTCCTTGGATAATTTTTATTGTTCTGATCAGTATGGACACACCATTCACATTGGTTGTAGATAACCCATTACTATAATGATTAATACACTAAAAATTATCTAGAGGTAATCTAACCACACTTTTGATATCTTTTCTATCCATGAAATATGATTTAGAAAACAAAAACACCATTTGAAGCTCCACCCAAACCTATAATTCCAACTATGTCCACCTTAGCCAAAGAATCTTTATTGACTGCCTTTACAAAAGAAAGAATACAGTGTCTACAACCTCCCAATCAGAAATGCTGCGTGTGAGTACATATCCCAATAGTATACCACCACCTTGTCTGTACAAGGTCGAATAACAAGAATGAAATAGTTTTATCCTTTAAATAAAAAATTGTATTATAATTCATTTTCATAAATCCAAATCCATTTGAAAATAAATTAAAAAACCAGATGATTTTATGGTATGCATCATCTTTAATAAATATATTTCATTTGGTAGCTTAATTTCACATAAAATTATTTTATATAGTATAAATAATATAAAATAAAATAGAGAACCCAAATCAAACCCTATAAATAAATAATGAATTTAATAAGATGTTTTTTATATAATTCATGGGACCTATAGAAATATAATAGTCACTTGTCCTCTGGAATTGTTATTTGACCCTTATGAATAGTAATTTGGCCAATAGAATAATAAACTCACATATGAAAGTATAAATAAAATTTAGGCTTCTTATAAATAAAAATATGACATAATTATAACATAGTATAAGTATATGTATATTTTGAAAATTAGAAATTAGGTGTTGGTGTTTCTTATAAAACATAAATGATTCTTCACAATTTTCTAATTAATATAATATATTAAAAAGAAAATATTTTCAAAAAATAGAATAATAAATTTTTATTTTGTTTTTTATGATTATAATTTATTTTTATGTGTCCTTAGTTTAATTTTAAAAGTGTTATAAAATTAGTTATAATTTTAAAAATGGTATTCATAGAGTAAATGATGATTTTAATTTAAAACTAAATTTACCACACATCCAATATTTTTCCACTAAATTAAGTTCATGTTTTAATTATACACATTTAAAAATGGTTAGGGTTAATTTTTTGAATTTTCATAAAGAGTATAATTTTTGGTGAAAAGTAAAATATGATAATTCAGGGTATAAGATAAATAAATGAATTATTTAGTCATAGATGATGTATAGATGATGTAACTACCATTGTCTATAAGTCACATGTAGTATTTATAGTATTTAGTCACAATAATCGACAATATTTCTTATCTTGATCCAATATATTAAACTAATGAATAGAATAATCAAAAAACACTCCTCTACTCCACTAAAAATACAACCCATCACCGCCTCTTCTCTTTACCCAACCAAAGCCTTTAATATTATCCAATTTCTACCAAACTTCTAATTTAATGACCCTCCCCTGCGTCTATTATCATTTGGTCTTAATAAATAACCAAACCCATGTCCCTTAATTAGGTTTTGAATTTGAAGAATTCAAGATGTAAAACCCTTAATCCTTCCTATTCTTTTCATTAATTCTTATTTATTTTATTCCCCTTTCATAGCCTCCTTTTTATAAACCTGATTGATAACTCTTATATACTATATATACTATGTCACATACATAGCTTATTCTAAATGTATTTTTATTCTAATTTCCATTAATGCTTTGTTTTGGTGGGTTTCCAAAGTTTTTATGGAGAATAGGTGAGTTTTCATGAAATGGGCCAAACCGTGAGCCCAATTCCACATTTAAAAATAAATTTGGTTTCTTTTATAACTTATAAATTTTTTAATATTTTTCCCTCATTCCAACTCCAAAATGTTCTCCCATGATATATTAACACCACAATTAAAATTTGGAGCCTTTGGAAGTCCATAACCAAGGTGTATATGGGTTTTTTATTTAAGGGATTGGGCCTGCCCGAAAGCCCAATTCTAGTTTTAAAAATAAAATTTGACTAATTAATAACATATTCATTTTTAAGGTTTGTTCGGTGCTTCGAAGCCCCAAACACGGCACTTGAACCCAGCCACGTGTCCAATATCCTCCCACCCTCTTTTCAGCTTATTTGCATCGCGGTTTAGGTCGAAACTTCTGAAGAACTCAAATTTCGGGCAGATTTATATAGGTAATTTGTTTCCTTCATAACTCCTTCGATTATTACTCTTTTTCCCCCATTAAAATTCCTAAATGGTCTACCTATCCTTTTTCGAACCTCCCTTTAATGTTTGAGTATTTTTAAAATCAGATACTTGTTTTTTGGGGGGCGATTTCTACAAGATATTTTAAGTAAGTTTTTTCCATCCTTTCTTCATTCAATTTGTTTAGGGTTATATCCAATTTACTTAGGGTTTCTTCCATTGTCATTGAGGTTACTAGCTTCCAGGAAGTAGGGTTTACAAATTAGGGTTTTATCTTGTGTTTTATGGTCTGAAATTATGGTTTTAGGTCTGGTTTACCTTTCTTGAGGTGCGGCAGTGGTGCGTTTGAGTTTTCGCACAAATGTTTCAAGGGTTTCCTTGGTTTTGGTAGGTGATTCTATTGTGTATGAAATATTTGTGAATTGGATACTATTTTTATGGTATTTTCATGCTTATTAAATTTTATTATTTCTGAAAAATATAGTTTTTTGGTGTTTGTATTTAAAATGAATCCTAAATGCCAATTTCATGTGAAATTGGGGGGTTTTCAAAGAAATGTTTTATTAGTTTAATTGGGGCTACCCTATAAGTAACTAGTTGATTTTGTTGAAATATAATAGGGATAAAAATACTGTTTTTAATGATTTTCCACTGTGTTTATTTCTGAAAAACCTGGTTTTAATGGTGTTTGTGAACCCCATAAGATTATAAGTGTTGTGTTGTGTAAAAATGGAGACTTTGCAAGGATGTCGTTTCTTGAACCATATGGGGCTTCCCTAAAAATGATTTTGTGTTTTCAATGAAATGTAGTAGGATTCTCTTTATGTTTTGGAAACTTAAAAATGTGCACATTGTATGAAAGTGAGTTTTATAAGGAGTTTTGTGTCCGAAAGACTACGAGATTTTGAAAAATTGTTTTATGAAAAATATAAGTGTTTTGTTGCATGTTTTAAGTGGTATCAAATGTGATAGCTAATGTATCGGTTTTTCTTGACCAGTAATGGTGTTTTATATGAAAATTTATTTATGTTTCATTCTGAAATTGATCGAGCACAAAAGGGAAAGCCCGAGTACCTAGGTGGGGCAGATTTGTACTAGTACGGCTAGTGGACCGGATGGGTTTTCTCCCTGTTTCACATAGCATTTGGATAAAAACAACTCTAACTAAACTATGTGGATTATTATTGGGGACCACTAGGTTATGGGTATGTTCCCTACTAGTGGCTCGTGCACGAGAAAGTAATTTTCTATGGTTACTTTACACTAAGGTACGAGGTACATAGGGCCCAAGACAACCTAGTGCCTAGGGGTGTTCCCAATGTTGTTGCTCATTGGAATTGTAGTATTTACCCATGTATTAGGGTGTGTTTGGAAGTAAATTATAGTATCTAACACTTTTATTTTAATGTGTTAATATTCTGAAAATTTTTTATTGAAAACTATTTTCAATTAGACGTTTCATTTCTTGAAATTTTAACACTACTTTTCCTTGTGTTTGAAAACTGCTTGCTTTTTCACATTGTATTTCTTACTCTTTAGAATCATTGGGTGGTATCCTAATGGGCTTAGGCTCACAACCTACTTACACCCCTTGGTTTTATGTAGACTTGGTTATGTTTGATTCAGGTAAAGGAAAGGCTAAGGGTGAAGGCGGTTCATGGTGTTAGTTCCCATCCTTGGTGCGGAGTTTTGGAGATAGCTTGTGGGCGATGACCCCTAGTCGTGGGGAGTCCTTGGGGCTGTCTTGATGCTATAATTATTTTTATTTGGACCACTTTTATTATCTTTAAACCAATGTACTCAGTTTTGGTTTTTACTTAAGTTTTGTTTGGCTAAAAAATTTCAGATTTATATTATGGATTGTTTTTAATGTTTTATGATTTCATACTCAGGTAAATCATTCCCAAACCTAAATTAATGATACCCAGGAACTTGTTCAAGCCCGTGGGGATAGGTAACGCCCTTCAAGTCATGTCACGGGATGGGTTTGGTGCCGGTTTTGGCGGTGACCAGATTCGGTTCGTGACAAAATGGTATCAGAGGAGGTTCGCTCTTTGGGTCATGTTATTTGGGGAAGGGTTAGCATAGTCTGGAGCTAGGATATTTGGGACTTGAAATTTCACTCATGGGTAGTGTGCCTGGCCAGCACACCTCATGATGGGATTCAAGTCACCATGGGAAGTATGGATTCATTCGAGTCCTTTTTTTTCTTGGTTTAATGATGACTATGGGAAATGAAAAGAGAGTTGGGTGAATAATCTCAGTTAGCTCGCAGGGCCTGGAAAGCCATGTGGAGCCATGAATATTTCCCTAGAATACTCTCTTTGAGGGCGAAGTGATTGCAATATGGCTTCCAACCACATGTCCAAGTCACCCACCGAAACTAGTTTCCTCTCACATTGTCTTGTGTCTCTTTGTTTTGGAATCTTGGAAACTTGGTTTTTTTAAGCAAAAAAAAATGACTTATCTTTAAGGAGTGTGAATTTTTGTGAAGTTATTTTTTAGTAAAGTGAAAATGGTTTTATTTTTTTATGCCTATAAATGAAATTCATAATTATTTCAAAAGGGTAAATTATGTGTTTACACCTATTTTGAAAGTATGAACAATGTTAATTGGGGTTTTGAAAATATGTTTCTAGTGGAATTTTTTTTAAACCATGGAAAAGTGTTTTGGATTGAATTAAGTGTTCTAGAATTTTTGTGTGGGCGTTGAAGATGGATTTTGGGTTTGGTGACTACTGAACAAAAAAAATTATGAACTTGTAGGACCTTGTCTTGAAATGAGAAGAGTTGAGTTCTTAATTAAATGGAGATTTATGAGATGGTGTTTTTCATGAAATTAGAAGTGTTTTGAAATGGGTTGAAATGTTTTGAAATGATTGTGAAAGGTATGAATATGTTCTTTTATTGATATATGGATTCTTTTATAAATGGTTTTGTCCTTATGAAATGTTTTGTAAGATGTGAATTGGGATTTTGATCTCATTGTTAGCAGTTTTGAGAAAAAAGTTGGGTTGGTTGACCATTTTGTTTTTGAAAAGTGGAAGGAAGTTTTGTTTTATCCTTTGGTATTTCCATGAGTGACCACATGCATGGGGTTATATGGGATGATGGATGGTTGATGGCATGACTGGATGAGTGCTGAGATGGATACGAGGAGGGTTCCCGGTGTGGAACAAAATCATGCATGTGTGAGGCCCATGGGTTACCATTGGTGGATATGCTTACTGCTAAACCGTTTGTTTTCAAAGAATTGGTTTTAAAAAAAACAAGATTTCTTAATGAATAGTTTGGTATGATTTGTATTATGGGTTTTTGAAAATGTTGATGTTGTGGGATGTTTTGAGTTCAAGAACCCCTTCTGTTTGAACTGTGTTTTGGGTTTGTGTTTGGTCGGTAAGCTGTGTTGTAGGGACGATTAGTGGTATCTTTTGAAATTTTTTTGGGATGCCTTTATGGTGGTTCCCTTCATGTGTTTGGATCTGGTTTGTGGCATGTTTTGACCAATGGACCAGCTTGGTTGGGTCCTTGGGTTCTCTTATTGGATAAGGTACGCCCCCATTAAGGGTTAATGCACAACTGAAGTGAAACCCGTTTTTTTTCCCATTGGAAAATCCTCCAGTTGATCAATATAAAGAATATTTTATCAAAAAAAAATTTATTGAGTCTACACCAATTCATTTCGCTGATTTGTGGATCCTCTTGTAGTGGGATAGTGCTTGAGGAAGGTTGAAAGAGGCCTTAGTTTCTTAAGTTTCCTGATTCATCAAAGGTGGAAGTGTTCTTTCATTGTTATTATGGATGAGTGTCTTGATGGTGTCTAAGAGGGCCTCTTGGTTCTTTATAGTTTCTTTAAAGAAAGAGTTATTATTAAACCACCAATTTTGAGATTTCGGTCATGATAGGATATTGTGTCCACTTTTTGGATTTATCTGTTGTTTTGGGACTTTGAATATGGTCCCGTTCCATGTATTGTTTCTATCAATCGCAAGGGTCATGTTCGGTGATGCATTGTGATGTTGTGTGATCTTTTGACCATAAAGGTGATGGCCACACAATCCTCTAAGGTTCTATGTTATGTTGGGATTATGTCTCCCTTGGAAAAAACATCAAATCCTCTATCTTAGAGGAAGGTGTTTATACGTGTCTCTACCTTCTGTTGTTTCTCACCCAAAGAAACAAGGTGCGATGTGTGTGCATCTTCTGATCCCTTGTTTCAATGAAATGTATGTTCTTGGTAAAGTGGGTTATGAAGTGTGTTATGTCTTGATGAACCCATCGGGGTATGAGGTGTAGTTGTTTGTGGAACCAAAAGAAGACATTCCACATAGGGGTTTCAACAACCTACCTGCGTGGCCGAAGATGCTTCAATATTTTGAGCTCCAGCCATAGGTCCCAGAGAGAAGATGGTGCATAGTCAGGGGAAACACCATTGTTGTTTAAACCCTTGTACAATTTCATATCCTCAGTGTGAAAGATAGAAAGTGTTTAAACCTATGGTTTCATCATCTTCCTTCTGTTGTTCTCGTTCGGTGGAAATAGGTAGAGGGCCTTGTACCTATGTCATCGCCTAATGTCTTCCCCTCCCACGTTGGTTTCCATTGAGTCATTGGAGAATGGTTGGAAATTTGGCTAGAATGTTTGAGAACACATTTGTGAACGATTAGTAGTGACAGTGTGCTAGGAATCCATGTGGAAAGAATGATCAGCATAGTTAGTGCACGGTTTCCCAAACCGTGTGGACGGACCCTGCACCCTTCCCAAATCTTAAAAACAAATTTGGGTCTTTCTGTGTCAGCCCATGCTGGTCAGTTAAGATGGTTGGTTCTTTTGGTGGGAAGACCCACTTTGGGTATCATGTATATTATTTTTTAAAGTTATAATTTATTTATACCCCTTGTACTAGGGAGTCTGTTTGGGCCTCCCCTATTAATGTCTTGATTCTGTCTCAGAAAAAAAATTAAGTTGTCTCTTATGGTGGGGAGCCCATTTGTGTCTATTCGTAAGAGTAACTCATATTTTTCCTTGGTTTTGTATGGGAAGTATGTATTATCATTTGGAGATATCTATCTATCTACATCTTACTTTGGTAAACATTTATATTGGAGAGTGACCAATGGTTTAGTTATAGTAGGGCATGTGTAACCTTGTTCGATGTTGTTGTTTATTTGGGTAAATTGACTGAGTATTTTTCCGATTGTGTTTGAGGAGTTTTCATTTGGGATAAAGCCTAAATGTTCTTGATCCTTTCAGAAAAGTGGTGTAAGTTTTTGTTGTGAGAGTAATCATTCTTTAATTGATCACTGGAGGTGTTTTGGCCTTTGGGGGTGAAACCTCACAAGGGAGTACCTATTGGTTTCTCAGTGGGGTTTGGTTGTTGATTTAACCTTTCTGTGACTTTCTGGGGCGGAAATTTTTCATGGTGGGGATAATTGTCACATACATAGCTTATTTTAAATTTATTTTTATTCTAAATTCCATTAATTCTTTGTTTTTTGGGGTTTCCAATGTTTTTATGGAGAATAGGTTAGTTTTCATGAATTGGGCCAAACCGTGAGCCCAATTCCAGATTTAAAAATAAATTTTTCTCATTTTATAACTTATTCATTTTTTAATATTTTTCCCTCATTACAACTCCTAAATGTCCTCCCCTGATATATTAACACCACAATTAAAATTTGGAGCATTTGGAAGTTCATAACCAAGGTGTATATGGGTTTTTATTTAAGGGATTTGGCCTGCCTGAAACCCAATTCCAGTTTTAAAAATAAAATTTTATTAATTAATAAACTATTCATATTTATGGGTGTTTTGCTGATTACAAGCCCCAAACACTCCCCTTGAACCCAGACGCGCGTCCAATATCCTCCCGCTTTCTTTTCAGATCATTTACATCGCGGTTTAGGTCGAAACTTCTGATGAACTCAAATTTCGTGCAGATTTATAAAGGTAAATTGTTTCCTTCATAACTCCTTCTATTCTTACTCTTTTTCCCCCATTAAAATTCCTAAATGATCTAAAAATCCTTTTTAAAACCTCCCTTGAAGGTTTGAGTATTTTTAAAATCATATACTAGTTTTTTTTGGGGCGATTTCTACACGATAATTTAAGTTAGTTGTTCTCCTCCTTTCTTCTTTCAATTTGTTTAGGGTTACATCCAATTTTCATTGGGTTTATTCCATTATAATTGAGGTTCCTAATGTCCAGGAAGTAGGGTTTACAAAATAGGGTTTTATATTGTGTTTCATGGTCTGAAATTCTGGTTTAAGGTCTGGTTTACCTTCCTTGAGGTGCGGCGGTGGTGCATTTCAGTTTTCGCACAAAGGTTTCAAGGGTTTCCTTGGTTTTGGTAGGTGATTCTACTGTTTATGAAATATTTTTGAATTGGATACTGTTTTTATGGTATTTTCATGTTTATTAAAATTTATTATTTCTGAAAAATATAGTTTTAGTGGTGTTTGTATTTAAAATGAATCCTAAATGCCAATTTTATGTGAAATTGGGGGTTTTTCATAGAAATGTTTTGTTAGTTTAATTGGGGATACCCTATAAGTAACTAGTTGATTTTATTGAAATATAATAGGGATAAAAATACTGTTTTTAATTATTTTACTTTGTGTTTATTGCTAAAAAACCTTGTTTTAGTGGTGTTTGTGAACCAAATGAAATTCTAAGAGTTGTGTTGTGTAAAAATGGAGACTTTGCAAGGATGTCGTTTCTTGAACCATATGGGGATACCCTAAAAATGATTTTGTGTTTTCACTGAAATGTAGTAGGATTACCTTTATGTTTTGGAAACTTAAAAATGTGCACATTGTATATAAGTGAGTTTTATAAGGAGTTTTGTGTCCGAAACACTACGAGATTTTGAAGAATTGTTTTATGAAAAATATAAGTGTTTTGTTGCATGTTTTAAGTGGTATAAAATGTGATAGCTACTGTATTGGTTGTTCTTGAAAAGTAATGGTGTTTTATATGAAAATTTTTTTATGGTTCATTCTGAAATTGATTGAGCACAAATGGGGAAGCCCGGGTACCTAGGTGGGGCGGATTTGTACTAGTACGACTAGTGGACCGGATGGGTTTTGTCCCTGTTTCACTTAGCATTTGGATAACAACAACTCTAACTAAAATATGTGGATGATTATTGGGGACCACTAGGTTATAGGTATGTTCCCTACAAGTGGATCGTTCATGAGAAAGGATTTTTCTATGGTTACATTACACCGAGGTACGAGGTACATAGAGCCCAAGACAACCTAGTGCCTAGGGGTGTTCCCAATGTTGTTGCTCATTGGATTTGTAGTATTTACCCATGTATTAGGGTGTGTTTGGAAGTAAATTAAAGTATCTAACACTTCTATTTTAATGTGTTAATATTCTGAAATTTTTTTATTGAAAACTATTTTCAATTAGACGTTTCATTTCTTGATATTTTAACAATACTTTTCCTTCTGTTTGAAAACTGCTTTCTTTTTCACATTGTATTTCTTACTCTTTGGAATCATTGGGTGGAATCCTACTGGGCTTAGGATCACACCCTACTTACACCCCTTGGGTGTAAGTAGACTTTTTTATGTTTTATTCAGGTAAAGGAAAGGCTAAGGGTGATGTCGGTTCATGGTGTTAGTTCCCATCCTTGGTGCAGAGTTGTGGAGATAGCTTGGGGGCGATGACCCCGAAGTCGTGTGGAGTCCTTGGGGCTATCTTGATGCTATAATTATTTTTATTTGGACAAATTTTATTATCATTAAACCAATGTACTCAGTTCTGGTTTTTACCTAAGTCTTGTTTGGATCAAAAATTTCAGATTTATATTATGGATTGTTTTTAATTTTTTATGCTTTCATACTCGGGTAAATCGTTCCCAAACCTAAATTAATGATACCCAGGCACTTGTGCCAGCCCGTGGTGATAGCGAACGCCCTTCGGGCCATGTCACGGGCTGGGTTTGGTGCCTGTTTTGGCAGTGACCAGATTCGGTTCATGACATACTATAATTTTATTATTTCAATGGAAAATCCACCAACATTTTTCTGATCTTAATACTTTTATTCTAAAAATGAAAATATTAGCCGTGAGGTTCCAATTTACCGCCTTTTCATATAACATGATTTAATTTTTTAATTTACCCTTAATGGATGTATATAAAACAATTTTTATGATTAAAAAAGATTATAATATATGTATTATATATTATTTAATGTTCTGGAACTAGTATATATTCATTATATTAAATAATAAAACAATACTACTTTATGATGATAAAAAAATAAAAAACAATATAAACGGTTATCACTAACATTTTATATAATAAATAATCCACATATCATATAAATGAATAATATATATAAGCATTTAATATTCTAAAATTTTATTAAAAACTGAATTTATATTCTATACAACTATTTTCATTTTACATGATTTTCCCAAACATGTATAGAAGTAAACCAATCCTGAAGGACAAAGGGAATGAATGCCCCAGAACGGTAAAAATCTATCTTATTACTCATGAAAATGGACATAAATGAACTTATTAAAATTATAAATATTCAAATAATTGTATTAAATATTCTAATTTAATTATTTAATGGATTTAATCTTATTATCCAGGACAATGAGATCTGGTGGAGAACAGATTCAAACAAAATGTCAGGGATTTCATCTCAATATAAATTTTATTAAGACTTACATGGTATTGTTTATCTAATCATTTTAATGTGGATTATATACTACCCATTTGATATCATTTTTCATGTGAAATTATATTACTCTTAAATATAATTTTTTGTAGAATTGATCTTTTTATTTTCTAATCTACATACCATTTTTACATACGGTGTTTATATTGAATGTTGAAATATTGATAAATCGGTATTTTAAACTCAATACAGATATTATGTTAAGGAATATTATTTTTGAAATAAATAAATGTTCAAAAGATGTTTTGGACTTTTAGTGATGGGTTGGGACAAACTTTATAGCCCCTCATTCAATCAATAGGTCTCATGAGACAAAATAGTTGGAAACAAACCCATCGCGTTTTTTCATTAAAAACTCAGGTCAGTTTTTAAACACAGACATAAACCATCACGATGGAATAATGTATCATGTACTAGATACATGACATAAATTAAAACATAATCTTCACTATTCAGAATTCATTTATCACTTTCCATGATATTTTAATGATCATAATGACTATGGATGCATTTTAATTCACAGTTTATTGATTGCATGTCATCTACTGACTATTTACCTTATTATAATTTCTAGGAATTAATGAATTTACTTCAATTAATATTGTTTCATATGAACCTTAATGACAATTTTATATCACAATTTTATTTGTTTTCTTTCCCCAGGGTATAAGGATGAAATCTTTGAATAAGTGACAAGAAGTATTTTATTTTCTTTTATGTGTTATTATTAATTTTCAATATAATAATGAAACTATTTATGTATCTTGTTCTTTAATAATACAAAAATGTTTTATCCTTACTGAAGTGATCTCTTTTTTCTCTAGTATTTTAATAAAATGTCCACCAACCCTGGGCTATTTTGGTCAGGGTTGTTACAGTTGATATCATATAAGTATTAGTAAAAACCTTGATAAAAAAATTTAGAAAAAATATTTTAGGGAACATAAACCAAAGAGAGTATTTAAGGATTAGAATAAAATAAAAACATATAAATTTTTTAAGGAAGGTATTATGCGGGTCTTGCTAGAAATACATCCTTGTATGAATACTATAAGTGGATGTAGTTTTGGAACATATATACCTAGGGATAAAAACTTTGATAGGGTCCGTCAGGCCTGACTCGATGTTACCTGCTAAACGACAATAGACCTTATGGCACACCTAGTTTGAAACTCTTAGGGGATATGATTAAGATAATTTAATTTCTAATTAAAAATCATGATGTAGGATTTAAAAGTAAATATGTCCCTAATGAAACCATGTTTATGATTATGAGATTAGTTAGTAGTAAATTTTTTTATTTATATTATGTTTTTTTTTTCTGGACTAAAATTATGTATAACCTAATTTTATATTTTCCTTTATTTAGAAATTGATCCAATGGAAGGATCTTAATTAATACTCATATAAAATGTAAGTATTTAAACACATATCAAGTAGAATAACTTAGTGTTATTGTAGAGAATATCATATTAGTATTAGGCTATGTTAAACTGGTTATAATGATTAAACATACTGCACCTATGTTGGATCATTTATTATGTTTGAAGCCCGCATATTTTTGTGGGACAAGTAACCTAGTGGTAGACAAGAAGTATAGCAAGTCCCTTGAAAATAAGTTCCTTTAATTGGCATGCAATGAAAATGATAAGGTAGTACTGGGAGTATATTGTTTCAAAGGAAATGATAATCAATAAGAGTCTTTGACCATTATTATTAAAGAGGAAGATGAAATAAAAGACATGGAGTAGATAACTTTTCAAAGAAATGTTCTTCAACAAATACTTCCCTCACAAGAAGAAAAGTGAAATGAAGAGAACATTCCTTTGCATAATGTAAAGGGAAGAAGAGAGTGTTTCAGAGTACATAGATTCATTCACAAGACAATCTATGTATGATATAGATTACATAAAAGATTTATAAGACAAGATTGATCATTTCTTTGGATGTCTTAAAATATGTCTCTAAAGGGAACTGGCTTCTCAAACATTTTCATCATATAATGAAATAGTATTAAGTAACCTAAACACTGTGAATTAATTTTATATATCATATATTTTAAAGGTAAATAAAGATTATAAGAGGACTTTTTATAACCAGGGAAATGGTAATGCATCAATGAAGAAGAGGGGAGTAAAGCAATTTCCATAATGATAAAATTGGTGAAAGAATCAACCTGGGAAATTATTGAAGGGAATGTGTGTTTTCTATAAGTGTAGAAAATTTTTCATTGAGGTAATGATTTCATGGTGAAGAATCAAATCAATGATGTTAAATTACTCAACAATAATTAAATGGGGAATTATACAATGAAATGCCCCAGGTGTCAGGGGATTCCACCCTATGAGAGGCTAAGGGGAGATTTCCAAGCTTATGCAACCATGGTAGTAGATATAGAAGTACCCAATTATGTGGTGGTAGGTAAATTTATTCTTTTTCAAAAAAATTATAATATTTTATTTGATTCTAGATCATCACAGACTTTTATAACTACCCAATTAGATAATAAAATTAACTATTTCCCTTTTGATCCAATAAAAGAGTTATTCGTCAAAACCCATATGGGAAGTCTCATGAAAATAATTTTTCTTTCAATAAGTTACAATTATATCATATAAATGTTCTTTAGGTTATGGACTTATCATCATACAAATAGTTGAATTTTATATTATCCTCAAAACGCAATATCATTCATAGTATGATGTGATAATTTTTTACAAGATAAAGTAAAATATGATTTTTAGTAATGATGTTGAATCCCTATTCTATAGAGTATAAAGTCCATCTTCTAATTTCTATCTAGATCCACCCAAGTATTTCTACTGAAATAAATTGGTAGTGATGAAGAGTAAACAACATTTAGGGATGAGGAAAGTTGTATTAAAATTAAGTGTGAACTAATTTTAATAGATTACTTTGATTTATTTCCCCTGGAATTACCTAAAAACCCCATAGAGCATGAAGTTGAATTTACCATGGATATAATACCTGAATCAAGACCAATATCAAAGACTCAGAATGAAATAGAAACATTGGAATTAGTTGAGAAGAAGAAAAAACTAGAGGATTTGGGTAAAAAAATATTATTCACCCTAGTTTTTCTCTATGTGGGTCTATTTTTTTTAGGAAGAATGATGGATCCTTGAAGGTGTATATTAACTATAGAGAAATCAATGATTTTACAAATAAAAATAAGTATAATTTACCTCAAATTGATTATTTATTTAATTAAATCCATATAGATCATTATTTTTGAAGATTTAACTTCATTATGGATATCATCAATTGCATGTGAGGAAGGAAGATATTTATAATATTGCATTTCAAAACTGGTATGAAAATTATGAGTTGATAGTAATATCATTTGGACTAACTAATGAAACCTAAATTTTTATGGAACTAATGAATAGATTATTGTTGGAATATCCTGAATTTTTCTGTGGTATTGATTGATTATTTCTTGGTATACTAAATAATACATTAGAATAACGAGAAAAACATTTGGATTATTCAAAAGATTCTTAAATGAAATGAGTAATATGGGATGTTTGGAAAGTGTGAATTTAGGCTTTAGATAGTTTCTTTTATTGTCCATATTATCTCTACGTATTTAATCTTACAAGATCATATTAAGAAAAAGAAAATAAAATAATTACCGATGCTGGTGAACATAACTGAGGTATATATTTTTATTGGTTTAGTAGGTTACTGTCAACATTTTTTTTCAGAATCTTTTCCAATTGGCTAACCCACTTACAAAGATCACATGTTATGGTGTTACGTTATTATGGAAAAAATAACATGCATAATGTTTTTATTAATTGATGATAATATTTGTCAAATCTCTAATTTTGACTCTTCTATCAAGAAATGATGTGATTATGGTATACATTGATGCATCGATAAATGGACTGGGTTGTGTCCTTATATAAAACTATAATTTTATTTATTATGCATCAAAGAAGTATTAGACTTATGAAAAAATTTCCAACTCCTAATCTTGAGTTAGTAGCCATAATCTTTTATCTATGGATACGTACACACTATCTTTATGGTGAAATGTTGGAGATAAATATAGATTATATGATTTTTAAATACAAATTTTCATAAAATTAACTCAACATGAGGAAAATGTGATGGATCTAGTTACTCAATGATTTTGAATACCCAATACACTACCATATAGAAAATATAAATAAGGTAGAAGATGCAATAAGTTGGAAAAATATTGGACTTCTAACTTAAATGAGGATTGAGAAAGATCATATATTCATGGATTTAGTGAAGAAGTATATGGTAATTCTCGTGTAATGTGAAACATAACTCCTTTTTGAAATTATTTCTCAATCATCTTTACTAGATAACATTAAAAGTTATCAATATGGTGATGATAATTTTCAAAAGAAAATTAACGCCTCTAAGGATGGAGAATTAGAAAAATTAATATATGAAGATTGAGTTACAAAATTTGGAAAGAAGTTATGTTTTTCATTAATACCTGAGATAAAAAATTGAAATATTAGATGATGCTCATAGCTCGACTTTTCAAACACACCCTAGTAGTACCGAAATTTATAGTGATATGAAGGAACACTTTTGGTGGGATAATATGAAGAAAGTAATTGATGAATATGTGTCAAGATATCTATTTTTTAGCAAGTGAATGCTAAGAGAAAACATTATTGTTGAGTCATTCAACCTCTAGTTATTCATGTATTGAAGTGGTTTGACATTACTATGTTATTAATCATTAGATAACCAAATAATCTAAGAAATAATAATAGAATATGGGTACTTTTTTATCGACATACCAAATATTCATATTTAATCACTATAAAGAAATATCTACCTCTTAAGCAGTTAGAAACACTCAATATTAATGAAGTTGTAATACCTCATGGTGAAGGTGTATTGATTATGACTGATCAAGATCCTCATTTTACCTCAAAATCTTGGAACACTCTTAATAAAGATATATTTAATGAGATTAATTTGAGTACTTATTATCACCCTCAAAATGGCAGATATTATGAAACAAATATTTAAACATTAAGAAGATATACTGAGATCATGATCAATTTACATTCAAGGTATGTGGGATCAGAATTTACCTTAAGTGAAATTTTCTTACAAAATTTTCTTCCACTATAGTATTCAAATGATGCCATATAATAAAATATATTGAAATAGATGTCATACTACAACATTTTGGGAGGAATTTTTTGAGACGAACTTTATAATATCAAATATTAATGATGATACAATGTCAAAGGTAATAACTATTCAGGATTATATCCAAGCTGGTCAAATTAGAAATTTTTTTCTGAAAATTGGAGAAAGGATTTTTAATCTCAAGCGGGAGATGATGCCTTATGAAAGTATCTTTATGTAAGGGTGTCTTTAGGATTTGTACGAAAGGTAAAACGTTCACTAGATAAACTGAAACATTTGAAATTTATGAACGAATCAGAGTTATAGCATACCAATAAGAAATGCCACCATGTCTCCCCAATGTTTCTAGGGTGTTAGACATATCTTTGTAAAATAATTATATGCCATACCCAATATATGTACTCACCTAAGATGAAATAGAATTGTAACCTGATATTTATTACTCTGATGATCCTATCTAAATAATTAACACAAGAGAGAATGTCTTAAGAAATTTAATGGATCGACTGGTAAAGGTTTTTTGGAAAAACCTTGAAATAGAAGAAGCAATGTGGGAACCTGATGATTTTATGAGGAATAAACAGCCACATGTATTTAGAGGGAAATATTCCTTAATCATTTTGAGGATAAAACTTTTTGGGGAGGGAATAATATAACACCCCAATAATTTATATTTTGTATCCCCTTAAATAAATTAAATTCATTCTATAACATACATTTCAGAAAAAATTAATTTCATATATTATAAATCATAAAAATCACATTTAGAACATAAATAAAACTCTATAAATAAAGAATTAATTTAACAAGTTTCTTTTTCTAGAAATTAAGGATCATATACCTAGGAAATAGTAACTTGAAATTTGGAATAATAATGTGAAACTTTGGAATAGTAATTCAGAAAATATAATATTAACCTATCTTATGAAACTATAAATAAAAATAAAGCATCATATGAATAAAAAATTTAATATAATTATACCATAATATAATTAAATTATTATTTTAAAAATGATAAACTATGTTTTCATAATATTTAGAAAATATAGATTTTTATTCACAATTATATAATTAACATATTGATTTATAGTTATATTTATTTTAAAAAAATAGAATTGTAAATTAATATGTTTTTTTCTTATGATTATATGATAATTTTATTTTACATTAGCTAATTTGTCAATGTTTTATAAAAAAGTTATAATTTTAAAATTTTTATTTATTTAGAAAACGACAGTTTTAATTAAATATTAAATTTCACACATTTAGTAAAATTATTTTAAAAAAAGAGTTCAATTTTTAATTATACACATATAAATATTTTTAGGGTGACATTTTGGGACATTTCTAAAATAGTTGATTATTTTTTATGAATAGTGAAATATAGTAATTAATAGAATAGGTTAAATGGATGAATTACTGAGATAAAGACGATGTATGGATGATGTACAAACCATTGGTTCGAACATAGATTTATTATTTGAAGTATTTAGCCACATGAATCATCACTATTTCTTAGCTTGATCCAAAATAATAAAATAATGAATAGAATAATAAAAACCACCCATCATGTCAACTATATATTCCAACCTTAAGAACCACTTATCCTCACTCTACCGAAGCCTTTAGGATTTTACAATTTCTACCCTATAACATTCTGAAGCCTCTACCCTAGGTATAAATATGTTTGTCACAATAAAAGTGAAAAACCACGTCCCTTAAGGGTGTTCTCATGGAGAATACTTCAAGTGGTAAAACCCTTAATCCTCTCCTTTCATTTTCTTTTCTTTTCTATTATTTTATTATCCTTACCCCAACACATATATAAATATATTCATGATAAATTGAATATCTTATATATAATTTAATTCTATTATATTAATGGAATATCCACCGGCAGGTATCTTCACCTCTTCTTTTTATTCTTAAAATTAAAACATTATCCGTGAGGTGCCAATTTTCCACCTTTATGAATAACATGTTGTAATTTTTTAATTATACCTTCTAGGAAGGTCATAAAAACATTTTTATGGAATAAAAACAATATAATATATTAATTAAATCTTTTTTATTTTTTGGAATGATTATGTATTCATAATATTAATTATTAAAACATAGGTAGTTTTTGATGATTGAAAAAATACAAAAAACTCTAAACGATTAATATCAACATTTTATATAACGATTCATCCACAAAAAATATAACCAAATTACATATATAAAAATTAAAAATTATGTATTCTCATAAAGAAAATATACTTTAAATTTTAGAAAAATATTCTCATTTTAAATGATTTTTCCAAACATTGATACAAGTAAATCAATCATGAAAACTACGGAAACAAACACTCCCAGACGAAATTTTTTACTCATAACTCATAAAAAAGCCCTAAAAGAACATAATTAAATTATAATATAAAAATAAATGTAAAAAGGTACTATATTTTTTAATTATGGTATTTAATCTAATTATCTAGGACATTAAGATCAAGTGAAAAACAAATTCATTCATAAGAAATGGGACTTCATCTCAATTTCAATTTCATTGAGAAATATATGGTATTTTTCACCTAATAATTATTATGTTGTTTATATTATAACTCTTAGATATTGTTTTTCATTTTCAAATATATTACTCTTATATATAAATATTTTCTTCTGTCTTGGATATAGTAATTTTCTAAGTAGTATAACATTTTAACTTATGGTGTTTACTATGAAAGATGAATTATAGATAAATTTGTATTTATTACTAAATATAGATATTATGTTTAGGAATATTGTTCCTAAATTAAATATATGTTTTATTAATTATTTGGAGTTTCAGTGATGGGAAGGGCCAGAATTTATAGCCCCTTGATGCATCGACATGTCTCATGATAGAAATCGAATGTTGAAAAAAATTAACGTTTGTTCTCAAGAAGAATCAGACATGTTTTTACCCTGGAAAATAACTATATTGATGTTATAATTGTTCTTGTTCTATATAAAATATGATTTATAAATAAGTATCTTCTTCATCCATTAATCAGTTATCACTTTCCATGAGATTTTCACAGTTACAAAATCTATGGTTTCATTTTCATTCATAGTTTTTTAATGGAATATGTTCTTTAGATTATTTAACCTGACATATTTTTTATGACTTATTTACTTTAAATCACTTATTTTTATTTCAAATAACCATTACTGATCATTTAATATCACACTTTTATTTGTTTTCTTTCCCCCGGGTATGAAGATGAATTATTTGAATAAGTGACTAGAAGATTTTTTCTTATTTTATGTACTATGACTAATTTGTAATATAATAATGGAAAAATTTATTGATAAGGTTCTTAAATAATACAAAATAGATCTATCCTAGGTTACGTGATATCCTATATATATTCCAGTGTAATAAAATCTCAATAAACATGGGGATACTATGGTTGGGTTGTTATATAAATTATTTTTGGTTTCATAAAATAATTATGTATTCAGAAATCCAGGAATATGAATATTATATGTAATTAAATAAGAAATAATATCCAAAATACATAATTTAATAAGGTCAAAACATTTCCATGAAATAATATATAATGTGAAACCATGTTATACAACATCGTGTGAAAAACATGTGAGAAACTATCCATGACAAAATCTCTCATGTAGTAAATAAATGACAAAGTACTTCATATTAGGACCAATAAATTTGGAATACATAATAGACATATAATAATAATAAACCATGCCTACTTTTGAACCAACTTATATTGAGTCCTTCCAATGTTTTTCGATATCAGAAAACCTTCAATGACATTACCCTATGAGGGGCATTTCTATTCCCAATACCCCCAAGGTTCCCGATATGCCAAGCATGAACAAACATATTTCAAAACCATGATAAAAAATTATAATTATTTTTAAAATACAATCCAATTCACTTTGGTTTTGAAAACCCATTTCTGAACCAGAAACACAATTCAATAATTTAATAAAACACTTGCTGTGTAAACACCATTTTTTAAAGAAAACCCTTTTAAAAACATGTATCTTCCCAAGAAATCCATTTAAATAATAAATAAATTAAAATAAACGAAAAAAAAAATAAATTTACAATAATGGTAATCACATCCTAGAATTATCCCATTTTATAGAGAAACATATTTCAATAATTGAGGTAAAATAATTCGCGTTCTACAACAGTGACCTGGGAAGAGTAGATCTGGTCCCCCTCATCGTAGATCCACTAGAAATACATCAATATTATTTCAAATCCCATATATCCAGAATAAAAATCCACTTAAGTTTCCAATATATGAGAGGAGAATAGATCTAATGAGGATCAAATAAGAAAAGGAAAAACTAGATAAAATGCAACCTATAATGAGTTGATCCATTCAGAAAGAATGGAATCCTGCTATAATCCCATGATAGAAGCTTAAAAACTATTGGGAAAGGATTTCATCAAGATAATATGATATTAACGGTTCATTTAAGGTTAAACCCGGGTCTTGAGTATTTTTAATTTAAAATTAATTTCATTTAAAGTATGCCTGTATGGTTAGTTGGAGAGGCTACACAATTAGACGTAACTATGAAGCTTAAAAATGTTAATTTGTTGAAAATATATTTGCGGTAACAGATTTTATTCCATAGATAATTTGACAATGAAAAAACCACCAATAAAACCACTTCCTAGGGGTTCATGATGTAGTAACATGATTTAAACAATTCATGCGCCCTCTTCAAGTGGACCATGCTTGGTTGCAAGGTTTCTTGGGTGAAAATGAACAGTTTTCATTAACCATGTTTTTATTGCTCATATCCCAAAGGGATTTCTTTCTTTTAGAACTCCCAAAATGAAATCAAATAAGGACCCAACAATGAAATATTCAAAGCAAGGGTCAATAAGTACCTGTTAGAGAGTAACAAAACATTTTAAACTAACAATGCCATATATAAATTAATAGAAATATTTTTATATATAAATACACAAACACACACATATATATATTAATGAAAAATTTATATTATTATTGATTATCTATAATTATGTTTTAACTTTTTTGTTTGTTTGTTTATAGTTTTGTAAGTATATTTATATATCAATTTAATAGAAATAAGATTATTTCAATCACTATATAAGAAAATGATATATGTAATATTACTAATATATTTATATATTAATAGAAATATACTTATAATTTGATATAATGATATATATATTAATATATAATTATTAATATATATATATATCAGTGTTTTAATAATGATAATTATTTTATTTATTATCAAATATTAATATATTTTAGGAGTGTTTATCTCTGATTATATATACGCATTCATGTATGTACCTGTATTTATATACTAAATTAAAATATATATATATATATATGAAATAAATAACTTTTAATTTATTCATATTTTATATTTTTTAAAAACAATGTTAAATGTATATTATTTTTTTTGAAAACATTGGAAAAAATTATTCATATTTAGCAACATATTTAGGGAAAAAATAATAATTTAATTATTAGGGATGTTTTAAATAGAAATTTGAATAATGTGGTGATATTATCCATGTTTTTATGTTAACAAGTCTAAATTAAAAAGCATGACGATTTTAATAAATCACATATAATAAAATGCGTAAAATTACTTATTTTTATAGTTGTCCTTCTAAACTAACACACACAATATATGAAAAATTATAGGCCAGACATTACCTAAAACTATATAAACCCTTACGTATAGTCTAGGTCCACATTTCCTAAATTTTTAACCATTATTTATCTAATGGATATCACTTATAACTGGAATCACATGTAATGATATCTTCTCAAAATAAGTAAATGTAAAAATTTTACATTAATGTAATGTTTTATAGTTAATAAGTTTCTAAATTTTCAATATGTAAGTGTTTACCAAGACTAGGGTGTCATACATAAATTTAAATCCTCCTTACGTAATATTTATCTTCACATCTTATAGCACATGTAATGATGATATCTTTAATATGAAAAATTCACTCCTTTATAAATATCATACGCATAAAGGTACATTCTATATGCCTTAGAATAAATATGTTTTAGGAACCTGATATAAATTTTATGTACGAGATGATGCCTTATTAACCAAATTGTTATAATTTCCCAACTTAACTCTAGGTCTCTTATATACCAGACATTGACATTGAGACGAGCCTTACAAATCTCATGGTGAATCAAAGCCAACCAATATGTATCTTAGCATAATTTCAAGTTAACCCTTACATATATCAGGGTAACCCAGAGTCCAGCCTTACACATCACATGGTAACCCAATTTTAACGCTCTCATAATTTTGGTTAAACTTTATGAATCTTTACTTTACAAATTTAAAAAGAAATTTTGTATCCTTATATATAAGTACGTAAAGGTTTTCTATAAAATTTATTGACTTCATACAAGACATCACATTTTAGTACCCCTTTTCTACAGTGTGATCCTCGATCATACCCTAACAACCCCATTTTTTCAATGATCAATGAATGTTGGAGGAAAATGTAATTGTAATCCCATATCCCATGATTTTTTTATGGATAGGATTTATATCGACAATAAACAATGCACTTAAATAAATGATGCTAACTAATCTCATCTCCCACAATCTCAAGTTAGAAACATTATCAGTACTACCTAAGTCATCATATTTTCTAGAAAATTTCATTTTCACCACTAGGGAGGTTTGAGTAAATGTTGGAGGACTACTATAAGGTAAATAATCATCATAGATGACTTTAAATATCTTGAACGACTTTTGTGATTCACTTTTAAAGAATATAAAGTCCAATATAAATAGACGCTAACCATGACCCATGTTACTACATTGAGGCCATTCCAATGGTCTATAATAATGTCCAAAGAGTAAAATTTCCACCTATATTCCACTATGAACATGTTTTATTCCATTTAAAGGAATAAATAGGCGCAAAAATTTTGGATCTTCATAGGGTAAGTTTCCATGGATCACAAGAGGTGATCCATCATTCAATGATTAATTATTTGTTGCGATGATTAATGTGATTCCCTATATATGTAAAATAATGACTGAAGTATCAGACTAACATGTCTAGAGTTTAGTATAAGGAAAACTTAATTGTATTATAAGTATAATTAAAATAATATATCAATGCCCTATTCAAGGAGATTGGGGAAATGATAAGTGATTCCAATGATATATCATAGAGTTCCCCCATATACATTGTTGGGTGATGTGCAAGACATAAAAATTATCAGGGCCAAAAGTAATTAAAATACTGATGGATTATCCCATAATAATCATGTTAGGAATTTATTTTTCTACCATCTCATGGATATAATGAAAGATTATATTTTCTTATATAGGGGTATTTCCATATAAAAAGTGATATATTTCACATGTAATTTTATTCTGATATGATTTCTTGTTGGGTGATGTGCAAGACATAAAAAATCTCAGGGCCAAAAGTAATTAAAATACGGATGGATTATCCCATAATAATCATGTTAGGAATATATTTTTTCTACCATCTCATGTATATAATGATAGAGTCTATTTTCATATGTAGGGGTTTTTCCATATAAAAAGTGATATATTATCCATGTAATTTTATTCATATATGATTTCTTGTTGGGTTCTCACTCTTATGCTTCCATTTTTATCACTCCTTATATGTTATATTTTGGATGACAATTGGATTATATGTTTGAGGAAGTGAGTTTTGTCTCTCTCATTTATTAAAGCATGATTATTTCTTTTGTGTGTTTGGGTACCATTATAATTTTAGTCATATAGTGTGAGGTTTCCACCATGACCATTGTATTAGATTCATATTATATGTTTAAACATAGTTTTTGGTTACCAACATCTATGAGATTTGAATTACCATGACCATTTGGAAAATATGATCCTAGGGTGAGAAAGTTGTTTACCATGATCATTTGATTCACTAAGACCCAATTATTAAAACTTTATGAACATCATCATACCTGTCTTTTAAGGATAAAGAATATATTGTACATTATTTAATTAGTTGAGATGGAACTTTTACCTCTATCTTTCTATTTTACTATTTTAGATAGTTTTTTATTCCTTTGATGCTGTTGGGTGGTTTTTATGAGAAAATTGGAAAACGAAAAGATGAATCCCCACATACACCTATAAATTCAACAATCAAATCCATTTCAAGATATTATTTTCACTCATATGGATGACCCAAGGTATCCAGGGATGGGAGAAATGGATACACAATTGGGAACCACAAGAATTCTATAGCATGGATGAAAAATACCTTTGAGGTCAGATAAAAAATAGTTAATGAGGGATTAAATGAATTTTTAAAATTAAATTAAAAGGAAAAAAATTTAATAGGGAGAGACTATATAGTAATCTTATTTGAATGAATACATTTAAGATCCATTCATAGGGGATGATCATAAATAAACCTATGAGATAATCATTTTTTATTCTAATGTAGATAAATTCTTAGAACATTTTCCAAATGATACCATAACATATATTTATCAACATGAATAAGAATAAATGGTTATTCCCCCATGATTAAAAATTATAAAGAAGAATGAAATGGTAGATGAGACGATAATATTATGAAACATGATAAGGATTAGTATATGTAATATAATACTTAAGAGTAATATATGACAATAGTCTTCGTGAATCATAATGAAGAATAATGTGGGTAAATGGTTTGGAATGTTTTTTATCTTTTCCTTATATTCCCACAATTATCTATGGTTTTCATACCTATGTGGGGAAGAATAGGAAGAGGTTTTGTATTTTAAAAATAGTGAGATCGTGGATGAATTTGAACATGATGATCCATCCATTTTAGATGATAGAATAAATGGGGAGTACATTCAAGTGTATAAAATTGTGGGATTACAATATCACAATTGCTTTATTTCATAGTTTAATATTCAAAAAATTAATAAGAAGAAAATGAAAATCATAAGGAGAAGAGATATCCTGGGTATCTTACAAATTAAATATTGGATCAACTCGAGAGTGTTATCTATTTAGGAACATACTATCACATAATAAAAAAATTAAGGTTGAGTTATAATACCATAACCATGAGTACAAAATCAGCAGTAAACCCTATTTATTAATTCATTTCCTAATAATTAGTATTGAGACTTATATTATGAATTTAGTTTAGAAATTAGTTCTCAATCCCCCAAATGTTTTTGGGTTTTAATGAATTTTGTTTTTAGATTTTTATTGAGACTATTTCTTTTTATGACCATAATAAAGGAATAATGAGAGAAATATAGAAAAAAGGATAAATATAAGAGTTTCATTATATTGGGGTTTCACTTTTAAATTCATTACCTTTTAACACCCCATTTTTGTTTGAAATTAGTAGGTTAATATAAATGAATTTAAATGTCCAACATTTAAACATTTGTTTAATTTTTTATCTAGCAGGATATATTTAAATAGGAATCCCATAAATATCTTGTTATATGATCATTATTATTGTTATTAGATGATTGATGTGGCATATTGAATAATTTTGCGGAGTAAAAGGATTATTAGTCTGATAAATCATGATTTTGAGGGGCTAGTTGCTTCTTGTAGGTAAAATTTATCAATAAATTTTCACAGATTGATTTTATAAAATTTAACTTGATTGACTTATCATTATTACTTATACCATGATAGATTTTCTCTTTTATTACATGATTTTATTATATAGATGTTTTTATACATAATATTTATAATTTTTTCTTGAATATATTTATTTAAGGAACTTGGGACTTGTAACATACTTGGAATTACAATTTATCTAATCGAGGAAATGATTATAAAAATTCATAGTTAACATAAATGAGGAATTTTTTTATAATACCTTTATTATCAGACCCAAATTTTACACTAATCCTTCTTTTAAGCCTATATAATCCTTGACAGGCTTTATTTGGGATTTTCCAAATCAAAAGATTGTTATATCCATTCATGGAATACTATTTTATTTTTCATGATATTAATAAGTTTAAATATGGTGGGGATATATATTGTGTAAGGGATTTACTTTATGGAGATGTATATTTTTTGGGGGGTTAATGGTATTTTTATAAATGTTTCATGCTATCTTTAACTATTCTTTTATTATTTTACACTATTAAAAAATGAAAAAAATTAGAAAAAATGGTTGAGTTTTGGATGGTAAAAATATCCTTTTATTGACCAATGACATTTTCATTTTTGTTTTGGTAGTAGAGGTGAGATTTTTACAATATCAAATTTGTTTAAAAAAATTGTTTTAGTATAAATAAAATATTGAAAAAATGGAAAATTTAGGTTACTGTTTATCTTTCAGTACTCTTAGATTTTATATCTATCCTTTTAGTTTGAGGTATTTTTTTGTTGTCACTTTTTCTTATAAGATACATTCATTGTTATTTAATTTAAATATATTTCATTTTTGTTAAAATATTAACCTCCATTTTCAGACTTAATTTTTTTTATCATCAATACCTACAATAATTAAGCATCAGATTCACATGTCCATTAATAAAAATCCATATTTATTATTTTGAGATGCTTTACTTTACATGGTATATATTTAAGGTAATTTTCATGATTATGGATGGAATATATATCCATGGTATGATTGTAACTCCATATGTATATTTCTATTAGGGATGATAGTAAATATAATTAATGGTGTTGTATATCACAACATAAGAACGATTGATAATAATATATTTAGAATCTTGAATAAATAATAGGATAAGAACATTTAATTTTCAATGGGAGGAACTTAACTATATGGGAAAAATGGTTTCTTCAAAAAAATGTGAAGTCAAATTGTTAATTTTTATGGGATACTTGAATTTTAAACATCCTTATTCATGACCTTATGATTTTATTACGTTCAAAACAGAATATTAGTCAGCATGGTGTTCCTATTTTATTTTTTATATTTTTTATTATTGAGGACTAGAATAGGATATAGTATTGGGGTATTTGACATCTTTATATTATGAATGAAATTTTTAAATTTGAATATTTAATTTTATTTATTTTTAAATTTTCATACCAATGTAATTAATTATTTTATTATTATGAGTTTTTTTTTGAAAAAATATATTTTTTTGAGAAAGAAAATAAATATTGTTTTTTAGAAATTATTTTGATTATGAAAAATGAATTCTCATTTTTAAAGAAAAATTTGAAATGTTTTTCAATAGTTGAAAAAATTGGCCAACAACTGAATATTCGAGAAACCATAAAATTTATACATTGCATGACCATATGGTAACCAACCAATCCATGGGTAGAACCTTCTATGAAGATACATGAGGCATAAGTCATGTAAAACATATATAGGTGGGGTACCTCCATGCGATGGTGGCAGGGAAGAATGATTCCCTAATGTGAGGTGGTACTAATCGAGGTATGGGTACAATGTGCACCATTTAACTTAAATTACTAGGGAATAGATTAGGAATAATTTTTAAGAATTCCACATCTCGAGAAATCTTTTATGTGAGATTGATTCCTTTATATGTGGTACTATGAACATATATTAATGAGGTCATCTCAACCCAGATCACACAATCATATCTTAGAAACATACCTGCTACCTCACCCCCCACTGATGTTAATAAAAAATTACATTTTAACCACTAGGGAAGATTGATTTTGAGTTGATGAACTAATGAAATAATATTAATATCAAAGGATCAATCTCTAGAGATTGAGGTAATTCATTATGAACATTTGATATGAGATAAATACGTTCATAATAATATAAAGACTATGGAATAATCTACACAATAGAATCCATTATTGTTTCTCCTAGAGAGGTCCTAAGACTAAAATAACACTTAAGTATAACTCTTCTTATGTTTCATACCTTGGTGAGGAAAAAATAGAAACAATAATTTAGCTAAATCGAAGATTAAGTTGTTATGTATCACTAGAGGACCTCTGACTTGAAACATAAATGTATATGTCATGTTAATGATAATGGAACCCCATAAATTTGAAATAATGACTAAAACACCCAACAACCACAAATATAGTGAGACTAAACAAGATTTAAATAAATGTATACACATTTAAGAGGTTTTCTAATTTAAGGTTAGTGTGATTCCATCCAGGGTTTTTATATATGAAAAGATATATGTTTATAATATATTCTCATGCATGTGGATTAGTATATTTTTTCAGGGATGTTTTAGTTAACATAACATCCATAATCCTATGTTATATCAACACAGTAGAGGCTATTGATTTAACTGGAGGATGGGTGTGGGGAAAATATGCTATCGATGGAAGATTTACGGAAAGAAGGGAGAAGATAACGTATTTAGAAGTTATATTATATAGTCCTGTCTCTATAAGTATATGGGTTTTTTAAACAACATAAAAAATGTCTGGAATCAGAGGAGTTCCAATACCAATTCAGTAATCCCCTAGTTCTTAAGATATGAATTTTATTTTCCTAAACTCTCTATGACAACATGATCATGTGGATTTTCTTTTTTCAAACAATTCCCTTTAAAAGATGATTTTATTTATAAAGTAAGATTATTTTTATCTAATTTCATATTGGGTGATCACTATCATGACTCAATTTATCTCTCCTTTAAATTTATATTTTTCATGAATATTGTGTGAGTGAGTTTTACATATTTCATTTATTTGAGATTACTATTGAATTTGAGTGTTTTATTACCTTTTTAGTTTTTGTTCTGGAGTAGAAAGTTTCCACCATAACTATGGGGTTAGTTTTATATTCTATATTTAAACATGGTTTTAGGATACTGACCTAATGGAAATTTGATATTCCATGAACATTGGGAAACCGTGATCCTTGGCTGTGTCGTGTGTCTACTATGATCGTTGGTTTCATTAAGATTCATTTATGAAAAATTCATGAATATCATCGTAACTATTTTCCATAATTTATTATTTCATAAACCATTGTCTAAAGATTCGTCTTTATATTATCATCTATCTTTGGGTTAATTTTATTTATAGTACATGGTTTTTATTCTTTCATAGATATTTTGTTTCTTTAATATTTTAATTAATGATATTAATTACTTTAACCCATGGAGTCTGTAAATAACTGAACATTTTTAAATGATATTTGTCTCTTGAATAAATACTTGTCACATATAATATCATATTATACATGTAAAAAATAAAGAGAATCAAGAAAAATGTTTCTGTTTAAAAAAAGATAATTATTTTAGTCAACTATGAAAAAAATTAAAATTAAAAACATTGTAATTTAAAAAATATAAAATAGAATAGCTACAATGGGAATGTATGGATCTCCCATGCATGATATAATTATCTCCCCCATAGAAATTTCAAAATACGTTAAACAAAATATTAATAAACCAATAATGATATTAAGAAATGAAAATATATCCTTATGGAGAACTTTGTGGTGAATTTTGAGTGAAAGAATGAAGTGATATTTATAGGGTATAAAGGGAAATGTTATAATTGAGATTCAACTATTATATGATTATTCTTCAAAAATGGTCATCAGTAAAATATGACCATTGTTCAATATGATCATTTGAAACTGTACCCTTGGTTAGTAATTTTACCCTTATAAACTGTGTTTATAAGTAATAATGAAAAAGGATAATTGATATAAAAAGTTTATTTTATGGGTATAAATAGTTGAGTTTTGTCATTTGAAGCCAATTTTTCATAAAATGGGAGGGAAGTATCAACATTGGGGTTAACCCTTGAAAATAACTAATCCAGGCTTCAACAAATGAATATTGATCTAAATTTCTAATTGGAGAAGTTCAAGTTAGTGGAGATTACCACTATGCTGATGCTAGCCGATCCACCCCAGGAAAATTCAACCAATGCATGTCTAGACCACAGTTTCAGAAAGTGTAAATTCTTTTGTATAAATAAAATTCTTATTCCATCAATTACTCTTGAGAATTTTTTTCATTATAAAGTATATGTCTAATTGATAGGAATTTGATAATTTGATTTGTGGACTCAAATAAAACAAAATTGTTTTTTAAATACATATACAATTATATAATAATCTCATGTATTTAGAATGAAATTTATTTTAAACCAATATTTTTTTTAAAACATACATATATAAAATATATAATAAAATAATTTTATAATAGCCTAAGATGTTTTTTATAAGAGTCAAAAATTTGAATATTCCTTAAAAAATAATATTTTTAAATAAATAATGTCTTTAATTTTTAAAATGTAATATTCTATTATTTATATATTTTCTCCCCTAAAGTATACATCTTATTTGAAATCGTGGTTTCAAATTTAGGTTAGAGTGAATTTATGTGAATTTTATAAAACAAAACAATTTTTATGTGAATAATAAAAATGCAATTTTGGGTTAAAATAACGTAAAATGCGATCTAAATGTCCAATACCATTAGAAAAAACCAGGGTGTAAGAAAATGGTTTTTCATTTTTGACAACCTAGTTTTCCAAGACCTATATATGGAAATTGTTAATCAATCCCTCAGTTTTTTCTACAAATACCAAAATATTTCTCTATTTAATTTAACTTACAATTAATACTAGATTATTTTATAGTTATTTTCACTTCCCAAGATACCCCTAGGCGTCCTCAATACCCCACAGTTCCATTCCTAACGATATATGAGTAACCCTTCAATTTAAAAGAATTGTTATTGTTTTATCTTAAATTCAGGAACCTTTTTTGTATATATTGTATAAATATAATGATTAACCTGTTTTATTACCATATTTACCATACACTTAATAAAAAATTATGTTTTATCAATGGGATACCCTCTTCCCATATCACTATACCGTTTTGAAAAACAACATTTTATACCTATCATGCAGTTGAATTTATTAAATGATGAATTCTCTTTTCAATTTTATTTAAATACTAAATACTATTTCCTATTAAATGCGTATTCAACTAAATTTAAACATTACTAATTAATTCTTATATTTACATATATGAAACATTCAATGACTTTTTGTGGGTAATTTTTTTGTAATTATCATATATTTAAGATCTTTTGTATGCCACGATTTTTTATAAGAAACTCTTTATATATTTCTGATAGGTTATTAATGAAATAATTTTTTATGATATAGGCGGACCAAATTAAATTAATACATAGCTTGGGTGTATCCATATATATCTCCAATTCATTGGGTAAATAATTTTATCTTTATATATGAAATGTTTTATTATACCTTTGTGAATAAACATAGAAATTTTTTGTCTATGATACCTTGGCGATACACCTCGGGGATATGATTATGAATGTCTCATTTTAATATTTTCCCACCTTTCCAGTTTATGATAAATGTTCTTATAATTATTTTATGCCTCTTTCTCATGACATAATATTATGTCTTAGGTTCGTATTGATATGTTTCAAGATGACATGCTATATATCCCTATTTATTATTCCCTTACTATGCTCCATACATGAAACTTTCATTTGAGGTATGTCCCAAGGATATGATATTTGGTAAATGTAACATAGGGTGAACCTTTAATATGTATTTCAAGTGGATTTTGAATAAATTTTTAGGCTTCCATGTATTAGGTACCTTATTTATATGAAACTAAACATTAAAAGATCATATGCTTGTTCCATCTAATGAAGTGTTATGTAATTAAAAGGTAGTATTCCACAGTTACTGAAAAATAATGGTTCAATTATTTGTGGAAATTAGGACTTCAAAATATTAGTATGAACCATAGGGACAATCCTAGATATAAGAAAAAATCATAGTATTTTGGTAAGTATTAATTAAGTGGATTCCAAAAAAATTAAACACTATATGGATACTAAAATTGAATAGGGTTCATTCACATGTGTACTTAGGGGTTACACACAAAAAGTATTCTTTATCTAGACTTAAACATGAAATAGTTCATGACAATTGGCCTCGCTACACACCTATTTTGATAGTCCATGGGGATATGTTTGGTTAATCCCATGATTTTTATGAACCATTATAAAGGAAATACTAGAAAAATTAATTTTTATTAAAGTATATTATTAACATACATAAGCATGATGTATTATGGATTATAATCCATTTTAAATTATAATATTCTCAAATATAACATTATTATCACTATGGTTTTCTTCTTTAAAAAAATGACTTGAAATAAGAGGAACCACATAAATGATGAGAACAAAAAAATGACCTTATGAAATTCCAATGGATTTTGAAATGAAAAATACCACGAGGATAATGAATTAAATAGCTTTAGTTAGGAACAACAACATGAATCAAGTTGAGAAACAAGATTCACCTCGAAAAGAACAACTTTTTGTTGAGTCTTTCATGCATCAAAGGCCAAATTCTTTAAATGTATCTACTAACCAATTTATTAATGAAAAATGGATAATATCTATAAAAAATATCTTCTCTATACTCTGTTATTCAGAAATTATAATGTTACTCTATTACTATATCTCTTATAAAGAGAATCGCATCAATGGAGGAAAATTATTAAAATAAGAAGATAAAAAAGGAAGATTGCTGCTATGGAGTGGGAAGAGTATAGGGTAATATTTTTTAATAAGTATTTTCCCTCATTGATGTGAATAAAAATAGAGATGAAATTCTTATAATTGAAACATAAGGAAAATTAATCAATGGGAGTCTATGAGTTGAACTTTACAAGAATTAATTGGTGCACCAATAGCCTTGTTAAGGATCCTATATGGAATTTGGATGCATTATTTGATGGAATGACACCAAATATGTGTAAGAATCTAGAAAATTGGTTCTATGAATGTTATAATGAGATTTTGTTGAGTGATATGAATGTTGAATTTGAGTTTGGAGAGATGCAATGGTCACATAGGTAAAAATTGAAGAAGATAAAATATAACCAAACTCAGAGAAGAACTTTGATCATGGAAGAGGAGGAATGTATGTGAAACATCCCAAATAATTTTTTTGGAAGATGAATTTCGGCTACTACTTTCATGGTAGTGGAAATTTCTACATGTATAGAAGATATTGAAATATAACTCGAAACTATCATGGTGAGGGGAATGCTCAACTTCTCAACAACAATATAATAGGGATGGTGGTGGAGTCCCAGTCAGAAGTTAAATGCTTCATGTGTGGATAGCTTGGGAAGTTTTCCCATAAATGTCCAAATAAATAGAAAATGGATGAATCCACAACCAATATCAATAGAGAAGATGGGTGAATATTTAGACAGTTTCTATCATGATTGAATAATTAGAGGCTCGTAATGACTTGGTGCCAAGTACAGTCTTTGTGATATCAAACCTAGAATATACATTGTTTGATTTTGGTTCTACACATTACATTATTTCATCCAAGTTCTCAATGAATATAGAATTAGTCCTTAAGAATATATAAGAAGAGTTATATTTCAAGACTCAGAGATGGATTATATTATAATCATTAGTTTATAAAAAGTAAAATATTAACTTTGGATAGTATAATCTCATCGCCAATATAGAAGTATTTACCATCGTAGAAATGAACACTGTACTAGGCATAAAGTTCCTCTCAAATTATATTTCTAATATAAATTTTACAAGAAAAGAAATATTATTATTCATGAATAGACAACATATAGTTAATTTTGGAGGAGATATTTCCAAAACATAGCATTTTCTTGAAGCTCCTCCCATATCCTTATTTATGGAGATGATTGGTGATATTGGAGAATGAAATGAAATTATATTCATTAAGAATGTTTCCCTCATTCATGAATTTGTTGATTTATTTCAAGATGAGTAACATTGAACTCCCCCAGAAAGATCGGTAGATTTCACCATTGAACTTATACCTGGATCTAATATGATACCAAATACCCCATATATATTGGAAAATATAGAGTAAGTGGAATTACAAAAAAACATCAAGAGATTTTGGATAATGGATTTATCCAACCAAGTGTTTATTCATGGTGATCACCTATTCTATTTATAAAGAAGTAGGATGGACCTGTGTAGTTATTAATTTATTATAGATAATTTAACAGGATCACAGTGAAGAACATGAACCCTCTCCCAAGGATTAGTGATTTATTTTACCATATTTATGGGATCAAATATTCTCTAAGATCGACCAACAATTTGTGTATCATCAATTGAAGGTAAAGAAAGAAGTTACTACAATGAATTCCATCAGAAAATATGTGGTTATTATGAGTTCATTTTTATTACCTTCAACTAAAATAGTTCACTTGAAATATTTATGGATTTTACGAATAGTGTTATTGGAGGACTGCCTTGATAAATTAACATTTTATTTTAATTGCTGATAATCTAATATTTTCCAAAATTTGTGCGGAGAATAGGGATCATCTAACGGTTATATTGTGAATTATGAGGAAGGATAATATATTCATAAAATCATGAAAATGGTAATTTTTCTTTGAAGGGAAAATTATAAACATTGAATAAATCTCAGTTAACCCTATGAAGGAAAAATGCTGCAGAGATGTAAATAGAAACTACAATAGTAACTAAAATTCAAAATTCCCTTGGTTTTATAGGATGTGTTAGCAGGTTTTTGAAATTATTTTCATGAAATTATAACCCCCTAACCAGGTTAACCAAAAATGAGATAAGTTCACATAGAAAAAAGAGCATGAGGATTGTTTCCGAGAAGTGAATGAGGGATCAGTTACTACACTCATGTTTACTCTACCCTCATTTAGAAAAGGATTTTTATATATGGAGATGAATATTTGAATGTTATTGATTGTATCCTAATGAAAAATGAAAAGGTAATTTCCTATACAACATAAGAGTTAAATCCTCAGGAGAAGAATTATCTTACACATAACATGTAGTAAGCTGTAGTTGTTTTTTATCTGACAATATAGATGAACTATATTTATGTAGAGAAATGGGATATATACACAGACCAACAAATTTTTAATTATATATTCACACCAGTGGAATTAAACATGACACAGAGGATATGGTTAAATTTTTTAAATACATTTACTGTTCAATTCATTATCACACCTGGAGAGAAAAATATTCTCAAATCTATTATGTAGGAAAGACACTATTTCATTAGAAATACTGAGGATTCAATGAGATCATTTGATCAAGTACCTTGTAAAGTTTGACATGGAAATAATATGGTAACAGACATCATCAACCTTATCCCAAATGAATTATTCACCATCCTTACCATATAAGATCATGAAAGATAAAAAATAATATCCTTTTGTATAAAAGAAGATAGAGGATTTGAATAATAGAATGTTTCATGAGTTCAATATTAATCAAGATTATGTATTGAAATTTCATACAAGGATATGTATCCCATATATCCCAGAGATAAATAAAAAGAAGATGTATGATGATAAAATCTCTAAAATCATTATACATCATGTAAGAAATAAAATTATAGGTAACTTTAAGATAATTATTGGTGGGATAATATGAAAACAGAGATTGTTTACTGCACTTCAAGTTGTTTGGTATGTCATCATGTGAAGGCAAAGAGATAACTTTCTAATGGTTTATTTCACATACCACCCATACCAATATTTAGGTGTGACAATATCACTATATACATCATCACTACTCTGCAATAAATATCAAAGGAAACAATTGTATACATGTTAAAGGGGATTGACTCACCATGATTGCTGATTTTATCTCTATTCAGGAAGATTTATCACATGAACTAGTTTCCATGATACTTGAAAAATAAGTGATGTGATTGCATGGGGTTACACAATCAATCATTTTTATCATGGTCCGATCATCACATCTATATTTTGGAGAAGCATTCAACATGATCTGGATAAAATTTGAGTTTTAGTATGGCCAATCACCCCCAAACCGATGGAAAATCTAAAAGAAATATTTAGACACTCGAGGACATGATGAGAACATGTTAAATGGTATTTAGAGTTGGGTGTGATCAATACCTCCCATTAGTTGAGTTCTTATATGTAACAACCCAAGCTTCCATGGTACGCTTCTCTTTGAATAATACAATCGGAAGTGTTGTACACAACTCATAGTTCTAGCACACCACAAAAAAAATCACAGTTAGGAATAATAATACCCACTTTTTAAAATTTTATAAATTTTATCATTCAAAATGGACTTCATATTTGGATTCAGAATATTGATATTATCCTAAGGTTATTTTTTTTATTTTTCTGAAAACTTTCAATTTTTGGTGAATACTGAAAAACACTAAGTTATAGTTTAAAAACCGATTTTTTTAAATAATTATTTATTATATTTAAATTTATTTTAGCCAAAATAGATACATAATACCTATATAGGTTCAATTTAATTAATTGGAGTCAATTTATAATAATTATATATATATATATATATATAATTTTTATAGAACTTTTCACCGTCCTTTACCCACCTTCTAGAAGAATTTGCAAATTTACACAAAACTTAATTTTACCGCTTCTGTGAGTTGAATTTCATAAATATGTGAGACATGGTTGATATCAGTTATTAAAATGTGGTTCAATATGATGATAATAATTTTTGGTGAATAGTAATGTTTTTACTTTTATTTACCACATTTAAAAGTAAATAGGGTAATTAATGGTAAAAATGATATTATTATTAGCCTAACACATGTACTAATTCTATTGGATAATTTCAATTCGCCCAAAAACATCCTTATGAATAAAATATGTTTGTTTAGGTCCACTGGGATTAGATTAGGACATTTGTTATTATTTTATTTAAAGAAGAGTTAAAATAGATAAAATCAAAGTTAAATAACTAAAACATTTTTAATATAGGATTATACATAAGATAAATCCAACTATAAAAATTAATTATAAATATAGAATGATTTACTACATAATTATATTTTATTTATATTTTTTGAACATTAAATAATTTAATTTATTTATGACACAATGATGATGCAGTAATTACCTAATTAATGGAATATTAAAATAAATGTTGTTATAAATATCCAAATAAATGTAAATTGAGACTTTTTATGAATTAAACTATTTTTGTAGGTTAATATGAGATGTTATGGTTTTTTAGAGGAATTTTTTTCGAATTAATAATGATGTTATGATCTTAACAAATAACAAATACCAAATAGTATCAAAATTGACATAAAATAGTTTTTAAAACAAATATTATATTACTAATTATATAATCATCCTAAAAATATAATTTTTGTCCAAAAGACTTATATAATAATATATATGACATTAATGAACCAATTGGGGTTTGATTGGTAGTTTATAGTAAGTTTACTAACTATATAGTGTAAGAATACCAGAAGATGCGGTAAAAGTTAAATTATTTTACTCAGTATTAAATCTAAATGATAAGGTTAAAATGGTAACCTAAACATGTCTAAAACCAATTGGTTGAGCCAATTTCGACCCATCCACACCCTAGCCTCGAAATAAGTCACTTTGGAGCCATTATAAACAGAATATTAATTAATTATAAAATAATATTTTATGTTTTCCCAAAGGTTCCCCTCACCAATTTTATAAAAAGGGGCTTCCCCTTCTCTTTAATTCTCACCTTAAAAGCCATTTTTCTTGGACAACCCCTACCCGAATACCCTCTAAATTGTCATCCTTTTGTCATATAAGACTTCATTTAGGTCAAAATCTAATCCAAGGAGCCCTTTTGATCAAATCAAAAGTAATAACTTGAAGAAGAGGTAAATATTTCATCACCTCTTTCAAGTTCCTTTCTTCTTCCACTTCCTCATTCTTTTTTATTTCCATTCCAAAACAATAACTCCATTATCTTCTATATGATGTGATTTTATTTTATATATGGTACAACCGAATTCATTATTCTATCCATCCCTTGAATGACATGTCACCATATGTGCGTACGTACGGCTTGCCGTCTCCACGTCGTGGTGTAATTGTTATTCAATACATTATTATTTGGATGGGTATAAGAATCATGTGTAATTCATGTAAATAATAAATATAACATGATAATTATTCTGTATATATGATATACCATCCAAGTATATATTATTTTATTATCAAAAAAATGATATTGTCACTAGTGCGTACGTACGGATTACCGTCTCCACGAATGCGATTAGATTCATTCCCTGTCGTATCTATTAAAGAATAATTATCATTTGATGATTAAAAATATTGTTTAAATACTTGATATGATTCTAGATATAAATAATATACATCCTACCCATAACAAATAGGACTTACATAACAATGAATATATAGTAACTGTATCCTTTAACACCTGAAACGACGATAATACTAAGATATTATTAACAAAGAAATGTTAAAAGGTCATATATGATATCATATTAATGCATATGATTCTTGTATAATTTAATAACAATTATTTAAACATTATATAGGAGGTTAACCAACCCTCTACCAAGGAAAAGTACAAGGTAAGGGTTAATTCTACAATCTCTTTATTATCTGAGGCTATTTATACGTAATTATCTACTGGGACCTCTTTAACATCCACATCCATGTTTCTTAAAAATGTATTTTAAAACATTATTACTATTTACTAGATTATGGGTTAAATTCATTTACACCCTTGTTTGACTTTTATAAGATGTTTATAAAGGAATCATTCCGTCTTTTTCCAAACAAGGCCCTTTATAATCTTTTTGACAAAATTAAGGTATGAATGTCTTTTTTTAACATATATGGGGGGTGCATAGATTTTACGCCATTGTAAAATCATCAAGGTATCCCTTAAAATCTTATAAGAATATATTCAAAATAAATGTTTTCTTTATAATTATGTGACTATTAATTGATTACAAAATATAATGAGATATTTCTCTAAAAAAAGGTTTTGATTTCTTCTATGTCAACATACTTTGATGGATTTTAAGTTAATTTGATGTTGATTTATTATGATATAAAGCTTCCTTATTCTATTGAAGGTTTTGTGATATTTTGGACTATAGATGTTCTATTCATATACCATTCATGCTTTATTGTTAAAGTATTGAAATTTCATATGCTAGTTTTAATACAAATGTTTATTTTATATTCCAAACTTTTCTTATGATGAATGTATTTGAATAGTACGTTCCGGGTTGGGGAACGGTAAAAGTAAGCCCTCTGGGTTGGGCTTTAGTTACCGATGACCCTCTAGGATGGAGTCCGGTTACAGAGGCTCTCCAAGATGGAGTTTGGTTACAGAGGCTCTCCGGGTTGGAGTCTGGTTACAGAGGCTTTCCAGGATGGAGTCCGGTTATAGAGGCTCTCCGGGTTTGGGTCCGGTTAAAGTTATCCCATAGGTCCTGGAATGAGGCCATGACATAGAAATTAAAGTCTGGTATTATACATTCTCTCATTATGAAAATAATATTTATGTTTCATGTGGTCATTCGACTAGTAGAATACCCATGAATATGTCTTATTATGGCATTATTTACTCTACTCATATTCCTACCATAAAAGTATTCATGTTTATTATTATTAAAGGCACGTAGTTTCAATTATTCTCCATGCATAATATTTATGTTATCTTTTGCGGTATTTATTACCCTTACTGAGCATTTAAGCTCACCCCTTTCTATGTTTTATTTTTCCTAGGATTCAAGAAGTTTATTGTGATTGATATGCAGGGTTATGCTAAGGGAATAATGGAATTCATAAAATATTTATTTACGTTGTACTGTATGTTATAAACTGTAATGTAACAATCATGTATGTAATCTATTTTGCAAGACTTCTAAACTGATCAGTCCTTCAAGACTTGATTCCTTTTAATAATTCCAATGTATTAAAATAATGAACCGACTCTATTCTTCTGGGGTTGGGGTGTTACAGTTGGTATCAGAAGAACTTTAGAAATAACCTTGGAAACTGGATTTAGATAAACTCTGATTAGAGCAGATTTCCATTAAATAGAGTTTGACGATTAGTATATAAGAACTTCCTAAAATTTTGTTAATGTAGATATTTTTTATGTTTTCCAAGAAAATAAATCTCCGTCTGGATACGAGTAGGAAGAGACGGCTCTGACACAGATGTACCTTGGGGTAAAAACCAAAAACACATCTTTGAGCTAGACTCAAATGGGAACTGGTGCACAACAACAGGCCTTACTGCACTCTTGGTTAAGACACCCCCATGGGATATGCTTAGGATAATTCTCATTTTCATTAAAAATCCTTTTGAAGGAATTACGAGTATATACCTCCTCAAAGAAAATATTTTTATGGATTGTATCCATAAAATGTTCAATTCACGCTAGGTATTTTACAAGTTTGGAATTATTCATTGCAATTCATAAACTGACATATTCCATGCCATTGTATAGAAATGGATCCCAGTAGAAGGTATGTGAACTCCAGCAATATGTATGAATCAAAGAGTAAGAAGGAACATGTCTTTCATGGTATTAAGCTAACATTTAGAAGGTAAATAGTCTCCCATGCATTCTTAACATATAATGAAATAGTATCATGTGTTAATAAGATAAGTAAATAATTCTTTGAGTCCAATGGATTTGAAGGGAATCAGTAGAAGAAAGGGATGAAAGAGAGAATGATTGATAAAGGGAAGAGGGAAAAGAAGGATTTTCCCATATGTGATAACTGTGGAAAGAATCACCTTGGAAAATTCTTGAAGGGAATGGGAGTTTTTTATAAGTACAGAGAAAAAGGACACCACGTACATGATTTCAAGGCTAAGAGAAAAGTATCAAATGTACAATGATTCATATGCAAGGTGTTGGGACACTACGTGAACCAATGTCCAAATCATCAGAGTATACCCCAAATACTGCTATTAGATAGGAATCAAGTTATGATACAACTTAAGATGAAGATGAATGATTAAGAGTTCCTATGTTGTTATTAAAGTATTTTGTCATTTGAGTGATGTATCAACGATGTTCTGGTTATATGAATTATGGATATAAATAAGGATTGTACTACAGTTCTATTTTATTGAGAATTTGAGATTATATGGTTCTAAAAAAAGTGGCTTAATTGTAAGATACACTTTTTGGAAAATACATGTTTGAAGGAAATGTAATCATTAATATGGTCCTAATAATGAGGTAGTGAATTTGGAATAAGAGATGGTTGATTTTGATAAATTATATTAGATATTCTTGACTACCTTGAAACTAATTAATGATTTTTATATTCCATCATTGTTGGAGTTTACAAAATTTCTTGATGGAAGTAGTATATGATGTATTATATAAGGAATAAGGGGGCTTTAATGTAATCAATAAGGTTTTGTGGTAATTCATGATGCTGCAGTGTTTTAAAAGAATACACGATGAAGGTGGTCACATGTTATTACATGGAAAAAAGGATCTTAATTGTTTTTACCTTACTTATTAATTTTTTACTATGAGTTTGGATAGAACTATTTTGGATAATTCTAGTTTGATTTTTTTTGGATTTCCATAAAAAGGACAACCCAAAGGTTGGGCGGCAACCCGTCACGTCCGGCAAGGACGCGAGACTTGAACCCACAACCGAAGGACGACAAGGGTGTATCATCTAACACTAGCCGACGTGATGTCCTGGATTGAGTAATGTATTTTTTTTAAAGGTCTGGTAGATGAATTATAAATTCATTTTTTTTGGAAACATATACGAATAGGATAAATAGAATACTGAAAGATGAGTTTGTAGTAGAAATTAGTTAAAGGATGGAACTCTACTTGTCATGTATATATATTTTTTTCTTCTCTTATTCTATAAAGAAATTAATTCATAAATATTAGGTAAGGGATCTTAAACATAGAAATGTTTTATCCTAATACATTATGTTTTGTTGAATAGATGATATTTTAAATTATGATATATTGATGGTTTTGAGGCCCTTAATTATACAATTTTTTGTGACTGATGACCAAAATCACTCTATATAAATTTTTATGTTTTCCCCCGAATTATGTGTCTCTAATTTCCACCGATTTTCTCCAAATAGAGATCATAATTTGGTAGTGACTTTTTCATTCCCCTTTTCCTCTTATTAAGAGTAAATTTTATTAACCCAATTTCCACTGTGTGTTTTCCACAAAGGTATTTTCTATTTCCAACCTTTTATTTTAGAAGAACAATATAAAATTGTGAGGATGCAATTTATTGAAGGAGGGGATAATGTAAAACCCCAAGCTTCCATGGAACACTTGCCTTTGAATAATACAACAACGTGTGTTGTATGCAACTCCGAGTTCTAAGACACCACAAAAAGAAAACTAGCAATTATGAATAGTAATACCCACTTTTTGAAATTTTATAAATTTTATCATTCAAAATGGACTTCATTTTTTGATTTGGAACATTGATATTAGCCTAGGGTTAATTTTTGGTATTTTTATGAAAACATTTAATTTTTGTTGAATAGTGAAATCATAGAATTATAGTTTAAAAACCGCTTTTTTATTTAATTTTTTTTAATTTATTAAAATGTATCTTAGGTAAAAATAGATATGTAATACATATATAAGTTCAATGTAACTCATTGGAGTAAATTTATAATAATTTTAGATATATAAAAATTTTATAGAACATTTCACCGTCTTTTACCCACCTTCTAAGAGCATCTGCAAATTTACATAAAACTGAATTTTTTTTCTTCTGTGAGTTTAATTTCAAAAATATGAGAGAAAAGGATGATATCAGTAAGTAAAATTTGGTTCAAAAAGTTGAAAATAATTTTTCGTGAATAATGTTGTTTTTACTTTTATTTACCACGGTTAAAAGTAAATAGGGTAATTATGGGTAAAAATGATATTATTATTACCCTAAAACATGTCTTAATTCTATTGGATAAGTTTAATTAGACCAAAAACAACCTTAGGAAAAAAATATGATCCTTTAGGTCCACATGGACTAGATTATGACATTTTTTATTATTTTATTTAAAGAAGAGTTAAAATAGATAAAATCAATGTTTAATAACTACAACATTTTTAATATAAGGTTATACATAAGATAAATTAGACAATAAATATTAATTAAAAATCTAAAAATATTTCCAACATAATGGTATTTTATTTATATTATTTAGACATTAAATAATTTAATTTAATTTTGACACATTGATGATGCAGTAATTACCTAATTAATAGAATATTATAATAATTGATATTATAAATATCAAAATAAATGTAGCTTGGGACTTTTTATGAATTAAACTAATTTTATATGTTAGTATGACATGTTAGGTTTGGTTAGATTAATTTTTTTCGAATTAATAATGCTGTTACAATTATAAAAAAAAAGCAAATACCAAATAGTGTCAAAATTGAAATAAAATAGTTTTTGAAAAAAATATTATATTATTAATTCATATAATGGTCTTAAAATTCTAAGGATCAGCCAAAATACTTATATAATAATATATATGACATTAATGAACAAATGGGAGTTTTATTTTCAGTTTATAGTATATTTATTAACCATATATTTAATAATTCAAGAAGACATGGTAAAAGTTAAATTATTTAACTTAGAGTTAAATCTAAATGATACGGTAAAAATGGTAACCTAAACATGTATAAAATATATTGGTTGAAAGAGTTTCGACCCATCCCAACCATAGCCACGAAATAATTCACTTTGGAGACATTATAAACCGAATATGAATTTATTATAAAAAAATATGATATGTTTTTTCTAAGGTCCCCCTCACCCCTATTATAAAAGAGAACTCCCCCTTCTATATAATTCACACCTTCAAATCCATTTGGCTCGGCCAAACCCTACCCAAATACCCTCTCAACTATCCTTCCATTATCCTAGAAGACTTTATTTAGTCATATATTCAATCTAAGGGCCCTTTTGATCAAATCAAAAGGAAGAACGTGAAGAAGAGGTAAATATTTTAATCACCTCTTTGAAGTTCTTTTCTTCTTCCACTTCCTCTTTATTTGTTGTTTCCATTATAAAATAATAACTCCAGTATCTTCTATATAGTGTAATGTAATTATAAATATGGTACAACCGAATTCATTATTCAATCCATCCCTTTAATGACATGTCACCATATGTGCGTACGTCTGACTTACCATCTCCACGTCGTGGTGTAATTGTTATTTAATACATTATTATTTTGTTGGGTATAATAATGATGTTTAATTCATGTAAATAATAAATATAACATGATAATGATTCTGTATATATGATATAACATCCAATTATATATTATTTTAATATCAAAAGAATGATATTTTCACGCATGCATATGTACGGATTACCATCCCCACGAATGCGATGAGATTCATTCCCCATCGTATCCATTAAAGACTAATTTTCATTTGATGATTAAAAATAATGTTTAAAGACTTGGTATCATTCTATATATAAATAATATACATCCCTTAAATAACAAATATGACTCAAATTACAAAGAATATAAAGGAAAATGAATCCGTTGACACCTATAAAGACGATAATACTAAGATATTATTAACAAATAAATGTTAAAATATCATATATGACATCGTATTAAATTATATGATTATTGTATAATCTAATAGAAATTATTTCACCATTATACAGGAGGATAAACTACTCTCAACCAAGGAAAAGTACATAGTAATAGTTAATTCTATAATCTCTTCATTATCCTAGATTGTTTATACATAATTATCTACTAGGACCTCTTTATCATCCACATCCATGTTTCTTAAAAATGTATTTCAAAACATTCTTACTATTTTCTTGACTACGGGTTAAAGTCATTAACACCCTTTTTTGACATTAATAAGATGTTTATTATAGAATCTTTCCATCATTTTCTAAACATGGTCCTTTATAATCTTTTCGACAAAATTAAGGTAAGAATGACTTTTTTTAACTTATACGGAGAGTGCGTCTATTTTCCGCCATTATAAAATCGTCAAATCTTCCTTTACAATATGATAAGAATATTTTCAAAATAAGTTTTTTTTGTATAATTATGTGCATATTAAATTATTTAAAAATAGAAGGAAATATTTCTGTAAAAAAATGTTTTAATTTCATATTTGTCAAAATCGTTTGTTGGATTTTAAGTTTATTTGAAGTTGATTTATTATGATACAAAACTTTCATATTGTATTTAATGTTTTGTGATATGTTTGACTATAGATGTTCTATTTGTATATCATTCAATGTTTATGGTTAATGTGTTGACATTTCATATGCTAGTTTTACTACGAATGTTTATGTTATATTTCAACCTTTTCATATGATGAATGTATTGGACTAGTAGGTTCCAGGTTGGGGACCGGTAAAATTAAGCCCTCAGGGTTGGGGTCCGGTTATAGTAGACCCTCAGGGATGGAGTTCGGTTACAAAGGCTCTCCGGGACGGAGTCCAGTTATAGAGGCTCACCGTGTTGGAGTCAGGTTACAGAGGCTCTCCGGGATGGAGTCCAGTTAGAGAGGCTCTCCAGGTTTGGTTCTGGTTACAGTTATCCCATAGGTCTTAGCATGAGGCCATGACAAAGAAATTAAAGTCTGGTATTATACATTCACTCATTATTAAAGTAATATTGATGGTTCAAGTGGTCATTCGACTAGTAGAATACCGATGATTATGTTTTATTATGGAATTATTTACTCAGCCCATATTCCTGCCATAAAAGTGTTCATGTTTATTATTTGTAAAGGCATGTGGTTTCAATTATTCACCATGCTTAATATTTGTATTATCTTCTTCTGTATTTCTTACCCTTACTGGGTGTTTGATCTCACCCCTTTCTATGTTTTATTTTTTCTAGGATTCCAAGAAGTGTATTGTGATTGGTATGTAGGGTTAAGCTAAGGGAATAATGGCCTTCATAAAGAATTTTATTTATGTTGAATTGTATGTTATAAAGTGTAATTTAACATTCATGGATGCAATCTATTTTACAAAAATGCTAAGCTGATTGGTCCTTCGGGATTTGATTCCTTGTAATCATGCCAATGTATTAAAATAATGCACCAACTCTGGGATTCTGGAGTCAGGGTGTTACATTATATTTAAAAAACATCCACTTGAGTATTCATAAAAAAACAATATGAAGATCTATATTTGAATCAAAGAAGAACCCCTAGATGTAATGGTGAAGTCGGTGAGTGGAAATTTCTTGGGCCCAACCATGTTCATGAGATGATATTAAAGTTTCATCCCATCCAACTATATATAATGTTTTCTCCAATTTGGTTGAAGATATATGATGAAAATAATCAAAGGGACTTGGAGTTTGACGTTTTTGAGTAATTTTCCCTTTAGATATCAAAAAATAAGGGATTCATGTGTTGAATCTACATGTAGGACAACTGGAACATAACCAATCTTACGAGGAGTTGCATATGGAGGTCTTCGACCGTAGATATAAGGTTCATCGCAAAAAATATACCCACCTTATCAAAGTGTTTTGGTGGAACTATAATTATTAATAATTGACATGGGAAAAAGAGGATTTAATGAAAAATAATTACCCTCACATTTTCTCAAATAAGTGAATGAGTTAAAAATCCAGAGACAATATTTCTTAAGGGGGAATAATGTTACAGCCAAACCTTTTTAAATGATATATATTTAATAAATAAATCTTAGTTACATATTATGTAATATTATAGACATGAAAAATAAATATAATCCAATAAAATTTTATATCATTAACAATTATCAATACATTTGTAAGCTATTAAGCCAATTAAAATGCCAAACAATACAACTGGAAAAAAAATATAAAATAAGATAAATAAAATGGGAAAGTATGGATATCCCCACCAAAAAAATCTATAAAAATGAAATGAAATATTATTAAACCAATAGAAATATTATGAAATGAAATTAAAAACATGTGAAGAAATTTTTGGTGAATTTTGACAGAAATAATTAAGTGGTATTTATAGGGTATAAAAAGAAATGTGACCATTGGGATTTGACCTTTTAATAAACATTAGTAAAATATTTCCATTGGTAATTATTAAAATTTGAAACTATTCAATTGGTTAATAATTTTACCATTATAATTATTATTTTTAATTTGTTAGGAAAATGGATAATTAATAAAAAAGAGAATCGATGGCCTTAACCAATCAAGGCATACCTTTTGACACACATTTATCAGAACTCAGTAGAGAGAAATCATCACTAGGGTTAGACCTCAACCAAACCCTGTAAAATATCCAAAAATTGATGCTTGAAAGAAATATCCTATAGTAAAACATCAAATTAGTTGAGATTACCACTTCGTTGAGGCAAGATGAGCCACCCCATGAAATTACCACAATCACGCACCTAACTCTTAGGGCATATCTGTGTGTAATAAGGGGTTAACTATCTAGTCCTTATTTACATATAGTGCAAATAAATTTTTACAAACAAAATTTGTATTCAATGAATTACTCTTAAGAATTATTTTTCTTAATAAAATATATATTTAATTGAGATGAATTTGATAATTTTTTTTGGGTACAAATAAAACAAAATTGTTTTTTCTAAAAAATGTATAAAATTTTATAATAAATTATAGTTTTTTTTAGTAATATTGTTTTACTAAAATATTCCAATGCAACAGAATTATCAAAATAGAAATGATAAAATAACATTATAATGTCCTAGGAAATTGTTTATAAGTGTCGAAATTTTTATTTTGGTCTCAAAATAATAGTTTTAAATAAATAATGACTCTTATAATTGATAGTTAAAATTATCATATTTAGAGATTTTTTATGATAAAATAAACATCATATTTTAAATTATTTTGGAAAATATACATTTGGATGGATTTATTAGAGTATTCTAAAATATATTAATATTTCCCTTAATAGTAAAATTATAGTTTTGGATTTTCGATATGTTTAATGACTTCATATATATTTTATAGTGATGTAATAATTAATTAACCAAGACACACAATATAAAATACTTTATTATATTAAAATTATGTATTTTAATATATTTTAATCAATTTACAAAACATATAAGTGACATTCCGAAGTCCAGAATTGAAACTTTTACTCTAAAAACATTACATTTTGAAAAAATAACATTTCAATTCCAAAAGAAGTAATAAAAATGATGCTCTATTTTGGTGGGTCAAAATAACATAAAATGTGATCCACATTTTCAAAATCATAGACAAAATCCATATGTATTCCACCTGTTTTTCATTTTCCACAACCTATTTTCCCAAGACCAATATTTAGAAATTATTAAACAATTCTTCTACTTTTTCAAAATATAACCCCTCATTTATCGATTTACATTCACTAAAAATCCCTCCTCCAATATTTTATGGGGTTATTTCCTCCCAAGGACCTCCTTGGGATTTACCAATACCCCAATGTTCAATTCCTCAATATCTTGGAGTAACTCTCTAAGGTAAGATAATTATTCATCATTTTATTCAATTCAAGAACCTATTTTTTCATATATATTTTAAATGATAAGGTTACTATATTTTATTACCCATTTTATCATACCTCTAAAATAAAATTATTTTTTATCAATGGAAAAACTTTATACCCTCTCAATTTACCATGTTCTAAAACCTAGTTTTATACCCATCATGTTGCCAAATTTATTTCGAAAACTTCTCCCTTTTATATGATAAATTCACTTTTCCTTTTTATTTGAATACCCAATCCACTTTAATCTTAAATTGGTATTCAACTAGATGTAGACATGAGTAATTTATTTTGGATTTAAATACCTAAAATCAACATTCCCATTTCATGGGTTAAAAATGACATAATTCAAATGTCTTTAATCTCTTTTGTATTCCATGATTTTTAATAAGAAACAAATTATTAATTATCCCAATGTTATTAATGAAATGATTTATTAAGATATATTTGTCTCACCTGAAATTAATAAATATTAAGGGTTCACCCATATATCACTCTAACACATTGGGTAAATAAATTAATCTTTATAGAAAACATGTTTTATGATACCATGGTCAATGACCTTGGTAATTTATGTTTATGGCAACTTGTTGGTAAACCACAATGATATTCTTATAATTTATCATTTAAATTATAGATCAACATTTCCATGTTATTATAAATGTTATTATTATTAGGATACACATCATTTTCATTACTTATCATTATTCCTCGTAGTCAAATTGATATGTCTCAAGATTAGATTATATAAATCTCTTTCTTATTCCATAACAGGGATTAACTCTCACCCATTTCCTTTTATGTATGTCCATAGGATATGATATGTAGTAAAATTAACCCAAAGGGAACCCATGGAGATGTATTTCAATAGGTTTTATAATAATTTTTTTATGTCTTCTTGTATTGTTTACATTATTTCTGAGAAGCTAAACATTAAAAGATCCTCTATTTGTACTATGTAATGAACTGTTATGTTATTAAAATATGGGATTCCATTAGATCAAAAACGGACTCTATATATATATACTATGTATTATTTTTTGGTTTTGAGGCCTATACTCCTATAATTTTATAAATTGATCTATACCCAATGATATTAAATACACCATTGGCGTATGTGAATCATTTCAATATTTCAAGGGACATAGAACAAATTGAACTTTAATTAAGTAGTCTACACAAGATTTTCTCCCTCCAATTTTCTATTTTATAATTTTATATAGGTTTTTATTTTATTCATTTAACATGAAATGTTGTTTTATATTGTTTCCAAACTCATAAAATAAAATATTAAGCCCCACATGCAACTGGATAATCAATTTTTATATATATTATATAAAATTAATACACTCAAGAGGAAGATCCAAAGTACCCAATGATGGAAATGAAGAATACAATCACATGTATTAAAATGGGACCAAATCATGTATGAGAACTACCTCCGGGGTTTTGAAATATAAATCAAAGAAATAATTTCAGACATGAATGAATGACAAAAGAGGATAAGGAATCAAAGGATGAGAACCTAGGAAGATTCTTATTACAAGGAATACATTGTATATATTTTCAAAAAGATAAAACTGAAGATAACTTCATGTTAAAGGTTCAATTAAATTAAATAAATGAATCTAACCCTAAAATATTCATTTTTATACCCATACATCTATTGAACAAAATGTTGAGGAAGAACACAGAGAAGATATAAGGATTAAATAAGAAAAAGTATAAAAGAATATAAATATTGGTAATTTCATGACAAAAGATGATGAAAAGTACATGGGACCGGACACACAAGAGGAACCACCAACACTAGTCCTCTTTAAACTAAAGAACAAGATGCGGGGCACTAGTTTTCTAATATTTTTTATCTTTCCCTTATATTAACACAATTTTCCATATTTGGATTACCTCTTTGAAGTGGGGAAGAAGAGGAAGATAATATAGAAACTAGACATGAAGAGATCATGAATGAATTTGAGGGTAGTAGGATCATGGTCATATAAATTTACAAATTCATCTGGACCCATGGGGATAAACTCAACCATAAGGGCCTATCAAGGACCTAATACTATAAATAGATATATATATATATATATATATATAATAGTTTTCATACTAGAAAATGACAATATGGGTGAGAAAATAATAGACACGATAATAATATTCCATCCCCTGAAAGTCTCATTACATTTATTTATAGGAATATGCATTCACAATAAGTAGTGATTTTATATACTAAAAAATTCCATTATATTAAATTCAACCATTCAAAATATAATGAGGAACAAATAGACAACGAACCATAAATAAAATTCATTTTTGTACATAATAATCTATTTGAAATAAAAGTGTTTAATCATTTTGTAAACAATTATGTAATAATTCACAAAAATGACACTTGAAACCAAAACATTTGACATATTTATTAAAATAATAAAAATTAACAAATTGATAAAATAATTTTAAAAATAGAAATCAGACATATCCTAACCATATGGAAGATATGAAACCAATCATTCAAAAATCAATTTTTCCTCTAAAAAAATAATCGAAATAAACACCATAAAAATTTGAATTAACTTCGTTTTGAAATTACATTTTTATACTTTTTGAACCCGAAATTAAAACATCAGACATCAATATTCCAAATAGACAACTCTTTCACTATCCATGTAATGATAACATTCAAAAAGTATAGTTACATTTTTTATGAAATATAAAAACAATATTCTAAAATGGAATGTATCAAAAATACCACACATATAATGAATATATATATTTTAAAAACAACTGATATTTTTAGTTCCATCAAAATTATATAATTTACATTGATTAAAGGTGAATAATATAGATTAATTTAAGAAAAGGAATAATATATAAAAAGTATATTTAAAAAATCTATTAAATTTAATTATTCCTACAATTATCATATAATAGAATGTTATTCTCAAAATACACCACCATTATTAGAAAAAATTAGGAGATGTATATTTTCCTTTGAAAGGATAAAAAACATCAGAAATAACCTCTTTGATGATACTAATTTATAGATTTTAGATACTCAAGGCCTATTTTCATAAATATTTTAAAGTAAACATAAACATTCGTATCCGCATATTTATTCATTAATAACATAATGTAAATAATATATTGGATACCATATATTCTTAAAACTTCATGTTCATAAATGAATATATATTTATCCTCAATTGTTTAAAATGACCAAGTTGATGAAAAAAGTAAAACAAAATATGCTAGAAACAAGTAAACTAGATGAATTAGACAATCATTATTAAATCATACTAACCCTTAAAATTAACTATTAACCCCTCAACAATTTTTGGCCTTCTAATATTATTTATTTTTTTCTAAAGCAACAAGACTTATTAGGTGAAATTTAAATTGATGTAATCCCAACTCAATTTTATATCCTATTTCTAAAAACATTCTATGATGACCAAAAAAGCACTTATCAAAATACCAAGCACTAAAAGAATATCATTCTAAATAAAAATGGTTATATGAAAATTCCATTTTAAAAAATAAGTACATGTAAATAAATAATCAATATAGTAAAAGAAATGATATACATTATTTCATAACTCTTTAGATGTAATATTATTTAATAAAACTATATAATCCAGAAATAAAATAACAACTTCTAATTTGAAAACATTTCTTGAAAAATAAAAAAAAAGAATAAAATTATAAATCACTAACAATCAAATTTTATTAAAAGAAAATTAAAATATATTGATATATTATTTTAATATAATATATGAGAGAAAAAATGAAGTTTAAAATTATGCACAACTCAAAGTCATACCTTAATATATTTTTTATTTTAAATTAAGTATGTTTTAATAATGAATGAAAATAATTATACCAACCAAAATATATGTTTCATTAAATTTGAATCTTCAACATAAAACCCTCTATTGAAACCTTCGTTACATTATATGAAATTTAAAGAATATAGAATATTAAATTCTTTTCACCATAGAGTTTCATGAAAAAACGTTTTGTAATCCATTTTCTATTTATTAAATATATATATATATATATATATATATATACACATGTAACACAAGGAAACTATAAGTTCAAAACTTATTAATGAAAATGATTCTTTTATTATTAAGGCACATAACTAATTGATTGATTGGTCTTTTAAATTTCCCATAAATATTTTGATAACACACTTCACTATTTTAATTTGAAAAAAATCGTCTTTAAATGTCTTAAACCAAATATGAAATATTTAATATGAATTTCAATGATATTTTACAAAACATTTTTTGAATAAAAAATTATGTTTCTGAAAAATTAACACTAAAAGTCATAACATAATAAATGAAACCAAACATAATATAATAAAAACATTTAATTAAGTATAATATCATAGATTTAAATAATTTTTTGAGAAAAATAATTTATAATCATATATACATCAGAAATATAAATCATAAAAAATCATAACATTAATAGGTAATATTATGTTGCATTGAGATATGAGACATAAATAAATCACCCCATATTGGTATATAAACATGTTTGATCAGTCTATATTCCATGCACCATAGAGAAAAAATTAAATGGTTCTACATTCAACTACCTTCAATAATAGAATTATACCCAAAAGGATAGACATATCAAACAAATAAAATGTACAAATTCCCAACATTCCCCAGAAACTCAGTGTTCATTAAAAAAAATTATCCAAACACTTCTTCAAACATAACTTGTATTTCCCAATGATATTATCTTATATATTCCTTGAATCTTCAAATAAAACAAAAAATATAATCAGATACTCTTTTTCATGAAACAATCTTGATTACCCCTAATTTGAGTACCTATGTTGCCCTATGAAATTTATCGAAGCATATTTTCAATCACCACATACTGGGAAACAGTTCTTAGATATCAAAATATTGCTACGTAGGAATGATTTCACCACATAAACAACCAATAAAATAATAATACCACCAATAAGTCCGAAATTACTATTCTTTAAATTAGAGAGAACAAAATATAAATAATTTGTCCTATTATTGATAAAATATAAATAAAGATTAAACATATTCAATTACACAAATCCCGTAAACAATGTTTATAAAGATGTATAATACGCCCTTATTTCATTAAAACTGAGCATTAATCTCCATCCAGGAATGAAAAAATGAATATAAAGAATAAGTAAGACATAGTGGATAGATACATAAGAAGTACCCACAAATAATAACTAAATATTGTAAAAATAGTAAGACTAATTGACCCTTATCCATGATCCTGGTGAACCGTACCACTTACCATTTTCAATAAACCTAAAAAACAATATATTGGATAACCAATTATTATATGAAGAACATGTATTGAACCTGTAATAAGATAGAAAAGGGAAAAAATTCCTAACAAGAATCTTTCACATGAACCATGTATATCATTTTAATGTAAATACATTTTAAGTTATTCTGAAATAGAATTAGTAAAATATTTCAACCATACATGTTTTCATTAAATAACATACATCCATTATTTAAAACCATTCAATAAAATACAAAGATTATAAGATTTTAATATATGAAAATCATTTAATCTCTTCATTAAAATAAAGCATTAAATACAAATTAGATGATTTAAAACCTTTCTTTTAAAATACAAGAGTTTAGGAAAATAATGAATGTGTCAAAGATGTTATAAAAGTTTATTTGTAAAAAACGAAATACATATTTGGATCATTTAATAATTTCAATGTAAAATAAGAATAAGAACAAATAAAAATACAATAACCCTAAAAATATTAATAATACATAAAAATAAAATAACTAGAAGTATACTATAGTAGTAATGGTATAATTATAATCATCTTGGAAATAATAAATAGATTTTGAGTCAATCAAGAAAAAAAATACAATCTACTTATTTGGAAACTGTTTTGATTCATCATTCTAATTCTTGGACTGAACAAGTGAAAAATCACCAATGTAGAGAAGAATCCTTATTTGTTTCGACTAAATATATGGAAATCAATGACTACTTCCATAAATATTCCTAGTTTTCTTACCATTATACCTATATTTTCTAATGACATATAAATTGGGGTGAGAAAGAAAATTTAGTACAATGAATCATAATCATAATTATTAAAAATCAAAAGTCTCCCTCATCTTGGAATACACTTAATATATGTATACCCTAGTTATCATTTATTAATATATAATAATCTTGTTAATAATTTAATCAATTTAATCTACTTTACACTATATTAGTACCAATTTACATATCAAATAAATAACATGAATGGGATGAAATATATTATATAATTACATCAATACACCTATTTTTTATATTAAATAGGGAATTTGGAACACTATTAAAGAAACCATGTTTTAAAATCAAATTTAAGGACATAATCAGGGAGGTTTCATCAAAGTACCTATAATAATAAATGTATAAAAGGAATTTTTAAAAGAAATTAAAAACATCATTGATTATAAAATTCCATTAAAAATAAACTTTTGAATTATCAAACACAAGGTGTGTATAGATTATATGAAAACATAAATTGGGAATTTAAATATGATAAAACCCTTTTAAACCCAATAAAAACACGAGAGAAACTAAATTCATTTGGAAATAAGTAAACCGATAAACGTATTAACATATCTAAAATATAAAAACAAGTAATGTAAATGAAAAAGTATCCATGGAATAAAGTTTATTGATTTATGCATAGAGGAACTAACAATTTTTTTTTGAATCTGTAGATAATGGGGTTATTTCAAAACAAAGAGGAAGGAAAGTCTATTAGAATACCATTATGCACCAAAAATCAAGGAAAACCCCATGTTAAAATCAATCAACACTATCCTTAGATATCTATGACCATAATAGGGTATGTAAGTCAAAGTAAAATTAGCAATAAGAAGATAGGTAGATGTTTAAGGGTGATTATGTTGAATAATCATCCTTAAAAATGGAAGGAGAATGTATAGAATCCCTAGGGAAGTATGCAATGGGGGCGAGGTGAGATTGGTGATAACAATTTTGTATAGTCCTTTAAATTTCAAGTAATTTTTTTATCAATAGTACCGAATTTTACGAGTTTGTGGTTTTTGACGGCACCTAATTACGAGGCACGGGGCGCCCGAAATCAATTTCGGAAGTTTTGTTTATGTACATTCAGTAAGCGTATGTGTGGGTTATTCTATCATCTGAACCAGTGCTTGGAATTGAAATCTAAGGTCACCGATGAACTCGCAGCATTAGTATTCGCCTAAGGGGACCTTTACTGTAGTTGCGTTTTGTCATATGTGGTAGTTAAAATTTGGGGATTCATTAAGACTTAAATAAAATTGTTCTGTTACAAATTAATTTAAGTGGAAGTTAATTCCTTCAAAAAAAGTTGGAGGTGGGGCCCACACCCCATCTAAAATCCCATGGGATGATATAACAAAGGGTTGTGGGGCCTTCACGAGCCCCTAACCCTTAAACTCTTCATTTAACTCCCTTAATCTCCCCATTAACATCTTTATTTAATTACTTGACAACTCCTCACTCTTAATGGTGGAGCCTCTCCACATTTCACCCTCCTCACATGAATGTGACAATACTCCATCAATTAATGGGAATTGAATTTTGGCTCCTCTTTTTTAGAAAAATAAATTTGAAAAAAATCGTGGGACAATTAAATAATAGCTTAGGATATTATTATTTTTGGCACTTGTTGTGTTGGGGAAGCTCTAGAAAATTAAGAATTGAGTTCTTCTCATGACGAAGAACACCGTCCATCCAACAAAAGACTGCCGAAGAATGAATATCATCTCCTTCAATCTTTGGTCAAGTCAGAGGAGAAGAAGCCACCCGCAAGGAACACCAACGATGCACCGTCCTCAACTCTTTCTTCCCCGATATCAACGAGTTGACGCCGCCTCCCTGTGAATCCATCTATGAACGAACCTTAATTAAAGGTAGGGAGTTTTGCTAGAATTTTAATTGAATAAAATTGTTCTTCATTCTTCATTGAAACCATGTTTTATCTTCGGACATATGATACCGCCTAACGCAAATGGCCCGGGCCGAACAAACATGGACTGATGACCCTCCGATTTATCCTCATTTTATTTTTATGGAGGCAGTAACGGAAGAGGTGGCGGCGAACATAGGAAGTGGTGGCCGTGTGCCGTCCGCATGGAGAGGAACCGCGACCCGCATTCATGGTCCACTCGGTTGAAGAAGAACCGACAGTCCGTAGCTGACCGGGCTGGTGGAACTGCAACAACCCAAGGTGTCGTTCTGCGGAGGTTTGCGGCTCCCACTCTGTGGGCCACTTCGGCGGCGAACCGGACGGCTCGTCGGATGACCGGGTTGTAGGAGGCCACGGCTCCGCTCGGCGCCACGAGCAGAGGACAATGGCCCGCCCAAGCAGGCCGCTCGTGCTGGAAAAGCTGGCTGGCTTAGGCCGGCCGGGAAGGAGGGCGGCGTCGCCGGTTTGGGAGGTCACCCCCCCCCCCCCCGCTTCGCGTCGCTCGGCCAGTTGGACTAGCTGCGACCAACAGCTGGCCGAGCCGGGCCTCCTGCCACGAGCCAGGCCAAACTGCGCATTATTGGGTAGGGCTAACCCCTTAGTCGGGTTGAACCCGCCGATCCATAATGGGCCAACCCGCCAGCCCACCTGGCTTTACTGGCCAGGCCCATTATGCTCAAATGTGAATAACTTCGTAACTGTTCGTCTGATCGACACGCTATCTATGGAACTAGGATCCTTGGGATGAGACGGTCCTTTTGAAATACAATAAGTGAGATTTAGATGAATTTCGAAAATGGATGGGTTTGGAAGGAGCGTAAGACCAACCGGGCCTCTGGAACAGAAATGCCAATATGTCTTAGACCGAGGGTCCGATTGACACACCGTCTATCGCATTGGGTTCCTTTTTATGAGACAGAACTTCAGGATACATCAACACTAGACTTCGTTATAGTTGATGTATCGACCCCTTGGCTTGAAGAGTAGACCCTACCAAAATCGATCATGCTATCTGCGGGAACCCTCGAGATGGCTGCGACTACGACGACTTTTGTACTGGAATCCTCCATGGGTTCGATGACGATGACTACCATACTGGACTCCTCCGTGGGTTCGACGATGATGAAAACTATACTGGAATCCTCCGTGGGTTCGACAACAATCACTACTGTACTTTTATCTTAAGTTTGTCTGATAGTTTGACTTTTGTACTAGTATACCTAGTGGGTCCGACAGAGTAGCTGGTCTAGTATACAACATGGGTTAGACAGCTTTGTTGGCCTAGTATCCTACATGGGTCCAACCGCTTAGATGAATCAGCGACTACATCTGATCATCTCTATCACTTTACGAAAGATATATACCTGTGTGAGATGAGTCTTGACTTTCAATCATTATAATCGATGTGATTGACTGGCTTTCCTGTGTGGAATGGGTTGTGCTTGGGCCTGAGAGTTGGAGCCAAACTGTGATTGATAACGTAGGTATATGTATGGGCATATACCTGAGTAGAGTTGTTTGATACTTCGTGACTGTATCTTTCTTCTGTAGTTTATCCTTGTGGATTCTGGGAGAACTTTGGGGGTCTCGGGGTCCCTACTGAGTATCGTATACTCACCCCTGCACAGGATTAGCCCGCACTACGATGTGTTGGATGCAGAAGACAGATAGCACTGATTGAGGTGGAGGCTTGTGGAGCTGGATGGTACCCAGAGGTGGACCACTTGGCCAGATGTACACGAAGCAGACGGCCAGAACCGATGTGGTGAGGAGGCCATCTTTACACACCCTTCAGATGGGATTCCCGGAGTACAACTCAGTGGTTGTTGTTCTACATTACTGCAGTTGTATTGTACTTAATGTTGGGCTTGTATTTCTGGCACCTTTCCTTTCAGCACTTACTTTTGTATTCATTATTACTTAGTGCTTTCTTCTATTGTGTACTATGTTGTGTTCATTTACTTTTATAAAGGAAATGTCTTCCTTTTTTATCTGGATTTATGACTTTCATGCTAGTTTCTAGCCCCTGACCTATGGAAGGCGGGCTAGGGGTAGTCACGGCATGGGCCCCGAGGACAGGTCGTGAAAAATTGGTATCAGAAGAGTCGGTTCTACCGCAGAACTTAAAACTCTGATCTATTTTACTATGAAGTAATAGTTTTAAGAGTATTGAGTGTGGTTTTCAGTCCAGGGAGTCCAGTGTTGGTGCAGTGACCAACGTATCCATACACCAGGACGCTGACCTCTGATTTCCGACTCAGTGCACGAAAACACTGATTGCATGGGTGTTTCCTTTGAAAATTTTTATTTATGATTACTTTGAGTGATCTCACCAGGTATACTATTCTGACCGTGGAACACCTGTTTTTTTTCATAATGAACCCACAAAGGCAGCCAGCTAGGGTTCCGAGTTACGTATGAGATGGTATGCCGCCGAGCGATGAGGCCTCGGTGCAGGGCCCCATCACAGCGGAGGCACCAACGGTACCACTACCCACATGGCCACCAATACCACCGGCTCCAGCAGTAGAGAGTTCATGCTGCCTAAGTGTGTTACACGAGTTTCAAAGACAGAGGGCACCCAGGTTCCGTGGAGAGATGGATCTATAAGAAGCTGAGGATTGGATGGAGGCTTTCGTCAGAGTTTTCAGATTGGTAGGGACACCATCCGACCTTATGGTGATCCTTGCCGCAAGTCTCTTACATGCATAAGAAGGTAGATGGTGGAGCTTGATGCTCCAGGTGCATGATGAGACATCTTTACTTTGGACAGTCTTCGAGAGTCTCATCCGCTCGGAGTTTGTTCCAGCCACCCTCCGTGCAGTGCAGATTTAGGAGTTTCTTCATCTGTATCAGGGAAGAATCACAGTAGCTTAGTACTCATCGAGGTTCACTGACCTCTCACGCTACTCCAAAAACATGGTACGAGACCCATTCTTAAGGGCCTAGACCTTTGAGTAGGGACTCAGACCTGAGATCAGGGCTTCGATGATCTCCACCAGTATTCCGATGCAGGCGGGCGTACTGGAGCGAACCCTTCTTGTGGAGAGATTTCTTGCTGAGCCGACACCAGCTGCGAGACCCGCTGTAGGACGACACATAGCAGAGTCTTCTGCAGCTGGTAGTAGACAGTTGATGCAGAGGTCCAAGAGGACCATGCCATCAGGTGGGTGACCTCAGGATACAGTTTTGGTTGTGCGAGGAACATGAAACTGAGCCAGCTATACGAGAATCATGTAGTGATATGCATTCGGAGGGTAGGGTCATATGGATCGGGACTGCCTGACCCGCCATGTGGACGAGTAGTAGAATGTAGAGGGACCTCCCATGCAGAGGTAGAGGTTTGAACGTGGTGGTCAACCGGGAGTGGGAAGACGAGGAAGAGGAGCGGGACGAGAAATGGGTGGTGGCTGATGTTTTGATGCTCTACCTCTACCACCACTAGGAGGTCCACCCTGAAAACCCGGGGCTGGAAAAAAGAGATGGGCTCAACTCTAGGCAGTCGAGTCCTACGACCACGGTGCTCCTGAAATGATTCTAGGTACTATCTGTACCTACTCCACCCTTGCAGCAGTACTTATAGACCCAGGTTCATGTCATTATTTTATTGCCGATGCCCTTGTTCAGAGCTTAGAGATTCTGACAGAGCCGTTGGATCAATCCTTACGGCTAAAGACTGCTACAGGAGTGGAATCTATGATTATGCACTAGTGTCGACAGTGTGAGATTACTCTAGGAGGAGAAATATTCACCTGGTATCTTCTTGAAGCAGTGTCGAGGCCTTATGAAGTCATCTTGGGTATGGACTGGTTGTCTAAAGTCCATGCTCAGATTGACTGCATTAAGCGCAAAGTGATGTGTGTCTGCACGGATGGGACCAAGTTCACATTCACCGGTGAGAAGGGAGCCTTTGCAGCGTAGGATGGAATTTTGTATAGGAGAGGGCATCCGATCACACATCATTTGGCTAGTCTCATCCTCAGAGCGGTTGATGTGCAGAGTCTGATTTTTCCTATTATGGTGGATCAGTATGCAGACGTTTTTCCTAACAACATTCCAGGACTACCTCCTCGCAGAGAGGTAAATATCTACATAGACCTGTTCCCCGGTACAACACTGATATCTACTCCAGCATATCAGATGGCTCCCACCGAGCATCGTGAGCTGTGGGTATAGCTGGAGGTCTTTCAGGGGAAGAGATTTATCCGACCCAGTGTTTCACCCTGGGCATCTCCAATTTTTCTCGCCAAGAAGGCGGATGGGTGCTTACGACTGTGTGTTGACTACCGATGACTGAATCAGGTGACCGTGAAGAACAAGTACCCACTCATAAGGATTGATGACCTATTTGATCAACTCAAGGGAGCACGATGGTTCTCAAAGATAGACCTTAGGTCAGGCTATCAACAGATCATAATTCACAATGAGGATGTGAAGAAGACGACCTTTAGGTGTCGGTATGGCCACTACGAGTTCTTGGTTATGCCTTTCGGTGTAACCAACGCACCGGCAATGCTCATGAGTCTCATTAATAGTATCTTCTATCCATAACTCGGTCTTTTTTCATAGTCCTCATAGACGACATAATGATATACTCGACTACTAAAGAGAAGCGCACCTACCACTTGCGGGTTATACCAGATACACTCTAAGAGAACCAACATTATGGTAAGCTCTAGAAGTTTCAGTTATGGATTCTAATGGTATATTTCTTGGGACACATCATCTCGGAGGCTGGATTTGCAGTGGATCTAGCGATGATTGAGGTAGTACTTGCTTGGGAGCCACCCAGGAGCGTGACGGAGGTGCGGAGTTTCCTGGGTCTGGATGGGTACTATCGAAGATTTGTGCTTGACTTCTCCAGAGCTGTATCACCACTTTCAGCTTTGACGAAGAAGGGGAAACACTTCGTGTGGTCAGATAGATGTCAGTAGAGCTTTCAAGAGCTAAGAAAGAGATTGAACAGTGTTCCCATCTTGAGGCTACCGAATGAGGGAATTGGGTACATAGTTTACTGCGACACATTAGCGACCAGACTCTGGTGTGTCCTGAAGCAAGAATGAGCGGTGATCACATATGGTTCGCAGCATTTGGGACAAAATGAGCAGAACTACGCTACCCATGACCTGGAGTTAACAACAGCGGTCTTTTCCTTGAAGATGTGGTGAACTATCTGATGGGAGAGCGTTTTACAGTCTACTCTGACCACCATAGTCTCTGGTACATCTTCTCATAGATGGACATGAACCTGAGACAGTGAGGATGGCTCGAGATCCTCCAGGACTATGACTTTGACATAGTCTATACTTCTGGGAAGGGGAATGTTGTAACTGGTGCTCTTAGTTGGAGATCAAGCATTCAACAACTAGGAGAGGTGACGGAGTAGGTTTCCGCATTACAGATATCCTTTGTGGATATAGATGGAGAATCCTTTATTCTGTCTCCCACATTCACTCCTCCACTCCTTCAGCGAGTTAGAGAAGCACATCGTGGGGACGTTGACTGTGAGACATGACGTACTCAGATATCCTCAGGGAAGGAACCTGATGGATTTTTGAAGGAGGGGAGGAAGTCATCCTCTTCAGGGGACATACTATGGTACCAGTTGCACTACATAAGGAGGTGCTGAGGAAGTTCCACAAAACCCCTCTAGCGGTACATCCAGGAGTGGCGAAGATGTATCTGGACCTTAGACGACAGCACTGGTGGCCGGGTATGAAGAAGGCACTACCAGAGTTCGTTTCACGATGCCGTACTTTTTAAAAAGTGAAGGAGGATCACCAGGTACCAACATTCTTGGTATAGCTTTTAGAGGTCCCAGAGTGGAAGTGGGATGAGATATCCATAGATTTCGTGAAAGGGATTTGACGTACATCCAGAGGACACGACTCTATCTGGGTGATCATAGACCGACTCACCAAATCGGCCCAGTTCCTACCAATCAAAGAGCAAGGATCAGTAGAGATCTTGGGACACCTCTACATTCAGGAGATTGTACAACTTCATGGTGTGCCATCTTCTATCTTTTCCGATCGAGATGCTCGATTCACTTCTCGGCTATGGAAGGGGTTATAGAAGGCTTTTAGGACGCATCTATGTCCGAGCACTTCCTTACATCTTTAGAGAGATTTCCAGACAGAGAGGACCATCTAGAATCTCAAGGAAATGATCCATGCATGTGTTATCTACTTTGGTCACAACTGGGAGGATCACTTACCCATGGTGGAGTTTGCGTACAACAATATTTACCACTCCACCATCGGAATGGCCCCTTACGAGGCACTGTACGGCCGACCTTGCAGATCTCCTCTATGATGGACTGACCTAGGGGAGTCATCACTTTTAGAAACATTGATGGTTCATGCTATGACAAAGAAGTTTCATATCATTCAAGAGTAGATAAAGACTATATAGAGGAGACCGAAGTCCTATGCTAATAGGAGATAGAGACCACTGGAGTTCGAGGATGGCGACCATGTCTTCCTATGAGTGTCACCTCAACGAGGTCTGAAGAGGTTCCATCGAGGCGGAAAGTTTTCTCCTCAATTCATCCAACCTTTCTAGGTCCTTAGAAGAGTAGAAGAGGTGGCTTACCGCCTGGCCCTTCCACCTCAGTTGCATCGGGTGCACGACATCTTCAACATATCTCAGCTGAGGAGATACGTGCACGACCCACCCCACATCATCGATAATGGGAAGCTGAACATAGATGACAAGGAGACATTCATGGAAGTCATGGTGGAGATCGATGATCGATAGGAGCGAGTCCTACGTGGATGTTCAATTCCTTTGGTGCACATTTTTTGGCTGCACGGGAACCTCCAGGAGAGCACATGGGAGCGGGAGGCTCAGATCCGTGCTCATTACACCCATTTGATTCCCTAGTGCGTGATGTAGCTTTGCAAGGATGTAAAGACCTAAGGTGGTAGTAATGTAAATACTCATAAATTTCAAGGAATTTTTTTTCTAAAATACTTTGAAATTTTACGAGTCTGCGGTTTTTGACGGCACCTAATTTCGATGCCTAGTGTGCCTGAAATCAATTTCTGATGTTTTGTTCGAGTACGTTCGGTAAACGTACGTGCGAGTTTTTTTTATCTTATTAACTGGTTCTCGGAATTGAAATCTGAGTGCACCGATGAACTCGCAACACCAGTATTCTCTTATGGGGACCTTCACTGAAGTTGTGTTTTGTCGTACGTGGTAGTTAAAATTTGGGGATTCATTAAGACTTAAATGAAATTGTTGTGTTAAAATTTTATTTGAAGTTGAAGTTAATTCCTCCAAAGGGAAGTCGGAGGTGGGGCCCACACCCCACCTAACTTCCCATGGAAGGATATAAAAAGGGTGGTGGGGCCCATACGAGCCCCTAGCCCTTCTACTCCTCCTTTTACTCCCTTAAACTCCCCATTAACACCATTATTTGATTTTTTGACAACTCCCCACTCTTAATGGTGGAGACTCTCCACGTTCCACCCTCCTCATATAAATGTTCCAATATGCCATCAATTAAGGAGCATTTAATTTTGGCGCTTTTTTTTTAAATTATTTTGAAACAAATCGTGGGAGAATAAAATGATAGCATGGGCTATTATTTTTGTTGTCACTTGTTGTGTTGGGGAAGCTCTAGAAAATTAAGAATAATGTTCTTATCACGACGAAGAACATCGTCCTTCCAATGAAGGACCGCCAAAGAACGACGATCATCTCCATCGATATTCGGCCATGTCAGAAGAGAAGGAGCCACCCACAAGGAATGCGGACGACAAACAATCCTCGACTCCCTCTTCCCCGACGTCAACGAGTTGACGCCGCCTCCCCGCGACTCTATCTACGAATGGACCTTAATTCGAGGTAGGGGTTTTTTCTTCAATTGTAATTGAATAAAATTTTTCTTTGTTCTTCATTGAAACAATGTTTTATCTTCGGACATATGATACCGACCAACGCAGAGAGAGCGGGCCGAACGAACTTGGATCGACAACCCTCCGATTGATCCTCGTTTTTTTTCGATGGAGGCAGTGACGGAAGAGGTGGTGGCGATCGGAGGAAGCGACAACCATGTGCCGGCCGCGTAGAGAAGAATTGTGGCTTGCATCCATCGACTGCTCAGCCGAATAAGAATTGTCTGGTTGTAGCCACCCGAGTTGGTGGAACCACGAAAACACAAGATGTCGTTTTGTGGAGGTCTACGGCCCGCACTTCGTGGGCCGCTTCGGCAGGGGAACCGAACGTCTTGTTGGACGACCAGGTTGGAGGAGGCCGCAGCGCCCCCTGGCCCCGCGTGTAGAGAACAGCGGCCCGCCACGGGCCGGGCCTTGCCCCACAGCGAGTCGGGTCGGGCCGTCTTTCACGGGCCGGGCTGCACATTATCGGGGCGGGCTGACCCCTTAGTCGGGTCGGACCCGCCGTGCTAGACCGGGCCAACCCGCCATCCCACCGGGCATGATGGGCCAAGCCAGTTACACTTAAATGAGAATAACGTCACGACCATGTGTCTGATCGACACACCGTCTACGACACTGGGATCCTCATGATGAGATGGTCCTTTTGAGATACTCTAAGTGAGTTCTGGATGACTTTGGAAAACGGCTAGGTTTGGAATGAGAATAATTCTATCCGGGCCCCTGGAATGGAAAAGTCAATATCTCTCAATCCAGGCGTCTAATTGACACATCTTCTGTTGTGTTGGGTTCCTTTTTATGAGACAGAACTTTGGGATACATCAACTCTTGACATCGTGATAGTTTATGTATTGACCCCTAAGCTCATGGAGTGGACCCTCCCGGAATCGGGCGTGTTGTGTGTGGGAACCCTAGAGCTGGATGCGACTCTGACGACTTCTGTACAATAATCCTCCATGGGTTCGACAACAGTACTACCGTACTGGAATCCTCTGTGGGTTCAATGATGAATACAACTGTACAAGAATCCTCCATGGGTTTGACAGCGATGACTAATGTACTTGTATCCTAAGTATGTCCGACATTTTGACTTTTTTACTAGTATCCTGAGTGGATCCGACATAGTAGCTGGTCTAGTATACTACGTGGGTCGGATATATTAGCTGGTCTAGTATCCTATGGGGGTCCGACAACTTAAATGAGTCAGTGGATATATCTGATTATCTCTTTCTCTTTACAAATGATATATACCTGTGTGAGCTGAGTCGTGACTTTCAATCATTATCATCGATGTGATTGACTTGCTTTCCTATGTGGACTGGGTTGTGCATGGGCCCGAGAGTTGGAGAAGAACTATGATTGATTACATAGGTATATGTATGGGCACATACCTAAGTAGAGTTGGTTGATACTTATTTATTGTATCTGTCTTCTTTGGTTTATACTTCGTGGATTCTGGGAGACCATCAGGGGTCTCGGGGTCCCTACTGAGTATCGTATACTCACCCCTGCATGAGCATTTCTCGTGATACGTTGTGTTAGATGCAGACGTAGGAAAACACTGATCAAGGTGGAGGCTTGTGGATATGGATAGTACCCGGAGGTGGACCACTTGGCAAGACGTACACGGAGCGGACGACCGGACCCGAGGTGTTGAGGAGGCCATCTGTACCCACCCTTCAGGAGTGATTCCCGGAGGATGACTTGGTGGTTGTTGTTCTACTTTAATACAGTTCTACTAGCTTTTCAGTTGTACTGTACTTACTTATGGTCTTTTATTTCTGGCCCCTTTCCTTTCAGCACTTACTTTTGTATTCAGTATTACTTAGTGATTTCTTCTATTGTGTACTCTGTTGTGTTTGTTTACTTTTATAAAGGAAATGCCTTCCCTTTTTATTGGGATTTATGCTTTTGGTGCTTGTCGCCAGCCCCTGGCCTATGGAAGGCGGGCTTGGGGTAGTCACAGCACTGGCCCCGAGGATGGGTCGTGACAAATTTTACAAGTTGATTAAAGATGTAACCCTCCTTAAATAATTGAATGATCTAAATAGTGAATAATTCATCAAAATTGTACACAATACACATCACTTTGTGTACCGTATCGCGAGTCATTATTTCCCATATAGATTAATAAAGTCAATATTTAGAATAATATGGATAAAAATTTATGTACAATATGATCACACTTCAAATATCATTTATGTCATAATTAACCATGCTTTTAACCCTTATATACCAACCATGAAACAATTATAACTTAAATAACACGTAAAGGTATCTTCTATGAAAATGTAATGTTAAAACTTTTATGTCTTTGTAATTTATAAAATTTTATAATTTTCCAAGTCCTCAAAACATAAGCGTTTTCCCACACTAGGTCATCATACATATGAGTAAAATTTCTTTACATAAGAGATAACATAAAATATTACTATATATGAGTAAATTTAATATTCTCAATATGATATATTCCTTCTTTTATAAATATCTTGTAATTTAGAGGTAATTTGAAAATTTTATAGAATATATAAGGTCCATTATTTGTTAATGTTTCATAAATAACCTAATAACCATTTTACATTGAACCCTTAACAAATTTGTTGGATAAACTTTCATAACCCATATGTATCACAACATGAAATGGAGTAATACATTATATAACTTAGGGTATCATAGAGTTAACCCTTACATATCTATGGGTGACATGGAGTTAAACATTATGTTTCACTAGGTGGACGAAATTTAAACCTTTTACATCAATGGGTAACTTGGATTTAAACCTTGTGTACCTTAGGGTAACCATTATTCTTTATGATGGTTCCAATTTATGAGTGAGTTTTATATACATATATATTATGACCTAACATTTTTTCAATATTTCTATACTTCATCCCATCCTTCACATCAATTTTCTACTTTACCAATGTGTGATACATGATCAATTCCCCACTACCCTGTAATCCATTCTTCAAAGTGTGATTTATTCCAATAATATAATTACAACTCGGATACAATTCCAACTATTTAGACTCAAATCATTTCCTACACACATTCCCCCAACTCCTTTATACGGTTCAAACACGCACAATCGACCCAGAATCCAACCTGATACAATAAATAAATATCATTAAATAATATATTTAATGCATAAAAAATCAAACCTTAGGTGAGAAGAAATAACACTGCATTAATTGAATTAAAATTATTCTCCACATAAAATAGAATAATACAGATTCAAATTTTGTAAGTCTCACCAAAATATATTTTTTACTCTTTAATGTTAATCAACTTCCTTAAAAAGCTATGTCTATTATTGTTTCATGTGGGATTCCTTCTCCCTCATTTACTCTTAGATATTAGCATGATTATAGAGCACATAAAAAAATGAATATAACATAACCATAAAATCATTCTCAATAGTATAAAATTATAAGTGTAATTTAAATAAATGTAATGGTAGGTTTCTAATCTACCAAATTATAACCAGGAACATGAGGTTGAACCTATAGATATGTCATCAAATGAAATATATGAATGACATTATAAACCAAATCATATCATGTTGGTAACAACAAACGATATCCCACTTCACTTATCTATTTGAAAATATAAAATTTAACTACCTATCATGGTGCTAATTTCACATGTTCTCCATGTATTTGGTGTCATTTCCAAGAATACACTCACAAAAAAGATATTGTTAGTTATGTTGAAATCTACAAGCCCTTGAAATTCATCAACATATAACATCTATCAAATAATTTTTTTCTATTTCTTCTAGATTATATCAATATAATATATTTTCTCTTATATGAAATACAGTTCATGAAATGATTTACCAAGATGTAGTGACCTTGTTTTTTTATATGAGGGACTTAATTTCTTTTTGGGTTTTGAAGGATGGGTCCCTTAATGGGTAACATGGTAGATTTACCATAGTGTTTGACTATAAAAAATATTTTTTATTATTAAAGTAAACTCAAAATGGGGTTTTTAATCTTGTATAGAATTTTGGTTTAATTATAAACATTTAATTTGGAGGAGATATTTTAAATTTATTGAACAAATAACTAGTTTTCCAATACAGTATAACCTTATTATCTCTTAAATTGGGTCTCAAATGAATATTATAACAGCACATTTGTGTTTAGAAGTACTTTCTCAATTATTTCAGGAAACAATTATGTGCTAGAGCATCAATTTAGAAATTGGGATTTTTTGGATATTTTCTATTTAAAAATCATATAATTAAAAATAAAATTATTATTCTATTGATGGGCTGTTTATATGATGTGGGTTTTCAAGGGTGGAGATTAATTGACCTTTTAGTTTTATTTATTGGGAGATAATATTAAAATAGTATAATAGCTCTAATTAAAGGATTTAATTACTAAATTTATGAAGTGAGATTAATATGTGATTTTATGGTGGGAGTTGTGAAAAAATAATTCCCCCATTTTCATTAAATATATTCCTATTGAATGTTGTGAGGGGATTCCATCACCCTAATCATATATTCCCTTAATGTAACATATTTAATTATTTTAACTGCTTATTTTTCTCTATTTCTCCTATTGAATAATCGTTACATATAATTTTCTCCATTTTTCAGGGTGGTGGTGACAAGGAAAGTCAAGTAACACATCGTGACCGATAAGCGAGCCTTATTCCTCATTGATTTAGGAAAGTTTGTCTTTTCTTACATCTCATTTATTTTCAAGTGATTTGAATCTCTTTTCTTCAATATTAGATCACCAACATTTGAAATAGAATTTATATAATTAAAAATTGGGAAAATTTAAATTATAAAAAAACTAATCCTAATTTAATCATTGTTTTTTATCAACTATATTTCATGTAAAGTAAAAATATATATTTCCACAGGATTAATGGATTTTACTTAATATTATTTCTATAATAAACAGATAAAATCATCCTTCGTTAAAAATAACTCATTAAAAGACTTTTCCCAATAATAAACATGATTAATGATTAGTAGTTGGTATTTATTTTACTATTCAAGTGGAAAAATATTTGACTAAATATGTTTTCATTATTTAATGTGATATTCAACTCATTTTTCATGTTTAATTGAAATTTTATAGTTTAATTAATTAAATTTGGAAACTAGAATTATTTGGTAAAAACTTTTAAGAAAAACATGGGAATTGTTTTATGGAATATAGATTTATATACATGAAAGAAAAATATTTTATTAAAATATAAAATTAGATTACCTTACCATCACATGATAACTTGTTTTTAAATATCAATTATTTTCTTTTGTATTTGTTAGCATGAATTTTGGAAAATTAATTAATTTTATAATGGGATAAACTTGTGGATGAATCCTCTATGATTATCAAGACTTTTAATTTGATTAATTTTTATGTACTATTAATAAAGAAAATCATTTATGTTTTTAAATATTAATACCTCATTAAAAAAAATTATTAATGTGATGGTTACCAAAAATTAACCATGAAATTTTTTTTAGTAATCAAGAAAAAAAATTCCTTTACAGATTTGAATTATCTCTTCTTCCTTAGATAATATCACATATCCAATTATTTGGGTGGCCAAATATTCTTCCAAGAACCATTCTAGATTCATTTTATATTTTCTTCACTTTTGAGTTTTTCTTAGCTAGGAGAAGCTATTGTATTCTATTGGCGGTGATTCGCTTTTTGTTGATTGTGGAGGCACAATATTTAATTAATGTCACCAAACATATCATCAAAAAAATATAATATATTATCTCAAAATCAGTGGTGTAGGTGTTTTATATGGAAAAATCTTCAAGAATGTGTCATACCACATGTTTTTAGTTTCTGTTTTTGAAATAAACCTCTATAACTTGCTATTGTATATTACCATCAACTAATAATTTCATACGTACCTGAATGAAAAACAAAATCAAACAAATACATGGGACATATGATTTTTTACGAGGTTTGATCCCAATAATGGTATCTAGTCCTTAATTTGTTCTGGTTCAGTTTGATCCATAGATTTTCGCTTTTATATTAGTGAAAAATTTCATGTGGTTTCAGATAGGTCTTATCCTATATGCAACAATGTTTTCAAGCACTAATTTAAAATTCAGATGTTATATTGTTTCTCTCCAGTTGAATATAATGATCCACTTTCTCAATTAGAATGATCTCTATATATATTTTTGGATGTCACACAATACTCAAACAATATCTCTTTTCATAGTATAAATGAATTAAACTACAAGGATAAAATCATGAGTATGTCATATATATTTTCATTATTCTCATATTTTTAGAATTATTATTACCTGAATGTGAGTAAAGACACAAAAACACACACACACACATACCATTTCCATATTTCTATATAGAAGTAATTATTTAAAATAATAATAGGGATTGACATTCCTGGAACCAAATGAATACCATGTAGTATCAGGTGCTTATCGATCTCACATTCATATTATCCATCTTTTTTCAATTGAATATCATTAGTTTCTCATTCATCTATACAATAGATGCACTTTACCCTGTTTTATTAGATATTTTATTCATCTTATCCAATATTCTTAATTCTCACACCAACACCCTTCTTCTAATTTTCATTCAATAGTTATATTTATCATAGTCTATTGAATTAACTTGTAAAAAAATAATAATAGAAATTTTATAAAAAAATTCAATAAATTAATTCCATAATTTTTTCACATATTTATTTGAAAACAATCAGTTGCATGTTTCTTCAACTAAATATTCATGTGGTTATTCACTCATGAAATCAGACTGTTACTATTTTTATCAACAAATCATATCCACCATTATTATTAAAATATTAATTATATCATTGAATGAACATTGTCTATTATTTATTTCTGAAATGACATCCATGATGTGGTCTTATTCTCCATGACATCCAGTTAGCCCAACTTCTTTGAAAATCATCATCAAATAGCATGAATCCAAATTTTAATAAAAGTAATGATATTTAAATCTCTTATGAATAGAATTATCAACACGTAATTTTAGTTTTTTATATATTTTGGAGCTTAGTACTACCAAATATTAAGGAATTGTCCCCACATAGGTGTAACTATCTATTTTCATTCTTGGTAAGTCCATGCCATTATACCTTTTTTTCTTTAAGTGATGACCCTAATGCACAATGTTGGGCCTTAATACTAATCTAATATAACATGAATATGAATCTTATATATCTAATTATTTCTCTAATGTTTTTCTTATTTTTCATAACAATGAATCCTATGTATTGGATAACATTTTCAATTTTCTAGCCTTCTAACAGAATTAATTTTACATATAACCAAAAAAATGACTAGGTATACAATAAAGCTAATTTCATTTCCACTTTTTAATTTTCATGTTATGTATGAATCTTAAGTACATAGAAATTGTGTTTTACATATTCTGTATTTAATTAATTACATCAATTCGTTAATTTTGAAAAACAATCAAGAAAAATTATTCCATGTTTTATTTTTATTTGAACCTATCAGGCCACATTAAATTGACTAAAAAATAAAAATATTTTGAATAAATCATAACATATTTTTAATGATTCTCACTCAATATTGAAAATAAGTACACTATATCATAATATCCATTGGTTTCTTTTATCCCAACTCTTGATCATTAATGAACCTAAAAGACTCACAAAAAACGAACATAAAATCAAAAAAATTTATTAATAGAACACTATCGAAGCTACACCACTAGATATATTAGGGTATTGGAGAGAATCCCTTCTACTAGTGATAAGTAATTTTTTTTCAGGTGACTTAAATTGTATTCACCTTAATCATTATACCCATTCACCATTTGTCCCATTTTTATAAAAACCACAACCTTAGAGTTTGTGTTCAATTTACACCTAATATAATTCAAATAATTGTAGGGTATTCATATAGTTCATTATGTGATAGGTGATGCCAAAAAATTAAGGGTCAACCATAATTGTACACACATATCCATTGACAATTCCTTTTTAATAATATCAACAATCTGATCCTTTGTTGAGATGTATTATAGCCTTAAATCAACATTTAAAACCATTTTCATCATTAAATGATATTTTATAACAACATTATTTGGTCTATAATGTTTTATAATATTCATGGAAAGATAAATATATATTATATCATCAAATGAAATTATCAATTTCTTCCCAATATCTAATTTCAATTCTTATCATTTCTCATTCATACAAATTAATTTTTTATATAATCATGTGTTACAATAACATATTCTTCTTCAAGTGAATCAAGGTAACTTTTATTTTCTTTTTTCTATAACAAATCAAAAAATGTCATATAAAAATAATGTTCTACATCATGTATATTTCTATCAATAATAATTTTAGGATTTGAAATCAATTTATGTTAAATATTAGATCTTTTAAAAGGTGAAAAAATAGTTAATAATTCATTATATATCTCTTAGTATTGGGTAAGGATTTTTCCAGGGGCTGTCCAGGCTGATCAAATGATAGTATCATCTGATGGGCTCATGTAGTGGATCAAATTAATGATTTTTTTAAAATATTTTGTTGTATTGGCACTATTGTGTTGTCATAAAGGTATAGGTAACACTTTATGGATCACAAAACATAACTGATAATGTTCCAATTATTACTATCCATTTTTAATCTCTAGTTTATGTGGTAGAAAATCCATGAAATTTAGATGGTTGTGAAATTTAAAGACTAGTTGGGTCTATTCTATTTTTGTGTTGTGAGACAACTTATATAATGAGTAATGATTCAATGGGATAACAATATTAAACTAATATAAATTTTAATTACTGATATTTTTCTAATATTTATTTTTCAAAATAGAAATAAAAAGGTAGAAATGTTATCCTATGGTTGTATCACTAAATTTTTCAGACCACATAAAATTAGTGTTTCGCTATAATTTTTTCGACATGAATGTTTATATGAGTATTTACTTTTACTATGTTTTATGTGTATTTTGTTTCTGTACAGTGAGTAGGGTGATCTGTTTTCTCTCTAATAGTAAACTAATAACAAAATTGGTCTCATCTAGTTCATAGTGTCTCCTCTATAATTTTAGGTGATATAACATATAATGATTGGTTGTTGTGTAGGATCCTAAAATAATGGTATTAGAGTTTGGATCAAATCTTGGCAACACACACTCGATAACAGAATCATGTAATATTCTCTTTCCTCAATTGTTTTTGGTTCAATGAGATTTTACCTATATTAAAAGGTATATCATTTGTTTAAGTTAAATTCAATATTGATAAAATTGATGTTAATGGATTTTTATTCATGATAATGTGGATGGAAGATAATTTTTATCAAAATGAGCAATATGTTCCAGCAATTAGATTTAAGTTGTGGAAAAATATATTTGTGATGCAATATCATTTTTTTAAATTATACAATTAAAAAATACATATCAGGTTGATCATGATAATTATTTCAGCATTATTCAATTTTATGTTAAATTTTTAAATTTATTGTTTTCAGAAGATATGTGGGAAGTTTTTATGTTTTTATCCAAACTATAAATTTAAGAGGCAATAGTAACTACCATGAGTAGTTTTAGTAGGAAGTTAGAAGTGTTATTCCAATGTGTTTCGGTGATTATACTAAACTAATATCATAGATAGAGAGAATTACATGTACTATAAAAAAGTTAAATAAATGTTTATGGATGAGGATAGACTCTACAAAAAATAACATGGTTGAAATTAGATTATAAGTCTCATGAAGTGGTTTGAGATAAATAGCTAGGTTCTGACCATATTTATCTACACTATGAAAAGAGAGGATATATTGAGAATAAATAAAATTAAAGATGTTACTTTTGAATTTGTGAATTATATAGCTAAAAGTTATTTTAATTCTATGATAGAATAAGATGTTAGTATATTACTATGTAACATTCATGTTCTTATGTAATCATGGATTGTTGATTATAGAGCATCGTTATACTTCATAGAAGAGAAGGGATGCATGAAAAATATTTTGTTTAGTTTTATTTCAAGGTACACTAAGCTTATGATGATATTTCAAAAAATTTGGGGGAAGGGTGATGTTATAGTCAAGATAAATATTGAATGTCACCATGATCTCAAGAAAGTTTGAAACATACTAGGTTTGTTCCTAGAAGTCGTAGGATTTGGAAATATATTTTCCTTTGAGTGCATAACATAACATAAGGATTTATGTTTATGGTAAAAGGGAAATATTATGGAAGGTTTTATCTGTTTAAAAGATTAGATGTGGGGATTATTTTTCAAACCATAACATTGCTAAAAGTTACAATATTGTTGTCTTGGGTATCTGAGTGAGATAAAAATGATTGTTTTATTATCAAAATGATTATTAAAGATACATTATAAATTTTTTGAATGTTGTGATAATTTCACACTCAAAAAATGTGGTTTCATCCAATATGATCATATAGATACCAAATATTTGGAAGATAAAACTTGTTCGCACAAACATTTTGCGACTTTTCCCAGTATAATCTCATTGATGGTCAGAATAAATTATGATATTTATGGATGAATTAATGTGGAAGGTATGATTTGATCGGTCTAACTAATTGAGGTTTTAGATAGAAATATTCTCATTAAAATGATATGTCAAAGGTAGAGAGAGGAATCCATAGATGAATCTCTCTCTTACTAGTCTATGGAAGAAAAATAATTAAAACTTGGATAACATGATTTCATAAAACATAGCCTTTTCAAACCCTCTATAGTCACCATCATTATCAATTGATTAAAACTAATTAAATCAAAAACCATTTTCTATTTCTTTATTAAAAATTTATTAAAATGAATTATTTTTAAAAAACCAATAAAAAGTGAAAATTGTGTATAGTGTCACTACAACATAAACAGTGTTTAGCGGCGGTTTTGTGGCGGCGGTTCACAAAACCGCCGCTAAACGTTATCCGTGAAAGATTTCGCGGCGGTTTTTAACAAACCGCCGCGAAACCCAACCTATTTTGAAAAACCGCGACGCTTTCCCCTCCCCTATCGCATACCCGTACCCCGATCCCCCTCACAAACCCTCCCCTCTTCCCCGATCCCCGTCCCGCTACCTCCGGCGACACCCGAGCCCCCCGGCGAACCCTGCACCCCCCCCTCGACCGCCGGTGACCCCCGCGCCCCCGCGCCCCTCGCGCCCCCCACGCCCTCCGGCGACCGCCACACCCCCCGCGGCCTCCATTTTGAGCCTCTCCTCCATTGATTTCTAGAAATTTATTGAGGTAAATGCTTTTTTCATCTTGTTCATCCCCTATACTCTCCCCTACACCCATTATTTCTTGTTTTATACTTATCCCATGAACTCTAGTAAATATGTTGGTGGATATTAGGGTATGATATGGTTCTAATATGGGGGTTTTATGTGTTTAGGGCTTCTAGAGGGCTCCCCTTTTCTTGGTTGATATTTTCTATAAAAGTAGACTCATTTTAACTTGACTTCCACTTGATTGAGGTAGGTAAATTTTTTAAATTTCCTTTAATTAGAAGATCATTGAGTGCCTAATGTTTTCTAATTCCTTTTATTGTTAAATTAAATCTATATGCGGTAATAGTAGTGGATTTAAAAAAAATATCAAGTTTTTCTTACTTTTCATAAAGGTTTTTCAATAGTTTACTCATTTATAAAGTGATATTGAATTTCAAGTATTTAAAAAAATGTGTATATGGATCATTTAATGTTGATTTTAATTATTATGGTCAATTGGCCATGTTTAAGTCTTGGAATGGTAAAAGGTGTAGTTTTAAATAAAAAGTTTAAATAAAAGGTGGTGTTTTGGAATTTCAAATGATTTAAATGAAAAAAGGAAATTGATCCTTTAAATGGTTTTATGTATGGATTTCTATTATTTTCATTTAAATAAATTTTAAATAAATATTTCAAAATGGAAAAAAATGGCTTGCTATCCTGGACTAATTTTGAAAGAAAGTCATGTTTGTCACCTTCAAGGAGGTTTTCTCAAAAATGTACACAGCCCTTAGTCAAGGCCCTTGATTTTGTACTGATTGATACATATATATTTTTGTTACTGAGGAGAATATTTTATATCTTTATTATAGGAATTTTTTGTGAAATGGGGATGTTTCTTAAGATGGAATTGAAGGTGATGTGATATTTAGTTAAAGTGTTTTAAAATTTATTTGTGTAATGATCATATGACTTACTTGTTTCCTCACATACCTTGAGTTTTATCATGGGGATCATAGGTAGCTATGTAAAAGATCTATATGATTGTGACCCTACTGTATATTATTCATTGGCTAGGGATTACGTCCCAATTAGACCGAGTGAGCTAATGGGATAGATTTGTGACCCAATGAGACCATGGTAGCTCCCAAAATATTTAGGTTCACATGTATTAGGTAGTGTTCTGATTAGATATATCCAATATCATTCATGTTATACCCTAGTGATTTTCCCATGATACCAAGTATTTTTTATGAAATTAAAAAGGGTATTTTCATTTTCTTTTTCATGGTGTCCCCAAGATTGATTGGATTATGAAACCATTGTGTGTTTGTGTTTGTTACTCCTTATTCATTATTGGTTTAGTTATTTATTGATATTTTCTTTATTCTTATGATTTTATTTGTTTTATATAATGAATTAAATTATGGTGGATTTTAAATTGATTTTTTTTTCAAAGGAAATAAAATTTTATGTTTTATATTTGAGTTTTTAAGAAGATATAGATACATAGTAAAATATTAGTTTTGTTCTGAAAAAAAAAATTAAAGGTCTCCTATTTAAAGTTTTAAAGTAGTTATTTTTTCCTTATTTAGTTAAAAATGGATTAAATTTTTTAATATGTGAAATTTGGTGTGATATTTTATTTGATAATATTACATGTGAGAAACTTATTTTCCTAACTGTAGTTTAAACTAGAATTATTGAAATTTCATATGGAATGAATTTCACAGAATCTATAGTAGAATCCAAATGGGAATGTTTTTTCTCACACCCTACATACACACTGACATGTGTATATAGTTATCATGTTTTCTTTTATGTGCCCAAACTATAATCTCTTTTGAGTTATGTTCACTTTGCTTTAATTAGGGATGGTATTTGTAAAACCCCATATCTATACAGGTGTTTAGAGATCAAGGGAAACTTAAATTTTCAATTTAGTGGCTAAGTTGAATTTTGAAATGGGATTTAGAATCAAATTTTGAGTCTTTGAAAACCTCAATGGAGGAGTTTTAGATATGGTTGGAGGCTTTTGAGTTATCTCAAAGTATCATAGGAACCTTGGGAGAGGTCGGGTGGTAGATGTAGTCAAAACAGTTGCAGTGCCACCGGCTAGCTATTAGTGTCTGGAAATGCAAGAAACCACTTCCAACAGACACTAAATAGCTGGTGGTATTTTTAGAGTGGGGATAACTCTTTTTACCCCTTAATCTTTTGGATGGTGTAGCCAAATCTCCCAATTTTTTTCTCTCACACAATCTCCCAGCATTTCTAAAATATTACTTTTGAATAGCATGAATTGTCTTTAAAGTTTCCACATGATGAACTTTTTCCACATGAAGATCATGTAGTTAACTTGATTTAAAATGCATTATGATCAGTTTCGATCACACATCAAAGGGGTGTTGTTTGAGGCAACATAAATGTGTGATCGATGGTGTTATGATAAGTGTGTATCCCGATATTCTTATTGCTCCTAAATGAGGTGTTGACGCTGTCTCCTATGGACCAGACTTGTTCAGTTGGTCTGAAATGGTAAATGTGGTCAATGAATCATCTTTATTATATTATGCATACTTTATGGCCAATGGTTCATCTTTATTATATTATGTTTCTGTAATCTTACACTATCGTATATTTTGTGTAGGCACATTGTGATATACATGGATAAAAGCTGGATCACATTACCGAGGAACACATCTCAATATGTTAAGGGTTTGAATGGGTTTTTAGATTTTGCAATTTCTAATCGATCCGTTGAAGGGAGAATAAGATGTCCATGTCCTAAATGTAAATTTAGAACATGGTTGAAGAGAGATGAAGTTTATGAACATTTAATACTGAAGCAATTCCCTGAGCAATATTTGTGTTGGATTTGGCATGGAGAATCAAACAATACAGAAAGATTGAGGACTGATGTTAATCCACAGAATGAGGTCCCAAGTTCTTCGACAATGGAAAATGAAATGCAAAACCTCATAAATGATGCATTCGGCACTGCAAGACACCACTATGAGCATCAAAACATATCAGAACAACCAGAAGAGGGTGCTACAAATTGCAACGTGACAAGTGATGTTTCTGAGACTGTAACACAAGCAGATCAAGATTGTAACATATCATTGGATCCTCTTGATTCTGTGGAGCCAAATGTAAGGGAAAACTTCAGTGAGGAAAATGCATTTCATGATTTAGTTGCCGATGGAAATCAAGAGTTGTATAGTGGGTGTTTGAAATATTCAAAGCTTTCATTTCTACTGAAGTTGTACCATATCAAATGTCTATGTGGAATTACAAATAAGGCAATGTCCATGTTATTGGAATTGATTCGTGATGCATTTCCTGAAGCAAAAATCCCAGAATCGTTTTATGATATGAAAAAAGTTGTTAACAAGCTTGGTCTGAATTATACAAAAATACATGTTCTTACAGGTGGCAGCAGGTGGTAGAGATGAAGGTGGAGAGGGTGACGATGCAGCATCAGATGATGAGTAGTAGTATTGTTGATGTGTTGAACAAGTATGATAACAGTTGGTTTGTAGTAAAAGCATTTCATTTGCTGAAAATTATTTCTTTTTAGCACTCTAGTGTTGTTCTCTATGTATTAAGATGGTATTCTGAGACTATGTTTGGAGTAATTAATGTTTAATTATCATAAAATCAAGAATTATTACCCATTTTAATTGTAGATGATATATTACACCATTTAAAGGAATCTGATAGGTTTTTTATGATTGATATATGGTCTAAAAATCACCCGAGGTGGTTGAATGATGAGGTTATCTTGAATACATCCTTCCCTCATAGGTTTGAATACATCTGGTTTGTGGTTATATCATTCAGTGTTATAATAGAAGAAGATATATAAATGGGGCTCACAATATATATGATCTATGAATTCATATACTAGTTCTTAGATGTGTACATTCATGAAATCATTATATACCAATTGGAAGTGGGTGGAAGTCAAAATTGTGATGGTCACAATGTATCCCCAATATTAGGGAGGATATGTGATCATATATTGAATAATGATTTCATAACATTATATAGAAATCAAGGAGTCCAGTTAAATACATTATTAAGAATGATTGTACATGGATGAGGTTTTAGGACTCCCCATGATACCATAATTAATTGTTTAGAATGTAATTCCTATTTCATATCATCATTATTGGGAGGAATATGGAATCCCTCCATTACCTAAACTCTCTTTAAAATGACTTTCAATCCCCTAATCGATGGAAATCTGGAATTGAATTTCAATAAGTTGTGGGATTTTTTGGGAACATTAATTTTGACCTAGTTGCATTATGGGTGAATAAAACACCAATTTTTTTTTGTTTTCCGATAAAAATATACATCATTCATCTGTTTTTGTGTATATATTCTATGAGTTGTGTTGGATGTTGTATACTTTTACATTGTGATGTGTTTATGTTTTGTTTTGATTCTCAAGGATGATAATTGTTTAATAGATTTTTGTTTTGAGGGTCCAGAATTCAAAAGTCACTCCCTTTACTTTTTTCCATGTCTTGTTTCTACTAAAAGGAATTTTAGAGGTGTTTTAGAGTCTTGGTGAGAGTTATGTGCATTCAAAGGGTCACCATTCCATGTTGTTGGTTGTGGTGATGGTTGTTTTGGCCATTGGTTCTTGTAGGTTGTCTATGGAGATGGTTGTGTGATGTTAGGATATCACCACAAAGAGTGAAATGGTATGGTTGGTTATGTTGTTGGGAATGGTGAATGGATGTCCACCCTGTGTAACATGGGAAATAGAATATGCACGGTGAAGGGAATTATATTGTTCATTTCACTTTTGGGTACCACCTGTGTAGCACGGGGAGCTAGGTTTAACCATGTCGTGGTCTTGGGTGTGGTGAGGAGAAAACAACCAATCTTTTTATGTTATGTCATAGTGGATGTTCATGGAGGGAATCGAGGGATCCAGCACACCTTGGTCCATTCCATGTTCTAGGATATGGTGGTGGTCAATTTTTTTTAAAAACACATGAAAGGCAGGAAAGAGATATGGGTGACTTAGATCTCCTTTAACCAAGGGAGACCACAGCATATTGGGATGTCTCCACACTATGGAGAACCCATTTGGGATTTCCTCTATAAATAGAAGGCACATATGGACTTATTTTGATTTTCTTTCTTCTAATTTGATATTTGGATAACACCAAATCCCATTGATTACCTTTTACCATCTCTCTTAATGTTTTTATCCTCTTGGATTGTGGATAATTGAGTTCCATTTATTCAAGTTTCCTTCTTCTTTCCTTTCTACCTTTTATTATTCCCAATATTTTGGGTGTTTATTGTTGAGAACCCCTATATTTTTGGTTGAGTTATGAGTGTGTTTGGGTGATGGGATTCTGAGGATAGGTTTTGGTGGGTTTCTCTTATATCCTAGTGAAACTTGATCCTTTGTTTCTTCTGTTGCGATTATGGTTCTCCTTAAATCTCTAATTAAGGTAGGATATTTGAGTTCCCTCATTACTATTTTAAATATGTGATATTATAATACTACTATTTCATCTTGGGTGGAAGTTAAGATATTTCCTAATGAAAATAATTAATTGGATATATTAAAATTAATGGGAAGGGGTGATATCAAATGTGCTTTAGGTTTTTCATGATATTGCTTTTCTATGAATGTGTGTTGGTTGTTGTTTATTATGAATTGTTTTTACTTCTATGAAATTATTATTGTTTCTAAAATTTAATTTGATAAATCACCTCACATTAAAATGATAATGTCTTTACTTATGGTAATTGAATTTCCTATCTGTAAACAAGGAATCATTGTCTTTTCCCTTTTCTTGTGAGGTTGATTTAATTTGATAGTTTGCATAATAGATGGAATTATGGTTATGGTTACTTTATGAGTTTGGATTATGGATAAGGTGATGATTTGTGATGCAAAAATTGTGGGTTGGATGTGTTTGAATTTTATAACATTGTGTCTTGTTAGTTACTCAGTAGTTATGGAATTCTTGAAATGGTAAATCCTAGTAAATGAATGATGATGGATAAATTGGATAATTTTGCTTAAATTAGGTTGAAAAAAATGTAGGTCTTGAATATATAATGGATTGTAATTAAATATATAAATATGGTAAATGATTATGTAGGTGGTTGGTAATTGATGTAGTTAAATTGGAACTATGAAACTGGTGTATGGTTGTGTGCTTGGTTAGTGGGGCAGTGGTGTAGCAGATGCAACGTATTTTTTTTTTCCAGTTCAACGTTTAGCGGCGGTTTTAACCGCCGCTAAATGCCATACCTGTGAGCATTTAGCGGCGGTTTTAACCGCCGCTAAATAACCGGGAATCCGTTAGCGGCGGTTTTAACCGCCGCTAAATGATGAACTGGGCAGAATTTAGCGGCGGTTTTAACCGCCGCTAAATATATTATGTTGATATTTAGCGGCGGTTTTCACCGCCGCAGAATAGGCGCATCAAACGACAGAATTTAGCGGCGGTTAAAACCGCCGCTAAATAAGATACCCATATAACCGCCGCTAAATGAAGAAAAACCGCCGCTAAATGACGGACATACGACACATTTCTAAAACCGCCGCGGAATCAAAAAAACCGCCGCTAATAGATTGCCGACGCCAAACTTAGCGGCGGTTTTTGTAAACCGCCGCCACACAATATAGCGGCGGTTTAAACCGCCGCTAAACCGGAAAAAAACCGCCGCTAGGATCGGCATTTGTTGTAGTGTGTGAACTCCTCTTAAAAGGACATCCATTGAGTTGACTATTAAACTATAATTATGTAATTTTAATATTATTTTTACAAGCCCTAAGAATGTTTTACACCAAATAACATAAATATTGAAACACGGGATATAATGATAATCACCCTTATTGTGTATATATCATTGAACTGGGTTTTCTTGATTAATTATGTAAATCCTTTACTAGGGATTGTTATTCCCTAATAATCCAATATTATGTGGTACTATATTACGTATGTGCTAAATAACATCAAGAAAATACCACCCAACCCTAATCTATTCAAATATTTATTGAAAATAATTTATTGGTGGGATATATGGATCATGAAAAAATCAATTAAAAATAACAAAATCAAAACCAAATACAACTGCATTTGGAATTTAAAACTGAATTTTGAATAGAAACCATATTTAAAATGAAGAAGGTTTATTATTACATTAAAAAATAACTACCCATGAAAACAATATAGGTGAAACCTTACCCTCTATTGATCACATAATAGAACAAATCCTCTATTAATGGGTAAGTCGAGATGATGCGGGAGAGGTGAGAAATTACAGAGTAAATAAAAAAGAGTAAGAAGAACGAAGATAAATGAATATATAAGAGTTCATCATCCAAAGATTCCCTATTTAGTTTATATCTCTCAAATCCACCTTATAATATTTATTATAGGCATAGAATATTTATTGTGGTGTCATAACAGACCAAACAATTTGTTTCTATATATAATTGTAGTCAACAGTTGAAATTTCAGTTCATTAATTTTTGCCTAAAAATATTGCATATTTTTTTCGTTGTTTAGACTGAATATTTTAATTTTGTACTCTATAAATTTGTTTTAAAATATGTTTTTCATTCTAACATCTAATTTATTCTTAGTAATCCATGTGTATAATATGTTATTGGAAAATTACACTAGGCTTTTATTATGTCCAAATGCATCCTGAATCATCCTTTATTGTTTTGCATGAAATGGATGACTTAATGAGTGAATGAATCCTTCACATTTTGTGGGTAAACGGATATATGAGACCTATTTCTAATCCATAAAACAAACCTCAATTGGAGTCATGTATCATGATTTATTTATCATTTCCAGAGTGTGATCCACTTGATCCACAATAACAATTTCACAAATTGATTAAATTATTCCATCCTTTATATTATAAAATCAAATCTTGGTCTAGAATACATAGTTAAATACCACATATTAAAGAATCCTACAAAACAATCTACATAAATTGGATTAATATTTTAAAATTTATTGTCTAAATATCAAATATATTAATTTTTTTAAATTTTTCCAGATTTAGATACGTTCATACATAAGCTAAAAACACATTATAAATCAAAAAATTGTGAAAATGAACTTAAATTATTATATTGTAAGGGATTATATATTTAAAATAAATATAAAAAATAAGTAAAATAATAGTTATATAAACTCCACCCCCCATATTTAATCAATGCTTGTCCTCAATCATAATATTTCAACATGAAATTCAAAGGGAACTAATGTTACAAAGATTCCAATTTCAAAGATATAAAATCCAAAAAAAAATTATTGTCAAATAAAATTCCATTAACCCTCATAAAACATCAGTAAAATTTCTCAATATTAATTTAAATAATTAATTCATGAATTTCAATTTTCCCCTTTTAAAAATTTTGGAAGACCTCAGTTTATTCAGTCATGCCTTTTAATTTATTACTACTAAACATGTCAAATCATAATCTTCATCTCTATTGAATATTTTATCTCATCACAAATGGTAAAATTAAAGTGGAGTTACAATCATATCATGAGAACAATATCATTTTCTATAAGATTTTAAAGTAGCTAATTTACCCACTTTATAAAGACCAAAGTCATATAAAATCAAGAGTACTTTAATTAAAGGATAAAATTACAATGAGGCTTAAGGTTGGTAGGAATTGATATTTTAAAATTAATTCGAAGAGAGAATTTTTATCTCTTAAGTAAAATTAATGATATCAAAAAAAAAGTGTAATTAAATTATCCATTTCAATGTTTCAACTCCCACATCACAAAAACTCAATGTAAAGGTTAAGATCAAAAAGAGCATAATAAATGATTTGTTTATCCTATTCAATATTTTTTAATTATTTTTGTTTTTCCATTAACATTTTTATTTTTTATTTCTTCATAATTTATGATTATAATAGACCTCATATACACAAACTAACAATGTATGGTAAAATTCTTAGGTATTATAATGGTGGTTTTTGTTTTCCCTAATTACAACATATTTTTCCCATTTTTTGGTTTTTTCATATTTGTTTTTTAATTAATTAGGGGTAAATAACGAATTATCTTGAATGAGTCAACAATGTGAATTTCCTATAGTAATAACCCCCAAGAATTTTCAATAAAAAGTTTTTTATCCTTTCTACCATGAACTCATTCACTCACACACATCAATTTTAAAATATTATATAAAAATTAAGTGGAGGGTAGGACTGCACAAATATGTATTAAAAAAATTTCATTAATATAAAAATCACTCATGGTCTCTATGCAATAAAAATGGATTGATTTAAAGGTGTTATTTTATGATAATGTGATTTATACAATGTTTTTTCAATCATTTTTCAATGTTTTTTCCAAAGTAATAGATTTAACAATTTATAATGCAAGTTCGGGTAGGTTACATGTACCAAAATCACTAATGAAATATGATCAAGAAAAAATTGGGATTACATAGTCTAGAAATACTTTTTGGAATGATAAATATGATATTATATAATAACTCATTGCATGATTAATAATAACAAATCAATTCACGCAAAATTCACAAATTGAAAGCAAGAAAAAATATTGTGAAACATCATTTAAATAAATCAAATAATTCCCTAAAATCCTGAGTCCTCATTTTAATAACAATAATTAACATGAAGAATTCAATTATCCAAATTACTTGTTAAATATTATTAAATTTGAAATATAAAATATAGTATCATAGGATTCCTGGTAAACTCATGTCATCTAGATATGTTAACTAAATCATAAATCCAAATGTTGACATGAAATCTTCATTGAAATTTCTTGAATATGGTACTAAACCAAAATATAGGGAATTAAAAATATATATAGTGTAAAATAAAACTACATTTGGAAATGATTCTTCAGTTGGGTGGTGTATATTTGGTTCCTTCTGTTCTATTATGTATCACATTCTGAATGTGTGTTTAGTTTAGTTTCTATAGTTTTTTAATCATTCCATCATCTACATTAATAGACCTGAAAGTAGTTATAAAAAATTATATTTATGGAATATTAAATTATCTAAGAATATGACTACACGGAAGAGTGGAAAAAGAGAAACAATGTGAGTTTATCTTGAAAGTGCTTTTTCTTAATGTTGTTATCCTGACTAAAAAATGAAAAATAATAGACTATAAGATTACTTCCAACACACTTATTTGATGTAGATTCCTAAGTTAATTTAACATGATTTTTCATATATGTATATTAAAAAATTTATTTAGTGCTTTTAGTCAAGTTTAATGGAATTATGAAACCTGGTTGGTCTTCATTTGTAATTAGGATGAAGAGTGTGATCTCCTCCACTAGTTCTTTTGGTATGGTCCCATATAACTTCTTTAACCTCATCTCATTTATATTGAACATGTTTTTCTAATCTATACTTTTCAATATTCACCTGAAAAAATGGGTATACATAAATAACAGTAAAATTAAATTCTTATCTGGAATGATGTTTACTTATAATTAGTTGATTTTTTATTTGTATAATTAAACTTAACCTCTAGGTTTTATGGTTTTTGGTTGAATCGTCTTTTCATAAGCCATCCTTTTTCTCTCTATTTATATTATTTAATTTTAAAAAGTTCTCCTTATGATTTACTCTATCTTATATAACTACAATATTCACTCTTTCCTAGCTTTATCACGGTCTAAATTCATCTCTCTTACAACCATGTAGGAATTGTGCTATAATTCCATAAGAAGGTGTCAAATCATTACATAAATTAATCTATAGGGGAACTTCCATATGGGTATCTTATTGTCTCTTATATACACCTATAAGGTATCATATAATCGTTATCTCAAGTTATTCCTATTCTGTTTAAAAATCATTTCCATAATTCCTTTGCTTTCTATATTGGAGACTTCTACTTGAAAATTTGATTGGGGATTGTATGGCTATGACATTATATAATGCACCCCATATTTTTTTTGTAATCATTCGATTTGCTTATATCATAAATGAGTTCCTTGGTAACTGATGATTTATTATAGAACTCTGATACTACAAAATATTTTATCCTAGATAAAATCACAATAAACGTTATCCTCATGAGTCCTAGTTTCTTTCTCTTCCACCAATTTGGTAACATTGTCTACAGGTAAATGAATATATTAATTTCCAATTGAAATTTGGAATGATCCTGTGAAGTAAATTCCCCATAATTAAAATAGTTCAAAAAAGTTAATAGTATCTTGGAATTACCTACCATTTTGAGATATTACAAAAAAACATTGTATTTTTTTATAGATTTTACGAAATTCATATGAAAATTTGAATAATGTTATCCAATAATGTCCAAATTCATTCACTTTTCATGTTTTCCTCGAAGGTCCAATGTGGCCTCGACAAGATAATTTATGACATAATTCAAACATTGATTTGATTTAATTTCTAGGTAAGCATCTTGTTATGATGTGATCATTAAAAATTTACCCAAAAATGAGTCTTCCCAAAAAAACAATATCGATTTAGATTTAATATTTTGTTGTCGATTAGATCCTAGAAGATAATGTACATAAGATGTAACCAAATAATTGACAATTTTATTAGACCATGGTACTTCACTGTTGATTATGTAGAGTTTCTCTCCAAAAATCTCATCATTATGTGGGTTCTGGTTTGGAATTTCTGCTTCAAAGGTGTAGGGAAATTGAATTAGGTGATCAACCACCAGATTATGAGTTCCCTTTTTTATCGTTAAATTTTAAACTAACAACTTGTACAAGTAGCGTCCATTTTACCAAACCAGTTATAGCATCAAAAGTTTTCACTAAATACATAAGTGACACATGATTAGAAAAATAAAAAAATTTAGTGTGAAGAAGATATGTTTAGAATTTATCTAGTGAAAAAGAAACTCAAAGGAACTCATTCTAGGTGTTTATGAAATTTATTGGTGTGGAATCCTCGGCCCTTGATGTGTTCAAGATGACTTGATTTATTATATCATTTTTTATGATAGATTAGATACCATATCTTGGTTGGATGCATCACTATGTAACTCAAAAGGGTACTCGTAGTTGGGTGGCTACATTATTGGAGGTGTGATAAAATTTTTCATCAATTCATCAAATGATTTCTATGATCCATAATCAATATAAATTTTAGAATTCTTTAGAAGTAATTCTAATAGAGGGATATAAATCATACTAAAAACCTTGGTTAATCTTATGTAAAATCTTGTATCTCCTGAAATGGATATATAATGTTTTATTGAATATGGATATGGAAAAGGAATTTATTACATCAACTTTTGATTTATCAACCAAAATCCATTTTTTTCAAATTATTTCCCCAACACTAATCATTTTTCAACCATTAAATTCTATTTTTAAATTTATGACAATATTATTTTCAATGCATGTTTTCAAAAAATTTACCAAATTTATTATGAAATAGTCAAATGAATTTCAAAAAACTCTGAAATCATCAAGAAATACCTTGAGAAAGTCTCTATGTGATATGAGATAATAATAACTATATAACATTGAAAAGTACTTGGAGAATTGCATATCATAAAAAGACTACACTTGCAAAGGAATATTTCAAATGGATTGGTGAAGGATATCTTCAAAAAGACTATTAGCGCAATTTGTAAAAATAAGTATCAGAAGAATCTATCTTAAAAACAATAATTAGTTTTTTAGGTAACCATTATATAATCTGATCGATGAATAGATTTGGGAAGTTGTATTTTTGGGTAATTAGATTTACATTTTTATAATCTATACTATCTATCCTATTGTTTTTTATTCTCAAAGGGATCATTTCATTTCTTTAATTTTTAACAGTGGTCAGGCCAGTTATCATTGGCACTGAATGAATGGGGATAACCAAGTGAGAATTTGATATTTGTAAAATGATGTCAATAATAATAAATTTCACCATTTCATTCATAAAAACCTATATGATGGTAGAATATAGTCTTCTATGAGGTATTCTAACTAGATTGTAATCACATTCTAATAATATTATATGAGATAATACCTTAGTATTAATTCTTGGTACATCAAAGAAACTCCATTGTATATTTTGTACATTTTTTTAGAATAAAAATAATAGTTTTTTCTTTTAAATGGGATAGGTTAGTGGAAATGATTGCTGGAAATTGATCTCATTAAATTAAGTAAGAATACTTCAAATCACTATTCAATGAATTATGTTCGAGAAATGGGAATTTTTTATGTGATGATATTAAATTTCGGTTTCCTAATTCTTAGGTTGGAATCTCAATAATCATCTAATTTTTATTAAAAAGTCGTTGAAAAAGTCATATTTTACCTCTTCCTCAAACACGGGTTCATGATTTTTAGGTTCTTGGGAATTATAAAATTCAAATGAAAATTTTTATCCTAATTATAATTAGATACAGATCATACTAGATTATTTAATTGGTTATAAATGTTCATCATTATAGATCACATAAAGTGATTGACTACTAGAAGGATTTTTTTATTGCATCAAGAATGTTGAAGTATATTTCACTATCACCAAGTTCTATTGTGTGGGTTACATGGTTGAAATTTATGATATTCCTCACTATTTTTAGGAAGGTTAACACTAGGATGATGGGAGAGTGGACTTGTGCTAGGTTTTCTTCCATGGTAAGGACATAAGAATTTTCTAGAAAGATCAATTCTATTTCCCACAAGTACATGTTCTAAAAATCTAAATGGGAAATGGTGGATCTCATTTCTAATTATACCACCAATTGACCTGGTAATGGTTATCTAATCTATAAGGATGAAAATACTGAGTGAGGTATAAAATTTATTGATGCTCCCAGATCACATAGTGCGTCAGAAAAATTGAATGAACTAATAGTGCAGGGAATAGAGAATGCCTCTGAAATTTGACATTTTTGTTGTATTGGTGGTGTGATCATTGGTAAAATTCTTCTTACTAAGTTTATTATCTTGTTTCATTCTATCCATATTCTCATAGTGCACATATCATTCAGAAATATTCATACATAGGGATTATTTGGATTATCTATAGTAGTGGGATGTTGATCTAAACTTTATGAAAGGATTCTAGAATTTTCTATGATGTCGTTATTCTTAACCCTTCTTCGAATCAACTAATTTAAATGGTAATGGTGCTTGTATTTAATTTTTAGACATTTTTTATTTGTATATGTGTTTATGGATATTTCTTATAGAACATGGTTCTTTATCATATGTTATTATTGTTTCATTCTTTTGGATGGTTATTCTTAATTTCCCATGATTTCTCAGAATCATAATCCTCACTTTGATTATGTGGTGTGAGCCCCTTCCCATATTTGGTTGTGATTTCATTGACATTATCCATTGTATTTGGAATTTTTTGTGATGGGAGTCTTCCTTGGTTCATGGTGAGAATGTCTATATTCATTGATAACTAATCAGTTATTTCGTCAATTTTATATTACATTCTTGTAACATTGGCCTTTAGATAATTATCGACAATTGATCATGAACATGTGGGATATTTCTCATAAATATTTTTATGGAAAGGTGTGGGTTGAAATATTTTTTGTGGCTGGAAGGGATATTTGTAAGACCGCTGGAATGGTAGAAAGTTCAAATATTGCAGTAGAAAATGTGGAATGACATGGTTCTATTGAAATCTAAATCCTAAATAGGTTTGTGGTTGACATGGCTGATCTGAATATAATTTCCATGGATGATAGGTAGTGGCAAAAAATTCCGTCCCCTACACATCTTATCATTGATAAATGTATTGATCATTATAAGAGAATTAAACACATACTCGAGTTGGGCCTTTTTATTATTTTACTTGGTGGACAACATTTTGACTCACCACACTGGTCATTTCCTTTTGTGTTGATTCTAGTAAGGGTGATGATGAATCTAATGTCCTTAACTCAAGGATGCCTTTGGTCCTCATACCTCTTGTCCCAAATTTATGTGAGTTTTGTTCAATCTTTTCAATCATACCTCTAGAATATACTAGTAACTTTTCAATCAAGGCTCACATAGATGAGGAATCAAGATATTTGTGATTTTTTTGAGTAGTCCTTGATAAAAGAAATTAAAAAAATGATGTTCCTCCACAATCTAATGTGTACATCTAGTATATAGCTTCTTGAATCGCTCCTAATACTCAAAAAGTGTCTCACCAATTGATTACAGAATAACATAGGTATCTTTTGTGATAATCGTGCTCTTTGATTTGGGACAAATACTTTTCATAAAGAATATTTTAATATATTACTATCCTTGGACTTATCCTAGTTGTAGACTATACATCCATTCCTTATTCACTCACTCAAGTGAGAATACAAATTCCCTCCACTTTACCTGATCTTCCAAAACTCATCAGGGTTTTCAACTTGATGACATGTTTCTAAATATATGAATATGTCTATTGGGATTAATCTTATAGTACCATGGAATTTGGGTTTATTTCTAATCATGTTAACAAATATTTCAAAATCATTCATGAAGGCAGGGATAACTAGTTGATTTTATTGTTTAAATAATTTTGGGTTGAAAAGATAATGCGTGGTTTGGGTGGTGTTTCTAGGAATTATTATAGGTTTAGACTGATATTGAAATGTGTCCCTTGAATATATGAGATATAATTCATCAGAAATTTTTATCAAATTTTTTAGAATTGGGTTATTGTTTGTTCAATTTCAGGATTGAATTCAATTAAATGGTTTTGTTTACAATGGTTCATTAATTTATTTTAAGATTTTTTTGGGGTTTTGAGGAACTGCCTCCCTAGAAATGGTTCCATGTTTGATGTAGTCCGATAATGAGGTGTGGAAACAATATTTAAATTACCTAAGAATAATATTGTAGTAAACTAATGGAAGTTTCCTAAAGAGGAGGGCACAAAAAACATAGTTTCACTTAATATTAGTTTTTTAAAAATGGTTTGATTTAATAAATTATGAATAATGTGAGGGAATGACGTAGTTCTATTTGAATGGTTTTAAGGAATTTTTAAAGATGATGACTAGAGTGGGGATTTCTAGACAATGTGTTATGATATCACAGTTTCAATGTTTTTTCACTCTTTATTCAACTTACTGGTAAAAGATATATTCACCTAATTATGTGGATAATATTGGTATATGAAACCTTGGGTATTTCTTCCATCTTCCTGCGTGTGTATAATTATAGTTGGTTTTCTTGATTAATTATGGAAATACTTGACTGGGGATTTTTATTCCCTAATAAATCAATATTCCAACATACAATATTACAAATGTGATAACGAACATCAAGAACTCACCACCCAACCTTAATCTATTTTACCATACACATAAGATAATTGGGTGGAGGGAGATATGGATCATTATCCAGTGAAAATAAAAATAACAAAATCAAAATATAATGCAACCACATTCATTATTTTAAACTGAATCATGAATAGAACGTATATTTAGAAAGAGAAAGGGATATTATAAAATTAAATCACAATAAATCAAACATTGAACATAGGTAGAGACTATTCATTTCCTTATCCCAAAATGAAATGACCCCTCTATTGATGGATAACTCAAGATGATGATGGATAAGGGATACATTATGCAGTAATGAAAATAAAAGAAGAAGAAAGAAGTGATATATATATATATATATATATATGAGCTCATCATCCAATTATTCAATTTATCATCTATATCTCTTCAATCGACCACTAGAATATTATTTTTAGTCATAGAATAAGCCTTGTATTGTTATAAAAAACCATTTACTTTGTGTTGGGACATAATGGTAGTCAACGATTGATATTTTAGTTCAATATTTTTTATTCAAAAAATTTCATATGTTTCCTCCATTTTTTACTAAATAATGGAAATTTTTATTATATAATTTTCTTTAAAATATATTTTCCATTTGACCTCCAAATTATTGCTTAATCAGGCCTTTTAAAAAGATGTTAGAGTCAAATTACTCAAGGTTTTTTTTCTGGCCGAATGCATCTTGAATCATCTTTAAATAGTGAGGATCCAATTTCCTCTAGAATGAGTTAATGTGTCTGAAAATGTATCTTCATTTACTTAGGGATCTTAATTCATGTTTCTTTAGGAAAAAAATAAATGGGGTTTTAATGAGTGAACACCATGCACTTCCACGTACATTCCATGAACATGGGTTCTGTGTACAGATGCATACTGGCAATGTGACAACTGAGTACGTGGCTATGTGGTGACCTGGCAGGCTGCTTATGTCAAGGGAGGATTATGGAAAATACCTAGAATGTAGTTTAAATGAACACGCCGTGAACATTTTTATTTTATTTATTTGATCAGGGTCACATATTATATCTATAAACATCTCTTTCTCCTTGTAGTTCATGTAGGAGGGAAAAAAACGACTGACAAACATCAAACCCCTCCCCATTCCCCACACAGGATCTGTTTGAGCCATTTTCACCTACGTTGGAATCCCACCACAGAGTTCTCAAAAACCCTGAATCGTTTCTTCCTGATTCATACTCTATGGTGATTTATTCAATGATGGGTGTCTTTCACCTTTTTGTAGATCTAGGACAATCTAGGCGGATTAAAGGGATGATGTTCAAGTTTATCGATCATACAACATCGAGGTAGGTTGTTTTTTCCATTGTTTGTGTATATTTAGAATATATATGCTAAAAGTGACACATACCCACGTTTAGTGTATTTATTGATTAGGAATTTATCCATATTTATTACGTAAAATCATTTGGTAGATTTATAAAGTGGTTTTTTCAAATACATAACGTTAAATACCTTATTGATGGGACACCCCATGGGTGTGTTCCCCTTGATTGTTTGTTTACAGTCATTTTTTCATGGATGCTTGTTTGGCTTTACCTTTTTTCCACGCATTTTCTTGTGAGGATGGAGTTTTTGATTATATGTAATGCTTATGAAATTAATTTTGAATTTTTTCCAAAGGGTATTGTACTATGAGAGCTTCTAAAAAGAGTTAGACCATTAGAGATTCCTAGTCGGTCATTTATAATTTTTGGGTTAGACCATGAGAGATTCACAAGTGATATTTATTATTTTATTCAATAACTATTTTTCCAAAAGTTTTGTACTGTGAGAGGTTTATCATTTTGTAACACTCCATGATTTCATAGTGCATTTTCTCATTAAAGTAATTCAATAGCTTGTGCTACACGCAACACCGAGTTCAAGCACACCACAACTTACCAAACTTGCCGTTGAAAAAGTGGTTATGAATATTATTAACTTCACTATAAATATTTTATAATATATATAATTTAACATCCATATTATGTGTTTCTTAGAGATAATATAATAACAAATACATTTTTTTCAGATAAAAGAGGTATTTTTCAAAAAATAAAATTTTACCCCCTTTTAATGGAGAACCCTGTTTAAAACCAATATTTGACACTTTTATATATTCAATTTAATGAAATTAAAATCTTTTTTAAATGTGGGACATAAAAATTTAGTTTGGATTAATTTTTCGTACTTTTCTGATAAATTTCATATTTTGAAAAACAGTAAAAAATACTATGTTTTAATTAAAACAACTTTTTAATTGAAATCATTTATTGTGTTAAATTATTAATTTGAAAGGTTTTTAAGTATAATTAGGTTATATATTTATCATTTAATACAATTTATGTCATTATAAGTAATTTCAAATTTAAATTTAACATAAACACATGCCAATCTTTTGATCGTTTTTAATTTTAAAAAACCCCTCTTTTTGGTTTTGACAACAGGAATTAAATTTAAATTAATAAATAAAACTTATATGTATGGAATTTGTTAAAATAGACTTCATTTTTGAATTCATAATATCAACATTATCTATGGGTGATTTTCTGGTATTTTTCTGAAAACATTCAATTTTTGATGAAGAGTGAAAAACACTACGTTATTATTTAAAACAGAAATTTTATTTAAATAAATAATTATTTCATATAAATTTATTTTAAGTACTAATAGATATATGATACCTATTTATGTAAAATTTAATTCATTAGAGACATTTTATAATAATAATATATGTTTAATTTTTTTTGATCTTTTTAACATTTTTACCCACCTTCTAGGAGCAATTAAAAATTTTCATAAAACATAATTTTACCGCTTCTGTGAGTTGAATGTAAAGACCCGGAAATTTCAAGGGAAATTTTTTTCCTAAATTTTCTTTGGAATTTTTCAAGAACGCAATTTCTTACGGCGCCAGATTCCGAGGCCCAGTGTGCCCGGAATCAATTTCCGAAGTTTGGCTCGGGTACGTTCAGTAAACGAACGAGCGGGTTTTTCTAACTTTTGAACCGGTGCTCGGAATCGAATTCTGAGGGCACCGATGAACTCGCAACGCCGGTATTTGCTTAAAGAGACTTTTTCCACTGTTGCGTTTAATCGAGAGCGGAAGTTAGTTTTTGGGTTTTCTTTAAATAAGAGTAATAATAAAATAACATGTCATGCACTTTATTTTATTTCAGCCGCCATTGGGAGTGTGGTGGTTGAAACCTCCTCATGGAGGTTGGAGGTGGGGCCACCACACCTTAACCTCCCTTGAGAGGTTATGGTGGTGGGGCCCACCCGAACTAAACCTCCCGTGGGTGGTTTATTATGGTAGGGACCACACGGGGCTAACCCCCCTATTAATGGGAGGAGAGGAAACCTCTCAAATCTCCCTCATTAATGAGGGAGAGCCTCTTAATTCCTCAACTCCCCATTAAATGGGGAGAAACTACTTGGCACCCTCCCCTCTTAAGTGGTGCCAACAGACCTCATAAATTGCATTAAATCAATTTATTTCACCCGACCCTTTTTTTTTAAAAAAAAAGTTATGTAACCACAATGGTTACATACCTCTCCCCCTCTCCTATATATAGGGATCTTGGGAGAGGGTTTGGGGACGGCTTCACCAAGTGACGGAGCGCTGGTAAAATACCGCGACGCCCAACACTTGGGAAGAATCTTATCTTCGCGAACGAAGAATGCTCGTTTTCCTTCCACGGAATTTCTCCCCTTCCGCGGTGAGACTCTTCAACGGATCTTCTTCTTCCCCTTCATCGTCAACGGATCGACGAACAAGCTCGGAAGCGGAATCGGGTAGCAAGCGACGACGGCTTCTCCTTCCCTCGAGTCGGACGAACGCCAACGTCCCCCTTCGACGTCGTCGTCCTCGCGACACCATACCACGACGAACCTTGAACGACGACGCCTCCTTCCGATCGGCTTATACCCAAGGTAGGGGATTGTATTCAATTATTTATATTTGTTCGAGATTTCTGACTTGATGATCTTCGTGGTTAAAAACCATTTGTTATCGAATTTGAACTTTGTGGTTTAAAACCAAATGATAACGAATAACCTGAGGGGGGTCCGGACCGCACGAACACGGCCGACCCTCCACCTTTTTTCTTTGTGGTTGGTACAAGGAAGCGTGGTGTCGTCGCAACATGCAGTTTCATGAGGTAGATATGCGCGGCGCCGTCGCGCCGCGCCGTGGAAAGGAATTCAAGGACGCGACGCGGTCGCACCGCGTTGAAGAAAACCGAATACATCCGCGGACGGAGTCAGGCCGCGGGGAAGGGGCGTGGTGCCAACGCGCCCTGCCAGAGAACCACGAAGACGACGCGTTTCGTTTTTGACGTGCGGATTGACGGGCGATGACAAACGAGGCCGCAAGGTAATTTTGAGGCCTCCACAGTGAAGGTCGGGTCCCTGGAGGACCATAGGAAAGACGCCAGGAGAAACGGACCACCGGAGCGTGTTTGGAGGTCCGCGGAAGGCGGCGGAGGCGTGCCATGCCGGCGCGGTGGCGCCGGCGACTGGCGATTCGCCGCCAGCCTCAATTAGCAGCGGGCGGGGGACACCCCGCTCCGTGTTTCGGCTCAGCCACGATGGCCGAACCGCGGCCGGCCGGGTGGACCGGACCGAGCCGGACCGAGCCGGGCTGGGCCGGGCCGGGCCCTGCTGGGTCGGACCCAGGTCGACCCGGTTCGGCCAACCCAGGGGGGTCGGGCCGGGTCGGCCCGGGCCCGACCCCCGTTTGCGGACCACTTTCGGTCAAAAGCCCGTAACTTGAGCTACTGGCCTCCAAACGACTCACCGTCAGTGGAAACACGATCCTTGTATCGAGACGGTCGTTTCGGTATATCGCAATCAAGGTTTCAGATTACTTTGGGTTTGGCCGGGTTGGTTCGGATACGAAACCAACCGGGCCCTCGGAGCGGAAATGCTCGTAACTTGAGTTGCGGACGTCCGATTGATGTACCGTCGATTTTGATGGATTCCTCTAAGTGAGATGGATCATTTGGATTACCCCGGTTGAGATTTGGATGCCTTTGGAGTGCGGTCGGGTTGGTTCGCTCACGAAACCAACCGGGCCCCTGGAACGAAAAAGCCAATAACTCACAGACCGGGCGTCCGATAGTTGCGCTGTCTGTTTCGTTGAATTCCTCTTGATGAGACAGAAATTTTGGCATACTTCACTCGAGTTTTGGATACAGTTGGATAGTGGCCGGGTTGGATCACACCCGAAATCCAACCGGGACGTTGGAATGGAAAAGCTGATATATTTCAGACTGGACGTCCGTTTGACAAACCGTCAGCGGCGTTGGTGATCACGTTGAGAGATAGTACCTATGAGTATACCCTATGACAGTTCGGGGTACAGTTGAAATACGACCGGGATTGGTTCGCTCACGAAACCAACCGGGCCCTTGGGATAAAAATGCTAGAAGCTCACAGACCGGGCGTCGAATTGACGCGCCGTCTTTTCCTTTGAGACCCCTATGAAGAGGCGGTCCTTTGAGATACTTCTTCGTGGGACCTTGAGATACTTGGAGCATTGACCTGTAGCCCGTGGAGCGGACCCTCCGAGAGACGATCGTGCGGAGTACGGAGACTGTGTAGCCGACTGAGACCTGACGATTGCTTGACCGACTCGACTTGGAGTGAGTCGACTAGCCCAGTGGACAGAGCACTACTTTGTGAGGTGCTGACCCATGGCGGACGGAGCACTACCTGTGTGATAGTGCAGACCTGCGGTACTCGTCCGGAGAGTACCTCAGCAGGCAAATTGGGGGTGTGCACTACTTTGTTTGGGTGACATACCCTGGCGGGAAGCACTACTGTGTTTGGGTGGCTGACCCGCGGTACTCGACAGGAGGAGTACCTCAGCAGTCTTAGGTTAGTGAGCAGTACCTCGGAGTCATGGCAGGACCACTATACATTCCAGAGATGGAGCTCTTCAGTAGTTACGGTTTCGATAATGAAAATCCTGGTTTGAGCTAAGACTTTTGACCTTTGTGTTTACCTCATGATTGAGATGGGTCACTTGTTAACTTAGGTATATGTATGGGCATATACCTGGGTAGTGGTTATCCATTGATTTCATGATCCTTGTGTTTCCTCATGTTTGAAATGGGTTACTTGTTTACTTAGGTATATGTATGGGCATATACATGGGTAGTGGTTATCCGTTGATTTCATGATCCTTGTGTTTCCTCATGTTTGAGATGGGTTACTTGATAACTTAGGCATATGTATGGGCATATACCTAAGTAGAGGTTATCTGTTGAGATCTTCTTTGTGGTTATCCTTGTTGGTTTAGTAAGACCTTTAGGGTCTCGGGGTCCCTACTGAGTATCGTTATACTCACCCTTGCACGGGCTATGCTCGCACCTCGTTATGTTGGTTGCAGATGATAGGCAGTGCTGAAGGAGGCCGAGTGTTCGAGGACTGGACGGTACCTGGAGGTGAACTACACGACGAGTCAGTACCCAGAGGTGGACTACACGACGAGTCAGTACCTGGAGGTGTACTACACGACGAGACGACACATGAAGGAGGTTGAAGAACGAGAGCGTGGAGGAGGCTATCTGTACCTACCCTTCAGGTAGGATCCGTGGTGGACGACCAGGAGTTGTGCCATCTGTACCTACCCTTCAGGTATGATCCGAGAAGGACGACCCAGAAGCCGCTTCCTTCCTTCCAGTTGTTATCTTTTCTATTGTACTTGTTCAGTTTTAGTTGTACTTCCTTTTGGGTTTGTATTCTGACCCATTTACTTTTCATCACTTCTCTTGTACTTAGTTGTTACTTTTTCCACTTGATTACTCTATGGTGCTTGTTTTCTTTTATAAAGGCAATTCCTTCCCTGTTATCGGGATTTACGCCTTTGGTGCTAGTCGCCATCCCCTGGCCTATGGAAGTGGGGAATGGGGTAGTCACGGCACGGGCCCCGAGGACGGGTCCTGACAAATTGGTATCAGAGGAGTCGGTTCTACCGCAGAACTTATAACTCTGACGTTTTCTTTCTGTGAATCAATAGTGTTAAGGGTACAGAGTGTGGTTTTCAGTTCAGGGAGTCCAGTGTTGGTGCGGGCGGCAGACTTATCCATACACCAGGACCCTGACAACTGATTTCCGGCTTTGTGCACGAAAACACTGATTGCGTGTGTGTTTTCAAAGGTTTTTCCCTTAAAACAGCTCGAACCAGGTCAGCTCACCAGGTATAATCGTTTGACTGTGTCACATTGTTTCTTTCAGGATGCCTTTTCTTGGACGACCAGCTAGATCCCAGAGGGACGTGCGTACTGACAGCTTGTCGAGCGACGAGGCTTCGATACAGGGCCATCTTGCAGTGGAGGCACCAGCGGTACTACCATACGTTGGACCACCGATGCCACCAGTCCCAGCAGTAGGCGATGCACACCACTTGAGTGCGCTGCACGAGTTCCAACGCTAGAGGCCACCCAGGTTCCGGGGAGATATGGACCCGCAAGCAGCTAAGTATTTGGCTGGAGGCTGTGGTGAGAGTCTTCAGGCTAGTGGGGACGCCGGCAGACCTCATGGTGATCTTTGTTGCCAGCCTTCTTCAGGCAGCAGCAGGCAGGTGGTGGAGCCACTTGTTCCAGTTTTGCGACGGGATGGCTTTCACATGGGAAGACTTCGAGACCTTCTTCAGGGTGGAGTTTGTGCCAGTAGCTCTACACCCCGAGCGTGTACAGGAACTTCTTCCTTTGCCGCAGGATTTTCGATCAGTATCTGAGTCATCTGTGGGCAGTAGACAGATGATGCAGAGGTCTAGGAGGACCAGACTAGCAGTTGGCCGATCTCGGGTTTTAGGACCGTTGTTGTGGGGCACCTGGGGTGGGGTCAGAGCCAAGCGTTCCAGGAACATGCTGTGTTACTTATGCGGCGGAAAGGGTCACCTAGAACGTGATTGTCCAACTCCTCGTACAGTTGATCCGCAGGCATTAGAGAAGACACGGAGGTAGAAACATCGATGAGTTCTTGAGCAACAGCCGAGCAGTGGAAAAGGCAGTAGAGCTTTGGGAGCATGCTGACAGGAGAGGAACTAGTGGATATGTTCTTTTAACTTCTAGTTCCATGTTGTTGTTGTATTTGTGTCTTTGTATTATGAGATGCAATAATAAAAAGACACTTATCTTTGTCTGCTTTCCTGTACTTTTGTTTGGTTGATACTGAGTGGTCCCGGTTAAAACGGTTGACTTGAACCTCACTTTCGAGATTTCTACTGTAGGAGACCCAGTGACCTCACACTACTGGAAATCGGATCTTTCCCAACACTTATATATACCCTTTCCCAACGGTTCTCCCAAACCGTTGGGAAAGGGGGTCTTTCCCAACGGTTTGGGAGAACCGTTGGGAAAGGGTCCTCAAAACCCACCTTTCCCAACGGTTCTCCCAAACCGTTGGGAAAGACCCCCCCTTTCCCAACGGTTTGAGAGAACCGTTGGGAAAACTCACCCCAAAACCAACCTTCACCCTCCAGGAAATTTCCACCTATCCCAACAGTTTTGAGAACCGTTGGGATAGGTCTATCCCAACGGTTTTGAGAACCGTTGGGATAGATTCTTTCATTTCTTCCAGGTCTGCTACCCGAGAACATTATATAAATCTAAATTTTAAATAATTATGATAATACATATATATATTTATGAAATTATGTTTACAAAAGTGACGTTAGCTTAGTGGTTAAGTCGTTCGATTATGAACAAGGGGTCGTGGGATCAAATCCCAGCACATGTTTTTTTTTTTTGAAATACATTTACCAACGGTTTTATATCCGTTGGAATAGATTTTCATATTACTTATACCAACGGTTTTGTAAACCGTTGGGATAGGTCTATACCAACGGTTTTGGGAAAACCGTTGGTATAGACCTATCCCAACGGCTTACTTCGCAACGGTTCTCCAAACCGTTGGTATAGGCTATACCAACGGTTTGGAGGCCTATACCAACGGTTCCAAACCATTGGTATAGGTTAGTATTCTACTAGTGTCACACTGATTCCGACAGTGTGAGTCGACCCTTGGAGGCGAGAGTGACAGTTGGATCTCTTGGTAGTTACGTCGAGGCCTTACGATGTTATCCATGACATGAATGCATCATTCATGTTGGGATTGACTGTATTAGGCAACGAATTTGGTTCATCCAGGGGATGAGACTGGATTTCTCTTATCGGCAAAGAGGAAATCATAGCAGCTCTTATGAGACTAAAGAAGGTCCAAGTCATCCAAGAGCGGATGAAGACTGCACAATGCAGTAAGAAAAAGGAAACCGGTGCTAGTCTTAGAGACTCGGGCGTGTTAAATGTTTCAAGAAGTGGAAGCTTTAAGGAAATATGAGTCTGCGAAGCATCAGACGTGGAGGCAGAGCTAGGAGAGCAGTATGAGGTGGTGTACATCTTAACATGCTACAACCACCCACCTTAGTTATCCCTTCCAGGCTCAGGGAGCTGGAGGTCGGAGGAAGAGTGCGGCTGCATGTGGTCATGGAGTGTGACCCAATGACTCTAAAAATGATTAAAGGGATAGTCTATGTCCACTACTAGATGTTGTAGTAACAGACGTCGATATGAATCATTAATCACTTTCACAAATCTTGTCCCAGACCTAGAGTTTCCGGTAAGCCGTGGACTTAACCCTCACGTCTGGAGATACCTTGGGAGGAGACTCGATAATCACACTTACGCTAACGGTGTGGTCAGACCCTCGAGGCGAGAGTTCCGGTTGGAATCTCTTGGTGGCAGCGTCGAGGCCTTACAGCGTTAGTTTGAGTATGGAATGGGAAATAACTTTTCATACTCAAATTGACGGTTTTAGGCAAACGTCAGGATGGGTTTTCCTTGGTCATTGAAAAGGAAACCCCAGGCAGCACAGGATAAACTCTTTCACAGGAGGGTGCGACCGATCACTCTTGAGTCAGTCAACCATACCCTCGTGGCAGTAGTCTTTTGAGTTTCAGTTCTAACAAAAAATGGAGACCTCTGGAGTTCGAGGATGACAATCACGTCCTTATATATGTCTCACCTCAACGAGGTTTACGGAGATGTGGCCAAAAAGGCAAGTAATCTCCGAGGTTCAACGGACCATTCTAGGTCCTCAGCTGGGTAGGCGGGGTGGTTTACCACTTGAACCATCCACCTCAGTTGCACCAAGTGCACGACGACTTCCACGTATCTCAACTGAAGAGATATGTGCTCGACCCTTCGCATATCATCAACCATGAGGAGCTCGACGATGGCGATAGAGTGTCTTTCACGGATGTTCCAGTGGGGATCAAGGATCGATAGGAGCAGATCCTTCGAGGATGGCCTATTCCTCGGGTGCGCTTTCACGGGCAGTATAGGAACCTCCGGGTGAGCACACGGGAGTGGAAGGCTCAGATGCGTGCTCAGTACCGTTTTTGTATCCCTAGTTTATGTTAAAGCTTTACGAGGACGTAAAGCCCTGAGGTGGGAGTAATGTAGAGACCCAGAAATTTCAAGGGAATTTTTTTTCCTAAATTTTATTTGGAATTTTTCAAGAACGCAGTTTTTGACGGCGCCTGATTCCGAGGCCCGGTGTTCTCGGAATCAATTTCCGAAGTTTGGCTCGGGTACGTTCAGTGAATGAACGAGCGGGTTTTTCTAACTTTTGAACCGGTGCTCGGAATCGAATTCTGAGGACACCGATGAACTCGCAACGCAGGTATTTTCTTAAAGAGACTTTTGCCGCAGTTGCGTTTAATCGAGAGCGGAAGTTAGTTTTTGGGTTTTCTTTAAATAAGAGTAATAATAAAATAACGTGTCATGCACTTTATTTTATTTCCGCAGCCATTGGGAGTGTGGTGGTTGAAACCTCCTCATAGAGGTTGGAGGTGGGGCCACCACACCTTAACCTCCCTTGAGAGGTTATGGTGGTGGGGCCCACCCTATCTAAACCTTCCGTGGGTGGTTTAATATGGTAGGGACCACAGGGGGCTTAACCCCCCTATTAATGGGAGGAGAGGAAACCTCTCAACTCTCCCTCATTAATGAGGGAGAGCCTCTTAATTCCACGACTCCCCATTAAATGGGGAGAATCTCCTTGGCACTCTCCCCTCTTATGTGGTTCCAACGGACCTCATAAATTGAGTCAAAGCAATTTATTTCACCTGACCCTTTTTTTTAAAAAAAGTTATGTAACCACAATGGTTACATACCTCTCCCACTCTCCTATATATAGGAATCTTGGGACAGGGTTTGGGGATGGCTTCACCAAGCGACGGAGTGCTGGTAAAATACTGCGACGCCCAACACTTGGGAAGAAGCTTATCTTCGCGAATGAAGAACCCTCGTTTTCCTTCCACGGAATTTCTCCCCTTCTGCGGCGAGACTCTTCAACGAATCTTCTTCTTCACCTTCATCGTCAACGGATCGACGAACAAGCTCAAAAGCGGAATCGGGTAGCAAGCGACGACAGCTTCGCCTTCCCTCATGTCGGACGAACGCCGAAGTCCCCCTTCGACGTCGTCATCCTCACGATGCCATACCGCGATGAACCTCGAACGACAACGCCTCCTTCCGACAGGCTTATACCCAAGTTAGGGGTTTGTATTCAATTATCTATATTTGTTCGAGATTTCCGACTTGATGATCTTCGTGGTTAAAAACCATTTGTTATCGAATTTGAACATTGTGGTTTGAAACCAAATGATAATGAATAACGTGAGGGGGGACCGGACCGCACGAACACGGCCGACCCTCCTCCTTTTTTATTTGTGGTTGGTACGAGGAAGCGTGGTGTCGTCGCACCATGTGGTTTCATGAGGTAGATATGTGCGGTGTCGTCGCGCCGCGCCGTGGAAAGGAATTCAAGGACGCGACACCGTCGCGCCGCGTCGAAGAAAACCGAAGACATCCGCGGACGGAGTCGGACCGCGGCGAAGGGGCGCAGCGCCAACGCACCACGCCGGAGAACCACGAAGACAGCACGTTTCATTTTTGACGTGCGGATTGACGGGCGATGACAAACGAGACCGCAAGGTAATTTTGAGGCCTCCGTAGTGAAGGTCGGGTCCCGGGAGGACCATAGGTGAAGACGGCAGGAGAAATGGACCACCGGAGCGCGTCTGGTGGTCCGCGGAAGGCAGCGGCGGCGCGCCGCCGGAAGGGAGGCGGCCGACCTCAATTAGCAGCGGGCGGGGGACACCCCGCTCCGCGTTTCGGCTCGGCCACGCTGGCCGAGCCGCGGCCGGCCGGTCGGACCGGACCGAGCAGGACCGAGCCGGGCCAGGCCGGGCCGGGCCCCTCCGGGTCGGAACCGGGTTGGGTCGACCCTGTTCGGCCGACCCCGGGGGGGGGGGGGGGGGTCGGGTCGGCCCGGGCCCAGACCCCAGTTTGTGGACCACTTTCAGTCAAAAGCCCGTAACTTGTGCTACGGGCCTCCAAACGACTCGCTGTCAGTGGAAATGCGATCCTTGGATCGAGTCGGTCGTTTCGGTATATTGAACTCAAGGTTTCGAAATATTTTGGGTTCGTCCGGGGTGGTTCGGATATGAAACCAACCGGGCCCTCGGAGCGGAAACGCTCGTAACCTGAGTTCCGGACGTCCGATTGACGTGCCGTAGATTTTGATGGATTCCTCTAAGTGAGACGGATCATTTGGCTTACTCCTCCCAAGATTAGGATGCCGTCGGAGTGCGGTCGGGTTGGTTCGCTCACAAAACTAACCGGGCCCCTAGAACGAAAAAGCCAATAACTCACAGACCGGGCGTCCGATAGTCGCGCCGTCTGTTTCGTTGAATTCCTCTTCATGAGACGGAACATTTGGCATACTTTGCCCGAGTTTTGGATATAGTTGGATAGTGGCTGGGTTGGATCGCACCCAAAATCCAACCAGGACCTTGGAACGGAAAAGCTGATATCTTTCAGACTGGACGTCCATTTGACGAACCGTCAGCGGCGTTGGTGATCAAGTTGAGAGAAAATCCCTATGAGTATACCCTATGAGAGTTCGGGGTACAGTTGAAATACGGCCGGGATTGGTTCGCTCACGAAACCAACCGGGCCCTTGGGATGAAAAGACTAGAAGCTCATAGACCGGGCGTCCGATTGGCGCGTCATCCGTTGCGTTGAGACCCCTATGACGAGGCGGTCCATCGAGATATTTATTCGTGGGACCTTGATATACTTGGAGTATCGACCTGTAGCTCGTTGAGAAGACCCTCCCAGAGACGAGCGTGCGGAGTACGGAGTCCGTGTAGCCGACTGAGACCTGACGACTGTTTGACCGACTCGACCTGGAGTGAGTCGACTAGCCCAGTGGACGGAGCACTACTTTCTGAGGTGCAGACCCATGGAGGACGGAGAACTACCTGTGTGACAGTGCAGACCCGCGGTACTCATCCGGAGAGTACCTCAGCAGGCTACTTGGGGGTGTGCACTACTGTGTTTGGGTGACATACCCCTGCAGGAAGCACAACTGTGTTTGGGTGGCTGGCACGCGGTACTCGACAGGAGGATTGCCTCAGCAGACTTAGGTTAGTGAGCAGTACCTCGGAGTCGTGATAGGACCACTGTACACTCCAGAGACGGAGCTCTTCAGTAGTTACGGTTTCGATAATGAAAATCCTGGTTTGAGCTGAGACTTTTGACCTTTGTGTTTACCTCATGATTGAGATGGGTCCCTTGTTAACTTAGGTATATGTATGGGCATATACCTGGGTAGTGGTTATCCATTGATTTCATGATCCTTGTGTTTCCTCATGTTTGAGATGGGTTACTTGTTAACTTAGGTATATGTATTGGCATATACCTGGGTAGTGGTTATCTGGTGATTTCATGATCCTTGTGTTTCCTCATGTTTGAGATGGGTTACTTGATAACTTAGGCATATTTATGGGCATATACCTAAGTAGAGGTTATCTGTTAAGATCTTCTTTGTGGTTATCCTTGTTGGTTTAGAGAGACCTTGAGGGTCTCAGGGTCCCTACTGAGTATCATTATACTCACCCCTGCACGGGCTATGCCCGCACCTCGTTGTGTTGGTTGTAGACGACAGGCAGTGCTGACGGAGGCTGAGTGTTCGAGGACTGGACGGTACCCGGAGGTGAACTACATGACGAGTCAGTACCCGGAGGTGGAATACACGACGAGTCAGTATCCGGAGGTGGACTACATGACGAGACGACACACAGAGGAGGTTGACGGACGAGAGCGTGGATGAGGCTATCTGTACCTACCCTTCAGGTAGGATCCGTGGTGGACGACCAGGAGCTGCGCCATCTGTACCAACCCTTCAGGTAGGATCCGAGGAGGACGACCCAGGAGCCGCTTCCGTCCTTCCAGTTGTTATCTGTTCTGTTGTACTTGTTCAGTTGTAGTTGTACTTCCTCTTGGGTTTGTATTCTAGCCCATTTACTTTTCATCACTTCTCTTGTACTTAGTGTTTAATTTTTCTTCTTGCTTACTCTGTGGTGCTTGTTTTCTTTTATAAAGCCAATGTCTTCCCAGTTATCGGGATTTACGCCTTTGGTGCTAGTCGCCAGCCCCTGGCCTATGGAAGGCGGGCTTGGGGTAGTCACGACACGGGCCCCGAGGATGGGTCGTGACATTGAATTTAAAAAATCTAAGACACATGTTTAAAATAAATATGTAAAATCTGGTTCAATAAGATGAAAATATAATTTTATGAATAGTAACTTTTGTCTTTTTTTTACCACGATTAAAAGTATAGGGAAATTAAGGGTAAAAATGATATTATAATTACCCTAACACAAGTCTAAATTCTATTGGATAAGTGTGATTTGACTATAAAAATCTTAGTAATAAAATATTATCCTCTTTGGTTCACTTGGATTATATTAGGACATTTATTATTATTTTAATTAACGAAGAGTTTAAAGTTTTAAATTCAAATTTTATTAACTAAAACATTTTTAACATAGTAACTACATAAGATAAATTAGACTATATATATTTATTAGAAATATAAAAATATTTCCTACATAATGGTATTTTATTTATAATTTTTATACATTAAATAATTTAATTTATTTATGACACAATGATGATGTAGTAATTACCTTATTAATGAAAGAATCGAATAAATATTATTATAAATATTAAAATAAATATAATTTCAATTTTTTATTACATACACTATGTTTATAGGTGAATATGAAATGTTAGGGTCGATTCAATAATTTTTTTTCGAAGTAATCATGCTGTTATTACTTTCATAAAAAATAGCAAATACTTTAAAAATTTACATTAATGAGTTTTTAGAACAAATACTATATAATTAAATAATGTAACAGTTGAGAAAATATATGGTTCTGATAAATGACTCTTATAATGATATATATGTAATAAATGAACCACATGGGGTTATCTAGTCATTTTATTTTAAATTTATTAAACATATAATATAAAAATACAAGAAGTCGCAGTAAAAGTTAAACTATTTAACTAAGAGTAAAATAAAAAAAAGAAGGTTAAAATGGTAACCTAAACTTTTCTAAAACCAATTGGATGAAGTTATTTAGACCCATAACCATCTAAGGCTCTAAATAAAATCATTTCAAGCCATTATAAACCGAATATGATAGTATAATAAATTAATATTTTAATCTTTTCCCAAAGTTACCATCAACCCTCTTATAAAAGGGAACTTCTCATTCTCTCAAAATCACACCTCCAAAGCCATTTGGATCTGCCAAAACCCTACCAAATATCCAATAATTTCTATAAATTCAACCTAGAGTCCATATTTTGTTCATAAATCCAACACATGGATCCCTTTTGTCAACTCAAAAGGAAACAACTAAATAAGAGGTAATAATTTCACCACCCTCTTTCATGTTCGTTTCTTCTTCCACTTCCTATTTCTTTGTTATTTCCATATGAAAATAATAGCTACAATACCTCCTACATACTGTGATGTTATTATGAATATTTTAAAACCATATTCTTTATTCTATCCTCCTATAAATGACAAATTCACCATTCGTGTGTACGTATGACTTACCGTCTCCACGTCGTGGTGTAGTTTGTTATTCAAACAGTTCATTATTTGGGTGGGTACAATAATGCGTTTAACTGATGAATATAATAAATATAACATGCTAATGATTCTTTATATATGATATAACATCCAATTACATATGATTTCTCTGTCAATATAATGATGTTTTCGCTCGTGCGTACGTACGGAATACCGTCTCCACAACGCGATGAGATTCATTCACACTTTCACCATTCAATGCTGATTATAAAAATATATATTATTAATTAGTATGTAATATATAAAATAATAATTCTAATGGAGATATATATATATATATATATATATATATCTTTGTGTGTGTATTTATGTACTTACATATATCTTATTCACTTAATTTCGTTCAATACAAAATGAAAACTGAAACAACATTTATTGGTACGTATGGCCTACCGTCTCCAAAAACGGTGAATTCCATTTCACATGTCTATCTACAATAAACATTTATACACTAAATATATTTTATATATGAATCGTGTTTTATATTCTGTAAGTATTTAAATTATGATCTAAATGATACGATCAATAATAACAAGTTAAAACACGTATGATAAAGAAAGTGATTGTTACCCAAAAAGTTAATTTAACATGGAAATAATTATTAAATTGGTAGTATAAATTTGTGAATGAATCATGTATTATATAATAAATATGAATATGGTTCTAGTATGATTTAATAACATAGTATGGTCATTATAGGGGAGGTTAAACATACCCTCGACCAATGGAAAGATCTATGTAAGGGTTAATTACTCAATCTCATTATTATTCAAGATAGTTTGTGGGTTAGTTTTTACTAGTAAATATTTATTATAAATGAACATGATTCACAAATAGTTTTCAAAGGGATTATTTTTAAATTAATCATTTATTAAAACATCATTTTAAATGTTTTAAATATTTATTCATTTAAATCATTCTCATAAATGTCCATGTTTTAAAATATGGTTTTAAATGATTTATTCATATGGACATGAATGTGTTTAAAATGATAATTCCATTGAAAAGTTTCAAAGTGGTATGGGACACATTGACTCAAAAATTTCTTTAAATGTCTTACTTTCTAAAATGTGTGACTTTTAATTGTTTTCATGAAAAAGATAAATTTCTCTCAAAGAGTTTTACAAATCATTTTCATCTATTTCAACATCATTTGGTGGATTTTAAACACGTTTGAATTTGATTTATTATGATACAAATCTTCCATATTTTAAAGAATATTTTTTGATATGTACGGATATGGATGTATTATTTTTATATAATTCATAGTTTACAGTTAAAGAATTGACATTTCGTATGCTAGTTCTAATACGAATGTTTATGTTATATTTCAGCCTTTTCAAATGTGGAATGTATTGGACATAGTAAGTGATGGGTGGAGCCCACTATAACTTCACGATGCATCGATAGGTCTAATGAGACAATTAGACATGGAATTTCCCTAGGACTTTCCCAATTTGATATATGGTTTTGGCTAAGGTCTTAATCAACTTTAGAAATCTTGGATGATACCTTGACAAAATGTTTCAAAGTGTCGGGCGTTATACATTCCTTAATTATGAAAATAATATCGATGGTTCATATGGTTATTCAACTAGTATAATACCCATGAATATGTTTTATTATGGAATTATTTACTCATGTCATATTTCTACCATAAAGTGTTCATGTTTGTTGTTTTTAAAGGCATGTGTTTTCAATTATTCACCATGCCTATTGTTTACGTTGTCTTCCGCTAAATTATTTACCCTCACTAAGAATCTGAGCTCATCCATTTCTTATGTTTTATTTTCCCAGGATTTCCAATTAGTTTATTATGATTGATATTCAAGGTTAAAATAAAATGGAATAATGGCGCTCTCAAATAACTATCTGTGTTGTATTTTATGTTTGAAATTGTAATGTGATGTTGATGTATGTAATATATTTCCAAGACTTCCAAATTGATCGGTCTTTTGAGAATTGATTCTGTATATATATGCCAATGTATTAAAATAATGCACTGACTCTAGGATTCTGGGGTCGGGGCATTACACATTTGGTTTCTTATAATTGATTGATGCTATGTGAGACTAAAGGGGAGAGACTGTGAGATATTTACCAATGGTTCATTCATTGTTGAATGGATTCTATGATAGAATAAAGGAGACATACAGTGATAACATACCAAAGGGTCAAGTGTGAATAATTAAATAAGGGTGATGAGTCTACCAAGCCAACACACAAGCTTGGAATTAGTTTTATTGATTATTTACATGATCTTCAAAAAATCTGTTTTTTTTTACTTAGATAGGGGATAAAGAGCTTATGATATATCATGGGGTCACATGATTCAATGAATTTGAATAATTAATAAATATAAATGAATTTCACTGAAAAATGTAGGATTGTTTACTTTTGAGTACTTCCAAGTTTATTGATTCATTTTTCCTATTACGTATTATATATATATATATATATTCACAGAAATATAGGAATAGTTATTTCTCTAGTTTCTACTAGGATTTGTCTCACACATTATTTGGGTCATGATTTTGGAACCAAATAGATTATATGATTATATATATAGATAATTCAATGATCCCTTCTTCATCAAGTACATGATTTCTATTGGACATGGTGATCATTAGATCAAGCTAAGGATTACGATGCTATGGGAGTTTACTGGTTTATTTTGTACATTTTTATATATATTTATTTCCATAATTGTGACTTGTTTGGATATTTTATTAGATACACATGCCATGCATCATATATTTATATAGATATATTGTGGCCTCTAATGGATTTAATTTTAGTCTTATGCTATTTACTTTTGTTGGTATTACTACTTCCTCTATTATATACCATTTTTCCCACTCTTCATACTCTGACAATGAAGGATGGTTTCTAAAATATCACACCTTTTCCCTTATTTCTAGACGATAGCCTCTAGCATTTAGGGAAATGTGCTTGAAGTCATGTGACCAATCGAGATCGGGGAACCTTTGGGCGGCACCCAGATCGGGGATGTTACAAAGTGCAATCAAAGGTATTTCATTCTGAATTTACATTACTATTTGGATCCAATATATTTGGATAGGAATGAATTAGTAGTTGGTAATAAGTTGTTCTTGGGAGTATCTAATCCATGTTTTGGGAAAATCCATGTTATACAGAATATTTAAATTTTTCTATGTTTTTAATTCTTTTTATTGATTTGATTTCACTATTGGGTGATTCATTTGTTTTGTGATGTTATCATTGATATTATTGAGGTTCTATTCAGTTTCAACTAGATGTGATAATGGTATGTCATCTCATGCATCATATAGACACTCTCTAGAGATCACATGTAATGAATTCTTGTCAGTCCATTTAAGGTGAATTATAGATATCTTATTGTAGTGATATGCTAGACAGGCATGCTATAGTGATAGATATTTTGATAGAAATACCCTCTATTTTTTATTGGGTATTGATATGTGTAAATTTTCATTTGGACTGATGCCATTCTCTGGCCTCTGAGGTTTTATGGGCCCTCTTGGTTTTTAATTTTTTGGGTCATGTTTGAACATTAATTGAATTCTATTAGGATATGATATGAATAAGGATGTCAAACATAGATTCTTAGAGAGTATAGGCTTTCACAGATCATAAATTGGAATTCCTCAGATAAGTTATATGATTTTTGTGGTTCCAAAGTTATGTTAGAGGCTTAATGTTCCAAATACCTTGAAAACATGACATGTAATGTTATGAACACATGTCTTGTGTTCTTCTATTCATGAGAAAATGACTTTTATTAAGTACTCATTGTGTACCATATATACACTCTGTGTCATTATTGACCATGTGAATAACTATTTGAGCAGATACATGAGGTTAGTAATCTTTTGGTATAAAATGTAGTGTATTGGGAGTGCACTTCGTGCTATATTCGACCGTGTATCTGATTGTGCGATTGATGACAAAGGTGGATAGAACATTTGAGTACACACTATGTCTACGGTGAACACGTCGTTTATTTTTACACCAGTAGAAATGTGTTTTTCGAACATTGTAAAAGTAATTTGTCAGGACAGAAAATTCAAGTACACTCTGTGTCCCAAGAGAAACACACCATGTGTATGGGGTGTTACACTACTTGGATTGCTGAGGTACACACCCATGTTAAAGATTAATGGAACACACCATGTAGGGGTTCTACACACCATGTAACCCTCTTTTTTAATACACGTTTGGTTTTCTTATCATGTACTAATAATGAACTTCTAAGTGGATGTATTTGATAATATTGAACTGAGGTGTGCACTTGACTTTGTAGAGTCATGCCACCCAGATGTCCTACAGTTGTATGTTAGGTACAAGGCGATGATCAAACACTGGAAATGGTAGTTTAAGGACTACCATCAGATCCTCCCATCATGTTCATTTTTTACCATCCGTTATACCAGACATATGGGCAGATGCACAACAATTTTAAGGATTTATGATAATGATGCTGACTTTTCAGAGGGCACCACATCCTACCTGGACTATGGATTAGTTGACAAGGGTGTTCCAGTAGCATCATACTACCAATATTTCAGAGTATTGTGGACCATAGGTGGCATAGTTATAGTTAGAGGCCATTGTTTATATCATTTAGCATCTCAAGATACCTCCTAAGAGGAGGGTGACACTCATGACTTAAATGTTATGTTATTCTGCCAAATTATGGTTGAATGTTATCTCAAAGGTGGGACATCATCAGGATATTACCCGTAAAATGTTTTAGGGGATCATATATGATTAATTCTACCCTGAGAGGTTGCAGACCTAATGAGACTGAGATTTCCTGTATTTGGATCACAGATCTATTTGAGTTATGAATTACTCTTCTCTATTTTCATAGCTTCCGCGCTTTTCACTAGATCTAGGGGGAGAAGAGTTATCAATGGATATGTTATTTTAAGATGGTATCTAGTACGATATCTATTGATAGGTAAATGTTTTTTGGTTGACATTAGTGACTAATATAGTAAAATAGGTTGTGATTATCAAGTGAATTTTGAGGGTGTATGGAGATACAAGAAAGGGTGGTTCACTATATAGTTTTATTACTCATTTGACCTATAGCAGGAAGCGCTGCAAGAACCTTTCACACGATGTTTCTTAAGGAAGTCGAGTGGTTTGACACTACTGAAGAAAGAGCAGTCATACGATTCTATACTACCTGAGAGACCCATTTGAGTGCCGATAATGTGGAAAGATGGTTCATCTTCATAATTTTTGTAGGATGTTCTCACTAGCATTGAGTGAGGGGGATCTGTTATAGCTCCATGTATATGAGTGGTCCACTAGTTTCTCATAAGTCAGGTAACTGTTGATCATCCTGTCATTTAGGTTGAAAAAGTGTTTGTGGCCACGGAATTGAGATGATAGGTTTTTAGTGACATTAGGGTGGGTTAGCTCAAGGTATCCAGGAAAGGTCCCATGGTTGTGTTACATATCATACATTTTCTATGGAGCAGACCTAACAGGACCAGGATATAGCACCTTCTATGGTTAGAGGTACAATTATAGTTTCCTCATATTTAGAATCTTATTTTTGAGACAGAGGATTCCTATAGTATTATATTTGTATATATTATAATGATTCTTGGACTCTATATCTTTAATCTAATGATGTTATGATACTAGAAACACTGTTAGGGATTAGAATGGATAACGTACGTTAGTGTAAGGAGTTCAATATTATGGTTGGTGGGTGTATCATCAAATGGGAAATCTATTCCATAAACCTGACAGGATTCGATGTCATTAATGGAGTGGACTATTTTGCTGCCTTTTAATAATTTGTTTACTATTATTAATTCAAGGTGAGTTTCATGTCACCAAATGGTAAATTGTTTCTATACAAGGGTGAATGTGATATACAGGCAAGCAGAGCTGGACCCATGCATCATGGTTTGGGAGGAGTTACATCCCAAATTTCTAATTTATATTTGGAGGATTAGGGGAAATCATATATGGACTTTCTTACAATTGTAGATCATTTTGGGGATGTCTTCCCAGCCGACGGTTCAGGTTAACCTCTAAAGAGAGGGGTGGATTCCTATTTCGAGCATGTGATAGGAGTGGCATCGATGTGTTTTTCTCATTATATGATGGATACAATAGAGTTACACGAGTTCAAGAAGTTGTTAGTGGAGTTGTATGAAGAGGATTTCATTCGGCCGAGTTCCTCTCCTTGGGATTCACGGGTCCTTTTTGTGATGAAGGAAGATGGTACCCTCATACATTTTTTGCATTATCGGAATCTGAACCAGTTGATAGTCAAGAACTGATATCAATTGATTAGGATTTATGATCTTATTGATTATCTTAAAAGAGATCGGGTGTTCTCAAAAATTGACTTCCAATCCGATTATCATCCATTGTGCGTTAGACCATTAGATATACATCAAATATCTTTTCAGAGTAGGTATAGAATATAAAAGTAAATGGTAATTCCATTCAGTCTCACAAACATGCTGGATCTTTTCATGGATCGGATGAGCTGTTTCCCCATCCATACTTATATTAATTTGTGGTAGTCTTTGTGGACGATATCCTGGTACACTCTCATTCTCTAAACGAGCATGCTATCCATCTTTAGATCATATGGAGTACACTAAGAGATCATTATTTATATGCAAAAATAATTAAAGAGAAACTTTTGGATGGACTTGATCCACATTATGGGTCTTGTTATCTCAAGTGGAGGAGTATCAGTATACCTAGGGAATTTGAGAATGGTAGTTTCCTTGGAGCATTTGAAGAAAATCTTTGAGGTATAGAGTTTTTTGGGGTTGTATAGTTAACACAAATGATTTATTGAGGCCTTTTCATGCTTATCAGCACCACCTATGGGTCTAACTTGAAATGGGTGAAAAGTACATGTGGATATATTCCTATGATTCAGCCTTTCATAAGCTGAAAGGGTGATATAATTCATCACTGATACTGATTTCTTTGGAATTGGTAGAGAGTTACACCATTTACTGTGACCCATCATGTATTTATATGGGAGTAGTGCATATTTAGTGGGAAGGAGTCATTGTATACGAGTCTTGACAGTTGAAACCACATAAGAGGAAATACCTGACACATGATCTTGAGTTAGCTGCAGTTGTGCATTATTTACAATGTTGGAGACATTATCTTTTTGGAGAATGTGTTATGGTTTATAAAAACCACAAAAGCTTCCATTAAATCATTACAAATCATGATCAAAATTTGAGACAACAAAGGTGGGTTGAGTATGTTCAGTCTTTTGACTTTGAACATCCCTACAATTTTTGAAAAGGAAACACAATGGATAATGCGTTGAGCATGAATACATAGATACAAGAAGTTTGGGAGGCTAGCAGTGTGTGGAACCTAGTGCCAATGATCACTGAGACACATGTGGAGGTTCATGGAAGACAGGGGTAGACAAGCATGAAGAGATGTTGGAAGATTTTCATGCCTCTGTATATGGAGTTCATCATAGTGTCACCAATATGTTTCAAGATATATATCATTAGTATTGGTGGCTAGGTGCGAAAATAGAGGTTGATGGTTTTGTTATGAGATGTTCCACCTATCGTCTGCTGAAAGAAAAGCATCAGCTATAGGAATGGATTTTATAGTACTTTTCCATTCTTGATTGGATGTGGAATGACGTTGTGATGGATTTCATGAAAAGATTACTAAGATATCCACGAGGTATTCATGGGGTGTGGGTTGTTATCGATATGCTCATGAAGGTTGAACATTTATTACTGACCAAGGAGTCCTTCAGTTTTGATGAGATTGGGAGATTGTACATTTTAAAAATTTTACATTTTCAGGGGGTTATGTACTGTATCATTTTTTACAAGGATGACAAGCTTACTTTTTGTGTCCGGTAGGGACTACAGAGGTATTTGGGTACACAAGAACTTCTGACTACATCATACCATCCTCGAATAAGTGGTTTGTCCGAGTACACAATTCCGATTTTATGGGACATTATTTGAGCATGCATCCAAGATTTCAAGGGGTCTTTGGAGAGACACATAAACCTAGTATAATTTTCCTATAGTAACAGTTTTTAGACCATGATTTAAATGGCATCTTACGAGGCTTTTTATGATCAGCCATACTGATCACCTTTATGTTGGATGGAGGTATGAGTGGTAGCTATGCTGGGACCTCATTTTGTCTAGGAAACCACTGAGTTGGTGATGTTGATTTAGAAGAGAATGGATAATGAACATTCTTGGTAGAAATCCTATACTGATCGACAGAGATGACCCCTCGAGTTTGAGGTCAGAGATCATGTTTCCTACATGTCAAATTGACATTGAGACACAAGAGGACTAAGAGAAAGGGGAAGATTTCATAGAGATACGTCTTTCCATTTGAGTTTTTGGAGATATTTTTCCATATTTCCTATCAGTTGTAGTAACTTTAGAGGTATCCATCTATGCATGAAGTCTTTTATGTTTCTCATCTAGGGCATTACTTTTCATCCATGTTTCATGTTTTTCATTCTGAGGAGGTTGTGTTGTAGGTGGATTCTTCCCTTGAGTAAAACACTATTCAGATTGGGGATCACACCATAATGGTTCTTCATGGTCTGTATGTTCCATTAGTATGGGTGTTATGTAATCAAAACTGAGTGTTGGAAAAATCTTTAGAGAGGACGGTTGATGTGTAAATACAGTGTCCAATGCTATTTGCTGTTTTATCTTAACCATCCTAAGAAAAAAATATGGGGATGAATTTCATTAAGGGGGGATGTTTTTAAGAACTCGAATATTAATTTTAGGTATCTATAATGATTTAAGGTTGTTTTTATGGAAAAATGGAAGAAATGGGGTTTTTCGTAGTACAGACCGTGTAGTTCCATGTACACGCTATGTACATGGCTGTCACATATAGTCGTGTACTGGCCTTGTAACGATAGAGTACAAGGTCGTGTGGTGACCTATAAGACCACATAAGTTTGTGGATTGTTAAGGCTAATACATGGTGCGTAGATTAAATAAACCCATTGTCTATTTTTCATTTTATTTTATATATCATACAAGGGTCACATATTATGTCTTTAAACATCTTCTTCTAACCGTGGTTCATAAAATAGAGTGACAGAACAACCATCAAACATTGAACCCATGTTGATTCCCCATACATGATCCGATTGAGATAATGTCGGGTGTGTTGGAATCGCACCAATGGGTTCTCAAAACCCCTGGATCATTTCATCCATATTCATCCTCTCTCATGAGCTATTCGTGGTTCTGTTTTTTAACCTTTTTTATAGATCCATTCCTATTCACGGGCTGACATTCATTTATAATGATTGTGCGACATTGAGGTAGGTTGTTTGTGCCTATCTCTGTTTGTATTTAGATTATATATACTAAAACTGCCGCATACCCATGTTTTGGGTATTACATGATTTGGAATTTAACTCTATTTATTACCTTATATGGTTTGGTTAATTTATAAAGGGTTGTTTCTTTTGACTAAGTTTAGGTACCTTGTTTATGGCACACCCCATGGGTGTGCTCCCCTCGATTACTTGTTTATGGTTGTTTGGTCTTGGATGATTGTTAGTCTTGCCTTGTTTTTTGTGCCTTGTTTTGTGATTATGGAGTTGTTAATTATATTAAATTCATGTTATATGCATTATGAATTTTAACCAAAGGGGATTGTACTGTGAGATCTTTCCAAAGTGGTCAAACTGTGAGGGTTACATAAGTGGTCATTTATAATTGTTTGGATAGAACATGGGACCTTCCTAGATGATCGTTAATATTTTGTTAAATGAATGTTTGACCCAGGGGTTTAGATCATGAGAGATTGCCTAGGTGGTCATTTTTAATTCATTGATGCTATGTTAGACCAAAGGGGTTAGAATGTAAGAGATTTCATAGTGGGTCATTTTTTAATTAATAGAATCTATGGTAGAACAGAGGGGATAGACTTTGAGAGCTTCCCAATGGTTCATGTATTAATAATTGAATAAGTGTGATGAGTTTTCCAAGACAAAGAAAAATCTTGGACTCAGTATTACTTAATTGTTTAGATTTTATACTATGAAATCTGTTTTGTTACATAGATAGGGCATACATATCTTAGGATAGATCATCGGGTTACATGATTCAATGGATTAGAATAATTTATAAATGTAAATGAATGTAGTTGAAAACAATATAATATTATCCTTTTGAGTACTCCCTGGATTATTTATTCATTTTTCATATTAATAGCTATATATAAATATATATTCACTGTCAGTTAGGCATATATCTTTTGGTGGCTTCCAACTGGGATTTATCTCACATCCAGTTTGGGTCATGACTTTTAAACCAAAAAGACTATATGATTCTTAGTATAGATAAGGGAAGACACCCTTCAACATATGGTACTTGATTGCAGTTGGAGATGGAGAGCATGGGACAAAGCTAAGGCTTGCGATGCTACTGGAGTTTACTTTTTTGTTGTGTACATTTTTTTATGTATTTCCTCCCAGTATTGTTACTTGTTTGTCAGTTTTATTAGATACAAATTCTAGACATCATATATATATTATGGCCTCTATTGGATTTAATTTTTGTCTTATGCTATTTACTTTTGTTGGTATTACTGCTTTTCCAATTGTCTACTATTTGTTTTCGCTTTGTATAATCTTTCAATAATGGAATAGTTTCCCCAATATAACACCTTGTCCCTCACTACTAGTGGGAAATATCTGGAATATGGGGAAATGTGCTTGAGGTCATGTGACCAACCAGGTTCGAGGAACCTTTGGACGACACACAGATTCAGGAAGTTATATAATGACTCCTTAAAATTTAATTATAAAATGAAATTATGAGTACTATTTTGAATATGGCAGGACTCACCTCAATTAGAGTCATGTATCATGATTTATTCCTCATTTCTAGAGAGGGGTCTACTATTTTTTCCCGAACAAAGATACTAAATTCTGTTAATATTACAGAACTGCGAAATTTTGAATTTTATGCTCAAAACAAATCATAAATCAAAAATTGAAACAAATAAGAGTAAATTTATAAATTTGGAGTGAATAATATAATTCAAATACATATATAAATTGATGTAAATATTGGTTCTATCATCGGTCTCAACCCCCTTGGCCAAACACTTCATGATATCAATGGGAAGGGAACCAATATGGAAGATAAGGAAAATCAAATAGAGAATATTACTTTTAAATAAGTGTTAGTAACTCTATTTAACACCATGGTGTTCAAAAGACAATACATTTTATATGAAGTATGAGTTATCATTAATTTCATGAAAAATTCAAGAAATTTGAACTAGGAGGCTATGAAATGGATCATTTGATTTCTCAAAGGAACAAAAGATAAAACCGTATGTTTTGATATAGATGATACCTTTTAGGGATATATTGATGTATACATTGGGAATTATTTGGAGACATAGAATATTAGAATTTTTTTGAGGTCACCTATGGAGGAATGGCTATGAAATTTATGTCACAGATATAATCGATGATAGATTTATCCATAATGTAAGAAGAATATGTGGAGGAAATTAAAGTAAAGAAAAAACTTATAAGTTTATGTTATCTATTATTGGAGTCCCAATGTATCCATGAGAGTTTATTTGTCCACTATTGATTGTAAAATTTATATACACTAGGTGAAAAATTGAATGTTGCATTCACAAATAAAACACATGACATGAAATATAACTAATTTAGATGTTTCTAGAAGAAAATAATATATATATTTTGAATGTTTCCATGAAATAAAATCTTTTAATGTGTTTTACTAATAATTTAGTCAAATAAATTTAGATGAAACATTGTACCTCAGGATGACATTGGTGAATAAACATATATTGAGAGCACTATGTCATTATTTTTTATACTTAGGTTGAATTAACCGAAAGTCTTGGAGAGTTTCCATGATGTTCCTTAAATCATTATTTAATAGGGAGAATATTAGGATGTTAATGCTATTAATTTTTTAGAGAAAATCTACCAGCAGGATAACTACTTGATATCCCATTATTTTGGACAAAGATCATTAGTATGTTGCTCTAGAGGTTGATAGGGTTAATCAGAAAATGGTATTGTTTGATTGCCATGTGTAGTGGTCAACATCAATGATAGACAATTAGAATAAGTATTATTTTTTTCCTTCATGACTTATAGAAAAGGTTTGGGTAGCAATTCATTTACTACTAGTCATTATCATCCATGTTTTTTTCTTATATCTTACAAAATTTACAAAATCCAATAGTGTGTTTTTGATGAACAGTGGATAGTAGTGAAAATAAATGATCTTATGGGACCTTCTATTAATCTGGGGTGAGACTATTTTTATAAATAGTACTTTATTCGATGTGAAAAAAAAATATAAAATATGTTGTAATTTATGATTGTCTTTATAGGATTTGTGTTGTCCGATGGTTCTGAAAATTGAAACAATTCTATATTATCATTATGGGAATTAATTATCCAAACTCGGTAAAATCAATTTTTCAATTTCCTTAATTTTTTTCCTTATTCAATGTTTGTATGATATTTTTCATTGAGTGTGTGTTTTTCTATATGAAATATTACATGGTTAAGTGAGTAGGGTGAAAATACTTCTTGTCTTCCAGTGTACCATGAGTAAGAGTATATCACATCCAGTTCCGAGTTCCACCTCTACAAGTTCGGGTGCCATAATATCTATCGATCATGAATTTTGTGATATTAATATCAACATCATACTATAAAATATACATAATTTAAATCCATTATATTTAATTATATACTCTTATAATACATCTAGATATATCTCAATGTACCTTTGATATACCTGATAATTATTTTAGTATCTAATATGTGTGATTCCTTTGGGCCAATTTGGTATTTTGCACAAATTTTCACAACATAAATATTTCTACTCATGATTATATAAGGAAAATATATATTCCAATGAAGTTATTGAATTCCAATTGATTTTAATTATTTATTACATTTATTAATAATTTCATACAAACTTCTATTGGTGCTGAGATATCCTTGGAATATTTTATTCCACACCTCTTCAATATATCTACGAAATATTTTACTTAGGATAAAATGATATAGATATTTGTTTTTATAACTTTTAATATTTGAAAGTATATCATTTTAGCTAGGATTAAAATATCATAATTTAATATCTTTTATTTCTAATTTTTTTTATAAGAATACACTTTGTCACCAATAAAGATAATATCATCCCCATTAACCGAAAAAACTAGATTACCAAAACTCATATATTTCACAGTTGTGTTTGTATTAAAATTTTTAATTTTGAAATTGAATTGATACTTAAAGATATATAGTTTAGTGTAATATTCTCTTGTAGTATGATTAAACCATACATATCCTTTTTCTACCTTTATACTATTCTCATATTACTATCATGAATGAAATCTTCTGATATATCAATAAAAACTTATTCTTTTATTTACCTATATATAAAATCAAACATCTTATGCAGCTAATATATATATATATATATATATATTAGGTTAAATGAGATGAAACATAATAAAATATTTCGGTAGTATCAAGTATTGATGCAATTAAAAAATTTTCGTCAAAGTTAATTCCTTCTACATGAAAATAAACTCTCCATAAAAATCATTCCTTATCTCTAAACACATCACTATCTTCATTATTTATATTTTAGAATAACCATTTATGTAGATAACCAAGATTAATGTACATGGAAATTACATTACTTCTTCGGAATAATTAATACATAACAAAAACAAACACCCAAGGAACGTAGTATTTTAGTGTCTTTCGAAACTCGGAACATAATCTTCTAAACATGGTGAAATATCATCAGTATCTCCCATAGAGATCTTCCCATTTTGTTTTATTACCTAAACCCATTCCATATATCCTAGGGAAAAGAAAACATATAAAGGCTGAATTGAAATTCTCAGTAAGGGTACGCATGGGTAAAATAAAACAAGCCATATACATTTGAACTTAAAAACACGAACATAAAGTTTAAACTTCAAAATATTATGTTGCGAAATAAATATTGGAAGTATGTAATTTATAGATCATAAAGGAACCTCAATCATTATAAAATAGAATGGGAATAAAACATGTAATTGTGGAAAAAGAATAAGCACATGATGTGATTTCCAAAGTTTCTAAGGCATTTCTTCCAAGACCATCATAGTGGACAAAGTACATTACTGAACCGGGTTTACTTGTTGTTCCAGCCTTGTATTACTGAACCGGATTTACTTGTCATTCAAGAAATGTTTATCTCATCAGATATAAATCTTTACCCAATGCATTGAAGGAAATATTGGACCCAGCAATCTCATAATGAAATCATTATTTCATTTGTCACAAAATATGCATAAACCATTCATCATAACCCAATGAATAATATGGGTGTCATATAAATCATTCCATCATAACATAATCCATATAAAACAATGCATATAATTTCATCATAAAAAAAATAAAAACATGTAAATAATAGAAATATTATACTTAAAAAATTACCATATTAAATAATTTCATCATAGACAGAAAATAGTTTTGATAAAACACTTGAAGGAATTCTTGAGGAAAATATCCTTTCTTCTTCAAAATAATTTTATTTTTTCCAAATGTCGAGCTGTTTTAAAAGAATAGAATTTTGTTGAAAATAATCATGAAATATTTTACAATAATTTTCAGGTAAATACGGAGTTATGAAACAACAAAAATATGTTCATGCCGTAAAAGTTAAAAAAACATTCTATTCATACATTGGCCGGAAAAGTAAAAAATTACCTTATATGGAAAGAAAATGAAGGACTCCTTCCATACATTGTGGTAAAAGTAAAAAAAATGGTAAAAATGACTTTAAAAATACATGTAATAATTGTAAACACTTTTTGAAAACAATTTTTATAAAACATGGACATGGTTTATAAATAAAACCTCAGTAAATACTTACGAATAAACAATCTCGGATTGAAACGAGATTGGAAAAGTTAACCCTTACCTTATGTACAATTTCTTCTGTATGTGTCTAAGACTCCTGTATAGTGGGTTTAAACATATTATTATATTTTAATTGAACAATAATAATATTTATTATAGTATATATGATTCATTAAGACTTTATAATTCATATTCATTTGTCAATTCCATGTTGAAGAAGCATTTTGGGTAAAATCATTTCATTTATTGTACGTGTTTTGACTTATGATTATTCATATGGTTACTTATATCATGATTACATACATCCAGAATATATTACATTATTTATATATAATACATATTCATAATATAATATATATAATATACCGATAAATGGAATTAAATACACCATTCCTGCAGATGGTAGGCCGTACGTACGCATGAACGTTGTTTTTGTTTCCTTATTAAATTGAACGTATGTAAGTAAATAACATATAAATAAATATATTATCATTATTATGTCATAAATTTCATGATTATATATTATATATAATTTATAATAATTCTGGAATGGTTAATATGTTGAATGAATCTCACCGTGTCGTGGAGACGGTAATCTGTACGTACGCACGAGCGATGATATCATTCCCATAATTATTGAATGGAATTAGTGTGGATGATATAATATATCAGAATTAGTATGATGTTATAATAATCTTATATAGTTATTATTTTCACAATTATATCCATCCAAGTATGGTGGTGGTGGAAAAACAGATTACACCACAGCGTGGAGACGGTAAGCCGTATTTGCGCACGCACGATGATTTCTTTTTTTTAGGATGGGTAGAGGGTTAAATAGGGATGTTAACATATCAGTATAAAACTGATATTTATGTTAATACTTTATAATGAAACAACTAATGAATAGGTATAAGAAGAAGAGATAAATTTGAAAGGATCAGTAGAAGATATTACCTCTTCCCAGAAGTGCCTCCTTTAAACTTTCTCTTAGGGCACTAGAGATGGTGTTTTGAGAAGTTCTGAACTTCTATAATGTAACTATAGAGGGTTAGAAGAGTAATTTTTAGTTTTTTTCTAAGATTTAAGGATCAAAATTGAGGGAATAAGAGAGGGAAGGAGGTGCCCTTATGTAGGAGAGGAGAGGGGCATTTTTGGAATCCCCAAAAATATTAATTTTTAATAAACACAAACCCCAAATAAAAACTTCCAAAGTGACTCAAATTATGATATGAGATAATATAGGGTTTTAATATCATTAACTTTTAAAATTTATACATGTTTTGATTTTATTTTAAACCATATCATTTTGATTTATCCTTATTTAATCTATTTATTTTTATTTATGGTAATAATATTATAAATTTTAAAATGTTATAAATACTTAATTATGTGTTGTGAATTTTACATAATTAGATACTTAATGAAATTTTAGACCATATAAATTTCAATTTTTAATTTTTAAATATTTTTGGGATTTTTAAACCATTTAATAATATGTTCTTTTTATAAAATATCAATACTGTCAATTTTAAAACTATTCAATTATTTGAATTTCAATAAAACCCAAAAATAAAATATGTTCAAACCAAAATATTTAATATATTTTTAACATGTCATATTTATCTAAAACATTAGTATATCACATTAACATTTTCATATAATATTTATTTTAATATTTCTAAAACCATTTATTTGATATTTCTCTTAATAAAATAATTACAAAAACATTTTTGTATAATTATTTAATATACTTATTTATTGCATAAAAATCAAAAATAAAATAATAAGATGAATATAAATCTATTCTCTTTAATAATAATACTTTTAGTCGAATTTATCTTCTAAAACAACCATATTTTCAAATGTTATCTTTATTAAAGTATGAAGGTGAAAACTTTGACATCATTTAAAATAAAATAATATAAATGTCATAATATATTTTATAAGGCTCAAAATGGTCCAAAAGTTGACCCATGGATGCTTAGAGTATATATATAATCGACCAAATAGTTTTGGTCAGGTGTTTGAACCTTTTTTTGGGTATTATTATTTCAATAAAAACTATATTATTGATTTTTCACTAAATAAAAAATTTATGCATCATTAATTTATAAGATATTAAGGTAATTAAATATTTCGTAAAAATTACAAATAAATTACCATTAAAAAGAAAAAAAAAATTGATTTCAAATGAGTATTTATAATTGAATTTATTTTCTGTTTATCCTTATATTAAAAATACTTTAATTATTAATGTTTGAGTGAGACATATTTCACGTTCTTTATAAAAAATAAAATAAAGGTCTTATTCACATCCAAGTGGGTCCCAAAAGATACCATTTGTACCTAAGAATATTTTTTGATGAAATATAATCATCCAATTATATTAATACAAGGGTTATGGTAATTTTATAATATTATTTTTACCCTTAATTTCCTGATTTACATTTAACATTGGTAAATAAAATTTACCGTAGTTACTATTCATAATGCTTAAAAATAAAAAGTAGCCTATTAAAATAATTTGGACCTACTGATTCTAAATACGGAATCCACTCTTCCAAATTTAATACACAGAAGTGGTAGTATTTAATTTAAATTTAATCTCGCTGTTGAGATAACAAGTTTTAAAAGTTAAAACATTGCAAAAGATTGAAATGTTTTTATATATGAATTCAGTGTAAAATTAATGCTAATTACTTAAATTATATTATATTTTAAAAATATATTCTATTTATAATTTGAAAACATTAAATATTATAATTTAACCATATAAATTATCTTGATGGAAAATTTTATTTTTAATTAAAATATAGCGTATTTTTACTATTCATCAAAATATGAAAGTTAACAGAAAAATATTAAAAAATTATACAAAGTTAAATTTTATATCCTTATTGAAATCGGTAAGTTTATATCGTCATGTTGAACTTATAATGGTGTAAAAAACTAGATTTAATGTGGGTGCACCATCAAAAGGTGGTAAAACTGCATTTTTTGAAAAATAATTATTTTACACAAAAAATTTATTTTGTTCTCATACCATGTTCAAGAATATTTTTAAGATTAATGATATTGTTATAAAATTAAAAATTTGGTTAATACTATTCATAACTGCTAGTTCATAATAATATATCGTTGTTTAGTGAAACTCGGTATTACGTACAACACACACTACTAAGGAAGGTCGCTCTAGCGTGTAACACAAGGAAAGAATAGTGTTGCGTATAATACAAGATAATACTATTTTGCATATATTTCAAGCTAATCTTGGTGTATTTTACAACACAAGACATCGCTAAAATTAAAAATAATCTTTCTCATAAAATTTTTGCGATTTACATTCTACCACCCTTAAAATGAATTTCGACCTCAAAATTTATTGGGGTTATAAATGATTTACTACTTGAATGTTTCTTTCATAGAAACCCAAATCATAAAAAAGAAATACTAAACCTTAATTTTAAAAATTAATGTAATAAATGTAACGGTTACCCAAATTAACTCATCACTGGGTTTCCACATAGGAGAATATAGGTGAAATCATGGATAAGGAAGAGAAATCTAACCATCATGTTTTGATGGAGAGTGGCAGATAACATGGCTATGAAAAATCCAAAAATCACAAAGCCATAAATTTGTGATGATCTAAGGAAACATCTGATTCATTAGATATGAGGGTACTAGGAAAACGTTTTTGGTTTTCAATATCATTTCCCTAAAGTTGAAAAATTTTGAATTAGAAGAAATACTTACCTGATTTTGGTACAATATCATTGTTGGTTATTCCCTGAACAATTTCTACTTCATATCTCTATGAAACAAAGTTGAATTTGTCATTCGTGAAGTGTTAGCAGATCATGGGATAGAATGATGGGACATTCCATCTGTCTCAAACAAAAGGTTAGCAAAAGTTATTAAATATAAATAAGTCTATATATTGTGATGTTAACCGTATATGGTTCCAAAATGGACGTATAATTTATCTATCATGACACTTAATAAAATAAATGTAATTTATACTGACTAGGGACTTCCTGTAGACCCGTGGTAGGTGATAAATGTCCATCACACATCAGTTGTGGGTTCAATTCCCACAGCCTTCTCCAATGTGACGGGTTATCACCCGTTCTACGGGTTTTCCTTTTTCTAAAAGTAATCATTTATAACATTCCAAAAATAATATCAACAAAGTTATAGCTTTAAACAATACAATCTGACATCAAACATAATCCATTCCAACCATTAGGCTTTTCTAAAATACTTCTATCCAAACTCACAGTATAAAGAAAATGAGTACTAGGGACGTCATCTACCAAGCATGTGAATAACATCATTTATCCCCCATATATCATAAGATATATCTTGTTAGTCCCATTATAAACATGTGAATACCTTAATTAGGTATTCATTAAAGATGAAATACCATAGAACCTTAGTGAAAACATGAATGGTGTCAAAATTTAACTCTTTCCACATACCAAAATCCCAAAATTTCTATATACTGAAACCATGATATCACTTTCTCCTTATATCGGTCATGAGATCATTAATACTATCTAACATTTAATATTCTCCTTATCCCTTCATTATGTGTATATTAGGGTCTTTCCAGAAATATCTCAATAACCCTTCATGGTTACCATCACCATTCAACATATACTTTAAAAAAAATTAGGAAAAACAATTGTGTAACAATCCTTCGATGTTTCTTTATTCTATAGTAATATGAAATTACTTATACAAAATTACTCTTGATAAACATGAAATCATTCAAATACCTTCTTAAACCATTGACCGAGAATCATCATTTAATTCCTCAACACTTCTTCCATATCCTATATCATTTGTAGTCTCTTTATCATCATCAACATAAATACTACCCATATGACCATTCTGATTCTCTTCATGAAATTTTCCCTTAGGGAATTGGTTTGTATAATGCCCGGACATTCCCCATTTAAAAAATTTAACTATTTTTGATGTCTTTGAAATACCATTATCCTTGTTCATTGTATTAACTAAACCTTTTCCTTTGAAATTACTGGATTTGTGTCATTATTTTCCACAACCAAAGAATCTTCCACTACCTTTAAAAAATTCTCCTCGATGCCTCTTCCCGCATGATTTACATGAGAGAAATTGAACTTTCTTTCCTCTATGATCATCATGGAACTCTATCATTCTTTTATTATATGATTCAGGAAACTTAGAAAAGTTTAGATTATTGATAATATTATGAGATTGCGGAATAGGCCTAATAATGATGTTTCGCCTTCCAAATCCCATTTCATTTGGTTTCTCATGATGAATATCATTCCATTTCCAATCATATTTTTCATTAAAATGAATCTTCCCATTTCCAGCAATTTTCTAAAACCTAAAAATAATAGTGTGGGAGGAAAAAATCATACAAGGAAAATAACAAAATCAAGGAGAGTACATTCAATCTCCAAAATCTTTGTTTTAATCATAGGTTATTCATGATCGTTATCATAATTATAGGACTATAACCTACACATATACTTAACCTTAGAGACATCCCTAGACATACCTTATAAATATCTCTAGTAATCTGACTAAAGTTTTCTAATCCTAATTTTCAAAGGATAACTAAAACTTTCCTTTAATACTAACTATAGGGACCCAAGTTTGATGTACATGAACATTACATTACTTTTGTGGAATACTTAATACTTAAAAAAACAGACTCCCAAGGAATGCAACAGTTTGGTGTCTTTGAAAACTCGGAACATAATTTTCTATTCATGATGAATGATCGTCAATACCTCACATAATGATCTTCCCCTTTTGTTTTCTTACCTAAAATTTTTCCTTATATCCTAGGGAAAAGAAAACATATAAATGGTGAGATCAACTTCTCAGTAAGGGTAAGCATGGGAAAAATAAAACAAACCATATACATTTGAACTTAAAAACATAAACATAATGTTTAAACATCAAAATATTGTGTTATGAAATGAATATTGGAAGTACATAAGGAATAGATCTTAAAGTAACATCAATAATGATAAAATATCTTCGGAATAAAACATTTAATTATGGAAAACCAATAAGCACATGATAGTATTTCCATATTATCCAATTCTTAGCTAGAAATACCATCATAGTGGACAAAGTCAATTACTGAACCAGGTTTACTTGCCCTTCCAACCATGTATTGCTGAACCAGATTTACTTACAATTCCATCCATGTTTATCTTATGAGATATAAATCTTTACCCAATGAATTAGAGGGAGACATAGGTCCCACCCATCTCATAATGAAATCATTCTTTCATGTGCCACAAAATATACATAAATCATTCATCGTAACCCAATGAATAAAATGTTTTTCATATACAAAATTCCATAATAACATAATTCATATAAAACAATGGATATAATTTCATAATAAACAAAATCAAAACATGTAAATAATTGAGACATTATACTTGAATCATAACCATATTAATGAATATCATCATATATGGAAAATAGTTTTGATAAAACACATGAAATGAATTCTTGAGGAAAATATCCTTTCTTCTTCAAAATCATTTTCTTTTTTCCAAATGCCGTGAAATTTTAAACGAAATGAATTTTGTTGAAAAAAATCATCAAATATTTTAGAATAATATTCATGTAAATAAGTCATTATTAAACCATAAAAATCTGTTCATTCGATATAAGTTAAAAAAACATTATCTTCGTACGTTTTCCGGAAAAGTCAAAAAGTAGCCTTTATGGTAAACAAATGAAGGATTCCTTCCAAACAATGTGGTAAAAATATCCAAAGTGTAAAAATGACATTAAACATACATTAATGAATAGAAAACACCTTACGAAAACATTTTTATAAAACATGGGCATGGATGAAAAATAAAACCCTGGTAAATACTTACGAATAAACTATCACGGATTGAAACGAGATTGGTAAAGTTAACCATTACCTTATGTCCAATTTATTCCATATGTGTTTGAGACTCTTGTATAGTGGGTTTAAACATATTATTATCTTTTAAAAGAACCATAATAATATTTATGATATCACATATTATTCACAATGACTTTATATTTTCCGTTCATTTTTCAATTCCATGTTAAAGCAGCATTTTGGGTAAAATCGTTTCATTTATCGTACGTGTTTTGACTTATAATTATTTATATGATTACACAGATCATTATTAATTACTTCCAGAATTTAAAACATTATTTATATATAATATATATTCAGAATATAATATATATATATATATACAATAGATCGATAAACGGATTGAAATACACCGTTCATGAGGACCGTAAGTCGTACATACACATGAACACTGTTTTGGTTTCCTTGTTAAATTGAATGGAAGTAAGTAAATTACATATAAATAAATATAGTATCATTATTATGTCATATAATTCATGATTATTTATTATATATACTTTATAATCATTCTATAATGGTTAATATGATGAATGAATCTCATCGCATCGTGGAGACGGTAATCCGTACGTACGCTCGAGCGATTATATAGTTCCCATAATTATTGAATGGAATTAGAGATGATGATATAATATCTTAGAATCATTATTATATTATAATAATAATATACAATTATTATTCTGACAATTATATTCATCCATGTTTGGTGGTGGTGGAAAAACATATTACACCACGGCGTGTAGACGGTAAGCCGTACGTACGCACGCGCGGTGATTTCATTTTTTGTAGGATGGGTAGAAGGTTAAATATGGTTGTTTCATATTTATAATAACATATAAGTATATCATTGATAATGATGTTATTACTTTATAATGAAACAAATAATTAATAGGAAGTTGAAGAAGAAATAAATTTGAAAGGATCCGTAGAAGATATTTCCTCTTCCTCGAAGTGCCTCCTTTAAACATCCTCATAGGGCACTAGAGTTGGTATTTTGAGAAGACAAGAATCTCTATAATGTAACTAATGATGTTTATAAGAGGAATTGGATAGGGTTGGCCGAGAATTAAGGCTCACAATTGAATGAATATGAGAGGGAAGGAGGTGCCCTTATATAGGAGAGGACATGGGCACTTTTAAAATCCTAAAAAATATTAATTTATAACAAACTCAAACCCCACATAAAAACATCCAAAGTGACTCAAATTGGGATATGAGATAATATAGTACTGTAATATCATTAACCAATCAAATGTAGAGATGTTTTTATTTTATTTTAAAACTTATCATTTTTATTTATTCTTATTTAATCTATTTAATTTTTGTTGTGGTGATAATATAATAAATATTAAATAGTTATAAATACATATTTATGTGTTGTTAATTTTATAAAATTAGATAATTAATGAAATTTTTTATAATTTAAATTTAAATTTTTAATTTTTAAATATTTCTTGGATTTTTAATCTATTTAAGAATATGTTATTTTTATAAAATATCAATACTTTTAATTTTGAAACTATTCATTTATATGAATTTAAATAAAATCCACACAGGAAATATGTTTGAAAAAAAAATTAATATATTATTAACATGTCATATATATCTATTAATGTTTTTTTATCATATTAATTAGTTCATGTAATATTTATTATAATATTTGTAAAACCATTTAATCGATATTTCACATAATAAAATAATTACTACTACATTTTTATATAAATATTTCATATACTTATTTTTTGCATAAAAACTAAAAATAAAATACTAAGATGAAGATAAATATAATATATTTCATAATAATACTTTTAGTAGAATTTATCTTCTAAAACAACCAACCTTTAAAATGTTATATTTATTAAAGTATAAAGGTGAAAACTACGACATAATTTAAAGTAAAATAATATAAATGATATAATCTGTTTTATAAGTCTCCAAATGGTCCACAAGTCTTCCCTTGGATGCTTAGTGTATAGATATACTATACCAATAATTTTTGGTCAGGTGTTTTGGCCTTTTATGGGTATTAATAGATTAATGAAAACTATATTACTGATTTTTCACTAAATAAATAATTTCTGCATCATTAATGTATAAGCTATTAAGGTAATTAAATATTTCTTAAAATTAACAAATAAATTACCATAAAAAAGAAAAACATTTTATCATTAAAAATAGTATTTATAATCTAATTTATATTCTATTTATCCTTTTATTAAAAATACTTTAATAATTAAATTTTGAGTGAGATATATTTCACTTTCTTTAAATTAAATAAATTAATGGTCTTAATCACATCCATGTGGGTTCCAAAAGATACAATTTAGACCTAAGTATATTTTATAAAGAAATATAATTATCCAATTATACTAATACAGGTGTTAGGGTAATTTTATAATATTATTGTTACCCATAATTTCTGGATTAATCTTTAACTGTGGTAAATAAAATTTACTGTAGTTACAAGTCATAATGCCTAAAAATAAAATTTAACCTATTAACATAAATTGGACCTACTAATTCCAAAAATGGAATCATGTTTTCTAAATTCAATACACAGAAGTGGCATTATTTAATTTAAAATTAATCCCACTGTTGAGAATACGAGTTTTTAATGTTAAAACTTTGCAAAAGATTGAAATGTTTTTATCTATGAATTCAGTGTAAAATTAATTCTAATAAATTAAATTATATTAAATTGTGAAAATATATTATATTTATACTTTAAAACAATTCAATATTATAATTTAATGATATAAATTATCTTGATGAAATTTTTTTTAATTAAATTTTATCATATTTTTACTATTCATCAAAATATGAAAGTTAACAGAATAATATTAAAAAATTATCCAAAGTTAGTTTTTATATCAATATTGAAATTAATAAGTTTTTTTTGTAAAATTTAACTTATAAATGTGTCAAAAACTATATTTAAGGTGGGAGCGCCATCAAAAGGCGGTAAAACTGCATTTTTTTAAAAATAATTATTTTACCCGAAAAATTTATTTTTTTCCCATTCCATGTTCTAGAATATGTGTTAGATGAATGATATTGTTATAAAATTCAAAATGTGGTTAATACTATTCGTAACGACTATTTTTTTAATAATATATCATTGTTTAGTAATACTCGGTATTGCATACAACACATTCTATTGAGGAAGGTCATTCTTGCGTGTAACACAAGCCAAGAATAGTGTTGTGTATACTAAAAGCTAATATAGTGTTATGTATAACGCAAGATAATAATGGTGTATCATATAACAAAAGACATCAATAAAATTAAAAATAATATTTCTTATAATATTTCGGGGTGTTACATTCTACCCCCCACCCCTTAAAATGAAGTTCTCCCTCGAAATTGGTTGTGATTATAAATGGTTTACTACTTGAAATTTTTTTTCATAGAAACACACATCGTAAAAAAGAATAAAAAAACATAATTTTAAAAAGAAAAGTAAGAAACATAATAGTTACCCAAATTAACTCATCATTGGGTTTCCACATAGGAGAAAACAGGTGAAAACATGGATATGGAAGAGAATAATAACCATCATGTTCTGAAGGAGAGTGGTAGATAACATGGTTATGAAAAATCCAACAATCACAAAGCCATAAATTTGTGATGATCTAAGGAACCATTTAAATCATCAGATATGATTGTACTAGGACAACATTTTTGTTTTTCAGTATCATTTCCCTAATATTGAAAAATTATGAATTAGAAGAAATAATTACTTGATTTTGGTACAATCTCGTCGTTTCTCATTACTTGAACAATTTCCACTTTATATCATAATGAAATGAAGTTGAATTTGTCATTCGTGATGTGTTAGAAGATCATGTGATAGAATGATGGGTCATTCCATCTATCTCAAACAAAAGATTAGAAAAAGTTATTTAATATACATAGGCCCATATGTGGTGATATTAATCATATATGGTTCCAAAATGGACATATACTTCATCAATCATGCCACATAATAAAACAAGACTAATTTCTACTAACTAGGGACTTCATGTAGACCTGTGGTAGTTGATAAAGGCCTATCGTACTTTAGTTGTGGGTTTGATTCCCATAGCCTTGTTTGATACGATGGGTTGTCATCTGTCCTATAGGGTTGTACATTTTTTAAAACAACACCATTATAACATTCCAAAAATAATATCAAAACATTTATAGCCATAAACAATACTATCTAATGTCAAACATAATCCATTCCAACCTTTAGGCTTATCAAAAATACTTTTTTCCAAACTCACAGTATAATGAAAAATATTACTAGAGAGCTCATCTACCATGCATGTAAATACCATCATTTATCCCCCATATATCGTAAGATATATCTTGTTGGTCACATTAAAAACATGTGAGTACCTTAATCATGTATTCATGAAACATGAATTACTATAGAACCATAGTGAAAAATTGAATGCTATCAAAAGTTAACTCTATCCACATACCAAAATCCAAAAATTTCTATATTCTCAAACCATGATATCACTTTGTCCTTATATCAGTCATGAGCTCATTAATAGTATTAAACATTTCATTATCTATTTATCCCATCATTATTTTCATATTAGATGCTTTCCAAAAATATTTGAATAACCATTCATGGTTACCAGAACCATTCAATATATACTTTCAAAAACATAAGGAAAAATAATAGTGTAACTATCCTTAAAAGTTTCTTTATTCCATAGTATCATGAAATTAATTATACAACATTACTCTTAATAAACATTCAATCATTCCACTACCTTCTCAAAACATTGATTGAGCTTCATCATTTTATACATCAACACTTCTTCCATCTCATATATCATTTGTAGTCTCTTCATCATCATCAATGTAAATACTACCCATACAACCATGATGAATCTCTTCATGAAATTTTCCCTCAGGGAATTGGTTTTCATAATGTTCGTACATTCCCCATTTAAAAATTTTAACTATTGTTGATGTCTTAGAAATACCATTATCCTTGTCCAGTAATTTCATTCTTTTGAAATTACTGGCTTTGTGTCCTTATTTTGTACACCCAAAGAATATTCTAGTTCCTTTTCAAAATTCTCCATGATGCCTCTTCCCACATGAATTACATGGGAGAAATTGAACTTTCTTTCCTCTATGATCATCATGAAACTCCATCATTATCTTATTAGCCGAGTCAGGAAACATACCAACGTTTAGATTATTGATCATATTATGAGATTGCTGATTATACCTAATAATGATGTTTCACCTTACAAATCCCATTTAATTTGGATACTCATGATGGATATCATTCCATTGTCCATCATATTCTCTATTAAAATGAATCATCCGGTTTCCATCCATTCTCTAAAACCCAAAAAGAATAATGTGAGAGGCAAAAATCAAACTAAGAAAACAACATAATCAAGGCGATTATTTTCAATATCTAACATCTTTTGTTTAATCTTGGATTATTCATGATCGTTATCATAATTCTAGTATTGTAACCTATACTTATACTTATCCTTAGGGACATCCCTAGAAATACCATAGAAATATCTCTAGGGATCTCACTAATGTTTTCACATCCTAGTTTTCAAAGGTTAACTAAACCTTTCCTCTGATACCAACTATAGAGACCCAAGTTTTACGTACATGGACATTGCATTACTTTTTAAGATTACATAATACATAACAAAAATAGACACCTAAGGACATTAGTAGTTTAGTGTGTTTGGAAACTCAAAACATAATATTCTAATCATGCTAAAATATCATCAATATCTCCAATAAAGATCTTCCCCTTTTGTTTTCTTACCTAAAACCGTTCCTCGTATCATGGGGAAAAGAAAACATATAAAGTGTGAGATCAAATTCTCAGTAAGGGTAAACATGTGGAAAATAAAACAAACCATATACATTTGAACTTAAAAACATGAAAATAAAGTTTAAACATCCAAATATTGTGTTGTGAAATAAATCTTGGCGGTACGTAAGGCATAGATCATAAAGGAACATCAATGATGATAAAATAGCATGAGAATCAAATATGTAATTGTGGAAAACAATTAAGCACATGATATGATTTCCATAGTAGCCACGACATAGCTACCTAGACCATATCAGTGAACATAGTCAGTTACTGAACTAGGTTTACTTGTCGTTCCATCCCTATATTACTGAACCAAATTTACTTGTCGTTCGAGCCATGTTTATCTCATGAGATAAAAATATTTACCCAATTCATTAGAAGGATATATAGGTCCCACCCATCACATAATGAAATCATTGTTTCATGTGCCAAAAAATAATCATAAATCATTCATCATAACCAAATAAATAAAATGGGGTTCATATACATCATTCCATCATAACATAATCCATATAAAACAATGGATATGATTTCCTCATAAACAAAATTAAAACATGTAAATAATAAAGGATTTATACTTGAAACATAACCATATAAATTAATGTCATAATAGATGGAAAATAGTCTTGATAAGACACTTGAAATGAATTCTTGAGGAAAATATCCTTTCTTCTTCAAAATCATTTTCTTTTCTCCAAATTCCGTGCAATTTTAAAAGAAAAGAATTTTGTTCAAAATAATCATGAAATATTCTATAATAAGCTTCATTTAAATAAGGAGTTATATAACCATAAAAATCCATTCACGATGTATATGTTAAACAAACATTCTCTTCGTACTTTTTCCAGATAAGTCAAAAAGTACCATGTATGGTAAACCAAAGAAATATTGCGTCCATACAATGTTGTAAAAGTAAAAAATGGTAAAAATGGCTTTAAAAATATATGAAAGAATAGTAAAGGCATTATGAAAACATTTTTTTTAAAACATGGTAATGGATGATAAATAAAACCACAGTAAATACCTACGAATAAACAATCTCGGATTGAAACAATATTGTTAAAGTTACCCATTACCTTATTTCCAATTTCATCCAAATGTGTCTAAGACTCCTGTATAGTGGGTTTAAAAATTTTATTAACTTGTAACAGAACCATAATAATATTTATGATATCATATATGATTCACTAAGACTTTATATTTCCCGTTCATTTTTCAATTCCATGTTAATGCAGCATTTTGGGTAAAATCGTTTCATTTATCATACGTGTTTTGACTTCTAATTATTCATATGATTACTTAGATTATGATTACATACTTACAGAATGTAAAACATGATGTATATATAATATATATTCAGAATATAATATATATATATATATAATATATCTATAAATGGAATGAAATACACTGTTCATGGAGACGGTTGGCCTTACATACGCATGAACGATGCTTTCGTTTCCTTATTAGATTGAATAGAAGAAAGTAAATAACATATACAAAAATATAGTACCATTATTATGTAATATATTTCATGATTATTTAATATATATACATTATAATCATTCTGGAATGGTTAATATGGTGAATGAATCTCACCTCGTTATGGATGTGCCCTTATAGAGAAGAGGAGAGGGGCACCTTTGGAATCCCCAAAAATATTAATTTATAATAAACTCAAACCCCATATAAAAACATCCAAACTAACTAAAATTCAGATATAAGATAATATAGGGTTTTAATTTTATTAACCAATAAAATTTTGACTGGTTTTTAATTTATTTTAAAACTTATCATTTTGATTTATCTTTATTTAATCTATTTAATTTTATTTGTGGTAATAATATTCTAAATTATAAATTGTTATAAATACTTACTTATGTGTTGTGAATTTTCCATAATTAGATATTTAATGACATTTTCGACCATATAAATTTCATTTGTAATTTTTTAATTTTTTTTGTTATTTTTAAACCATTTAATAATATGTTATTTTTAGAAAATAACAAGAGTTCCAATTTTTAAACTATTCATTTATTTGAATTTAAATAAAACCCACATAGAAGATATGTTTGAATAAAAATATTTTATAGATTCTTAACATGGTATATTTATCTACAAAATTTGTAAAGCACATTAATTAGTTCATATAATATTTATTTTAATATTTTTAAACCAATTATTTGATATTTCCCTTAATAAACTAATTAGTTCAACATTTTTGTATAATTATTTAAGATACTTATTTGTGGCATAAAAATTAAAAATAAAATAATAAGATAAATATAAATATAATATCTTTCATAATAATACTTTTAGTCGAATTTAGCCTCTAAAACAACCAACTTTTCAAAATGTTGTCTTTATTAAATTATAAAGGTGACAACTTTGACATCATTTAAAATAAAATAATATAAATATCATAATCTGTTTTATAAGGCTCAAATGGTACAAAAGTCGGCCCTTGGATGATTAGGGTATATATATACTCAACCAATAAGTTTTCATCCGGTGTTTGGGCCTTTTTATGGGTATTATTATTTGAATAAAAAATATATTATTGATTTTTCACTAAATAAGTAATTTCTTCATCATTAATGTATAAGCTATTAAGGTAATTAAATATTTCGTAGAAATTAAAAATAAATTATCATAAAAAATTAAAAAAATTAGCTTTTAAATGAGTATTTATAATCGAATTTATATTCTGTATAACCCTATATTAAAAATACTTTAATTATTAAAGTTTGAGTGATACATATTTCACTTTCTTTAAATAAAATAAATTAAAGGTCTTAATCACATCCTAGTGGGTTCCAAAAGATACCATTTTGACCAATGTATATTTTTGGATGGAATATAATGATCCAATTATATTAATAGAAGTGTTAGTTTAATTTTATAATATTATTTTTAGCCTTAATTTTTTGATTTACCTTTAACTCTGGTAAATAAAATTTACCGTAATTACTATTCATAATGCCTAAAACTAAAAAAAGAGTCTATAAATATAATTTTGACCTACTGATTCAAAATATGGAATCTATTTTTTCAAATTCAATACACAGAAGTTGCATTATTTAATTTCAAATTAATTCTGCTGTTGAGAAAATGAGTTTTAAAAGTTAAAACATTGCAAAAGATTGAAATATTTTTATCTAGTATTTCAGTGTAAAATTAATTCTACTGACTTACATTATTTTAAATAGTAAAACTATGTTCTATTTATACTTTAATGGAATTAAATATTATAATTTAACCATATAAAGTTTCTTGATTAAAAAATTTGTTTTTATTTAAAATTTAGCGTATTTTTACTATTCATCAAAATATAAAAGATAACAAAAAAATATTAAAAAATTATCCAAAGTTAATTTTTATATCCCTATTAAAATGAATAAGTTTATTTCAAAAAATTTAACTTATAAAGGTGTCAAAAACAAGATTTAATGTGGGTGCGCCATCGAAAGATGGTAAAACTGCATTTTTTTAAAATACTTATTTTACCCAAAAAAATTATTTTGTTCTCATACCATGTTCTAGAATATCTGTAAGATAAATGATATTGTTATCAAATTTAAAATGTGGATAATACTACTCATAACAGCTAGTTCACAATAATATATCATTGTTCAGTGAAACTCGGTATTACGTACAACACACGCTTTTGAGGAAGGTCGTACTTGCGTGTAACAGAATCCAAGAATAGTGTTGCGTATACTACAAGCTAATACAGTGTTACGTATAGTGAATGCTAATATTGGTGTAGCGTAAAGCAGAAGACATCAATAAAATTAAAAAGAATCTTTCTCATAAAATTTTGGGGTGATAAAATTTAGTAGTTATAACATTTTCAAAATATAGACTTGCAATATATTCATAAATGAAATTATTATCAATTGATTCTCTCACTTAATTCATGGAATTTATCCACTCCTTATGCTAAACAACCACTATAATAGTGTCTCGTTCAAACTATGATATAAGATCTATTTGATCACATTCTCAATGTTCTTATAGTATATATTAGAAGATCATTACATCACATTATATTATATAGATATAATTTTTTTACATTCACTATTATTTCATGTTATTATAATCCAAATATTCATACACATCCCTTATTTTATATGAGTCACTATTAATAAAATTTGGTCCATTTCTATGTTATTCTTTATTCACTTTATCAAAAATTTATACACATTATAGTTCAAAATTCTAAAAAACACCTTCATTGTGATCACCAATATTTGGGGTAATTATCCAAAACCTATACATTAAAACAATAAAATATGTTATGAAACCTCTTGTTCTTGCATTTATAGAATTTTTCATTAGATATAAATCCCTTGAGGATTTGTTCTTTTACATTCACCACAAATTTTTTTAGATTTGAGTTTTTATTATTTATGATGAAAGAACCACAAAATAAATTTAAGTATTTAAATATATGATTTATTTTTATAAAATTTCATATTTATTCAGGATTGATTCTGATCTCAAAAATAATCTCCTCAACATGTAAATAACTACACATACTGCTTCCTTCTAGAATAATTTTTTTTTGTTTTTTGTTTAACATGATTGGTTATTCCCATTTCTTCTATACTCATACTGTCTCTTTTTTATACTCTATTTTTATCGTGTGTAGGGATAAATATATTTCTATTTAATAAAATTATTTTAACTATATGATTCAAAAAAGTTTCAAGTAAACTTATTTACATTTTATGAACTGAAATTATTGATATAAACACTTTTTAATTTATCATCACATCCTTGAAAAACAATAATTATTTTGTTTGCATCTAACTTGTGTTTCATGAACATTATATTATTAATTATGGTGAATTAAGAAATCACATCTTGTTTATTCATGCCTCATATTCCCACATAACACTGAATATATCAATTTATGGGGCCTAGAGAAATTAATTTCTACTTTATTTATGAAATCAACAACCAAAATTCTCATTTTAACTTTTTTCATAAGTAAAATCACTACCAATATAAAGTAGAGATATTTTTTAAGTTTATTATACCTTGTTAGACAAGACTAATATTCAAAAAAAAAATTATCCATGTCACTCAAGTAACAATAATTTCATAGATAACCAATTTGGAATTGGTTTCCTCTTATTCTTAATCCCACAATGATAATTATCCAATATTTTTATCATTTTTTATGATTGTACATTTCTTGAAAATAACTACATTTTCATATTCACAATGACGAATTATAATCAATATATTGGGTGTAATACCTTCTATGAAATTACATTTTAGATTTCAGCTTTTTTTCTTTAATCTAAGCAGTTCCAACAACTTTTATTTTTGGAGAGTTTTCATTTAAAAAATTTTCATCCCCATATCATATTCTTAAATGTTAATAAAGAATTTTTATCACCAATAATATGACATAGAAAAACATAGTAAATAAATATTTGGATTATAATTTTTATTGAATTTAGAGAAACTTAATAAAATATGGACTTTTGATTCTTTCTTATTAGGACTACCTTTCATTTTTCTTGTATATATAGACTCTCATAAGAGGGTGGTCATACAATATTAAATACAATGAACCTATTGATCACATCTACCATAGATTTCTTTAAATAATTAAAATTTGTTCCATGCGGACACAGTTAAATAAATTTTTAGAAAACAATTTTCATTCTATGAATTACTAATCATCTACCCAGACATTCTTTTTTTCATTTAAATATTTCTACATAATATTAATGCATATTATATTGAAATTAAATTTTATTCTAGTATAAGTAGGTTGTGGTATGAAAAATTTAGCAACACCCATAGTAACCTTATATGCTTGACCTTCAACCTTGATAATAATTCTATCTATAAAATTATAGTTTTTAACCAACCATATTTTGAGATTCATTTTTTCAAAAAGAGGAATTTATTATTGATATGTTATTTTATTTCAATTATGTATAATATTTACGATAATTCTTCTATCCCCAAACATTCTTAATTTTAGAATTATATCCCACTCTTTGAGAAATAATATATTTGTTTATAATTTTAAATGGTGAAAAATTGACCAATCATTTTGGACTATGATTCTACAAATCATATAGTGAATCGTATTTTACTTCCACATCCTTGTTCAAAATTTTAATCATCAACTTCCATGATTTCTTATCTTTTTTTAATTAATGATAGTGTTTTATTTAATTATTATTCTTTTATAAGCAACTTATCGTCATTAAATTTCACCATCTTGTCTTTCTTAGAATTTTTTTTGTTTATTTTAGTTTCATCAGTGTAAATAGGTTCCATTTTTAGATTATCTTTTTTTTCTTTATTAATATTTCCATCATCTTTCACTAATACTTGGATATAATTCTTTTTTTAGTGTTTATCTCATTATATAATTTATTTTTATCCTTTAATAGATGTTACATATAAGTTTTCTACCCTTTTTCTTTTCTTTTTTAAGATTCTAATAAATTCTCTACATAATCTATGATATTTATGAATTTTTTATCAATCAATTACAGAGAATTTATTCTTGAATTTAAATATGAGTTCTCATATATTATAATATAACTTTTTATTTTACTTCTTGGAATCCTTTTTTCTCTATAGGTTTTTATGTTCCTTTGATCTTTGACCCTATTTACTTCTTGTTGATTATTATCATTACTCACAATCTTATAAATAATAAAAATTTATTCCTTGGAATGTTTTATAAATGTCTCTTTCTCCAAAAAAAATTTTAAAAAAATTCAGTGTATGTTTTCAATTATTCTTTTAATTTCTATTTTCTGGATGATATTTATGATAAGATTTGTAATCCACTTTTAATATTATTCTATTTCATAAATATCATATTATTAACATGACATCTTATCGTATTATATCTTAATTTTAAGTATTCTCATGCCCTCAAAATATATTTACACTTCAATTTTCTTCTTGAATGAAATATATTTCCTCAAATTATATGTGAAAATTGTATTATTAAATTCATTAAATGTTATATATTCTATTTATTCTAATTTAGATATTTTAGTATTGAACTAGTATTGAAATTTCTTTATTAACTTCTTAATAATAATGAATATCATGTTTTCTCTATAACCTCTAATTATTATAATAATATCTTTATCTCTTCTAACATATTTATTGATGATTTATTCTTAATAAATGTTAAAATCATCATATTTTCTCACACATATTTTTAATTTTTTTCTTTAACAGTCACATTCCATTAACAAAATATTTTTTATTATTTTAAATCTATTTGGTAGTTTCATGATCACTCACTTTTGTATAAAATCTCCTTGAAAACGATATAAATGTTAAAATTTTTAAATTTAAATAAATTTCTATATTTTCATTTCTTTTAATGACATTGAATAATTTCTCTTAATTAGAATAAATCCTCTAGTTTTCACAAAAATGAATTCCCAAGCCAAGTGAAAGATGATAATGTATTATACAAGAATACATCTAATGTTAAAAAAGATTAATTTAGAAACAAATAATAGAGTGTAGATCATGTAAAGGGAGTCTAGGATACTGTAATGCATGTTAAAGTACATCATATAAGAGCTCAATCAAGGATAATGGTGAAATAGTGGTACATTTTAAAAATTTCATTGTTTTGAAATAAATAACATTGAATTTTTTACAGTAAAATCCACTTTATTTATAATTATATTCTTAAAAAAAATATAGTAATAATGTGAATCAATTCTAGGAATATAATATATATTACAATATCCATCCCCAATTTGGGTACACACTTATTATTTTTTTTTGTTCACTCAGATTCATATATTCTCCCTAATAAATAAGTAAAAAATTGCATGTTTTTTGGAAGGTATCATCCTATAGTTTAGAATATCATAGAATATCAAAATAACAATACCCTTACTTGGTTTCAATTACATAAACCCCAATAATAATATTTTGATTAATGGATTCTTGTTTTCTTTAATCTCCCCGAATGATATTTTCAAGCAAGTGAAGAATCACACACACAAAAAAAATAATATTCTTTCTCCCTATAAATCCATGCATATAATAAAAATAATAATATTTTTTCCATGACCCATATAGAGATCAATATATATCAGGTGATTTTTTTTCTTAATTTATCTTTCTTGTAATTATTTAATATAATATCATCAGTGTCCTACTCTTAGATATTATAAATGCTCTTTTCAAATGTGTGTCACATTAGTTATTCTTTCATATTTATTTTAGTTAACAATATTTTACCCCATTATGTTCACTACCCAAATAAGGGTTGGGTGAATTATTGTTTTTCATATTTAAAAAGTTACCCCTTTTGATCTTGTGTCATCACTGAACAAAAATATTTTATCTCTTCTTCTCACATAAATTTATTGAAAAAATTAAACAATTCCAGAGAATCACAAAATAAATTGGATCACCCTAACTATGAAAATTAAATTATCATACAAAAAAGTGTTAAAATATAACAAAATTAATATAGTTTAAATATTTATAATACTTATAATAGACTCACATTCCTTATTATTATATAACCTATCAATTGTTGAATTCTCAATATACACATTGATGAAGCATACACGCTATTCATTTATCAGAAACTGATTGATGTTGTTAGCCACCTTTGATTACAACACAATTTGTGTGTTATGGCCTTTTAATTAATTTATATGAGGAATTTTAATCGACTATTTAAATGTTAGGAAATTATCTTAAGTATCACACAATTTTTCTTTTGTAAATCCTTTGGAAAATTTTCCTGAAACTTCTACACTGTCAAAAAAATAAAAACATTTGAAAAATGAAATTTTTTTCATGAAACACCCTTATTTAAAGAACATCTTCTAGTCATGAGAAAAAGGCATATAAAATGTATTCATGTAGAAATTATATTTATGTAACTCATAAATGAAAAGAGCTCCTTGAGATTTTCTATAAGTATCATTCTCTAATAATGATAGATTAGTGGAATATTTATATTCATGGTCAAATATATTTAAAACATTCTACATCCAAGAAAATTTTCAAAACAATTTTCAAACAAATACCCTTGAACTTTTTAAATAAAATTTTATATAAAATTAAATAACCTTAAATCTTTTTGAAGATATAAACATATATTATTTACTAACACACATAATTACTATGATAATTCTTGAATTTGAATTTTTATATTTTTTATAGTCACTTCAAATCATTGATTGTTTTAATTAAATATTTTTTTATAGAAAGAAAAATCATGAAATTAATTCCCAAATTCACTCACTTAATAATATGAAAACAATCCTCTACATGTTTCTATTTCTAACTATTCACATGGGTGTTCTCCCATTATCAAAGAGTATTCTAATTATATTAAAAATATATATTAAATGATATTATAAAATTATATATCATTTAATTTATCATATTTAATTAAATAATATTTAATTAATATTTATTCTTTATACAACTTCCACGATATGGACTTCTTCTTAATGAATTTGTATCAACTTGACTTATTAAAATAACATCATCAAATGGATTGAATCATGATAATAACAATAATAATGATATTTAAACATTTAGTAACATGACAAGTATTTTCTAATTTTATTTATAGATATAGCTTTCAGATTATAGGGTTGTTCAAAATATCAAGGTGTATTCCTTATATAAGAGTAAATGATTATTATGTTACTCTAGTAGGACAATCTGTTATCATTTTCCACTTCAATTAAAGACCCTTACATATTTTTTATATCTATATAAGGAATCTTATACCACATGAATATACCTTTATTCATATAAATATATCTCTAAAAATTTCATTACATTCTTTGAAAAAGACTCTTTGGAATTAGATAACTTAGTCTATTTTATAGTCTTCTTAGAAAATTACTTTTATTTACAAATAGAATAACTTTTTCTCACATAGAGTAGGACATTAAATTTCAAATATTCAATTTTCATGTTTGGGTGAAATCTTATTTAAAGAGGAATTACCTTATATACATAATATAAATAGTTGATTTTTATAGATATGTAATTACCTAAACATTCTAAAATTAACTCAGTTCTTCACATATTATTTCATGAAACTCTACATCCTATCTAACTTATATAAAAAAGTTTTAAAATAATTTAATGAAAAAATTCTAATCATCTAATACTTATCACTCATGATTTGAAATAATCAAAACAATTCAACAATTCAACAATTCAATTATGTTCTTCATTGTGATTTTAAATATCACTCGCCTTGTGACCCATGGAACATGTTATGTATATCAACATCAATTTCATCAGAAGGGACTCCTCATACATTCTTAGTTGAAATTTTAGACCCACAACCATGTGTTTCACCTCACACACCATGTATCATGGGGAATACATGTCAATGTTTACATGTTTTACATTTCATGTATCTGCATAAGCCTCATGTGAAATGTATATCATGGTGCTATTGTGCAGTATAAGAATGCTTCCATTACTATGTTCATGTTTAAGAACCTCAAAAAAATCACACCATTTTCCATAATTTACACACACCATATACCCGATTAGATATTACATTTATACTAGCTTCATTTGAGTTGTATAGAGGTTATACTTGAACAGTTGGGCCAAGTGTATATATACACCATGTACCCTACTTGGAAATGAATTTTACTGGATATAATTTTTTATTATGTGTACCATTTAAACCAGGTGATATAATTTTATATATGAATATCCAATTATGAGAACTTATCTATAAAGAGTGAAATAGTTTGATACATTTGACAATAATAAGAAAATGTGAGTTTTTTTAGAATTATTAAGATCTTTGAATAGTATAGATGATGACATGGTTTTTTATTATGTTTAGAGTATACATGAAGTTCAAGTACACCATTTTGTTTCAGATAATGTTATTCCATGCATGTTGTTCTTGTATTCTTATGGAGGCATACGTGCTATAGTATATAGTCCCCCATATAATCGATGAAGAAAGTACTCCCATGTGTGTAATGGGGAGGTTATACATTAAGGGATTTAACACTTAATCTTGTGTTATGGTGATGTTCCCAACATGGGTAAGGTACACCCTCAGTTGACACATACATGCCTTAATGAGTCACAGTTTGCTAATATAATTCCATAGATGATATCATGTAATTATTATAGTAGTGTATTTAAAGTGTCACAAGACATTTGAAATATTGTTATATGGATATATCCAAAATATAATAATGGTGTGTTTGGTCATTTTTCTAACTTATAGATTCATATTTTTTCAAGACTTTTACTTGGGTCCTTAAATGGCCTTCTTACTCTAGTGTCATTAGTCTCATTGAGATATGATCCCTTATAGAAGTGATATGGAATGATTGGGATTATATGCCTTTCATATTATCCATAACATTATAAGAATATATGACATTAAATGTGATTTTTTTTATAATTCTCCCACGGTCTTGGATTTTGAGTTGACTTATTATATTATATTTACTTCGCAGTTTGGGGCATCATGCATGTTTTTTTATTCTTAACCCATTAAATAGTAACATCCCAAAAATTTTATGCATTGTGTTCCCAATTAATAAATGATTATTTAAATTTCTGTTTTATAATTGATATAAATTAATATAGTAATTTAAATATAATTTAAAACTTTTCTATAATCATCTTCAATTTATAGTTAAATTTATTCAATTTAAAATAATACTACCTTTTTTCAAGAAAGGATATTTTATATTCCTAATGAAAATAAAATAATTTTTTATTAAATTTTATTATTAAATATATATATATAAATATATATATTATTACTTATAATGAAAAATTAATATGTTATTTTGAAAATTATTTCATAAAGGATGAACTTTTATTAATATAAGTATTACTAAAATGATTATTTGAAAGTACTTTTAAATGAAAATTTATAGTGTTTTTTTAGTATTATTTTTATAGAAAAATATATATTATATTTTAATGTAAATAATTTTTTTTTTCATTTTTGTTAAGATTTAATTAATATTATATTTAAATCTCATTTTTCATAAAATATATAACATTATTTCTTATTTAAAAGTAAATTTTTGTAATATAAAACATCATAGTTTTCAGAATTTTTTTATTTTAATGATTTTAGAATTATATATAATTATATTTGAGGAAATTTGATTAATATATATGTATGTTTAGTTAAAAACATATCAATATGAAATTTTCAACTTAAAAAAACATTGTTTTCAGTTTTATTGTATATATAATATTTATCATCTTGGGTGATAATAATTCGAAAATTGATAAACTTTGTTGGGATATTTTTTTTAAAAAAAATTAATACACATTATATAAAAAATAAAAATAATTTAAATAAGTATTTTGTTATTATAAATCAATATATACACATTATTACAATTGTATATAATTTTATTTCTTCAAGGAATATAATTTTAATACACACTAAGTGTAAAACATATACCAAATAATCATCCAAGGTATCCACTTCAACCAAATTTGTGGTGCTAGTGGTCAATCGCATGTTAGGTGAGTAATATAAGGGAACTTAAAGGTCGGTGTAGTGTGTTGACATGATCTTACACTAGAAAGTAATCAAGCATAGCTTGATCATAGTGCCTCTGGTGGTGCGCAAGGGGTTAGGCAGTTCAACCCATCCCCATGTAGGTGTGTGTATGTTTGTATGAGTTCCATCATTGGTTCCTTAGCATGATTATTGTACAATAAAGAAATTATTTATAGAAATTCCGGGTCAAAAAACATATCAATGTAGGGTAACTAGCTAGAGGTACTATTCACCTACATTAAACATGTCCTTCTACTACATTAGAAGTATGATTTAGTCAATAGTACCTGTTTGATTTGTTTGATCTTTGTCTTCGACACTAATCCTTCCCAAGAAAAAACCTCAATGACATGGACCTTAATTATTCATCCCAACACCACTTTATAGTAAACAATCATTAATCAATGCATTATTTAATGATAAAAATAAATACAACTTTATGTTTACCAATTCAAAATTTTCAACGGATGTTGTCTTCATTTAGTAAAGCTCTCTAAAGAATCCATAAATATAAATAGTATAATATATATGTGGGTATATACATTATAAAAACCAGTTTTAAAACAAAATATTTTCTATAGTTCATACCTTTTTTTTAATTCATCGATTATTCCCTTTATAGTGATCAATTATATATAAATAAACAAATTCTACCACAAAAATAATGTGAGATTGTCCACTTTCTTAATATTTATCCGCAATCCAGGAGCTCAAACACCAGAAAACGTCATAGGATTCTATTTATCATTGACAAATTAAAACACACATTGTTCAATCATCAATTCAAATTATAGTTTTCCAAGATCCACCTTCAAATTTTACTAGACATTATCAAAACTCTTATATATAAGGACCATTACCTTCAACTATTGGAAAAACCTCCAACGACATGATATATATCCTCATTATTTTTTCTATATCATTATTTCAATAATTAAGGAGAATCCTTTCCTAGATCGATTTGTGATTTGGATTTCACGATAAGAAAGTCCTAATTTCAACTTTTTGAAACTATTTATTTTCATTAAGAAACTATTATTTTACGTAATGGAAATTTTATTATAGGAATTATTTTTTCAAAAAAAATCCCATTAATTTTATTTATAATATGATTATCTTTTGTAAAATAATTATTTTAAAACACATATTTTAAAAATTATAAATATATCCAATATTTTTCAAAAATCGTACAATTTTATGATTTTATGGATCTTTTAAAAGCCCTCTTATGCAAGGGAGTCAATATTATTTTATGAAATGATTTCTTTATGTAAAAAAATATATTATACAATTAAAATAATAGTTTTAATTATACTATGATTTTAGGAGAGGGAAATTATAATTTCAAATTTATCATTTTATTTATATAAATCTTTATATAAAGAGAAATTTCTATTCTAAAATTATCTGTTTTCAAACCAATAAATTTAAATATTTTTTTATTGAAATTTGAATTTAGTATTAACATTTTATGTGAAAAATTTTCATTTTATGTTTTTGTTTTCATTCAAAATTATAGGTATGGCCATACATTATAGATATCAATGAAATTTTATGATTTATATGAAATTAATATTTAGAAAATTAATTAATTAATATCAAGAATATTAAACAAATTTTTGTAAAATTATATTTCTCTATATTTATAATAAAGAATGGCCTGTTTTTCAAAATATGTTTTGACAATGTTTTCAAGATGTGAAAATTAGTTTTCTCTTTGAAAATAATTTATGCGGTTTTTTGAATGATGCATTAATGAAATTATAATGATAAAGGTCGACATTGAAAATAATATTTTATTTCAAAAAAAATCATTATAGAGCTGATGATGAGGAATGAGGAGTGAAGACATGACCGCAAAAGAAATTTTTATTAATGTGATAGAACTATTAGAATTATGGACTTCCTAATTTTTATTATGTATCATTATTTTCCATATGGAAAATATTATTTTCAAATTAACAATTTTAAAAATTTTAATGGGAAACCCCATTTTGTAGGATAATATGTTTTCAATATTTAGTTATGAAACATTTATATTCATCTATAAATAAAAAATCTATTTTTATTATTGGTGGGAAAGGAATATTTATATTTTCATATGTTTTTTTATGAAATTTTATTATTTAAAAATAAAGGGTTTCAATTATTATAGAGAAATCCATTTATATATTTACAATTTAATTCAGTTTGGAAATTCAATTGGATTTATAAAAATGATTTTTATTTTCATTATTTTTTAAAATTAATTTTTATGGATATATATTTTTAATTCCATAAATTAATATTTTTGAAAAAATATGGAAAGTGTTTTATATTTTATATAAAAATTAAATATTTTCAAAATATTCTTTCAATAGTATTTTTTCCAAGATGATTTTCTATTTAAAAAGCATATTAATAAATTTTATGCTCTACCAATGTTTTTGATTTTCTTTCACATGCTCGTTAGATATTGAAAAATAATTTTATTTATTTTAATGAGATAACACATGTGAATTCAAAATTATTGTTTTAAATTAGTATTCATCTTTGGTATATTGTAAGGATTTTCTTAATCCTCTAGAATCTAGAAATAAAATATTCTAAGATGTGAAATATAGTATATAATTTTTTCATTAAAAATTAATATATAGTATTTTAGAACTTTAACAAAAAGCTTGGGTCTTAAGATGTAACATTTTGTATCAAATGAACTACTCATAAGACATTGATGATTATTAAAATTTTGTTTGAGTGTATTCTAAAATATTGATATTTTATTCTGATGTTCTTCGAAATTAAATTGTAAGAGACTCTTAAGAATATATAAGTTTTATAAATTCATGTTTTTTTATTCATGAATGTATTTATTTTGATTTTATTTAAAGTAATATGAAATGATTTTTGAAGGAACAATTCCTTTATGGGGGGTATAATGTAACATCCTATAAATTTTATGCATAGTATCTCTTTTTAATAAATGTAAAAATAATTTTCTTATAACTGAATCAAAATAATGTAAAATATAATATAAAATTAACTAATTTTCAATAAATAACTATTTTTTTGGTTAAATTTATTCATGTTATAAAAATATTTCAATTTTTCCATAAAATGTAATTTTTTTTCTTAATAAAAATACAATAAAGGTTTAGAAAATGTTAGAAGTAAAAAAAATTAAATTATTATTAATGAAGTGAAATTAATTATCTATTTTTAAAATTATCTCATAAATTGTGATATTTTATGAATATAAGAATAACTAAAATGTTTATTTGAATTTTTTTATAATAAAATTTATAGTGATACGTTTTATTGAAAAAATATAAAATCCATTTTAATATAAATTTATTTAGTTTTCAAAAACTTTGGGTGAAATATATTTAATTTATTTAAAAATATCATTGTATGAAATATTTATTTATTAATTAAAAGAACATGTATTTTAATATGAAACATTATAGTTTTATAATCTTATTTACTATTTATTATTTTTCATTTTATTGATGTTGGATTGAAATATATTAATATACTTTATAAAATTAGATATATATATATATATATATAATGGATTATTTAAAATCATATCAATTTGAAATTTGATATTTTAGAAAATATTCTTTTTAGTTATCATGTATATATAGTATTTATCACCATTGGTGATAATAATTTTAAAATTATAAAACTTGGTGTCAATAGATTTGTTTTAAAATTTAATAAAAAATATTTTCAAGAAAAACATAATTCAAATAATAAGTTACTTATTATAAATTAATATAGATATATTATAATAATAAGATATAGTTATTTTTTATAAAATTAAATAATTGTAATATACAGTTTTCGTAAAAAAATAAAACTGTGTTTGCAGGGTGTTTTCTCATTGCCACATATATAGTACTAGTGGTCAACCATGAGAGAGGTATATCAACCAAGGGATCATAGAGAAAGGGGTGGATCAAGGGACCATATTTTGGCCTAAAAGTGATTAGGCATCGCTGGGTAATTATACAACTAGAGGTGGAAAAGGGGTCAGGGGGTTTGATTATCGCCATGTAGTTGTGTGTAATTGTGTCCAAGTGCCGACCTAGTTCTAATTGTGAGTATTTAGTAGAAACAAATATTATATGAAGTTTTTGAACAAACTAAAAATCGATGTGTGATCACTCATTGAAGGTACAATTCACATGAATTAAAAACATCGTTATATTAAATTATCTGTCCAGTTGAATCAATAAACGTTTTTCAATTTGTTTGATCTTTTTCTTCACCCTTGATTCTACCATGGGAAAACTTTTAACGCCATAAACATTTTTTCTTCCTCACAATTCCACAATATAACACAATGCCTATAATAAATGTGTTATTTAATGATGAAAACCAAAATAATATTAGGATTGAAATTTAAAAACCTCAGATGATACTATCCCAATTCAAAAAATCTTCACGAAGAGGCTCTAGATGAAAACAATAATATATATATATATATATGTGTGTGTGTGTGTGTGTGTGTATTAATATTAGTGACCCTTATTTTTCAAACAAATATTATCAAAATTTTGTAATGGATTTTTAAATTTATTAATTTATTCCATTTGTAGAGATGAGTTATATATAAATATTCATATTCTAAAAAAATCATGCTCATTTTTTCACTTTTATAGGCTTTAAAAACAACCTGGAGCCCAAACACAATGATGGTTCATAGGCTTCAGTTAATCAATGAAAAATTATTACACATCCTGATTCATCAAAATTACTTATAATCATTTTCACCACATTCATCTTCAAATATTGTTTGATAGTAAATTAAATAAAATATATATAAGGACCTTCATCTTCAACCACTACAAAACCCTCTTGAAAAAAATGTTACCCCCTTATTATTTTTCCAATATATTTATTTTAATACTTTAGTAGTATCCTTGTCCATCTCAATGAATGGATTCAATTGTATGTTTGGGAAGTTATAAATGTAGTGTTTTTAAAACTATATTAATTTTCATTAAAAACTATTAATTTTTCGAAATGGATTATATTCATAAGAACTATATTTTTAGAGAAAGCCATACAATTTATTTTTACAAAAAATTTTAGTAAAAAACATTATTTGAAAACATATATTTTGTCATTTCTTACGATATATTCTATTTATAAAGAATAGGGGAATTTTATTATTTTATATATCCTTTCAAAAATATTTCTATATAACAGGGTCTCTATGATTTTATGGAGATAATAATTTTTCCTAAAAATAGTTATTGTAAGGAAAAAAACTAATTATATATATACAATGATTTTATGTATGAGAAATTATTATTTTTATTTATGTTATCATTTCTTAAAAAATTTATTGAATTAGAATTTATTATTATCAAATTCTCAATTCCAAAATTATAATTTTATTTTGAAAAATTGTTTTATCAAATAATTTATTTAATGTTATTATTTTATGTAAAAAATATACTTTTATTTTTTAAATAATCATTCATAATTAATGTTTTGGCCAGCCACTATAGATTTTAATAAAATTTCATGATTTTTAATAAAATCATTTGATAAAAAATAATTTCATCATTATAGGAATTATCGAAGAATAAAATTTTTTAATCTTAGATTTATTATTATCTCTATGAAAAAATGATTATTTTTTTAAAATATTTTTTGATAAATTTTAAGAGATGTGAATAATTTTACCCCTTTTAAAATAATTGATATAGTTTTCAAAATTATATTTTAATGGAATTATAATGATAATGTATGATATTGAAAAAAAATATTTTATTTAAAAATTTGCAACTCGGGTATCAAAGTTGATGATGAGGAATAGGGAGTGAACCCACGACCTCAAGGGGAATCATAACTAAAATTGATTCTATTAAAGGCCTTATGAATTTTTTTTATGTTTTTCTAAAAATCCTTATATTTTATAAGAAAATTATTTTTTTCAATGTAAAGATAACATAATTTTTCAAGAGAGGATTTTTGTGGGGTATTATGTTTTTAATGGATTTTTTTTGAAATATAACTCTTCATTGAATTATGAAACCCAAATTTTATTATTTGGGAGAATTTTTTTACTTTTTTAAAATATTTATGTTTGGAATTAATGTTATTATTTTAAATATAGGTTTTCAAATTTTATAGAGAAATTAATGTATATATTTCAATGGTTATTATATTTTTGAATGAAATATAATTTTCAAAGGAATATATAAATTAAATGGATTTGAAAATCACTTTCTGTGGTACCATATTTTTATATCCATATAGTTATATATTGGAAAATTATTTTCCAAATGTTTTATATTTTATATAAAAATTAATTTATTTTAATGGTTTTTAAAAAAACCATTATAATATGTTTTCACATGTTTTAAAACGCATTAGAGATGAATTTTATACTCACCCCATGTATTTTAATCATTTCTCAATTGATCAATAGAATTCTAACATGAGTTTTGGTTCATTTAAGGATCCAACCCAATTTAAATCAAAATAAATGTTATTATTTTTACTTATAATCTAATATATTTAATGTTTTTAATAATACTATTAATCATTGAACAAATTTTTTTTTTGATTTGTGAAAGACTGTATATTTTTCATTTAATTTTTATAAAAAAAAATTATAGTATTATTAGCACCAAATCTAGAACCTTGGGTCTCAGGCTGTCATAGAATGGAATTGTGCTATCATGTATTTTTATAGTGTATTTATTTTAAATTATTATATGTACAAGGAGGATATAGAACTATTCTATATTTTGGATTTAATTCATAGGATTAGAAGGTGGTATATAGTAGTATTCGATTAATGATAGTTTTCATTCAAGGATTATATATAGCGAGGAAGTGTATTCTCTTCCATGTGTCAGATTCACCTAATGGTTTAATTCACTGCATTTTGAATTCCTTTTTTGTGTTATGACTACATAGAATCATTCATATCATTTAATATATTTTTCATACTGTGTACATAGTCCAGTATTGTATTTACTATTTATATTTCTATTGAATATAATTTTAATATTATTGATGTATTTATGTTATAGAATATAATAGGATGTGGCCTTCTATTTTTTCCCTTACTGGTTCAATTCGTAAACTCTTGATCTATTGAATTTGGTATTGGAGTGGTATACTAGGATCTCTACTGACCCAGGTTGGGCCCTAGTGGGGTAAGTCATTCCACACTATCTCCTACCAAATATAATGGTTATTATATTGGATTTCTATTCAATTACTTGAATGGGTTCATTATAATTTATTATTGATAATTGTTGTTATAGGAAAAATCCATCAATGATATGTGATCTTACAAAGATATTCCAAAATCAAGAACACCTTATTGAAGATTATCGTCCAAAATCTAAACAATTTGGTATGTTTTTAAATCCATCTATAGATGATAAGTGATACTCATTCTCAAAAGGGTACCCAAAAAATCATGAATTCCCCTCCAAAATCTAGATGTAAGATGAAGCAGTTTATATTATATAATGGAATTCATATTTTTATAATGTGTAATAACTTACATAATATAAATAGTTATAAGATCAATATATAAATACATATCTTATATTGGTAAGAAGTTTGGAAACTTTATTGTCATATCCACGATCGGTAAAATTGTTTTTTCCTTTAAGGGTGCTCTCGGTAATCAGGTCCCAAAATATTTAGAAAATTATTTTCAATTCCATGTCCATATAGTTGAAGGTATCTAAAACGTGATAATATCTAATGATCTACCTACACTGGTTAATAAAATAATCAATAGGAAACATTTATTTTAATGCATTTTTTCTTTATTGACCATAAAAAATTATTAACGTGGGGTAACATATTTTTAAATTCGTGATGTAATACCCAATTTTAATGATGAAATATTTTCATAAAATATTTCACCTGAGATATATTATTAACTACCCATTCCTTGAAGTGGTTTGTTAATTCTGATTTCATTTTCCATTTCTTAATCCTATCCACCATATAAAGGGTCTCTCTCACCCCTTATACCTTGAATTAGAGAAGTGTGTCTCTTTTGATTTCTCAAAAACATATAATTTACATTTAAACAGAAAATGAGTACTCTATTAATATCTTCAACTATATCTAGATAAATATTTGTTGTCATACTCATTATGTAAACAATTTCCTTTTCCTTGTGTATATAATGGTTAACAATAATTGCTTTAAATTTACTCTACCCATCTTCACTATATGAAATTGAGATCATTATTTTAAGAAATATAGTTTAATATATTTTTATTGGAATATATTTTTAACATTTCATAAAATAGATAAACTTCCTCAAATAATTAATTTCATAACTTCTTGATCCAACCCTATATAATTTATGCTTTGGTACTTTTGGGGGATTTGAGCAACCATTATCTATTTTATATAACCTTAACTCATTACATAAATTAACATTCTAAATACACTTCCAATGTAATATAATATACATCATATACATCACCTTTCTCTGTAGTAGATAACCATTATTGTCAAATTAAGAGTTACATTCAATACTTCAATGATTTACTAACACATTTTATATAAATCAAATGTGGCATTTTTATTAGCCAATTCCAAAAATAAAAGATAAAACATAAAAACATTCCTAATATACTTCTATAAATACCCTATATACCCATGAAATTTTTTAATCTTAAGTACATTATACAGAATCTACAAATATAGCTTCACTTTTTCATGATTAGTGATGACTCCTTTATTTGAAACAATATGAACCATAAAATTCACCCATATATATAGTCAAAATTTAGAGAATATTTTGTATGAACTAGGTACAATAAAATTTCTAAAATAATATAAATAATATCTCCTGATACACAATTGATATTTTAAAATCATGAAATCATCTAAAAATACTACATCAGTTATTTAAAATTATTTTTGAACATTATTTCATTAAATACATAAACCCTTTTAATGTGTCAATGATTTCAAAATGTCTAAATGAAATTATAATTATTATAAAAAATTTAGAACGAAAACAATAGTATATATTACTAGTCTATTTTGAAATTATAATATTTGATGAAAATTTACGTATTAGAAAACTACTGATCTTCATCAATAAGGGGTAAAAATACTTATGATTTATTCTCTCCTGATTTTGAATATGGTTGTAAATACAAAACACTAAGTTGAAAAAAAAAATTAAAATCTAATTGTTGAAACCCAATATTTTACTTCCATATCTGTACTAGTTCGATATGGTATGAAAGTGAAACAATTATATTTTTTTAGTTATAAGATCAGTATAAAACTCATACTCACAATATAGTGATAGTCCAATAAAATACTTGGAAAATACATCATGATACCAATCACCAATATATAATAGTTTTAGTGTGATACCCACTATCAGCGATTGAATAATTAGGCCTACCATCCTACAAGATATGAATACATTATATTTAATAATTGGAATAACAATACTATCATTAATGTCACATTCTTCTCAAAATATATTAACTACCTCATGAAGAGAAATAATGAAAAATCCTTGACTATGGTATTTAATTTGAGTCTTTTACCACATAAGAGAATAATTTCCACTGATAAAGTTATATATTTTCATCTAGATTAATATAAAATCCTAAAGGTCTTTTTTTATCTTATAAAAATATTATATAGTTGAAATTTTAATCCTTGACCATTTCTTTCACCCAATGGTGGATTAATTCTCATAGCTCCCAATTTAACATGGAAATAACTATTCTATATATATATATAATATTTATATTTACTAATATTAAATAAAAAATAATGAGGATTTCAGTGATCAAGATAGTAATTTAAATAGTATATTTTCCAACCTCAAAATCATATTCTTCAGACAAATCCTCAGCTATAATAAGATTACCCTTTAAATTATGAGGTTTTTGTAATCTACATTGGATTACAAAAGTAAATGAAATGACGTTATTAGTAGTAATACATGGTACCTGCATCAAATTTGATTCCCCTACATTATCCATTCAATATAAAAAATTACCTAATTTATTTAAGGGGCACATATCATTATATTTATGTCAAAGTGAAACAAACCATTATATGACTCTTTCACATAATTTTAATGCACATTAAAATATTTCACCATTAATAAGATTCTAGATCCATATATGAGTATTTATTCCAAAAATCATTTTATTTACTATTATAGAAACTAAATGAATTATTTCCTCATCTAGCACGTAATAGGAATACTATTACACCATGCATATTTTTTTGTGTAAAATTCTACCATAACAACTCTTCATGACACATATAAATATAAATAAGTAGTTTTAATATAATAATACTGGAAAATTTATCAAGTCACTACTATATTTCAAACATATATACATTGATGTTCTCATTTTTAACCAAATATAATGCACATTACAATTCTCTAGAAACATCACAACGTAATCCATTATGTAATAATTACCATGATCAATTTCTTGAATTTATCCTCTTGAATCTAGTTAATTGAATATTTTTCGAACTTCCAATATATCCAAAATCATTTCACCATACTTTAGGATTGTTGTTGGAGTCACCTCTCTTTATCCTTACTTCTTCCATGGTTTTATCTCTTAGATTTCAAGGTATTGTACATGAAATATTCCTCTTCCTATTATATTATTCTTTTATACATACCTCAACATCCATTTCCCCTTGTTTATTTTTCTACCCTATTCCAATATGTACATAGTCATTTAATATATATTTTAGGTTGATTTAATCATGGGGATATAGTTTTTAGGTATTATAGAACAAGGTTCTTTCAAATATTGTTCTTCCTCCATTGAAGGTGGATTATTATTAGTGATTGAGTTAATCATTTTTTAGAAATTCGTTTCTTTAACATGTTATGAGATGCTAGAGTTTCATGAATTTCATTCCTTATTTGAATATACATATGTGTGATACACATGATTTGTTGTTGAAATGTTTTCAATTTTTTTTAAATAGAGCATCGAAGGATTCCTAAAAAAATTATTTTATTTATTTTGAACTAATATTATTATATGAAATGTATTCGTATAAATTATTTGGAGTAACATTTAAATAATTTTGAATATAAAATAAGGGTTTTAATGTATTTTTATTTATAAAGTATATAACCCACAGTTTAATATTTTTATTTAAAGAGTTATTTTAATTTTTAATTGACCCATAAAGGGTGAATATTATATTCTAAAATTATGGTCATTGTTTAATTTTAAAAAGAAGATTATAATTTTGTTTTCAATATTATAGATTAAGGTCCAGTTGAAGCATTACAAAATGAATTGTCCAGATGATTTTTCACCGAATTTTTGTACCCCTTTGATAATTTATTCTTATAGTTTTTGACATGGGGGTAAATTAATTTATTATTTTGTGTTGATGAAATTGTTTAATGGGCTATTTATTAAGAGTGTATCTTATGTTAAATGAAATTTATTTCATATTTATTATAATTTATTTATATGATAATAATTTGAATTTTTTTTCTTAGAATCATTTAGACCATTTGATGTTAACAAGAAATTGATATAAAAAAGATCTGTATGAGTGATACACTAGTTAAGAATTTACTTAAACTATTTACTAGTTTATATCATGTAATTGTAATGATTTATTACATGGTGAGGAAAAAAGAAAAATTTAGGGTTGTTTTTTATTAATTTCACATAGAGAGGTTGTTTTCTAGGTGTTCCATGTGTATGATCAATGATTATGTCATGTTAGGACCTCCTGATCTTCCCAAGAAGCTTATTATTTTATGATGGTATTTTCATGGGGATTATCTTTTGATAATTTATTTTTATCTAATTGTGATCATTTATTATTAGTGCAATTATTTACATATTCGTTGTTTATTTATATTATACTTCATTGATATAAACGTTCCCATTTATTTATATTCCGCATTTATAATATGTTATGATTTACATATTCATTGTTTATTTATATTATCCTTCATTGATATGAAGGTTCCCATTTATTTATATTCCCCATTTAAATTATGTTATGATTTACTCTAATAATATTCTTATTTATGTTAATGAGTTTTAAAATCATGATTTTCAAGTCATGTAGTGACCTTGTTTCCAAAAAGGCATAGAATATTGGTTTAAAAATGAAAAATGTAAGAGATTTGTTTTAATTATACATTTAATTTGGAGAATCTATTTTTTAAATGATGTTCAAAAAAGAAATTGTGATTTTTTTATTAATGTAATTTAATAGGATTTTTAGTGAAATCCTTATGGTCTTGTCTAGCTCACACCATACATATACATAATTTTTATGTGTATATGATACTATTTGGTTTTTATATAGGTGAAATGATTTTGATATTATTCTGGATACAATTAATGTGTTCCATTCATTGGTTTTGGGGATGAAATGAGTGATCTATTATCTTATAAAAATTTCCTGCGGTACCAAAGGTTATTCCATTTTGTTTTTTACAGGGATGATTGTGCATAAATCAATTTTGATAGATTCTATAATTTTATTTTAATTTTAATATATTTGAGGAAAATTATTTTATTATTCTAAATCAAAAAATAAAAAAGATTAATACTAAAGTCATCAAGGAAGGATAATGTAATGGTGACCAAGAGTGTCATTTATGACAATTAGTTTGCAATCATCAAGCAGAGATCCCATGATTGTGTAGGTACTCAGTCTCTCTCATGATGTTCCCTTATTTGATAACATGTTGGTCACATAATTCTCGTCACTCCATGTGTGACTGATAGAAATATTATGGTTGGAATGTTTTTTATAGAACTAGGCCATATAAAACAGCTCTTAGGGGATGACTACATTGCATGGAAGAAAATTTACCATCGTAGAAGAATATTTCTCTACTTATGTGATGTGGATATCGAACTGCCTATATAAGGAAAAATCCCTAACCAAGGATTTAGCCTCTGCACCCATGGAATTACCTTCAAAAAAGTAGAAACTAAAGCCCAAATGCAACGATCCCATGATGTCATGAACCATCCCACCCCCGCTCGTCTCCCCATTCAAGTATGATCCATCCACATTTAATTTCAGCCTTGTATAGGGAGAGACCCATCAAACCCACTGGCCCTGATTGAGTTGGATGGAAACCATGCACAAGAAAATTCCTGAAAGAAATCATCTCAATGTAACAAAGGGACCTTCATTTTTAATCAGATACCCAAACTCCATCATGATAAGCCTCACTGATAACTATAAACATTCGATACAAATCTTGGATCTATAAAAAGATTTTTTCTATTTTTTCCTCAAAACCCAGCAAGCTGTTGAAATAACTATCCTGTGGATCTTAACCACTATCCCCAATTACCTCGACCCATAGAACCTGCTCAAAATATCCTGCTATGTGGGACCAAATAAGTCGTAGAGATTTAATGCAAGCTTCATAAATGTATATATTCCTTTCGCCCAATCAACATGAAAGAACAAATGCTTCATCCTTTCCTGCTGCTGTGTGGTACAACATTGGAACCCAAATGCCAAATTTTCCCCTCTTTTTTGCACATTCACATCCGTTGGTATAGAAAGGTTCCTTAGACGCCAAAAGAGGAATTTTATCTTCCATGGTATCTCCTTAAACCAATACTTCTAAGAACTCATATCCGTCCCCTACTGGAGTAGATCAAGTTCAAGAAATCATGATTTTAAAATCTTCTATAAGGGGATCCCAGAAAATTACAACGGTCCAGCTCATCTACCAAGATGATTCTATCAAAAACCTCTCTTTGATCCTTATTCAGAATAACATCAATGAAGTTCTTGTGTAAACATGACTCTTTAAATGAAATGGTCAGAGCTAGGTATCGTGGAATGTGAAGTGTAGTTCCAGGCCAATTTGAATTAAAAAATGAGATATCACTACAACCAACTGTCGAGCAACCACTTTATTACATTACCTCCAAGTGACTAAGACTGCATCAATAAGGAACTGATAATTTCATGGGATTCAAAGACCATCTCCTAAAATCCTCCCCATAACTATCAAATATGAATTTTGACCATATGGAACTCCCTTCAAAAATATCCTAATCTAACCTTGCAAGCATAGCTTGCATAGACTGTTACATATCACGAAGACCAATACCCCCTTCCAAGACCAGTCTATAAAATTGTTTCCATGAGTCCCAATGACAATGAAAAACTTTATCTTCATCCCATAGGAATTTGTTCATAACATTTTCCATGATCTTGATAGTTACCTTAGACAGCCAAATAATGTACAACACATGCATTAAGATAAAGGAGAGACACTCTTGATCATGGTGGTCCTTCATCTGAAAGAAATGAACTGACTTTTCCAATTGAAAATTCCCTCTGTGGTCCTATTAATAATGTCATCAAAGAAATCCTTTTTTATTTTTCCATTTGATATGGGGTCACCAAGATACACCATGTCCAGTTGGCAGTGTTGAATAAATAGATTTTTTTGGATAGTAGATATGTGTATTTTGGGTAAATTATTTAAGACTTATGGAAGATTAGTTTGGGGGATGTGGTAGGTTTTCAAAGATGGTTCATTACACCCATACTAATAATGTTATATTATGATTTATTATATATAATCATTCCCTAGAATCACAATTCCCATATATATGAGAGAATAATATAACAGGTAAACCTTATTACTACTTTCTTATACCAGTTAAACTAGGTATCACTTTATTGTGAGGTTACACAAAATTCTCATTGTAGAAACTACTTGAGATCAGTATCTAAAGAGTTAACAGTAAGGGATTGTTTTACTCATACCACCTATGACTATCCTAATACTCTCAAAACTTATTATATGAAAAAATACACTACCATGGTCTACTAAAACTAATCATGTCACCCCATGGAAATATATTTGATTTCCACCTCAAAAGACCCCAATACAATAAAGGAATACTAGATAAATTATTGGGATTCTCTACCCTATAATATTTTATAATTAGAAACCATATATTTCACATAATAACATCTAAATACCAATATAGTAATCGTTCAAACAGAAGCATGGATACACAACAGATGGTTACGTGTTAATGGGACCATCAACCTTGACTCCTAAGTTAATATCCTTTAGAAATATTATCCCATTCCTTGTCCGAGATTCTACCAATAATACTAATGATTACAATATCCATGTGGTCTCCTAGGGTTTCAACCATGTGATATGGGTGATATATAACTCATAGATAACTGTTGACCATTTTATGATAAAAATACCCAATTTAATATAGAGAAATATTATGTTATGTGATGAATTAATCAATATTTTATGAATTATATTTATTTCACTATGAAATTATATCATAATAATTAGTCATTACCATGTCTCATTGAAATACAACCAAACCCATCAAATCATCACATAAACACATAAAAAATTATATCTAACCATTGTTTTTAATGGGGGAAAGAAGAATAGAAAGAGATGATTGAATGGATCTCCTCTATAGCTAATATACTACATAAAATTGAAGGTGGATGACCATAAAATTATAGTTATTAACAATATTTTTTAAAACAATTCTAGGCATACTGGTCACTCTATCAGCTTATACGAAGTATATGGTGGTACACTGGACATCTGGTACAATGCCACCATCTAGCCATTGGGAATATTTGGGATATTTCCATATAAATTGTTCATCAAGTACACTATGATTCTACATTACACTCCTAGTTAATTCCTTCTACTAATGCCAGTAAAGTGGCACCTCGACCTTACCTTTTTCATCCATCAGCACCCAAAAAACCTTAAATTATTATCAGAATTTATATTTTATCAAAATTAAAATATTTTTTAATTTTTTAATTATTTAATACTATCTATCATATATTATACAACTTTTTTCCAAATATCCCTTTTCCTCCAAATTCATCACAATATATTAGAGTACCATAATTCTTCCATCAATGGAGTCACATGGTTTCATCTATATGATTGAGTTAATGTTATTATTGTATGATAACTAAACCTGAATATTTTGTTGATAATAACCAACATAAAATTATATAGAGTTTGTTTTCTTCTTATCCTCTTGACATTGAATGTAAATTTCATGTGGACCATTATTTTTTTGTGATATTTCATACTGATGTATTACTCAGTGTTCAGTTCGTTAAAAATGATCCTCGAAATAATTAATGTAAACCCTTTACAATGGATAGATTAAGTCAGACATTATTTTCTATATAGCGGCACTACTTCTCTAATATATATTAAAATGTTTCTTAAGTGACATTATTAAGTAATAACAATTAATTGATTTGTGTTTATAAAGAGATCCATAAACAACCACATAGAATTTTTTTATTGGTTTCTTTATAAGGTATGTGACAAAGTCCATTGTGTTGTTCACCCACTTATATATTAGTATAAGTTATTTTTTCATCACCCCATTTGATTTTTTATATTGTAAATTATCTTACTGACATACCCTTTAAAGAATATTCAATATTGAAATTAATTTTATTATTAACCTTATGTGTTCTCAATAATCTCTATGCATATTTTTTATCCATTGGTGGAAATAGAACATAGAGGGTTGAATAAACTATAATTTCTCTTTATTTATCTCAGGGATATATGAATCTCAGAATTGTGTCCCCATATCATATAACACCATTTTCATCATTATTGAACATAATGATTTTTCCATTCCTTAATTCTTTAAGATTATTTTATATCAACATATATACCTATATGGTTCCTTAATAATCACTATGAATGATGGTTGAGTATTTATTTAATAATGATATAGTTTTGAGTATTTTTTTATTATTCTGATATCGGTCCATTATAGGTCTAAGAATATTGATTAAATTAAAATCATTATTATCGATATGTTGGTGGGGTCCTCTCTACCTAGATCATCCTTTACTTTGTTTTCATTTCCAATAATAGTATTGGATTGAGAAGTCACAATTTTTTATTATCTCCAACGATTATTATGGGAACTTTTTTTCACAGTAAATGTGAGTTTATATTTTGAATTTTTTGGTTATCATATATGTATTACAGTTATCTGGAGTGATAATTCCTTTAAATATTTGTGTAAAACATTACCACTATGATCTACAGATCATGTTTCCAATAATTTTTTTACATTACTATAAAACACTATACTTTATTATATGAATCAATTAATTTTATAAAATCTTCTGTATATAATGGAATTATGAGTACTAGTGTTTTTACATGGCTCTTTTTTGTCTTCTACAATCACTATACACAATCACGAATCTAAAAAATGTTTCTTATTTTCATGTCACTATAGTTATGGGATTTAAAAATGATGGAAATTTTTTACCAAACTGTCAATTTACTTAACTATTATAATAAATTAAAGGATCTCTACCACATTTGTTATTTTGGACCATTAATAAATCACCTTATAATTTGAAGGATCTAGAGATATCACCTTCATTATTATTACATTATCCAATAACGCGACATTCTATAGACAGAATACACATTTATTTTATTTTTTATAAAAAATTTCTTTTTGTAAATTATTGAAAATAGTTCTCAAGTGTTCATCAAAAAAATCCATAATTTTGTAATATATTAGTATATAATCAATAAAGATAATAAAAAAAATTCAAGGAATTTTTTTAGAGTCTATTCATTATCTTAAAAATATTTTTAGAGAACCAATGAGTGTTAAAGGATATACAAAGAAATCATGGTGCCTATATCTTTTACAATAGATAATCTTGGAAATATTTCACATGTCCACATAAAAATGATAATATCCATATAAAAATAACACCTTTTTTATGTAATGAGTCACACATAGCTTCCCATAAAATTCTCCAATCGAAAAGATATGATACATTTTATTATTATAATCTTGTTAAGATAATGATAATCAATGCAGGGATGTATTTATCCATATTTATTATTAATGAAGGGGGTTGGGTAATGCCTTGGTAAAGCACATGGGAGTATAAAAAACCATTTCCATGTTATGTTTGAGTTTCCCATTCATTATTATACTTATATGGGGATATTCTCTATGGTCTCTTATATATGAAAAAAAATATAAGTATAAGCTCTATCAATAATAAAACCTACATATTATGATAAAATTCATTAATCTCTTTTGGGGAATACACACACATATTACCTATCAATGATAATATCATTAAGATTAACCATTTACCTTGTCTCAAAAATTTTAATTATATTTTCTTAACAATGATGAAATAATATTTATACTTGAGAAGTAATTTCAAAATAAGATTCAAAATTCAACATACATTTTTATTGAATTAGTGGATGGATTTGGATATGTAATGTTATTTCCCTTACTCAGTAGTTGATATTATGTCAACAAAAGGAAAACCAATACCTCATGAATATAGTGTAAAATTTAGATAAAGGGTGAATAACTATACTTTATAAATTATTATGCATAAAAAAATTAATAGGAAAGAGTTGTATGCTTGGGATTCAAAGACTTATTCACATATTGTTTTCAATTATATAATAATTATAATGTCACTAGGTTGTTTTTGAATATTTATAAGGAAAATTGATGAACTCAATAAATGAATAGTACTATAAAAATTGGTTATTCATTATTCATGATTGAATAATAATCATACCAATCAAAAATTGATGTCATGATACACCTTAGTGGAAGTAATTAAATAATATCTTACTTTTGTCACTTGTATTTATATGTTAGGTTATTAGTTTTACTTGATATCCCTTAGCTTGTAGCATTGACTTGTATAGAATTCATGTTCCTTATAATTGAATCATTTGATATGGGAGGATAGAAAATAATTGTACTTTATTCCATAATATGGATTGAATAATTTATATCCCTTTAAAATTATGCTTTTTTATTCCCCTCATTTACGCTCTTTAAGTATCTCCTTATTCAATTGAGGCAATACATATGATGCAGGATTCATAAATTTAGATATGTTTTTAATTAAATCCTCTAACCTCCATGATATTTTGAAAAAGGACATGAAGAATTAAAATATATTCTTATCTATTTATCTCTTATCCCATAAGAATATTTGGATTCACTAATCACCATTTCCTATTTAAGATAACGACAAACTATTTTTTTGGTTCATATTAAATGCATGAATTGTTAATAATTTTGAATAATTGGTTTTGGGCTACTAAAAGAGTTGTAAACTAAAATTTTATCGTTAATTTCAATAAATGATTCATACCTAATTATCCATGTCTTGTTTTATATGTATGAACAAATTTATTCATGATTATTTTCATTAATCCTAATAAATTCACTAAACATTATAATATGAAGACTGTTTGGAAATTGTTTTTTTTAACATTTTCCTAAATTCTTCCCATTCTATTGGTTTGATTTATTCCACAGATATAGTATTCATGATAAAATCAATATAAATAACCAAGATCAACTTGTATTGATTTAAGAATTGGAGCATGGGAAATATTTTTTAGAATGATTTTTTCCATTGATATATGATTAAGGGATAAAAGTGTCCACCAAAATAGGGTAGTCAAAATCATATAACGGACATAACATATATTTTACATTCATTTATAAAATTCAAGAACCCCACATGGTTCTTGTTATTATTCAAAACATAAATTATATGTGAATGTTCATCCATGAGGTTTTGACTCTCACTACCATAAAATTGGGTTTCTTATTTGGGAAGTTCTTATTTTATCAATCACATTATATAATAAATTTATTTCACATATTTCTATATTGTTACTAAAATAATGGAAATAGAGAGATAATACCACTCAAATTGATAATCAAAAAAAAAAGGAAAATTATAATATTTAAAATAATATCTAATATATACCTTGAATATCATAACCCAAGACTTTGTAATTATTAATATATGTTATTTATTTTGTATTACCATTGAATTATGTAAGATAGACCCTCTATATGACAACTGAACACATTGATTTTAATTATAATGGACCACATCACACACATAACATTACAAAACTTATATATATAATAGACCCACAAATCTAGATTACTATGTTATTTGATAGATTAAATATATAATAAAAGATTATTAAACTGAATTATGTAATATTTTATTAAAATATTCATAAATTAATTGAAGACCATATAATAATATTATCTATGCAATGGATAACATATGGATATACATAAAAAAGTAGTGAGATGATAATCTTATTAGGGGCATAACATAAGATAATCATTGGGTGATGAATCATAAGATTCAGAAGTTGTAACAAGTAATAAAGAAGGAATGGCTCAAAAACCATCACATAGAAACTTGGAATAATAGAAGATATATAACAAGATCATGGAAAATTTTGACCATCATAATAATGTATCCTAATCATATGACATTGCAATAATATAAGTTGATTTCTACTACCAAAATAATATAATATAACACACTAGGCTCTCTGCATATGCACTATACATTGTATCTCATGAGAAATCAGCATGAAAAAAGTGAATGGTGGATACATAATTATAGAACCACCATCACATCATAATTTGTTCTAAATGTGTCTTCTATATAGAAAAATAATATACAATAAGCAAATACATTAAATGAAATCATGTGAAATAACAAGTTACAAAAAAATGTTAATGGGGTTTATCTAACACTTAATACTATAGATACAAAAGGGATATAAAATATGAGGTTTCCAATGGTTATAATTAACATATAATAAAATATTTTACATCAATAGGTAAATGATATATGGGGAGGAACAGCATATGAACAATTTTGGGGAGAATAAATTGAATGTAAAAGTAATATTTATAAGCATTATAAGTATTAAATTTTTGAAATTATATAATGAGACCATAATTGAATGAATATATATTGAATAGAGAAATATAATAAAGTATAAATAAATAAATAAAAATAAATTAAAAATAGTGTAAGAATAATTAAGAAAGAGAGATGGAGAGAGAAAACATAACCCTAGTAATGGGATAGTATGAGAAAGAAGACAAACATCAACTCCCGAATTACATTAGATGCTCCTGTAACATCATGAATAATATTGTATAAATTATAAATTATATTATATAGAAACTATTTCATTTATATTTTATCTTGAAAATAAATTTTTTAAACTATATTTTTTTATAAACAATGTTATTTTTTTATTCATTTTGTGACTATTTGGTTCCTTACTCCAAATAATTTTTGATATAATGGTAATGGTCATTTCTCATTATAAAAGGACTCATAAGATCCTTAATTTTCATTGCATTTATCACATTTCATTCAAAAATTATCATAGTTTATTTTTTGTAGTTCTGATTCAGGGAATCCATCTATATAAGCTTTTTTGGATGGTTTAAATTACAATTATTGTTAACATTTAATATAATTATCATCAAGGATATTTTATCATTAATAATCATAAAAATAAAATTATATTATTATTATTTATGTTTTACTCAATTGTGAAATAATGTTTTAATAATATTAATGAAATTATTTATGTAAAATAGGACAAAATCATTCAGTTAGGTATTACAAATCTACAATGGGAGAACAATGTTTTCTTAGAGTTTAAAATAAGTACAAAAAAAATAAATATTTTAGTTTCATAAAAAAATATACTAAGAATATAATACTATTTTAAAGTAAATTTTAATAATTATTTTTCTTATAGAAGTTGTAACTGGAGAATTGAATTGACAAAACATTGGGTTTGAAACCCTTTCATGGCTCAATGATCCTATTTTAGATTGTATCTAATTCCTTTTAATGTAAGTGTTTTGGAAAGAACACATCATTATGACTGTGGAAATGAGAGTTTAAAGAGGTGTTTGGGTAGATATTTGGAAAATAAATATGTATTTTACGTGAAGAGAATGGGGCATAGGGGTGGTGTTTATATTACAAAGTTAGAAGGTTATCATTGATTAAATTATTTACTAAATTTTTATTTAGGGTCTATATTATGAATAGTATTGATTCTAACATGTTTAATTTATGTTTTATATAACAAATATATAATTATCTGATATTTGAACACAACCACAATAGAATAGAAAATTTCAAATATATTATAAAAATTTAAAAAAAAATAGACATGTATTTGAATAAAATGTAACACCACTTAAGAAAATTGATTTATCGACTTTAAACTAAATCTTATTATTTTTATAGATATTATTTTAATCATTAAATATATTTTATATTTTTAAATTATTATTAAAAATTACTGAATATTTTTTTATCATAATTATGTCATAAAATATATAATAGACACAAAATAAATAATATTTTTACTATTCACAAAAAAAAACTTTGTCGAAAAATAATCAAGATTCAACCCATGATTATTTTTACTTGATGGATCCAAAAATGATGATTTTATTATCATATTTATATTAAAAAATATATATACTTTAACCATACAAAAAAATTATATATTTTTTAGAAAAATTATTATTTCCAAAATAAAAAATATTTCTTTTACACTGAGTGATTATATTTATTCTTTTTATTATTTTTTAAATATTATATAATTTAGAATTATATATCTAATATTCTTTTAAAAAATAAATTTTAAAAATAGGTAATTATAATATTTATATTCAATTGTTAAAAATTGATGTTTTATTAAATAATATAAAACATAGTTTGATTAAGATGTAATATTTTACATATTTTTATTTACATGATTAAATAAAAAAATTATAATGTTGTAATATAAATATTTATGTATTTATTCATGATAAATGTTAATTATTAGGAATTTCTCTACTCCCAATGGCTGAGTTACTATTTGAACGATTAAGAATTATTTTAATTACCTCTTGTTATTCTAATTCTCATTGAAATTTAGTAAACCATATAGATTTCTCTTATTTACTGTGTTATTCATTTAATAAATTTTCTATCTAGGTTATTTACATCTTTTTTACCAAATTTCAATTTTTTTTCAATTTTTTTCCTTTTATGGGTTTTTACACTTATACCATTTCTAACAGTTCAGGACCCTCTATATTTTCAAATACATTGGATTTCATTAATTTTTTATAATACCATTGTAAGATTTTAAATCATATAGATTAAATTGATCTATAATACGTAATTATTTGTGTCGATGGAATAAAATAGTGTTTTTATATGGTGATTAGGATTTATATATATATATATATATAACACATACATAAATATGGAAATGTTTATATTGTGATGTTTGGGTTGTTACACACTCATTATGGACTTGGGTGTCCATAAGTGATCATATAGTGGACCTTTCATATCAACAATAAGTTACTCACCTATTAATGATGACCCAAGGACTCATCATTTACCTATTTAAAACAATAACAATTATAATAAAATTTCCAAGTGATGATCCCACATTGATTTTTTTAAATATGGAGGCTAGGCCTCTATTATTAAAAGAAAGTAAAAGAAAGTGACTGAAGAGGGGGAACGAGAAAACAAGGAAAAGCCCAAAATAGGAAAACAAGGCAAAGCCCAAAACAAAAACTATTTGTTTAATTTTTTCACGAGTCACTTGCTTAGCCTCCTTTCTTCTTCTTGAACTGCGTTCAGCGCTGCCCTTCCCTGACCTCAACCTCGACCTCTCGATCTCCCCTGCTTAAATTCTCCCTGCTTGAGAGATATTGAAGCCTTTCATAAAGCCTCCCAGAATCTGTGCTCTCAGAGTTAGAGCTATCCTGTTTTCTTTATTTTCATTTAACTGGAGAGTCATTTTTGGTCATTGGAGAAAGCATTCCTTCTACCTCTGTTGCATTTTCCCTATCCATAGTCTCATGGTGCATTTTCTCATCAAGAGAGATCAAAATTGATCCCTGTATCTCACTAGTATCATGGATATTCATAACACAGGAAGAATCATTATTACCTGCAATGGACAGCCCGACCACCACTGGGGTAACAACTGAAGACTGTGTCTTCTTGTAGTAGACAAGCTGGAATCCTTCGTCATCCACTATCGGCTTTGAAGTAGTATGAAAAGATTTAGATATTATTGGAGCATTGTAATATGAAACATTAATACCTTTTCGATTACTAAAGTCATCCATCCTTTTCTATGATAGTTGACGATCCATCTCAAGTTGGACTTCTTCTCTAACATGCTTAGCAGATGAGTCATCATATTTAGGAGTTAAACAAGATTTCTGTGAAACCATACATTTTCCTTTGCTAGATGCATCAACATTGTGAACATTCTCCCCTTCTGCACAAATGTCAGCCCATGACTTCATCTTATTTTCAGAGGTGGAGACATATATAGGAGGTGAGTCACTTGGGCGATCACCCTTCCCATCAACTAGTTGATTAGTTGTCTCCTCATGAGAAGCACCATGTGCCTCTTTCTTCTACTCGGTAAAGTCAGCAGCAATCCCCAGACCATCAATACTCTTGTAATGATCTTTTCCATTCTCATGTTGCAACAGAGGAATATCATTTTTCCAAGAAGAGGCATTCTTTCTCTTCTTGAGACATTACTCACATTATTACCATGAAAAGAAAAAAATGAGAAAATAATGGAACATCGACAAGAAGATAAGTCGTGACCAATAACATTGCAGTCCTTACAGAATTTAGGCATTTTTTCATAAACATTCTTCAGCTCAAAAATAACATCATCTGTTGCAAGCATTACCTTGTCAACAAGAGTCAATCCCAATTCAACCACAACTAAGAACCTGGCAAAGTGACCTAATCGAGTTATCTCTGTTTCCTTGTCAATTTTAATTAGAATTCTAATAGATAAAGCAATATCATACAATATTTTTTGATGCCAGAGTATCCAATTTAGCCCATAAACTCTTACAAAAATTTGAGTTGTAGTGTTACCAACCTCCAAAGGATTGAACTTCTTATCCCATTGACACAAGTGAATAATTCCAGGATTGAGTGTAATGGATCCAAAACCCCAGGCTAGGATTTTCAAATCTTTAGTGGGGAAAATCATTTGGAAGTATCCCCAACCAAGTGAGACACACTTCCATTATGAGAAACCCCAAATCAACGAAATTCGTTCTTTGAGTTCATAAAATTTCAGAGGTTGAGAACATTTAGGAAGAAAAAGCTGAGCAATAATTTAAAAATCATCCATTTTGAGCCGTTCTGAAACTGCAACAAGATCAGCATTAATGTGTGATATGTTTCCTTTTCTTTGAATGGAATAATCAAGCCCACTTTTGAGACTCGAAAAGGAGAATTTAGTAGATTTACCCATCTCAGGAGCACCACTGCTCTCCTCGGGCACTTCACCACACGCATCAGACACCAACTCCCTTGGGTTGCCCTTTCCGAAATCAACCGTTTCAGCCTCCCTGAAAGCGTCTCCTACACCATCTGTAGAAGCGAAACTGATCACACCAACCGCACTGGGTTCCATCACTGCTCTGCGCGGATATGGCACCCCCTCAGCATCTGTGTTCGAAGCAAACTCATCGGACTCCATCGCCTTGGCGGCACCACTCATTCTGTCTATTTCCATCCCCGCACTATCCGCGCCATCCACCGCCACTATAGTCGTATTGATAATGCCTCCCAAAATAGGTGCCATAGAATCTAGAATCCTCACGCAAACCGTATCAGACATCACTATCGCTCCACACGAATCAGTCGCACTCGACACTTCTGAGTTCTTGCCAAACACTACGGAAGCCTCCACTATGTCTGCGCCATTTGAGACGTCCACAACCTTCCCCTCCGCTGAATCAATCTTGACTGCCGCCGAAGATCTGTAATCTGGTAAGCGCGCCTGGCCATTATTTTTGTGGTAATAGTTGAACCTACCTCATGGGAAGAAGGAATCAACCGACTGCACCTCTATTGCAAAACCCTAATTCAAGAAACCTATAGAGAGAGGGTCCCGTCCATGCCGCCTCCCCACCCCTCCACCCACATTGATTTTGTTTTATTTAATATTATTGAAAATAAAATTATAATGAAGTTTTATATAAATATTTTAATAATGATGAATTAGTGGATGATTAGATTGTAAGAATAGTAGGAGAACATAAGTATGAAATCACTTTTTAATATGTTTTTTATGATTGGAATACACATCTAGGTAGATTGGATAGATGTTGTTTGTCATTATTTATATACCAAAAGAGATTATTTCCCTTTGGTTGTTTTGTTGATTAATTTATACTATAGAAAAATTTGATTGAATTTTTGATGTCCCATGGAGAATTTATAATTATAATTCTATATTACCCTGAATGAGAAATTTATGATAATGATACATCTATGTTTCTAAGAATTATGAATGTAATGTGGATGAAGTTTTGAATTTATAAGATTAGAAAAAGAGGATGATGGTTTTTTTGTATCAATTATATTAATGACATTTTTTATAAGATATTAATAAGGCTTAATAAAAAATATTTCAAAATTAATACAATATATCCACAAAAGATAATTAGTGATATCAACGAAACCTGATTGAGATTGATGGTGGATTGTAACATTGAGTATCCATATAAGAATCATAGAGGTCATTAATCCCCTATGTAAGTCATCACAGGTGGAATGTGGGAATAAACTCTTATGGGGAAGCACGATTGAACCCTCATATTGGGTGGCACCTAAAGGATTTTTCTTACTACTGATGGATTTAGATTGTTAATGAAGTAGTGCACATCTAACAATTACTATAATTTTGGACTCGTGCATGTGATATTTTATTCTTCCATTTAAAATAGAGACACAAAAATAATGTATGGAAATGATGTCTTTTAACAATTACTTACCTTAATATATATTATTATTTATGCTAGTTTAATAACAAGAAAATGAAAAATCTATATTGGAAAAGATAATTTTAGAACTAATTTTTCTAGAGAGTTCCACATATTGCAATCAAAGATCTTATTTATTCCATAAATTACATCTACTGTGGTTTGGTGAAAAAGATTATTATGGAAATGGGGATCCTATGTTTTATTTAATGGTTGTTTGGTGTTTATAATAAATTATTTACCTATATGAAATAGAAATCTTGATAATTCTCTAGAGTTGGTCGTGATGATATTCTGATAAGAATAAAATAGGAGGGACCATATCTTGGTTGGTCTTCACTGGTCATCTTGAGAAAGTTGAATATTTTGGTATAGTTGATTGTAGTTTGACATGGGTATCCATATTTCATATCGAATCATATGGTGTGAATGAAATTACATGTCAAATATGGATATAGAAAACATGTCGAAGTCATTGTATTTTTTATAATAAGGTTGAATACACACATTGAATGGATGATCTTGGATACGTGTAAGATTTTATGAAATAACATTTACTGGATGTAAGTAATTGGTTGTATACCCTTACATTAATGTATTTATAATATTCACTCAGATGTAGACAAAAATTTATATAATAGTTATAATAATTTTAAGACCATTGATATTTCAGTTTTCTCATTATGTTAAACTATTCAATACCAGGTACCAAATTCTTAAATGAAAACAAATGTCATAATAATAATTATTGTAATGTATGATAAATGAGTGAAAAACTCATGAAGATTATTTATCCATGAATGAGGTTCCATTATCTCAATTTTCACAAGAATACAAAAATTTATTTTATATATAAATACATTATTACATTGTGGGAAGAAAGAATAAGAATATCATAATTCGAGAAGGTCATAAGACAGAAATCTCACTATAGATACTTTATATTCAATATAATTATGATCACATATTATTTATTTTATGGAATCTAATTTTGGAATCCTATATAATTAATATGGATATTTACAAACCAAATAATGATTATTTTAGAGGTTGATATTAACATGATTCATGGTAACTCAAAAAATGGATCCATATAGATAATATGAATTCAAATAAGTGATAAAGACTAAGAAGTAACCAATGGGTAATCCAATATTAATCATATATAATTGTTGGTTCTTGAAGAAAAATGAGAAAAAGAACCAATATAGAACCTAGAAACAAATGAAATTGAGTTTTAAATATAGAAAGAGAACATTTTCATATATTATATACATTTTAAGAATCAAATATAAGTGGGAGAGTTCAATTGTTATCCTTTTTTATGACTTAAATAAGAAGAAGAAGTGGTGATGAGGGAAGAATAAGGATACGATTTTATGTGATTTGAATTTTATAGAAACTAAGGAGAACGATTACATGATTACTATGGTTAAGTGGAAGACTAATTTTAGTTTATTATTTTTTCCATAAAAAATAATATGAGTACTTCTATGGCGATGTGAATATAAAAGGAGTAGAATAAGACCAAGACAGAACATTAATGAAAAGGAAGAGTCATTATTGATGATGATCTTTCTTTTCATCAATAACTATATTTTAAACTATCATATCTTCAGTATAAATAACCATATAGAAAATGAATGATTTTTTTGGTGAATTGAGAAATATTAAGAGATTATTGTGAGACATGATTTCAACAATAAATACTAATTATCTACTCAAATTTAAACTATAGTGTTTAGTGTTATCTTACAAGAATTCATATCATTCCAAGGATAATCCTTCTAATTTTGAGAGGTGGTCCTTGTAAAAAATTACTATTCGTATTTTGTGGATGTGCTGTATGAATTTATGATTGTAAGAGAAGGGAATAAGAGATCCATTCACAAAAAATGTGATATATATAAAAATAAATGTGATAAATAGTTATTGTTTTTAAATAACCAACATTGATTCCCCCATCTCATTTTAGATTACATCCCTAACTAGTCCCCTCAATTGGTAATAGATCTATATTTACATCTAAATGGACTCTCTATTTTTAAAATTAATTCATTTTTAAAAAAGTAGACCATTTTTTGTTCATTACAAATATCGGTTTCAATGATTAACAATATATTTTAGATAAGATTATTATATCTAAAAATAAGATAATGAATATGAAAATAAATGAGAATAAGTGATGAAAAAACTATTCCTCTCCAGTAGAGGAGAATAATGTTCAATTACACTAAGTAATAATAATGATGAAATGATATCAGTGTGTAATATAGAATAAATAGTTGTTTAACCAATCACAAATATATATTATGGAAATTTTACAAAGGAAGTGTGAATAAATTCATGTTACCATGAGTTAACTGTAAATTCATATTTAATTTCTCTTTATAAATTAAAAAGCATCAGTCGTTATGATTATATGTGAACATATATTTTTTATGAATTGAATGAATTTTTTATTTTTATCCCCAAGAGTTATTTTATTTTATTTGTGTGATTTTTTAAGAACCAAGATAAAATAAACAATCTTAAATAGGAATATAAAAAGATAAAGAAATTTATATAAAATAATTTTCATAACTATATAAATATATCCAAATAATTTTGAGGAATACAATAAGTGAGATTGGATTTTTAATATGGATACAAAATATATAAAATTAGGTCAATACAAGAATGAGATCAACATGAAGCTTTTATAGAATCTTCAATTGATAATGAAATTGGTGTAAAAAATTATTAGTTTAATGTTACGAAAAAAATAATGGAACTTGACACATATCTACAAGAGAGAAAAAAATGATATAGGAATTTTTTTTAATGATTATGAAGTAGTGATTGTAAAAATTAGAATCATAAAGAAATGAGAAATCCATTTTCAATATATAGTTCCTTGATATTTTAAATCACATAAGAAAATTTTCAAACATATGAACTCAATATTTTATAATAAGTGATGAAAGATAATTTTTTTCCATTGAATTTACAAAGGATTTTTTCATAAAAGAACTTAAATTTTAGGAATGAAAATCACTAAAACATTATATGATATTTTATAAGCATACTTTAGGAAGAATTTACCACTCATCTTAAAAAATATTTATTCTTATACAATGTTTTGGAAAAAATGTATATATAAATTCACAATAAGTTTTAAAATAAGATTAAACTGACAGTTATGTAAATGGTGGATAAAAGAAGAAGTGTGAGAACCTTTAACACTATATAATCACTCTATGATGAAGAAAATTACAAAAATCAGTACGCTCTAGAATATAGAAATATCTAACAACATGTCATATAGAAAAGAAGCTCAAGTTTATTTTATAGAAAAACTAATATAGAATAAATTTTGGAATTATTCATTGATAATTTTTTATCATAAATAAATATTAAATGAATATAAAATTTACATTTCAAGGGTGAGAAATATTAATGTTATAAGACATCCAGATATGAAAATGGTAAATCTATAACATCCAAATATTTTTTATGTAATTGAATATATCTGTGATGTTTACAATGAAATTTGTTTTAAAAGTGTTTTATTTTAATTTAATAATGTCTTATTTAGTGATAGATAAGTAATTAAATATCTTTAAATGAATAATTTAGAGATTTACATGGGTTATAAGATGAATAAATGTGCTAAAAATATTGATCCTAATAAGATTTAATAAATTAATAGATTTTTCTTTATCAATAAATAATATAGAGATTAGATTCAAATTGATTCCAAGAATTTTATATGGATTTTTAAATTTGGAAGAGATAATATGAAGTGAAATAGTAATTAGAATCTAGAGGAAATTATAAAATAAATATTATATATCTAAATATCTTCTACTTATTTGGTAAGCAGTTTTTTAAAAAAGAAAAAAAAACGAGGAAACGTGGATGAAAGATCATGCCAAAGGAAAAGAAGTTATTCCATATCAAGAATACGAATTTCATGAAATGGTTTCAAAATATATCATCCCAAGTGGATTAGAATATTTTTTTGTAAGATAAAATAACTAAATAAATAATGCTCAAGGTTTATTAACATACGGCTAACATGTAAAGTTTCTAAAATTTGGATTAATTAATATTTGGATATATTGTATTTTGAGAAAAATGTTTCCACTAAAATATTGAAATTATGTGATTATTTTTATCGTTCCTAATTTAAATCCAAATTCAAAGTGTTGATGTGAAGATATTAAAGAAGGAGTAAATAAGATAACGTGGTTGATAAAATCATCAAAGACATGTTAGTTAAAATAAAAACTATTGGGATCCACCTTATTCCATTATATCATTGTGTTTTGTTTTTATTTACAATGAATATATTTGATGGTGAGGCGATTTATAACTGAGAAGACTCAAGAATAACCATATTATATCAATATTGGACAACAAAGAGAAGAATTAATCATCCTATATTGATAAGAAATTTAGTGTTCTAATGAGTTCGTATTGAATAAGATCACATTTTGTGAAGATAAAGAAGTTGTTAAATTTGGTCAACACCTTCAAGTAACCTATTCTATGTGATTTATTTACATGAAACATATTATAATATATTTATGACGTACTTCCAATGTAATATATATTTTCTTTAGTTTCGCAATGAGTTATAGACAACCAAATAATAAAAAATATGTTTCTTGAATTAATGTTTTAAGAAAATTTTAATATTTATAATGTTCTTGTTCAAATTTTACTGAAAAGGTATGTTTCCTTATTATTTTAACCTTAGTGAAAAAAATCCTAATATTAATGTTTATAAATTTAATCTCAATTATTAAATTTAATTATATTTTTTAATGAATATTTAGAAATAATTTTTGAAGTATTAATATAACATATTTAATATGAATGGTTTTAACCAGTGTGCCAATGTGAGTTCGTCATAATTTAAGTTTACATATTTCATGATGCATTTGTATCATAGTTATAATCATCAATTGTCTTATCCAAAATTTACAAGACAAATTTTAATATAGGTAATGATAGTATCAATTAAATTGATATTTTTAGTGGCTAACTATAATGTCAAACTGAAACCCACCTAATTCATACACTGATTATGGATCATGTAAAAATAGAGTTGAATGATTTATAAAAAATTTATAGACTAATAGTTGATCAAACACCCTCTTAATAATTTTTAGTTTCTATCAATAATAGTGGGGACTAAAATTAAATAGAAATTTTGTGAGAAAAAAGGTAGTGATGGACAAAATAATTGGGGATCATACTGACATATCATTTTATATAGTATAGAAAAAAATTAAATAGGGGTGATTATTGAGCCAACATTTATTTTATTTTATTTTTAATCAATGATAATGAATTAATGATTATTTTTATATTCAATATAAACAATAATAATAATTTGTATATTATTTTTTATTTAAATGATTGAAAGTGAATCCAATAATATTTTCACATTGTATTATGTTTTTGAAGATTTGGGGACACATATATAAAGATTTCATTGATGTCTATTGTCATTTTTCATATGATAAAATAGAGTTAATACGTATATATGTTTTAGATATTCATTTATATTGAAGGAAAACTTGTATGAAGATTTGAAGACTCATTGTGAATCTATAGTGATAATTCTATATCTCTATGATGAATACAAAATTAAAACTGGTCCATCCATGTTTATTGAGAAGTATATTAGAAATATAAATGATGTTTTTTTATAATAAGAGAATAATTTGGTGGTTTTTTTGGTTATGAGTCTATTATATTACTAGAATTATTTCCAAGGTAGGTAGAACACATAAGAAATAAATATTTCCAACTCAAACAAACATATCGACTTAAGTATGTAGGTAGTCACAAGGACTCCCAACCATGATTGATGGCAACAAACCAATGTGAGTAGCCATAGAGGATACCCAGTCATAGAAAATTCCTTATATGTGTTGGTGAAGAGGGATGGTATAAAGAAACACATTTGGAGAACCATGTGTAATCTTTTTATTGTGGGGTGATGCCTATGGGATTTTCCCCAACGTCAATGGAAAAATATGGTTAATTAAGAATTTCACATCGTAAGAATGCTTTCATCTCAGACTTAGACATGTTGTGAGTTTTTAATATATTAAAAAAATAAAAAATCAATAAAATGATGGAAAAAATTATATTATAGACATCAATTACATTCATATTTAGTATTCCGTAACATAGTTAAAGAATAAAAAATGTAAAGGAAATAATGTTTATATGAATTTTGTAAGGAATTTATATGGGAGTTACACTTATTATAAATTCCAATATTATTTTTTATATAAATGGTTACCATTGTTGGATAGAGAATATTGTGTATCCTCGACATACATATCACCATTATATAGTGAATGGTTAGTTGGAATTTCAACTAAAATGTTTTCTTGTGACAAACATCCATCTTGTACACACCATAGGGGAGGTCATGGTGACTATATATAATGACCAATAAAAGAGGGACCACATTTTAGGCCATATTTAGTGGGGTTTACTATGAAAATTTAATATTTATTGGTTTTATATGAATTTATATTTGGGTATAAACCCATCAGGTAAATAGTAATAACCAGTCCATAATGGATAGAGAAGAATAAACAGTGGTGCTATAAATTATTAAAATGAGAATGATGGAATAATGCATAGGGAAGACATTCGATGTTAATAATACTTCATGATATATGATAATACTATCGTTAAAATTTGATAGTACATTTTTTGAAAAATTCTATTATGACTTCTAATTAGAAGGAAAATTGTAGTCATAAGATTTGCATATGAATTTAATGTGCAATAATATTTCAATTTAATTGTTTTGTGAAACTAGTCAATGATAGATATGTAGTTCTTTGATAATAAATTATCACAATAATATTTATCATCATTCATGATTTATGGGGGAATAAAACACAAAAAACACTCGGTCATTAAAGATGCTCTAATATCACGATTCTTGTATATATCATATAGATGTATTTATTTTAAATACATGAAGATGTTATGAAACGAAATTAGAATACTAATAAAATATATGTAGTTTAAATAAGTGATATAACATGATAGTAACTTCATATTTCATGAATTTATTCTCAAATTACCAGTTTATGTGGGTGATTTGAAATTTTGTGTATTTAGGCATTAAGATTGAAATATTAAAACCAATGGTTATGAATAAAAATGTTTAAATTTACTATAATTTATGATAATTAAAAATAATGTATTGAAACTTTTTTATGAATCCAAACATATGGGAAAGGGTGGAATATAACTTATGATTCAACCTAAATTCATCATATATAAATTTATGTTTTGAAAGTTAAATGATATAGAAAACTAATACTATATAGAGAAATAAAAACTTTACGTATCGCAGATATAAGAATAATTGAATATTACATTATATACATAATGAAGTGTAAAATATAAGGGACCAATATCATATGTATTCTTATTGTTTTTGATTATACAATGAGAAGAATAGGGAAGAACAAGAACCTTGTTTAATGAAATATGTTTTTCAAAGAAAAAGTAGAGAATCATTACATGAATATTACAATGAAGATGATGAAGAATTTGTCTGCACAACTATTTACATAAAAAGTAATATATTCACTTGCATACTATTTTGAAAATAAAAAAATTGGGAAAATACCAATGAAACAGATTAATCATAAGGAAATTTCTATTTGTTGAATAAAAAAAACTTTTACCAATACTACAAACTGTTTTAATGGTGTTATAAATAACTAGTTTGATAAGGGTGTGAGATGCACCAAAAAATATTGGGAGACTATTGTGAAACTTGAATTCAAGGATAAACACTACTAATTGTACTCATAAGAAAATTATTAGTGATAGATTGATCTTAATGTAATACCTATCATATAGAGGTCAAGATATATTTTATTAAGAGGAAATCCTTTTAAAATTTTATTACGACTCTTATGTGGCTTCATTGAAGTGTGTTTAATGCAAGAATATGTAAAATAAGAGAAAAATATAAGCATTCCCTAAGATATGCTATAATTTTAATCATAAAAAGATATAAAAAGTATAAATTGTTTTAAGTGTCACCAAAATTGATTCACCGCCTAGGATTATCTAATGAATGCCAAACCAAGGCCATCACCAAGAATGACACATCATCTCTCTACATTAATCCATAATGTATAAAACGTAATTATAATCTAAATCCAAAAATTGGTTTTGATTCCATTTATGATACTCAACTATGAGCACACATATAAATCCATATACTAAATTATATTCCTTACCCATTTCATATATGTTAATTCATCTCCTATAATGCACTAACTATGAAATCATTTTTATATAACTAAAGTAGTTAAAAATAATCAACACTCAATCCCACAAATTTCAATCCTTATGGTTACATATAAATCATTGTTATATGATCCTCTCAACCTTTTTTATAGGATCCCATTCACTCCACATGACATATGATGGCTACTTACCTTCCTTACAAGAATGCAGAAAGGACTACAAACACCAAAATAATGTAAAAAATATACCCTACAACTATGCTAAATCATACGATAAGTGTTGTAGCTCACTATATTACGAAGACAAAAATAACATAATGACCATTTTAGGGTCATTTTTCAACATAAGACATCCCATGTTTATTATACCAACCCTAGACATACCTTTCTAATACTGATCTACACCCAAGTCATCAAATTCAAATATTCACCCACTATTGGGATTTCATTTAAAATGATCATGATTTTAATGAAATAACATAAAAAAACAAATCGTCATGTTTAATTAATTGTTGCACCACCAACATTCTACATATGAAAACCTTGAAAAAAAGGCCACTGTTTTTTAAATCAGTAGCATCCTTATTCCAATTTTTTTTTAATTTTTTATCTTTCATGAAAATAGTTTTTCCAAATCCATTACCCTTTTTTTAAAAAAATTTCTCTCACAATATCTCATGTACATGTAAAATATAACTACATTCCTTGTATTCTGCATGAAATCTTGTAATTTTCACCCTTGACTAAGAGTAAAAAGTTAAAAAAACATCCTAAAATTAGTATTTTATACGTGAATAAAAATATAATTAGAAAAATCAAAAATCAATTACAATAACCACAAACCCTTAGTAACATGGGTTCTCATCATATAGTTATCCACGATGCACAATGTTGGTGAAATCCACAACTTCCAACAAATAACACATCTACCTATCATATGAAAATTAGTATGACAATAATAAAATTATCTAAAAGAATTTTATAACATCGTACAATGGTATTCCTGAATATGATCCAAGCTCGTGCTGTCGTAAGGCCCCACTCATGCCTCCTCACACTCTAGAGGTTGTCTAATGATGGTGATAGTCTATTAAAAACATGCATAGACCATTTATTTTTTATTATAAAATATAATAATAGGTGAATGAAAAATTTTTAGAAAATCATATTAGGTTCCATGAATTATAAAAAAGATATGTCTATAATAAAAAATAAACATCAATATTTTATAATAAAATGGACCCACAATGAACATACCAACACACATCACATATATCATCCACTACTTGATATTGTATCTAAATAGATGGAAAAAATGAAAATGGATACAACCCCACAAAAAAGTACAATATCCCCAATTCTATTCCCAAACATGATCAAGATACTACAAAATGATCTTATGTGAAATCTATTTCCTAAAAACCCAAACATATTCTTATACACATGCACCAAAATTCGTATGCATAGAGAAAATATGAATCATAGTTTGTCACCACAAATGTGGAAACTTATATATTCCACAATATATTCATAGAAAAGAAATAAAATAATAACTAACAACATGAAACTAATAATATTAGGTAATCATGTGCTAAGAAGGACACCCTAACACCTAATCCCACAAAATTCAACCAGTGTTGGCATTCCTATTTTCCATTCATTGGTAGTGTAACACAATTAAAGGGTATCTGAGTAATGTATTCTATCAATATAAAATGAAACATGAAAGATTCCATATTTCATCTAAATCTCATTTTTTTACAATTGTAATTTATAAAGAATGTCAATTTTTAACATATCTAGTCTTATGAAACAATAAAAATTAGGATCCTTTAACTGTTGATTGATCTCCAATGAACTCTAAAAGAATGATTATGTGGGTGGTTTATGTTAACACCCTATTTCCTATAGAAATACAAAATATATGAAACACATCTATTTAAGGTATAACAATTAGTTAAACTCACATGTTGGAAATACATCCTAAAAAGGCATATAATATCTAGACCCATATGGCTGAGAAACTAGGGATCCTTTCAGTTATCCATGATATCATCAAAACTCCCTGAGTTGTATCCCTCCAAAAGATGTAATATAAAACCATAAAAACTATCCCTCTAGTTCAATACCCTACATGTTGAGCTACTAAATGACTATTGAAAACAATATTATCAGGATGAAATAAAAAATTAAAGAAAACAAATCATTATATCCTATTTCTTAGATCCAACTCATATATACCTAGAACCTCTATATAGAGTAAAAAAACACGTCCATCCAAACTCATATTACCCAATCATAACCCCTACACATAACATGTATCTATAATAAACACATTGGATAATCCCAAACACCATTTTCTAGGTTTAATCTAGCAATTCTGATTCACTAATCAGAATTTGTCAAATCACTTTGTAATACCAGACCTATATAAGGGAACAAAATCTTGATCTAATGAAACCAACATTTATTTTACTATTTTTTATAATCTCAGTGAAACCATTCTTTGGAAATTCTAAACCATGAATAATTATTTATACCCAATCATACTTTACACATTTGGTAAAATCTCAATCAAAACTAATTATCCCCTTTTTTCTTAAAGGTAACAAGGTCACTTGTATTAGAGATCCTATATATGACTTCTGTCTAATCATCATTGTCAAACATATCCCAATTACACTATATAAGAGGGGATACTATCAAATAGAAACCATATTCCGACATTCTAATGTTAGTGGCACATGGAAACATTACAGAATGCAATCACACCCTCACACCACTATGGGTGACCAAATTCCGAAGATGTACTAAACCAAATGGTCGATCATGGTTTACTATATCAATTGTAAAAAACTCCATTCTTTAATTTTTAATTATCAGGATTCTATACCAATATATCTTCCTATACCACTTACTAGGATTGAAACTCACTGATATACTTATATAAGGGAATTACCACTGGGCGATGCTTCCTTTATGATATTGAGGCTCATCCAAATCCTACCATAATTTAGTACCCTAATTAAAACCCTCTATGATCCTTTCTTTCATAACTAATTATTATGTACCTTTTGAATTAATCATTGGGAACCTAAGAAGTTTCCAACCCATCAATATAATACTGGCATCACTAGTAGAAGGTTCTACCCTATTCAATTATATAATTATAAATGTTATGGTTTGTGGTTATTTATCTAAAAATAATACCCAAAACAAGAACACAAAATCACATTTTTGAAAAACATAAGGTTACACATAAAGGAATCTAATTACATCGATACATGAGTAACCATAATTAAACCATAATATCGAAATCCTATTCTACTATCATAGAAATAATCTGTAGAATAATGAAATATAAATGACACCCATAGTAAAAAACTCATGTTATGGGTATTATATGACTCATAGAGAATCGTTAATAGTTACAAGATAAAAATACAAAATTTATGTTGGAAAAATGGTGTAAAAAGGGTTCATTATTTTTTCATCAATTCTAATTATCTATCACACCCAAACGACCTATTGAATTAATTTTATTTATCTATTACAAGGTTAAATATAACAAAAAAAAACAAAAATCACTACAGAAAGACATCTAGAACAACACCAATCCGTCGGAAATCAAGGGTGTAAGAATATATAGAGAGATTCATAAATATATATTTCATAAGGCCCCATAAAAATTAAAAATTAGAGGTATCTAATAAAAATAATAATATACACACCAACTCTTTTATAAAAAATGTTATATACCTAATGGATTACTCAAATAGTGAATACTTATGGTTATTCACAATAATTCCAATCCTCATCAATTATAAAATATAACTCACTATCCCCATTTATTCACATGTCTAAATAATATTTTTTGCCAATAACTACACAAATAACTTCCCCAATTACCTCCACTCATCCTATAAGACTTATTTTTTGAAAACAAATATAACCTAATAGGGGTTCACATAAAAACTATGGAGAATACCTGAAGAAGAAGTAATGTAATTAAACTAGAATCCTTATTTTACTTTTTTCTCCACCTCGGTAAATTTTTATTGAAATAGAATGATAATATATCACCAATATCTTCGAAATACTATGATTTTTTTATAATAATATAATGATCTAAATGAATGTACACATCTATAAAGTGGGTTATGAAATCACCATTCATGTGTATTGTAGATTACTGCCTCAGAAATGATATTGTTCGTTCTTCTATGACAACCTTTCATGGTTGGGTATTATGATGGATAAAAATTATATATATTCTATTTAAATACATTATTATACATATTTTTTCATTAAAGCATACATGCCATATTAAAATCCATAATTTAGGAGATCTGATAACATAGCTCATGTGCATGACAGAGAGCCGCCTCACGAAGCAATATGATTCATTTTTCACTAACGCATCGCATAGAATGCAATAATGATAATGTTAATGATTTATTGCGATTTATATTACATAATAATGATATTAATGACATTTTTATCATTATTAAAATATAATATATATTATGGTTTTCTTTAGTTTCAATGCATGTAATGATGATAGTGTTGTTTGTGTACGTTTGGACTACTGACTTCACGAAATGATTTGACGCACATTACATCACAAATTTAATTGAATTATATATATATATAAATATGTAATATTGTATTAGTTAAAATATGATAATTTTATAAAGGTAAAATATTACTTTCCTCTTATCCATAATTATTAGTCGAAAATGGAAATGTAACTTGTAAAGACCCGTAAATTTCAAGGAATTTTTTTTCTTAATTTTCTTTGGAATTTTACAAGAACGCAGTTTCTGACGGTGCCTGATTCCGAGGCCGGGTGTGCCCGGAATCATTTTCTGAAGTTTGGCTCGGGTACGTTCAGTGAACGGACGAGCGGGTTTTTCTAACTTTTGAACCGGTGCCCGGAATCGAATTCTGAGAGCACCGATGAAATCGCAGCGCTGGTATTCGCTTAGAAACGCCTCTTCCGGAGTTGCGTTTGCTCGGGTGTGGTTTTTAATTTTCGGGCTTAAAGTTAAGAAATAAAATAATTTTGCGACAACATTATTTTATTTCACTTAAGCCACTTGGAAGCCACTTGAAGCCACTTAAAGGCGGCTTGAACTGAGTTGAACTGGATATGATGCTATCCGGAAATATCCTACCCCCTTGGTAGGATTTTTGTGAGGTGGGGCCCGCACGAGCCCCGCCGTTTCTTTCCGCTAAGAAACGCACCCGTGAAAACCCGTCTTAATGAAAGTCAACCAACGCGTTTTCTAAATTCTTAACAGACCATTTAATTGGGCGGTTTATTTCGTGAATTAAATGGGCTGTTTCTTTCGTGAATTAAATGGGTCGTTTCTTTCGTTGAATTAATTCAACGAATTGATGGATCGTTTCTTAACCAGTTTTTCAAATTCGTTGGCGTAATAATTAAATAAGACCAACGCTTAACCTCTAGTTATTTTCACTTAAGAAGATTTGGGAGAACCCTCGCAACTTCTTCTCCCTCGCGAAGAACGCGAAGAACGCGAAGAACGCCGAACCCGGAAATCGACGACGCCTTCGCCCGAGACGTTCTTCCGATCTCCGATCTCCGATCTCCGATCACCGACCATTCGAGGTGAGTGCTTTCGGATTTCCTCTCAAGTTCTTTTATTTGGTTTTAAACGAAACACAGATTTAAATATTAATAATTTAAATCTGTTGTTCTTGGTTCGTTGAGCTCGCCGACTCAACGCCGGAATCCGCGACGACGCGACGCCTCCCCGCGACGACGCGACGATCGATCTCTTCCGCGACGATCTCTTCCGCGAAGAACGCCCGCGCACGACGATCATCAAGGTAGGGATTTATTTTGGAAAATTACCCCCTTTTTAATTTTTTCTCGTGAACGTTCTTCGAAAATTAAAAAGCCGGTTTCAATGAACAATTTTTATTTTTAATTAAAATTGTTGGATCATGTGTTGATCATTTTTCTCCCGTTTTTTTATTTCTAACGCGGAGGGTGCGGGCCAAACGAACACGGCCCGACGACCCTCCGCCGTTCTTCGTTTTGTGCGGATTTGGCAGGCGACGACGGAACGTGCTGCAACGGGTGTTTGATGATCCCGCAGTAAAGAACGGAACCCGGGAGGAACAACGGCGCAGACGGGAAGGAAAACGGGTCACCGAAGCGACTCCGGCGGCCCGCGGAAGCCGGAGGTGGCGCGGGTCGCCGGCGCGGCGGCGCCGGCGGCCGGAGGCGGCGGCACCCCGCGGGTGTCCAGCGCGACACCCCGCGGGTGCCGCGGGGTGGTCACGCGGCACCCCGCGGGTGTCCAGGGTGACACCCCGCGGGTGCCGCGGGGTTGTCATGCGGCACCCCGCGGGTGTCTGGCCGACACCCTGCGGGTGCCGCGGGGGTGTCACGCGGGGCGGCGGCTTTCCCCCGCGTCGGCCGCTCGGCCGCTCGGCCGAGCCGAGCCGGACCGGCCCTGGCCGGGCCGGGCCGGGCCAACCGAGTCGGACCCGACCCGGTTCGGGCCAACCAGGGGGGGTCGGGCCGGGTCGGCCCAGGCCCGGACCCCCCGTCTTCGGACGGACTTCGTTCAAATGGCCGTATCTTGAGCTTCGGGCCTCCAAACGACCCGCCGTCAGCGGCAACGCGATCCTTGGATCGAGACGGTCGTTTCGGTTTATCGCACTCAAGTTTCGGAATACTTGGGGTTCGGCCGGGTTGGTTCGTACACGAAACCAACCGGGCCCTCGGAGCGGAAACGCTCATATCTTGAGCTACGGACGTCTGATTGACGTGCCGTCAGCTTGGTTGATTTCCTCTAAGTGAGGCGGATCTTTTGGCATACTCCGCCCGAGGTTTGGACGCAGGTGGAGTGCGGTCGGGTTGGTTTTGCCTTAAAAACCAACCGGGCCCCTGGGACGAAAATGCCAATATCTCTGAGACCGGGCGTCCGATTGACGCGCCGTCTGCGACGTTGAGTTCCTGTTGACGATACGGAACTTTTGGATACATCAACTTCGGACTTCCTGTCAGTTGATGTATCAGCCTCTCGGCTCGTGGAGCGGACCCTCCCGAACGAGCTTGCTGTGTGCGGGAACCCTAGGTTGGCTGCGACTGCTACTTCGACAGCGACGACCGTGTAGAGATCCTCAGAGGACTGCGGCGACGACTGTGCAGAGATCCTCCGTGGACTGCGGCGACGACGGTGCAGAGATCCTCCGTGGACTCCGACGACGACCGTGCAGAGATCCTCAGTGGACTGCGGCGATGACCCTGCAGAGATCCTCAGCGGACTGCGACGACTACTGCACTCAGCGATCCTACGTGGATCAGGGCTTCAGGTCCTGCGTGGGCCCGATCCTGTGTGGGCCCGATCCTGTGTGGGTCACTGCAGAGATTAGTTACCTATCGATCCTTCGTGGGTCCGACGACTTATATGGATCAGGGATCATCTTTATCGTCATCCGAAGAAGTATACCTGTGTGAGCTGAATCTTCTGTTTTACTCGATAGAGGTGGTGCGCTTGGTTGTAGCGGCAGACCCGCGATACTGGAGACGAGCATACGGAGTACGGAGACCGTGTAGCCGGCTGAGACCTGAAGACTGCTCGACCGACTCGACTTGGAGTGAGTCGACTAGCCCAGTGGACAGAGTGCCCAGTATTTGGCGGCAGACCCATGGCGGACGGAGCGCCTGGTAGTTGGCAGCAGACCCGCGGTACTCGACTGGAGGAGTACCTCTGTAGGCTATTTGGGTGAGCGCCCGGTATTTGGCAGCAGACCCTCAGCGGACGGAGCGCCCGGTATTTGGCAGCAGACCCGCGGTACTCGACAGGAGGAGTACCTCAGCAGTCTTAGGTTAGTGAGAAGTACCTCGGAGTCGTGACAGGACCACTGTACACTTCAGAGATGGGGCTCTTCAGCAGTTACGTTTTTGATAATGAAAATCCTGGTTTGAGCTGAATCTTATGTTACTCTCCTTTGTGGAAATGTGTTGAACTATCCTATGTGGATTTACTGTTTACTCTCCTTGTGGATTTGAGTCTTGCTTTCCTGCGTGGATTGAGTTGTTCTTGAGCTCGTGAGCAGAGCTAGAATTGGGGACTTAGGTATATGTATGGGCATATACCTAAGTCGAGTCTGATGTTACTTCGTGATTGCATCTTTCTTTTGTGCTATATCCTTTGTGGATTTCGGGAGACCTTCGGGGGTCTCGGGGTCCTTACTGAGTAGCTTATACTCACCCCTGCACGGGCTATGCCCGCACCTTGTTGTGTTGGTTGCAGACGACGGACAGCGCTGATCTCGGTTGGGGCGTGGAGTAGGACGGTACCTGGAGGTGGACCACTGGGCGGGACGTGCTCGGAGCGGACGTGGGACCCGAGGAGCCTGGAGGCTATCTGTACCCACCCTTCAGGTGGGATTTCCAGTGGACGACACGAGGCCGCCGTCTTTTCTTCAGTTGCTGTTCTCTTTACTTTTCCAGTTGTACTTTCAGTTGGGCTTGTATTCCGGCCCCCTTTACTTTTCTGCACTTTGTAGTTACTTTCCGCTTGCTGACTCTGTGGTGCTTGTTTACGTTTCAAAGGCAATGCCTTCCCTTTTTGTTGGGATTTACGCCTTGGTGCTAGTCGCCAGCCCCTGGCCTATGGAAGGCGGGCTTGGGGTAGTCACGGCACGGGCCCCGAGGACGGGTCGTGACAAATTGGTATCAGAGGTGGTCGGTTCTACCGCAGACTCTGATCTTCCTCCTATGTGAAGCAATAGTGTTTAGCGTATTGAGTGTGGTTATCAGTCCAGGGAGTCCAGTGTTGGTGCGGCGGCCGACGTATCCATACACCAGGACCCTGACTTCTGATTTCTGACTTAATGCCCGAAAACATTGATTGCATGTGTGTTTCAAGTTTTCTTTGTGATTACTTGTGTCAGCTCACCAGGTATACTGTTCTGACCGTGGAATACTTGTTTTTTTCAGGATGGCACGACGACAGCAGCTAGCTAGGGTTCCTAGAGCAGGGCGCGACGACAGCCCGCCGAGCGACGAGGCCTCGGTACAGGGCCCGTTGACAGCAGAGGCACCGGCGATACCTTTACCCGCCGAGCCCCCGATGCTTCCAGCACTGGCAGCTGACGACGCACGACGCCTCGGAGCTCTGCACGAGTTCCAGCGCCAGCGACCACCCAGGTTCCGTGGGGAGTCGGACCCCCAGGCAGCCGAGGACTGGCTGGAGGCGGTCGTCCGAGTTTTCAGGCTAGTGAGGACACCAGCAGACCTCATGGTGATCCTCGCGGCGAGCCTACTGCACGCAGCAGCCGGACGCTGGTGGAGCCTGATGCTCCAGGTACACGATGAGGCCACCCTCATCTGGACGGACTTCGAGAGCCTCTTCCGCTCAGAGTTCGTCCCGGCCACCCTCCGTGCGGTGCGCATCCAGGAGCTTCTTCAGCTGCGGCAGGGCAGCTTGACGGTCGCTCAGTACACGGCGAGGTTCACCGACCTTTCTCGGTACTCGACAGACATGGTACGGGACCCCTTCTTTCGGGCCCGGACCTTCGAGCAGGGATTGAGACATGAGATCAGGGCATCGCTAATCTCTCTTAACATCCCGACCTAGGCAGGAGTGCTAGAGAGAGCCCTTCTGATCGAGAGCTTCCTGGCTGAGTCCACAGCGAGACCTGCCTCTGGGCGGCAGATAGCGGAGTCATCAGCAGCAGGTAGCCGACGGATGACTCATGGCTCCAGGCAGACCAGACCTACCGGTGGCCGACTGCACGACTCAGGCTCAGTTGTGCGAGGGAACCGGGGTGGAGTCAGAGCCAGGCGTGCCGAGAGTGGGCAGTGTTACTCCTGTGGCGGGATTGGTCACAAGGCTCGTGACTGTCCGACCCGCCATGCGGATGATCAACAGTTAAGTGAAGAACCTCCCAGGCAGAGGCAGAGGTTCGACCGTGGCGGTTCGCAGGGAGGAGGCGGACGAGGCAGAGGAGCTGGCCGCGCAGCAGGAGGTGGGAGACGCTTTGAGGCTCTGCCACCACCACCACCAGGAGGTCCGCCCCGACCACAGGGAGTAGGTGAACATGCGAGAGCTCAGCTTCAGGCAGCCGAGGCCTTCGATAATGGAGCTCTGGGAGCAGATGGACAGGAGAGGAACTAGCTCCAGACCTGGAGACTTTTGTTCATGTTGCTTCTAGTTTTGTTGATGTATGTTTGTAGATGCTTTGTGTCTTTGTACTTGAGCTGCAGTAATAAAAGACACCCTTTCTTGTGGCATTTACTTCCATGTCCTCTCTTGTGTTGTTACTAAGAGGTTCCAGTTTTGACTGTTGACTTGACCCTCACTTGTGAGACATCTACTGGAGGAGACCCAGTTACCACACACTGATGCCGACAGTGTGAATCAACCCTTGGAGGCGAGAGTAACGGTCGGATCTCTTGGTAGTAGCGTCGAGGCCTTACGACGTCATCCTTGGTATGGATTAGTATCATCCATCTCGGGATTGACCGTATTAGGCGAAGAATGTGGTTCATCCAGGGGATGAGACCAGGTTTCTCTTATCGGCAAAGAAGAAATCTAGCAGCTCTAGTGGGACCAGAGGTGGTCCGGGCCATGATAGAGAAGGTCCAGGTGAGCACATGGAGCGGAAGGCTCAGATGCATGCTCAGTACCGCCTTTTGTATCCCTAGTTTGTGTTGAAGCTTTACGAGGACGTAAAGCCCTATGGTGGGAGTAATGTAAAGACCCGTAAATTTCAAGGAATTTTTTTTCTTAATTTTCTTTGGAATTTTACAAGAACGCAGTTTCTGACGGTGCCTGATTCCGAGGCCGGGTGTGCCCGGAATCATTTTCTGAAGTTTGGCTCGGGTACGTTCAGTAAACGGACGAGCGGGTTTTTCTAACTTTTGAATCGGTGCCCGGAATCGAATTCTGAGAGCACCGATGAAATCGCAGCGCCGGTATTCGCTTAAAAACGCCTCTTTCGGAGTTGCGTTTGCTCGGGTGTGGTTTTTAATTTTCGGGCTTAAAGTTAAGAAATAAAATAATTTTGCGACAACTTTATTTTATTTCACTTAAGCCACTTGGAAGCCACTTGAAGCCACTTAAAGGCGGCTTGAACTGAGTTGAACTGGATAGGATGCTATCCGGAAATATCCTACCCCCTTGGTAGGATATTTGTGAGGTGGGGCCCGCACGAGCCCCGTCGTTTCTTTCCGCTAAGAAACGCACCCGTGAAAACCCGTCTTAATGAAAGTCAACCAACGCGTTTTCTAAATTCTTAACAGACCATTTAATTGGGCGGTTTATTTCGTGAATTAAATGGGCTGTTTCTTTCGTGAATTAAATGGGTCGTTTCTTTCGTTGAATTAATTCAACGAATTGATGGATCGTTTCTTAACCAGTTTTTCAAATTCGTTGGCGTAATAATAAAATAAGACCAACGCTTAACCTCTGGTTATTTTCACTTAAGAAGATTTGGGAGAACCCTCGCAACTTCTTCTCCCTCGCGAAGAACGCGAAGAACGCGAAGAACGCCGAACCCGGAAATCGACGACGCCTTCGCCCGAGACGTTCTTCCGATCTCCGATCTCCGATCTCCGATCACCGACCATTCGAGGTGAGTGCTTTTGGATTTCCTCTCAAGTTCTTTTCTTTGGTTTTAAACGAAACATAGATTTAAATATTAATAATTTAAATCTGTTGTTCTTGGTTCGTTGAGCTCGCCGACTCAACGCCGGAATCCGCGACGACGCGACGCCTCCCCGCGACGACGCGACGATCGATCTCTTCCGCGACGATCTCTTCCGCGAAGAACGCCCGCGCACGACGATCATCAAGGTAGGGATTTATTTTGGAAAATTACCCCCTTTTTAATTTTTTCTCGTGAACGTTCTTCGAAAATTAAAAAGCCGGTTTCAATGAACAATTTTTATTTTTAATTAAAATTGTTGGATCATGTGTTGATCATTTTTCTCCCGTTTTTTTATTTCTAACGCGGAGGGTGCGGGCCAAACGAACACGGCCCGACGACCCTCCGCCGTTCTTCGTTTTGTGCGGATTTGGCAGGCGACGACGGAACGTGCTGCAACGGGTGTTTGATGATCCCGCAGTAAAGAACGGAACCCGGGAGGAACAACGGCGCAGACGGGAAGGAAAACGGGTCACCGGAGCGACTCCGGCGGCCCGCGGAAGCCGGAGGTGGCGCGGGTCGCCGGCGCGGCGGCGCCGGCGGCCGGAGGCGGCGGCACCCCGCGGGTGTCCAGCGCGACACCCCGCGGGTGTCCAGGGCGACACCCCGCGGGTGTCGCGGGGTTGTCACGCGGCACCCCGCGGGTGTCTGGCCGACACCCCGCGGGTGCCAAGGGGGTGTCACGCGGGGCGGCGGCTTTCCCCCGCGTCGGCCGGTCGGCCGCTCGGCCGAGCCGAGCTGGACCGGCCCTGGCCGGGCCGGGCCGGGCCAACCGAGTCGGACCCGACCCGGTTCGGGCCAACCAGGGGGGGTCGGGCCGGGTCGGCCCGGGCCCGGACCCCCCGTCTTCGGACGGACTTCGTTCAAATGGCCTTATCTTGAGCTTCGGGCCTCCAAACGACCCGCCGTCAGCGGCAACGCGATCCTTGGATCGAGACGGTCGTTTCGGTTTATCGCACTCAAGTTTCGGAATACTTGGGGTTCGGCCGGGTTGGTTCGTACACGAAACCAACCGGGCCCTCGGAGCGGAAACGCTCATATCTTGAGCTACGGACGTCTGATTGACGTGCCGTCAGCTTGGTTGATTTTCTCTAAGTGAGGCGGATCTTTTGGCATACTCCGACCGAGGTTTGGACGCAGGTGGAGTGCGGTCGGGTTGGTTTTGCCTTAAAAACCAACCGGGCCCCTGGGACGAAAATGCCAATATCTCTCAGACCGGGCGTCCGATTGACGCGCCGTCTGCGACGTTGAGTTCCTGTTGACGATACGGAACTTTTGGATACATCAACTTCGGACTTCGTTTCATTTGATGTATCAGCCTCTCGGCTCGTGGAGCGGACACTCCCGAACGAGCTTGCTGTGTGCGGGAACCCTAGGTTGGCTGCGACTGCTACTTCGACAGCGACGACCGTGCAGAGATCCTCAGAGGACTGCGGCGACGACTGTGCAGAGATCCTCCGTGGACTGCGGCGACGACGGTGCAAAGATCCTCCGTGGACTCCGACGACGACCGTGCAGAGATCCTCAGTGGACTGCGGCGACGACCGTGCAGAGATCCTCAGCGGACTGCGACGACTACTGCACTCAGCGATCCTACGTGGATCAGGGCTTCAGGTCCTGCGTGGGCCGGATCCTGTGTGGGCCCGATCCTGTGTGGGTCACTGCAGAGATTAGTTACCTATCGATCCTTCGTGGGTCCGACGACTTATATGGATCAGGGATCATCTTTATCGTCATCCGAAGAAGTATACCTGTGTGAGCTGAATCTTCTGTTTTACTCGATAGAGGTGGTGCGCTTGGTTGTAGCGGCAGACCCGCGATACTGGAGACGAGCGTACGGAGTACGGAGACCGTGTAGCCGGCTGAGACCTGAAGACTGCTCGACCGACTCGACTTGGAGTGAGTCGACTAGCCCAGTGGACGGAGCGCCCAGTATTTGGCGGCAGACCCACGGCGGACGGAGCGCCTGGTAGTTGGCAGCAGACCCGCGGTACTCGACTGGAGGAGTACCTTTGTAGGCTATTTGGGTGAGCGCCCGGTATTTGGCAGCAGACCCTCAGCGGACGGAGCACCCGGTAGTTGGCAGCGGACCCGCGGTACTCGACAGGAGGAGTACCTCAGCAGTCTTAGGTTAGTGAGAAGTACCTCGGAGTCGTGACAGGACCACTGTACACTTCAGAGATGGGGCTCTTCAGCAGTTACGTTTTTGATAATGAAAATCCTGGTTTGAGCTGAATCTTATGTTACTCTCCTTTGTGGAAATGTGTTGAACTATCCTATGTGGATTTACTGTTTACTCTCCTTGTGGATTTGAGTCTTGCTTTCCTGCGTGGATTGAGTTGTTCTTGAGCTCGTGAGCAGAGCTAGAATTGGGGACTTAGGTATATGTATGGGCATATACCTAAGTCGAGTCTGATGTTACTTCGTGATTGCATCTTTCTTTTGTGCTATATCCTTTGTGGATTTCGGGAGACCTTCGGGGGTCTCGGGGTCCTTACTGAGTAGCTTATACTCACCCCTGCACGGGCTATGCCCGCACCTTGTTGTGTTGGTTGCAGACGACGGACAGCGCTGATCTCGGTTGGGGCGTGGAGTAGGACGGTACCTGGAGGTGGACCACTGGGCGGGACGTGCTCGGAGCGGACGTGGGACCCGAGGAGCCTGGAGGCTATCTGTACCCACCCTTCAGGTGGGATTTCCAGTGGACGACACGAGGCCACCGTCTTTTCTTCAGTTGCTGTTCTCTTTACTTTTCCAGTTGTACTTTCAGTTGGGCTTGTATTTCGGCCCCCTTTACTTTTCTGCACTTTGTAGTTACTTTTCGCTTGCTGACTCTGTGGTGCTTGTTTACGTTTCAAAGGCAATGCCTTCCCTTTTTGTTGGGATTTACGCCTTGGTGCTAGTCGCCAGCCCCTGGCCTATGGAAGGCGGGCTTGGGGTAGTCACGGCACGGGCCCCGAGGACGGGTCGTGACATAACTTATGTGTACGTATAGCCAACTGTCTGCATTACCCCAACATACGTCATTTTTCCTAGATATCATTCATGATTGGTTTTATAAGTTCAATTGATATAAAAATATAATAATTATGTCACTAATATTATTATAGAGATGATATTACTATATAATAGGTGCATGTAAAATATCTTTCATGATGGTGCACACATATGAGAATAGGGTAATTAACACCCGAAACATTAACAAACAAGAAACGGAGGATCATATATGATATTATAAATATTATTATGGTTCTGATATAAAATAATGACATGATTAAAACCATTATACATGAGGTAAAATAATTTTCAATAAAATGAAAATGTGAGGTAATGGAATTTATCTCAATTGGGTGTCAATAAGGTATATTGTAGTATTATTCACCTAATTTTTTTATTTGGTGTATATAAAGAACCTTTTAAACATAATATAATGATTAAATCATTATTAATGTTATTTTATTTTCCAAATTTAATTATTTCATCAATGTGTATTTGAATTAAATGTTTCCAAGTGGTAAATAATTGCATATATACATTTCATATCATATCATTTTATTATATTACTTCTTAATTATCATTGATATAATAAGAATATGTGCACAATAACATTTTATTATAATAATTTTTTTATTCTTTATTTAGAGTTATATTTGATTCACATAACTTATTAAATGCTTGATTCTCACTTCAACATTATTATCTTTTCAAGGGTATACATCATAATCTAATTTTTATCGAGGTTGTTTATTCTTGAATTTAAATTAAAATAAATTATTTGATAATTTTTAAATAAGCACTTTAACTTGAACTTATTTTGGATATGAATGTTTTTTTAGTTAATAATACCTCTTTCCATGGTTTGAACTTCAAATAATTGATAAAATGTATTTGTGAAAATCCGACTTCATTTCTCTATTTGGTTAGAAATTCATTTTCTTCCAACACCATATTTCTAAAAAAAATTGAAAATCTATTTTATCCCATCAAATTTTCATTATAAATTATTTTTCCATTCATGATTCACCCTTCAATATTTTTCAATGGAATATTATTTCATTTTCAAAAAAAATTGTTTTTTGATTTTTACTTAATAAGTAAAAACAATTATTTGAACATGTACGATATGAATGGAATTTCAAGGAATCGTGAAAAATAATTTTTTTAAAGAATATATTAGAAGTTTTAATGACTATTTTTAATAGAAAATATTTTCAGTTTTTTATAATTTTCGTTTTAAATTTTTTTTCTGAAGGTTTTTCAAAATGGAAATGTTATTTTTATCCAGAATGTTTTTAAATATATTTTTATGAAAATTCAATCCATCAATAACGATACCCATTTGTTATTATAATAATAGTTTATATTTTATTGATTCCATCATTAATATTCATTGGGTTGTTTTATAATCAATTTGACCATGGAATGTATTTAATTTTACTTCCAAGATTCATTTTTGTACTCATTAAATTTTCCATGAATTATTCACTTTCCTATAGACATTAAATTTTCCGTAATTATAAATATAATTTATCAGGGATATGTTTATTTTAAATACCACGAATTATTAATATATGTGGTGTTAAATTTTAATGTAACTTGATTATGTTTGGAAATATTTATAAATTTGTATACTTTACTCAATATAGATATTTAACAATAAATAACATCATTTATGAATTAAATAGATTATTCTAAAAATATGTAATTATTTATACATGAAATACTCATGTTTTGGAGCTGTTAATGAAATAACCTTGATGCATTAGAAGTCTCATGAGTCAAAATCAGGTTGAAACCCCCTATGAAGATACAACAAGATGTTTTAATCTATATTTAGGATTGATCTAAATGGTGAATATATAGTTTCTAAACCATATCTGCTTGATCCTAGATATTTTAGACCATTGTGAGGATATATCTAGATGGAGTAAGTATTATGTAGATGTGAAACATGACATATGATAATTTATCATTTCCTTCAATTATTATTCAGTTATCATTATCCATGTTATTTTAACTACAATATTTACCGTATATGAATTTCATTTCTAGATTATTAATTAAATAACATGTGTTGTCATCTATTTACCTTTCCATATTGATTCTGTATTATCTTACCATACTAGAAATGTCATTTAAATGACATGTGTGTTTAGTTATTTACATTTCCATATTTATTATACCTTATTTATTCATGATTGATTTTTGTTCACATAAACATTACATATCATTTTTATAACCCTTATTTTCATTCCTCTAGGAATCCATGTTGTGTAGTGTGTTTTATATATAAGGATATAATAGAGGGAAAAATGATATTATAAAAAAATTTAATCTATGTAGAAAAATCTAATATTGGAATCATGTTTTTATCTAGTTTACCTAGACTAATAATCTATTTTGTACATTAGGATCTTATTCGTTTTATCTTTTGAAATGTAATGAATCATGGAAAGATATCCAAGAAACTAGGGCTAGAGTTTCTATATAAATTCATATCCCAAATGTTCATCAAAAAATAGACTTCATTTTTTACTTTATCTATTAATGTCAATACAGTGCACACATCCTCAACCTAGTGTTTATCATTGAAACAACTTTTGATATTTTGACATGATTTCTATCCTACAAAAAAAAACAACTAAGCCTCAAAACAATATTTAGAAAAAAAATTGAAATTACTAAATAGTTTCTCAAAATTAATCACTAACCATTTCTATAATAGAAAAGTATATCTTTTTTCCATTCTTTACCCAAAATATAAACTCAATTGGATCCACAGTCTGACACCAATGTTGCATTATTTCAGCTATTTCTTACATTAGTAATAGTGTTTTTAATAACATTGCATATTGTTCTTAAATTTTACATTTAAAGGTGTTCTAAAAACTGAAATAGTAGGAATCCAATTTCACCTTCCTGCTCACTGAAATTACAAAAATAATGAATCCATGGTTATTCTAAAATGATATGTAAAAATTCAAAACATTATAGAACCATCTTGAATATTCAAGAGTATTCTTAAGGTTTCCTTTCACAACCCGAACCATGCCAAGGATTGAGATTCCACAACTGCAATCCCACCTCCACCTACTAGGATGTGTTAAAAAGCATGAATGGAATAAATAAATTAAGGATACATTTTCCAATGTATCTGTATCCACACAGACATTCTAATAGATGCATAGGTTCAGATGGAATGAGTGAAAGATTAAAAACATGTAAATAATTAAAGGATGCATTAATAACCTATATAGTGTACAAATATCTGATAGTGAAATGTGAAAATTAAGGGGATAAAATACATTCCCAATCAAAAAAGTGTTCCATCATAAAAAAGATGGAAACGTAAACCACTAAGAGAGCCTAGCTTCTGAATCCCAACAAACGACCACTATAAGCAATCCAAATCACCCAATATCCCTATGCACCTCGGAATTCACTGTCTAACTACCCATTATCTTCTTAACACATGACACATGCATTAAATGATCTTTCACAAGTTAGTAAAAATATACCTAGTTGGACACCCTGAAAGCTAAAAAGGGATAATTAAGATATATAACAGGAAATAATGGATGTGGATACAAGATATATCCAATGGGAATAGGTCAACCCATAATAAGAGTGAAAGAAACTACATGAAAACACAAGGGGATCAACATGGTTAGTATATGAACTACACGTCGAGTCTCTTCCACATATATTCAGAGAGTAGAATCGTACAATAATGAGAAGGTAAACATGGAACGCACATGGCATACCCCACACATCATTTCCTCCAATGTAAAGAGAGTAAAAACATTCATGGTGTGGATACAAAAGAATATATATATATATGCTCTGTCAAAACAATCCCAAATTATTGAGTAAGGGGGTATCTATATCACATTCCAACCAAAGAATAATAATAGCCAACAGTTCCAATATTCCATCAATGATGGACATCATCTCATGTGTATACCCAGAAGTAACTATATAATCAAACTACGCCTCTACACTATGACATGTAGTAATGGGGAGAAAATATATAGGTAAGGAACCCATGCCCTGGTACAACAGGAGGGTTCTACTTTAGTAGTTGGTGAGGAACTCCAATGGCATACTCTAATGGAAGGTACCTCTCAAGAAGGTATATGTAGAGGATATTTGTCCATACCTATGGGAAATCCCAATCTAGTAACATATCGAGGGAGCCAGAACCCAAATTTTATTTAGGGTTACATCAATATCTATAGAGGATTCCACTACCCATCTATACTAGAGGGTCCATTTGGTATCCATCGATGATTCCACTTCCCTAGTACAATGGAGGGTCAAATCAGTATCTGTTGAGGTTTCTACCTCCTAACTTTGATGGAGGGTAAACTCAGAATATATCAAGGGAACCACTGCCCAACTATTATGGAGGTTCAGATAAGTATATGTTGAAGAAATCACTACCCCTCTATACTGGAGGGTCAATACAATATCTTTCATGGATGCCACTATCCAGCTATGCTGGAGTGAAAACATTTTATTCATCGAGGATTCTACTTCCAAGCTATACTGGATGATTAAATTAGTATCCGTTGGATACTAAAATCCCCAGCTATGTTGGAGGGTCAACTCAACCTCCACCATGTGACAATGTGCAGTACCTCCACTCAGAATCGATGCCATTACACAACACATCATCATCACTCTCCAACTGGGAAAATAGTGATCTCCAATATGATCACATACCACCTCCAATCACTAACCTGTACTCATAGAACCAATCCAATCCATTCACAAAACACCATACCACACAATTATATATACATTGTCAAACCATCTATCCATATGTCATTCATGCCACCACAATGAATCCAAGGGTTCGATCAGGCTCAAACCCACCTCGGTAAAGTGGAATTGTGACCTCGTGGTACAAAAATGAAGACTGAAAACAACAGTAGGGGAAAGTCATCTATTAAAAATGAGATAAAACTATTTGGACAATCCTACTTGGCCAATTATTTAATAGTGGGAAAATGGGGTGATAATCATGGAATTGATATGAAATAAATTTAATGAATAATTTATTTTAATACATGGACTTATTGAAAGATTAATTTAAATGCATGTCAAGGAAACAAATTTTATCATGATCAATATTTTAATAAAAAAGTGAATAAACCCAAATTGACAAATCCTTACTCGATTATGGATCGATAATTGCTGAAGAACGCTTCCTCTAGAGATGAAAAAGATCCCCTATGTTTTCCGCCTTTCGATTCACCTCGAACCGATTACTGGTCATCATCCGGTCTAAATCTACTAGCAAAGGATGATCTCATCCTCTTATTAGATACCCAAATGGTTATGTGTCCAACCCTTGTATAATTTTCATAAGAGTGTGTTTATAGATGATTTAATTAGTTCATTTAATATAAAAAAATATTTAATTTTTTTTAATTAAATGTACCCACCAACGGCTTCTTCATCCGAAAATCCCTTTCCTAACATCTTTAGGTCACACATAAGGTTAAAAAAGCATTTTGAACTCAATGGCAGTCTAATATTTCTCATCCAAGTCTACATTTTTGAGTAATTTGGGTCAGAGTTATTAAATAAATTAATTTAAATTAATTAATCAGTATAATGCACCTACTAGCAGTTGAACCATCAGAATATCCCTTGAAGGCCAGCATTTGGTCACTCCAAAGGTACAATCCATGATGCAGATTCAATCTTGGTCTAAGATTCATGATCATGGACTCCTTGTAAGATAAATTCCACTTTTTTTAGAAACTTTGTCATGTATAATGAAAATATATTTAGAAATATTATAAAATTAATGATAGAATCATATAGCCTTTGAATTGGGTTTTACCTCAGTACCTCTCTCTAAAAATATTTCATAGAATATTTCAAAGTCTTACACAAAAAACAGGATTCACTATATTTCGTGAAATCCCCCATGACTCCTCCCTTCATCAAAATTATTTAAATTTAGATAATAAAGAAATTATATAATTATTTTTTTATTTGTTAGATATTAAACTAATTGAAATATTTATATAAAAAATTAAATATATATGGGATTTACAATGTTATTTAAAGAATATATTGTATAACTTTCTAGTTGAATGTTTATCTCAAAAACATTTATGAAATTTCAACCTGATAAAAAACATCACTTCTATACTTTTTTTTATTCAAATGACTCTATCGGATCATCTTTCCTCATATCTAAACTTATTTTTTAGGAACTTCCATCAGATGGATGTTTTTCTGATGGATATTTTTATAATGGAATATATTTATAAAAACACTTCATAACTATGAAACTAACTCAATTCACTCATATTATAATAAAACCATTGTCACATGATCTTCATACATACTATTATTATAGAATCTCACTTTTTGTTTAAGATTATTAAATACATTTTTTGGATCATCTAAAGTGTCTAGTCATAAAAAACATATCTACCTAGTGACATACTGGGATCTACTCCTTCTTTTTATATTGAATCAATCATTATTTGTACCTTTGTTTCTAAATTGATAAAAATTAAAATTCCCCCATCTCAATTTTTTTACTTCTCCCAAATTTTACTTTATAAATACGAGTGGAAGACTTTCATTTTTCAAAACCCATTCAAAACTCATAATTTGGGATTCTTATTATTAATTTTCCGAGTGGCATGAAATCTTCCTTATTACAAAACATTGGTCCAAATATTTTGAACATAGTTTAGTAGTGAAAATATCAATTATTTTTTCTAAGGTGATCTTTTTCTGGTAAAGCGTGTGTTGTGAACATTATTTGGTAACAAAGTAGATCATCACCATTGTAAAAAATTTTGGATCATGAGATTTTCATGAAGCTCAGAACATTTTTAGTCACTTATCACTATCTTCCATTTCATAATGTTATTTAAAAATCATACCGAAAAATTCAAATTTATTTAAAAAAAATCAGAACAAATCTATATTGACAAAAAAACAAATTTTTGACAAAAATAAAAATGTATCTCCCATCTAACATTTTGGATATTTGGAAAACATTCATAAAAAACATAACTCATTAATTTTCATCACCCAAAATTTTTCATAACTTTTTATTCAAGCCAATAATTGTATTAAAAATTCTACTAAACCATACACTTTCTTATAGAGAAATTCATGACACCACAATATCATTTAATGTAATGTTTTTGAAAGAAGTGCTTCCCTTATTGAAAATAAAATTGTTGGTAATGTTAATATAAATCCCTCTTAATTTTTTTACCCTCTAAATTTTTCAATCTTTCCCTATTCACTATTATTCTTTATCTAGGTAATTTAATGATATACATGGCTTTAGATTATGTTTTGAATGAATCTTACTTACTATACCACTTTGTGGAATAACATTACTCACCCCCTTTTAGGAAAAAATTGTTTATACTCTCCCCCATTTCCAACATAATCTAAATAATGGTTAGGGGCTTCTTTAATAGCTTTATTAAGTCATTGGTGAAGGATGAACATGATATTTTAGTCAAAATTTCCCAAATCCTTTTTTCTCTAGCTTTTATGAAAACACTAGAAATTTGGTACAATGTTGAAATATATTCCAAAATAATATGCCCCCACAAAATTTATCATTTATAAAGTGATACTTTACATCAATATGTTTTGATCTCAAATGGTATATAAGATTTTTAAAATTTCCAAAAACACATTTATTATCACAAAGAATATTCAATAGTGTAGAAACATTAACTTTTAAATAATCTATCCGATCTTTTATCTGAATCATTTATATACAAGCATTGGTGGTTGAAAAATATTATTCTTACAATGAAATAAATGTAATTGAACTATGTTTCTTACTATTCCAACTCACAATTAATCCTTCTAAGATAATACATCACTTTAATTTGTATTTTATATCTTTTTAATATCCAACCCAACATATATCCTTGTAGATACTAATATTCATATAAAAAAGTATGCTTTACATATATGGCCATTCTATATAAAAGAATTATTTTGGCTTCCAGAATATGAAATACAATTTGGTCACTCAGATAAATAACACATAAATTAACAACATAAACAAAGTATTGAATTGAAGCTATATGATAGAGAAAAAATCCTACCGTCTTCTAACATCCTATATAGTTAACACTTTTTGGTCCTTCATCATTAATCACCTTCATTCCAAAAGAAATTGTTTTAGAATATTCTTAGGATTCATCCATTATAAAAAATTATAAGAAATCACTGGAATACATTTCTTCGATTTAAAAAATATATCTCCTTATGATGAACATTTAAGTATAGAAAGAATGTTAATTCTTATGAGTATTGGAATTTAAAATTTATTGTTCATTTTTTAACAAAGGAATTATATTCCTTGTTTATATCCCCTATAAAAATTATGTCACCATCATAAACAATATAATTTAGGGAACTTGTGTTCATCTCCATGACATAAAATTTATTTCCATATTTTATGTTAGAAAAGTAAATTTTCATCCATATACTATCATGTTTTGAATACTAGGATTATGGATCTTGTTTCAACCCATAAAAGGATTTACATAAATATTAAATCAAGGTTCCTTAATTTTCATGCATTAATCCACTAGGTTTCTCAATATAATATTCTTCCCCAAACCCTACACTTATTGAACATGACCTAAAATCTATATAACAAATACTATAACAACAATGTGAACCAACTTCCAAGAATATTTGGATAGTTCCAAATCTAGAAACCATGGAAAATGTTTTATTAAAATACACACCTTACACATAATAATAACCTTCACAAAGTAATTATGCTTTGTTTATTGTAGCTTCCCCATGTGCATTCTAATTTTTAGCAAAACTCCCATTTTTTCAAATAATTTTTTTTCCAAATAGTCCTAAAAACAGGTTCCCAAATATATTTTTTCACTATATGTTGGAACTCATTATTCATATTTTTAGACCATTATTCATGTTTAACAACCTCAGAAACTGATCCTGACTCATCGTATGAGATAAGTGGTGTCTGATTTTATAATCTCAACTTTCTTCTAGACTAATTTGGATCTTTCTAAAATCCCATAATGTTCTCATATTCAACCTATTTCTTTTGAGTAAGAAATATTAGATATTTTATTTCTACTTATCTTTCCTCATTACTTGATTATTCTATAATTTTGAGTACCACTTTTACATCAAGTTCATCTTAAAATTTTGTATTCTCATCAAAAGTCTTCAAATTGTCTTCCTTAACATTTTCAACAATTTTTAGTTAAGGATGATATATTTTCATAAAAATTAATATCCTATGACTCTATTAAATTTTTTAACATATTAATTCAAATATTTATTTCTAAATATCGTGGGTTAATATCCTAGTAAAATTATTTCCTGATCTTTTTAATAAACATATGCAAGATAAATAATTACTAACATTATTGTGTGGGGAATTCCAAAATCATTGAATTATTTATCTGATTATTTATATATACCATATTTTATAAGAATCCATGAATCATTATATAGAACAAAATATATTTTTTACCTAAATAATAATACTAACAATATATCTCTTAAAAAACATAGAATATTTAAACTGATCTAGCTTATTTATTATTGTTTCCCCTAAATAATTTTTTTTCATTTCTACTACTCTATTCTATGGATGGGTGTATGAAGCATTTTATTGATGTTTGATTCCCTATTTGTTATGATATGTTCCAAAATAATTTCATGTGTACTCCTTTATTTTATCAGTTTTGTGATTTAGAATATAAACACCCTTATTTCTTTCAAAATTTGCTCTAAAAAATAGTAACATTTATTCAGCCCCATATTTACGATTCACAAATATAATGTTTGTTTCAAAGTAAAAAAAATAATTTTTAATGGATGTCTCATAGAGCCACAAATTTCTCAGTGAATAGTCTCAAGAATTATGTTAGATTGAATTATAACTCTCTCATGAATATTACAGATAATCTAACATTTCTAAAATATTGTGAAAACACCATATTATTCTACATTAGGTGGTGCTATGTTTTTTCTAACTTAAATGTTTTATCATAATTTTCATTCTAGGATTTTCATGTCTCGATGATACAACTTATTTTCATCTTCAGGAATTAGGTAACATGAGTTACAAATTTCTATAATTTGAGGGATATTTTTCTTGTTATTTCTATCCTAGTAACAAATTTTACAAAATTTTAATTTATGATGATATAATGATATTACCTAAATATATCTTCCTTACCATCTAACAATGTTGGTTAACAGTTAGTATTTTGTTTATGAGTCCATAAACATTCGATTATCACTTATTTTTTAGTTTCTCAACATCAATATCACATATTATTATTCCTATGATTTTTTATGAACTATAATTTATGAATATAACTTCCTTGTCATGATTTTCAAAAATCTCAATATATCCATGTTGACACTAAAATTTGGAGAAGGCCAGCATCAAAAGGATAGCCATCAAAAAAAGGTACCCGGGAGAGTCAAAGGATATTTTGGGACCCGGTAGGACGTTACGTGCAAGTTTCGTAGCTAGCGCACAAGCGGACCCCGACGCACAAAATCGTGTGCGCAAAAGATGACATCAAGGGAGACCACATCCATTTGTACACCCGAAGTTATTTCACGCGCGAGGTTGCACACTTTGCTCCTTTTCATGACAAGGATAGTGTCAAGGGGGAACTTGTGCACAAGACCTGTTTGCATGCTCAAAGAGATGTCAAGCTCCTGGTTGCACGTAATTCCCCTTTGTGCGCAATGGATGACATCATTGGAAATCTTGTGCACAGTGCCCCATTGTGTGCCCAACCTGATGTCAATGGAGGGCTTCCACACAGTTCCCATTTTCGCGCCCAAAAAAGCATCAAGAATGGGTTTGCGTGTGGTTCCCCCTTGTACACACCCACGAGGACATCGGCTATTAAATGAAACATTCCTACTACCCTTAGGGGACATGAAGAGAAGATAAAGCGACGCACTGGGGTGAAAAACTACCACTTCCGTGAGCCAGTGAAAAACACCATGGCCTTCAAGTATTTCATATTGTGTGATAGATCCCCCAATGGTCCTCATTCTGGTGGGCCCTCATGGGCTTGATCATTGTTAAATGCTTTTCTCTTGAAGACATTTTCACACAAGAGACCCTATTTTCATGCAAGTTTCTCCTGAATCCAACCTCTCTTGCGAGCATCCCCTTCTAGTTTGCGAATTTACCTTCCATATTATAGGAAATCCAACCATGTTGCATGCACCCTTCCCTATTGTGTGCAACCCTTCCATCTTGTGCTGACTCTTCCATCTTGCACGCAGACCTTTCGTCTTGTGTGAAATCCATCCATAATGCGCTCCGACCTTCGATCTTGCACCCAGCCCATTCTCTTGTGCGTTCTCTATGTGTCGTCTTCTTATTAGGGTATCATGTCTTAGCCCCTCTTATATTCACCACACCTATGCCACACACTCCCTTTCTATGCGGTTCTTGACGTTTTCACGAAGCGATTTAAAAATCTCTTGGGCAGTGCCTCACAGTGCATTGCTTCGCCTCATGCTTATTTGCATACACATGCTAACGACTATTGCTTCTTCACATAGCCATGATAACATGGAACCCTCAATAAATCACTCGATAATAGAAATTTTCATGGCATTGATGATGCCATCCCTTCCCCATGGGGCGAAGGTATCAGTTATGTATGTCCTGAGGGGTGCAGAGTGAACTCGCCTTGTCTGAGCTATAGGCTATTAAAGTTCCAAGAACCATCATTCTCAGCACATGACACTAAACAGTTACCTCACCCCATGCACCGTACGTAGGGTTCTCCCACCTTGGACATTCGGAATTTCAATTGGTCTCTATTGGAGTGAAATCATTCCTCACATGGATTGAGATCCTTTTTATTAGAGTGGTGTTTGTCCACTAGGATAATGCAACCACTTTGGTTTAATCCCCACATCTTTCATATTGGAGGTAGTACCCCTACTCATCCTTTCATTTTCAGTAACAAAGACAAAGAGGAGAGATGATAACAGGGACCCCCATTATCATGTCCCTCTCCCTCTGGGCTATGTTTCCACCTAGACCTCCACCATGGAGTAGGTACCAATCTCCATCTCACTGGGCTGCTAACCATGTGTAATCCCTTATTTTATCTTTAGGCCACTAACCACGCGTAAGCTCTCCCATCCACTTCCCACTGATGTACCTTCCGTGAAGTGATTGGCATGCCTTTGTTTCCTCTTGTTTTTCACACCGAGCATGACTCACATGGGCTTAGAGTAAGCATCGACCATGAAACCCTCACGGGGAAGCCTAGAGTCTAAGCCCCAAATACCACATCAACAATGTGGTCTTTGATTGTTTCGAAGAAAAGGTACATAGGATTCCTCCCTTAGGATCAAGCCCAACACACATTGGTTCCGACCCAATTCATGTCACCACCCACTACTCCTGATTTACATGGTTTTTGATTCTTTCGAAGGCAAGGTACACATGAAGCCTCCATGAGGTTCAATCCCAACACCCATTGGTTCCGAACCCCTTCATTTTGGTGCCCACTCCTCCTAAAATACGTGGTCTTTGATCCTTTCCATATAAAGGTATATAGGAATCCTCCTTAAGTTCTATGCCCCACACTCATTAGTTCCGACCCTTTCACGTCAGTTCACTACACCTGAACTATGTGGTCTTTGATCCTTGCCAAGGTAAGGTATGTTGGAAGCTTCCCTGAGGTTAAAGCCCAACAACCACTAATTCTGACCCATTCACGTCAAACCACCTTCATCCTACATGAATTTAAACCACATTCCCCCTTTTCGTCCTACATGACGTTAAAATACATCCACCATCCCAAACTATGTGGGATTTGATTCTTGTCTCCTAGACCTCTTATGTAGAATGCCTCTATAAGGATCAACTCCTTCCAACGGTTATCCATTGATACCCCATCCAGGAGTAAGCCATTATGAAGCCATCCATGGGTAAGCCATTCTAACACCATCTAGTGGTAAGATGTTGTTCTCCCAATCAACGTTAGGACGTTGAAGTACCTAATCGATCGTATTCCATCTTCAGACGATCTACATGGACATTGATTCCATGCCATGAAGATACGTAGGAAGCCTATTTGAGGTTCAATCCAATCACTCATGATTAAGCTTGATTTACCTATCAATCCTATGTGTTTTGGGAAGGTCATTCCCCAACCTAGATGTTCCACTTCATCTGAGTCCCATCCATGCGTCCATTTTTAATGTTTTTCCTCCTTGAGTGCCCCATAATCTCATCAAACTACACGGGATTTGATTCCTAGCCATGGGGATACGTTGGAAGTCGCTTCAAGAATCAATCCCAACATCACTATCTCCCTCATGTTGGTTCCATCTCATCTCTCTCCACTCCATTCAACTCTCCACCATCCATCTTGATTCTTACCCAGTCCGCCACATCCCAGTGAGATCATGCCAATTAATCATCTAGCATCAGTGTTCCCTAAAGGGGTTGGAGTCATCTGATCCACTCTAGATAATGTTCTAATCTGTCTGATCTTTCTCCACTAGATGTTAAACATATGGAATACCCTCTGTTAAATAGGTGAAGATGAGGAAAACCTCATATACATTCATGTGGCATATAATTCCTGCATTCGATGTGGGATGCCTTGGGCTACCGCACCCTCGAGAAGCCCTATAGTAAGGAGAAAAATACTAGACGTACTAGTGTTCCAGCGCCCAGACAGGCCAGTGATGTCCAACGAGACTACTCCCTCGACCAAGGGGTACTGCCCTTATGATACCCCTTGGACTGTCCCAATAGATGATGTGTAATTAACCGACATCCACGAAGACATGGCAAGATGAAGAGTTTGATGAACAAAATCTTAGTCTATAAGGGAGACCCAGACTAGGTGACGAGTTTTGGGGATGAATCCATGAAAGGAACAACCAACATCCCATCATCCTATTTCGATCAAGGAACTAATGTCCATGAATAAGCAACAGATGCCACCTGCCTTTGGAAAGCATGAATGTGGGGGCATAGTCGTGCATCCTCCACAAACGAATGCCTGCGCCCCAGCGAAAGGGTCGTAAACAGAAATAGTGAACCTGACATGAATTACTTCTCCTCAACGTTGAAATTAGTAGTGTTTGAGACATCAATAGATCAGCATGTCACCAGATCTAGTTATCCAGCACTAGTTCCTACTAAGAAAATAGTGGGATTGGCGTGATACTCGCCAGATGTTGGGGTAGTCAAAACGTTAGACATCCCTGTCTACGACGTTATCAGTGTGGATCCATCTTACCAGCCATAGAATATGGAATGGAGTTGGGGAAGTGGTCCTAGATTCCATTCCTTTCAGCACTAATTGGTTAATCTCTCTGCTTTCCAAAAACCAAGCTTTTACAAGAATTTGATAACCGCCCATCCACCAATATAGGGGATGGGGCAATTATAACGCATCAGTCTCGTGCGACTCCACCACTTTTGTGACAGTCTTCACATATAATTAATAAAGAGTTCTTGCGCCCATTTCCCAATATGAATTCATTCAGTGTAGGTTGATTAACTACCTTGTACGCCGATACGATGAGGAGGGTATTATCCCAACTCAGGAAATGTCCTGCCAGGATCTAGAGGAATCTTCCCCTCATCACCACCGCCACCCCCATGGGATACACAGGGGGCCACTACTCCCCACTCCAATGTAAAATTGTTTCGGGATACTCTCACCAGAATGCCTCAACAAATATCTCCCCTATAATAATGAGGTAGCAGATGTTTGGGCCAGACTGATCGGGATCCCATTTCAGGCCCCCCAAGGAGGGCTCCCACTAAGCCGCACCAGTGCTGCTATCCAGTCCCACAAGTCGAGGAGCAAGTAAGCCATGTGCCTGCACCATTGGCCCCATTCCGATTGACCAGACTTCAGTATCGGGCACATGCCGAGGATGATGCCCACAAAGGGGCATTAATGTTTGCGACTATTGTGGCTCGGGCCACCGTCGAAATATATCATCAATCCCTTGTGTATGCTAAGTAGGTAGTCTTGTATACCAGACCCAGATTGATTCCCCAACAGCCCCAGGGGTAGGCTGGGTCAACTCTCTCATCCACAAGAATAGATACTGGCCACCGCCAGTACGGAGGTCCTCCCCATACCACCACCATGAAGAAAATGGGCCCTCCTCATGTCCAAACTCGGCATAGAGGTCCGCCCCATGTCACAAGTAATAAAAACAAGGGTCCTCCTCAGGAAAACAACACTTAGTACGGGGGTCTCTCTCGCGCTCACTACATTGGGTATGGATTTGTTCCTCTAGATTAAGTTCACTAGTGTGGGGATGTTACACGTTCGGTTAGTCGTCATCGTGGGGGACCTCCTCATTTTCTTACAACAGTCGGTGAATGTCCTCCTTACCATATAAATTAATGGAGTGATGGACAACTTTTTTTACCAACGCCCAACAAGGAGGTCCTACCAATGTTCGAATCGACTAGTATGAGGACCCACCTCACACTGATGTCAATAAGGGAAACAAGCACAGAGGTCCTACCCATGCTCATATCGGATCTAGAAGAGGTCATACCTGCTCCAGCACTTCCCACAGAGGTCCTCCCTATGTCCCCTTTGATATTTTTCCCAGTGCTCCTTGTACCCCAGTTTACTCTTGCAGGAATCCTCTCCAACCCAACACCAGTACGGCTGAAGGTCCTCCTTGTGCAAGAAATCAACCCTGTCCGGAAGAGCCATCATGGTTCAGGAGGGTGGGTTGTTTTAGCCATAAAAATAATACTGAGAAGATTCAGAATGTGATCAGACCAATTTTATTCTCATATTCTGAAGCAAAATACAACACGACGATAGAACCCGCTCCTAGATCCTCTATGTAAACGGCATGGGCATGAATAAAGCGCATCAACCTAATACATCTAGAATGCAAGATTTATCTGAATCACACCTCCCTCTATATTTTTATCTAGGAGGATAACAATTTGGCAACTCCATAGGATACAATCATGCAATCACCACCATCTTCACTAAACGCACTCTCTACCTCGACTAGAGATCACAAAATGATTTTTGGGGACCTATGGTGGATGAGAAGCAGTGTGGTCCACCACCATCAATCATGGTCCACCACCTGGAGTTGTGGTCCCCGTGTAAAAATCTACGTTCATCTGACCGCCTAACTGCAATGTCATGACTAAGTCACTACACACTTTGGAGGAAATCCTGAGATGTGGGGGTTTGTCAGCTCGCTCCCTATATTCTCCACTATCCATCCTACTATCCCAGTGGTCTACTTCGGTACCACTACCAGTTCCCCGGATGCCTCTACTAGATGAGTGGGGTAATGAAGGTCCAGACCTAGAATCCAAGCCCAGGAGCTTATGGGATATCCTCGTAGCATACCACTTCCCAAATATTTTTTTGTCGTTTTCACTTCCATACTTTTGTGTGGAAGAACCCCACACCGAGAGAAAGATGGGAGTTTTTTCCAGACCCTCTGGGTGACTAATTTCAATCTTCATCATCATCGGGTGGCTTACCCTAAAATCCAAGCACATTTTGAGGAAATTTGAGAACAATGTTTTCGGGTTGATTTGGACGCACTTTCTGTGGCCCAGTGCCCTGTGTCACCAGGTCTTTGTAGGGCCCTCCAGCAATGATGCATTCAAAGATTCAAGGTACTCCATAGGATTATCAAAGAGGATTATCCCCATGTACAGATCCTTGGATGGGGGTAATATTTTTTCCTTCTCTTCAGATCTATATTGTGTCAGCCCGATATTCCGGGCAGCATAGGGGATATACCTCCAGGCAGGGTTGCAGTTAACATGGCTGACCTGCCAGAGGGTGAGAATTAGCTAAATCTTCTTGGAGAGGACCCAACCCCCAAGGATGTTTCACACTTCTTTGATCCTCCAGGAAGGATTACTCATCAAAAGAGGAATCTACAGGGTCGTCTAGTTCCCACTAAGGCACTAGTACTCATCCATAATCCCAATAAGGGCAAAGAACTTCTCAGATCTATCAAACCCTCCAACCCATATGGCTCAGTGTAGTAGGTGGAAGATGACCCTAAAAAATCCACGTTGCATCAGCAACTCACCGAATAGAAGATGATGGTTGACAACCTCCTTATAGAATGCGCTAAAAGCAATGGCTAGACTACGATGATCCTCAGCTAGGGAAATAGGGGCAGGAACAACTTCCCCACTGCGAACTAACTCTAGGTGACGATGAACATCCTACCCATGTAGAAATGGTTGAAGCCAGAACATCTGGAAAGAGGGAACAATGTGTATTTAAAAATCCTCTTAAACGGCGTGACAACCCTCGGGACCCAGCTCAGGTTCCCCCAGATGCCCCACATGTTGTTCCACTAGCCACTTCGTGAGACGCTGGACCTGCTTATCATGTTGAAGAAACAACCAATGCACTGGTGCAAATTATTCCCTTTCATGATAGGGACCCCCTCCAAAATGACCCAATTGAAGCACTCATTTCCCTTCTCGAGGAATTAGAAATGCGAGTGGTGGCACTCCCTCCTAATGTCAAGCCATATCCAGCATGGGTGGATGATATGCCAACACCCTCAGGTTTTAGGAATCCTATGTTTTCCCCTTTCAATGGTACAAGGAACCAACCAAATCACCTGGCCCCCATTATCTCACGGTGTGGCCCCATGTTTTGGAATCCAATGCTGCAGGAAGCTACCAAACGATGGAGTTTCGTACAGACATTGGAAGGGCCGATGTTCTTCTGGTAAAACCAGCTCCCCATTGGATCTGTAGCCGACTGGGAAGTCCTCTGTAGGAAATTAATCTACCATTTCAGTTCCACAACATTAAAGATGAGTATCATAGACCTCTTAAATTACAAACAGAGGCCTTATGAGTGTGTTTCAGAATTTCTCGCCCGGTGGAAAGAGCTCTCATACTCCCTTGAAATGTTGCTGACTGAGGAGAAATTGATGATGATGTGTGTAGGGAATGCCAAGATGTAATTGTTCCCCTCTTTGATCAACCATATCTACACTAGGTTAATCCATGAATTCTATGTTATGTCCCAGCGCGTAGAGGAAGCCTTAAAACTGACTAAACAGGCATGTACATTGAGTCCTATAATCCCCACAAAAAGGGCAGCAAGGGCCGATCCCACCACAATGGCCCAAATAGGTACCCCCATGAAACAGGACATGTAACCATTGGATCCACCTCCCCTTCCTCATAGAGGCCCTCCACCTGTGGCACTTCCTCCACCCCATCAGCACCCCCTATGTATCAGCAGGTTCCCCCGCACAATGCACTGCCACTACCTAGGCGAGAAAACCATGATCCACCTCCATGGTAAGCTCCTACAGCCCCTTGTCAAGGTTAGGCTCTGAGGCCCCCCTTCCTAGATAGGATGAACCATACCTACTTGTTCAGAAAGGCCCAGGTCCTTGGTTATTTCTGAAGTTCCCTATGCAGCAGATTGTATGTTTTTTTGAGTGCAGAAGGCCAGAGGGGGCGAACCTCATTGATTTCCCTAATTACAACCCCTACCACAGGATCCTTGCGAACACCCTCAAATAGAGTTATGTGTTCAAAGACTGGCTTCAGGACTAGGTGTATAACAACATAGTCCAGTTGGGCCCAGCTTTGGCACACATGGCATGCATCTTCGTGAGGCTAGACAACAGCATCGACAAAGAAGGTGAGTGAAATCAGGTTTCTAGCAGTGGTTCCCAGAAGTATGATGACTGGATGTCTAGTAAAATGGAAGATCGTTCCCATGTTGTTATTTTTTAATGCCTAAATTGGCAAGATCCTTAAAAATCCACAGTTACTACTTCTGAATCGTTGTCTCATCCACTCTCTTCCCAGAAAAGAAAACACTGACAACATAAGGTAAAGAAAAGTCCCCCGCTGATGCCATCATCATCCTGTACTCTCTGCGAATTCATTCCCCCAAACATGGAGATACCTAAAGAATCTACCTTGTAGTGGAAAATTTATAGAGTTTTGGTCAAGGGTATTCCTTGGTTAATACCATAGAGCTGGTAAATGCCCACATGATTCGTGACGATGAAAAGCGCCAGGCTAATCCTCCCAACGTCCATAGCCATCGTCAACGTCGACAGAGTCGTGGCTATATGGGTCGTCGAAGTGCCTCAGTCAACACTTATAGCTAGGATCTTCATGCTACTGAAACTAGGAATCAGGATCAACACAGAGCTCAGCATGCATAACCTTCTCTTCTAGTGCCATCAGGCCCTCCATTGACACCTTTCGTGTTGCTGGATCAAGTAGAGCCACCTTGATCGCATCATGACTAGTCATAACCTGATACTAGCCGGTCTCAGTCATTTATACCTCATCTAGTATTCACTACATAGTATTTGACTAGTGGGTAGCAGGATATTCTCAGTACTAGTCAGCCACCGGTCTAGCTATCATGACCCACCATAACTCCTATCATAGAGAAACCTCCTGTATATAGAAGTTCATGCATGGAATAGAAGCATGATGTTATCAAACATATTTCCAGCATTCTAAAAAATCTCTCCATCCTGGTGCCCCTTTTCCTGTCATTGGATATTCATGAGACCATCACCGATGCTTTAAGAATCCCCCTCTAGTTCGAGATAGAGATAACAGCCATATATGCCTTTCATGCTGACACGGTCGAGAATGATGAATGCCTGGAAATCATCTAGTTATCTGGAGAAGATGAAGGCTCTCTTATATAGGGGATCATTTTTCCACCGTACATCACCGACCAGTTCAATGGCGAGGAGGTTCATCGCTGTCTTTTCGACATGGGCTCTGGAATCAATCTAATCCCGACTTGAATATTGTGAAAGCTGAGATTGTCCAAGGATGATCTGAGGGCCTCTGACCTAATAATCCTAGGTTATGATAGGAAAAATAGGCAATGTTCAGTAATATTGATTTGAAGACCCAATTTGGTTGTAATTCCCCAACCCTAGATTCCCAGAGTCGGTGAATTATTTTAATAAATTGACATGATTACAAGGAATCAAGTCCCTAATGACCGATCAGTTTAGCAGTCTTGGAAAATAGATTACATACATGAATGTTGAATTAAACATTCTAACATACAATAAAACTATAATCCTTTGAAAATATCATTTTTCCCTTAGCTTAACCCTGCATCTCAAAAATAAAATACTTCTTCGGATCCTGTCAAAATAAAACATTAGAAAGGGGTGAGCTCAGATTCTTAGTAAGGGTAAATAATTTAGCAAAAGCTATAAACTTTTAAGGAAAGATGTGTAATAAAAACAAACACCTTTTTAAACATAATCTTGAACAAAATATGGAAAAAATAAATAAAACATACCCATATAAACAAGAACCTAGATATTCTACTAGTCGAATAATAACATGTAATAACTAATTTCATAATGAGACAATGCCTAATCTCGGACATCATTACCACATAGTCAGGGCCTTATGCCAAGACTAAAAATAATATTTTTGTCAAGGCCTTGTTCCAAGACACTAGTTTTTCTCATGAGACCTACCGATCCATCGAGGAGTTATAGCGGGCTCTACCCGTCACTTACTAATTCCACTGCATTCCTCATATGAAAAATTTGAAACATAACATAAACATTCATATTAAAACTAGAATACGAAATTTTAATACATTAACCATAAACCATGAATGGTATAAAAATAGAACATCCACAGTCAAACATATCATAACTCATTCAATAAAATATTGAATATTGTATTATAATAAACCAACCTCAATCAAAAATAACAACTAGTAAAGGATTCTTACATACTTTAAAATTATGAGTAATCCTTTTTTAGAGAAGTATCCCTTTTGTAAAATCATTTAAAAGTCACACATTTATAAAGGATTTAATTTAAAAGTGATTTTTGAATAAAAGTGTCCCATACCACTTTGAGACATTTGAATGGAATTAAAATTTTAAAAACATTCATGTCAACATAGATAAACCCTTAAAAACCATTTTGAAAACATGTACATTAATGAGAATGATTTAGAAGAATAAATATTTTAAAAAATTTAAATGATGTTTTAGTAAAAAAAAGTCCCTTAAAATAATCCCATTAAAAACTCTTTCCTGAAACCTGGACATGAATAATATTTATTTCCCAGTATATACTTACCTAAAAACAACCTTGAATAATAAAGAGATTGTGAAATTAACCCTTACCTTTTACTTTCCATTAGTCGAGGGTACGTTTAACCTCTTGTATGAATACAGTAGTATGTTATTAAATTATAAAATAACCATATTAATATTTATGATATCATACATGAATAATTTATTCCTTTATACTACCCATTTGGTAATAGTTTCCATGTTAAATTAACATTTCGGGTCATAATAGATTTCTTTATAGTACGTGTTTTAACTTGTTAGTCTTGATTGTATCACTTAGATCAATATTTAAATACATTCAGAATATAAAACATGATTTATATATCATATATATTTAGAATATAATTATGGATTATAGACATATATATGGAATGGAAAACACCATTTATGGAGACGGTAGTTCGTACGTATGCATAAACGTTGTTTTTGTTTTCATATCGTATTGAAGAGAACTAAGTGAATAAGATATATGTAAGTACACACACACATATATAAAACTCTAGTAGAATTATTATGTCATATATAAGGTATTTGTTAATGATATATATTTTATAATCATCTTTGAATGGTGAATGATGAAATGAATATCATCACGTTGTGGAGACGGTAATCCGTACGTGCACACGAGCGAAAATATCATTATATTGATGGAAAAATTGTATGAAATTGGATGGTATATCATATATAAATAATAATTAAAATGTTATATTTATTATTTAAATAATTTATACTCATTATTATACCCATCCATAAAATTAAGTGTTTGATTAACAATCTACACCACGATGTGGTGACGGTAATCCATACGTACGCACATATGGTGACTTTGTCATTTATAGGATGGATAGAATAATGTAAATGGTTGTAAAATTTCTATAATAAAATAAAAATATATAGAAGATACTGGATTGATTATATTATAATGGAAACAATAAAGAATGAGGAACTGGATGAAGAAATGAACTTGAAAGATGTGATGAAATATTTACCTCTTTTTCGGGTTATTCCTTTTGATTTGATGAAAAGGGCTCCTTAGGAAGGATTTATGACAAAATAAAGGACTCTAAGATGAATGGAGGAATGTTGTGGGGATATTTGGGCAGGGTTTCGCCGAGCCCTATGGCTTTGGAGGTGTGAATTAGAGAGAATGGGGAGTTCCCTTTTAAAAGAGGGGTGAGGGGAACCATAGGAAAAGCTAGAAATATTATTTTATAATAAAATCATTTTCAGTTTATAATGGATTAAATATTAATTATTTAAATAATAAGGTGGGTATGGATAAAAAACCACTCAAAAAATAGCTTTTATATAGGTATGGGTCACTATAATAACTTTATCATTTAGATTTAACTCTTAGTTAAATAGTTTGACATTTACCATGTCTCTCTGTATTTTTATATTATATGGTTAATAAACATAATAGAAACATTAAAGAGTACCTGAATAGGTTTATTAATAATACACATATCATTATATAAGCCTTTTGGCCAAACATTACATTTTTAGTAATATAATAGCAATTAATAATATAATATTTCTTTTAAAAACACTTTTATGTCAATTTTGACACATTTTGGTATTTTTTTAGCTAAATTCCTAACAGTGTTATTATTGAGAAAAAAAATCCTCTAACCAACCCTAAAATGTCATATTAATCTAGTAAATTATTTTAACTCATAAAAAGTCACAAATTACATTTATTTGGATATTTATAATATAAATTATATCAATATTCAATTAATTAGGTAATTACAACAGCATCATTGTGTCATAAATAAAATTAATTATTTAATGTCTAAAAATTATAAATAAAATACCCTTCTATAGGAAATATTTTTATCTTTAAAATTAATATTTATAGTAGAATTTATCTTATGTGTAACCTGATATTAAAAATGTTTTATTTATTAAAAATTGATTTTAACTATTTTAACTCTTCTTTAAACAAAATAATAATAAATGTCCTAATCTAATCCAAGTGGACCTAAAGGATTGAATTTTCTTCCTAATTTTGTTTTTGTTCAAATTAAACTTATCCAATAAAATTAATACATGTGTTAGGGTAATAATAATATTATCATTTTTACCCCTAATTACCCTATTTACTTTTAACTGTGGTAAATAAAAGTAAAAAGTTAATATTCACAAAAAATTATTGTTATTTTTTTAAACCACATTTTAATTATTGATATCAACCGTGTCTCTTGGATTTTTGAAATTCAACTCACATAAGAAGTAAAATTATGCTTTATGTAAATTTGGAAATACTCCTAGGAGGTGGGAAAAAGACGGTAAAAAGTTCAATAAAATTTTTATATATCTAAACATATTATAAAATGAATCCAATGAATTATATTGAACAAATAGAGGTATTATGTATCTATTTTTACCTAAAATAAATATAAATTAAATAAATAATTATCTAATAAAAAGTTGGTTTTAACCAATAACTCAGTGTTTTTCACTATTCATCAAAATTTGAATGTTTTCAGAAAAAGAACAAAATTTCACCCTAAGATAATTTTGATATTCTGAATTAAAAAATTAAGTCTATATTACCAAATTCAAAACATAGAAGTTTCATTAATTAATTTAAAATTAATATTCATTGTCAAAACCAAAAAGCGTGTTTTTAAGAAATAATAACTAACAAAAGATTGAAACTTGTTTATTTTCAATTTCAATGTGAAATTATTTCCAATGACTAAAATTGGATTAAATGGTAAAAATATAATCTATTTATACTTCTAAACCATTAATATTTATAATTTAATAGTACAAATTATTTTGATTAAAAAATTTGTTTTTAGTTAAAATATAGTTTTTTTCATTATTCACCTAAATATTAGATTTATCAGAAAACACCAAAAATTTAGTGAAAATAAATTTTGGTGACTCGTTTCTAAGAAGAAGTTAATTTTGTTAAATTAGATATATATAACAGTTTCAAATATTAGATTTCAAAAAAGGTTCTCTATTAAAAGGCGTTAAAATCCCATTTAAAAAATACTTCTTTTATCTAAAAAATAAATTTGTTCATTCATTATGTCTAATAAAATCATAATATGGATTCTAAAATTATAAAAATTATATACAATTCACATTTTAGTATATACTATTCATAACCTCTTTTGAACGGCTAGTTTGGTAATTCGTGGTGTGCATGAACTCAGTGTTTCATGTAGTGAAAGTTATTGAATTACTTTGAAGAAATAACGTACTATGAAATCATGGGGTGTTACTTTGGTGGCCTACTTTCTAGAACTGAATTAATGGTTGTCTCTTAGGAAACCACCTATAATGCATTGATGGGAAGGCTATGGCTCCACCTACATGCAACAGTCCTCTCATCATATCACAAATGCCTCAAGTAATCAGTTAATGGTCAAGTGGGCGTGTTGTAAGGTGACATGTATCCCTTTTCCTCTTGTGAAACCCACTATCTAGATGTCGACTACTATAAGACAAAAAACAAGATGATTCTGGAAAATGAGGTTGATCATTCCACGACTGCGACTAAGCCATGGATAGATCTAGATTATGCCTACATCTTTCCAATACACCGATTGGAGCCTACAACCCCGGAAATGGGACAATGCTTCGATGTTTCTGGAATGATGGGGGAACACATTCCTAGGACTATGCGACACTGGAAGATAAAATTTAACTCCTATACGAATCACAAACCGGTGATTCTATAGCCTCTTAGTCCCATTAGACATCTAAATGTCCTCCCCATGGCAATAAAAACACGTCATACTTGCTTGTTTCGCTGGGATAGAATTATTCATCTCATGAAGATGCACCACTATTTCTTCGATATCATCAAACTTGGCCCCTTGGGCCGAAGACCAGATGAGATTGGATCCACAACCTTCATCGCTACGGTTGTGGTAGCACAAGATTTCCTTAGTATAGTATGCACTATCCATCAGGCTGGTACAAGCCTCAATCAAGAGATGTAGACTCATAAGAATATATTACCAATGAGGATCCTCCCCTTAAAAGAGAATAAAAGGATTTAGAGGATTCTCCCCTCACCTTTGAATTGGGCGTCTCTGCCATAGTTGATGAATTTGTACAGGTGAACCGCGGTAGCATGGCAGACCTAAAACCCACATTGATTAGTGTCTCCATGCTCCTAGAAGAGAAACAATAGTATATATACTTCATGAAACAACATGGTGATGTATTTTGTTAAGAGTTATGATATGATTATAGAACTAGATCCTCAGGTAGTCGTCCACCACCTTAGTATCCTGGAAAATCACCTCGAGTTTAAGCAACCTCCAATAATGATACACCCTTCCCACGGTGCCATGGTCGAGGAAGAAATTGACAAGATCATCAAATCCAATTTCATTAAGGATGTCTAGTACCCCAAATTGCTGGCCAAAATTGTGCCAGTAAAGAAGAAGAACTGATAGATCAGAGTCTGCATCATCTTCTAGGATCTCAACTGTCACTGTCTGATTGATGATTTCCCCCTTCTTGTGATGAATTTTTTGATAGACACTACTGTTGTGTTCCAAACCATCTCTTTCATGGATGGTTACTCTGGGAATAACTAGATCTTAATGGCCCCTAAGGATGAGGATTCCACAGCCTTCAAATAACCACAAGGTACATTATGTTACCATGTTTTTCCATTCAGTTCAATGAATGAAGTTGCCACATATCAGCGGGCTATGAATCAAAATTTATGCCGATCCTCAGAACGTTGGTGGAATTTTACGTGGATGCCCTAGTTTCCAAATCTCTCCAACATCAAGACCATATCAAATACCTTGAGAAAGTGTTTGGATTCCTCCGTTATAGTCATATGAAGATAAACCCATTGAAGTGTGCCTTCAGGGTCAAATCTAGAATGTTTCTCAGCATCATTCTTAGATAATAGGGAATTGAGATTGACCTGGAGAAGATCAAGGACTTCATCTAGATGTCTCCCCCAAGAAACATTCAGGAACCTCAGGGCTTCCAGGTCTACATGGCCTATATACGCTTATTCATTGCGAATTTGGCTTGCATGTGTAATCCGTTTTCTCAGATCAGGAAAGAATGAATTGTTTATCAGGGGGATAAAGAATGTAAGATTTCATTTGAGAAAACCGAGTAGTATCTGCTCCATCCACCGGTATTAATTCCACTCATCTTTGAAAAGTGACTGGTCCTTTATGTGACCTCCCTGGAATGATCTCTTGGCACCCTTCTCGCCCAGAAGAACAAATATGGAATAGAGAACAACCTATACTACCTCAGTCGCATTCTCCTCAATACGGATACAAGATACTCCCCAATCGAGAAGAGATGCCTTGTGCTCATATTCTATGTACATAAGTAGTATCATTACTTGCAGTACCATGAGGTACTATTTGGGTCTTTAGTAGATCTACTAAAGAACATCCTGAACTGCCCCATGTTGATAGCCAACTAGCTCGGTGGGCAGAAATCCCCTAGTAGTTTGATATCAGGTTTGTCCCTCGGAAGGCTATCAAAGTTAATGTGTTGGCAGAATTCCTTTCCGCCCACCTAGCTCCAGCGGACTAGTCCATTGACCTTGATTTTCCTAATTAAGTGATTCTCTCAGTGGACTAAGCCATGTTGTGTTGGAAAATGTACATCGATGGCGATTCTTGTAGCCCCACTAGTAGAGGACTCAATTACCCCAGGCTCAAAAGAGTACGCCTGGGTATCATCTTCATTACCCCAGCACAAGCCATTCTTCCATACTCATTCCTGTTTTCAAAAGGCTGCACCAACAATGAGGAAGAGTATCAGGCTCTCATTATAGGCCACTAGTTGTCCCTTGAGATTGATTTTCCCCAATTTCATGTGAAAGGGGACTCTGAACTGGTTATCAAGAAGATCAACGGGAACTATGTTGTCAGAAATCCAGAGCTCATACAATTGTTGGAGCACACTCTCCATCTAATGGCCCAGTTCCCATCTCGGCCAGAAGATACTCATGTCCCTCGATCTCAGAATAGTCGATCTGATGCCCGGGCTTCCCTAGCTGTATCAATTGAAGATCTTGAGTAGGATGATCTAATTATCCACGTGGCACACCATAGATTCATTTCTCATGTCACTCCAAATGATGATGACGACCTATAGGTGGGCCACCATACCACCGGCGCCTCCACGCGAGGACCCCCAAGTCCTCTAGATGCAGTGATTGAAGTGACTCCTGACTGGAGTGACACCTTTGTTAGGTATCTCTAAAATGGTAATCTCCCAGAATATCGGGCCGATTCTGAGTGAATTGTATGCCTTACATTTTAATTTACCCTCCAGGATGGATCATGTCATTAGAAGATCCTCTATAAGTGCTAGTTTTATGGGGTTCTCCTTCATTTCATTCAAGGAGTCGTGATTTCCCAAGTCATGCAGGTGGTTCATTCCGGTTCCTGTAGGGCTAATCAGACCAGGATGAAACTATCTCACTAGATCTAGAGACTGGGGTACTTTGGCCCTCTATTACCCATGACTGCATTGAGTTTTCCAACAGGTTCCATGCATTCCAAATTCATGATAACTTCATGCATCGTCCACCAGAGCCTCTCCACACCATCATATACATTTGATTATTTGCGGTATGGGGACTCGATGTAGTGAGACCATATCCACCAGAAAAAACTCGCTAGTGCAGATTCATCCTGACCGCTATAGATTATTTCTCCAAGTTGGTGGAAGTAGTTCCACCGATGAATGAAAAGGTCCATACTATCATTGAATTTTTGAGCTCCAACATCGTCTACTGATTTGGAGTCCCTCAGGATGTCCTCACCAATAACGGAACAACCTTCCAGGTAGCTGAGATGAAAAAAATGTACGCTAAGTACAATATCTGTTCTAACCATACCTCCCTCTATCTTACACAAGAAAATGGATAGATCAAGGAATTCAACAAAACACTCTCTAAAATTCTACAGAAAATGGTTGGTCTTGATAAGAATATTTTGCTGGACAGGCTCCCCAATGCCCTCTGGGCTTATCAAACTATGACCGGTTATTCCACCCAGGTCACCCCATATTCCCTGGTGTATGGAACAAAGGGTTTCCTTCCCATTGAGATTCAATTGCTCTCACTAGACACAACTGTCTATGCTCAGCAAGTGCTGGAAAAAGTGGCTGAAATCCATTTGACTGAGTTATAATCACTTTATGAGAACAAGCTTCGTGCCCTGCACAACCTTGAAAGGCATCATAACAAGATATCTAAAGCATTCAACAGAAATTTTCATCTCTGTTAATTCCTGCAAGGAAACTTGGTATTGGACACGAAGACACCAATGATACCTGATAAGAAACCAGAAAAGCTGGAGCCCAAATGAGAAGGACCTTACATTATTCACAATGTTTACTCTAATAAAGCATACTCCCAGATTACCATGGCTTGGGAGCGTATAACACCTCCCACCAATGCCAAGTTCCATAAGAAATACTTTGCATGTGACGTATGGTCAAGAATAAATATAAACTATAAGTTATATTAGGACCATAAACTATATGGTTTAGTATGAAATTATAATATAGAGTCCAGCATAACCTTAAACTGTACGGTCCTGCACGACCTTAGACTGTCTAGTCCTGCATGAACCCAAATTGAAGTGTCCTCTATGACCTTAAACTGCCCATTCCTACATGACTTTAAACTGTGCATCATTCTGAAAGACGTTGAATTACATCTCAAGAACAATATATGGCTTGATTATCATCCTTATGGGATACATAGAAAAAATCAGACGCTTCGTCTTGAGTCTATCTCAGTTTCCATTTTGACCATCCCCTCCTGGGCATAGTTATTTTGGGTGATCCCACATGGAATCACATAGTCTTATCTGGCCCCACTCATTTTAGGGTAATGATGATTGGTCCATGTTCCCTTCCTCTTTCTTCCCTCCTCGTATGTCCTTACCACATGGCGTTAAAGTGAATGGAATTTTCAGAACTATATATGGCTTGATTCCCATCCTCATCGTATACATAGGATCGCCTGAACATTCATCTGTAGGCCCAACCCCAAACTTGAGGACCTCCCATTAGGATGTAACACATTATGTGGTGCATGATTTTTCCCTCATTTACGTCTATTTCATCATGATCATTCCATGTATCCCTCTCTTCTGAAGATCTCTTTTTCTTCTGCTGTCTAGATTTATTTGAAATTGCATTGGCACATTTATGTTCCACACACCCCACAACTTATTTGGAGTGTAGTGGTTCATTCCGCCTCTCCATCGCTTCAAACCTCGGTCTGCCTCGAGCATGAATGTAATTCCTACTGTGAGACCCTTCTATGATGGGGAGAGACTAGTCATACTCCTATTTCCCTCACCGAGTGTTTCCCACACGGGCTTAGGAGCTGTGATGAGGCAATGACAACATGAGAGGTCATGTGGCTAAAGTTAGTCGGGATGCCCAACCTCAGGTTGTTTGACCGCTTCACACCTTGGATCATGTTCTCATTTGAGATTGTACGGTGTGGTATGGACTCACTTCATTATTCAAGTCAAGCTATTTTTCCACACCAGACATATTCCCAGGAGATATCCCTCTCTTCATTTATCATCCTTTCCACGAGCACTGGCCCCACCATGATTTTCTTGCCCCATAATCTAGGTTTTAATCAATTCCAATATAAAAATGACCCCCAGAAGGTATGGATGCTCGGCCCAAGGGCTCTCCTACCATTAAGGTCTAACATCCTCGAGGGTTGCAGGTGACAAATTGATACAATTCCCATGTTGTGAATATGGTCAACAGATAACATTCAATTGTTGTCCCCAAATGATGGTCACACAAGGGAGGATACTGTGTTGCAAACTTGGTCAACAGTTGTCCTCTATCATTGTTGCCTCTTTGTGGTCTTCCATAGGCATGATGATTCACCCTATCTATCCCATGCATATGAAATTAAACTAGGAATATCTGGTTCGAGCACTATAACCTTAAACTAAAATCTCCATCATTCTTACTGTTAGACGTTAAACTGCAAGCTGGCTGTGAAATTCTATATGTGGACCAGCCTTCTAGGTCCCCTAGCCCATGTACTCATGTAGGATTGGATGGTGTGGTATGGACAGGGTTTTCATTCACGTTGGGTTTATAAAAACCAATCCACATGCCTCTCTCTTCTGAGTACCCTTCGTTCCCTTTCCCTACACTCATTCTTTTCGATTTGGTTTCCCCTAATTCAGGCCCCTCAACCCTCTTTGGTGAATCCCAAATGTACCCAAGAGGTCTTTGCATTAGATCCTGAAGTGCCGGGTTCCACTTGTACATGATTTCACCCTTTCTTCTATAATCATGTTCCCTTTCATTTGGGCTTCTATTATATTTCAAATCCAAAGGGTTCCCCAAATGGCATGGATTCTAGGCCTAAGTGCTCTCCTAGCATTACTTGACAACGTCCTCAAGGGACTCAGACAACAAGTAGATACAAGTCCCATTTTTCGAATATGGTTAGTGTTCGACACTCATATGTTGTTCCAAATTCAAGACACACGATATGGATACTATTTTTTGAACATGTTCAATAGTTTATCCTCCATCGTCATGCCAACCCCTTAAATCCATATATATGAATTACATGATTCAAATCATTGTCCACCCCATTATGTCTAAATGGAATTTCAACACTCTTGGTACTATCCATCAGTGTGAATTTTCTTGTTTGAAGGACAAATCCATAAAGGGAATAATTCAGCACTCCGCACCGACATCCCTTTGGTGTGTATTATAGGTATTACAAAAACATCTTCCACCGTTATTTCCCACACAGAGTTTGACTCACATGGGATTAGGAACAGATCGAGGTCTGCACTTGCTTGGAAAAGTTATGCTTCTCTATGGTCCGAGCTCTAAGTCCTTAAACTAATATATCCCCCACAACTACATATAGCTTGATTCCCATCCACACGGGATACGTAGGAACTCCCAGAAATCTCGTCTCTGGGTCCATCTTGAGTCTCACTAATTTATCTATTTTGTTTTTCCCTTTAGTCCCTAGGTCTTATAGGGCAGCATGATGTGGCGTGTCTATGATTATTTCTTCATTCAAGTCAGGTTTAAAATTTTTCCTACATGATGGTAAACTGAACCTCTAGAACTATGTATTGCTTGAGTCACATTCCCATGGGATACATAGGAACACTAGACATCTTGTCATCAGGTCCAGATCAACAAGGAACTAGTCTTTCCTTCCCCATATTCTCTAATATTTCCTGTCCCCCTCGGCCTGAAATTTATTTCTTGAAATTGAACGTAGTGTGGTATAACATTATGTCCTCATTCATGTCAGGTATACATTACCACACCATGCACATTCCTCTTGAACCTCACCTCTTCTATGTATGAGACATATACTTTAAGTTATACTGCCAAGTCCCATAGGACATTAAACTGTTATGTCTACACTACACGACATTAAAATACATGGTTGTTCCCATCACACAACCCTAAACTATGACATTATCATCCAGGATACACCACAAAAAAACTGAACTGCATTGTGGTGCCCTCATTCGATGGGACATCTTGTTTGATATCGTTCACACACCATACCATTTGTCAACACCTACACAGGGCTTGATTCTTATAGAAATTCTTGGACTTCCTATCCTAGGTCCATTGATTCAAAAAAAAACAATAACCATTCATCCTAGAGGACAAAAAATATTTATCAAATACCGTTTCTTTTGGTGCAAGGACCAGACTCGCACAACCTTATTATCTATAGCACTGGTATCTTATTGTTAGATTCTTAGTACTGCATATGGATTGATTCCCATCCTTTTTTGATAAGTAGGAAGACCTATGCCCATTTCCTCAGGTCCATCCTAACATTTGTTTTTGGTCCCTAAACCAAATACCTCTCCAAGGAATGCATGGCGATATGGACTCAAGGTCCTCATTCATGTCGGGTTTCATAATTAACTCACCATGTTTTTCTTGTGTTCCCTTCCATCTCTGGTTCGAGTTCTATGACCACAAACTAAGATCACCCTGTGTCCTACTGCAAGATGTTAAACTGTTCCTTCAGAACTATGTATGGCATGATTCCCATCCTCATGGTATACGTAGGGATGCCCTGACACATTGTGTCTGGGTCCAGCCCCAAGAATCTAAAATCACATCCTCTCTTTTAGGCCCTCGGCCCAAAATCTCTTGGGAACATGTGGTGTAGAAAATACCTTATGGGTCCTAATTCATGTCGGGTTTTTCAAAACTCTCACCATGTGTTTCCCATGTCTTTTCCCAAACTGTTCTGAGTTCTATAACCCTAAACTAAGATCTCCCTGTGGGAACTGTGCATCACGATTGGCTACTTCGTCGCCCCATGCACAGTAAATTAAATATGGTCCTCCATAATCGTCTATCATAGGACCTTAAGCTGGGAGTGTACAACACCAAGACCCTTTTCCTTGTGAAGGGAGTCAAATCCCTCTATCTGATACATCTTATAGTCATATTCAGATGTGTTTTGAAAAAGAGCCATAAGTGTTGAATTATCGCTAGGACATTCCCCTCGTTGCATGTCCAAGCTTCGTGTGACCATTATTTGGATCCACATCATCTTTCACATCCTAAGGGACCCACTTTATGGCCTGGTCTCATGCCACATTAGCTTACCTACTGTCTTGGGATAACATCCCTGAAGACCCTGAATGGCATTTGTGACAGGACCCGTGTATCGAACATGGTCAACGGTCGAACCTCATCTGTCTATCCCCATATCTGGAAAATGCGAAACAGATACCGTGTTTTGAACATGTTGAAAAGTTATCCCCTATCTCCATGCCAGCATCATTGTGTTCTAGATATTGTTAATCATGATTCACTTATTAACATATCCTTATGTTGAAGTGGAATTCAAACGTACTCAGATTTACTCATTCGCACATCTGGGAGTGTTGTATAGGCGAGTCATCATCATTGGGACATCATTCACCAAGCATCACATCGCTACGCCATGAGTCTCCCTGTGCTAGGAAATTCTTATCACAACTCCTTGTTTCCCACATCGAGCACGACTCATGTGGGATTAGTAGTTCTTATAGGATGCATACTAGCACAGTCAATCCACACATTCCTTCTTTTCATCTTGCCTGACATTAAAATGCACCTATCAGAAATATGTATGGCTTGATTTCCATCCTCATGGGGTATGTAGGAACTTTTGGGATCTTTGCCTCAGGCCCAACCTAATTTTCACTTTTGTTCCCTTGACCTAAAGAACATCCTATGGGGATACATGGTGTGATTTGGACTCCAGGTCCTCATTCACATTGGTTTTATAACTACCGCACCACATACTCCCTTCCTGGAATTTTCCCTTTCACTCACCGTCTTTCGCATGACGTTAAACTGAATGAGTCCACATGTCCTCGATGGATGACATTAATCTACATCTCTTCCCTGAACTAGTTCAATATTCCCCATAATAACTATGGGATGTATCAAATGCCTCGCTAAAAAGGATTTCCCATATCCACATTGTTCTTTGTCCATGCCATGCTTAAGTACTATTCTTGGATTTATTCTCATCCTTATGAGAAATGTAGCAACGCCCATGCATTTAGCCTCAGCCCTAGCCCCAGAGTCATTGACCCTAATGGCCCCTCAGGTCTGATCTTAGTCCAGGCAGTATGACCTTTAAATTGTGTTCATCATCCTCAATATAAAACGTTTAAATTATGTGTCTATTGCCCTTATTGGCATGACATAAATCTACATGTCATTATAGTTTCTTACCAAGGATGTCATATTTGGATATATTATTGATCCCTGATCAGACATATATGCCCATCTAATGTGTTTCCACCACGATGGTGTGATTTCAAGAGTGTTGGACTCCATTCAAACAACCCATAACTTCACACTCCACTCTTTACATATCTTTTATTCAGACCCTCATCCACTTTCACATATGAAATAACCCCCACACAGTATGGATGCTGGACCTGTGGCTCACCTACTATCCAGGGCCAATGTTCTGAAGGACTAATGGGTTACATTTTGAGATAGGCCCCATGTTTTGAACATGGTATGTGATCATCCCTCAAATAATATCCCCATTCTAGAATAATGCAATGAGTATATTGGGTTTTGAACACGGTCAACATTTATCCTTTATTGTAATGTCATCCCAATAGTGTTCTAAAATTTGGGTGTCATGATTCACAATTCCCATTCCTTTATTTTGAATTGATTCTGACACCCATAGTGTTACCCCGATCATGCACTAGAGCATATTGGGGTAGATAAAATTGAACTGTTCTGAGGTCTTTGTCATCTAGTCAGGTCTCCCCCGTTCTTTTCAAAAGCCCGAAAGGGTCATTTCCACCCCGGGTGTCCAAATTATGATTGTCAATCCCACGTCCAAATGAAGTAATAGCGTGAGTATCCCTTGTTTCCCACATAGGGAATTCACCACATGATATTATGAATGGATAGCTATTTATTTTGGGAATATGGTTGATGTTCACTAAAATAAATAGGTAAATAGTCCGCTTCTTCCTACAGTTCAGAGATGGAAGTAATAAAGCAAGATATGTTTAAGGGGTCATCCCAAATAGTGCCCTTAAGGATCAGTATTTTGGATGGACTGTTCCAATGCTGCCACATTCCGACTTTTGACTGCCAACATAAAATCATGTCCCTGTGGTCCTTCTCTTTGACAAAAGTGGAGGGGCATAATTCATTATCCCTAGAATGTGACCGTGATTGTTCAATCGGGAGCTCAATCATTTGGTGATTCTTCTGCACTGTCTGCTCCTAATCACCCGCGAGCTTGACCATTAGTCGCTCAATGAGCTCAGATTGGTTTAGAATGAATTCCTCCCTTTCCATTGCTTGTTTCTCAAGGCGATAGACCGCCTGCTCAACCTCAAGGAGGGCCTGAGAATTATTTGAATCATTCTGGAGCCGGGAAACATCTGATCAACAACTATCCTTCCATACCCTCTCCTCCATGTAATCATGGATCATTACGTGATAACAATGGGAATCTACCCCTCCTGCGCAATGAAAGCGCAGACAGGTAAGGAGTGACCCCATCTGGCTTATCCATTCCCCTTGTACCTGGATGATAAAGACTATGATGCACTTCCACGCCTTGCACCCTATCACATGTCTCTCTTAAGCAGCATCAGAGTCAGAATTGTCGTTTTCTTTGGTGTCTACTTTCTATATTTGGGGAAAGCGGCAAAGTGTTCTGTGGTAGTTTCTTATTCATGGACTCCCTACTCGTCAGCAACTTCACTCTCATCGGGATGGAGCTCTACTCCGGCATCATTACCACCAATCACTTCAATCTCCAGCTCATAGAATACTGAGGCAGGGCCACCTAGAATGGTTGCTTCTATAAAGGCTAATGTAGCCTCTGGGCGGACTTCTGTAGATGTCCTGGACTCTATGGTTTTTTGTACCCCAAACCTTGTGATCACTATATCACGGATTAGAATATTGATTAGCTGAATTCCACGGAAAAGAGGAGAACCATTGAAAGAGTACTTATGGGAGCCTAGTATGGTAGTATGCAATGCATGTGTCATGGTCGGGGCTGACGCCACAGGAAAGCCTTTGGTGCTTGTCAGCTCAATCACCATCATCTACTCCTCTTGAACAATGGGGATTGAAAGGGACTATTCTTCCAATTCATTGTCACCTACATCGTCGATTATCGGCACCCCACTATGCTCAGTCTTGAGGACATGCTCTCGAGAGTGCTCCCCAGCCTCCATAGATGCACCTTTGTCCCCTGTGGGGAAGCATTCCTGGGAAACCTCACCCATTTGATTCTAAAGAAGACATAAAATAGTTTATAAATAGGGATTGTGAAAAGATAAAGTCCAGTGGAGATAAGGTTTAAATTAAACTCAAGATGCTCTGTCAGTTATGCATCAGAACCTACAATTTCTTAGCTCTCCTGGGAGCTCCTCTGGTGAGCACGAGCTTATAAATGCCCCTCTCCACAAAGACCTTCAATTTTTTCCCCTCCCCTTCTTCACCTCCATCTTCTTCACCTTATTTTTCTTCGTCCCATATACTTGAATTCTTGGATAGTAACTTTTCTAGGTCATGTTTTGGGCCAAGAATCAATTTCACCTGGAGGTGAGATTCTTCATACCGCACCCTATGGAACGTGTATAGATCAATGGATATTAGGTATGCATGCCGGTGATTAATTTCTTCCCTATCCCTTGTCTGGATGCATCATATGTCTAGAAGATCAAGCTCGGTGTGTACCATCCGCCACCACAATTCATTAGTAGACATTGATTGCTGCAATGTTCTCCATGAATACCACAGAGAAGGGAAGATGGTGTCGACAGATGGCTTCAGGTGGTACCTGAGCTGCTTTCCCAAAAGTTCCCTAGCTGGCCCACGTGGTCGCATGTGGGACCACCTTTCCCCGGAAGGGGAGGCACGTCCTCCGCTTGGGTTGCTCCTGCCGATGAAGTGTCAGCCTATTCCATGCTATCCACCCGACCGATTATTTACCTCACCTCTCTCAGGACACATCATCCACCACCCTGCTCCTTGGGCTCTACACTTGCCACCTTGATTTTCCGGTTGTGCTTCCAAATAATTTCCTCGAGATATGTTTTCATCCAGTGCTCGACATACTCTGTTGAAAGGCTTGTAATGAATTCGGTGGGAGGGAGAGTGATGAATTTTCCAAAGCCAGCCATCGTGAACATAAGCCACAATTGGCAGAGAATGCATGTATTCTATTCTTCACAATCCTATGTATATACTTTCTTCAGTATCCATTGTGTGCACACAAACTGCCTGGGAAACCCGGTCAGCACGTACGGTTCACAAATTATTTTACCGTCAATTTGGGATACTAGTATGCTGCCTTAGATGCTCCGCAGGTACACTCTCTGCTCTAATGGCCCCCTCTGATTATCTACCATATGACCGACTGGGTTTTAGAAGGGGTGGAAGTCAAAATGCTTATGCCTACTGATCATGAGTTTGATTCCCTTGTCCCTGAGTGTTATTTGGTTAATTCCAGCAATGTTCATGAGAGAAGGCTACCTACTGTTACCAGGGGTAGAATGGAATTCAGGAAGTCATACACGCCACAGTGGGCCATGACCTAGCCATGAAGAACATGGAATGGTCTGCATATCCTTCTGGGCGTACATCCCCTCGAGATATGTCCCATAATTCTATAAAGCCTAGACAACACCAGCACCCCCAGGTAGACCATGTTCTTTGCCTCCATGATTCTAGCCATCACTACTGTCCCTAGGTGGACCCCCATCCTCGTGACCCTCACTGGAAACAACCACCCATTCTATAATGTGGAAAGAAACCCATCATATTGCACATTCATGTCTCAACTTTCATTAATGAAAAATCCCCATGATCGATACTGTCACATCTCCAGAACTCTCCAGTATGATCCTGCTTTCCCTCTTTGAGATATGTTCGAGCATTGTTTCCATTGGCCTAGCATCTTCACAGCTATTTCCTGCATTATGAAATGGATAAAACACAATGAATAGGGTATGTCCTCCATGATATATTTTATTTTTAGCTCCACCTTTTCCAACTCTATCATGTGCTATGAAAATATTGGGGTGTGTGTTCAATCCCCCTCGACATTCCTTTTCGAGAGGAACTCTTCATACTGGAACCCCTCCAAGGGGATTCCCCCAATACCATGGGCGTTTGATAGACTGATGCCCACCTCCCCATGGTGGAGGTGGAAGGTGTTGGTATTAGGGGACCAATGACTGAATAGATCTGCTACCATGTCCTGTAGTTAGTAGGAATTAAATTGGGACATCCATACGGCCTTGAAAATCCCGTTATACCACAGGTCTGCTCTAAATTACTTGAATTTATGATGTACCCAGTATGCCCATTCCCATTCATTGGTAAAGCTTCCCCTGGATCTAAAATCCCATTCCTACCAACCTTTTGTCTCATGAGTAATGTTGTTTCATAAGGTACTTTCATAAATAGCGGGAGATTCTGTGGGAAGCAGATCAATTCCCACAATAATCATGGTCATAAAATTTAGGAAATAAGTGGTTATTTTCAGAGTTTTCCTAGCAGGATGGCCGTTGTTTGTAATATGGAATTGTGGAAGACTATCCTTGAGCATCCCCCACGACCGTGGTGTGTGTGCCTTAATACTGGGCATCAACACGTCTTTTAGAAGGAAGAATTTCCATATCAGTAGGCTATCTCTTAGAACATAATACATTTGATCATGCGTAGGCATACTAAAAAGCATCTGGTTATCAGACACAACCTTTCTCGCATGAAGAATCTGAGGGTTCGTGATAATCTGAGTCTTTCTCGCAGCGGTAGTGGCCTCCCTCTCGAAATCAATATTTTGAGCGTCCATTTTATAAATCCTTAGGGTTTGGCATGAAAGAATGAAGTTAAGTGCACAAAATATCAAGAGGAACTAAAAATAGCAGGCGACACACAAAATATCGGGCATCATGCAATAATTTCAGCCTGCGCGAAAAATGTGGGACGGTGCGCCAAATCCCAGGGTCGGCCATAAAACATACGTGCTGATCGGGTCCATTTTCGTACGTGAGAGAAATGCACCTGTGGGGCATAAAAACCCAAAATTAGGCTCTTATGGGGGGATCATTCCCAATTTATATATACAGACTCACCTTCCGTGTGCATGAAACAGATTTGTGCACGCAAAATACGGCTTTGCGCGCACTGAATGCTACTTCCCTCTTTTTCAACCTGCCTTCAGAATCCAACTTTTGGGTTCCCCCTTAGCTCTGATTCTGAGGGGGGGGGGGGCATTTTTTGATGCATAAAATCAGAGATGTCTAGGATCGTGAGGATAATAGGAATACAATGGATCTCAGGAGAGGCAGAAAATTTTTCGGGACCCGGGGGGCAGCTGCGTGCAAGTTTCAAAGCTTGCGCGCAAACGACCGCCAGTGTGCAAAATATTCCATGCCAATGATAGTGCCAAAGGCGACTACTCCCATTTCCACAACCAAAGTTATGTCAAGCGCGTAGTTGCGCGCATTCCACATTTCATGACAAGGATAGTGTCAAGGGTGACCTTGCGCACATAACCCATTTTCATGCCCAAAGCGATGCCAAGCATGCGGTTGCATGAAATTCCCCTTTGTGCACCAACGAAGACATCAAGGGAGAGCTTGCGTGCAACGTACTGTAGTGTGCACAACACAATTTCAAGGTTGGGCTACTGCACAATGCCTGTTTTTGTGCCCAAAAAGACTTCAAGTGTGGTTTTGCGCGTGACACCTCCTTGCTCGCACCCCTAAGGACATCAGCTATAAAACAAAACGTTCCCTACACCCTTGGGGGATATAAAGAGAAGATAAAGTGATGCTCTGATGCTCGAAAACTACCTCTTCGGTAACTCTGTGAAAAACACCATGACCATCAGGTATTTGATTTTGTGTGATAGCTCCATCAATGATCCTCTTTCGGGTGGGATCTTGTGGGCATGATCTTCATTAAATTCCATTCTCCCAAAGTCATTTGTGCACAAGAGACCCCATTTCCATGCATTTTCCTCATGCCTTTGGCCTCTCTTGTGAGCATCCTATTCCGGTTTTCATGCATCCCTTCCATATTGCGCGTAACACTGCCCGGTAGTGTGCACCCTCCAATATTTCACGCAACCCTTACATCTTTCGCAGACCCTTCCATATTGCGTGCAGATCTTCCCTCTTGTACACAATCCATCCTTCTTGCGTAAATAACTTCCATCTTGTACCCAAACTATTCTCTTTTTTGTGCTCCATGTGTCATCCTCTCCTCACGTTATCTGGACATATCCCCTCTTATGCGCACCACACCTACATCAAATGCTCTCTTTCCATTGGATCATGACGTATGCACGAAGCGATATCAATGTCCCTTGGGCCATGCCTCATAGTGCGTTGCTTCACCTCATGCTTATTCACATAGGCACGCTAACAACTATTTCTACTTCACATAGTCATGCTAATGTGGACACCTCAATGGATCAATTTATAACACAACTTTTCATTGAATTTCTGATGCCTTACCTTCTCCAAGGGGACGTATGTATCGTTTCTGTAAGTCCTAAGGCATGCAGAGTGAAACCACCTCATCTGAGCTTCTAGACATTAAATTTCCAAGAACCATCGTCTTCAACACATGATGTTAAATTGTGACCTCTACTAGTGTGGTGTACGTGGGGTTCCACCACCTTGGACATTCTTCATACCCACTGGTCTCTACAGAAGTGAAATCATTCCTCACATGGAAAGGGATTCTCTTTATTGGAGCAGAGTTTGTCTGCGAGGATAGGGTATCCACCTTGGTGTAAGCCCCTAGCCGTTCTTGTGGGTTGTAGTACCCCTACTCTTCTTTTATTTTTCTGTGCCAAATACAAAGAGGAGAGATAAGAACTGGGACCCTTGTTATCATGTCCCTCTCCCTCTGGGAACTGTCGCCACCCAAGCCTCCACCCTAGAGTATGTCCCAATCTCCATCTCCCTGGAATGCTAACCACATGTAAGCCCCGATTTCCTCTTTGGGCCACTAACCACATGTATGCTCTCCCATTCCACATCCAACAGACACACCTTCCATGACGTGATCTTTAGGCCTTTGTTTCCTCTTGATTCACACAATGAGCATGACTCATGTGGGAAAAGAGTAAGCATCGACCATGACACCCTCCTTGGGAAGCCTAGAGTATAGTACCCAAACGCCACCTGAACTACGTGGTCATTAATCCTTGCCAAGGAAAGGTATGTCGAAAGCCTCCCTGAGGTTCAAGCCCAACACAAATTGGTTCTGACCCCCTTCACGTCAGCACCCACTCCTCCTGAACTATGTGGTATTTGATCCTTGCAGAAGAATGGTATGTAGGAAGCCTCAATGAGGCTCAATCCCAACACCCATTGGTTCTGACCCCCTTCACATTAGAACCCACTCCTCTTGATCAATGTGGTCCTTGAACCTTTCCAAGGCAAGGTATATAGGAAGCCTCTATGAGGTTCAAGACTAACAATCATTGGTTTTGAATCTTTCACATTGATTCTTCACACCCAAACCACTTGGTCTTTGATTCTTTATAAAGTAAGGTACGTAAGAAGCCTCCATGAGGTTCAAGACAAACAACCAATGACTCCGACCACCTTCACGTTAGACCACCTTCATTCCAGATGACACTAAACTGCATGCCCCATTTCCATCCTGCACGACGTTAAACTACATCCACCATCCATAACTATGTTGGATTTGATCCTTTTCTCTTAGACAGGGTAAGTAGGAAGCCTCTATGTGGTTCAACTCAATCTAGTATTTAACATTTCTGACCCCATACAACAATATTCCCTTGTGAACCCATTCATTAGTAAGTCGTTGTGACCCCATCCATTGGTAATCTGTTGTGACCCCAATCAATGGTAGGCCGTTGGAGTCTCCAATCGATGGTAATCCATCTTCATATGATCTAAGTGGACATTGATTCCATACCATAGGAATACTCTGGAAGTATTTTTGAGGTTCAAGCCCATCACTCATGAATCATCCTAATCCACCTCTCGAGCCTATGTATTTTGGGAAGCTCATTCCACAACCCGGAGGTTTCACTTCTTCTGGGTCCCATCCATGTGTCCATTTTTCATGGGTTTCCTTCTAGAGTTCCCCATCATCCCATCGAACTTCGTGGGCTTTGATTCTCTTCCATGGGGATTCATAATAATTCCCTTCAAGGCTCAAGCTCAACATCACCATCGCCCTCACGTCAGTTCCATCTCATTCTCTCTCCCACTTTATTCATCTCTCCACCATCCATCCTGATTCTTACTCGAGCCGCCACATCCCAGTGAGAGCATGCCAATTCATCTCATAGCATCAGTGTTCCCTCTAGGGGTTGACCCTTCTTATCCACTTTAAATAATGTTATGCTCAGGCTAATCTATCTCTTCTAGACGTTAAAATCGTGACATACCCTATATTAAACATGGGATGCTGAGGAAAACCTCATATACATTCCTATGGAATATAATTCCCCGCATTCGACATGGGATGACTCGAGCTTCTGCACCATCGAGAAGGCCTATAATAAGGATAATAAACCCATATGCGCTAATGTTCCAGCGTCCAGACATGCCAGTGATGTATAATGAAACTACTCCCCCGATTAAGGTTACTTCCTTGACTCGACCCCTTAGAATGTTCCGAAAGAAGCAGTGTAATTAACTAGCATCTGCAGAGATCTGGAACTAAGAAGAGTTTCATGAACAAAATCTTAGTATATAAGGGATACCCAGATTAGGTGACATGTTTTGAGGAAGAATCCATGTAAGGAAGAACCGACATGCCACCATCCTGTTTTGATTAAGGAGAAAATGTCCCTATATAAGTGATAGATTTTGCCCGCCTTTGGAAAGAGTGAATGAGGGGCCACAGCTGCGAGTCTTCCAAGGATGTATGCGCATGACCCGGAGAAAGCGTCAGAAGAAATTCATATCACCCATCATGTGTGAGGAAGAACCATGATCAAGAATCCATATTTTTCACCTTTTTTCCCCTTTTAGTGGCCTCTTTGGAAGAAAGTACATTTCTCAAACATTATTCTTCCTGACCTCCGTTTCCTTTCCGACATGAAAAAAGTTTACTAGAAGAATATAAAAACATTTTTCAAAATAGTGACTCAATCAGTCACATCTTCCACAAATATACTACGAGTGGATACTATTATTTTTCATTTGAAACTTTTCAACATCATGTCATTTTCCTAATATTACTTATCATGGATCAAGAATGTCGATATCTTTTTTTCCAATGATTATCCTACATTTTTCATTACAATTACCAAGAAGCTACAAGTTGTGACAAATCTAATAATCTTTATGCATAAAAATTCTATAAAATAAAAAAAAAATCATCAAAAATTTCTTTTCTATTGAAGAAGTATATTTCTTTATAGATGGTTTAATGACCCTTATAATATCTTTCTATTTAAATTTCCTATCAGAATGAGTTGACTATTCTTGGATATTAATTTAAATATTTGTTAATGTGTTCAATTTTATTCATTTTTATCAAAACATGAATTCCAAAAAAAATCTTTACATATTCATGATTATTAAAATTATATATAATTTTAGATTTAGCTGGATATCATTTCACCTAAATATAGCAACAATATTTCCTAAAAACATTATATTATTCAATAATTATCTATAATTATTGGTTTAAATATTCATTCTTATTTTTTCATGAATATTCAACCTTAATATTTTTTGGTTGATTTTTAAAAATATCCTCTTCTTTAGTAGAAATTTATTTATTAAGATCATCCAATATCTTCCCTTGTTCAGTAACATTTATTTTGATTTTTAGGATTTATGTGATATACAAATATTTTTATTTTATTAAATAATTTTTTTCTCCATTAAAATATCTAGTTTCTATCTTTTATATTTTGATTGCATTCATAAATTTTGTGTTTTTATCAAGATATGCTATAATACTAGATCCAGGATGATAGATGAAATAAGTCTAGTAACCTTTTTATTCATCCCTATAAGAATTATGTTTTTTTTGTTTTAACATTTTCAAATAAACTTATAATATTATCAAGATTTTAATATTCTAAAGAGTTACTGTTCGAAGATCCATTTTCAACATTCATACGTAGCAGACTTATTCTGCTTCAACCAAACTTTATCACTCAACCATTGGATTTATTATATTACAATGATGATTTTTCAAACTTATTACTATGATAATTTTTATAATAATCAAACCCATATAAAAATAAAATTATTCATTGGATATCTCATATCAAAATTCTCAATTCCTTCCCTCTTGAAATATTTAGGTGGGAGATTTATTTTAATATTTCCTCTAGATTTCGGATAATTTTGGATCCAATATACATGATTTTTTCTTTAATTTAATTATATTTTGTATCCTTCAAACCAATATACTTATAAATATCTACATCTTTAATTTATATATTTCTCATTTCTTAAAAATACATATCATCTTCGATTTTCCTTTTAAATTCTAGAGCTTTCATAAACTCATAACAAATAAGAAATTTCTGTAATCCATCAAAATGATAAATTGTGTTTCTCATCTAAATAATAAATTTTGGAATCAAACCTATTATTTAAGTTTCTCATTTATCTATTAAAAAATTTAGATTCTTATATGACATATATAAATCCCTTTATATTGAAAATAATTCATTAGCATGGTTATGGTATTAATTAATCATTGATTTATATTCTTTTCTGATATCTTCTAAAATAAATCACTAGATTGGTATCCTTTAAACTATAAATTTGGCATTTCATTAAATGATACGTTTGAGTTTGTATTAAATTTTGTGGGTTGTTTTGAAACCCATTTTGTTATAATTTTATTTCTAACAAATACATTATAATAGTATTTTTTTTAAATCTTTCTTAATATGTTTTTTCTCAAAAGTAATAGGATCATTTTTTCAATTGGCAGAAACAAAAATTTTAATGCTTCAATGTCCTATAGGCTATGAAACAAAAGTTATGGTATCATTATGTTTTTCTAATTAAGATAATTTTTTCCATGAATTTTAAACATACATATTGTCTTCATTAATTTAGTTTTTTTCAAGGTATGGATATAATAGGGGAACCCTCTTTGATACCATTGAATATTATTTTGGATAATTGATCCATAGATGATGGGGTGAATTAATGGACATAATTTTCATAAAATTTCAAACGTTATGAAATTTTATCCTATTAAATTTTTTGTACTTATTTTTCCTTACCATATATTTATAATATTCACATAGGAATGGAATGAAAAGAAAATAAGCATTCTACACAATATTTAAAATGTTTAACCTTAGTGTGAGAACATATATCCTTTCCATGGAAAGTAACATTTTTCTATAGAAACTATCTATTATATGTAAGTGGATAAAACATTGAGATAAATCCCATTAGACTACTTATACCTTCCAACAATAATTATTATACTGAAACCCATCTATATAAATAAAATTCCTAAAAAACTAAGACATCAAAAAAAATATACAACATGGTAAATTCAAATCCCAAAATCTTATACAGAATAAACTATCTTATTTCCTCCCTCTAGTAATTTATATTCAATTTGGTATTCCTCCATCCAAAGAAACTCTATATGGTATACCTCGATGAAACTGTGATTTTCATTATAACATTAGTTTCATCCTTTGAATAAAATAATTGTGTATCAAATATCTTCTTGGATGCTTTTTTGGAATTAACCTATATATTTTATCTGAATTGAAATCATTGTTCAATTTTCTAATTTAAAACTGCATTTTTAACTCGAAAGTGATATTAGATGGAAAATTAGTCTGAAAAACTTTATAGTTTTTTTGGTTTTCCAAACAGATTGAATAGTTTTCTCATGAACTTATAGTACTAAATTTGCATTCCCATTTATAGGAGTTTCATAAATTGAAATTGGTGGAAAATAATTTCACCTTCCATTTCACTAAAATTAAAAAATAAATTATTTATAATTATTAAATGGTGTTGGAGGATTATAAAACATTCGAGAATCCGATAAATTATTCATGGTCATTCATAAATCTTCATGAGTTGTCTAATTACATCATACATATTCCAAATTGCATAGATTTAGATGTTAAGGAACATGTAAAATTATTATATTTCTTTTCTAGATATCAAACCAACTAAAATTATCGTATAAACATCTTAAAAATTATTGAATTTAAAATTTTATGTAAATCCCTTAAAAAACATCCATCTGGTGAATTTTTTTTTCTAGAAAACATTTTAGAACAATTTAACTGATCAAAAAACCCCACTAATCCACTTTTCATTATCTGATTGACTTTGTCTAATCATATTTCTGTATCATCAAAAATTAATTACCATGAATATTCATCCAATGACATTGAAAATTTCCTTCTCAATCTCTTCCTTCATAACGATGTTCTCCTAATGCATATTTTTTTTGGAATTTATTTGGAAATTCAATTTGAAACATCACAACTCTACAACATCACTCAACCTATAAAAAAACATTATCACCTGATCATCATGAAGTTTTCTATATCTGGGAACTCCATTTGACATTGAATATAGATGATTATATTTTTCATACATATAAGGACTTTAGTTACATCCATATTTTTTATCTAGTTATATATTTATATTTCCATAAAATTTATATTTATTCCAAACTAATTTATTTATTTTTTATAGAAAAAACTATAATTTTGAAATATAATTTTTTGACTTCTCCCTAATTACACATCAAAAACCTGAGTAGAAAATTTTCATATTTTTTAGAACAATACACAAATCATCATTTGTATTTATTAATATTATTACCCCAGGTGGCCTAAAATTAACCATGTTAAAAAAATTATTCCACACATTTTAAAAATGATTCATGAATGATAATTTCAAAAAAATATCCCTCTTGTGTTTTTTTAGTAATTTGTGTCCAATGAAATTTTTCTAGTAATAAAGTGGATCTACTCCATTGTAAAAAGACTTGGATCATGATATTTATACGATGTTAGGAACATTGTATGTATCTTATAATCATAAAACATTTAATGACGTGACCTAAAAACCATCCGGTAACATTATCATATGTTAATGTGAAATTCATTAAAAATGTATGTTAACAATAAATAAAAAATATTTTTAAGCAAACAACAACAAAGTAACCCCGTGATTTCATCATGTAACCAATGATACAATAGTAACATGGAAAAGATCCACCATCTATCTAGTAGTGTTCTAGGTGTAACCTACCTTAGATGTTTCACAAGGTTCCTGGTGCTCACCCATTGGGTACTCATTGGGTTCTTACTGATTATATTAGTATTTGGAATACCTCAAATTTTCTTCATTCACAAAAAACACCATAAAAATATATAAGACATGTAAAAAACACACTATAAAATTATAAATCTTTGTAATAATATTCCAAAACATTAATTTGAAACATAATCTAATATCAAAATATGAAAATCTAAATTTCCCCTAAGAACATTGACCCGTATTGACATGATTTGTTATTTGACATGTGGACCTGCAACTCAATACAAATGAAAAATGGTCCCCTTCCCACATTTACTATCAAATAATATCTATAATGTAACACCATGAAATTTTAAAATAATAACATTATATTCAGTAGCATATGCACTATGCAACACCAAGATGAAATAAACCACAAAATATATTTCATAAAATTTAACCTCTCTGATAGCATGCAGAACACACACCCCAATTTAAAATAAATTGTTGTATATTATATCATTATAAACTTGAAATTTATTTTTATGGTATAAATGGAAGTATCAAAAATAAAAAAATTATGGTTATAAATTGATTTCAACTAAAATAATAATAATTTAAATTAAAAAAATGAATAATGAAAAAAATATTTTTCAAAATCATGGATTAGTTGTTCTTTGTGAAAATAATTTAATTTTTTTAAGAATTTTTTAAAATATTTTTTGAAAAAATGAAATTATTTTCAGAAAAAATTATATCAAAATTAGCATTGGGGGAATTTTTGGGATTTTTCTGAAAGGCTACAATTTTTTACGAATTGTGAAAAACATTGAATTTTTATTAAAAACTGTATTTTTGTTTTAATTTATTTTAATATAAATTATATATTTAATTCATTTAAAGTGATTTTTTATAAAATTATATAACTATAAATACAATTTAATTCATTGGAATAATTTTCATATAGAATTTTTATATAAAAAATTTATAAACATCTATACATTTTCTCTTTAAAGAAGCCTCTTTCCCGTCGCATATATAAGATTAATTTTTAATTAATTTTTTCCACTTATGTAAAAGGAATTTTGAAAAATAAATTTCAAATTTTTAATCAAAATATTTTAAATTGTCTTATAATTTCATAATAATTTTTTACTTAAATGAACAGTGATAATATTAAAAATTAATTACCAATGATAAAGAAAAAATTGGAATTTTGAGGAACTTAAACTATAATGATAATGGTTATATTGACCTAAAAAAATATCAAATACCTTTATAGATATATATACAATATATCATGATTAATTATATATTAAATTATACTCTATACCTCTATGTAATGTAAACCAATTGTTTTTACACCTTGTTCTTGTAAAAAGATCAGAAGTGTTCCACTCATCATTATTATAAAAGGCCACCCATATCCTCCCCTATTTACACACTCATGTTATTTTGACCAATCCAATCACTGGATAATCCACTTTAAATAACCATGAATACAATCCTATGATAATTATTTTTATCAAAATTCCAAACTAGGTAGACATTTGGTGCAAACCTAAGGGGGCTACCCGAAGAAGAGGTAATGTTTTTCAATGAGCATATTTATTTTATTTATTCCTTCTACTACATGTATTTTTATTAAAATATTATTATAAAATTAACTTATTTTATTTTATATAATAATATTTATTTGCATTAAATAAATCTATTACAACCATCTATACTTCTATCAAATGGCTTATGAAACCCTTATTCTAGTGTAAAAGAGACTACCACATTACCAACTGATGTCATAGGTTTCTACCATTACCAACACTTGTGGTTGGGTATGATAATAAATATAATGTTAATATATTATATTTATAACATAATTATACCTATTTAGTGATTATAGAAAATATAAATTTTTTAATTTCCATTCCTTAGGGGATATGATATATTCTCTCCTATGTATGTTAAATTACCACCTCACAAAGGGATGTTATTAATTTTTCATAACTACTTTTAATGGAATGTATTAAGAATATATTTAAAAAATACATGTGATATACATGAAATATTTATGATAGTAAATTCATATTTACTATTTTTAACAGATAATATATCATTTTCATTCTTAAATTGAAATGTGATAACATCATTCATGTACCTGTGGACTACAACCTTCAAAAAGTGATGTGAATATATTTTCATCACCATAGCACATATTTGATATATATATATATATGCAATATCTTATATATTATATAATTATAATTTTGGAGAAATAAACTATTACATAACTTTATCCATAAATAACGTTAGAAAATTGAAATGTTACTCTTTTGTATGTGAGACCTAATGTCTCCATGATTGTTACATAGAAAATTATTTATAACCATAAATTATGATTTTATTTAAATTTATAATTAATGTATAAATATTATAATTTTTTTGAAAAATTTATTATGTATATGATTCAAATAAATAATATGAAAAATAAATAGATCTTTGATGATGAAACATGCATGGAAAAACAAAACAATTAACAACATAAAAAAGAAAATAATAAAATATTATTAACAGAATGGTGATAAGATGTTATAAAAGAATCATATATGATATTTAAAAATTAATATGGTCATATAATTAAGTTAATAACCTATTTGAATCCATTATACATAATTTTAAATGATGTTCTTCCAAAAGGTGGAAGGAGTTAAGGTATTTCATCTCAATTACCTTTCGTTGAGGCACATTTGTAAGTTATGCACCAAATTATTTTATATGTTGTATAAACATCCAAATTCCCAAGTATTATCATGAATAAATAATAAATCATGGTATTATTATTTTCTATTTGAATTATTTCTTCAACGGGTATTTTAATTAATTTTTACAAAGTGGAAATTACTAAATGATCCAAATGACTTTTATTATTATTTTTGATAATACGCCTTTCAAGGGGTGAGTTGGAACCCTTACAAGGACTGAATTCTTAGAGACAATTTTTTGACCTGTAGGTATTTAGAGGAAATTACCTAGACAAGACAACTTCGAACTGCTCCTCCCCAACACATGTCATGATGTCATCACTCCCCTTTATAAGGCTGGTCGGAAAGCTATCAAATGTAGAGATGCACATGCTTAGTACCGATAGAAATTACATACCCTCTCATTCTCCCTATTTGGTTAGATCTTCTCTGGTAAATGTGCCTTATATGATCCACATATGTGGTCTTGTCTCTTATTTTTACTGGTATATCTTCATATTCATGTGGCGCAAAGGCCTTTGGATGGCCGAATACCTTTTGGGAGATGAATTACTTAATAGAAAATTGGCCCGAATTCCTTGGGTGGCCCGAAAGCTTTGTAGGACCCGAGTACCAAACCAGTGGCCCAAAGGCCTTGATGGATGAATAGTTATGGCTGCTAAAGTACTGAACAATGTCAACTATAGTGCCCGCTATAGTACTGCTACTTTATTTGGAAATATGTCTCCACTATTATTTGACCTCGTGTCTCTTGGATGCACTTGTCGTGTCCTCACTAACCGGGCTGATGCTCATGTTCCTAAGTAGAAACGAATTTCACAACTCAATATCTTTTCATTGGGTCATATTACTTCTTCATTATCTTTGATTTTTTAAGATTATGTGGGTAATTTATTTTGATTATCTTATATTTTATTTCAACATTCTATGTGTATTTATAGGAGATAAACGTAATCTATTCATTTATTAGTTCTCAAGTTAATGTTATGATCATTTTAAGTGTTTATTTCAGAGTCTCATTCTAATTGATACTATTTATCCATAAATTAACGTTCAAGAAAATTATTTGATCATTTCCTTATAAATCCATTATGTTTTATTGTAATCTAATTATTGATAATATTTCCAATTGATATTAAAAATTTTACAGTCTATTTTATTTAAAATAACTGAGAAAATATGTTTAAGAAATTTCAACATAAATTCTACGTTTGGTCGGAAATTAGTTTTCTTACAAAACCATGATTTCTAAAAATATTTTAAAATATGTAATTTATATTTTAGAATTTCTTATTTAAATTAATTTTTACCCATTTTTACATATATCAATTTTTTGAAAGGAATCATCATGACATTTTTAACGTAATGTCTATTTGTCTTCTATTGAAAGAGTGAATGGAATATTTATTTTAATGAATATAAAATGAAATAAATCTCTAGCAGTTATGAATATCCATAATTTTTAATTATTAGTGTATAAATTTAAAAGGTTATTTTCAATGAGAAATTGTTTTAAATGGTTTTGTGATTTTTTAAAAAAAATCCTTTTTTTGAAATGATAATGATATTTTCCTCATTAAATTTTTAGAGATATTTTTAGTGTATTTATATTGATCAATGAAAACAATACATTATTCTTACTTAAATGCATATATGTTTTAAGGATACCAAACTCAATATTTCTATGGATGGTTTTCGAACCATTTTACAAATTTAAATTTTTAAATTCAATCATTTGGTTCATTTTTGTAGTCCTTAACTTTCCCTTGAATTGTTTTCTTTCCTCTGGACAATAAATTTCTCATAAATATCCATATTATTTATGTTTTATATTTTTATTATTCAATCCACAAATAATTTATAAAAACAATTTAATATATTGAATGTTATTTTTTTTATATGGGGAAATATTGAAAATTTGTATTATTTGATAAATAAATATATTAGATCATAATAAACACTATTCATGAATTAAATTGATTATTCAATATATGTGGAATTCATAGGAGATGAAGCCATGGGTGGGGAAGATTTATAAATATCACCTTAATGCATCAAAAGTCTAATGAGGTGATTAAGTAAGCTAGAATAAAATTATTTTTCCAGCCCAATTGATTTTATACCCATTAGTTTTATGTTTTATTGTGATCATTGTTAACATTAGAGTTATCATGATCTAGAATTCATGAATTCCAATAATTTAGAATTTTATTTCCTTAATGATATGTCCACAATGAAATTATATCAGGATGCATTTCATTCAATGTAATCGATTAAATGGAATGTTTTTTCCATTATTTATCTTACAATATTGATGACTTATCTATTTATGAGAGTAACATTATGGATTAAATGGAATTTTTTTCCATTCAATTAACATTTTACATTGTTTATTATCCTACATAGTTTCAAATTTATATTATATATAGATTCAATTATTCATATGATTACTATTTATATGGGATGTGTTTTCTGTTTTTTACCTTACTTTATTGATTATTCTTATTGATTCCTGATTGATTCTATTATACCTATCCCTTATTCATCAGTTAAGCTCACCCATATTTTTTTCCTGCCCCAATAATTCATGAAATTTAAATTATTTATATGAATGGAAATTTTAAATGAAATAATTATATTCTCAAAAAGATATGTTGAAATTTGTGTATTCATATATAAGGAATGAATAAAGTATATTTCTATTTTACCAAGACTATGAAGATATTAACTCTATTGGGATGTGAATTGTTATATCTTATTCCAATTTAATAAAGGAAATACCAGCTCTTGGAATTTTGGGTCAAGGTATCTATTGATGTTATTAGATAATTTTTAGAAGATAACATGGAATAAAGATTTATAAAAACACAAATTAAGGAACATAACCCTAATATTTACTTTTAGGATATGTATAAATGAACATCGTAATGTTTTGGTAAGGTGGAAATTATATGGGTTTTCCTAGAAATAAATCCCCAGCTAAATACTAAAAGTGGGTGTTGTTCCGGAACATACCTATATAGGGGTTTTAACTCTGAAAAGGGTGAATTAGGCATGAACATATCATCACATGGTATATGAAAACATACGTTACCACATACCTGGTTTGACACTCCTTAGTGTACATGTGTAAGATAATTCACATTTCTTTATAAACCATTATGAAGTATTTGAATATATAATAAAAATGAGTGACCTATGTTAAACCTAAGGTGTATCAAAAGAATCATAATATTATTATAAGTGTAGAAGGAATCAAATAAAGTTAATAATTTCTATAAAAAATATTATAATAGAAGGAAATAAATCTTATCCTAGGGAACCATTTAAGGTTTTTATATTAAATGATGATAAGTAGAATATTATTTGAGTCAATTACCTCCACTAACGGTTAACTCCTAGAACAAGAAAGAACCTATGTTGATATAAAATGGTTAAAGTATTAATTAATATTCTAGAATTATATTATAGAAGACTTTTAACTAATAGTACTTTTAGTATAAGAATCAGGAAACATTTAGTTAATGTATTAAATATCAAATAAATATTTTTTCAATAACATAAGAGTTATTGATACCATCATAGGTTAATGCATTTTATATTTATAAAATGTTCAACGTCTTAAAAAGGTTTGGGTTTTCTATGATGGGATTCATCCATGATTAATGATATCTTGGTGGAAATTTATGGAACCCATGTGTGTGTGTGAGTTTTTTTATGAATAATCACTTTATATTTTATAGATATAATAAGAAAAGTATTGAATATGTATAGGGATTTTATGATCATTAGTTACATTGTAATAACACTCAAATAAGATTAATATACTTTGTGAAAAATTGGTTTCATTGATTAACCTTTTAAAAAAGTTTTTTAATGATTAATTTAATTTAAATAATATCTCATATTTTTTGGGGAACAAAATTTTAAATACATTAATATAGATTTGAAAAAGGATAACTTTTAAGTTGAGTGATAACCATTCATATTTGGGAATTCCATGGTGCTTGAACCCATGACTGAATAATGATAATATTTTAGTGGATAACATTGGTCTACATGATGTCCTCATTAAAATTTCATTTTTTTGTGTAAATTTATTTGAAATATAATTATTAATGAAAATTAGTTGTGTTACTTTTGTGGTTTAGAGATTAATTTATTATACTCTATAACTTATGCTAACCATATTGGTTTTGAAAATAGTTAGAGATATACAAAACTATTTGTCACTATGTTATATATCTTTAGATAGATTTAAAGTTAATATTAGTCTTTTAGTAGAAAAAAACACAATTTTTTATATTCATTTCCTATAGTATGTGATGAATTGGAAATTGATCGAAGCATAACCAAATGATGAAACTGGACTTACGAAATAGAAACATTTCAAGTAACAAAATTTATTTATTTTATTAGATAGTAAAATAATGTCTCAACTTTTTGAAGAGGATCTTAAAACCAAAATATTATCAAATGACATTCATATCCAATGAGTCTTATGTTAATTTAAATCTTTAATGATTTATGGTTTTTGGTCCCTTAGCATTCCATTGATCCTTCAATTAATTATGATCAATGAAATAAAAAAATATCTATAATTACTTATGATTTTATTTAATGTAGATATAATTACATTCCAAAAATTTTCTCACAAAAAGAAACCTAGTTATGCTTTATTCTATATCACATTTGTACTTCTACTTTCTCTCTTATTAAGAGTATGTTTTATAAAACCTTATACCATGTGGGTTTTTGAACTATGGTATTTAAAAATATAAAAACCGTAATTTAAAAGTTCAATTTTAAATTAAAATGATGTTATTTATTTAAGGTTTTGGGAATGTTACACCCTGAAATTATAAAATAATTGCATAGTATTCGATAGATTAGGTTTCCTCTTTCAATTAATAGTAAAAAAATACTACATTTCAACTCAAAACAACATTTTCATTTCAATTATTTATGAAGTTAAATTATAAATTGAATTGATTTTATTATTAAATTTGTTCAAATTTATATATTAATCCAATTTAGGTTAATAGAATCATTTTAATATTGATTTTTGATATTAAATTTTTTTAAACTTCTGAATATTTTCTCTTAGAAAATAATATTTTTCATTGTGTTTGTAGGATTAATTTTAAATTAAAAATATGCTATTATGTTAATTGAATATGTAAAAATAAATTCATTATTTTGAATCAGAATAATTTATAATTTATAATATTTTTATCAAAATTTTTGACCAAAAAAATTGTGCAAATAGTAAAAATTAATTAATGCAAGTAAGGAAAAAATCGATTTATCAGTGGTTACAATAAAATGATAATAATTAATTTGACATAAAACCTCTAAAAAATTTACATTATAGTCATATTTTTAACCAATAATTTTTATGTCTCCAAATTAATATACTTTATATCCTTTTTTTATGTTGGTATGTAATTTATTTTAAAAAAAATTATTTTTTTTCGCTCACCTCACGTATAAAAAACACTCCATCTACTCTGTACTTCAAACCATAAAACCTTTTATTTTTGACAAGAACTTCCATGATTAGATAGTAAATTTTATAAACTCATCCAAGAAACCCTATTTTTGAAGGAAATCCAATATATGATTTCTTTTAGTGTAAATAATATGAGAATAACAAAAGAAGAGGTAACAATATACACCAAGCATATTTAATTTATTTCTTCTCAACCTCCCTAAATTATTATTAATCCATGAATATATTAAAAATATGTAACCACCAAATGTTTTTCAATGGAAATTACCATCTCATAAGTATGTCATAAAATTCGATTAAAACAAAAAATAATGAACTACTATGTACAATGTGACCTTTAAACATAGGTTTGTCACTTCTATGTTTGGAATTTTGAAAATCTAACATACACGGTTGTGACCAGAAAGTAATTTGGTGTCCGATAAGAAAAAATTAATTTTAAGTGAATAGTATCATACCCTTATGAATAATAACATACCATTAAGAATATCGATATACCCTAATGAATAGTATCTTATCCTATGATAGTATTAAAATAAGTCTCAAGTGAAATTATGATGTACCTGTATTGTAGAATAAGTAATTGAATGTTTTAAAACATGATTTTAATAAAAAATTATGGATTCGATTAAATATTAAATTAATTATATTTAAAAAATTATCTTTCAAAAAATGGACTTCATTTTCAAACTCTACATGTTGAAAAATTGTCAGGGTGAATTTTTGGGATTTTTTTTGAAATGCTGGAATTTTTGATTAATAGTAAAATATGATAATTTACAATAAATGCTAAATATTGGATTAATTCTGTCATTGATGATGATATGGGGATGTAAAACAATTTTTTTAGAAGTAACATGAATTTATTAATGTTCTTGTTCATGGTGTAATTACTATTCCTCATCTTGTGAAGAAATAATAAACTAATGACTAAAAAATTATGAACACTCTCCTCCCCTCCATTATAAGTACCACCCATTCTTAACTCTACTCTTCACTCCTCTCAAGCTTTGTGCCTTGATAATATTGTTCTCTAATGTCTCCCCAAGCTCCAACACCAAGTCAAAAATCCCCTAGACTCTTCAAAATACCAAATAATAATCCCTTAAGAGGTTCTCAAAGAGGAAGTTTCAAGAGGTAAATTACTCTTTCCAATTCCTTATTTTCTTTTATGTTCTTTTAATTTTGTTACTTTCCTCATCTCCCTTTATCCAAATAGTATGATAACTCTAGTAAAATTAATTTAATTTAATTTTTTTATTCTAATGGGATATTTCATTATTTTCTCTCTTTTTCCCACCTTTTATGTTAAATGAATGAAAGCACCGTTTTAGATGTGCTAATTTAGCACATTCATGGACAACTATTTATCAATTTCAATTATCGTTTTTAAATATGGTCATGAAACCATTTTTGTTATTGTCGAAACACATTATATATATTTAATATATCCTATTTTTATTCTGTAAAGTTTTTTTTACAAATGTTAGTAAGTTATAAATAAAACATGTTTTTTGTAATCAAACCCACCAATTAACAAAAACTGTTGTCACTTTGAATTTATATAATAGTTTGACTTCACTCTAAGTAACCAAATTAAATTTAAAACCATGTAATCACCTATATTTTCAATAATATAATGTCAATTCAATTATGGACTACCACTTTCATCTTATATGTTTCTAAAAACATAAATATATGTGAATCGGTCATTAAAATCAAGTAAACAAACGAGCCCGAACAATGAAATTGAACCTCATAACCAATAAAAACGATTATTAATGATAATAAAATGATTATACTAAAAACATTACATATATAATTAGTTTTGAAATTATTAATTAATAAAAATAATTTGTTTATTCCGGTATTTAAGAAAAAGTGGAGAACACCAACTGATTTAAGGTAATGGATCCTCCCCATTTAACTTTTATTTCAAGATTTTCCTCTATGTTTTTACATTTTTTTGTGGGATCCCTAATGAAGGAGTATTATTTCACACCTTCTTCATACTAACCTCATTGTTTATAAGTTAGTATAATACTGATTATATCTGAACAAATCCCATTTTAGGTACACCCGATTCCATGCCAATAATCAGTAATGAATTCTTCCAAAACCTCCTTTACTCCTTCGAGTTTTTCAATATTTATTTTTACCCAAATGAAGTTATATTTTCATTTTATATAAAACTTCTACAAACTATCTATATTCTCCAAACTCATTTTCCAAGATCCATCCCTCAGTCTCTTTTGGGGATATACATGTTTTTAGTGATTCCCACCTCGATACCCCGATAAGCAATCATGTTTTAACAGAACATCTAGAATTCTTAGCAGATTTCAAGTGAACTTTATCTTATGTTTTAATACACCATTTTCTTTATAAAATAATTATTTTTATTATGAAAACCTTCATGGTTCACTTGTTGTATTATATAAAAGATTTTTCTCGTTTTTATTTTAAAATCTCTATAGTATTTTCCATAAAATCGAAGAAAATATTTTAATGCTAAAATTTCCCAAATACATTTATTTCAAGTTTTCAATCCATTTTGACATCATGTTTCAGGATATATGCCTATTTAATTCCCATTTATAATTCCATTCTTTCATGTACACTTTCATGGTACGCCCATTGGTTATGATTTATGTCATGGTTGTGGTAACTAATTATTTCCAAGGGTACCCTTATATTTATGTATCGTTGATTATATATGATTATTTTTGTGGAAATATTATATATGTGGATAAAATATTCATGAAAATGTAGAGATTGGTTCACCCATATAGCCCTCCAATGCATTGGGTAATGTTAAGTCTCATGAGACGCGATGTAAAAGATGATTGGTCGTTAGCCTTGACCCGTACTAAAATGGGAAACGTGATTGGAAGTCAGCCTTGACCTGTACTAAAGTAATGTCTTATGACTATTCCACATTTATATGATTAAATGTTTTAATCATCCCATTCATATATGATATGATTTAATTTATTCAATGCTTTGTTATCATTATGTAATGCTTCCTAACTCATGTGCTCATGATGTATCCTAATGTTCATTCCCTTACTGGGCTTTTTAGCTCATCCTTTTGTTCATGTGTTCCCCAAGGTACCCAATATAGATGTAAGGGATCAAGGGAAGTTACGATAAATTTATTGAGATTAAATAGAGAAATTTGTTTAGCCACATGTTTTATGTTTTATGTACCTAGTTTTCCAAGAGAAAATACCTAACGATCCTTGGCTTGTACATTGATGTATAATTATGATTAAAATCATGTAATGTTATTTATTAAAGCCATGAGTAACTATAGTCCATATCATAAGATGGTATAGTTATATTTGGAGATTAAAAATAAATAACCTCATTGAGAACCATAAGGTTGAGACGAAGTATAATAAATCATTCCTAAATTTTGGTAAGTATAGAGTACGTGGTTTATCAAGAAAATAATCCATGTCTGGATATGAGTAGGTAGTGGTGGCTCGGGAACATATGTTCCTTGGAGTAAAAACTCTGACATGGAGTTTTGGGCATGACCCGGGGTATCCTAGTACACGACAATGGGCCTTGATGCACTCCTTGTTACGAAAATCTCGAGGGATATGCTTTGGTAGATTCATGGGCTTAGTAAAAACCATTTTTAAAGGACCAAAAAATCCCATACGAATATATGTCAAGAAATTGATCGAGGATAAATTAGATTTAAACCTAAGGAATCACATGTTAGGATGTACTTCTTATTTATATGTTCATCCTTTTATGTTCAAAGATTCCTTTTTATACTCAATAGCTAATTATTCAAGACCTCTAATTATACGTTCATTTTCTTAGTTAATGTATGTAAATTGAAGAACACGCTCCGACAACCAATGTGATAAGAAATGTGAATATTTTTATAAGGATATGCCTAATATGAAGGGACTGGATGCTCAGAACTTCATGACAGTTCTTTCTCAGCTGGCTCAAGTAATGAATAATAACATAAATTGTGTGAAATAACCTCCTAATCCAAGGAAATAGAATGTTATCGTAGAATTATTCATGCGGAAATGGCCTCCCATGTTTAGTGGGTCTTCTAATCCCCTCCTCACAGAAAAATGGATTAACTGCATTGAAAAGATATTCTTCATCCCCTAGTGCTCAGAGAAAGAGAAGGTTGTACTGGTAGTCTATCGTTTTGATGGGGATGTTGATCAGTGGAGTACAATGATCAAGAATACAAATTCCCAAGTGGAAATTGGTTCCATGGATTGGGAGGAATTCAAGAGGATGTTTTTTAAAAAATATTATCCTCTAACCCTTCATATCAAGATGTAAAGGGAGATCCTCAGACTTAAGAATAAGGATGATGAGTCTATCGGGACGTATGAAGCCTTCTTTACAAGGATTTAAAGGTATGCATTTGGCTTTTTCATGAACACCAAAAGCAAGGTGGATCACTTATTTAGCAGACTAAAGCTGAGTCTACAAAAAGAACTGCTGATTTGAGACTTTGACAGTTATGAGGTAATTTTATTATGTTCCCTTAAGGATGAAATGGAGATTGGAGACTCTATGTGGTCTTGTGGTCCCAATGACAAGAATAGGAAAATGGAGAAAACAATGGGTGTCTCATCAAACAAATCCCATGATGGAAAGAATCTGGAATTTTTCCCTTGCAAAAATTGGTGGAAGAAGCATCTTGGTAATTGTCGAAAGGGAACCAAAAATTGTTTCAAATGTGGGATGTTTGGTCATCTAGACAAAAACTACCAAAGGGATATGAAAAATCCCACTAATGATGAAGAATAAAGGATGGTTGATATCAACACTCTACCAGCAGTGCAGTGTCACAACTATAAGGATCATTGACATTATACGAACAACTTCCCTAAGCCAAGGGTTGTTAGAGGTAATCAACAACAGCCTTCTCGGAAATAAGGAAGGTATTATGCTATCACTACTGTTGAGGTGGAGCCGAACAATAATGTTGTGATAGGTATGCTAGTTATTCATTCAAGAATAGATAACGTACTATTTGATTCTGATTGTACGTATTATTTCATATCTTTCATGTTTAGTTGAACTATTTAAACACAACCTCAAAATTTGGAGTAAAATTTACCTAGGAGAATAGTGAATAGAGAAATTGTTGCATCCGTGGTTTTTAACTCCTCCCCAATTAATGTTTGTGGACTTAACCTCCCAAAAAATCTTGTCATACTCCCTTTTGTGGAGTTTTACGCTATCTTGGGCATGAATTGGCAATCTTTGTACAAGGCCAACATCAATTTTCAGGAAGGGGTGATTACTCTTCACATCTCGAAGCACCCTCCAATTCTTTACAAATGTAAGGAGGAAAAAGAGTCTCCTTTTGAATATTCATCTGAAGTGTGGATATTTTTTCATTATGCGCATGAATTTCTAGCTCGAATGATTGAGATAAAGGAGAGAATCATTATTGAAGACATTCCCATTGCGAGGGATGACACTGATGTATTCCCTGAAGAGTTTTCTACTCTTCCTACTGACAGAGAGGTTGAGTTCTCAATTGATCTTATTCCTGGATATTTTTCTATATCAAAGAGACCTTACAGAATGGCCACTGTAGATCCAGAAAAACTGAAAAATCAGTTACAAGAGTATATAGAGAAGGGTTTTATATGCTCGAGTGCCTCACCTTGGTGTGCTCCAGTCCTCTTATTTAGGTATAAGGATGGATCAATGCACCTATGCATTGAATAATGTGAGCTCAATAAAATCAGGATAAATAACAAGTATCCCCTACCATAGATATATGACTTCTTTGATCAGCTTCATGGGGGCTGTTATTTCTCTAAGGTGGAACTTCGGTCGAGATATCATCAATTAAAGGTGAGTAAAGAAGATATTCCCAAGACTGCCTTTCGAACAAGGTATAGACACTATGAGTTCATAGTGGTGCTAGTCATATTGACTAATGGTCTAGAAATTTTCATGGATTTAATGAATAGAGTCTTTAGAGATTACGTTGAAAAAATTTTGGTTGTCTTTATTGATAATATTTTGATATACTCTAAGACAAAGGAGGAACACGACGAGCATTTGAATACTGTGTTAAATACTTTGATAAGGGAGAAGTTTTATGAAAAGTTTAGTAAATATGAGTTCTAGATGGGGAGAATATCATTAACGTTAAATATTATCACCAGTAAAGGGATATATGTGGACCCATTCAAGATGAAGGAAATTTAAGAGTGGCCCAGGCCAACATCCATAACGGATATCCATAACATTTTAGGTCTATCTGGGTATTATCGACGATTTGTAATGAACTTTTCTCGATTTTCAAACCCAATGACCAAGATAACATGGAATGGTGTAATGTTTGTCTGGATGGAAGAATGTAAGTTACGCTTCAATGAGATAATGAGATGGATGATCACTGCACCTATACTCACATTACTGAAATGTGGAGAAAGTTTTGTGATATACAACGATGCTTCAAAGGATGTCTTGGGTTGTATACTAATGGAAAATGATAACGTCATATCCAATTCCTCATGGCTATTGAATATTTATGAGAAGAACTACACGACGCATATCTAGAGCTGGCAGCTATGATGTTTTCTTTGAATATCGAGTGACACTACCTTTATAGTGAGAAGTGTGACATATACACTGACCACAATAGCCTAAAGTATATATTCACTCAAAAAGATTTCAACATGCATCAATGGAGATGGTTAGAGCTAATCAAAGATTTATATTTCAATATTCACTATCCTCCTGGAAAGGCAAACGAAGTAGCCAATGATCTAGGTAGAAAAGAACATGCTACTCTATCCATGTTATGAATTTAGAAAGACTCAATCTTCTTGGATATGAAAACAATTAATTTAGAAATCATTATGACAGGGGATACATCCCACCTTACCCAAATTATTGTGCAACCATCCATTCGAGAGATGATTAATGAAACACAAAGGGACCATGTGGAGTTACAAAAGATGGTGAGTGTAGTAATGAAAAGAAAGCAACAAGAGTTAAATTTCAACGATGACGGTGTGATTTGGTTATGAATGTGGCTCTGTGTGCCTTCATCACCCAGGATAAAGAAGGAGCTACTAGACAATGCACGTAGCTTAAAATTCCCTAGCCATCCTGGGAGTACCAATATGTACCTTGATCCCTGAGAACACTTCTTGTGGGATAACATGAAGACGGACACTGTGAATTATATATCAAGGTTCTTGGTATGTTAGCAAGTTAAAGAAGAGTGAAAAAAGTCCAAAGGGATGATGAAACCATTTCCTATATCCCTATGGAAATGGGGGAATGCCACAATGTACTTTTTCAAGGGTCTCCCGAAGATGTCGATACGAAATAATATAATATGGGTTGTGTTTGACCAACTCACCAAGACTTCTTATTTTATTTCTATTCAGGAAGACCTCCCTCGTGAAAAACATGAAAAAATATATGTGAAGGATGTGGTGATACTTTATTGTGTTCCAATCTCAATTTTCTCTAATCATGATCCAAGGATAATTTCTAAATTTTGAATGAGTCTTCAACATGATTTGAGTACTGAATTAAATTTCAACATGACCAATCATCCCCAAACTAATCGACAATCTAAAAGGACTATTCCGAAATAGGAAGATATGATAAGTTCCCGCTCTCTATAATTCAAAGGTGGATGGGATCATCTTCTACCATTGGTTGAGTTCTCATACAACTATAGCTTCCACTCAATTATTTAGATGGCTCTGTATGAAGCTCTATATCGAAAGCGATGTAGAACTCTAACCTATTGGGTTGATGTTGGGGAAAAAGTGTCTTGGACCCAATTTTGTGCATGAGATGTCAGAGAAGGTTCATGTCATCTAGAAAAACATCAAATCTAGTTAGAGTCGGAAAAATATCCATGCTCACAACTCTCTAAAGGTCTTAGAGTTCGACGTTGGAGATAAAGTCTTCCTTCGAATATCACCATGGAAGAGAGTCATACAGTTTGGAAAGAAAGTAAAGATAATCCCAACGTACATTAACCCCTTTGAGATTCTTGACCGCATTGTAGTCATGGCCTATCATCTTGAACTTCCACTGAATATGGCTCGATTTCCTGATGTGTTTCACGTATCTCTCTTGAAGAAGTATATACCTGATCCCTCAAATATACTAAACTCAAAGGCAGTGCAACTAGAAGATGATCTCTCTTATGAGGAACAACCATTGTAGATTTTGGATCGAAAAGATAAGGTTCTACACTACAAGACGAACCACCTTTTAAAAGTGTTGCAGAGGAAAAAAAAGTTTCAAAATGATACTTGGGAACTAGAGGAGGCAATGAAGGAGATATACCCTCACCTGTTTACGGCCTAGAATGTAAAATGAAATTTTGAGGGAAAAATTTCATTAGGGGGGGGGGGAATGTATCGACCCAATGTTTTTAAATGGAAATTAACTTATCATAAAAATGTAATGAAATCCAATGATTACCTAACATAATGAACTAATATGTTCTATGTGACTTTTAAACATAGTTTTTTCACTTCTCTGTTTGGAATTTCAAAAATCTGACATACACAGTTGTGACCAGTATGTTATTTGGAGTTCGATAAGAAAAAAGTAATTTTGGGTAAATAGTAACATACCCTTATGAATAACAACATTACAATAAGAATAGTGATATACCCTAATTAATAGTAACCTTACCTATTATATTATTTAAATAATATTCTAGGGAAATTATGACGTACTTGTATTGTGGAAAAGTAAATGAATGTTTTAAAACTGGGTATTAATAATGAATTATGATTTTAATTAAATATTAAATTAATCATATTTAAGAAATTATTTTTGAAAAATGGACAAAATTTTTGGATTCTAAACATCGAAAAATGGTTAGGGTGAATTTTTTGTAATTTATAGAAATACTGGAATTTATGACGAATAGTAAAATTTGATAATTCACAATAAATGCTAAATAATGGATTAACCGAGTCATTGATAATTATCTACTGATGTAAGCCCAATTTTATCGAAGTTAGAATACTTTATTACAATTCTTGGTCATGGAATACTTTCTATTCCTTGTATGGTAAGGAAATAATCAACTGATGATTAAAAAGTTATGAAAACCCTCCTCCCCTCCACTATTAGTACCACCCGTTGTTACCTCTTCTCTTCACTCCTCTCAAGACTTCTTCCTTTCCAATATTCTTGAAAAATATCTCCCCAAGATCCTAACCCACGTCCAAAATCCCCTATCCTCTTCAAAATACCGAAACCTCTCCCCTTAAGATGTTCTCAAAGGGGGACGTTTCAAGAGGTAAATTCCTCTTTCCAATCCCTTCTTTTCATTTATGTTCTATTCTTTTTGTTTCTTTCCTCAACTCCCTTCAACCAAATAGTCCGATGAATCCAGTAACATAAATTAATTTCAATGTTTTTATGCTAATGGGATATTTTATTATGTTCCCTTTTCCCCACCTTTTATTTTAATGGAATGAAAGCACCGTTTGAGATATGATAATTTAGCACATTCAAGAACAACAGTTTATCAATTTCTATTATCATCTTTAAATCTGGTCATGAAACCATTTTTTTATGTTTGAACCATATTAAATATATGTAACATATATTATATTGTTTCTTTATTATTTTTTTACAAATGATATTAAGTTATAAATCAAAACAGGTTATTTGTATTCAAACCCACCAATTAAGAAAAACAGTTGTCACTTTGGTTTTATATAATAGTTCTAAATCACTCAAATAAAACAAATCAAATTTAAAACCATCTAATCTCATGGATGTTAAATAACATAATATAACATCAATTCTGGACAACCACTTTCATCTTACATTTTTATCCAAACAGAAATATATATGAACCGGTTATTAAAATCATGTAAACAAACAATCCCAAAAAATGAAATTAAACCTCATAACCAATCAAAACAGTTATGAATGAACATAAAATTATTATACTAAAAAATTACATAAATAAAGAGTTATGTAATTATTAATTAATAAACCTAAGTTTTTTATTCAAGTCTTTAATAAAAAGCGGATAACAACCAACTAATTTAAGGTAAGGGATCCTCCCCATTTCACTTATATTTCAAGATTTTCCACTATGTTCTTCCATTTTATGAGGGATCCCTAATGATGGGGGTACTATTTTACACCTTCCCCATACTGAAATAATGATTTATAAGTTATTAGAAATGACATTATCTATCAACTAATCCCTTTTATGTACACCTGATACCATGTTAATAATCTATAATGAATTCTACCAAAACCTTTTTTACTCTGTCGGGTTTCCCTATATTTATTTTTACCCAAATGAAGTAGTCTTTTCAATTTATGTAAAACATATAAATAGTGTTTTTATTCTGAAAAATCATGTTCCAAGATCCATCCCTCATTCTCTTAGGGGGATAAACATGTTTTTCAGTGATTACCACCTCGATACCCCCGATAAGAAATCATGTTTTAAGGGTACTTCATGAATACTTTCTCGATTTCAAGAGAACTATATCTTCTATTGTATGAAACCATTGTACTTATAAAATCAGTATTATTATTATGAAAACCTTCATATTACACTTCTGGTATTATATAAAAGATAGATCCATTTTCAATTTTAAAATATCTATCGTATTTTCCTTAAGACCGCCCAAAATGTTATAATGCCAAAATTTCCCAAATACATTTCCTACAAGTTGTCACTATTTTTTGACATAATTTATCATTATATATTTATATTTAATGTCCATTTATAATTCCTGTATTTCATGTAGAAATTCATGATAGGCCCATTGGTTATGATTTATGTCATGGTTGTGGTACCAAATTTTTTCCATGGGTATCCTTTTGTTTTTGTATGGTTGATTATGTATGATTATTGGTGTGGAAAATTACTTTTATGGAAATAATATTCCTGAAAATATTGAGATGGGTGAACCTAGATAGAGCCACATTGCATTGATAAAAGTTAATTCTCATGAGATGCGATGTGAAATGGGATTGGCGGTTATCCTTGACCCGTACTAAAATGGGAAATGAGATTGGTGGTTTTCCTTGACCTATAATAAAGATATGTATTATGAGTCTAAAAAATTTATATGATTCCATGTTTATATGATCCCATTCATATATGATATGATTTCATATTTTTTATTCTTTGTAATCATTATTTCATTCATCCTAACTCATGTTCTTAATGTGTATCATTTTGTTCATACCCTTACTGGGCTTTTTAGCTCATCCCTTTGTTCAAATGATCCCTAGGGTACTCTATGCAGATGTAAGCGCTAAAATGAAGTTGTGATATCTTTATGGAGATTAAATAATTGAATGTTTTTAGCCCCATGTTTTATGTTTTTTGTACCTAGTCTTCTAAGACACTAGACTTAACAATCCTTGGCTTCTACTCTAATGTATAATTATTCTTTAAATCATTTAATGTTATATAAAAATGGCTTGGATCACTTTAAAATAAGTATATTAAATATACATTTATTTTTTTTTGTTATTTTCATTACCTATACCCACTTCCTGTTCCATTAAATGGGTTATGAAATCGTCATTCATGTTTAGGGAAAACTATCACCTCGCTCACGGATGTCATTCCTTTTTCCAAAACCACATCTCATTGTGGGGTATAATGGTGGATATATATATATATATTATAACCTAATTATATATATGGAGTCATTATATCATATAATTTTTTTTACAAACCATTCCATAATGGGTATGATAATGTCATTCGAGTTTATGGCATACTACATTCTCTAGAAGTGATGTGATTCGTTTTTCACAAACACTTTAATTATAATGGAATAAGGATAAATTTAATAAATATATGTGATAGAAAATAAATAATATTTATATTAATGGAATATTTATCATTATAAAATGATAATATATCATTTAATTTCTTATATCTATAAATCATAACATTGTTCTTGTACGTGTGGACTACCACCTTCATGATGCGCTGTGACATTATTTTCATCATCACACCACATGGATGATACACATCATTTATATGATATATATTATATTATTATAATATTTTGAAGGATAAAATACATCTTTACTTCTTTCAATAATGATAAATTTAAAATAGAAAAATTATTAATACACATGTAGGACTTATCATCACCATGATTGAAACACTGTTCGTTTTTCATAAGAAGATATCTTTAATTGTTTTAAATGTATAATTGATGTGTACATATGATAATTATTTTATAATAATTAAAATGGACATAATTATAATATATAATATTTTTGAGAACTATATATTTTATGATGATACACACATGAGAAAAAAACAAAATAACACCCAAAACAATGAAAATATAGAATAATTATTAACAGAAGGGTGAGAAGATGTTATAAAGGTATCATATATGATATTATTAAAATTAATATGGTAACTTAATAATTTAAAAAGAAATTTAGAACTGATATAAAATAGTTAAAATAATATTCAAAGAAAAGGTAGCGTGAGGTAAGTGATTTGGTCTAAATTTCCATTCATTGAGGCACATATGAATGATAAGCAAAAAATTTCATTTATATACTCTATACATTGGCCATTACACATGTAATAAAATTTAAAAAAATTATATTTCATATTATTTTATATTTCAATTTGAATTATTTAATCCAAATAAATTTTATGCAAAGGTAACCAAGTGGTAAGAAACTTCATAACTCATTTTCTTTTCATTGGGTTATATTAGTTAAACAACTTTGAGTTTGTATGATTATGGGTGTAATGAATTTTCATTATGTATTATTTTATTTCAACTTTTTTAATCGTATTTAATTTTATAGACATAATATATTCATGTATTAGTCTTACTTCAATGTTATAATCGTTTTATGGGTTTATTTTACAATATACTTCTAATCGAAATTGTTTACTATGGAATTTCAGTTGAACGAAATTATTTTATTATTTGATAATAAACCCATTTAATTTCATTCTACTATATTTTTTCAAGATATGTTCATGTAATAATACAATTTTATAATTTTTTTACTTAAAATAAGAATGAATTTTTTTTTAGAAAATATTACTTCTTTTCCCTCTTTGGTCGAAAATCTATTTTCTTCAAAAAATATGTTTCATAAAAATATTTTTAAAAATATTTTTAAACATTTAAAGTTTAATTATTAAAGGGAAATATATCAATTTTAAATTAATAAATTTTTAATGGAATCTTCATCTTTTTTTCAAAATAATGTTCATTTAGCTATTACAAACTATTTAAAAGGATTCCATTTATTAAAGTGTACAATAAGAATGGAAGTTTTTATCCTTCATGGAAAAATAAATATTTGGAAGAATATATTATCTATTTTAAAGGATACCTTCAAGGAAATGAATTTTCAAATTAATTTCTGAATTATTCATTTTAAAATGTAATTTTTAAATATAAAATTATTTTTTCAAAAGAATATTTTTAAAGATATTTTTTTAGTATTTCTATTAATTAATAAAAACTGCACTTTATTCATACTGTAATGGGTTTAAGTTGCACTTATACCATCCATATTATTTCAATGGATGGTTTGTTTTCATTTTTATAAAGGAAATTATTGAAATTCCTATCATTTATTCATTTTTTGTAGTCATCAACTTTCCCATGAATTATTCACTTTCCACTGGACATTAAATTTATCATAAATATCCATTTTATTTATTAATTTTACGTTTATTATTTAAAATGTATATCATTTCTACATATGATGTTATAAATTGAACATTATTTCTTTCTAGGGAAATATTGATAAATCCATATTCATTACTCAATACAAATAATTTCTAGTAAATCAAATTTTTCATTAAATAAATTGATCACTCGATATATGAGGGATTCTTTAGACATGAAGACATAGGTGGGACCCGATTATAAATATTCCCCCAATGAATCAATATTATCATGGACGTAATCAGTAATATTTCATTAAATTATTTTTCCAAAAAAATTAATTAACAACTTGTAGTTTTAAAATTTAATATGAAAAGACTTGATGATAGTGGTATCATGATCATGATTTCATAACAGGAAATAATCAATCATTTACTTCATTTATAATTTTGTTTTAATTATGCATGAGATTTTTTTTAAATGTTATTATCTCTTGAATAATTTCATTCTCATTTATGTTTTAAATGATATGTGTTTTCAATATTTATCCTCCCATACTGATTATAACTTTTGAAGATTTGATAATAACATTATTGATTAAATGTTTTACGTTTTGTTTTATTTTAATTTCCAAATTGATTATACTTATCGATTCATGCTTTCTCCAATAATAGTTACCCTTTTCTAAGGATTTATGATCACCTTTATTTTTTTCCTTTCCATGGGATTCCATTAAGTCTGCTATTATTGCTATGAAAAGATATGATACAGGGAAAAATTATATTATCGAAAAAAATTATTTTCTAATTTGTGTATTGAAATATAAAAAATGAATCAAGTATGTATATAGATTTCTTAGACTAAAGAACTATTCATTCATTCTGGATATGATTCTTTATTTCTTATTCCAATGTATTAGAGCAGATATCATCTCTAGAATTTTGGTGGTGGGATCAATACATACAAGAACAATATGTGAAAATGTAGGGGTGAGTATAAACACATTAATATTTATTCAATGGTTATAAAATAATCCCATTCCTGAGTAATCTAAACATGCATTTAGAATCCAAGACATATAAATAATTTATAGAAAATAATTTATGCAAATACATTGATATTATATTGAACAACATTCTATCAAGAATTATGAAAGTAATTATTAAAATAAGAACTGTGTTTTATTTGAATCACAATTTAATAATAATACGTTTTAATACCCTTATGTTATAAATATATTTTCATAATACAATAATTTATAATAATTATCCCCATAATATTTTCAGATTAGTAATATAACTCTTATATAATAAATGGTTTATATAGCATTACCCACATGATAAACATGACAATTCACATGTTTTTTACTCCATTCTTTATATAACTTGATCATCCATATAAAACCATATGGTTTTCATGTTTGAAATCACATTATAGATATTAAAGCATACTTGACCCTACTGCCATGAAAAAAATAAGGTTTTATATATCATGATGTCATCATACAATACAAAACCAATAGGGGGAATATAATAAAATATTTATGAAAAAAACTCACAATCAGCTTTTATAGATTAAAACCAACCAATTATTTTAGTATTAAAATCATATTAAATATCTTTATATAATTCATTTATTTAAATAGAATAATAAAAACAAACATCTATAGAAAATCATTATACTAATATATCATTTAAAATTTTTTAAACAAAATTTATTAAAAATAAATAATTTCATAAATATGATTATATAAATGAAAAAAACATTTTACTTATGGATTAGGCAAGAAATATTTTTTTGTAACATTAAAGAAATGATTTTAAGTCCACAATGGACTGAATATGTAATTCATTATGATATGTTTACTCATAAATAAATTTTCAGTACATAGTTAATTAGATAAATATAGTTTTCTCCAATATTTATTTCTTTCGAATATCTTGAAGTAGTTTTAGAAAGAAAACACAAAGAATATTTAATATAATATTTGAAATCCATGATTTGATTGAAGAATTTCCTGAATTATATTCCATGAAAAAACTACAATTAGATTTTATGGAATTCCAATGTATAAGTGTAACCGGTTTTATCATATTCTTGGAATATCAATGTGAAGACTACTTTGGGTAGTCAGCATGCAGTATCACCTTTTTTTGCAAAGTGTGATGTGGTTAAATTTTAATAACTATGTTATGTCAAGGGATATTTTTATTTTATGACTACAAGGTTGTTTATTTAGGGTTACATCAACCGAATAGTGGATCATTTTTATAAGATTGGTGGATGATCCATCTCAAAAAAATAAATGTAATACATTAACCAATTCTTATAAGAAAACTAATAGATTTATCTGGGTTATTTAAAATACATTTACACTTTTTGAAGTAAAAAAATGTTAACTTGATAAACTATATTCAATTATCTCCCATTTGTTATCGTGGATGTCCTATTTCTAATTTTTTTTTATTTATATAGCTTAATCTTTATAAAATCACTTCCCTATTTTGATCAGTCCCATGAGTTCCCCTACAAACAATGCACCCATTGAGTTATCAAATTGGTGGATCAAGGAAGATGACTTCATGTATATAAATGAAGAATTCTGAAACTCTCCCGTGAATCTAAGAATTAGAAAATATATTATTAGAATTATCTATGAATTGAAACAAGTTATAAAAATATGAATAGGGGAAATAAAGTAATATAAGAAACAAATATGTACTAAATAGAGAGATATAAGATCATAAAAATAATATTTTTTGGAAGATGAGGTCATGATATTTTTATAATTCTATAAACCATAAAAAAACCATTATTGAACATTATTATATAAAAATAAGGGTAGACAATAGTGGTACAAATGTGGTTTCAGAAACATTAATTTTTTTTCTATATGTTCAAAGAGTACAAATTTGCCGAAACATAAACCTAGAATCTAAAAATAGCGGATTTAGTAAATATGTAAGTATCACTGGACCTATTCAAGTGAATTATTTGATAAAAATACTTACAAACATCTAATATAGGCATTGTGAGTGATATACTAAATTAATTAATAATGAATATTTATTATATTTTTTTTACCTTATACGAGCAATGGTAAAATGAATGATATGATAATCACTTTACCCGAGAGTAATAAAATATAAGAATATATGAAGTGTTTTAATCCAAAAAAAATTCCAAAGAAAAAATGTGATCATATGATTTTTTTAATGACATCATGAGATATTGTCAAGAATGAAGTGATGATGGATATCAAGGACTAATTTTTGGGTGGTTCTTTATCTTGATTGTTCTATCCGGCATCCATAATCCTTATGTTATTAGTCAGAGTACCTCATTCCTTGAAGGATGTTTCGTAATAAGTATGCGTAATTATACCAACAAAATTATTTATAAGATCTTAATAAATGTGCTATTTATCCTTCTCCAAAATATTATTCTTGATAAGAAACATGGATTCATAAAAGGATTTAATAGGGAAGGATCATTCACCCATTCTAAGATGTTGGTGGATACTAATATAGAATGGTCCTCAGAATAAAAAACTTGTTACTGTTAGACATAGAAATTTATTTTGATAAATTTGAATATAATTATATCCTTAAGATCTTATGAGAGTGAGTCTTCTTTGTGAGGTGTTGAATGTTTATAATTCATTATTTTGTATTATCCTGGATATTAATTTCTCTCATGGGAAAATGATTAGTATCCTAAAATTCTATTGTGTTTCGAGACATGGTTACAATTATCACATAGTCTCTACACCTTCACTTAAAATTCACTTAGAAAAAATCGTAACCATGTGGAATAGTTCAAAGAGGTAATTCATTTCGTCGGAAGACATGGGAACCTATGAATTTCCAAATTATTTTTAATGGATGATATATTATTCTTCCTCTGTATAAAATTTAATTCCAACTATGATGTAAATGATATCATAAATAAAAAAAATATAGAGTGTGAATAATGAAAATAAACCAAAGGGGAAGTTTTAAATTTAATGATTATTCTAAAATAGAAAATAAAAATCGATATTAAAATGTATAAATTTTCTAACGAATCATTTTCTATAGAATACCATTATACCTCACTCTCAAATGGGACGATACATATTCATAACTTTAATGGGTTGATTATTATAAAAAATTTATGATTTATCAAATATAAAATTAAAATCATATTCTTTTTTGAAAGATTTTAATATATAAAAAACATTCTTATATTGATCCCGAAGAAAATAATATCATTTTTAAAAGACTAAAAACATTATTAAATAACATTGATAAGTCTCTTTACAATTTATTAATGGTGGAAAACTAATAGTATTTTTTGTTATTGGGATCATAAAAAATTGTTATCATGTATATTAGATAATTGTATTATTAAGATGGGGGTTAATTTACTTTCAATTCACACCATTCACTGGAGGTTTTAATATGGGTTCTTGTAGGTTAGTATCAATTGTATTTTCTTGGAAAAAATAAATATAGTAGGTTTTGATCTGAAATTATTATCTAGAATTTTATAATATATTCACTCTAGAAAACCCTCATAGTGTTTATTTATATCCTAAAAATTATTACCAATTAATCAATGTATAAGAAGGTATAATTTTCAAAAAAGAAATCTGAGAAGACATTTCATTCTTATTTATTGTATGTTCCACATCATATTTATGTTTCAATATTGAAAAGAGGTATCCATGTTTCAACATCATGGTCTTTTATGTGAATGTGAATGATTTATGTATAAACACCTATTTAGTGGTAAAATATGATAGTTTCATTTTCTCCTTTGAAGAGTATATTTATTTTTATTCTGATGATTGTTTTATGAATATTCATGATTGGCTGGTATTAGGCTAGTGGGAAGAAGAAATTTAGGGAGATATTATCATTCCAACGATAAGTCTACCAATTTGGTGAGAATTATATGGTGGTAATAGATTATTTAGTGATAATCTAGTGGTCTACCACATTTTTCATAGAGGTGGACATGAACATATAATTTGGAATTAATTCAGTAACAATATATACATATCTATTTACTTTACAACATTTTATCTATTTTTAAATTATTAATTCATTGCGTAGTTGTACCTTTCATCATATAAGTTTTGGGAGGTTTTGTTTTTATGGATAAATGATGGGTTATTTGAGAAACTTGTAGCAGTTTCTAGAACCACATTAATCTCATTAATACAAAATATTTATGGTGGAAGGTCCTTTAATAGATAACCAACCAATATATAGGGATCAGAGGTTGGTGATGATTTAAAACCCTGAAAAACCTTTGTTTTAATTACTATATAACCTCAAATACTATTCGAATTGTTGGATGTGGAAACATGATGTGTTGGAACACTCTACGAGTGGATTAAATTTGAACATTGATGAAGTATGTTTTGGATGAATTATTCATTGTTGGAAGATCCCATATGTCTTGTTAGAACTGACTATCATGGTTTTTCAGCTGTATATGATGTTATTAACCCTCTTAATGTAATGGTTTGAGGAATATTTATAGTATTATCCCATTTTCAAACAAAATAATAGATTCAATATTGATTTTCATATTCAAAGACTTATGATACAAGAACCATTAGTTAGTTATCTAAAAATTGGGTATTTTTTGGAGTTTAATATATTAATACAAAACTTCTCAACTTATTTGGTGAAAATAAAACATAGAAATTGATCATATGGCTTTAAATCGTGTAAAATAACCTTCAATTGTTCTAGACTCTTGGATCCCTCCCATATGTCTGTAAGAATGTAATTTGTAATGATTCTCTTTGGTTTTACTATTCTATTACTCATTTATATTAATTACATTGCAGGTCATCCCTTTGTTTCCAAAAATATTTATGATTGGATGATTTGCAAACACAGAATTAATTATTTACCATTATTCATAAATAAATTAATATTATTTAAAACCCATAAAAATCAATATATGGACCTTTTCATTATATTAATAGACTTCAGCAACCTACCATGATGTATTTTTTAAAAAATTCCAAATGTTTTCTCTATGATGGTCTTATAAGAGTGAAAGCCTAATCCATATAACAATGAGACCATAACAAGTGAACATTTTAAATCCAAATAATTAATATTCTTTTAAAATTATTTTAGAACAACACATGCACATTTTTCCTAACCATCATGTTTTTATGTAATGATATAAACAACATTGGTATGATGCTTATTTTTTTACCAATACGAGAGGACATGGCCTCTAGTGTGAGGCATGAATCACATACAACATGGCATGAACACTTTTCAACTCATTATTTTAATGTTATATAATATGAAAAAAAGGTAAATTAGTCAAAAATTGGGATAACCCTTAAGCTGGTTATTAGGACCCCATTAGAAATTTCATAAAACTCTGTTTGTATCCCGTAAACTTATGAACATTATAATTAAGAGTTGAAATTATTTTTTGAGTAAAATAACTATAATAATAAATCTTACAGAATATATAAAATTAATTATTCCACATAATGTAATAAAAATATTGTTCATCAAATCCTCACCACCAACCTCCCAATTTACCGTTGTGAATTAAACCACCACCGAATGTAAAAGAGAATTATTTAAATAAGAAAATGTGATGAGACACCCAAAAATTATTATTTTTATATATTTCTATAATAAAAACATTCAAACATTTATAACTTCCACATGAAAAAAGTATTGATAATATTTTCAAACCTCTATCATAATAGTCATTTTATTTATAAAATTTAATCTCTCACAATACCATAATTTTATGAAAAACTAACATTATTTCCTACTTCAAAACATTATCTAATATTATAATTTTATATTATTAAAAAGTAAAATAATCTAGTGAACATTCAAAAAAAATATTTCGTAATTAAAAATATTAAATCACATTTCTTTGTTAGTATATCAATGTAAAATTGGATAAATTATATTCCATTTTTATATTAATCCCTTGAACAATATATGTAAAATAAAATTATACCACAATTAATTAATATGATGTTTAAAGGATAATTTTAAATTTTTCTATAGAAATAATGGTTAATTAAATGTACATAATATTTTAAATAATTCTATTTGATAACTAAAATATGAGTTGTTATTAGAAAAATAATTATAGGTATAGTATTTTAGTGGAATTATTTGTATTCCACTAGGAAAAATGAACTCCTACCTTTATTGATGCAACTAACATGATTCGGTACATAAATTATTGTAATTTTATGAGGTATTTTATCAGGTATAATTTAACTGTATATTTCAATCTACAGTCATTTCAATTTTATATTATAATTTATTATAAAATGAAACATGAACGAGTTAAATAAATTCTTACCTAATAAATAGGACATGTAATGTTCAAGGTCATATATTATAAAAATAGTAAAAAAGATAACAGTAAAATATAAATGAATACAAAATATACTAGTGTCTTCAACATCAATTAGAAATATTTGAATCTAGAGGGATATGTCAAGGATAATTATATTTCCATCTTTAAGGAAGTTTATTGAAAGTGGAATTTCCAATTATATTTGTATGGGATTTATAAACATTGTGTAGCATCTACATGTTATATTTATGTTATATAAATCAATAATTATATTATAATGTGTATATGATATAAAATATTCATTATAAAATTAGTGTGAATATAAATATATGAGGAGAGAAGTTATAAATTACTAAAATGATAATGTTTGATATTACGAGCTGATATCTAAGGAGAAATAAAAATATTTTTTCTTTAAGGGTAGATACATTATAATTTCCAAACACAGTTACTCATTTATAACTAGAGTTATAAAAAATATTCAATTACATACAATCCAATTACCTTTTGGTTCATAGTTTTTTAGGATTAGGAAAACCATTTAATTTAAAAATTTATGTATCCCCTTAGTGTATATTTTTTTTAAAAAGACTTTTTATAAAATTGATTAACTTTTTCTATTCGATAAAAATATCATTAATTGAAACTCAAATTCATTATTTCCCCTACCAACCCATAAAACTACAATATCATGTAATAACATGGGATGAGAATATAGAGATCCATTAGAGGTATATAATAAAAATAAACATAGTAGTTAGTTGAAAAATAATAAAAAATGTGAAAGGTATTTTTTAGAAAGATTCAACTTATATGTACCCTCATAAATCAAATTCATCGATTAATGAATAAATAAATTTTAGAATTAGGAATAAAATAACTAAAAATCATGAGGTAATCAATGGATATTATATTCATCACTGATATTCACTAGTATACACTTTAATATAATCTCTTATATTCAGTTAATTACACCATAGTTTTCATAGGGAATAAATCTTTAGAAAATACATTAGTGGTTTATATACCAAGCCCGCCCATTATTATATATAACTTTTGAGAAATATTACTTGATTAAAAAGAATAGGTTTTTTCATTTCAGTATTTTATTACTATAATAATAAAAACATAAATTTTAACTCATAAGAACAGAAATTTATATTAACATAAAAAAATATGAAGAAATAACCTTTACATTTCAAATTACATATATTTTAAAACCAAAATACCTAAAAAATTGAAATAGAGATTTATTTTGAAAACCAATAAAATATGAAGATAAGGATTCTTAAAGAAAAACATATAAGACAATGGGAAAATTCAATCATGTGAAAGGCACATATAAAGATACTATTTTTAATTTTCATTAAATAATAACAAGTGAAGAAGAAATGAAAAGATATTTCATTCATACATTTGTAAAAAATTACATAGGAAAAATTAAATGTGTTTAATAAAACATATAAGTACATAGAAAAATATTTATTACATAACGTAATGAATTGGAATAAGAAGGACGAAAAATGTGAGGAGAAAATTTAAAATTTTTATGGTAAGGGTTTATATAACATCCCCAATTCGGGTGCCACTAATGTAGTAAATTAAGCTGGGTCACCTCATGTCCTCAAGAGTGCCTCCTCATATGCCAGAGGTTGCTAACTACCAGTGAGTGTCCAAAAGGTCATATAGGGAGACTATAACCTCTTTACCATTATAAGACACATTAGAAAATATATATAATAGTGGAAAAATTTTTATAACCAATGAACATGTGTCAAACATGGGTTTTTTATTTCGTTTTTAGATCAAGTTCATTTATGGGCCTCAGTTTTTATCTTTAGCACCGGGACAGACATGTCATAAATTTTGAGGCAATTTTTTCATTTATTATCGATATATATTTTACCATTTGGTACATTTTGAGTTTTTGGATTAAAATAAGTAATTTGGTTCATACAACATGAGATCTGCCTTTGATGCATGGCTAGTAGAAACTGTGTTCCCCGACACATGTAATCATGCATTACGTTTGGGGTTTCAAATAGAATCTACTGTATGAATTGTTCTTGGATAGTAAATCCATTCATCCTTTCCAAGCGATAAATGCCTCTTAAACAAAAAGGGTTGTATGGTATCCAAAATGTTTGACAAACCATGATGTCTAACTATGAATGATGTTCAGGTCATTAAAAATTTTAAAATCCCCCTTGTTCCTTCTTAGGAGAAAACCCTAATTCGACACCCATCTAGCCCACTTGATATTTTCTACCATGGGAGGCACCTATAATCTATCCTAGGATCTTTGGGAACCATTTTATGGGTGGATTTTGAATAGAAACTCCATCGAATATTCTAGTATGTTTATCCTCCTTCGATTTATTCCACCATTCTAGGGTTTCCTTTTCTCTTTTATGGTTTCTCAAATTCAAGTTGGGTGTTTGACCTAGTTTGGGTTCTATATTGTGTCTTTGAGGAAGATATTGATGCTTTTACATTAATTATTTCCTTTTTAGGGTCATTTAGAACTAGGATTTTAGTTTCTCATGGTTTTAAGTGGTTTTCTACAGTTGACGTAGGTGGTTCCATGCTTTAGTATTTTCATATGATTTTTTCTTGCTTTTTTTGAGTTTATAAATATCCTCTATTATTGAATTATGCGTTGTGAAAGATTTTTTTGAAAATTTTGACCTACATAACGTTGAAAGAGGATTTTATATGGGAAATGGTTATGTTTTCATGTGTCCCTTATTGTGAAATTTAATGGGGATCGTGAATTGTTTAGATGTTATGAAGAATGTTTAAAGTGAAATTTCTTTATCTATAGATTTGAAAGGGGATTAGACCATTTAAATGGTTGAGTTTATTATGTGTTTTTATAGGAATGTTGTAAAATGGGTTTTATAGAGTTTTAAAATGTTTTAAAATGATTTTTTAAAAGGTCTTGGAGTTTGTAACAAAGAAATGTTGCTTGTTTATGGGAAATTGTGATTTCCCAATGAATTTATAATGCATGTAATGGGTATATAAAAAGGGTGTTTTGTGTGTTATATGTAATTAGATTAAGCATAGAGAAATCCCATTAAAATATGTGGTATGACTAGTTCTAGTATGGTAGTGATTTGAAAGTGTCTTGACCTAGTTTAGTTTAGTTGGATTGACGATTAAAACACGAACCAAACATATATAATGAATGGAGACCACTAGCCCATTGGGGTGTCCCCTGTTAGTTTCTCATGTATAAGAAAGACAATGGATGTAGTTACTATACCACTACTCACCAAGGTATAAGGGTCTAGTGTATCACTTGAGCTAGATTACCCTTGGAGATTTACCCATGGTTCTTTATTGCTATTTATGTGATGTGGTTCCATCCATCGGCTAACGACAGACCATGAGTGCATTTAATTTTTCAGGAATGCATATTTTTAGATTTTTTTGAGATTTTACCTTTAAAAGTGTTGTGAAAAAATGGGTTTCATTAAAAAAATTCTAAAATTGTTTCAAGGTATTTTTAGAAAGGTGAGTGTTAATTTGTCTTCTAATGTTATAACAAGGAATATTGTTATTTGGGTTGAATACTAATGTAATTTGGGTCACACCCAATATAAAACTTGGGTGTATGCATACCTTTTTATTTATGACCCAGGTAAAGTCAATACGAGTAATGAAGATATCAGTGGATTGGGTTTCTATTTTTTTAAATGTTGTATTTTTGGGTGGTGGTGGATTATGGGTTATTACCCAAATGATTCGTGGAGGTTTTTAGGTTGTTTTGTTTTTTCATCTCCTTTTTAGTATTCTATTTTCTGTTATAATTGTAAAATATTAAATCTGTAAATTGGTGTACCTTGTTTGGTAATGATTATTCAGTTAGGTTTTATTTATTTCTGGTTGTCTTTTATTCTTATGTAAATGGTTGAAATTGTTCGGATAACATATTTTTTATACATAATAAGTACTTTACATCCCATGGGGATAAAGAAATCCCATCATTCCATGCAAAAGAATGGGTCCGGTGTCAGGTTGGATGTCACCCCATCTAGGTTTGTGAAAAAATTGTATCAGATCATGTCAGTATTTTGTGGGTGATGTTATTTGGGGAAGCTTCTGGGTAAACTAAAGCATGTATTATCGATACATGATGTTCCCATTTTTATTAGGGGGTATGGACATGACCCCTCATGACAGGACTTGAGTTTCAAAGAGAATCCAGGTTTCTTTTTCTTCCTTGGTTCTTACGGGATGATTTGTAACTAGTAAATGAAAATAGATTTGGGATGATGATATTCATGAGATCGAAGGTCCTACAAACCCACGTGGTGTTGGGGATATAATACTGTAAGACTCCATATGAATTTATTGTGATTGTCTTCTGACGTCTATCTATATGTCAAAGTAACTTATCCACACTAGTATCCTCTTGAAAAATTCTTTGTGTCTTATTGGGTAACATAAAATTGTTTCGAAAAACCTTGTTTTGAAAGTGTAAAGACTTAATTTAAAGTGTTAATGGTTTGGACTTTGGATAAAGGAAAGATGTATTTTCAGAATTTACCAAGAGGATGATGCTTTGAAAATGGAATTTAATGAAATATAAATTGAGGTAAATGAGAATAGCATAATGAGGTAATGTTTTTACAAAAATGATTTCAATATTAATATATTTTTTTGTTTGGATAGATAAAAATTGTTTCAAAGAGGGTTTGGAATTTTTTATTAGCCAAATTATTTTTTATATAATGGGATTTTTTGAAAATTTTAAAATATTTTTAATGGGATGAATTTTTTTTAATGAAAATGAGAGGATTTGTATTTTCAAAAGAAATGAAATTGAATGATGTATGGATCCTAAAAATGGTTTTTGATTTAGTGGATGGTAAACTTATGAGAAGTCTCATTAATTTTTTTAGATGGGAGATAAATTTTTATGTAGAATTCATGGGTTGAATATTGTTTTTGGAAAAGTCAAAACGTCTTGCGTTGGGCATTGGGGTTTCCTTGAGTGACCACATGCATGGATAAATGTGAATGGTAAATGATATATGTGGATGAGTGCCCAGTTTGGAATGATAACTTGAATGTGTAATACTCTATTTTCATTATTGGTGAGTTTTAATCACACTAAGATTGATTTCATACCAAATTTTATTTTTATAGAAAATTTGATGTTTTGTTAACCTAGAGTTGTGTGGTGTGTTTTCTTATGATTTGGAAATTTTTCCCTTTAGGTGTTGTGAGTTTGATAATCCCTTTTATATGAATGGTGTTTCAAGTTTGATTTCTTGTTGATGAGTTGATTTTGAAATAATGGTTTGTGTATTATTTTGAGAAATGTTATATGAAGTATTTGAGTTGGTTCCCTTTGTGTGTTTTGTGTTTATAATGGAATCTTTTTTCTAATCGACTAGTTTGACTGAGTCCCATGTTTCCCTATTGTCTAGTGTACATACCCATAATGTTTAATGCATATTCTAAGTGTGTCCATTTTTGGTTCACTATTTCCATACACTCTAGTGGATCAATGTATGTTTTCGTTTATTGAGCTTCATAATGGAATCCACCTCTCCCTCTCGGTTAAGAGAAACCTATTACAGTGGAATAGTAAATGTAGAAAATAAAGATGGACTTTTGTTTTCTTGATCTGTCTGAACCCTAATGAATTAATTATGGTAAATTTTTGCTTGATGGTATTGTATAGAAGCGGATAAGGTTATTTTAATCAGGAGAGTGTAAATAATCATAAGGCTAATGGTATTATCCCTGGTCAGAAAATAAATTTGGATCATTCATTGTTTTAATTTATGTAAGTGATCATGTTGTGCCATTACTGTAGAAAATTTGGTCATAATAATCCATCATTCCCATTTTCAGAGCTACTGTGCTATTTTGGGCCCAGTTTAATGTCCCTTTATTTGAAATGATTCTTTCTTGGTAGTGTTCATGTTCAACAGAATTTTATGGTGTCATGTCTTCTATAAAATGTAAAAGTGGATATTGTGGAACCTTTTTAATAACCACTATATTAGAAAAAATATGTCTTGCTTCTGGGAATTATGAATTTCTTTTATCCATGTGTAGGTTTCATGTGTATGTTTTCTTTTTATGTTTCCCATTCCTAGTAAAATGGTATGATTAATGGTTTTATTCTAAGTCATGGTCTTGGTGAAGTTCCATGTTAAGGTGAAGTGAGTTCCTTTTAGTGTTGTGTTCTACTAGATCTTCCAAGATTATTGTGTGACTAATTATGTCATAAAAAAGAGTTCTAACTAGCCATATGAAACTATTAACTGTGATGATGATGTTGATTCAAACATATGGAATATAACAATAATTACTATAGTGAATCTAGAACATCTTCAGGAATCCCATGGGGTGTGAGGGACATTATGTTGGTATATCCCCATCACTATAAGGGTTAGTTTAAGCTTCTTTCTATAACTCATTAGTCTTTAAAGGTATTATTTTTTGGGAAGTGGTGTGAAGGACTCATTTTTTGTTGTCACCCACATGAGTGGTATAATTCCTCCTTGGTTATAAAGAGGTGAGGTTGCCTCATTTTCTTGAACTCTACTGGTCATAATTTTTTAGATGATAATCACCATGTGTTAGTCCTTATGTGGTCATCCATGTAAATATATTTCTATTTTGGTATATGAATGAAGTTCCATTATTGTACCATGTTGGGTTTCCCATGTTTTTTATGTGCTAGTTGGTTAATCCTGTTGCCCCTCATGGTTGGGAGACCCACCATGGTTCTCATAAAAAAATTCTTATAGAGTAATTTATTTTTCTAGCTTTTCTCTAATGGGGTAGTCTGCTTGGCCCTCCCATTGTTGGTCATATTGCATCATTTATGGTTTTTCATTGGCTGTGGGTATTCTTGTTCGGAGTTATATATTTTTATGTTTCTCTATTGAGTGAACATTTCATTTTGAGTTCACCTAGAGGTTTGTTAAATTAAGGTTGTATATGTGCTTCTCAGGATGTGTTTTGGGTACATTTGATCATTTATGGAAGTGGTATGTGTTTTTTTGGTAATTATCAAAGGGTAGTTGACCTAAAAGGTTGAATCATGCGTTGTGAGAAATTTATTTATTTTTATCGATAAAATCGAAGTGTTGTAGCTTTGGGGGGGGGGGAAGGCATGTAGGGGGATGTCCATTTTGGCGTCCCGAGTTCAAAATTGTGAACATATTCTTCTATATATGGTTCAATTATTTTCAACTTATTTGAAGTTTTTATCGAATGTCATCTATTTATGAAGGATTATTGGTTTTATTTTGGGATAAATCGTTGTCATGGATTTCTATGGGAGGAATGAATTATGGTGTGGATAATTGTCAAACTCTTGTTTTTATTTTCATTATAGGATCTTGTTGATTTATGGGTCTCTGTTTTTCCCTCTATAATTAAGTGTGATGACTCAAAAATTTGGAGGTAATTTTTTCATCTATTATTATTCTGTATTTTTTTCTTGGGATATCTTTGTTTTTTTGGATAAAAAGTGGAATTTGGGTCATATATCATGAGGCGCATGGTTGACACACAAATAGTAGAAACAATCCACCATAACCTAGTTTTCCATGCGGTAGTATGGGGTTTTCGGATAAAAGATACCACATGGTTTGCACATTGCCAATCAATATGTGTGTTAAACCCATCTAGTATGTGCCTCATAGATATATAGGGGAGCACAAAGACCACATGGTTGGAAAAACCATGAAGGCTACCAATGCAGGATGTCCGGGTCATTAAAAATATTAAAATCCCCTTTTTTCCCTTTTGGGATAAAACCCTAATTCCACCCCCATCCACCTTACTTGATATTTTCATTTTCTGGAGAATCCTCCAATCTCTTCTAGGCTCATTGGGAACAATTTATTTTGTGTATTTGGCAAGTAAACTTCATGTAATGATCATGTAAGTCTGTCATTCATCAATTTTAACAATATTTCTATGGTTTTCCTCTTTGTTTCTTCGGATCTCAAATTCCAGTGAGGTCTTTGACCTAGGAATGGTTCAATATTGTGTATTTTTGTTAGGTATTGATTTTTGTGTGTAAAAAAGATCATTTTTATGTTCTTATGTAGTTGAGATTGGGATTTTTTCATATTTTTCCAAAAGTTTCTACATAGGAGGTAGGTGATTCCATGCATTAATATTTTTAGATGATTTTTTATTTCATTATTGAGATTAAAAATATTTTATATGATTGATTTTTGTGATGAAAAACATGATTTGGAAATTTTTTTACATGTGTACATGAAGAAAGTTTATTTTTAATGGACATAGTTAAGCTTTCTTGTGTTCCCTGTTGTTCTCTTCCTTTGGATTTTTTTATGAAATATTTGTGAGGTTATTTTTTTTAAAAGGTACGTGAGGTGGTAATGTATTTTAGATTGTGTTTTTTAAAATGAAATTGATTTTCATGGAAGGATCAATTTATTTTTTTTCACATTTAATGTCAATGGTCATTTCTTTAGATGTTGGAAAGCATGTTTAAAGTGGAATTTAGTTATGTGGGTATTTCAAGGGGTATTATATCATGAAAATGGTTGTGTTGATTATGTATGTTTTGGAATTTTTTCGAATGAGTCTTATAGATTTGACAAGTAGTATTAATAGTTTTTCTAAATTGTGTTAGTGTGGGTTAAAAAGAAGGAGGTTTGTCTGTGGAAATGGTGATTTACCATTATACATATAATAATTGGAATGGGTATGTTAAAAATATATTTTGTATGATACGTGGAATGGGATAGAGCATAATGAAATCCGGAATATCTAAGTGGGATGACTAGTTTTAGTATTCTAGACATTCAGATGCATCATGTTCCAGCCTCTCTTAGTTGTATTTAACATTACAACATTAACTAAACTTGTATGATGATTAGGGAACACCATGCCATTGGGGTGTACCCTCCAATTGGCTCGTGCATGAGAATTTTCATCATTGTGGTTACTATTCCACCTTTGATTAAGGTATGAGGTTCTAGTGTCTCACTCGAGCTAGATTTCCCTTAGGCATTTACCGATGGTTCTCTCTCTCGAGACTTTTGTGATTCAGTGCCATCTGTTTCATACGGTGGACCAGGACTGAATTCCATTTTCAAAGTAAGTCTATTTTAGTAAAATTTTAATTTGGAGATCTTACCTTTAAAAGTTTTTTCTACTGAAATATTTATTTAAAAGATTTTCTCAAATGTTTTTCAAAGGCCTTGTATAAATATTCATGTTAAATTTTCTCCTAATGTTATAGAATGATATATTTTTCTTTAGTTGGAATCATACCAGTATTTGGATTACACCCTATATAGAAAATTTAAATTCTATAGAATTTATTTTGAATAACCCAAGTAAATGTAAGATGGGTCATGGAGATTTAAGATGTTCTTGTTTATAGTGTTTCTTATGTGGAAGGATTGGGTGGTGGTGGCTTGAGGGTGATTCCCCGGATGTTGCAAAGAGGTTTTTGGGCCTTTTTGTGATTTTATTTCCTTTAAAGTATTTTTGTTTTTTGTTAAAATTATAAAATATTAAATATATAAATATTTTTATCTTTTTTTTGCTTGGTTATTTAGTTATCTTTCATTTATTTCTGTTGGTCAGTTATGTTTATATAAATTAGAGAAATCATTCCCAAAAAATATTGTTGATTCCTACATTCTAGATTCTATCCTGTGGGGATTGGGAACTCCCTTTAGGGAATTCCACATACAAAGTCGAGTGTGGGGATGGATGGAACCCCATCATAGTTCATTATAACATTGAAAATAACTATCTCAAAAAACTGTACACAAACCAAAGGCAACATTAATTATTCCATTCCATGCTAATAGTTCCATGTAATCAAAACCAAAAAATAAGGAAAATAGTGAGATCCAAAAAATGGTCTTTAATCCATGTATGGAACCACATCCATGTTCATCTCATTCCTGACTCAACTTCTAAGCACATGTTATTCCCCTTATCCTGACCTACATGCATGAAATCTTCTCAAGTACCCAACAGTGGCCTGAGTAGAGTGTATGTACAACATAGTAGGCCACCCACAATGGTTTTGACAAATTATCCATTATAAATAGATAGTGCATGAAAGTACTAAATAAATGAAATTAAATAAAAGATTGTCTAGGTTCTATTAGTAAAAAACCTCTACATTAACTATTTATAAACATACTACCAAATTAATTTGTTTCCACTTCTTAATTAAATAATCCATTATCAACATGTGTTATATAGGTTGGGAATTTATTTCATTTAGACAAGGGATCAAGGAATTCATCATTATGAATTTGGTAAAAAGGTCATGTCCCTACCTCACTAGGAATAACACATCATAAAAAAACAATTCCCTCACCTTAAAGCCACAGTCAGGGTGGAACGAAACTATTTGGGGAATCTAGATCAATCCCCTTCCCAAACCCATTCATTTTTGGTGGAGTTTAGAGCATAATTCTAACTAGAACCATGTGCATAAAACCTCAGTCAATACCCCACACTACCAAGCCATGGTCACACGATTATTTACCCACTCTATACCCAAAAACAATATCACAACCAACCATAACCAATACATACAAAAATCATAATTAATATAAATCCACATGGGAATTAATATTTTTCCATAACATATTAAATCAATTTCCATTTACAATATATATCCCAAATCACATTATCATTCTTATATCATTAAGTATATTCAATAATTCCACTATATCAACCCATTTCACATATTAATCAATTCTATTATGAAAAACCCATTTAGCATATTTTTCATTTCACATTCCACTACAAATGTAACATATTCATCATTTCAAATGCGCAAACTCTCGTATGGAAAACTAAGGTAATTCACCAGCCACATAACATGATCATAATTAACCCTATTAACCCATTTCTGTGCCATGAAAAAAATCCCTTAAGATATTATCTGATACAGGTACACTACCAATATTCATTTTTTAATTCAACTAAACATATTAACATGTTTAACAAGGTCTCTGCGTTATGAGACATCGAACATGCACTTAATTTTGAAATTCATTGGTTTAGGAGTGTTGGTGCATCCCATGGGTTTCCCTAAATTGGGAATATCATCCTCAATGAATCCCATGAGAACCATGAGGGGCTCTATTCATTAGTTATATTACCACTTTACAAAAATCTAACCACTGGTGTCGAAATCACAACAAGAAATAACCATGAACAAAAGCACACATGCACAAATATGTAAAAAAAAACTATAGGATATAAATTATAGTGCAGCTACCTTGAATAGATTGATGAATGAACTATAAATTGTGGTCTTATATCTGGATTCAAACTCTCTTTTAATACTTAACATATAAACCACTATAATAATACTTTTTTAGGACATAATATAATGACATCCTAAGATAAAATCCTTAATCTAGAAAAGGAAAACAAGAGTGATATTATACAAATGAAGAGCATTGATCTACAACTGAAAACGCACCAAACGATCCCAAAATGAGGGAGATCCACCCATGGAATCTATTGAGGGTTCTAGACAATCACTAGAAAATGAGGTAGGATAAAGAGGGTAAATTAGTGGAACATAAAAATTAAAAGGTTGAAAATTTTTAATTTTCCCAAATTATAATGGGGATTACAATTTATCTGCAAGGTTTTCCAAACCGTGTACAAACCATGTGCAAGCCAATGTGTATGGGGATTTGGTTTACACGGTTACTAGGGAAGGATTCGAGGTTTGGAAAACCATGCACCAACTATGTGATATTCCAAAATCTAATGTTGCACAATTTTCCTAGGAAGGCTGCACAATTTACTTAACCGTGAAAAACCATGCATCTAGCATAGGTTGGCTTTTTTCATTCCATTCATGCGTTGAAACCCCGAAACACCATCAGGGTTTCTCATACCACTTAGAATCATTTCATTATCCAATTAAATTTATTGAAACCTAAATTTAAACAAGGACATACCATCATGTTGATTGGAATCATACAACCTTCCCACCTTATAACGGCTCTTCCTCGAGTCCTCCTCTTATGAGTCAATGAGTTTTCAATGAAAATAGATCGGGCCATTGGGCCTTAACATACAATTATTAAGCCCACATTTCACCCTAAACATTTCCATGATTCCATATCATTTGAAATATGTTCACAATATTTATTCACAATACTTTATCATTACAATCCATGATATAAATCAGATTCTCCTCAAAGGACGCATCCACCTCAATCCATAAATCCTCAAAATTAATCACATGAGATGGATCTCATTGATATTAAAAAAAATTTCAAACATGAAAAATATCATGCATCCCTATATACCATTGTGGACAATACAATTAAAAATCCACCAGTTCGATCCTCTCCACAATTTAAAATGGAACCACATTCTTCTAAACTAACTTTCCATTTTTCCCAATCTGATGATGTCCTAATCTTGGTGACACCCAATGAAACACACTATCAACCACCATAATCTCAGGAGACCTATGAAACTAATCTGTATATTACTTACGTCTACTCTAATCCATTTTCGTGTATTTAAAAATTAATTTATCCTTTTTAATGTCTCCTCTTCAAGACTCGGTCCCAACAACTGAGTCTCCCAAGCCTCTAACCTACACAATGGAGATCTACATGGTCTTACATAGAGTAAAAAATACAGTTAAACATGAATCATAGCCTATAAAATATTTTAGTAGGAAAAATTAATAGGATACAATTTTCCCACACAAACCAATGAAATCTCGGATAAAATACTTCAACATGTCTTCCACCACCAGAATTGTTTTCCCTAACTGATCGTCCATAAGTGGGAGATAATCAATACTTAGAATCATCTTGGATATCTTGTGGCTTTAGTAATACCTTTCAGAAATTTGATGTGAAATGTAGATAATGATATAAAACTATTGTTATCGGCACACCTTGAAACCACACTATCTATTGAACATATAAGTCACCCAACTGATCGACAATTAAAGTACAATGAATCAAAAATAAATGGTCTACCTTAGTCAATCAATCCATAATTACCCAAAATACAAAATTCATATGAGTATTTCTCAAAATACCCAATATAATTTCCATCATTACGTCATCCCACTTCATCTCTAGATTAGGTAATGGCTATAACAACCAACCTGGGCACTAATGCTCAACCACCACCTACGAAATGGTACGACATTGTTCCACAAAACCAATAACCTATTTCATCATCCCCAAAAACCAAAAATGCCTCTGATGATAAAGATACTTCTTAATAAAAATATTATTGAATTAGCAGATCAATTCATGGAATTTTTGCATCAAATATTCCTATATACACACCAACAAAACCAAACAACCATACAAAATGATAATCCCATAGTCACCAAGAGCCGAACTAGAAGGTGAATCTCCATCTTTACGACATTCCATTATAAAAAACACTCTAGATCCTCACACAAACTCTCTTTTAGATGAATAAAAATCCCAAAATAAATTACTATAGATGAAGTAGATATCTTCCCATGCACATCTGACACCCCCATGTGCATCTCAGTAGACAAGAATATCATTTTTCACTTTGATTTAGATTCTTGAACCACCTTATTTTGAGTCTTCAAGTGCAGAGCATCCACAACACTATTCCCTTTTCTTAGTGTTTAAACTGACTATAAGTCAAAATAATACATATATCCATACCATATTCACTAACAATTATTCAAATAATTGTGGAATAATATGCACTTATGACATTTTTATTGGTAAAATCCCTGAACTTATATCCCAATAAGTAGTTTCATCGACACTTTAAGTCATAAACCATGACAGTGAACTCAAGATCATGAGTCGGGTAATTTATTTCATGAGGCTTCATCTGTCTTGGAAAAAATTCTACAACCCAATAATCCTATATCAACACTCCCCCAAGGACAATATTAGACACATTAATTAATAAGGTGTACCTTTTGTTTTAGTTTAGGTACTTTCCAGTTCAGTGTGGATGTCAACCACTTCTTTTACTCATGGAAAGTATCCTTGCATTCCACAGACCATTCTAACATGATTCCTTTATTATAAAAGTAGAAATTTTTTCTTCCCACAGAGATATGTCTTTAACAAACCTCATGTAATACCAGACCAAACCCAGAAATCATTGAACATTATAAAAATTATGAGGATTCTCCCAAGACACAATGACGAACAATTTTTCTATGTCTATAGATAAGGCTTACTTGGATATAACTTGTCCCAATAAATGAACCATATCAATCAAGAAATGAAATTTCGATATCTTGGAATAAAATCTATGCTCTATTAGTTTACATAGAATGATGTCAAGTTATTTGGAATGATCTTCAGGATCCCCTAATGTGGTTCCTGATCGAAGTCTTCACATGACCTCAGGAACAATTCCTTATATGCTAGAGGCCGATGACTAGAAGAGAGGGTAAAAAGATCATGTTGGTATAATATGACCTCTTTACCAGAGTAATATCTAATTAAAAATAAATATATTATCTAAAACAACATGTAATAAGTAATGAGATGTATAAACAACTATGTCTGAAAATTGGGTACAAACCACTATAAATAGTAATTAGGCACTGTCATGCTAACAGTTCTATGGGAATAAAAACAAAAAATAATGTCAAATAGTGGAATCCCAAAAAAATCTTTGACTCCATGTCTTGAACCTCATCCAAGTATATCTATTTCCCAAATCAACACCCAAGAACATATCCTATCCACTTATCCTAACATGAGTTTGTTAAATATCCTTGAGTAGCCAATGATAGCCCATAAAAAGAGTGATTAAAACTAATTATTCCACCATAAATGGTGCCAATATAATTTCAAGCCTAAATAGATAGTGCATTCAAGTCCAAAATAAACTGAAATAAATAAATGAGATTTTGGGTTTCATTGGTTCACAACCGATACATTAACTATTAATAACATTTCATCCATATTAATTATTTGCATCTTCTTGATTACATAATTCATTATCAACATGTGTTCTATGAGTTAGGAATTTACATCATTCACCTAATTATTGAAGGCATTAATCAATATGAAAAATGGAATATGTTTAGTCCCAACCTCACTAGGGATAAAAATCACAAAAAAACCATTTTAATCACCTTGATTCCTTAGTCTAGGAGAAATGAATCCATTACGGGAATAGGGATCCCATTCATTCATTATCCCATGCATTGTAGGGTATAGTTTAGAGCATTAGTCTCACATGACATGTGGGTGTATAACCTCATTAAATACACCATTCTACCAAGGAATGTGAAAATGAATTTTTATTTATTCTCTACACACAATCCATATCACAAAAAACCAAAACCTATAAAAATAACAATCATAATTCATAGAAATAAATATGGGAATTAATATTAATCTATAATCCATTAAATATTTTTTCAATTTACAGTAAAAATCCCAATTCCCATTCTCATGCCTAGCCCACTAAACATATTCAATAATTCTATAATATCAACTGATTTCACATATTCATCAATTCCATTTTGAAAAAACATTTAACATATTTATAATATCAGTTTCGATTAAATATTTAAAATATTCATCAATTCATATGCACTAAATCTCCCAAAAGTTTCTGACGTTATTTATAAGCCACTTCACATGATATTAATTAACCCAAGTAACCAATTTTCATTCTATGTAGACAAACACATAATCTATTACCAAATCTAACACAACATACAATATTACATATTCAATTATACTTAACCTATCAACATGTTCAACAAGGGCATTATATTATCCCACATCAACATTGCACATAATTTTCCAATTACCAGGTCTGAGAATGTCAGTGCACCACATGGGCATCCCTAGATCGTTAAAAAAATCCTTGATGCATCAAATCAGAACCATGAGGGGTTAAAATCATTGTTTATCTACACACATAAATCCATTTCACCAATGGTGTCAAAAGAACAATAAGGAATATCCCAAATCAAAACCCTGCATGCAGAAATCTATAACAATAATTTGGGGTATAACTTGTAGTCCACATACCTCGAATCCATTGATGAACACACATCTAATCATTGACTTACATCTAGATAGAAACACCCATTTAACCTTCAATGTAGAATATATACGAGGGATAAAGTATAAGGGATATAGAAGGAGATTTTCCAAGATAGATGATATATTATAGAAAATAGAAGAAAGAGGGAGATTAGACATACTTGGAGATTCGATCCACAACTGAAAATGCTCCAAACGACCAAGAAATAAATTAGATCAGTCCTTGGATGATCTTAAGGGTTCTACATCATTACTAGGTCTGGATTTAGGATAAAGGGGGAGAAAATGGGTGGCACATAAAAATCGTATGTTGAAAAAAATTATAATCTTTAAAACGTTTAATGTGGTTTATGGTTTACTCATAATGTTTTACAAAACATGCATAATTAACTATCCATGGTGATCTGGATAGAATTTTTAATGGGGAATTTCACAAGGATTGGAAAAACATTCTCCAACCATGTGGTATTCCACTTTCGAAGGTTTCACAGTCTTCGTAGAAAGGCCACATTGTTTTTATAATCATGTAGAAACTGTGGGCGTTGCACAGGTTTTCCTGTTTTTCATCCCATTCGTGGCCTAGTCCTCTAAAATACACTAAAGGCCCCAAATACCCCCATTAATAATTTAATTAAAAAATATATATAATGAAAAAAAAATTCCAATTGCATACCACCATAAATATCAGAATCATAATGTTTAAATGATAAGACTCGTGCCTCAAGTCCCAAATCTACTCATAAATAATCAAACTTATTGAATAACAAAATTATATTAATTTTTAAATTTCTTCCAAACTATTTTAATATTAATTTACTTATTTTTAATAATATCATAAAATTTATTAACAAGTTTCATTCAATTAACATATTAGAATAGTTCACGTCAGATGTTTTGTGATCGTTCACTTCCAAACCTCATAACATATATAGTATAATGGTAATGTTTAAAGATAAATTTATAAGGATACTTATATTATATTTGTTTCAAGGTAATATTTTGATATTATCCATGAACCAAGGGAATCCAATTATCCCTCAAATAAAAACAATTTATATAATATTATTTAAATGATTATTTTTATTGTTAAAAATGATATGGTTGTTTACCTTTAATTTCATTATTGAGATGGATAATTTAAAATTATTGAATCATAATAAATGAAATTAATTGTGTATTTATTTTATATTAAATCATATAATCAATTTCCAAGAATATTCATGGAAAATAAAAGTTTACAGATGCATTATCTTTTATTTAGGAAATGTAAAACCACTATAACGAGTGTTGTTCTTTCAAAAGAGTTTAAATAAATAGAAAACCAATAAAAATAAGAGTTTTTAAAATTGTGATATTACATCTAGGATAATATTTTTTTTCTTTTATTATAAATATTAATTATATTATTGAATATTATAATAGTGAAATTGAATTGAAAAAAATATTTTTGAGAAAGAAAATTTTTATATAGTAAAAACTAATGAAAAAAATAGAGAATGGTGTAGTGGATCATATGTAATCATTGATAAATCATAAAATAATGATAAAATTATAATATATTCATTTTTAAAATATAATTATGGTTTCAAAATATTTTTAAGAGAAATGATCATAAATAACAAAGGAAAAAGAAACTCATAATCTCTTACATCACTCATAGAATCACCTCATTTGTATTGAGTCTAAAATCATTGATGATATTAATTTGTAAAGGTTTAGGCCTTATAAAAATGGAAATAATAGTTGGTAGGGATATTTGGGAAAAATTTAGAGTTGAAATTGAATCTTATATTGTTTATGGAATGGTGAGAATGAGCCTCTTTTTCTAGTAAAAATTCAATTGAGTTTTCACAAGAACTCAATTTTCATGGACCAAGAAGTTTTTTTAAAATGTAAAGTGGTTAAAAAAATACAATGGATATTATGTTTTAAGAATAATAAAAAAATTGTCTGTAGATATTATTTACATAATTTTTGTGTTAATTTAGGAATTTTTTATAAACATTATGAACTGTTTAAAGGAATTTTCAGTGTTATAAGAATCCTTGTACTTTAATTATATCATAATAAATATGGAAATATAATTCAAAAATTTAAAATACAACACTGATATAATTTTTATCCAATTTTTTAATGATACTAATTAATCTAAATCATATAACATTTATTATATTTTAATAATTCAATGTGTCTTCTATCTAACTTTCATAAGTGTTTCATCGATGATGCAAAAGCATTTTGGATCACTAAAATATTTTCTAATATTATATTTCAGTTATTAAGAAAAGATATTAAATTATCATAAAATATTATTAATAAATTCAATTCATAGTTTATTTTAATTATCATATATACAATTAAAACATATTTAGTATATAATTTTGACTTTTCATACAATGCAAAAGCACTATGTATGTATTTGTATAATTAACTTGTTATATAAATTTTAAATGTACATATATATTTCAAAAAAATGATTTATTGATAATTTTTTCTGTTTTTTAATCAATTAAATAATTATCCATTCCTAGATACCATCTTTAATACCCAAATGTATTACTTTTCCAATGTCGTGTATGAAAACATCAACATTGATAATAATTTTTAATATTAATGTTGATATATTAGTTTATTTATATTACTTGAATAATATAAATTTGATAGTTAGAGTATTTATTATTTCAATATGTATTCCATGTGTTTCATAATGTATTATGTCATATTTATTTCAGGAAGATGTCATAAAAGTTATAGTATTCCTCAAAACAAAATTTTTTATCAATTGACGAAAACCCAAATTTCATATAAAAATAGAAAAAAATCATCATAATATAATTTTGAAATTATAAAACCAAAAAATAATTCAATTATATAAAATTAAAATGAAAATTATTAAGAAATTAATTTTTATAAAAAAACATTATAGTAAATGAGACAAAAATTAATTTTTTTTAAATCTAATTTAGTTGAAAAAATATCATGTTCTTATTCAATGTCATAATAACTAATATTTTTGGTCTATAATTCATAATAAATATAATTTGAATTAATTAAATTTATAGGAACATGAACATCAAATTAATTTATTAATAAAAATTAATAGGTTTTCAAGTTCTCACCCTTAATGAAATTTTGTTCCCCATAGTTTTTACTCATTAGTAAATATGTTTGAATGTTTTCCCATTATATCTTATTGGGTTCCTAGGTTTCTTATTCAATGAAATGATTTTCAATAAAACTTTCATGAGAAAACATACTCTATTTTACAAAACCTATTCTCCATGATCTAGAATCTAAACTAGCATTTTATCAAAAGAAATATTCTATTTCAACTGCAAAACTTCAGGACTCAATATATGAGATACATTAGGTAAAATTATTTTTAACAGAGATATGTAAAACCTGTTATTTACTTATGATATAGAAGAATTCCATGATATTACATAATCTTCCAATCCCACATTCTCCAGGATTTTATGTGGGAAAATAAACTATGGGCACACTTTCCCTTTCTATCTAAAACACATCACAACTTTATATTGATTTTTTTTGAATATCATGGAATCATACCTCAAATTAATGAACTTTCATTATATTATAAACATAAATAATTTTCCATCTCTATGAATAATTAATATTAAATTTTATATATTCACCTCTTGAACCATCTCATATACAAATTTCAGACACAAAAAAAATCATTTCATCCTCATCATCCTAAAAAGTTATATCCTGACACATCATTAAATGTTGATCTTCAAGAGGTTCCATATGAATTATATAATGAAAATTATTATAATATATAATTTAAAACAATTAATTTTTCTTATTTTAGACTCCATGATAATCTAATGAAAATTATTTAAGAGAATATTTAAATGGGTGAATTTTTCACTTTGATCATCAAATAATTTATGGATAAAAAATATATAACAAAACATTATTCAGAAACTATTGACTTACAAAGTACCATAAAAAGTATTTGTAAACCTTATATCATGATCATATAAAATATATTGTGGAAATACTTATAAAATCATAATTTATAAAAGATATATTTAAGAAATATGATCCAAATAATTATGATCCAGAATATAGAGAAAATGAGTAGACATTGTTTAATGATAAAAATAACCTATATCACATTATTACAATGAGATTTATTTTTTACCCCAAGGAGAACATACCTAGATACATGATCCCATTTCCATTTTGAAATTAATAATGATTGAATCAACCTTTTTTGTTGTTGTATTTGAACATTAACCTGTTTAAAAATCATACAATTGATGGTGAAATAGGTATTATCTTTCTTCATACATTTCACTAAAAATATTCCGTAAGATATAAATATATAGTTATGATACCAGGATAGATAAAATATTGATAACTATTAGCCTCACTTAATTATACTTTTTCTCAGACAAGAATCATCTAGTACAGACAGCCAATTGATAAATCTTATAACACATTTCTATTCAATATTAATCTAACGAAATATTCATTTTTAAATTATATTTTTCCTCCTAATTCATTTTCATATATTTGAGAATACATTATTATTTACAAAAAATATAATTACCCTATTACTTAATCCAATTAATAAGATCTATCCACACACACAAATTCCAATATAATTTTGATTAAATCATTAACTAACCATTCATTCCCCAAAAGAAACATGATTAATGATGCCTTATCCGTTCAACTCATTGTATTATATACATTGTTTTCCATACCGAGATGATAATTAATTATATAATCATACTCATTTTTCAATTACAACCACCTCCTTCGTATCATTTTCAATTCGGTTTGAATTAAAATAAACTTCAATAATTTAAGATATATATATGTATATATATTAAATATCAATTTATATAAATGAATATTCAATGTTTTTAACAAAAAATTATTGTATCATGACAATGGTAATGAGTTTGATAGTTTTTAATATGGTGTTTCAAATATTTCAATTCATATACTATTACTCAATATTTTTTTCAAAAAACTACCAATATTATTTTTAAAAAAATTAGTTTAAAAAAATTCAATATTAATTCGGGAAAAGGATAATAATGGTACATTAACCAATTTTTTTAAATTCATTAAAAAATTCTTCATATTCATTGGGAAAATTAAATTTAACACCATTTTGAGATAAATTATTTAATAGTTTAGATAAATGATAAAAAATTCAATAAAATTGTTGGTACTTACATTATAATCTCAAAGAACAAAAATATCAATGAAATATGATGGAGTTGGCCACTCTTACACTTTATTTTTAACATGTTCTATTATTATCCAATCATTACAGATAATATACCCAATGGATTTAAATATCTTATTTTGAAAATTCACATTTTCTAAATTTTTCCTCTAAATTCATATCACTTAATGTATACAGGAAATGTAATGACCCACTGCTTTCAATTGAAATAAATTTCTTATAAAAATGTAATAATCATATAAAATCACAACATAATGAACTAATAAGTTCTATGGGACCATTAAACATAATCTTGTCACTTCTGTGATGTGAATTTCGAAAACATAACATACACTATAATGACCCAATGTTTTTCAGTGGGAAATTCCCTTCTTATATATGTGTCATTAAAACACAAAATAATGAACTACTAAGTGATAAGTGACCTTTAAACATAATTTTGTCACCCCTATGTTTGGAATTTTAAAAATACGGCATACACGGTTGTGCTCAAGATATTTTTTGGTGTCTAATGAAACAAAAATAATTTTTGGTGAATAGTAAAATATCCTTATGAATAGTAATTTACCCTTATGAATAGTAATATGACCCTTATGAATAGTAAATAAGAGTAGCATTACCTATTAATAATAAAATAAAATTTAGACATCATAGAAAGTGATAATTTGACCTTAGTAAATGTTTTTTTTATTTTATATGTCATAAATAATTAATTATAATTAATGTATGAATTTAAAAGAATATTTATTCCCCTGGAATATATTCATATAGTTTTGAATCAATGTCTAATAGTTTTTAGATAATTTTATAAGACCCTACGTAATTTTTTAAAGAACTATAAAATCAGTTTTAACCTTAAAAACTGTTTTTTAAAGTAAATTTTGATTTTATTTAAATATTAAATTTATAATATTTAGAAAATTATTTTTGAAAAATGGACTTCATTTTTTTATTCTACTCGTCGAAAAATGGTTGGGGTAAATTTTTGGGATTTTTCTGAGGTACTTGAATTTTTGATGAATAGTGGAATCCGATAATTCACAATAAAAGCTAAATAATGTTTTAATTGAGTCATTGCTGATGTTCTACTGATGTAAGCCCACTTGTTTCAGGATTACATTATAAAATTACTATTATTGGTCATCCAAGACTCACTATTCCTTGACTTTGGTGGAATTAATAAACTAATCAATTTTATATTAAGGAAACCCCTCTCCCCTCCACTATAAAAGCCACCCTTCACTCCCTCTTTTACTCACACCTCTCAAGCTCCAAGAAATCTCTAAATTCTGCCCAAACACCTTCCCTAGCTCATCCCTCACGTACAAAAGCTGTTGGTCTCATCAAAAGACCAAGCCTAGCTTCCTTAAAGAGGATCTCAAGAGAAGGATTCTAAAGGTAATTTCTCTCTCTCTTCTCCTTTAATTTCTTTTCAAGTTCAAGTTCCTTTCATGATCTCTCCCTACTTATCTTCATCCAAATTTTTTTGTAAATCCAGTATTATACATATACTGTAATATTATGATTCTAATGGTATATTATATCACCCACACCATTTCCATCTTCTTTTTATTTTATTAAAGAGAACGTTGTTCATGTGGTGATAATTTATCACCTTCAAAAACAACATGCTCTCTTATTCCATTTCTACCTTCAATCTGGTCATAAAACCATTTTTATGGTTGAACCAGAATATTTTATATGTATTATGTTCTATTTTATGTTCTGGAAATATCCTATGGCCTTATTACTAAGATAAATGTTAAAACAAGATCGTTGTGATCCAAAAACCGCTCAAATTAACCCAAATAACCATCATTAAATTTTTATCTAATGATTCGTCCACTTGGATCTAATATAACTCATTATAAAATCATTCAAGCTTATGTAATATCATTAGTAACATGTAATATCAGTTCTGGATGTTTACCCATGATCTACCTAAGCATCAATTTAAGAATACAAGTGGACCGCTCAAGAAAACCATAAAAACGAACATCCCCGATCAATGTTTTTAAAATATATAAGTCATCCAAAGGAACATAATATGAAATAATGAAACCAGAATGAACCCTATAAATGTATAAAAGGTTATGGAATTTATAATTAATGAATATAATGTCATTATATATGACATTAAAGAGAAGGAGGCATTCAAGTACAAGGTAAGGGGAAATCTCGAACCCAATTTTCTTACTTCGGGTTCTCCTTCTTTCACTCCATTTTTTATATTGTTACTCCTCAAAGATCATTTGTTCATAATTTCCTTTACTTTTATGGGATATAAATGTTTGTAACTGGTTTTATTTCCATCAAAATGTTTTCCAAAAGAACTCTTCTTTCAAGATCTCACATTTTACCTCTCATTCAAGGTTGATGGTTCTTGTATCAAGTATGTTGATCCCTATTTCTTTTGGGAACCCAAAGCTTATGAATGTGTTATTATGAGATGAAATCCATTCCTTTGCATGGGTTATTTATGTACATGTTTTATATGTGTTCTATGTGGCAAGCATGATAATGATAATGTTATGATGTGACGGGTGCACCCGGAATTATATAGCGCAATATGAATGTTTAAATGTGACGGGTGCGCCCGGAATTATATAGCACTCCAATTCATTGGGTAAAGTGATGAATCTCATGAGTAAATGTGAAATGATGTGTGAACATGATGCTAGATTTTTTCACAAGTATGTGTTGTAGTTAACCACTAAGACATGATGTTTCATTTTTATGCTTTGCCAAATTTCAAGTTTATTGTTTATGCTCCTCTCATGTTCAAGATCTTCTTCATGATTATGCTCACCCCATGTTATATTGTTCTTACCTATCCTCTTACTGGGCTTTTAGGTCACCCCTTTTGATGTATATCCTCAGGTGGCTACATGTACTAAGGGGAGGACAAGTGATACTAAGAAGCTATAGAAGAAGAGATTAAATGAATTTTTATGCTTGATGTTGTATTTGTTATGTATTGTCCTAGTTTTCCCAAGACACTAAACCTCTGGATCCTCCATGTGTAATACTATTATGTTGTTTATCTTTGAAATGATGTAATAGTAATGTAAGAAAAGGTCGGGTCGGTATAGTTGGTATCAGAGGAAAGGTTTAGTTAATTTGGGAATTAGGATTAGTGAACCCTAAAGAAAACCTCTACCATGAGACTAAGTACAAATATGCACATAAGGATACTTACCTAGGGATCCCGTATGTTATGTTTTTGGTATAATTGTTTAAAAGGATAAGTTATTCATCACTTTTTTACTTATGTTTTGTTCTAACCATTTCTATTTTAGAAAATGGTGGGAATCAGGAGAAATCAGGCCAACAACTCTTGCGAAGGCCAATGCAACGATTGCCCGAATGACATCCCCAATGATTTTGGAGGTGGAGTTCAAAACTTCATGGCGGTGATTTCCCAATTATCTCAGGTTATGAATAATAACCATAATAATGTGGAACGTCCTCCTTCAACAAAGAGGGATCAAATAGCTATCAAAAGTTTTATGCGGCAACAACCACCGACATTTTGTGGATCTTCCGATCCACTAGTTGCGGAATAGTGGGTCAACTCCATGGAGAAGATCTTTTCTGTTCTTCACTGTTCCGAGATAGAGAAGGTGACTCTAGCCGTTTATCATCTAGATGGAGAAGCTGATCAATGGTTGGCTTTGATTAAGAACACCAAGCCAAGGGATGAAATTGAAGAGATGGAATGGGAAGACTTTAAGATAATGTTTCTTAATAAGTACTTCCCATGAACTCTTCGCATGAAGATGGAGAGAGAATTAATAGAGATCAAGCAAAAAGAAGGAGAATCTGTCACAACATATGAAGCAAATTTCACAACGCTCTCAAGGTATGCTTCTGGTTTTGTTATCAACAATGATAGCAAAATTGATAGATTCTTTAGTGGATTAAAACCCCATCTTTTAAAAGCTCTTGCAATTTGAGACTTTGGGAGTTATGAAGAAGTTGTTCGGTGTGCTCTCAAAGTGGAGATGGAGTTTGGAGAATGGTCCCATGGCTATGGTGATAAGAAAAGAAAGATAGAGTTCCAAGCCAGTGGATCTAGTGATAAAGATGGGAAGAAAACACAATGACCCACTTGCCCAAAATATGGGAAGATGCATAATGGGAACTGCCTCAAAGGGATGGGGAAATGCTTCAATTGTGGGAAAGAAGGACACCTAGATCATGAGTGTCGAAGAGACATGAAAAGGAAGGATAATATAGCCGATGAAAGGAGAGAACCACTCGTGGTTTAATGCGATAATTGTAAAGAGCTAGGGAACTATTCAAACCAGTGCACTAAACCTCAAGCTTTCGAGGGTAATCAGCGCCAACAACCACCAAAGCCAAAGGGAAAAGGGAAGGCTTATGCCATCACTACTGCGGAGGTGGAACATTATAATGAAGTCGTACAAGGTACCCTTACTATTCACTCAAGAATGGAAAAAGTCTTATTTGATTCTGGTTCTACACATTCCTTTATATCTTTCAAGTTTTCTAGAACTATAGAATCGAATCCCTGAAACCTTGAAGTAGAGATATCTGTAAAAACACCAAGTGGTGCAATCATTGCAGCCCAAGTGTTTGATTCTTCTCCTGTTGATGTATGTGGGATGATTCTTCTGGAAAATCTCATAATACTTCCCTTGGTGTAATTCGACGCTATAATGGGAATGGATTGGCTCTAGTTATATAGAGCACATATCAACTGTCGGGAAAAGGAAATATATTTTCATATTCCGAACCATCCCATGCTCCTCTACAAATGCAAAGAAGATCATGAATCTCCTTTGAGAAATCCTTCAATGGTGTGGGTGATGATTCCCTATGAAGAAGCATACCTCGCCCAAATGTTTGAGTCAAAGGAAAGTTCCAACCTTGAGGAAATCTCCATTGTAAGGGAATACGACGATGTATTTCTCGAAGAGTTACCCAGAATTCCCCCGTATCGTGAGGTAGAGTTATCAATTGAACTCATTCCCGAAGCTACTCCTATCTCGAAGTGCCCCTATAGGATGGCTCCTATTGAACTCAAGGAGTTAAAGAAGCAGCTGCAATAGCATCTGGACAAAGGGTTCATACGCCCTAGTGCATCACCTTGGGGTGCACCAGTGCTCTTTGTGAAGAAGAAGGATGGAACCATGCAGATGTGTATCGATTATCGGGAACTCAACAAGATCACCATAAAGAACAAGTATCCTCTCCCAAGGATTGATGACTTGTTCGATCAGTTAAGAGGATCTCAATACTTCTCAAAGGTGGATCTTCATTCTGGATATCATCAAGTAAAGGTTAAGAAGGATGATATTCAGAAGACTGCCTTCCGTACAAGGTATGGGCACTATGAGTTTTTGGTTATGCCCTTCAGACTTACTAATGCCCCTGCAATCTTCATGGATTTGATGAATAGAGTCTTTAGACATTACCTTGACAAATTTGTGGTAGTGTTTATTGATGATATTCCAATTTACTCCAAGAGTATGGAGGAACATGAAGAACATCTAAGACTTGTGTTGGCGACATTGAGAAAGGAGAAGTTGTATTCCAAGTTCAGCAAGTATGACTTTTGGATGAATCAAGTCACGTTCTTGGGACATGTGATCACAAGAGAGGGAATTTCTATGGACCCTTCAAAGACAAAGGCGATTGAAGAATGGCCCAGGCCCTCTAGTGTCACAGAAATCCGTAGTTTTCTTGGATTAGCTGGGTACTACCAACGTTTTGTGAGAAACTTCTCACGATTGTCAAGCCCGCTAACTAAGTTAACAAGGAAAGGGGTAAAGTATGTATGGACGGAAGAATGTGAGGGAAGCTTCAAGGAGCTAAAGATAAGGCTGATCACTGCACCTGTACTCACACTACCGAAATGTTGAGAAAGTTTTGTGATATACAGTGATGCTTCAAAGAAAGGCTTGGGTTGTGTACTCAAGAAAAATGATAATGTGATAGCCTACGCCTCACGACAGTTGAAGATCCATGAGCAGAACTACCAAATGCATGATCTAGAGCTGGCAGCCGTGATTTTTGCCTTGAAAATCTGGCGGCACTACCTTTATGGTGAGAAGTGTGACATATACACCGACCACAAGAGCCTAAATTATATATTCACACAAAAGGAGCTCAACATGCGTCAAAGGAGATGGTTAGAGCTAATAAAGGATTACGATTGCTCTATTCACTATCATCCTGGAAAGGCGAACAAGGTAGATGATGCTTTAAGCAGGAAATAACCTGCTACTCTATCCATGTTGAGGATTGAGAAAGACCCTATCTTCTTGGATATGCAAAGGATGGATTTGGGAATCGTAAGGGCAGGGGATACATCCAACATTGACCAAATGATTGTGAAACCATCCATCCAACAGAAGATTAAGGAAGCACAAAGGGATGATGTGGAGATACAAAAGATGGTGAATGCAATTAAAGGAAGGGAAGCTGAAAGAGTTCCATATCGACGATGATGGTGTGATTCGGTTTGGAATGCGGCTTTGTGTGCCTTCATCACCCAGAATAAATAAGAAGCTATTGGATAATGAACATAGCTCAACTTTCTCTATTCATCATGGAAGTACCAAGATGTATCGTGATCTCCGAGAACACTTCTGGTGGGATAACATGAAGAAGGAGATTGCGGAATATATATCAAGGTGCTTGGTGTGTCAGCAAGTTAAAGCTGAGCGGCAAAAGTCAAAAGGTATGATGCAGCCATTTCCTATACCCATATGGAAATGGGAAAATGTCACTATGGACTTTGTCATGGGTCTCCCGAAAAAGTCAAGAGGAAATAATGCGATATGGGTTGTGGTTGACCGACTCACCAAGACTGCCCATTTTATCGCTATTCGGGAAGACTTCTCACTTGAACAACTTTCATGGATATATGTGAAGGAAGTAGTGAGATTGCATGGTGTTCCACTCTCGATTGTCTCTGACCGTGATCCAAGGTTCACTTCTAAATTCTGGAGGAGCCTTCAACATGCTTTGATTACTGAATTAAATTTCAGCACGGCATATCACCCCCAAACTGATGGCCAGTCTGAAAGGACTATTCAGACACTTGAAGATATGCTAAGATCCTGCTCTCTTGAATTCAAAGGTGGTTGGGATTAGCATATCCCATTGGTTGAGTTCTCATACAATAATAGCTTCCACTCGAGTATTCAGATGGCTCCGTATGAAGCTCTTTATGAGAAGCAATGTAGAACTCCAACCTGTTGGGATGAAGTTGGAGAACGAAAACTACTTGGTCCCGATCTTTTTCAACAGATGATAGAGAAGGTTCAAGTCATCCAGAAACATATCAAAGCTGCTCAAAGTCGGAAAAAGAGCTATGCTGACAATCATCGAAGGGACTTGGAGTTCGACGTTGGAGATAAATTCTTCCTTCGAATATCTCCATGGAAGAGAGTCATGCGATTGGGGAAGAAAGGGAAGCTAAGCCCATGGTACATTGGCCCCTTTGAGATCCTTGATCGTATAGGATCTGTGGCCTATCTTCTGGCACTTCCACCGAATATGGCTCAAGTTCATGACGTGTTTCACGTATCACTACCGAGGAAGTACATTCCAGACCCCTCACATGTACTAAACTCAGAGGTGGTACAGTTAGAAGATGATCTCTCATATGAGGAGCAGCCGGTAAAAATTCTGGACCGAAGTGAAAAGGTTCTTCGCAACAAGAAAACCCACCTTTTCAAAGTGTTGTGGAGGAACCAAAATTTTGAGGAAGCAACTTGGGAACCTGAAGAGGAAATGAAGGAGAAGTACCCTCACCTATTTGTGTAAAGTGAAATTTTGGGGGCGAAATTTCATAAGGGGGGAAGAATGTAACGACCCAAAGTTTTTCAATAGGAAATTCCCTTCATATATCTATGTCATAAAAACACAAAATAATGAACTACTAAGTGATAAGTGACCTTTAAACATAATTTTGTCACCCCTATGTTTGGAATTTTAAAAATCCGGCATACACGGTTGTGCTCAAGATAGTTTTTGGTGTCTAATGAAAAAAATAATTTTTGGTGAATAGTAACCTACCCTTATGAATAGTAACCTACCCTTATGAATAGTAATATGACCCTTATGAATAGTAAATAAGAGTAACATTACCTATGAATAATAAAAAAAATTAGACATCATAGAAAGTGATAATTTGACCTTAGTAAATGTTTTTTTTTGTATTTTATAAGTCATAAATAATTAATTATAATTAATTAATTAATTTAAAAGAATATTTATTCCCCTGGAATATATTCATATAGTATTGAAACAATGTCTAATAGTTTTTAGATAATTTTATAAGACCCTACGTAATTTTCGAAAGAACTATAAAATCAGTTTTAATCTTAAAAACTGTTTTTTAAGTAAATTACGATTTTATTTAAAAATTAAATTAATAATCATTAGAAAATTATTTTTGAAAAATGGACTTCATTTTTGGATTTTACATGTCAAAAAATGGTTGGGGTAAATTTTTGGGATTTTTCTGAGGTACAAGAATTTTTGATGAATAGTGGAATCCGATAATTCACAATAAAAGCTAAATAATGTATTAATTGAGTCATTGCTGATGTTCTACTGATGTAAGCCCACTTGGATCAGGATTACATTATAAATTTACTATTATTGGTCATCCAAGACTCACTATTCCTTGTCTTTGGTGGAATTAATAAACTAATCAATTTTATATTAAGGAAACCCCTCTCCCTTCCACTATAAAAGCCACCCTTCACTCCCTCTTTTCCTCACACCTCTCAAGCTCCAAAACTTATATAAATTCTGCCCAAACACCATCCCTAGCTCATCCCCCACGTCCAAAAGCTGTTGGTCTCATCAAAAGACCATGCCTTGCTTCCTTAAAGAGGATCTCAAGAGAAGGATTCTAAAGGTAATTTCTCTCTCTCTTATCCTTTAATTTCCTTTCAAGTTCAAGTTCCTTTCTTGATCTCTCCCTACTTATCTTCATCCAAATTGTTTTGTAAATCCAGTATTATACATATAATGTAATCATATGATTATAATGGTATATTATATCACCCTCACACCCTTTCCCTCTTCCTTTTATTTTATTAAAGAGAACGTTGTTCATGTGGTGATAATTTATCACCTTCAAAAACAACATGCTCTCTTATTCCATTTCTACCTTCAATCTGGTCATGAAACCATTTTTATGGTTGAAACAGAATATTTTATATGTATTATGTTTTATTTTATGTTCTGGAAATAACCTATGGCCTTATTACTAAGATAAATGTTAAAACAAGATCGTTGTGATCCAAAAGCCGCTCAAATTAACCCAAATAACCATCATTAAATTTTTATCTAATGATTCATCCACTTGGATCTAATATAACTCATTATAAAATCATTAAATATTATGTAATATCATTAATAACATGTAATATCAGTTCTGTATGTTTACCCATGATGTACCAAAGAATCAATTTAAGAATACAAGTGGACCTCTCAAGAAAACCATAAAAACGAACATCCCCGATCAATGTTTTTAAAATCTATAAGTCATCCAAAGGAACATAATATGAAATAATGAAACCAGAATGAACCCTATTAATGTATAAAAGGTTCTGGAATTTCTAATTAATGAATATAATGTCAATATACAGGACATTAAAGAGAAGGAGGCATTCGAGTACAAGGTAAGGGGAAATCTCGAACCCAATTTTCTTCCTTCAGGTTCTCCCTCTTTCACTCCATTTTTATATGTTTACTCCTCAAAGATCATTTTTTCATCATTTCATTTACATTTCTGGGATATACATGTTTTTAACTGGTTTTATGTCCATCAAAATGTTTTCCAAAATAACTATTCTTTCAAGATCTCACATTTTACCTCTCATTCAAGGTTGATGGTTCTTGTATCAAGTAGGTTGATCCCTATTTCTTTTGGGAACCCAAATCTTATGAATGTGTTATTATGAGATGAAACCCATTACTTTACATGGGTTATTTATGTACATGTTTGATATGTGTTCTATGTGGAAAGCATGATAATGATAATGTTATGATGTGACGGGTGCGCCCGGAATTATATAGCGCAATATGAATGTTTAAATGTGACGGGTGCGCCAGGAATTATATAGCGCTCCAATGCATTGGGTAAAGTGATGAATCTCATGAGTAAATGTGAAATGATGCATGAACATGATGCTAGCTTTGTTCACAAGTATGTGTGGTAGTTAACCACTAAGACATGATGTTTAATTTTTATGCTTTGCCACATTTCAAGTTTATTGTTTATGCTCCTCTCATGTTCAAGATCTTCTTCATGATTATGCTCACCCCATGCTATATTGTTTTTATCTGTCCTCTTACTGGGATTTTAGCTCACCCCTTTTGATTTATATCCTCTGGTGGCTACATGTACTAAGGGGAGGACAAGGTCTACTTAGAATCTATAGAAGAAGAGATTAAATGAATTTTTATGCTTGATGTTGTATTTGTTATGTATTGTCCTAGTTTTCCCAAGACACTAAACCTCTGGATCCTCCATGTGTAATACTATTATGTTGTTTATCTTTGAAATGATGTAATAGTAATGTAAGAAAAGGTCGGGTCACTATATACATAGTTGCGAATAGTATGCTATTTGGAGTCCGATAAGAAAAAAATAATTTTGGTGAATAGTAACCTACCCTTATGAAAATTAACATACCCTTATGAATAGTTATATAACATAATGAATAGTAACCTTACCTATGATAGTATATAAATAATATTCATGTTAATGTACGATATACCTATGGTTTGAAATAAATAAATAAATGTTTAAAACTGTTTTAAATGATAAATTATGATTTCTATTAAATATTAAATTAATCATATTTAGAAAATTATTTTTGAAAAATGGACTTCTTTTTTGGATTATACATGTCACTAAATGGTTAGGGTGAATTTTTAGGGGTTTTTTAAAATTCTTGAATTTTTTATGAATTATGAAATACCATAATTTACAAAATAAGCTACAAACACTAATTATAGAGTCTTGTATTATGTTATGTTGATGTAAGTCCAATTGATTCATATTAAAATGATAAAATTACTTTTCTTGGTCATTTTAGACTCACTATTATTTGTCTTGTGGTGAAATAATAAATTAATGAATATAAAATTTATAAATCCCCTCTCCCCTCTACTATAAACCCCTCATCACTCCTTCTTCTCTTCACTCCTCTCAAGCATTGTGGCTTCTCCATATTATTTTCAAATATCCTCCCAACTTCCTCTCACATGGGTAGAAAGCCTTGGACTTCTTAAAAGAAAAAAACCTCACCATTAAGTAGGCTATGAAAATTTTTTCGTTCAAGAGGTAAATTACTCTTTTTAATTCTTTTTCTTTATATTTATGTTCATTTGTTTTCTTTTTTTAATATTAAATTTCCTTATAAAATTGTTGTGATGGTTCAGAAACATACATCTACTGTAATGTTTTCATGATTGTTTAATAAGATATCATCATCTCTTCCTTTTACCTTCTTTTATAATATTAGTAAGAACACCATCCGAGATGTGTCAATTTACCACATTTAAGGACGATGGGATTTCAATTTATATTATCATTATCAATTATGGTCATGAAACCACTCTTGTTATGGTTTAAAAATATTATTATATATTTTATATAATCTATTTAAGTTTTTTTAATCCCTTTTTACAAATATTATTAAGTTATAAAGAAAAATGAGTTCGTTGTAATCAAAAACAGCAAATTAACCCAAACCGTTTTCATTAATGTTATTTATTAGAATTCATCCTCTTTCCATGCAACCAAATTATATAAATGACCAAAAACTCCAATGGATGATCATAAATTATATGTGAATTCAATTCTGGATATTTATATCCATTCCACATGAACTCCATTACTTATGAAAAAGTAAACCGGTTAAGAAAATAAAGAAAACGAACAATGCAGAATGACGAAATTTGATATAATAACTTATCAATAAAGAATAAATGAACTAAAAAGAGAAATTATAAACTAAATAATTGTATAATAGGTTATTGAATAGGTTATTAATAAGTATAAGTTCATATTCAAGGATCTTATGTTCAAGAGTAAAAAACCTTCAGATTTAAGGTAAGGATTTTTTCACCTGAACTTCCATTTTCCTTCGGGTTACTTTGTTTCTGTAATTACCTCTATGAAATTATTACGTATTATTATGTACTCCTAATAAATTATTTTTGAGTATTATATATTTCATTACCAACCATAACCCTTCATTATTTTTTTGATAGTTACGTGTTTTAAAAAGGAAACTTTTAAAGTTATTTCCAAAATACAATTCTGATTCATGGGGATTTCTCAAAATTTTACACATTTTACAAAGGAACCCAGTAATCCATTTTTGGAAAAAATTGTCTCTATAAAGTCAATAATTTTATTATAAAAATTATAATTTACTTCACATCTGGATTTATATATATATTTTTTTTGAAAATAATGCTTCTTTTCAAAGTAAAAGGGTATTTATCTCAAAAATTACTCGAAGATTTTATAAAAGTATCTTCACATATTTCAAAACTTTTGTTGATTATTTTGTATTATTGGGAATAAAATTTCATGGTATCATATACCATATTGAATTTAATAGATTATGATTTATTTTTTTTGTGCTATCTTAAAACCATTCATCGATTGACTCCGAATGGTTAGTGTTTATGCTTAATGTTCAGGGAATATTATTTACACATCTTATATTAGTTTCAATATGAATTTATATGTTGTTTTTTTCTATACCATTTTATATGATGAATAAATTTCACATCGTATGTTTTATGTGGGGCCTGCTACAGCCCCATTGTGTATCAGTAGGTCTCGTGAGACAAACTACGGTCTTAGAAAAAGGCCTTGGAAAAATTATTATATATTGACCTGGCACGAGGCCTTGACAGTGTGGCTATGTTGTCAAGAATTAAGAATTCCCTCGTTATGTAAATACTATTTATGGTCATGTGGTTATTATACCAGTAGAATACCCATTATTATGTTATGTTATGGAAATATTTACTCATCTAATTTTTGTACCATATTATTTTCAAGATTATTTTTTGAGGCATGTGTTTTCAATTTGTCACCATGTCTAATGTTTTTTTATATTCCGTGATATTTATTACCCTTACTGAGCATTTGAGATCACCCCTTTCTTATGTTTCATTTTCTTTAGACATAAATAATTTTATTAGGAATGACATTTTGAAATAACCTTGGAATTATTTCAGTTGTCTATGGAGTTTCTATGTTGTTTTTCATTTGAAATTGTAATGGTGAACTTATGTATGTATCTTTTTTAAATATTAATAAACTAATCTGTCCTTCAAGATGATTATTCCTTTTTTATATGACAATGTAATAAAATATGGCACCAGCTCTAGCCAACTGGGGTCGATTCCTTATAGATGGTGTTAGATAATTTTAGTAGAAAATATTGAAACTAGATTTAGAAAACATAGATTAGGGAAGAGTTTCTAAGATAGTATTTGAGGATAAACATACAAGAACTTCCTGGAATTTTTTTAAGGTAGAGATTATGTGAATATTTCAAGCAATACATCCTGTTTTGGATACGAGTAGGTAGACGTGGCTCTGGAATAGATGTACCTAGATGTGAAAGCTCAGACAAAGAGTTTAGGGTGTGACCTGGGGTATCTAGGTACATGACAACTGACCTTGCTGTACTCTTGGTTCAGAAACTCTTGGGGGATTTTCTTAGTATAATTAAAGTTTTCTTTAAAGACATTATGAAGGATTTAAATGTAAATATTTCCTAAAAGAAACCATTATTGTGATTATGGTATTATCCATGTAAAGGATCTCAATTTATGCAAAGTATTTTTTAAAGCTCAGATTATATATTATTATTCATAACCTAATATAGTGTATGTAATCATATATAAATGGTTCATAGTTGAAGGAATGAAAACCGCACAAGCACACGTGGACCCTGTAGGGATTTCTCTCTAATTCAATACAATGATGTTGGCTCTGGTGTTGTGATTGGTGTTGAGCTACTAATAACTATACTAGGAAAACTTTCTCAGGTAATAAACAATAACCTTACCCGTATAAAGCATCTATAGCCACCATGTAGACCACCTATGCTATATTTCATTATACAACAAAACCTTCATAGTTCAATGTGACTACAAAACCATTTGTGGATGAGCAGTGGATATGTTCCCTAGAGAATATATTTTTTACTTATGGATGTAATGAAAGAGAGAGGGTTATCATGAATGTTTATCATCTATCGGGAGATGCAGATCAATGGTGGTTGATAATCCAAAACACAAAAGAGGATGAAGGAATAGAAGAGATGGTATGGAGGTATTTTATGGAAATATTTCTAAAAATATATTTCCCTTGGGAACAACGAGCAGTTATTGGGAGGCAATTCTTGAATCTGAGAAAGAAGGAGGATGAAAATGTTTCCCAGTATGAAGCCAAAATTACATCGTAGGCATGATATGACGTGGAAAACATACATAATCAATGGATAAAAATTGATTTGTTCTTTTATGGCTTAAAAATATTCCTCTAAAGTGCCCTAGTCTCACAAATTTTATCATCATATGAATATATTTTCTCAACATCTATCGAGGTAGAAAAGGAATTTTCAAAGTCTTATGACTTTAATGAAAAACATTAATTTAAGAGGGATACTAAAAACTTGGGAAAATGAAATAAGGAAACGGGGAATAAAGGAAGATTTGAATTTCCATTCTGTAGTAATTTTGGGAAGAAACAACCTAGAATATTATTGAAGGGAATGAGTGTCTGTTACAAGAGGGGAGAAAATGGCCACCAAGCTAACGATTGTAAGGGGAAGAAATAAGTTAACAAAGTTATGTGCTACAATTGCAGGGAGATAGGACAATATGCACATGAATGTATTAAGATTCAGGGAAACATTCCCTAAAAAATGAAAAGGGATCAAGACTAAGCTTATTCGGTCAAAATCTTAGAGGTTGATGTTTCTAATAATGTGGTGGCAGGTACTTTGATTGTTTTATCCATCTTAGCCAATACTTTATTTTACTCTGGATCGTCGCATTAACTTATATCTTCCCAGTTTTCCAAGACAATTAGGTATGTCCAATTTTATTTAATAAAGTAGTTATTAGTCAACACCCCTAGTGGATGTATCATTGTAACAAGAGACTGCCAATTAGTCCCCCTCATGACACATAAATGTGATTTAGTTGAAAAAATTATCATCATACCAATGGTTGACTATGATACAATTATCGGTATGAATTTTCTATCAAATTATGAAGCGAAGATATATGAAAAGAAGAAAGAAGTTAAAAATTTTGAGAATGGTGAAGAATATTTTATTTTTAGAGTAGAAACCTCTCCATTTGATTCTCATATATATTCAACCACAGTATCTCTACTGAATTAATTTTTTAGGAGGAAGGGAATGAAATAAATATGGGTGAGGAGTTAACTAACTTTGTATATGAAAGTGGCATTTTGATATTCGGAAAGAGGCTTTGTGTTCCCTTTATTCCAGATCTAAAGAGGGAACTATTTGATGATGCACATAACTCAAATTTGTCTATACACCCTTACAACACAATGATGTATAGATATCTAAAGGATCATTTTTTGTGGGAAAGCATGATGTGGTGGATTGTTGATTATGTGTTGAGATGTTTGGTGTGTCAACATGAGAATGCTGGAAGAAAGAATCATGTAGGGGTCATGAAACCCCTTCTTATTTCAATGTGGATATGGGATGAAATTACAATGGAATTTTTCATGGGACTACCAATGAATCCAAGAAAGAATGATGTGATATTGGTCAGTATGGACTATCTTACAAAATCATCACATTTTCTTTAAATAATAGAAGATTTACAACTTAATCATTTAGAAAGACTATATATTAATGAAGTTGTAAGACTCCATAGTGTACCCTTATCAGTTGTTTCACATAGTGATCCATGTTTACATCACAATTTTCGAAAAATCATCAGAAGGCCCCAGATACTACTCTTTGTTTGAGCACTACCTACCACCCACAAATAGATGGAAAATCAGAACGGACTATTCATTCTTTGGAAGGAATGTTGAGGTCTTGTTCACATGACTTTCAAGGAATGTGAGATCAATATTTACCTTACGTAGAATTTTACTAAAAAAAATATCTTCCATTCAAGTATTCAGATGGAACCATATGAATCGTTTGATCAAAAAAAAAATTTTACACCAACATGTTGGGATGATGTTGGAGAACAGAATTTTATAGGCATAGAACTTATTCAGGAAATAAGGGAAAAAGGTGAAAATTATCCATGCCCATATCAAAATAGATCAAAGTAGGAAAAAGAGCTATGTTGTCAACTGAAATAAGGATTTGGAATTTGAAGAAGGATCTCATGTTTTTTAATGGTATCTCCATCGAATGGTATTATACAATTCGATAAGAAGGGAAAATTAAGTCCCAGGTAAAACAGAACTTTTGAAATTATGAATTGAACTGGAGCTGAAGCTTACTATTTGGAAATAAAACAATTTCTCTTCAAAGATCACAATGTCCTCCACGTGTCAATGTAAAGTAAATACATGCCAGACCCAAAAAATATACCCACCTATGATGATATCGAACATCATCCCGATCTGTCTTATTGTGAAGATCCTATCAAAAATTTTGATACCAAAAACAAGTATTGAGAAATCGAATTACTCATTTGGTAACGGTTATTTGGAAGAACCATTAGATGGAAGAGGCATCATGGGATACAAATGATCTTTTTTTGAGGACATAACCAAATCTTTTTCGATAACATTTCGGGTTTTTTTAGGATGAAATTTTTGTAGAGAGGAGAGAATGTAATGACCTAGGAGTTTTAAATGGAAATTAATTCATTATAAACATGTCAAAATCACAAGAAATCACAACATAATGAACTATTAAGATCTATGTTACCTTTACACATTAGTTTGTAACTTCTGTGATGTGAATTTCTAAAATCGGGCATACACGGTTGTGATCAGTAAGTTATTTGGAGTCCGATAAGAGAAACCTAATTTTTGGTGAATTGTAACCTACCCTTAGGAATAGTAGCATACCCTTATGAATAGTTATATACCATAATGAATAGTAACCTTACCAATGATAATATATAAATAATATTCATTTTTAAGTTGGATATAACTATGTTTTGGAACAAGTAAATAAATGTTTTAAACTGTTTTTTAAAGAATAAATTATGATTTTAATTAAATATTAAATTAATAAAATTTTTAAATTTATTTTTGAGAAATGGACATCATTTTTGGAATCTATACATCGATTAATGGTTAGGGTGTATTTTTTTTGGATTTTTTTAGAAATACTAGAATTTTTATGAATAGGGAAATTCCATAATTTACAAAATTTTCTAAATACACCAATTATAGATTCATGTATGATTTTCTTATGATGTAAGACCAATTTATTCAGATTAAAATGATAAAATTACTATTATTGGTCATGGAAGACTAGTTATTTCTTGACATGTAATGAAATAATAAATTAATGAATATAAAATTTGGAAATCCCATTTACCCTCAACTATAAAACCCCCCATCACTCCCTCATCTCTACACTCACCTAAAGCCATGTGCCTTCTTAGAATTCATTGAAAATATTTTCCTAACCTCCTCTCCCATGTCTATCAATACTTAGTCTCTTAAAAATTCCAAAATATCTCCCTTAAGGTGGCTCTCACAAGAGTTTGGTTCAAGAAGTAAATTCCTCTGTTTAATTATTTGTCTTTCCTTGCATGTTCATTTGTTTTATATTTTCTATTATTACCTATCCTTATAAATTTGTTATTATGACTCCAGTACCATAAATTTACTGAAATTATTTCATTATAGTGGAAAAATTTATCATCATCTCTTCCTTTGACCTTTTTTTATACTAGTAGCAAGAATACCATCCGAGATGTGTCAATTTACCTCCTTCAATGACTATAGTCTTTCGATTTCTATTATCATTCTCAATTATGGAAATGAAACCATTATTGTTATGGATGAACCATATTATTATATTTTTAATATACCCTATTTATGTTTATTTAATCCCTATGAACTAATTGTATTATGTTATAAAGAAACACGACTTCTTCGTAATCAAAACCCACAAATTATCCAAAACAGTTATCATTAATGTTCTATATAATAATTCATCTTCATGCTTAGTAAAAAAGTTATATAAATGACAAATAACACCTATATATGTTCATAAATAATATGAAAATTCAATTTTGTAGATTTACATCCATTCCACATGAACTCCATTACTTATTAATAAGTGAACCGATAATGAAAATAATGAAAATGATCACCGTAGAATGACAAAATTCAATATAATAACTTATCAATAAGGGAAGAAATTAACTAAATAAATTATGATAAACTAAATACTTGTCTAATGGGTTCGTAAATAAGTTATTAATATGTATAATGTCATAGTCATGGAGCTTTCGTTCAAGGGTAGAACATGTTCAGATTTAATGTAAGGGTTTTATCACCCGAACATCGATTTTCATTCGGGTTACTCTGATTGTCTAATTACCTCAATGATATTATTATGTATTATCATTTACTCGTAATAAATTATGTTTGAGAATTATATATATTTTTACCAACCAAAACCCATCCTTATTTTATGGATAGTCACATGTTCTAAAAGGAAACATTCAAAATTGTTTCCAAAATGCAATCCTGATTTGTGATAATTTCTCAAAGTATTCCCAATTTTCAAGGGCTCCCTATAATCTGTTTTTTGGATAAAAATATCTTTATAAAATAACTAATTTTATTATAAAAATACTACTTTTCTTCACTTCGGGTCTTATAAAAATATTTTTTTAAAGAACACTTTTTTTCATAGTATAATGGTATTTGTCTCAAGAATTATTCAATGATTTTATAAGAGTATCTTAATCTATTTCAAAACTCTTTTTTATTATTATGTTTTACTGGGATTAATTTTTAGTGGTATCATATACCATATTTAATTTAATTCTTTATGATTATTTGGGATGTGGATGTGATTTCTTAAAACCAGTCTTCAATTTACTCTGAATGGTTAGTGTTTATTTTTAATGTCTGAGGAAAGTTATTTATATATTATATATAAGTTTTAATATGAATGTATATGTTATTTGAATTTATCTTTGTTAAAATTAGGAATTCATTGTAAATATTAATTGTTAGTTGGAGCTCTCTATAGCCCCACGGTGCATTGGTAGATCTGATGGGACAAACTACAGTCTTGGAATGAGGCCTTGACAAAATGATTATTTTGTGTCCTTCGATGAGGCCTTGACAGTAGGGTTATATTGTCCCGCATTATGCATTCCATAATTGTGAAAATAGTATTCATGGTTAAAGTTGTTATTCAACTAGTATAATAACCATGATTATGTTATGTTATGGCAATATTTACTCAGCTCATTTTTCTGCCATATTTTGTTCAATTTTCTTTTTGGAGGCATGTGTTTTCAATTATTCACCAAATATAATGTTTATGTTATCTTCTGCTTTAATTCTTACCCTTATAGAGAATTTGATCTCACCACTTTCTTATGTTTCATATTCTCCGGACGTGTAGAATTATTTTAGGAATGACATGCTGAAATAACATAGGAGTTATGGAGGTTGTCTACGGAGTTTCTATGTTGTTTTTCATTTCAAGTTGTAATGATGAACTTATATATGTATCTTGTTTCAAATAATACTAAAATAATCAGTTATTTGGGATGATTATTACTTATTTTTATGCTAATGTAATCAAATAAGGCACCATCTATGGGCAAATGGTGTCGGGTCCTTAAGGAAAAACCCTGAAAAATTTCTCATTAACCTTAAATATTTTAGAAAATATAAAAAATACCATCAGTTTATAACATAATGTGTTTCCTACAGTTTCCCTGTATACTATATTAATTAAATTCATAAATACCCGAAATTCACTCATGAACCCAAAGGGAATAAAATCAAGCTCATAGTGGCCATATCCCATTTAAAATGTTTTCATTAGAGTATATTATTTCTTAACCTTCAAGATATTTTATATACAATTGGGGGATATCATTAAAAAATACTAATCCCCCTAGAGCTGATCAATTATGTCATCACAATTAAGAGCATGATAATTTTTATTTATTGTAATATTATTGATTTCTCTATAATCGATGAAAAACATCAATAAACTATTTTTTTCTTAATTTAAAAATAAGAGTACCAAAATAAAACATTCTATGATGAATGAAAAAATTATTAAGATGTTACTATAATGTACTTTTCAATTAGAATAGCTCCAATCGATCAATCTAATAAATCATAGTATGACAACCTAAAATCCAATAAATTTCCAAAATAATGCCAAAAATATAGTATAAGTTAAACAATAAGATTTACTGAAAGAACAATGCCACATTTAATTATAGGAATACTACTATTAATATTATTTATTTAATATCATGACCATATGTTTTTACAAAATCATAAAAACAATTTACTACATGTTGACCATTATTGGTTTGTCCATTTTTCATATCATTGAAATCACTTGTAGAATGTTCTAATTTACTACACCAAAAATATTTTCCTAATCTTTGTATATTTTACCCAAATTGTTTTACAATATTTAAGACATGGGGGAATATTACCTTCAGATCCCATTGTTGACCAATTCCCTATTTATTTTAATGTTTCCTACTTTTCATCAATCTTGTTAAGAGATATAAATGATTCAATAAAATCAATTTCTACTATTTCAATGTTTCAAATGAATTCTTCAGATCTCCAAAATTCATGAGTAAGAAAGGCCCTTTATAAACTTCATTACAAGATATATTTAAATCTATTAATTAAAAATTGTTGTTTCATAATAAAATCTATTTTATACCTTTCCAATTTGGTAACTTTTTTTTAATAATAAGTGACTAATTCCTATTAATTTTTCTTTGACTCTATAAAAATTCATTTACATTATATGATAATGCAGTTTATTAAAATAATTGAAAAGATTAATATATCTTATTCAATTCCACTCCATGGTCTAAATCACATTATTATTCTTAATTTTTTTAATTTCATACCTCCACTGATTTGATTCACCTTCAAAATGATATACATAAATAGTTACCTTATATTTCGATGAACAAACAAAATCATTAAATATCAATTAAAAAGTATTTATACCTTAATCAGCTATCACTAAGTCTATATAATAAATAAATGTTGTAGGATGTGGTCATATGAAATATTAAACTATTTATATATACATTTTTGGATGATTTGGTTGTTATAGTTATGTGCACCACTATTTATGTACTGAGTTATTTGATTTAACTTAACCCAATGCTATGTAGATTCAACTGAAATAATTATTGATTGGTAATTCAAAAGGGTATTACCCTGTTGTTAACGTCCAATTTCATACAACCTACTTAATCTATGAAAGAAGAATATTGAATATATTTAAAATTGATAAATCCATTTAACAAAACATTGAATTATCTATAACATTATCACACTAGAATAATCGTAAATTAATTTTTTATCCCCCTAAATGACAAGTTATAAACCATATAATTTATTTCAAATATTTATTTTCCAACAACAGAACCCCTATATTTATCTAAACACTACATTGATACCTACTATAAAAGATCTAACATATTAACACTATAATTAATAGAGTTATATATAATATTTCATTACATAGAATCTTCTAAATTTTATGTCTTAGGTTATTCAAGGATTTGGAATCTCGCTACATTGAGAATCCATACATTCACTCAACATATTTTTTTTCTTTAATGACACTTTTTTAATCTCATACACTTTCCCACGTCATGAATAATTTGTAGAATATAAACATTACTTATTTATTATCCATACTCAACCATAAACCCCATAAATATCATTTGAAATATTAGTATGAGATTATAATTTTTTTTGGGTTTATTAAAGGAAATGAACCTTGGTAGTCTATTGGTAAACAAAAAACCCATGAAAGGGATTCTCTTTTGATTTTTCAAGATTCAAGATTCTTAATACATTCATAAAACATCTTATTTTTAGAAATAAAAAATAAAAAATGAAATCATGTTAAATAAATTGAAAAAATAATATCATTATCCTAGTATATTATATCCACCACCAATATTATATTTTATTCAAATTTAACTGACTAAATTATAATCAATAAATTTTAATTTCATTTCATCAGAGAATAAGTCTTTAATTAATAAATTAAAGAACTATATCTCAGGTCTACCCATCATCAACTTGTATGTCCCGTAACAGTTACATAAATTCAACACATACATTATTTCCTTTAGAATTTATATTCATAACACATATAAAAACATGATTTTTATTTATTAATTAAAAACATTTTTGTCAACCTGTAAAAATAAGTAGATATTCTAGTTATGCTTCTAATAACTTTTATTGTAATTCCAGGAAAATCACAAAACAAAGATAATAATGATTTATTTAGAAAACCATAAAAACATGAAGGGTAATATTTTTAATAAAAATAGAGAAGAAAACATGAAAAATAGATCTTGATGAAATGATATAAATAGATACTCTATTCACACTTTTGAATAAAATAAACAGTGTTGAAAATATGGTTATATATATTTTTAATACTTTTGTAAAAAATAATAGAAATACAAAATTAAATTATGAATTTATATAATTATATTTAATAATACTTATAAAATAAAATAACTAATAAGAAAATTGAGGAATTTTTTATAGGAAATCATTAAAGCATTTCATGTAATGAATTAAATATTAATACCATAACCCTTGAGTCCAAAATCACATTGAATAGACCATGAAAAATAAAATGATAATAATTATTTACATTCATTATAGCATATTACATGTTAATTTTCAAATATTTATTACATTAATATCAGTTATAATGAGGTTTCTTTAAATTAATTTATTTTTATTTTTTCATTTTTGATGGTTTTTGACTGTTTCATTAATAACCTTGATAGATAATATGAAATAATGTTAATGATAAAATTTAATTTCCATGTATTAATTAAATCTAAAAGTTTCAAGGTATTGTTTACATATTATTTTAATTTAAATAGATATTAATAGGTCATTGAATATTCACTATTTTTATAATTTTCCTTGAAACTATTATTTTTATCGTTAAAATGGATATAATTGTTCACCATTGATTTCATTGAACATAAAAAAACATAAATTTATAGAATCATAAAAAATTTAAAAAATATATTTATTTTATATTTAATCATGAAATCTATTTTCATTAAAATCTATGGAAGATATAATTTTTTGAAAACATCATTCTTCACCTTGGTAGTACAAAACCACCATAGTGAGTGACATTTAGCCAAAAGATATTAAAAGAAAGGAAAGACCAACAAATATTATAATTTTATAAAATAATTATCATATTCGCAAGATGCTATATTATTTTTAATTTACATATTACTGAGACTATTGAAAAGAATATGTAGAAAACTGAAATGAGAATAATGTTTTTGAAAAACATATATTTTGACGTACTAATGACTTATGAAAATGATTTGGTGAAAGAAAATGGAAATTTATTAATAAATAATGGGTCAAAAATATTCCAATAAAATGGTAATATAATCATGAAATAATTTTAAGTTATGTTTTAATAAAATTTAAGATAAATAAGCATGAATAAAAATAGATAAAGAAGCTAATAATTTCATACCTTCCTCCTCACACCACTTCATTTTCATTGAGTATAATGACTCTTAAGAAAGGAATTTTGGAACGGATGTGGCCTTATATACTTGTAAATGGTATTTTAGAGAGTTATTTTTTAATGATTCAGATATTAAATTTAACCTTATATAATGTTTTGAAATGTAAAAATTATTCTACTTTTATTTAAAAAATTATGTAATTTTTTTGAAAATACTCATAAATCACGGGTCATGAATTTAATTTTAAAAGATCATGTGGTTTAAAAAAGTAAAATTTATGAAACATTAAAACATTTCCCAACTAAATTTCCTCTATATGATAATTTAATTATTTAATTATCAATTTATATATTATCGTTTAACATTAAATACAATGTAAAGTTAATTTTTCAGTTATTTTCATCATTTGACATTAATAAAACCTATATAACATTTAAATAATGATTTTAAAATTACAATAATAACATAACTATCATTAGGATCCCAAATATTCTTTTAATACACAAAATTATTAAAATAATATAACTTTTACCACTTTAAAAACCATTTACTTTGACTTTTCCCCTCCATCCTCAAACGCTACATCTATACCGCATAAGGGTTTTGGATAATCATCTGAATATTTTATATTATAAATAATATATATATATATATATATTATTTAAATAAATTATTATCTGAAAGATGTCATGATGTATATTAATTTTTGTCCTTATCATGAAATCCTATTTATGAAACTATTTCGATTTTTCTTAACTTGCACACACACTGGGTAAACATTACTACAATTAACACGTGATATCACTTTAAAATTCATGAATATATATCAAAATACTTTATTATTAATAAAATTTATCAATTTTTTTCTCTAAAATAATTATCCCAATAAAGATACAATCATAAAGAAAATGTTTTTTAATTTTCCGTTGTTCCACAAGAACCGTGTTGAGTTTGATAATTTTTTTTCAAATATTATCTTGGAAAATAATATAATTTATATTAATTGAATATTATATGGATGATATTTTTTATATTTGGTCATGTAATAGTTTTTATATGTGATATAATTTTTATGAATTGTTTACTTTATAATGATGTTACTAAAGATATGGTAATAATTAAAAATGCATTTTATCACTATTCACCAAAAAACTAACTTTCTTAGTAAAATTAAAAAAAAAGAACTATTCCATTTTCAACATGGAAAACAGAAAAGTTTTGCAGATTTTTTCAAATAAAATTTTCATTTCTAATAAATTTATCATCAAATAAAACCTTATAGTACTAGAAAAACAAATATATTTTGAATAAAAAATATTTATTTTCTATATAAAAATATCACATTCCTGATTAATATCAAAATAATATTATTTCCAATACTCTGTTACATAATAAATATATCAGTAATCCTTATAATTAACTTGAATAATAACAAAAAATCTCTCTATTAATAAATAAACCTAGGTTGTCACATACAGAGATTCGTCTTCTTGGATAAATTGTGAAAAGCTTTTATTATTTTAATTTGAGTTGAATTTTTTGAAAGAATGATCACATTCAATTTAATAACAACATTTTTTATAATGAAACATTGTTTTCATGAAAACGAATAACCTATTTATATCCAATATAATACATATCATGAGAAAAATTATGTTGAGTTATATATTTTCATTGATCCTGAAATAAAATATTTTACCCAATAAAAAAATAATAGTATTCATCTCTTATCATATGATTATTACCCCATGTATGTTTTATATATTATATGATAAATTCATATTTTATTCAGATTTTAATTTTTTCTGATAACATAAAATAAAATCACATAAAATACATTTTTTATTTCAAAAAATTTGTTTGTATCTTAGAAATAATATATTTGATGAAAAATATTTCCTCTTGAAATAGTTTAGTAAATATTAATATTAGATGAATTAAATTTTTAATTAAAAAATGTTACTAAAATATTAATTATTGAGATGATTGATTAATCAAAATTGAAATTCTTAGGAGAAAATAATCTTATTAATTGAAGAAGTATTTGGAATATGTATTAGAGTTTATTATAAAGATTCACATTATTACTTATTACCAACAATATTAAAGATAGTTTCCATTCATAGAAGAGTTTCAAATGTTATTAGTTATAATAAAAAACTAAATATTTTATTATATTTTAGGTTAAAAGGCAACATAATTTGAATTAAATGTTCAATTTTTTTAATATGACGTATTTGAGTCTAAATCATAGCATTATCCAAATATTATTTCTTCGTGTATCTTATCTATCAAAAAAGATTAGTATCAAATTTCATTAAAATTATTCATGTAGATAACATTATTATTTCATAGTGATGTAAAATGTGATTAATTGTTATATAACATTTTTTGATAAAACTAATAATGTGTGAATAACATTTAACCGTTATAACATATATTGATTATAATGTAGTTAGATTAAAAACTATGAATATTGTATTTTTATTATTTTATTAATTTAATTTTAATATTTTTTACATAAATCTAGTTGTACATTGTAACAACCTGGCCTAGGTTTCTCTACAAAATTAGGACCCAACCTATTCCCCAACATACCAAAAGGGCATGACCAATATCTAATGGCTAACAACTAACACTTGAGCATCAAAAAAAAATGGAATGATTTTTCTCATCCTGAAAAATAAATATGGAATATATATATATATATATGCACATATATATATAGTATGAAAAAAAAGAAAAAATAGAATAAATATATGGCACAACTAATAGAAAACATTATCTGTAAAACAACAAGAAAACTTGATGCAACCGAGATGGTAAAAGTTCAGTAAATTGATAGGGAACACAAAAAACGAAGACAAATACTCCTAATATATGTTGGAAATATCCAATATTATATCCATAAGATACCCAAACACATCAAAAAGAAAAATCACCACCTGATTGTTTTCCCTTTACTTTTCTTCCATCAAACGACATCACTATGTCTACACACCACAGAAGGGGTGTGAAAGATATGAGACAAACATGCATTGTAGGATCCCACCTATATGTTCTATAACAAACAACTATAAAAATATTCCTATAATTCCCATTTTAAAGAAAACATGGAATAATAAAATGTAAAATTGTTTTTATCAAAATAATGGTAAATATATCAATTTTTTTAATTTCTAACACTATCCTAGTAAAAATATTTAAAATAAAACTTTTTGATAACCATTCATTAAAAACCAAATCATATATATCATGTCAAGAGAGTAAAACCAAATCACACTGATGAATTGGTCATGGATCATAACAGGTCAGGCTAGCTGATTACTCTTACCATAATTAATTTCTAGTGTACACATAATTCATTAAAACATATAAATAAAGATAATAATAACTCCATTTGTGTGAACTCCTCCAACAAAAAAAATTCCCTAAATAAATAGTAATAATAAGTGTAAGTAACACATATGATTGAACCTCTCAATAAAAAATAGATGATGTCCATATGAAATGACTCCCACCTAAATATACATGAATTTTTATGTACACCATTTCTCATATAATTTAAAAGGGTCTCACATTCCATAAATAGTTTCAAAACCCTTTGTTACTCTAATTTATACATTAAAAATTCCATCCTTAATACATTTCACAAGTCATTGAAAACACTATTTGCTTTTATGAAAATAAGGGAAAACCAATATTTTATCATAATTTGATTTATTCAAAAGAAATTCAGTCCAAATAATTTATAAAAATTGTTATTAAAAACCATATCAACCAAATTCATGTAAGGTTGGATAGAGATAAGACCCTATATGATCATACATGAGTCAAACAATACCCACAATAAGATCAACCTACCCTAGAAGAAAAGAATATAAAATAATTGAGGCCATAATAATGATTACCATATATTGGAATCAAATCCCATAAAGAATGTAATTAGAATAGGGGATATATCAGAAAATATATTAATGAACTCTCATAACAGACCACAACTAACATGAGTGTTAGACGCAAAAAGAAGATCACACAAAGGATGTATAAAAATCACATTAAAATTAGCCCATGATAAAAGGATCCAATAAACATAGACCATCACTGCTACATTTACCAATGTAAAAAAAGAATAAGAATGTTTACTCACTAAGAGAGATGTTACACAATCACTACAAAAAACAAATATCAAACAAAGTGATCAAAAGTAATAGGAAACAACCAAAATCACATCGAGGAGGATGGGGTTCAATGTAAAGAAGATAACAAACAAATGAATTAGGAATAAGTATTTTAGTGCCTAAAATATACTAGGTAGGAAGTTTTTATATTGTAAATCATGGATTTATAGTGTAAACTTCCACCTACAACACATAACCATGGGTTAAATATCTCCACTGATATATTTAAGGCTCAAAAATAGGGTTTATATTGAAAAATTACATACATATCAGACCATATTCATGGTTTATGACCTAGGAACTAGGTATTCCATAAATTAACAATTTACACCATTAATGTGCCCTATAGGTAGTGCCCATCTAATGCTCTATTGAAAAGTTCCCAAAAATTTACCTATGACCTCTGTATATAAGAAACACTCTTAAACACCATAAAATGAGTAACTTTATTCCATTACATTATAATCTACATCCATTCAAACGTCATTTACCTAAGAATTATTTTGGAAGAAGGGTACTATAGAAAGTAGTGAAGCCGATACTCCCTTACCAATTATTTACACTTCCATATCCTGAGATAAACTGATATGGGTTTCCATAACACTATAACCAATGGGTAAAAATTCCCAGATAATTATTTCACCTAAGATTACATAATCCCTACAGGTTTCTCAATAACCAAGGAATCATTATCAAACATAATATCTTTTCGACCAAACATTTATGTTGGATTATGATGATATTTTTTAAGTTTAAATATATTGAAAACATCATGAATTATAATGTACGGAGCTAAAAAATACAACAGATAAGTATCCATCCCAATAATATTAGAGACACTAAACAAAAAATCTCAAATCCAACATTCCCTCTTTTGAAATATGACAATTTCCCAACATAGGGTAACTTCAAGATAAACTATTCACCTATAGAAAAATATAAAGGGATACATAAAATATATGGATATTATTTATAATGATATATTGTAGTATCCCGATGTTGATGTGTCTCCTAAATACTCACTAATGTATCATAAATGTGACTCGGCCCCACAAGAGAGGCCCCACCCACCAATTCCCATGGTGATATTCATATGAAACATTACAATGCCTTAAATAGTGCAATTTGGATTTATTATTAATGATTATTTTTATAATAAAAATAAAAAAATTCCATATTTTTATCTGATAATCAACAAAAACCAATTAAAAAATAGTAACCTATATTATCCATGACATAAATAGTATACTTCATCTAACTATATCATTTGTGGATGACATTTTGCACTAAACCTGGCCCGAGTCCCCATCACCTCATAGAGAATCATCAAAAATCATGATGTAAACCTGGGATCCTTAATTCAAATGATATAAAAGGGATGTCCATGTAACCTCACAATCTTCTACACACACAAAATATTAATATCTATATCATTAGTTGTGTACCTTATCGGGATCAAACAGACTGATTTTATCAGTCAATCAACCACATCCTGATACATTTCAATCCTTGGGGAGTCCAGGGTAATCCATTAAAAATTTCATTAGAAACCTAATAACATTTCTGAAAAGGCACCAGAATAGGCTAGATAATCACATAAGGTTTGAGATGCTCTCCCTTTATCAATTTACTTGTGAAACATCATGACACATAATCAACATTTTCAAACATTATACACAACAAATTGAAAATCATAACGATCCATAATTAATATTTATAGAGATGAGATGAAATACCCATGAATAAATATGACTGTAATAAAACAGTAATACCTCATAGATTTTGGGATGAAATGAAATCCCCAAATAAGATATTACCATTATAAGGGAGATGATAACTAGATACAGCCTCTCCACCGTAAAAAGTTTCTATGATGTTTTTAAATTTAATATCATAATATTGACTCTGAGTAATCATCTTGAGAAGAGATGACGATAAGTCAAAATTGGTCCATACCATAGTCGAAACGTCCTCATGAAAATCGTGATAAAATTGAGTGATGATACCCATGTTGATCCACTCTTCATTCAATTCAATAGTATCCTATGTGAAAAAAATTATTACTAAGATAATTCTCAATTACATTCCATATCCCTAGGGTCTAGGAAATTTTGAAATCAAACATATTTTAGTAGTCCACCCACCATCTCTATAAGGGATTCAAGTCCTTATGGGAATATATTTAACTAGGGAACTTATGATAAAAAAATGTGAATACATTCCCAAAATGATAATGTCACCCACAATTAAGTTCATATATAACTAAAAAATATTTAAATCATGAGTGGGGTAATTATGTTATTGGGGATAAATATTACGTGAGCTATATGAAACTATATGATCAACCTGTATAATCTCAAAAACTAAACTAGAAAACGAAACATCATAGTACACCACAACCCCCATTTGGGAACCAGTATGATCAAATTAGTTTCAAATACCAGAATCCATTTTGACTCATCAAATGTAGTATGAAATTTATAATTCCAAGTTAATTTCAACCATTTCTTTATAAGGATAGTCAAAAATGGAACTGACATCGATAAATACTTTATAGGCAACTAATAGTTTCCAATAAGACCAATGTTCCTATTAATATCAAAGATCTCTTTTTTTCATATCCTAACACCAGAAAACCATCACCTTTTAAGGATCCATTAAACAACCTAAATTTAATATTAATTTTCTTCATAAATTCAATTCATGGGTCAAGATACAAAATTTTGAATGTTTTCAAAAAAAATGGTGACTTCTTATTATATCTAAAACCAAACATAGATAATGATAATGCTTAAGAGTAGACCCTGAATAAATTAAAATATCATCTATGAAGAGAGCTACATAATTGTTGAGATTCTGATGGAATATCCATTTCAAAAAATTCATAAAATAAATTGGAACATTAGTCAGAACAAATAGAATAAAAATATATTCATAATTATTATATATAATTTGAAAAACAAAATTTATAATGTTATACTCCCAAACTCTAAGATGATGTTAAACTCAATGTATATTGATCTTTGAAAACCACTTGTTTCCCTATCACCAATCAAAAAAATCATCCACATAGGGAAAATGATACATATTCATTAACATAATTTGGTTCAACTTCTGATTTTCTACACACAACTGAAGAGAACTATCACCCTTATTGGGAAAACAACCAAGGTCTTCTATGATGAAACACTTCGTAAAACAAAACCACTTTATATCAGATAATCCAATTGAATCTTAGACTCTTTCAAATCCACTCATTCCATGTGACACGAGGTTATTGATATTGGGTACATACTAGACACTTGATCAATTAAAAACTCTACATACCTCTGTGTAGGAATTCAGATGAAGTCATATTTGAAGACCTACAAAAAGTACCACACATTAATAAGAATTTAAATGTGGGAAGAACATACATTGGGATAAAATGTAACAATGGAAAATAAACTCCCAATATCTTGTTGGAATGGTTAAACAACGCATAACCTTAAATCATACTCTCTAAAAAACATGCTAGATCTCCCATCATCATAAATTAATGTATAATATCAATGATATAAGGAAATATTAACACAATGATAAAAAATCCAATCCATCCCAATAATAACTTCAACCATATCTTCGTTAAGAATGATAAAATCCCATACTTAATCCATGTGATCTATTGAAAATGAACCTAAAGGATATCGATACCCCTAATATTTCCTCTTTGAAAGTGGTGTTTCAAACTCCATGAAAAAAAAACAGAGCTCTTTTGGATGTTTCCACAATATCAATATAACTAGAACCATGGAATCCCCCACTAGAGACTCATACACAACATTAGTATGATATTCTCCTGAGCCTTATAGTTGGATCCATGTGGAATTTAATGATTATAATTGTGATTTAATGTACTTTAAAGCTGAAAATCCCCCACTATATTGAGGAATATGCATAGTTTGGATGGACCTTTATACATTAATATTGAATACACAACCACTACACATCTACATGGGGGTTAGATAATATTTGTAGGTGTTTTTTACCATTCCATATATGTAGCAAGTCAGGGGTATAGTACTTGTGGAAATGTATAGTGTAGAAGTAGATTATTGTTGAAGAAAACCTCTAAAATTCCTGTAATGATCATAGTGATTTCTCTTATTTCCTAATTTTCCAATAAAATGCCTATTTTGGGGGATGATAAGGGGTATAATCACCAATATTTCCTATCATATCCATTCCTAAAATAATATCATTATCTACAATATCATCATATGTAAAATGATTTAGCATAATTTTCTATATATGATATCCATGAAAAAACCCTATTGGTACTTATGATCTTTTGGATAATCATTCCATGCCACCTATATAGAAAAACATGATATCACCAAAAACTATTTTATGTACTCTGACAGTAAACTATATTACTTCTACACTAAGAGGATCTCCCAAAGGTTCTTCATCATCAGATACACTACGAAGAAATAAAAAAATAAGAGTGACTAGAAACCCTTCCAATCCATGCTCACCCACATATATGATTATACCATAAAATACCACAATCAATTAATGGGACACTCAATACCAAACACCACATAGTTCAGCTTTATAGTCATAGGTGTAGTCATGAAATCAAGGAATTAGTCTAATAGTTTTAAGAAACTCCTCTGAGTCTTGGGTATATTTTGTTCCCTCAATGGTTTGGATCTTTTCTCATACTAACAGTCAAGATTGATCCCTATATCTTACATTATATATTTGTACATAAACCACTAGGTTATAGACTTGCGGTATATTTTTGTCCACAATATAAATTGATTTAACAATTTACCCAATATGATTATGATCTAAAGGTGTATTCCCATGAGGTGAATTCACCACACCCTACTATGGAACCCGTAGATGATATCTTAGAGGCATATCATGGGACTCCCAAAATAGAAGTATTGACTATATATTAGTATTTTTTGCCAAATAATATTAAAAAACTGATAATAGGATCAAAACCTCAACATATAAGACATATATCACAAATTTCCATTGTTACATAAGTCCAATCCTAATAATAGTTATCTATACACTAACCAAAAAATACCTCAATAGTCCAATAAATCCAATATATAAAATACAAAACACCCCAATACATGGAATATTGGGGAAAAACCCCCTTTGATAACAATTTATAATGAACTGAACATAGTTTCCCACACAAATCAGCACATGAACTAATCTCTGACATACTCAAAGTGAGTTCCTAATCCCCACGAGTTAATAACTAGAATCTGGGCATCAAAAAGAAACTCTCTGGAATTATTTCTTCAAATATGATTGAGACACTTGATATATATTTATAGTAGAGATAAAAGTGTTATATAAACTATAATAAATATACTCTATGAATAAATTAATATATCGACATGATAAAACTATAAAACCTGATAAAAATACTACATAGGTCAAACAAAAAAAACAGAGAGCCAAACTAGAAGACACCTTCTCTTGGGAGATGTGGAAAATCCTTAGCCATCTTACCACTAGCTAGTCAAAACATGTTTCTAGAAAACTCACAACCTCACTATGGTGCCTTTTTATTCCCTACATCAAAATAGATAACATGGTTTACACATTGCCAACAGGTATTTAAAGGTGTGTGATAAAAAATCTCAGTATGATCCCACCAAGATTTCTGATAACAATTTTATTCAAAAATAATCATAGTATATACATTTAAAATAAAACATGACATGATAAGTAGTAAAATAGTTTTATATCAAATTCATGGAAAATATTTCTCATTTTCATATTTTTAAATCAATTGGGAAAAATAATTTCAAATAAAAATTTTCCATAAATATTTATCAAAAATAAAATCATTTATGTGAATACAAAATAGTGTATTCTAATCAAAATTTTAAATAAAAAAAGGATAATAAAAATTCATTGTAGAACGATACTTGAATCCCAATCAATGACTAGTGTACACCCATTTTCTTAGAACACATGCATAAGGATAATGGTAAAAAACCCTGAGTGAACACCCAAACAATGTTAAAAACAACTCTCTTGACAAGTAAAACTATAAAGATATGGAAAAACCATTAGTGAACATCAAGATTGTAAAATGGATTATGGACCAAAGTTATACCTCCCACCTATGTACCCATTGATTTTAATGTGATGAATTTCTCAAATAATTTCAATGGTTTTCCCATTTTATAAAACAATTCAATAATCTTTTATTCCACTAAGACATTCCTTGAAAATCCAATTATCAATTTATTTAACAATTCTTTAAAACCCCTTTTATTTTACTATAACAAGGGAAAACTAGATTTCTAAAAACATCCTTTTATGAGTACAAAATGATCACGATAGAAATTTATATAAAAAATTGAAAAAAATAGGGCTATATAGTTCATCCAACATAGGATAGAGACAAAACCATACTTCCTTAATATCGGTACAAACACTACTCATAATAGGATCCACCAATAACCAAAGGAAATGGGACAGATTATTTGAGGCCCTATCAATGATTTCCATTTCTCATAATCAAATCACACAAAAAACATGGGTGTTAATGTTTTTTGGTTTTGTGTCATATACTCTATTTGATTTTGTGTGGAATGAGATTGAAAATAAATACTAGATCAAATAGGTGGTTGATATTAATAATTAATGGAATTATTCATCTCTTTTATTCGTTTGGGTCACCTTCAATAAGAAATTAGGGTTAGTCCAGTTGGACAACGATCTAAACCTCCAGTCATGTTTCTTGATGATGACTTTCATGGTTTTCAACCTATGATATTATAGGTGGATATAGTTTCTTTACCCCGGGAAGGAAAAAAAGTTTCAACAGAAGAGGATAGTTGTTCAAACAATGGGGATCATTTTTGGAAATTAGTAATAATGAATAGGTATCTAGGGTTTTATTTATGTGGTCTTCCATTCTCATCCTCACAAGAACAATAAGCTTTCTAGGGGCCTAGTACAAGGTCTACGGCCTTGTAAAAGTAAAGTACACCTACATATAGATCCCCTTTCCTTGTACATAAAAATATTTCCAATTTCAAAAATGGAATTTTTGATTTAAAGAACGTTGGTGGATGGATAAAGTTACATATATAATGGATAAAATTTTAATCCATCCCTTATAGAGAAAATTTTAGAAATGAGGCAACAACACACAAGGATCAATAGTAATCACCAAATAATGAAGAGAATGAAAAACCTAATTTTTTTCAAAATGGCTTGACTAAAGGGATGAAAAGGTCCACTATAGTTGTTGATTTTATAGTTAATTCATAGATGATGACTAAGTCTTATAAATATTATTAATAACTTCTAAATTATCTAAAAACTAGATTAGGAAAAAAAATGTTCCAAGGATAGGTATTATATTTAGTACTATTTTAAAGGACATGAAAATGATATTTTCATTAATGAGGTCACCAAATAAGAATATCTACTTATTTCTTAGAGGATCCTTATGAAAAAAAGTTTTTTGAGACACCCATTCAAAAGGATATATATCTTGAAGAAAGAAGAGTCATGTATTTGGAAGGAGATCTCCATGAAAAGGAAAACCATTTTGAAATTCAAGAGAGATGAGAGGAAATTGATGTAGTATAGAAACCAATGGATACCAAGTTCAAGAGAAAAATCATTATTATAAATTATATAGGGAATATGGTGGAGGAGAATCTCTTAACCAATGTATCAAAGGGATACCAAAGCTGGAGGAAGGCTATACATGTAGTAATTGGAACTATGTAATAATAGGAATGGAAAACATCTAAGAACATCATTCGAAATAGAGTCTTAAATGGAATGAAATTTTTTATGGATGAATTAATTAAGATCTTGGACATGTTGAACCCTTTATATGAGGATATTATTCATAAATCTCCTTAACGGAATAATTCTTCTATCATCTAGTGCATACATCACAAAATAGACACTATCACCTTAATTTTTTATTGGAATGTACAAATGAGCACATACCACATGTAACTCACAGAATACACACCAACAATAAAAATGTTATCCCATGAAATGGAAATGATGAAGTACAAAAGTGACACATTGAGATGGAAACAACACAACGAGAATAAATAATTTTTTCCAAACAATGTAATCCGGAAGAGGAGAAAATGACTGTTGACCTCATCTGTTTTGATAATCCCAATTATGCTTTAATATATTTTGATAATCTCAATATAATATTTTTTCTATATATTAATTCAGTAAATCTGTGATCATGATGATAATAATATTAAAATAATCCCTGAGATAGTTTAATCTTTGTTTATTCATGTTTATATAAGCTCTGAAGTAATTCTAACCCATTTGTATTTGTTTTGTATAAAACAGATAAGTATTAAGTCAGTGGTCTGCGTTTAGATAGAGCTACCGGTACTCAGTCTACCGATAGACTTAGTCTACTGATAGAGAGAGTCACCAATACACCAAGGTCACTAATACGTACAGAGCTACTAACAGACAAACAGACCAGAGATACTGATAGAAAGACGTCTTCCGATAGAACCAGTTCAGAGATTCAGTCTACCGATACAGAACAGACGATCTACCGATGTACATGTCCACCATTAGTTACCGATAGACTACTGATGCAAAGAGCTACCGATGGAGAGACAGCTACTGATGGATCAAAATCTACCGATAACAAGAGCTACCGATGGAACTAAAGTCACCGGTATATGAGCTACCGATGCAAGTTGAAAAGTGCTACCGATGGAAGGTTTTGTGACACAAAGTCCACCGTGCACGTCTACCAATAAAAGGTTACTAATGCTTGACCAACCAGTCAAACCCTATACTCTTCATATTATTTATTTATTTAGCTAATAGCTACATTTGATGGTTTTAATACAGTTAATGTTATTTAATGATTTTTGTTTCATGTCAGGGAATTGTACCTAGTACTTATGAAAAAGGCGATTATTATTTTCTGCCAAAGATGAAATCTATAAAGGGATAGAAAGAGAACACTGGATATATGGATTTATGTGACAAAAAAGGCACTAAGAAGACACATGAAGGGTGAAAGCGACAAGAGCTGAACAAAATTCAAATGTGGATCATTTTTCACTAGTCTACATCCATACTCCAAGAATCCTGGACATACACGAAGAAACATATTCTAGAGGAGAACACAAGATGCATGTTGAGTGAAGAACTACAACAAACATTTCATTCACTCAGGATGTTAATCTGGACCAAGAATCAAAGAAGAAAACAACACTCTATTTTCTCAGAAAAACTAGAGAAGGACTCAGTAGATATTCTAATAAACCAAACGAGTCCAGAGCTGCACTGCTAATCACTAAAGCATTTCTAAACTAAATCATACTTCGTTTAGTGATTCTTTCATTTGCATTTTGAGCAGTGTGTGTACCCTGTTTATTTTACAGACACACTGTCTCCAAATCTAAACTGGAGGATTCTTAAATCCTCACTCAATCTCTATAACTCTTTTGTTTCCCACTGTGGATGGTGGTAGAGTTCTTTGTGCCTGAACAGCCTACGTGTAGTTGTTTGATATTCCCACGAAGAACTGTGGTAGAGGTCTTTGGACCTGGACAGTAGTGTACTATTTTTTAACCCCGTTCCAGGGTGTGGATCAATTTCTATAAATTGTTGAGAGGACTAAGTCTCGGCTTGAGACTGAACCTCTTGGTTAACTTTTTTGTTCTATTAATTTAAGTCTATAAGTATTACATATATATTTTACATTACGCTGCTTATTACATTGAAATACAAAACTATTTTAATGATACTTTGATAGTTAAATTAGAAAGTGTTTATACTTATTGTAAACCAGTAAGTTAGTTTCAAAAGTTTATTTAATCTTCAAATTAAGTTAACTGAGACCTAATGAATCTTTGAGAAACTAATTGAACCTTTACACTCTGTATAGATTCACTAAAGTTAAACATTGTTTTTAAACTGGGTGATTTTAAGAGATATAATTTTCACAGAAATTTTTATTGGAACTCAATTCACCCCCCCCCCCTCTTGAGTAGCCACTCCGACGAACATTTGGAATCCGATGTTTTTTTTGTTAAAGGATTTTTGAAATACATTATTTTTTCAACAGTGATTTTATTTGCATCTTTAAAGATATTAAATTTTTGTTAGTTCTAAATTTTATCTCTTTAAAACTATTCTCTAAAATCAATCTATGGATAATAGACTAGAGGGTGTTGCTACGGACCGACCACCTTTCTTAAATAGTACAAACTATTCCCAGTGGAAACTGAAAATGAAAATACATTTGGAAAATATGAGTTTTGATATTTGGACTGCTATAGAATCTCAATATAAAATTCTAGAAACTGAAAGAACTACATGGGATGAAACTACAAAGACTGATTATAAAAATAATTGTAAAGCTATTAATGCCCTGTACTGTGCTTTAAGAGATGAAGAGTTTAATAGAATTTCTTCTTGTAAAACTGCTTATGAAATATGGGATACTTTGGGTGTTTTCCATGAAGGAATGACCAATGTTAATGAAATTAGATTGAATACTTATACTATTAAATATGAAAATTTTAAAATGAAAACTGATGAACCTATTCATGATTTGTATCTCAGGTTTAATGAGATAGTCAATACAATGAGTTCATTTGGGAAATCTGTTCTAGCTAAGGAACAAATTATGAGGATACTGAGATGTCTGTCAGAACGATGGAGGGGCACCTCTGTCTCAATCAGAGAGTCATGTGACATTGGAGCACTGCCAGTAAAAGAGCTTATTGGTAAATTAATGATGTATGAGGAAGAACTCAAGGTGAATAAGGAGGAAGATGATGAACCTATGAGAAAATCTGTAGCATTCAAGTCTACTGCTTCTAAGAGTAAAGACCAGGAGAAAATGAAAATACCTATTGAGAGTTAATCTAGTGAATATTCTGATTCAGATAGTGATGTTGAGATGGCTCAGAGAGCCAGCAGATTCAAGAAGTTTTATAGGAAAAAGAAATTCGTTAGGAAATCTAACTACAAAGGAAAGTATGACAACAAGGGACACCGTAAAAAGGATTTGAAGAATGCTGACAATGATAATAAAATAGTCTGCTATGAGTGTAAAAGGAAAGGACACATCAAGGTTGATTGTCCAAAATTAAAAGTCAAAAATAAATATGATTATATAGACAATAAGTACAAGAAAGCTATAAAGGCTACCTGGATTGAATCTGAAGATAACCCAAGTTAATCTTAAGTTTTTGATTCTGAGTAGAATCATGCCAACATGTGCTTTATGACCAATATCTCAGCGGTACCTATTTCTCCTGTACTAAATGATTATTATTCTGGAAATAAAAGTGATTCAGACAGTGATGAAAATATGTCTAAAGATGACATATTTGAATTCTATAATATGCTGGAAGAGACATGCAGTGAACTTAAAGAGAAATACGAATTATTATAGAAACAACATGCTCTCACTACTACTTTTAAAACCGAACATACTATTGAAAAAGAGAAAAATTCTCAACTGTTAAACGAAAATATAGAACTGAAAATGTATAATGAGAAACTTAGAAAAGACTTAGGGAAGTCCAAAAATGGAAAAGATAATATAACTCAAATGTTAGGTAAGAGAGTTGCATCTAAATACACTACTGGTTTGGGATACCAACCTGGACAGAGACAGTTCACTAAAACACGATTTATTCCAATGTCTGGACAAAATTCTGCTTATTCTAGTTCGGGAAATCCCTATGCTTCAACAAGGTATTCATATGGTTATAGATCAAATAAAGTTTATCATTCAAAATATTTTGATTTTGTAAATTAAATGAGACCCATAAGACAAATATGGGTACCTAAATATTTGATTGCTAACCTTTCTGGACCCAAGAAGATCTGCGTACCAAAATCATTTCCTATCTAAATCTGTTTTGTAGGAAACCTGTTTGAAGAGTTCTCACAAGAAGGTATGGTACTTGGACAGTGGATTCTCAAAACATATGTCCGGAAATTATTCGTGTTTCAAAAGTTTAATAAATGTTGATGGAGGATATGCCACCTTTGGTGATAATTCTAAAGGAAATATCGTCGGCCTTGGCCAGATTGGTAACACTGATTCAGTTTTAATTTCTAATGTTTTGTTTGTTGATGGACTTAAGTATAACCTGTTAAGTATTTCTCAATTTTGTGATAATGGTTTTAATGTCAAATTTGAAAATGATTCTGGTAATGTTTTTAATTCTAATAATTTTTTAGTATTTTCTACTTTGAGAGATGAAAATGTGTATGCTGTGGATTTAAATTCCTTAGCTAAGAAAAATGTTACTTGTTTAAATGCTTTTCATAAAGATATTAGGATTTGGAACAGAAGATTAGGACACTGCAACATCTATTAACTGAGAAAATTAACTAGGAAGAACTTAGTAAGAGACCTACCTAAACTTTAATTCCCAAATGACAAAGTTTGTAATCCCTCCCAAAATGGAAATAAAAATAAAGTTTCTTTTCAATCAAATAAAGAAGTTTCAACTTCTCAACCTCTCGAACTGGTTCACATGGACTTGTCTGGACTATCTAGAGTTTCTATCATTAATGGTACGCACTATGTCTATGTTCTAGTAGATGAATTTTCTAGATATACTTGGGTATACTTCTAAACTCAAAAAAGTGAATCTTGTTCTTACATTGTTAAATACTCCAAATCTATAGAAAAACATAGCAGACTTAAAATTAAAACTCTAAGAAGTGATCATGGCCCTGAGTTTGAAAATCAAGATTTTGAATCTTATAGCTCACACAATGGCTATATTAACAACCTTTCTTCTCCTAGGACACCTCAACAGAATGATGTTGTAGAAATAAGGAATAGAACCCTTCTAGAAATAGGTATAACCATGATTAATGAATATGACCTGCCTATTTACTTTTGCGATGAAGCTGTGAATAAATCTTGTTATATTATTAATAGAGTCTTAATTAGACCAGTTCTTAAGAATACCTCTTATGAGTTTTGTAATAATAGAAAACATAAAGTTAGTTACTTTAGAATCTTTGGCTGAAAAGTTTGTATTCATAATACAAAGGATAATCTGGACAAGTTTTATTCTAAGAGTGATAAAGGAATTTTTCTTGGTTATTCCTTAACTAGAAAAGCCTATAGAGTATTTAATAGGAGAACCAAATATGTGGAAGAGTCTGTTCACATCAATTTTGATGAAAGTGATCCACATGAGACTAAAACCTCTCTTGAAAATCTTGAGGAATATTTGAGTGTTATGGATCTTAAGGATAAATCTAAAGAACCTGCTGTAAAAACATCAGGTTCTAGACATATTCCAGAATCTGCTGCTATGGAACCCGAACCTATAGATGAAGCAGAAATTTCTAGTCCTACCTTTACTAGATCAACAAGGATTCTAAAGAATCATCCTTTGGATGATGTTGTTGGTAATCTTGATAGAGGGACACAGACTAGAGATTCTCTAAGAAATTAGGTTGAACATCAAGCCTTTCTTTCACTGCTAGAACCTAAAAATATCAATTATGGTATCAATGATTGATCTTGGGTAATGGATATGCAAGAAGAGTTAAATCAATTTGAATGAAACAATGTCTGGTAATTAGTTGACAGACCTAAGGACACTTTAACAATAGGCACAAAATGGGTTTTTAGAAACAATGTTGATGAGTCTGGAAACATAGTTAGAAAAAATGCTATACTAGTAGCACAAGGATATAGTCAAGAAGAAGGTATAGACTATGAGGAAACCTTTTCACCTGTAGACAGACTAGAAGACATTAGGATCTTACTTGCATATGATGCTCATCAGAATTTCAAGTTATATCAATTGGATGTAAAAAGTGATATTCTAAATGGTTTTATTGTTGAAGATATTTTTATTGAACAACCAACTGGATTTACTAATCCTCATTTTCCAAATCACGTTTTTAAACTTTTAAAACCTTTTTATGGTTTAAAACAAGCTCCAAGAGCTTGGTATGATAGACTTAGTAATTTTCTTATTTCAAAATGTTTTACTAAAGGTATTGTTGATCCAACTCTTTTTATTCAATGAATTTCTATGGATTTTTTAATAGTTCAAATACATGTTGATGATATTTTTTTTGGATCATCTAAACATTCTTTATGTACTGATTTTTTAAAGAGTATGGAAAATTAATTTGAAATGTGTTTAATGGGAGAACATAAATATTTTCATGGATTTCAAGTGTTTGAAATTGAAAATGGTATTATTCTGAATCAATGTAAATATAAAAAGGATATCTTAAAACGTTTTGGTTGGAATAGTATTAGGGAAAGTGAAACTACTATGAGTAAAGCTTGTAAATTGGATGCAGATGAAACTAGGAAACCAGTGGATCAAACCAATTACAGAGGTATGATTGGAAGCTTACTTTACCTTACTGCTAGTTGACCAGATATTATGTTTAGTGTGTTTATGTGTGAAAGATTTCAAAATAATCCAAAATAATCTCATTTACATGCTGTTAAAAGAATTTATAAGTATCTTAAACATACTGTAAACATTGGTTTGTTTTACCCAAAAGGAAAACCCTTTGAGTTAATGAGTTATTCAGATGCTGATTTTTCTGGATGCAAGTTGGATAGAAAAAGCACTTCAGGAACATGTCATTTGTTGCGAATGTCCTTAGTATCTTGGTGTATTAAGAAGAAGAATTTTGTAGCATTATCCCCTACCGAAGTAGAGTACATAGCTGCTGGTAGTTGTTGTGAAAAAATTCTATGGATGAAACACACTCTTTTGGACTATGGACATGACTTTAAGCACGTTTCAATCAGCTGTGACAACACTAGTGCAATAAATATCTCTATGAACCCTGTGTCTCACTCTAGGACCAAACACATTGATGTAAGGCACTATTTCTCAAGAGATCATTAACAAAAGGGTGATATAATTCTTGAGTTTATAGGTATTGAACATCAATTAGCCGATATTTTCACTAAACCTTTGACTTCGGATAGGTTAGGTTACATTATACATGAGTTAGGTATGTTTAACCTTGATCGGTAGCTAACCTCACTGATGCTAAGTTCTCACCGATGTAAAGTTCTCACCGATGTGCAGTTCTAACCGATGTGTTGTTCTCACAAATGTGAAGTTCTCACTGATGTGCAGTTATCACCGATGTGAACTTCTCACCGATGTGAAGTTCTCAGCGATGTGCAGTTCTTACCGAAGTGAAATTCTCACCGATGTGAAATTATCACTGATGTGAAGTTCTCACCAATGTAAACTTCTCACTGATAGGAATCATCACCGATAGAAATTCTCACTGATGTGTGCTCTATTTTAATACTTCTGTCTGCCTCCATAATCTAAATTGTTTTTAATTTATTTTTCCTATTTATTTTATGATTCATAAATGATAAAACTAAAGTCAGAGCTACTTATAAATCCACTGAATATCAAACCTTAACCCTAGAACCTTAGCTCTCGAATCCTTAGAGAACCCTAAATCCTTAGAACTAGCGATGGAAAAAACCAGACTTCTTACCACCAGAGATGAATCTGTTGAGCCAAAAACAAAGAATCACATGACTAAGCAAGAATCAAGTGGAAGTGGTAGTGTTTCTAGAACTATTTCGGGGAGACGACCAGTGAATCCTCATATACAAAATCGAGTTATTGTGATTGAAAAGTAACTGTGTGTAGAATGGCTGCTGACTAGTAGGTCCTTAGTGCTCGATGTTCTTGAAGATCAAAAATGGGTAGAGTGTTTTTCAAAAAACAATGGTCCTTACTTTCCAAAATTAGTGAAATAGTTTTACGATTTTGTAACCTTTGATGAATTGGAGAATTAAAATCGAGTAACCATTTTTTTGAATGGAAAGGAGATGTAATTTTCATCTTTTGAATGGGGTGAGTGCTTGAATGTTCCACATGAAGGATTATCTGGATATTTCGGGAGAGCCATGCCACCTAACAGTGACATTTTCGATTATGAGACTACTTTGGAAGAGCTCACTAGTGATGGAAGTCAAAGACAAGTAGTTTCTGCAGAAATGGATGGAGAGAACAGATTGTTGTTCAAATTTTTTCAACATGTCTTAATAACGAGGAGAGGAGACTTTGCCAATTTGAGATATCAAGATATCTATCTCTTGCACCTCTTAAGACATTGTGTAAAGGTTAATTTGTTCAGATTGCTGATGCTCCATATGGAAGATATGACAAGGCCAAAATCAAATACAAATTCCTTATTCTTTGTTATGTTGATCTCTGTGATGATCAAGGTAAAAGGGGTTGCTGAGTCTCAAGATGAGACAGTGGTACTGAAGAATAATTTCTATATCACAACTACAGTTTGTAAGTACATGAAAATAAATTGGAACACTTGGAGAGGAGAATGGAGAAATGATAACCAGAGGGTGTATGACATGTTTAATCCTGTGGATCATCCTTCAAGTCCAAAGGATGTGAGGGATCAAGGTCTGGAACCTAATGAAGAGGATCCAGAATATAGTGATGATTCAGAAGAGGAAGAGTCCTCTACGGATGAAGGAGGAGACCCTGTCTTTTATCCTAGCCTAGCTCCTGAAAATCTTGATCAACATAAATCAGATAATGAAGAAGCTGTTTTAGAGGCTATTGAAGTGGCTACTATAGAAAATGAAGAAGATATTAATCGAAGTGAAGCATCTATTTCAGCTGATTTGAGCTTGATTCCATTGATTGGACAATCTTTAGTACCTACTGAGGAAGCAAATGAAGTTGACATACCCTTACCTAATCCAGAAGACCCTCCTGTTACTGCAGTGATGGAAATGATAGTGGAAGATTCTCGTCAGGATGAAATACTTGCTGATAATGCGACTGAGCATGATGCTGAGAATGTTGTTATCCTAATTGAGGATGCAACCATTTAGGGGGAGCATCAATATAAATTTGGAAGTGTTATAGTTGATATTTGTTTTAATGATTGGGTAGAAGACCCTGGTTTCATAGTCTGTGGTTTAGACTATCCTAATTCAAATAATAAAGCATCTCTAAATATACGAAAAAATGTTTATGATGTTGAATCTAAATTATTTCCTGAAGATGTGGTCAGAATGCATGACCTGGATAAGCTGAAGAAAAACCTTAAGGAATGTTTTGTGGAAGAGGTAATGAAAATTGAAGTTTCTAGGGTATCTTCAATTCAGTCAGTCATGACTGACTCTGTGGTCAGTTTAGCCTCTGAAATAGAATCTGTAGCAGTTTCACCTACTGATTTGGTTACCAAGGCTGATATGGATATCTTAAGGGATGAGTTGAATGAATCTTTTAGTGCCTCTATTGCTGAGATGAAGCCGAGTTTTGCTGAAGAAATGATTATGTTGGAATGATATTTTCAAATATCTCATTCCTGAAATTTATCAACCTTTATGGGAGAAATAGTTGAAGAAGTTAAATACTTCCAGGCTCAAGTTTCTAGAAATAAAGAAAATCTTGAAGCTCTGAAGGAATCTGTTGTTTCTTTAGACTCTTACATGTGATCAAAATCCAAAGTAGATAAGGACATAGCTTATGTGAAGAGTGTTGTAAGACAGATGGTTTCAGTATTTGAAGGTTTCAAAACTTCTATAAAAGATCATATTACAATCTAGGATTCCCAAGTTCAAAATGATATCATTGGATTGACCAAAATATTCAATGAAACTATATCTTTCTGTTTTGGTTCTATTGCATCTAAACCTTTGATGGATTTGAATCAGTTTCGAGCTATAATGAAAGAGGAGCTTGGTTCTGCCTCAACCAGTGGCTCTATAGACTCATCTGAACCGAGAAGAGTTGTTCTCCCTATTAGATATTAAGAAAGAGAAATTATAAAGATATTCCAAGATTACATGAAAGAAGCCTCGACCTCTCAGAATGAATTGAAAGAAAAGGTGGACTCTTATTTCTCCAAAATTTACAGAAAGACCCAAATGACCAGTCATTTCAAGCTTCTGGTTGAGAATATGAAACTGCCTCCTGTCAATCAAGCCTTTAGAGAGAAAGTTACAAAGCTAAGAGAATTGACTCTAGAATTAGACAAGTTTATGGAGAAAAAGGATGACTTCATATCCTCTATGGAGAGAGGAGGATGAATCATTATGGATTTCAGAAATCTGTTGTTTCCTTTTCTACATGTTGATGTTAGGCCAGTGATTGTCCCTCTTGGTTTGCCTGCCTCTACCTTTACTACTTATCCAATTCATCTGACTCCTGTCCAAGCCATTCGAAGCCTCACACCTATGATCACACAAAGGACTACTCAATACAGGCCAGGCACAATGTCAGTTGCTCAGCCTCCTGTGGTCATTTAAGAATTCTTAAGCCTTCACCAGCATCCTCACCACCTGAATCCTCTTCTGATCCCAAGGTAAAATCTCACATTGAGGATGTGGATTGATCAAGTGGATGGCCTATTTGATAGGAATCCTATGTATTTTGTTTTCTATTTTTGTTCCTTTTTGTAACATTTAATACAAGTGATTTTATTCTATTACTATTGTTCCCCTTCCCCTTGTTATTTCCCACTTTTTGATTATCACAATGGGGGAGAAATATTTTACAAAGGGGGAGAAATACTCTATTAGTATCAAAAGAGGAAGACATATTCACCCAGATGGAGAGATATTAATGAAAGGGGGAGAAATTTTATCTAAGTGCTATCATGCTTTTCCCATTTGATACCTCTGAATTTCATCTTCTGATACCAGTGCCTTTTATCTCATCCTCTGATATCATTTCATATAGGTCTCTAGTACTACTAAATTTTACATCTAATATCATGGTTTTTTCTTTTATCTCAGATAATTTTAATTCTATCTCTGATAAATTTTGTTTCATACCATATTCTTTTCTCTAAGAAAATTGAGTTTAATTATATATCCTATGATACAAATTTTTTTAATTGATAATATCATAAGTTGTGATTATCAAAAAGGGGGAGATTTTTTACCTCACCTATTTTGATAATCCCAATTATGCTTTCATATAATTTGATAATATCAATCTAATATTTTTCAATATATTAATTCTTTCAATCTATGATCAAGATGATAATAATATTAAAATAATCCCTGAGATAGTTTAATCTTTATTTATTCATGTTTATATATTCTTTGGAGTAATTCTAACCCATTCGGATATGTTTTGTATAAAAAAAATAACTATTATGTCACTGGTATATGCATAGATATAGCTACCGGTACTCAGTCTACCGATAGACATTGTCTACCACTAGATAGAGTCACCGATACACTAAGGTCACCAATATGTACAGAGCTACCGATAGACAAACAGACCAGAGTTACCGATAGAGAGACGTCTACCGATAGAACCATTTCACAGATTCAGTCTACCGATACAGAACATACGAGCTACCAATGTGAATGTCTACCAGTAGTTACCGATAGACTACTGATGCAAAGAGCTACAGACGAAGTGACAGATACTGATGGATCAAAAGCTAACGATAACCAGAGCTACCGATGGAACTAAAGTCACCGGTATATGAGCTACAGATGCATGTTCAAAAGAGCTACTGATGGAAGGTTTTGTGACACAAAGTCCACCATGCACGTCTACCAATAAAAGGCTACTAATGCTTGACCAACCATTCAAACCCTATACTCTTCATACTATTTATTTATTTAGCTAACAATTACATTTGATGGTTTTAATGCAATTAATGTTATTTAATGATTTCTGTTGCATGTCAGGGAACCGTACCTAGTACCCATGCAAAAGGCAGTTATTTTTTTCAGCCAAAGAAGAAAGCTATAAAGGGATAGAAAGAGAACACTGGATATATGGATGTATGGGACATGAAAGTCACTAAGAATACACAGTAAGGGTGAAAGAGACAAGAGCAGAACAACATTCAAATGTGGAGCATTTTTCACTAGTCTACATCCATACTCCAAGAATCCTGGACATACACGAAGAAACTTATTCTAGAGGAGAACACAAGCTGAATCATCAGTGAAGAACTACTAAAAAAATTTCATTCACTCAGGCTGTTAAGATGGACCAAGAATCAAAGAAGAAAACGACACTTTGTTTTCTGAGAAAAACCAGAGAAGGACTCAGAAGATTTTCTGATAAACGAAAAAAGTCCAGAGCTGCACTACTAATCACTAAAGCATTTCTAAACTCACTTATACATCTCTTAGTGATTCTTTCATTTACATTTTGAGCAGTGTGTGTACCCTGTTTATTTTACACACACACTGTCTCCTGTGCTAAACTGCAGGATTCTTAAATCCTCACTCAAACTCCGTAACTCTTTTGTTTCCCACTGTGGGTGGTGGTAGAGGTCTTTGTACCTAAACAACATGTGTGCTGTTGTTTGGTTTTCCCACGATGAACCGTGGTAGAGGTATTTGGACCTGGACAACAGTGTACTGTTTTTTAACCCTGATCCTGGGTGTGGATCAATTTTTATAAATTTTTTAGAGGGAAATGTATCAGCTTGAGACTGAACATCTTGCTTAACATTTCTATTCTTTTATTTTAAGTCTATAAGTGTTACATATATATTTTACATTCGGCTGCTTTTTAAATTGAAATAAAAAACTATTTTAAAGATACATTTATAGTTAAATTAGCAAGTGTTTATACTTATTGTAAACCAGTAAGTTAGTTTAAAAAGTTAATTTAATCTTCAAATTATGTTAACTGAGACCTAATCAATCTTTGAGAAACTAATTGAACCTTTACACTCGGTATAGAATCACTACAGTTTAACATTGTTTTTAAATCGGAGGATTTTAAGAGAAATAATTTTAACAGAAATTTTTATTGGAACTCAATTCACCCCCCCACTCTTGAGTATCCACTCCAACCAACAATGTCCAACACCACTTGGATGAGCCTAGGGTTATTTGTAGGGTGTGAAAAGACTAAAAAAACTAGTTTTTAGTCTTGAAATATAAAAAAAAACTAGTAAAAATTGGTTTAAATTTTAAACCATTGATTTACTGTTTGAAATCCACATGAAACATATACATATATTAAAACATCACCTTAGGTAAAAAATCATAGATTACGTATTTATGATCTAAAATTAGGTTTTGTGGTGTAAATTATCATATCATAAAAACATTTTTCATGGTTTTTACCCCACGATGGATTGAAAATTTAAATTTACCATTTATGTTGTAAATAAACCACTCATTATTTAAAAGCCCATGTTAGGTAGTTACAAGTGTATGATATACAAAAAATATCCAAAACCAATCTAAACACCCTTTGAACCTATGAAAAAAACTCTTCATCATAATATATGGCGGACCATTTATCAATAATGTTACATACAGAGTAACTTTTAATTTTTCATTAATTTATATTCGCTAAAATTATTATGAATGTAGAATGATAATTAACCCAAGAATATTAAATGTAAAATTTATCACAAATAATTTATTGGTATGGAATGGAAAAAAATTTTAATGAGTTTTTTTTAACCACAAAAGTATGATATCATATCAGGATACAAATTTTACTTATAATGAAAAAAATCTATATTCTATATTTATATACTCTTTTTACTCTATATAACACCAACATTTTTATATGGGGGGTGAAAATTTAGTAATATATCCATTACTTGAGTTCAAAAAAGATACATAATGTGAAAACAATTATATATTGATACCTCTCTTATTATAGCATTGGGGTTTGGAAAATCAGGGGACAGTTATTTAATTGATGATCATGTGGTTTTCTTTTATTAAAAAGGATTGTATTTTTCTCCTGTATTTTTTAATCATACAGAAATAGTAAATGGAACTATATAATAGGTTATATCACCATTATATTAAGAACCATGGACATTGGGTGGCCATCTGACATGTTTATTAGTAAACTATGGTAGAAGGTCTGTTTGGTTCTTCATATAGCCTAGTTTTGTGTAAAATGTGTCTATTAGGATATATATGTCCACTGATATCGGAAACTGTTCTAGTAGTATTCAATGGAAAATTCGTAACAAACACCAATTGGTCATGGAATATGTTTTGGAATCCATGATTTTATTGTTTTTGAAAATACAAGGTTATAAGAAAGGATACAACAATGGTTTTATTGAATAGTGGAATAGATTTTCTAAAAATACCACATTTCTATGATTTAAAAAACTATGGAAGTATCCTGAATCTCGACCATTCTCTCCTATAACAATGGTTATACATCAATTTAAGTCTTTTATTATACAAAACATTGGAAATATTTTTTCTAGAAATTCAATATTTCTATGTTTCCAAATAATTTTTGTTGTATCTTATTTTACAACCACTGTTTTATAAAACTATAGGTGAAACATAAATGGAATTACCCAAATCCAAGTTTTTTAAATAAGTAAATATAATATAAGTATTAAAATATAATATTTTTTCCAATTAAAATATTAAGAATTATTATTATATTTAATTCATTATGAAAATATATTTTATTTACGTATATGTAAATTACAACACAATGTAGTATTAAAGCATCTAGTTTTTCATTTAATGAGTTGTGGGTTTTAAACATAATGGGTAAATTTATTTATTTTTGGCTTTGTCCAATATTTAAGAAACTAAAGAAATAACTTGATAGTTGAAAACCCATGGGAATAGTTTAAAAATCATATAAAAATATATCATTGGTGAATCCTATATCCACACTCCATGTGGATCGTGGTGATACATTTCCTAAGTCCATAGTTGAAAACTGGTGTCCTAGCTCGACACCACTAAACGGAAAATATGATCAATGAATTATGGATATTGTGGGATTAACCAATGTAAATTGTTTTCAGAATTTTTTTCCATGATTTGGAATTGTTGTGAGATGATAATGTTGTAATTGCAGAATTCAATTTTTATTTGGGTAATTTAGAATATAATAGTTGACCTATTTGATATTGACATCCTTCATGTCACATAGTTAGAATAAATTTATTATTCAAATGGATTATATTATTATGTGGGATGCATGAGATACATTAAGTAGATACAAGTATAATGATATGTATTTTTTATAGAGTTGATTAATAATACCAAAGTATCATTAGTATAAATAAAATTTTTCTTGAGGTTTATCTTCTCTTATGTTTATGAATTAGATAATTCATAATATCTTTCAACATTGTAAAGAACCATAGTGATATATAAAATGTTATATAAATACGTTTTTTTAAAAAAAACATTAAAACTGAAAGTATTATTAAATATATTATTTAAAATAAAATGTTGAATATAATATAAATAATTTTGGATATTATTTTACAAGTTATTACATGTGATGTGATATAATGGGAAATTCACATGAATTGAAGAGAGATTTAGTATAAGTCGGATATTGAAATCTATTTTGGACAAATAAGATATACCATTGCTGACCATATGATCATATCTCTATACTTGGAATGGTTTTTGATTCATTGACGTCAAATACAACATATCAAATAATACACATTAAAATTTTACTAAAAATTTAATTACTAGTATTTTCTGAAATTTATGGGAATAAAAAATAACTAAAAAATATTAAAATATTAAATATTCATGATTGAGTTTTATATTGATCCTTAAAAACTTTTAGGGATAGATAATTTTTTAAGAACTTGGATATTAGCATGGACTCTTAGACTAATCCCTAGGAACTTATATAATGGATGTTAATAGTATGGTAGTTTCATCATAGCTTGAGAAATCAAAAATAATTTTTTTTCTTTGGCCTCCTATAATAGCCATTTAAGTAAACCATGGAGATAAAAATATTCATTCTAAGAATTAGTTCTTAGTGATTAATATTTCATGTAGATGACTTTGAATATGGGATATTGGTATTTTCTTCCACATGTGAATACAAGGATCCAATTTATCAATTAGTGATGTATGTACTTTATATTTAAGGTATTCAATTTTAATATAACATGGTTGGATATTTTGGAAATTGTATTTGGGGGGGGGTTCTATTTCTAAAGGATAATTATTATCCCCTCTAAAAACCAACAGAGTGTTATTGTCATAACAATTATTTTATTTAACATACATGTTGATGTAAATATATAATAACAATTCCCCTCCCAATTTCTAACCCCAACATCACATATATTTATTAGTGACAATTTAGTAACTATAATAAGGTAACACTAGATTATATAACATAATAATATATACTCTGTATTAATACGGGGTTATCAATTTCTATAATATAGTTTTTCATAAAATAAAAAAAAACTATTTTTCAAATTAAAATTTCAATTCATAACTACTTTAAAATTAAAAAAATGAGGCTAATAATAAGTGTTTAACTTGAAATATATAAAATTTTCATATTTAATCATTCCCATTAGATGAGATGGCATGTATTTAAGACAGTTTATTATTGGTATAATTTAATATTTAATTTTAATCAAAAAAATTAACAATTTGTTTAGATATATTATAAAATGTAATTTTTAAATGTTATTTATTAATATTTTTGATTTAAATTATCTTTTAATTATAATTCATTTTTATAATTATTATTGGATAATGTGGCTTTTTGTAAGTCTTCTACAAAACTAGAGGATGTGGTTTTTTCTGTAATGGTGTGTTTGTATTCCTATCACAACATACATTATCTTGGGAAGGGTTTTTGTTTTATGAAATTTTAATCCACTATATAAAAGTGTATCATGAACCTTAAAATTGATATGTATATATATTTTAATTAAATATTATAATTAATTTATTATGGTGGATGAATAATTGAAATAATAATTTTTATAAGTGGTATAAATTAACATAACTGAAACATGTTAATTTAGTTAAAAGAATATCATTTATAAATTATATATTTAGATATATTTATAAATACAAAGAATTAATCAAAATTATATGAAAAACTATAATATATTTACCACACATGTGATAACAATTTACAATGTTCCTTCTAAATAAAAAAATCAAAAAAATATATGGTTAAATGTATATATCCATAATGTTTTGGTACGCAAAAATTATCACATATAAGTTGAGGATAATATGTGTAACCCAAATCATTTTGTTCATACACCAAATTTGAACTTTGGTATACACTTATATGAGTGATATTATATGTTTGGTGCTAGATTAAATATTTTTATATTATTTATTAGATACATTTTTACCAGGTAATGATAGATTTATTCTTTAAATCTAATCGTGATTTGTTGGTATAAATCATGTCAATTTTTTATTGATTTAAGAATAAATATAGTAATGGATGATACATTATGATTTTGTCATGTAATTTAATGAATTGCATAATTATTTATGTCAATTGATCAATCTTTCATATAAGATGTTATTTTTCATTTAGAACATCTTATGTTAATTTAAAAAGGAATTTTAATGTCAAAATAAATTAATTAAATCTGAAATAATTGCTTACAATAATTTTTCAATGTTTTAAAGGTTCTTCTTATTATAAAAATATTCATTGATAACCAAAAATAGTATAAAATTGTAATATTATGAGTGACATTGAGGGATAAATTTATATGTTTGAGGATTATTAATTGGTTGTGTGTGAGAATGTAATTTTATCCTTATGAAATTCCATAGCTGATACTTTGTCTCCCCGTCTCTAAAAGAAATTCTTATTGTAAATGTGGAAAAGATGATCCTTCCCATGTATTATAAGTTTAAAGAAACTTATAGTTGGCTTTTTGAAGAGGGTTAAATTATCCTCTACGGGATCTCCATCAGGATCTTGTAGGAAGATCACGTATAAATTAGATTCAATAAAAAATTGTACATTGTTCGTTTATGTTTATTTAAACAAATATAAATAGTTTAATAATTGGAAAAATTATTTTGGTAGAAAGTTTTTACTTCAATTGGGGATGGTATACCCCCTTTAAAATAGTATAGTGGTAATAAATCAATTTCAATATCATATGGTTGAGTTCAATATTGAAAAAGTGATTGGTAATATAGTTTTTTCGAAAACCCAGTTTTTTTCATAAAAAATGATATTTGTTTATGATAATTTTCTAGAACCAACACATATGTCTATAAAATGGTCACGCTTTATAAAATTTATAAAACTAGATAACTATTTAGTAAAAAATAGGGAAATTGTTTCTGAAAATTTAGTATCATAAATGATATTTGTTATGTTTTTAACACAAATACTCTTAATAGTATCAAAACAAGATTTAAATAATAAATACATAATACATTAAAGACAAATCATGGTTTTAAATGTTTGAAAATTTAAGGATTTTCCAAAAATTGAATCACTTATGTAATATTGGAATGGCTCTCTTGAAATTTAATTTATACGAGTAAAACTAATTTTATTTTATGAATTTTCTTATAGTTTTCATTTTAAAATAATTTATTCTAAAAAAATCAAAAAATCCTTAACTAACGTAGTCCTCGATGGGTCTTTAATCCATGTAAACATATTTTGGTGGAAATGAACTATGTTTAATGTGAATTGATGTGGAAAATTTTAAATATTTTCATTAATTGAAAAATAAAGAATAATATAAGAGATTTATTTGTTTTGAAATTTTCTGTTTAATAATATTTATTTCGGAATTTGTTTTAAATAATAAGAAAAAACTTTTTAGTGGATTTAAAATGGTTTAAATTAATATAAAATTTTAATATCTATCTAATTTTATTACAATGAACACTAATCCTTTTTATGATTATAAATGTTTCATTAAATATAATATATTATTAAAACGATGTAATTTATATTAAATTCTATGAAAACAACTGACATAAAGGTGTATATATTGAAATTGTTGTGAATGGTTTTTGTCTATTTATTTAAAAAAAATTGAATAATTTTTAATTATATGTTTATTTTAATTATCTATTTATAAAATTTTCATAGATATATATATCTCATATATAAAATAATATAAATTATTTTATTTTATTTACTACATTTTTTTATAAATTATTATTATAATTCTTTTGATCATGAATAAAAAGTATACCTTATTTTAAAGTGTTAAAAGTATTCTAATTAATGTCATACTAAGGATATAAGAAGTTATTTTCTTGGTATGGAGTAAGATTTAGTTACATAAAACTATTAATATGAATTTATTTTCAGATCATGAACTTTTTAGTAAAGGTCGATCATGGGTTATATATATTTTGAGTTAAGATTATAATATAATTTGTTCCTTTTTGGAGAACTATGTTATGAAAAGTTGTACTTTGGGAAACACTTCTCACAATCCAAGGGGATTATTAGTTCTATTGAAAATTATATGTTGGATAATTGTTAAAACATAGTTTATTTTTTATAGGTTTTGGTTTAATATTTTTAATTAAATTTATATTAAATATAATGAATATAGATTTGTAAGAATATTGTGTAATTTTGTATGAAATATGTATAAAAAACATGGGTTGTAATTATATTTAAATTAATATCATTTTAATCGAATATGATTTTTTATTTTATAAGATATTTAATAAATCATTATAATCATTAATGATTAAAGCTAATATAGGAAATAATACGGTGAGATTTTAGAACCTTGTAAAAATTATAAGTGTATGATTCATTCAATCAAAATCAATTATATATATCATGATCATAAAAATGGTTAGTTGATTATAACTTGTTTTACCCAATGTGTAAGGAATATATATTATAGGAGACACTAATTGGTGTATGATGCTTTTTTCTTATATAATATTCGGGTCACACAATGTTGGGCCACTTTAATAAGAATAAATTCTAAAAGGAATGAATTTATGTTTTCTATTTGATGATTTTTTAGGGATCTTATCTCTCAACAATAGCAGAGTCACGCATGATTTGATTGAAATTTAAATATACCTAAATAAAAAGGTATTATATGAAATTCCAATGTCCCATGAATTATAGTTAATTAAAAGGTAAATTTTTTAGATGAAAATATAATTATATACCTTATCAACTATAGTAAAGTATAATTCACATATGATAAATGATTCAGTTATAGATAAATTAGAATCACAATAATTATAATATAATTTTATATTTAATCATTTAAAATGAAATATTGATTGAAATGAATTATTAGATATATATAATAACTAAATAATATTTCTTTTATAAAAAAAATTATCTGTATTAGACAAACCCCATAATGAGAAACTTACATGTGAATCTTATATAGATGTTAGTGAGTAGGAAAAGAAATATTTATTTCATGATTTCAAAATGAAAAAATAAACTAGAATATCCACTCATTCAATCAAAATGAATAATTATATCAATGACCTAGAAAGATTCAGGAAACCTTTAAGGATAAATATGGCCATAAAAATAAATATGATATTATTTATAGATAAGTTTGGAAAAAATTAATGAGTTAAATTTTATTAACAAGGATTACTATTTTTTGAGAAAAAATGAACCGGATATGAAAGATACGGAGTTTTGTTTTATTCTAAGAGTATCGAATTATAAATGTATCATCCCATACTCCATAAACACATTCCCAGTAGTTATACACAATATCTTAATAGTATTGGAATACTAGATACATACATAAATTACATTTAAAAATATAATATATGACATGGAAACATTTTAATATCAAGTTTTTCTTTTATGTATATCCATTATTGATACAAATAATTCTCTCTAGGATTCACTGTGAATGGATAAAAATAAAGGTGACATCAGATGCTCAATAATATGTAAAATATAATTAAATATTTCGTAATATAAAAATGGATTTTTTTATACATAAGGAATTAGTGAAAAAATTGAATATATATTCAATGAAAACTAAGGGAATTATATATCCATGAAAATAAATGAAAACATGGATAACTATAATAATTGAAATCATATTATTGGAATGTATAATTTAGGACAGGAAAATATGATATCAAGGCCTTGTGCGGTTACACTATAATGTTATGGGAATAGGTATACACAAAAACATTACCTATGTTGTCTCCAGAGACTTAATAATTCATCAGGGGGATTTATAATTCTTGTCCAAAATCATCACTTATTTATGTCTAATGCATTCCCTATAAAACTCATCAAGACCATTAATACCATTCCCCAAGTATCCTTTAGTTGAATAAAAAATGATTATATAATAATGACTAATATTTAAAGAAAATACATCACATTGAATATAATAATGTGGATGTATTGGACAACATACTTTAATAAACTTAAGAAGATGTTTCAGTATCATCAAAGTAAGAGTTAGTACCCATTTCAAATAAATATAGGTGGAAATTTCCATTCAAATAGTTGGATTGTCCATAGAAGATGGTAATTGTGTTTAATTTCATTAATTTTTATGAGTCTAATGAAATTTTAGGAAAAATTTATCATCATTTTTCATTAATAGACAATGATTGTTCCTAAGCATATCGCCTTAGAGTGTCTCTCTAAGTATGTGGACTTAGGCCCTGTCATTGTGCTTCAAGGTGATGATTGAGTCAATGCTCAACTAACCATTTTCTAGTTTATTTATATAGGTTCATCTATTCCATTTCCATATCCAAGAGCTTGTATAATTATAACAATGTACTTCCATGGAAATAACCTACACTTTTACTTTTCCAAAACCTTGAATGGGTATTCAAACATGGAAAATATTGAGTTTTACAATGGATTTAGTAATACTTGAATCAAAATTATTTTAGAGAGGGATAATTATATATACATTTAAATACCATAAATTTCATTAATAATATAATAAATTATTTTATGTAAATGTTTACACCATAAAATGGTTAATTGGTAAGAAACATAACATGATTCCCAGTGATGGAAAATTAAGTCAGAAAATCCCCACTAATAGTTTTTATAGAATTTATATATAAAATATTGATAGATAGATCTCTAAATTAATCTTCAATAATAATGAATAAATCAATCTCATGATATAACATCTCAATTAGTTATTATATACACCATATAAATAAAGCTTGGTTCCTTAAATAAAACATTTCTCAAAGAGAGAAATTTCACTTGGAAAAACATTTCCTCATATCTCGAATTCTAGTAATAGTCTTGAACCCTATATATCATAAACATATAGATATATCAATAAATTAATTCATGAAATTAATTATATCCATTTTAATTTATATTATTCACACATTTTAATTATCTACATGAAATCTACATATTTTCAACATCTTGTGTTTATAATTTTGATTGTTTGTATAAGTTACATAAAAAATGTTTCTATGTTAATTATTCATCAATATTTCATCTTTAATAGGCCATTGAAGTAAGATTTTTGGTAAATTTTACAATTATTTATGATTTTATAGGACTTTTTTTTGAGTGTTTTCTTCCTTAAAACTAAACGTGAAATCAATAATAATCATGTCTCGGTGGTTCTTCCCAATCGAATGGAATATTCATAATTAATAAATTAAATATTGATATAATATAAAAAATTAAAAACAAATAATTAATTAGGAATTTACTTAATATTATTCCTTTAATTATGCTCCCATATTTTATCATAATATAAATTTATTATATTATTCATGTAAATAGTTAAACGAACACAAGCATAGACATAACTTGATATATTGAATGACTATGAGGAATTTTTGTTGTAATATCATTATTTCATAATAATACTGATCTTATTTAGTGACTATTAGTTTTATATATAATAATTATATAGTTTTTATTATAATAAATAATGGATATTAAATTATTACATAATATAAATATAATATTTTCCTCTCAACACGCTTATTTGAATTGATTAAGATTACAACAATATTTTTTTGGTCATATCATTTATAAGTTCTATATTTTTGCATACAATAAAATTAATGAAGTTATGAATAAAATATTTCCTCATTAATTACATTCTATTAAACATTTATTATGTTTTGGGTTGAAAAATTAATTTCACTTCTCATTGTTGTGGTAGCCCATTTAAACACATGAATATTGATTTCATTTTTCCAAATAGAGGGGAAAATGAATAAATAATAATAATATAATTAATATAAAAACTATAAAATAAATAAATGATACTAATAACATTATATTAGTTTGGTGAAAATATATTTTAATTGAAAAAGGTAAGAATAAAGGCTAAGTAGTTGATAATACTGAAGTGATGGACTAGAAATTTCCTTGGATGCCATCATAGAAATGAAGGAATTAATAAAATAAATGATACCAAAATATTATAACATTGTAATTTTTTATAATTGGAGATTAATGGAATAGTTTTGAGGATAAATTAAACATTTAGGTGATTCATTATGTGGTTGTAGAGTAGCCCTTTTATAATTTAAGAGAAGAGAAGTTTTTGGAGTTACCCTTACATTTTCAATATTATAAAGTTATTGTTCAATGGTAAACTGATAAAAAATAGAAATTATGTTGGTATAATAATTTTTAGTCTAATATAACACCTTAAAATAATTTTTGGGACACTTCATAGTGTATTATGTATTTTTCTTTTTTCTTTTCAAAATTTTACCTAATTTAAATTCACCTTGCTAATTAATTTTTATCCTTAATAATAAATTTTACTGAAAAACTATATTATTGAACCTTTTACATATCTTTGTCCTAATTATATAATATTTCAATTATATTTTATTAAAATAAAATTTTAAATATTTGAAATATGAATTCTAAAATAAACGATCATAATCTTGTAAAAACAGTTTTTTGGGAAATATAGATTTTAAAAAATAAATTTATTTATAAAGAAAAGGCCGAACTATAGAAATTAATTTCACTAGGAAAATATTTTATAGAATGAAAAAATTGAAAATAGATATTTAATAATGTAAAATTTTAATTAGTATTAAAAATTATGGACATAGTATATATATATTCAAGGAATATATTAAAACTCATATTATTATTCCCCAAAATCATATTTTTATACTTAAAATGTTTTCTAAATTTATTTTCCATTCTTATATATTGATCAATTCATAAAAAATTTATGTTTCATGAAAACAATATATTCTGACTAAAATCAAACATTGTGAAAAAACTCAATAAATCACACTATGATAATTTTGATATGTTGTGTTAAAAAATAAATTCAGTTAGTTTAATTTCAGGTTTTATATTTTTAATATTAAATAAATAGATGAATAAATTCTATTTATAGTCTAAATAATGTGATAGTTTTATATATTGTGTTTACCAGCGATAGTAGGGTCACATGTATTACGTTATCCACATTTAAATAATCTCATCATAAAATTTTGTTTATTTATTAGATGTTTAAAAAATTAGAATATTTAATCCTAATATCTAAATTAATTACCCAATTTTCCTCTTCTAGATTTGGATTTCTCCAAATTACTTTCCCCAATCATGTTGACTGATTCTATAGTACATTCTCTCAGGGTTCAAGAACTTAGACATGATTCTTATTATAAATAATTTCATGATAAGACTCTATTCCATCATATGTGAGAACTTGTACAAGATATGGAATTTACTTATTAATTAATCTTGCAAGGAGTTATGTATATTTTAATAGTTGGGCATCATAGATAATTTGTAAGATACAAATATAACTATCTCTCATATTTGGAAATACCCAATATAAATACAGATTAATTTCCCATTTTAAAAATATATTTTAACTCCCATTCATGATGAAACATTCAAGAATTTTTGATTCCCAACATAAAATTCCATTTATATCCTTCAATTACTTGAATTTCTCTTTTGTCTTATATGGTCTACTTTAATATGAAATTCAATATTTTATAATTTAACTTTCATCAACTCCAAAAAATCTGGTCCAATAAACATTATTTCAATAATTTCTTTTCAATAGGTTTCATTATGAAACTTCTTCCAGTGTAATTATTCTTAGGGTGACATCTATATGATCAATTGAAACTCTTTTTGTATAAAAATTTATCCAATGTAATATATTATTGACACATACATTGGAACTCAACAGAACATAGTCTCAACATTTCTTTCGACGTATGGATAGTCTTTTCAAATTGCATTCCATTTTGTGGATGGTACACAATGGTTAAATGTATATTAACGTTGAGAGTTGTTTGGAGACTCCAATAGAAAATTTTGTGAACAGAATATCATGATTAAATATAATCAATAGAGGTTCCCCACAAATACTCATGATTTAATTGATATAGAGATGAGAAAGGCAGTCAAGTTTTTGATAATATCATATTTCCCTGAAACGAGAATACTTTTTCAGATGATCAATGTTAAAACATATAACATCATTCTTCATTGGGGTCTCTATAATCCTAGTGATAAATTTAGTTATAACACAATCCCGCATCCATATAGGTGTAAGTAAAGGTTTCATAAATCCATTATGATGTTCTCATTTACCCCATACCTACTATCACAATATGAATTTGGACACATTGTTTACAATTTCTCACATTATACGATCCCATTACAAATTTTCCCTTAAGTCCCCATACTTTTTTACAATCTAGGTGCATAGACAAATTTTATACATGTGATTCATTTAGTTTTTTCCTCTTTAAATCTATTCGGGATGGACCATATAACCTCTTCTCCAACATAAACACTTCCACTCTATTTAGGTAATATGTCAATTTTGAATCATTTAATACAGTAATCATCCTTTTAATGTACCTATAACTGTGTATGTATATCCCTATATTTTTTTTATTAAGGATGATTTAGTAACTTATTATAAAATGAATGATGGCTCTTATAATGTCTCGTATTTTCCGTGTATTATTTTTAATTATTTTACCGAATTATTATGTGACCATAACTTTCAACGATGTGAGATTCAGAAGCCTTAAGTGCTCAGAATAAATGTTCGAATTAATTTAAATGTTAAACAACGTGCATAAGAGGTTTTCCTAATAAAGTTGAATAACATTTAAATGGGTTGCCAGATCATAAATATGAGGGAACTGTTGCGTAAGAGCCACAACATTACCTTAGGTAGGGCCTAAAATCGACTGGTGTGGGTCAACTAAAAAAGTTAGTTTTTGGGCATTTTGGAGGAAGAATTTTAAAGGATATAAAATAAATTAATACTTTATTTTATTTTAAAATGTTTCCATAACCCAACAATGATTATTTTCATTAAATGAGTATTATCCCAGTGTTATAATCATATCCTTGGAGTTTTCCCCCTGAATTTCCTAGAGCATTGGAGAAGAGAAAGCCTTGTAGGATTTTTAACGAATGCAGATGAACGACGACCTGTGGATCATTGCACCATGATATCGAATCCCAACCAATGACCAATCTCCCTCTTCGTTGACAACTAAGTTAGGGGTTTATTATTTTTTATTCTTTTGTTTCCTTATTCTTGGATTAAACGATGTGTGCGGATCAACCCACCAACAGGGTGATCCGTGGATCGGGCGTTCTTGTGGTTGGGTATCAATTTCCTTTTCCTTTTGGGTTTTTGATTCAGAAATTGATCATTTGATAATTCATGGATTTTCATTATGATTCTCTTAATATACCTATTAAAGTTATAATATTGACACCGTGACATATGACAATGGAGGTTCATTCCACCTTTGTTTATTGTTTTTATTCTTCCATCTTTTTAACCTCATGTTCTTCGCATTCTTCCCGGGGTTAGTAACAATAGATTTTTGAAAATCCATTTCACAATACAATTAACCAAAATTAGAGATCTGATATCGTTATTAGATAGAAAAGGTGCGACGATGATCGCGGCAGGTGAATTGATAGGGTTCAGGAGTACCCATTCTTCGACTTTTCATCACGCAAGTGAATAAGAATTCATTTTTTGGGGCTGATTGGAGGCTCAAAACTAATGGAATCATCATTGTGATGGTAGGAAAACCTCAAATATTATGTTTCGAGGAGATCGTGTGGCAGGATTAATGATTAGAAGAGAAACCGAGGCAGGAAGGCAACGAGCTTCATTTATATAAATTCCATAAGGACATGGAATGTATCCCTAAGAGCATGTCGTGTAGGACTGGTTGAGTGGTGGCTAGGGTTCTGTGATGCAAGAAGTGAGGACACGTTGTGTTTCCCGAAGAACGCGATGTGTGTGTCCTTATGTGGACTCATCCTGTATCCCTGGTGATACATGGACAAGCTATGGAGTACATAGTCGTGTACTCCACCACACGACCAAACCAGAAAAAATACATGGGTTACCCCATGTACCATTTACATGGGATGGTGAACAGGGGATAAAGTCATGCACGGGCACGTGGCCACGTACATGGAGCTGACCCCAGTTACTCAGAGACAACGTGTGATATGTACTACATGACATGTACTAGGCTTTCTACACGGGAATCCTTGAGACATGGGCTATTGTACATGGGAAGTACCTAGCGTCAGAAGAGACGGTGTGTGAAAATTCTACACACCATGTACTTTTTAGTACATGGCATGATCTTCTTTTCCACTGTATCTTGGTCATGTTTTTTTTGGGTTAGTGCCCCATTTTCTCGTTCACCTGAAGGTCAGGTGTCATTTCCTTTTTCATATGTATAATCCCTTCAGCATGAATGTCTAGGATAGATTCATGTATCCCATTGAGAGTCCTGGATCGAGATATTTTATCCATTCATGACCCTAGGTAGAGTTAGGTATTGATGTGACTATCCCTACAGGGCATCGATCCTCTACATAGCAGGTGAATCTGGATGAGTCGCGGTATCCGCCAAGGCCCTGGAAATGACCCTCATCTGTGTATCAAGATCTTTCCCCACTCAGGAGTGTGTTCTCTCATAAGGAGTGTATATATCTCTCCTGACTTTTTCCATATGGGAATTAATTCTCGGACATACATCATCAGATATATCAAAACCCTGGAGTGAGTTCTCATGTATTAGTGCTTTGTGGAATCTTTCAACTAAATCCCAAGTGGGGGAATGTGGTTGCGTGACTTGTGTCTAGACCACAGGTAGGGTTTTTAGTATACATGGATTGTGTTCACCTATTATATATTCAGTATAAATATACTGTGTAGAACTAAATGTACCCTTTCATTTGTGTATTTGGTGGTGGTTTTCAGTGTCCTCTACTGAGTATTATTATACTCACCCCTGTACGGGCTTTTCCTGCACGCGTCATGTCTTGTGTAGATGAGAAATCCTTCGACATAGTCCAGGTCGGACCAGGACATGACTGAGATTTTTGAGTTCCCTATAGGCCGAGGTGTTCCTATGGCTATGAGCTGCAAACCCAATATATATTTGTGTTTACAGTTTGAAATATGTAGTTTTAAGACTCTTGTTTTTTGTGGGCTTGTATTCTGGCCCAGTTTACATTCAATAAATTACTTCTCATCGTACTCTGTTGGTTGGGTTTAGTTGTGTGCAAGCATTTTTTTTCCTTAGGGGTTTTTTACATTTCAGCATTTTTGGGCATTAGGAGTCGTGGCGCGGGCCCCACTGGGACGGATCATGACAGAATGGTATCAGAGTTGGTTGGCTTTACCATAGGACCAAGAGTCTATGAGTTTGATTTGGGGAAATAATGTTATGTTTTTCGAGCTCAGAATTCAGGCCAGAGACTCCAGTGTGGGTTTGGGCGGCTTGCGTATCCATACACCAGGACTTTGATAACCTTCTTTTCGAATAGGTACATGAAAACACTAGTTGGTGGGGGAATAAAAGATAGGTACATGAATCATATAAGAAAGGGTTGTATTTTCCATGTCCTTTGTGTTAGCTATTATATATACTCTTTGACCATGGTATATATTTTTTCCTTATAGGATACCACTGCAATGCATACCCCCTTGGATTCAGCAACTCAATCATGAGGATGACCCCCTCAGTGACAAGGCTTCGATATAGGGACAAGTTCCCTAGGTGTTACCTCCAGGTGGTGTACCTGTTATACCACCACCAGTGGAGAAGCCCGTGGCACCTGCAATACCGACAGACGAGGGGCACAGGCTGAGCACACTCCATGAGTTCAAGAGACAGAGACCCCTCAGGCTCTGAGGAGAGCCCGACCCTCAGGTGGATGAGGACTGTCATGAGGCGATGACCATACTATTTGTCTTGTGAGGACATTGGAAGACCAGATATTGATCTTAGGAGTGAGCCTTCTTCAGGGATCAGCGAGACGAAGGATTTTGACCACACAGACTCACGATAAAGAGAATATTTCATGGACTGAGTTTGAATGACTCTTTTGGGAGGAGTTTTCAATGGTTATGCTAAGATCATTGCATATCCATGAGCTTCTTAAGATCCAGAAGGGCTGTTTGATGGTGGATGAGTATTCCTCAAGGTTCACCAACATCACCAGGTACATGATGGATATGGTCAGGGATCAATACTTTAGAGCTCGGGCCTTCGAGAAAGGTCTATGATGGGACATCCGAGCTATTGACGTGACTCTTTGTATTCTAACATATACTGGAGTGCTCGAGCGGGCCTTGTTGATCGAGAGCTTCTTGGTGGAGCAGAGACAGCCGATGGTAGTTAGCTGCGGGCAGGCTGGGGCGGAGACCTCTGCTGCTGGGAGCCGACGTCAGGCACATTGATCAAGATGTGGGAGACTTCAAAAGAGGACCTAAGAAAGGGTTTTAGTAGTATAAAGATCTTAGGATGTATACAGTTATCCTAGGGAGAGGTTATGTTACTCGTGAAATGGTAGGGGATATCATGCTAGAGATTGCTCGACCCTATCGAGCTACTGATAGGGTAGTGGTGGATGGACCACCGATGCATATGCAGAGATATGAGTAGATAGACCCTCTAGGAAACATACATGGAAGAGGTGCAAGGAGAGGTGTAGGTGGTGGCAGACGCTTCGATCTACTTCCACCACCACCATCGGGAGGTCTGCACCAGGCTCAGGGAGCTAGGGGACATGGGTGGGGACAACTGCATGTGGTCAAGGCGTATGACCCAGGGACTCCAGGGATGATCTGAGGTATGATCTATATCTTATCTACCTTAGATGCTGTATTATAGACATAGATGCTGGTCATTCCATCCTCGTCACATGTCTTGTGTGAAACCTTGAGAATCTGGCTGAGCTGTTGACTCGATATTTATTCTTTGAGACATTAACGGGAGAAGACTCAATGATCCTACACCTTTGTAGATAGTTTGATCATTCCCTTGGAGAAGAGAGTATCAGTTGGAACCTCTTGGTGGCAACATCGGGGCCTTACACCATCATTCTTAGTATGGACTTGTTATCCTTGGTCTATGCACAAATGGACTGGTTTATATTAAGAGTGTGGTGTGTCTGCCATAGTGGGATGAGGTTATCCTTTTTTGGTGAAAGGGAGACTCAGGCGGCACGGGATGGGCTCATTCATAGGAGGGTACATCCAATCACTCATGAGATGGCTAGCCTAACTCTCAGTGCAGTATATGTTGTGAGCTTCCAGTTCCCAGTAGTAGTGGTGGAGTACAAAGACATCTTTCTCGAAGATGTTCTAGGACTAACTCCGCAATGGAAAATTAACTTCTATATCGACATACACATCAGGATGGCACAGATATTATCACCGTCATATAGGATGGCTACCACAGAGCTTCATAAGATGATGGTGCAGTTGATGGATTTACAGAGAAAGGGTTTCGTAAGACCAAGTGTTTCACCCCTGGAGGCCCCAGTTTTGTTTTCCAAGAAGGAATATGTGAGTTTGAGGTTGTGCGTGTATTACAGATTCCTGAACCAGGTGACCATGATGAAAATTTATCACCTACTAAGGATTGATGACCTCTTCAACTAGCTGAGATGGGCATAGTGGTTCTCGAAGGATGACCTTCTGTCAGATTACCACCAGTTAGGAGTACAAGACAATGATATAACGAAGAAGACTTTAAAATGTTGTTATGGTCACTATGACTAATTTCTGATGCCTTTTGGAAGGAATAATTCTCCCAAAGTGTTCATGGGACTTACGAGATGGATCATCTATCCATAATTGGACCGGTTCATATTGGTCTTCATCGACAACATTCTTGTGTACTCAGCGTCATAGGAGGATCACGTGAGACACCTGCAGATCGTTATTGATGTAATCCAAAATCCCCAACATTTTGGAAGCTCTCGATGCGCCAGTTCTGGATTCAGGAGGTCCCATTTCTAGGACATTTCATTTCAGTAGATAGAGTATATGTGGACCCATCCAAGGTGGAGGCGGTGTTAGCAAGGGAGCCACCTCAGAGCATGACGGAGGTGCAAAGATTCCTTAGGCCGACAGAATATTACTAGATTTTAATTGCTACTTAATTTCTAATATCACCACCTATTATGGAATTGACTGTTAAGGGGAAACCCTTTATGTTGACAGAGAAGTTCTGACAGGCTTTCGAGCAGTTCGGACAGAGTTTAACAAGTGACCCAATTTTGAGATTAATAGAGGAGGGTGTCATGTACGTAGTTTTCTGAAATGCATCAAAGACTGAGCTTGGATACATCCTGATGTAGAGATAAGAATTTATTGAATATGGTTTGTTCTATATTAGTCCATATGAGAAGAACTATGCAACCCATGATATCAAGTTGGCAGCTGTAGTCTTTGCGTGGAAGATATGGCGACACTACCTTATGGGAGAGAGGTTTATCATCTACTCTGACCATAAGATCCTCAAGTACATATTCACATAGAATTATATAAATATGGGATAGAGGAATTGGATTGAGTTTCTCCTGTACATTGATTTCAAGATCATCTATACTCTTGGGAAGGGGAAAACGGTGGCGGATTCTCATAGAAGAAGGTCAAGCTCATGGTAGTTGAGTGGGGTGACAAAGCAGTTATCCATGTTGCAGTTATCTTTCATGGACAAAGAGGATTTAGTTTACCTATAGTCGATGGTTTCACCCCTCTACTCTTATAGCGAGTTTGGGAGGCACAACATGGGGATGTCGAATGTGAGGCTTTATGTGCTCAGTTTTCCACATGGCATGCAGTTGATGGATATTCTCATGGTGTGGAGCATGTAATTCTTTTCAAGGAACGTACTATTGTACCAGCGGTGTTGTGGGAAGAGGACCTGAGTGAGTTTCATACATCCCCCAAGGAGGTACATCCTGGATTAGAGAAGATGTACCAGTATCTCCAATTAGAGTTCTGGTGGTCAGGCATGATGAAGGTAGTAGAAGAGTTCATTTCTCGATGCCTTATATGCTAGCAGGTGAAGGGTGAGAACCAGGTTCCAGTGGGATTAGCTCACCCCCTAGATGTTCCACAGTGGAAGTGGGATGGAGTATCGATGGACTTCGGGATGGGATTACCACAGACGTCCTAGGGGCATGATTCCATATGGGTGATCATTGAATGACTCACCATGTCGGACCACTTCCTAGATATTAGAGAGAAATGTTCCATAGAAAGAATGGGACACAACTACATGCAATATATATTTTGGAATCGTGGTGTCCCTTCAGCAATAGTCTCATGTTGATACACCCTCTTCTCACCTTAGTTGTGGAAGGGATTGCAGGTGGATTTTGGGACTCAGCTACGCTTAAGCCTGATGTTCCATTCGCTGAACGATGGTCAGATGGAGAGGACCATTCACATTCTGGAGGATATGTTGCAGGCCTGTATCTTTGACTTTGGTCATAGTTGGGTGGACCACCTACCACTGGTTGAGTTTTCGTACAATAACAGATACCACTCCACCATTGGTATGGAACTGTTCAAGGAATTATATGGGATACCCTATTGATCACCGCTTTGCTGGACTGACCCCAGAGATTCAACACTCATTGGTCCAGAGCTGGTACGAGCTACCCTTGAGAAGGTACGTATCATAAGAGAGTAGTTGAATACCACAAAGAGAAGGAAAAATTCTTATGCTGACAAACGACGGAGACCTATGGAGTTCGAGGTAGGGGACCATGTCTTATTTAGGGTCTCACCTCGGTGAGGGTTACAGAGATTTGGTCAAGGTGCCCAGCAATCTGCAAGTTCATTGGACCTTTCTAGATACTATGCAGAGTTGGAAAAGTGGCATACCACTTAGCTCAACTACCAAAATCGTACCGGGTACATGATGTCTTCCCTGTGTCATAGTTGGGGAGGTACGTGCATGACCCATTGCATGTCATCGATTGGGAGAGCTGGACAATAAGGATAGAGAGTCCATTGATGAGTACCTGGTGGAGATTGAGGATTTGTAGGAGAGGATCCTGTGTGGGTGATCGATAACCTTTTTGCATGTTTGGTGGTAACATGAGAATCTTCAAGAGAGCACGTGGGAGAGGGAGGCTCAGATCCATACCCATTACCCAAATCTTTTTTAGTAGCCTTTTGTTATGGATTTCCAGGATGTAAATCCCTAAGTTGGGGATAAGGTAATTTCTTTTATTTTCCTTTTATTATTTTTAAATATTATATGGACTTATTACGTGACCAGAACATTCAACAAAATGTGATTATGAGGCCCGTAGTGACCAAAATAAATGTTTGATTTAATTTAAAAATTAAACATTGCACATGAGCGGTTTTGCTGAAAAATTGGAATAAACATTAAATGGGTTATCAAATCAAAAATATGAGGGCACTGTTGTGTTCAGAGCAACAACTTTACCTTAGTCGGGGCCAAACATCAACAGGTGCGGGTTGGCTGCAAAAGTTAGTTTATGGGAATTTTAGAGGAAACATTTTAGAAGAAATAAAATTGATTAATAATTTATTTTATTTTAAAATATTTCCATAATGCAATAATGATTATTTTCATTAAATGATAAGGAGACTAGGGTTAGACTCATAACCCTAGATTTTTCCCCTAGAATCATCTGGATCTTTGGAGAGGATCCAACCATGGAGGATTTTCGACAAATGCCGACGAACGATGATGCATGGAACATTGTGTAGAGAGATCGAATCCCAACCAATGAATGATCTACATCATTATCGATGACTGATGTAGTGATTTTTTATTTTCTATTATTTTTTTCCCCGTTCATGGATTAAACGACGAATACGGATCAACCCACCAAAAGGGTGATCTGCAGATCGGGCGTTCTTATGGGGGGGTCATTTTCATTTTATTTTGGTGCTTTTGATTTTGGAGTTGATTATATGAAAATTATTGGATTTTCATTTTTATTCACCTATTAAACCTATTAAAAGGAGAAGAATGACACCCTGAGGAATGGTGGAGGAGGTGTGTTCCTCCTTTGTTTATTGTTTTTCTTATTCCCACTTTTTAACGCCGCATTCTTCGCATTATTCACGGGGTTACGAAAAATGGATCGTTGTGCATCCATTTTGAAACGTAATGATCCCAAATTGGAGATCTGACATTGTGATGACATAGAAGAGCTGCGATAAAGATGGTAGCATATGAATCGACATGGTTCAAGAGTTCTCGTTCATCGAGCGTTCTTCACGAGGGTGAATTGGAATGCATATTCGGGGCCGATCGGAGGCTCAAAAAATATGGAATCTTTTTTTTTTATTGTAGGAAGACCTCAAATCCTGAGTTTTGAGGCAATTGGGTTTCCAGATTCAGGATTAGAGGAGAAACTAGGGAGCGGCGGTGATATGTGTCATTTCTGGAAAATTCTGAAGAACACGATGTGTATACCTAAGAACACCCCATGTGGGACCAGACCAGTGGCGTCTAGTGTTCTTCGATGCATTAAGTGATGACATGACATGTTCCCTGAAGAACACGGTGTCTGAGTATTTACATAGACTAGACGTGTATCCTGGGTGATATATAGACATGGAATTGAGTACACCGCCGTGGACTCCACCACCTATCCAGACCAAGCGGATTTCACTGGTTACCTCGTTTACCGTTTATACAGGATGGAACACACAGGATAAAGTAGTGTACTAGCACACGGCCGCGTACATTCATCCGACCCCACTTAGTCGGACACGGCATGTGATCTGTTCTACACGTCGTGTACTAATCTTTCTACATGACAAGCCTTGAGACATGAGTCGTTATAAATGAGTAGTATCAGCGGTAAGAAGACATGGTGTGTGACACTTCTACAAGCCATGTACTTTTAAGTTCAATGATTTATCTTCTTGCCCACCGTATCTTAGAAATGTTTTGTTTAGGTCAGTTGCCCTTTTTCTCATTCCCCTAAAGGTTATGTATCATTTCCGTTTTTAAGAGTATGATCCCATCATTAGGAATTTCCAATATTGAGTTAGGTATTCGTCTGAGAGGCCCGGAGCGAGATCCTCTATCCATTCATGACCATAAGGAGAGTCAGGTATCGATGTGATTATCCCCACAGTGCGTCAATCCTCTACTAGTAGTTAAATCTAGATGAGTCATGGAATCCGCCAAGGCCTTAAAAGTGATCATCAGCCGAGTATCATGATCTTTCCCCACTGATGAGTGTGTTCTACCGAAATGAGTGTATCAACCTCTCGTTACATTTCCAAACAGACAGTACTTATCGGAATAATGACATCAGATCTATTAGACTCTTGGGGTGAGTTTTCATGGAAATGTACGTCATGGAATATTCAATCTCAATCCCTAGAAGGGGAAAGAAGTTGTGTGACTTGTTTCTAGAACACGGGTCTGGGTTTTGTGTATATCTTGACTGTGTTCACCTATTATATGATCAATAGACATACACTATGTTGAGATGATTTTACCCTTTAATTTGTGTATTGAAAAGTGGTTTCCAGGGTCTTTTACTATGTGTTGATATACTCACCCCTGCATAGGCTTTACCCGCACGTGTCGTGTCTTGTGAAGATGAGCAGCCTTTTGATAGAGTCCAGGGAGGACCAGGACAAGACCAATATTTTTGAGATCCATATGGGCCGAGCTGTTACTATGTCTACGAACATCAGACCCATTAACTTTTTGTGTTTATAGGTTGTACATTATAGTTTTCATACCCTTTTTTTGGAGGGATTGAATTATGGTCTAGTTTACATTCAGTAGTTTACTTCCCGTCATAATTTGTTATTTGGGATTAGTTGTATGCATGCATTTTGTTCCATAGTGGGTTTTTTACATGTCATCATTTGTGGGCTAGGGGAGTCATGGCGCGGGCCCCACTGGGATGGGACATGATAACTCCCATTTCCCAAAAATCACTATGTCCATTTATACTATATATCTATATATAATATCCTTCTTACTCCTCATCATGGTCTGAACATTAATGAACCTCCTACTCTATGCATCAGGAAACTTTTTTTTCTCCCCATGGTGGATGTGTATAGAGTAATAATAACCCTTATGATGTTCTAAAAGTTATATTTTCATCATTTTGAGCTTTTTATAAGATAATATATTTTTTAACCACTAATGATTCCTTTATATTTATATAATATTTTCCACATATTGGTAGTCTCTCCATATTTTAATGTCACGGATAGATATTAATACTCATGTTCGTGAGTTTGAAAGTTCTCTTCATGGATTTTCAATTTCTATGATTTATAGGAAATCACCCTACCATTCTATATTTGGACACAACTGATTACTTTATTTATTGCATCGGTATATAGTAGAAAACTATCATTTCATTCTTGTAAATTAAATACCATTATATTAATATATCTCATCTTTATCCCACACAAACATTCCTCACCTTCCATTTTACATGTCAATTTCACCCCTTTACATGTAAATATATCTAACGGGTTGTCCAACTGGGTGAAATGTAGGATGAACTTCCAATTGTATCCTACTATTCCTAGGAAAATTCAGATATTTGTTATGTCCTATGATATAGGATATTATTTGACTATGATATTCTTTCAAGGGTAAACACATATTCCATCATTAGATACAATGTGTACCTAAAAAAATCTTCATTACTCCAAAATTCACAATTACTATATTTATAATAAAATCATTTTTTTAAAGTGACTCTATAATTTTTTATGGATTAATATAATTATCTTTATAAATATTAGTATATATCAATATATCATCAATTAATACCAAAAAATGTTATCAAGATAGCCGTTGAAGACACCATTCAGTAGGTCCATAAAATTGAAGATACATTAAGAAATTCATAAGGTAATAATGTGAACTCATAATGTACATACGATTTTTGGAAGTTCTTATTTAATGTTTCAACCTCCTTCAACCACAACTAAGGATAACTATGGTGAATATAAATCTTTTAAAAGTATTGGGATTATTAAACATGGTTAAATGTGGAATTAAAACATGGTAAATGATACATATTATTTAAAGTAATGCAATTTTTCTCTGTATAATATATGCACAATATCAATGTCATAATATTCTATTTTAGGAATGGAATAGGGGATCATTATGGTGAAATAGTTTGGAATGTAAATCCTTTATTACACAACTCTTGTTCATGTTTATTTAACACCACTAAATCAATTAGATCCAATCTATTGAATCTTCTAAATTTATTTCTTGCATCAAAAATGATTTTAATGGAGAACTCAATGGCACGATCCATTGGAACACTATGTAATTATTCTATAAAAACATGAATGTATTTTTACAATGGGCATATCTTTTAACATTATGTTTTCATTTCAATATATAGATAATTTTTTTATTCCTATTCTATCAAAATTTCATTAATGTGATCTACATGAGGTGGTAATATAAAATACATTAGAAGTGAGGTTTCTTGATAAAATAAAGGGATAATATTACCCCTTACTAAAGAGTAATATCATTGAATTTATCTATGTGGATATCTCTACATTGACTCTAGATGTTCATATGATTCTCATTAATCTCATTACAATAGAATAATAATCACTAACCTCTTATATTTAATTGTAAAATAAAATTAATTTTTTTCCCTATAGTGTTACATTGAAATATTTTGGGGTTTTCTTATTGCTTGTGCTACCTACTTAATTTCTTCTAAACATTATCCAAAGTTTCCTATAAAACTACCCCTCAAACCAATTTTGACATCCTTGACTCTAGAAACTGAATTCTTTTATTTATATAATATTGTTTGTACATAATAAAAGAGTTTCTATTGGATTGATTATATTAGTATTCTTGGAAGATGAGATACATTCATAAATTACATTTGAAATCATAAAATAAATCATTGAATCATTACAACAATATTAAACTGATGGAATTATAGATCCATGAAAACAAATGAAATCATGGATAATAATTATTATTATCTCATACTGATTGAATAAATAATAATGAACATAAAAACATGAAACCAGTAACTTGTTCTAAGATGCTATCCAGTTATAAGAATAGGTACACCCTAAATTCCCACTTATTAAATCTCATTATTCCTATTGATGCGTAAATGTGCTATATAATTCTGGATCCCACCAATCACTTAATTAAGTCAAATGCATTACTTGTAAGATACCTTAATATTTTGTGTAGCATTCCACTAGGAACCTCCAGATGAATAAAATCATGGATATCTATATAATGATAATTATAAATATAAATTAAATTCCCTTTTAAAGTAATAATATATATTTCAAGGAGAACGTCTCAAAGTTTACATATAATTTATGTGGTATTATAAATGTATGATTTATTACACTTGTCAGTGAAATATAGGGAAGTAGAACTTTTGATTTTCTATGTTATCCATATTAATTTTTAATTGGGTTAAATAGATTTTATAGGAAGGAGACTGTGAAAATTGAATGAAAAATCCATCATTATAGTTAACTAAGAGCATGTGAATATTCCAAATTATATCCTTATAGAGTGCCTATCCATGCATGTGTTGTTAGGTTCAATCATATTGTTTTAGGTTGATAATTGGATATATTCTCAACCAACAATTTTTATGGTGATTATACCTAGGTGCATCTTTGCATCATCCACATCCACTTATAGATATCCATACAAAGAGGCATTGTCTAAGAAATTACTAACACTTTTACTTTCTGTATACATAATATGGTTTTTACAAATAAGAAAGGATTTTTTACAATGGTTTTGTTACCACTTAAATCAAATGAATATGAGAGATAGAAAATAAAATAGAATTTTTAGCCTTTTAAAATGTATGAGTAATATGGTAAAAATAAATCCATGTCAATTTATGCACCACACAAAATGAAATAGTTGGTAAATATTACACGAGTCCCATATAACGAAAATAAATCCCAAAAAAACATACTTATGGCTCGGGTAAACATTAAATAAAAAACCCTAAAAGGTTGCGATTAAAATTAATATTCAGTATCTATTTATAGAAATATTCCATGATATCACTTCAAAAATAGGATGTATACATAACACATAAATTAAATGAAGTTCATAATAAAAAACATGCCTTAGGGAGAGGATTTTGAGATGGAAAACACTTAAAACATGTCGTGACTTACATGAATGTAAATTACCCTCACATTTAATAAATATATAAATATTAATCACTTAATTAATAACCTTTTACATATCCATTTTCATTTATACATTTCATACACTGTCATTCTCTCAATTAATTCTATCTATATTTCACATCATGTGTTTATATATTAGATATTTTGTACACTTTTCATAATATTAGTTTATATATTAATTATTATTATTATATTTCTATTTATTAGTTAATTAATGTTACAATTAGGCGTGTTTTATATTTACTTATGTTTATTTTCTTTTTAAATTCAAGAGGGTTTTAAACATTCTCCTTGAAGTTGAAACTAATAACAATAAAGTTTTGGTGATTCTTGCCAGTCAAAGAGAATTATCTTTATTATTAAATTATATATTGATAATAAATATCTAGAATAAAAAAATTATCTATGAATTTATATTATATTATACCAGTAAATATGATCCCAAAGTCCGTCATAGTATAAATTCATTGTGTTGTCCAAGTAGGTGGATAAAATAATACAAACATGAAAAAACCGTAATTCAGTGAATCATTATGAGGTGGTTAGGATGTAATATCATTATACAGTATGAATATTGAACTAATTTAATTATTATTAGTGAAATATAATTGAATTATAAAATAATTATAAGAATAACTAATGTACATTAAAATATTACAAAATTTTAATAAAGATTTTCCTTTTAGAATAATTTTTAAATGGATTGAATTAACAATGATTGTTTACTGACCATATCATTTATGGAATTTTGAATTTTCTATTATATATCATTAATGTTAACATAAATATTATATTTAAACATTATAATCAATATCTGAACCATTAATGATGTTTAGTGATGAGAATTAAATTTCATTACTCGAGGTAACAATAGTATGCATATACATAAGAAAGGAAATTTTGATTTTCTTAAAGGATGGGATAGACAAATAAAAAATTAAAATTCAATAAGTATAGTTAAATTATCATACATAAACGATAGAAATAAATTATACTACAATTTATAGATAAAATAAAGGAGGACATGGTTAAGAATAAATTAAATGTAGTTGATAATAGTCACATTAGGGATGTGAATTCTTATTGAAAGGTTACCTAAAATGATTTAATCATTCTAAATAATGTTATGAATAGGTATTTGAATGGGGTAGATGGTTCTATAAAGATAAAAATGAAATAATTTGAATGAGAAATTTGATATATTAGTGATTCATGAAGTTTGGGGAGTGTAACTCTTTTAGAAGTGATGAAAAGGTTAATGTTGGGAGTAACCTTTACATTTTAAATAATTTAATGTCAGTATTAAATTATCAATTAAAAATAAATTAACAAAATATGTAGGGATATTGATTATGGGTTGGAAATTCCCACACAAACTCATTTTTTGATAACATTGAGTATTACTTGTATTTATCTACATTAATATTTTACATTTTCCCCCAAAATACTTTTACCTTAAAATAATTTTTAACCATATATATCATTTTTAGTGAAAAATTTATGATTTCAAAATTTATTTAATTTTATCATTTTGAATTACAATTTTAATATCATTTTATATATAGAAATTTCTAAATGAATTTTTTTAATTTCAAAATAAACAGTCTTAATCGTGGGAAGAAGTTTTTTTTTGAAAAAATGTTTTTTAGAATTTAATTTATATATATGAAGAAAACATCATGGAAACTAATTTAAACGAAATAAATTTATTCCCAATAATAAAAATAAAATTTCTGGGTTTTTTGTGGAATAAAATAAATAAAGATCACTTTAAAATACTTGATTCATATAAAAGACTAATTTTTTTATTAAATTATCCTTTAAATTTGTGCTACAAATGTTGTCAATAAGAATCGAAATCTGAAATGATATTTTAAAACACAGATGATTATTACATAAATTTAGATCTAATTATAATGACCCATGATTAACTTCATAACCATTTTTTTACCCTGGGAAAAATTAATATGATCGTGAATAGTTTTTAAATTAATAGTCATATCCATACAAGATTTAAAACTAGTAGATATATTTCTCTAGATTTGTAAAAAAAAATTGGAAAATAAAACCTCATCTCATTAAATTCATTACATAGTGCCATATGAATTCTCAAATATAAGGTGTTGTTATATAAAAATTTAACCAAATTTCAATACTGATCCCATATATGTTGTAAGAAAATAAAACTTGATATAAGTATGTCTTCCAATGTCTACATAGTCTATTTAGACTTCCCATTTGTCTAGGGAAAATTTGTCATGTTTAAATTTAACTCAATGTTATAATCCATTTTAATACTCTTTTATAATTTTGATATAAACTACGGGTCACAATAAGAAAAAATCAAAAGAGTTTCTCCATAAAGACTAGTTATTTTAATGATATTGAGATATGAAAGTATCTCAAGGGATAGATTGTATAATTTTACTATGAAATCAGAACATTAAGTAAAATGATAAACATTTAATGATATAACATTGTATTTCCTTGGTGTATTTGGGAGGCCTATGAAAATATGATGCGTAATATTGTCTCGCTTCCATATAGGTATTGAGAAAGGTTTCACGACTACCTTAGGATGTTTCCTTTCACCATTCAACTTCTATAATTCTAATAATTTGGAAACATATTCCTCAATTTCCTCCTTCATATCATCCTAATAGAATTTTTCTCTTATATTCCTTAACATATTTTTTCTACCAAAGAGTATTGATAAATTTGAACTATATGTTTCATCTATTAGTTACCTCTTCAAATCAAGTATATATATAACATATTACCTCTTCTAAAAACCAATATATAGTATATTTGAATGATGGACTCCCTTTCCTAAAAACCAATTTATATATATATATTAGAATTTTAAATATAGTATATTTTTTTAATCCACATAAATTTCAATACACTATGGTCCCACATACGCTATGTGTGAACAACACTGTTTTCATTCCCAAGGTAGAAGTGTATCATGAAACCATATTCCTTGATTTATTGAAGCTTCCTTTTTACCTCTTGCTGATCTCCTTTTGAGTGAATATATACATAAAAATATTTTCCCCATATATATAAATATATTATATCTTTCCAAATAGATGCAGAGACTCCATATTTTAAATGAAAATATTAATAAAACAAGATCATGGTCCAAAGTTACAAAATTATATTTATGGGTTTTTATTTTCCTTCTTTTAAAGTATATAACCCCATAAATATTCCTAAATATTTAACCAAGTCCTTTCATTAATACATAATTATATATTATAACCCTTCTTTATATGATGGTAATCTTAATAATGTTTTTTTAAAAAAAATATGTACTTCATCACTCAGAAAACATTCTACACATTCCATTGACCATATGAATTTATCTCATTTTTGTATTGACTTGGATAATTTATTTGAAAACTAGATGAAATCTTTGACGAATAGTGAATATTGACCCACAAGAATCTTTGTATCTCACTTACATTTCTCATTGCATGAAATTATTTCACCTCATTGTTATTTCAAGTGTAAATAGATATTCCCTCCTTGGAGACTGTATGGCCAAGTAAAGAATCACAATTAAGACTAAATTTAAACATTCTATATTTACCATAATTTTTTTTGATGAGGTAGCTGAAATTAATTATATATGTATCTCATTCAATTCATAGATATTTGAGTTTATCAAAATATCCTTAAAAAATACCATAAATGTTTTTTAATATACTGCTGGAACACTATATTCATTGGATCCATAATGACATAAGGTTCATTGTTCAATCCAAAATGAATTTCTATAAACTCATAATTCTCATAGCTTGTTAAAAATTCCATCTTTGGTATGTTATGCTTCATCACCATTATTTGAATATAACTCAAATGATGATCAATCATAGAAATGTTTTGATATCCTTTATATAGATCAAATAAGTCATAAATGCAAGGTAAATAATTATTATTATTTATTTTAATGTGATTGATATCAATATAATTGATTTCTAATATCTTATACCTATTCTACTTTTTCCTGAATAAAAAATCCATCCCAATGGTGAAACACTTGGTTGGATACATCCCTTATCACAAAACTATTGAAGATATTTATTGAACTCCACCAACTCCATTGGTTCGATTCTAGGTGGAGTTTTTGAAAAATGTATTTCATATTGAATTAATTCAACAGTGAACTCAACATTATGCTTATATGGATGACCATGTGATTCCAATAAAATTATATCATTTCATTTTGGTAAAATGGTTAAAAGATATATCCGAATAATTTCATTCCCATCCATAGATAAAATTGTCTCTTCCTATTCTACCATAATTTTAGTTTGTTAAGCCAGTGGTGGTGGTTATAAAAAATAAACGAGAGGGAAGAATCTCCCTTGAGAAAATTGGATTCTATACTCCCGTCAAAAATAATTTCGCATTGAATTTATATGGGGAACATCTATACATTTACCACGGGTGATAATACAGTTCATATATATCCATGTAGTCTCAATCTTTCTATAATTTCATACTATTAACCAGTTTATGATACTGAATTGTAAAATAAAATTATTATTAATATTTCTATTGTGATCTATAGAATTGTTGAGTGTTTTTCATTGGACTTGTGCTATCAGAGTGGGTTTCTCTAAATCTATCTCTAGGGGTTCCAAAAAGCATGCTATAATAACAAATATAACATTTCAAACTTCAGAAACCTAGTGCCGAAAAATATATTAAAATTTGGATATAGAATACTTGAGTTTCTATAGGATCTAACAACATTTTAGTATCGAATATGAAATAAACATATACATTACATTTCAAAACATAACATGCATTATGAACAGATTTTGTGTAAATTATTAGACATTAAATCATATCCATTAAAATAACACATTGTTATATTATAGGTTTACTCATGAAAGTAAAAAAAATATGGGTGAGCTCAGATTATTTATAAGGAGTATCATAAAAATAATTATATAATAACATAAACATGAAATAATTCATTTGGTATATAAAAATGACGAAAATGAATCTATAATCAACTTAAACTGATGAGATTAAATATCTATGTTTATGAGTGAAAAAATGGATTAAAATAATCATTGATCTCATAAAAATAGAATTAATAATATTGAATATAGAAATTTTCCACCAAGATCTTTTACTCTAATAGAATCCAATTATGAGAACAGGATTACACAAATCAAACTTATTCATTCTCATGAGACTTTCTAATTCACTAAGGGGATATATAATTTTGGTCCCCACCTACAATCTGATTAATTCCAACACATTCCCTATAAGTGTTATCATGAAATTTTATACAACTTCATAAGGAACGACTGGATTAATAAAAAAATTGATATCTTTATAATTAGAAATACAAAATCAAATACATCCCCATTTAAAAAAATAATGCGGAAATCTATGAGAACTTTTATTAATCAACATAGAATGTGTAGGGGTTTTAATTTAATAGGTAATATAATTATCAATTAAATATAGGGGAATGAGAACTTTTTGAGTGATGGGTTATCCATGGAATGTGATAATTGTGTTTAATAGCTTGTGTTAGTTGGAGATCGTGGAAATAATATGAAACATTCTTCATCAAGGTTCATTTTGAGTGTGTGAAAATTAAAAATATCATCCCCAAGGGGTGTCCCACCAAGTGTGTTTTCTGAGGCTCACATATCATGTATAAAGGTGATGATCTAGTAAATGCTCATCCAATGAGTTTTATAGTGAGTACCCTGTGGTGCATCTATTTCACAACTACATCAAATTTCCAGTGAGAGATCACTGAGATCCACACTCTAAAATCTCATGATATAAATATAAATTTACATTTCGTTCCTGATACTAATATATGTGACTCAATTTCATCCCTCAGAAACATTGTTTCACATATATACCAAATGTTCATTTAGTTTTAAACGTTAATATGTTTAGAAAACCACAATATATAACAGAGTTTATATAAAATCCTATGAACACTTGTCTATGTTCTCTTGAACTAGATTGTTAATTAACATAATTCACCATTGATATTATTCCCATTGATATAAAATTGGAAAAACTCTCCAAACATGGGGTGAGGGAGAAATTACACAATAAGGGGTTTTAAAATATGAGGTGAAATCCTTTCCGTTATAAAATTTAAAAAAACAATTTAAAACCCCATTGATTTTATATCAACTATATTGGGGAATGAAATACATTTTATGATGCACATAATTTAAACTAAAATATTAGGGTTTTCAAATCCATATTAAAAGTTAAATTTCACAAAATAAAACATTTATTTTTAAAAAAATTATTTTTAAAGGATAATATAATTTGATATAAATCCTGATTTCTTATCTAATACTTCAAAAATTAAACTTTGAACATAATATCAATTCCTTAAATATAATGTTACTCGACAAAAAATAAGAAAATATTGTGGCTATTAATAATATTAAAGGCCTAAACCTCACATATTATGAAAAATTATCCTTGAGATTAGGGGTCCACTCCCCATTCCATATCATCATTATAAATACATAAGATTAACAGTTTAAATAATTTTTTTAAAGAATTTTATTCTCATTATCAATCCATTAAAACAAAAATTAAAAAACATAACATATATATATATATATATATATATTATTTTAATAATAGAATATAATTTTATATTTAGTTAACATATGTAAATTCCCCCTAAAGACAATTTATGATTTCATAATTAAGATAAGTAATAAAAATTCATGAAAAATAATTAGAAAGTAATATTAAAAAAATAATTTTAATAATTTATATTGAATGTCAATGAGAAAATTTATGCATGACCTTACAACAAATGTAGTCATGAATGAAATGGAAGAAATTAAAATTGTATTTCATATAAAAAATAATAGTTTTAAAACTTTGAAACCATAGTCATAATCAAAAGACAAAAAATCCCTATATAGATATGTAATATTCAATGTCTTAATTTTATGAGGTTAATATATCATACAATATATCATTGACAAAAAATTTAACAAAATTCATAAAAGTAAATCTTCAGAAAATATGATTTTAATAAAAAAAATTAAATTAATGTAATCATTTTTTATGAAATAGTAAAAAAACAAGTTTAAAATCATATCCCCCTATAATAAAGGGTTGTAGAAAATTTAAATAAAATCATCTTTCCCTTAAAAAATGGATTTTTTTAAATTTCAATAACAGAAGATTAAAATAATATCCCTTAACTGAAAATGGTTTTAAAAATAAAAAATTAATAATAATTTTCCCTTTCCTTTTAATTTAATAGACATAATCTTTTAACAATAAAAACTTCTTTTCTTGAAGGGAGTATCCCTATATCAGACTTCCTTTCTTTCTCACTTTCCATCCCTCACATAATGTTATATAGATAGACCCTAGGGCCTATAAGACTCCTAAGGGAAATGATCACATTAAATATCCAACCATCATTGTATATACTAATTTAAATATTAGTTATATTACAGGAAAATTTATTATATTTTTATCTCATTATTCTTGAATAAAAATCATTTACAGTAATATTTATATAAAATAATGTTTCTATTAGTATCCTACATGTATATGTTGACACATCTCAAAACTCTCTATCATTCTAATGATTTCATAATCTATAAGTCTCCAAATTTGATTCTTTTATGGTGTCCATGATCCTATATATCAATGAATAAAACGATGAATAAACAAATTTTTAACAAATGTTGATGTTCATATTCGTATATTGTTTCCTTAATCTTGAAATGATTTAAAAATACTGACATTTATAATGATAATATAGTGATATATTGGATATATATATTATTTAGCTTTATTTTCCAGTTTCCTGCGAGGAAGAAGATTTTGAAATGCAGTGGGTCTAAATAAGAGGGCACACTTACCTTTATGTGTATTTAATCATACTATTATGCGAATTTTGAAAAATAGAAATAACCATAACAAAGGTGTTGACTACCACTATGATAAGTGAATTTACAATTACGTATTTAGTTTGAAACCATTATACAGATTTGAGATTCAGGATGTACCTTTATACATGTTCTAATTTAGGAAGACTACCCTTACAAATCTATGAGATCCCTTTATGTTAGTTTATATTATCCTTACATTGGGTTGTTTTACCCATACATGAAGAGTAGGCTACCATAATAGTACCAGATGATAGAGTAGCCTACCTATACACAATTTCTAGAGTAACTCTACATAAGTATGAGATGAACTTTGCACAATGTGTATAACAACCAACATATTTCACTATGGGAAAAATAGAATTTTGTGACATGCTATTTGTGACGGAAATTAATCACGTCACAAATAGCCCATCCCAGAGATTATTTGCAATGGGGGACTCTACCCGTCGCAAATAATTGGTTATTTGCGATGGGATTTGGGGTCCCGTCGCACAATGCTTGGCGTGGTTTGCGTGCCAAACAGCGGGGCGGTTTTTTTCAACGGGGAGATTTCCCAATCGCAAATTGTGCGTCGGCCGGAGGGTATTGACGACAGGTCCCGTCGCAAATACCAGGCAGCGGTAAATAGGTTGTTACAATGAGATGTTATCCCATCGCAAAAAAAGTGTCAGCAGGTACCTTTTGCGACAGGTCTCGTCACTAATACTCTTTCAACTGCCTGATGTAATTAATGCGGGTGACGGTTTTTGCGATGGGTCGCATCACAACAAATACTATTTGCGACGGGACACCAGTTGTAAATAGTCCCATTGCAACTAATCCAATTTATATATAATCCCATCCATTTTTTCAAATCCACTTCTCAATTCTCACACACACACACACTCTCTCTCTCTGAACTCTTTTTTCATAGTGAAAATTTGTGTGTGTTAGTTTTTTTTCACGAAAAAGTTGTGAAGTTGGCTATATCAATAGTAGATCAATTTTAAAGGTATTTATATTTTATTTAATATAGTATTTATTTCATTTTTATGTTAATTTAATTATTTTTTATTAGTTGTAATTAAATTAGATTTAAAATGTTTTATTATTAGTATTTATTTGAAATAATAAATTTAAATTATTAGTAATAATTTTTAATAATTAGTAATAAATATGAATAATTAGTAATAAATAGAAATAATTAGTAATAAATTGTAATAAATTTGAATAATTAGTAATAAATTGGAATAATTAGTTATAAATAGGAATAATTAGTAATAAATAGGGTTAATTAGTAATAAATAAGAATAATTAGTAATAAATAACAATAATTAGCAATAAATAGGAATAAATAGCAATAAATAGTTATAATTAGCAATAAATATGATTAATTAGAAATAAATAGAAATATATAGAAATATATAGGAACAATTAAGGATAAATATGAATAATTAGAAATAAATATGAATAATTAAGACCAATTAGTAATAAAGAGGAATGATAAGTAATAAATTTAAATAATTAGTAATAAATACAAATAATTTGGAATAATTAGTAATAATTTTTAATAATTAGTAATAATTTGGAATAATTAGTAATAATTAGTAATAATTAGGTATAATAATAAATAATTATTAATAATTATGAATAAATAGTAATAATTAAGAATAAATTGTAATAAATAAGAATAATTAGTTATCAATAAGAATAATTAGTAATAAATATGAATAATTAGTAATAAATAGGAATAATTTTTAATAAATAGGAATAATTTGTAAGAAATAATATCAATTAGTAATAATTGGGAATAAATAGTAATAGATAAGAATATATAGTAATAAATTGGAATAAATAGCAATAAATAGGAACAAATAGTAATAAATAGCAATAATTATGAATAAATAAGAATAAATACGATTAATTACAATAATTAGCAATAATTATCAATAATTAAAAATAATTAGCAATAATTAGGAATGAATAGGAATAATTAAAAATAATTAGGAATAAATAATAATAAATATGAATAACTAGTAATAAATAGGAATTAATAGGAATAGTTATTAATAAATAAGAATAAATAGGAAAAATTAGTAATAAATAGGAATAATTTGGAATAAATATAAATATTTTGGAATAAATAGAAATAAATATGAATAAATAGTAATAAATAGTAATTATTAGTAATAATTAGTAAAACGTAGTAATAATTAGTAATATTTTGTAATATTCATTAATATTTAGTAATATTTAGTAAAATTTTGTAAAATTTGGTAATATTTAGTAGAAATTAGTTATAATTAGTAATAATTAGTAATAATTGGTAATTATTAGTAATAAGTAGTAATATATAGTAATAAAAAGTAATTAATAATAATAAATAGTGATAAATAGTGATAAATAGTAATAAATAGTAATAAATAGAAATAAATAGAAATAAATAGTAAAAAATAGGAATATATATTAATAAATAGAAATAAATAGGAATAAATAGTGATAAATAAGAATAAATAGGAATAAACAGGAATAAATTGGAATAAATAGGAATTATTATGAATAAATAAGAATAATTATGAATAATTAAAAAAATAGAAAAAAATAGGAATAAATATGAATAAATAGGAATAAATAAGAAGAATTATTAATAATTAGTAATAATTAGTAATAATTACAAATAATTAGTAATAAATAGAAATAAATAGTTATAAATAGTAACAGATAGTAATAGTTATAAACAATAATAAATAATAATAAATAATAATAAATAGGAGTAATTAGGAATAATTAAGAATAAATTTGAATAATTATGAATAAATAGGAATATATATGAATATCTAAAAATAAATAGGAATAAATAATAGCATATAGTGGTAAATAGTAATAAATAGTAATAATTAGTAATAATTAAGAATAATTAGGAATAAATAGTCATAAATAGTAATAATTAAGAATAATTAGGAATAAATAGCAATAAATGGTAAAAATTAAGAATAAATAATAATAATTAGGAATAATTTGGAATAAATAGGAATAATTAAGAATAAATATAAATAAATATAAATAAATATAAATAAAAAAGAATAAATAGGAATGAATAGAAACAAATAGGAATAAACAGGAATAAATAAGAATAAGTAAGAATAAGTAAGAATAAATACGAATAATTAAGAATAATTAGGAATAAAGAGAAATAAATAGGAATAAATAGGAATAAATAGGAATAAATAGGAATAATTAAGAATACTTAGGAATAATTAGGAATAATATCAATTCTAATAAATTTTAATAACTTTTAGTAACTTGGAATAATTTCTAGTGGATTTATTACACTCCTTTTTCTAAAAAAACTCTTCTTCTATCAAATTTCACAGACTAAAAACATTATAAAAAGTATGCTTTTACATATGTATATCTAATCTCGTATACACGAGTTTGAATATGAATTCATAGGACCACATTTTTTGTAATATTTTTACGTGGTGATAGTTGTAAGAAGATGATTCATTGATGAAAAGGGAGCCCTTTTGTCTAACAGCTCATTTGCATTCATCTTTATCACACTAAAATCGCAATAAATAATCTTCTTAGAGGTACGATTATACATTCTTGTATGCATGAGAATGAATATGCGTACCTACAAGAAGATTCTTCTTTGTGATTATAGTGTGATAATGATTCAAGTAAATGAGCCATCGGACAATAGAGTAGTGGTCAATCCACTGGAAATTGTGTCTCCAAAAATTAAGGGTAATTATTAAGAAGTATTTGTAATTATTTATCTTCTTTTTTCGAATAGTGTTCTTATAATTTCAAATTATTCAAAAATAGTTTTGAATTTATATTTTGTAGAAAAATATGAAACAAGGATATTGTCATCAGTCATTATTAGATGATCTCGTTTTGATAAATGAGTACAGAAATCAAAATAGTTCTGGTTTAAATACTATATATATTGAGGGTGTTGAAGCTTTCATATCATTTTCATCATTAAAACGAGAATATGTTTCAGAAGGAAAAATTAAGTGTCCTTGAAAAAAATATGCTCAAAGAATATTTGAAACAATTGAAAATGATGGGGGATATCTCTTTAGGTTTGGTTTTCAGCTAGATTATGTTTTTTGGTATCAACACGGTGAATGCAATTCCATAAGAAATACTAATAATTTGATTCTGGATCCTTCACGGTCTTAAACTTTGTTACATGATGTTACAGGTCCATCTGTTCAAGAAAATGAAACTCAAGATGATATTGATTTAACTTCTGAGTTGGCACTATCTGAATGATATGAGTAGTTTATGCCTCTTGAGGATGCATTATATTCTGGTTGTAAGATTAAAAAATTAGAAGTGGTTGAAAAATTCACAGCTATTAAATCATATAATGCACTGTTAAACAACTATTTTGATCAGATATTTTCTTTAGTTAATACACTATTACCTAAACAAAATGTGTTTCATGTAAATTACTATGAGAGAAAAAGTTTGGTTCGTAATCAGATCCTTAGTTATCGGAAGATCTATGCATGTGGAAATGATTTCATCTTATATTCTGGAGAAAATGATTCGTTGGATATTTTTCCCACATGTGGACAATCGAGGTATAATGAATCTCAACAGGGTAAGTAGAGATCTATTCCTGTAAAATAGTTGGGAAATTTTCAACTTACACCCATACTGCAACATTTATTTATGTCTCAAAACACAGTTTCAATGAAGTCATGGCACAAAACCAATATTTAATTGAAAAAATCTTGAATCATCCATTTAATGATGATTCATGGAAACAATTTTACTGTCTGCATCTGTCTTTTGCATTAGAAGCCCAAAAAATGAGATTGAGTCTTTATACTGATGGTTTCTGTCCATTTGGTTCTTATATTAGTAAGTATTCATGTTTGATTATCTTTATAACTCCGTACAATTTACCCCAATCGATATTGATGAAGGATACCTATATATTTTTGACCTTATTTATCCCATGGAATCCAAAAAAGAATATTGATGTTTATTTGTAACCATTGATTTATGAGATAAATTCATTATGGAGTAATGGTGTTAGTACATTTGATGTTTCTATGAAAAAAATTTCATATTAAAATTGACATTGATGTGGATGATTAGGGACTTTCTAGAATATGGAATGTTATCTGGCTGAAGTACACATTGTCTGAAATCATGTCTTTACTATATGAAAGGCAAAAAATCTTTTATACTTGTCAATGGAAACAAAACCTTCTATTTTGACTGTCATCATAGATTCCTTCCAACCAATCATCTATTTCAAAGGAACAAATCTCATTTCCGAAAAGGAATAATTGAAAAGGATGAACCTATAATAATAATATCAGTTATAGAGTTAAGATCTATTGTATTTATATTACCTCCCATCACATTAGGGCCAACAGTAAACCAACAGAAAAATAATCACTTGGGGAAAGAACATCAATGGATAAAACAGAGAATTTCTTGGGATCTTCTATATTGGTCTGATTTGTCGGTCCTCCACATGTTGGATGTCATGCATATTTAGGGGAACTGTTTTGATAATTTATTTCATATAGGTTTGGATACACTAGGTAAGACCATAGTTACTATAAAAGCACAATTAGATCTTTCCCAAATTTGTAGGTGATGAGAACATGAACTATTTGAAAATGTCAGATCATAAAGGTTAATGAAGGAAAAATCATCTTATACCCTATGCGAAGAGAGACACTTATTATATTGTCAATGAATTGCAGATTTGAGACTTCCAGATGGATATGATTCCAATTTGGGAAGATGTGTTAAGAATGGTCAAATAACCGGATTAAACATTCATGATTTTAATGTTGTATTGGAAAGACTTAAGCCATATGGATTTAGAGTTTTGTTTAATTTTGTGATTTTGGGTTTAATAACAAACATATCATAATTTTTTTGAGTCATTTCTGCAGTGAAAACAGACTATGATGTGCTAAGAAAACTGGAAGAAGATGTTGCTGTAATTATATGTAAACTAGAAAAAAATCATTCCGCCAGCTTTCTCTGACTCAATGGAACATCTCATATTAAATTTTCCACATGAAGGTAAATTTTACGATCTAGTATAGTATTTATGGATGTACCCATTTGAGAGATGGATGTAGAAATTAAAGAGTAAAGTACGTAAGAAAGCAATAGTTGAAGGCTCAATTGCTGAAGCTTATTTGCTAGAGGAAATTACTTTTTTATTCTCTCACTATTTTGAATCTAAATATCCCGTAAAAACACAATCACATTGGATGGAATGAGGAAAATTTAAATGAAGAAATGTAAATTCAATTATTAGTTTTTCATTAGCCTAATATTAGCTTCATTAGAGTTCCGGAACAATGGATTTCAGATGATGAACATCACAGAGATCATACATATGTTTTGCTCAACTATTAAAAAATGACATCATTTGTATTGTGAGTGCATCTATCACGTATTCTATAATTTATGTTATAGTATATAAACATATTTTATTTTTAGGTTATATGATAATCATATCAAGAAACAACTTCTGAAAATTACAGAAGCATCTCTTGAATGACAAAAAAACTATCTCAATAGCTTGAAAAACTGGAAACATAAATTATTGAGGATTTAATATCAATTATGATTACAATTTATTATATTGAATTTTTTTACAAATTTTTAGGTGTGTCATCATGCTGGTAAAATTGATAAGAAACTGTGTATATTGAGTTACCCACCATCCAAAATTGTAAAATCTTATAATGTATGTGTTGTGAATGGTTTTAGATTACATACATGTGCATATGGGGAACCAAAAATAACAATTAATAGTGGAGTTTTTTTGACAGGATCACATCATTGAGAAATTGAAGATGACTTTAACAACATTATGAATGAAATTATTGAGCTATGTTATCTAGGACGAAATTAAATAATGATTTTTAAATGTCTGTGGTTGGATACTGAGAGAGACTTTCTTGTTTATCCAACTCATAGAATTGTTGATATTAACTATAAAAGTCTTCTTGAAGAAAATGAACAACTTTAATGGCTCAATAGGAAAATAAAATTTATTATGCAGATTACAATGCTACTTCTAGAGACCTGAGTGTTTGGTGGAGCATAATAAAAATGAAATCTCAAGAAAATCAGTTTACTCAAACTAAATGTGGTTCCGATGATGTGAACGAAATTAAAATTTTGGAGGAGACTACTCAAAATCCATTTTTCTTTATAAAGAGATGTGAATATCGATGATTACACACCATAATTAAGTGTTGATGGTGACGATGATGTTAATGATGTTACAAATGAATTTGAAATTACAACGGAGGATGAAACTGGAACTCATATAGATATTGAAGATGGAAAGGAGGAATATGAAGACATTGACATCGTCAGATATAAAGATGACGATGAAGGTGAACATTGACATAGTAAATACTGGTTATAATCATAGATAATATATATCTATATATAATTTTTATTTTCAACAATTTTCTAAAAACAATCATTTTGTGTTTCAGATGTACCCTGGTCTATTTTGAGAGTTATAGGAGGTTGACCTACCTTTAGATGAGGGGGATTTGGGATCATCTGGCCATCATCTGACTTGCGGTTCAGGGGGTATGGGGAGAGGGAGTAGTCTTTCATGACTGATGATTTCTGACCCAATCCCCAAGCGACGTCTATTTCTTGGCTTGGATCCATGCACACAGAGGTATGATAACATGTATATTTTTGTTATTTTCATTAATTTATTTATATAAATAGTAATTGTTTGATTATTTATTATTTTTTCATAGTTTTTCACAAGTTTCATTTGAATAGGAGAGCACTATTTGGCCAAATTATTTTTCTCAGCCATGGATCGCATGTAAACATATTCCTGTCGATGTGCAGATCGACATGTTCAATCATTGGCTGGTATGTAAATAAATAATATTTATTTTGAAATTTATTTTATTAATAACATGTCATTATAAATTATTTGTATGGATTATGGTATCCTATTGATGTTAGCATGTGTGATGATATCTACGTGGCATGGGAGGTGTCTATGCAAGACAGTTTCCATCAGTTTTTGCACAATTTGAGAAGGATGACAATTAAGAAAGTAGGAGTGACAGATTTTGATGAATCGTATAGAGCACACCGACCAGAGTACATTTCATCTCACATTTGGGATGGATTATTTTTACACTGGTTTGGTGTTGGATTTCAGATGAGGTCTTCAGTGGGTCGGTAGAACTGGGGGAGACAGATGGTGACACATCGAGCTGGTAGCTGTACATTCAGTACGCATAGAGATCATCTGGTAAGTATCTTTTTTAATATTTTATATAACATTAAATAAATTTTTTTTTTGTATTTTTATAGGCAGTCGAGTATCCTGATATTATGGAGTTTGACCTTTATCGGAGGATGTATATTGATCTAGCCACTGGAGATATTAGAGGTGATCGCCAATGTCAGATTATTATTAGTAATTTTTTCAGTTTGACGATTAACTGCATTTAATATTTTCAAAATTTTTATTTCAAATTTGAATTGAAGGAGTCATATGAGGTTGTGACCTCTTAGACATAGGCGAGGAGTTAGGGCGAGGAGACTAACTAGACTAGTGCACACCATTTCAATGAGGTGGCATAGATTCAGGTGACATAGTATGGATTTGAGAAGGGCCGAGTAGTTGGTATCAGATCTCATGTGACTTCTGGTACTTTTTATGGTACTACTACGATGTCAGAGTCGAGCTCAAGAGAAGCTCATGGAGAGGAATCATCTTCTACTTCATAGTATTTGGAGCAGTTGCAAACTTAGGCTGAGCTTATACAGAGTTTAAATAAGTAGCATGAAGAGATGCGTCAGCAGCGTAGCAGCAGCATCATGATGAGGAGATGCATCGATGGCAGCAGCAGCAAAACGAGCAGATACAGTACATGCATCTTCTGACTCATATTTTAGGGATGGAGTTTCCTTCACCAACTCCTAAAGCTCCTCCACCACTTCTAGAAGACAACTCCCCAGTGATTTTTATGTTAAAATCATTTGAATTCAAAATTTGTTGTAATATGAACTATTTTCAGTTTCAGTCTTTTATATTGGTGAAAATATTGTAAAATATATATTTTTTATTTTAAATATTTTATTATTTATTATTACTAGTATATTTTTTAATGTTTTATTAATTCATTAATAATAATAATAATAATAATATATGATTTTATTTATATTTCTTTTGTGAATACTGAGAATTTTTATATTTTTTTAATTTTTATAATATTAATATTATTTTTTCATTAATAATAATTTTATCAAATTTATTTTTTAAGTAATATATTTTTTAATATTTCTTTATTTTACTAATAATAATAATAATATTTTTTGAATTTTTTATATTTTTTTGAGAATATTGAGAATTATAATATTTTTCATTTTTTTGATTATTTTAAAAATTTTAATATTATTTTTTCACTGATTATAATTTTATTAAATATATATTTTTTATTTTGGTTATTTTTTTGTGAAGTGACCTATTGTGGCAAGATCCCATCACAAATAGTGTAAATATATTTTTTTAAATACTATTTGTGACGGGCCAATCGTAGAAAGTTCAATTATATATAATGTATATAATTGGAGACATATTTGTAACGTGGAACTCCCCCATCCCAAATACTATTTGCGACGGGCCTATCGCAAAAAGTTTATATATATATAATGTATATGATCAGAGACATATTTGTGATGGAGAAATTCCCTATCACAAAAAAACATTTTTTACAACGGGTCCATCGCAAAAAAAGGTATTTGCGATGGGATCCCGTTACAAATAGCTCGTTTTAAATAGAAAAAATTCCCATAGTGTATTTACTCAGGGTGTGGACTACCATTACACAAGAAGAATGATTATTTGGTTACCTTTATGTAATTTTGAATTGGTTGTGGAACATTTTCAAGAGTTTTGTGAAAACCCTTATTCTAGGGATGAAACATAATTGGATCTTACCTTTTAGAGGGAATACAATTGAGATCATACCCTTATGAAACCATATAGTTGTACCACTTACCTTATGTAAGATCCAAATCGCACTTCTATGAACTGATTGATCCTTACGTAGAGATATTTCTATCCTTATGTTGCATTCTGAACATCTACCTTACCCATACATAGATTCAATTTTTAAAACATATAAGTACTTAATTGTAACTATATTTTAAATATTATAATTAATTAATATTTATATTTTCTGTTTATATTATTAATATATTTATTGACATGATAATATAATTTCTCTTGAATTATTTCTTACAAATAATTACAAATTAAACATTTTTTTTCAAAAATAAATTTATTTATATGTTTTTATAAATACACTCACATAGAATTCTATTTATGATAATAAATTCATTACATAGTAATTGCTATATTATTACTAATATTATAATATAATTAAATTATATTTACATTTTTCTAAAAGTTGTATTTATATTCATCGAAACTTTTTATTTCACTATTATTAAATTTTGATAATGATAATAACAATACTAATAAAAAATATATCCATATGTTATTTATCATACTTTTGATTTAAAAATTGTTAAATATACATTTTTAAAATCTAACATTTTAAATTCTAATTTATGGTGAATAAAAATTTATTCTTAGTATATTTTAGGAAAATTATTTAAATATAGATAAAGGAAAATTTTTATAACATGAAAATTTTAATTTCTCCTTTTCCAAAATTCATGTTTTTTTGAAAAACATATAATTTTATAAAATATACTTTATGTTAAAATATATCTTATTTTGTTTTAATTCCCCAAAAATCCATTTCAAGATCACATATATAATTAATTTATTATAGATTTATTGGGCTTTTATATTCTAACCCTTAAATAAATTAAATCCCCACAATTTTATTTAGAGAATTAAAATTTCAATTTGTAATTACTTTTTTAACGATATTTTCATAATTAATTTGAATTAAATTACCCCTCATGAGTGTATTTATACTAAAACAATCCATATTTAACCAAACTCTAAAAAGTCTAAGATAATCGGTAGGATCCCTTAAAACATAAGGTCTTTTAAAAACTGGTTCTTCTATCATGACATGAATATCATAAAATCTTACATCAAGATCCAAAATAAGGGTATTTATACTCTAAATTGTTCCCTATTAATATTTACATAACCTCTAATGTTTTCTAAACCCTTATATGATACAGAATGTTATATCCTTGAGACCCATACTTCTATATCTAGTGGTGAAGGAAATTAACCACATATATATATATATTAATAAATGTGACCCAATTTCAAAACATCAAAACATATACATAAAAACAAAATATTGTATTAGATACATATATGAGGATATTATAGGTTTAGATTTTTATAGGATATTTATATATTAAAATAAATCATAATTTATACAAAATTCTATAAACTCTCTTATATATTCACTTGAGAAAGACTCTTAATCGAGGCCATTCACCAATGATCTTGTAATCATCACTATACCTATGAAAACTATATTAAATAATCTGGTGAACGAATACTTTATTATTAATGGGTTTTGAAAAAAGATGCGAAATCAATTCTATTGAAAAATATTGAAAATATTATTTCAAAAACCATTCCTTTTATATCATATGTTTTGAGGAAAATAAAACATTTTATAAAATTAATAATTTTCCATAAACTACAATATTGGGATTCTAATGTCAAAAATATGAGATTATTTTGAAATGTTTTGAAATAAAAATTTCTCTGCAAATACATTTATTTTAAAATTTTAATATCAATTAATGTAAATATGGATTTCACTTTTGATACATAAAAATATTTACTTTTGAAAATAATATCTATTTGTAGAAAATAATGATACTTCTAAAACATTAAGAAAAAATTGTGTCCATTAAGAAAATATAAGGTCTACATATAACATTAAGTGATGAATTCCCCTTTAGATTAGGGGTTCCCACCACATTAATAATCATTAAAACTAATAACTAATTGCCAAATTTAACAGAAAACATTTTTTTATTATCTCTAGGTTCTTGAAATAAATCCATTAAAAAAACCATTCAAAAAATACACCTATATGTAATTTATTTTCCCAGAGGAAATTATTACATATCTAATAATCATATCCAATGTTTCCTTAAAGGAAACATGTTCATTAAAAAATTGATGGGTAAAACATTTAAATTAAATATAAAAAAATAATTTTCATAACATATATAGAATTCCAATGATAAATATAACACATGGACGTACAATGCATGTAATAATGAATGAAATACATTAAATTAACACATTATTTTATGAATAAAATATTTTTTAACCCCTTTAATGTAACAACCCAAGCTTCTACGGTATGCTTCTCTTTGAATAATGCGATAGTGTGTGTTGTATGCAACATCGAGTTCTAACACACCACAACCAATTAAACAAGCCATTTTAAATAGTAATACCTAATTTTTGAAATTTTATAAATTTTATCTCCCAAAATGGATGTCATTTTTGGATTCGGAATATCGAATTTAGACTAGGGTGAAATTTTGGAACTTTTTGGAAAACATTTATATTTTAATGAATAGTGAAAATTACTAAATTTTAATTAAAAACAACTTTTTCAATCAAAACAATTTATATTGATAAATTATGAATTTGAGTGGTTTTAAAGTATATTTTGAATATATTCTTACCATTTAATACAATTTTGGTCATTGTACATAATTTTACAATTAAACCAGACATAAACAAGTGTCAATCTTTTGATAATTATTATCTCTTAAAAACACGCTTTTTGATTTAACAATGGAAATTAAATTTTAATTAATTTTTTCCACTTCTGTGTTTCTAATTTGGAAAAATGGATTCCATATTTTGAATCAGGATGTTCATATTGTGTAAATATGTTACTTTTTTTAGACATTTTGAATAATTACTTTGGTAAATATTTTATTTATCATGGTTAAGGGTAAATCCAGTAAATAAGGGTTAAAAAAATATTATAATAATAAAACAATTACACTAAAACGTGTCCTAACCTTATTGGGTGATACATGTCTGACCATGGGGATCTTTGGGTCGATATTTTGACCCCATGGAGCCACTTGTAAGTGATAATGACACTTTATATTAATTAAGTTAAAATAAATACAAAAATGACATAAGCATATATCTTTTAGAAAAACAATTTTTACATAGGGTTATATATGTTTGATTTTTGACTATAAATATTAATTATAAAGATAAAAAGATTTCATACATAATTAGATTTTATTTATAATTTTTAGACATTAAATAATTTAATTTATTTATGACACAATGATGATGTAGTAATTACCTAATTAATGAAAAATTAAAATAATTGATATTATAAATACAAAAATAAATTTAATTGGAGACTTTTTTTGAATTAAAATAATTTTATAGGTTAATATGACATTTTAGGATTTATTTAATTAAATTTTATTGAAGTAATCATTCTATTATAATTTTTTAAAAAATCAATTATTGAAAAGTGTCAAAATTGACAAAAAAGTGTTTTTAAAACAAATATTATATTATTAATTGATATTAAATTCCAAAAAATATACGATTCGGGAAAAAGACTTATATACTAATAGGTGTATAATTCATGGACCAATTGGTGGTCTCTTGGATGTATATTGTAAGTTTATTAACAATATAATATAAAAATTAAAAGAGACATTGTGAATGTAAAACTAATTAACTAAGAGTTAATACTTAATGATAAAGTTAATATAGTAAACCAAACTTATATAAATTATATTGGTTGAGTGGTTTTAGACCCATACCCACCTTAACCTTTAAATAATCCACTTTGGATCCATTATAAACCGAATATGAATTTATTATAAAAAAATATTTCTAGCTTTTCCAAAGGTGCCCCTCATCCCTCTTATAAAAGGGCACTCACCCTTCTCATTAACTCACACCTTAAAAGCCTTTTGGTTCGGAAAACCTCTTCCCAAATTCTCTCTCAACTTCCCTCACTTCATCCTAGAGGCCTTCCATTAGTCAGAAAGCCAACATAAGGAGCCATTTTTATTAAATCAAAAGGAAGAACCCAAAGAAGAGGTAATGATTTCACCACCATTTTTCATGTTATTTTCTTATTCCACTTATTCTTTATTTGGTATTACCATTATAAAATAATAACTCCAGTATATTATATATAATTTGATGTTATTATAAAAATTTTACAACCATATTCAATATTCTATCCATCCTTTGAACGACATGTCACCATACGTGCGTACGTACGGCTTACCGCCTCCACGTCGTGGTGTAATTGTTATTCAATAAATTATTATTTGGATGGGTATAATAATGATGTTTAATTCATGTAAATAATAAATATAACATGATAATGATTATTTATATATGATATACCATCCAATTATATATTATTTTAATATCAAAATAATGATATTGTCGCTCGTGCGTACATACGGACTACCGTCTCCACGAACACGATGAGATTCATTCTCCATCGTATCCATTCAAGTCTAAATCTCATTTGATGATTAATAATAGTATATAAGGACTTTATATCTTTCTTAAAATGAGTAAGATACAACATATCCAAGACAAACATGTCTTACGTAACAAAACATATAAAAGACAACGAGTAAGTTAACACCTGAAACAATGATAATACTAAGATATTATTAACAAATCAATGTTAAAAGATCATATGTGATATCATATTGATGTATATGATTATTGTATAATTTCATAAAAATTATTTCACCATTATATAGGAGTTTAACCTACCCCCAACCAAGTAAATGTACAAGGTAATGATTTATTTCGCAATCTCTTCAATATCCGAGGTTGTTTATACGTAATAATCTACTGGGATTTCATTATCATCCACATCCATGTTTCTTAAAAAAGTATTTCAAAACATTTTTACCATTTACAAGAATTTGGGTTAAAGTCATTTATACCCTTGTTTTACTTTTAATAAGAGTTTTATAAAGGAATCTTTCCGTCGTTTTCCAAAAAAGGTGCTTTTTAACCTTTTCAACAGAATTAAGGTAAGAATGTTTTTTTAACTTATACGGCGGGTGCGGCTATTTTCCCCCGTTATAAAATCTTCAAATCTTCCCTTACAAGCTTATAATAATATTTTAAAAGAATATGTTATATTTTATAAATATATGACTCTTAAATGATTTCAAGATAAAAAGAGATATTACTCTAAAAAGAGTATTGATTTAATCTATGTCAACATCCTTTGATGGATTTTACGCTTATTTGATGTTGATTTATTATGATACAAAACTTCTATATTGTATTGAAGGTTTTGTGATATGTTTGACTGGGGATATGATATTTTTATACCATTCATGGTCTATGGATGAAGTTTTTACATTTCATATGCTAGTTTTAATACGAATGTTTATGTTATGTTCAAACCTGTTCATATGAGGAATGCATTGGACTTAATATGTGAAGGGTGGAGCCCACTATAGCTCCTCGATGCATCGGTAGGTCTCATGAGAAAAACTAGTGTCTTGGCATATGTCCTTGAAAAAAATCTTATTTGTATTCTTGGAACGAGGCCTTGGCTATGTGGTTATGATAGTCCGACATTATGCATTCCATCATTATGAAAGTGGTTATGGATATTGCATGTGATTATTTGATTAGTAGATTATCAATGTGAATAAATAAATAGAATTATTTCATTTTATTTTTTCCATACTATGTTGAACTTCAAGTTTAAAATGCTTTTGTTTTAGTTATACATTGCCTTAAATGTTTATTCTTATTTATGAAAGTTTCTGCTATATTGTTATCCTTACTGGGCATTTGAGCTCACCCATTTAAATGTATTGTTTTTCTCAGGATGTGAATAAATAATTTATGAATGACCTGTAGGGATAGTATGTAGGGATATAAGTGTGGACTATGAAGAAAATATGTTGATGTAGTTTTCATTTTTATGATGTAATGTAAGACTTATGAATATATCTAGTGTTTCCCAGGCTACTAAACTAATCGGTCCTTCGAGACTTGATCTTTCTTGTGATCATGCCAATGTTATGTAATAAGGCACCGACTCTAGGTAACTGGGGTCAGGGCGTTATAGTTGGTATCAGAGGAAGTTTAGTGCAAACCTTGGAAGATATATTTAGATAAACTCTGATTAGATCACATAGATTTATGATGGAATTTGAAGATTAGTATAGAAGAACTTCATAGAATTTTGGTATTGTAGAGATTTTGTGAGTTTTCCGAGAAATACATCCCTGTCTGGATATGAGTAAGTAGAGGCGGCTCTGACACAGATGTACCTAGGGGTAACACTCGAAAAAACTGCTTTGAGCTAGACTCGAATGAGAACTGGTGCACGACAATGGGTCTTGTTGCACTCTTTGTTACGACACTCCCGAGGGATATGCTTAGGATAACTCTCATTTTCATTACAAATCATTATGAAGGGTTTATGAGTATATACTTCCTCAAAGAATTTTTTTATGATTATGGATTATATCCATAAATAGTTCAATTTATGTTAAGTGTTTTATAAGTATTGGATTATGTATTTTGATTCATAAAGTCATCTAGTTTATGCCATTGTTTAGAAATGGTGCCTAGTGGAAGAAATGGAAACTGTATCAATGCACGCACTACATGTAGAGATTTCTCTCCAGCTCAAGATAATTATAGTGGAGCTGGTGATGCAACTGGTGCCGATCAACTAATCACTATACTGGGACAACTCACTCAAGTTATGAATAATAAACTTACCCGTATGGAGAACCCTGATCTGCAGTGTGTAGGATCAATGTTAGATCGAATCATGAGGCAACAACCACCAACGTTCAATGGGATTACAAATCTCTTAGTAGCTGAGCAATGGATAAATTCCCAAGAGAAAATATTTCAGGCTTTGGGGAGTAGTGAAAGGGAAAAATTATCATAGCAGTTTACCGCCTCACTAGAGTTACTGATCAATGGTGGTCATTGATTCAAAATATGAAGGAAGATGATGAAGTATCAAATATGGAATGGAGGGTGTAGAAATATCTGTTTTTTGAAAAATACTTTCCACGTGACCATCGAGCGGATATGGAAAGGCAATTTCTGGGTCTGAGACAAAAGGAGGATGTTAATGTCGCAAAGTATGAGGCTATCATTACAAGGTTAGCAAGGTATGCTAGAGATTATATATGTAACCCCAGAAGTAAGATTGATCATTTATTTGATGGGTTAAAACCATTTCTCCATCGAGCATCAGTCTCACAATCATTTTCATCGTACGAAGACATTGTCTCGTGTTTTATCAAGGCTGAAAAGGAATTCTCTAAGTCTTATGACTTTAAAGAAAAGAAAGAGAAGAAGAGATCTACTGATCATTCTGGGAATGGAAATAATGGGAAGAAGGGAATGGTTGAATATCCATCATGTGGTAAATGTGGGATGAAACACCATGGTACTTGCTTAAAGGGAATGGGTATCTGTTACAAGTGTGGTGAAAAAGGCCACCAATCTCGTTATTGAAAATGGAATAAGAAGGCTACCAATGTTCAGTGCTACAATTGCAGGGAGATGGGACATTATGAAAATGAATGTCCTAAGTGTCAAGGTAACTTACCTCAGAAAAGGCCAAGGGATCAAGGCCAAGATTATGCTATCACTACTGCTGATGTAGAAGCTCCGAAAGTTGTGGTGGCAGGTAATTTAATGGTTTCCTCAAGTTTAGAAAATGCATTATTTGATTCTGGATCATCGCATTGTTTCACATATTCCCAGTTTGCTAAGAAAATTAGACATTTCCAATTTGATTTAACAAGGGAGTTTTCAGTTAAAACTCCTAAGGGAAGTATCATTGCAACACAGTTTTGTGAATCAGTCCCCATTAGAGCACATAAATGTTCTTTATTTGCTGACCTCGTCGTCATACCTATTCTTGAGTTTGATATAATCCTCGGTATGAATTGGATTTCAGACTATGATGCGAAGATTTATTCTAAGAAGAAGGAGATTACGATTTTTGATGATGATGATAAGGAACACTTTATCTTTAGAGCAGAATCGTCACCACCTAATTTTTTTCTAGATCCACCCCCAGTAGCTCAACTAAATTCAATTATTGGGGAGGAAGAGAATGAAATGACTGTGGGTGAGGAATGGAATGTTCAAATAGAGTATGTACCTATTGTGAAAGAATATTTAGATGTATTTCCAAGAAGATTTACCTGGACATCCTCCAGAATGAGAAGTTGAGTTTTCCATTGATTTAATTTCTGGATGAAGGCCTACAACGAAGTCCCTTATAGAATGGCCACTGTGGAATTATTCGAACTAAAGAAACAAATAGAGGAATTGAGTAATAAGGGATTTATTATCCCTAGTGTTTCTCCATGGGTAGCCCCTGTTCTTTTTGTTAAAAAGAAAGATGGATCTATGAAGTTATGTATCGACTACAGAGATATCAATGCTATAACAATAAAGAACAAGTATCTCATACCTTGAATTGATGATTTATTTGACCAAATGCATGGAGCTCAATACTTTTCAAAGATTGACCTTCGATCTAGATACCATAAGTTGTGTGTGATGAAGGAAGACATTCCAGAGACAACATTTCTAACTAGGTACGGACATTACGAGTTTACAGTAATGCCTTTTGGATTGACTAATACACCCTCTGTATTCATGGATCTGAGGAATAGAGTTTTCAAGGAATATCTCGATGAATTTGTGGTGGTATTTATTGATGATATCTTGGTATACTTCAAAAGCAACAAAGATCATGAAAAACACTTGTGCATTATCTCGAAGACTCTGAGAAGACATGAATTATATGGGAAGTTTAGCAAGTGTGAATTCTGGATTCAGGAGATTTCTTTTCTTGTCCATATTGTCTCTAAAGATGGAATCTCTATTGATCCTTCTACGACCAAGGCAATCCAAGAATGTCCAGCACCAACGAGTATAACTAAGGTAAGTAGTTTAATTGGTTTAGCAGGTTATTATCAATGTTTTGTCCAGAATGTTTCCCGATTGGCTATCCCATTAACAAAACTCACATGTAAAGGGGTTAAATTTGTTTGGCCAAAGAGTGTGAAAAATGTTTCGAATAACTAAATATAAGATTAGTCAATGCTCTTATATTGACTCTACCATCGGGGAATGATGGGTTCTTTATTTATAGTGATGCATCGAAGAAAGGACTTAGTTGTGTCCTTATGCAGAATGATAGGGTTATTGGCTATGCATCACGACAGTTGAAAACTCTTGAACAAAACTATCCTTCTCATGATCTCTAGTTTGCAGCTATGATATTCTTGTTGAAGATATGGAGGCACTACCTCTATAGTAAAAAATGTGAGATTTATACTGATCATAAGAGTTTGGTGTATATTTTCTCACAAAAAGAACTCAACATGAGGAAAAGGAGATGGCTTGAATTACTCAAGGATTATGATTGTACGATACACTACCACCCGGGGAATGAAAACAAGGTGGCAGAAGCACTGAGCAGAAAAGATCATGGAGTTTTGAACAATATGAGAATTTAAAGGGATCCAATTTTCATGGATCTAGTGAAGATGGACATGGGAATAACCAGGGGAGGTGAAACATCAAAGATCTTTCAAATGGTTCCCAAACCATCTTTACTAGAAAGGATTAATATTTCTCAAACTGATGATGAATAATTTCAAAAGAAGATTAAAGCTGTGAATGATGGGAGATTGAGAGACTTTGTGTATGAAGAAGGAATTTTGAAATTCGGGAAGAGACTATGTGTTACTGATATACCTGATCTAAAAAGATAATTTCTGGATATTCTCATAGTTCCAATTTCTCTATACACACTGGGAGCACAAAAATATATAGAAATTTGAAGGAACATTTTTGGTGGGACAATATGAAGAGGGAAATTTCTGATTTTGTGTCAAGATGTATGGCTTGTCAACAAGTGAGAGCTGGAAGGCAACATCTTGGAGGATTCATGCAACATCTTCCCATACCAGAGTGTAAATGGGATAATATTATGATGGAATTTGTCATGGGGCTACCAAAGACTCTTAGAAGGAACGATGCAATATGGGTTATTGTTGATCGTCTTACCAAGTCAGCACATTTTCTTGCTATAAGAGAAGATCTACCACTGGAATGTCTAGGAAGACTATATATTAATGAAGTTATGAGACTTCATGGAGTACCCCTATCGATTGTTTCTGATTGTGATCCCAATTTTACTTCATGATTCTGGAAGAGTCTTCAGAAATCCCTGGATACTGAACTTCATTTGAGCACTTCCTACCACCCTCAGACAGACGGACAATCAGAACGGACTATTGAAACCTTAGAAGACATGTCGAGATTTTTCTCACATGACATCCAAGGTATGTGGGATCATTATTTACCTTTGGTAGAATTTTCTTATAACAATAGCTTCCATTTGAGTATTCAGATGGCACCATATGAAGCGTTATATGGAAAGAGATGTCGCACACCAACCTTTTGGGATGATGTTGGTGAAAGAAAACTTGTAGGTATAGAACTGGTGGAGGAAATGATGGGAAAGGTGAAGGTAATCCAAAATCACATCAAAGCAGCTCAGAGTAGGCAGAAGAGCTATGCCGATAATCGAAGGAAGGATTTGGAATTTCAAGTCGGTGATCATGTTTTCCTAAATGTATCTCTATGGAAGGGAGTCATACGTTTTGGTAAGAAAGGTAAATTGAGTCCCAGGTACATCAGACCTTTCTAAATTCTAGAACTAATTAGGGATGTAGCTTAACGATTGGCAATGCCGCCAAGTCTCTCCAAAGTTCACGATGTGTTCCATGTATCTCTATTGAGGAAATACATGCCTGACCCAAGACATGTACTCACCTATGAATAATTAGAAATGGAACCTGATCTGTCTTATTGGGAAGATCCTGTCAGGATTCTTGATACGAGAGAACAAGAACTGAGAAACCGGATGACTCGTCTGGTAAAAGTCTTGTGGAGAAACCATAAGATGGAAGATGCAACGTGGGAACCCGAGGAACTAATGATGAAGAACAACCCGAGTCATTTCATGCGTTATTATTATATAATTTTCAAGGAAAAAATTATTTTAAGGAGGGGAGAATGTAACACCCCAAGCTTTTATGTTAGGCTTCTCTTTGAATTATGTGATAGCTTGTGTTGTACGCAACATCGAGTTCTAACACAGCACAACCAATCAAACTAGCCGTCATGAATAGTAGTACCTACTTTTTGAAATTTTATAAATTTTATCTCTCAAAATAGACTTCCTTTTTGGATTCGGAATATCGAATTTAGCCTAGGGTGAAACTTCGGAACTTTTCGGATAACATTTATATTTTCATGAATAGTAAAAATTACTAAATTTTAATTAAAAACAACTTGTTCAATCAAAATAATTTATATTGATAAATTAGGAATTTGAGTGGTTTTAAAGTATATTTAGAATATATTTTTACCATTTAATACAATGTTGGTCATTGTACATAATTTTACAATTAATCCGGACATAAACAAGTGTCAATCTTTTGATAATTATTATCTCTTAAAAACACGCTTTTTGTTCTAACAACGAAAATTAATTTTAAATTAATTTTTGCCACTTAGGTGTTTTGAATTTGGAAAAATGGATTGAATATTTTGAATCAGGATGTTCATATTGTGTAAATAGGTAAATTTTATTTTTAGACATTTTGAATAATTACTTCGGTAAATATTTTATTTACCATGGTTATGGGTAAACTCGGTAAATAAGGGTTTAAAAAAATGTTATAATAATAAAAAATTACCCTAAAACGTGTCCTAACCTTATTGGTTGATACATATCCAGAAATGGGCACCTTTGGGTTGCTTTTTGGACCCCATGGATCCACTTGTACATGATAATGACACTTTATAATAATTAAGTGAAAATAAATACAAAAATGACATAAGCATATATCGTTTATCAAAACAATTTTTACATAGGGTTATATATGTTGTATTTTAGACTATAAATATTCATTAGAAAGATAAAAAGATTTAATACATAATTATATTTTATTTATAATTTTTAGACATTAAATAAGTTAATTTTTTTATGACACAATGATGATGCAGTAATTACCTAATTAATGAACAATTAGAATAATTGATATTATAAATACCGGAATAAATATAATGAGACTTTTTATGACTTAAAAAATTTTTATATGTTACTATGGCATGTTATAATTGATTTAATTAACTTTTTTTGGAATTAATAATTATGTTATGATTTTAAAAAAAATCAATTTTTGAATAGTGTCAAAATTGACATAAAAGAGCTTTTAAAACAAATATTATATTATTAATTGATATTAAATTCATAAAAATATATGGTTCTGCCAAGTGACTTATATCATGATAGGTGTATCATTAATGGACCAATTGGGGGTCTATTGTATGTATATAGTATGTTTATTAACCATATAATATAAAAATAAAAGGAGACATTGTAAAAGTGAAACTAATTAACTAAGAGTTAATACTTAAAGATAAGGTTAATATAGTAACCCAAACAAGTCTAAATTCTATTGGTTGAGTGGTTTTATACCCATACCCACCTTAAACTTTAAATTATCTACTTTGGAGCCATTAGAAACCAAATATGAATTTATTATAAAATAATATTTCTAGCTTTTCCAAAGGTGCCCCTCACCCCTCTTATAAAAGGGAACTCTCCCTTCTCATTAACTCACACCTTCAAAGCCTTTTTCTTCTTCCAAACTCTGCCCAAATACTCTCTCAACTTCCCTCAACTCATCCTAGATGCATTACTTTAGTCATAATGCCAACGTAAAGAGCCCTTTTTCTCAAATCAAAAGGAAGAACCCGAAGAAGAGGTAATGATTTCACCACCCTTTTTCAAGTTCCTTTCTTCTTCCACTTCTTCTTTCTTTGTTATTACCATTATAAAATAATAAATCCAGTATGTTATATATAATTTTATGTTATTATAAACATTTTACAACCATATTCAGTATTCTATCCATCCTTTTAATGACATGTCACCATACGTGTGTACGTACGGCTTACCATCTCCACGTCGTGGGGTAATTGTTATTCAATAAATTATTATTTTGATGGGTATAATAATGATGTGTAATTCATTTAAATAATAAATATAACATGATAATTATTCTGTATATATATTATACCATCCAATTATATGTTATTTTAATTTGAAAAGAATGATATTGTGGCTCGTGCTTACGTACGGACTACCGTCCCCACGAACGCGATGAGATTCATTCTCCATCGTATCTATTCAAGTATAAATCTCATTTTATAATTAATAATAGTATATAAGGACACGATATAATTCTGTATATGAATAAGATACAACCTATCCATGACAAATACATCTTACGTAACAAAACATATAAAAGAAAATAGGTAAGTTAACACCCGAAACAATGATAATACTAAGATATTATTAACAAATCAATGTTAAGAGATCATATGTGATATCATATTGATGTATATTATTATTTTAATATTTAATTACAATTATTTCACTATTATACTGGAGTTTAACCTACCCCCTACAATGTAAAAGTACAAGGTAAGGGTTTATTTCGCAATCTCTTCATTATCCGTGGTTGTTTATACGTAATGATCTACTGGGATTTCTTTATCATCCACATCCATGTTTCTTAAAAATTAATTTCAAAACATTTTTACCATTTACATGAATATGGGTTAATGCCATTTATACCCTTGTTTGAATTTTAATAAGAGGTTTAGAAAGGAATCTTTCCGTCGTTTTCCAAACAAGGTGCTTTTTAACCTTTTCGACAGAATTAAGGTAAAAATGTTTTTTTAACTTATACGGCGGGTGTGGATATTTTCCACCATTATAAAATCTTCGAATCTTCCCTTACAAGATTATAATAATATTTTCAAAAAAAGTGTTTGATTTTATAAATATATGACTCTTCAATGATTTCAAAATAAAAAGAGATATTACTCTAAAAAGAGTATTGATTTCATCTATGTCAACATCCTTTAATAGATTTTACACTTATTTGTAGTTGATTTATTTTAATAAAAAAATTCTATATTTTATTGAAGGTTTTGTGATATGTTTGACTGTGGATGTGCTATTTTTATACCATTCAAGGATTATGGATGAAGTTTTTACATTTCGTATTCTACATTTAATACGAATGTTTATGTTTTGTTTAAACCTATTCATATGAGGAATGCATTGGACTTAATGTGTGACGGGTGGAGCCCGCTATAGCTCCTCGATGCATCGGTAGTTCTCATGAGACAAACTAGTGTCTTGGCATAAGGCCTTGAGAAAATTTTATTTGTATTCTTGGAAAGAGGCCTTGGATATGTGGTTATGATAGTATGGGATTATGAATTCCATCATTATGAAAGTGGTTACAGATATTTCATGTGATTATTAGATTAGTAGAATATCCCTGTGATTAATTAAATGGAATTATTTCATTTTATTTTTGGCATACTATGTTGAAGTTCATGTATAAAAGGCTTTTTTTTAGTTATACATTGCCTTAAATGTTTATTCTTATTTATTAATGTTTCCGCTATATTGTTATCCTTACTGGGCATTTGAGCTCACCCCTTTCAATGTTTTATTTTTACCAGGATGTGAAGAATTAATTTATTAATGTCCTGCAGGGATAGTATGTATTGATATGAGTGTGGACTATGAAGAAAATATGTTTTTTTAGTTTTCATTTTTATGATGTAATATAAGACTTATGAATATATCCAGTGTTTCCAAGGATACTAAACTAATCGTTCTTTCGAGACTTGATCTTTCTTGTGATCATGCCAATGTTATGTACTAATGCACCGACTCTGGGTAAATAGGGTCGGGGCGTTTCATTGAATCCCTCCTTAAAGTAATAAAACAAAAATCCCAAATAATATTTGAAAACTTTTAAATAGAAATATAATAATTTAAATTTAAAAAAATGATAACTTTTATGGAACGTATTTTAAATAAAATTATTAATATAATTTCCCACGCAAAGATGGTATAATAATAAATTTCACATATAATAATAGTTTTTCCTTGAAATCATAAAAATAGTCATTTAAACTCATATCGCATTTTATGAAATCATTTTTGAAAATAAAAAAAAATTAATTTTCTATAGTATAAGAAAAAGGGTTTCATCCCAAATTCATAAAACAAAATTTAATATTTTTTTCCCATACACAAAAAACGGTTTTAAAATATAAAAATTTAATAAAATCATTTTTCCGTTACCAATACCCTTCCTTTGAAATGAATTCCTACTAATGAAAATTAGTTTTCTCAAAGGTAGACTCTAAATGTTGGAATTTATTTCATTCTCACCTTTTATCTATCACTTGAACTTTCACGAATAAAAAAATGGATCTATAAAAAAACATAAGGAAATATTTTATTTAAATGAACATCTTTTAATGAATATTTTTATATTAACATTAATAATATTAATGAATAGTACCTCTTTTACATAATACTATAGATTTGAAAAATTGTCATTTACATCAATCATTATATGGAATAATATTTATATTACTATCTTACTTTTATAAAACCACACTACTCAATACTCAAAATTATTAAAATCTCTTAATAATCAATAATCCTACAAAATCAAATATATCCTGGAAGTTAAGCTTATATGGAATACTTAACACACTGATGAATAAAACATGGTTCCATAAATATTGATGTTTCTATTTGTACTGCGTTTCTAAAATATTGATACTTTTTTCCAAAAAAAATGATATATATATTAATAATATTATAACATATTAAATATACAAAATCATTGATCCTTATTTAAATATTTAATTTGAGGAAGAAGAAGACACAATACAGTAGCTCTAAATTTTAGAGTTCAAAAACTTTTACGTGCCTTTAATCTCCCATTTATGTATCTTTTGAAAGATGAAATTACCCTTATATAGATGTTTTATACCCTTACCCTTAAGTGAATTTAGTATATATTTTCATTATAAAATCATTCCCTTATGTGGATCTAGAGTTACTAGTTTTACACTTACACATTTTTTGATTAAGGAAGTCTAACCTTATGAAGTTATGATTTATCATTACATGAGGTTATCGAACCATTATGTGAGGTGGTTATACCCTTTCATGACAAGAAGGATACCCTTGTATAATATGTTGGCATAGAGGAATGTAATTATGAATGAGTTGGAGTAACCTTATATAAAAATCCAAAGGAAAGCTGTCTAGATGTTCTCTTGGTGTTGGTGCTACGAGAACCTAAGAGTAAATAAAACATGAGACCTTTTCTTTCGGAGTGAGTGGGAGAGGTTCCTATACTCCTCTGTTGCGTAGCTGGTCAACCTCGACATGCTTGGGTACAACATGAGTGAGTATCTAGAGTCTTGCATTCAAAGGAATCAAGGGACAAGAGAATCATATCAATGGTGTAAAGCTCTGAAATAGGAATTGTTCTAGGTTTTATGGGAGGAGAAGAATTCAAAGTGAAATATGAGGGAAAATTTTGTTTTTGGGAGTTAGGGAAACTTGGACACACTGGAAGCTGAGTATAGAACACTCCCTAGAGGAAGGGGGAGTTAGGGTCTATTAAGATGTCAATATCCATGATATGGGAGGGGATTATCTTGGGTATGTTCTACTTGAATGGGATGTTGGGTCAGGTGGAATGCTCCCATTAAGGGGTTGAAGCTCAACATTGAAAGATCATGTATGCATGTCCTCATGCATGAAAGAAGCCTGGTCTGTGATAGTAACAGTTATGTCATATTCGACTTCAACATATTATTTTTCCCAAAGAATGATGTGCGTGTAGAGTCAAGGTCCTTACATAGTGGCATCTTGTTGTGTGACATATATGGAAACAAGATATTTTTGGTGGAGTTTGATTCCAAACTTAGGAAGAGCTTGTTTCATCAATACCAAGGCTAAACCATGAGATCTTGTGTACAGCCTTAGGGATTGCAGGGGAGGACCAGTGATGGTGCTAAGATCAGACACACCCTTAGGAAAGATTAACTAGCGGCGAACGATCTGGCCAGTCATACAACTTATAAGGACTACATTGTTTGTTATCATAACTTAATGTCCCTCCCCTCTTCATGAAAGTGTTTTACATGCTGTGATGAATCTGGACTTCACCACTATCTCCCCCATGACTTCATGTTTGACATTTTTCTATTAGAAGAAAATCAAAAGATTATTTTTTTTAGCTTTGGGTACCTTTACATGAGGCTTGTGACATACCTTAATTATTTGAGGACTTAGGCAAGTTACCCATATGTAGCACAGAGTGATACCATTACATGATGAAATAATTTTTTGTATACCATTATGAAACATTCAAATTAGAGTGATTCTCATTCATGAGATCCAGAATCACCTTTAAATGAACAAAATGACCCTTATGAAGAAATATATTTCTATTTATGTAGTGTTCAAAACATCGACATTATATTTATATAGATTTAACATCTATACTAAATAAGTATTAAATTGTAATTCTGTTAAAAATTTTATAAAACATTATTATTAATATATTCTATTCATTATATTGATATATTGATTAAAATAATAATATAATTTCAATAAAATTATTTTTTAAATTTTGGTAAAAATTAATCATTTTTATTTCAAAAATAAATTTATTTCTATGTTCTTATAATTATACTTTTTAGAATTTTATTTACAATAATATATTATATTGAAAATTAATGTGATACTACTATTAAAATTTTAATATAATATCATCATAGTAATGTTGTATTGAGAATACTATATATAATCATCTACAAAAATTATTCGACTATTAATATATTTTTACATTAATCATATAAATATTGAATAACATTATATCCTTATGTTTAAAATTATCCTTTCGATTTTAGAATATAAACTAATTATGGTTATGTATAAATTTTCAAAAGATGACATATTAAATTTATATATTTTTTTATTAAAAATATATATGTATTATATAATATAAAATGATAGAAATATAGATAAAAAATAATTTTTATAGATGAATATATATAATTTACTAATTCAATAATTTGTGTTGTTTATAGAAAATCATTTAATTTAATAAAAGAAAATTTACATTAAAATTTATCCAAATTTATTTTAATTAGGAAAAAACCATCTAATAATAATTAATAGAAAATAAAATTATAAAATAAATATTGAGTTGGTATAGCTAGTATCCAGATATGGATGTATTTTCTAAGAAATATCGCACACTTTTACATTACAAAAATAAGGGATGGGTTTCCCACCACAAAAATGATTGGGTTTTAAAAGGGTTTTGGTAAGCATTGAATTAAAATAATATGTGAGTGGAATAAACATATATGCTTTTAAGTACCTTAAATTTCATGCATAATATGTTAATATTATTCCATAAAAGTGTTTGAACTACAGAAAATGAAAAATGTGTTGAATATAATATGAGTGTCAAATGATGATAATTTTGATAAAAATCTTTACATTTGTATTGGGTAGCATATCAATCATAACCCTTAAAAGAGAATGATTAATTCTCTTAAAAAAATTCCTTGAATACAAAATTTTCATGATTTAATATCTGAAATAGGTATTACATGCACCACAAGAATTAAATTAAGAGCATAATATATAACTTGAATCAGGGAAAGGAATTTGAGATAAAAACCCCTTAATTTATATCCCAACATCCATTATTATAATTTGAACTACCATATAATAAGAATAATTATATGAATAAAATAATTTATAACCTAAATAAGAACCTCTTTAACTAATATTATACATACATAGTCATTCTCTAAAATACATTTCACCATTTTCAACATCATGTGATTATAATTTTGATCGTTTGTACTAGATTCATAATTACAGTTTGTGAATTCATTATTAATTATAATTACATTACTAATAGTATGTTAAATTAACTATTAGTGAATTATTATCAATATTCATGATGTTTAAAAATATGTAACTTATTTACTCTTTATCTATGAAACTGAATCTATAATAAGCAAGTATTAGTGATTATGGTCAATTGAAGAGGGTTTTACATTGATAAATTCAATATTGATATAAAATGTATATAATAAAAATATAATAATTATTTATGAATTTTAATCAAATTATACCAATAATTATGTTCCCACTGTTATTCATTATATAAAATTCATATTATTTTTGAAGATGGTGGTAAAACCGACCAAAACAAAAAAATACACAAATTTAATGATTATTTAGAAGGGTTTTTTGAATAATATAATTATAAAAGATTCATAATGATATTATTTAGTGTGAAATATTATAAATATAATAGAATTATTTTCAAAGGTTATGAATATGAAAATATTACATAATTCGAGTAAATAATTTTCCTCTTAACAAGGCTGTTTTAATGGATTGAATTTATATTTATCATTTACTGATCACATCATTAACAGGTTCATGAATATATAATACCAAAACCATAATTGTATCATAAAATTATTATCTACACATTAAAGCTATTTTATGAACAAAAAAGTATGGCTATAGATGAAAATTTAATTTTATTGACTCGTGGTAGTAGTAGTCTTCACATACAAACGAATGCTGATTTTATTTTATGTAATAGATGGAATGATTGACTAAGCATTTATAATTACTCTATTATAGCTATTGTAAAGTATATAATTGATCCTATTATCATTCTATTGTTGTTTCTATAATAAATTTTGATGAATCTAGTTAAGAATAAAATTTTTGTATTTGATGATACTCTTGTTGGGGACATGAATAATCCTTGGAATTGAAGTCCCTATGATAAATAACATGGAATATATTATTTTTAGAATGAAATAGGGTTCTAGGAGGAGAAAAAATTCTCATATTTCAGGAGAAATTATAATGATATGTGAATTTTGAGGTGGTTTGAGTGTCACCCTTTTATATTTGATGTAAATAGAAGTTCCATGAGTAACCCTTACATTTGTAATAATGTAAAGCTACTATTTAAGGGTTAATGTGGAAAAAATGGACTAAATAGATGCTGAATGTGATTTTGTATTCAAAATTACCTCATATAACCGTATTTTATACAACCTTTAATGTTTTATGGATTTAAAATTTTAATATTTTAACCTTTTAACTAATTTAATTTTTCCTTGGTAAATATTTTTTTACCTTAAGAATAAATTTTAAAGAAAAAAATTATGATTTAACATTCATATATATTTTTATACATATTATTTAAATTTTTATTAATTTTTTTAAAAAATAAAATGTCAAAACATTTGAAATTTTATTTTTAAAATATACACACTTAATCCCATATAAATAGGTTTCAAAAAAATTACATCATTAAGAATTAAATTTATATATTTTATAAAATTACTCCTGTTACTTATTTTGGCAATATCCCATGATTTTATAGATTGAATTTATTGTTTACATTGCATAGAATATAGAAGTTAAATGAACTCAAAAATTTTATTATGTTAACGTGACCATTATAAACTAGACACTAAATGGGAATTATGAAATATATTAATCACATTTTAAAATATAAAATTGTAAATTTTATTATTTATATGTTAATTAATGCTTAGTGATTATGCACCAAATTTTTAGTAATGTAATTTTTTTCTTAAAATATATGTTCTCTTAAAGAAGTGATTTATATCTCATTCTGTGAAGAAATATTCATAAATGATTTTTGAATATTTTATAAAATTTATTTGAGAAAATTAACATCACTTTGTGATTAATAATGTCAAAAACAATCTTAGGATGAATTCTTGAGAAACTTTTGAAAAGTATAATTTTTCTTTGAAAATTGAAAAATAATGATTTTTTTAGAAATAGTAATTTCCTGTTCATTTTCATAGTGAATGATAAAATGTTATAAAAAATGACCCAGTGCACAATTAAAATACATGATCGAAAACTAAATTAATAAAAATGTATCAAAGATCTAAAATCCATCCACTGGTCAAATTAAATACATTATCCACTACTCAAAAAAATTACCTGATCCAACTTTCAAAATCTTGAAAATGAATGAAAAATTATTTTGATCATGGAGAAATAAAATTCATGACGTATCCTACCTTTGAAATAAAATTTTTTCTCCATGATTATTGAAATTTGAGAATTGAAATTCTGACTGTCCAAATTAAAGATATTGTTTTCAACTATGGGAGCATAACAAAATATTTACCTAAAATATTTTATTTTTGAAAAAATGGGTGAGTTATGTAACCACAACACATATTTATAACATTATCTGGTGTGTTGTCAGGTAGATTGTTTTCATTCATGTCCTTGTTAGAGAAATTCCTCCATTAGTTGTGTTAGTTGTCACTACAATGGATCCCATATTATGGATGTCGTGTTCACATTGATTTTGATCCTAGTAGCTATAAATATAGGTGAAGAAAAAGAAACTGGAAATGTAGTTAAGTGTACCTGGGATAGTTATTTAACCCCAAAAAATGTGAAAAATGAATTTAAAATAACAACATTTTCGTGTTCAAATTTTTTCAAAATTGATTTTAGAATATTTGTAATCTATAATTATTGTATATATTATAGAGGAAATAAAATTTTATAAATTAATATGAAAAATTATAGAATCATTAATTATTTTAAATTACCTTGCAATTACATCATGAAATATTAGTCAATTTTTTAAATCTCTTAGTTTAAGTTTATCTATATATGAGGATGCAGTTCAATTGAATGGCTTGTTGTAGCTTCAGAGTCTCGAGAAATTCTTACACATTGGTGGACCGCATAATCAACATCAAACACAACCAAAATATTTTTCTACATAATGAAATTAATTAAATGATTGCGTATTAGATAATAATGATAAATGAATTCATTTATGCATAATTATGTGTGATTAATAGTTTACAATAGGGAAGAAGAAATGGAATATATGTTATTATCCTAGAGGAAATTCAAATGAAATGAAATTTTGTTGGTATTATTAGTTAAAAATATGTCTTGAAAATAACATACAATAAAGATAGAAAACACATAATTGAGTAAAGGAAATATTTTTAGTTGTTGTAACAAAGCCAACATTAGTGTTGAAAGTTTATCCTAATGATCTAGTGCTTTTATGTTCTTATAATGCAAGGATAAAATGAATATTACAACAATGTTGTCTTTGTTTTATAATTAATTTATATTTTCAAAGTGAAAACAATAATATTTAATGCATGAACTTGTATCTACCTCTAATTAATTGTGTAATTATGGAGAAGTCATGAGCTAAACATGTTATGCATGTAGCTAATTTATTTTTCACAATTCTATGTGTGGACTAGATTTTAATGTCCACAAGTTTATACAACTACCTAAATTTTATGTCCATAATATTGTTCATGGAGTTGGTTTCGTGACAATTATTTTATAAACGTTCACGGTTTCATGTCCAAAACATAATGAGTGAATTTTTTTCTATTTATACTTGTTCATAATGTTATAGGTTTTTTTTATTCCACAAGTTTTCGTTTCATATCAATGTTATGCTCTTTTGTATTATGATCTTTGATTCTTTCACGAATCATGACTTATGAACATCAATGATTTTTTAGGACTCATTATAATTATCCTTGAATATGTATGGTATAATTTCCAATGGTTATGTTCATATTCTTATTCCATTATGCTTATTTTATGATTAATATCTCCCTTGTTTTCCCTTAATGAGAATCTATGCTCACTGTTTTCTTATGTTAATTTTACACAGGATATGAACTAGGGTATTAAGTACGACATGACAAAATGGGATCTAGTTATCAATTAATATTCTATAGATTGTGTATATGATTTATGAACAATTTTTTTGGTTCTTAAGTTTACAAAGACACTAAACCCACACTTCCCTAGAGTGGTTTGGTTATGTTATGGAATAAATATTCATATATATAGATGTAATATATTTTTATGAAAATAGTGGTTTCTTATATATATAATGACATAAATTGATTTATTATAAAAAAAATAAAAGTCATGAGTCATTAATGGGAATCCAAACCCTAATAACACTTCGAAAATACATTTTTAAAATAAAATAAAAATTTATTTTTTATCCATGTAACATTTTAAGATGTTATAATAATACTAGAAATTGGATTTATATGATAATATATTATTTTAAAATGCGTATATTTATTCATTAAATTCATATTTTGTTACTTAAATGTTTTTTTAATATTATATGAGATTTTTATATAATGATAAATTCATAGATATTTTAAGTACTAAAAAAATATACTTTCTAACTATAGACAAATATATTCAGGGGAAAAAAGTTATACTAAGATAATTCTGGTATTCTAAATTCAGAAATAAAGATAATTTGGTCAATTTCATTTTCTAAAATTTGAATTTGAAATAATTTCATGAATAAAATATCTTTTTGAGTTTGTATTGGGTGATATTTTGTGATATGGTGTTTACATGGTACATTCTGATATCAATTATTGAATATAAAAAATAAGTAGGAAGATTATGGTTGTTGGGTTAATTAAATATGTTATGCCATTGAATCATAATTTCAGTTTGAAGAAGGAGGGAAAGTGTTCGCATTATGTTAAACTAGCTCACATTGAGAGGATGATCCTAGAATACCTGAAGGTGTATGTGAAACACCAAGGATATTCGGTATCTAGTATAAATGTTGTACAATAAAATAAGTTATTTTTAAGTGTATATAATAAAAAATCATATTTATTATATAATAGTAGATTTAAAAAATAAGGAATAATTTATAGATAGAGATGGAAATTTTTCTTCTAACAATGAATCCAAGGGTCATTACATTGAGGATTTTGGTGATAATTACTACTCATATCTCAAATAATAAAGAATAAGTATTTTATCACATTTTATTTCACTTATATGATAAGATTTTGATTGTAAATAATATTTTTTAAATTAAATGAGGTGATTAATTTTTACATGGTTTTTAATTTAAAAAAATATATAACATTCTTGAAGAGTTGGTTAGGATTAAATGATTTTTATTTATGCTCAAATAATTTATACAAGTTATATATTAATATATGAAGGAAAGGGTTCCCAAAACCCGAAAACAAAATATTTTTTACATGATATTCTTCTCAAAAATATTAGTCCACACACAAAGAATACCATGAGAGATATGGTACATAATTTTTGATTTTTTTTAATATTTACTTAAAGGAAATATGATTCATTTTTTATCAAAAAATTATTTTCATCTTAGAAATATATGTTATAAAATATATTATCTCTTAGAGGATATTTGGATTATGTTTAAACATAAATAATTATAATATATAATAAATATAGGAATATATCAGTTTGATTCAATGTTAGTTTCTTTTTATATCTGAAAATATTTGGGGATATATTGGTTTAAAATAATGATATTGTATATAAGTTTATTTAATTTTTTTACCAAAACTGAAGAAAATTTTAATTGGAACTAGTCTAAAGATGATCATGGGATTTTAAAGTGTTCTAAGTATTTACGGGAAAAAATTATTATCATTATAATAATTGATTTTATAAATTAAAGAATTTTAAATATTATGTTCAATGTGTTTAACACTATTTTTATGAATCATTAAATCACCATTCTTAAAACAGGCCTTAGTAATTGATGTACGCCCATTAAAGTAGTTTAGTGTGAGGAATTATCATGTGGTCATATATAGATATGGAAGGAAATAAATATTGATACAATGAGTTTAACAAAACCATTAATGTATATAAAACATGAAGACATTATGGAGACTTATAATATGGGATATGAAAATATTATAGATTATAAATAGGTTTTTAGTTTTCATAAATGTGATTAATAATTTATAGAGTGTCATATTATATAAATGAAACTTATTTTTAATCATTATTTCATATTGGAAATATATATTAAATGAAATATAAAAATAATTATCCTATAAATTTAGGACATAGAGTTATCTCTAAATGACAGTCATAGTATTTATTACCTAACACCATTGACAAAACCTCTATGAAATGAAATAGGGACGAGATTGTTCCATAAGTCCCAACTCTACTAGGGCATTTGTTGAGAACAAGCAAAAAATGTATAGAATATTGTAATGGGGAGAATTACCATTATATATATATATCCTATGAACATAATATGAAATCCACCAATCAATGCCACAGAATAAAATAAATAAAACATCCAAAAAGAAACCGTAATATATTTTATTTTATAAAATACATGTTTCTAGAATGAAATACCAAAATGGAAATTTAGGCAGTAACTTTGATAAAATCTTATGATCTGTGTTATGAAATAGTGAGGCCAAAATAGATCATCAAACACAACATGAAAACTTAAAATACTGTTTCTAGATATGAAAATGTGTGATAATAACTTATACACGTGGTTTGATACTATTCTACAAATCTCATTTAAATGTGGAATAAGTGTGCCAGTTCATTAAGGAATATATATTATAATAAAAAATAATGTAATTAATACATTATCACTCATTTTAAATAACTTTCTGTCACCCAATAACACATTAAATTATAATAACATAATTGAAACTATTTAGTGAAAATAGAACACCACACCAATTCCCCCACTATTTTTTTCTTTCAACCCAATTGATAAATCTCATAGTGCTGTCATACCTTCCATATCATCAGAAGTATATATATTTATAATATATATTTCAAGTAATTTATATTTTGGGTTGGACCATAATTATAACTTCCTCAATATGTGTAAGGTCAGGCAAACCTATTTTCTCCAGTCCTAATAATCAAGTATCCTCTAATATTAGTAGAAATGTTTCACTAACTATAGAGATTCAGACATGGTCCAATGTACACATTTTCCATAGTCTACATCCATAACCATATAACCAAAACTATCACAATATGTAATCATGAGCATGGTTTATATAAAAAATGTGCACTTATTCTACCATGACTGACTCCCACAATATATCATTACCACAACAATACCACACTATAATGAGTGATTGGGGAATTGAGAGGATCTCTCATTTTCCCATCAACAATGTGGATATTTTGAGAAAAAAATATGGAACAATAAAACACTTGTGTGTTGATATGGTCATCCAAAATAGGTGGTGTGAGTATGAAATTACAATAAAATAAAAGTATAATAAGGCCAAACATGATTCCAACCTAACATTTTTATAAAAACAACAATAATATTTCCATATGAATCAACAAAATTTCACAAACTTTTACAAAAAACTACCATTACCACTACATCAACAACCATCACACTTTCCCACAAGAATAACCATAATTAGAATTCACATTTTACCATTTTTAATCATGAATAAATATAAATACATATTTACCATTTTCCATCCATGTAACATTTTTTAGTCCATTAGATTCTTTATTTAATGATAAAAAATTAAATTTCATTTCACACGATTAATAAAACTATTTCCCTTTCATTTCATGTATTATTAATTAAATTTAAAACCACATAATTTCCTTTTCCTGAATTCACTATTCAACATATTTTTCATTACTATTCACATTACATTTCCACAAGAAAACTATAAAACCATACCCACACTACAAATATAGGCAACATATCATCCCCCAAAAATCCCATACCAAAAGGCCCCATAAACCACCATATCATCATACCACAATACCTATCACTTCTAATTATTCACAACTGTAGTCCCTGAACCCCACACATTCCAATATTGAAATAAAATTCAATCACACTAACCTAGATGAATAACACATGAAAAAAACAATGATCATAATAGGATAACATAATAACCAAATTTGGCATCAACGACTACTAAATTTTTTGTTATATTGTGTTGTGACATCAATTCAATCCCTCATAAAAAATAAATGGTACTTATATTTTATATTTTAGAAAAAAACTTCCATTCCAATATTATGTAATATATAATTTTATGTTATTATCATCCCAATATTTAATCAAAACAAAAATTAAAATTAATATTTTATTAAAAGACCGTCTTTTAAAAAAATATAAAAAATATAAAAAATTATATAAATTTCATTGAAAACATATAGAGGCATGTTAATAATCAATTAAAATTAATTTAAATTAATTCCATTCTCTATGTATATATATTAGTATAATCCATATTATCCTTATAAGGATAGAGATACAATAAAATATCAAAAACGCACTCATACATTTGGAGTGTTATCAAAACACCTTCCTCAAATAGTGTATCACAAGTTTCTATGATTGAACAAGGGAGAAAAAGACCACAAGAACAAACTAATTTAAGGAATACATGGTCAACATAAATCATAGAAAACCCTATCAAAATATTTATCTCACATTCCCTTAAACTATACCATCATTACCAACCAAGAATTCCATGAAAACTTAATGGGATAAAAGAAGGAGAAATGGAGGTAATCTCAACTCAGATAACGAACAAGGGTTCTAAAAAATATATGGATCATGTCCATGAGAAAGGGAAATGAAAGTCATCCAAAAATTTACAGAAGTTAGGAAATTGGTTCAAATAAATTAGGAGTAAATAATATGAATTTTAAAATGATTTTTTATTTATACATTCTATAATTTTAGAATATAATAACACACCACGAGTAAATATACTGTAATGGTTGATATTTTTTTAATAACCATGACAAAATAGATCTATAAATGCTCCAATAGGTCCTAATAAAATGAATATTTGGAAATAATTTTTCATATCTCTTATATAATCCCACTTGTAAATCCCAATTAACATTCTGAATCTGAAAAAACTAAAAGAGTATTTAAGTGCAAGAGACCTAACCATTCCACAACATTATATCTCTAAAAAATATAAGGGATACTTGAAGGACAACCATGGTGAAACACAGCCACCACATTTAGAAAATGACATATGATAGAACGACCAAAACCAGCCACTCCAAAAACTATATTTCAAAAGTAATAACCATAATAGAATACATGGTCTTCCATTCTTCCCAAAAATCTATAGACTAAAGAAACCTAGTGTAGGATATAAAATATTATGGTTTCTATAATTATATACTTAAGAAACTCAAACCTCAATATCTAATGAAAAAAACAAGTCTATTCTAAAAGGTCAATTCATGAGAATTAAATAGAAATCCCTGAAAGATCACCATTCTAATACTGAACCAGCCACACCTCAACTCTTCCCTTCCATCCAAATTTTCAACTACACCAACATATTTTTCTTATTGAAACCCTTCTAGAACCACCAACACCCAAACCTCACAATTTATTAGTTTATAAATTTATAATACATTATATCAAATACATATCAAACAATTATTGTCTTGAATAATCAAAACTAAAATTGGAATGGAAATTACATTAACAAACCCCTAACTACCATAGAAGATACCCCTCAAACAAGTTCAATGCCAATATTTGGTCAAAAATAAAAATAAAAAATCTCAGTCATAAAAAAACATCCATAAAAACCCAATAGAAGAATATTATTAAAAATAAACATTAAATCATAAAAAAAATCCTTACATAAAAAAAATTAAAATAGTCTTGGATATTTTGTACACGCATGAAACTATTTATCCCACTTACTCACCCCCAGGCCACAGTACCTCTGAAAAACATACCCCAAATGAATAGATTACCTAAAAACACATTATACCAATAAAATTGGATACCAATTAGAATCTCAATTAATGAAAAATCAACTTTCATATCTTCTTCTAGATTAATTACTCATATAGGAATCTTCGGGGAGAAATAGACAAATAATAAAAATGAAATACATTAAAGGTCCATTCTATCAATGGAAGAACATTTATCTAATACTCCACATCTTAAACATGATATAACTCCTAAAAAGAGCTAATAATCATGGGAATGAGATTACTCCCATGACTAGAACATTGTTTTCCATTTGAAAGAGAAACCATAAAGAACAAATGATCGCCACGGTTTTGGATCCTACTTTATCCACACATGACTCAACTGAACTTTATATTTCATTATATATACCATGTTTTTTATAGGTATTACCAAATATATGAACTCAGTATAGTATAATGTAAATCTAAAAGGATAACCACCCTACTCCTTAAATATATCCATACTGATGGATGATTTATTACTATTGATGTATGTAAACATGAACAAAGGATGGTGATTTACCCATGTTCTATAGAAAAATAAGAACACAAGATCATATAATATCCTATATTGATTTTATTATCCACTAAAACTACTTATTTTTAAAAGATGGAAGGTTGTGTTAAGTTTGACTTTCGAGTTAAGAACTATATTTATTACCCCCTAGACTTGTATAAAAAACTAAAGACCCCATTTTGGAATGAAAACCCTATGTACCCTATGAATCCACTAAACATTATCAATATACCATCTCTCATGTAACTTACCAACCCGGGTGCAACACATCGAGGCCCCAAGATAGTCAATAGCATGACCTCATGTGTTCCTTCCAATACACCAGAGGCTGTCGACTAATAGTGATTGTCTCATATGTCAACAATGGGCAGACTATTCCCTCATTTGTTAGAGTAATACACTAGTAGAAATAATAAATAATATAAGAAGAACATATATATATATATATAATACCAATATCTCAATACAATAAAAAAAGAGACAAAAAATCCAAACTAATCGAAAAAATGTTCCATGCTAAGGTATATGTCATGTTTCTAGAATGTAAATAAAAAACATATACATAGACGACTCCCATATTGGTCCTGAACTACGTTAGGTTCTATCATCAAAGCCCCATCTCAACTCAACTATCTAACATAAGGTCTTTTCCCTTAAACTATCCTTAAAAAATAAATTATATTCAGATACCGATCAAGAAGCCGGATTAGGGTGTCAGTACAACTAAGTAGGCCACCACCAATAGTGTATAAAAAACACTATCAATAAGAAGTGTATGAAGTTGTATAAATAAATTATTAAAATTCAAAATTAAACAGTTGTCACATTATCAATTAATCTTTATTAGACCAAATTGATCAGCAGGTTCTAGAGGACACCCATGGCTCAATACCTACTTCATCTCATACTAGCCCTAAATAATGTCACATATCAAATTCACATTTCCTTATAGAACAAGGTATGACATTATTCATTTCACTTCAATTTCATAATTACATCAACTTGTAATCGTAGTCCTATACCAATGTTTTGGTTGTGGAATTTCATGTCTATTTCCCATTTTATCAGTCATGAAAATAATGCAAGGGTGTATAATGTAATTTATTGCACCCCAAATATCATCACAACATATATATCATTGTATTAGATCTCCATGTACATAAACCCATTTATCAACAATGCATACATATCATTGGGGAAGATTGTATTTTCTAGCACCCCATTTCTCAAGTATGCACATATATATATATATATATTCCATTAGTGTATATTTTATTGTATAGCAACCCATTTTTATCTATTCATATTTACCATCAGTGTAGATCATCATGTCTATCACCACATTATCAACCATGCATATAAATCATATCACATCACAAAATATTACATGTATCTAATTATAACATGTTTTCACATTATCACGTATACCAGGATTAAATAAAATTAATACTCTTATCATAAGTAACTAAAACAACATCCATTAATTAATTCATAAATTAATTAATCCATGTCATCGATGTGAAGAAATATCTCCTTCAAATTTTCTCAAAGATCCATAAAACCCCCAAGGTAAACCCCAATCTAAGAGTACTCAACAAGGACAAAATAATACAACAATTCAAGACCATGTCAACTCCATAAAAGGAAAATACCATATTATCAACCAATATTATAACAAATTTTCCTAGATATTCACTCTCATGTTTCCATTAAATTTTGTGAAAAAAATATTGGTCCACTGAACCATCATTCTTTCAACGCTTTCCTGGGATTCTTCTAATAGAGGCCCTAGTTTTCAAAATACAAAAACTATCGCCAATGTATTTACCCGAAACAAATTCTTAAAATGATCCAACACTTAAATCCAATGATCCTCAAAAGATGCATCAACCTCAAGCTCAACGTCATCCAAATTGATGTTATGAGAAGGGTCAGGGTGATTCTATTGATTTATTAATTTATAGAAAACATCATGAATATCATTTTATTTATGTGGACGATCCAATCGATATGCCAATGAACCTATTCATTCCACAACTTCAAAAGGCTTGATGAACCTGGGAGCTAACTTTCAAAGCCTCTATATCCTATAGTGGCCCAATCTTGGTGATACCTCAAGGAATGGATGATCACCCTCTATAAATTATAGGGGTCATTGACCATTATGAGCATATGAATTTTGTATACCCTTAGCCATATCCATGAATTTTAGAATTAGTTGTACATATTTTGATGTATCCTAAATGTTACTCCGTCCAAATAGATCAGACTCAACTTCCTTCATCTAGTATAAAGGTAATAATCAGGTCTTACTATAAAGAACCTATTATGATTCCATATGTATTATTTCCTCTTAACTATTGTTATAAGAAAACTACACCAAAATAAGGAGTTTCTCTGAAGAACCACTAAAGTCATGAACACATTCCTGCAACATATCCTCAAGAACATATATAGTACGCTCTGACCACCTATTTGTATGTGTGTTGAAGGCTGTAATCAATAATATGTATGTACGAAGAACATTCTCCAAAATCTACCAGATTAATGGAGTGAAATGTGAGTCGTGATCTAACACTATAGTGTATGGAACCCCATGAAGATTGTTTATCTCCCAAACATAAAAATATCCCACCTTCTCCAATGATAATGTCTCCCATGTATGCATTAAATGCACTAATTTCATGAATTGATCCACAATAACCCAAATCAAATCATTATTCCTAGGTTTATTTTAGAGACCCACAATAGAGACTATTGTCACAACACCCCCCATCAATTCATTAATGGTCAATGGTTGTAGGAAACCACCAGAACAATAATTCTATGCATTTAACTACTGACAGGTGTGGCATCATGTCATGAAACCTTCCATCTAATTTTTCTGGCCTCCCCAACAGAAAAATCATCATAGGTCATATTAAATTATGGTCACACCTATATGTACCAACCCCATTGAGGCATGAAATTACATCATGATATCCTCCCTTGATATTGTAGTTAAAAGAACCTGATTCAAAACATATATGATCCCATACTTTTATACTCTCCAACCAGAAAGTGACTCCCCACCTTCAAGGATTTCCCTCAAGGTAAAACATTTCATATCATCGTACTACATGTCTGAGATCTATCTCAAAATTATAGACTCCACATAAAATTATAAAAGATTAATATTCTCATGACCCTCCAGAACCACTACATGCATCTTAGAAAGTAACGTCACTAACTTCCACTCAATACTATAATCTGTAACATCCTAAGTCTAAGTTTTCCTGCTCAATGAATCATAAACACTATTTCCTTTCATAAGCTTATATGATAACTTGAAATCAAATGATTGTATATACCCAACCCATCCCTAGTGTTGGTGATTCAAATCTATCTATGAGAAGATTTACCTAAACGTCTTTTGATCTGGATACATAGTAAACTTCTCACCCAATAGATAGTGCCACCTAAAAATAAGAGAACAAAACACTATTGGTAATTAGAGGCCATGCATAGGGTAGTTATGTACAAGTGACCTCAGCTTCCAAGACTCGTACGCCATGACACGATCTACCTACATTAGAACAACATTATATCTGAACCCAGAACCCCAAAAAAACATTGTATAATCTTCACCTGGATCTTTTAGGATCATGTATTGATGTTGATTTCAAATTTTTCATCAACTCCTAAATTTACTTCTTATAAGCTTTGACCAGTAAACCTTTATCCTCATTTTATTCAATCATGTAAATGGAATTGAAAAACAAGAAAATCTGGGATGATTCTATGATAATATTCAGTTAATCCAAGAAATCTATAGATATAGAATACATTCATCTTATGATACTAAGATACCACTACCCGAACCTTCTCTGGGTCCATTTAAACACCTTTTTCTGAGATGATATGTCACAAGACGTGTACCTAACCATTCCATAACTAACACAAATATGTATTGGCATGTAATTTATTCACTATTAGTGTACTCAATATGATTCCAAAATATTGGTAATGATCGTCATGACTCTTGGATTACATAAATATGTCATCCAGAAAGACCAAAAAATAATAATCTAGTCATAAATTAATGATCTTTTTTATCACAACCATGACACTAATAGGGTATTTGTTAACCCAAACGGTATTACGAATAACTCATATAGGCCATACCAGCTTCATAAAGGTGTCCCTGGTATATCTATAGTCAGAACTCCCAAATGATGATACCTCGAACTCAAGCCAATCCCTAAGAACAGACAATCACCTATCAACTGGTGAATTAGGTTGTTGATATGTGGAATAGGATATCAGTTCCCGATAGTCATCTTTTTTAGCTTCTGGTAATCGTCACAAACGCACAAAACACCCGTTAGCTTTATTTCGATAAAATAATGGTGACCCCTATGAAAAAAATACATTGATGGATAAATTCCTTATCATCCCACTCTTGCAACTGAGTATTGAGTTCTTGAATCTCATTTAGTGCTATTCTATATGGTGGAATAAGTTTTGGCTCAAACCCATGCATGAAATCAATGGAAACATCATCATCTCTCTCAGGTTGCAACCCTAATAACTCATCAGGAATGGCACTTGAAAATATGTCTAGTACCATTGGAAATAGATTGTTATTTGTATCACTAACTTCCAATAATAAACTAGAAACATTGGATTTTAGCACTCTTAGTTACAGAGAAATTATCCATGATCGGCCAGCATGGATTTCCCACACCCCAATTTTAATGTACTTGTCACCCTTAGGAGATGTAAATGTTTCTCTCCTTTGGTAAAAAATCATTGTGGACTTGGTATGTTACTATCACATCTATACCCACAATTATGTTTAAGGTTAACATATCAAAAATATTGATATCATTGAGAAAATGGTAATCCTAGATCTCAAGAGAACTCCCCTTGTATAAAAATATGTATATAGACAATTCTCCCCATAGTTTTTCTATTATTATTACCCCACTCACAAAATACACCCCAAGATGAAACCATTAATATGTTTTGCAGATATAAATGAATGAGATGCATTAATATAAAATACGTCACTAGCTTATGTAGAAGCTACAATAATAGTACATCTTAAAGAACAAGGACCAGCATTACGGCCCATAAGTTTAGAATGCACTGCATGAAAATATCAATCCCATATTCCTTAGTATTTTTTTGGACTCCCTTGAGTTTCACCACTCTACTGGTGTGGGAAATATTTCCCAGAAACAGAAAATATATGGCATCTACTTTTTGAGATATTAGACCTCCATCTACCAAACCGATATTGTATAGAATATCCCCTTTCTACACATAGGTTCAATCTATATCCTCCATCACTAACCATTTATCTCAAACTTCTGTATGATCTCTGTAGATGTCCCATCATTTGGAAAGATCAAAACTCCTATAGTGGTTGGTTTTAATGTTTCCAGATCTTTCCCAACTTTCCACATTGGTGGAAAAGAACATGGGTATGATCCTAAGTGGATGATCCCCCTAACTGAACACTCTAAATCTAAATACTCTAGTTAATTTTCTCATAGTGATGCTTCATACTGTTAGAATACATATCTCTATATCATCCACAAAAAACCACCTTTCTTCCACAAGAAGATTCTTTTAGATTTTCCACATATATGAGAGCATGATTCACCAATTATTAAATCTTCCCCATCCGGAAGATGTTTACATGGGACTTAATTACTCTCATAAGTCCATCCTAAAATCTTTTTGCTGAATTATCCTCATTAGTCACTAAAACCTGAGAAAAGCCCCTCAAATTTCAAAATCTTATAGAATATTACATCATAGAAACTCTCCCCAAGTTAGCCACATAGACCCTAATGATCTATACTATCTTGGAAAATTTGGGAAGATGTGCTTCAAGAACCTCTACCAAAATTCATTCCAAAGAATACCACCATCATATCCAGTGAGTGAATGAATCTCCCACCAGCGCTTCAGTAATCCTAGTAACATATAAGCATCCAGCTTGACACTTTTCTTATCTGAAGTCTATAAATGGTTAAGTATCATCTCGATGAACTCAACCCAGGACTCAGCTCCATTTGGTCCACTATATCTAGTAATAGTGGGATGGTCGGAAAATAAAATTATCTTATCCTAACTGACTTGATATTCATAACCTACCCTCGATCACTATCCGTGAATTCAATGAAGCAAGAGAAGTTATCTCGAAACTGTGACCCTTTTTCCTCTCCCGACACTATCGTTTCCCCATCTTCCACTATTGTTAAGTCATCTCCATCCATATCCTCATGTCATCATCTCAATCGAAATCGTCATAGATTAATGTCTATAAAATTTCAAAAACACATCTTAGGACACATAATACCAATTTAACACATTTATGTAAGACGAATAATCATAGTAATTCATAAAAACTCTTTTCCCAAAACCTCACCACATAGTCAAACTGGAGGTGGTGTCACTACCATTAACCAACCTACACCTTGTTTATGGTTAACAAGGGTAAGAACATTCGTATAAACTTTCTCATTTTGACACTGATTTATTAAATTTTTTCATCATTTATAATTTTCAATTTCCTACTAGCAGCATTGTCAATTCAAAATCACATGAAATGAAAAACCATTCATGTTCCATTACTTACACATAACTGATTTTCCCATGCATACCTAAAATGATGAATGTCACAAAATAATTTAGAGTGACCAGAATGATGAAAGAAGAAACAATTATCATGTTATCCTAATCCATTAGATAATTCATAGAAAATCCCAGAAATGTATTTTCGCATTACATAAAAAGTGCATTAACCAAGGTGAAATAAGATCCAAATATATCAGGAAAAAATAATTACTTCAATACCACACGGTGTACTTCTATTTTTCTATAGTGCATGACATTCTAACTCCCATGCATGATCTCATGTCCCGGAATTGACTCTTCCGAGTCTCGTTTCTACCATTCCTAAATAGTAAGACAAAAGTAGAAGAAAAGAAATCTTATTTGATGCCAATTTGTAACATCCCGAACTAGGTTCCACACAATGGTCCCCCAAGACTATCAGTCACATGACCCCAAGATTGAATGCCCATACATCAGAGTATATCGACTTGTAGTGAGGATCTGAATATTTGATTATGGGGAGACCCTAACGATTTTTATTACTCTAATACACCAACAGAAATAAATGACAACAACATAGAAACATATATATCCCTAAATAATAACAAAAACTTGCAAAAATCAGTACAGATGATAAAATAACAAAAATACAGTTGAAAAAATTCCATTCTAATATATGTGTCAGTGGGGAAAATGTAAACCCAAAATAAATACACTTGTGACTCCCATGTGGGTCCCAAATCATGTCTCGATCCATTATAGAAGAACCACCCAAACTCAACCATCTAACACTGGGTTTTTTACTTAGCCTATCCTTTACAAATAATGTCTATTTGTGTTCAGATAAAGATGGTTGAAAAGGGTGTGAGTATAGCTCAACAAACCACCACCAACGGTGTCTATAACTAATCTAGTCAATAAAACGTGTGTATAGTTTTACAATGAAATTATTACCATTCATAATTAAATAGTTATCACAATATAAACTAATCATTATTAAACAATATAGAACAATGATTTCCCAAGGATTCCCTTTCCTCAATACATGAATCATCTCATATCAGTCCTGAACTATGTCACATGTCCAATTCACATTTGATTACGGAAGAAGGTATTGCATTATCAATGCTATTTCAATTTCATCAGTATAGACACTTAGAACCATTTTCCGAAGGTAATGTTTTTTGTGTAGAAAACCATGTATAGTACCTCATTTATCAATCATTAATATATATCATGGGTGTAGAATGTCATATCTGGCACCCCAATTCTCAACTATGCATATATATCATTTTCATAAATAGTTATGTATATTACCCCATTTATCAACCATGCATATATATCATTGTCATAGATCATTATGTCTAGCACCCAATTTATCAACTATGCATATATATATATATATATCATTGTCTTATATCATCATATAAGGCACCTTATTTATCAATTATGCATATTTTTCATTTGCGTAGCTATCCATGTCCAACAATAAATTTATCATCAATGCATATAAATCATAACATATAACAATATCAAATGTACCACATTATCACATGTTTTAAAATTAAAATGAAAACAAAGGTTAAACAACATTAATCCTCTACTCACAATTGGCCACCAGAAAAATCAATCAATTAATTCATAAATTAATTAATTCAAATCCATTACGTAATTTGACTATTAGTAAATAATATCCATTTCATTTAATTAATTAAGAAATTAAATAACAATAACACTCACATTAATTAATTAACTAAATAATTAATTAAATAACTTATGTTAATCAATTTAAAAACTAATTAACTATTTCAAAAACTCAAAATCTAATTATATATTCACCAATTAATTAATCACAGTTCACATTTCCCAAATTTGATAATTAACTCAATGATTAATTATCCACAATTTCCTAATTAAACACTTTGATAATTAATACACCAATCAATTTACTAGGCTGGGGAACATGCTTTTGAATAACCATGTGTTAACCATGAACAACCCTATTTCTTTCAATTTGAATCAAAGTTAATTAAAAAACCCCATAATTTAATAACCATTCGAAGATTAAGCAACAAAATAAAAGAGTACCTCAATTGAATCCTAGGTCCACTCTATAAAATCTTGGGATCTTACATCTCAAGATCCCCTATAGAACTTGTCTCAATGGTTATAAAAAATAGATATAACTCATTCAACATAAAAAAAATTAACTCATATAAGACCATAGAATTCATGGTATTGGGCTAAAACATGAAAAGAGCCATTGATATGTGCACCCATTCCCACATAGGTATATCCAACTACTACAACATACCCATAGAGAACCAAGATTAAAATAAATTTATTTTTCCTATTTAACATGATAGACATTTTATATTACATAAATAATTTAATCAATATCCTTGGGATGTATAGGTTCAGTGTTCTTGGGGAGTAACTATTAAATCATCTTATTTTATATTGCTTTCAATTATCTTAACTACACTAAACCTGTATCTAAATATCATTTTAAAAAATACCTCGTAATCCAATGAAATAAAACCTAAGAAATTTGGTGAGGCTAAATTTTATTTAATGAAAATAAATCATCAAGAGTCACACACTTACACCCATGCTTAAAGAGAAAACATAATTGTACATACTTATTTATCAACTTCAAGAGTCACACAATTACATCGATTATTAAGAGAAATATATTTATAATGGTGAAACATATATCATGAAATTTAAACATTTAACAGTTCTATTTGATGGAAATATAAGAAACCCCCCATAATCTTCTATATATATGAGTTCCACATTAAAATTATTCAATTTCCACATCATAATGGACCAATGTAAATAAAATAGATTTAATAAAATTATTAATTGAAAATAATTCTCTTATAAATAAATATACCCTTGAAAAAATTGGTCTCAAAAACATTATAATGTAAATTTTTCATCATTCATTTGATAAATAATCTATGTAAATAAAAAGAGGTTTCATAAAATTTCAAAATAGTATAAATTAAAAACATTAATTAAATAAACTGATATAAAAAAATTGGTAACCCAAAATAACCACATATTAGAAGAAAAATGAATACTGAAAGTTGAAACTTAACTTCATTATAGAATAACCATTCTGTTGATTGGAAAAAATGGAAACCAAATCATAAAGGATCATTATTTAAATGTCTTTTTAATCATCGAGGTGAAATCGTATTATATATTCTCCTTCTAAAAATACTACATTGATTTTGGAAAACATGAAAATTATACTCTTCATGGAAGTGGTTTGGAATTACCAACTCTTCTTCCCTATATATATAATAGTGAAAATCATTTAAAATGGAAATTTATGTAAAAATAGGGAAATGAAAATACATAATAAATAGTGTAACTCAATGGAAGATACTTTATTGACAAAAGAACATACAATTAATGTTATTTTAACTCCCATAAGGAACATAAAAAAATACTAATCACATATTTCTAAAACTTATTCATATAAATTTAATTATATAATAATTTTTAATAATAATTTTCATTTTGTAGAATATTTTCATAATCTCTTTCCAACATTAGGTGTTAATAATCTTTTATATTTTAAACAAGGTTTGAAAACGTGGTACCAATATTTTCCCATACGAAAAATTTAATTTTTTAATAACCATTAAATGAACTGGAATTTATGTTTTATAAATTCTTATTATATTATAATCCCATTACATTCAGGTTTTGGTAACATTTCATGAAGATGAAAATAGTGATGAACTAGTTTTGTGTTATTCACCAATATTGATGTATTACATAGAAATTGTTGTAAAAAATTGAATGAAATTATAATTATTGTTACATTTTTTTATCAAAAAAGGATAATATTCATTATATATTACATATATGTATATCATATATTCTAATAAAATATAAAAAATCTCATCAATAATGGTGGTAGTGAAAAATGAAATGCATCGTTCCCTGGTGGTAGTTGTCTGCACGTGAAAATAGATGATTATTTCATTTTTCAAAGGGAGGAAGAAAGAAATAACATTTTTTATCATTCATAGAACATAAATATGATAATTTATATATCATAAATAAAAATTTAATTCCAATAATGGACCATTCAGGTTCATTAGTGATTGAAAAAGATTCATGTTTCTTTGTGGTGGTGGTAGATGGTATGTATGCACAATTCAAGTTTTTATTTTTTGTAATGGAAGATAGAACATTAGTTAAGGATTATACCATCATTATAATACTGTAATAGTTTAAATGTGACATTTATTTTATCATTTTAATATAGTTTAATGTAATTTTTTGTAGAAGAACTGCACAAAAAATTGAAATGAGAAAGGAGAGACTATAAATTTAGGCCTCACTCCTTGGATTATATTATTTGAAACGGTGGCTAATAAATTTAGGTATAATAAATTGATAATATTAATAACTCTAAAAGGATTATAATAATGTTTTAGAGAGGTTTTTTAATATATTTTTCTTAACTATGTGTGTTGTGGGGTGAGGGGAATGTAGGGGAGGTGTGAGTTTGTCAAAAGTGAAAATGGATGACATTTTTTTAAATAACCAAAACATTTTAATAATGGGTAGTAATTATAATGAAATTTAGCACATAAATTGGTACATAAATGTGTAGGTTAAGTTATAAGGTTGATAAATTCCTCAACCCCCCATTATTACACATTTTTTGAATATGTTTGTGACTTTTTCGTCTTGGTTAAACCATTTTAACACCTTATGATTATTTTAGAGGTAGTTAGTTTCTAACAAATTAATTTTTCCCTTTTTTATAAAAATAAAAATATCAATATTATATAATTTTGACCAAATGATTATAAATTGAAATACATTTTATTATATTAATCTTAAAAAATTTATGACATACAATTATAAAATCATAAATGTATACTTTATAAAAAACAATTTTTTAAATATAAATTACTTCCAAAATTATAAAGTATTGATTTATAACTTAAAAAAATATTTATTAAAATCATACATAAACTTTTAAAATTGATTTTTTCTTTTAAGTGAAATGGTTTCATGGATTTATAATTCAAACATAAAAACTAAAGTCTTATAAAATCCATGTTAATTATAAAAATGATATTTTTCATTATTCATCCTAAAATAAATATTTTAAATGAAATACTAATACTTAATCTTATGTTTGTATTTTGATGATAATCTGAAAAACTAATCAAAAAAATTAAATTTTAATATTATTTTATTTATAATTTATAATTTGAAATAAATTTTAAAAGTATTCTGGAAAATTGTTTTTTGTTCGAAATCATTTTTTTCTATATTAAATATTATTATATAAAATTATTTATTCATAATTATATCAATACTTGTGATATAAAATTTTAAATTAAATTTTAATAATAAAAAATATTTTATTAGTTTTTTAGATACACTTATTGAAAGAATGTTAAAACATACCATTATTTCATAAGTTGGTAATAACTATTTGTAACTGCTTATTCAACCGCTCTCATATATTACTGAATATCAAACTTAATAAAATTAATTTTGGTTCATTAGGTTTTGGATTTATATGTGGAGAAATCTCTAAATCATATAATTTATTTAATGAGTAACATTTTATTGAAACTCAGTTCATTACATTCTACACCCAAAATTTTATCTTCCATGAGATTTTATTAGAAGGATAGAAAAAAGTAAGGGAACTTATCTCTCACAACATCCACATGATTCTATATGTCCTTTTAAAACAAATCATTACACTATATAAATTTAACATGACTAGGGGTCTTTTTCTATATAAACTTCTCTATTTAATTATTAATTTATAATATTTGTTCCTCATGTGAGGGATTATTCTCCAATTACACGACTTATGAGATTTGAAAATAGGAAGGATCTAGAATGTACATTATTAAAAGAAATACATGGAATAAATAATTTATTTGGGAGAGGTATAGATGGATTTGTATATTATAATCTAAAACCACAACATTACCAATTATCTCAAAGTGATGTATATACATAAATATCTGCTTCCATTTCTTACTAAATATCAAAAAACATTTATAATGAGATGTTTTGAGGAACCCCTTGTCAATAACTTAAAACACTTAAGAACATCAGTAGATATAATTATCAATAATTTATCATATTTTTTTCAATTCCATGTTCTATATAAACTTTTGAATCATATAATTCATTTTATGAGAAAGGTTAAATCCTATCAGCTTCCTTACTCTAACTTCATCCCTTAATATTGAATCCATGTATCTCTTCCCATATAAAACCTTATACTGTGCTATATTTGTGCTATAATTGAATCTATTAATATAAAAGACTATACAGAATGTGGTGTTGATCCAAAAATCATTGAAACTCCATTTAATAAGATCTCATCATATCCTCATGTGTTTGGGTGGTTCTTTGAGACTGACCATCAGTTTTTTTTTGTATTAAGAGGTACTAAAATTCAGACTTTTCTCTAACTCGTTATTTGTAATTATATAAAACCTCAATTTAAAAATGGGATCCTAAAAAGATTCAATAGATTTTGGTACTCAGTGATTTCTTACTACGTCCCTTATATATATCATTGAAATTTGATCAAGAGAGAATTCATCCTTGATGAAAATAAAATGTACTAGATTCATAAGTCAATCGATTATAACATCAATAAAAATACGAACATTAAAAAATTTGTGAGCTCCTATGATTAAATAAATTGATATGAATTACCATTTTCATTTTGGTATGGATAATTCATTCAACATACCCATAGTCTTTTTCCATTACATGTTAACTTATTGGTATACCAATCAACAAGATGTGAATTTTTTAATTACTCCCTTCACGATATCCAACAAAAAGTTTTATTTTATGTGTCTATAAATATTCATAGTTATGGGATGAATATAGAATGATGATTTATATGAAAAATAAAAAATTTACTTATTAAATTATGTTTTTTATAGGACACATATTTGGGTTCCCACACTCATAACATCGTAATTATCAATGACAAACTCCAGAAATGTTTCTACCATTTTTATACCATCACAACACATTTTTCATCTTTATTTATATTATTATAAATGGATAGTTTAGAAATAATTCAATAATGATCAAACTTATTACTTTATTTTATGAATTCAAGAATCATATTTTCTTAATCCATGAATTTTGTGTCATTTGCAATCCCTATCATAGATACGACATCCTGATCATTCCTGATCAGAGATTAAACAACATTATTTGCATACCCAGTGTGTTGATATAGAGTGATTTTATATTGTATGATAATTTCCATCCATATCCTTTGACTCATATTTGACTCATTATATATGAATATATTTTTCAAACACTTTTGTTAAATATATATAGAACACATCTCTCCATTGAAAAAGTGGCTCCAAAATTTTAATACAAATACCACATCTGGTAGCTCCAAGTTATGAATAATGTTATTTTTCTCATGTGTATTTAATTATATTGAGGATTTAGAAATTACCAATTACTTTTTCATGAGGATACATCACAATACCTTATTTGATGAGTCACTAAATAGTATAGATCATTCTTCACTATAGGGTAATAGAATTATTTGTGACCAAACTAAATATTTGTTAAATCACATACAAAATTCATCACATTACTCTATATAAAATAACATCACTCCCTTTTATGTAAATTTGGTTAGTGTATTGGATAAATATGATAAATATCTCACTAAGAGTAGATAGAATCAAGTTAACGACATAAAAGTATATATATATCAGTCGCTATGGCTGGTCTGGGCCATTGTTTAACAAAATCAATCTTTTAATGATATTGAGATATAACATCACCTATGATTATATCACCCATAAAAGGAACATTTACATATATAATTCCCTTTTAATAATTTTTTTAAAAAAATTACTACTTTATTAAGGTTATGAACACAATGTCTATGTAATAATTACCTTATTCATTGTTCTTAAAATAACTAATAATATCATAGATCAAGACAACAAAAAAATGATTGAGGAATCATCTAGAGGCCCTTTTCATTATATAATGAATATGTAAATGGAACTAGTAAACTTAAATAGAGTAACTATAAACTCATAGTGTTTATACCTTGTTCATAATGTTCTCTTTAAAATATTATCCTTTTTAACCCTTAATTGATGATATCCAAATCATAGTTCAATCAATGTAACATATTAAGGTCTTATAATATTATTTAATAGGTATTTGAAATGAGTAGAGGTCCTTGGATTTTAATAATCTTGTTAAGATCATGATAATAATAGAAAATATACATTTTTACGTATTTCTTTTTTAATGAAATTGATTGGTTCACCCCATGGTGAAGTACTTGGGTGTATAAAATACTTTTTCATATTTTCTTGCAACTGATTATTTAATTCCTTCCCTTCAATGAGATAATTATATATGGATTCTTTTAGAAAGGTATGGGTATTTATATTAGTTCTATTGAAAATTCAAAATGATACTCTGGGGGAAGAGATGAAATTTCATCCATGAACACATTAGTATATTTCTATACAATATGCATGTTGTGATTAATTAATTCATTTCATATCATTTATCTAAAAATACGACATTATAGGGTAAAAATCCCATTATATAGAATTTATTTCAAATGATAGATTATACATATGTCGATTCTTTATAATATGACGAACGTTGATATGAAATGAGAAATCCTTATCTAAAAATTGGATATAGTCTCTATATAGGGAAAGAAAATCCATACCCATATTATATTGAACTCAACCAATGAAAGAGGAATTAAATATTTTGTAAGAATAATTTAAAAAATATCAATTAGAGAATATTTTCTATATATTTGTAATAATAATTGTGCAACCAGGTGATTTCCCATATAGTCTGATATCTACTCCTAGAGGTGCTATTTACAAATTATTCTAAACACGCGAGAGATAAATTTTTTCTGATAAACCATAATAAAATAAAGTACTATAGATCGATAATAAAGAGAAAATGTACCTTGCATCACTTCCTTATCATAAGCCACTTTGTATGTACTGGTCACAAATTCAATTCATTACTCCCTTCATTTGTGAGGATTCTAGGGCCTATATAATTTATTGGAGTGAGGTTTCTTAATTTATTATTATATTTTAAAGTCTCTTTCCTCTTAAAGAATTCTAGTGAATGTATATAAGTATCTAGGACCTTTTTATCATCCATTTTTTCAATTGGTTTGTTTTCTATACATTGATATATGGTCTTGGTGACCATTTTTTCCACACCTAAAACATTTCCTTCATCCTAAAATTAAAATACTCAAGTTCATCCACTTATACTTTCAAAAGGTATGGGGTTGACCCCCCACCAATCTACTTACAACCAGGGTTAATCTGATTTTACTCATTTATTTCTCCATATACGGAGTATCAAAAGATCTTATCTTCCAAATACACATTTAAAACAAATCTAAAAATATATTCTTAAAACCCATAGAAACTGATGGAAAATTGATTTTTAATAAGATGTTTTAATCTACTAATGAAATGAACAATAACACATTCTTTATAAGAGTTAAATCTAAGTGTGTATCTTTTAAGCCTCATGACGTTTTAATTTTATTTTCCAATAGATTTACACTCATTTTGATTAAACTCAGAGAATGCAGTCTCCAACATCAGGTGAATGTTTTTGAAGAAAATAATTAGTAATGAAAAATTTCATAACAATTCTCATCCTACAGAGTCCAATTCCTCTTTATTCTATGTATTGTTAATAATAGTACACCATTGTCCAACCTCACCTTATAGAAGGTAAATAGTATAAATTTTATCTCATATTCTTAACCAAATAGAATGTATAATATATTTATAATCACATTGATCAATTCCTTGATAATAAGTTGATTTTAATATCCCTAAAAGTGGGAGGGCTCTATCGTATAAAATACTTAATTTAATTATTATCTCACCATTGCGTGTTAAATAGATCAATGTGGTTTGGATTATTATATATATCATGTAATATTGGAGTGATATTTTTTTTCAGGACATGTACTCTAGATCCAAATATATTGAGTTGTTAATTGATACAAACATAAAATTTTCCCCCACAAACATTATTATCTTGGTTTGTTTAGGTTATATAAACTATTAAAACCAAAAATAATTTACCACTAGTGATGAATAATTAACATCATACCAGAATACTAATTTATCCTCACACTATATTACTCTTTGAGATTATCGTGATAGTCCATAATAATTTTTTTTAACCTATATTATCCTTGTTTCAACTTTAGGTTGTTATTTCTCATACTTCTTGACATAATAACAAAATGTTACTAGGAAATAAAACCTTTATAATGGTTTATAAAGAGCATGTGATCTTCCAAATAATACCCCTCATGTTTCTCAAATGAGATGTGTGGTTAAGACCGTTTATCATATAATAGATGAACATCATGTCAATACAAATTCCACCATTTTAAGGGTTATCAACATTTTGCATATATGTGCTAGATCCCACATCCCTTATAGTATCCAAATAAGGATATAATTTCTTATAAAAAAACCTAATCATGATTTTTCCAATATTTAAATATATATTATGATACATAAAATAATCTATATTTTTTAATGATTTTTCCTATATTAATCTTGAAAATTATATTTTCTAGTACCAAAAATAACTAATCATTTTCAATTATACAAAATATAGAGACCCAAGATAAACAAGAATTTCTTTTAAACTATTAACATGATAAAAACATTCAATCCCATAAATTACATTATAAATATCCAATGGATAAATAGGTTTAGTACCTATGGAGACTAGATAAATAATCAAATCATATAAAAATGCCTTTGAATACTTCTTCAAATGTTATCCATAATCTGGCATCAACTATATATCCTATTGAAAAAACTCTTACTTATAACGAGGGTATTGAAATTATAGGAAATATAGTGTGAAAAAATTGAAAGTAATATATGGATAAAAATTAAATTAAGGATTAGTTAATAGGCCTAAAAATTTATAATCATAAGAGAAAAATCATATCATTATGGTTGGTAAGCCTAAAATGACAGGTATCATCAAAGGACATTGATAAATGACATTAAGACACATAATCCAAAAGGAAACATAATCCTTATTACATGGATTAAAAATATTTCACATAAACATTGAATCAAGAGAGAATAAAATTACAGAACCAAAAATCATTCAAATGTGACATGAACATTATAACAAAGAATCATTACATTAATGAGCTACACACACTTTTACCCATGCTTATGGGAGAAATTAATTGTACCCATGAATAAATCACTTTCATGAGTCATGAAATTCAACCCATTCTTGTAAAAAACTAAATTTTTACTCAATATAAAAATATAATAAGATTTATACTTTTAACTAATTAATAATAGGGATATATCAGACCTCCCCTTTTATTATCAAACTAATGAGTGCCACATTAAAATCATTCAAATCATAAATATCCCTTGGAAATTAAATGTTTTTTATAATAATATCAAATGAAATTTATATATTTTTCATATAAACCTAGTGGAATTGATTGTGGGTTTCAAAAAAATATAAAAATAAGACAATTCACCATTTATAAAAAAATTAAAAAATGAAGGAAAATGGGTTTCATAATATTTCCATGTAGTGTAAGATAAAAATATTAATTAAATTGATTGATATTGACAACATGATCATCAAAAAATAATAACATAATGAAATAAAAATTGAGGGTGAAACATAAAATATTATTCCATTTATATTAATAATTTTTATGAAAGAGAAAAGTGGAAACCAAATCTCAATTTTTTAAATCATTTTCTAATATTGGATGTGAAATTCATTGTCACGAGTCTCATTCCCAAAACTAAAATTCATCATCCTAAATATAGATAAATCCAAATCACATCATGGGATTGGTATTGAATTTAAAAATCTATTTCATGATAGATATATTATATAACATCATTATAAGTATAAAATTTAATGATAAATGTGCAATGAAAATAAAAATAAATCATATAATTGAAATGAAGAAATTTGAGCCAAAATCCCTTCGATTTATTGTTGATTTCCATATAAGTTTTTTAAAAATTATGTATTTTAAATATAAATACCTTAATTAACTATTTCATTAAATTATTCATATACATTTCTATTTATACACATCATTAAAAAAATTATTTATGTATAAAATTACTACAATCTATTTTCAATAATTGATGTTTAAATTCCTAAACATTTGAAAATGGGTTTCGAAGAGTTATTTTGATATTCCTTAGTCATCTAATGGTCATAATATCAAAACCATTAAGGTAACACCCAATTGTTTTGAAAATAAATGTTATAATCTAGTCATTAAACACAACTTTTCTCTCTTATATGTTTTTAATTTCGAAAAATGATCATCTAGAGTTATGAGCAGTATGCCATTCAGAGTCTAATTGAACAAACATGATTTTTGGTGAATAGTAACATACCCTTGTGAATATTAATATTACCTTTATGAATAGTAAATAATGACAATATTTTATTTTCTTAATGTAATAAAATAATGAGATATTAATTAATTTATTCAATGTGATATAAAACTAATTATAGATTCAAAATTTTTATTTTTCGAATTAACTATGATTTAATTTAAAAATTAAATTAATAATATTTTATTTTATTTTTTCAAAAATGGATTTAATTTTTTTAATTGTACATGATGAAAAATGATAAGGGTGAATTTTTGAGACTTTTCTGAAATTCTTGATTTTTTTTATAAATAGGGAAATATGGTAAAATACTGTTTGTACAAAGTATTAGTTAAATACACAATTTCTGAAATCATAAGTGATGTAAGGATTCCTAGTTCGAACTAAAATAAACTTATTACTATTAGGGCTCACATGAAACAACATTATTCCTTATCTTGATGAAAAATATTAAAATAATTAATTAAATATTAAAAATTCACTCTTCTCCTCCATTATAAACATCCTCCACCACTCCCTCTTCACTTCACTCCTCTATGTCTTGTAGCTCCTCAAATCTCAGCCAAAATAGAATTACCTAGTCACAACCCACATACAAAAAGCTCTGTGTCTTTCCAAAATACCAAAACCTTTTTCTTTAAGGATGTTCCCATGGAGGTTATATCAAGATGTAAAGAAACTTTCTTTTTCGTATTGTTTCATTTCAAGTTCATTTCATTTGTAATCATATCCTTAACACCTCTATCAAAATAAACATGATATATACAGTATCATATATATACTGGAATGTTATCATGTGAATAGAAGAACCATCATCAATATCCTCTCTCCCTCTCTTTTATTTTATAAATGAAAACCACATCCGTGAGGTTCCAATTTATAACTATCATGGACGGCGAAGTTTTTTTTTGAAATTATCCTTCATTACTGATCATGAAACGTTTTTTATGGTTCAACCGGAAATTAATATATTTCTTATAACCTAATTAATATTTAGGTAAAAGTATAAATACATATTATTAAATCGTATGACCAAACTAGTTCTTAAAAATCAAAATACCAGTTCATAATCTATATGAATTTTATAAATATTTCATATAATTATTCATAATTTATCCATGTAACCAAATTATAGAAATGAAATTTAACACCTATTTCTGTTCATAAATAATATTTAATTTTAATTCTGGATATTTACATCCATTCCACTCCCTTACTTAAGAACAAGTGAATCGATTATGAAAATAAAGGAAACGAACACTCCAGAATGATGGGATTCAATATAATAACTTATCATTAAGAGAATCAATAAACTAAAAATAATTATGATAAAATTAATAATTGTATAATAGTTTCTGAAATAGGTTTTTAATAATTCTAATTTCAAATTCCAGGAGCTTATGTTCTAGAGTGGAACACTTTCAGACTTAAGGTAAGGGTTTTCCACCTGAACATACATTTTCATTTGGGTTAATTTAATTGCCTAATTACCTCAATTAAACTCTTGTGTATTATTACTAAATACTCAAAAATTATGTTTTTGCGTTATATATATGTTTACCAATAATTATATTTCCCTATTTTATGGATGGTTACACATATTAAAAGGAACATAAGAGATTTTTTCTGAAATATAAGTCTGATCGAAGGGAATTTCTCTAATGTTACCTATTTTCAAGGGCACTCTATTATATATTTTTTTGAACCTTTATCTTTATAAAATCACTCATTTTATAATGAAAATACTATCTTAATTCACTTTGGGTTTTGTAAAAATATTTTTCCAAAAGAAATCTTCTTTTCAACGTAAAAGAGTATTTATCTCAAGATTTACTCGAATATTTAATAAGAGTTTCTTCATCTATTTCAACCCTCTTATTGATTATTATGTATTATTAGGATAAGTATTTTATTTTATCATCTATAATATTTAATTTAATTTATTATTATTATTTTTTAGGTAGATTTTTTATCTTAAAACCATTAACCAATTTACTCTGAATGGTTAGTGTTTCTGCTTAATGTTAGGGGAAAGTAATTTCCATTTCAAATAGTAATTCAGATATGGATGTATATGTTGATTATGTTTATATATATTCATATTAAGAATTAATTGGACATATTAAATGTCATGTGGGGCCTTCTATAGCCCCTAGTTTCATCTGTAGGTCTCAATAGGCATACTACTCTCTTGGCACAAGGCCTTGGAAAAACAATTATTTATGGTCTGGGCACGAGGCCTTGATAGTATGGTTATGTTTTCCTGTATTATGAATTACCTAATTATGACAATATTATTGCTTATTCATATGGTTATTCAACTATTAGAATACCCATGATATTGTTATATTGTGGAAATATTTACTCTGCACAAATTTCTTTCATATTATGTTTGAGTTTTTTAAGGCATGTGTTTTCAATTATTCACCATGTCTAATGATTATATTATCATTATTTGTATTTCTTACTCTTACTGAGCATTTTGAGATCACCGCATTATTATATTTCATTTTCTCAAGACATGAATAATTTTATTATGATTTACATTCTGAAATAACCTATGAGTTATGGAATTTGTATAAGGATTTTCTATGTTGTTTTTCATTTCATGTGGTAATGTTGATATTAGGTATGTATCTTGTTTCTAATAATACTAAACTACTCTATCCTTCAAGAAGATTATTCTTTTTTTTGTATACTAATGTAATAAAATAAAAAACCACCTCTAGGAAACTAGGTCAGGGTCCTTAAAATTTGTCGAACTATAAGTTATATTTTATAAATACATTCAACATTCTAATTCCATTTAATTGGATGTTTGGTCATGTTTCATAATGATTAAAATCATAATGTACTATATTTGGGTAATTCAAGAATATAATCATATTATATTATAAAAAATGATTAATTTTTATCATCCAAAAATAAATCTATTCGTGAAATATAACACTTATATATATTATATACTCAACAAATATAAACTAAAACAATCTATGATGATGGTAGTGAAAAACAGAAAGCATCTTTCCAATAAGGTGATAGTATGCCGATCAGTATGAATTATGATTCCATTTTTTGAATAAAGGAAGAAGAATGTAACGGTGTTTGTAATTGGAATAATATAAATATGATGGATATATGATTTTTATTTAGTTAATTACCCTTTTGGACCATGCATGTTAGGATGTGAATGAAATGAAAACATGTTTCTTAATTTAGGTGGTAGTTCGTTCATACGCATGATTAATGCTTTCATTTTTATCAATGGAAGAGGAGAATGTGGTTAATAATTATGATAATTAGAAGGTTTATGAGGAAAAATATCATAATCCTATTAAATTTTATTAAAAAAGAACCAAAATATACATTATAAAGAGGGTTGGCAAAGGTGAGTATGATAATCACCAAGAGTTTCTACATCAACGAAACCAAAAAATAAATATGGTTACATAACGGACCAATTAAAACATTTCTCTATGAAAACCATATTAGAAAGAGAATCAATTACCTGATTTTCATCTTGTTGACCTGAGTAAAGTTAATAGTAATGGAGTCATCAAAATGATGATAGTCAATCTAGTATATCAACATTCTCCATGGGAAATTCATGGAACCACTTTTCATAATATTCACAGCTATAGTTGAATCTGATTCGGACAAAAGAATAAACCAACCAAAGTGGACAACATATATGATAACTTTGATCATATCCCACAACTCAGAATCATTTTAAGGACTAGTGGGAATGAAAATATGGAATAATCCTTTAACGAGTCCCCAATGGTTATGAAATATACTACCACACACTAAGGGTCATGGTTCACCTAAATCCACCCTATCAAAATTAACTTTTATCCACTATTAATTAAGGGTATCCATCTAACAGATTCAGACAATAAGGGTTTCCACAACTTTCCAGAAACACCAATTGAAATCAAAATTATTAGATCATAGGAGACCTTATTCATTTCTCCAGTCTGAATATTTGATAATAGAAAAATTAATCTATGAATATCAGAGACACCATCATCAAAAGTGGATTCTGTATTATTAAATACCAAGTCATTCCGTGATTTATAAGATAATGAGAGAATATAATTATCATTAGATAATAAAATCAACTAAATCTCATCAATGTATATCATGTGGTATAGAAAGGAATATTTTTTTCTATGTTCATACAATCAATGTTTCATTGGAAAATGTCCTGCTCAAACCTCCAAAACTTGTATGTAAAACAACAATGATAAAAAATTAGGATTTATAATCATTTAAATAGAGAAGATATGTCGTAGAATGTTGAATTCCATTGTGCTAATTATTAAATTGAATAAGATGCCTATTTTATATATTTTATAGATGAGAAGAATATCAGCAGGAGAAATAAAAGTCTTCCAAGATCTTGAAACCCATAATGGTACAATAAAAGAGATTCCCTGTTAATATCCTTACCAATTTTTATATCTAAAACTACCATCCATGTTATGTGTCCATAATAGAATATCATGATCAATATAAACATACCTATAAAATTTCACTGTAAACATGGTGGGGTTGTTGAGAGAACATCCCAGAATTACCATGCATCTATGAAATTGTTGCAAAACATAGAGATATGGGGATATAAACATCATCAATAATAGGAGTTGACATTTATTTAGGGGTCCATCAAATCAAAATTTATTTTATACAGACTACACATTTCAAATAGGCCATGATCTCACAATAAGTTTGTTTAACAACATGGAAAACAAATGATGGAACATACCTAACGTTACAATTATGTAATTTATTAAAAACACTGATGGTAAGAAATTACTATGAGGAATTAGTATTGGAATGAAGTATCCAAATGAAATTTTTATGTATTGTGTTATCGAAAATCTTGAGATCATTGACACGTATTCCCCGGTATTCACTATATTTACACACTCCTTCCATGAAATAGTAACCAACATCCCTTCATGAATCGAACTAGTCCATAAAATATAGGGAATTATACATTGAAATTACATGATAAGGGATATATGACATCTATAAATATAGAAATCATATACAATAATTGAAGTAATTAAAATGTTTTCCAAGAAATTTCATCTTACCTAAGATATAGTCTCCCCTTTGAGGATTGCAACTGATTAACAATTATCTAAATGGAATTTTTTATATTACATGTATTCATCTTTCCAAAAAAATTGTAAAGTCCATGATAAATGAATCTAAAGAACCCACCCTTCATTCCAAGACATCAGGACACCCTATTCTTCTTAGAATATATCTCTCCTTCTCTAAACAAGACTCAAAAATTATTTTGGTTAATAAGTTACCCATAATATTCTTCATAGTTCACAAATATTATTTTTATATAAGATATGGTTACTTTTTTAGCATTCCTAAAAAGTAGAATTTCATCCTCAAAATGCAAATGTTAAGGTGAAGAAATCCTTCCCATCCTTCATTTTCTGATAAATAAAAACATTAATAAGATTAGTATTTCAAAAAACTAATATAATACATAGAGTTATCTAATATATTTCCGATTAGAGGGCCCCCTACATAAGCCCTCTATAACACTAGGAAAACCCCCATGGGGACCCAAAATCAAGGATAGAGAGTCTGGCACTATGCAGAATAGAGGATATCAAATGATTAAATAATTATGAAAACCATGTTTTCTCAGAATAACAAAGGTGAAATCCCATATTATAATATCAATGGATTTAGAAAAATCTATCTTGAGAACCATATTATTATCATTTCCCTTTTTCATCATAAGGTCCACATTATCAAAATTCATGTAAATACAGTTTGGTATATTTCTCCATGGGATAAGCCTGAACTAATTTATGAGATAAGTCCTTTGAAAATCTAACCCAATCCATGAGTCAAAATATTTCTAACAAACATTGGATTATTATTCTCGATAACAACATACCTCAAGTCTCTACTATTCAGAGAATTAATTTTTTTTGGAATCAAATAATGAAAATTGGAATTCACACTGTAAGTCATAGATATGTGAGTAAATAATTCCCTATCTACATTAATAAACTCACAATGACAAATTTCCCAATAAAACCTGATTTTTATTTGGTAAATCTCTAAGGACTAGTAGTACTATCAAAATTTGAAGAGAAATGTGTTTCATGTATTTAAACTAATTTTGGTTCCTCAATAAGAATCAAAATTTTTATTTCATCTATACTATGGTCAATGAATTGGATCATTTTTTGAGTGTTGTCTTGTCCATTGGATGAGAGAATTATTTTCAATGTAACATGTAGAATCATTTGAGATCTCATTTTCAGATTTTAAAAAATTATTATCAATTTTAAGAACATTTCGATTCATTCAATCATTTTTCTCCCAATTCGTATGAACAAAAAATCTTGAGGTTCGGTCTATATCCTTGAGCTTCTTGATATTAAGTTGACTATGGGTAAGACTATCCAGAAGGTTCATTAGACCATCAATACTAGATAGGGGTTGAATATTCTTCAATGAGGGAGAATACTAACATATTTTACTCTACTAGTAGTGAATTATGTGACATACAACATCCTTGATATCGGTATCAAGCATAAAAAAGAATATTTACTCCATAGATTATGTATTTCATTAAAATATATAACATTATGAAAATAGTTTTCATAGGTATGCCCAAGAAAAAATCCTTTTAGGTGTACAAAATAATTTCTCTACAACAAGGCACTACAAGACATGAAATATTTGACAAGAAAGGTAAGGGGGATAAATCTGATATACTAAGATAAAGATCAATCAAAAAAGAATTATTGTCAAAAAAAAACATTGTATGAGTGATTTTAGATATATCAACATCATAGTTCAGCTCATCAACCTGTACAAAAAAACTATCAAATTTACAATCCTTCCAACCATTTATAGTATATCTAATCTGATTAAAATCATTTCCATCCATAATAATTTCAACTAGTCTACATTTATTAGTATAAGAATAATAATTATTGGTCGTTATTCTGAAGAAGTTGCTGTTAATTTTTTTCTTTGGTTTCAATATAAAATTAAAGTCATAAATAAAAACCCAACTATGACACATATTTGATGATATGGCTTCTAAACCCCTCAAAAGTTCTCTTATACTTGTGTGCAAGTTGAAAACATAAAAAAAGGTTGTAGATAGAAAAACACCATTCAACTCATATAAAATAGTAGCATATTGGAAGTCATTAATGTAATAATTAATGTTAACACTATAATATTTATTAACCCATAATGATTCTGTTAAACCATCAATTTGGTTATGGAAAAAGAAATAATAACCTAAGGATCACGACTTGAGTTCCTTATAATTATAACTTATCATTCATGGTTTCGCTAGACCAATAAGAAGGGGTTTGTTGGTCATAATAAAGTTTTTAAGGGATTTTACCATGGGATGACACACAAGCCCTTGGAATGTCTGGAAGATAATATTCAATGATGAAGGGAACTGAAACTAGTAGTGTGCCCCTCATAATAATGCGTCCAATCCTTACCCAGAAGTATTAATTATTTAATCTTAACATATTTTCAAGCTTCATCATAAAATGGAGATATATCTGTCTGACTACCAATTGGGTATGATTCCTCATCACCTTAAGTCAATGAAACAACACTGTAAGAAGTAAACTTGTTGGATGATTAAATTGGGATAATATTCAAGCTATCATGATGATTCATCCTTGTATATTTAGAAGATAGAATATGTAAAAATTAATCATCAGAATGATGAATATCATCAGAATTCTATAAGTCACCAACCATTAAACAAAAAGAAGAAACCATGGATAATCTATCTGTTTGAAAACCATACAGGGAATCCGGAACATGCATGGGCGAGGAGACTTATGTGACATGATTTACAGTAAAATTAGAATCATTTTCCTATATAGTATATGTCCTATAATACAAATTAAAAGAATGAGAATCAATTTTCACAATTGGAGTTTTACTAGCCTTCGTAGTGGTTTAAGTAGCCCGAGGAGCAATATGGATGTTTCTATGATTAGGATCATCACCAATCACAATAATATTATAATAATTACAATCTAAAACCAATGTATCTTTATTATATTTATTAAAATTGATTATTCATGCAAAATTTGTAGAGGAGAGCCCCTATTGATCTTCTTACACACACCCATAGGATCAATGACAACATTCATAATATCATATTCATCCCCCATTATAGTGTTTCAACATGTAACATCCACAAATGGGATTTCCACACTGATCTTATTATTCACACCCATAGGGAATTTAGGGACAAAATTTAGATTATCATTCATAACTAAAAATTAATTTATCTAAATTATGACCATTGGAGGGAATGGTTTTTGAGCCTTAACATCAGGTAGAGGACATGATTCCGTCCCATTATTTCTAATATAGGTGACATAATAACATCTACAAATCTTGCAGATATTACATATTTTATTTATATTTTATTCAACAACTACATATACGAAAATTTAAAATTCATAGAAAAGTTTTGTTTCCTTTCCTAAAAAAATTCCAAATTGAGACGATCATCCATGGTGGTTAAAACAGCCTCTTCAACAGCATTGGTGGACATATCAATGTTAATAAGGATCCATGAGAATGTATAAAATGTGGATTATATGTTTTATTTTATAATCCTATAGTATTTTCATTAGAGTAAGCAATATCCTATAGGATTTGTGGATTCGAGTACATACAATTCAATTTACATACTCGAATCCAATCCTGAGCATGAGTATTCTGTATATTTCTGGGATTAATAAATTGGTCCAATTAATGAATCCTGAGAAATACAATATTCAATGAGAGAAGAAACTACGTTGCATGCTAACTCCATGCATTCATTTGATGGGAAGAAAATACGAAAAAACATGACTCCTAGTCGTCATCCTCCAATAATAAAATCCCTAGATCTCTACAATTCGAAGGATATTCTCATTGAATTTCAATGGTTTATCTCATATTGAACTCATAACATGCATAATGAAAAAGAACATGAAAAGAAACACATGTTCTCCCATATAGTCTGGATTTTCCTAAACATTCCCAATACTACCCTTTCCGATGATTCTTCCTGGGGGAGGTGAATCAAAATACAAGATGGATATTCCCCCCACAACATTTGCGACCTCTAGAAATGACTTCCCAGTACCAGAACCATCCCCATTAGAATTCTATGAATGAATTTATTTGGTCTTCACATAGTAGAAATATATCTTTATGAATAATTTGATCAAATGAATTATAAACCTGATTGACCTCAATTCCAATCTCTAGATCATTCATTTACACACCAGAAGCATGTTCGCCGAATGTAGGGCTTCCACCATTCCCCCATCCTTGACCGTTGATCTTTAATTATTATTCTAAAAATATAATACCATATATGTATACTAGTTATAATTATTTTATTATGTTATAATAGTTCAATTAAATTTTAGTTTCAAGAATTACACATAAAAATAGAAAAGATAGTGCAGTGGTTAGAAATTGTTAATTAACTTATTAGATTATCTCCTCCAAAAAGGGTGTTAAAACTTTAATGGAAGGTATTTTGAGAAGAATATCACTTTTTTATGGTTTCATAGAATTTTTACGAGTTTATTGTGCAAATTTACTACCAAAATTATTTTTTTGGTGTGTGATGTGAAGTGATAAATGGAGTTCCCATTTTATATGCTAAAAAGGATGGCATTTTTTTAAATACCCAAACCATCTCAATAATGGAAAGTCACTCTCTGGGAATATTTCTTCAAAATTTGTAAATAATTTATAGGGGAATGGATGAGATCAATAAAATCTTAAAAAGCCTATTTACATAGATGTTTTAAGCATGTTCATATCCTTTACCTCTTTTAAGCAACTTATACCCATTTAGGTTTTTTAAGGGAACTTGTTTTGAACAATGTAATTTATCATTTACTATTGAAAAAAGTACTAATAATGATTTAAATTTTAATACATTTTATTAAATTAATATTCTCTAATTTATATAAATTAACTTAAAAATAATAAATATATATTTCATTTAAAAATATTTCTCTAAAAAATATAACTTCTTTTCTAAAATGGAAAATATGGATTCTTAAATTACGAATTTTTTAAATATTACAAATTCAGTTTTAAAATTCATATTTTTTCATAAAAATTATATCATGAATTAAAAATTCTTACAAGTATACTAAAAATTTTATAAAATTCATGCTATTTGAAAAATGTGTATTTTTGAGTATTCACCTAAAAGACAACATTTTGTGAAAAATATGAAAAATTTATATTATGTTAATACTTATAAGAAAAGTTCAAAAGTGAACATGAATTTTTGAATTGACATTATAATATTAAAAAATTTAAAATTTAAGTAAAATTTGAAATTATTTTGAGGAAAAGTATTTTATTGAAAATCAATATTTAGTATGTGAAACATTCATAAATTGTTAGTGTCAATTGTAAGTATATCAAACATTGAAAATATAAATTTTATAAAATAAATTTTAATCATAATTAATGTTTTATTATAAATATAGTCACACTTATTAAAATAATATTGAAGGGGATAATTGTTTCATATGTTTCTTATAATTGTTTGTAACAGTTTATTCAATGACTATCACTCATTAATCAATATTTATTTTAATAACAAGAGTTGGGTTTAATTATTATATTGTGTTTTATTTAAAGTAATTGGTTTTATATATTAGTTTATAATTTGGATAATTTTACTATAACTCCGGTCATTACATTACCACCATGAAGAGTATTATTTATCACTACCTGCATCAATGATATGAATCTTGACATGAACTCTACTACTGAATAGATTTTTTTCAAACCAAAAAAGTTGACACCTTCAGAAAAGATGCATTGTTGTTTCAATATAATTTTATTCTAAATTTGAGATATTGAACTCTTTTATAACCATACATTGAATCAATGATGTAGGAATATATATATATATATAAACAACTTTTGATGTTGACCATTCATTAACCATCCCACATGGGTGTCAACATAAATAATATTATCCCACATGAGCTCTACCTCGGAGTAACCCAACTAAGACTGATGTGTAAAGAAAGATACTATTATAAATAAAACTCCCTTAATTATTGAATTTAATGACCAATTATGGTGATAGAAAACACATGCACTTCATTGGTTTTAATATATCCTATAAAATTTATATGACTGTTAAGAAACATATCAATTGAAAAAAAATATGTTGAATAGGGATCATATGATTATTATAAATATTGGGTTATGATAAATCAAAATGACATAGACAAAATATGAAATGTCCTCAAAAAGAAGGATTGTACCATATGAAGCCAATTTATCTAATATTCCAAGGAACATAGAATCATTGATCTCTTCCCTTGACCGATAAAAAGTTGAGAATGAAAAACTAAATCCAGAGTGAAATCATTGACTAGATAAGCCCTATTTCATCAATATCACCACCCAAACCATGTATTTCGAACCACACCACAAAAATATCAACATTACACACATTAACATTAGGATGTTTTTCAGTGTAATAAGGGATATATTTCAAGATGATAATTATATGAATATATATATATATATATATATTGAATAAAATAATGAATACATTTACTTGATATTTTCATTACATTGTAAATGATTATGATTTTGATATGATAAAACAATAATTGTATTTTTATGCAATATAAAATTTCAATTAAGATATTCCTTTTTGCGGAATTTATGAAAATTTTATGAAATATGATTTATTAATAAAATAATTAAATTTAATAATATGTTTTAAATAACTATGATAATATAATTTTTACAAAATCAAATGTAATTATTATAAGGATTGGAAAACTTTTATTGTAGAAAAAACCAACATTTCTCAAAAAATACGCATTAAATTTTTAAAAGCGATGATTTAAATATTTAGAATATTTTTTTGTTAATATAAAAAAAATTGGAATCAAAATGTGGAAATTATCCAACACGAATTTTTTCTTAATTTTTAGGGCTGGTCATAGTTTCGGGTGAAAATTAAATGAAATATAAATATACATTGTCTATTATGACATCATAAGGACCCGAAATACATGCAATATATTCTATTGAGATTACCTAGAAAATTATATTATATATTTAAAATAATTTTTTAGGTTATTTGATTAAATTTCTAAATACATTTTGAGTCCAATAAAACCTATATTATATTGTGAAGAATTAAAATTAATTCTTTATAAACATTAATCACTTAAACATCATCAAGGGTAATATTTTGTTGATATCATAACTTTTCCTCATAAAATAAATAAAACCAATTCTCATTGGAATAATTATTTGTAAAAAACCATCAATAATTTTTGTGGTTATGATTAATTAGTAATATAGAATCCAAAACCACTATTTAGTAAATAATAAATAAACCCCCACTTTTTCCCTATATAATCCCACATAAGATCTCCTACATTTTCCCTCAAAACCCATGGATCACATCCTTAATATTTCATCCTATATATATATTCCCCCAAAGGCACCCCTAATCTATCATGGAGCTCATCCCCTGATTTTGGAATCACCCTCTGAATATTGGGGATCATATCTTTCTCCCCTTTATTCTAGCAACTCATTAATATAGTTCCCCTTATATTCCAATTAATACTGATGGGTTATGATCAAACACATCAATATTGATTCCCTTATTATTTACTTGTGATTATTTACCCCTTTCATGGTCATTATTACCTCCCATGATTCGTTATATACAACTGTTATGTTGATGAAATTATCTAATCATTTTCCATGACATATTTTTTTCAAGCACCCTCATTATCTTATAGCTATTAATTAAGTTTTTTAATGTTATATTATATTCCTAAAAATAACTTATATAGTTATTCAAGATTTCATGTGATTAGAGACCTATTTCACTCTCTTGAAACTATTTTATAAATCTTCATGTATAGCCATTACATTGTTGAAATGAAACTTGAATTTTCCTTACAAAATATTTGTTAGGTTTATACCCATAGCCATATACATTCTGGGGTATACAATTATTTATACATATACAAAATTGATTGGATACTTCCATTTATTTAATCCATAATTCTTAATCATGGTATTAAATTCTATTTAATATGTTATAATGTTAAATGATATATGGTGAACACTTATGCATATACATGATACTATTATAATGGGTCTTCCCAGATAGTTATCCAATACATTGGGTAATTTTTTAGACTCAATATATTTCATGTATGGTTCATTAGATTTTATTGTAAAAAAAATTATGTTGTCATTTATTAGTGGTTATATAATGACCCACTCTTCTAATACGTAGATATTACATCAATTTTTCTGAATTTTTATTACATTATACAAACACATACCGGATGACTGAAATAGTGTAGTGCCTTTGGAATCATGGAACAAAATTTCATAATCTGGTGAAATATATTTAATATTTCCCACAAATACATTCCCATTTTATTATCATAATAGTCTTACCCAATATAAAACATTTATTCATAACCAAGGAAAAGGAAATATAAGAAAGGTTGAAATTAGATACTCTATAAGGGTAAACAAATGAGATATCAATCTATCATCATACTAAGTAACAAGTTAATAATATAGGTATGAGATCATAAAAATAACTTATAATGTTTATAACCAACCTATTATTGTTCATAAACACATGTTATAACATATATATTGGACGTTCATATGAAATGAATCATAAGGAAATCAAGGAACATGATCCATGAGAACAAAAAATTGGAATGATACATAGATTTTTGGAATACTAATCAATAAATAAAAGCTTATATTAATGATACCCACCATAAAATTCATAAAAAATATGGCTTATGCTAACTACCCGTGTTCTTACTTTAGTATTGGGATAATAACCTGTATAGCATCCTTTTTTGTGTCTACGCCTCCTAAGAAAAACTCACGTCCATCCCTAGTGGAATCTATTTTCACATAGGGGACTGAGTTTACACCCTAAACAAACATGTTACTCAAGGTTCACTCCCAAGACTGTCATAGTGGAGAAATTCCTTTACTGGACCACGTTCACTCCCTATTTTAGTCCTTTATATCTTCTAAGATGTGAAAATTTAACCGGTGTTTTGTAAAGAGGCATAGGTCACAACCATATTTGGTTATAATGTAACCACCACCCTCAGTTATAACATAACTCCTATCCTTAGTTACAACATATTCAGCTTCACATAATGAAAATCATACATATGTGTTCCTCATGATCAAAAAACAATCATGATAACATAATCCATGAAAAGTAGTAGGGTTTTATATAAATTTCCAAATATCATAAGTTGGGTAAATTCTATAGGTTTTATAATCATTTAATAATTTCATCATTTCATAATATCATAACTAATGAAAAATAATTCAGTTTTATAGTAATTATAACATGGTATAACTCAAAGAAGAGAGATAGGTTTGATAAACATTTTTTCATAATATATAATTAATATAAAATATAAGAATGAAATAATTTTATCATAACCATATAAAACCATAGGTAACATCAATGAATTCTATATTATGTTGAAAATAACTGTGAATGATTAATGGGGGGATTTCATGAGGAAAATAACATTTCTTTTTAAAAAAAATTTTAAAACTAAAAACATTTTGAGAATCATTTTCTTTCAAAATATCAATGAAAACTTATGAAGTAAGCTTTAAAAATAATTTAAACCATATTTTTGAGTAAAATAAACTTTTCAAATTTATTTAATTTTTTAAAAAATATAAAAATATATTTCTTGTGAATTAAACTTGAAACTAATAAATGAATCTTTGAAGAAAATAATGGTCATGATGGCTGGGAATTCCTTTCATTTCATACCCAATGATCCCATTAAAATTTTATAAAGAAGATAAATGGTATTTTTTAAAAGCTACGTGAAGATTAATTTTAAAGAAATTTTTAAAAATTATGATATTGGTAAAATTTTCTTTAATAAATCATTTTAATTATGATTTATACATTTTATGATTTTTTTGTATAAAAGAGTTGTCAACCAAAAAGATGATATTTCATACAAAAATTATTTTAAACTCCTATGAAAATAAATAGTAGAAAGTTAAAGGAAAATGAATCCTTATAAAATGAACATAGGAGAAGTAAATTCATGAGATTATTGAGAGATAGATCATAATATTTCATTATTGGAAGAATAATCAGAAACAATCCTGATAAATAATGATATTTTAATATAAAACTCTTTCTACTTTAAAAAAATTTAATTGTAAGCCCCATGAATGAATACAATTAATTAAAAAAATTAAATATCATTAAAATAAAGATATTAATGACATAACATGTCAAAGGGAAACTATATAAACCTCATAAAATAATGTAGGATTATAACATACCTTTTGCCCCAAAGAATTCAAATTGAGAGAAAAACCCTTAAATCGATTTGACAACTTTTTGAACCAAAAAACCCTTTTAAAAAGAGATCAAAAAATTTATATTTAAATCACCATAATATTATTTATAGTAATTATAAAATATATTCATGGTCATTATATACACCATTAAAAATAAATAGGTGGTGAATATGGCATGTGTCTCATAGAAGTAATGTGATATAAAAATCGCTTATCATAAGCATTGACTTCCTTGGTATTCATTAAAATCTCATGTATAATAAATCTAATTATCTTATAATTATTTAAAAAATTAAGTATATATATATATATAATTATATGAATTAATTATGTCATTTCATTACCTATTTATTAACAGTCCCATGTTAATGTCATATTTTGGAAAATAACTACTTTTTTGTATATGTTTTGAATTTCTAAAATTGTTCTTCTTACAATAATCATGGTTCCATAATCTCAAAATATATTAAAATTATATGAATATGATATATAATCAGTATACATTTTATTATAGCTATCCATAAAATTTAGTGATGGAAAATAAAATACATTGTTCAATGAGACGATAGGTCGTATGCACACATAATCACTATTTCCATTTTATTTTCATATTGAAAGAAAAAATTTAAATGATATATTAAAAATCAAAAATAATTTTATGGTAATATATATCACATATTTTCATTAAAACCATCCTTAATACCCACTATTAATTTGATGAACGAATCACATCGCTTCACGAGACGGTAGTCCATTGTACGCATGAGAACCATTACTGTATTGAAAAATAGAAATAATCAAGGTATATGTCGTATAAAAATTATAAAATAATAAAAATATCAGAAATATTATATATAATATATAAATCCATCATTAGTTACATCTTATAGAGGTTTTAATGGGAAAAAATGTCATTGGTCTAAGAGATGATAATTCATCATACACATGATTGATGATTTCATAACCCACTAGATTGATGTTGAAATAGTTGTAGGTCATGAAAATAAAATTTAAAAATATTCATACATGTAAAATATATTTATTATATTATATAACAAATATATATAAATAATATAATTGGGTGGAGGATTAAATTATAAAAAACACTTATTTATGAAGCTTACTACATATTCGGGTATCTTCCTTAGTGTTTCACTAAAAGCCCCACTATGATAAATTTCTTCCAAAAAAGGGATTCTAAGAAGATGGTCTGAATGTGAAGAAATTATTTGAGTCATTCTGGGATAAACTAAAATGTATTGATGTTGTGAAGAGTAGAAGAGAGGGGGTAGACTTTTATAATTTCTTTAGAAGACACACATGTTATTTTTTAATTAGAATTGAATTCCCCCATAGTTTTCATATGTTATTGATGTACAAAATGTTCCATTAATGAAACTTATTGGTTTAATGGACTATTAAATTCTATATTTTAGTTTCTAGAAGTTTTTATTGGTCATTTTTTCCATTATCATTTTTGTTTAACCAATGGTGAAACCATTTTATCCTTAATCATGGTAATTAATTTCGATGACATTCACAATTATTTTTGGTCAAAAATTATTTATACCTTATTAGATATTTTAAATTTTTTTATATGATGTAAAATTAATTATTGTCCATTTTCTTATTATACCATGTTATATATGTTATACCTCTATCTGTTTATTCATGAGACATACATTTTATATTACCATGTTATGTTGTCAAATTCATGCATTATCCTTCATTTCCATGTTAATTACATTACCAGGTTTTTTAGATAATCCATTTTTCTATGTATTTTATATGTTATCCTATGTAGATATTGGAATCCATATGAAGTTAGGATATCATTATTTATATTAATAAAATATTTTCTCCTCTAGTTCAGTGTTTTCTAATTATATACCTATTCTTACAAATAAACAATACTATTTGATAATTGGATTGTATTTAATGGGAAGTTATTTTTAAAATTGTGTAATAATCTCTGTAGTAGGATAGGGTCCCTATAGTATACATTCGAGCGTGTTCTATATTTTTGGTGATTTGGACTAGATAACCCAAATAAGAACCATCTTGATAATTCTATCACTATTGATATCCTATATTGAAACCTATGTAATCCTATGTTATGATATACTTTTCATTTATAAGATTATTCTATTGTGTTTATAGTTTCCCTTTAATATTATAATTAGCTATATATCTAAGAACTTTTAATTTTATTTTTCCTTTTTAGTAAACGATGGGAAATAAGAGAACCCATGATAACAAGCAATGTGATAATAAATGGGATTATTTCATCAATGAGTTGAAAAAATTGGTGGGAATTGGAGGTCAGAAATATATGAAGGTAATATATGAACTGAATTAATTTATGAGTAATGACATGAATCATGTGGAATACCTTCTTCATATGAAAGAAAAAGTTATGGTTTAATTCATTATCTAAAAAATGCCTCTTCTCTGTAGTGTATTTTGATCCCCGTAACATGTATAAATGTATTAACTCGGTTGAGAATATATTATCTATTCTACAAATCACAGAAGAAGATATTTTGGGTATGGGGGTTAATAATATTAAAAGGGATGCTGATCAGTGGTGGTAATGGATCAAATAAATGAATCTTATGTTGGATAATGATTCCATAAAATGGTTACAATTCTAGAAAATATTTTTTAATAAATTTTTTCCATGTCCTCTCTATCATTAGATACAAGGGTAGTTCCCAAGAATGCAGCAAAAGGGATACGACACTATTTGAAATTTTGGTGAAAACATTACATGGAATTAATGAGACACCACTATATTTTTAATACTCATTGAATGAAATAATGATGTCATATTTTTGGTATTATTGTAGAGTTTGTGAAAATCATTAAAGATTGGAGTCTTTGATAGTTATGAAGTGATTATCGTGTGTTCCCTAAAATATGAGAGGGATATTTTAGACACTCAATTTCCACATGGTATAAGAGAAACAATTTAGAATAATAGAGTTTAGTTTGGGAGGATCTGTAGAAAAATCCCATAGAAGACGGAAAACCCAACAACCCATGTCTCATAAGTGTGGGAAGAAGCATCCGGGGAACTCTATAGAGGGAAATGGAATATACCTAACATGTTTAAAAATGGGGAATAAAGCTAATAGTTTTTTAATGGATATGAATAAGCCCACAAATTATGAAGATTAAAGGAAGGTTTATATGAACACTTATCCTATAGTACAGTGTTTCAATTGCAAGGAACAAAAAACATAATGTAATAAAATTCTATAATCTAAGTGTTGTTAGAGGAAATCAACAACAACATCTTCCACGGAATAAAAGAAATTTTATATAGAATCACTACTAATGAGGAGGATTATGAAAATGATGTGGTGAAAGGTAAAATTTTTATTAATTCTAGAAAATAAAATGCATTGTCTAATTTTTTTACGTCACATTATTTCATATCATTAATTTTTACTTGTAATAACCAATCACCACCTCAAAATATGGAGTTCGAGTTATACCTGAGAGTAGTTTATGCGGAAATTATTATATATAAAGTAAATATATTTTCCCCAGACAATTTTTGTGGAATAAAACTCTCATAAAAATCCAATACTACTTCCTTTGGTAGATATTGATGCTATATTGGGCATAAATTAGATATATTTAAATAAATGTAACTTCAAATATCATGTATGGGAGATCACTCTTGACATCCCATGACATCCATAAATTCTTTACAAGTTTATAGAGAGGGATTAATATTTTTTAGAATCATAAAATAATGTGTGGATATTATTTCCCTATGAGCTATAATATCTAGCTAAAATTATTGGTAAAAATTAAGGGATTAGGTTTGAATTCGTTCCCATTTCGAGGGACAACACTAATATATTCATAGAATAATTTCCTAGTATTCTCCTTGAACAAGATATTTATTTCTCATTAGAACATATAATGGGACTTCTTCCAAAATCAAAGAGTTCTTACAGGATATACATCATTGAGTTAAGAAAACTAAAGAAGTGGTAATAATCCAATCTAGATAAGTGTTTTATATTACCAAGTGCTTCACCCTGGGGTGAAAAAATACTATTAATAAAAAATAAGGATGGATTAATGCACCTCTATAGTGATTTTTGGGAGCATAAAAAATTTATAGTAAATAAAAAATGACATCATTCATTGATATATTACTTGTTCGATCAACTATGAGGGGAAAAAATTTCTATAAGGTAGACCTCCTATCTGGATATCACTAATTAAAGGTAAATAAGTAAAATATTGACGTGAATTATTTTATAACAGGGTATAAAAACATTTATTTAATAGTTATTCACTTCATAATCACTAGTTATCTATGAGTATTCATGGTATTAATGAAAAGTTTATTTTGATAATACATCAAAAATTTTGTGGATGTAACTATAGAATATATTCAAAAATACATCAAGAGAATAGAAAATCATGAAGAGAATTTTAATAAAATGATAAAGATATTACATTGTTAGAAACTATATGAAAAGTATATTAAATGTGAATCATTGATGGATGTTTTATCATTATTATGAAATGTTATCACAATAAAATGAATGTTTATGGAACCTTCTATGACAAATGATATTGATGAGTGGCCCTTGCTGACATTTATAATAGTGATCCATACATCCCTTGGTCTAGAGGGGAGTTAAAATTATTTTTGAAGAACTTATCATAATTATGAAACCCATTAAACAAGATGACATGGAAGGGGGTACTGTTTATCGAGACCAATTAATGTGAAGATTTAATTAGAGAGTTTAAATGATGTTTATAACTACCATATTCCATAAAATACCCAAAATTAGTTAAATATTTGTGTTATAATGTGATGAATCAATGAAATTATTAGGTTGCTTACTTATGCACAATCATAATGTGATCGAAAATTATGAAAGGCGTTTTTAGTTTGATTAAAAAAACCATCACACGAATTCACTGGAGATCGCATATGTGATTTTTGCGTTGAAAATCTAGAAACATTATATCTATTGGGATAAGTGTGAGATATATACTGATAAAAATAGTTTCAAATATATATTCACCTCTAATGTTCTTAAAATAAATCTGTGAAGATAGTATGAGATCATCAAAGATTATGAATTCTCAGTCCACTACCATCCTGGTAAGGCAAATAATGTGGATGATTCTCTATGTATAAAGGATACAAAATCATTATCAGTGATGAAAATTGATTAGGATCCAATCCTATTAGACATGAAAATGGATGTACATGGGAATCATAAATAAAGTAACATCATCATTTCTTTCACAAATGATTTATAAACATTCCTTTTAAGAGAAGATAAAGGATTCTCAAATAGATGTGTGGAAAATCAAATGAAGGTGGAAACTGTATGAAATGAAAAGGCCTTAGAGATCAAAATTAAAGAGGAAGGAGTAGTAAGAATGGGTTCATCACTTTGTGTGACATAAAATCCATAGAAAATGTGTGATATTTTGATTATTTAACATATATTTACCATATCAATCCACCCAAGGAGAAAAAATATGTATTGAGATCTATGAGAGAACTATTGGTAGGGAAATATTAAGAATGATATCAATGAATATATATTAATATGCATAGAATTTCAGAAAGTGATGCATGAAAGGAAATAAGACAAAGGGGATGATGCAACCATTACCCATGCCAACATTTAAATAGTAAAACATCACCATAGACTTTATCAATGGAAATCCGAAGACATCTATAAGAAATAATTATATAGTCCATTTTGTATAATCTTATAAACACTGCTCTCTCACTTTAAATTAAATATTACTTTTCACTCGATCAAAGTATAGAGATATACATAAAAGAAGTTATAAGGATTCATGGAGTACAATTATCAATCATAACTTATTGTGATCCTATATTAACCTCACAGTTCTAGAAAAGTCTCTAAAATTATCTAAACACTAGGCTAAACATGATTACAGATTACTAACTCCAGATAGTTGTTCAATCTGAGAGAACTATTCATACAATGGATTATATATCAAGAGATATCTTGATGAAATTCAAATGAGGATGGTACCAAGATCATTCTTTTGAATAATTATAATACACTCATAGTTTCCAATATGTCATCCAAATTGCTCCATGTAGATCCTTTTTTTTAGAAATATGGCGAACACTTACATACTGGGATGATTTATATGAAAATAAGTTTCTATTACATGATATGGTTGGGGAAATGGTGGAAAAGGTGAAGACTATTCAACATTACATTAGGGAATCCCACAGTTGGTCAAATGGATATATAGTTAATCATCAAGGGCAATTTGTGTTTGATGTTGGAGATAATTTATACCAATCCATATATCAGTGGAATAGGGTCATGAGATTTGGGAAGAAGGAACATCTACGTCTTAGGTACATTGACCCTTTTGAGATTATATATCACATCAAATCTACGTCGTATTGACCAGAACTAACACCAACCATGCCTCATGTAAATGATATATTCTATGTATCTATCTTGTGAAAGTACATACCAAATACATAACATGTTCTTAATACAATTGTGGTATAATAGGAGAATGATATCTTATATAAGGAGAATCGGGAGATGTTATTTGACCATAGAGATAATGTTCTATGCAACAAGGCTACTCATGTGGTAAATGTACTATAGTGGAACCATAAATAGATAGATAAAACATCAGATCTATAAGAATTGGTGTAAGTGAAATAACCTCCACTTTTCAACCATTATATTAAAAATAAAATATTGATTTTGAAATTTCATAAGGGGGAAGAATGTAATATACCATAATTTTATCAATAAAATATCCCTTCTTGTAATATTTTCATTTATTATAATGTGAATACATCACATTGTGAAACCAAAAATTATTTTTAAAATAATGATACATTATCCATATGATAAACATATGAAAATTCCAAATAATACAATAGGATAATAAATAAAAAACAAGGAAATTGGATTACGACAATTTTGGTGTGTTCGATTTACTAAAAAGACTGCACTCACGAACAAAGATATAGATATAAAATTTATTACTACTAATACAATATTCATTTTGAAGAATAACGTAATAATTTAAATGAAATAATATTGAATATAAGGAAGAGTAAATTTAACCATTGGTATTTATAAGAATTAAGAAATCCATATGACCATTAAAAATTTTACCAAAGGAATATTAACTAGACCATTGGAAAAGTAATTTGATTGCTAGAAATAGTAGTTTCACTTTATATATGGTAACCTCTCTTATGTAAATGTATAATAAAATTTATGTATCTTATAAAACGAAAATGTGAAATGGTTTTATCTATGTAAAAGATAATACACTTTTTAAATATGGTAAATTAATTGTTTTTATTTTTATAAAACATTGTTGTCTAAATCACACTATTATAATAAATATAGCGATAAAAACTAAATTTTTTTACATAATGTTATCCATAAATTTATATTATGGTTTATTTCATGGATAATGTACTTTTATGAGAAAAATAATAAATTTTTGAATTGTAATAAATTCAATTATAATATTAAAAGTGTAATTTTTCAAATAAATGATTATTTTATTTAAAAATTAAATTTATCATATTCTAAAAATCATTGTCTTGAAATGGACATCATTTTTAAAATCTATATGTTGAAAAACTATTATGGTTATTTTTAAAATAGTTATTATATTTACTAGTTTTTTATATATACTTATAATAATTAAAACTATTTATAGACCTAATACAAAAAAATAAAGCAATGAATATAATAATCAAAACACCCCTCTACTCCATTTATAAACACCACCACTCACAAACCATGCCCCTTAAAAATTTTATGCCTTGGACGTTTCCAATATTCTACCCAATTACCTTAAAAATCCAATTACCGCATCTTAGGGTCTCTAGTTTCACTATAAGACGAATTCTACGTGACTTAAAGAGGTTCTCAAGGAGATGATATTCATGATATAAAATTCACCATCATTCTCTCTTAAGTTTTTTATTTATTATAAATTATCCTAACCCCCATTCCAAAGTGTTATGATAAGTTTAATATCATATATAAACAGGAATTATATTTTTTTTATAGAATATCTTTCATCAAATCACATTCCCTCATCCGTTTATTATAAAAATTAAAGAATTTCTGTAATATGTCAGTCCCCCTAGTGGATGAAACATTTTCCTTTTTCCATTACCACCTTCAAGGATGGACATAAAAATATTAAAATGGTTAAATAATATTTTTTTATTATTTATTATAACATATATTAATTTTTGGTATCTAATATATAGAGAAAATGTTAAATAAAATGATACATGTTCGTGGTGGTTATAAAACCTGCCAAAATGAACTGATCATTGGTCATCAATTTTTTTTCAATTGAATCATTATTATCTAAGAAAAAAGATATAATACAACATTTACACTTTTGGATGTGCATTAATACCATATACTTTCACTTCTTGAGAATTTGTTGAATTTGATAAGAAGTTCCAAAATTATACCAAAGCTAACCGATCATAAACCCATGGAACAAATGCCCCCATAAAAAAATTTTTACCTCATTAAAATGGTCGTATGTGATATTAATAAAATTATAATAAATTAAATATATGTCTTGTATTATTTTTAAATTATTAATGAATTTAACCTGATTATCTATGACATTATGTTAATTGAAGAACACATTCAGTCATAAGGTAAATTGAAACGTCCCAAAAATTTATCAGGGAATTTTTTTCCCTATTTATAATTATTTTATAGAATAAAAAGAATAAAAAGAATAAATATTTAAATAAAATCATCATAATAATAAATTAATAATGGAATATGTGATATTTAAATAAATATTGGATCTAATCTTGATGGAATATCAACTCAACCCTTAGAATAGTAACATGACAATTTGGAATTGTAATTTGATGAAGAGAATAACAACCTCACCCATGAATTTATAAATAAAATTTATCTATCGTAAAATGGGAATAATATATAATTATACCATAGTATAATTAAATAAGTGTTTTAAAAATGAAAAATTAAGAGTTGGTATTGTTATAAAACGTAAATGTTAATTAATAATTTTTTAATAGATATTATTATTTTAAATAAAATTTATTTTCATAAAATAGACTCACAAATTATTTTTATTTATTATAATTGTAAGACAATTTTATGAGACCTTAATTAAATTTTCAAAGAGTTGTAGAATTGGGTATAAATTTAAAATCTGTATTTATTGAATAAATGACGATATTAATTAAAAATTATATTTATAATATTAGAAAATTATTTTCATAAAATGGATTTAATTTTTAAAATTTTCACATTGAAAAATGGTATTGGTGTATTTTTGTATTTTTTCTAAAATAGTTGAATTTTTATGAATAGTAAAAGATGATAATTAACAAAATTTTATCAAAATCATGAGTTTTTGGGTCAGATGATATATGGATGATTTAAGCCCATTATATAGAAATAATTCTGTCATTATAGTATTTATTCATAGTAATAATATGTATTCATACTCTTGATCCTAAATAACAAAATAATGAATAAAAAATAAAAAAACAATCACCTCCTTCCTCTATAAATACCACCTCTCACCACAGCTTACTCTCACACCTCCAAAAACATGACGATTATTAAATTTATACCCAATAATATTTCCAATCACTATATCTATGCCTAGGATCATTTTTTCTCAAAAAATTACCAAATCCACATTTCCTATGTAGGGTATCACGGAGGAGAAGTTAAAGAGGTAAAATACAATTGTGTTTTATTTTAATTTATTTTTTGGTTATTTTAATTTCTTACTTTCACTTCTACTACCCCCGTAAAAGTGGAATTATACCTATATTATATTATATATACTATAGTTTTATTATGTAAATAGAATTATACATCTCTAAACTTCTTCTCCTGTACCTTTTTTCTTAAAATGATAACGTCGCCCGTGAGGTGTTGATTTATCACCATTGAGGATAACAAGTTTTCATTTTCATTTACCACCATTAGGATTGGTCATAAAACCATTATAATGGTTGACTAATATTTTAATATATATTCAATAAATGTTTTATGTTCGATAACAAACTTATATACATAATACCAAATAATAAAATGAAATTAGTTCAGGATGATAAAAAAACGGCCAAGTTAATTTAATCGATTATCATTATTGTTATATCTAATAAATCATCAACTATTAGAAAAGAATAATAATATAAGAGACCATTCAAAATTTTGTATTTACATTAATAACATAAAATTCCAATTTTCTATAATTAACCCATTTTATATGATCATTTATACATATATTCAAGCGAACTGATCATGGGAAGAAAAAACTACAACTCTCAAAATGGAAAAATTGAACTCTATAAATCATAATAATTTCCATTAATGAACATAATAAAATTATATAAAATAAAATAAATGTATAATAAGTTTTTTATGAATCTATTTTTTTTATCATGGGTATTAAATTGAAGAAATATTTTATACATATGGCAAGAGGATTCTCAAACCTAATTTCATTTCATTGGATTATTCTTCATCTATGAAAAATTATTGTGTGGATGATATTTTAATATTACACAAATATTATTTATTTTTTCATAACATTACTTTTATGGGATATAAATGTTTACAATATGAAATTTATACAAATAAAAATATTTTATCAAATAAACTATTATTTCTAAAAAAATAATTTTTTTATTTCTCTTCAGATTATAACTTCTTCTTCCATTATTGATGATTATTATGCACTAGAAGTTATTCAATTTTTATTTTTGGAACCAAGATGTTTATTTTTGGATATTATTCTCTATAAATTTATAAGGAAAAGCATTTCCTTTCAATAGGGTTTTTTGTGGAAAATATTATTATACGTTCATTGTGGCATGCATGATTATGTAAATGTTATGATGTTAAGGGTGCGCCCAGATTAATATAAAAATCCATTGAATTGGGTAACATGTTTTAACTCACAATAAAAGGTGAAATATTCTGTAACATGATATTTAATTGTTCATAATGATGATGTTATGATTACACACATATATCTTCCATTAACATGATACTAGATTTTTTCACAATAATGTGTGGGGTTGACCACTATGACATTATGTTTCTTTCAAAAGCATTTACAGATTCTAGGCCTCTATCTAAATAATCCTCCCATGATCATTATGAATATACCAATATTATTTTACGATAATAATGACTATTCTCACCCATGTTATATTGACTCATGTTCCTATAAATCCTCTTACTTGGATTTTAGATCACCCCTTTATTTTATGTATATGTTATGGTGACTACACATACTAACGAGTACGTGAGGGAATGTAAAAAGCTTGAGAGGAAGGAATTAGTTTTTTATGTTTTATTGTGTAAAATGTGGATACTAGTTTTATTACACTCTTATTATTTTTATCTTCAATATGATGTAATATTAATGTAAGAAAAATTAGGATCAATATAAGTGGTATGGGAGTAGGATTTAGATAATTTTGGGAATTATGGTTTTAGATAACTAGTGAAAATCTTTAATATGTGACAAAAGTAATGTAAGAACCCAAGAAGATTTGATCTATGATAATAAAAAACATGTATATCCCATAATATATTCATTTACATTTAATTAACAAAAGTAATAAATTACTTATTCATAAATTTTTGACTTATTATTTTCTTCCAACAATTTATATTTATGAAAATGGTGTGAACTAGGAGAAACATGGACTAAAAATAGTTCAAGGGATAATGCAGTGATTACCTGAATGACATCCCCAATTAATTGGGAGGTGGTGTTTTAAATTTCATGTTGATTCATACCAAGATGACTCATGATATTAACAATAACCCATATAATGTGGAACTACCTTCTTCTCTTATGATGGAGAAAATGGATAATATGAATTTTATGAGATAGCGACCACCAACATTAAGTAGATATTCTTATCCACTAGTTGAATAACATTATGTCAACATAATAGAGATGATCTGTTCTATTCCTTGATATTCTGATATCGATAAAGAAACTCAGACCATTTGTTATTTAGATGGAGAGGCCGGCCAATTGTGGGTGATGATTTTGAATAAAAATCCAAATTATTAAATCAAATGGATGTAGTGGAAAGAATATAATAAAATATATATTAATATGTATTTCCATTAGAAGCATTGGACAATGATAGAGAGATAATTCATAGATATATATAAACTATTGTGAATCTATCATGAATTATGAAGGAAATTTAAATAGGATTTCATGGTACACCTCAGTTTTTGTTATGAATAATGACATAATAATAGTTATATTGTATTATTGGTTTAAAAACACACCTTTAAAAATATCTAGAAATTCTAGAATTTTGGAGTTATGAAAGAGATGATAAATTTTTTCTAAACATAAACATTCATTTTGGATAATGGTTTCATGGATACAGAGATAAGAAAAAGATAATGGAGTTTCAAGCTAGAGGATCTAATAAAAAAGGAGGAATGAAAAATCAACCACTCACATGTAAAATATGACGAAAGAAGCATTATTGGAATTGACTCATTGGGATGGGGAAATGCTTCACATGTGGGATAGAAGTCCACCAAGACCATGAATGTCAATGATACACGAGGATGTATGAAAATGTGGTGGAGGAAAGGTTAACAATACCCGTGGTTCAGGGATTCATCTCTAGGGATTTATGTCACTATTCATAAAAGTGTACTAAAACCCAAGCCCTCGAGAGTAATTAACATTAGTAGCCACCAATACCAAAAAAGAAAGGTAAATTTTATGTCATCACTGCTATTTAGGTGGAGCTTGAAAATGATATTTTGATAGATATTCAGGTTAGTCATTCAAGAATAGTGAATAAACTGTTTTATTTTGAATCAATGCAGAGTTTCATATCTTAAATAATTAGTATAACTATTCAAACACCACCTCATGAAATAGAGGTTGATATATACATGAGAACATGAAAGGAAAATTATTTTATCCAAAGTATATAACTCCTCCATTATTAAATTTTATGCACTAATCCTCCCAAAAAACATTTTCTTTCTTCATTTAGTGGACATTAATTCTATTTTGGGCATCGATTGACTATATTGGTACAAAGATAACATCAACATCTAGGAATGGAAGATCCCTCATCACATCCACAAGAATACTCGAATTTTATAAAAGTGTATGTATTAGTATTAATATACATCAAAATAATAATATCATGTGTGGTTATTATTTCCTTGTAAGTAAGCACATCTTATAAAAATTATTGAGACACATGAGAGAGTCATGATCGAAGACATGCCCATTGTAAGGGACTACAAGATTGTGGTCCCCAATGAATTTTATGGTATTCCTATTGACTGAGAGTTTGAGATCTAAATTTAACATATTCATATATCTCTATCTATATCATGGACTCCTTAAATAATATACACCATTGAGTTAAAAGAACCAGAGAAGTAATTAAAAGAGAATCTGGACAAGGGTTTAATAGGCTTGAGTGCATCACCATGGGGTTAACCAGTCCCATTCATGAAGAAGTAGGATTGATCGATGTGCCCCTAATTTTTTTATCACAATATCAACAAAATAATGATAAATTAAAATTATATCCTTCAATGGATAGAGGACTTGTTTTACTATCTATGTGGGGCCAAAAATTTATCTTCGGCAGAAATTTGATCATGATATCACTAATTAATGGTGATTGATGATGTTATTTCCAAGAAAGCCTTTGAAAATCGGTTTCGAAAATATTTTTTAATAGAAAAAAAAAATTATTCTCACTAATACTCCAATAATATTCATATACATAATGAATAGAGACTTTATATATTACCTTGACAAATTTTCACTAGTCTATATTGATGATATTCTGATACACTCCAAGAGCAAGGAGGAACATGAAGATAATTTGAAATATATTATAATGACTATATTATTGGTGAAATATTATACAATGTACAATAAATTTGAGTTATGGATGGAATAAATATCATTCTGTGATAATTTCATCACAAGAAAAAAAATATATGTGGTCCCTTACAAGACAAAGGCAATCAAATAGTGGTCAAGGCCAACATTTTTAATGTACATCTGTAGATCCCGTAGTCTAGCAGGGTATTACTTGAAGTATTTGAAGAAAATAATAGGATTTTCAAACCCACTAACTATGCTGAGTCAGGTGTGAGAAATTTTTATTTGGACTAAGGAATGTGAATAATTCCACAAAGAGTTAATGAAGAGGGTTGTCACAGCGCCAATACTCACTCTATTGACAAGTGGGGAACTATTTTTGGTATTTATCGACTCTTAAAAGAAGGTATTATGATTTTTATTAAGGAAAAATAAGAATTTGATATCCTAAACCTCATTGTATTTCAAAATACATGATCCATACTATCCCATTCATGATCTATTGTTGGCAGTTGTGATCATTGCATCAAATTTTTTGAAACATTATATCTATGTAGAGAAGTGTGAAATATATAATGATCATAACAACCTCAAATATATATTCAAATAAAATGAGATTTATTTTCCATTGAATATGCGTAGATTTCATCAATGATTATAACTGCCCACTCCACTACCATCCTAATAAAGTGAACAATGTTGCACATTATATTAGTACAATGAATCCTACAACCTTATCAATGATGATAATTGATAAGGATATAATCTACCAAGATGTTGAAATGATTGAAAAGGGATTAATTTAGGAAGGAACATAATAAATCCTTTCTCAAATGATTTCTCCACCACACCACATAAATAAAATAATGGATTATCCAATAAATGATATCAAAATTTAGAAGAATATGGAATCCATGAAACTGTCAAAATAACTAGAGTAAAAACTTGATGAAGGAGGAGTTGTATGACTTGGTCCATGAATGTGTGTACCATACAATCTAGCTATAAAGAAATATCTTCTGAGTAATTCCAAATTCTCAGCATTCTCTATACACCATTAAAGAATAAATACGTATCATGATCTCTTACAGAAATATAGATGGGACAATATAAATAAGGATATTGCTGAATATTCATCAACATTCTTGGTAGGTCAACATATTAAGGCTAAAAGGAAAATTTAAAGGTTTAATGAAACCATTACACTTACCAACATGGAAATAGGAAAACGTAACTATAGAATTTTTCACTAGACTTTTGAATACATCAATAAGAAAAAATTCTATATGGTATTTTATGGATCATCATACAAAGAAATCTCACATTATCACAATTAGAGAAGACGTATCATGGATCAACTTTCACATATATAAATTAGAGAAGTGGTAAGGCTGCATGGTGTTCGACTATTGATTACATTTTATAGAGAGATGAGATTCACCTCTGTGTTTTGGAAAATATTAAAATATTCTCTAAACCATAGTATTTCACTTATGTATGACTTATCAAGATAAAACTGATGGCCAACGAAAGTGGAATATTTAGAAACAAGAATAAATGTGGAGAGATTATTCAATAGACATCAAAAGAGGATGGGAATAACTTCTTCCTCTATTCATGTTCTCCTACTACAAAAGATTCCACTCGACCATCCAAATGACTTCATATGAATCCCGTTATTGTAAAAGATATAAAACAATAACATGATGGGATGATGTTGGTGGAAATAAGATGCTAGGACCTAAAATGGCTGAAGAAATGGCGGAGAAGGTGGAAACTATTCTTAATCATATCAAGGAATCCAAATGTTTATAGAAGATTTATGGAGGAAATCATCGACATGACCTAGAGTTTATGATTAGAGACATTGTATTCCTCCACATATCACCATGAAAGAGGATAATGATATTTGGGAATAAATGACGGATAAGACCCATTTACATCAACCCTTTTAAAATTATTGATATGTCGGAGATGTGTCCTATAATCTAGGACCTAAAAAGACCATATATCAAGAAAATGATGCATTCCATTGTCCCAATTAAAAAAGTAAAAAACTGATCCACCATCTGAACTCAATTTAGAGGTGGTATAGTTGGAAAATGATATCTCTTATAAGGATAATCCGGTGAAGGTCATGGACCAAAAAGAAAAAGGTAAACATGACAGGACCACTCACTTAGTCAATGTACAAAGGATGAACCATTTTTATTATGATTAAACATGGTAACCAAAGGATAAAATGAAGGATAAGTACCAACACCTTTTTTCATATTTTAATCTAAAACTAAATTTCAAAGAAAAAAATTTCAAAATGGGTGAATAATGTAATGACTCAAACGTTTATAATTGGAATTATTTCCCTTATTATAATTAATTTATAGTATAAAACACATAAATTTCATAGATATCCCAATAAACCATCATTATAATAAATGTAGAATGAAATAATTGGCATTTAATGATATTAAATAACCTATATGAATGATAATATAACTTAACACTTAGAATAGTAACCTGACCATTATGAATAGTAATTAAAAAAATTGAATGTTAACCTCTAACATGAATGTATAAATAAAATTTTCTCTTATTTTATATGAAAATAAGATATAATTATATCATAGTATAAGTAACTAATTTTTTTAAAAATAATAAATTATGTGATGGTATTTTTATAAAATAATTTTTGTAAATTTTAAAATCAGTATAATGAGTTAAAAGAAATATAATTTTCATAAAATATGTTTATAATCAAATAATGTGTATTCTTATGATTATAAGATAGTTTTTGAGACCTTAATTATGTTTTCAAAGTGTCATAAAATCATATAAGACATTAAAATTAGTATTTTTCAAACAATTAAGGATTTCAAGTAAAAATTAAATTTCCCATATTAATAAAATTATTTTAATAAAATGGATTTCAATTTTTAATTATACATTTTATAAAATAGTTATAATTAGGAATTAAAGTTTTTCAAAAATAGTTGAATTTTTTATGAACAGTGAAATATAGTAATTTATAATATTTATCAAATAAATGATTTTTTGAGTCATAAATGATGTATTGCTGATGAAAGCCCATAATATCAAAAAATAATTATCCTTTAATTTAATTATCTTTTATAATCAATAATATTCATATTCCTAATCAAAAATAATAATCTATGAAATAAAATAATAAAAAATACTCTTCTCCTCCCACCGTGAATACAACCCCTTACCACCCCTTCTCCTCATCCCTTCAAAGACTTAATGCTTGTCCAATTTATACCTAGTCCCCTTTCCCCATGACTAAGATCATTTTGTATCTATAATATACCAAATCAAATTTTTTTATGGAGGTTACCAATGAGAAGAAGTTCAAGAGGAAAAATACTCTTCTATTTTCCTTCGATATCATTTCATGTTATTTTAGTTTATAATTGTATCCTATGCTCCCCTAATTATGTTGTAATTATTACTCTATTATATTGTATATATTTTAATTTTATTATTTTAAATGAATAATCCATCATTAATCCTCTTCTATTTTCCCGTTTATTTTTAAAATTAATAGTTCATTTGTGAATTATTAATTAATCGCATTCGAGGATAAAAAGATTTTTTTTCCTTTACCTCCTTCATGGATGGTCATAAAACCACTATAATTATAGAGAAATATTTTAATATTTATTCTATATCCTTTTCCATGTTCTTAAACAAAAATATATACATAAAAAAACAATACTAGTCCATGATGATCTAAAACCACCAAATTAATCTAAAATATTATCATTAAAATTATATCTAATTAATCATCCAAATATCTATAAAAAAATATTATATAAGATATTTTAACTTTTTGAATATAATTAATAACATATAATTTCAATTTTGGATAATTGTACACATTTTTTACCTATTCTTCCATACATATATACAGGCAAACTGATCATTGAATCCAGGAAACGTACTCTATAAAAACAACAAAATTGTACTATATAACTCATCATAATGGAAATAAAAAAACATAATAAAATTAAAATAAATAAAATAGAAGTATTAGAGATTCTGGAATTATAAATTAATTAATCCAATTTTATTACCTTGGATATTAATGTGATGAAATCATTTCGACATAAGGTCAAGGGATTCTCAATACCAATTTCATTTCTATGGGCAATTCTTTTTTCATTCCAAATCACATTGTATATGTTATTAAATATTAAAAAAATATTATTGATTTTTTCATCCCTTTTTCTCAAGGATATACTTTCTTCCAATATGATTTTGGGAAAAATCCATATATTTTCCAAAATAACTCTTCTTTATAAAAATAACATATTTTACTTCTCTTTTGATGGATTCTTCTTCACTCACGATTTATGATACTTAATAAAAAAATTATTAAACTTTTTTAGGAAAAAAATGTTTAATCCTGAATATACTATCTATAAAATTTTAATGAATTCCATTTCCATTCCATGGGTTATTTTATGTATCATATTATCATACATTCTAAGTGCAATGCATGATTATGTAAATGTTATTATGTAAAGGGTGCACCTAGAATTATATAGAACTGCAATGCATTGGGTAGTGTGATGTATCTCTTGAGATAAGGTGATATATGTCTTAACATAATGTTATATTTTTTTGGAAATATCATTTTATGATAATGTGAATATTTTATGAGTAAACATGATGTTATATTTGATCATAACATTGTGTGGTGTTGACCAATAAGATATGATGTTTCATTTTTATGAATTTCCACATTTAATTCATTTTTCTAATTATTCCTCTCATGATTATGATTATTTCCCCATTATTTTTCTATGATGATGATGATTATTCCCACCCACGTCATATTGATTAATGTTCTTATCTAAACTCTTAATATTAAGTCAATTTTCTTCTTTTGACATTTATGTATTATTTTGGAAGTCAGAAATATATTTATAATTGTTTATCGTACTGACTATGCTTATCATACTGACTATGGTTATCATACTGATGATGCTTATCGTACTGACTACGATAATCACACTGACTATGTTTATCATACTGACTAAATCTTATTGACCCTCTCAATCGTATTGACTCTCTCAATCATATTAACTTTTTTGTATCATACTCACTTTTCATCATATAAATACATTTCACTTAGTAATACTGATTGTTTTTTTACTTCTATCACATGAATTTTTTTATCCTTTATCCAGACACATGTTTCTTATCAATCATACTCATGATTATCATTTTCTTACAACTTTTTTTAACCAAAACATTTATGTGGAGTTAGTTATAAACTAATAAAAATGATTTCATGTTTTGTGCTTCAATATGACCGTTATAATGTCAGGTGCCCAAGTCCCTCATAGTTTTCAGGAGAAATATGACAGTTAGAGGAAATATGATTATTGGGACTAGAGGCCTATAAATAGGAGGCCATTTTAATTTGAGAACAAAAATGAGAGAATTTGAGCATTTTTTTATTATATCACGTTCTTGAGAGAGACGATGTGACATCTCTCTTGCTTTATGAGAAAGCCTTGAAATTAAAAAACGTGAATGGTTCGTTCTTAGTATTTTTATTTCAATAATTACTTTGTTTTTCTTTCCACAACTAATCCGGTGATAATGATTGAGGGCTGCTGAGGATAGGCAGACGGTGCTACCGATCGTCGTATCAAGGGCTTTCAAGTGTTTGAAAGACAGAGGTTCCGATTACCAGCAAAATTGATGGTTTAAGAGGACAACAAGACAGACGTACTGATCATTGTATTGAGGGCTTACCAAGGTGGTGGTATGAAAAGCTTTACATCCAAGGTGAAAGGATTCACTTCTCTTTGGGATAAAATAATTTTAATACTTTTACATTTCCACTACTATTTGTATTAGAAAGCAAATTATGTTGTAACATTTCTTCATTTCATATTCAATTGTAATTGTTTCAATTACAATTATACTGCTACATATTGTATTAATAGATTTTATATGCATTATGGTAGAATCTTTCACTATTGTATTACTCTGATTGTTGTATTCATTTTTAACACCATTGATTTACATTTCTTAAAGTATTACATATTATCATACCTTTTATCTCCAAGAAAATTGTGGTGAATAGTATTTGTTGTGAATTGTGTTAGATTAAGATTATTTAATCTAATTTCTTAAGTTTTTAAACACAAAAGTTTTTAAACCTACAATTCACCCCCCTCTTGTATCGATCCATCTAATATACATATAAATATATATATCGATCCAAAAAAAGTTATTTGAGGGAGGTTTCCACTGATTTGTATTACTTTATCTATTTATTATAAAAATTAATAGTGTTTTATTACAAATTTGTGTTTTTATCTACTTACTGCACTAACGTGTGGAGGGAAAAGATTTTGTTTTATTAGATGACAGGAATGAATATTGGATCAAATGAAAATCTAAATCCAATGAGACCACTTATCTTTGATGGGAAGGATTATGAGTACTGGAGAGATTGAATGAAAACTTTTATTATTAATACTTGTGTAGAAAAATTTATTATGCTTACTGGAGGTTTGAAAATCCCTGAGAAAGAAGTTAGTACTTTCAGAAATCAAGAGAACAAGAATATCAACTAAATTACACAGTACGAAATACTCAATTGTGTTCTATGGCTAGGCATATATATAGTCAGATATCATCTTGTGAAGCTGCCAACTATATTTGGAAGAAATTTGAAGTCACACATTTTGGTACATCTATGTTTATAGAAACAATAAAGGGAAATTCTTCGAGCAGAGAATCATGGATTTATTTTTCCTTAGGGAGAGCCAGTACGTACGGTGCAACAAAAATATATGACAATTGTCAATAGTTTACAATCTATGGGAGAAAACATTCTTGATTATGAAGTTCATATAGAAAAGACTATTGATATAATTCCAAATTAATGGGAGTCAAAAAGGGCAGTTATTGATGAAAACTGAAAAGTATCTCAGATTACTCTTGATGAGCTTTTTGGAACTCTTCTATAGCACGAGACAAGAATGAAGAGAGATGCTGATTTCAATAATAATAAAAAAGGAAATGGATGTGTAGCTTTTACTATATCTAAAGATAAAACACCTGAAAGGATAACAAGGTCCAAAGCTATGAAATTTGTTATGTCAGAATCAAGTGATAGTGATCACTAAGATAATGAGTCATCCTATTTTTCTCAAAGGATGAAAAAGATTTTGGGAAAGAAAGACTTCCAATACATATTCAAAAAGAAAGATAGGAAGGGTAAAAATAATTCAGAAGTAACTTGTTATGAATGAATGAAAGTATAGCATATAAGACCTGATTAACCTTTACTAAAAAGAAATGATATAAAGGAGAATCATTTTGAATGAAATAAGAAAACGTATTACAAGACAAAGACAAAGAATGTCTTCAAGGAAAATGATTCTTGGAGTGCAAGTGGTGGCGATTCATCATATGATTCTTTAGAATATGAATCTTTATGACAATAGAATATTGGACTTATAGCCAGAATAAAAATTAAAGATCATTATTTCATGGCTAAGATACACAATGCTAAAGCTATTACAAATGTATCCTTGAATGAAATTTATATTGATAATAAATGTTATGAATCTTCAAATATTGAGTCTTCCTCATCCGAAGATAATATATTACATTCTTATGAAGAAGTGTCTAGGTTTTCTAAACTACTTGTGAATGAAAATTCTAAACTCAAGAAAAAGATTGATAAAGAAAATTCTAGAATTTATATTTTAACTAATGAAGTATCATATCATTATAATGATCTTGATATGAAAACTTATAATTTTAAAATTATTTTAAAAACCCTTCAGAAAGTCAAATCTGATAAGGTTAAACTTTCTAAGGATCATGAAAGTGTAATTTCTAAGAAAAAAATTTTAGAGACTAACTCTAGTCCCAAAAATAATGTTATCAAGGAAAAAACATAGTTTTAAAACTAAAGTTAGAAATATTTTCCTTGAAGAAATGTTTGTTAAACATTACCTATTGCAAGGAAAACTTTGATAAAATGTATTCTGAAATTCGACCATTAAGGAGACATTCTGTTTTTGTTATACACATTATAAACCAGTTTTTAGTAATAACTATTTTGTTCTTCAAAGTGACCCATTTTCTACTATGTGTTAATGTGGTGGACACTGTGAGAGAAATTATTCTCTTAATATAAGTCAGTCATTAGGATTTCATAAAGTTCATTTTTCAAAAAAAAAATTGATTCTTAAAATTCTTTTATCTAACACTTCTAGATCAAAACAGGTTTGGATTCTAAAACACTAATTGTTTCTTAGGAAAATAAGATGTCTACCAACAACAAGAACATTTGGTACATGGATAGTGGTTGTTCTCGACGCATGACCGGAAACAAATATTTCATTGAAATGATTATTGAAACAAAAGGTGGAAAAGTTACCTTTAGAGATAAAGATCAAGGAATGTTTTTTGGAATAGTTTATATTGTTCTTCTTGGAAAAGATATATTTTCAAATGTTTTGTATGTCAATGGTCTTAAGAAAAATCTCATCAGCATAATTCAATTATGTGGTGAAGGATACCTTGTGAATTTTATAAATGATAAATGTTTAGTTCAAAATTACAAGGATGAATTCATTCTATCTTCTTATAGGCAAGATAATGTATACACTTTTGACATAGAAGACCTTAGGAGCCAAAATTTCCATTGCATAAGTGCAATAGAAGGCCAATCTTGGCTATGTCATAGAATACCAGGACACCAAAACCTAAACAAACCATTTTAAACATTCCATGAAAAGAATTGTAAAGGATCTAACAGAAATTTGGTATAATTCATCAAAGGTCGTGATCCTTGTCAATTTGGAAAGCAACATAAAACTAGCTTTAAATCAATCAATGAAGGTTCAACTTCGAATTCATTACAGCCAGTGCACATGGATTTTTTTTGTCCTTCACAAACATGAAGCAATGGAGGAAAATACAATGTATTTGTTTTAGTATATGAATTTAAAAAATTTACATGGGTCTATTTTCTAACAAATAAATCTAAAGAATTTTTCTATTTAAATATTTTTATATCCCAAGTTAAATATTTGAAAAACCTACCTTTGATAACTATCCATTATGATCATGGTGGTGAATTTCAAAATTCGGATATTGAAATATTTGGTAGTAAGAAATGTATTACTCAAAAATTTTCATCTCCATGAACTCCACATAAAAATGGTGTCGCTGAGAGAATAAAACATATTCTTCAGGAAATTACAAGAGCAATGTTTATTGAATACTCAATTGCAAAGAATTTTTTTGATGAAGCTATTAGTATTTCTTGTTATACTATAAATCATGTTTTAAATAGATATTTTCTTTATAAAACATCTTATGAACTGTGGACTGGCTAAAAAACCAAATTTTCATACTTCAATTTTTTTGGATGAAAAGTATTCATGTTGAATACAAAATACAATCTACATAAATTTGCACCTAAATCAGATGAAGGAATCTTTCTTGGCAATTCTACCACTTCTATGGTTTCTATAGTTTTCAACAAAAACTCATGTAATATTGAATAAATAGTTCATGTTAAATTTCATGAAACTAACCCCTTTGTTTTTAGACAACCTCAACCTACATTCTCAGATGTGTTTTCAAAAACTTATAATCCACCTATGATAGAAATTCATTCTGATAAGGAAAATGTTCAAGAATGATTTTCTGAAACTTTTACTCCGGAATATTTTCTACCTTACGTGGATGAAAATGTCTTATAAAACCCAAATCAATTGTTTCATAGGATTCATCACAGTGATAATATCATTGGTGATGTAAATAAACATATAAGAACGAGAAATTCCTTGAGAAATGAAATAGAAAACCTTGCCCTTCTTTCCCAATTCAAACCTAAAATTCCATGTGAGGCCTTAGGTGATGAGGATTGGATCAATGAAATGCAAGATAAACTAAATGAATTTTAAAGGAATCAAGTCTGGACATTAGTTTATAGTCCTAAAGAGCCAACTATAATTGGTGTAAAATGGGTCTTCAGAAATAAATGTGATGAAAATGGAATCATTGTATGAAATAAATCAAGACATGTTGCTAAGGGATATAATCAACAAAAGTGAATAGATTATGAAGTAACATATCCTCTACTAGATATAATGGAATCTATTCGTATTCTATTAGCCTTTTCATCATACATTAATTTCAATTTATTTCAAATGGATGTTAAATGTGCTTTTCTAAATGGTTTTGTTCAAGAAGAAGTTTTTTGAACAACCACCGAGTTTTATATATTCAAAATATCCTAATCATGTTCTAAAACTTACCAAAGCTTTATATGTCCTTAAATAAGTCCCCAATGCATTGTATGATAGACTTATAGGATTTTTGTTTACAAAAAAATTATGCAAAAGGTTCAGCGGATCCAACCCTTTTTATAAAAATGGAAAATAAAAATGTTTTGATAGTTCAAATTTATGGTGATTACATCATATTCTGGTCAACTCAGAAATCTCTAACTAAAAATTTTGCGAATCTAATAAAATATGAGTTTGAAATGAGTATGATGGTTGAGTTAAAAATATTTTTAGGGTTTCAAATTTCCCAAAAACTAGAAGGAACTTATACATCTCAACATAAGTATATCAAAGAATTTCTCAAAATGTACGTATATGACAATACTGAAAAATATTATTACTCCATTTGGTACATCAAATACACTTGACCTTGATGAAATTGGGAAACCAGTAGATCAAACAACATTGAGAGCTATGATTGGTAGTTTATAATACTTGACAGCTAGCCGACCAGAAATAATGTTTTCTGTATTCTTATAAGCAATATTTCAATCATATCCAAAATAGTCTCATTTAAATTCCTTGAAAAGGATCATTCGGTATTTAAAAGGAACTTTTGATTTAGGCCTTTTTTATTCTTCTGGAAAAGATTTTGTTTTGAAACATTTTTCAGATGCTAAATTTGGTATTCTAGAATAGATAGAATGAGTTCATCTGGAACACGTCATTTCTTAGGAGATTCATTAGTTTCTTGTTCATTCCAGAAACATCACTCAGTAGCAATTTCCAGTGTTGAAGTTCAATATATAGCCGCTGGAAGTTGTTGTGCTCAAGTGTTGTGGATGAAACACACAGCCACTGACTCGGGATTGAGCGTTTCCAAAACTCAAATTCTATGTGATAATACTATTTCCATATCCCTTAGTAAAAACCCATCACATCAATGTTGTACAAAATGCATAGATTTTAGGCATCACTTTCTTAGGTATCACACACTAAAAAGAGATATTATCTTATAATTTATCAGAATGCAAGAACAACTTGCTGACATTTTCATAAAACCATTATCATCAAATAGAATTGAATTCATTAAATAGAACCAAGGAATGATAAAACTAAAATAACAATTCATATCTACATCATTTTTTACTAGTATCCTTACATTAAAAAACTCCTCTTAAAAGGGAGAAAACATTTCATTTGATTTTTTTATGAATTTATATATCTATTGAATTGGTATTCTATCTTTCTGTTTTTTATCTTGATAGTTTGATTATCATTTTATCTTTCTGTTTATCATCCTGTCTACCTGGTTACCATTTTGAATTTCTATCCATCGACATGTCAACCTATGGTAATAGCTTTGTTTTCCTTCTACACGTCATCCTATGGTAATAACTTTTTTCCCATCGTAACGTCAACCTATGTTATCAACTTTATTTTCCATCGTCATGTCAACCAATGGTAACAACTTTGTCTTCCATCAGAACATCAACCTATGGTAACAACTTTATTTTCCATCAGAATATAGACCTATGGTAACATCTTTGTTTTCCATCTGCATGTCAACCTTTGGTAACAACTTTGTTTTCCATCAGCACGTCAACCTATGGAAATAACTTTATTTTCTATCGGCACATCATCCTATGGTAACAAATTTGTTTTCCATCAGCATGTCATCCTATGGTAATTACTTTGTTTTCCATAAGCTTGACAACTTATGGTAATGACTATGTTTTCCATTGGCTTGACAACCTAGGGTAATGACTTTGTTTTCCACCAGTTTGACAACCAATGGTAATGACATTGTTTTCCATCATCTTGGCAACCTATTGTAATGACTTAGTTTTCCATCGGCTTGAAAACCTATGGTAATGACTCTATGTTCCATTAGTATGAAAACCTATGGTAATGACTTTGTTTTCCATCGGCTTGATGACCTATGTTAATGAATTTGTTTTCTATCAGCTTGACAAACTATGGTAATGAAATTGTTTTCCATCGGCTTGACAACTTATGGTAATGACTCTATTTTCCATTGGCTTAACACCATATGGTAATGAAGTTGTTTTCCATCAGCCTGAAAACCTATGGTAATGACTTTGTTTTCTATCAACATGACAACCCATGGTAAGGAATTTGTTTTCCATTGGTCGCACAACCAATCATATTCATTTTCCTTTCCATGTATGCTTTTATTTTCTTTTTGTTATTGTATTATACTATGTTAATAATATTAAACCAAATATTTCTTTCAAATCTATGACATGCACATTCTTTCTTTCTTTTGTTTGGTCTTTCTTAAGTTTTATTGTTTTTCGTTTTTTTACCCCTTTAAATCCTAGCCGTTGATTTATATATCTTCCAATCTCAACCGTAGAAGATCAACGGTCATCTTTATTCACCTATAAATAGCGACCCCCTCCCCAAACCCACACCGGTTATTCAAATTTATTGGCGAATATCTACCTATTCGTTTTAAGACTCCATATGATCTCTTTTTTGTTCCACATATATGTCTCAGTCCTTTGACAACACTCCTGTGGAAATGTCTTGAAAAATGTTTTTATAGATATATTTCTTCAGAGAAAGGTTAGTTTCTCTGGACTTCATTAACACACTTTATTCAAAAATCAAGAAGATTATTTTGATTCAAGGATGAGAACATATCTGTGTTGATAATCCCATATCTCAAGACCCAATTCTTGTGGAAGAAGTTATTCAATACTATAAAGTGGTGTCTTTTGACAAAAATATGATGATCAACGTTGCAGTGTAAGATAAAAAAAATTCAATGTCTATGAAAAAAGAATCTCACCTTCTCAATTTTTCAATGAAAGGTGATTCTCTTTTCCAATATCATAATTTAACAGAGGACGTTGATACGTTTAATATAGATAGAGATCTGAAAAATATCTATTTCTTATAAATTAAGAGAAGATAAATGTAGAACATCTATCTCTAGATAACAGGTTTGTGGTGCTTTGGATGCACGAATTTCTTATCCCAAGGATAGGGGATAAATAAACCCTAAAATTCTCTGACAACTTTGTGCTAGAATATATTGTAATCATGAGAAAGGTAAATATCACGGGGTAGATTTTTGAAACAATCAAGAATGTCAAGTCATGAGCGATCAAGTCTCATTTGATTATGTATCCCTCTATTCTTTCTAAGTTCATTATATAGAGCATGAGGTTTTGTAATATTCCTTTCAAAGGGAAGTTTAATGATCTAAAACCATATTGGATAAGTAAGAATAATCTGAAAATTTTGTATGTATGTTTTGATGAAGATTCAATTTTTTTGTTAAAGATGTAGAAGCTGAATCGGCACCAAATGAATCGGCTCTTATCCCAATCAAAGAAAATCCAACTACTGTTGCTCCTCAAATTTCATATCCACAAATCAGTACTAAGCCAAAGAACAAAAAAAATATAGTAATGATGTTGTGGACATGTGGAGGAAAGATAGAGAATAAATAAAATCTGGCGATCCTAAGTTCTTTCTTGATCCAGCTAAAGATATAGATGAGAAAATAAGAATAGAATATACTCTACAAATTGAGAAGAAAAAGTATAATCTCTTGATAAGGAATGCTTAGATTTTGATGTCACTAAAATCTTGAATGGAGATGAGTTTCCATGTTCTCAATTAATAGAATAAGTGCAACAAGAACTAATCGTAGAGATTCTTCTTGAAAAAGTGAAAGGGAAACAATTATTGAATGGAGTTCAGGAAGTTGAAGAAGAGGAAGAAGATTTTATTTTGGAATTTAATCATAGTTCAAAAAAGAGTAGAGGAGAATCTTTTGAAAATCAATGTGAACGTATTCAACAAGTTCCTCATGATGATAAAAAAGAAGCTAAATCCCTAGAAACTCTTTCAGATAGATTTCTTTCTCTAGTAAATCAAAGAGCTCAAAATTCTCATACCGAAAAAGTAATTATTATCAGTGACAAAGTAGAAGAAGAATGAAAGGAAAATAGAGAAATCAAAAGGAAAGCAGCAAGTTGAAGACTCAATCTGATCAAATGTATTAGATTCATACGACGAGGATACTAATTTAGAACACACAATTTCTCTCAAGAAAAGTGATTACATTGTTCATGTGTTGAGTGGAATTAAGAATACTATTCCTTATATATTCAGAATTGAAGGGAAAATTTATTTCATCATAAACAATCAAAGGAAGATTTTGGTTCTGTAAGGGAACTTAGAAAGAGATTATTATCAATTGAAGATGATTTAAAAGTTTTGTCTGAATGTTTGGTTTCCCATAAGAAGGCCATCAATAAGATGACTAAATGGTCATACAAAATAGAAAGCTCAGTGAATGAACATGAGGTATAAATTGAATACATAAGGAGGATTTCAAATGATCTTTCTATTTCTTTTAATAAGTTTGAAAAAGAATCTATTGAAAGGCTTAATCAGATGTAAAAAGCTATTAAAGTCGATACTCCTTTAATAAAAGAGCTCCAAGATAAAATGAATTTTTTCTAGTCGAAGTTTTCAAAGGTTTCATCATTAAAAGATGAAATAGTTTAGTTGAAGAAGCAAAATTCTGTGTTTTCTCAAGACAAAAAAACATGCATGACATGATTAATACTCTTGAACATGTAATCAGAGTTCAGAAAGAGACTATCAATATTTAGGATCTGCTTTTTGCCGATCAACAAGACCCTCTCAAACACCAGGGAGATTCGATTTTAGAAGACAAGAAAGAAATCAAGAAGATGAATGATGTACTCCATGAGCTGATCAAGAAAGAAAAATAAAGAGAAAACAAATGAATGTTTTAAATTCTATATACATTTTTTATCTCAATGAGTTTTATGTTCTCTTTCCCATCACCTTGCATTTTTGTTTCTCTCTAACCATTTTAGGAAAATCAAGTTTACCCCATTATTTTTTAAATAAAAATGGGGGAGAATGTTTTTTAAGGGGAAGAATTTTTTAATCAAATACATCTAAATCAAGGAAAATATAAGAAAACAATCCTTAGGAAAGTCTATAACTAATGGGGAGTTAGTTGTATTCAATCTCTTTTTCATAATATTTTTCATAACTCAGGTGGAGATAAGAATTTATTTCATAGTTTACTTTATGTTTTCTTCTTTTCAAAAAAGGGAGGTTGTAATGTCAAAATTCCTCTTTTTATTTTTATGTCTTGTTTTAAAAATCACAAATCTATTCATAATTTTTTATCGTACATACAATGCTTATCAAACAGTCTATGTTTATCATACTGAATATGTTTATCATACTAACTATGTTTATCGTACCAACTATGATTATAGTACTGACTATGTCTATCATACTGACTACATCATACTGACCCTATCAATCATAATGACTCTGTCAATCGTACTGACTTTTGTGTAACATACTCACTTTGCATTATATCAATACATTGTAATTAGTAATACTGATTGTTTTTTACTTATATCACACACATGTTTTTATCCTTTATCAAGACACATGTTTTATATCAATCATACTCATGATTATCATTTTCATATATCATTTTTAACCAAAATTATGACATGGAGTTAGTTATAATCAAATCAAAATGATGTGGTGTTTTCTATTTCAATATGACCGTTATATTTCCAGGTGTCCATGTCCCTCCGAGTTTTCCAGAGAAATATGACTGTTGGAGGAAATATGACCTTTGGAACCTGAGGCATATAAATAGGAGGTCATTTAAAAATTAGAACATAACTAAGAGACTTTGATCATTCTTTTCTTTTATTGAGTTCTAGAGAGAGAAGTTGTGACATCTCTCTTGCTTTGTGCGAAAGCATTAAAATTACAAAACATGAACAACTCTTTCTTAGATTTTGTATTTCAATAAGTGCGTTTTTTCACCATACTACTAATCATGTTTTAATGATCAGCTGTTGCAGAGGATAGGAATACGGTGCTACTGATCATCGTATTGAGGGATTTCAAGTGTTTGAAATATAGAGGTGCCGATTACCAGCAAAATCGAGGGCTTGCGGGGATAGCAAGACAGACGTATTGTTCATCATATCAAGGGTTTACTAAAGTTGTGCTAAGACAGACCTCTTATCCCAGGTGAAAGGATTCTATTCTCTTTAGGATAAAATAATTTTAATCATTTAACATTTCCGCTACTATTTGTATTAGAATGAAAATTGTATTGTTACCTTTCTTCATTTCATATTCAATGGTAATTGTTTCAATTACAATTATACTGCTACATATTGTATTAATAAATTCTAAATGCTTTATCGTAGAATCTTTCACTATTGTATTACTCTAATTATTCTATTCATTTTGAATACAATTTAATTAAATTTCTTACAGTATTACATCGTATCATACCTTTTACATCCAAGAAAATTGTGGTTAATTGTATTTGTTGTGAATTTTATTAGTTTAAGATCATTAAATATAGTTTCTTAAGTGTTCAAACACAAAGGTTTTTAAACCTACAATTCACCCCCTCTTGTATTGATCAATATAATATACATATACATCTATATATTGATCCAAAACTTACTAGTATTTTAGATCACCCATTTATTTGATGTTTATTCTCAGGTGACTACATATAATATTTAGTACATGTGGGCCACTAAGAATCTAGAGAAGTTGGAATTAAATAATGTTTATGTTTCATTAGGTAAATGTTGTCTTTTGTCCTACTTTTTAACAAACACTAAACCTTTGGATCCTCATTTTATAAAAAAATTATATTGATTTTATTCAAAATGATGTAATGTTAGTTTAAGAAATGTTAGGGTTTCTATATAGTATTTCTTTCCATACCTCCATATTTAATTCGTATAAGTATTAATATATCTTTTCCTCAAGTTATCCCATTAGTATTATTATATAAACTTTTATATATTGTATATATATTCCAAACATATATATCTATCTCAATTAATCTTACTTTGATAAAGAAATACATATTTTAAAAGGTTCCTTTAACATTTACAGTCGATAAGAAACATCGATTGAAGGGAATAACATTGATTTTTATCCATTTTCAATTACAATCCATAAAATTTCTATTTAAAACAACATTTTTCAAAATTATTTATTTTATCAAGAAAACAATTTAGTTTATTTATAGTTTTATGGAAGTAATAATTCCTTTATCATTTTAATGAAACATTATATTTTCCCCTCAAACTGTGATCAAGTGACACATTTCCGTTGTTCAAGGCCACTATTTTTTATTTTCATTTTGGAGATAATTTTTCGTGATCTATTATTTTTTATGAATTTCTAATAATTATTTAATAACTTATTTCATTGATACTATTATGAGATATCCTTTGGATAACCTTATGAAAATATTGCTGTAATGATCCAAACTTTTATCATTGAAAATTCCTCTTAATCTAATTAAATGACTTATCATGTAAAATTGTTAAATAAAATATATTCAAATACTTGGTAATATATTTTTGGATTTCAAAATTGAATTATTAATTGTCACCATTGCTAATATAGTCATTGAACGATCATCACTTGATTAGTATTAGTACTGTGCTTTAACAAATCCAATTTATTCAGACAAAAGAAGTGATGGACTCATCCAGTAATATTACTCCATACGAAGCCCATTTGTCAGAGCTCATAAAGTAGGTAGAAGCTCTTGGATTCTCTCATGATCAATCCCAAGCTAAGATTTAATAGGATAAGATTGAACATAACTAATTACAAGAGATGTGGAAGTTGATAGAGATTACCACCCAAGCAATGTTATTCAAGCCATCCCAGGAGTCTGTCACCATCGAACACCTTTGACTTAGTTCTTATGTGGGTCTTATAAGAGATTATGTAAGAAGAAACTATCACTATGATTATGTAAATTATTTTTTGTATTGAATAAAGAATATACATACATTTTGTTATTGTTACATTGTTAATGATTTTTAAAACACAAATAGTATTTTTAGTTAATCTTTAATTTACAAATTTATTTTGATGAATTAATGGATTTTTTAATTAATAAATATTTTAATAAATATTATTACCAAATTATTTTTTAATAAATATAAATTATTGTATAATTTATATGAATACAATTCTGATTTTTATGGTGGATTGAAAGCTATTTATTTTCAAAACCAATGAATATTTAATAAACTTTTGATTCAATTTAAAAAGAATTATTCACATATTTAGAAATTATTTAGATATATGAATATTATTATTTCAATCAGTACATCAAAATTATCCAACTTTTAATTTTTCAAAATTTTCTGGGACAATCAAATTTTAGGGTAAAAATTAAATGTCGTTTAATTATATTATGTGTTCTAGGAAATCATAATGACCTAATAGTGATGTAATAAAATAATATAAATTGTTTATTTGGCCAATATATATTTTACCATTAAAATAATTTGATTTTAGTTTCATTTTATTTATTTTAAAAATCATTAGTGGACCCTCCAAGACTTATAAAAATCTATACCCTTTTAAAATGATTTCCTTGAGAGTGTGACTCACCTCCACATAAGAAAGAATAATATTATAGGAAGTAAGGAAAATTTCCATGTAAAATAATTTTTTATAATCCCCTTTTAAAAAATCCTTGGTTAAAAACAATGGGTTGTTTTTAGGTTTGATTAGTTTATTGTGTTGTCTCCAAAAGCTAAATAATAATGAATTCTCTCTCTTTTAATATATAAAACCACCCATTATCCCAACTCCTCTTCACTCAAGACCATTGGATCTCAACAAAACTCTTACCTATTATCTCAATAATCCTCCAAAGGTTCCCCAAGATCCCAAGATTCCTCTCTAAAGCCTTTCCCAAGCCATTGGTATCACAAAACCATGTTAGGGATTTCTTGCTCTCTCAATTTTGTCCACATTTCATTATGTTTCTATACCATTGTATTTTCAATTATAAATGTTGTTTTATAATTTATCACCTCCCCTATACTTATGTCCTGATGTTTTAATGATTTTAGACCACTTTATATCTAATTAATTCCTCACATGTACACCTATTACTATCCTAATATTGTGTAAGGGATTTCTCTCTCCTCATTTACATTCAAGAAATTATTTTGTATTATGTATCTAAACATCAATAAATTTATTCAGATATGTTTCTAAATAACCCAAATACTGCCCATTTCTTGTACATTTTATGAGACACCCATTTATCTCTCATCAAAAATTTTTATGAATCTTTATGTCAAATCATTATGCTGCCGAAATTGCACCTCCATATTCCATGCCAAAGCCATTGTGTAATGAATACCATTCCCATTTCTCTATCAAGGGTATTCATAATTATGTGAATTTAATTATTGATTATATAGTTTCTTGTATTAATTCCACATTCCCTTATCGTGGAATAAATGATTATGTTTCGTAAATCCATGTTATATGATCCATGTGGAATAATTATGCATGTAATGAAATGATTAAGAAGGGTGCGCCCTGATAGCGCTTCAATGATTTGGGTAAAAATTAGTATTGTGATACATAAAATATGAGGTTTCACATATTCTAATTCAAGTGAAATGAGGGTTTACTCATGTTCCATGTGCAATGATCCTTGGCTCATGCTAAAACCATGTAAAATTTTGTTCCGACATTTCCATGTTATGATAATCATGCGATATCATGCCTTTATGTTCGTATTTCTCTTATAATCCATTGATATTCCTATTACCTAACATGTATTTTATTCTTCATGTAATTCCTTGTTTAATCCCTTTTTAGGAATTATATCTCACCATTTTTTATGCATTTCCTCAGGTTATCCCATTTAATGCTAAGTACGAAAGAATGTTGTGGTCTTGGGAAATATGTTTTCAATAAAGTTGTTGTGTTTTTTGTTCTAGGTTTTTATGTAATGTTCCTAATTTTTTAAGACAGTATACCTATCGATTCCAATAGTTTTCTTTAGTGTTATTTTATGTAATAAAATGCGTTTATGTGTGTAAAAATGAGAAGGTTTGTTATAGTTTGTATCTGAGGATAGTTTTAGTTATTTTTGGGATTAGCATTAGAAAACCACAGTTAAAGATTTAGGTACAAGACTAAGAATAATAAAAATATCCCTATATTTTGGTGAGTATTTAGTAAGTGTTTTATCAAAAAAATACTTCCCTGTCCGGATATGATCACGTTGAGGCGACTCTGACACATATGTATCTAGGGATAAAACCTTAAAACACTGCATTGAGATAGGCTTGAACATGAGCTGGTGCACAACAACTGGCCTTGCTGCACACTTGGTTACGAAACTCCCAGGGGATATGATTTGGTAAATTAATAAGCTTATTATTAACCATTATTAAAGGAATAAATAAATTCCCCTAAGAATATATATTGTGATGTAGGACAAGGATAAAAATTATTGAAGCCTATAAATTATTAAGTTAATGAAATTAAAGTAATTTATAAGTCATCCATTTTTTGTCTTTGTATTAACCTTTATGTGACACCAATAACATTCATTTTATTCCATCTAATGGATCTTAATAAGATTACTCGAGATAATAACCGATGAAATGATCAATGTGAGGATTATTCTTGTGGGATACCTAATCCGATTGGAGTTGTAATAATGAAAATTTTCGTAATACTCTCTTTGTTAACTCTTGTTTTGAATAAAAACATGGGTCAATAGGAACATTCACCCCTGCCAAATAAGGAACTAGTTGAAAAATAGAGCTTCATGAGACAAAGGACTCCTACATTTAATGGATCATTTAATCCCTCAATCGTCGAAAAATGGATCAACTCCATTTAGATGATCTTCTCTATCATTCAATATTCTAAAAAATAGAAGGTATTTATGGTTGCTTATCATATTGAGGGTGATGTTGATCAATTCTAGATATTGTTGAAAAATATGAATTTTAATGAGGAGATCAAGGCATTGGAATAGAAGGATTTTCAGAAAATGTTGTTTGAAAAATATTTTCCTCACACCCATGGATATATGATGGAATCTAACTTGTTTTCCCTCATGAAAAAAGATAAGTAATCCATCATAGAATTTGAGGAAAACATCACAAGGATTTCATGACACTACTATAGCATTTTATTTACCCCCAAATGTAATTTTGATAACTTCTTTGGTGGGATAATACCTACCCTACAAAAATCCATAGTGATCCGTGACTCTATGAGGAATAAGGAAATTGTCTGATGTGCCCTCAAAGTTGAAATGGTGGTCAGTGAATCTCAGGGGTATAATGGGGATAAAATGTGTCATGTGGAAATCAATTATGGTGGTCTAATGGATAAATCCAATGTTTCTAATAATATACACCCCCCCCCCCAAATCCTACTGGTGTGGAAGGATGAACCCCAGAAATTGACTGAAGCGGACAAAGAAATGATTTAGGGGTCGAAGAGAAGGACACCTGGCCATTAATTTCCAACAAGAAAAACATGTGGTTCTAACAGAGGTTATGAACACTCTATTATACACTCAACATGGTTTTCATTGCTTCAACTACAAAGATCAAATGCACTTTGCAAACCAGTACCCTAATCCAAGGGTTTTCAGAGGAAACCAACAACCTACAGGGTTGCAAGGGAGAGCTTTTTCCATCACTATAACCGAAGTGAACCCCAACAACAAAGTGGTGATAGGTACACTATATATTCATTCAATAATAGAGAACTTACTTTTTAATTCTTGTTCTACACATTCTTTTGTATCCCAAAATTTTAGTATAATAATCCGAAGACCACCACAAATCGTGGAAGTAAAGACGTTGGTGAGAATGGAAAATAGGGAATCACTGCATCCTAGGAATATAACTCCACCCCTATCATAATTTGTGGATTGAACATCCTAAAAACATCATCAAACTTTCTCTGTTATATTTTTATGAAATTCATGTAATGGAATGGATTTTTTTTATATAGAGCAAAAATAAATTTCTATTAGAGGCAAATCACTCTCCATGTGGTGAATGGACCCACAATTCTGTACATGTGCAAGGTGCAGAATGAATCTTCTTTACCACCATCATCTAAACTGTAGATATTACTACCCTATGAACATGTGTATCATGCTCAGATGATTGAGTATATGGAAGAAACCATCCTTCAAGTCATGCCTATTATGGGGGAATTCGCTGGAGTGTTTCATGAGGAATTACCTGGTCTTCTCTCTAGAAGAGATGTTGAATTCTAAATTGTTCTTAAACCGAGGTGTTTCCAATATCCATGACTTAGTATATAATAACTATGATACAACTTGAGGAGCTAAAGAAATAACTATAGAGAAATCTGAATTAAGGGTTTATAAACCCAAGTGATTCACTATAGGGTGCACCTATCCTCTTCATCAGGAAAAAGGATAGGTCAAAGCTCCTTTTCATTGATTATAGTGAGCTCAACAAAATCATGATAAAGAACAAGTATCCTAGGCAAAAATTTATGACTTGTTTAAATATTAACGCGGTGAACAATACTTCTCCATGGTGTATTTGGGTTTTGGATATTAACCTGTAAGGGTGAAGAAGGAGGATATCCCCAAGACTTCTTTTCATACAAGATACAGACACTATAAATTCATAATAATGCCGTTCGGACTCACTAATGCTTCAGTAATCTTCCAGGACATAATGAATAGAATATTTAGAGATTAACTTGAAATATCTGTGGTAGTATTTATAGAAGATATTATAATATTATCCCAAACCAATGAGGAGCATAGGGAGTATCTAAGCATTGTACTAGAGACCTTGCGAAAAAAGAATCTATATAAAAAGTACAGAAAGTGTGAGTTTTGATTATACAGGGCTTCATTATTGTGTCATATCATCCCATTAAATGGGATATATATGGATCCCTCCAAGATAGCTGAAATTGATGTATGGCTGAGGCCAACATCGGTAAAAGATATCCATAACTTCCTGGGGTAAGCTGGATATTATCACCGATTTGTGAGAAATTTTCCATGATTGTACAACCCTCATACCATGATAACATAGAAAGAAGTAATGTTTTCTTGGATTGATGAATGCTAAGAGATCTTCAAGGAGTATAAAATGAGTTTTATGACTACACCTAGGCTCACACTACCCAATAGTGGAGAACTTTTTCTAGTATTTGGTGATGCTTCGAGGAAGGGCACGAGAAGTGTGTTGATGCAAAAAAAATCAATTCAAATTTTTCAAGGGAATTGAATTTTCATGAGAAAAAGTATTCAACTCGTGATTTGGAGTTGGTTGTAGTAATCTTCATTTTGAAAATTTGGTGACATTACCTCTTTTGGGAGAAGTGTGAAATATAGATAGATCACAAAAGACTCAAATATATATTCACTGAGAAAAGGATAAATATGAACCAAGGAAGATGGCTAGAGCTGATCAAAGACTATAAATGCTCAATCCATTACCACCTTGGGAATGAAAACAAGGAGTCATATGCTCTATGTATAAAGGAAAAACAATTCTATCATTGATGAGAGTTTTTAAAAAGGCCAATATTCTTTAGATTTGATGAATATGGACATAGGAATCATAATGACGGGAACATGATTAATCCTTTCACAAATTATTTCTCAACCATCACTTTTGAAAGGTTAAGGGATACTAAAAAGGATGTTGTGAGAATTCAAAAGAAACTGGAGACTATCAGAAAATAGAAATCCTCAGAGTTCAATGATAATGATGAAGGAATTGTGAGAATTTGGACAAGGCTATGTGTTCCATAAATTCTGAAGTTAAAAGACGATCTTCTGGACAATGCAAATAGTTCAAATTTCTCCATTCACCCAGGAAATAGAATGATGTATCAAGATATCAAAGAAAATTATTGGTTGTTTAACATGAAGAAGGAGATCGCTGGGTATACATCAAAGTACCATGTATGTAAGAAAGTGAAGGCTGAGAGGAATAATTCAAATGGGATGATGAAACAATTACCCATACAAGCATGGAAATGTGAGAACTTCACGATGGACTTTCTCACCAGAAATTTGAATACATCCAATGAAAATAATTATAGATGGGTTGTTTTTGATAGTGTTATAAAGACTTCACAATTCATTTCAATTCAAGAGGATTTATAAATTGATAATGTAGCATAGATATTTATTAGAGCTGTGGTAAGGATTCATAGAGTACCACTATATATTGTGTCTGATTTAGATCCAAGATTAATCTCTATGTTCTGGAAGAGTCTTCAACATGATATAAATACTGAGTTGATCTGTAGTATGGCTTATCATCCAAAAATTGATTGCCAATATGAGTGGAATATCAAACCACTGGAGGAACTGTTGAGAGCAAGCTCAAGGGACATCAAAGGAAGTTGGGATCAACATCTTCTAATAGAAGTGTTATATTTCAACATCAATTACCACTCATGTATTCAAATGGATCCTTTTGAATCCCTTTATGGGAAGAGGTGCAGAAAACATGCATGTTGGGATGAAGTTGGGCGGAGAAAACTCTTAGATCCATAAATAGTTGAAGAAATTGCATAGTAGGTTAAGACCATCCAAAAACACATTAAATGTGATCAAAGTCGACAAAAGTGCTATGTTGATAATTTTCAACGAGACATAGTGCTAAATTTTAGAGACATGGAATTCCTCTGCATGTTACTGTGGAAGAGAGTTATGTGGTTTTGGAAGAAGTTAAATTTTTGTCAAAGGTACATCGCCCCTTTTCAGATCTTTGATCACATTGGAGTAGTGACTTATCAACTAGAACTCCCACCAAAACTATATCAACTACATGATATATTCCATGTATCATACATGATGAAATACATACCTAACCCATCACATGTACTCAATCCATAGGTGGTGCCATTGGAGAATGAGCTCTCCTATCAAGTAAATATGGTGTAGATCATAGATCATAGGGGAAATTTTTAACAAAATAAGTCAATGCCCTTCGTCAAGGTGCTGTGGTGAAACCACATGTTTGAAGAGAAACATGGGAATCAGAGCATGTGATGAAGCAGAGTTACCATCACCTATTTTAGTGTGTGATAAAAAATTAAAGGGTGAAATTTCTTAAGGGGGGAAGATTGTAATGACCCAAAATTTTATTAATGAAAATTCATCTTGATTTAATTAAATGAATTATTATATAAAATAGTTATATAAATAATATGCACTTCCCCAGTTTTATGTTTTTGGATATCAAAATACAGTTAATAATTGTTACCGTTTCGAAAATAGATGTTGAATAGTGATCATATGATAAGTACAAATATTGGGATTTAAGAAATCCAATTTACTCAAAAAAAGGAAGTGATGGCCTCATCTAGTAGAATTTATACACACGAAGCCCATTGTTTGGAGCTCATAAAGAAGGTAGTGTCACTATGATTTGCTCTTGAGCAAGTTCTAGCCGAGCTTCAATACTTTAAGATTGAATGGAACTGCCTACTAGAGAAGTGAAAGTTGATAGAGATTACCACCTGAGTGATGTTATCAGATCCACCCCATGAGTCTTTTAGAATCACACACCTTACACTTAGGTCTTATAAAAGTGTTAATAGGGGTTATATAATAACACCGTAGTTCTATGATTATGTGCATTATTTTTTTATATAATAAACAATATACATTCATTTTATTATTGTTACTTTGTAATGGGTTTTAAAGAAAAAATAATGTTTTTTGTTTTTATTCAATTAAAACACCTATTTTGATTAATTAATGGATTTTTGAATTATATAATATTTTAATAAAATATTATTCCTAAATTAATTTTTATTAAATATAAATGATCGTAAAATTTATTTTAATACAATTTTTATTTTTATTAAAGTTTGAATTCTGTTTCTTTCAAAACCCATGAAATATGGATAAATGTCAGTTTTTATTTTAAAAGTAAAAATTCACATATTTAGAAAATTATTTAGATAAAATGAATATTATTTCTTGAATCAGAACGTAGAAATTATCCAATGGTTAATTTTTCATAATTTTTTGAGACTGTAAAATTTTTTGGTAAAAATTTAATGTTGTTTAACAATATAATGCATTTTATGAAATCATAATGACCATATAGTGAGGTTACTGAATAATATAAATGGTTTTTTAGTCCAATATATGTTGTAAAAATAAAATAATGAGTTTTTTCATTTGTTTGATTTATTTTACAAGTCATTAGTGGATGCTATGATTATTATAAACATTTTAACTTTTTCAAATGATTTTCTTGGGAGTGTCACTCATTTCAACATAATAAAGACCCCTATTTTAAGAATTTAATATATTTTCCATATAAAATAAAATTTTAAACACCACTTTGTAAAAAACTATTGGCTAAAACATTGGGTTGTTTTGAGGTTTTGATAAATTTAATGTGTGGTGTCCAGAACCTAAATAATAATGAATTCCTTCTCTTTTACATTATGAACCCACCCAATCTCCCACTTCCTAATCACTCAAAACCTTTGAAGATCAACCATCCTTTGCCATGCTATATCTATAATACTCTCAAGGCGCCCCAAACTCCCATCATTCCACTCTCAATCTTCTCTAAATCTTTTGGGATCACACATCCAAGTAAGGAATTTCTTCCTCTCTCATTTTTGTCGAAGATTCCATATGTTGTTATACCCTTGTCATTCCAACTAAAAATGTTGGGATATGATTTGGAAATTCTCGTATAAATCCCTAATTATGTCTAATTGATGATATGCCCCATTATCTATCATTAATTCCACTCATGTACACCCATTACCATGCCAAAATTCTATAAGGTATTTCTCTCTCCTCATTTAAATTCAATAAATTATTTTATATTATGAATATAAATTTCATTATATATGTTGGGAAATGTTTTTATATAACCACCATACTATCCATTTCATTAAAATTGGATTAGACACCACTTTCTATCTCATCCACCATTTTTATGAATTCTTTTTTCATGCTGTTATGCTGCTGAAATTGCACCGCTATTTTCCAATACAAAGCCAATATGTAGTAAATACCATGTAAATTTCTCTATCAAGGTCATCAACATTATAAAAATTTAATTATTGATTATAGAGATTAATTTATTAATTACACATTTCATTATTTTGGAATAAATGATGATGTTTAATGAATCCATGTTATATGTTTTATGAGGCACACTTATTCATGAAAAGAAATGATTAAGAAGGGTGCATACTTATAGGCTCCAATACATTGGGTTGAGATTAACATCATGATATGTCAGTTCAATGAGTGTTTAATCATTATAATTAAATTTCATTGAGTTTTTACTCATGATCCATGTGCAATGATCTTTGGATCATGCTAAAATAATGTTAAATGTTGTTTCCACATTACCATGTTATGATAATCATGTTATATCGTGCCATTATGTTCATGTTTCTCTTATTATCTATTGATATTCATATTTCCAAAAATGTATAGTATTCTTCACAGCATGCATTGTTTACTCCCGTAATGGGATTTATATATCACCCTTTTTATGCATATCCTAAGGTTATCCCATTTAATGTTAAGTATGAAGGAATGTTGTGGTAATATAAAATAAGTATTCAATAAATTTATTGTGTTTTATGTTCTATGTTGTAATGTAATGATCCTAATTTCCCAAGACAGAATACCTCTCAATCATCAGAGTTGTATTAAATGAAATATTATGTAATAAATTGTGTTTATGTGTTTAATAAAGAGAAAGTTAGTTATAATTATGAAACCCATATATTTCTATAGGTAATGCATATTTTTATTCAATATGGTTTATTTTTTTAATGTGGAACACTCATGCATATACATATTATGATGGTTGCACCCAAATTTTCCCCGATTTCTTTGTTTAATTTTTTTCTCATGATATTCTATTTATGGGATTTTGGAGTAAAACTAATCCCTTATGGGACTTGTCAACCATGTTATACAGACATAGAAGTTATCCTTGACTCATGTTTTTGTCATGTTTTATAACTCCATCATCTTTTATTTCCATGATCATATGATTCCATGATCTATATTTTATACCTTCTTATGTTTATTCATGTTTATTGATTTTATGTTATGATATTATTACTTCTTACTCGTGCTTTATACATCATTTCAATGTCTATTCCTTTACTGGGCTTTTTAACTCATCTATTTTGTCTATGTATTATATAAGATACCCATACAGATGATGGAGTCCAATGTATGTTGGGAGATTATAATAGGGATTTATAATAGATGTTTTATTCTAAATTCATGATTTATAATTATGTTCTTAGTCATAAAAATAAACTAGATTGTTATATACACTGTATGTATTTAATGGATAATTATGATTAGAATCACGTAATAATCTATGTAAAAGTATAGGTTTCTATATAGGTGATTACATTCAATTTCATAATCACAATCTCACCCTTCCATTATAACATGATAAATTATTCCTTTATATCATACTCAATGAAATGAAGGTAACATTTTTATGCATTAATATTTTACTAATCAAAATATCCATAAATCAAATAATAATTAATTTTATCTATCTTTAGTTATCATCACAAAAAAATGGAAATAACGGGTTATCCAATATACATAAATAATCATATGGTGAAGTAATGCATTAATCTATAAAACATCAACCGATGTTAAACTTTAACCATTCCATAAAAGGTTAATCTTATAACCCTTCCAATATTAAAAATTTAAAAATAAGGACACTAAACTTTTCATAATAATGATATCATTAATCCCTTATATATCATAAAGTATATAATCATTTTAAAATAACACATATGTGAATACATTAATTATGTATTCACTTTAAACATGTTAATAACCTAAATTACCATAGAGCCAGAATAAAAACAATCATGTTTCCTCATTCCATGAATAAAACCATAATTTTTTTAATATATTAGATTAATCCAGTAATGTTGTAAACACTATGAATGATAACATAATCAACCATTCCAAAAAATATTTTTTGAATATTTAGTTCATAAATCCTAATGAATTTATTTTATCCCTATCTGAAATCTCTTTATCTAAAATAAACAACATTTATTAAAATCTAAATCATATTATGGGGTATATTCCCATAATCCAAATATCACCTTAGCTTTTAATAAATTTTCCATTCCATCAATGTTATTCAATAATTTTTTTCAAATGAATAAAGAAAAACATATACTAAAAAAATATTTTATATTTCATGATTATTATTACATAATGAAAATATTTGAATACATAAATTATATATTAAGCCAACATCATTCTCAAATCACTAAAAATGCTTCATAATTTTATTTTATAATACCTACTTCCTTTCATAATACATTTTAAGTCTTTTAGTCATTTGTATTATAACCATTACACCAACAACCGTTCATATAATTTTTATGATATTTCCACTTATGGATAAATTATCGCATCGCCCATAATTTTCACATTTAATGCATTCAGAAGTCGATGAAATATTAGGGAGACCATTATTTTCATTGATTATGTTTAAAAACATTTTTTTTATTTTTAGTTACTTTATTTGTGTCCTTATCTTACACAGTCAAAGTATCTTCGTATTAATCCAATACATCCCCTCATGTGTTTTTCAAACATTCTTGACACATAAGAAATTGTATCTTCTAACTACCATGATCAAAACTACCAAAAATCTCAAAAATTTATTTCATTATATTGTTTTTGAGTATGAGACTATATATGGTTATATGTTGTTAATCATGTTCCCTAAAATCTGATTTGGCATCATCAAAAAGTCCTTCACATCATTTCTCATCCCATTTTCTTACTTATCAATAAATTTTATGTAATATTCAATGTCATCTTAGTTCATTTTGTTTCTTTCCATTGAATAAAAAATAAATCATAGTTTGATAAACAGTAATCATAGTAGACTACCACATAATAAAAAAACTTATATGATATCTAAATCATGTCACCATCTTCTTTAATACATGATACCATATGTTTATATTTTTTTATCCATTGTCATCTTATTTATAATTATTTCATTATGGGTTGTATAGATTTTTGTGAATTTTGAAAACATATCCCCTAGGAGTGTCAAACTAGGTGTGCAGAAAGTTCCATTGTTGTGTATCAGTTCTGAGCAAACATAGCTCAATATGTTGCCTTTAGGTTTTTCACCCCCAGGTTTATTTGATCGAGAGCCACATCCACTTATAGTATCAAGAAATATATATATTTAATGGAAACTGCTCTCTCTATACATTACCAAAATTTGAGGATATTTTCCATACTTTAATTAATCCTTATACTTAACCATAGATATATCTAAAAAAAATTAATTAGAAACATTCGTATAGATCTCAAAAAAAGTTTCTCATAATAGTTTCTAAAGGTAAATTTAACATTTACTATTATACCAACTATCATGAAATGATAATATCATACATCGATATTATATAATATCAAATTAATATTCATTAAATTACACAAAAACACTATAGGGATGTTATTTTTTTGTTCTTTTTGAAACATGGAGCAATGTCTTCTAATCTGGTTGTAGATATTCAATGTTTCCCACAATGATATTCCCATTTAGAAGTTTTCATAGAACTAAAATTAAAATTTTCATCATTTACATTTTAAATGGAAAATAATAGAGGGTGACATCAGATTTAGATTAAGGGTAACCTTAAGATATATCAATCTATAATAATAATAAATTATATGATAATAATAAATGTATTTTATCAGGAACACAACCTATGAACTACACACCCAACTATTAATTGATTAAAAAAATGAGTCATAACATAAGGAGTATTGGTTCAGAAGACATAAATCATAAGGAAATAAGATAATATGATCCATCATAACATAACTCTTTCTTATGACATATATTTTTGGCACATGCATATTCTTAGAAACTTATATTTCAATGCCACCCATTGGGACACTCGTAACAATTAAGGCTTGGGATAACCACTAGTGTACCATCTTAGGGATTGTGATAACCACCCATGTACCACATTTTTTGATGGATACACCTCATGGATGGGATACACCACCATCCCAATGTTATATAATTACCCAATGTTGAACGTGTTCACTCACCAAACCATTATTTTACACAAGGTTCAACCCCATAACCATCCTAGTTGACAAAGTTCATCACTTAACTGAGTTGATTCCCTATTATGGTCATGTCTATCTTGTGAGAAAGAAATCTTTACCCAATGAATTTTATGGACATATAGGTCCCTCCCATCGTTGTTTAATACATATCCACCATCCTTGTATATAAAAAAACACCCATATTTGGTTACAATGTAACAACCATCATAAATGAAAATCATACATATGTGTAAAAAAAGATCAAAACAATTTCTTATTATTTAATAACACATGAAATTAAATTCATTTCATAATTTAGTCACCATATCATAAATTTTGGAAGAGAGTCAAGTTCTATAGTTCTTTCACCATTTCATCATAGAATAACCCAAGAAAAAGATATGGGTTTTAGAATAATTCTATCATGGTATAACCCGGGGAAGATAGATGGGTTTCATAAACATTGTTTCACAGTAATACAATAATAGAAAGAATAAGAATTTTATCCTTTTATCATTTCCATGGTAAGCCATAGGTAAATCAATAGTTTTCATATTAGATGGAAAATTATTTTTAAATACTTCATGAGAAATTTCATGATGAAAATATCTTTTTTATGAATATTAATTTTGGAAGATAATTTTTTTAAAATACTTCTATTTTAAAAGAATAAATAAAAAAAATTTAAAAAATTTAAAAATCATTACAAAATTTCATCAACAAAATATTAACTCAAATTTGAATAAAACATTTTAAAACATTATAAAATAATTTTCATTGAATACAACCTTGAAAACATATAATGGAATCTTTGAAAAAAATAATGTTCATAACATTGAAAAATCACATTAATGTCATACATAAATTCTCATTTCACATTTTCTATAGAATCGAAACATGATTTTTTTGAAAATTACATGAAAATGAATAATAATTTTTTTAAAACATTCAAAAAATTTAAATATTCAACTAATAAATCATTTTATGAATGTTAAAAACATTTTTTTAAAAAAAATTTGGAGACATTGTTTCATATGAAAAGAGTTTTCAACCGAAAATATGATTCTTTATAATGACATTATTTTGGTCTCTAGAGATAATTTAGAGATGAAAATTAAGTTAAAACATGTATTCTAGTAAAATAATTAGAGGATAATAAAAGTAATGTGTCCATTCAGAGATATATCATAACATTTCATTATTGGTAGCACAATTATAAACAATCCTGATAAATGATAAGATTCAAATATAAATCTCTTACCAATTTGGAAACATTGAATATTAGGACCCATGAAATAATAAAAATAATTGAAACTAGAAATCTCACTAATTAGAGTATAATCATGATATAACATTTAAATTGGTAAGTATATACACCTCATATAATATGAGAGGTGTGAATCATAACTTTTGTCCCAAAAAAAGAAAATTGAGACAAAAAATACCTTATCGATTTGTTAAATATTGAAACATAAAAACCATGTAATATATATCCCTATATGGTTATTTAAATCCCCACTTTATTTAGTATAGTTATCAAAAAATAAATTATTGCGTATTTGTATGGTTTTGAAAATTTTGCAAATGGGAGAAAATACCCCCACAAATGCTTTTCATAAAGAAGAAAGTACTCATACAAGTAGATGAAGGTGGATAGACTTAAACTAAGTTGTAATATTCAGAATATACTTGAAGGAATTCATTTTTTTGAGGAATTTTCGGTGGCCCGCATATCATAACAAAGAAAGGTATGAAGACCAGCCGGATTGTGAACCACCGGGTATGTTGAACTATCTGCAAACCACTGACCCATGAGGCGATGTATAGTGAGAAAGGAAAACCAGGAACATAGTTGTCGACAGATTCATATGCATGGGGACAGTCTGTATACCATTTCACAAAATCATCGGTTCGTGGATTAAGAAAACCAGCATGGTTTCTTGAACCATTATCACAAACATAAGCCTCCACAAACTCCGGTTGACACAGTCTTCCACGGGTCAGGATATTGCTTCAATGGGACTCCACAAATGGTACCACGTTCCCAATATATATGATTGATTTGATGCAGAAAAAATATCATAGTCGAATTATGGAGGGGACACAAAGATGGAGATGGAAAAAGATATGTACGGATGATGAGAGCTTGAGTAAGACTAAGAGGTTTCCCTCCTGATTCTGTTTGGTTTCATTGACGATGCCTAAGCCTTAGTCCACTCCCTCCATAGGTACAGTCAGCCCCAAATAATAAAATGGAAGAATTGAATTATAATAATATAACTACAAACCTATCTTCTGAGACACGAACCAAAGGGTTCTTTCTAATGGAATCCCCATGAATGATGATCCCCCGAACCCTCCTTCAATATGTTGGTCCATGTAGCATACCACTACACGGACTGAACCTGGCACCGCATACTGCATCAGTACATGGATGAAACCCAAAGTAGCGTGAGGGGTTGCGTACCACCATGAAACAAAGTTATCTATACTCATTCCTACGTACTGCATTTGTATGCAGACAAACCTTTTTCACACATACAACTATGGTATGTGGAGCCTCCTCCATCCCGCATAAACAATCGGTATGGAAAAGTTGGTGTTTTTGAGTATTGTTTCTTCTAGTTCAAACCTCACAACTCCAATATCGTTTAGTCCTCTATGATCTATCCACAAAAAAGTCCTCTAGTATTAGGCAAAAGCCTCCTCTAAAGCCACCAGACCAGTATGATCAGACCATCGTGTGCATCAGTATGCCCCGTGGAGTCTACATACCCATTGTATGTGGAGCCACATAGGATCTCCCCACAATAGTACAAGATTCGAGAATACCTATGAGGCTATATTCACATGGTAACCTAGAGTCCAACCTTTCAATTCTGATGTAAACCTCCCCATTCTAGGGATTATGGGTGATCACTTGATTTTCCATTCAATTAAGAATAGTGTTTAGTCGATGGGGTTATGTTTTCTCCCCCTTTGACATGAAATAAACTACTATTCCCAAAACATTCTCTGGGGCCCTCCCATTGAGGCAAGTCCCCAATATTCTGGGGTAGGGTTTTGTGACCTTAAATGTCCTTACAAATTTAAGGGTTCATTACACTGAAACCTCTCTAATGGTGTCCCTAGCCTCGTCCTCTATAGGCTCTCCCTCCCCCACCAACAGGGGGGGAGGCATGTTCATTGTTGAATCTTCCACAACCACTTATTTCTCACAATGATAATGACTCACGTGGGATTAGAGGTTTGTTAGGATTAAAACATCCACACAATCTGAACTATTAGAACATTGATTATTGGCCAAACTAGGATACTTACATTGAATACCAGAAGGCTTGATCTCAAAATGGTTCCCATCCATAAAGGGTCCACCCAATCATATCCCCTAAAAAAGGAAGCTTCCACGAGTAAGCCCCACACAACCTGAACTATGTGTGTTTTGATTACTCTTATAAGGATGTGTATGAATCCCTCCTTGTGATCCCGATCCCAAAATCAATTCACCTTTCACCCCCTATATGATGATAAAATTCAGAGCACCTTATAATATGGCCCAAGTTAGTATCACTTCCTTAGCCTCGAATATATGCATGCTTACGGCGATCCTGCAAAAAAAGTGTAGCCAGTGGGTACACTCTTTAGAAATGATCCAAAGTTTCATGAACATATAAACATGACTTAAATCGATAAGATAGTCTTAGAATATGCTACCATCATCCCCTGGAACGGTGAGGTGAGCCTGACCTCCCATCCTCTTGACCAATGGAGTCCTTATGTATTTCTGTCCAAATCGTCAGCCAAAGAGTTTCTAGATTTGGAATGTATGCCCATGAATCATGGATACCAGGGCCGTTGGGTGTTTTTGGCTCCATGAAGAAACATGTTAGAGACTATCAGAGGAAATTATATTCGAGAAGGACTGATTGTGTGAGTTATGTTCTCCCAGGAAATCACCCACTGGGACTAACAGTTATCGCAGGGTTAATTCAACCATACCAATAGAATAATGATGCTAACCAAGTCAAAACAAAGGAATAGTTATTTGAAGGAGAGACTGTCTTTATTGAAAAATGGGTTGGTGATGATCCTACAGAGACCATTTCTAAAACACTTGAAAACACGCCACCTCAGAGGCGCAACTAAAATGGTGAATCCGAAGTGAATCCTTATCCAAGATGGTAGCTCTAACCAAATGATAAAATATAAAAGGATACTTCATGTAGAACCATTTTTTCCCTTGGTACATGCAAAATGTTTCACCATAGAGGTAGAACAAAAATGATGGACCTGACGTGAATCCTTAACCAAGGTGGTGGTTTAACCCAAATTATAAAAGACAAAATAATATTAAATGTTAGACCCTATTTCTCACCCTGGTAAATGAAAAACACACCACCTAAGAGGAAGAAAAAAATTATAAACACAACATGAATCTGTAACCAAGGTGGTGGTCTTACCCCTCTCAAGACCCATCACCCTATAGAAAAAGAAAAGGGAAATGGGGCCAATATGAATCAATAAATATGAATATGTTTAAAAGAATGCTAATTTGAAGACGTTTTATGGTCTGTATGTCATATATGTATATTCTAGGTTCATAAAGTGTGACATTCAATCTAAATGACATCCCAAAAACCCATTTAGGAAAACACATCAACTATCCCGTAGATGGTCGGGGCCCCAATGAAGAGCATGACACCCTCACCGACCCAACGTCTTCAAAGCCGGGTATCCAACATGATTATCAAATATTACAACTGAAATGTTAATATCCCCTTGATGGAGGCCATGAGACAATCCCTTCAGTCTGCAAAGGTCTTCCAGCAGCCTCTTTAGCCACTGATGGCACCGCAACATAAGGCGGTTCCCCAGTGTTCGTCTCAAACAGTTTTAGGAGCCTATCCCTGGAAAGTGACTATTACTACCTCCCTCATCTCATGGAGGTGGATGATTTCATCAATTAAGACTTAATATTAACTGCACAGAGGTCCTACCCAGGGGCCCGACCAAAGAAATTCCCCGCCAACACTAGACGATTAAGTCTCGTCCCACCGAGGAGGACCTTATACCGAGGGTTCCTGCTAAAGTCCAGGAGACCCAGGGCCCTTGGGCTTCACGCCAAGGGTGGAGAATATATAACTAAAAACATGCTATCACCCTGGTTCCTAAGGATAATCTCCTCTATGATAACACGGTGACATTCTACGGGCAGATATATGACTCATCACTCTCCACTAAAGCCCACCACAGAAATTGGGAGCCACAGTACGACCACATACACAATCCTACTAGTGATCCCCTGTACTTCCTTGTAGAAAGAGTTGAAAGCTATAGGTAGATGCAAATAAGTGATGATTCACAACAAACCTTCCATGCCAATAGTACAGAACTCAGCTACACACAGGCACAAACACCTACTGATGCATTTAATTCCTTCCATCTAAATAGGGTAGAAACATGTTGTAGGAAGGCACAAATACCTGCTAACACATATCATGTCCGTCATCAAAATAGAACATAAACCAAATAAGAGAAGAGTTAAATTCTTGACAGTTGAATATAAAGACCACGAGACAAATATAGAGGAATGAGAGAGGATGAAAATTCCGATTCATGAATATGAATACAAATTGTAAAATAAAATGGCAACCAGAGAAGACAACTGACAACAAACTCATTCCTCTGTCCTGGCACAAAAGAACTGCCAGTATCTACTAGAAACTCATGAAGGACTAGAGTAGGCACCAACCCCTACTCTAAAATCAGAATGGGACATCATACCCATTCCATAAAAATATTTATATAACCACATCCTATAAATTTTGGAGGATCAGACGTTGATTCTAGAACATATCCTCCAAACATGCCCAGATATCATTGCATCTGTGAAAAATGTGAGATATTGGGCCCCAAACCCTTTTCCTCAAACAGAATGACTCACTCTCAAAATGAGTTACTCACTCCCGAGTAGTTATTCATCCATTCTATAGTACACGAGGTTCAACGACAATATCTTATGATATAAAGACAACCACAATGGGAATAAATACTTGTTCCAACTGGGGGACACTAGTCCAATAAGGTGGAAGCTCTAGGGCATGAATATATCCCAATCAAAACTCATGATGTCCGTTTTCATATCCCAAAGGCATCACGTGTCCATAAAAGACAAGGAACCTTATATGAGGTCCATTACCAATAGTAGATGGCCCCAGGTACCCAAAAAAGAGTGATCGAAGATAAAATACTCCAAAGGCAACTAGAAAATGAAGAGAACATCCATGATCCTAAACGACTGAAAGATGGGGTTCTTGACGTCCTGAAAAATATCAATAAAGGCTCAATACCCTATCATGCACTTTTGGAAAAAACAGTATATACCCACGGTTCACAACCGTGGGTATAGCCCCCAAAACCGTGGGTATAGGCTATACCCACGGTTTTGGGAACCGTGGTCTGGAACGGCGTCGGTATAGGTCCCAAGCCTATACCCACAGTTTTCCAAAACCGTGGGTATAGGTGTTCTGCCATCGTGTCAACAAAACATATCCAATCTCCACGGTGTCAATGACTTTTACCCATGGTTTCGAAACTATCGTTATAGATCCTAATATAATGAAGGCAGCGGGTTTCGATCTCGCAGCCTCTTCGATGCAGAAACCATTTCTAACCACTACCCTAACATCACATATCTGTATATATATATATATAGTTAAATATAGTTATCAAAACCGTAGGTATAGAGGGAAGAACCGTGAGTATAGGATTCCCTCCAAAAAAAATTCATTCCTAGTGAAAATTTTTTTCCCACGCACAAATCAGAAGCCTATACCCACGGGTTTTCAAAACCATGGGTATATGTATTTTCTCCTAGACCTATCCCCACAGTCTTCCAAAAAAAATGGAGATAGGTACCCATATACCAATGGTTTTGGAAAACCGTGTGTATAGGATAATTTTCATGACCTATCCCCAGAGTTTTGGAAAACTGTGGGGATATACCCCCCCATATACCCACGGTTTTTAAAAACAATGGGTATAGGTCTTGAAAAGTGACCTATAACCACAGTTTTGGAAAACCGTGGGCATATGGGTACTTATCCCCATGGTTTTAGGGAAAACCGTGTGGATAGATTCATTTTACAGTAGTTATTACGTTACCAATTTATGGAAGTGGCAGTAGCAGTTGATAAGGTCCTCCCCAAAATGTCGCTACCAGCAACTTTGAAGGTCCTCCACAAAGAAACCATGGGGGATTACTCCATGGGTCAAGAAAGATCGATCATGAGATCTTATCACCTGATCTACGTCAGTGTAGCCATCCCATGGACATGAAGATCAGACATAAAGAAGGACATCCTTTTACTGACATCCACCCTGATGGTACTCCCCATGGTATACATTATAGATATGCTTCTTCCTATATCCGAACATCAAGTCAAGATGGTAGTCCTCGCCATGATGACAGTCATTGTGAAGGACCTCCCCACAATGAATGTTACTTTGATAGTCCTCCCCATGGTAACAACAAGAAACTAGAAGGCCCCCCTAGTTGTGGTACATATTGAAGGCCCTCCCTATGATGTAATCATCTGAAATTCTTCATGCGGCTTGATATCAAGTATTGATGGTAGTCCTTGCTATGATGACTGTCATTGCGAAGGCCCTCCCCATAATGATAGTTTTTGTGAAGGTCCTTCCCTCAATGAAATAAATCAGCAAGAATGTCCTCCCTTTGATATATACCTACTTTATGTTCATCCTCAGAGTATATTCCATCAGGAAAATTCCCATGGTCGGGCATCAAGTTGTAATAGTATCCCTCGCCTTTATAACACCAATTAAGGAGGTCCTCCTTACACTCAAAATTGGTGCCGGAAAGACTGTCCTCCCCTTTCCAGAACACATATGAGAAATCCCTACTACGTCGAGGTTCTCAAAATGGATTCATACACATTGGGAACTCCATCTATAGAAAGTGATATTGTCTCCTAACTTGGGGATTCCCCAGGGCCACACTCATCTTCTGAGCCACCAATGTGGCATCTGCAAATTAATAAGGCTCCCACAAGCCTGATTGCCTAGAAAAAATTATTAAGAAGAAGTTGAGCTGGGCATACGACATAGAGGAACTTCCATAAGGACAACAACATGATATGTTTCTTGTGAGAGAAATACTATCTAGGTATAGTATACCAGTGATGTATTGGCCTATGAATACTTCTCAATTTGGTATACCAGGATAGTTGTCTAGGGAATTCAATCACGACATTCACCTCTATATATAGACGAATCTTCATCATCTAAAAGAAAAACTCCAACCCTACAAAGGGTATGCAGACCAAGTAGGCACAATATGGGATCTTTGTCGTCTAATCATCTTGGAAGCCCTTCTATCTGCAAGGAAACCATAGTCAGAAAGGTGAAGGAAAAACCATAAAATATCCTACCTCCCTGAGCTGCATAAGTTGTGTTGCCTAATTGGCATCTCCCTGGATGGAGTTCATATTCAGGGAAGGGGAGAATAAGGAGCTTTTCACTTCAACAAATGTCCAGTCTAGTTAGCCCCATTGGAAATGAAATCCTACAATATCATAACCCAAAGGCAGCAATCAAGTAAAACCCCTCCTTAAAAAAGATGGGATACTCACCAAAAAATGGCTTGATGTAAGTCTCTTAATAATTAGGGCCGAATGGATCAGGCCATAGAAAAACTTCTGAGTCTGGCAACCAAGAACATCCAACAAGCGTCCTGCCTAAGGGAATCCAAATAGTAAATAGATCCCATGTCATCGAAAGAACAAGGACTCCATACAGGTCGAATTACATACTCGGCATACACCCACACGGGAGTGCATGAAATTTAAAAGGTGGAAATAGAGGTGGACACAACCACAATACTAGAACAACCCCAGCCCACAGGGCTAGGGGAATTTTTAAATCAAAATGGTCTCTTAAGGTCAGCAAATCCAAGCCATATCCCATCAACAAGAGAATGGGAACAACCCCAGATCATAGTTATGGGGGATTTTTTTTACCACAAATCTTCACACATAGGATGTTTATCTTCCACCATCTATAAAGAACGATGTACAAAGGAGTTACCCATTCCACCCCTTGTCGTGGTTCACACCCTACGAAATAAAGGTGTGCTACGAGGTTAGACCATGTCTCTCTTTAGGTAAATCATCACCAAGAAACCCAATTAATACTATAGAATTGAAGGAGAAATTCCAATAAATGGTGAAACAATCATCTCTACCATTCGACAACAGGTAAATTACCCCTAATGTGATATGCCTTCGAGAAAGTGGTAAACATAAACCCCATGAATCTAACAGGAAATGACATAGGGGGAGAGAATTTCATGGAAGACAGTTCCCTCCCAGAGGCATCCCACACTGAACCTGATGTTGTGCGCACCCGAAACCAAAGAGTGTTTTTAAATTTCTGTTCCCACTCAATAAATCCAACATTATATCTTGTATAAAACACCAACAAGGAGAAAAATAATTATGAGGTGATATATGACTCACCTTATCCTCCCAATGAAAGCGAGTCCCTCACTCTAAAATAATGGTTTTCCAAGTCAGAGGTAGAAATGAAAGAAATTTGGAGAATTAATGTCAATCTATGTCGAGGGAGCTGCCTTTCTGAATGTGTTCCCCCCACAGAACATCAGCAGGTGCTCCTAGAAGAGGCAATTATGTCATAGGCACTCCTCTGGGTGAATGAATCCAAACTCTGTGGACCATTAAACCTAGCCTTGGAAAGGCATCAAGACTCCCCCCAACGGGAAAGAATCTGGAATATGTTCATATAAACCCTTAAATGATGCCCCCAGCTGGGTATCCACCCCCCAAGTCCAACAGAACTGGCACACCCAGTCTTGGCCACTACCGCACCATCTCAAGATCAATCCTACATGATATGCATTAGGGGATCTTAAACACCATCGTTTAGATAACTACTCGACTAGAATCCATGGATTGGAGGTGTTCTCTGATTCAACAAGAGTGAAGTCCCTACCTTGATCCGGTGAGAATTGTTCCACCACCACAAAACATCGAGAACCCCATATTCCTTGTATTCAATGGCTTAGGGGACCCGAAACAACCTTATATGCACTATGCATCTAACTATGACACAATGATGGGAACTACAGAGTAGACAAATACTGTAAAACTCATGTTATTTATATGAACCCTATAGGGCTTGGATTTTGTATGTTATACAAGCCTTCTAGAAAATTCAATCACTAGATGGGAGGACCTCTGGTGAAAATTTCTCTTGCAGTTCAGTTCAATATTTCTTAAGACGATAATTGGTGCTCTCATGAACTACAAAAAGTGAGAGAACTAAAGATTACGTGACTTTTTTTCAATATGGATGGGCCTGACATATTCCTTGAACTGACCAATCCCCTTATATGAGATTCTCTCCAAGTGCATTGAAAACCTTCAAGATGAATTTCTATTACTGGTCCCCCCCAATGAAGTACCCTAGTGGGTTTAGAGACCTTTTTTCTATAAAATATAGAAGAATCCTTGAAACTAACCAAAATTATGTTTTGAATGGCCTCATCAACTCCCGAGAAAAGAAGGGGAAAAGATGAAGTGGCTTATGTCACTCTTAAGCCATTCCTGACACCATCTCCAATTGTGTAGCCACCACCGAATCGTGTGGGACCCCCTAGATGCCAACAACCATGCCCACCTCGACAAGACGGGTTATGGGGTTCCAAAAAGAAACTAGTTCAAAGAATGAAGAAATATTTCTTACTCTTTCCAAGATGACTAGGTTCAGGGACATTTTATAGCCGCTATGAACTGAATTTTTCTCCAGCTACCAGATCCCATGCGGGCCGATGAAGTGGTTCTCGACGACCATCTAAATTATTTTCCATATCACCAGAAAGGAATTATATTTTTAAAGATCCATTTTAAATGATTGTGTATTCTTGGAAAGTCATGTTGGGCACACCAACAGCCCATGTAGCGGATGTGTCCACCTCAGACTCAAGTGAGGAAGAGGAATTCCAAACATCTGCCAGTAATAAGGAGAAATTTTTTGACATTTGGATGTCACGAAAGACCATCAACCAAGTCAATGGATTCCTCTAGGAATTGTTGAAACAACCAATTGTTCCCCCAAAAGCTCCAAATATAGCACATCCATCCCCCTTGTCCCTATGGTCCAACAATGCTCAGAAGGGAATAAGGAAATAGAAAGAAGACTAGCTGACACCAAAGACGATGTCAGTGTTGGAACTTTCTGAATTCATGAAAATATTATTGGTATAATGGTCATCGCCCCACCAAATGGTACAGTGCGCACTTCCCTACCAAAGGACAACATCATAAAGAGACAATCATAAAGAAATAGTGTTAGATCAAGTACTGATCTTCAGCTCCATTAATGTCATTCACATGATTGACCCGTTATTGGCAGAAGAGTATGGAAAAAAACCCAAATTCCCTACCCCTAGTTGGAGAAACGAAGGAACATGCATTGGTGGCAAGAGGTTTACTATAAGGCATGATCATGGAAGGACACAAATTCTTATCCATTCCCTAAGACAAACTATTAACATCATTGAAAATCATGGAAGGGACCTCTAGTAGACACAAAAAAACCAGAATGCTCCTTCACCCTCATCAGAATATATCTAAGCCTAGTCATCTTGTAATATCCACCATTGGAAGAACAAATATCGGACCACCCAAGGCAAACATGCAGACCAGTTTGGCGAAACGTGGAAAATTCTACTGCACTGCCAGCCCCTGTTATAGAAGATGAAGTATATACATCCAAATCAAAAAACCATAATGTTTCTGTAAAATAGATACCCCAGATCAGAAAGCACCAACCATTAGAGAAGAAGTATGATATTCTACAGTTGTTGGCTTCATTACCAGCAAACATATCAATCCTCGATGAATTGAGCCTATATGAAGATCTTATAGAGGCACTCATCGAAGCCTTTCTATGTCCCAAGGAGTTTGAGGATGAAGTAGCTACAGCCGAAGACTACCTGAAAAAGGCTAGTTCTGAGTAATTTCATGTCGTCATCTCCTTTAAAGATATGGATGAAGACTCCATCATGATAGGGAACATCAAACCCTTATATATTTCTGGAAAGATAAATAAAATTTATGTTTGGATGATCTTCTTCAACAACGACCCTAGTGGTAATTTCCTCTAATTGAAAATGCTTCATCGACTAGGATATGATGTAGATAGCTTAACACTAAGCACTACAACTCTGCTGGGATACAAAAAAATTGAGAAGAAACCATTGTGATGAATCAAACTTAAAACCCAGATCAGATATCCCATATCATATTTTGAGTTTCTAGTAGTTTGAAAAAGTAAAACCTTAAATTTCTTATTAGTGAGTCCTTTGATACATTATAACACTACGATTCCATCATCATACCATTAGTGAATCAAATATTGCACTATTGGGAAAAATGGGATGTTGCACACCGATAAATCCCCATGTGAGTCTAATGAATTTTATTATATCGACACTGAGTTATATTAATTGGATGAAAACATCTTTTGGCTGATGCCATTGATTGAATCAATTCCCTGAATGGATTTCTAATGGCTCCCGCTAACCCCCTCTAGAAGCTTGGGAAAGAGTATGTACAACCCATCAACCAAGTTTAATGAATGATTACAAATTTGGGTGAAGACATAGTTATCTGCATGGTCTCTATTACGACCACCAAGTCCACATACATAGAAAAGAGAGATGAGTCCCATGTTGTCAAGAAAATACCAATAAAAGATGCTTTAGGCCTATCCTCAGAATATCACACTACCTTTGCCTCTCACACTAATGAAATAGATTATTTCTCTCCCAACATTGGAGAGTTATTCTCAAATATCTGTTCCCCATCAGAAGAAGAAGAAGAAGAAGAAGAGGGAAGAGTACCTCAAAGATTCCCCACCTTCATTCAAAAACGGTTTCTCCACTACAATCAATTATCATATAGAGATACACCTAGGCACTGAAAACAACCTTCGCCCATTCTGATTAGGGTGGCTATGCCTGTCAAGGAACATGAAGAATATAACTCCGTCTTAAACAAGAATCGAAATGTGTTTTCCTAAAATTATATTGAAATCCCAGGATACGATCTTGAGGTCACAAACCTTCATATGGGCTTACCATAATATCACCAGGGCTATTAAAAGGTATCCAGAAGGACCCACCTAATGCATGCTTCCAAAATAGAGGCTGAAGATGGCAGGATGATCAAAGCCAACTTCATATGGGAGGTCCAACATCCAATTTCGAAAGAAAACATAATTCGTGTAAATAAGAATAATGAAAATATTAGAATCTTCATTGAATTCAGGGACCTTAATCTTCATTTCCCAAAAGATGACTTCCCGATACCAATCACAGAATTTTTGATCGATGTGACAGTTGGATATGAAGCCCTCTCATTCCTGGATGGAAATTCTAGGTACAATAATGTCACAAACCGAATCTGGTCGCCACCAAAACCAGCAACAAACCTAGACCGTGACCTGACCCAATGTGAGTTCCATATCCCCACGAGCTGGAACAAGTTCCCGGGTATCAAACAAATCTAGTTTGGGAATGATTTACCCGAGTATGAAATCATAAATCATAAAAAAAACAATCAATTATTAGAATCTGAAATTTTCCTGCTAAAAAATTCTTAACAAAACCAGATCTGAATACATGTGTTTAAATACACTACAGGTGGTCTAAAAACAAATAATGACAACATAAAGACATCCCCATGGACTCCACATGATATTGGAGTCATCACCCACAAGCCTTCTCTGCAACTCTGCCCCAACGATGGGGACTAACACCCTGAACCGCCATCACCCTTAGCCTTCCCTTTACCTGAGTCAAGAATAAGCAGGTTTACTTATACCAAAGGGGTGTATGTAGGGTGTGAGACACATCCCAATAGGATACCACCAGATGATTCCATGGAGAATGAAATATAATGTGAACAAAACAATAAATTATAATACACAACGTGAAACAGTGTTAAAATTCAAAGAAATGCAATTTTCAAATGAACACAGTTTTCAATCCGAGAATTTCAGAATGTAAGCACATTAAATAGACATGTGAGATACTATAAATTACATAAAAAAATTCCCAAAAACAGGGGTAAATACCACAAATCCAATGAGCATCAAAATCGGGAACACCCCTAAGCACTAGGTTGTCTCGGGCCCTATGTACCTCGTAACTCAATGTATACTAACCATAGAAAAATCCATTATCATGCACGAGCCACTAGTAGGGAACATACCCATAACCTAGTGGTCCCCAAACATCATCCACATAGTTTAGTTAGAGTTGTAATTATCCACATGCTAAGTGGAACAGGGACAAAACCCATCTGATCCACCAGCCGTACTAGTACAAATCCACCCCACCTAGGTACCCGGGCTTCCCCTTTTGCGCTCAAACAATTTTAGTAAAAAAACAAACATCCTTTTTCATATAAAATATCGCTAATGGTCACAAAAAATATTACAGTAGCTACACACAATTTATTCCATTTAAAACACACAATAAAATAATTTTATTTTCAATAAAACAACCTCTCAAAACATCACATTGTTTTGCACCCAGATCTCTTTAAGATATCTACTTTGCACACTATGTGAACATTTTTAAGTCATTGAAACAAAATTTCAGTTCAATAACCATTAATGAAACCAAAAATTCAGTTATGGGGCATCCCAATGTTAACCACAAAGTTATATCTTTTAAAAACCACCATTTTCACACAAACATGGCACTTAAAGTCCATTTTCTTCCCAAACACCATTTAAACAAACTTTCACAGAAACAACAAAAAAAGAATAAACATTAAAAACTTGATTTTGACTCCTAATACCATTCAATAGAATCAACTAAGTAATTATAGGTCAGCCCAAAATGAACCAATTAAATATTTGAATGAAAAACCACCAATTTCACCAAAAATTGGAACTTAAAATTCATTTGCATTATAAATGCAACTATTACCAATTTTTACAGAAACATTCATGTCAAATAAAAATTAAGGTACCATGAAAACAGCAAGATAATTCACAAAAATTTCACACACAATGGAATCACCTACCAATGTAACAAAAACCCTGGAATCTCCATGCGAAAATCGAATCGCACCCCCGCCGCACCAAGAGAGACCTAGATCAAACCTAAAACCACAAAAATTGGCCACGAAATCCCAATGTTAAACCCTAGGTTCGAAAAACTAGTTTCTCGAAATTATTAAACCCAATGATAACCAAAGAAACTCTAAGAAAAATGAATGATACCCAAAGTAGTTAGGAAGAGTAAATTAAATGGCTCATTTACTTGAATTATCTTCAAGTAATCAATCCAAAACACCAGTAGATGAAATTTAAAAGATCCAAAATTTAGGGTTCGTTCTAACAAGATATATTAGGTCAATTACGAACTATAATGGAGTAAAAATCTTAAGAATTGATAAAGTTATGAAAAAAACATTACCTCTTCAAATCTGGGTGATTTGAGTAAGCCTATGATGTTCGGCACCAAATCATGATTAACCAGAGCTCCAAAGTGGGGAGAGAGAGCTCAGACACGCGGCTGGGTTAATTGGTCTTGGGTGGGACTTAAAATCACAGAATAATCCCAAAACCTGAAGAAGTTATAACATAATCAAAATTTATTTTTAAAACAGGAATTGGGCTTTCAGGCAAGCCCAACCCCCTACATAAAAACCCAAATAACCCCTGGTAATGGATTTCTAAAAGGTACAAATTACCTTGGTTGTGTAAATAAATTTGGGGAGGTCAATTATGAATTTGAATGGATGAAAAATGTTGAAAAATGAAAACGTTATAAAAGATACAAAATTTATTTTTTAATCTGGAATTGGGCTCACGGTTTGGCCCAATTCATGAATAGTCATCTATTCCTCCATAAAACATAGGGAAACCCCCAAAACAAAGCAATGATGTAAATGAAATGAAAAAAAACTTTAAAATATGTCTTTTATGTGACAAATAAAATATAGATGGCCCAAGGAGATGAATAATATAATGATTCTAGGTCCCCTTATAGAGTGTTATGTTACAAAGTGATGCATTTTTTACTAAAGAATGCCAGTTCTACATATCAGCGCACCATGCATCGCATCTTCAAGACCTTCTTGGGAAAATACGTTGATTATAATGTATATTACCTTGTGGTGAAATAAATACATCCCTCGAACCACCAGGATGATCTTGAAACTGCCTTCAAAAAAATTGGGATAACATAGATTAAAGATGAATCCATTAAAATCTGCTTTTAGTGTTATGTAGATAAAATTCCTTTGCTTCATTGTATGCCATCATGACATCATAGTCAACCCTGAGAAGACAAAATCCATAAATTTCATGTCCCCACCTCAAATCCTCACTGTGTTAAGTGGTCTCCCGGGGAACCACTCCTACATTCGTCACTTCATAGACAACATAGCAGGAAAATGTTTACCTTTTACCAGGCTCATGAAGAAAGGAGTTACTTATGAGATGGATAATGATTATCTAGAAGCATTTAATAATCTTAAATGATATCTTCTTAGACCAATGGTTCTCATTCCACCAATTGAGGGGATACCACTCATTTTATACGAAACTTCCCATGAATGGTCATTAGGCGACTTCCTCACACAGATGAATGATGCTGATAGGCTGAACATACTTTATTACCCTATTCAGACAGCAATCGATGATGAAACTCAGTATTTGATGATTTTAAAAAACTTCCTATCCCTAGTATTTGTGGTTTAGAAGCTCAGTAATTACCTACAACACTATGAGTTCCACCTAGCCTCTCATTGAAACCCACTCAAATATATCATATATTGTCCCATACTAAATGGGTTCCTATCATGATGGGAGGCCATCCTACTATAGTTTGAAATATGTTAATTTCCCTAGAAGTACATCAAATTCCATACATCTTGTCCAAGCACCCCTCAGAAAAAAAACATCTCTGTTGGATGCCGAAATTCTACATGAATAAGTGTTTTCCATTAAAGATGACCCCCAGATATGGGAAATGTATTTCGATGGTGCTTCCCGAAGTGTGATAGGAAAAATGATTGAAGACCCTGAACTCAACAAAGTGGGATTGGGATTTATACTCATATCACATGAAAAGGCCATCTTTCCATTATTTTTCTTTTTTTGGAAGGGTGTGCAATCAATGAAGCGGAGTATCAGGCCCTCGTTGCAAGCCTAGAATTGGAACTCTAGGAGAAAGACAAACACCTAAAAAATGGGTGATTCAGATTTAGTCATCATACATTCCAATGGTGACTACGCCATCACGAAGGATGTATTGGTCCCCTTAATGAACCTTGTTCGAGCAATGATGGAACAATTACATTATAAACCAACCTTGAATAATGTCCCCGGTCACAAAATGCTCAAGATTATGCTTTGTCAAATGTAACCACAACCTTGTTCAATATAGTCTAGGATGAAATAGTTATTAGCATTGCTCGCAGTCGTATGGTCTTACAATTAATCCACTTAAATACTAAGGAAATTGATGAAATTATCCCCATATCCACCTTGTGTTCATACCACAGGTTAGATGACGCCCATTGAAAATTACATTCAGAATGGGGAACTCCCACTATATAGGGCATAAAGAGAGCAGGTCTGAGGAAGGGCAGTCAATTTTTTTTGGGTCCTCAACAAATGAGGCTTTGAAGAAGACCATGACAGGTGTATTTATAGAGAAGAAACTACTGCCATCATGGAAGAGGTACATCCCAGAGCTTGTGGAACACATCAATTAGAAACCAAGCTCTCTCACCAAATATAAAGGCTTGGGTATTACTGGACCACCATGATATTGAATTATGCAATATTCACCAAGATGGGGAATTCTAGCCATGTTCATGCTAATTTCATACCCAGACCCTAGAGTTACTTCAAATAGCTATGTACACATAGCCATCCGTCGCCTGGGGATAAATGTTGCGGGACCACTACCTCCCACTATGTCCAAAAATTTCAAATTCATAGTCATAGTGACCAACTTTTTTTCTAAATGGGCTGAAGATATACCACTTAAAGAATTCAGGGCAAAAAACATCGTCAACTTTGTGAAGAACATCATAAATACCATATCTCATATCCCTCATACTATCCTGATGGAAAATGGCCCCAACTTCTAATCTGCTGAGATAGACTAGCTGTACCAGAAGTATGGAATTGGAGCCAACCATTCATCCCATTACAATGAGGGAAAAATGGGAAGATATGGGCTTTCAACAAGACTACGTACAATATACACCAAAAGATGGTTGATAAGGACTGAAAATTGTATCCATAGAAGATCCTTTATACTTTATGGGCATACTAGACCATGGCCTGCACTACCACCCAAGAAAACCCCATACTCACTACTATACGGGGCCGAAGCGGTTTTGCCTATCGAAATCCAAGTGCCATCACTATGTGTTTCCATTTTTGATCGACTGTCCATGGAAGAGAAATCCTAGAGACGATATGATGAATTGAAGTTTCAAGATTAGAAAATGTTGCACACTTTGCACCATTTGGAAATCTACCAGCACAAGCCTTCAATAAAAGGTTCACCTTCAATCTTTCCTCAACGGTGAAATGGTGTTAGTCCTCAGAACCCCGATGACACTTTGGAAGTAGCCTCCAAATCTTGATCCAACATTGGAAGGACGATATGTCATACCAAGGGTTTATTCCATTAGAGGATACACCCTGATATCAATGGACAGAAATGTCATCATGGCTTCTACAAAAGAAATGTTCTTGAAGAAATACTTTGCATAACAGAAATGAAATATCTAGGTAGAAGATTTATGACCCTAAAACATGTGTTATAATACCTTCAATACCAATGTCCAAGATCTAATACCATAAATTGTGAGTTATAAAAACCCCCATAATACCATGGTCCAAACTCCAAGACCTTAAACTATGAGTCATTATCATGACCATAAGACATCAAAAAATTCTATATTAATCCATGATACATGAAATTAAACTGAAATGCCATGGTCTAAAAACTAATACTTGAAACTATGAGTCATCTCCCTTTCCAAATGATTTTAAACTATAATGAAATAATCCCTGAAATAAACTATTACTCATGTCTTAACCATACGACATTAAACTACATGAGATAAAACATCATAATCACATGACAATAGACTTGATATTCTCTTATAGTACTACATAACACTGGATTTCTGCCTGTGCATGATACGTAGTGATGCCTTGATCCTCAATCATGGCCCATCCCCACCAAAAAAGCATCCATGATGCTCCCTATATACACATATACATAATGAAAACCCTCATCACTCCATGTTTCTCACATCAATTATAACTCCCATGATCATATGATTAGTGGTTGAGGTTCTCTTAAAAAAGCCAACTGTGGAGTAACATGATATACCTACCAAATGTGATAGATTGAATGAAAATTCCCCTACCCCTGGACCAAGGCAAATCTATATAGGGTATGTACAGAACTACGTACGGCTTGATTCCTACCCTCGGAGGATACATAGCGATGCCTCAATCCTCGATCAGGGCCCAGCCCCATAAGAAAAAAATCCACCCATCATATCCACTACCTCCCAAAACCTATGATGGAAACCCTATCTCCAATTCATGTTTCTCATAATGAGTATGAATCACGCGAGCTTAGGATCAGTGGTAAGGATTATCCAATGAAAATAAGTTATGGATAAGTACGGTGGACGTGGAATCCCTATAAAATGAAATAGAAATGTCTATATATATGGACCGAGCCAGATCATTAAAGGGAGCACTAGTAACTACGTATGGCTTGATTTCTGCCATCGCAGGATATGTATTGATGCCTATATATGGAATCACGGCACCTCCATCATCAAAAAAATTACCTCAAATGTCCCTAAAAATCGAGCAAACATTTGTAGGGATCATCAAGAACTACGTATGACTTGATTTATTCCCTCTAAAGATACATAGTGACAGTCAGATTTGGCATTCCGTACTAGCCATCATCAATACTAAATTCCCTTTTTCCCTATAAATAGGTCAAGCTTGTATAGGGAGTCCATGAAAGGTCTTATTGAATTACAATAAAAATAGATATTATTCAAGAGTTATGTGTGGCCTGGTCCATGGTATAATGAGATTCTGCACATGTCTCTCAATCATGATATTTCAAAAGATCCTACTTCTCCCAATACATATGAGTTATAAATACATGGAAGCTCCAAGTAGTACATAATTAATCATGATCTGTGTATTCTCACGTTACAAAGAACATCTTTCACATTTTTCACACTCCATACCTTGGGAAAACATGGATCCCCATAATTAGTGAAGGCCATCTGAGATTGAAGGCCAATGTCATGAAGACACCTTTTCTTGGATATGCACATCATACCCCAGTGGTTGTGAAAATGTTTTCCATAAAAATAGTGATCAATCAATAGAAAATTCACCAACTAGAGAGTCTTATCCTATATCAGTACTCCCAACAGCTTCCAAACCCCATGTCATCCCTCCTGATTCATGTTTCCCCTGAGACTATGGTTTACACCATCTATCATCACTCAAATCTAAGGAACATTAGAAAATACTAATTTCAATTATCCTAAAACTATTAAATATCATTATGAATGAATAATTTTCCTCATTGCATGACTCGAAGGAACATTGAATCACTTCTGCACCACATATAATTAAACTAGAAGCCCAAAATTATACATGTTGTACGACGTTAAACTGCATAACAATGGTTTAATCCCAAAAGTTCCCTCCAAATTTTTATTTTTCTTTTCCTATTAACTGACGTGGAACACTCATAATCCCTTGTTTCTAACACTAAGCATGTATCAAGTGATCTTATGTATTTTAGTGAGAGTTTCAACATGGAGTTATGGGAAAATATTCTAGGAATTCGGTCATAAATGCAGGATCCAAAAAGGCATGTCACGATTCCCTCCCTCAAGAGAAACCCCATGTCCTAGTCATGTGATGATAAATATCAAGGTATCCTAAATATGGAGTGAATGCTTCGCCTTGCGTACGAGTCAGATCTATGTAAGGGACATCTGATTCCATGAGTAAAATGCCACCCAAATGTCCCCAATAAGTCCATATTCACTATTACAGTACCCAAAACCCTATGGTTTGAGTGATTTTAAATACCTATAACCCTCCATGGCCATCATGGATGGAAGGCCAATGTCCATTAGAATACTTTTCTTGACTATTTATGTCATTACCCGATGGCTCTACATGTGTTTCCCACAAAAATGGTTGTCGATCAAAGAAAAATTTGTCACCAGAAGATTCCTCTTCTATCACAGTATGCCCAATGGCTTCCAAACCTCGTCTCATCCCTCCGGATTCAAGGATCCTCCAAGCCATGGTTTACACTTTACTTCATCCACATGTTCTAGATATATCATAACATACGGGCCAGATTCATCTCTAGTCTATTTTGAGGATTCAAAGGATATCCCATCTATATGAGGGAAGTTGATCTGTATAAAAAATTATAGTTCCTCACTCATTTCAATGTTACCTCAAAGAGGTTCAGTTAAAATGAACCTTTTTGATGCTTGGGTTTACCCCTCACCCCCGGTGGCATATAGTATTCAGAAAGTCCCCAATCTACATAATCCTCAACGACCATCAATGATGGAAGGCCATTTTCCAACAGGAACCTTTACTGGATTTTGAATATCATGCCCTGGTGGAGGTTTACATATATCCCACAAAAATGGATGTCATTGAAATGAAAAGTCATCCCTAGGATAGTCATTTCCAGCTTTCGTATGCTCAAATGACATTCATATCTTTTCAAACCCTCAGATTTGGAAAAATCATGGATGACGGATTATACACCACCTTCTTTCCATGTGACACTAACATAAAAAAATACACTTACCTAAACTGACCATTCATCAACTCTCCCTCACACATGTATGAAATGTGTGCGAAGAATTGTCCACTCAGAGCTGATATGAACATTCCTAATGTTTTTATACAATACTAACCATGCCTTCCACCCATTGTGGATACCAACATCAAAATAAATTCAAATATTTCAAATACCACCAGGACATTCGAAATGTAAGGCCAATTAAATTCAGACACCATTGCTTGACTAGGCACATTATGCCTCAGTAGAACTGCTTATATTTCTAAAATAAATGTCCATAAATAAAAGAAAAATTTATCCCTCGAAGAGTCATTTCCTACTTCTGTACACCTAAAGAGCATCCTGAGCAACATGCATGTCTATAATCCAAAAATCAAGGGTCAATAAAAATCCCCAATCCATGTTTGAAGGATGTTTGAACATTTACGGCTAACGGTCCCATGTCTGGGACCTACCCAGTTAAGTCTAGTCAAAGTCGTTCGACCAAATACATTAGTAGTAATTTTTATTGGCATGACTATAAACTGAGAGAAAAAATACTCCATATTGATCAAAGATAATATCTACAAAGGGAACCATTTTGGAAAAATTAAATTACTGGTTCATTAAAAAATGGAAAAAAATGAGCCATCAGAGATGATGTAAAGTTTGTTAGGTGAAAAACATGTAAAGTGTGGCCTAATAAAAATAAAATTTATGCATGTTAATCTCATACCATGTTGTCTTAAGAAAAATTTTAGGATAATATAATAAAATAAAAATAGTCATAAGAGTTTGTTGGGTTTTCTATGAAACCCCGGTAATAGTCGAACTATGCTTGCTGAGTCCCATGGATCATGAAAACATTAGAGATGAATTTGATTATTTCAGTTTTATGATTTCAATTCATGCTTTGAAAATTGTGCTTGATTGAAATGATGTTGACAGTAAAACGAAGAAAGAGAGGTATTTAGAAGCCAAATCAGTTCTATTATGTTCAATAAAATACAGAGGAAAATCCCCAATTTGGAGTCCCTCCAAAGAATAAAAAAAGTAAGTGTACATATCATGATTTGGGACAGAAATACAATAGGGCTCAGTTTTCCCTTTCCAAAAGGATGGAAAGTGATTGCCATGGTCCGTAGATAGTCTGCTACAAAGAATCTCTTTCCTCTACTTTGACCTTCACCATCGGATGCACCGATTCCAGAATGACTTTAAGGTTCTACCCTTTCTTCTAGATGACCTCATAATTATCATGTGGGGAGGCTAGATTTTCCCTTAACCATGCTACATGGTCCTGTCACTCCAGCATATATTACTCTTGAGATTCCACTAAATCATGAGCCTTAACCTCTTTGACCTTTAGATGATCAATTTCATCCAAAACATCCTGGATGGTCACCACCCAGTGATGGGAAAAATTAAATTTGGCAAGCATATCCCCACGGAAAGCATGGTATTCTTGGGTAATGAGGATTTTGAAAATTAGGATATGTTAGTGCTGATAATAAAAGTTGTTAGAACATTGGTTAGTTTATAATAGATAAAAATTGTCACTCTCGTTAGTAAAATTGGCTACAAGTGTCTCCGTTGCGAGGGCACATAATCGACACCATAACTCCTTACACACTGCTTAGTGTCTTTCCATAGCACCAGTACATTGATCCTCCCCCACAACCACATGTATATAAGATGGAATCATCACCCTATGAGTGGTAAGGGACCCAATATAGGACACAAAAGATAAATGACTCTCTTTTCCCTTAGATGGCCCAACCATTGGAGCCGGATGTGGAAGACTATCTATAGCCTTTGTGATGATTCGTGATACTAGGGTAGTGATAGTCTCATTAAGATATTAGAAAATATCCATAAGAGGGGAGAAGTCTAAATCACTACCCATAAAAATGGGTTGTACTAATGAAACCCCGACTAGATGCTTTTGACGACAGACCAAATGCCTACTAACCACAAGATTAGGCGCATGAAGTGTATATATCTTGGATGATGTTGGGACGAAATTATAAGGCATAAATGTTTCACTCTCCATGATAGAATAATTGTGTAGCATTTTCATTGGACAAAGTATGCGATAGGAAATGGCCAAGGGTTTCTGCACCCACCAAATAGGTTGTTTTAGAATCCCGTCGTGGTAACAATCTGTCCATAGTAGGGTATACTTGTAACACCCCGAGATTTTATGAAAAATATTATTTTAATTTCATTAATGTCTTGTGTTGTATGCTACACCAAAAGGAGCTTGCACAACATGAATCCCTAACTTGCCTTGCATGACACGCAATCACGACCTTCATCGATAGCGTGTGTAGTATGCAATACCGAGTTTCACTAAACGAGATATTATTATAATATTATTATGAACTAGCCGTTATGAATAGTAATACTAGTTTATTTGAAATTTTATCTCTCAAAATGGACTTCATTTTTGGATTCGTAATATCGAAATTAGCTTAGGGTGAAATTTTGGTACTTTTCGGATAACTTTCATTTTCTGTTGAATAGTGAAAATTCCTAAATTTTAATTAAAAACAACCTTTTTAATCGAAATAATTAATAGTGATAAATTATTAATTTGAGTGGTTTTAAAGTATATTTATAATATATTTTTACAATTTAATACAATTTTGGTCATTGGATGTAATTTCACATTTAAACCAGACATAAACAAGTGTCAATCTTTTGATAGTTATTATCTCTTAAGAATACACTATTTGTTTTGACGACGGGAATTAATTTTTAAATTAATTAATGAAAATGATATGTTTTGAATTTGGTAAAATAGACATCATTTTTGAGTTCATAATATCAAATATAGATTAGGCCTAATTTTTGGTATTTTTCTGGAAACTTTCATTTTTTGATGAATAGTGAAACCACTAAGTGGTAGTTAAAAAAACTGAATTTTTCATAAAACTTAATTTTACCGCTTCTGTGAGTAGAATTTCGAAAATCCAAGAGACACGGTTAATATCAAGGACTAAAATGTGGTTCAATGAGATGAAAATATTTTTTGGTGAATAGTAACTTTTTACTTTTTTTACCACGGTTAAAAGTAAATATGGTAGTTAAGGGTAAAATTGATATTATTATTACCCCAACACATGCCCTAATTCTATTGGATAAGTGTAATTCGACCAAAAAAAACATTAGGAAAAAAATATGACCATTTAGGTCCACTTGGATTAGATTTGGACATTTATTATCAATTTATTTAAAGAAGGGTTAAAAAAAGTTAAAATCAAAGTTTAATAACTATAACATTTTAATATAGGGTAATATATAAGATAAATTCGACTATAAATATTCATTAGAAATATAAAAATATTTCCTACATAATGATATTTTATTTTTAATTTTTAGACTTTAAATAAGTTAATTTATTTATGACACAATGATGATGCAGTAATTATCTTATTAATGAAATATTGACATAATTGAAGTTATAAATACCCAAATAAATGTAATTTGAGAATTTTTATGAATTCCACTAATTTTATAGGTTAATATGACTTGTTAATAATGATTTAATTAACTTTTTTTTAATTAATCATTCTGTTATAATTTTCACAAAAATCAATTACTAAATAGTTTCAAAATCGACATAAAATAGTTTTTAATACAAATATCATACTATTAATTGTTATTTTATTCCTAAAAATCTATGGTTCGGCCAAGATACATATATAATGATAATTGTATCATTAATTGACCACTTGGGGGTCGCTTAGATGTATATGGTATGTTTATTAACGATATAATATAAAAATACAAAGTGACATGGTAAATATCAATCTAATTAACTAAGAGTTAAAACTAAAAGATAAGGTTAATATAATGACCTAAACTTCTATAAATTCTATTGGAGGAGAGGATTTCGACCCATCCCTACCTTAGCTTTGAAAAAAATCAATTTGGAGCTATTTAAAACCGAATTTGGCTTTATAATAAAAAATTATTTTTAGTTATTCCAAAGGTGCCCCTCTCCTATCTTATAAAATGGCACCTCCGCCCTCTCTTCCTCACACAATTGTGAGCCTTAAAGCTCGGCCAACCCCTTCCAAATTCTTTTCTCCACTTCCCTAGAAACATCCTAGAGGTCCTGGTCTTCTTCAAAGACAAATTTTAGTTCCCTAAGAGGGGGACTCAAAGAGGCGCTTCAAAGAAGAGGTAATGTCTGTTACCGATTATTTCAACTTTATTTCTTCATCTACTTCTTCTTCTTAGGTTGTTTCATTATAAAGTAATAACATCAGTATCACTCATATAATTATATGTTATTATTTGTATGAAACAACCCTATTTCACCATATATCCATCCTACGGAAAATGAAATCACCGCGCGTGCGTACGTACGGACTACCCTCTCCACGACGCGATGAGATTCATTCTCCATTTTAACCATTCACGAATGATTATAATGTATATATAATAAGTAATCATGAAATATATGAAATAATAATGATACTGGATTTATGTGTATATATATGTATGTCATCTACTAAATTCCTTTCAACTCAATAAGGAAACCAAAACAACGTTCATGCGTACGTACGACCTACCGTCTCCATGAACGGTGTATTTCATTCCATTTACTGATCTATTATATATATTTATATTCTGAATATATCTTGTATATAAATAATTTTTTATATTCTGGAATTTTGTAATCATGATCTAAGTAATCATATGAATAATTACAAGTCAAAACACGGATGACAAATGAAACGATTTTACCCAAAACGCTCTTTAACATGGAATTTACAAAAGAATTAGTAATATAAAGTCATAAGTGAACCATATATGATATAATAAAAATGAGTATGATTCTGGAATAAGTCAATTACATTATTTAAATCATTATACAGGAGGTTTTGACATTTACGAAGAAAATCGGACCTAAGGTCAGGGAACTATCACAATCTCATTTTTATCTGAGATTGTTTATACTTTGGTATTTAATGGGGTGTATTTTATCATCCACATCCATGTTTCCTCAATATGTAATATTTATATCCTTCTACAATAGTTTATATCCAATTTTACCCTTCTTTGAGTTTTTAGTAAAAGATATGAAGGGAATCTTATGTTGTTTTTCATACGCGGTACTTTTAGAGTTTTCCGACAAAAGTACGAGAAGAATGTTTTTTTAACTTATACGGCATGAATGGATTTTTAAAACATTATTTCCAAGAAGCATCATTTACAAGTTTTCATGTTTATTTTTAATCAAATTCTTTTAGTTTAAAATTGTATGACATGTTAAGAAAGGAAAATGTTTTTGAAGTAGAAAGGATATTTTCCTCGAGAATGGAGTTCAAGTGTTTTATCAAAATTATTTTCCATCTAAGATAATATAGGGTTCTGTTTCTATCCATATTATCACATTTATTTTATTATGTTTTGATGGAATTATTTTTATGAATTCCTTTATCTTATATCAATTGTTTTATGATGTCACAATGTTTAAGATTCCCATTTTTATTTCATGGGTTATGCTATGATGTATGGTTTATGATTTTGTGTCACACATAAGAATGGTATCATTATGAGATGGGTGGGACCTATATCTCCCTCCAATTAATTTGGTAAATATTTTATATCTCATGAGATAGACACGGCTGGAACGGCATGTTAAACCGGTTCAGTGAAATAGGACTGAAATGGGGAGTGAACTCAGTTCAGATATGGACATTGTCCACTAAGATAGTCTTGGCAATGAGTCCTGACTAATAAGAAATGATTCTCTATGATTATGTGTGTATGACACAAAGTATCATGTTTTACGTTATGATTTTTGGGATTACATTTCACTACTATGAGTTATCCCATTTTATGATATTATGATCTCTTTTGCAGGATAAGATTTCCAAAATTTTATGTTCATATGAATATGATGTGATTGATATTTCTTTTGTTTACCCTTACTGAGCATTTGAGATCCCCCTTTTATGTTTTCTTTTCCCCAGGATATAAAGAAAGGTTTTAGGTAAAAAAGAAGAAGATCTTTATGGGAGATGTTGAAGATCTTTCACCATGATTAGAAGATTATATTCCAAGTTTGGAAAGACACTAAACTATTATGGTCCTTGTGTGTGTGTTTTTGTTATGTACTAAGTATTCCGAAAAATTAATGTAATGTCCATGTACGTCAAGCTTAGGGTCTCTACAGTTGGTATCAGAGGAAAGGTTTAGTCAACCTTCAGAAACTAGGATGCAAGAACTTTAGTGAGATCCCTAGAGATATTTCTAAGGTATGTCTAGGGATGTCCCTAAGGTTAAGTATACATATAGGATATAGTCCTAAAATTATGCTAATGATCTTAGAATTAAACCTAAGATGTTATATATTGAAGGTACTACCCCTTTATTATGTTTTTTCCCTAGCATGATTTTTACCTCTCACACTATTCTTTTTGGATTTTAGAAATAGCTGGAAATATGATGATTCATGATAATGGAGGATATGACGGACAATGGAATGATATTATTAACGAGATACCAAATGAAACGGGGTTTGGAAGTCCAAACATATTTATTATGCCTGATCATAAATCTCATAATATGATCAATAATCTCAACTTTGGTAAGTTTCCTGACTTAGATAATAAGATAAAGATGGAGTTTCATGATGATCATAGAGGAAAGAAGGTTCAATTTCCCTCATGTAAATCATGTGGGAAGAGGCATCGGGGAGATTGTTTCAAGGGAACTGGAAGATGCTTTGGGTGTGGAAAAGAAGGACACAAAGCCAGTAAGTTCAAAGGAAAAGGTTCAGTTAACACCATGGATAAGGATAATGGTACTTCTATGACATCAACAATGGTTAAATGTTTTAAATGTGGAATATACGGGCATTATGGAAACCAATTCCCTAAGGCAAAGTCTCATGAAGAGAATCAGTACGGTCGTATGGGTAGTATTTATGTTGATGATGATGAAGAGACTACAAATGATATGGGAGATGAAAGAGTTGTTGAAGCTCGGTCAATGGTTTAAGAAGGTAGTGGAATGATTACCTGTTTATCAAGTGTAATTTTGTATAAGTAATCTCATGGTACTATGGAATAAAGAGACATCTAAGGATTGTTACACTGTTGTCTTTGCTTGAGTTTTGAATGTGTATGATTAATGGTACCAGTATCCATCAGAGGTTATTCAGATATTTTTGGAATATATATGATATGCACAAAATGAATCGTTAAAGTGAAAATTAAATGTTTGATAGTATTCATGAGCTCATGACTGATATAAGGGGAAGGTTATATCATGGTTTGAGTATACAGAATTTTTAGATTTTGGTATGAGGAAAGAGTTGACTTTTGACAGCATTCATGTTTTCACTTAGGTTTAATGTGTATTCATATTTCAATAGAATACATGATTAAGGTATTCACAGGATTGGAATGTGACCAACAAGATATATGGGGATAAATGATGGTATTCACATGCTTGGTTGATGTCATTTCTAGTAATCGTTTTCTTTATACTATGAGCTTGGACCGAAGTATTTTAGATAATCCTAAATATTGGAATAGATTATGTTGGACATAAGTTAGTATTGTTTAGGGATAGAAATTTTTTCAGATGTTATAGTAATATAGCTTTAGAAAAAGGACAACCTGCAGGACGGGCGACAACCCATTGCATCGGACAAGGCTGTGGGAATCGAACCCACAACTGAAGTGTGACTGGCCTTTATCGCCTACCACTGGCCTACAAGAATTCCTTGTTTAGTATAAAGTAGTTTTATTATATTAAGAAGTATGATATATGAAGTATAAGTCCATTTTAGGAACTATATATGATTAATCTCACTATAGATGGACTAATGTATTTTTTAATAACTTTTCTAACCTTTTGTTTGAGACAGATGGAATGACCCATCATTCTATCACATGATCTACTAACACATCACAAATGACAAATTCAACTTCATTTCTTTAAGAGGTGAAGTGGAAATTGTCCAAAGAATGACCAACAGTTAGACTATACCAAAATCATGAAAGTATTTCTTCTAATTCCAATTTCATCAACTTTAGGGAAATGATCTTGAAAACCAAAAATGTTTTCCTAGTGCTCTTATATCTGATGAATCAGATGGTACCTTAGAATGCCACAAATTTATGGCTTTGTGATCGCTGGCTTTTCCATATCCATGTTCTCTACCACTCTCCATCAGAACATGATGGTTAGATTTCTCATCAATATCCATATTTTCACCTGTGTGGAAACACAGTGATTAGTTTATTTGGTTAAATGTTACATTTCATACTTTTGTTTTTAAAGATTGGTTTTGGTATTACTTTTTACGATGTGGGTTTCTATTAAAGAAACTTTTGAGTAGTAAACCATTTATAACCCCGACAAATTTGAGGGCGAAAATCATTTTATGGGGGGTAGAATGTAACACCACTAGATTTTATGAAAAATATTCTTTTAATTTCATTAATGGCTTGTGTTGAATGATACACCAAATGGATCATTCACAACATGCATCCCTGACTTGCCTTGCATTACACGCAATCACGACCTTCCTCGATAGCGTGTGTAGTATGCAATACGGAGTTTCACTAAACGAGATATTATTATAATATTATTATGAACTAGCTGTTATGAATAGTAATACTCATTTTTTTAAATATTATCTTTCAAAATGGACTTCATTTTTGGATTTTAAATATCAAAATTATCTTAGGGTGAAATTTTGGTACTTTTCGGATAACTTTCATTTTCTGATGAATAGTGAAAATTCCTAAATTTTAATTAAAAACAACCTTTTGGATCGAAATAATTAATAGCGATAAATTATTAATTTTAGTGGTTTTAAAGTATATTTAGAATATATTTTTACAATTTAATACAATTTTGTTCATTGTATGTAATTTCACATTTAAACCAGACATAAATAAGTGTCAATCTTTTGATAGTTATTATCTCTTAAGAACACGCTATTTGTTTTGAGGACGAGAATTAATTTTTAAATTAATTAATGCAACTAATATGTTTTTAATTTGGTAAAATAGACATAATTTTTGAGTTCATAATATCAAATATAGCTTAGGCATAGTTTTTGGTATTTTTCTGGAAACTTTCATTTTTTGATGAATAGTGAAACCACTAAGTAATAGTTAAAAAAACTGAATTTTTCATAAAATTTAATTTTACCTCTTCTGTGAGTAGAATTTCGAAAATCCAAGAGACACGGTTAATATCAAGGACTAAAATGTGGTTCAATGAGATGAAAGTATTTTTTGGTGAATAATAACTTTTTACTTTTTTTACCACGATTAAAAGTAAATATGGTAGTTAAGGGTAAAATTGATATTATTATTACCCTAACACATGCCCAAATTCTATTGGATAAGTGTAATTCGACCAAAAACAACCTTAGGAATAAAATATTACCATTTAGGACCACTTGGATTAGATTATGACATTTATTATCAATTTATTTAAAGAAAGGTTAAAAAAAGTTAAAATCAATGTTTAATAACTAAAGCATTTTTAATATAGGGTTATAAATAATATAAATTCGACTATAAATATTCATTACAAATCTAAAAAGATTTCCTACATAATGATATATTATTTGTAATTTTTAGACTATAAATAAGTTAATTTATTTATGACACAAAGATGATGCAGTAATTATCTTATTAATGAAATATTGACATAATTGATGTTAAAAATACCCAAATAAATGTGATTTGAGAATTTTTATGAATTCCAATAATTTTATAGGTTAATAAGATATTTTAGTATTGATTTAATTAACTTTTTTGGAATTAATCATTCTGTTATAATTTTCACAAAAATCAATTACTAAATAGTTCCAAAATTGACATAAAATAGATTTTAAAACAAATATCATACTATTAATTGTTATTTTATTCTTAAAAATCTAATGTTCGGCCAAGATACATATATCATGATAAGTGTATCATTAATGGATCACTTGGGGGTCTCTTGGATGTATATGGTATGTTTATTAACTATATAATATAAAAATACAAAGTGACATGGTAAATATAAATCTAATTAACTAAGAGTTAAAACTAAAAGATATGGTTAATATAATGACCTAAACATGTATAAATTCTATTGGATGATGGTATTTCGACCCATCCCCACCTTATCTTCGAAAAAAAAATCAATTTGGAGCTATTTAAAACCGAATTTGGCTTTATAATAAAATAATAATATTTGTTATTCCAAAGGTGCCCCTCTCCTCCCTTATAAAAGGCCACCTCCACCCTCTCTTCCTCACACAATTTTGAGCCTTCAAGATCGGCCAACCCCTGCCAAATTCTCTTCTCCACTTCCCTAGAAACATCCTAGAGGTCTTGGTCTTCTTTAAAGACCAATTTTAGTTCCCTAAGACGAGGACTCAAAGAGGCGCTTCAAAGAAGAGGTAATGTCTGTTACCGATTCTTTCAACATTATTTCTTCTTCTACTTCTTCGTATTGGGTTGTTTCATTATGAAGTAATAACATCAGTATCACTAATATAATGATATGTTATTATAAGTATGAAACAACCCTATTTCACCATATATCCATCCTATGGAAAATGAAATCACTGCGCGTGCATACGTACGGAGTACCATCTCCACGACACGATGAGATTCATTCTCCATGTTAACCATTCATGAATGATTATAAAATATATATAATAAGTAATCATGAAATATATGACATAATAATGATACTGGATTTATGTTTATATATATGTTTTTCATCTACTTAATTCCTTTCAACTCAATATGGAAACGAAAACAGCGTTCATGCGTACGTACGGCCTACCGTCTCCATGAACTGTGTATTTATTTCCATTTACTGATCTATTATATATATTTATATTCTGAATATATCTTGTATATAAATAATGTTTTATATTCTGGAATTAATTAATCATGATCTAAGTAATCATATGAATAATTACAAGTCAAAACATGGATGGCAAATGAAATGATTTTACCCAAAACGCTCTTTAACATGGAATTTACAAAAGAACGGGTAATATAAAGTCATAAGTGAACCATATATGATATAATAACAATGACTATGATTCTGGAATAAGTCAATGACATTATTTAAATCATTATACAGGAGGTTTGGACACTTACGAAGGAGATCGGACCTAAGGTCAGGGAAATATCACAATCTCATTTTTATCCGAGATTGTTTATACTTTGGTATTTAATGGGGTGTATTTTATCATCCACATCCATGTTTCCTCAATATTTTATATTTATGTAGTTTATATACAATTTTACCCTTATTTTAGTTTTTAGTAAAAGATATGAAGGGAATCTTTTGTCGTTTTTCATACGCGGTACTTTTAGACATTTCTGAAAAAAGTAAGAGAAGAATGTTTTTTTAACTTATACGGCATGAATGGATTATTAAAACATTATTTCCAAGAAGATTAATTTACAAGTTTTCATGTTTATTTTTAATCAACCTCTTTTAGTTTAAAATTGTATGACATGTTAAGAAATGAAAATGTTTTTGAAGTAGAAAGGATATTTTCCTCAAGAATGGAGTTCAAGTGTTTTATCAAAATTATTTTCCATCTAAGATAATATAGGGGTCTGTTTCTATACATATTATTACATTGATTTGATTATAGTGTGATGGAATTATTTTTATGAATTCCTTTATCTTATATGAATTGTTTTATGATGTCACGATGTTTAAGATTCCCATTTTTATTTCATGGGTTATGCTATGATGTACGGTTTATGATTTTGTGGCACACATAAGAATGGTATCATTATGATATGGGTGGGACCTATATCTCCCTCCAATTCATTGGGTAATGATTTAATATATCATGAGATAAACATGGCTGGAACGGCAGGTTAAACCAGTTCAGTGAAACAGGACTGAAACGAGGAGTGAAATCGGTTCAGATATTAACATTGTCCACTAAGATAGTCTTGGAAACGAGTCATGACTAATAAGAAATTATTCTCCATGATTATGTGTGTATGCCAAAAAGTTTCATGTTTTAACTTATGATTTTTGGGATTACATTTCACTACTATGATTTATCCCATGTTATGATATTATGATCTCTTTTGCAGGATAAGATTTCAAAAATGTTATGTTCTTATGAATATGATGTGATTGATATTTCTTTTGATTACCCTTACTGAGCATTGGACCTCACCCTTTTATGTTTTCTTTTCCCCATGATATAAAGAAAGGTTTTAGGTTAAAAAAAGAAGATCTTTATGGGAGATGTTGAAGATCTTTCACCACAATTAGAAGATTATATTCTGAGTTTCCAAAGACACTAAACTATTACGGTCCTTGTGTGTGTGTTTTTGTTATGTACTAAGTATTCTGCAAAAGTAATGTAATGTCCATGTACGTCAAGCTTAGGTTCTATACAATACTCATGCGATATAATGGTGGGAATCATTGTGTTAGGAATTATAATCTTCCTAGCAGCACCATAATGAATCATCAAATGCCAAAATTGGTGGAGAACCACGGGATGAGATTCTCCACATAGTTGAACAATCAGAAGTAGTACAGTCTACTAAAAGCATCTGAATTTCCCGAAAAACTGGTAGGGGAGGTATGCCACACAAATGAATACATGGACCCTAAGAGCTGTGAGAATCCCCTCTCGATGGTTGATGAGGTGTGAGCAGTCTTCCCAGGAACTTGCTCTTCTACCTCTCAATGATCAGTGAGTGGTAGTATGCAGTGCAAACACGAAATGAGAGGTGTCATTCAACAACCCAACTGCATCAATAATGCTCAGAGTACAATAAAGAATGGATGAAATGTTGAGAAGTGAAGGATGAAATTAAAAATCGGTAACCCTTGTGGTATACAAGTATTCATAACATGGTATTTGTTCCGCCATAGACCAGTAATAAAATTGGAATGGTCCGCTGAGATGATGTGGATGCCATCCTTTTTGTATTTCTCCCAACAATACATAATGTCGGCCGAGGGTAGAAAGGGAAAAATTAATGGATCGACCCTATGCTAGCATGGTATCCATCATAAAGGTAGAAAATTGATCCCCGGTATATACATCATGGTATTGGAAGAGCCATCCCCTTAAAAACATAGAAAATAAAACTGACAGTCTAAGCACATGTGAAACGTCTGACCGAAGATCATATCCCCATGTGGTATATTTCTCTGATTCAAGGGTTACGTAATATGACCCTGAAGTTTGATGGGATTGTAGAGTGGGATGAGTTCAATTGTGGAGATCCCCTATCCAGGGTCCATTTGTCTATAGGATTAACCTTGTCCATGCTTCGAATGGGATGAGGGAATGAGCCTCGAGGGGATGATCCAGCGATCCCACTGCGATGACTTGTAAGATCTTTGTCAAAGGGGACACATGATCAGTGTCTTTCCATAAGGAAACTATCCATAGAAACTCATTGTACATTTCACCAAGGATAGGGAGTCCCATAAGTTGTTGGATATCTCCAATGATGATCCCTACATCCCAATGCAATAAGTGGTAGGTGTTTATTCTTGAACATTAGTGGATCAACAAATCTAAAAGGAATTCACATGGGGAGAAGACTACAAACTGAGAAACATAGGTCACCTGATACAAGGAAACCGCCTCCAACTAGTTGGGGGACTTCAAGCAGGTCTGATGCACCTAGAACGCCCAGACCCACTCATCGGAGAAGGATACTCTAGCCTAAAAACACCACCTAGTGATACACCCACCACTAATATTATATTGGGATATGTGGATAATGTTTGGGTATTCTTGAGCATCTAGTCTTGGAACACCACCGTGACACCTGCAATTTCCCTGAGTCCATGCTGATCCTCTTAGTATTAACACATTCCCCGGAATCAGAGTGGAGAAGACTTCCCATACTAGAGAAATGTTGTCATATTCACAACCTTCTGCTACCCCCAAGAGGATGAATGGGATGTCAGGATTATGAAACGAGAGAGGCACATCAGTAGGAAGAATAATGTTGTAATGTGAAAATTGAACAGATAATGGGTATGATAATAGATCTGGCCTCATGAAGTTTGTGAAGAAGCTGTCATATGTAATGATGTGGCCTCAAAGATGATCATATCTATTCCCAACCATGGTTTCACCTATCTTCATTGATTTTGTAGCACCATGTGATTAAGACATTGTAGCTTCTACAAGGAGATCCAAAATCCTATGAAAATCTAGTACAATAAATTTTTTTGGATAAAGGTTATGGAAAAAAGTCGGAAAGATTAAAAATATGTAAACATAATGATCTCTGTATAGTTTTTGGAAATGGTACGCTGTAGCCAAATCTCGTGTACTGTGTGATACGCAAAAGTAACCCAGCCTATAGATATGGTATGCGATCTCATTCCACCGCATAGAGCCCTGGTATACGAACTAACTATGGGGAATTGGCCCCGAGATCGTTGACCGATGAATTAAAATGTTTGCAAAATATGGAACGCGAACCTGGGTATTGATTAAGTTTATGATCTGAAATATCAGGTTAATTTTTATGTTCAGATTGTTAATATTCTTATTGTAGGGTTTTCTGATCCAATTGCGATATCTAGACAAGACATCTGCATATCATCCTACTATGTGGAATTTGGATTAAAATTCTTAAAATTCTAAAAAAACATTTGTGAATTCCCACACCTGGTATGCGGACAAAAAAATGGCCAGGAGATCGGTTCACGGAACAAATGAATCGGTTCGTGAATGGGATTTTCACAACGAACATTGTACATGAGAGAAGAGGTATCCTAGGAAATCAAGCTCACTTTTATCTGTGAGAAATTTTAAAATAAAAATTACATAGACCCATATATATAGGTGTTATCCACTTCTACTGGGTCCATCTGTTTTTCCGCGAACAATTTCAATTCAGGACAGCTTCTACATCGGAATAGTCCCTTTTTTGTTCCCAGTAGACACCATTATAATGAGGGAAATTTTTAGGTTCTTTAAAATTCCTCCAAATGGATAAAATATCCCCGAAAATTATATTTAGAATAAATCATGTACTCATACTCGTCTAGAAATGTCGATGGAATCAAACTGAGTTTTAATCATCATAAAAAAATTGAAGAAATTCTTGTTTTCATGGCGTTTTAATTGGCCCATATACCATCACTGTAAAATGTATGTGGAATAGCTAGATAGTGAACCACCATGTATACGAAAAAATCTAGGAATTTCTGTCCCACAAGGCGATGTCTCGCAAGCAAGGTAGACTGTGAACCGAGTTGCCGTCATATTCATATGCTTGAGAACTGTCCGCCTACTATGCTGTAAACTCATCAGTTCATGAATGAAGAAAACAAGTAGGGTTACATGAACCATTATCACGAACTGAAGCCTATTCAAACCCTAGTTGAATGACTATTCTATGGGATAGGATGTTCCTTCAATTGGCCTCCACAAATGTTTTTGCATGCCCAATAGATACGATTGCTCCAATTCACTATAAAAATAGCCCAATAGAACTACAGAGAGGAAACATTGAGGGAGATAGAGAGAGAGAAGGAAGAATAATGATATCTTGAGGTAGACTCAGAGGATGAACTCCAGCTTCCATTTTATTTCATCAGGGAAGCCCAAATTTTGAACCACTCCCTCGGTAGGTACAGCTGACCACAAATCCTAAAATGAGAGAATTAAATAATAATAATAATAGTAATAGAACTGACAAACTATGTGGTTAACCAAAAAAAGGCTTCTCGTGGATGAAATCTCTAAGAATGATGATCCCTCAGACCCTCCTTCAATATGGTGGTCTACATAGCATACTTATTCCCATAGTGAACCTGGAACCACATACTACATCCACACACAAATGGAACACAAATCTCTGTGATTCGTCGCGTACCACCATGGTATACAGTTATCTATAACCATTATTGCGTACTGCAGTGGTATGTGGATGACCCCTATACCTGCATACCACTATGGAATGTGGAGCCTCCCCCATCCCTCATAAAAAGTCAGTATGTAAAATGGGGTTTTTTACGTAATGTTATTTCTAGTTCAAACATAACCCCTCCACTACCATCCAATCCGCTATGATTTCTACACTTACCAAACCTTTGGAATCAGTCCAATGCCTCCTCCAAATCCACCAAACCTGTATGATCCATCTATTAGGTGCATCAGTGCACCCCATTTAGTCGATATACCAATGGTATGTGGAGTCATGAAGCCTCTCCCCACAATGGTGTAGGATTTGAGAATACCTACGAGGCTACATTCCCATGGTAACTCAAATTCAACCCTTGGAGAACCGACGCGAACCCCCCCCCCCCATTCTAGGCATTAAGAGTGATCAAGTTCATTTATATTCAATAAGGAATAATGAACAGTTGAAGGGGTTATGTTATCACCCCCATTTGACAGGGAAAAAGCTCCCCCATCCCAGAACGTGCTCTAGGGCCCTCCCACTAAGGTATGTCCCCAATAATATAGTGTTGGGCTTTGTGACCTTCAATGAAATTCCACATCAAAGGGTTCATGGAACTGCGCCCTCACCCACGGTCGCCCTGGAGTCTTCTATAGTGGGATCTCCCACAACAACCAATAGGGGAGGAGGCATGTGAATTGTTGAATGTTTCACATTCTCTTGTTACTTGCACCAAGCACGACTCAGGTGGGCTTAGAGGATTGTGAGAAATACAACATACACAAAATATGAACAATGAGAGCTCTGATTCCTAGAAAACTTGGATACATAGGACGCCTACCAGAATTCCTAGGCTCAAAAGGGAGCTCATCCATAAGGGTTCCACCCAATCATATCCTCTGAAATGGGCTGCTTCCATGCGCAAGCAATACACAATCTGAAATATTTCTGTTTTGATCACCCTCCTGATGATACGTTGGAATCAATCCTTATGGACTTGATCTGAACATCAAGTCACCTTCCACCCCATGGTGGATGATGAACTTTAGAGTGCCTTATAATATGGGACATACTATAATCACATCCATAGCATCGAATATATGTTTGATTATGATAATCCTACAAACAAAGGGTAGCCTGTGGACACACTCTTCATGAATGAACTAAGGATTCACGAACATATGAACATCGTATAAATCTTTTAGAGAGTCTTGGAACATGAAACAATCCTCCACCAGACAGGTGCTATGAGCCTGACCTCCCATCCTCTCGACCAATGGAGTCCTTAAGTTTCACCGACCCAATCATCTTCCAACGAGCGCCTACCTTTGGAAAGATGGCCCATGAATTATGGAAACCAAAGATGTTGGGTGTTCTTAGATCCATGAATCAACCCGTGGGAGAACATCCAACGAAATTATATTTGAGAAGGAATGATTTCATGAGTTCTTGATACCCAGGAAATTTCCCATTGGGAATAATAGTTCCCATAGGGTTAATTCAAGCTTATTGAAAGGAAACTGATGCCGATTGGGTTGAAACAAAAGAATAGTGAATTCATAGAGAGCCTGCCTCAATAGAAAAAGGGATGGGTAACGATTCTTGTCAGACCATTTCTACACCTATTGAAAACACACCACCTCATATGCTGAACAAAAGTATACACACCACATAGAATAAATAGGTGGTGAGTTTGAATGTATCTCATAGAAGTAAAAAATATGAGGAGGAAATCCACTGTTATAAGTCTCAACATCATTCATATACATTAAAAGATAATTTATAATTAATATATGTTTATAATAAATATATTTAATAACCATAAATTCTTTTATCATACTATATATGATTTATTTATGTCTTTTTATTACCCATACATGAACAATCCCCTATTAATGTTTGGTTTAGGGTAATATCCACATTGTTTTTCATATATGTATTGATTTGTTAGCTTTGGTAATAATAAATTGATCATGGTTCCATAATATAAATAATTTTAACCACTAAATAAATATCATATATATTTATTATATATTTCATTAAATTAATCCATAAAATCTAATGATGCAAAAGGAAATACATTTTTCAAGGAGACATTAAGTTATACTTACGCATGAACTTTATCTCCATTTTCATATCATGTTTAAAGAAAGAAATGAAAATTACATATTAAATTTCTGGAATCAATTTTATGTCATATATATTTCATATGTTCAAAAAATTGTTTCTTAATTAATTTCATATAAAGTGTTAATGGATCACATCACTTTACAACATCGCAATCCACCTTAAACATGAGCGACATTATCGTATTTTCACAAAATGGAAATCAAGAATATAGGTGTGATATAATAATTCATGAAGCATAAAAAAACTAATATAATATATAAAAAATAAATTGATCACTATTTTAATCATTGATAGGTGATAATTGAAAAATAAATGATACCGGTTCACATTACGGTAGTCCTTCGTACACAAGAATGATGATTTCGTAATCCATTTGAGTGAATTGGGGATCGATAATGGTTATGAAGAAAAAATAAATTCATATAATTATATTTAATATATTTAGGTTACTATATTACAATGATATAAAAAAATTATGGTTTCTAGGGAAGAAATAAAATAGAAATGCTCGTTGATGAATGTTACCTCTTCTTTGGATATCCTCGATAAGTTCTCACTAATATATTTCCTTTCATCAATATATCCCCCAAATAAGGCTTATAGGATTAATGGATATTATTATAGAAGTGAAATGATATTTCAATGTTGGATCCAATAGGATGTGATGTTTTGAAGAAAATATGAGAGTGGGAGGCCTTAAATAAGTGGGGGAGAGAACACATTTGTTATTTTTTTAAAAGAGTTGAGTTCTCCAACGTATTTCAAATGTAACAAAGTTAAAAAATATATCATTATCAAAAATTAAAGATTTAATGGTATAGATATGTCTAGATTATCTGTTACACATGTATATCAGTCATTTGTACCCTTATCATTTTAGTTTAATCACAGGGTAAACCCATGTTTACCTTTACCACAATAATAAATTAATATGGCATTCATTATTCATTTTTGTAAAAAATTAAGTTGAAATTATTAAATATTATAAATTCAACTGAATAAAAATATGAAATTATTTTTCCCAAATTCCATTTACTTATGTAGAATATTTTAATTTAAAATTAGTCCAACACACACAATGATAATGTGGGGTTTAAAAGTTAAAATGTACAGATGTTTACCGTGTGTTTATATCAATATCCTTTATGAAATGGATTATCATGACCTAAATTCTATTAATGGAAATATAAATTTACTAATTTAACATTATATTCAATTATATATATAATTTATATTTAAAAATAAATAAAATGATATTGTAGTTTTCAACTAAAATTCAGTATTATTCACTATTAATCAAAAAATGAAAATTTTCAAACAAAAACAAAAAAAATCATTGAAATATAATTTTTACATTATGATTTTAAAAATCAATTTTTTTTATAAATTAGCATTTACTGTTTATATTTTTGTAATTTAAAACAAACATTAATGACACGAAAAACACAAAAGTTTTTGAGAAGTATATTTTTGAAAGAATCATATTATTCCATATTAACAGTATGTAGAATAATAATAAATATATGAAATTTTCCTAAAATATATTATTATATAAAATATAAATTTTATTTTAAATTTTACTCATTATGAAATAGTTAGTTAATTAAAATGAGGAAACATTTTTCTATTTAAAATAGTTTTCAGAAAAAACCCTCTTTAAAACAAAATAAATTATCTAAAACTAAAATTTAATATAAAGTTGATTAAAAAGAAATTTATTAGATGACATATTAATAAATATTTATTAATTTGATTTAAAATTTATTTGTAATTTAAATTAATGTATTCATCGAAATGGTTGGATTGTTTTACAAACATTTGGGTTTACCAATATTTATTAAAAAAATGAATTTGTTTTAAAAAAACAAAATTTAACCATAAGTTAATATATATATATAGTGATTTCAAAAATTAATTTTATTTTATGAATTTGTTTTCAAAAAATATATAAAATATGTAGATTATTTTTTCACAAAAAAAATATATTCTTGAAGGAAACATGTTTTTGATGAATATCATCACTTTACTATAAATTGATTGATTATTCATTAAGAATTTATATATAATTTTGTATTGAGTATGGTATTTACATTTATATTTCAGGAATTTGTTAATATAGTTCAAACACTCAAGTTATCATTTAAATTACAATGGACATATTTAAAATATTATTATTTTATAGTTCACTAATGCTTGTTGTCAAGTTTGATTCCTATATTCAGAGAAACTAGTTGATGTGTGTAATAGATGATAAAATCAATGTTATGTTTAATTCAATGCAAACTCAATGATTTTTTGTAACACAAGATAAATTTAGTGTTGGGTGTAATGAATAATATATAAGTGACTAAATTAATTTTTTTTAAAAAATAAAAAATATATCTTGGTGTTCCAGGTGAAACATAACTTATCCATATGTTTGGTGTTTAAAGTTTTTTTTCCAAATTACCATGTTTCCATTATGTTATCATGTCACTTCATGCCTCATTTTCTATGTCTAATATTCTCAATCATTTTATGACTCCTTGAAATTTCTATTGTATAAAATATAATTATTTATTCATGTTATGAATTGTTTGTTTCTTTATTGAGAATTATATCTCACCAATTTATTATGTATATACCCATGTTATACCATGTAGTTTTGGAAATGATTTAATATTGGGAGAATGTAATCCATGTCTTCTATAATGAAAATATTCCAAATATGTTTATGTTTTTATGTAATATACTTCATTACCCAAAGTTATTGTTCTTCTCTATCTTTAATGTTATACTATGTGTATTTACACATAAAATATCATGAATTGATATGTAATAAATAAACTTGTTATAGTTTTTTTCAAAGTAAGGTCAAGATATTTTTGGTATTTGTATTAGAAAAATTTAGTAAAAACAAATGGGGAAACATTAGGTTTAGGTAAACTTCCCTCGGATTTGATATAGTATAGGGTTATTTTTTCTAGAAAACACATACTTATATAGACTCTACATGTGATATGGATATGTAAAAGTAGTACCTATGTGTAATAATCTGAATAGGGTGAATTGATATAGACTTGAACATCACTTCGTGTAAGATAATTGGCATTGATGCACACCTTGTTTGAAAATCTCTAGGGGATATGCTTACGTAAATTAAAATAACATTATGAACCATTATTAATGGAATAGAAATTCCCAAAATATCCTATGTTAGGAAATAAATCATTGATAGTATATACTTATTCCCAAAAATTCATAGGGTAAAGAAATAAATTTCATATATAAATTATACCTAAAATGTTATTTTATTACTTTTTTGTGTAATAGTTTAAAAGTATTGAACCACAATATTTCCTTTATTCTATCCAATGGTTATAAAAAAAGGAGGAACTATATAAACAACCAATGTGAAGGGAAATGTGATGACCCTCTAAAAGAGTTTTCCAACCCTATAGGAGTAGTAATTATGAAAATTATGACAAAAAACTATAAATTAACTTATGTTCTGAATGGAAACCTAAATCAAGCAGAACAATAAAATCCCATAACAAAGAAAATCTGTAGTGAAGACTTTTATACGAAAAAGGTAACCAAATTTCAATACATCATCTGATTACAAAATGATGGAATAATGTATCATTTTAATTTAAAATATTTTCTCCATCCTTCAATGTTCTAAAAAAGACGTGTTTATACTGGTTGTTTATTGAATGGAGGGTGAAGCTACTTAGTAGTGGGAATTGATTAAGGATACAAAGCTTGAGGTTTAAAGTGATGTGATCTGGTTTATAGATTTCAAAAATTTATATTTCAAAAAATAATTCGTCACACTCATTAAAAAAATGGAAGGTGGATACATTTCTGTAAAACAAAAAATTGATGAATAAATTGGGGAATTCAATGAAAACTTTAAAAGAAGTTCAAAATATGCCTTTGGTATGATCGTTACATCTAAATACAATGTGGACCACATATTCGGTTGGATAAAACGAAGTTTATGAAATTACATAACGATTAAGGATGAAAAAAACTATGAAGAAATTATATGATGCGACCTCAAAGTCAAAATAGAGATCAATGAATCTCAAGGTTCTAATCTAGATAAGAAAGATAAAGATGAGTTTAATTCTATCAGTAGGATAGACAAACCTAATAGTGTTAATAAATTTTATCATTACACTTGTTAAATTTGTGGAAATAAGATCCATTGAAATTTCCTCAAATGGGATAGGAAATACTTTATGTGTGATAAATAAGGGCACCTAACTAAATATTGCTTATTGGATAAACCTATAAATATAATGGAAGAAAGGAATTATTTTTTCAAACCTTAATATATTATTCAATGTGTCAAATGAATGTTACATGAACACTATTTTAACCACTAATCTATGCCATGGGTTGTCAAAGATAGTCAAAACCAACAACCGATAAGGTAGGATGGGTGACAATATTCCATCACAATCACTGAGGTGGATACCAACAATGAATTGGTGACAAGAATGTTATTTATTTATTTAATAATAAAAAATATAGTTTTTCATTTTAGTTCTTTGAATTATTTAATTTCCCACGTGTTTGGTAGAAATTTTTAATCACCACCACAATTCATGGATGTAGATCTATTAGTGAAATGGGAAATTGAGAAATTTTTACATATTGAGTATAGAACTTATTACCACCCAAAATTTGTGGGTTGAAATTCTTAGAAAACACGTGACAGTACATTTAATAGAAATTTCTGAATTTATAAGCATGGATTGACATTACTTTTATAGAGCTAAAAAATTTTCTATGAGAAGGATATCTATCTCCGTATCATGAATCACCCTCTGATTCTATACAAGTGCAAAGAGGAGGATGAATCTTCTTTAGTACCAATATCTCAAGAATTGATAGTACAGACCAATGAGAAATATTATCTACCTCAAGTGATTGAGTCTATAGATAATATCTTCATTGAATAAATTCCCATTATGATGTAATAATATAATGTGTTCCCTAATTAATTGTATATTCTTCTTCATAAAAGAATGGTTCAATTTTCAATCGATCTTATACTTAGTGATTTTCCAATATCCAAGACTCCACATAGAGTGGATATTGTGGATTGTGAGGAGATGAAAAGAAATAAAAGGATAATTTTGATAAAGGGTTCATATTCCCATGTCCTTCATTGTGGGGTGCACCAGTCATCTTCATCAATGAGAAGGATGGGTCAATGCACATTTTTATTAATTACCATGATCCAAAAAAATAACATAATAAAGAATTAGTATCCTCTACTAAGGGTTAATGAATTTTTCAAACAATTATGTAGAGGCCATTAATTATACAAGTTGGATATTTGGTTGGGGTATTTTCATGTATGGTATAAAAATATGGATACCCCTAGGACTCATTTTTTTACAAGGTATATGCGCTATGAGTTCATAATAATGTCATTCAAACACACTAATCCCCCATAAAGCATCACAGACTTGATAAATAAAGTCATTAAATATTAAGAAATCAATTATTTGGTTTCCTTGATAGATGATATTATAATATTCTCCATAATCAAGGAGGATAATGAAATAAAAACATAGAACTATATTGAGGACAATATAAATAGAGAATATTTTTTAAAATTATTGAAATTTTGAATTCTAGTTGAAGGAAATAACTTTTTTAGGGCATGTTAAAACTAGAAAAAAGATATATATTTTCCATTCAAAAATAGATAAAATTGATGGACAACTAAAATTGAACACTATAGTGAATATAAATAGTTTCCATAGATTATCGGGGTACTATCATCGATTTGTGAGAAATTTATCATGATTGTAAAACCCTTTAATAAATAGATCATAGAAATGATTTAAATGTACTTTGAATAATTAATGTGAAGATATAATTAAGTAGTTGAAAACAATGTGTCACAGTTAACTTATACTAATCTACACAAAATTTTGGAAATTTTCATGGTATACAATGAGGCTTTGAAGAAGGGATTAAGATGTGAATATAATATACCTGCACACACTGTTTAATTCAAATGGGCTATGGATATAGTATATTTATTAATTCCCAAACTATATTTTCTACTAAGGAATAGTATAGTGATATTCAGGGTTTGTCCCATGAGTATCAAATTAGATTTTAGGAACTAAGGCTTTGAACCCAAGGTGAAGGAGTCTGCACATGTTGATTGAGTTTGAAAATAAAATGATGCTAAAGGGAATTGGTGATCAAGATCAAATATATATTATGGATTAGGATAAATTATAAGGTTTAGGTAAGAGGATAACATCAATCCTAACATGGTATGGTCTTAAGGAATAGATTTTAAAGCAATAAGGGGATAGTATTTTACTATGGTAAAACTAACTAGGTATATATAAGATGAAAATATTCATTGGTATGGAGATATTTAAACCTACATTCATTAAGTCTAGATTAAAAGGTATAATGTATCATAGGTTATTGATCATAACCTATTATTCTGAAATCAGGTCAGTATCATTCTCTCAAAATCCATATGGTTACGGTTTCTCAAAATAATTAGAAAAATAATTGTTTTCATAAATTGATTTCTATCATTTCAAATTCCAATTATAGAATTAATGATTCATGAATTTAGAAAACCCTAATATCGACTCATCGCCAATGTTATTTAGCCCCTCATTATATCATTTACCAGGAATGGGTAAAGGGTAAAAAACATTTTCATTTTACCAATAATAATTGAGATTAATGTACTAAACAACATAAATTAAATAATAAGAAATTTAAAACCCGAATAAAAAATAAATTCATCCAAAACCTACAATATACAAGAATAAGGATGAACACACCAAGGTTTTTTCATCGTCCGATTATTGAAACCGAGAACACATGTAACTAGGAGTGAAAGTGTAAAATAAATATAAACATGTTTAAATGTATAATCAACGGTTCTTTAATAGATTTGAAAGAGTAAAATAAATGGTATAATTTTTAGTTTAGGGAGATAAGAATGAAATAAAATGAAAGAATAATGGGAGAAAATAAATATATTTCAAATATTCTATCTATTGTGCACTTGGTGGAGGTAAATAATCTAGATATTACCTTATATCTAATTGGTATTCAAATCATGTAATTTTGATCCATAATTTCCTCTTTGATTTTTTAATCCTACTCAAATCTACCACAAATATTTTCGTGGTCATTGAGATTTGGAGTTTGACTTCATTCATGACGTACAATTGGTCATTATGACATCTTTCTTCCATTGGCCTAGATATTCTATGTGATAATTGAGTTTCAAGCATTTCACAATGTGTATTGGGGACCAAAATCATTTAATAACTTCATAGATTGTAATTATTTTAAGAATTTCTTAACATTTTTTCATATGATTTGAAATATGACTACAGATTATGTAAGTGAGTTTTATGAAATGTAATGATAATTCTTATCCTTTTCTCTATATTTTCCTTTTTGAAATTGGAAACCTATTTCATGAATTAATGAACACATGACTAGTAAATTATCAAGTAAAAACTAGATAATCCTTGATCAAATGATAGTAAAATATTTAAATGTTTCTAGCTTATCAAATTCCACCATAGTAAAACAATTGTATGTCCTCAATAAAAGAGATCTCACAGTGGAATAAAAAAGGAAATATATTTTTAAAATAGAAAACATTCATTATGACAAAAAACATTAAATTAAGTTTTAGTAGAAAAATCCATTCTTCACAATCATCCCTGAAGAGAAAATTATTCCTTTTTTATTGTTTATTTTATTAAATAGATTCATAATCATTTAGTTATAATTTTATAAAGGTTATTTAAATTTCTATACCCATTTTGAATTTACCACAAAATGAATTTTTCTCATAACTTATGGTGAAATGAAACTTGAGTTACGCTCACACACTAATTACATGTTCTTATCCATTGGCTTGTATTTTTTCTCTTATTTCCACTTCATAAAAGAAAATAAAAAATAATAAATGATGGATTATTCAAAATGGTTTAAATGGCTATGTGGATGAGGGATTGTGGGTGGATAGTAATAAAGGAAAATCTAATAAGTTTGGGTAATATTTGAATTGTAATTCCAAAATGCTATGAACAGTGTAATGAAATTAATCCTCCCATAATAAATGATTTCCTTGTTCCCAGATGCTCAAGATAGTTCAAAGAAGATATCATGTGATTTTAGAAGGTAGCTTGTCCCTTTATGTTTTCTTATTATTATATTTTCCAAAATTCTCATCTATTTTAGATCTCACATCCATCCCTTAACCACATATGATCCATTAAATGATTTAGTAGTATGATAATTGTAATTTTTTACCTTCCTATTACACAACCAAATACTCTTTTTATTTTTAATTTTATATATATCAGAATGATGTGGTCGGTGTGAAATTACAATAATTATACATTGATCGTAATTAACTAGTCTAGTAAGAACCCTAATACATCTCCTTAGTTAAATTATCCAATTTGAATTTGTTGAAAAAATCCCTCATACTACTTCATAGTAATGTTATGGAAAATTCAAAGAGCATGGTAGGAAGGGGTAATCGGCTTAGAATATCTGCATCTTGCATAGGTAATTAATGGAAACCATATGCCTAATTAATGAAAAATGTAAAGTGTTTTTCAGGAAAAATTAGCTCAACAATGATTTCCTCAATCATATTAATTTTTTTTGAGTTATATCCTCAATATGATCTCAATGAAAGTTCTAATATTATTATTTGTCCAAGGTGTCAATAAAGAAATATGCTTAGAAATGAATAAACAATTGTAGGTTCAGAATTCTCTCATTAATGCGAGTAAATAGAGAAATGTTGAAATCACTTGGATCATAAAATCAAGAAATGAGTCAATTAAAAGAGAATTTCAAGTTTTTAAATTTTAATTAAACTATGAAACTCATTAGTTATTCTAAATATATAATCAGGGTAAAAATATGGAATTCCAACAAATGCAGACATAACGTTTTCCTTTATTTAAATTTTTGTGAGGAGTTTCAGGTACAAATTATGATTCTAATGAAAAATTACACCCATATAAATGTTACCCAGAAAAAATTATAGTTTATCAAAATTAAAACTCAAGAATGACAATCCCATATATAGAAGGAAACCATGTTTTCAATGTCTATGAATGTTTCTTGTGAGGGGTAGTATAGGAAATTTAAATATCATAAATATGGAAATTTTAAAAAATTAATACTAAGAAATTGAGAGATACCTATAATTAGTGGCATTCCAGGGGGAATTTGAGAAATATTGATTTTGGAGTTATGATACATGCATAATTGGTACGAAATATAAATCCCACACTAGAAAAAACATCATTCTATAAGGTTGAATCATTTTAGATGTAATGAATCTGGGAGGTGCACATAATGAATCGAAATAAAAGATATTTTTTATAAATATAGATATGATTATTCAATGAAGAAAAATTTGATTTATGACTAAAAAAAATAAGTTTCAAAAATGATTACTAAAATGAAATCATAAGTACAAATAATAACGGAATAAAATTAACTATGGGTTGCCTCCCATAATATGCTAATTATGGAACCAAAACCCAAACGGATAGACTAGTGTATCAGGTAGTATCTTTTATCAGCTCAGATATACTCTATCTTGTAATGCTATTTGTGGTGGTATCATCTTACTCTCATAGTAGATTTTTAGGATTAATCAATTCAAGAGCATACCAAGAATGAATCTAGTGTGGTAGGAAAGGTATCCATGCTCATGGTGGTGGCTGTTAATCACAAATCTCTCGTGAGAGCTCATGAAGCTGGTACTCTATGTCATCTAAATGCCAAATCATTTACAGAAAAATGGAAGGTGGTGGTGGAATAAGTCCAACAATGTCAATATAATAAGAAGAGGATATATACATGGATACTATAATTGTGTTGTGAATTGAAAAATAATCCAGGTAAAAGATAGAAAAATAGTATCCCATATATAAATTATCTTCCATGATACAATGGTAAAATGGAATATATATATTAAAAAAAATTATCACCCTGGAAGCATAAAAAAATTTGGTAGGGGATTGTGATAGACTATGTGTAATCAACATCATCATGTATTTCATCTATAGACTACTCCCAAATAGAGTGTGGTAGAAACTAACCAACATGGTCAATGTATTTAATAGTATAAGGGGAAATATTATCAGCTATTGAAGGAGTTATTTTGGTGATAGAACATATCTTAGTGGTTTATGGTGGGTAGGTTCTGATTTGAAAAATGGTTGTGGGTCTCGTAGTAGGATCAATAAATGACACCTTAGTCGATGGGGTGACTGTCGGGCCCTTTCCCCTATGGGCCAACTCTATCAAATACATTTTTTGGTAAGTAGGGTCCACCAGCTCTTATGGAAGGTAGGTAGGGGTGGTAGTTGGTGTTGTGGTGTAGATGAAGGAGGGATAATAAGTACCAATGGGGGTATAGAAGCTTCCTGATGTGATGGTGGTGGTGAAGTGGTAGTTAAATGGGAGAACTCTACAAAATATATATCTAGGTACTTGGAGATCGAATGAATATTCTCCAGGATGAATACGTTCATATCGCATAAATCTACTGGATATTATGGGGTTTATGGCCTTGTAGGGTAGGAGGTGGTGGTTGTATATTTAAGAATATGGGTGGGTTCAGTTGTATGAATAGAATCTATAGGGTCTTCGTTTGAGGTGGGAGAAGGAGCTGGTGGTGTGTCTGCTGCATGATCTTCATGCACCTCATAGGTATCCTCAAATACTCTTGCAGCCCACTGGTTGGTGTCACCATCCTTGGCCAGTATCTTCATCTTTTGTAGCAACAGGATTTCAATGGAATACATAAGACCAAATGAGTGAGTGGAATGATAGATTCAAAAACACTGATATGATGAGATTAATGGGGGATAAAAATTCTCCAATCAAAATGCATCATGTACACTGTCTATGAGTTACATAGAATAAAGTGTACTGAGATTCCATAATGATTATAGGTCTGCCCATGGATTTATTAAGGATGATGACATCCAACTTGATAATGTTGTTGTGAGTCTCGACATGAGTGTATTATGCATGCATCAGTTCTCTGTGGTAGATGTGGATCACATAACCATAGTGTTAGGAGGTCATCGTAATTATAGGTTCATGATTAGTGTGAGAATCCCATAAAATAATCCTCTAAGGCTTATATGAATCATACTTTGATCGATTAATTTTCATGGGGGGGATTACCTAGGATGTGAAGAAGTCATTAGTACAAATCCCGAGAACTATGATGAATTCTACAAAAGAAAAATAATGGTTCTGTTAGCCTAATCAGTAGTAGAGGCTATCAACTACGACCTAAAACTAGCTAGAAACTAGAGAAACGTCTCTTGGTATGTCTTTTCAAACACAATGATGATGTATGAGATATGAATGCGGTTGAGGAGCTGGAGCACCTCTTAAATGATATGAACAAAATCTAGGATGGAAATATCAAGAATTTTTTTGGTCCTCATTGGTTTTTTCTATAGTATATTGAGTTCAACATGGGGTTTGGTGTTTGAAAAGATTATTATGGGGTGAATACATGGGTGTTCTCCATCATATGACCCACTATTTATGGATTTAGAGTCATCTAGAATAGCTGGCTCATTAGGGGATATAGTGGAGGTGGTGTAAGAATAAGCATGGGGTGATGGAGGTGTGACACCTCATTGGCACTTCACTGGGGTAAAATCACCTCACTCAGGTGTGGGATAATTTGGGGGGAGTTTTCAATGACTTCAGGTATTCCATTTAAGAGGATGGTTATGCTATAGGGAGGTCCAAATGAATTAGAAAGGTCGATGAAGGGGAGTCTCGAGCAATTGTTGGCTGGAGTAAGGTGCGAACGGTGAGGTGCGAGAGGGGGTCGAGTGTGGTGCGAGCAGTAAGGAGAGAGGGGTTGGGTGTCATGTGCCCTTGTTTCTCGACATAAAAATGTTACAAAAATTAAAAAAATTTATTTCTATTACACAACATGGAATTTTGAATTTTTAGCATTTTTTTACAGTGAAATGTACAAGTCCTGAATTATGAATACATCATATGTAATTGTTTATTTTCCCCCATTTTAAATCTCGACCCTATTCCATTCACCCCAAAATTCTATAAGAAAACCTAAATATCATTCCAACCTAATATGGAATAAGGTGACTTATCTTCGGTTTCCTCCTAGTTAACACTTCATTTAACATAAAAAGATTTACTATTTGATTGTCATATGAATTTCATGCTGATGACATAGCCTTCAAAGAAGTTTTCATTAAAAAAATTTAGTCTTTTGACCATTTACATTGAATGGTGGTCCAACATCCTTTTAAATATCACTGTTCTTATAAGGAAATACTAAAATTAATTCAATGGGTCTTAACAATTTGAAATTGATCTCCCCAGTTAATAGTTTTATCATAAAGTTGAACAATAAGACGTTATTTCGTGGGATAGAAATTCATCACACAATCTGTTGATCCTATAATTTCTATGTTTTTTCTTTATATATATTATATTTTTCATAAGAATATTTTATTAGGTCTTTTAATTCCCCTAATTGCAGTATCCTATATTCCTTGTCCTTTTGAAAATCTATATTGATTTTAATAAATTTCCAATATGAGTGATTCTCACTTTTTACTAGAAAATGAAATGGTATTCCTTATATCAGTCTGAATGGTGTGGTACCAAAGGGTGTCTTTTTACATATTGTGGTACTACCACAATGAAACATCTATCTTCAAACACCAATCCCTTCAACTTTTGTTCCCAGTCTTTTTTAGGATTTTTTTATTTTCATATTTGAAAATTCCACCTGCCTGCTTCTTTGAGGATGGAAGGGATTCAATGTGTTGTACATAATGCCTTATTACATCAATAGTACTTTAACAACGTGATTGGAGGAATATCTTACAATATCACTAATGACTGTTCCAGGAAATACAAATCCTAAAAATAGAACTTTCATCATGAAACTCATGACCACATTTGATATCTCATGGATTGTTGCTTCACCTTCTACCGATTTGGAAACATAGTCAATGCCAACAATTACATAAGACTTTTCATGTGAAGTAGGAAATTTACCCAAGTAATAAATTCTAAACAAATAGAATATTTTGAAATTTACTAATGGAATTTGGGAAATTCAATTATTTTTTTCAATTGTGCTAGTTTGTTGGCTCTTGTCACATCTTTGACAATAATCCCATGCATCTTGGAAAAGTGTTGTTAAACACATACACTTTGTAAGACCTTTGATACTATGTATTTTAGTACATGATATATACTAGTTTTGATGTATAAAACATTTCTAACATAATTTGGATTTATTGTAATTTGATGTAGCATTACAATAATCAATTAGAACAATGATTAAAAAGGTGTTTTCATCCCATTATTATTGTAAAGATTCAACTAAAAATCATCACCTTCACTGGTAGGAGAGTTTTGAGAGTAAAAATTTCATCACAATATGGATTTCAAAATTTAAATACAAACGTTTTTCTTTTATGATGATGATATTTTAATGAGAGATGTCAAATTTGATGTCCACATCACTGTCATCCATTATAAGAGGTAGTGGAAGTTGGGACAGATGATCAAAAGTTTTTTTATCCCTTTGGTATCCTTGATAAGGATATTGAACATTTGAAGAAATAAGATCCATATTATCAGTATTGGGTAGTTATCATATTTATTCAACAAATATCAAGGGTTTATAGGGTCAATGTACACAATTACCCTTGACAACATCACATAAAAGATAAATTATTAAAAATAAAAGACAATTACTATGTTCTCATTATAATTAGTTCAATTGTTCTCCTACACTCCATTCAGTCAATGACCATAATAGTACATGGGGAATAATATGTGACAGAATCACTTTAATGGGATAAAACCAAAAGTGATTTTTCTAGAATAACACATCAATTCAAAATAAATTTCCCAATTAGGTGAAATTATTACAATAGTGAGTTCTTAGATTTTATTTAATGTGTTTAATTCCCACCAAAATTCTTTAGTATATTCAAATTTATTTTGTTTTGATAAAAATTTATTCAAATGGCGCTAAAATTAAAAAAAGTTTCATTTATCATCAATATAACACATCATGGTCAAGAATGACCATTATACATTTTACTTTTGATGGATTAGGTAAATATTGAATCACTTTTATTTTATTTGTATCCAATTCCATGCTATCCTTAGAAATTATTTCTAGGTAATATGCCTCCATGAACCATAAAGTGGAATTTTTCCAAATTTATATCCATTCACTCCGTTCATATCATTTTAGGACTAACTAGAGATTTCTTTGACATACCAAAAAATATCATCCATAAATAGAAAAATTTTCAATGATAATTTCTCATAATTCCTGTTCCATATCAATGAATATGTGTGTGATGCACCTTTTAAAGGCATTGTGTGCATTACACATACCATAAAAATTTTCTTATTGGAGAACATACAAAATATACATATAAATTTCATTTTAGAGTAATCATATGGGTTTAATACAATATTATTGTATCACAAATATACGTCTAGGAAATAATAGAATTCATCTACGACTATTATCTTCAATATTTAATAAAAGAAGGGCCAGGTGGAATGATTATTTTGAATTGGAACATTTATTATTATATAATATACACATACTCACCATTCAATGATAGTATTAGTTGAGATAATTTCATCTTCATGATTTTTTTTCAATGGTGCGTCCACTATTCATTGGAATGAGCAGCAGAGTGTCAGCAACCTGATATTAGGGATTTGGAAAATTATTCTAGATTTTAGAAGTCTTATTAGTTATTTCATAACTCAATATCTCTTTGGGGGGGGGGGGGGGGTGAGTTTCCTCTATGGATGAAATATGGGTTTTACAAATTCTTCTAAAAATATCTTATGGATGCATAATCCAAGATTGATGCCCTAGATATTAGCCACCCTGAAGCGATAAACTCCTTATCGGGGTGAATGATTTTAATCAATTTTTCTTTTTCTGACTATGTCAAATCCTAGTTAATGATGACTAGTATTATAGTAATAGATTTCAAATAATAATACTTGATTGTATTGGAGAGGGGATTCAATTCCAACTTCGATGCCTGAATAACCACGGGTATGAATTGTGCAATTCTTTCCATGTAATAGGTTCTATGTAGTTTAATTTTCAATTTCGTATTCCTCTTCCTTAGTAAGAGTAATTTCTTAATTTTATTCTTCAATGTTTAAGTAGTAACTTTATTATAATGTGATAAAGATTTATTGGTAGTCAAAAAAATCATATATTTGTTTTGATGATTTCTATTGGTAAAAAATAACTTTTTTATAACATATATATAATATGAGTCTTCCTTGATAAACATGACTCAATTCCTTCCCAGTGGCTAGGAATGGTCTACCTAAGTTTATTGGAATGTATGTTTATTCTTCCACATCCATAAACAAGAGGTCTGTAGGAAAAAGAAACTTTCCGACTTTGAAAAAGACATCCCCAATATGACCTTAGAGATAAATATTTATTGGTTGAATAATTATATTTCCACATTATTCTATTTGAGTTCTTTGAGTCCAAGAATTTGGAATAAACTCATATTCCTGAGTTTGATGTTGGATCATAAATATTACAAGGATCTTTTGAAGATACATTATTCTATTATTCATGGGATTGATAAATGGTCAGGATCTCTAATTTTTGGAGGAATTTTCTATTGAAAATCTATAGATAAATCACTATTTAGTGAGATAGATCCTAGGACATTCATTTGTAATTTTTTTGGTTATAATTTTCTTAAGAAAATTTTCCTAGACATGCATTTGAGATATTACATTAGAAAATGAAATATTGATGTGTAATCATATGAAAATATATAGAAATGATGTCATTTCCATTCAATTCATCCTTGCTTAATTCTTTCTAGAAAAGGTAGGTTGGTTTATTTGGTGATGGATCATTATATACAAAATCATTGGTATTCTATTGAATTAGAGAATTTGTAGAAGGTGGTGGTTCCTACGGTATCCCTTGAATAGTTTACGTTTTTTCATCATTTTCTATATATATGACAATATTATTCATTTTGGGTTACTCAACATATTTCTATTTTCCATTTTTTTCATTCTAAAAATACAGTACCTTTCCTCTCTTCAGAACCATTGTCTTTTCTTGTTCCTTAGAGTATGTATCTGTATTACTAGGAAGAGTACCTGGAAATATTTCTGAAAGGTTCATTGATATCTGACCTAATTGATTATCAACATTATAAAGATCCATCTTTTTATTATAAATTTTAGTATATTGGGTGACCATCCTTTCATATACCTTTTGAAAAATTCTGAGTGTATATTTTCATATTTTGAATTAAGGGAAACAAATGATTTTGGAGGTTTTGGTGGTGCTAGTTGAAATAGTTTTTGTGTTCTAAGAGTGAAGTTTTTTTTGGTACATATTATGTTTGTTTTGGAAAATAATTCATTAATCGATATCCTGGTAGTCATTAGTTCCTGAATGGGTTTGGACTAATCCTTTTCAGTAAGTACCTTTGATTAATTTGTTTAGCTATTTTTTCATAAAAATATGCTGAAAATAAAGTTGTGGTTTCTAAATTTGATGACTATTATTAATTTAAATACAATCATTGATGGTTTTTTCTTAAAAATCTATTGTAAAGTACGGATATAGGTGTGGTACACCAAACATTTTTCATGATTTGATTTCCATGACATAATCATTAGGGGGAGGTGGAACCTCAAGTATCTTACAGGATTCATGATTCTTAGTTAAGGGATCAACATGTGTAGAAAGTCGATTATGTTCATCATAGGGGTGGATTCAATGGTGGGGGTGGTCGATGATTTCTTTTCCCTATACTATTGTTATGAGGTATGTCTACCTAAATTTCTAGGCCAGCCTCGAGTGTTTTAAATTTTTTTACTCCATCACCGGAAATATCCTCGATTATGTGAGCAACTACATGGATACCTTGATAAAAATTTAGGATTCGTATCCACATATCAATTCAATGATGTGGGAATTTATGATCGAGTGTCTTGAAATGATCACATGATTCCCATTTTTAGTCTCCATAATTTTGTGTGAAATTATATAGGTCATTCCTATGTATCCATGTCTAGATAAGAGGAAAGTACATGTCCATGAATTATTTGGATAAATCATTCATTGTCATAATGGACTCGAGAGCCATAAATGTGAGCCAATTCTTGTATTGGTCTTACAAGGAAAAAGAAAATAATCTTATTCTATGAGAATTCATAGATACTCATCGGTTGTGAAGGTATCATATACTTATTTAATGGTTAAGATATGATCATGCAGATCTCACATTGAGGTATACTAAAATGGACCACATAGTGGATCATATGAATTAGCACATATTTGATCACTAATGAATGTTTATGAATATTAGGGGTAAAATATTGGTTATATCACTATGAATTGATGGAAATACGTAATATATAATGGTTAGTTTTTAATAAATGATCAACTATATAAGTATTTCAAGTTTCTTATTTGTAATGTTTGGTGGGTTTGGAACTGTCGGAATGGCATGGTCAACCATTTTTGAATGTCAACATATAGAGATATACATTTCTTTTTCTAGTCGAAAGTAAATTTATTATTGTGCATCAAGGTTCATTGAACAAGTAAAGGGACCATGAGTAATTCTCTAGGATTTAAGGAAAATGACACATGTACATATGAAACGAATATTGAAATGAAAATAAATGTGAAAGGGGGAATGTGTGATGTAATTCTAGTTATCAGTATATGTTTCCATGAGAAGCTCATTTTTTTATCCCCAAAAATGACCCAAAAATATTATGTGCCCACTTGAATTGGTTAAATCTCTTTGTCAGTAGACATATTATATTTATTATTTCCCATACTATGGTTATTGCTGAGGTTTAGTATAGTGATAGTATTGGGTTGGTCCCACAATGATAAAATAGGACTGAAACAACAAATACATTAAACCCTATCTGTAGGATTCCTCACAAGTTGCTTATGTTTGAGAATGAAATAATGATAAGGGAATTGAGGATTAATATTAGAGGGAAAATACGGACCATGATAAATTTCAAGGTTCCTAAAAAAGGATAACATCAATCCTAACTTGTTATGGTTCTACTGTTTTTGAAAAGAATCAAATAATGGATACTAGATGAATATGTTCTAACCTAATAAATCTATCTAGTAGAAAACTATTCTATGGTATAGAGATAGGTAAAACCAAGATTGTTTAGTCATAGCTTATAATGAAGAATCTATCATATGTTATTGATCATAACCTATTCTACTTCAATCTGGTTATGTTCATTCTGTCAAACTCCCCATTTTCAGGGTTACTGAAAAGAATTAGAAATTAAATCGTTTTAGTAAGTTGATTACTATACTTAGTGTTAAAAAGTTTATAATTAATGATTAATTTAAACCAGAAACCCCTACTCTAGAACCCTACCTTAATTGGTTTGTCCATTCATGGTAGAATTAATCAAGAGTGGTTAAAGAATTGAGAACATATTAATTTTAGGAATAAAAGACTTTCCTAGTCAAATTAGAGATCATGAATTCCGGAATAAGATAATTAAAACTCAAATCAATAATAACATCAACTGAAACATACTTTAAAAAGTAACAAGTAAGAAAATAACATGGTTTTTCACTGATCATTGATTGAAATAGACATTAAATGTAACTCTACTAAGCAATGTAAAAGAATAAATAACTCATTAAAAATTATAATCAATGATTATTTATTAGATAAAAAATAGTTAATTAAATGGATACTAGTTGAGTTTAGGGAGAGAATAAAGAAGAATGAAGGACTGAAAAATGAGAGAAAACAAAGAAGTTCCCAAACATCCCATCCATTGCGCTCCTACTAGAAGTAAATAATTGGGACATTACACAATTTTAAATGGGTATTCATGTCACATAATTATGATCCATGATTTTCTCTATGATTTTTGAATCAACCATAAATCTCATGTGAATATCGTCAAGGATCTTTGAGATTTGTAAACTTCCTCCTTTCATGAAGTGTAACTAGCCTTCAAGACATATTTTTTCCTTTGGTATAGATATTCAAAGTGGAAATTCTGAATCAATAATTGCATGAATATTAACGGTAAATCAAATTATTTAATCATTTCATAGAATTTAATTCTTTCAAGACATATCACATACTGGGAAATAAGACTACACGTCATGCATCTGAGTTTCAAGATTTGAAATGATCATTTTGATCATTTTTTCTATATTTTTTTTCAAATCCATAAAAACCTTTTTGTAGAAATAATAAACATATATGTTTTTCATTATCAAGTAAAACATGGATAATCCTTATTGAAATGGATGAATATTGTATATATGTTGTCAAAATATCAAAAATAATGTAGAATGAAAATTTTATTGCTATTCCACATGGGAATTGAATTTTCATGAACTAAACTACCCAACACATTATTTGGAGTTAGATACAGAAAATATTCATTTCGAAAATATGGGGGAATTAAATTATTTGGGAGAACTATGAAATATATATGGGTCATAAGAACCTCAAGTATATATTCACATAGTAAGGGCTAAATATGTTTTTGAAAATATGTAATGTGTGGGTTAATAACCATGAATGATCAATCCAATCCAATATTAGGATACAAAATAAAATAATAGACATTGTATGTAAAGTTAATCTGAAAATTTTATCATTTGTGAGAATTGAGAAGGATCCAATATTTATAGACTTGAAAGGGATGAACATGAGAATCATAAAGAAGGATAATAATCACTTATTTCATAAATAATTATCAACCACATCTTATAGAAAATATACAAGATTATTAAATAGATTGTGAGGAAATTCAGACGAAGGTGGAATGTATAAGAAAATAGAAATCCAATCTGTAATAAATTAATGAAGAATTATTTTAATATTTGTTTTATCCTTTTATGTACCATAAAATAGTGATTTAAAGAAGGATTTATTGGATGATGAACATATCTTTACCTTATTAATCCATATAAGTTTTTAAATGATGTATCATGATCTCTGAGATCATTATATTTGGGAAAATCTGGAGAAAAAGACCAAAAATATACCTCAAAGTGTTTTATTTCTCACATGGTGAAGGCTGAATGGAAAAAACCAATGGGAAAATGAAAATATTACCCAAACCTACATGAAAATTAGAAAATAAAACAATTGACCTTGTCACTGGTCTTATGAATACATCAAGAGGAAATAATTATTTATGGGTTGTGGTGGATAATTTTATAAAGACTTATTATTTCATCACAATTCTCCAATAATTATCACTTGTGAAAATAGAGAGGATATACATTTGTGGTGTTTTGAGGTAACATGGAACACCGTTATCAATTTTTTTTATTAATATCTAATATTTAAATCCATGTTATGGAAGAGTCTTCAACATGATCTAAATACTAATTTTAACTTTATAAAATATTATCACCCTTAAAATAATATAGAATCTATATGGATTATCTATCCACCAAAGGATATATTGGGAGAATTATTAATGGACTTAATATGAGGATGGGATCAATTTCTTACTTTCATTTAGAAAATGGTGGAAAATGTAAATGCTATTCATCATAATATCAGGTCTTCTCAATTCGATAGAAGAGGGTGAAAATACTTTAGGGGGCCTATCATTTAAAGTTGATGTTATGGTGTTCCTCCGCACATCATTATTGGATAATGTATTTATATTTGTAAATAAGGGAATGTTTGGTCCATGATACAACAATCTCATTGATATTCTTCATCGCATGGGATAAGAGGTCTATCAACTTGAGCTCTCATCAAACCTACCAAAAGTGTATGTTGTGTTCAATATATCCCACTTGATGAAGTACATACTTGGCCCCATAAATATGGGGAATGTAGAGGTGGTACCATTGATAATGGGTTTTCATGGTGATGATCTTACATTGTAGAGACAAAGTTATATGAAACAATTTTATTCACTTAAATAAAGTGCTATGGAGAAACCACAGGTTTGAAGAAGTGATATGGGAATAAAAGAATGTGATGAAATATAATTACCTACCTCTTTTTTGCGTTTGAAGTTAAAATATTTGGGGTAATATTTCTAGAGGTTTAAAGATTATAAAATCCAGAACTTTTAAAATTAAAATATTCTTTATGATAGAAATATATTCTTTATTTTGTCAATAGAGAGCACATTAACGTCTTTGGATAATAATTTCTTATAATATTTAAAAGATTATTAATCATCATAATTATTGATAAAACAACTAATAAAAAGTGATCATATAGTTAATATATATAGATTTATGATAAATCCAATTGAATAGGAGAAAATAATCAATGGTATCAACAAACAAGACTGTACCATATTAACCCATTTATCAGACCTTCAGAGGGAGACAACATCACTAGGGCTCTCATTTGACAAAGACCTATCTAGGATCAAATAACAAAATAATGATTGAAATAGTTATAGTATATCTTCATCCTCTTTTACTTCACAAATCAAAATATATACATCAAACCACATTACAAATATCTCACCAATGTCAACCTTACCTAAAGTCATTTTCTGTTTTAATAAATGTATATTCATCTAGAACCTAATAATTTAAATATTCATATTTTATATTATAATTAATATATTTACCTCTTGGATTGATTACATTATATATGATTTCTATTTTGATAGGATGAAAATAATATATGTGGGTACTATTCAATTTCAACTAATAAATTTATTTTTGATAAATTCATGAATATTAAGAATAAATTATATATTAATAAAATAAAAAAATTGAAAAATATTTATTAACTACAAATGATAATTTAATTTTTGTGGAGTCAAATATAGTTATTATTATTGTTCAAAAACTATCATTGTTGAAAAAATAACTTTTCTCAAAAAATGTTGACTATTATTATAAAATAAAAAATTCATATATATAGAATGATGTTTTGATAACATTAATTTTTTTTTGGAATAATCACATCAAAGTTTAGCAATATTTTTTTTTATTTTCTGTGATAATGGAATATTTAGCTAAAAATTAAATACAGAATAAATATATATCCTGTATTATGACATCATAATTACCCAAAAGTGATCAAATAAATTATATAAAAGGGTATAAATGATCAAATATATTATAAAATATTAAAATAATTTGTTTGTGATTTTATTTTATAAATTTTATAATTCTTTTACACATCATCCACATACTATATTATATTGTAAGGTTTTAAAATCATTTTTCATAAACATGACTCACAACCACATCACCGATAGTAGTAAATTTTTTACATTGGCCCTTGGACATATAAAATGATTAACAACACTCTTATATGGAAACCATTTGGTCAAATACAATGGTATGGTTTTTCGTTTATATTAATTTTTTAAAGAGAGTCCAAAACCTAGGTATGAGAAATAATAAAGAACAAAACCCTCGTTTCTTATATAAGACAACCATATATCTCCTTCTCCATAACTATAAAAATTTTATATTTTCCATACTCTTTAGAAACATCTCTATATTACTCCAAGGGATCCCCAAAGCTCTCAATAATCTCCTACCAATCTTATGGAATCACCCACTCAATGTAAGGGATCCTCTTTTCTCTTCATTATTCAAGAACCTTATTTATGTACGTAACATTGTATTCTAATTAATTTTTATGGTAAATGATCTTACATATCCATATTACTTCACTTATTATGTGAAAGTGATGATTTAATTCTTAACCCCCTCTTTGACTTACACAAATTAGTTCCTAGATTTTAATACTGGTTATTATTAACAAATTTATATCATGATTTATTATTGACTTTAAAGTAATGACATAACCCCTTTCTATTTTGTGGATCCATTTTATGTATCTTTACGTACTGTTGTTACATTGTTGAAATGTCATTGTGACTTCTCATACTAATTATTTGGGTGGTGTATACCTGTAAAAAATTCCCCTGAAGGGTATTCCACTAGTTGAAACTGCACTTAATTTTTCCGGATCTTCCATGTATATGACCCATGATCATTAATGATGGTATTAAATGTGATTAAATTTTTTCTATTGTTATATGATCTATGTCAAAAAGTTATTCATTTACAGGATATAATTATTATTGGTGCAACCATATTGTACTCCAATGAATTGGGTAATGTTTTAGTCTTGTGGTATTTCATGTATGGTATATAAAAGGTTATCTTATGCTCATTATATAATGTTTTCTCTTAGTTTAACCGTGAATTATTCTTATGATGTTGTGTTTCAATTTGATTCTACATTCCCATAGTGCATTTATGTTATCATTATACATCATGCCCCATTATTCACATTTTTGATTCACACACCTTTTATTTCCTACTGAAATTCATTTTCTATAAAATTTAATAATTTCATTGTGTTATGAATCATTTATTCCTTTATTGGGATTTATCGATAACCCCTTTCTTATTTATTTCACTTGGTTATCCTATCTAGTTCTATGAAAGAAGGAATATTATGAGCATGTTGGCGATATTTTCTAGAATGTAAATGTAAAACATATTTTTGGGAAACTATTTTATTAATATCTTATATATTGTGTGTTATTATAGCAACTAGAAATATTTATTCTATTTGGACCTTCAGGACACTTATTTATTCTTATGTGTCATAGGGCCTTCGGGCTACCACTTCTTTCGGGCCACATGGACATTAGGAATTGAATGTCCTTTAAGACACATGGAATTCAGTATACCAATGGCTATTTTGACACCTGGACTCTGGGAAACTAATGGACTAAGAGTCCTCCCCATAAGAACACACAAGATAAGGCCCCATAAGAGGATTCATAGAAATTAACATCTACTTAAGAAGAAAAAACCGGGATAGAAGAATGAGAGGGTATGACAGTTTCCATCGGTACCAGGAACCATGCATCTCTTCATGGGGAAATGGAATCTATCCAATCATGTGTGGTGGGGAGCTGGGATACTTCAAAGGTATATATGATGATGAAGGGTAGTTTCAAAGTGTAGTTAGGTTTCCGGCCTCGAAAGGTCTTGTATAGGGCCATGTGCCTATGGGTATGCAGGTCATGTTTGGGACATATGTATCTAGGACAATGGGTTATGTAGTGCTTCCTCTTGAATCCCTATAAGTGGTATTATCAAAAAATAAAGAAAAGCTTAAGGCCATTAGGATTTCAGAGTACTAGGATTCTTGATCCTTTTGGTGTATTATTTGTATTTCTACGTAAAAAGTAATGATTTTTTGTGTAATAATGACAATGTTTTTCATATGATACATATATTTCATTAGGCATAAGATAACTAAAATATGATATAGATATCCTCTAACACCATCATTATTGACATCCAGATGCATTACCATAAGCTCCCCCACTACTCTATAAGAATCATCATTCACTTCAAAAACATCTCCCCATGAAATTCTATTGAGAACAGAAATAAAAAAATTCACATTATCTTGGGTGTATAAAGTTTTATTATTGTGTGATTTTATAGGAAATGTTTCTATCATCACTAAGACATCATAATGATAGAAAATATAGATCCGGATTTTTTAATCTATGAAGACCATAAAGAACATTCTGATGAGTTAATTACATAATAACATAATAGAAACAATCTCCACCACCAACTCAAGATCATGGGTGGAATATTAATGTTATTGAGTATTTAAATTACTAGACCATATAAGATCACTTCCATATATTATTTTAAGATGAATCCTAACCCAATATGAGAATAATCACTGAAATACTCGAACATAAATCCCTCCACTATAATTTTAAATATTTGGGAACCCAACAAATTCCCCTTCAGGTACTTAAAATAATAATTACATTAATTAATTTAGAATAATGTTTGATTATTCAAAGTAAATGATGTAAAAAGAATTAATATCTAGGGAAAGATAGACCTGAACCTCTAATAATTGGTCATGAGACTATAGAATCTATGAACCTCAACAATGTTATTATGTTATCCCTATGAAACATCCACCTCAGTCATTGATTGGAAAACAACCCCATAAGAATACACTACCATACTAATCAAATGCACTTATCCCATACAAAATGTTCACATTGAAAACATTAAATTGATATACTATAATTTAAGGTCAAATAAAATATCACTAGAATCCTCAGTGTGCTTCTCACATAGCCTCCAATATAATTGGATGTCTTTTATTGAACTACCATAAAATTATCTCAAAATGCATAGAAAATTCTATACAAGAGTCCCATGAAACCACTAGGGTTTTACTAAAATTTAATGACAAAATAAAAAAGTCAATACTTTCATATTACCCCCAAAGGAACACTTAAATATATTATTCTCCCTCACCCTCATCTAATGATTTATTTACAACCCATCAATCTTTGAAAACTGTTTGGTTTCCATCAACTGGTTGAACAATTTACCAATCCTTATAAGGGTAACTATTCTTAACTATGTACATATTAATCTACCATTAGATTATACACAATATAAAACCAACCTTTACTTTATTGGAGAATATAAATTCATCTCATGAAAGGGACTCACAAGAATATATTTGAAGCTTTTAAATTGATTCATCATCATATATACTTAACTATGAAAAGTAAAAAGGTGTTATATGATAGGTGGCCATAAGAATAATAGAGATGTTAGGATGAATATCTATCCCAGAATTAATGGCACATTGAGAGGGAAGGGTCAATATCACATTAGAAAAGAAAAAAAATACATAATGACACTGTGAAACTATTACATTAAAACCTCTACCAATTCTACCGATAGACCTACCAATTTCGATAAAATAAACTCTGAATACCTATGTTCAATATGATGGAACCACTCTCTAAGGAATACAAATATTGGAACTACTCATAAAAAAATTCATCTATATGAATAAATAATAGAACACATAGAATAAATCCATTTGATGAAAATAATGAAATTATATGGATATATCTTGAAAATATGTAAATCCAACTATGAATGATATTTCCCCATCATTAGATCAAAAACCTGAAAAACATCAAGAAAATATTTCTTACCTATAACTGATATAGTTTACACCTAGGTCACTGAAAACTATCCACTTTTTGTCTTAATAAATTAACCAATATGTGTTATATAAAAGAGTGGGTTTCTCTATAATCATATAAATAATAAACTAAGGTGTATGAAAATAAAATTTTACCTTGAATAACCTGAAGACTATTTGGGATATGTATCTCCCTACCATGAACATTTCCCCATATAGTACCTATTCCTTTACGAACCCACTGATACAGCCTATAAAAAACAAATGAGGTTAGGGATAATTAGTAGTCTAGCCTAATATGATATTTTTATCCAAAATAACGGTCAATAACTTATATAACCCCTGGAAGAGAACTCAAAAAATGAAGTACACAGGGAAAAAAATTCCTAGTGGATTCATTTTATTTTTCTATCCCCAATGAAAGATTAAAATGAAAACTGCTAAATCCAACTCTCTATTATCTAGAACCTTGAAAAAATGGACAAATGTGATCCTCTCCAAATAACCCTAATTCTTGGAAATCTATATTGGCTCTCCCACAATAAAATATTACCTCACAATGCATCCACTCAATCAACCCATAATTCTTATGTACCTTTAAATACAAAGGGAATATAAATTTTATGACCACTTATTGAATAACTGGTTGAATTTTCTATTCCATAAAAAACTCTAGACTTCTAAATTTGTGACAAATACATGGTTAGACAGATAATATTGATGAATATGATATTGATATATAATATCCTAAATCTCCACTTCCATTGTAGTAGAAACTATAACCTATTCAATATCCTCATCGTTGATGAAAGGAACTATGTGTAAAACTACCTTTTGAAATTTACCCATGTAACATTCCCATACTTGAACTCTGAAATATATAAAATGTACCACTAATGTAGTTCCCCACACATCTAATTATCCAAAAATGGAATATAATGGTTTTTTCTGAATCTAATCAAACTAAAGGTGATCACGAGCTCTTATAGCCAACAATATGTCTATATATCAATGAATCTTACCTCACACTTGGATTACCATATATGTTAGTGCCATAAAAATATACTACTCTATACCTCATTATTTAAATATGAACTAATCCACCACTGTTCTACTAAGTCATCCTATTATACATCGCAATCCCAAACAATATGCATGTGATAAACATCATGTATACCCACATACAAGGGAAAATTCCAATGCTTGGTAAAATGGAATTAAATTATGATCTCTGTAATTATAATAATTTTATAATTCCTCAAAATAATGAAAATTCACATATAAATGCAAATAGATACGATTAATATACCATTACTAGGTCTCTATCACAAAATCAATATTATATCCCCTATTATGTCCTATAATCTTAAGGTCCAAACATCAGATCATATGGGATTATAATAAAAAATTAACAAGGTATAATCCATTCCTATATAACTAAATAAATTTAATTAACACTATTTTCTATTTATTAGCATTATATAATCCCTTGTTTCTAACTCCAAACTAAATATTCACTCTTATCCATTGCTCTGATACCACAATCTCATAACCAACCCCCATTGGTAACCCCTCTCATATATAAAATCTAACCCCGCAAGACTGTATTCAGTTCTCAATTTATTAAATTGACATAATATGTCACGAATCATATCCCAAAGAACCTAATAATTTAGTACTCTTGGTAAAATTAATACATACCTGACTCTTGCATTACACAAGGGAAAAAAAATCATTTGTTCAAGAATAAAATTATTATTTGTAGAATATTCATCATATATTTTGTAGTAAACTTCATGGATTCCTAGGAAATGAAAAAAATAATGGTGAGATCAAATTATTAGTGAGCTATAATTACAATAGACGATATTGTGAATCCATAATCATAAAATACATGGAATGGTGAATAACTTAATAAACAAGGAATTTAATCAATAAACTAAAAATTAAATACATCTAGATATAATATCATTCTTAAAATAACATGAATAATAAAATAAGTAATTTTTAATATAGAAAGATAAATAACTAAAAACAATTCCATTTACACATAAATAAATATCATAACTAGATAACATATGATGATTATGGTAATATAAATAATTAAAAACACTTTCCTCTCTATCAACAAACTAATATTGTAATTATTCCAAAGATAATATCATAGATTAATTTTAATGGATTATAATAATATAATTCGTAATAATGGAAAATATTTATGATTTTTTGTGATGTTTACTGAGAACATGGTACCTCTATTATTTTTATCTATCAAAAAACTTATATAAAACCAATGGGTAGAAACCTTTTTTACTAAGGTTAACCAACTAACTCATTTCATAAGACTACAGATGAATCAAGGTACATCTATAACTGGTCCCCCCAATGTCATGCATGTACAAAGGATTCATTATATATTGAATAATTGATTTATAAATAAACAGTGTTCCTTATCATCGAAAATCAATATTGAGTAAAGAATATGAATTGATCGATATTTCCCATGATATAAAATTAAATTTCAATGTTGAATACTATTTCAAGAAATGATATATGTTTTAACAAAATAATATCTAGGATAAATAATATTTATTTTTTTGGGGAATATAACATCCATAATAAAGTGAATAATTCATGGGACGTATAATGACTAAAAAATTTTAATAAGGAAGTTAATTTAAATACATTACTTAGTCAAAATGGTAATTAATTATCTATAGAAAGAATGGGGATGGAATCAATACCACATATACACATTGGAGTAATAATAAATTTTTTTAATTGTATAATATAATGACCATAAAAGTTTATTTAAAACATTTTTGAGGAAATTATCCATTTCTTTTTGAAACTCAATTTTTAAACATAAAAGTTCATGCAACATTTTATTTTATTTTTTGAAAATAAACACTGAGACATATAAAGGAATATTAAAAACATTTTACTAGAATTTATGGATGTAAAATCTACTAATTAATTATATTTGATACAAATATATTTAGAAAACAATTTTATAACTCATGGTTTTGTAAAAAATAGATTTTTAACAGAAAAGAAATAATGATGTTGAATTTTCATGAAAAAAATTTCTCTAATATTTTTAGTACAAGAGAGTGAAAAAAATATAGAATTACTTAAAAAGGTTAATTAATGACAATATTAAAATAAAATTAATCAGTGTATAAGAAAATTTTCAAATAATTTATTTCAAATTAAATTAAAGAATAAAAGATAATGATGAAAATGATATTGAAAAATAAACCATTCAAATGATCATAACATTGAAGTGGGAATTAATCATTTAATATATTATAATTATCAAATGATAATAAGAATAAAAATTTATAAATTAAATATAATATAATTATAAGTCATTATACATATATTCTTATAATTTTAGTGGCTTTAAATAAGTAATAGAACCTAATGAAAATAAATTTAGTTTTGAAATTTTGTCCCACTTCATTATTTTCAAGAAAAATCCCCTTGGATGAAAAAAAAATTGAAATATAAAATTACATGAATTATTAATGAATCATTATATAAAATTCTAAATGGGTATTATATACACTATTTAAAACAAATTTGTTTCAAACCATTACAACATTCTTCAATGAAATGAAATATATACCAAATACATTACCTCGCACAATATTTTGGTTAAATGTTCTTTAACCACCTTTTATACTAGCTTTAAACATGTTATTAAATTTTTAAACAACCATATTTGAACTTACAACATCAAATATTATGTTTTTATAATATCTTATTACCCATTCGTTAATAATATTTAAGTATTCCAGTTGCTTCATGAGTTAATTACATTGGTTTTCCCTTTTAGATTTGTCAAGAAGGTTATAGTTCTCATGTGTATAATCTAATAATAACTTTTAAATAATAATTATATTGAAACATTTATCATATTTTTATAATTATATATTTAAAACTAATTTTGAAACATGGTTTTTAAAATTGGTCTCTATTAAAATCATATAGATGGTAGACCATACGTACACATGAGTAATATTTCCATTTTTCAATGATCATTATAAAAAGGGTGTAAGTAATATTTTACCTTTAGAAAATTAAAATATCATAAATACCATATAGTTTCATTAAATATACTAATATATATCATCAATGTGTTGTGGTTATGAAAATACAGTCATATCACTCAATTAAGACATTTTTCCATAGTTACATGAACGATGTTAGGATATTTTTTGAGTGGAAATGTAGGAATGAAAATGATAAAAAATTATTATTTTTTCATAATGAAAATTATTTCATGAAAATTATAATTATTTAATTTATGTTACATGTAATTATAAAATTTATCAGTATAACCTTCCATGTAAAGCGTTAGTGAACGACGAATCACATCACATTATGAGGTGATTATTCACTAAACCCAAGAGTATTGTAATCGTATCTCCTAAGGAATGTAATGTAAGATGTTATAAATGATATAATTATTATATAGGTATAATTATATTTTAAATATCATACATATTCATTATATCCATCATCATACCGAATCGTGATAGGTGGTAATTGAAAAATAATGACATCATCTCAGAAGGCAATAGTTCGTCGTACACATGAACGATGATTTCGTAACCCAGATTATAGAAGTGGGGGTGGATATAAGTCATGAAATTAACATATGAATGTATAAGTTTATATAAGATATTGAGGTTAATATATCATAATTTTTTAATAATAATTGATGGATCTGGAAGAATAAATAAAATAAAAATGGTCATTGCAAAGTGTCACCTCTTCTTTAGGAATCCACCATAGGTTGGCAGAAGAATCCTTCCAAGAAAGGATTTCATCAGAAAATAAATTTTATTTGATGGGAAGAGGTATTTTTGGATGTTAATTTGGGTAGGTATTGATCAAACTAAAATCATACGATGGTCTGAAGAGGAGTGGTTAGTTTGGTGTCCTTTTTTAGGTGAGTTGCGTAACACACTTATATTTTTTTGTAAATAATGATTTTTACCCACATTTTTCTGATGACACAATGGTTGTAAATGATGTATTATAAATAAAAAAATATTATAGGGTCTAAATATATCCATAAAAATATTTATAGACAATTTTTACTCAATATTAATATTATTATTCTAGTTTAACCCCTAATAAAATGGATAATTCTTTTAATGTGGTAAATAATTTTTATTAATTTTACAACTCGCCGATAAAGTAGGTTTTTAAAGAGAAAATGATCATAATATTTGGATGTTATTATATCAAAATTAAAATTCAAAAATATTAAAATGAGATAAATTTAATTAATTGATATATAAATGATCTAATTTTAATTTCAAAATAATTTAAATTATAAATTTACTTTATAAATAATTTAATGTAAATTTTAGTTTTTAATTTAAATTTAGTATTCTTCACTATCCATTGAATAAAAATATTTTAGAAAAATAAAAAAATCACCCTAATATAATATTTATATTTTTATTTCCAAATTATTATTATTTTTTCAGATTAATTTTATAAAAATAATAATAATTAATTTTAACATATGTTCCCAATGCATGACTAGTAATTTTTTTTAAAATACAATTTTATAGCAAACATTTATTTTTATATTAAATGATTTGTATTTTTTAATTAATTTATAAAAATAATTAATATAAATAAGTTATTAATATTTATAATCTATAATTTAATGTATATTGTATAATGGTATAGTATATTATGGTTCATTTTGACTAGGTGTTGCGTATTCCATAAGCTATCAAAGAGAGTAAATCTAATGAAAAATATTCATTAGGTTGTTTAAGCTCATTGTTTCTTGTCAAATATGAAATGTAATAAACTGATTTTTATAGAATTTGGTGGTATTAAATTCACCCAAACTAAATAAAATTTCATCCTCCCAATTTTAAATCAATTTTGGTAGTCAAGTGATTGATATATGGAAATTCTTTTTTTGAAAACACACATTGTAAAAATAGTTAATAAAATATTCTCTTAATAAGTGAGATATGGAAGTTAACATGTCTATATAGAATAACATACAACTATGTTTCTAAGGGGGATATCATTGTTGTCATGTAAATATATGGAAATTGCAGAAAATCATAAATAATTATAGTGTGTGATAGAGGTCATTAATCATATGAAAGTAAATCATCAACTGAATGTTAAGGGCATAAATACCAAAAATATGTATTGATTTAAAGAACTATTTGATTCATCTTATTTTAAATAAATATGATATAATTTTTATTTGAATATAATTTATATAATGGTTAGTAATTATTTTACAGTCTATGAATATAAGTAAAAAAAATTTCTTGATACATTTCTATTTTATAAGTAAAAGTTAATCTAATGGAGATGCTTTGATCAATTTATAGTTTATCGGTTACTACATGAAAATAATATCTAATAAAAAATTTATTACTGAACCACTAATAATAAATTTTAATAGATCATAATATCAATAAAAGAGTGAAAAGTGTTTCTGTCTACCTATAACTATTTTCCAAAACGAATATTATTAGAACACATTATTCAATATAACAAAATAAACCTTTAAAACTCAAAATTAAAACCACTAGTTCATCATTAATATATATTTCAAATAATTAACTAAAAATAATTTTTTGTTAAATAAGACATCACATATCCTAATTCTAGGGGATAAACTCAATTCATTCTTCATTCATGGGTTCAAGCCCCATGATGTTGCCAGATGTGATGGGTCGTCACCCTGCACGTGGGTTATCCGTTTTCTAAACTATATCAATATAATTACTATAATGTTTTAAAAAATAATAATTGATTACCATAAAATAAAATTTATCATTAAAGATACATATTACAAATTTTTTAAATACAACCCCTATTTTAACAAAAATAGAAAAAATTACATGACTATAAGTACAACGTCATTAATGATCATTTTAACATTACAGGTTATCAATAGCTTTAAACATATTTCTATAAAATGTAATGGATTTATTCCACAAATACATTTTCCACTAAAAAATATTCTTACCATACATTTCTCTAAAAATATCTTTAACATTGGCAGAATCCAATAAATTTCAACCAACAAAGGCGTGTTTATGACATTTAACTTATGATTAATCTTAAAATAATAATCCCACGAGGGTATCTGAAATAATTATATTAATGAAGAAAAAAATTATTATAAAATTTAATACAATACTTAGATGATTCATGATTTATATAACAAAAATACCATTGGTAAAATACTTTGTCAATTTCAATCATGAATCATAATACATAAATTCATCATCTATCTAAGTTTAACCTAATTACATAGTTGGTCTAGTGGTTATCATTTTGAATAGGGAATAATATTATATAATTAAATAGTTCTAAGAACTTTTACAACGAAATATAAATGGATCCCAAGGAAGATATTTATTTCCATCCAAATACCCATCATTTTTCTTTAGAAATTCTTTTTTATGCACTTATTTTCCAAATTTAATTCTTTTTCTTATTCAAATGGGTCACCTTACGATGGGTCACCATAAAAATTTCTTACATGATGAAAATTGATCCACATTTCCCCCATAGTTTCCATCACATTATCTTATTGAGAATTCTATCATTCACTCATTTAGGGAGTAAGGGATTTGGTTAATGTATAGGTTGTTTATCATATCTCAGTATAACTAATTGGGAAAAATTAAAATATAATTCTCTCCAGTAATTATCCTATACGGTTTCTCATAGTCATCACCTTTTCCTTTATATTCAATGTTAACATTATTCCTCTGAGTCTGAACAATTGACTAAAATAAAAAATTATTTTTTGAGAGAAAATAATCATAGTATAAAAAACTAATAAACATTTATTGGATTTTTAAATCCTGACACAATATTTTCTATTTAGTAAACCATAGGTTTGAACATGGTCATTTATTTTCATCATATATTCAAATCCTTTATAATGGTCTATAATTAAATTGTTAAATATACTAAGAATGTCCCTGTAGAATGTAAAACCATTGTAGATTAAGGATAATTGATTTAAAACAAGTGATTGTTGGGTCAAGGAGAATACACTCTATTCAAAGTTATTACGCCTAGGTACAATTGTTCCAGAACAATGTCCACTTCTAGTATGAAAACATGGATTTATTTATAGGAAAATAACATCATATATACCTTAACATAACATTAAGATTCTCTTCTATACTTATCCTCAATGGTTATCCTTGGATTATATTTCCCTCTCTATGTTTTCTTAAATGTAGTTCATCTGTATTCTACTAAACCTACCTATGATACAAAGTACTGTGACCCCAACCCAAGTAGACTAGATCTTATAGATCTTTTATTAAAATGTAATAGGTTACAAGGAATAACATCCATATGGAACGATTAGGTCAGTATAATTCATAATCTAGATACTTAGTTGAGCCTTTCAATACATTTTATTAAAAAAAATATTACATAACATTTTTGTAGAATATCATTATTACTTATATGATATTATTTCACATCATTATTAGTACACTTTATTGATTTAATTGAAAGGAAATAAAATAATATTTATATCTAATTCCCAATAAGGGTCATGTATATCAGAAGCTATCATGAATCAATGTGGATAAAAAACATTGAAAGGTAAATAAATGAGAACACATGAAATTTAATCAACAATGTAAGAATAAAATGGATCCAAAGATAATTTTATTTTAATATTATCTTGAATAATAAGATAAATCATAATCAATATATAAAATAATATAATTTAAAAAAAATGAATTGAATTTAATAAATGGCTATCATTATTGGATAACCGATAATCATCATGGAAATGAAAATAACTAAAAACACATTCAATTTAATCAATAAACTCTGAATGAAATCAATTTATAGATAATTTCATACGGAAAAAATCATAGATCATAATAATTGAATTCTTAATGAAGGAAATGATTAATTTTTTGGTGTCTTGTTTCCCAGAAACATGATACTTTTCCATGATGATCTATCTTTAAGAAAAAATAGATCAAATCAGTAGAAACCCATTTAACTAAGTCTATCCAACTAATTCATCACATGTGACTATCAAAGCATCAGTGATATATCTATAATTAGGACCACCAGGGTCTATTATTTTTAATTCATTTCCCATCTATTTAATAATAAATTTAATTCATAAATTATATGCCTTATCATAAAATATCCTCCTTGGATAAATATTTCAAATTTACCAGAATTTCCATATGGTAAAAATATCATTCAAAACATAACACCATATGTAGAAATGATATACACTTTATAAAATAATCGTATACATGACTAATAATGTTGATATTTTGGTGAAATTTAAAGTCCACAGGGAAGTTAAAAATTTAAGGGAAACATAATAACCATAAAAATGAATCAAGGAAATTAATGTCAATATATTCATTATTTGAAATAGTCATAGACCATATAAGGGAAGAATAATGATGGTATCAATACAACATATAACATTGTATAAGGAATAATGGGCTGTTTTCATTGATAAATAAATATATACTAAATATATAATTTAAAACATTGTCAGAGAAAATGTTTTTTAAATTTTAAAATAAAATTTTTAGATTAAAACACCCAATTTTTTTTAAAATAATTTAATTTTGGAAAAATATTTTAAAATTATAAGATAATATTTTTAACATTTTATTTTAAATGAATTATGGAAATTATTTTCATGTATTACAAGTTAAAATAAATATTCCTTTCAATTTTTCTTTAAAATTCCATGACGAATTTGTTTTAGAAAATGAAATAAATATTACATTAAAAAAACATTACAAAAAGTAAAAATAGGTAAAAATTTATTTAACAATTCATTTTAATAAGATTAGAAATATTCATGGAATTTTTTTTAAAATAAATGTATTTGTAAGAAAGTGGATTTGTTGTGGAAGTAAAAAATTATGTCTGATTTTCATAAAAACAATTTCTCAATAATTTGAAGTACCAAAGAGTTAAAAAAGTGTACTATTCATTGAAAAATTTAATGAGTTAATATAACAGAAGAAAATCTTATAGTTTATTATAAAATAATCAAATAATTTTGATCAAATTAAATTCGGGAATATATGATCTCATTGAGAATGAATCTTTCAAATAAACCCTTACAATTATAATAGCATTGATGTGAGAATTATTCGATGCATCTATTATTTTTATCTAATTAAAGATCATATAAAATAATTCCAAATTCAACATAATTTAATAAAAATACATTATACATATAATCTTATCATATCATCGAACATAAAAATGTAATATAACCCAATATTAAGAAATTGAGTTATGAAATTATTTACCACTTGAAAATTTTCAATTAAAATCACATTGGAAGAGTTAATTCAATTTGAAACATAAAATAACACGAATTATTAGTGACCGAGGATGTAAAATGTATTTGGTTTAGTAAATGTTCCATATAAAAGAAATTTCTTGAATTACATTATATTATTCTTCAATGAAATAAAATTGAGAAGAAATCCCTTATATTACACTCTCATTTGGAAAACAATTCTTCAACTTCCTATAAAGTTGTTTTGAACAATTTATTAAATTATAAAATACCTTATTAATACTTATAATATCATATATTATCTTTTTTAACATATTTTCAACCTTTCATTGATAATCATTCATTATTCCCATTGTTTCTTGTGTTAATTTCCTTGTTTTATTATTCTTGTTTTGTCATAAAAGTTCTGTTTCATGTGAATGTTATATACTTATATCATATCCATAATAATAATAATGAAATAATAATTAAACATTCAAATAATTTATACTGTCAAAGATAATTATAAATTATGGTTATGAAAAATTGAGTATGATACAATCATGATGATGGTAGGCTATATCTAGGCATGAGTAATGTTTCCATTTTCAATGATAGTTATAAAATAATGGTATGTAATATATTACATTCAGAGAGTGAAAATAGAATCAAAACAACCATATATTTACTTTAATATACTAATTCATATCATCTATTTTTGGTGATTAAAATAGAGTCACATCACTTCATGAAGGAGGTGTTACATAAGTACACGAACGATGTTATAATATTTAATTGAGTAAAAAGGTAAGAAAGAAAATGATATATATAATATCACTTAAGAATATTAAATACATCATGACTTTAATAATTATAAATTTTTTTCAACATATAATCTTTGGATTTATCGTTATCAAATTCTATGTAATTTATTAGTTAATGATGAATCGTATCGTTTCATGAGGCTGTATTTTGTCGCACTCATGAGTGACGTTTGCATATCTACTATAGAATAGAAAGTAAAATAAGAAATATAAAATATAATGAATACATAGATATATTTATGTTAAAAATATTACATATATACTTTATATTTATAATCAAACCAAACCATGATAGGTGGTAGTAGGAAAACAAGTGATATCGGTGTGCGAGGTGGTCGTCCACCGTACACGTGAATGATGAATTCCTAAACCATTTTATAAGAGTGGGGGAAGTTATATGGAATTAAATTATCATAATATCATATCAATATATGTAATATACCCAGATTTTTATATCATCGTTTTTTATTAATAATTTAATACGGTGGATGAGGAAATAAAATAAAAAACCATATTGAAGAACGATACCGCTTCTTCAGGAATCCTCCTTAGGTTCACATAAAAATTATTTATAATAAAGATTTATTACAAAAAGAGGCATCAAATATGAGATGAGGTTGGTTTTTAAGATATTTTAGAAGGTATTGGCCAAACTAAAATGGTTTTATGGTGTGATGAATAGTGGAGAGGTGGTGGTAGTTTATAAGTTAGTTGATTGGAACCGTTGTAATTTTTGAGAATAAAAAGTTATAATAACATTTAAAAGGTACATAAGGGTCCAAACTGTTGTATAATAAATACATATACATTACTAAGTGTAAATATTTTTTGGAAAAAAATTTACATGTTTTTAGGTAAATTTAATCCTTATCTTTCTCATCTAACCCCATGTAGATCAATTTTATCTTTCCCATGGAAAATATTTTTTAATTTTTCACTTTTCAGTATGTTAAAATTTTAGTTTTATAGATTTATATAATATAAAATATGATAATTAAAAATATTGAATCCATTTTACCAAATTCCATTCATATATTTGATAAAATCTAATTTAAAATTTATCACACTAGTGAAACGAGAAAGGATTTTTTAGGGATAATGTTTTCAAAATATTAAAATGTTATTATATTAAAAATGAACATGAAAATGATTCCAATGACATAAATATAATTAATTGAACTATTATTGAAATAATAGTTATTTTTAACCCATAAAAATATAATTTAACTATATAAATAATTTAAAAAGGAACCATTTTTTAATTGAAATAAATTATTTTTCATTGTTCACAAAAAAAAGAAATATTTTAGAAGAATACAAAAAATTATCACTAAAATTATTTTGACATAATGACATAACAAATGAATTTTATTTTTTAAAATAAATTTTATAAAAGTGGTCAAAATTTATTTTATAATATTTTCACAAAGGGGAATAAATCCGTTTTTTGAAAAATATAGTATTTCCAAAAACATTTCATCTTTTATTGTAAATAATTTTGATTTAATTTTTTACTAAAATATAATAATAATTTTCATTATTTAGTTATTTTTATTCATACCCTCTCATTTTAAATCTATTTTATAATGGAATAATATATTATAGTTTATTTAGTCTTAGGTTTGCATATTTCGCAAGCTATTGAATAAATTGACTTTAATGAAATATATTTCATGTGTTGTTTGTTCTCATTGTTTTTTTCACATATTCTACAAAATAAAGTGTTATTATTTTATAATTTAAGGTTGTTACATCACGGTCCTATAGTATATATTAGATTGTCCATAGAGGCCCACCCCTAATAGTCCAAAGGTGAAGGACCGGAATTGGGTGTAGAAAATTGGAAAATACAATTCATTACCCTCATATCAATATAAAGATGAAAATTATAAAAATTACCAATAAATTAAAAATTAAAAAATAAATTTAGAATCATACAATAATCCTTAATTCATAATATTTAATGTAATATTAGTATTTAATGTGAAACACAATATAAATAGAAGAAACAATTATTACAGTCCCCATATAAAATATCCAAGAGAGTAAGGCCAAACTAAATATCCAAACTCACCTAGGTAACTAGAACAAAATTATTTATATTGGTTTAGCAATAACCAATATAATCAGTAGTATCCTCCATATGATCTATCATTAAAATATTGAAGAAGTATACTAATGAATAATTTAATAAATAACATATGAAATAATCACATTCTATGGAAACAATCACTCATCCTCCCCAAGTATCACTCATCCATTTTTGTAAAAATATATAATAAAATTATAAAAATAATAGAATAAAAATGGAACCCCACACTACTTCACCACTAGTTTTCCATACTCATGACACAATAAAAAATTTAATAGTTTCCTGATCCCTTCCATATCATCACAACAATATCCCTCCATCATTTATATCTTGTCACATTTTATAGGGGTTATATTGTATCCCTACCATTCATAACTCATCCATGGTTAAGAAAAATTGATTGAAATAATAAAAATTCCAATTTATCCCATATTATGGTTTGGGCCACATCCTAAAATACCCTAATTGATATAGGGACCTATATACTAATTATAATAGTTCCACTAGCACAACCACATAACCATATCCATCATAGTATAATATCATGAATAGAAGGACATCAACGACCATTCCAACCTCCCAACATGATTGACCCCACCATATACAAGCACTATAGTCATACAATGTTAGGAAGAAGGATAATGAAGGAGGAAATAAATATCCATATATTCACTCACAAACATAATAATTTGGAGATAATATAAAAATGAAAAACATTAATATCTCACTAATGAATTTTAATTTGAGTGGAATGTTTATGAAGTCGAAAAAATAAAATTATAACAAGGTCTCATACAGGACTAAACTAAGCGGTTTACACCTAAAACCTTATCATAGATCATAATAATAACAACACTTCTGAAAACATTCAAGAACAAATATTTTCAATCATAACTCATGAACAGGTCCACCTTCCCCATAAACATCCAATATAACTATTCAAATGTTACTATATTTAATTACGTAATCAACCAAATCTAGATTTTCTATTTTTCATTAATGTTAGGTTTATTTTTATTCTCCATTACATATTAAAAAAAACCATTTCCACCAATTACCATTGTTAAATATTTTTATTTCAGTTTCATTTCAATATTTATCAATTACATTTAGAGGCACATCACTTTGAATTCTATTATACACCCTTTAGTATTTCCATTTCTATTTATATTCCAATACCAAAAGGAAATAATAATACCACACCTATATTAGAGAAACAACCACCACACAAAACTCAACATAGCCCATTCCAAAATCCACCACATCAGCGCAATCATGGAAGTGGAATACCATATTTTATCATTCCTACCAACCATAAACCCCTACACCACTAATTAAAATACCACTATGAAATAAAATCCCACTAGAGTGGACACAAAATGATAAAAACCGAGCAGACTAGCAACCTATAACCATGTTTTTCATTAACCACTACTATAATTCTTATATTAAAGCATAAATTCACACGAATTCAATGCATATCACATAAGGAACATTAATTCATCATCTAGTTTCTCCAAACTAGTTCAATACAGAATTAATGTAATTTATTATTCACTAAAAGTGTCATTCCAATATTTAATCAAAATAATAACATAACACACATCTCATTAGTAAAAGTACTTTCATCAAGGAATATTCAGTAAACAATCAAAAAATACATTATAAAACATAGGTCTACTAGTGAGTCCCCCTTCAAATTATTGTCAATTAATTTAATTAATAATATTTTCTAGTATAATATATAATATCTATCAATATAATAAAAGCACATGAAAGTTCTATAATTCATATATATATAAGAACAGTTTAAGAATCCTTGACCTTAATTGGAACTACATATGTTTCTATGTGAAAAAGGGTGAATAATAATACGGGACTAGACCTACATAAAGAAACCATGAACAATATGAATCATCAAAACCTCACAAAAAATATATCTCAATTCCCTTAAAAATTGCAACATCATTGCTACCCTAGACTCTAGAGATAACATACTAGTAGTGAAAAAATGAAAATGGAATGAAGAAAAAAATATCATCACAATCAAACAACATCGTAGAACTGAGGATCATTCCCAATTAAAGGATACTGAAAGGTCTATCAAATCTCATTTATGGTCTACCAAGGTCTTTCCCCTCTGAAACTATTTCAGTTTAATACAATATAACATTGATAAAAGGATTATTCTGGTAAAGATAAAGGTATATTGATGGTTTAAAATAATTATAATATTCAATTGTATGTTAAATTACTCACAATGGTTTTTTTCTTCATATTTATGTTATATTAATATACTATTCACCTATTTTCTAACTCCATAAGAAGAGTTTTTATATAGTAAAAACTACCTATCAATATTTTTTTAGAACTGGTTACAACACTATCTTTTGGACATGTGGAACAAATACCTTTTTATTTGGTGGTAGGATTGGATACACATGCCTCTTTATAACCTTTAATATTTTATAATAAACATTATTTTATTTTAAAATTAATAAACTATGTTACAACTAATATGAATTGTAGAATAATGATAAGAATAATTATTACTAATTTGAAAATTGTATATATAGAATTAGTTTTAGGTATTAAATGTTCATAGTCCTGTCACACAAATTCAATAATCAATGATTCAATGATTCAGTATGTATTCCATGCATGTGATTATTTAAAATAAAAATTGAATCATTCAAATTTTTATAATTTCTTTTTCATTTTAAATAGTTGAATTTCTCATTTATATATATTAATTAATGAAAATTATTTCTATATAATGAACTATTTGATTAATTGTGGATGGATAATTATTAATTTTGATTTTAATTTTTGGTCTTCATATTTATACCATTACACTGTTTGAAACTTGGAATATTTTTTACATCGGCTAACTGTACTTTTCTTTCTTTGGTACATGTTCAAATTTTAAACACATTGCACATATATCATTTAATGAATAATTAACTCAATTTTTTTTATTAGTGGTTACTTAATTTTATAAAATTTATTATTTTTATTCCACGTTTCATTGTGGTTTGACATTAAGTCAATAATTTTGTTCATCTATGTGATAAAATAGTAATAATTATATGTTTCACACAATATTATTCTTATTTTAGTATAATTCTTGATGTTCATAACATGCTCACTATGTGTACCATGTTATATTGATTTAATTATATTTATATTTATTTATATTCTTATTTAGATACTTATAAATTATTAAACTGTAAAAAAAAATTATATTAAATTTTTTCAATACCTAAATCATCTTATGAATGGAAATAATTAATTTTATAATACAGATGAACCACACATATCAAAAAATAAAATTTCAATTAATAAATCTTGATTATAAAGGTTCATCACATATAGTGAATTCTGTTTTGATGTTTTTGATCATAAATTGAAAACATTCACCTCATAGTAAGTATTATTACAAACATGTTTTTTTGGTATAAGAAACATAAAATTCTTTAATGTGTATTAAAATGTTACCAAAAATAAAAATAATGAACATATTATTTAAAACTAAATACACATTAAATAATTTCCCCCACATATCAAAATATATTTAAAATTGACAGTGGATAAAAAAAATCTATCTTTTTAATAAGGTAAAACCAATCAATCTTAATATTATTCATATAAAAAAATTAACATATTTTAATATTAAAATTATTAATTTCAATAACTATATTATTTAAAAAATAAGAAATACCTAAATCATTATAAACCCCCTCCCAGTATATGATTCATATACCTATTTTGAGTATTAAAAATAAATTAAATAACTAATATTATTTAGATTTGATGGGAATAATTATTATATTTCATAATTTCTAAAAAATATACAAATTTTTAATATATAATATAACATCATATGTCTCAAAATGTAGATGTAAAATTGAAAACATGAAGTCATTCATTTTAAAAAAAATTACCCACATATTTATTTTTATCCACCATATCATTATAAATAAGAGGGAACAATGTTTTATTTATTTTATCACAAAATGATTCACGATTTCAGCTAATTATTTGTTAAAATTTTCAATTTGATAAACATGATGAACTAATTTATTAATCTAAAGGAATATTTCTCACACTTACCTTTGATGTAGGCATACCATTTTACAATGACAATTGATTAATACGAACTATATATGTAATAAAATATTATTCAAAACCTACATCATCATTATCTGATTGGATAAAAAGCTCTCATGGACTATTCTATTTAATATGCATCACTATCACTAGATAAATTTTCATTCAACATATCCTTTTTATATGGGTGTTATTTTTTCATAAGATCATTACTTCTTTAGATTTTTCAATTTATTATATTCTTTATCTTAAAATTACTCCTTAGAAATTTGATTAGTCCTAGCTTTATAAATAACAACATATTTTTCCTACTATTTATGCAATGAAAATATATAATCTATCTATGAATATTTATAAACATTATATGATGATTCAATTTATTTTTTAAAAGGTACAATATATATATATATATAATGATTAGATTTAGAAACTCTATACGAGGAACTCTCATAACATATTTTGAAAATCATATTATAATAGTACATGTCTAGTTTACCATTTATTGCTAATTGATATTGTTCCCACTTTCCTTCCAATCATGTTTCATTTAAAAAATCTATGAACACAAGTAATCCAAAGTGAATCCAATAATTTTTGAATCATAAGATATATATTTATCTATGTACACATTGCGATTTGTTTTCATTATAATCATAAAATAAAATCCATTAGTTAATTGACCAAATTTATTCCAATGATAAAATATCTAATTATTATATTTTTATTAATGTATTAAAAATATAGGAAATATTCTTCAATATCCTTCTCATTACATTAATTTTTTCTTGTTCACTCTCTTTGAAAAGAGAAAATATGAATTATAAAACCATTTCCTTTTCCCATCAAGAACCAAAGTTTCTCCTCATATTTGTGAGGATAATAGTTGTCTATTATGTTTTATTTATCAAATAGTGAAGTTAAATCATCTATCTAGTCTTCCATATAAGTATTTTAATATATATATATATATATACAAACATAAATTTAATAAAATATTCCCTTTTTTAACAGATGTAAAATAATCCTCCTTTGTAATTTCTCTAATATTTTTTCAAATATGAGTTCCATATTTTTTATTATATTAAAAATAATCCTCAATTACACATGTTTAAAATTTAACAAAAAGGTTTATATATAAATGGCCCCTATAATTATTGACATAATTTTTTATATATGAAAATTATTTTTAACAATAATTTATTTAGAACTTATAAATCCAATAATACTATACATGAATAGATTATAACCATTAGAAAAATTTGTTATATAAGAAAATTTAAAAACAAACCTACATTTTGTAATTATTTGATACATTTAAATCATCTCTTTGGTATTATTTCTATCAGAAATATTCATAATATCATCAATAAATAATTCATTTTAAAGAATTTCTTCTATGTTTGAATCATATTTACTAGTAATTGTTAATTTTTAAATATCCATATTTTCAAAAAAAATTATGTTTAACCATAAAACCAATAACCACGGATAATCCGATAACATAATTTCATTTTCATTAAGTTTTATTTTTATATTGTATTTACATACTTATTTTTCAAATAGAATCTCATTGTCAATATATCTAAATGTTTCATTCTAATTGTGATATCCCAAAATATCTATTAACTAGGATTTACAACCAATATTAATTCTTAAATAGAATATTCATTCATGCCGAATTTAACTTATTTAATCATTTTAATTGTAGGCTTCACAAAAGAGATTATTTTTTTTTGTTTTAATTACATCAGATAAAGAACATAGCCATTTATTATTCTTTGATGTTTCAAAACTGAATTTTCTATTTTCATTAAAAATATATATTATATTTAAATATTTAATAATGGTTTCAATCATATCTTGAATATTTTTAGTAAAACATCCCATGAATTTATTCAATCTTATTATGCCTTAATATATGTTTTGATCCATAGACATACTAAATATTTTAACCTTAAACTAACAGCTTTTAAATATAGGTGTCTTTAGGATCATCCAATATTATATGAAAAATATGTTCACTCTTCCATTTGTATAATTTGTTTTGTTTAAAAAAATCTATTCTTTTTTTTTGAATTATTTAAAAATGAATGAAAAAACATGGGCTTATCCTTTGAACATATATAAAAATCCATTTCCTTGGAATTGAAAAATTTATTATTGATGGATTAGTACTTGGAATCATAGATAATTTCATTTATGTATATTTTTATAATGAAAATATATTTGAGAGACCTACTTATAAACATAGAAGGATCTTTTTTTATCATTAAAAATGATTTGACATAAGAATTATGGTTAATAATTATTACTAAATCAAAGGTATTTTTAAAGACCATACAAGGATTTGGTATGTCCATCCACATGATTATAATAGTTTTTATATTAAAATATAGGAGAATGTTTTACTTGATAAATATTAAATTTAATCATATATATATCATATTTTTATTACAATTTTATAAATATTAAAACTCCCATGAGTGACAATAACTAAGAGAATATTGAAATATTTTGACCTAGAAAAAAGTGACTGTGTTTTTCCAATATCAATTTCATCTACATCTCTATATCCATATGTATCTATTATTAATTTATTTCCTAAATTTTATCAGGATTCATGAAGTTTGTTCTTGAAATTTCATATTGTTCAAATTAATTTTTTATCAACTAGAGGGATCACTAATTCATAGACCATTATCATAATAAACAAGTTTGGATCATACTACATTGAAATATATCAATTGGGATATTTCACTTTTATACTTATATGTTTTGAAAACTAATTTTATATCTTACAGTATTACCAATTTAAAACAAAATAATATTGATCTCTAATGACTATAAATTTGGTGATCATTCATGGATATCATTAACTCTCGGTTAAGATGTCTTAGGATTCCCCTTAGTTTAACAACCACTCATTAAAAAACATACTCAACTATTTATAACCAATCCAGTTTATTTCTATAAGATATTATTTAATTTGATCCATGAAAAAAATCTATTATTAGGCCTTCATTATTTTAAATTACCAACAAAGAGCCCATAAACTCAATAGTTATATAAATATAAACATTATAAGTGATATTATTTTTAGAATATACAAAAATAATGTTCATATTTTTTAGGGTAATATTTATCTAAACTAACTTTTATAAATACAATAAATAAATTATCTCCAAAAATAATAAAATATATATTATTAAGAATTTCTTCTCATGAATAATTTTATTTAGAATAATCAGGGGGATAATTATATACATAATATGAAAATGAATATCAATATATTAAATATAAAAATTTCTCTGGTAGATTATATTAATTTTGAATTGTTTTCTAAATATTTTATGTTGTACTATTTCCCATTAATGATGCTAAATTATATTTTTGGGTCCTTGTTAGAAATGATTTATACATATATAATTTTATAAAAAATCTTTAAAACAATTTATTATAGATCTACCCTTTACAACCACTTAAAATAATGAAAATTATAAAACTAATATATTTTCTAAAATAAGTAAAAAAGTTATTGAGAACTGAAAATGTATTATTATAATGAAACCAAAAACCAAAAAAAGGTGAATCTATAATAATTATTCATTTTAGAAAATATATATCTTTTTCAGATAAGATGGTTACTTGAGTTAGTCCATAAAAGTCTAAATGAAGTAAATATAACGATATGGTTATACTAAACTAATTTACCAGATTTAAATATTTCTTCTATTGATTAACATTCAAACACGGATCATAAATCACATTTATATTCAATTTAATACCAGTTACTTAAAAAAACTATTCATATAATATTTTAATGTTTAAATGAAATTACGGTAAAAAAGCTTATATACCTTAAATAATATTCAATATGTAAAGAATTTATGAATTCCACATTCTACGTAGAATGCTCAACTAAATTGAAAAAGTAAATATTTTAATTTACTAATATTATTAATTATATTTAAATACTACTTAAAAATATAGAAAATCATTTTTTATTATTTAATTAGAAGATTTCTATTATAATGAGTTTAATATATAAGAAGTTTTTTTGTAAATAATTAACATATACCATAAAAAAATTATATTTCTTACTTGGAGTTATTATAATGTATAATAATTTAAGAATATATAATGGTTATATGTATTCAATGTGTTCTAATATGTGTGGTGTGCACCCATGACTGATTCAATCCAAATTTGCAATGAATATAGAGGTAGTTTTTTCATACTTTACTCAATTTAGAGTTTATAAACCCGCAATTATTTTTTAATAAATGTGTCTAATGATAATTCAGGAAAATAATCATACTCTTATCATTTTAATGATAATAGTTACTGTCATTTAACTATATCATAGTTTCTAAAAATGATACACCTTATCTAATCCTCTAGAAATTTCAATTTAGCCAGTGGATGAAGTCAACGAACCTGTTACATTGAAAAAGTGAAAAAGAATAATCAATTACAAGTAGATAGATACCACCACAATAGAGGCACCAATTGTTAAAATTCAATTTCATATGAAACCTATCTCTCTATCAAGGATTGAAAGATTATAGCTGGTGGAAATAAATTTGAGAAATTATAATAGGATTATGTAGACAGGGTGGTAACCAGCGTAAAATGGACCTAAAAATGATGGAAACATAATGTTATGATAAATTATGGTATTTAAAAGAATTCAAAAAAAAATATTCATCAGAATTATGTATAATAATATAGTTGATTATTCTGGGATAATTAGATAATATATACAATCAATGAGAATTTATACTGAATTCCTCATCTAGTCATCAATATTTCTAAAAACTCATTAAAAAAACTCATTTTGTGTATTGTTTAGACAATTGGAAAGAGATATACCCACAAATACATTAATTGGAAGTTTTGATCATTTAGTAAATGTTAAAACTTATTACATGAGAAATTAGATATGAATTATTGAATTTTTTATGATGTTGGTGGTGAGTGGGTTTGGTATGTTGATTCCTTGGAGACAAATTGTAAATTGGTACACAATTTTTTCATGATGTTTTCCCTATAACTGACAGAATTAAATTTTATCATAATATAGAGAATGGAGGTTATGGGGGCCCTTATGTTCTCTCTTAAATTTATTGAATTATGTGATCCAATTTGAGATATGTTATAGATAAGTGGTACTAATAAAGGACAATCCATTGCTATTGTGTATAGTGAAACTAGGGGAAACGAAGATTGATTTAATAACAACCTTACCTATAGTTGACATTATACTAGTTAATCTAATTATATTATGAATTTTTATTTAAATTAGAATATGGAAAGGTGAAAAAAAATTGTTGTATTTTACTTTGAGTTTCGAACCACTATTTTATAATTATTATTATGAAATTATAATATGATATTTGTGAATAATTTTTGTTTTCAATTTTCAAATGCACATTATATATGTGATACATTCTTTATAAAATAATAATATTTTATAATTGTAATGAATAATAAAAATGTTATGTAAAATAATTATTATTACAATTTATTTCTTAAATAAATAGTGTTAAATAAAGTTTGAAATGAACTATTTAGTGAAAAGTGGTGAAATAATTAAATAATTATTGTATATGATGATACCTTTAGAATATGATATTAATAATGTAATAATTAAAAAATGTTATTATTACTCTTGAATATATGATCATTATTTTGTGAGGGTGTATGTACATATATACATAAATGAATTAAAATAGTTTTTTTGGTTTTGGTATGTCATAAAATGAAATAAATATTTAAAAATATATTATTATTATTGTGATAATGAATATATTATAGAAGTTTTTTTGTATTAGTAACATAGTTTTAATTATCAATATGTTATAGAAGATACGTAAATACATACTATTATTATTTCATAATAAATTTAAATATTTTTCTATAAAAACATTTATGTATTACGAATTTTTATGTTGTTGTTATAGTGATAGAAATACCACAGACAAAATATTATGTACATAATGTGAAATATTATAATTTTTTTATAAAATATAAAATTTTTTTATTGGGAATATAGTTTTATTATACGAAAAAAATGAAATATTATTTTTTATATAATTCTTAAATGGGTAATTTTTAGTATGGGATATGTTAAAAAAAGAATGAAGAAACCCCAAAATGAAAATCCCAGGGTATCATGCATAGCTGATCAAAGTGAGGACTGATGTTGAATCTACATCCTTTTATTTTTATCATTTAATAATTCTCTTTCCTTCAAGTCCATGTTCCTATATGTTATATGAATCATTAAAGAAAATAATTTTATTACTTCATCTACAATTTCTATTACTTATGTTATAATTTTAGTTTTATATTCCCCATAATTATTTGTAAATGATTTAAAAACATATAGATTATCTGTTTTATGTTTAATGTAGACCAAAGGAAATCTATAACACCACATTTTCTAAATAATTTATATTAATTAAATAATTTAGGATATACATATATTTATATGAATGTTAGTAAAAATAATGACCCACACCTGAATAAATTTTAAAATCACATTTATCATTCAATAGATTAACTATTTAGTTCTGTCAATTTCAATTAATCTTATTTGGGTGTCTTTTCACTAATATAAAAAGTCCCCAAAGTGTTCCAACCAATTTTGGATTAAATAAGTATTTTGGGATTGAGATTTTATTAGGTATTGCTGAAATAAAAGCACCTAATTTTGTGGATTTTACATCCCAATAATGGGATGCTCTTCTACGAGTAAATTTAACCTAGTAGGATTCCCCTCCATCATTATATGTCTTGTTATTACTTTCCATGGAAGCCAAATTACTTTTATTTTATTTATCGATGATAGAATTTTTTTTTCTTTGGATATATAATTATTTTGTGTAATTTTTTGTAGTTATGTAGAGGTTTTAAATTTTTTTTAGGGTATATTGTGGGGTATTTTAGTTTTTAGGTTATTTTAATGATTACACGGATTTACACGAGAATTTTAAATTGAATATATTAAAGTGTTAGTAATGAAATTTTGTTATTTTATTAAAATCATTATGGTTTGATTTATTTTTTTGTTCATTGTTTAATGGTATTCAAAGTGATCAGAGCATTCCAACTCCCTCTTTCCATGGGTGGTGCAATACCCTATTTTGTTTATTGTCGATATGAGTTGGATTTTTTTCTAGATAACTTCAAAATTTATAAGAAACACTAAAAAATTTGGATATTAAATTAGAGGGATTTTATTTTTACATATATATATGTATATATATGATTCTGATCAGATTTCAATGTACTTTTTATGACCTTTTCGGAATATTTGGTTTACCATATTTACATTAAATCAATATAAATCGTGTAATTTATCACAAATTATAAAAAATCTTGGGTTTTCATGTTGTGTTCATGATCTTTAAAATAAAATTGTTAATGATTGTTAATTTTTAATAAAAATTATTCTTTAAATCATGAATTTAGTTTTTTTATATTATTTTTATTTAGATTGTTTTTTGGTTATTAAATTTTCATACATGAAATTATGTTCTAAATTTAGATCCTTAGTTTATTTTGGATTATGAAAAGATTTTAATAATTCACAACAATGATTCTCTTTTATTAATTAAAAATGAATGGTAAAAACATATATTAAAATATTTCGATGTGATTATTTGTGGTTTATGTTTACATGATTCCATTTATAGTCAAACGTGCCTTGAATAATTTGTTAAACATCTCTTTAGTTTTGAGATATATTAAATGATGTGTTTGGTGAAATTTTGTGTTTGTATCATTGAATTCATTTTTTAATATATTTATTATATCCCATTAACAATAGTCTATAATATAAATCATGTTTCAATTAGTTTTACTTACGCTAATAAATTTTACAAATTCCATAATAGGGTACTTCAATTGATAAATTAAAGTTATATGAATTCAACTATTTTGAATGTTAATCATTATTATATGTAAAATTTTTTTGTTATCAAAATCCAAAAGTATTCATTTCATTGAATCTTTTTAATAGGTTTAAATAATATTTTTGATTTGTTTGAAGATATAATAGTTTTTATCCATGCTTATATGAAAATAAAAATTGTTTTAAATAAATATGTGCTCATAAAAAGCGTTGGAGTTTCTAAAAAAGTACACAAAAATATATGTTTTATAAATAAAATAATGTATTAGTTTTTTTATATAAAACATTATATTTATATGAATGTATAGAGGATTTATTGTCTTATTTGGTAGTTTTATTTCTCATTAATTTGCGTGAAAACTCATGCTTCAGTTTTTTATGTGAACTATTTTTCCACTGTTAATACATAATATAGTATGGGTGGAAATTAGGGATTGTTAAATAATTTAAATCCCTAAATGATATTATTTAAGCAGAATCAAATTGAATAAATAAAATTTTTAATTATTTAAGAAATGTATTGTTTTTCCTATTTCTTAGTGTAATTACATTATCATATTGTTCCTTTTAGTATTTTTTAGTTGACCTAAAGTGGAGTATAATAGCCCAGATCCTACACTCATGTTCATGGTGATTAAAATATTATATTTACATTTTAATCTTTAATACTGATAAATGTGAAACAAATTTTTATATAAAAACTATTCAACATCAAAAGGATATATTTAATCATGTACATACACAAAAACCATTTAGATTTAGAGTTTCGTAGATTTAGTAAATACTACTACATAATCAACACCCATGCATTAACAGGAGTGTTCCTCCCAATTAACCCATCATTTCTTATTTAACATTAATTCATTTTTATCATCCATATAAAAGAAATGGAAAAAATAATTTATAATAATTCTTGATAACCTATAAAAAAATTAAACATAATAAGTGTGATCTCAAATTCAAGGTATGTTTCATTATAATAATTAACAATTGAATGAAATTATTGAGAATAATATGAGCATAAAAGTATGATTACCTAATCAATCTACATGTACATAACATAAGAGAACACATTCCAACAAAATCAGGATATATAAAGATGTGAAATGTTATTATGATTTAAAAAAGGAAAAATTCCTTAGAATCAATAATCATGACATATTTTATATAAATAATGATAAAATAAAACATTTATAACCCATATAAAGTATAAGAAAATGTGTTGGTATCTTGAAGATAATTTTAAGATAACCCTCAACTAATCCTTAGAAATTTTAAAAACCTTATGGATAAATTAAAATATAAATATCCTTAGATCATAACTATTAACCAATTAATATGAGCACTATCTTGGGATTCCCATCATATAAACTAAATCGGGATCACCCAAAAGCTAAAATGTGGAGGAACCCTTTGTAAAAAATATCTATGAAACATAACACGAACAAAATAAATAGATCACATATATCATACTAAAACACATAAAATCATTCATTGTTCATTTCATATCATTCTTTAACCAGGGAAAGGAAATGTATCCCATGATATTAACATTGAAGAATTATTTTACTGCGGGAGAGAAATTGGTTCAATGAAATCTATTTTAATCGTGAATAATAAATGGAAAATAAATGTGTTCCATGGAAATAACTTCTAAAATACCATAATACACCAATGGGAAATAATGAATATAGAATCATTATAAAATATTCCTACTGGATCATAGGTATGAAATAGGGTTGTTTATCTATATGAGTGGCATTACTATTAATATTTAATTAAAATATTCTTTAGGAATATACTGTTCCATAATTTGAAAAAAAAATTAAACCCTGCAAATTCAAAAACATTTGTGAAAGTAATTCTATTTCAATATAACTCTATTAATATATAATGGTTTATTAAAAGAAAATAACGATCGTGATGGTTGGAAAATCCATTCCTTATGTAAATTTTATGAATACAAATTCATCTCAAACATTTTATAAAAGGTGTTAAACGTGAAACATTAGAAGACATTAAAAACATTTCCTTTCTGAAAACATTTAAAATTTATTCAAGGATAATTTAAAATTTGTTTTAGTAAGTCATTTTTTAGAAAAGCGTGTTTTTGAAAACATTTTATAATACATAGACATGGAATAGAATGATTCCCGATATAAAAGAATATACAAGATCAGTATCACTTAAAAATTACATTCTTGATGGTTATTTAATCATTATGGTTTGAAAGTGAACATAATAAAGTAAAAAACATTCATAACCATAAGATAAAAAATATAAGTGTTTCATGAAAAATAATATATATGACTTACTTCAAAGAAACCATGAACATAAATAATCATTTTAATAAAAAAGATAGTAACATAAATCCTTTTTAAAATTGGTATCTGTTAAATCATAAGACTATTGAAATAATAAGATCAAATAAAATAATTAATATCATAAATATAAATTATTTCCTGATATACATGGAGAATTGGATGTATATGAACCATATAAAGGAAAGTAGGTGCATACTGTAGATGTATGTCATAAATAATTGAAATTTGGGAAGAATAAGAGTTAAAAATATCATATCATTGATTTGAGAGTTAATAAATAGACATATTAACTGTAAAAAATGTAGATCCATATAAAAATGTGTAAATAACAAGTAAAAAAATTTATATATGAATTCACACTTAATCATGGCATTATAATGTCAATGGAAAATTATTATAGCCCAATGATTGAGAATTTAATTAAGAATCCTTTTACCAAAAGATAACATTGAAGATTAATTCCTTTGGATGAAATAATTAAAATTGAAACATAACTTAACATGTAGTAAAATGGAACGGTGATATAACATGTCCAATTGAATTATATACACAAAACAATATAAATAAGAGCTGAATATGACATATTCCTCAGATAAATAAAAATGAGCAAGGAAACCATTAAATAGAGTAAAAACATTCCATGTACGTCCTTTAACACCTATAAAATAAGATTACATGTTGTGGAAAAATTTAGTCAAGGTATCATTGTAGTTTTTTTGGTTTGATTGATTCTTTTGACAATGTATCTAAATAATGTTGTTTTTGGAGTTCCAACATGGTTGTTGACTAGGTATGTTGACTATGATCAAAGATATGGTTCTTTATGAATGAGTTTGTAGAGATTTTAAAAAAGGTAGTGGTGATCTATATGGCATCTATAAGCGGAGGAAACACATATAAAGAGGCACCTCCCCCTCCCCAAATTTGATGCAATAAATCCTTACCAAAAATAAAAAGGCTATGAATTCTTTAAGGTGAATCAAAAAGTTTCTCATGAAAAAGTATGCAAAGAGTGAATGTTCATGAAGGGTTTCATAATCTGACCAAAAGGATTGATATTTCCAACGGATAAGTTAGATTCTAAAATTTTATTTTCTTTTTGAAGGATTGGGGTGTTTCATGAAATGAGGTTACTTTGAGAAGCCTATTTGATATTCACAAAAGATGTTCTATTCATGAAAATAGTGGTTTTTACATGGGAATAATATTCTTATAAATAATTGGGTAGTTTCTAGAAGGCATTTTTAGTTTTTTGACGGAATTGAGAACCATTAATGTGCTCAAAAATAATTTCACAGTAAATCTACCGTAATTTGGAATTTATTAATTAGATAAGGAGTTGAACATAACAATTCACCAAATTAGGTGTAAAATATATTAATTCAAGTGATCAAAAGATGATTATTATGGAGCTGAAATAAAAATAATTTAATTAAGGGTAGTGATATTTAAAATTTTGATTCATTGAAAACCTGGAGGGTTAGTTAGTCCACTCCAAAATTTGAAAAGGAAGTGATATTGGGCATAAAAGTTATCAAACCCGAACCATAATTTGGCAGTGAGCCTTAATAGATTTGGTAGAATAGTTCATTTTTGTTGTGGTATCCTTATAAAAAGAACAGTTATGGTGAACCATGTAATTTTTTTGTCTCATGAATTATCTGATTTATTTCAAATAATTAATATGGTAAAGGGAGAGAAGAGGGGTTTGTTTTATGAAAAAACATGATTCGATGGGGGAAGTTGTTTGAATATGTCATACCCTGACCCCCCCTCAGGCTATTTATCTTTATTTTGATAACATTATACAAATTAATTGATTTCAGAATTGCCTTTTCTATGTTTAATATATTATACATAGATCATTTCCTTTTTTATTTTAATGAAATATAAAAATATTCATTTAGTTAAATCCATGTTAGGTTCTCTGAGGAAGTTTGATCAACATTTTGAAAATAGCTTGGGTATGTTGACTATTTTTTAAGGGATATTTTTTCCATCATCTCTAGAATGATATTCGTGACATAATTTAATTTTTATATATCATTTATACTGTGAAAACCAATCATGAAACATGTTTATAAAAAATAAACTAAGTTAAAATTTGAGATATGGTAGACCGCACATATGCATTAGTTGCATTTACAATTTTCAAATATAATTATAGAAAGATGATATGTATTATGATATATTTATATAATGATAATATTATCATGAATAATTTTTTTTCACATATATATATAATACATATTAAGTGGTGATGAAAATAGAATAACATCATTTCATGGAGGTGGAATCGCACATGTACGCACGAGCAGCATTATAACTTGTTAGTGAATGGAAGGGTAAAAATTTAATGATATATTATCATATTAAAATGATTAATATATCATTAGTATCATAATAATTTCATATATATCAAATATTTTCCATATCTATATAATTTTTAATTTCTTTAGTAAGTGGTATTTAAAAAACAATCACATTGTTTCATTATGCGGTAGTCTTCCACATAAACGAAAGACAAAATTGTATACCCCACATAATGGAAAGTCCAAAGGAATATGTGATATAATTATTATAGAATTATAATTAGGATAAATATATCTTATATTTAATCTAGACCCATCATTATAAACATCTTTGAGAGGTGATGGTGGGAAAAAATCTTATTGGACTGCGATGCAGTAGTCCACAGTACATGTTACTAAGATATTATATATTCTACATAAAATATGATAGGTGAATATTATATATGTATATACCAATGAAAGGTAATTTGGGACTAATATCACTTAAAAATACATTATCTATTAATTAAGAGTTAATGATAAGTAATATTATTTTTAAAATATTAAATTCTATAAAAAAGGTTTAAATACATAATAAAACAATTTAATGGACAATTCCCACATAATCATGGAATAAATAAGTTAATGAAGAAGTTTTATAACCAAATAAAACTAAAATGAATTAATAAACCTTAAACTGCTTGGTAACATTCTAGTGAAATCCCATTATATGAAATAATAATAATATCAACTTAAAATAACATGATGTAAAAATTTATGATTATTGTAATATGTAAACTATCTGTATGTATAATAAAAATTATAAAACAATTTTCAAAACGGAATATGTCTCATAGAAATAAAAGTGAGACAAAAAAATCTTACATTGTGTCCAGAATTTCCATGTATAGACTTAGGTAAGTTGACTGTTGTCAAAGGGGTTGTTGTTACATTATCTATTAAACAATATTACTAAAATAATTATATGATTTATAATTCAATTATTTTATTAAAATCAATCATAAATTATTATTGAAAACATTAATATTGTTTCAATAATGGATACTCTGACACACCAAGATTTTATTGTGTGCCTCTTTTAAAATTTAATATCATCTATAGTTTATTCATTATGCAATATCACATTTAAAATCATAATAAACTATTAAATGTGGAAGTTAGAATAGTAAAGAAATCAATAGGAACTGTAATATTACAAATAGAATAGTAACATCACCAATGAAATAATAACCTATAATTTAGGTGTCATAGGATTGAAAATGTAATATATATATATATATATATCACTAATGAAATAAATAATTGTTTTAAATGTGACAAATATAGTATTTTTATTTTTGTGAAACATAAATGTTAATTCACATTTTTAAAATAAAAATAATTTCTTAAATGATACATTATTTTAATTAAATATATTAATGAATTAATGTTTTGATTTATTTTGATAATAAGATAATTTTATGAGACATTAATTAATTTTTTAAAGTGTAAAAAAGTTCATTTAATATTAAAATCTAAATTCTTTTTAGTAAATTGTGATTTTAAAAAAAAATAAATTTATAATGATTAAGATTTTATTTTCATAAAATGGAGTCTATTTTTTAATTATACATATAAAAATGGTTAGGATGACTTTTTGGGATATTTCTAAAATAGTTTATTTTTTTCTAAATATTGAAATCCAATAATTTATGGTATTTGGAAAATATATGAATTATATAGTCATAGATGATTTATGGCTAATTTAAACCCATAATCATGATATCCCCTTTATTATATTAATATATATCCTAATAATTCTAAAATTATTCTAAATATTTATCCAAATTGATTAACAAATAAATTAAATAATAAAAAAACACCAGTCCTTTCAATTATAAATACCTCCCCTCCCCATCACTTGTCTTCACACCTCCAAAACCCGGAAGCTTGTCCAATTTCAACATAATCCCTCTAAAAACATCTCTCTAATTACCAGGTCTTTCTAGTATCACCTAAAAGGAAATTTCAATGTTTCTTAGGAGGTTCTCAAGGATATGAAATCTGTATAAAAATACATTTTTTCATTTTATTTATCTTTAATTTTCATTTAAATTATTATCATTTATTTACATTTTCATTATTAACATGCATGATGAATCCATTATCTCATATATACTAGATTATATTTATTATGGGATATCCACCATAAATTATCTTTTTCTTCCCCTTTTTGTTCTAAATATTAAAACGTCGTTTATGCACTCTAGATTCACCGCCATCATGGATGATGATTTTTTTCTTTTTTACAGGACCACCTTGAAGGATGGCCATAAAACCATTTTTGTAGTTAAAATGATATTATAATATATATATTACAACTTATTTAGTATTCTGAATTTGTTATACATATAAATACTATTAATTAATAAAACAAAACTAGTATGTGATGATTGAAAAAATGCCCAAATAATTCAAATGGTTAATATTAGCATTTTATCAAATGAATAATAATAATATATAGAAAAAATATAATTCTATTAAAAATTATATAATTTCATTAATAATATATGACTTCAATTTTTTGTTATTATTCCAATTTCACATGACCATTCCTACATGTATACAAGTGAACCATTCAAGAAAATGTTGGAAATTAACATTTCTAAATGACAAAATAGATTCCCAGAACTCAAAAAAACAACCTAAATAGACTCAATAAAAATACAATAATGAAAAAACATTTTTAATATATTTTAAATTCAATTATGACTGAATCTAATTTCATTAACCATGACCTTAAGTAAAAGTACACAATGATTTTGTATATGAGGTAAGGGTTTCTTATCGAACCTCGATTTTCCCTAAAGGATACACATTATCTCTCTTTAAACAAGTTTTATTCATCAATATTTTTATATAATTCTTATAAATTATATGTATTTATTCTAAAATAATCTATCTAGATCATTTATTCTTTATTTTATGGGGATATACATGTTTCATAAGTTTCCATTTTTAATTCCCCCAACAAACCAGCCTGATTAAAGAGTACTTCCCAATTTCTTACCCATTTTCAAATACACTCCATAATATATTATTTCAAAACAATATTATTATAGAATAACTATTTATATCATGAAATACCATTTTAGTTAATTTTTTATGAAAAAAATTATGCCTTGTCCCCTTTAAATAAACGTTTTTATTTTCTCTTAAAAAACACTAAAGTGGATCAATTATAAAGGCACTTTTTATGTGATTTCAGTTCATTTGGACATAATTTATTCCATAATTATATTTCTTTTTTTCTGTCCCTTTTATTTTTATGGGTTATAATTATTACAATCTGATTATATTCAAATTATTTTTCCAAAATAACTATTCTTTCTAGTGAAAAAATGTATATAACACAAAATTTTATTAATGGTTTTATTAGAGTATATTAATCTAATTAAACAACCTTCGATAGATTTTATTATTGATAGATTATGATAGATTATGATACCATATAACTTATTTAATTAAAGGATTTATGGTCATTTTATATATGGACATTCTATTAATTTTTTATTGTTGATGTATTCACATTTCATATTATTTTATTTAAAAATGAATATATATGTTATGTTTCACCCAATTCATATGAAGAATGAATTATAAAATTAAATAGATGTTAGTAGCCCTCTACAACACTTAAATTTATTTCTAAGTGTCATGATACATTCTATTTTGAGTATTGGTTGACGTCTTACTCGTTTATGTTGAACTGGTTGAATACTAGATAGGATGTTATGATGTTTCACATTAAACATTACCTCATTATGATATTGGTAATTGATAATACATTTGATTATTATAATTTTATAATATCGACGGTTAATATTCTTTCTCGTGCAGTTATTTATTTCATTATTTAATTAGTTTTTACCCCTTCCGTATTATTCTTGTGATTTTATTTTAATGGAATGTGTTTTTATTTCACCAAGCCTTATTATTTATGTTTTTAAATCTTGAATTTTATTTACTACCTATATTGATAATATTACCTCACACATTTCTTATGTTTTTCACATAATATGTGATTATGTGTATTGTGAATGTATTTTAGGGATAATCAAGAGGTGTATGGGTGTTTAGATTGGAGTTTCTATGTTGTTTTCCTTTTCAAGTTGTAATATAAAACTTATGTTTATATCTAATATTCCAAATCATCTATAGTATTTAGTCATATGGGTTATGATATTTTTTACATAGAAATAATCTAATAAAATAAGACACTATCTCCTCCAAATTGGGGTTGAGGTCTTTACAATTGGTGTAACGTCCCAATTATGTGAGTGGCCCAGAGGTGCCCATACCTGGTTGGTCCCACGACCTCAAGTGCATTTCCTTGAACACCAAAGGATACCGACTAGAAACGAGGGCCTTGGTTGTGATAGTGGGGAAACTATTCTCTAATTGGAAGAGTAACACATCGGAAGTAAAACAGATATACGATAGAAAAAGTAGTAGAAGCATTCAATAGGTTAACAGAGAAATGCTGAAGTAATAAAAACATAGCACATTAAAATATATCTAAGGCATGATACATATGTCTAGTAAAGCATCCAAACAAGTCACAATGCAAGATACTATACTAAACTAAAGCACAAATAAAAGTAAGTAGACAGGTCCATAGCATTGCAAGCTTCAGCTCGGTCCCATGCTCCCCAGCTCCATAGCAATCAAGTACCTGAAGTAGAAGGGTGCTTTCCCTCATCAGGACCTACAACAATATAATCTATTTGAGCCCAAAAGCATGAACCAAACTGGATGTGATATGATTACCAGTGGGAAACCACCCAAATATCTGGACCTAATAGTTAGTGAATATATATGGAAGATAATAAAAAATGAACCAGTAAACAAGGATGTACACATAATAAAAATCCTTCAAAGTCAAGTGCATTCATTTTCATATATAAAGTATGTTGGTAAATAAAATCAGGTAACCCTCATGGAATTACTCATAGACTAATCCCTCTGGATCAACCAAACAATCACAAGAAACCCTCTGAGAAGTACACATAGTCTAACCGCCCTGGTTCAGCTTTAACACAGACTCTCTGAGGAAGCACTCACCGTCAATTCCCCCTATAGTATTGTATTGGTAACTAATAGACACTCTGAGGAAGAACTCAATGTCTAATTCCCCTTATGTCCCACATCTAGGAACTACAGATATTCAAAGGGAGATCTTAAGTCCATCCCCCACATTGTCTCACAATGTAATAGTAAAACAAACACTCTAGAGAAGCCCTCAACATCCATTCTCTATATGGTATACTACACAAGGTTCTCACGACCATATGTAAGTCAAATGATAAAAAAATATATGTGGCATCCATAGAAAACAACATGATCTACTTGGATAAACAATCTACAACATATCATAAAATGTTAGAAAATAATCACTCCATCTTAAAAAGACTAGGCATGGGAAGCAAAGAAGCAGCCTAATATGCATAGCACAACCAAGCGATCAAAAAATAGGATAACCTAGGAAAAACATCCATAAAATGGAAAAGTTAAACCTATTCACAACAATTAACCACTATCCAAACAAACAAGGCAAATCAGGTAATAACAGGGCTTAAACCATAAACAAGTAATACCCCGTTCTTGGGTTTTTGGAACTTTTGCAGATAAAATTAAAATACTATCTATAGAAACTCACAATCCCCCCAACTCGACACTGTGAAATCGATAAATGTGATACTCGGGACATGAATCACCGTATAATTCTATAGATATACAAAAACACTTAATAAGTTCAACTGATTATATCTTGCGGAAGAGGGGAAATCAGGAAATGATGTTCAATATGAAAGGAGAACTCAACAATGTGATTCCAACGCAATCGATGAAAATCGATTAGGAGAATGGATAGCGAGTCTAGTGATCAGAAAAGATCTGTGGCCATACAGACACTCTTGGATGAGATAGGTTGAGAAGAAGTGTGTTCTGTTCGTCAAACACGGACCTAATCTGTTTAATGAATAAAATTAAAGTACACATTTTGTTCTTTAAAATTACAGGGCATGTACTTGCCTTCTCTAGCCCTCGCTTTAGGAAATATCCAGGTCACCACATTTGACAATGTATTTGGCTTATACTCGACCAGTACATAGTCACCCACAGCAACCGAGTACGTGGAGTGTACTCTTGATTTTTTCAGAAACTCTTATTTTTCCTCAAATACAACCATAAAAGTAAAAGAAACATGAAAAGAAGATCTGGGATCTTACAAACATCCCCCATAATAAAATCCATCTTTGAATTTCACTATCAAGGCGGCGTAGAAGAAGAAACCTTCAAAATATCAGGCCACTGTGATTGTACATCGGCCTCCCTCTTCCATGTCTCATCCTATACTTTTCTATGATGCTATAGCATTCGTACTAGAGGAATAGACCGGCCACATAGAACCTCTGTACATCGTTCAAAAATACAGATAGGATGCCTCTCGAAGGATGCATCCAACTATTACTCAACCTCCTCGGGATGTAATACATTAGACTGGTCAAAGAAGTAATGTCAAAGCTAAGAAACATGGAAGGAATCAAGCATAGCTCAGTACCTCTGAGATAACTGAAACTGATAAGAAACCAAACCGATTCTCTCTAACACTTCAACGGTCTAACGTACCTCGGGGAAATCTTACCCTATCTCTTGATCCTCTGATATCCCATCCTCGGTGTAACCTGTAGAAAAGTATGATCTTGGACCTCAAACTCCATAGGTCATCTCTATCGATCAGCATAAGATTTATCTCCTGACTATGCACTAGATATCCTCTTCTAAATCAACATTGACTACTTTGTGGTCCTCTGGAAAAGATGAGGTCTAATTATAGATGCATCTCCTACCTCTCGACAATATAAGGGTGATCATCATGGCCTACCTTACAAAGCATCGTAAGGTTCCATCTTAATAGTACCTTGTAAACTATGATTGCAGGAAAACTCCACAATAGTTATGTGGTTCTCCCATTAACCTCCAAAATCTAGGATGCATGCTCAAAGAATTTCTTCAAGGACCTGAATCGTATACTCAGACTGGCCATCTGTATGGGAGTGTTAAGCAGTACTCAGAAGTATATGTTTTCCAAAATCCTTCTGAAGTCCCTTCCAGACTCGAGATGTAAAACGAGCTTCCCAGTCTGAAACAACGGATTGTAGAAATCCATGAAAACACACAATCTCTCGGATGTACAACCTTCCCAAATCATCAACTATGAAGGTCTCTTTAATTGAAAAGAATTGGGAAACTGTTGTGACTCTAACAATGAAAAACAATACTTCATCATTACCTCGAGGTTTCCTCGGAAAACCTATCACGAATTCCATCACAACATCATTCCACCTCCACTTGGTAACAGGTAACTGCTAAAAAATCCCTGATGGTCTCTGATGTTCCGCCTTCACATATTGACAGGTGGAACATATCATGACCAACCCAACAACATCCCTATTCATACTTGGCCACAAATATTGATAGTTTTGATCATGATACATTTCCGTGACACCAGGATGAACTGCCCAAACTAAGGAATAAAAGTCTTACATCATCTCATCACGTATGTCTTCTAGAACCCACACGCGTCCATGAAAATGAAAGATCTCATCCTCACCTACTGTCCATCTAGGAATATGGTCCTCTCCTGAAACACTCTCTCGTAGTACTCGGACATAAAAACATGATAATTGTCTCGTTCTCACTCGATCAAGTAGAGTAGAGGTAATAGCCACAAAATAATGATCTTTCTTCCTATGAATGTCGTGCACCACCAAAATTATCTTAGAGAATAGATCCATAAGCTGTAACTCACTCATGGACTCATAAACTGCCAGTATTTGTGTCCTTTTTAATGCATCAGACACAGCGTTGCCCTTCACAAGAGTTTAGGCATGCTCAAGGTCAAATTACTAAAGTTAAACATGCCACCATTATTATCTCAAATTTAGATCATGCTGAGTGAAGTTATACATGAGACTCTTGTGGTCAGTGAGAACCAATAAATTCCCTCCTAGAAGACAATGTCTCCAACATCATAAATCATGAACAATTGTAGCCAGCATGAGATCGTGTGTCAGGTAGTTCCTCATTATGGCATTAACTGTCGAGACCCCTATGAAATGACTCCTTCTCCTTGCATAAGCACTGCTCCCAACCAGATACCTAATGCATCATAGTAAAAAGTATAGCTCTTTTTTGTCTCAAGAAAAACTAGTATCGGGGCTAAAGACAACCTACCCTTCAGATCTTGAAAGGCTGACTCACAAGAATATGACATCAAATACTTTTCTCCCTTCTTATTCAGGCATTTAACTGGTGTTTCTAAGCCTAGAAAGTCTTGTATGAAATGTTTTTAGTACCCATTCAGCCCTAAAACACTTCATACCTCAAAGAGGTTCTTTGGATGCTTCTTGGAAACTACTGCTCTCACTTTCTTTGGGTCTACTGATACTTCTTTTCTATGAAATAACATTACCCATGATGTGAATTGGGTCCATCCAAAAGTGTCAGTTTGAGAACTTAACATATAACTGATGCCCTCTTAGTGTAATCAAAATAATCTCAATATGGATATAATGGTCTTGTAGAGTGTGATAGTACACCAAGATATGGTCCATGAAGACTACCATAAAAGAATCCATGTATGGATGGAACACTCGTTTCATCAGTATCGTGAAAACTGCAGGCGCATTCGTGAGACCGAACAACATAACCACTTACTCATATAGACCAAACCTACTCTGAAAGGATTTAAGAATTTCATCTGATGTTCTAACAAGAAACTGATGATAAACAGATCTAATGTCAATATTCAAGAACACACGGGATCCTTGAAGCTGATCAAAGAGATCATCAATCCTTGGTAAGGGATATCGGTTCTTGAACATCAATATGTTCAACATCCGATAATCAAGGAAAAGTCTAAGGGAATCTTCCAACTTCTTCAAAAATAGGATAGGCGAACCCCAAGAAGATGTACTAGGTTGGATGAAACCATTTTCCTACAACTCCTCCAACTGATTCTTGATCTTCGGAAAATATAGAGTGTCCATATTATAATGAATAATATACATAGGTTCCGCTCCTGGGATGAGCTCAATAAAAAATTCCACCTCTCACTCTGGAGGAAAACTAAAAAATTATTTTGGAAAGGCATCCCTAAAATGATCCCCCATTGGGCGGAAGTCCATCTGTGATGTCCCCTGGTCATCCAGATACAAACTAGAAAACTGGGTTGTAACTCATCCCCACCCATTATTCTAATGTCTCGCTCTACTTAATAGACATCCCATTCACCCTTATGAAGAAACAATCCTCCCTTCGGTGATATAAAACTCACCCTACGACGATAGAAATCAACAACAACCTAGAAGAGAACTAACCAATCTAAACTAAGAATGACATCCTAACATGTCATATCTTGGACATAAAGGTCCCATATGAAGTGAAACCCACCAACCTATAGAGGGAACACTTTGCATTGATGGAAATTATCCATTATTGTCCCCAAAAGTCTTTAAAGTGTCAAGATATCAGCAAAAAAAATATACAGAGCCTAAGGCTCTCTGTCACGACCCACCCCCTGGGGCAGAAGCCGTGACTACCGCAAGTCTGCCTTCCATAATCCCGGGGCTGGCGACTAGAACCGAAGGCGTATTCCCTATAACTGGGAATTCATTCCCTCAATATCTTGTAAACACACTAAACCAAGCACACAACAATATTGAAACACAAATAAACATTATAACAAAAATATTGTTGAAACTGAAAAATGGGTCCGAAATACAAGCCGAATATTAGAGATACAAGTACAACTTAATTACAATACAACCTAAGAAAAAGAAAAATAACTAGTGGGTCATCCTCTGGGGTTCCCACTTGAAGGGCAGGTAAATATCACATCCCCAGCACTCTACGTACCTCTGCCTTCTATGTGTACCGTCATGTTGTATGGTCCACCACCGGGAACCATCCAGTCCTGGTACCCTCATCCTTAATCTGCACTATTTGTCATCTGCACCAAACACAATAAGGTGCGGGCATAGCCCATGTAGGTCTGAGTATAACGATACTCAGTAGGAACCCCGATACCATCAAGGTCCCACAAAATCCACAAAAGATAAAACACAAAGCATGAAGTCAACTGTTAGCCCTACTTAGGTATATTCCCATACATATACCTATGTTATAAAGTATACCCATCTCAATCATGAAGAAACACAGGGTCCTACCCAAAATCCCAAAGTTCAACTATTCCACAAAGGATGGAAAACAACAAAGGCAAGTGCCACATAGGTACACCACACAATAGAATACCACTAAGGTATTACCAGAAAATAATGTACCACACAAGTACAAAATCATCTCACAGCAGGTATAACTTATGTAAAGTAGTAGAGATGACTAGATGTAACTACGGAATCATATTACTCTGTAAAGAGGAAGACCCACATAAGATCCCTCAGGGATGACCCACACAGTATCACTCGGTGATGACCCACTAAACATCGCTAGATGCTGACCCACATAGGATCGCAAGGAGCTCACCCACACAGGATCGCTAGGTGTTTCCCCACATAGGATCTCTAGGACCTGAACCATAGCGGATCGCTAGGTGGTGACCCACATAGGATCGCTAGGAGCTGACCCACACAGGATCACTAGGTGCTGACCCACAGAGGATCTCTAGGAGCTTACCCAAAAAAGATTTCTAGGTGCTGAACAACATAGGATCTCTAGCTGGTGACCCACATCGGATCACTCTTCATTCTTCTCATCACATCCAGCTACTGGGTTCCCACACTAAGCTTGATCGTCTCTGAGAGGATCTGCTTCACAAGTCACTGGTCGAAACTCCAACTTATATGAAGTCCCATGATAAATTATCCCAAAGGACTAGCATGTCAATGGGGTCTCAACGCAACAAACGACATATCATTCGGACGCACAGTCTGTGAGTTATTAGCCTTTTTGTCCCAAGCCCCTGTTGGATTCGTGTCTGATCCAATCCAACCATTCCCCAACATTATCAAAAACTCTAGTGGGTTATATCAAAGGGACCACCTCGCTCCAAGGTTTCCAGTGATGCTACTGGTTCATCAAATGGATATTTGGTGCCAATGTTATAACCCAAGTAAAGGGTAGGGTTGTATCTAGTCCGGGTCTGGTCCGACTCGTTCAGACCGACCCTACCTATCCCAGACTGACCCGCTGGGAGGCCCGACCTGTTGGGTCTAGTATGGTAGGCCGCAAGTGCCGTGAGGCCGTGTGGCTGTCGCGAGGGAATGGGGAGGCTCAGCTGCATGGGTGTGCCGCTTGGGAACGGTGTGGCTCGGCCACGAGGATGTTGCGAGGGCACGGGGCGGCTCACCCAGGAGGGTGTCAGGAGGGCGCAGAGCTACCCGGATGTGGGGGTTACGTGAGGGCATGGAGAGGATTGGTTGTAGGGGGTGACGCGAGGGTGTGGGGAGGCTCGGCCGTGGGGTGTGTCATGTGGGCACGAGCCCGCAGGGCGGCCCGGCCAGAGCAGCTCGACCGGGAGGGCGGAGGCCCCAGATACCACAGGGTGGCTCGGCGGGGGTGGTGCGGCCGTGGGGCAGCGGGGCGCCATGCCTTAGTCGGTGGTTATCGAGTTCCACTAGTGACAACCATCGGCACCGGTCGTCATCACCAAAGTCACCATTTTTCATTACGAAGGATAAACCATTCAAGATGAATGATAGAGGGGTCAGTCCTTGTTTGTTTGGCCCGTATCATCTTCATTTGAGCGGTAGCAAGAGGCTCAACAAGAACAATAATATCAAGAATATGTAAAAGAAATAAGTCAACACCCTCCTTACAACCCTCATCAATCACTATTCACAATCCTTCAAAATAATTAGAAGAGGAAAACATGTGAAGTGATAATCATATAAAAGTAAACCCTTACCTCGTTCATTTGATTCGTTTAAGATTTCCCTTGGAGAGGAATATGATGTCGTTGGGAATAGGCCGACATTGGTGACATAGGTATTTCCTCAATTGTCGGTTCATTGATGTTGAAGATGTTCCTCATCAACAAATGTCTAGTGAAAGAAGTTGGAGTCAAAGTCGGCATTCTTAGTTGGCGTTCTTCATTACAGAGATTTCTCCCATGTCTCCTTCCTTTAAATTCCACCAAAAATGCCATGTATCCAACATAATATATTATTTTTTCAATTTAATTCATTGGAAAAAATATCCACAAGGATTAATTAATTTACATAGTTGGCCTAATAAATATTAGAGGAGTTGAAGAGGCTCTCCCACATTTAATAAGAATTTTAATGTTTCTCCCATTAAATAGACGTTCAAGGGGTTTTATGCTCGGGTGGTCACCACCACCAAAACCCCTCACGGGAGGTTTTGTTTAGGTGGTCTCCACCTATGAAACATACACATGGTAGTTTCAAAATAAAAATAAAAATAAAATGTTACACCATTTTATTTTATTTTTATTCATTCACAAATAAGTTAAAAACTAACATCCACCCTCGTACTACAACGGTCGGGTTGAAGGTCTCCTTATGCAAATACTAGTGCTATGAGTTCAATGGTGTCCTCGGATTTCAATTCTGAGAACTGTTTCAAAAGTTACAGAAACTCGCTCACATGTTTATTGAACATACCCTAAAAAAATAAGAAATTCATTCCGGGAACACCGGGCCTCAGAATGACGCACCTTAAATTTTCGCGGACTCATAAAATTCCCATTTAATAAAAAAAAATACATGGAAATTATGGGTCATTATAGTCTCCCAACCTTAGGGGTTTACATCCCCATAAGACACAACTCAAAACTAGGAAAACAAGTGGGGGTACTGAGTAAGAATCTGAGCCTTCCGATCTAATATGCTCTCTTGGTGGTTCCCCTACTGCCAACGAATGACCACCATAGGTATAGACCGCCCACAAAGGAACCACTCATATCAATCATCAATCTCCACTAGAACCTCCATAAAAGTAACCCCATCTTCGACGTCTAGATCTCTGTGGTCGATGAAATGGGAAGGGTCGTTCACATATCTCCTCAGATGGGATACGCGGAAGACGTCGTGAAGCCGATGCAACTGAGGTTGAAGAGCTAAGCCGTAATCCACCTCACCAACTCTGCTGAGGACCTAGAAAGGTTAGATGAACCTCGGAGATAACTTTCCACCTCTGCTAAATCTCTGTAAACCTCGTCGAGGTGAGACCCATAAAGAGACGTGGTCACCATTCTTGAACTCTAGAGTTCTTCATCTCTTGTCATCATAAGGCTTTGGCCTTCTATGTGCAGTCTTCATCTGATCCTGGATGATCTACAATTTCTCGGTGGTAGCTTGTACCATCTCTGGCCCCACTAGTGAGGACTCCCAATTGTCAGTCCATCACAAAGGTGATATGGAAGGTCGGCCATACAATGCCTTGAAAGGTGCCATCCCAATGGTGGAGTGATGGTTTTTGTTGTATGAAATCGAATCCAAAGGAATTTGATTTTCCTAGTTATGAACGAAGTCAAGAACACAAGCATGCAGCATGTCATCATGGGTCAGAATGGTCCGCTCAGTCTAGCCATCCATCTAAGGATGGAAGGTGGTGCTCAAATGAAGTTGCGTCCTGAAAGCTTCCTACAACCCCTTCCATAGTAAGGAAATAAAATGCACATCACGATCGGAGACAATTATTGAGGGTACTACATGTAGCCACACAATCTCTTGCATATAGAGGCATCACATGCTCTCTATTGAAACCTTCTCTCTGATCGATAAAAAGTGGGCTGACTTTTTGAGTCATTCAACGATCACCCAGATCGAGTCATGACCTCTGGACGTACATGGAAGTCTTGTCACAAAGTCCATGGATATCTCATCCTACTACCACTCTAGGACCTCTAATGTCTAAACCATGTCTATTGGTACCTGATGCTCCATCTCCACTTGCAGAAAAGTGAGGCATCGAGATACAAACTCTATAACTGATTTCCTCATTCCCGGCCACCAGTGCTATCATCAGAGATCTTGGTATATCATCACCACTCAAGGATATACCGCTAGAGGGGATGTGTGGAACTCCCTCAACACTTCCTCCCAAAGAAACACCGGTCCCATGGTATATCTTTAAATTAGGATGATGTGCTCCCCACCTTCAGAAAATTGATCAGGTGAATATCCTATGGATATCTAAGCATGTCTTGTCTCAGAGTTAGCGTCCCCATGCTGTGCTGACTTGACTCGCTGAAGATGAAGGGGAGTGACTATAAGAGACCGAATAAAAGATGCTCTATCCTAATCCAGAAAGGATATCTGCAATGTGGACAGCTACTTCGTTACCTCGCCTAGAAGCTGTCTACCTGACCGCCTACTGAGTGCATCTGCAACAATGTTCCCCTTCCCAAGAGTATATACTATCTCAAAGTCATAGTCCTAGAGGAACTCAAGCCCATGTAGTTTTCTTAGGTTTAGGCCTTTCTGAGAGAATATATACCTGAGACCCTTATGATCAGAGTAGACTATAAAATGATCACCCATCAAGTCATGTCGCTACATATTCAAGGTGAAGACCACTACTTCTAATTCCATGTCATGTGTAGCGTAGTTCTGCTCGTGCTTCCTCAGGTGTCATGAACCCTAAGTGATAACTTCTCACTCTTGAATTAGGGAACATCCAAGTCTGGTCCCTAATGTGTCGTAGTATAGTACATACCATACGCCCTCCTCTAGAAACCTCAAGATGGGGGAAATAGTCAGCCTCTACCTCAGCTCCTAAAAATTATGCTGGAAACTCTCCAACCACATGAAAGGTTTCCCATTCTTCATCAACACTGATAGTGGTTCTGCAAATCTAGAGAAATCTAGCACAAATCTCCAGTAGTATCCAGCCAAACCCAGGAAACTCCATACCTCTGTCACACTCCTGGGTGGCTCCCAGAAAAGTACCGCCTCAATGTTCACTGGATCCACTACATCTCCAACCTCCGATATGACATGCCCCAGAAAGTGAACCTTTCGGATCCAGAACTAGCAGTTATAGAGCTTACCATAAAGCTGGTGCTCTCGGAGTGTGTCTAGTACTACCTATAAATGATAGGAATGCTCCTCCTTAGTAATACATTATATCATAATGTCGTCGAAGAAGACTACTACAAAGCAATCAAGGTATGGCCGAAAAATCTTGTTCATGAGTCCCATGAACACTTATGGAGCATTGGTTACACCGAATGGTATAAACTAGAACTTGTAATGGTCATACCAACATCTGAAGGCCATCTCCTGCATATCCTTGCCTCGTACTCTAAGCTGGTGATAACTTGATCTCAGGTCTATCTTCGAGAGCCACTATTCTCCCTTCAGCTAATAAAAGAGATCTTAAATCCTTGAGAGTGGGTACTTGTTCTTCATGGTCACCTAATTCTGCTGCTGATAGTCGATACAAAGTCTCAAGCTCTCGTCTGACTTATTGGAGAACAAAATTAGGGATACCCAAGGAGAAACAATGTGCTGAATAATCCCTTTCCCCTGTAAGACCTCTAGTTGTACTCACATCTCACGAAGCACCACCGGAGCCATCCGATATGCTGGGGTAGATATCGGTGTCATCATGGGGTATAATTAAATGTAAAATTCCACCTATCTATGAGGAGTTTTACCAGAAACGTCATCAGGGAAGACATCCACGTATTGTTCCAACACTACTGGATAACTCGAACAGTCCACATCAACTGCTCCGGGGGCAAGGCTAGCCAACTGATGAGTTATCAACTGCACTCTCCTCCACGTACATCCTTCCATTGCTGCAAAGGATCCCTTCTCGTCGGGGAAAGTAAACCTAGTCCCATTAGTGTAGACACAGCACACTTTGTGCCTAATACAATCAATCTAAGCATGGACTGTAGATAATTATTCCTTACCCAAGATGATGTTGTAAGGCCTCGAAGCTGCTACTAGGAGATCCCAACCAAATATTTCTCCTCCTAGAGTAAGATTTCACTACCGGAACCCATGTGTAATCATCGAATCCACTTCCATAAGAGTATCTACTCGTAAGGATTGATCCAATGGCTCTGTCGGAATCTCCGAGCTTCGAACGAGGGCAGTGGAAATAAAATATGGACGGAAACCAGTCTTTATAAGTACTACAACTAAGGTAGAGTAGACAAAAATCGTACGTCGTATCATATCTGGAGTGTCATGATCATAGGACTCAAATGGCCGGTGTTGAGCTCACCCCTATCCTCCTTCTCAATGTGGTTGGGGTGGACCACATGGTGGTGGTGGAAGTAACATCTATAATTGTCGCCCACTGTCAGCTGAACAGCCAGATACTATTCTATGTCTGACTACTCAATGTGTACCTCATCAGTTGAACCTATGTATCTGCATGGGAAGTCCATTGACCATCTAATGATCAGCTGTAGGGAAGGTCAGATAGTCACGATCCATGTGACCCTACCTACCGCATGTGTAACACTCCCTGCTCCTTGTATGTCTGGCTCCAACTCAGGTGCCCCGTACAACCGAACCTGAGTCATGAAGTCGTCCACCTATAGGTCTTGTCTTCTTGGACATCTACATCATCTATCTACTGCCAGCTGTAGAAGACTATGCTACGTGCTGACTGGTGGTGGGTCTCGCTGCTAGTGAATGTTTAGCAAGGAAACTCTCCACTAAGAGGGCTTGCTCTAACACCCCAGCCTACGTCGGGATGCTGAGTGAGATCATCAAAGCCTTGAAATCACGTCAGATCCCATGCTCGAAGGTCCAAGCCTTGATGAATGGGTATTGCACAATATATATGGAGTATCATGAGAGGTCAGTGAACCTCGCTAGGTACTACGCCATATTAATGTTTCCCTATTGTAGATCAAGTGGTTTTTGAATTCACACTACATGAAGCGTCACTAGAACAAACTCTGCCCGAAACATTCTCTCGATGTCTGCCCAGAGAAGTGTCACCTCATCGTGAACCTGGAGCATAAAGATCCACCATATGCCTGCTACTGCATATAGAAGGTGGGAAACAAGGATCACCATGAGATCGGCTGGTGTCCCTTCCCATCGAATGACTCTCACTACATCCTCCAAACTATCCTCATCTACTTGTGGGTACATCTCTCCCCTGAACCTAGGTTGCCTCTCGCACTGGAACTCGTGCAATTCACACTATATGCATGCACTATCTAGTGCTGGAGCTGGTGGCATCAGTGGGTGAACAGGTAATGGTACTGCTGGTGCCTCTACTGGTGCCTCCATTGATGCCTCTACTGGAAGAGGGCCCTGCACCAAGGCCTCGTCGTTCGATGAGCTATTAGTGCGTAAAAATCTTGGAACACTAGCTGGCTGTCTGTGTGGAGGCATCCTGAAAAGAAATTGATGCGCCATGGTAAAAAAGTTATACCTGGTGATTTGACTCAAAGAGATCACAAAGAAAACTATTCAAAACACACACTCGATCATTGTTTTCGTGCACTGAGTCAGACATCAAATGGCAGGGTCCTGATGTATGGATACATCGACCGCCACACCAAACCTAGATTCCCTAAACTGATAAACACAGTCAATACACATAACAATTTTTCCATTAAAAATAAATATATGAGTCCTTGGTTCTATGTTATAACCATCTCCTCTTATGCCAATTTATCACGACTGTAACACCCCGAGCTTCCACGATACGCTTCTCATTCAATAATGCAATAGCTTGCATTGTACGCAACTTCGAGTTCTAAAACACCGCGACTAATCAAAGTAGCCGTTATGAATAGTAATAACCACTTTTTAAAATTATAGAAATTTTATATTTCAAAATGGACTTCATTTTTGAATTCGTAATATCGAAATTATCCTAAGTTGAAATTTTTGGAACTTTCTGAGAACTTCTAATTTTTTATGAATAGTGAAAAATACTTAAAAACAACTTTTTAAATAAAAATAATTTATAGTGAAAAATTATACTATTTAGTGGTTTTAAAGTATAATTAGAATATATTTTTACCATTTTATCCAATGGTGGTCATTAGAATTAATTTAACATTGAAATAGGACATAAACAATTGCCAATCTTTTGATATAAATTGTTTCTTAGAAACAAGCCATTTTTTGTAACAGCGGGAATTAATTATAAAACTAATTAATGAAACTTATATGTTTGGAATTTTGTAAAATAGACATCATTTTTGAATTCGGAATATCAATTATAGCTTAGGGTGAAATTTTTTCTTTGTTCTGAAAAACTTCAATTTTTGATGAATAGTTAAACCAAAAGTGGTAGTTAAATAACTGATTTTTCATTTAAATGAAATATTACCACTTCTGTGATTTGATTTTCAAATATCCGACATAAATGGTTATCATTAAGAAGTAAAATGTGGTTCAATGAGATTAAATTAAATTTTTGGTGAATAGTAACTTTTAAGTTCTTAATCGTGATTAGAGGTAATTAGTGTAGTTTAAGGTACAAATAATGTTTTAATAATATGAGACGAGTATGACACTTGTCCTACTACTCTTGGATGAGTCATGGCCGACCAAGACAACCCATGGTTAAACTTGGGGACTCCATGGATCCACTTTAGTTGGAGAATGACATTAATATATATTTATTTAATGTTAAAATTAAATTGACACAAACATGAGTCGTTTTACTAAAACAGTTTTTAAGTGGGGTTACACAAGTCCAAATTTTGACTATAAATATTAATTAGAAAGATAAAAAGATTTCCTACATCATAGTATTTTGTTTATAATTTTTAGACATTAAATAAATTAAATTATTTAAGACATCATTATGATGCAGTGATGACCTCATTATTTAACGATTTTAATAAAATGAAAAGATAATGTAAAATTCAAGGCCTACACTTGTCCAAAGACTATTGGATGGGTATATTTCGAACCCTTATCACCTTATACACGAATTATATAAGTGTGGGAACTTTATAATCCGAAAAGCATTGTGTAATAATGTAACATTTTAATCTTTCCAAAAAAGCCCCTCCTCTCCACTTATAAAAGGCCCCCACCTCTCCCACGTTATTCGCACCTTCAAGCCATTTGGCTCGGCCAAACTCTGCCCAAATACTCTTCCAACATCCCCCTATTACTCCTAGAAGCCTCACTTTGGGCAGAACTCTTCTCAAGGAAGCCTTTGGCTCAAATCAAAAAGAGTTACCCGATTTTGAGATAATGTTTTCTCTAATGTTGTTCTGTTTTATTTTTATTCTCCAACCCCCTAAACTCTTTTTATTCATTTCTTTTTTAACAACACCAGTATCCTCAATATACTAGGATGTTGTTATAAGAATGATTCGAGCTACACTTACACAAACCTACATCTAATGGTTATAGAATATACGGTTTCTGTGGATGGTGAATTTCTGCCTCACGAAATGATGATTGTTCAACACTCATATAACACCTTCAAAGTGGCCTTTAAGATGTCACTATATTTATATATGATATATAATGTGTTTATGTTTTACTTATTCTTCTGTATTTTTCATTTATGTCATACTTTATGATTTCCATTATGGGTAAAACGCGATAATTTCATTTTAGGAAGTGCGGACTACCGCCCCCTCAAAGTGATTTGAATCGTTAATGCCATATGTGGGATGTATAAAGGATGGAGTAAATGGTATTATACACTATATTATACTGGAATTATATTATACATTTATATCATTATGATTTCATTCCATTAAATATGAAATTGAAATGAAAGTAGAGTTCATGCGTACGTACGGCTTACCGTCTCCATGAACGGTGCATTTCATTTCTTACCTCTAAATGTTACGTAATATTATAAATGAATGTATATACTTGATATATAAGATATATATGCCATATAATCATGAATATAATTCTGGGGATAATGGATATTCTACCAAATAGACAACTTGTAATTATAAGAAATTTATTGTCGACTCAAGTACCAAAGATCGACAAAACGACTGTTATTAACTTAAATAATTACATAATGTTCACATCATTGTAATAAGTGATATAAAAAGGATAATGAAATTGAAAATGGTTCTTAATAAGGTATATATTAACTCTAGTTTATTATTCAGGAGGTTAAATAACGGTTGAGTCAAGTCAGACACGAGGTAAGGGAATTTCTTAACCCAACTTCCATTCCTTGGGTTAATCTCCTACTTTCAAATTATGTCATGATATTATTATTTCTTATTTTGTATTCATTATGTGTACCTATAGTGAATACACATAATAGATATATTTTATTTTAAAAATGATATTTTTATGGACTTCGTCTCAATCTCCTTTCATTGAGGCATATTTGGTTTTATACACAACTTTCTTTTATACGGTGTATAAACCCCTTTGACTTTTACGTTTATTCAAAAGGAATCTTTTTTATATGAGGCGTTTTACTAAACGACAAAAGGGAATGTTTTTCTTTCTGTACTTATGCGGCGACAACGACTTCTCCGTCGCCGTGACCATTATTTGAGTTTCGGCTTCCTCTACAAGCCATCATTTTTTTAATGAAAAATAAATACAATGTTTTAACTTTCTTTTATTTTATTGAAAATGTTTTTTAAATCGTTTTTATTATATCAATGTGTTGTATTTATATCTTGTGATTGAAATGTGGAAATGTTATGTTTCCATTATGCATGTTTTCTGTGATACGATTATGTTATGGTTTATGATATGTTTAAACCTATTCATATGAGGAATGCATTGGACTTAATAAGTGATGGGTGGAGCCCGCTATAACTCATCGATGCATCGGCAGGTCTCATGAGACAAACTAGTGTCTTGGGACGAGGCCTTGACAAAATATTATTTGTGGTCTTGGCACGAGGCCTTGACTACGTGGTTATGATAGTCTGGCATTATGCATTCCATCATTATGAAAGTGGTTATTGATATTGCATGTGATTATTTGACTAGTAGAATATCCATGTGAAGAAGTGAATGGCATTATCTCATTTTACTTTTGCCATATTATGTTGAAGTTCAAGTTTAAAAGGCTTTTGTTTTAGTTATACATTGCCTTAAATGTTAATGTTTATTTATGAAAGCTTCCGCTATATTGTTAACCTTACTGAGCATCCGAGCTCACCCCTTTCAATGTTTTAATATTTTCCAGGATGTGAAGAAGTATTTTATGAATGACCTGCAGGGATAGTCCGAAGAGGATAGAAGTGTGGACTATGGAGACTATGTTATTATAGTTTTTCACTTTGTGATGTAATTTAACATTTATGAATGTATCTAGTGTTTCCAAGGCTACTAAACTAATCGGTCTTTCGAGACTTTATCTTTTGTGATCATGCCAATGTTACGAAGTAATGCACCGGCTCTGGGTAGCTGGGGTCGGGGCGCTACAGTTGGTATCAGAGGCAGTTTAGTACTAACCTTGGAAGCTAGATTTAGATAAACTCTGATTAGAGCACATAGTCCAAAGATAGACTTTGAGGATTAGTATAGAAGAACTTCCTAGAATTTTTTTATTGTAGAGATTTTGTGAGTTTTCTGAGCAATACATCCCTGTCTGGATACGAGCAAGTAGAGGCGGCTCTGGCACAGATGTACCTAGGGGTAAAACCCGAAAACACCGCTTTGAGCTAGACTCGAACGGGAACTGGTGCACAACAACGGGACTTGCTGCACTCTTGGTTACGACACTCCCGGGGGATATGCTTTGGATAATTCTCATTTTCTTTATAAACCACTATGAAGGGTTATGAGTATATACTTCCTCAAAGAAAATATTTTTATGGATTATATCCATAAATAGTTCAATTTATTTTAAGTATCTTACAAGTATGGAATTATGTATTTTGATTTATAAACTAATATAGTTTATGCCATTGTTTAGAAATGGCGCCTAGTGGATGGAATGGAAACCATAACAATGCACACACTCCGTGTAGGGATTTCCCTCCTGCTCAAGATAATTATTTTGGATCTGGAGATACAAATGGTGCTGATAAACTTATTACCATACAGGGACAACTCACTCAGGTTATGAATAATAACCTTACTCGTATGGAGCACCCTGATCCGCAACGTGGAGGATCAATGTTATACCGCTTCATGAGGCAACAACCACCAACCTTCAATGGGAGTACAAATCCTATAGTAGCTGAGAAATGGATAAATTCCTTAGAGAAAATATTCCATGCCTTGGGGAGTAGTGAAAAGGAGAAGGTTGTCATGGCAGTTTACCGCCTCACTGGAGATGCTGATCAATGGCGGTCATTGATTCCAAACATGAAGGAAGATGATGAAGTATCAAATATGGAATGGAGGGAGTTCAAAGAGATTTTCTTAGAAAAATACTTTCCTCGTGACCATCGAGCAGATATGGAAAGTCAATTTCTGAGTCTGAGGCAGATGGAGGATGAGAATGTCGCAAAGTATGAGGCTAACTTTACAAGGTTAGCGAGGCATGCTGCCGATTATATACGTAACCCAAGGAGTAATATTGATCATTTATTTGATGGGATAAAACCATTTCTCCATCGATCTTTAGTATCACAATCCTTCTCATCATACGAAGATATTGTCTCGTGTGCTATCAAGACAGAAAAGGAATTATATAAGTCTTATGACAACAAAGTAAAGCAAGAGAAGAAGAGAACGGTGGAACAAGAGACAGATAAAGGGAAAAAGGGAAAGAAGGATTTTCCATTATGTGATAATTGTGGGAAGAATCACCCTGGTACTTGTCTAAAAGGAATGGGAGTTTGTTATAAATGTGGAGAAAAGGGTCACCAGGCTCGTGATTGCAAGGGAAAGAAAGAGACTATCAAAGTTGAATGCTATAATTGTAGAGAAATGGGTCATTATGCAAATGAATGTCCTAAGTGTTAGGGAAACTTACCTCAGAAAAGGCCAAGGGATCAAGGACAATCTTATGCTGTTACTACAGTTGAAGCAGAATAACTAATGTAATGGTGCTTTTGGACTCATGGATTATATTTTGGTTATTAGAATAATGTGATATATATATAAGGATTGTACTGCAGTACTTGTTGATTTCAGTACAGTTTTAATATGATGAAGGTAATTATATTTTTGGTATGTGACAATAAGAGAAACTTTACTTTGTTTGGGGAATCTGATAAATTCACTATGGAATTAAGAGACCTTTTAGAGAAAGTCTGGACAGAGGTATTTTGGATAACTATAATGGTTGGAGTGAATTAAGTTGATCTTTGGATAGTATTTTTTAAGGTTAAAAAATTTATGAAGATTATATTTGGAATATTATGATACTATAGTTTTAGGAAAAGGACAACCTGCAGGGTGGGGAATAACCCGTCGCGTCGGACAAAGCTACATGAATCGAACCCACAACCATAGTGCGACAAGCCTTTATTTCCGACCACTAGCCTACAGGAAGTCCCTGGTTATTACAAAATAGTTTTACTAATCTAAATGGTATGTGTTAACATTTGGAACCTTATACAATTAGGATAAATAGAATATTTTTGAGTTCCGTTACCATTTGGAGTAAAAGTTGGGTTTGTGGTAAAAATTTATTAACGAATGAAAGTATACATAACAAGTATGTATATTCCCTTACATTCTTAGTAAATCTCCTAAATAAATTCCTCAACATTATAAAAGGTATCTTAAAACAAAAATGTTGTCGGTTAACTTTTCCAACTGGGGATTCAATGACCGTTTAACCAATCACAAGTTTGTGATTTTCTTGTGGTTAAACTTTCTCCTAATCCTGTTTTCTATAACTCTCCATCAGTCCTTGATGGTTTGTTTCTCCTCCATATCCATATTTTCATAGAGTCCTAGAATAGGCTATATCGGGTGACCTTTGTACTTATCTTTCTTTCTTTTAATGTTATATATTTATTAACCTCATTTCCGATGTGGGTTTTCCATAATGGTATTTTCAATTTTCAACCTTTTATTTTCAAAGAAAAATTTCAAATTGCGAGGAGGAAATTTATTGAAGGAGGGGAGAATGTAACACCCCGAGCTTCCACGATACGCTTCTCCTTCAATAATGCAATAGCTTGCATTGTACACAACTTCGAGTTCTATAACACCGCGACTAATCAAAGTAGCTGTTATGAATAGTAATAACCACTTTTTAAAATTATAGAAATTTTATATTTCAAAATGGACTTCATTTTTGAATATGTAATATCGAAATTATCCTAAGTTGAATTTTTTGTAACTTTCTGAGAACTTCTACTTTTTATGAATAGTGAAAAATACTTAAAAACAACTTTTTAAATAAAAATAATTTATAGTGAAAAATTATACTATTTCGTGGTTTTAAAGTATAATTAGAATATATTTTTACCATTTTATCCAATTGTGGTCATTAGAATTAATTTAACATTGAAATCAGACATAAACAATTGCCAATCTTTTGATATAAATTGTTTCTTAGAAACAGATCATTTTTTTGTAACAGCGGGAATTAATTATAAAATTAATTAATGAAACTTATATGTTCGTAATTTTGTAAAATAGACATCATTTTTGAATTCAGAATATCATTTATAGCTTAGGGTGAAATTTTGGCTTTGTTCTGAAAAACTTAAATTTTTGATGAATAGTGAAACCACTAAGTGGTAGTTAAATAACTGATTTTTCATTTAAATGAAATATTACCACTTCTGTTATTTGATTTTCAAAAATCCGACATACATGGATGTCATTAAGAAGTAAAATGTGGTTCAATGAGATTAAAATAAATTTTTGGTGAATAGTAACTTTTAAGTTCTTAATCGCGATTAGAGGTAATTAGTGTAGTTTAATGTACAAATAATGTTTTAATAATATGAGATGAGCATGAAACTTGTCCTACTCCTATTTTATGAGTCATGGCCGACCAAGAAAACCCATGGGTCAACTTGGGGACCCCATGGAGCCACTTTAGTTGGAGAATGACATTAATATATATTTATTTAATGTTAAAATTAAATTGACACAAACATGAGTTGTTTTACTAAAACAGTTTTTAAGTGGGGTTACACAAGTCCAAATTTTGACTATAAATATTCATTAGAAACATAAAAATATTTCCTACATCATAGTATTTTTTTTATAATTTCTAGACATTACATAAAGTAAATTATTTATGACATCATTATGATGTAGTGATGACCTCATTATTTAACGATTTTAATAAAATGAAAAGATAATTTAAAATACAAGGCTTAAACTTGTCCAATGACTATTGGATGGGTAGATTTAGAACCCTTATCACTTTATCCACGAATTATATAATTGTGGGACCTTTAGAATCCGAAAATCATTGTGTAATAATGTAACATTTCAATCTTTCCAAAAAAGCCCCTCCTCTCCACTTATAAAAGGCCCCCACCTCTCCCACCTTATTCACACCTTCAAGCCATTTTGGATCGGCCAAAGTCTGCCCAAAAACTCTTCCAACATCCCCCTCTTTCTCCTAGAAGCCTCAATTTTGTTAGAACTCTTCTCAAGGAAGCCTTTGGCTCAAATCAAAAAGAGTTACCCGATTTTGAGGTAATGTTTTCTCTAATGTTGTTTTGTTTTATTTTTCTTCTCCAACCCCCTAAACTCTTTTTATTCATTTCTTTTGTAACAACACCAGTATCCTCAATATACTAGGATGTTTTTATAAGAATTATTCGAGCTACACTTACACACACCTACATCTAATGGTTAAAGAACATACGGTTTCTGTGGATGGCAAATTTCTGCCTCACGAAATGATGATTGTTCAACACTCATATAACACATTCAAAGGTGGCCATTAAGATGTCACTATATTTATATATGATATATAATGTGTTTATGTTTTACTTTTGCTTCTTTATTTCTCATTTATGGCATACATTATGATTTCCATTATGGGTAAAACGCGATAATTTCATTTTAGGAAGTGCGGACTACCGCCCCCTCAAAGTGATTTGAATAGTTAATGCCATATGTGGGATGTATAAAGGATGGAGTAAATGGTATTATACACTATATTATACTGGAATTATATTATACATTTATATCATTATTATTTCATTCCATTAAATATGAAATTGAAATGAAAGTAGCGTTCATGCGTACGTACAGCTTACCGTCTCCATGAACGGTGCATTTCATTTCTTACCTCTAAATGTTACGTAATATTATAAATGAATGTATATAAAGGATGTATAAGATATATATGACATCTAATCATGAATATAATTCTGGGGATAATGGATATTCTACCACATAGACAACTAGTAATTATAATAAGTTTATTGTCGACTGAAGTACCAAAGATCGACAAAACGACTGTTATTAACTTAAATAGTTACATAATGTTCATATCATTGTAATAAGTGATATAAAAAGGATAATTAAATTGAAAATGGTTCTTAATAAGGTATATATTAACTCTAGTTTATTATTCAGGAGGTTAAAGAACGGTTGAGTCAAGTCAGACACGAGGTAAGGGAATTTCTTAACCCAACTTCCATTCTTTGGGTTAATCTCCTACTTTCAAATTATGTCATGATATTATTATTTCTTATTTTGTATTCTTTATGTGTACCTATAGTGAAAACACATAATAGATATATTTTATTTTAAAAATGATCTTTTTAAGGACTTCGTCTCAATCTCCTTTGATTGAGGCATATTTGGTTTTATACACAACTTTCTTTTATACGGTGTATAAACCCCTTTGACATTTACGTTTATTCAAAAGGAATCTTTTTTATACGAAGCGTTTTACTAAACGACAAAAGGGAATGTTTTTCTTTCCGTACTTATGCGACGACAACGACTTATCTGCCACCGTGACCATTATTTGAGTTTCGGCTTCCTCAACAAGCCATCATTTTTTTAATGAAAAATAAATACAATGTTTTAACTTTCTTTTATTTTATTGAAAATGGTTTTGAAAGCGTTTTTATTATATCAATGTGTTGTATTTATATCTTGTGATTGAAATGTGGAAATGTTATGTTTCCTTTATGCATGTTTTATGTGATACTATTATGTTATGGTTTATGATATGTTTAAACCTATTCATATGAGTAATGCATTGGACTTAATAAGTGACGGGTGGAGCCTGCTATAGATCCTCGATGCATCGGCAGGTCTCATGAGACAAACTAGTGTCTTGGCACGAGGCCTTGACAAAATCTTATTTGTGGTCTTGGCACGAGGCCTTGACTACGTGGTTATGATAGTATGGCATTATGCATTCCATCATTATGAAAGTGGTTATTGATATTGCATGTGATTATTCGACCAGTAGAATATCCATGTGAAGAAGTGAATGGCATTATCTCATTTTACTTTTTCCATATTATGTTGAAGTTCAAGTTTAAAAGGCTTTTGTTTTAGTTATACATTGCCTTAAATGTTAATGCTTATTTATGAAATCTTCCGCTATATTGTTAACCTTACTGAGCATCCAAGCTCACCCCTTTCAATGTTTTAATATTTTCCAGGATGTGAAGAAGTATTTTATGACTGACCTGCAGGGATAGTCTGAAGAGGATAGAAGTGTGGACTATGGAGACTATGTTATTATAGTTTTTCGCTTTGTGATGTAATGTAACATTTATGAATGTATCTAGTGTTTCCAAGGCTACTAAACTAATCGGTCTTTCGAGACTTGATCTTTTCTGATCATGCCAATGTTATGAAGTAATGCACCGGCTCTGGGTAGCTGGGGTCGGGGGGCTACAACGACAAATCCCTCAGGGCCCATGTCGTGACTACCCCTTGCCCACCTTCCATAGGCCAGGGGCTGGCGACTAGCACTAAAGGCGTATTCCTTATATCTAGGAAGAAATTTCCTTTATATCCTGTAAACACACTCAACCAAGAACCCAACAAGATACGAACATAAATAAACTGTATAACAAAAAAAACTGCTGAAAGTAAAAAAGCGGCCGAAAATACATGCCCAACAGTAGAGATACAAGTACAACTGAAATACAATACAACTTAAGAAACATAAAAACAGCTACTAGGTTATCCTTTGGGGTTACCACCTGAAGGGTAGTTACATATCGCCTCCTCAGCACTCTACGTCCATCTGTCTCTTATGTGTACCATCATGTCGTAAGGTCCACCACCAGGCACCATCCCGTCCTGGTACCCTCCACTTTAGTCAGTGTTATTTGACACCTACACCGAACACAATAAGGTGCGGGCATGGCCCATGTCGGGGTGAGTAAGAAGATACTCAGTAGGGACCTCGAGACCCTCAAGGTCTTGCAAAATCAACAAAGGATAAACATCAAAGTATGAATTCAACTATCAACCCTAGTTAGGTATATTCCCATATATATACCTAAGTTATCATGTATACCCATCTCAATCAAAAGGAAACACAGGGTCCAACCCAAAAGCCCAAAGCTCAACTATTCCAAAAAGGATAGAAAACCACAATGAAAAGTACCACACAGGTAGGACACACAGAATAATACCACCAAGGTATTACCAAAAAGGAATGTAGCACATCGGTACAAAATCATCTCACACTAGGAATAACTTATGTACAGTAGTAGATATGACTAGATGTAACTACTAAGTCGTCTAACACTATAAAGAGGAAGACCCAAACATGATCGCTCGGTGTTGAACCACACAGGATCGTGCAGTTATGACCCACACATGATCGCTAGATGATGACTCACAAACGATCTCTAAGAGCTGACCCACACAGGATCACAAGGTCTTGACCCACATAGGATCACTATGAGCTGACCCATAGAGGATCGCTAGGTGCTGAACCATAGAGGTTCTCTAGGAGCTGACCCACATAGGATCTTTAGGTGTTGACCCACATAGGATCACTATGATATGACACACATAGGATCACTAGGGGCTGACCAACACAGGATTTGCACCTGCTAACCCATACATCATCTCTCATCATTATTTTTGTAGCTTCCAGCTACTGGGTTCCTGCACTAATCCTACTCGTCTCTAGGAGGATCCACACCACAAGTCACTGGTTGATACTACATCTACTAAAAAGTCTCAATAGGATTAATCCCAAATGACAGCTATGTCAAAGGGGACTCAATGTAATAGATGACACATTATTTGGATGCTCGGGCTGTGAGTTATTTGCCTTTTTGTTTTGAGGTCCTGATTGGATTCGTTCTCTATCCAACCCGACTATTCCCCAAATTTATCCAAAATTATAGTGAGGTATTCCAAAGGGTCGTATCTCTTTATGGTTTCTGGAAACACTGAAGGTTCGTCAAATGGATGTTCGGTGACACAATTATGGCCCACGTAATGTATAGGGTCGTATCTGGTCTGGCTCCGGTCTGACTCAGTTGGATTGACCCAGCCTAACCCAGCCTCGGTCGACCCAGTTTCGGTTGACCTGACCCAGCCTGTTGGGTCTGGCCCGGTAGGCCGGAGGGGCCGCAATACCAGAGGGGTGCCTTGAGGGTCCGGGGCAGCTTGACCGTAGCGGTGTGCCGCATGGGCATGGGGTGACTCGGCCATAGGGGTAACTCGAGGCAGCGGGGCGGCTCGGCCACAGTGGTGATGAAAGGGTGAGGGGCATCTCAGCCTTGGGGGGGTTCCATGAGGGCATGTGGAGACTCGGTCTCAGGGGGTGTTGCATGGGCATGAGGCCGAAGGGTGGCTCGACCGGGAGGGTGGAGGCCCCAGATGTCATGGGGTGGCTCGGCCAGGGGAAGTGGGGTAGCTTGGCTGAGGGGCGGCGCAGCGAGGCTGCAGGGTGACGATGGCCATGGATGGCAGAGTTTTGTGGTGCATGGAGGCCGCAGGGATACGAGGCGTCATTCCTTCATCAGCGGTTCTTGATTTCAATCGGTGCCAACCGCCGGCACTTGTCACCATCACCAAAGTTGCCTTCTTTCTTTGCAAAAGATACACCATTCAAGAAGAACGATGAAGGGGTCAGGAAATGTTTGTTTTTCCCACACCCTCCACATTAGAGCGGTAGTAAGTAGCTCAAAAAGAACAAGAATATCAAGAACATGTAAAGGAATTAATTCAACACCCTCCCTACATCCCTCATCAATCACTATTCCCAGTCCCGAAAAAGAATTAGAAGGGGAGAAAATGGGAAGTGATAATCATATAAAAGTAAACCCCTACCTCGTTTGATTGATTCATTGATGTTTTCCCCTAGGGAAGGAGAAAATTTCTTTTGGAATAGACAGACTTTGGTGAAGTCAGTGTTTCCTCGATCTTCAGTTTGTTGACGTTGAAGATGTTCCTCGTCAACGACTGTCCTGTAGAAGAAGTCAGAGTTTAATTCAGCATTCTTCACTGGCATTCTTCATTGGAGAACATTCTCCCAAGGCTCCTTTTCCCCAATTCCACCAAAAATTCCAAGCTTCCAACATAATAGATTATGTTTTTTACTTAGTTCATTGGAATTAGTTCAATAAAGATAAATTAATTAACTGAGTTGGCATAATAAATGTTGGAGGTGTTAAAGAGGCTCCCCCACATTTAATAAGAATTTTGAGGGTTTCTCCCATTAAAGGGGAGTTAAATGGGGTTTATACTCATGTTTTCCCCACCACAGAAACCTCTCAACGGAGGTTTAGTTTCGGAAGTCCCCACATTTGAAACATCCATAGGAGAGTTTAAAAAGTAAATAAAAATAAATTGTTACACTGATTTATTTTATTTTTATTCTATAACGAATAAGTGAAAGAAAAAAACATCCACCTTTGTCCTACTACGGTTGGGGTGAAGGTCTTCTTAAGTGAATATCAATGCTGTGAATTCAATGATGTTCTCATATTTCAATTCCAACCACCAGTTAAAAAGTTACAAAAACCCTCTAGCACATTTACTGAACGTAACTGAAAAAAAATTCAGAAATTCATTCCAGGTACACTGGGTCTCGGAATCACGTGCCGTCAATTTTCTCGAACTCGTAAAATTCTAATTTAATAAAAAAATTACATGGAAATTATGGGTATTTACACTCTCCATAACAACAAAAAATATAAGGATATGGGAATCCCTTATATAGAATAGAGAAGAAGCTAAAACTGAGGCAACTAGGATCGTACCTCGAACTGCAGAGGGTTTGGGATCCTACTCTTGCTGGGTCCGATCCATCGCAAAATTCTATCATGTATCGTGGCCCTGTGACCATGCCTGAACACCCTGATCTGATCCACCCTACTGTCGTTGAAAGCCTAGTGAATGGCTACCACGGCCCTCACATCCCCCTTAGCCTGAATGGCTGGAAGAACTCCAGTTCCCAAACTGGTCAGAAACTAGTGGTGCTGCTCCCAAACAACGAGTCGTAGAAGAACCCATGTCTTCAGCTAATGGTGATAAGATCTGACAGAAGCACTAAAGATGACCAATCTTTCCCCAAGATCGGCACTCTACTAGGTCTCTCGATCAATGTGGCCTTGTATTCCTACTCTTCCCGCACTGGTAGCACTTCACCTCGCTACCAGAAGATGTCTCTCGTCTCCTCAGATCTCCAGGCATATAATCCCTCCAGCACTTCCTATTGTCAGTAGGATAGATTCCAACTCCGGATGTCGAGCCACCCTCCCTCCCAACTCCTGAATCCCTCATATTTCTCTCCATGGTCATCGACTAGTTTACTATAAAAGAGACGAAATTATTCTTGAAGATGTTCACCTGATATCAGATGTCCAGCCTGAGACCATCCTCAAAATACCTTTTCATAAATAACTATTCACCTCATGGAATAGGCTTGATGTGCTTTAGCTCTATGAAGTGTGAATAATACTCCATAACAGAAAGAGTACCCAACTCCAGAATCATGAAGTATCAGGCTCAATCGACCCTCAATGTCTCTAGGTATAAGTATTCATAGAAGGCATGCTGTAACTCATTACATGCCATAACCTGCTGGCATCCCACTTATGAGATCACATTCCACCATATCCTGGAGGAATCCCAAAGCATATAAGTAGAGAGATTCACCCTCCTCTTTGGAGGCATCTCAAGATGGCAGAATATTGAAATCATGTCTTATAACCATGGCAGTACAGCATGAGGTCCTACTTCCCCTGTGAAATTGCGAAGATCCGTCTGCTGGAAAACCTGGATCCACTCTTCCATAGAAGGGGTAGGATACAGTACTCCTCGGACGGTCTGAATAAACCTCATAAATACATCTCATAATTATGCTTGAACACCTATTTCCAGAATAATAGTTGGTGCCCAAACTAGCATAACTGGAGGATCTGCTAGTTGACCCTGATCAACCATATCCAGTGTTTGATCACTACCCTATAACTACTAGAAAACCGGAGGACGTCTCAGTGGCTTGAATCTACAAGGTCAAGCACACACCTCAGATCAAGGTTAACAGGTACTGAAACATTGATGTGTAATAAGGGAATAAGAGAAATAAATAATTCCGGTTTTTTAAAACATGGATACAGGATTTGTTCCCTTTGGCCTTTACATGGGTGTGTACTTATTCCCACCCAGGTTATGTAACAACCCATACACATGATGTGTTGTCCTAATAAATGGCATGTAATTAAATATTCTTCCCCTATTCGAGTTCTTCTATACAGCTAAGCCACATGATTCACCTATAACTAGACTACACGACGTGTTAATGCGAGACACAACGTGTACAAGGAGAACTTCACCGACCCGTGTTGTTAATTGCACAACAGGTTACAGGACTGACTCTATACGACATGTTTTTTCCAAACACAGTGTGTACTAGAAGGATTTCACCGACTAGTATTTTTCGTTATACAGCCAGATACATGGGTTACACTACACAACATGTTCAAGTGTGACATGGCATTTATAACTTATGTTTTATCCATCCGTGTCGTTAGTCACACAGGTTCACACATGGTATTCACAACATGATGTGTACATCAAGAACATGGAATGTTCCAATAAGGATTTCCCAACCCTGTGTCTCTACCCACAAAGCCAGTGACATGGTTATAGACTACAAGGCATGTACATATAGTACACAGAGTGTACTTAATTATAATAGTTCCTTCTCGAAGAGGAAGACACATGGCATGTATTTATCATTACACGTCGTGTATTCTAGGTTCTTCTGAACAATAACCATCAGAAACTACTCCAGAAGCTATAAAAACACTGAGACGAACACTAAAATTCCAAATTATGATCTTTGAGGGTGCATACTCCCCGCGAATCATTGCTTGGAATGTTATACATGTCAGTTTCCTACATAATAGTGTAATGTTCCACCAAATTCCGACACATGAGGGCCCATAAAACCACAAGAACCAAAGTTTGGCATTCATTCAAATGAATCCTTAAACAATTAAATACCCCATCATAAGCTAGTATTCTATCAAGGAATCTATCACAACCGAATGCATATCAAACACAACATCTATCACAACAACATGAAATCACTAATTCACCCTAAATGGAATGGTAGGAATGAATGACATGTGATTTTTAAGAAGTTCCTATTTGATGCATGGGATGGCATAAAATCATCTCATCGGGTTGCAATAGAAACAAAACCACAACAATATCAATAATAAAATAACTAAAAATGTGAATCACCAAACCATGAAATCAAATCAACTGCAAAATTGAAAAACCAGAAAATTGCAATAACGAGGTAGATTGGATTTTCCCTATACATGGTTTAGCCACTAATGGGAACACCATATTACCAAGTAACTATTCCTTCTTATCCATGGATATAGGCTCTATATATTAAATCAATAAGAAAAGAAATCCTTTGATACAACATTTTAATGTCCCAGTTCCGGTAGCTGTCCAGAGGTGCCTCGTATCCGGTTGGTCACAAGGCCTTAAGTGCATTTCCTCAAATGCCAGAGGATGTCGACTAGTAGTGAGGTCCTTGAGTGTGATAGTTGGGAAATTATTCTTTAATTGGTAGAATAACATAGTAGAAGTAAAACAGACATATGATAGCAGAAGCAGTAAAGGCATGCAATAAGTAAACAGTGGAAGACTAAATTAATAACAACTGAGAACATAAAAATATATATGATGCATGATACATATGTTTAGGAAAGAATAAAAACAAGTCACATTACTGGAATACAATACTAAACCAATGTACAAAGAAAATTAAGTAAATGGATCCACTACCTTGCAATCATCATCATGGTCCCATGCTCCCCATCCCCACAACAATCAAGTACATGAAGTAGAAGGGTGCTTTCCCTTATCTAGACCTTCAACAATATAATCTTTTTGAGCCCAAATGCTTGACCTAAACAGGGTGTGAGACAAATTCTAGTAGGAAAACAACCAAATATCTATGATTAAAAGTCAGTAAAAATATATGGAAGGTAATAAAAAATGAAGTAGTAAAAAAAGAAGTACACATAGTAACAATTCTATAAATTCAAGTGAATTCATTTTCATATATCAAGTAACTACCTAAATATAAGCTGGTAAACCTCTTGGAAGTACTCAAATCCTAATCCCTATGGTCAATCAAACAAACATAAGAAACCCTATGGGAAGTACACACAGTCTATCCCCTTTGGTTCATCTTTATCACAGACTCTCTAAGGAAGCACTCCCTGTCAATTCCCCCTTTAGTCTCATATCGGTAAATAATAGTGACTCTGAAAAATCAATCAACATCCAATTACCCCTATGGTCCTCATCGAGGAAATAAATACTCTCTGAGGGGGCACTTAGGTCCAAACCCCTATGGTCTTGCAGCGTAACAGAAAAATAGACACTCTGGAGAAGCCCTCAACGTCCATTCATCCTATGGTCTACTACTCCATGTTCTCATGGCCCCGTGTAAGTCAGTCGGGCACAAAAGATATGTGATAGACAAAGTAAACCTCAATAAATACTTGGATAAACAATCTATATCTTATCATAGAATTTTAGATAATAATCACTTCATCCGAACAATACTAGGCATGGGATACAAAGAAGCAGCCTAATAGGAAGATCTAGTCCATACGGTCAAAAAACTATCTAACATGTAGAAAACATCCATATCATGGAAAATATTACCCTATTCACAAAAATTAACCTCTATCCCAACAAATAAGTCATATAAGGTAATAACAAGGATAAAATCGTAAACACACAATACACCGTTCATGGGTATTGGTCACTTTTTCATTTAAAATAAAAATACTATATTTGGAAAGGAAGAGACCACTTACCTCGGCATCGGGTAATTGATATTCGTGAACCTCAAGCCTCGAATCACCCTAGAATGCCGTAGCTCTAAAAAAATCATAATATTTCAAACTGAGGATATCTTTTGGAAGTGAAGAAATCAGGAGATGAAGTTCACGATGAAAGGATAACACACCGATGCAATTCCAACGCAATCAACAATGTTTGATTCAGAGAAAGGAACACGAGTCGAGGGCTCTGAGAAGATCCACAACCATACGGATTCTCCTGGATGAGATATGTAAAGAAGAAGTGTGTTATGTCTATCACATGCGACCCCAATCCATTTAAGGGAAAAAATAAAGTACATGGTGTGTTATTTTGAAGTAGACAACATGTACATTCCTTCTCCAGCCTCTGCTTTAGGCGGTCTTTATGTCACCACACATGGCCATGAACTTGGATACTACCCGACCAGTACACGATCACACACTACAACAGAGTACCCGGTGTGTAATTATAAATACATGGAGTGTACTCATAAATTTTTCAGAAACTCCTCTTTTTCCTTAAAGATAACTAGAAATGAAAAACATACCTGAAAAGAAGATCTGGGTTCTTACAATTGGTGTTTGAGAAATTTTAGCTGAAACCTTAGAAACATTATTTAGAATACATTGATTTGATTACAGACCCCTAAGATGGAATTTTAGGATAACAATATAAGAACATCTTATACTTTTGGTAAGTTAGAGATTGTGTGTGTATGCCTAGAAATAGATCTCTATCTAAAAACTACAAGTGGTCATAGTTCATGAACACATGTACCTAGGGGTAGAAACTCTATAAAGGTGCATCTAGGAAGATATAATGTAACCAGATGCCAGAAAATGGCACGTACTGTGCCACTAGTTTGACAGTCCAAGGGGATATTCATAGAATAATTTTTTTACATACAATTGTGAAGGATTTAAAAGAAAATATTTCCCTAAAACCGATTTTTATGATTATGAGATTATCTAGGCCTTAATATTTCAATTTATATAATGTTTTACTAGTTATGAATTATTAATTATGATTAATAATATAATTTCATGTATTAAAATATTTATAAATGGTGCCTAGTAGAAGGAATGGAAACTGTATCAATGCATGTGTTCTATGTAGGGATTTCCCTTCTATAAAAGATAATGTCATTAGAGGAGGAGCTCAACTACAGCAGATCAAATTTGGAATATAATGTGAAAACGTACTCAGGTTATGAATAATATGTTTACTCACATGGAGAAGCACAATCCAAAACACGGTGTAAAAATGTCACCAACCTTATGGTAAATAAATCTATCAGTCAATGGGGCTACAATACCATTTTAGCTGAGCAATGGATGAGTTCTATAAAGATAGTTCTCTCATTAGGATGTTATGAAAGAGAGTTGGTTTTTACGATGGTTTATCATCTATTAGAAGATTCAAAATAATGGTTTTCCATAATTTAAAAAACAAAAAAATGAGGAATAATTTGAAAATATGGAATGGAAGGAATTTTAATGATTTTTAATAGAATGATATTTCTCTCTTGAATTGTGACCAGATATGGATAGGAAATTTCTGTATATGATGTAAAAGGATGATGAAAATGTTGAAAAATTTTGAATTCATCATTACAAGGTTTGAAAGGCATGTTATATGTTACATTCATAATCCAAAAATCTCATTTGATACATTATTTAATGGGTTGTAACCATTCCTCCAAAGAGAACTAGTCTCCCAAAAAATATCAACTTATAAAGGTATAGTCTCATGTGTTTTCTAGTTTGAGAATGAATTCTTTAGGTCTTATGGATTTTATGTAATTCAAGAGAATAAGAGGAATGTTAAACAGTTGGGAATATGTAATAAAGAAAAGGTTATGATGGGAAGTGTTTTATTTACATTGTAAGACATATGTGGAAAGAAACAGCATAGAACATGCATATTGGGGAAGAAATTTTGTTACATGTTTAGAGAAATGGGCCACCATGCTGATATTATTGTATGGTAAATAAAGATGATACCAATGCTCAATTCTATAGTTGTAATGGTATGGGAAATTATTCAATTGATTTTCCTAATCCTCACGGAATCCTTCCCAGTAAAATTATAAGGGAAAATGGAAATGAATATGAAAAGACAACTGTGGAGGTGGATGATCCTAATGATGTGGTGGTAGGTACTTTATTCATATTAACAATCTTATCTATATGATTATTTCATTATGGATCATAAAATTCCATTATATCTTCCCGGATTTCTTTTAAATATTAAATATTTTTAATTGACTTTAATAAGGGAGTTCATAATAAGGAATCTTAGTGGAATCCTTATTAGAACAAAAATGTTCCAAGAAGTTCCTATTATAGCACATATTTGTTCCCTAATTTTTGATTTTATTCTCATACATATTGTCGCTTTTGATATAATTATTAGTATGGATTTGCAGTATGATTAAAATGAAATATCTATTGAAAATATATGGATATTATGATTTGTGATGATGTTATGGAATATTTAATCTATAGAAGGGATAATTTATCATCTAATTTATATTTGGATCCACCTTCAGTAGCACAAAAAAATTAAATTCATGTGGAATAATTTAAAATATCATCTTTGGATGAGGAATTAAATTTTAAACTCGATGATATAAGATTTGTATAAGAACACCTTGATGTATTTCTAGAGGATTTTCCTAGACATCCTATAGAGTGAGACTTTTAGTTTTCTATTGAGTAAATAATTGATGAAATACCCCTATTTATGAATCCATATAGAATGACTGTGACAAATTTAATATATATAAATAAACAACTAGAAGAATTGAGTGACATGTGATTTATACACCATAGGGTTCCACCTGGGGGAGTTATTTTATCTTTTTTATGATAAAATATGGATATATGAAGGTTTTCATTAACTATAGGTGGATCAATGTTGTGAAAATAATGAAGAAGTATCAGCTGACTCCCATTGATAACTCAGTTGATCCACTTCCAAGGGCTCAATATTTTTCAAAGATTGATTTTTGATATTGATTTCATAAATTATGTGTGAATAAGTTATATATTTGAAAAATTGAATTTTAAACCAGGTACATACATTATGAGTTTATAGTAATTACATTTTTATTGATTAATGAATACAATGTTTTTAGGGATATAATGAATAGGGTGTTCATGGAATAACATGATAATTTTTTCTGGTATTTATTAAAGATATCATGATATATTCTAAAATCTAGGACCATAAGAATTACTTGAGAATTGTTTTTGATACCATTATCATAAGTGGGTTATATATGAATATTATAAATTGTGAATTGTGTATTTAAATAGATTATTTTCTTGATAATATTTTATATAAATATAGAATTTCAGTTATTGCTGTGATGGAAAAGGCAGTTTAGGAATGGTCTATACCAATGTACATAATTGAGGAATGTAGATTCATTTGTACATCTAGTTACCATAAAAATTTCCTTCAGATTTTCCCCATTACTTTACCTATTAAAAAAAATTACTCTTAAATGGGTTATGTTCGAAAAGACAAAAAAGGTGATGAATATTTTTTAGAATTGAAGTGTAGATTAGTGAATTCTCCAATCATGAATCTAACATCAAGATATTGTAGATTTTCTATTGATAGTGATGCATCAAATAAATGAATTGGACATTGACTTATACATAATGAGATTGTTATTGCCTATGCATTATTGATGTTTAAAACACATGAATGGAACTATTGAACTTGTAATCTTGAGATAAAGGCTATAATATTTTCAATGAACATATCACGAAACTATATCTATAGAGTAATATATGAAGAATATATAGACCATAATATCATGAAATATATATTCTCATTGAAAGAACAAAATAAGAGTAAAAGGTGATGGTTAAACTACATGAGGATTATTATTTCTCAACACACTACCACCAAGGAAAGGAAAAAATGTACCAGATTCATTCAGTGTTAAGGATCACGGAGTTATAAAAAATTGGTCTGGAAAAGATCTATGTACATGAATTTGGGAATGATGGATTTGGAAATTATCAAGCAAGGTGAAACATAATTATTATTTAAATTGGTTTCCCACCTATAATTATTGGAAAAGATTAAAAACAATTCAGTATGAGGATGATAATTATCAATATAAAACTTTTAATGATGAGACTCCTGATAAAATCATTCATGTGAATGAAATTAATAATTTTCATAAGATGAATTTTTCCCGTATATACAAAAGATATAAAGGGAGTTCTTAGATGATGATCACAGCTCGAATGTTTATATACACCATGGTAGGACTAAGATATTTTTCAATTTGTGAAATTTTCCTGGTGGGATAATATGATGTGGGAAATTTGTTATTATATATAAAGATGTTTAATTTATCAACAGGTAAAGTTTGAATGATAACATCCTATAGGATTTATGCAAACTTTTCATATTCCAACTGGGAAATGGGATGCCATTAGTTTGTGTTTTTCACCTGATTACCAAAATATCAATGAAGAATGAGTAAATATGGATAATTGGTAATTTAATCAACAAATATGCACATTTACTCACTATAAGGTATAATTTTACAGAAGAGAGCCTTAAATGATGCTATATTAATAATGTTGTATGACTTCATGCTGAACTTATTTCAATTATTTATAACTGGGATCAATGATTTAGATTAAAATAATTGAAAATTATTAATAAATATTTGGATAATGAGATTTATTTGAGCACTGCATATCATCCTCAAATTGGATGGAAGTATGAATGGGCTATTGAATGATTATAATAAATGTTGATAAAATTTTTACTCGACTTTTAGGGTATGTGGGAATTGTATTTACAATTAGTATTTGTTTCATACCATACTAGATTACATTCAAGTATTCAAATGTCACAATATAAGGCATTGAATGGAAAGACATGTCGTTCAACAACTTTTTATAAAAAAGTTTATGAAAGGAAGATTGTATGACCAGAACATGGGGAGGAAAAAATATCAATGGTTTATACTATTTAATGAAATATTAATGTAGGAAAAAGTAAAAAAAAGTGAAATGTTGATAATCTAAGGAAGGATTTGGAATTTGAAGTGGGAGATTTGTTTTAATGAATTTACCCCCATGTAATGGTTTTATATGCTTTGGAATAAACTAAAAAACTGAGCCCTACGAACATTTGACATTTTTCAATATTTGGGAGAATTAGAATTTTTAATTATCATTTCACAACACCACCTAGCCTTTATAAATTACACTATGTGTTCCTCATATATTTTGTAACAAAATATATGCTAAACCCACCACATGTACTCAATTATAAAGGAATTTAATTAGATCCATATTATCTTAATTTGATGAGCCTATCAAAATTCTAGATACTAGAGATCATGTGATAAGGAATCAAATGACATTTATATTAATGTTTCTTTGTATAAATAATATAATTAAAGTGGAAACCTGGTAAATAGATGAATTTTTGATTAAAAACTATCCAAATATTTTTATGAGGTGAAAATTTGGGAATTTTGAAAATGAAATTTTTTGGAGAGGTGAGTGTAACACCCAATGACTTTATGTTATAACCGTTTTAAATTTTAATATATTAGATATCTTAGGATTCATGAAACACTATGTTTTAAAATATAACTTATTGTTGATGATATGTGATTTATTCATTTTGCTGTAGTCAATATTTTATTTACCTATGTATGTAATATAGAGTGCACACCCTAGGATCGGTCTTGAAGAGACTGATCACACAAAATGAATTTATATTATCACTATTTATAATATGAAGAATATAAAAATAACACAACTTATATAAATGGAGTATTTAAAATTAATTAAATAGAATATAAATTTTAGTTTATTTTAAGGGTTTTGTAATAAAATCTCAATCAAGAATTTCATCCCCTAAAGAAATTAAATATAATAGTCCATGGAATGTCTCTTGAAGTTGCTTCGATTTGATGTACAAGACTTTCACATTTGTTTTTGTTTATTTTCCCAAGAAGATAAATTAATGGATTTAATTAATAGTTTGAATACGAGTTATAAACTAATGTTAAATAAAAAATGAATTAGTTTAAAAAATAATATCAATTAAAATTGAGATGAAATCAGAATTAAAACAATAGTTGTGGATAATCTTCATCCTCTCACACACTCCCCCATTCCTTGTTCGGTAATATTTATTAATTGAATTTATATATTCCACATATTACCCCTAGATAAACATTAAAATTTAAATAGATATAATATAAAAAACTTAATATGATTTTACTTCACTCTTATATAAGTGATTAAATTATGTGAAGACTTCCAAAAAATCAATCATAATTGAAATCACTATGATCAATGACAAGACCTCACTAAAGAAATTTAAATAGTGAATGAAATTAATTTACATCCTAGATTGAATAAACATACAAAAAAATTTGGTGAAAATATATTTAATAAATAATACAACCACTTTAATTCAAAAATTACTGGTTCAAAAATTATATTAAACAATAAGATCAAAACTCAGAAGAGAGTGTTCAACAAGTGTCATTGTACACAACCACTTGGTTTTTAGCCTTGCATCAATTGAGAAGCCTCGATATTTACTATTATAGTATCAATTCATAACAACGTCATCAGGATATCAATTTGCATCATTCCATTACTCTCTTAAGACAACTTCCTTTGTGAAGGATATATTCTGAAAAGGGAGATGATGCACATTTTTATTGGTGAATGGGTGATGAATTCTTGATAAAAATATTTAATCTCAAATTGAAAACATTGATGACCCAATAAATTTAATAATATGTAATTTGTTTCTTAGAAAATGTTTTTTTATATATATCTTGAATTGGTCCTCAAAAATTAACACTGATTGGACTTGGTTAGAGGATGTTATGGACTAAATACTTAGAATGACTTTTTCTGGACAAGAAATCGAGAATTCTACCTCCAATGTATAACATCCAATTACTCCATTAATAAGTGAAAAACTAATACAAAATCATTTTATATGATATTCTAGGTGTACTATTTAAATTCCATTTATTATCACTTTAATTAGTGGTGTCTATCATCAAATATGCTTTATTTAAAGAGGTGGGGTCCATGTTGTCCTCTAGAACTATTGTTCAACTTGATTGTATTTTAGGGCCTAATTTATTTTGAATCAGATCTTGGTCTGAAAGAAAAATATTAAGGTAATAAATCAAGGAATCCATAAAAAATCGATCAGTAAATTTGAAAATAAATGACCAAAATACCCTTCTAATTAAAATCTATTAAAATATCAAAATTAAGAAATTTTCACTTTTTATCCAAAACACACTATAAATCCAAAATTGATACAAATAGTCCCATATTGTTAAATTGGTCAGGTTTAAATAATTTAAATGGACATAATTAATAGTGGGAATATTATATTTAGGAATACCCTCTTACTAAAATCATGTACTCTAGGAAAAGTGAGAACCAAAATTAAATCAGTGAAAATTAAAAAAATGTTAATGAAAATATCAAGTGAAAAATTAAGGATTAAATCATTTCAGGCCTCTATAATTGATTCAATTCCAAAATTGTCATTATTTTTTTTCATTACATTAACATTTCATTAATCACTTCATGCACAAGTAGTCTTACGTCAGATTTTTAGTTTTTGTTTTCAGAAATGAATTTTTATTTTGAGCAAAGATTTTCACATAGAATTAATTGAAAGGGTTACCATAGGATTGAAAATTTTCTAAATCTATACCTAATTGAGCCATATAATTTTATCCATAATGATGACTTAGAAAGTTTTTTTATGACGTTGAGGGTTTTTATGTTTTCAAATATGGAAAATTCTATTGTAGAAAGAGATGTCATGGCTATTTTGTGACGTAATATTGCATGATTTCAGTCTCTACTTAAGAATTGTATTCTCAAAATTCATCATGTCATAAATTCAATGACAAAATTTTCATATCATTTTTCATGGATATAAAACAACTTATCTATATCATTAGAAAGGGAACAAACCTTGCTTATAAATTTTTTATTTTATTTAGATCTAGAAAATCACATCTATTTTTTGGATCTTTATAAAGTAATTACCCCTTTTCCTTGAATGATATAGATTTTAACATCTTTTATTATTGTTCTTTCATCATCAAAAAAAACTCTTTAAAATAATAATTTATACTAAATATATCACTAAAGGAAGTATTACAAAAAAATGATATTCCCCAACACATAATATTTACTAAATTCAATAAATGAATATCAAGTGTGGGATAGAATTGGAAATTGGTCTGTAATTCAACCTTTTTATAGGAAATACATATCTATTAAGGGTGCAAGAAAGATCAAATGTATATAACAGGATAACATGAAAAAGGATCCATGCGAAAAAGGGTCTTCCAATCACAAACACACTACCTTCATTATTATGAAAAAACAACATTAATTATGAAAGGTTTTGGTTGAAAAAAGTCAAGATATTGTTAAAAAAGATTTATTTGGTTCACATAAGTGGTGGGTTGAATGTGAAGAATATGAAAAATGGTATAGAATACTCAATGGAATGTTATTTTTAAAACTAGACAACATTCAAGGAATTGAATTTTGAAGTAAATGGTTTTTTCGTTATTTTCCACAATTGTAATTGAGAAAAATGAACATTTCAACAATCATTTATATTATGTTCCATGAATGAAGTTGGATCTTCCCAATGATTTTTTTTAATTTTTTTTTGAATCTCTATATTTTTTTACAAAATAAATAAATAAAACATATAAAAGTTAAAAATATAAAAATTATACCATTCAAATGAAGATACTAAAACTTAAAAACACAAAAAATCAAATCTACCTAGCATGTTTCATCCTGCACAATTATATTGTGAAACATACTCATTATGAATAAAATTTATAAGATAATGAAATTCAGGAAATAATATATATAGTAACAAAAAAGTGAAAAGAAAAGACACAACCTGGATTCAATTGTAAACAGATTCATTAAGATGGATCTCCTCCCCTAGAAAATATTAAACATTCTATCTAAAAAGCATCAATCTATTCTCATTGATGGTTAATGGTGTCCCTTTTACTGGTTATTTTATCGGTATTGCACCAAAAGGAAAAAAGATAAGAAAAATGAACGGTCCAAACTATTTAGAATTAAATTTAGATGAGAATAATATTAATATTTTATCAAACATCAAGACATTTTCTCCATAGATTATGTTATTGTGGTGAATCATTCCATCATAAAATGATTTAGTTCTTTTTTTGTATAACCTGGATATTTCTTATGTAGTATTTTTGATCTCTTCTAGTTTCTGCAAACAAATGTTTCTTTGTACTTCAGTAGAAAACATATTCATGCGATGTGTTTCGACATCCAATGAACATTTTTTTTCTAAATCATCCAACATGTGAAAAGCTCTCCCATAGACAAATATAAATGTTTACATGCCTATTGGGTTTTTAATGAAAACTTGTAGGACCAACGTGAATCATTAGGTCTCAAATTGCAATACTTTCTATTTGGGTTCACAATTTTTTACATATTTTATTTTGTTTCACTGTTGGAAAACTGAAATATATCATTTGTTTAAGGTTGATTGGAAACAAAGAACCTATTATGAACACCATATTTCTTAAAAAGTGATTAAAATTCCATATTAAAAATGTTGGTTCCTTAATAAATAATGAGAAACATTGGAAATCAAAATCTAGAATTCAAATTTCCATTCAAAAATATGGACAAAATTTTTTCATTATAATTTATTTTAGGAATAGATTCTACCTATTTATATGCATAATAAATAACAATAAAGATGTAATGTTATCTTAATTAATTTTTAAAAGGACCCATGAAATCCATTCTCTTTATATCTGAGACATCACAGAAGAAAATATAACTTTTTTTCATCTATTTATTTTTAAAGTACTCCCTTGAAATAAAAAATATTCACAGGTTGAAAAAAATAGAAAAGGAAATATAAAAATGGTAAACCAATATAGATGATAATCAAACACCTTTATAGATGTTTTTTGTTTCCCAAAGTGTCCTCCACAACTTAATGTGTGAAAAAATAGTTAGGATGATTGAAAATAGTAATTTATAATTCTTCTCCTAATCATTTGATCACTTACAACATGTCATAAATAAGAATTATCCCAAATGTAATTATTTTAATCAACCACAATTTTAGCAATTTGTTTCATGGAAAACAGTTGAGAACTTCATCAGAATCCCAATAATTCACAGCATTTAAAATCCATTGTCTTTTAATTTCAAAAAAAAAACTTTTCATTATCTGTAAAAGACTATTTAATGGTTGGATAGATCTGGTGTTTTCCATTTAAAATATATAGTATATTTTTCAACTGATCAGTAACAAGGTTCTCAAATCCATTCATAACATTTATTTCTACATAAAACTCCTGTAATAGAAATATCAATTATAAATTTCTATGTTTTTTCATCATTTTTATTTATTAAAATTATTATTGTAGAATGGTCAATGAAAACAATCTCCTTGGAGCCCAGTAGTTAGCATCTAAATTTTTTTGAATGCAAATTGAAGAGCTAGTAGTTACTTCTATGTTATTCATTAGTTTTATTGGGCTACATTAAACGGTCTAGAGGCATAGGTAATAACATGATATTTTTTCCAACCATTTACTCCACACATATCCAAGATAAAATTCAAATGCATCAGTCAAGGATTAAAATGGAAATTCCCATGTCGGTAGTCAAAAAATGGGAGGGATTATCAGTTTTTGTTTTTTCTCCCAGAAGGATTGTTTTAAATTCTCATCAATGAAAAATCGGTCATCTTTTGGAAAAATATTTACAACGGGAGTGTAACCTTACAAAAAATTTATGATTATTTTTTAATATCTAGCTTGACCATGGAAGGATCTCACATATCTCACTATTTTTGATTATATAAATGAATAAACTACCTCAACATTGGATTGATCAACTTGAATTCCACCAAGGGGAACAACATGGCCATGGACAATAACATTACCCACCATGAAATGGAATTTTTCATAATAAAGAACAAGATTATTATTAATGAAATTTTCAAGAACATCAACCAAACTTTTCAAATAAATTGAAAATGATGATCCATAAACATTGAAGTCTTTTACAAAAACTTCCATTCATTTTTATAAATTTTTTTAGAATATTCTCAAGATGAACGATTGAAAATTTCCATGATCATTACAAAAACTGACGGGCTTCTTCTTATGTTCCATGTTACCAAAGGTTTATGTGAATATAGTTCTCTTTTGATCCTATAGTGAAATGTAGAATTGGAAAAAATGAGATTATCCATCAAGGAAACAATAGTGGGTTATCCTTGCTAGTATATTAAGGATGTTGTCAAGGATTGAAAATATGAAATGTTCATTCCCTTTAACAAAATTTAGTTTCCCATAATTAATGCACATTCCCCATTTATTTGTAAGCATAACAGGGACAAGATCACAAAATTATTTCCATGATATTATAAAAAAACATTTTTTGGAAACAACATGGATTGGACTGACCCATTTACTATGATTTTTGGGACAAATAATCTTGTAATACATCAAGATGGTGACTTATTACATGAAAACCTCCAAAACTATTGGGTTTATTCTTTTTTAAAATTGTCTAACTAGTTTATCCTTTTCCTCAAACAAAATTCTATGCATGAACACTGGGGGAATTATTCCTGTTAAATCATATAAAGTATATCCTATGGGTTTCTTGATTGTTTTTAAGGATCCAAACTTTTGGTTCTCTTGGTCCCAAGACAAATATTATTAAACTATGAAAGGTAATTGTTCAATCCCACATAAGAAATAATATTTAAGGTTCTGAGGAAGTTATTTCAAATCTAACTCTAGTGGGGTATTTCATTGAGAAATGTACATTAATAATATGTGTAATGTTTTTAGTGAAGCTCTATATTTTAATGGAAATTCATCATGACAAACAATTTCCATTATCTCAAGTCTTGTTTCATGTGAAAAATGGAAACTTCTCTAGGGATACCACTAGTTGGTTCAACAGTTTCTATAAAGTAATATTTATCCAATATTTAATTAAAACAATAATGTAATGAATTCTCAAAATTCAATTACACACCACAAGTATCCCATTTCCTCTCCTTTTGATCTAATTCTAAAAAAGAAATTTTTTTTCTTTTAAATTAAAAATTGGTTTTCATCACAAAAAACCGAGAACATCTGAGTGGGAAACCAATAAATAAGTTTTATATAGTTGTATGAATGATCCTCAACTCGGTGTTTCATAGATTGAAAAATATTGAAATGAAAAATATCTCCTACAAACCCCAGTGAATTTGTTCCTTTATGATCATTGAAAATTAATTTTGATGTTTTCAGAAATGTTCTCCCAAGAATGAGAGGTTCAGGGGTACTAAAATAAACAAAATCTATATCCAAGATATATAAATCCACTAGAAAAATCACATCTCCCACCTAAATGAGAACATCTTGTATAACACTAGAAGTCTTGGTAGTACTTCTATTGGCATGATTAATGATAATTCCAATTGGTATCAATTATCATACTTGAAGATATGAGTAAAAAAATGTGTCATAACATTGATGGAGTATATAAAATCAATCATTACATATTTGAATTCAAATTTCCCAATGGTACAGGGAAAGGTAATGGTTCTTGACTCATTAAACATGATTGAAAAAGAACATTGAATCATGGATGAAACATTCCTCCCTAAGTTGAATGTTTTACATCCATTTAATTTCATCTTGTGGGAACACATCTCTTTCAGAACATAGCATTTCATGGAATTTGTTTCACAACATCATGCAAAGGTTGGAAGTATTGAAAAATATTAAAAGTTTTGCAACCCTCAACGTCCAACTATTTTTCATCCCTTGACTTCCCTAGTGGTTCAAAACAAGGGTATAAAAGTGGTGGCTAGAATGATTCCAAGTTAATATGAGTACTATTTGATGAATCATAAGGACTAGTCATCATCTACCAATTATCTTTATTCGTTAAAAAAAAGTTATTCTCCTGAAAATGTGTTTCCATTTTAATCAACATCATATCTTCCAGATTTTCCATCTGTTGGGGTATTTTCATTAACTCTTTCATATATAGGTTTGAGTTTCTCATCATAACGATTATTAAATATTTATCAAAATTGTGTTCAATTGAATTCACATTTTCCTTTACATTATATATCGGACTCACTTGATCTTGTAACGGTAAACTATCATTGATTTGATTATTCTTGCAATTAATATCATAGGTATGTATAACCATTTAGGTCATAAAGGAATTGGAGAGGTTTTGTTGTTGTTTTTTTCTTATTCAAGGCTTCTCCAGGGTTCTTGAGTTGGAGGATCAGGATGAATGTTTATTCCTGAAAGGGAATCATATTTCTTATTAAAATATATTAGTTTATAATTACTTGATTGTCCTTGAAAAAATAAACTACATTGTTTAGGTTTCCGAAATCAATCATTTGAGTGTTTGTTCTATCCCATATTGAAATTTTGTTTTTTGGAAATGACCTATGTTTGTTTTATTGAAAGGGGTATCCATGAAAACTAACATTGTAGTACATATATTGTTCTTGATTTTATGGTTATTGATCTCTAAAATGCTCATTGGATAAAAAAAATTCCATAATGGATTTTCATATGAAATTTTGCTTCTGGTATGGGTTGTATTTGGGGGTTTTTTTGACAACAACATTGACCTAACCTTGGGGGTCTGTTTAGAAATTTCACTAACAATCATGTTGTTTTCAGTATATTCATTGGGGAATTCTTGGGGGAATTTCATATGAAGAAAGCCTCTTATTCCAAATTATTTATAAATTTGGGCCATGCAGGAAATTAATGTCATATAAGCAGCTAGTGTTTTTTCAAATAAATCCTCTCCCACTAAAGAAAAAATCATGATTCTATCTATAAGAAAAAATCCTTCATAGAAATATTGAATCAAGGGTGGTCAATGGTTTTATGTTGGGGGGAGATAAAATAGATTCATTTGTATCATTCCCAATACTCATGTAATGTTTGACAATGAGTTTTCCTAATTCCCAAAATCTCATTTCAAATGAAATATATTCTTTAAGAAGGGATAATATTATGAGTAAAATTTTCTTTAACTCATTAAAATCTAAAATCATTTTTGAATGTGAATATAAGAACCATTCTTTGGAAACTCCTTCAACTGAAAAATAAAATTACATCAACATCATTTTATTTTTATCAACTACTTCTGGTTTCATGTATAAATAAGGATAAATTAATTCATGAAGGTGTTTATGTGGATATTCAAATCAAAATGCATTAAATTTTTGATGTTTGGGGATGAAATAAGATTTTATTTCAAATCCAACTACTGAATCCGAATATTCCAAATGATTTTCATGATTTGTATCCTAGGAAGAAGCCAATTCTTTTAAGGTTTTTTCAGACATTAAAATTTTAGTTTCAACATGGATTATTCTAAGTTTGTTTGTGGATGATTCACAACCTAGGACATGGGTATTTCTTGTTTCAATAACCATAGATTGAAATGTTCTATCAATTTTATAATCTAATGGTAATAAGTTTGGGTCTTATTTTCGGGTCTTACCAAAACAATTCCTATAAATTCATCTCAAGAATGGTTCTTATAGATGGTACCAGTTTAAGAATTTTTTTTCTCATGAAAACCTCAATAAATAATTTTATCCCCTAGAAAAATAAAATATATCAGTACCAAGATTTTTAATAGAAGAGTTTGAAATTTGAGTCACAATACTGTCACTTTTTTTGTTTATTTTCAAAAGAAAAGAAATTTTGGTATTATAATAAAATTTTCAATACCAAATTATAAACTAAAGTGATAGAAAATATAAAAGATAAAAAAATTTATATTAATTAAAAGGTGTTTAATGTCAGAATTAAAATAGTAGTAATGAAGAAGCTTCAACCTCTTGTACACCCCCCTTCCTTGATTAAAAATATTTTTTAATTGAATTTATAAATGGCCACCCAAATACACTCAATTGAACACCCAAATTTTAATAGATATAATACCAATACAATAATATGATTGTTTTTACACCTATATAAGTCATTCACTCACTTGAAGACCTCCACGAAGTCAAACATAATAGAAATCACAATGCTAAATAGCAAGAACACACTAATAATATTTAAATAGTGAAATAAATTAATATACATCATAGATAGAATAACCGAAATAAATAAATGGGATGAAAATATTTTTAATAAATAAAAATACTGAATTCATTCAAAAATTATTGTTCATGGTAAATTTAATAAAGATATTACATATTAATATCAAAACACGGAAGAGAGTGTATGTCGAGTGACTCCATCGACAACCACTTAGGGAATAGATTCACACCACCTGAGAAGCTTTGATAATTCCTATATTAGAATCAATGGAATTTATAATCCTCAGTATCTCAATCGCCACCTTTTCCTTTATCTCGCAATCCATCTTTCATGGTGGATATATTCATAAATAGGAGAAGATGAATATATTTATTGGTGACTGTGTGAAGAAGTTTTGATCAAAATATTTACTCTATAAGCTTATGAGTTGATGACACACTAAACATCATAATATATAATAGGTTTCTTAGGAAATGATGTTTGAAAAAAAATCATTTTTAGTATGAATTTTACATTTATTTGGCTTGATTAAAAAATTATGAATTGAATATTGAGAATGTTTGTTTGGCTAAGAATTCCAGAGTATTTCCTCAATTGTACTATGTCCAAGTAAAACATTAATTAGAGAAAAACACCACCAAACTCATTTTATAATTGAGTAAACTTGTTATATTTAAAATCAATTTAGAATCACATCAATTAAAGAATTGTATCCTTTGTTGGGGTTTTCTTATTGTGGAGTGGTTCACATTTTCTACCTGAAAATGTTTCAAGATGATTGATTTCATGGGCCTCATTTACTATGGATCATCTATTAGACTAGAAGAAAAAGTTTAATAAATTTAATCAATATATCCAACAAAAATAAATAACTAAATTCAGAATTATATTTTAATTAAAATGAAAATATAAAATTGTGATTAAAATCATTTAAAATTTTAGAATTAAGAAATTTTCACTTCGTTTCTAAAACACACTATAAATGAAAAATTGATAAAAATATTCTCAAATTGACAAATGGGTGGGGTTAAAATATTTAAGAGAGATGTAATAAATAACAGAAATGTTATCTTTATCAATTATTAAATATAAGATTTGGGATAACAATGTGTTTTTAAGGAATAATAATATGAACAATAGAATAACAATTTCACCGATGAAAGTATAAAATAAAATTTAGGTATCATAAAATTGAGAATATAATATATTTATATCATTTAATAAGTAAATAAATTATTTAAAACTAATAAATTAAGTATCTTTATTTTTTTAAACATGAAAATAATTTCATAATTTAATAATTAAAATATTTATTTCAAATATAATTTATATTTAGGAAATAGATTAACAAATTAATATTTTATTTTATTATGATTATAATATACTTTTATAAGACCTTAATAAATTTTTGGATGTGTCAAATAATAAATTAGAATATTAAAAATAGTATTTTTGTAGAAAATAATGATTTTATTTAAGAATTATATTTATAATTATTTTCATAATATTTTCATTAAAATGAGACCAATTTTTAATTTTACATGTCAAAATATTATTATGGTGGTTTTTTATAAAATTGTTTAATATTGGGTGAATACTGAAATATGATAATTTACATTTTGTGAAAAATACCAAAATTATTGACTCAAAGATTATGTATACCTAATATAAGCCCATAATATCAAAATATGATTCATTATTATAATATATTTAATGAAAATGCTCAATTTATACAATGTATTTGGATAAAATAAAGAAAAAAATTAATTAAATATTCATCAAACACCCCTCCACTCCACTATAAATACCACCCTCACCACCACTTAAACTCACACCTCCAATGCCATGAAGCTTATCCAATTTATAGAGAATAATTATCCCATACCTCTAACCAACATTATGGTCTTCCTGGTGTCACAAAAAATGCCATACCAATGTTCATATTGGTCGTTCTCAGAGAGGGGAATTCGAGAGGTAAAATCCCCTTTCGTTCTTTCCCTTTTCATTCAATTTATTTTATTTTATTTTCCTTTATTTACCTCCCCAGTCTAGACATGCATGAATAATACAATACCATATATATAATCGAATTTTATTATTATTAGGGGATATCTACAATCAATTATATTCACTTCCCATCTTTGTTCTAAAAATGATATCATCTTTGGTGAGTTGTTGATTCCCCACCTTTGTAGATGATGATTCTTTCATTTTCTAATACCGCTTTCAAGGATGGTCCTAAAACCATTTTAATTGAAAAAAACTTTTATAATATGTATTTTATAACATCATTAATATTCTAGAACTTGTATATATACATAATATTAGTTTATAATACAAAACAAGTGTGTGATGATCCAAAAAATGCCAAAATAATCCAAATGGTCATCATTAAATATTTATCTAATGAATAATCATCATAAATGGGAACAAAATAAAATTTAAAAACATGAAATATTATTTATTCCCATTTTTAGGATCAAAATAGAATATTTAGATGCTCAATTACAAGAGGGGTGTGAATTGTATGTTTAAAAACACTCCAATTTTAATCCTAAAATGAAATCTATGTTTTAAAATGTTAAAAAAGGTAAATTCAAAAAACATATTTGGTTATTAACTAAAAAACTTTATTAGGATCTAGAAATATGGGTACAAAAAATAAATTTTAAAAAATATTACATAGGGAAACATTCCACCTTAAATCATATATAATTTTATTTATTAGAGTATACATGTATAAGGAAGTAGGAATGTTATACTTTTTTATTTAAAAAAGTTGAAGCAAAAATAAAAAATGTAATAAAACAATTAAACAAGTATGAAATATTTTATCCCAACGGGATGGGTATCCAACAACATTGGATAATAGTCCCTTGATTTATACTTTTTTAATGTGTGTCTAACCCACACTAGGGTAATCCCAAGATAAGAATATCAAAGTCAATCATGCAATCCATACAAGCCCTCAAATTTTAAGGTATTCAGAACCTCTATCTTTCTATCCCCATAGGTCCTCGTGATTTAATGTAGTCGGCACATATGTCTTCCTATCCTAGAAAGCCCTTAATTGTACCCTAGAATAATCGGAGTCTCACATTTCATGCTGATAGTATTTTTCACAGCTGGAAAAGATGTTCATAAATCGCACAAGGAACGAGAGTCATTCTCTCTCTATAAATCATATCATAGAAGGTAATCTATAGGTTCATAGACCAATTTTGTGATCATTTGAATGTGAACATATTTATAGGCAAAACGTCCATAGTCAGATCCCTCCTCTAACAGTCATATTTTTTTGTGGAATTTCAAAGGGACCGTGAAACATGTCCCTTAACCAATGCTTAGTTAGAAAAAAATTGTACGACATCGTTTTATTGTAAAAAAACATGGGAATAATTTTCATGATTAAGAATAAATAGGTTTCAAATGAAATAATGTAGCATAAACAATAGTGAATAATCGGAATCTAGGAAATATAGAATTTGGATTTTAAATATATGAACAATCTGATTCTAGAAAAATGTATATTTGGAGTTTAAATTCTAATGAATTTGGAGACTGAATTATATGTAATCTAGAGTCAAAATTTTAAATAATTCAATGAATTAATTTTGATGAATTCTTAGTATGAATTCTATGGAATTCCGATTCTGAATTTTTCAAAATTCAGAGTCTGAATTATAAAGAATTCTAAGTCCAAATTATAAAGAGTTTGAAGTCTGAATTATATGGAATTCAGATTCTGAATTATGATGAATTAAGAGTCTGTATTCTATGTAATTTAGAGTCTGAATTTTAAGGAATTGAGTGTCTGAATTATAAGAAATTTTGATTATATATTCTGAGGAATTCGGATTCCGAATTAAAAGGAATTTTAAGTCTGAATTATATGGAATTCAGAGTCCAAATTTCAAAGAATTTGGAGTCTGAATTTCAGAGAATTTGGATTCTGAAAATAAGAAGACTTGATATCTAAGAAACTGTAAGATTCTAATGTTTTTGATAAGGATATTAACTTTTGTCTTAAAAAATGGTTATTATTGGTTTTGATAAATCATTAAACAATATGTTAAATCCAAATGAAAGTATAACAATTTTATTTGAGAAATAATGTTTTTATTATGTAAATAATTCTTATATATGATTAATTTTCCTTATGAAAAAGGTGTTGGTGATTTTCGAAACAAAAAAATTGGAATATTTATAAAGAAACGTTATTGATTGAACAATCTCCCAGACTTTTGAAAACACAAACAACTATTTGAAAAATAATATATAGAATAAAGTTTTTGATTTTTAAACATTATATGAAATACTTTAATACCTTTACTTATGACCTATTATGAATATTAATAACTCCCCATTTGGTTTTTAAGTCCCTAAGGATCATATTCTTATATTTCTTCAGTTAAATTTTATTGAATCATAAAATCTTCTTTAAGTAGGCCCCCCTTACATTGGGAATTTACTTCTTTTTACTTAATATTATTTTAATCATTATCCCCCCACCATTTTTATTTTCAAAATGGAATTGAGGTAATGAAAACAAATGTGCCTGAATGTTTAGTGATATACAAGACAAAAAAATTGAAGGATACTTTTTTTTATTTTGATTGGAAAAAATTGTTACAATGAGAAATACAAAAAAAGATCAGAATGTATGAAAAATTATTCATCATTATTTTCCTTCAGTGTAAGATTTCTATAGGTTTCCTTTAATTTCATTATCTCTGGGTGATCATCCTCAAAACTATTGAGCATATGATCCTAATCGTGCTCCAGCTTTTTTAAGAGCCTTATTTTTTTCTTCTTGAGACTCTAGAATTTTTCCTAACACTTTACTACCTCTCCATGTTGTTTGAACTTTTATTCAAACTCTTTATTGTCTCACAATTATCTTTTTGAATTTAGAGAAACTGAATTCAACTTTCCATTTAGAACTCTATCCTCGTGCATCTGGTATACTTCTCTCGAGATTCATCTTCTATGAAATACTTGTTCTAAGATTTTTTATTGAATCATATGAATTGGAAAATAAATCTTTTACTGAATCATGGAAGTCATCCATGATTTTACTATCATCAATCATTCTCTATTACCATTTGATTATTTCCTTCCACGATCATCAATGAGCATACTATCCAATATTAAATGTCTTGATCTCTATTTCATGTTGGAAATATTTTTCCATTTTAATTCTTATCGAATCTCAATTATAATTCAATGAATGTTGAGGCAACTAAAATATTGAATTGATACTTTGAAATATGAGAAAGTGTGTTTACTAACATCTTCAAATATTTAAAAATGAAATCATGACCCAAAGAGGATGAAGATTCAGAAGATAAATCTTTTATAGAAGAGCATTACTTCTCAAGATATTCGGCTTTCATTTTGGATGATCCACCAACAAATTTCTTAGATTTTACAATCACAACCTTTCCTGACGAGTCACCAACCACCTATTTTCCTTCAAAAGATTTAGAGATTTATTTCCCAACATTTAGAGACTCATGTACACTATTTGGGACTTGGATTATCTAATCATCATCAACCACTTCTTTCATTGTATCTTACTTAATATATTTAGGGTTAATGAAATCATTGTCACATCTCTCATCATAAGTAGGCTTATCAACCACATATTATCCATAATCGTCTTACCTTTGAAAAATTAATTAGGTCGATTCAACCTAGGTTGTTATAATTGATAGATTTTCTTATGGAATTTAATTCTTATGGAATTCTTCTAATTGTTTAATCACATATTCACTTTCATCTTCATCTTAATATTCTTAATATTTTTTCTGAGATATCTCTACTTCCATAATAGGTTCCATAACTTAATATTTATTTTACAGAGTTTCTACTAGAACTGACTCTTGAAGAATGGATTTTGGTACCCAGATCTGTTCAGATGCTTTCAACATATGTTTGACTAAATATTGGATGATTTCAGCATCTGACATATTCTTCTAAAACATATTATCTATTTAGGAATTTATAATTTCCTAAGCTACATGAATCTTCAATGATTTTTCCACAGTAGTGTCAAAACCAAATCATTCATAACCCAATTTTTCATCATCATCATCATCTTCTTTTTATTCTAATTCTCTCTCCACATTGTTATAACATTACCATATTATTTTCACTTTTTCTTCTTTAGTGGAGCTAACTAGGATTCCCTAATGCTTTATTTTTCTTTAGCTTATGGATCTTTCTCTATTTTCTTCTTCTGAATTTTCATAGATGTTTCTCCCACTTCCCTTTTATTTATTAGATATTTAACCTCACTTTTATAAAATTCATAATAATCTCAGGATTTGGTACTGAAACCATCTTTTATCCTCCTCAGATTGTTATCACTCAGCAAAAAATGATCTTAAAAGGGTTTGGGTTTTTAATAGTAGGGAATTTTAAAATATTATAAATAGAGAATCATGATCTTTGACAAGATTTCTAGATACATTATAATATGATATTTCATGTCTACATTCTTTATAGTTAAGATGGTAATTAGAATAAACATGATAAGCTTTAACTTCCTCAAATTCACTAAAAAATCCATCATAATTATGTCACTTATCATAAGAGTGTTATTATATCCCTTTATAGGAATGAGAAATACTTATAACCACAAATCTAACAGACCGATGTTTATTAAAATATGGTTTATATTTTGTAACTTCACTCCCTTGATTCCAAGAATATCAACTACATTTACATTCTCAAAAAATCTTATCTTATCTCAAAACATGAGAGAGAAAATGATTTCATCACCTTGATAAGGAGTACGGTGAATGTTAGAATCCATGTTGAAGGATGATAAATAGGTTTTCCCAGAGCACATAAATGAAAACCTTTCCCTTCCCGCTTTTTTATAAAAAATATTGTATCATAAAATTATATGAGATGGTTAGGATAAATTGGATCCTGAATCTATGTCTTAGGTGCACATAATCATCTGATGGACCCTAGACCATCATGAGATGGAGGGTTGAATCAGGGTGTCATATTTTTCCCTTCTTTACTCGATATTGTTCCCATATTGGTAGAAACTTGTTTAAACCTATATAATGGATATGTGCAGTAATTAAAACACATAGATGGAAACACAAAACTTTTTCTACATAGTTTACCACTAAGGGATACATACATGGAGCATACACTAATTGGTTTCTGATTGTACCAAATTCCATCAATCATTACTAGTTTTAGATTAAAAAGGATCAGGCATAGTCACTCTGTCCTAGGATCACTGCCTAAATGTTCAGGGATAGGTCCCTACTTCCCTTGGGTCACTCCTATTGTATCCTCTTGGCTCACTACCTTGGGTGAAGAACGACATAGTTAATATATGTGAAGGTATCTTCAACAGATAAGAATTGATGTCTTTGTCTTCTATTCAGCATGATTCATTGCTACAATCAGATTCCTTAATTGATGCCTTTTTTATTAAATATTATCTTTTAGTGAAATAACTAAATTAAATAAAACTCTTTGTCCTATTATTGGCTAGAATCACAATATCCCATGTGATTATTCAAGAAATTAAAATCATCTCAACAAAGAATCATCACAATTATACTGCCTTGAATAATTCAATATCTTCGTTAGGGTACTCTATGTTCTTCTTCTTATTCTCTTCATTTAATTCCCAATACCAACACCTAAATGTATCAGTATACTTCATTAATTTTGTGTGATCTGGGCTTAGTTTCATGTATTGTTCTTCTTCTATTCACGAAGCACAATGAGGGTGTAAAATAACAGTCTTGTGTGTGTGTTACTACTTCTCTTCATAAAATGGATTGATTCGCAATACATTCATCATCACGATGTCAATTCAAGAATGATATGTTCCTATCAAAGGCCTACATAAGAAAAAAATTTCATACACACCTTTTGGGAGTCTTGTGTTCTAAATTTACGACTTCTGTGCAACATTCAACTTTTGTCGTGGAAGACCTCTTGCACGTTACTTCAATCTTTCCCACAACTCTCTTCTTGGGCGCAACTATCATGTCTTGTGCACAAATCTTACTTATTTCATGCAAATACATTTTCATATATTTATAATGTTTTTCAAATATCAGATTTCTATTATCTGTTAAGCTTAACAAATGTGAGGGGTCACCTGTAATTTATAGACCCCATCAACCCCCAAGTGCAAAAGACCCGATGTGTCATGCAAGATCCTAACCTGTCACTAAAAACACCATTTGACGTCGCATTGGTCACATAAGTCTCTTTCATTCCAACTTCATATTTGATGCATGTTTTAAGTCTTTTACACACTTCTTTCCTTTTCCATTTTTTGATGTTTTAACCTCGAATCATGCCTTGCGTGCCACATTCAAATCTCCTTTTAATCTTGCTCTCAAAAACCAATATTTCATAAATGTATTTCCTTTTCTAGATTTTGATGTCTGGATCATGAAAATACACGTGTCTGCAAGAACACTAATGATGTTTCATTATCATCTGAAGTATTCAAAAAAAACTACTACATTCACCATGAACCATGTCTATCGTGATATGTAGTCTTTAATTGAACGAAAATTGCATCGTCAGATTTAGATACAATGAGAAATACATGGATATCTCAGAATTACAAGCCCTTTCACACACTCTCATCATCTTCAACCATCATTCTCTACTTCATTCAAAATATATAATTATATTATTCAAGTAATCTCTTTCATGGTTCTTATGGAATCATAAAGAATTTCATGGTCTTCATCAAATCCTCATTCATCGTTACCAATTATCATATGGTTGATACCATTTAATTAATGTTATGATTGATCTCTTTCATTTTGATATTCATTGACCACTATTGACAACAAATACAACCTTGTAGAAAAATTGGTCCCAAAAAGTTTCCCATCCATTCAGTAGGATATGTTTTCATGGAAATATAAACCAATAGAGATAGTAAAATTAGATTTCATTCTATATGATATGAATATAGGGGTATTACTTTTAAAAAGGGTGAATTTGGATTTTCTAAATCATCACCCGGTGTAGGAAACAAATCTTTAATGTGTACCTAGTTTGACACTCATGAGGAATGATCTTCGGATAATTCCAATTTTCTTTAAAAACCATTATGAATGATATTTATTTGATTTTTACAATGAATGGAAAATATAAGACCAAATGTTTCTATGGTTTAAAATATAGTGTCATGACATAGACACCCTATAATTTATTATTTATGAATTTTCCAATTCCCATTATGATTATTACCTCTCATACTATAATTTTTGGTTTGATCATTGGTTATAAACTAATGGAATTATGTTATCATGTAACATGAAGGGAAATGTGGTGACTATAAGCAATCAAATGGGTTGATGAATGTAGTGAAAGAAATTTTTATAATCTATAATTAATTATGATGAAATTTCATTATCAACGTATAACATGACTAAATCCTAGAATAACCAAAGATGAGAAGGTTGGATTTCACTAAGAGCTCAAGAGATAGAGATCATGGAGGAAAGAATGCTTGATTTCTTTCATGTTTTAAATGTGGAACGAGACACCCAAAAATGTTCTAAAAGATTTTAGAAAATTATTTTAGTGTGAAAAAACCAATATGTAAAGGAAAAATTAGATTTAAGGAATGTGAATCTGATAGATTTTTATTAAATCAAGATGGAAATACGAATAAGATAAAAAATACAATTAAGATGATTTAAGTAGGGAAATATAGCTTTCGGATTACATAATAATAAGTGTCATTATTGATAATTTTTTTCTTAAATTTATGATTTTTTTATGAAGGAAAGGAAAATTTTTTGGTTCCAAAAAAATCAGGATAAATAAAGGAAAAAAATTATGTTTTGAAAAAACATTTTCAAGAACCAAAAAAATTGTCATAAAAAAATGAGAATTCATTATATTTAGTTTCAAATAATTTAAAAAAATAAGGTTCCTTGAATTAAAAGAATTTATGTTCCCAGAATTAAAAGAATTCAGGTTTTGAGAATTAAAATAAACCAGGTTCTGAAAAAAAAATCAGGTTCTGAATATTAAAAAAAGGAAATGTTTTGGAGGAAAATATGTACTCCCCCATTTATAAAAAAGTTCTTAATGTAAGGATAATGGTTTTTATAAAAACATAATATAAAATATTACCTTAAAATTATCATTTCTAACTTTTTTTAATGTATTGAAATATATCAGAGGGTATTATTTTTGTGAAAATACCATAATTTTGATCTTGCATCCCTATAAAATTAAGAATGATATCTCCTTTAGTTTCTTTTTATCCTTTCCCCTTGAATATATTTTAAGAAAAACTTGTTACTTGTCTTATAATGGGGACATCCACTATCCATGAACCACATATTCTTGTTGGTAATTCCATTATTTTTTTGAAAATAAAAGAGTTTGACTTTCCGAATCCAAAATTTCTTGGATCCAGAAATTTCGGAAAGTAAAATTATAGGAATCAAAATTTTATTAGAAAATTAATATTTATGATAAACTAAGGATTTGATTTTATATAAACAACCATTTTTCTCCCAAATTCCACCACATTGACACTTAGTTATTAAAGGGGAACTATGGAGTACAAAATAGTTGTTACAATAAATGGGTTGAGTGAGTATAATAAAATACCAAACTATTCATAAGAGGAAGAAGTTTTGAATACATATTATCAAATTCATTCCTTCCAGAAGTAAAATTTTATAAATGATTCATTAAGGAAAAAATATCATATTTCATTCTGATAAAAAAATTCTTATTCTCAAATCCATTATTTTTAGAACATATGTTATTTTATAAAACATATTTCTAAGAAATAAAATTTTCTATATCCTTACAAGGTTTATCCTTCTCAAAATTAACTTCATTATGGTTTCTGGAAACAAATTAATAATCAAAAGTTTTCTAATAAGGATCCGTAGAAATATTTTTTTCATATTTTTTTAAAACATAAATTCTATAAATTTCTTTTTTTAATTTCTTTTTTAAAATATAGTTCTAATTCTCATGTAATTTTGAAACTCTAGAAACATCTTCAAATGATGGTAATGTATTATCTACAAACGAGGACACTTTATCATTTGATGATTTAGAATATTCATTATTAGGGAAATTTTCATTTCATAAAATATTGGTTAAGGATTCAGTATTGTGTAACTTACCCATAAAACAATGATTTTTAGTAGGTAATCTGGGTATAATGCCAATATTCTTCTGAACAGAAGACTCATATTATAGAGATTCATTCGAAGTGTGATCACCCATTTCACTCTAGGAATCATTTTCTTTCAAGATTTTAATAGAGTTAAATTTGTAGTATTTCTTTATTTTTCTATTAGAAAGTCTTTCCATTTGTCCTTTAATATTATGAATAGGACAATCAGGTCTGATATGTCCATCCCATCTACATTTATAACAGGTTACTTCAAAAACATTATATTCCTTTCTATATATCTTCTTATATCTGTATTGAAAATTTTTATTTCCAAAAATCTTGTTCATCCTTTGAGCAATATTGGCTAATTCATTCTCAAAATATTCACTTTCACTTGATTCGTATATAACAATAGCTTTCTCAACATTAGTTCTTGTTACCTTTTCTATAATGTCTTATTTATATTGAGAATTTTAGTTTAGGCCATTTAATTTAAATAAATAAAATTCTTTATTTTTTTATTAATAGAACCTGCCAATTGCTGCAATTTTCAGGTTTCAGGAACCAACCAACTTTTGGTCACACATATAAAAAATACAACATTCTATATTGAACCATGATTTCAAATTTTTGATTTGAGACATTGTTTAGGAGTTATTATCTTGTTTTTGAAAACTAAATATTCATGATATAAAATATGATTAATATTTTTATAAAATTAATTTTTGGATCTCCATGCCACGAAATGATGTTCCATGTCGGCACCTATCTCTATAAATATTTCTTGATGCATGTTAAATTCATAAATAGAGAAAAAGAGTCTGTACAATATTCAACCTTAATTATTTTTTAGTCTAAGAATCAAAATCTAAGAAAAGAGTGGAGATACTGAGCTCACATCTAGATCCCCCACTCCCGTGAGCTCTCCTAAAACCTATGATAATTCCACATCGCACAAACCAATTATTTCTTTCTATTCAAGAACCCCTCCTTCTGACCCTCAATTTCCACTTTTTTTTCTATGAAGTGGTTTCCAACCATGATATAAAACTCACCCTATTCAATAATATCCATGGTTTCATGGATGTATATTCATTGCTACAACCTATGAAATATTACATTCACCTACATAAACTGTGTTGTTAATGAGACATGGTATGTAACCTCAAAACTATATTCAATATCTATAATTATCCTATGAACCATTGGTATGTCCTTCTATCATGATTGATTATCCAAAATAATCACTATGGGGAGACTCTTAGGAAAATAAATTCTCCCTCCTCAAAATAAAAGGGCCTACTATATCAATCAACATAACAAAAATTTCAATACTAATCTACCCTTTCCCACTCACGGATAACACATACCTTCTCCATCGTCACTTGTTCCATCTCTGTCCCAATAAGAGATACCTCATCAATCTCAGTCTAGCACAAGGGTGACCTAAAGGATCTCTGGTATATAGCCTTGAAATTTTCCATATGTATGTTATAGTAATGTCTATTATTATAATAAATCTATACCAAAGATAAGAGATCCTCCCACCTCTGATAGAATTTTAGAATCCAATACATCAACATATCCTCCATCACCAAAATATCCTTCTTGGTCTAGCCATTTGTATAGGGATAGAAAGTTGTACTCATTCTAAAAGAGGTCCTGAATTTCACATGATGTAATCTCTAAAAATATAATGTCCAGTAGACATCATGGTCATAGACAATATTTGAGGTCACACAGTGAAGGTAAAAGATACCATGCATGTACAACTATCTCAGAATCTCCAAAAAAATCTTCTCCCAGATAGAAAGGAAGTGGCTTGAATTATTATGTCGATCAACTATCACCTAGATGGAATCATGGATTCTTTCTATCTTGGGATGTCCCATCATGATTTCCATGAACATGCCATCCCATTTCCACTTTTGGATAATAAGCATCTATAACAAAAATTTTGGAACCTAATGTGCAACCTTCAACTGCTGACTTGTGAGGCAACAAGAGGTGAACATTGCCATGATCTACCACATGTATTCCCATAAAATCTACTAATTATATTCTCAATTAAAAATCCCCATAATGGGATGTACAACCATTATAGATGTGTGAAACTTATTTTTCACCTCCTCTTTCATCAAAATTGCGACCACCATCCGTCCCTGAAATTGGATGATGTGATTATCACCTTTATAAAATCCATATGATGAACCTCTTAAGGATATATAATCATGTAGTATATCAAATTCAATGTCTCCCAACATATAATCCCTCACATGTTGGGGATTTAGGGGAGTCAACACCACTGATCAAAGAAATTATTCACCCCCACCCTCAACTATGGATAGATAAAATGAATCTTAGTTTGTAGATTCCTCCCCCATAGAGAAATATCAAAAATTAATACTGAATTAATATTCAAACATGTTTTTCTTCTAAAAGGTATAGACTAACTCAAATTAATAGTAAGAAAGTAACTCTATCTAATTTGATTATATCAGTTTCTAATACAATTCCGTTGATACATACCTTAGTCTCTGATGGTTTGAAACAACAAAAAAATCTTCCATAACATAGTGACTCCAAATACTCAATGAAAAATATTACAAGTACCAAATCTAGTTATCGAGTCATGTAGTTGTTCTTATGGTGTATCATTTTTCTTCGACCCATATGCGATCAATAACTACCACTTTATCAACATGAAACTAGCCTATCTCTAGAGGCTCTGTAATATAATATATACTAAGTGACCTCATCTAGTAGTCTCAAATTAGGATCACACATCATCCTCATTCTAAAATTATTAATGATTCCCTATAACTTCTCATTTTTGGTAAATGAAATCTCTTTTGATGTTAGGGGGGGTCTATGGATCTAAAATTTTGGAGAAGTATTCCGAGAATCTTCAATAGTAACCTACCAAGAGAAGAAAACTACACACATATGACATTCTATAGGGTGTATCCCAATAATTCAGTGCATCAATCTTCATTTGGTCTATAAATAATCCACATTCAGTAATTAAATGTCCAATAATGTGAACATTAGTGATTTTGAATTAAAATTTTGAGACCTTACCACACATTTGGTTCTCTAGAAGCATGTCTAGGATCGTCATTTAGTGATTTTCATGCTCCTCTACTAGCATATATTAGATAAGTATATCATAAATAAAGTTGAAACCCCATCAATAAATTTATTTTGGAAATATATATTTCATCATAGATATAAACATAATGGGGGTATTAATTACAAAAAAAACATCATCGAGAACTCATAGTGTCCATATCAACATTAGAATTCATGTTTAGAATATTAGCCTGACATACTATGAACTGGTGGTAGTTGGAAGTGAAATCGATCATAAAGAACAGTATCAAGTCCCAAAATAGGTCCAATATCTCATTAATATTTAGAAAATAAAACATTTTTATTATTATGGCCTGCTTTGAGTGACGATAATCCACATGAGACAATAATATCCTATATTCCATTTTCACAAACATGACCAAAGATTCCGAATGTGACAAACAGTGTCTAATAATATCCTTATCTCAATGGTCCATAAAAAACACCATAAACTCACAAATCTTATATTGGTCCATAAAATAAACCAAAAAATATAGAAGAGTTATCTTGAGTTGAAATTTGATACAAAACTCTATCACTCTCCTAGGAGGTAGTCCTAGAACATCCTTAGAGATAAAATCCATATAATGCTCTATGAATGATTGAATTTTATGTCATGAGGGACCCTCTTTGACATGATAAAGCCTCTCTATCTTATGGGTGATGTGATGAAGCTTCCTTCTGACAAGTCCCACTCACTCTTCCATTAAACTTATATCACCCAAAAAGGAGAACATAATCCCATCTGTCATAAAGTTGATTACTCATCTGCGATGACATTATGATTGGTCTCAAACTTGGGAAAATAGTACATACCCAATATGTCATCTTAATGTTTCATTATAATTACCAAGAGATCCAATGAGAATCTCTCTCAAACAAGTTATAACATTCACTTATAGAAAGTAAACAATATTTAATATGAATTCCTTGTAGGAACATTATACCAATGGTTTTGGGATAATTTCACATCATAGAGCTCCATCTATGACCCATGTATTGACGAGATGAATGAATTTCTCACACATGTGTATACCGATACTTTAGAAAGAGTATATCAGTCATCTATAATTCCATTACACATCTCGGGATTAAATTTATATAGTCATTCGAAATCTAAAAAATGAAGGGGGTGAAATATGAGATGCGATATAAGAATTCATCTCAACCCTAAAGAAAGAGGTAAAATGAAACACAAATTTATATATATATATATTATAAAATAATCATAGAATATAAATTAATGAGATCTCTATCATATATCACAACCTAGGATGATGAGTTTTCATACTACTCTAAATGTCAATCATTTAGGCTTTACATATCGCAATCATGTCAGAAGATGTCACATAGAGGACCTTCAACCTTATGTGATAGGGAAGTACTATCTCAGCATCTAGAGGACTCGTACCCTATTTTCGTAGGGGATTAATTTCTCTATATTCAAAATAAACATAGAGTACATATTCCTTGTTGCGATAGTGGAGTATCATCTCAATGTATAGAAGACCCATTCTTTAGTGCCATAGGGGAGTACTGTATCTACATACACATAGATTAAGGATGACCCACAACCTAGTGCAGTAGGGGAGTACCATCTATGGGTATAGAGAACCCATGAATTTGTACCAAAAGGGAGTGCCATCACTATCTGCATAACTAATGTGGAGTATTTATGCCCTAGTGAGAAAGCAGTGTATTATATCCATCAATAGAGGAACCACACCCCAGTGTGATATGGTAATACCATATATATCTACAGAATGGGAATGAAGGAGCCATAACCTTGTGATATATAGGATTACTATATCCATGTATAGAGGGCCTACACCATTCTTTATAAGGGGAGTTATTCCTGTATATGGGCTATCTGATGATTCTACTTGATCACTACAATCATCGATTGTTTCATGAAGAAGTATCAAATATAGAAAAAATAAAATCATAATATAAATCAACTAAAAATTCCTCCATCTAATTATAAGATAAAAGAAACTCAGTATAGGAAACATGATGTCCAAAACCAAAGTCCCAAAAAATTAGATACATGCGGAAGAAGATCCATATAGAGATACACATCATGTAATGGGGCCACACTACATGCATAATTACTCCACATCATGGATGTGTCCTCATCATCGTATATATTATTGGGAATGTTGTACTATAAAATATTTATGGGTACTAAATGACATGTCGTGGACACCGAGGGATGATATGTGTTCTCATGGACATGCTTATGTCATTCGGGTATTGTCTATGTACAATTTTCATATTCCAATGCATGGTGTATGCCTGAAATTTCACATTTCTATCTACTTACAGAGTATATTATGATCCACCAGAAGATTTTTCATATTACATGATCATGTCCCATATGATTTTTGATACTTAGGATCACTCAAAATTTATAGAACCACTGATTTTTGAAGATTACAATATGAATTTTTCCAAACTAAACAACATGTAGTCATGTTTTTTGATTTTTTTGGATGCTACAGTGTTTCTAAAGATTTGATTTCATTATGTCTAATCCCCCCATATTCCATTTTTAATCTCATTAAAATCAATGATAATGAAACCAATCATTTTATCTTTGGGAATTCATGGGGGGGAAACAAAATTTACCATCTTCTGATTGACAACACCATGTTCCTCTCATGTTGTTTCCTTCTTTGATTTGGATCTCAGATCCAAAAATCCATCCATTCTATATGAAATACTCACTGATTCATTTGTAAAACTCCAATACATTCCTTCTATGAATGTATACCATGAATCTAGGGTTAATAGTTCCATCAAACCTGCGTAACAGTATTTAAATCTTGACCATGTGATCTATAGATAAATAATGTAAATAACTGGTGGGATAAAGCCATGGTAACAAAAGCGATATCTTTTTCGATAATGTTTTCATGGAAAAAAATCAGAGTACCATTGATTTTAATGGATGCCTTTATGGTATTATCAATGAAATGAAATAAAAGAATAATTTATTTTCTTAAATGGGCTCATGATAAGGATTAACATTGATGCATAACAAATAATAAAAAATTTGACCATGATCAATATTTTACTCAAGGTAGGAAACCACAATGAATAATCCCTCCATTGATCCAGATCAATCGTTCATGGAGAATTCAGATTCTAATGATGGATTGGACCTATTGTGTTTTCTGATAATCGATTCACCTTGACCCTATTGTTAGTTATCATATGATCTTGATTCCTTAACAAAGATGGCTAAATCCCCCACTAAAAAATTCTTGCTCTAGGAGGCTATGTATTGATATTTTACATAATTAATTATTTATAAATGGAAAAATATTTTAGGTCATTTAATTTTATGTAAATAAATTTATTATTTATTTTAATTATACACAAATGAAAACCACCGCAAATACTAGACATACCTCACCATGAAACATTATGTTCACCAACATTTAATTATGCAATATGAATTCAAATATTAATGAATATTTATGTTTTGAGGCTCCACTTATGAGACATTTCATTATTTAGGAAAAAATATTATTTCATGATATAAAATATAATTTACATTTTTATTAAATAAATTCTGAACTCACTGGTCCATTGATCTGCACATTGTCTCATCCCATAGCTGTAGTCATATTTCATAATATATTTATAAACATTATTATCCTGAAAAAACGATTAAAATCTTTCCTTCTTCATAACTTTCATCATCTAAAAAAATTTATGGAAAGGGTTTATATACTAATATAGATCTGGATCTCCCGCACCCTGTGGGTGTTATGTATGGACCCATTCTTCCACAATACATGAACCAATAGAATGGTCCAACCATGCATGATCCTTTCTGACCAATCAAATATCACAACTAGATTTCATGTGATGTTTTATCTATGCTTGATGTTTATTTTTCACCATTTAATAACATGCATGGATCATTAATGTATCTCCTCAGCTATGACACATGGAAGACGACATGCACCCACTCCAACTGTGGTGGTAAGGTTCTACAAAAACTCAAATTGTTTGAGAATCCTTGGGTATAGCATGAATTCCAATACTAATGTCTATAGTACCTATAGTGAGAATAATTTAAGTAAAACATGGTTTCCATGCTCAAAATACAAATTCATATGACATTGATCAACCACATATTTTAGTTATCTCTAATCTTTCATTATATTCTCATGGTTTACCTAGGACTTCTCTTTCATCACCTATACCATATCTGGAACAACAATAGATGCCTCATCGGTCACTATCTAGCATAATGATGAAATGAAGGTTCTTTTATATAGTTCCTTAAATGTTTAAATTCTGAAAGTAGAGTGATAACTATTGTTACATGAAAAATCGGCCAAAGATATGTGGTCCCACTACATCCAGCTAAATTCTAGTGCGTAAGACCATAGAATATCCTCAAAAAACGATGATAATATGGTCATTCTAAAGATCTATTTGATAAAAAAATTACTAAACCTCAAATGGGTCATGAATTTCTCCAACAGGCCTCCCCACAAACAGGATGTGATCCACAAATAATGGTCATAGATAATCTTCGAGGGAACCACATGAAGGAAGATGATGTTCCACATGTAAAACTATCCCAATATCTCTACTGGAATTTACTTCCTAATAGAATGAAATTTAGAAGACATAGTAAATTTGTTAACTTCCAAAAGATATCATCAAGGCCTATCATTGTCTACATATGTGCCATTGTGAAGTCCATGGATATTCCATTCCATTTAAACTCTAGTACACACCTGGATGCAATAGAAATGAAAAAACCTAGTGCAAGTTGTTCCCCTACTGACATGTGAGGCACATAGAGATGAACTGTACTGTGATCTTCCTCAAACTGGTCCACAAAAACTACTACTAATGTTATGAGTATATTTTCCTCTCACTGATATGTACCGAACAAGGAGAAGATTGAAACTACCACATCACCTCCCATCGTATCACGACTAGGACAACCATTTTCCCGGAATAAGATGATGTGATTCCCCATTTTAAAAATCTATCATGTGAATATTTTATAGATATCTGATCAAAAAAGTCCTTATAGTTGATGTATCCCAACCATCATCCCACACATGCTAGAGAAGTTCTAGATTCAATACCATTGATTGATGAATACTTGATACTTTTCCCTCAATATAAGGAAACTAAAATATTTCTTACAACTCATATATCTCTTCAAATAAGAGATCATGGAAATTTTTATTAAGGAAATTTACCACCATGTATCCTTCCCTATTTTTATAGACTATCTCAATCACATACTATTACATTGATGTCTATAAAAACATCTTTAACTATTTCATATCCATTTACATGATAAAAAACCTATGAATATGATGGTCTAACTAATCAACAATGCACTCTCTAATAAGATAGTGCCTCTACATCCTCAACGAGATGACTACCACTTCCCACTCCAATTCACGAGTCACAATGTTTTTCTTGTGGGGTCTCAATTGCTTCAACCAATATGAGATCATTAACTTCCTTTGCATCACCACACATCCAATCCTTGATCCAAATGAATCATAATATACTATGTTCTCCACCGAATCCTCTAGTATACTACCAGTAAAAGCACTCATCATCCACTTATCCAACTCCTAAATGGACCTCTAGATCTAATTATTGTTGTAAAATAGATTCCCTTTCCTTGTCATGGAGGTCATAGAGGCTGTAGTCTTAGATAATTCCTCTGTGAACCTCATATAGTAAACCTCCATGCTATGAAAACATTTCACCAATGAAATCTAATTTGGAGGATCCACATAAATCATTTTATAAATCTACACCATGTCAAATTATTATCCATACATAGATATGACATTTCACATAAATTAAAACTCTTGGATTATTTTCCGACACATCAACAATTTTACATAATGATGGTGCTCCAAAAAAAAGACTACGAATATCCCCAAATTCTCTACATGTTCATACTTTAACATAGATTAGATGAGTATGTTATAAATAAAGATGACAACAAATCGGTCCATGTATAGATGGAATATTCATTTCATCAAATCCATAAACATAGTGGTATAATTTGTCACCCCCAAAGGCATCACCAGGAACAAATAGTTTTGTAGTGACATCTGAATTATATCTTTTGAATATCAGCCTCATGAACTATCAACCCGTGGGAGCTAGATATGAGATAAATATGTGAGAACCATATCACTCCTCAAAGTATATCATATAGGTTATCAATCCAAGAAAATGTGTACCGTTTCATTATTATGGCCTCATTTTGGTGATGGTAATAAAAAAAACTATAAGATCATGTCTTCCCTTTTCTTGTAGAAGACCAATGTCTCCTAAGGGGCACAATAGGGTTAATAAAACACATCCCTTGATGATCCACCAACAACATAATCTACTCCTATATCACGTTTAAGGGACATTATATATGTAAAAGAAGATCTCTTAGTGGTCACATGGTGAAATTAAATGAAAAAAATACAACTTATACTTCAGCTGTAGCATCATAGCATTCATGGAGAAGACTTAAATATAATCCTCTATGGATAAAGGAATAAATATGCAATAATAGACAACTGATCCAATGGATAAACTCTATAATTTATGGGTGATGAATTTTTTCACCTTTATCACAAAACCCCCTCACTCCACCATCATATCATTCCTATCCATGAAGGACAACTTAATCCTATATATATGAGGGTACATGACTTGAATTTAGTGTTTTATAATCTAGAATCATACTTTTTTCAACAACTACATACCAATGATGATGTCATAATGACTCATCATGAATACCATGAGGTCCCATGAGAAGCTATCTACACCAAGAGATAACTAACATCGCATGAAGAAAAAAAATATTGATGAATCGTTCTTTGTAGGTACATAAAGTCAATGTTTTTAGAAAAAATTCACAATCGAATGATCTATCATCCACACAAGGAGTAAAGAGATGAAAAAATATCTAAAAATTGTGTCTATTATTACTGAATAATTAATATAATAAACACATATAATTTCAATAATTTTTTGATTAGATACCAGGTCATATGTCTCCATAGCCTACAATAGCCCATGAACATGGCCTTCAACTTCTTGAGCATGACATTGGATACCTAGTGGTGGTGGTGCTGGAAGTAGTTCATAATTTCATCCACCACCTACAACTCCACCTCTAGAAACCCAACCTACTAATATCCTAGCTCCACGTACCTGGGATCCAACCTAGGAAAACCCGAGGAAACCATGATCACGATGAAATATCTTCCATGGAAGTCCATCCAAAATTTTCTTGCACTCCACATCATATTAGTTCGAGAAATTAAATTCTATATGATCTCTCTTATTACATTCATAATATCCACCCTCCCGTAGTTTTGTGGTCCGATGTGCAATCCTTGATTCACATGACCATATACTAGAGTCTCGGTAAGGGTATGCCTTATGTGCCTCATATAATATCACCAAAAAAACATTCCAGGTGACTTGGCCCATGGATTCTTACTAACATCTCCAAATGTACGGAATTAAAAAGGTATGAATCCCTATATGTCATGTTTTTACTCAAACAATACATCATATGTGGGAAGGAACATGGGTACTATACTAGATTAGATGTCTCTATATAGACCCTTAATGAACATCAATTCCTAGAAGTGACCATCCTAAATCATGAAAATGGACTATGATGTAAGGTGATTTAGCCTCACAACATAATATGTAACATTAATTTTTCCATACAACTACTCCAGAATATTATAAATCAAAACTGAATGTAATAAGAAGGGGTACCACACCTCAAAAAAATAGAATTTGGAATCCAAACCATGAAGTGTAGGGATATAATTCCTCAATTTCACATGACTCCACTGATTACCACATGTTCTATGGAAAAATTGGCTAGTAGTGAAACTACCTAATCAGTTAGTGTCTTGATATTTTAGATAAATCATATCACTAACTCAAGACAATCCTCTACTACATGGGGATCTTGATGACCATGGAACATAAAAAACCTTTGGTTCTGAAACTCACTAGTTAAACAAAGTTCGCAAGAATCCTCAATATGATATGCTAGTATAACATGCTACCCCATAATTGGGGGTGCTACTACCATCCTTCACATAGAAAGGATCACACTTGATGACCCCTAAATAGAGGATTAATCACTCATTATATCTTCATAAATACTTGGAATCAGTTACCTAGTTGGTTATGTTCAATTAGTAATCTTGAAAGTAATTAATATATACCATGGATGTATGAATATATATATAAATGGGGATATGAATCAAGAAGGAGATTTAAAAGAAACAATATTATATGAATCAAGAACCAATGTTATATAAAAACATTTATTGGTATTCTTTGTAAAAAAAAGTTATTTTGACAACTGGTGAATGGATACATCTACCATCACGCAAACACTATGGTTTCTAGCCTGAAATCGACACTCGAGACACTTTAACAATATTTCCATGGGTTCCCATCAAAACCTCATTAGGGGAAAATCTATGAACACCAACCCAAGGTCAAACCTCCTCTGATCCCAATCTATTAAAAACTGACAAAACCGGGACCATTTGGATGACAAATGGGTGATCCAAAACAACGCTATTCTTGCTTCCACAGGCTATGGGTCATAGATAAAGGATTAAAGTTATAACTAAAAATGGAGGAATTTTCCTAATGTACATGTACACACGAACACAACAATTTTCATGAAAATTTGTATAGGAAAAAAAATAAACTAACATCATATATAATAACCATGAATGTAGAAACCTATAGGGAATTCAAAAGAGTGAAGTAGTTAATTCTAATAGTAAATGTGAATCATGCACACCCAACTAGAATAGATGTCCCAACCTAAAATTATATGGGAAAAACTGTTAAAAGTTCCCAACTCTTGATTTTTAACCCTCAACCACTTTATATGGTAAAATTGACACTAGTATCCCAATAATACTTTCAAATCACTATAGACCACTCTTATGTTTCAAATGACATGACAATTGTGTGAGAATAAAATGGAATTGTGAGTATAATTTTATCCAGTAAGAAGTCCCAAAAGTAGGTTGGGGATAAATATTAGAAACAATAAAATAAATGAACTTTACCCCAAATCAAGAGGGAAAATAAAACACAACAATAACAACAATATTTATTATCATAAAATAATCCAATATTAAAGAAAAATGGGATCTCTATCCACATGAACATCCCAGGATGACGAGTCTTCCTACAGCTCTGACTATCCATCATCGATGTCCGGTTTCTCACGTGTCTTTATAAAGAATTCATATAGAGAACCTACAAATTTGTGTGGCAGGAGAGTACCATTTCTTTGTATAAGGGTTCCACACCATAGTCTAATAGTGGAGTATTATATCTTCCCATACAATGAGTAGGGAATACCTATTCCCTGGTGTCATAGTGGAGTATCATCTCATTGTGTAGAGGACTCTTTACCTAGTGTCATATTTGAGTTCCCTCTTTTTCTTCACAACATGTATGGAAAAACTACAACCTGGTGAAATAGGGGAAAAACATTTGTGTATTGAGGACCCACACCCTTGTTCTACATGGGAGTACAATCACTATATAAATGATGATTTTGGAGGACTCATGTCATTATGCGACAAGGGAGTACAGTCTCATTAAATAGAATAATAATGGATTTATGTCATGAGGAGTACCATCTCTATCTATTCTTCATGTATGGGGGGACCACACCCTGGTGATATTGGGATGTAATTTATCCTTTGATAGGGGACCAACAACCAGTGTGCTAGGGGAGTTCTGACTCTGTCTAGATGCTCTGATGATCTTTTGTAATCTATACCAACGACAACTATCTTCTGAAGAGGCATCACATTCAGAACATCTCACATTGTATCTTAAAATCCAATTTGAAGGGCACCATCCCGTTCTAAATAGGAAAACATTATTATATAAAACTTGCAGTCTGGAATTTGAGACCAAACAATGGAGATATGAGAGGTTGAAGATTCATAAGAAGATACAAGGGGTAAGGGGACCACAATGCATTTGGATCCTATCCCAAGACTATCCATTGCCTCTCCAGTTCATATTTTATTGGATATGTAATAATACATGGCTTGTAAGGGTACTTCTTGTTATGTCTCGAAAACCTTCTGTGATCCATGTTCTTCTAGTCATTCATGTGTCCTTTGGCCCGTGTTCATGTATACCAGGCATGTTGCAATACATGGTATGTTCCTAATCATGTTCATGTCTTTGTACTCACATAGTACATTATAGGCTACCAGCACATGGTCACCTGACATGTCAGGTTTTCACACAACCTGTGGTAGAAATGATCACTTGGAAAGCCTAGGGTCATATATTTTCAATGAAAACATCATGTGTTCTTCCAAACTATAAGGTGGGTAGTCACGATTTTCATAGAATCACTAGATCTCCATACATTTATCCATATATTCCTTAGGGACATTTAATCAACCTGATTTCATTTTAATTTTCATCAAAATCATTGATTATAACACCATCCATTAATTTATGTGCCTCCAATGGGAAAATATATTCATTTCTAATCCTCAGATCAAATCCACCACACTTCTATCACACCTCTCGTGTCCCTGACATCCCCACGTTGGATCATGGATCCAGTAATCCTTCATTTCTATACACAACCCTCTCTAATTCATTCTTAAATTTCCAATTTGGACGTTTATCATGCATCTTCTACAAATTTGGGGGTATGATTAGGCTCGTTACCGCATGACAACAGTCATATCATGACCTTGCAGTCCAAATTTGATGAATAGGAAGAACAAGTGGGGGAACACATAATAAAAAAAGTGATATTGTCATTGTACAAGTGATATTTGATATCAATCAAAGAACTGGGTATTTTCAATGGTGATGTCATGGCATAATCGATGACATAAACTTAATGATTTATTTATTTTCATAAACATGCTCAGGAGAAGGATTAACGTACATGTAGTTCAATGAATAAAAAAGTAGATCATGCTGAATAATTAAATGATGAGTGGAAACAGAAAATGAAGAAACCTATCTTGATTCATATTTATCATTGGTGAAGAATATATTTTCCAATGGCGGAGAGGACCTGTTGTGTTCACTATGTATTTACTCACCATGATTTGTAGGACTTTCATTATCCGATCTTGATCCACCAACAAATAATGGTGGAAACATCTGGCTAACAATCCCAATATTATGTGGGTAACCATGGATATTCAACATAACAACCTATTTACAGAGTTAAAAAAATTTAGTTCATTTAATTTTAATTTAATTATTTTAATATTTATTTTAATTAAATTTATGTAGCCAACAACTGCATCTACAATAAGTCTTGTGCCAACCAATTGTAGATTATCGATAGGGTAAATCCATTAATTTGTTTGAACAGTGGTCTAATTTTTTATATGGGACTCTTTTCATAATATATTTCTTATTTTTTTAAAACTTCAAGATATAAAATTTAATAAAAATTTCTATGAAATTAATTCCCCGCTCAATGGGACTGAAAATTACATTCCTTCTCATCACCTAGCTCTAGAAATATTAATAAATATATTAAAATTTCATACCATAAAAAATTGAGTCTCTATATTATTTCCTACAATATTTTCATATTAAAAAATAATTACTAAGATTATTTTTGGGGATACAGAGCCTACATCATAGTCTCCCACTCCACAGAGTTCTAATGCAAGCTCCCAAGCTTCCATAACACAAAAACCAGGGGAATGAACTATCCAAGAAGAATTATCGCATACCGATCCTTGATCACTATATGGTGATCCATTAAGGTGGATCCATCCTTGATTTATATATTTCCACCTTCAGTAACATTATTGGTTTCATAAATATATCTCCCCATATGTGACACATTGAAGATGTGATTCACCCCACAAAAGGAAAATGATTTCTAGAATGTATAACCACTCCATGATATTCAGGTAATTCTTCTACATAATAGAAACGTAATGGTCCATTATAGTAATACAATCAACTGTCGCCAATTTGGAATCATATCCCCTTCTTTGAATTGAATACATCTCACGTGGTCCATGGATATGTAATCCCATTTCCACTCGAGGACAACAAGTGGTTGTAACTGACATGCAGGAACCAGGTGATCATCCAATATCTATTGGCATTTGGGGAATGGAGAGATGAACTCAGTCATGCTCCACATTTGGCCATATCTAAAAATACACCCATTAAAGGTCTATATACATCTCTACACACTGGTTTGTACATTAAAAATATATGTTTTAGACTCTATAATCTCCTCCTCTCATATCATGACTGGTATCACCATCCCTCCTTGGAATCAGATTACGTGACTGTCTCTATAAAATCCTTCTAGTGAATCTCATGAGGAAATCTTCTCATGTAATACCTCATATTCTATGTAATTTAATGAATACTCCCTCACATTCTAGAGATGTTGGGGGTGGGGGGGGGGGGGGGGTCAAAACCATCAATTAGAAAATGGATTAACCCTAATCCTCTACAAAGGATATCCACAATAATGATAACTATAAAGAGGCCCTATCTACAAAGAGACCATTTATAATATTGCTGAAGTAATCTCCCAAAACAATGTTCTTCCCATGAGTGTATACTATATCAAGGTCATAGTCCAATTGGAAATCCAACAAGATCCTCGATCATTTGTTTGGATCCATTTGTGTGAAGAAATTACTACGACTCTTATTGTTTGAGTAAATGAAAAATCTCTCTCCCTAGAGATAGTTACATTACATACTCAGAGAGAAAACTACCACTACCAACTCCAGGTCATGATTCATTTAGTTCTTCTCATGATGTCTCAAATTCCATGTCCAACTTGTGGACACTACCAAACTCTACATCAACAGACAATTGATCCACGATCCAGAGGAATTTTAATATATTATGTAATCTATCCATTCCTCCAGTAGTCCAAAAATCTAAAAATAGTCAACCTAATCCAGAAATCAATGAATTATCTATTGTAATTCCTAATATAGGTGAATGACTTTTCATTACACATTAATTTCGTCAATTGTGCCTAATTCATATATCATTTTTCCAAAAGCCTCATTTAGTACACCACCAATCATTGAGGAAATCACAACTCGAACACTCCCTTAGGTATATCCCAATATAAAACAACATGAATCTTTACTGGGTCCATAGAAAATCCACTATTTTAAATGACATGCCCCATAAAGTGAACCAGATAAATCAAGAACCAAAACTTTGAGAGATTGACATAACATTTGTTCTCCGAATGAGTGTCTAGTAATATACACAGGTTCTTCGCATGATCCTCCTCTGACATAGAGTAGATGAGTATGTTATTAAGGAAGATGACAACATATAGCCCCCAGTATGGTGGAAAGATGTGGTTCATCAAATCCAAAATCATAGTGGGAGAATCAATAACACCAAAAGGTATCACTAAGAAATAATAATGACCATAGAGAAATTTAAATTCCATTCATTGAATATAAGCCTCACAAACCCTCAATTGGTGGGAGCTGGACCAGAGATTGATCATCAATAACTATCTAATGACTCACAACTTAGCATAGTGGTACTCAGTCCTCAATAAATGGTAATTTTTCCTTATCGTGTCTTGTTCTAGGTGATAACAATATAAAAAATCAATAATCTCTTATTCACGTTTTTCATGAACATGATCAGTAATGGCCATAGGGACACAATGGATTTGATTAAACCCTTCTGTCTATGGTAATAAAACCAAACCCTCATCTAAAAGACCTATATTGGTCCCATATGATACATTGTAGAATATATCAGAGTTTTTATGTAATGAATGTCAATTAAAATATCCTTATTCTTCCATAGAGGTAGTCTTGGAATGTATTCTGGGATGACATCCATATATTCCACCATTACTGAAGGAATATAGATAAATTATGATGCCACTATTCTCAGGGATAATATCACAAAATTATGGGTGATGGATTTCCTTTTCCGACTCTATAGACCCACTCTCTCAACAATGAGATATCTCTCACACATGATGGTGTATGTTGTCCAATATATTTGATTTCATCTATCAAATCTATGGTAACAGTAATTCTTATCTCAGACCATGGACAACAAGTTACACCCAATGTGGAATGAATCTATATTATTATAACGAACAAGTGGTTACATGAGAAATTATCTCCACTGAGTGATGTCTTACACATCCGGTATATAAACATTGTTGAATAAGAATTCCGTATATGAAAATAATGATGAGTCCATTAGAATAAAATCTCAACAATGATCTTTGGATATCAAAACAAGAGTAAAGAGGTAATGTAATGTCTCTCACCGGTGTCTTCAAGTGTTGAACAAATATTATAAAAAAAATACTACCTCTATTCATCTCATGATTTGTTGGTTCATATGACTCCATAGCCTTCATATTCATATATACGAACTTCCAACTCTTGAATCCTGACATTGAGACATGGTGGGGGTGAATGTATATTATAATATAATACACCACATAATGATCTTCCTCTGGGTACCCAACCCACTCCTCTCCCAGTTCCACATCCCTAAGTTTCACCCTAGATATGCTTGGGAGATCTCTAATCATAGTGTTATCCATTACTTGATTGTATATTCTATATCTTCATATCCTTAGAGAATGTCTGTTTGGGAAATCATTTGTTATATGATCTCTCTCATAACATTCATAAAACCACCCCTACAGGACAATCTAGTTTTCTATTCTATCCCCGAGATACATTAAAACAAGTTCAAGTCAGAGCTGGGAATTACATAATGTGCCTCATATCCCATGTCCTACCCTTCTTATCAAAAGTCTCAACCTTGGGATTCATTATGAAAGATCCATGTGTATAGAATACCTTAGATAAGAATCCATACATCAAAAAAACATCCATAGTCATTCATATTTGAAAAATAATGGGGGTATCATGATGGTATGGATGTATCTTAGAAGACCATAATTCAAATTCCACACTCAGAATTTACAATCTGGAATCATATATAGGGAGTATTGCATTAGGTCACTGAGCCCTGTTGCATACTCTACAACTATCATCCCACATTATTTCGGATCAGGTAGCTCCTGAGTCCAATCTAATTGAAAGAAAGAGGTTTCATACTCTTCAAGGTACCATTTCCGGAAGTCGTAAAATGATATTTTCCAGTCATAATGTATCTAGGTAACTTGAAAATACCATCTCCCATATTCTTTAAGGATATGTTTAGATTCTGGTGTAAAAATCTAATCAGTAGGGGTATAACTAATTCTAAAATCATGGATCACTGAATCAATCAAATCCTTCACTACCTAAGAATCATTCTCATCAGAGAAACATAGTATACTATAGAATTATAATGTTCAATGTTCTCTAAGTACTCATGTTACATTTTACTACACTCTGTATAATCCACTACTTGAAAGGTGGGGGATATGCTTCTTACTCTCCTTGAAGCATGATCTCCTGTGATGAACCTTGAACAGAGTCCTCCTCACCCATCAGATCATCATCATGACAATAAATTGGTATCTTGGATGAAATTATTTGTAGAGGAATCATGAGGGTGGTCAAGACATAGTAGAGTCATATTATCATATATTAATGGGGATCTAGTAGAAGAAACATAGTCAGAAGTCCCAATACTATATGATGCACGTACCAATATGTTCTATAACTAATATCTAGGTATGTTGAGTTTAAATATTGGTAGTCGGAGTCGTAGTTAATAGTTTCATTGGTTTATATATGAACACTTGGTCCCATGGATAGATAGCCACACTCAAAGTAAGTTGAAATTGTTTCCCTATGTTCCCAACCAATCATTATAATGAGAAAATATAAAAATTGTCCCATGGTTGAACCACATCAAATACAAATATATCTTGATCCAACCCACTAGGGCCTACATGGCCAGTGGAATGCCGATACATAGCTAACATAATCCCACCTCTACAATTCAGGACTAGGAAATAAACACCAAAATACATAAATAAAATGGGAGTTCATTTCATAAAATACCTGTATACATTCTCTATACCATCTCCCTAAACAAATTATGATGAATATTAATAAAATACATTAACATATAGTGTGATGTCTATGAATGTGAAAAACTTTAATAAATACAAGAGTGTGATATTTAAATACAAAAGAGAAGTGTAAAAATACATGGCCAACAAAAATAGATGTCTGAACCTAAAAATATCATGAAAATAGTTACTAAGAGTGTTTGGATCCAAATCTATAATACCCAAGCCCTGTATATAGTCAATTTCAACATGAAAACCCTATGATTCTCTAAAATCATGAACAATATTTATATCAACATCATAATAAATGAATGATGTGGGAAAATCCTATGTAGTGATGTGTATGTATTTGCAATGCATGACACCCTAAAAACTGTCTGGGGGGTGGGGAATTAGATACCTGATAATAAAATTCATCTAAACTATAATGAATGAATGAAATTTTAAAAAAAATGGAAATATATATTTATATATTATTATAAAAGAAAATTTTTCAAGATAGAAACGTGATCTCCATTTCATAGCCCTTCCCATGTCAATGAGTCTTCCAGTAGCTCCAAAGTCCACCATCAATGCCCAACATTTCTACTGTCTATACAAAGAAGTATAATGGAAGACCTACACACTGGTGTGATATGGTTGGATCATATTTTTAGATATATAACACATACCCCAATCTGATTGGTGGTGTCATCTTAATTTACACAAAAAGAAGGGATTGACCGTTCCCTAATGCGATAGGGGATTACCATGTCCTTGTATAAGGGACATGAACCCTATTACACTTGGAGAGTACTATCTATACATTTATAAGGTGTATGGAGGAACCACTCCCTATTGTGATAGGGGAGTACCATCTACATTAAAAGAGGAACTATGACCTTGTTCTATAGGAATGTACCATATATATGAAAAAAGGTATAGGGGAACCACACCCCATTGTGAAAGGGGAGCACTATCACCATGGATAGAGTTAATTCACCCTGGTGTGATATGGGAGTATCATATATATCTACACAATATGTATGGTGAACCCACCCCTCACTGTGATATGGGTGTGTTTTCTCCATGGATATAGGACCCACTGCCCAGTGTATCAGGGGAGTTCCACACTTATATAGAATCTCATTTGATCCTTCTCAGTTATAGTCATCATCAATGGTTACCTAAAGAATCATCACACCCATAAAATTTCACATCCTATCGCAAAATCCTTTAAAATGGAATCCATCGTTTTCTATGTGGAATAACACTAAGGAAATGCTACTCGTAGGACAATATTCATGTCTAAACAAAAGAGAAAAAATGGGTATAAGAATTTTTAGTAGATACGCGACATGTAAGGGGACTATACTTCATGTGGACCATCTATTCATCAAGGTTGTGTCCTCAATATCATTTTTATTGGTCATATATAACTACACATCGATTAAGGGTTATACATGGAATGTCTTGAATTCTGGGGTCAGAGCCATGTTCCCCATATTGTGTTTGTGTCCATCAGAATGTGTCTATATACAATGTCCACGTTCTAGTAATTGTCACATGACTTACCATGCCCATTTCTGTGTACCCCCTAATTTAATTTTAGTCCACTAACACCAGGTCACACAAATTGTGAGGCTTCACATAATGTATGAAACCTAAGTTCACTCAAATATCCTATTTCCATGGATTTCTAAAGAACACACCATGTGTTCTTATAAACTATAGGACGTGTTGTCTCAATTTTCACAGAATCTCAAGCTGTCCACACATTTCTCCATATTCATATTCACCATGAAAACTCCACCCAATTATATCATGAATCATGATAAAAATCAAGGATAATGATTCTGATCATCGATTTTCAGGACTCATATAGATAGAAATAATAATTTCGTATTCTCATATTAAAGTTGCAACATACATGGAATTCCTCTCATGACACTGCCTTATCCACTTAAGATCCCAGATCCACAAATCCATCACTTATACCTACAATCCTCACAGATTCATCCTTTAAATTCCAATATTTTTGTTTTTTTCACATCCATTGTGAATATGAGGTTCCAATCATGTTCAACCTTACCCTATAAGAGTTGAATCCTGACAACATGGTACAAAAAATGTAGAAAGCAATATTTGGGAAAGGTAAAGGTTCAAAAAAAATGTGATATCAACTTTATCCAATAAATATTGTCCAACAATCATAGAATTGAGGATTTACATGGGTTATTCATGGTAGAAATGAATAAATAAATTAAAATAAAAATTTCATTTCACAAAAGGGATCACGTGATAGATCAATTTATAAACAGATCAAAGAATAAAAAATTAAACCATTATAAATCATTAAATTGAATGAAAAAATAAAATTGATGTTCCATAATGTGATACATATTGATCAATGGTGAGGAATGTAGAGTATATTTATTAAGAGTACCTATTTCTTTCTTTTCACCTAGATTCGCCTAAGTATAGTTATTGACCATCCTCAGATCTTGATTCACCAATTAATAATACTTTAATCATCATCTAATAAATCCTAGGATTATTATAATAACACTATAAATTATCAATAAAATATTTTTTAAATGGGATAAAACATAAGACTTTTAATTGTAAATAAATAATTTAATCATTTATTTTAATTAAATGCATCCACTAATTAGTACATCTACCATAAGTTGCATGTTGAACAATTATAGGTTGCCTTTAGGTCAAATCTCACACTCAAGATTCAATCACAGTCTCAAATTTCTTATTTGAGGACTCTTTTTATATATGTTCAATTATTTTTGAAAAATGGTGGGTTGGTGTGATTGAAAATATACATAATATGTTTATAAACAAAATTTGGGTTCACCGAGTCTTGAAATAATATAACATATCAACACCTCGATAAAGAAATAATTATCAATACATTTGGAATTATTTCATGGAAAAATCATAGTATCTATTATCTACCATGACCTGAATCATTGAGGCCCACATTACCGTTTGAAGGAAGATCCACAACTACCCGAAGAAAACTTCCACATTATAGTGGATGGTGGATATCATTAAATGTAATATATAAAATGGGAGGCCTTTTCCTAAATAACATGAATGAACACAGACAGAAAACTCCATGATGAAGTGTAAAATAACAATAATATCAGCAGTCACATATAAATTAATAACCAATCCTGAAAAAACCTCTTGGGAATAAAAAAGCATGAAATAATGAAATCCAAAAGTAAGGTGAATGAATACATGAAGAACCATAATAAATTTCCAATTAAAAAAATATCTAGAAATGAAATCTTGAGAGAGATTGGCTCTAGATTAACAAGCCCTGACCACCGTACATGGTCAAATGCCCTTGGGAATCCCAATGCTCCATTTAAACCACTTCCAAATTGTCTTTTATAGGCATAAGATATGAATCATGTGGGAATATACCATGTAGGGGTGAGTATATATATATACCTAATAGGATTATCCAAAAATAATTAGGGGGAGAAATTGAATTCACTATAAAAGAAGTAATCTAAAACCCAAATCAGGAGGTAAAATTAATCGCAACAACAATATATAGATTGACAGATATACATAAATTCTCATAAAAGTTTATCATATGAGTGATAATGGTGATCCCATTTCAAAAGAAAAACCAATATAATTAGTATTAATGTAGCTCTAATGTTCATTCATTGATGCCCACCATCACATCTGTCTGTCTGAAAAAGTATTATGGATGATATGCACCCTGGTGTGTCAAGGGAGTCTATCTCCATAGATAGAGGACCAATGATCAAGTGAAACATGGGAGTATACTATCTATTTTCACAATGATCATGGAGGACCATATCCATATTTCAATAGAAGAGTTCCATCTCTATTTAAAAAGGAATCACAACATTGTTCCATAAGTGGTTTCATCTCTTTATTGACAATGGAAATGGAGAACCTGCATCCTGCCCTGAACGAGGAGAATCATATCTATGAATTGATGACCCATTACATGATGCCAAATGGGATTACCATATCTATCTTCACAAATTGTAAGGATTTCTAGTGAACTGATGCAACATGAGAGTACCATATCTATGTATAGAGGGCACATCCATTGCTTTATTAGGACAATACCATCTCTATTCACACAATATATTGGGAGGAACTGTACCATTATAATAAAGGGGAGTAAAATCTCAACGGACAGAGGACATGTAACCTAGAAAGATGAGGGAGTAATTTATCTATATACACAATGATTATGGAGGATCATTAACCTAGTGTGATTGTGGAGAAACATTTCCATAAATATAATACATGTTCCCTGGTGTGTCAGGGGAGTTCTACATTAATAAAGTATTATTGATGATCAAGTCTTATCATTACCATCAAGTGTTACATAATGAAGAAAAACACTTGGATAATCTCACACCATATATAAAAAGATACTATGAATCCCACCATCCAATTATACCTGAAAAATAGTCAGGATCAGATCCTCATGAGCCAAAATCTGAGTTCAAATGATGAAAATATGAGAGGTACAAGATTCTTAATGAGCTACATTACTTGTAGACCCACTCTTTAGCCTGGTCATGTCCTCATTATCACAAAGACTTATGTATATATAGTAATACATAGCATGTAAGGGTGACACATCATGTTTATTGGATACCTAGGGTTGATTCGTGTTCTCCATGTCATGATTTTGTCCTATATGCCATGTCTTTGTGCACTATCCATGTGCCAATACATGTTGTGTTCATAGACATTCCCTTTTCCATGTACTCTTGGATTACACACTAAGCTACCAACAATAGGTAACAAAGTGTGTGGGAGTATCACATGGCTTGAGATAATAATGTTCATTCAAAAACCCTATCACTATATATTTCTAAGGTACATGCCCTGTCATCTTTTAAACTATACGCTGTGTAGTCATGATTTTAATAGAATCTATAGATCTCTACATGATTCTAAAAATACACCGTATCCAATATTTTATCTTCAAAATACAATATATAATAATTATAGAAACAAGTATAATAACTCTAGCCATTGATTCACAGGCCTCTAGTGGCAAGAAATTAGAATTTCTTATCCTCTTCTAGAAGTAACACACACCTCTTGTGCCACCCCAATCTCTTCAATCACCCATATGGATTGTAAATACACTAATACTTCATTGGAACCTATAAACCTCTATAATTAATACATGAATATACAATCTAGTAACCTTTCACACAACTAATGTGAATCCATGGGTTCGATCATTCTTTGACTCACCCAAAAATAGTCATATCAGGACTCTGTGATCTAGAAATGGGGAATGTAATGAACGAGTTTCATAATAGAACTTGGATAATGGTAATATCATCATTGACCAAGCATTATTTTCCAAGGGTCATGGAACATTTATTTTCATGTGTTACTTCATGGAATTACCAATGAAATAAATATGAATGAGTAATTTATATTGATACATGGTCTCATGAAAAGAATTAATTTTGATGAACAAAAAAGATTAAATAAATTATACCAATTTCAATCTATTAATAAAGGATGGAAACTAAAATTATTCATCTGAAATTCAATTCTAATTGATCATTGGTGAATAACATAGTTTCTAAAGATAGAGAGGACCCTTTGTGTTCGTTGCATATCAATTCATCTTGATCCAACTGTTAGTGTCCAATCAGGATTTTCCAAGGAAGAATAGTGGAATACTCTTTTAAAAAGTATCTCGGTTATGTGGTTGTCCTGGTAGATTCCCCATAATAGCCTATATATAGAGGAAAAATAGTTTAGATCATTCAATTTTAAATAAATAAATTTTTATTTACATTAATTAAATGTACCTAGCAATGAATGCCTCTACTTGACAACCTGCACTGACCAACATTATGTTGCACGTATAGTAAATTCAATGTTTCAATTAAACCACTGTACCAAATTTCTAATCTATGAAACTATTTAGGAAATATTCCATTATTTACGAATGATATTGGTAGTTTGGTATAAAATATTTGCAATATTTTTATAAAAATAATTATAAGTTCACCAGGACTAAAATAACATTTCATCTATGTGCCTGGACATAGAAATATTTCATAACATATTTAAAAGTATTAAAATTTAAAAATAGAGTCTCTAAAACTATGATACTACCAAGTTTTATTTAAATTTTTACAAAAAACATGATTGTGATTCAAATGAAAAAAATACTATGCGGAATTTGAGTTAACAATCCTATAGCCACTAATGATATTATTAGCTAGTCGGGGAAGATGATATTTCCATATTGTAAACCTATATATTTAAATATATTGGAAGATGGATTAACTACTATGCATTATGGATCCGTATAAACATTAGTTGGCATATGAATGATTAACTACACTAGACTTAGTGGGAGGAGTACTTTTAGAGATACATGACGCATAAGAAGTCATAACTAAAGAGGTGGTTTATATTCATTGGAGTGGTTGTTGTAAATATTAATAATAATTAATTTTAATTTCTAATATTAATTAGTAAACATTAACAAGAAATGGTTTCGAAGTATGTATAAATTCAATTAATGGGAATAATGTATCATGATTCATACACTCCGAATTTTAAATGTACTAATGAATTGATATTGATGGTGAGTGTTTAAAATAAATGGGGCATGGATGATAAAATATTGTACTAAATAGTCATGATTTATTATTGAAAGTTTTATCTTGTGAAAAAATCTATACACCAATCGTCATGAATAAAATCATATTGAAAAGTAATTATCAAAGAATATTTCTATGGGTAACATATTTGGATATTTATTGTCAAGAGAACCGCATTTGGAGGTATCCTTATAGATTTTTCTATAATATGTGACCAATCATGACACCCTCTAGCATAATCATACAAGGAATGTCTAGAAAGGAAAGGTGACATTAGTAAATTACAAAAACATATGAATATTATATAAATTTATTATTGAATAAATCATGCATAGTGGTAATAGTATATTCATTTGTAATGAATGATGGAAATATATATATTGTAGGTTAATGAGAGCACTATATGATTTCAATATAGATATGCTGAAAATAAATCAATATCAATTTTTATACCTTATCATTTTGTTAAGACTATGGAATTAATTTTTTATAGATATATCTTAAGATATATTCTATTCTGTAAGAAAAAATATCCAAAAAATAGGTCCACATGTTTTCTAAATATACTTATAGTATATATTTTAATATTGTTCTAAAATTGAAATGTTAAAATATTCCATGATAAAATTTTTGTTGGAAAATAATACTTCTAGGGAAACATGGATGGGAATAGGATGGAATGAATGAATTTAAAAAAAAACTCAAAATATTCAGTGTCACATTCCATTATTTATGATGAATTTTATATCAATTATGTATAATTAATATATTTGAATATAAAATTTATCCAGAATGACTACAAATAAAATTCATTTAGAAATATCTAATATCACATGGAAATGAATAATTGAATGAGTTTCTAATGTATAAAGAAGTGGGAATTCCATAGATTAAGGGAATTAAACAGCTTTCGTCACTTATTAATCTTTTATCAAGTATCATAGAAAAGGATAGGGTAATATAGAAAAAACTAAATACATATAGTGGTTTCTATATCTTCAATATCTATGTATATTGGGGCTTCTGGTATAGTTTAGGGTGTAGTTTATCAATGACTTATTGGTAATATGTTTTACCAAAATATTTATTTTATCATTATTGTGATAATATTTGATTGTGGATTTACTCAATATTTCAACACTCAAATATGAGGGATATGGTGGATACTCAGTTATATAAATACATAATGGAGTAAGTCAAGGAAATAATGATATAGTAAGCAGATTTTCTATAAGGAAAAATGGATTTACCGACCCTAGTCATGAAAATATGGTATGAACAATAGTATTATTCATAATTAAAAGTAGAATGTTTAACAATATGGAACTAACTAGTCAATTATTGTTGGATTTAGTGGAAACATGAGTCTGTTGGAATTGGTTTCCTGGTACCAAATTCACGGTATATTAGATTTCATGAAGTGAATATTAATATAAATACCTTATATCATATTTATTTTTCTTAGTCATAACATGAAAATAAAAAATAATTAGGGTATTTCTCACAAAAAATATGTTATAGTAGTTCTATGCTATTATCGGACAATTGAGGTCCTATGGAATTTATCTTAAATATTCATTATATGTAAGATATCATTCTCTGATGGGACATATAGTATATTGGGATTTTAGTGTTGGTACTCGTAATATTATGATACTTATTATGATAATGTTTTCACTTAATAATCTCCAAGTTGAGAGATTATGAGAATATATCCCCACAATAAGAATTCCATATGTTTATGTGTCATTAGAAGTTACTTTTTGTGAGCTGGTATAATGGCCCTTAGACATTCTGATTATTATTAATGCAAATGAAGACTCACGAACTACGATTTGATACCATAAATTATTACAATAACAGTTCATGGGAAATTTATGTACATTTGGGGCATCAAAAATGATATGATATTAATGAATAAGACGATGAATAATTTATTGCTTCATATATTTGGAATTTGATATCAAGGTCCTTTGATTGAAATATATATGTCACATAAAATAACATGGCCATGGTGTAAAAACGTTTTTTGATATATTCAATTAAATATATATCAATAATATACAATGAATAAATTATTGTGAAACTTTTTTGATGAGATATAATGAAAAAAGTTATTATATTACAAAATAATAAAATATTATGTTGTTTTCAACCATATAAAATTAGAATACTCCTCTTTATATCCATGACCCGTTACTAGATATTAAGTTTGGTGACTTGTTTGACCCACCTAATGCAAACGAAAAAAGAAGTTTAAAGGTCCACACACAATGTGTTTCCATTTTCTTCAATTAAATTCAATTTTAATTTAATTAATGGAAAAAACTAGTACTCATAATACAACGATAGAATTTTATTCAATACATTTCAATCAAAAATATTTTTAAGGTAATAAATATTTATTTACTCATTTATATATAATTTATTTAAATATGAGAATTTTTAATTAATATTTATTCCCTAGACATTAAATGACATTTATTTTATTTACTGAATATTTAATAAATATTTATTCACTAGACTATGAATAAAATATTTATTTTATGAATAAATATTTAATTAAATATTTATTTATGTATTTGATAAATAATGTCAGGTAAGATCCGACCAATAATGTTTCTACTGTTAAATATTAATTTACACGTATGTAAACTAATATTTATTGTTACACCATTTTTTGCTCACCATGAAAATAATTATTTTAATAATATTTCATCAAATAAGTTCAAATATGGTTTAATATATTATTTATGGGATTTTTAGAGTTAAGTAATATTTGTAACCCTAAAATAATCTCTATAAATATGCAATCATTCTTAATGTATAGAGATTGATCGAGATAGGTAAAATTCAAAAATTTTGTTCCAAAAAAAGTATCTCTCACTCTTAAGATAAAATAATTATTTATATATTCTCTTCCCTCCTCAATCCTATCAGGAATGAGAAGAAAATGAAAATCTATCAAGACTAAATGAATTACCATTGGGATCTATAATAACATATTAAGATGATCGATCCGCTGTGCAATAAATTGACAATCCATATTTTTTTATCATAGATCTTAGGATCATGTACGGAGCTCAACTAGATAGATTATACACATGGATTGGACAATTTTAAGTACAGCTGATGAAAAAGGGTTTAAAATGTTTAGAAATGTAATCAAATAAAGACCACAAGACAATGGTGTATATACTTTGGATATTTTAAAATAAATTATAAATTCAATATGAAAGAATATCATCTTTTTTTTTGAATATTTGTATGTAAATATAATTTGGATACATTTTATTATTAATTAAATTTATGATTTGTAAAATATATGATCAATCCATCAAATTTGATGTTTTTTGGGTCAGTATCATCTATGCTAGGTTTATCCACTTCTCCGATAATAATAAAAAAATCTATCTCTATGGTGATTATATGAGTGTTTTTTATAATAAAAAATAAAAATGATGAATAATAAATATATAATAACATGGATATACATCTTTCCTAATGAAATGTTCATAGGAAAAATTATTATATTATCTAATTACTATTTATAAGAATGTTATTATTTCGATTAATTTTCTATTTCCCGATGTGGATCCTGATAAGATTCTAGTTTCAACAAATTTTTAATGTGATAAAACTAATTCCATTAATAAATTAACTTATAGGGTATCACATTATGTTTATCCTGAATATATCCATGTTCAATTCAATTTAATTTTTTTAATAAAATATTTGATTTTTTATTAAACAATATATATTCTAGTTATGTTAATCATAATCTATTTTCATTTTTCTATTAACCAAAAATAATGGAATATAGAAATATATTCCTCAAAATATTCCCATGATGGAATATTGGGTGACTGGAAATATGTATTTAATATAACATATCTCAAATATAAATATTTCTCAATGTTCATTTAATTAATTATTTAAATTATTTATCTTATTACATAATATTTATTTAATAATTTAAAATATACTATGATTTATTTTTTAAGTGAATAATTAATTAAATATTAAATTAAGGATTTTTTTAAATTTATCTATTAAATAGTAGTTACTATCATTTAATGAATAATCTTATAATTATTAATGACATGAGGTACACATTAAATTTTTAGGAGTAGGGAGGTCCTACTTATGGATCCCTATTTTTGGTCCATCATTATTTTATTTCCTTAAAGAGAAAGTATGACACAAATTTATAGAACTCTCTCAAATTCATTTAAAAAAATAGAGAATCAAAGAGCATAATCTTCAACTGATGCATTGAAGTAAGAGAGATATTGATTATTTTTCTTGTAATTTTTGGATTGACAATGGAATCCCAATCTTCATGGAGAATATTTTAATATTTATGTAGGGACACAAGTTTAAATGTTCGAAAAAAATAAGATTCTAAATTTCGTGTAAATAGAATTATATTAAATTTTTTTATGTAAATTTTTTTATTTTTATTTTTTATTTTATTTTAAAAATTTAAACATTATTTTAGATCCCAACATCCAAATTTGAGTGAAAATTAAAACATAGACACCCACCAATGCCACATTCGCAATAATAATATACTGAATTTTTATCAATATAATGATTCTATGTTTATGATTAGTATTAATAATTCAATTTTTTAAATAATAACTTTTTTTATCATCAAATCTTGTTTGTTATTTTCTATGTATAGGGAAATCAGAAAAATATATTCTAATTCGGTGACTATATCTTTCAATAGATGTGTACTGCTCTATCTAGAGTGGGATAATGGGGTGACTCTCTATATCTAGAAACTAGTTGGAACGACCTTCCGATACCTTAAATGACAAATTATCTACGCGAGAAACTAGGAGGGACAACTAAACCATGTTCTATGGGCTCCCATGAAAAGTGATTAGACCGAGAATGCTGGATTTGGCATGCCGGGACAAATAGTTAGCAAGACCCATGTATGAATTATATAACCATGATATGACCACATATGTGGAATAAGTTTCGAGTGGGAATTACTGAAGTGTTGGGTGGGTGGAAAATTTTGGGTTTTCATTATTTTGTTAGATAAATCTAAAAAAATTGACTGGATAACATTGATGTATCTTATAGAGGATAATTCACTTTCTATTTATAATTTAAATAATAATAACATTTACAATGAATGTTATTATTCTACTCAATCATTTTTTTACAAATCATATTTTTCTTCACTATTGATGATAATTTATGTAAGGAATCCTCTATTTGTATTGATGAAAATGCTCCATGAATCTATAAATAAAATTATTATTATTTTCATGTATAGCATATAAGAACCTAGAACATTATAGTATTCATTATTCATCATAACAAATACTATTATTTTATCCCCTATATAATTGAGATTGAGGGTGGATAATTTTCATTCTAATCTATGATATGATACTTGACAACTTATCTACGGTTCATAAAAACTCTAATTAAAAATAATATAGGTTGGAATTTTGAGATATAGTTAATATTTGAAATTTTTTATAATATCCAATTGAAAAAATATTTATTTTAACAAACTACCTATATAAAATAAAAAAAGAAGATTATTATTGATATTATATTCATGTAAATTAATTTTTTTTAATATCATTTATTAAATATATAAAGATTTTTTTATTTAACTGACATGAAATTAAGTACCCAATTTCCACTGATCTAGTATCTCAATCTTGAAATATTCCATTGAATTTTTCAAACCATTTAATAATGAAATAATTATTCAGATATGTATAATTAATTCAATAAATATAAAAAATTATATGCATAAGAATTCTGAATGAGTTTTTATTTTAATATTTGAATAATTTAAAAAATAGATGCATTACTCTATCTAATAAAATGGAGAATAAATAAATCATTATTTATTTTCATTTAAATAATAATAATGATAAAGAATTCATCTCACATATTATAAAATAAAATAAGCCATGTTTAAATTTTTGAGATTAAATTTAATTGAGTAATTATTATTCTAAAATAAACAATTTTTTTTCTTTAAATTAAATTATGTAAAATTTAATTTGATTTTGGATACACATAGTCTATGATAATTTATGACATTTTTTCTGTTGCAACAGGTTAACATACCTTGAATCATAGTACAACATCTAGTTTCACATTAAAGAAACCATAATTAAAGATATTTATGTCACAATAATAAGAAAATAATAAGAATTATATTGTCTAATTTAATCCCTTTCTATTAAAATATAAACAATAAGGACACATATGAGTTTCATCATCATATATGTATGATTTAAAATTATTTATCATCCTAAAATAAACTCACTGATGAAATTATATATCCATAGATTTAATCAGATAGTTCAATTTCAATAAAAGGGATAAAAATATATTATTCTATTAACATGGAAGTGATAAATGGTTAATTTAATTATTTGATTAATTGTTAATAAATAATTTTCTCTTAATATATGCAAACTCAATGTCAGAATTTCTCAACTTATTTATTATCCATATTTCCAAGCATATGAATCAAGTTACAAAATAAGAATAATTTTAATTCTATGTACCAATATACTCATTCAAATATATAAATTATCGATGAAACATAAACAAATTTCATATTCATATTATAGATAATGTACTTATAACCTCCCTTATTGGATATTACAAAGTGAAACATTCATGAGAAGAGGTTTCAATGTCATACGAGACCTTAACACAAAATATTCAAATGTTATTTATGTCCTATCAGATATATTTTATATAGATAATAAGATATGTGTATTATAAAATATTCGTTTCATTTCTTGGATCTCATTCGGGTTGGTAATTGACATTACATAAAAATTTGAAAAATAATCTATAGACATTATAAATTGTTGTTACAAATAATAAAAATGATCATTACAATTTTTTTTAATATTCTATAAGTTAAAAGAAAAAACTCAATTTATTCTAGGGAAAAAACTCTAATAGAATCCAACTTACGATATAGCTAATTTAAAACAATTAAATATTCATCTCTCACATTATAATCATGATTTTGTTGAGGTAAGGATATATATTTTTGACCTTCCATGTTTTTCTGTGGATACATTTATTTCTATGACTTCACGTATCTAATTAAAAATAATTATAGGTGATATAATGAGGTCTATAACTTTTTTCATTAGTCATCCATAAGAAATATTTGGAAAATACAATATAAAAATTATTTTCATTATATATTTTATGACCATAAATTCATGTCAAAGTAAAATTTCAAAATATATAACAAATAATTACTAAAACTATTTCATAATATACAAAAGAAGACTTAATGTACTCAGAAAATATTGGAACGAATTCCACTACAATTAATAATATTATTTTACATATCTTTGTTTTCATACTAAAATATGTAGGTTCTAATTATTTGGAATAAATACTATTTTTTGAATCCCCTTGTTAACAAGTATTCACACATTTCCTAATACCAAGAATATTTCCTTCACACACTCACATGCACCATTATACACTATTTTATGTTACATCATGTACTTCCCTTGGTTTTATTTGTTTCTTTGGAACCATGTTTAAATTATATGAAATATTAAATCCCTAAATATATTATAAAATATATGATAGAATAAAATCCCCTAGTAACATGGAATTTTATTCATAATAATCTCTTTTTCTTCATTAAATCATTATCTTGGAGAGATTTTATACCATGTGACATAGGTATAATTTACACATCAATTATCAAATCTTGTATTTTTTTAAATACATTCTCAATGTATGTAACATAAGTTGATCTATGAAGTATCAGGGATCTATAAAATTAGACCGCATTCATTGTGACATTGGTATTTATTCATTTAATTTTGTATAACTATTTTTCAAATTCTTAACTGACGTTAAGATAAAACATTTTTCTTTCATATGTAATAAAAAAAATTGACATGAAAATATATATCACCACCACTAACCTATCATTGATATAAAAGGCTCACATTAAGTATTAATGAAACAAACTCTCTTATGACTTCATCTAAATGAATATTCCATGACCATGATCCTTAAATTAAAACATAAATGGACTTATACAAATTTCATACCTTATTAGAGTTTTTTAGTGTGTCCAACCCATATGTTTGTGTCATATAGATTTCTTCTACAAGTATCTATTATGGAAGGTAGTCGTAGTTTCATATATGGTGATTATATTATCATAATGGTTTCTTTTGAAAATATACTTTTAAAGTGAATTAACATGAAAAAATGTTGGAAAAGGATTCACTACATATTATACATAAAAATTTAATAAAACCTCAAAAATAAAATCAATCATTATTGGTAGTAATATTACAATACATGTTTATTAATTTCTTAAATACCCACAAAAATATTTAAATTAAATTGTGAATTGACCAAAATATAGTATTGTATTTTGGTGCATGTAATCCATTTAAGATTTCTTATGTACATTCAAATAATACAATGTTTCCATTTAACACTTCATTTTATAATAATTATTAGTTATTTTTATTGAATAATATATATCATATCATGTTAATTATGAACCCACCAATTTTTTTATCTTTCATACATAGTATGTGTCACTAGAGAAACTACTCCCACTTTGTCTTATGGATTTTAATATTCTGAGGTCAAATCATGTGTATCTGAGTCCTTGAATTCATTGATGTCTTGATTACTCCAAAAATATCAAAATATAATTTATTTCTAATAATATGAATATATTAAAACATATAACTAATAGCTCTTTATTTTATTTGTAGTCATATTCTACGTAGCATTATAAATAACTAACTTAGATGCACAATGTATTTTATGGACATAAGTATGTTTCTAAAATTAAATATGAGAATCAATTCTCAATATCAGACATAATGATTTGATATAATGTATTATTATCCTATTATAACTCATATGATATCCATTATTTAATATATTTGGTATATGGGTGATTTTTGGTACTTTTATTTGAGAAACATGACCCTAGAAGAATTATGAAATACTTATAATTCTTATAAGACACATCATCAATCATAGTTTTTTATTTTTCAATCCATGATGAGTATAAGGTAAAGTGATGTTAGAAATAAATGAAATCAATATTTTAATGATCAATTAATTATTCATTATGATATTTTATAACCGACCCGCACTAATGATATTATATCAATAATAATTACAAACCCATGTTCATTGTTAAAACTATTAAATTGAGTCACATGAATTATTTTAATATAACTATATCTACACTTCCTAATATATTAATTTTTTTCTTCTAAACTAATTCTATAATTTATTTTGTTAATGAAAAAATTGACCAATAAATCTTTATTTTCAATAAACCTTACAAGTAATCTTTTTATAATACAAAAGTGTTTATTCTCCCAAAATCTAGACTCCCTTATGGGAAATGTGATGTTGTGACCTATTATTAGATGAATTTAGAATCCCCTCCTTCAAATACATAGAATTTTTACTTTATATTTTCAATATTTTGGAATATTATATATTTCTATATTTATATACAAATATTAGAGTTACATATTATGTCTAATATAAAATAAGAGAATTAAAAAATACCTGCAATCATAAAAACACCAAATGTCAAAAGATATGATTTTCTTTTCTTCAGTTCATTATATAACCTCATTCGGTGACTTTTCTTGTTACATGTGAAGAAAATAACGTTGTAGTAATTAGTATTAACCACAAATTTTAAAATAATACTATTCTAGATGTCTTGTTTAACACACTTCACTAAAAGTGAATAGAATTGAGATAAACTATAAATATATTATTATTTAAATTTGAAAATTATAACATTTAATTCAATTAAAAAATATGAATAATTATAACCCTATTATGACAAAATGTATAAAAGTTTTTATATATTTATTATTCTATTATTAATTCATTATAAATAAGTACTCAATTCTCAGTAATGTTATTTTATACATAAAAATAATTATTATTGTGTCTTTCAAGGGAATATTATAATAAATATATATAACTTTTAGGAATTTATAGTTATTAAAAATGATATCATTTTTAAAATTATAATATGAAAATTATCTTTTGGTGAATATTTTGGATTTTTCTGAAAAAATGGATTTCACAGTGAATTTTGGAAAATACCAATTTTGTAACACTAGGACTTAATTCCATTAAAAAGACCTATTATTCATTTAATTTTATTTTAAATTAAGAAAAATATTATTTATTTATAAATAATTTAATTATTTTCATTGGAATTCTAATTTATACTCGATTTTGGTATGTGTTTATTTTTTGGCCTTAAAAACACATTCTAATGTGATGTATTTTTTGTTAAATTATCTGTGTTAAAAATTATATAAATTTATCTCAATTTTTCGATTTAATATGAAGTAAAATATTATTATTATTAAAAAATCAAATTTATCATTGGATAAATTTTTTATATTTTTTAAGAAGCAAATTTTTTGATGAAGAGTAACAAAATAATGTTTTTATGAAATACAAATATATTTTTGATATCATCAAGAAAATGATATGATATATAAAATTTATTACACTAAGTGAGAGACTAATTTATGAAAACATAAAAAAATAATATGAAAATATAATTTATAACATTTGAATTAAAATTTATTTCATGGAAATTTGGAAAATCATTTTTTGTGGTGAAGTAGTGCTTGTACAACACACTAAAAGTTTAATTTCGTGTCCTAAATATAGTATTTGGAAGGTAAAAAGTCCTTCCTCAAATTGGTTAATATATATTAAGTATTATTCATTATTTTTATAGATTTATGTTATTTTTGAAGACACATAATAGGATACTTATTCAAATGAATGTGCAATGTCGGCACAATGATAAAAAAGTAGAAACAACATATTAAATAAATTTTTATGATATAGATGTGAATAAATAGACATATTTAATGAATATAAGTATTTCTTTTTAACTGAAATAATTTATTTTTTAATGGTAATTTAATTAATTTTTTTACTGATGACATAATTACATTTAATGCTTATAATACACCTACATAGTTCTTGAGAAATTAGTAGAAAATTAAATTAGAAGATTTTCAAAGCATAAAAAGTGATATTTTTTGTACGACTTTTGATTTAAACCAAATTTTATAGTTTATAATAATGTATAATTGTTATTTAAATGGATTTTATTCCAAATCCATTTCAGTGATGTTATTTTTTATGCATAATTATGCGAGTAGTTTTAAGAAAATCATTAATATTATTTTATTTTAAATACATCATGTTATATTATTAAAAATAATAATAAATTTTAAATTGGAGAAGTATGAAAAAAAATTTCTATAAATATCATCTCTTATATATTAAGTAGTTAATTTTTTTACTTATAAGTAAATTTATGAACATTTACTATTGAAAAATTTGTTATCATGATTAATATTAGAAATGGTTAACCAAAAATTTAATCCAAAATAAATGGTTAAAAATGATATCTAAAACATTAAAACAAGATTTTATGATTATATTAATACCAAATCCCCCTTATCATTGAATAAAAGTACCCCTCCCCCACTTATATAATGGATCGTCCTCTACTATCTTCCTCACACCTTTTTATCACTCATGGTTGGCTAAGCTTAGCCTAAGTCCTTTCCCAAAAAACCCTTCACACATACTATTGGTATTATGTCTGGTATAAATTTAACATTATATCAACTATGTTATAAATAATATTAGTTAGTGTGATAAAGATTATGATAAATAACACAGGTGATGGGTGGGATTCAAGGTACGGGAAACATTAAATTGAAAACTCAATTTTAAATGTTTTCTGTTTTATTTTTTAAGTATTTTCATCCATGGTAAAAATCCATAAAATTATTTTATATATGTATTTATATTAACAAAAATGAATTATGAAATAATTTTTTGGTTAGAATTTACTTTTATAAATTTTCGATTGAAATGAATCATTTCAGGCATTTTGTACAAAATGTTTTGAAAAAAGGGAAAATGAATGTTTATTTTCAACTTATAAGGTGTTAATGGTTTTCGAAATATACCATAATTACTAAATTATATTACGATTATTTTCAAATATTTTATTTTTTTCTCAAATTATACCCTTCCTGTCCATATTTTGGGTATTATAAAAAATGGTTTCCAATGGAATGGATATTTTCATATCTATAAATGTTATTATTTTGGTTGAAAAGAATATTTTTATGAATGTGACAATGAAAATGTATTATTTCACGTGTTATAAAAATTTTATAATTATTGGTTATTTTTTTTATGATGACAGGTGAGCTAGATTTAGCTCTTGATGTTGGATGATCCTGATATATATCTCTAATGCATAGGGAAATGTGTCAAATTTAATTGATTATAAGATTATTTAATAAGATATTTGAATTTATCAAGTTGGATATTCCATTCATAGGAGTGATATGAAAATGATGTCCCAAGTAACCTATTGTAAAATAATTATGTTTGAAAATTAGTCTTAATAGAAGTAATCTTATTTCACTTTATAAGAGAATTATATTTTATTTTAGTGGAAGGATCATTCATTTTTTTAGGAAAGAAGATTATTTTTTTATGAATTTTTTCCTATAGTTATCATATTTTCTAAAGAAAAACTCATGGTTATTATATTTTCTATATGTTTTATAATAATGTGATTTTTGAAGAAAATTAGAGAGTTATAATTATTATATCTGTAATTATATTGTTATATGAGCTAAAATTTTAATATTTTAAAAAATCTCTTATAAGAACACATTATTTTGATGTTGACAAATGGGTTTCCAATATTTTCTTATGTGGACCTTAATGATATTTTTTCTCATCCAATGTTTTCAAATTATTTTTCATGTGGATTATGGATGATTAAAATACTTAATAATGATAGAGTAGTAGAACTAAAAGTTACCATGAACAAAGAAATAATGTTTTTATAAAGATATTATTTTGTTTGAAATTAGAAACTGTATGGAATTTTATACTTTGAAATAGTTTGTTCAAATATTTTAAAACACTAAACCAAGAAATTTCATAGAGATGTATGGGATCAAATATTTCTATTTGACGTTATGGATTTGGGGCTGTTATATTTGATATCCAAGGAACAGATTTGATAAGTTTTTCTATGATGATGTTTTTAAGTGAGGTTAACTTATGTGTTATAGATCACCTCATCAGTTTACAATTTTATAGCTGATCATTACAGAAATGTATTGGAAACCCATTTTATGTTTTATTTTATGAGGTTTTAAAGTTATTAATGATTTTTTGGGATATGTTTTATTTGTTTTACATATATATAACTGTTAGGTTTAGAAAAATATATTATTCTAGAATATTAAAATTAAATTTTTTGAGATATAATCTTAAAGGTACGATATAAAAATTGATGTAAAAAATTCACCAATGTCTAGGAAATTGACGATATAAGAGATATTGTATTATTTATTTATTTATTTACCTATGAATAACCTTTGATACTATTGTGTAACTTTTCAGATTAATGGATTATTTCTTCATATTTAAGTGTGATTTTTTCTTGATAGTATATTAATTTGTTTTAGATATTTTTGTATTGTTTAATATCATATAAAAGGAGGTAAGACACAAATAGATTTTATAAATTACTTCTCTTAAATTATTTTCCTTTGGTAGCTTATGTTACACACAAGACAAAGTTCAAAATAACTATGATATATTCTTAATATAATATTATGTGATAATTAAAAACTATCTATTAAAATTATAATTTATGAATAATATAATATAAATTATTAAATACATATATAGTCTCTAAATAATTAAAATTTATTTATTAATTATTTGGGAATAAGAACTCATTTTGTGTGGATGAAATTTTCTCTTAAAAACATTTCTCCTCCATAAATGGGGTTTATTACATTTTATGGGAATCTTTTATTAATATATTTCCTAAACTTTTATAATTTTTTTATAAAAGGATATAATTTTTTAATTACAATAATAAAATTACATTTGGGTTGAATTTTGTTATTTATCTAAAAATAATTATTTTTTAGTGAATTGTGAGAAATACCGATTTTTGTAAGTCTATCATTTTATTTTAATTAAAAAGTATCATTATGAACTATGTTTGATATAAAAGTGAAAAAATTATAAATTTAATATATAACATATAGTAATATTCATTTAAATAAACATTATAAATAATGTTTCTAAATATTTAATTTTTTGTTTTATAAATGCTTTTCATAATATTTGTTTTTCATTGGCTTTTACACATTTATAATAAAATTAAAATCTGAAACATATAGTAATTGAATTTCAAAATATGGATTCCATATTTTGAATCAACTGTAAGTAATTTTTAATAAAATTATTTTTTTTGGGGAAATTATGAGTAGTAACTTTTGTCATTTTGTTACCAAGATAAAAAGAAATATGGTAATTTATGTTAAAAATAATATGATATGTACAAAATAATACCATAAAAATTGTGTATATTTAATTTTATGTTTATATATAACCCATAATTATTAAAAAAATAATATTTTCCCTTATTAAATTTTTCAATGATTTCAAACCTTTATATTCTAATTTTTTATGACATTTTAAAAATATTATTATATGTTTTGTTGTCATTGATTTTTTGATATAGGGATAAATAGAGGATATATTAAAATTATAAATTATATTTTAATATATAAATAATTTGGTTAATTCATGGTAATTTATTTTTATTTTTTAAAATAGATAATTAACTAAAATGCTTCTAAAACACTAATACAATATTTATTCGATTAATTGTGAAATTAAATAATTGATATAAAAATATTTTTTAATTTATATAATATGTTTTTATAATAATTCCCATGGATTTTATTGATATGTATGATATATTTGTGATGTTTCTAAAAAATAAATTCTAATACCTTCTATGTATTTATGTATATATTATTGAATTAAATGAATAGTGTGAAAAATCACATTAATGAAGTTTAATAAAAAATAATATTTTAATATATGATATAAAATTAATGAAAATAGTCTATTCATAAAAATAAATGGTATATTGATTTAAAAATAATCTAGGATCAATTTATGAGTTTTTCACATTTTATAGTAACATTATTTTCCATTAATTGGTATAAAACATATGTAATATGAAAATTGTCAAAAGGGACAGCGAGGGGGTAAAACATAATGTTAAGGGTAAATTTTTTTTAAAAACTTGTCCAAAAATAAATTTATGTGATTATTGAAACTTAAACTCATATAACCATTTAATAATATTTATGTGGATCTACTTAGACATAAAAATTTATCAATATTAATTTTAATATTTTAATAAATTCCAAAAGTACATGTCATATATTAAAAATTGTAACCCTTTATTTATCTTATTTACATTACATTGCACCTTTTATCTCAACCAAAATCTGATAAATTGTCTAATATACCTTCATATAAAAATTCTACAAATTCAGAAATTCCCTATAGACCAAACCCATTTCCCTTAACAGTATATTAAAAGGAGTTATTTCAAAGAAGAGGAAATTGCCTGAACTAATCAATTTGTTTTTAATTATTATTTTACCTCCTCAAAATATGTTATAGTATTTATAAAATAATATCTTGAGTATCCTAAATATTATGATATATTAGTATGATTATTAAACCACCTTTATGGACCCTCTTTCTATCAAACGTAATGTGAAAATATTACTAATGCATACATACAACATACCATCTCTACGAAGCTATACAAATAATTTATCACCATAGTGTTTTTTGATGGATATGATGATATATTTAATATTTATATATATAAATTATGACATAATTATATTAATTTAATGATATTATTATATGTACCTTCATACCTTCCAAACCGTTGGAAAACGACAATGTCGATCATCCGTATATGTAGGTTAAACCCTCAATGAAGTGATTGGAATTTTGTTTCACTTATATTTTAATTATATTGAAATAAAGATGAATTGGATGAATATATATTATATATTGTTTAAAAATTATTATGAAAATGTGATTTCTTATTTTTTTTCTTTCATTTCATCCATTAAAAAAATGAAAATAACATTAATGCATATGTAGGAACTGCCTTCTCCATGAATGATGTAATTCATTTTTATAACTATATATTTTATTAATGAACCTAAAAATGTATTTAATGAATATATATGATATTTATATCATTATTAATTTTTTTTATTATGGAAAATGATTTAAATAAATGTACCAAAACTATCTAACTAACACATACATGAAAAACGAATCATATATCACTCAGAACAATGATTTAAAAAAAGTGAAAAAACAGGTGAAAAAATTATATAAGTAAATCATTTATCTTATGATATAAATTATCATATCCATTATATATATATATATAATTATTCTGTATTTATTATATTGGGGTTTCAGTGTGTACAATAAATGTTGAACCCAATGTACGCGGTATTCACATTAATTTTACAATTATGAGATATATGCAGTACTCACCACGTTATTATCTTATGTAATGTATATAAATCCAATTATTGTATTATATTATTATTTATATGCAATTATAATATACAAATATCCATATATTTTTATTTTAATGATAGGGATGATGATTCATATGATATCAACGTGGTATGGGTTTCAATTTATAATATCATTATTTATTAGGATGGTTTATAATTACGTTTCTCATGGTGAAATATAGTGATCTACCTATCCATAAAAACATGTTTTCTTTATTTTCTATTTATTTATTCAAAATACATATTATCCATTCATTTTCAACATCTTTTTATCTTAGGGGACCAAAATATTTTATTTATTGAAAACTAAAATTATTTATCTTCTTAGGTGAAAAGAATTTTATTTTATATCTATATTTATTAAAAATAGTTTAAAGATGATTTTGACTATTATATAATTATTTTTTAAATTATTTTTTATGCATTTTTCAAATTTTACAATGTTTTTCAATAGAAATCTTCTATTTTTTTTTAAAAGTAGACTTTTTTAATATTGTTAAAAGAATATTTTATTTTAAATTATAAAAAATAACGAAAATTTCTCACATTCATGACCAATAATTTATTTGAATATTTCATTATATGTTTCCCAGGTTATATTAAATGAACTTTTTTTCATCATATTTTTGAAATTATAAGATTTTAAAAAAGTGATTTCAAAATAGAAATGTTATTTTCCTCAAGAATGCCTTTATGATATTTTCATGGTATTTTGATTCATCAAATACAATAAACCTTGATTTAATTTTTTTCATTACTATCTATATAAACCGTGTAATCTATCTATATTATTTCCTTGTATAGTTTACATTTATGATTAAATTATTTTTTTTCAGAACCCTTTACTTTTTAATAGGTGAAACAATGACGAAAATTTAAAATGTTTTTGAGGCCCATTCATTTTCCATGGGTTATGCTACAATGAAGTGTTTACAAAAAAAATTTATTTTTAAGGTTCTCATATTTTAAACATTTTATGATATTGTAGTACACATATATATGTTTTTTTGTGACAGTGGTAACATTATAATCATGGAATATGGTCACATTATAACAAACGAAGCTGGTTATGTTTTAAAAATGAATGATGTTTATACTATTACAAATTATGGGTGTGACCTATATCTCCTTAAAATGATTGGATTATAGACTGATATAAAAATAAATGAACCGAATTTTAAAGGGTAGTGATATTATTATTGTAATGAAAATCTTCCACTATGATAATATAGAAGTGATACTTGACATCTATCATTATATGTGGAGTGAAACAGTTACACTATTATTGTCTTGGTGATGAGACTTTACTTCTATGTAAATGATTTTATATACTTATGTGTATTCCAAAAACATATGTATTATGAAAATGGTATGTTCTCATGGTTCATGTTCTTGTTTATTTTATCATTTATGTGTTATGAACTACCAATTTTTTTTCTTGGAGTCATGATTTTTATTTACGATATATAGGGCATGATTTTCAAATGTTAATATCATAACCTTATGTTTAGGTTATGCTCACGGGGTCATTGATATATACCTTGTTTATCCTTCTTGGTCATATTTTCTCACCCTTTATTATGTTTCCTTTTCCCTATTATGTGAATAAAATTAGTAAGTGTTATTTGTTTAATGAGTTTGATAGATATAAATTAATTAAAGTGATATGATATAGATCATTTATAAACCCATTGTTTTTTATCTCCATTTTTTCAATTGAACTAGATCTACACTATTTTAAATGATTTTTTTGACTGAATATTCACCAATTAAGATGTATATCTATGTATAAAATGTTTGGGTCACTATAGGTGGTAATAGAGAAAGGACTAGTTTTCCTTTAGAGAATATGATGAGATAACATTTGTGAGAACCTCATGGATATGTTCTTGTATATGATTAAATCTGCCTGATTTTGTATCAATCATAAATAAATTATCATAAACCAAAAATTTAATAAAATTACTTAAATGATTTATATATTTATTAAAAGATTTTTCATGATTATGTGGCTTCCCACTATGAGTATTTTTATCATACGATTTTTTTTTGTTTTAGTCTACAGATGGAAGAAAAATAAATCATGTTAAATGTGATGATCACTATTTATTTCCTTATGAGAAACCAAGTGAAATAAAAAATAGAAAATGAGACATTTTGATTATGTGAAATTTGATATCTCATTACATGATTAACACTCTCAAATTCGGTGAGTATCCTAAAACACCTAATTAGAGAAACATGTAATTTCACAAAGTCCATGGAAAAAATAATATTCATATTCCAAAATGTCTATAATGTGGGGAAATCACATAATTGAATGTCTCTGTGGAATATAAATATGTTTTATGTGTTGAATATAAGCACACAATGTAAGTAATTTCTACGGTAAATTAAAAAACCCAATCAGAAAAATGGATGAGAATAATGGTTTCCCTATGGTATCCTCAATAGTTTAATGTTCTTAGTATTGAATGTACATAATTTTTCTAAAAATTATGTCCTAGTTTGGAAATTTGGAAAATACTCAGCAAGGTTGAATGATAAATGGTTTTACAAATGATGATGAAGATATAAAAAAAGATATAATAGTTATGGTATATTTTATAACTATTACTTATGTTAAATTTATGAAACATGATTAAATAGATTTTGATGAATATTATTACATAATTCAAGTTTCATATTATAGGAATGAAGTAATCATTTATTAGTTGATGAATCCTTGTTTATGGTTTTAGATTAAATTAGGATTATTGGTGTATTTATGCAATTGGAATTCATAATTATACTTTATAAGTGTTATAATAATGATATTCTGGTTATAAATAAACATCTAAGGATTATTCCCTAGTAGTTTTTATTTAATAATTTTAAAACATATATTCAGTGTTACTAATAACCAAGATAAGTGATATAGAGTGAGGTGATATTTTTAGAGAAAAAATGATTAAAAAGATGATAAACCTTAATACTTTTCTGATTTTGAGTTAATAATGTATTGTTAGGATAAATAGATGACTAAAATTGGTAGTAGTGATAATAATAAAATTATATTTTGATTTGATAAAAATGTGATTTAGGTTATCTTTGATTAACCAAATTGATTTTTTAGATTTATGTAATATATATAGTAGATGTAAACATATTAATGGAATAATGATTGGGATGAAGTTGTAAGCCTGTATGTTTTAATGTTATGTTAACATTGATTTTATGGATACCAATTTGGGTTTACAAGTATAAGGACAATTATATTTTAAGGTCCGCAACACCCCCATTATAATGATGGGATTCAGAGATGAATTGAATATTTTTCAATATATTATAAATAATACTATATTTTGTTAAAAATAAAAATTTGGGTTAGTAAATTATTTCAGGTTATGAAATTTATGGTCTATTGGATTACAGATTGTAGAAAATATGAAAATTGAATCATTTATAAGTGGATATTATCATATATATTCTTGGTCATGTATTGGATTACCATTGAGGTTATTATTTAAATTTTATTTATGATATTTTTGAGAAATTTAAAAATAATACAAGATTATATAGTGATTTAAAATTGAGATTAGGGATATTGTTTGAAATGTTTCATTGGTTTGAGGTACATATATATAGGCCTAACAAGTTACCTCACATGAAATATTATTTAGGACAAATGCAATAATGTTTTGGAGACAAAGGGTATGATATAATCGTTTAGATTATAACTCTATTTAACAATGGGGATATTTTAATAAACAATTTTTTAGAGAATAATGTTTTTTTAAAAAGTTATATTATTCATTTTGAAAATTTTATGGTTCTAACAATTTTTTTGGTTAATGGAAAAAAATTGGAAGAATAGTTTGATATAATTTTTTAATCCTTTACATGTTTATGAAAAATTCATCTTTAATACTCATAATTTATAGAAACACATTATATATTTTTGGAAATTTATTAAAGGATAAAATTATGATTTTCATGTATATATATAATGGAATGAATCATTTATATGAAATTTTTATTGGGAAAAAATAATTTCTAATAACCTTAAATGCTAATGAATTTATGGTCTTTAAACCTCGTACTCATTCATGGATTTTTTTTGTTAACCGTCACCTACCCATGCTCTATATCACTGTATATTACTCCTTAGTAAATATTCTTCTTATCCATGACAATATTTTTACATACCACTTATGTTCTTCTATTTGAAATGTTATTACTGTGGTGACCATTGTACTTCTCTTTCCCTATTTTTATGAGGTTGTTTTATCAAACCATTTATAATTTGGGTTTTCAAAAAAGGAATTTAAAAATATCAAACCCTTGATTAATGTTTATAAGATAAAATTCTATTGATGAAATTTATTAAATGAGAGGATAGTGTAACACTTAGGATTTTAGAAAATATTTCTCCTAAAAAAATCATTGTTAAATTATGTTACATGTAACACTGAGTAAAAAAACAGGATATATTATTAAAATATTATTTTGTGACTATTATATACAATAGATAATAATAATTTGATGATAATAAGACTGATGAAATTATTTAATTCATATAATGTTCTCGTTAAATATATTTTTAGTGATTAATTATTAAGAAATAGGAGCTAAATTTTTTTAAAAGTCATTCAATTTTCTGAAAAAACATTTTCTTGAGAAATATAATTTTATTGACTCTTTGTGAGAAAATATTATAATATAAATTATTTAGATTTAATAAATTTTATTATATTTAAATTATATCTTTCTTAAAATCGAAAAAAATCATTCAGTGATATTTTTATATTTTTTAAAAAATAAGGATTTTTCCGTAAGTGGTGAGAAATATCATGTTTTATAAAATTGATATTTTTATTTCATTAAAAGTATTATTATCATCGGAATTTTATCGAAATGTAACATTAGTAATAATTTATTTGACATAATCTAATTAAATTGATTTTAATTTTAATTATACCAATTTTTATTTTAAGTGAATTTTTTTTCAGATTAAAAATAATTTTCAATATTATTTTATTGTGGTGTATGCATTAAAATTAACTTTTATTTAATTTAAATATATATATAAAATATTAAAAAATAGAATTCATATTTTTAATTAGGATATCCAATTTTTTTAAATAAGTCCATATTATTTTTGGACATTGTGTATAGTAACTCTAGTATATTTGTTACCACAAAAAATGGTAAATTGGGTAATTTAGATAAAAATAATATGACAAGTAATAAAAAATGAAACAAAAACTGAATAAATTTTATTGGACCATTATATCTCATCAGTAGTCTTAAATGTTTTTTACATATGACATTTTTTCAGTTGGCCATGATTTTGACCCTTCATATGATTTTAAATCATGAAGAATAAAACATTTCATTCAAATTATTTTATTACCTTTAAATTAATGACATTGGGATAAATAGATTGTGTGATCTATCATAAATATACATTTAAAAGATATATTATTTTTTCATCGTGGTAATTTAATTTTATTTTTTGCAAAATATGTAATAAACATACATGATTTGAAAATACTAATAGATTATTTATTCATTTAAAAATAAAATAAATTATTTTAAAAATATTAAAAGTGATAAATATTGTATCATTAAATATTTACAATGAAATTTTAAGATGTATATGACTTATTATGGAGGTGTGAAGTCATTATATTCTAATTTACCCTACTCAAATTATCTATTTAATGTAAAATTAAATGAATAGTTATAAAAAGGTCATAAATAATCTTTTAGAATAACTGATATTTTTTAAATTATATAAATTTCAGAAAAAAATAATCAATTTTGATAGTTAAAATCTCACTACCTAATTTTGAGTAACTCTCTCCTCTTTTATTATTCACCCTCTTTAATTGGGTCCTCTTTGGACTACCGGGGATACATAACATTTTTTAAATAAAAAGACCTAATATTAAAATATGATTTTTTTTAATTAATATATTTTAAGTATTAATTTTTTAATGTATTTAATAGGTTATCCTCAAATTTAGAGATTTCCAATGTTTTTTTGTTTTCATGTAATAATTTATACATTTCTGTTGTGTGATGAAAAATTACATGACATGTAAAAGGTTTACACAACATGTACATGTTTACCAAACAATAGTCATAATCTGTTTACACATTGTGAAAGGAATAATGACATCTAATGGTCACATGATATGTAATAATAGAACATTTTATTAATGAAAAAAATGGATTTTCATCACACTTAAGCATCGTGGATTACACAAGGTGTAAAAGGGTTAAACATTGTTTAACTATAAGGTGGTCGGATTTTAGGGCTTCATACGGGAAATAATTTAATTCATTCTACCACATCTCTATTGGCTCTTGATCCAAAGCCCTTATCAAATTATTTTTATGGTCTCTTCTTGATTTTGATTGATCCATTTAGTGATTGATCATGGTGTATGTTTGTTTTAGTCACTCTAGGTGAGTCATTATTTATTCTTCGTTATTTCTTTGACCATTCTAGCTCTATGTCAATGATTTATAAGATCAATTTACCCATTATGACGTTTCTTCATTCTTTTTTCTAGATATATGGTGTGATGTTGTTTAGGGTTCCATTTTCGTTATTGTTTGTGGTGTGGAGGTGTGATTTATTGATGTACAAGTTGTTTCATATACTCTACCAACTCTTTTTCTAAATCAAATCAATTTAAATATGGCTAGATTGATTCTAGGGTCCCTAATTCCATTATTGTGTTCTCTTGTTGGTGGATCCTTTGTGGGCGTGTGCGTCCAAAGTTTTTGAGATAGGTTGTTCCATATCTAACATATGTCGATGAAACAGTATTTCTAATCTTTAAGATATTTATAAAAATTCTTGAATGATTTTATTACTTTTGTTTATGTACTTTTGATAAAAGTTGGTTTTACCGAGTTTTTGGTAGAAAGAAAATTGGAATTTTGAATGTATTGATAAAAATTATGAAATGAATAAAATGAGAGGCCCTAGTTATGCAGGTTTAATGATTATCTTAGTAATATAACCTATATTACCATTAATATGTTTTCTCATGGGACTAATCTGTATTCCCTAGGTCCACTATTCTAGAGACATGTTCCAAACATTATTTGGGGGGGTTCATGAATGGGGTATTCCTCTACTCCTTATGCAGGTATTATAAGCATATTTATATGACTATTTATTTCTTTTGTGGTATGATTAGTCTCTTTGACTGACCTATTTAGTTCCATTGTACGATTTACCTGTGCTTGGATTTTTTCATCCTCGAATTTGATATGCATTCCTTGTCTTCATGTAAATTGTAATGGAAATTATGGTTGAAATGGATATACCTACCTTTGTATTGAAATTGATGAAAAAGGTAAATATTTACCATGATTATGATATAACATATTTATTTTTTATTATTCCATGTTTAATTAGGAAATATCACACTTGAGTTGATATACAAAGACTTATTATAGAGCCCCTAGGTGGGATGTTACTGATCCTATTATCTAACACAGTTCACACTTCTTCGATGGTGCATAGACCATTATGTATATTTCAATGTAGGAAAAGAAAAAGTTCCAAAGTGACATAGTGAGGTTTTCAATCTATAGATTTTTGGTTGCTGGTGGTGAGATGATGTTACTTTACTAATGATTTTCCATTGATTAATTGGATTTGTACTCATTTGTGTTTGGATTTTTACATCGAGGTTTTTTTCTACACTTCACTTGTCTGGTTTTTCTATATGGATTTATTTATTTCGCAAATTCATCTTCCTCTGTTTATATCTATTATATATTTATATCCTTCATGTGTTTCATCAAGGAGGGTGAAATAGTTCACTATATTTGTTTCTTGATGATTTATTACTAGTTTCCAGCCAATGGTGATCGAGAAATCCCTTCGAGTATGTGATACATTGGGTTGGGTACACGTTTGAGAGAGTATTAAGTACAATTCATCAAAAAAAATTATTAGATATCATGTTTTTTAGTTTTACATTATCTTTGGATGTTTGCTTCATTGGAGATCGGATTTTTGGGACATGAGACATATGTGGTGGTGAGTTCATTTCCTGCTCTTTTAGTGAAAATAATCATCTTACAATGGGATGATGGGTTGTATATCTCAATTTTAAGTCTTAGTGTAATTCTCAAATTTTTCATATGTTTTTAATAGTATTATTTTAGATTTTTATGTTTCAGGATCATTAATTGTTTTCAGTGGGCTGCAGTATACCTTCAAGACCAGTTTTGTGTGTTTCTCAGGAGGGTGTAACAGGTGATCCTGAAAAAATTATCTGGAAGATCAAAATCTGATTGGGTCTATCATGAAAGTAGTTTTTTATGTTTACCACAATTTATTGTATGTTTATAATTAAGTCATTTAGATTCATCATTGAGTGGTAGGGGATATAGATCAATCATGGGCATTCATGTGTGAGAAACTATCATACTTTAAGAGTATGAGTGTACCTCAAAAAACCATTATTACAACAATTTCTCCTAGATTCATTGATGATAGTGACCTATCTATGGTTTATCTCATTATAACTCATAGATAATATGATGTTGTAATACACCAATTGGTTTTCTAAGAAAGTTAATTTTGCAACAAATGTAGTAATGAGTGAATAGAGGAAGGATTGAATGTACTTGAATGGTTTGTGATCAGATATTAAATAAAAGGAATTTATGCTAATGTTTTTGACCTATAATGAAATGCTATAATGGAATATGATGTTTGAAATGAATATGGTAATAAAGGATATATCTTTTACCCATTTTCTTTCACAGAGCAGAAGCTTCAGTGGAACTCTAAGAAAGAAGAGAAATTGGAAAGATCATTAACAGAGTGGAACATGGTATTCTTAGCATCATGGCTCAACAAAGCATCTTAGAAATGATAGTTGTGTTACTATGAATTAATATTTATGAGTAATATTTAGACACACATGGAATTTATATCCTTCAAATTTAAATATTTTTAATATATTTTGGCATTACAATCATCTATAGTGATTTTTCATGCTATGTATATGTATCATTATAACTAAGGATTTCCTGATCCAAAGGATACTATAGCACAATAATATGCTTAAAATACTATTGGGATATAGCTAAATACCTAATTAGTGAAGTGACATCAATATGTTGATGAGTTTCTGACATAGGTAGATGTGTTTCAAGTGATAGTGAGAGTTACCATCCTTATTACATCCCCATTAGTGATTTATTTATATGATACAAATATTTTCCACTGAATTATATTAATATTTACTATTTATATTATTAACCATCCAATGTATCTTATGTCCTTTGTTCAATAGTTATTGAATCCCCTACAATGAGGAAAAATTATGGGTTTTAGTGTCCTTCTTATGTTATATCGATATAAGATTTGGAGATAGTATGTGACTTTCATTTTATCGATCTAGATCTATTTCAATTCATCATCGGGATAGATTATTTATTTTCATGGTGATCTATGTTTCATTATAATCATCGGTGTTTGTCTTTTCATGTGGTTGATGGGTGCTCGTAGGTGTCTTAAGGAGAGTGTGATCTGATGTGTGGTCAATAATTCCACTAGAGGAGGTACGAAGAGGTTCCCATGGATGTTTAATCAAGAAATTCTGATTGGGGAGGAGTTATATTCATAGGTTTCAATTATTAACCCATTTTTCATTATCACTAACATATTTACATCCATGATTTTTGGTGGTGTTGAGATTTTTCTAAAAAATATATAGGATATAAAACAATGCGTAGAATCATAATAAAAAATTATATAATAGTCTATCCACCCATATTCACATCCTTTGCATGAGATGTTAAACTACATATATGATTTCCATTACATATGATATTAAACTGGGTTGTAAGCCTCTATATACTATAGTTTCCCATAGTATTGATCAGTAGCTCCCTAAGCCTAACATGGGAAATCTGGTGGTGGTGGTGTGAGAATATCATAGTGTCAGCATCAAGATGTTTTAATTTCATGCAATTAGTACATCGATGTAGAAGCGCGGACTAACAGAAGGATGGTTGGGCCAATTGTTTTCAACATGGTAATGTCATGAATGAAGAGTAAACTTAATGTCAAGGATATTTGATCCAATTTACAAAATATATAAAAGGAATGGATTGACCATGACTTCCTTTATTTTATTAGTATAGTGTCTTTATACTCCTACCCCATGGTCTATACTTTTTATCATTTCTAAATCAAGGTGACTATCCTTCCAAGATATCAGGACTTTGTTGATTTCTAGTACAATTTACCATGATAATGTTTTTTAATTTTTTTGATCTTCCCTCTATTTTTTTGGTTTTTCATAACATTTTCTAATTTTATTACTTTGGGCTTCCTATAGATATGGGGGTAGAGTTTATGATTGACCCGGTGTTATGATTTCAACTAATATTGATAGATTTTTATCATATAGACTCAATAGAGATGAAATTGATAATGATTATATTGGAATACCTTGTGAAAAAGGGTTTTGATTGGCCTACTAGTTCTTTTTTTCAAAATTGTTTATTATTCACTATGATTGTCTGTGGACTATCAGAAGATGAAATAGGTAATAATTAGGAACATTTATCATTTTCCTCACGTGGATGGTAATTTTAATCAGTTAATGTGGGTGAAATAGTTTTTGAAGATTGATATTCTATTAGGATATCATCACCTCAGAGTTATGGAATTTGATATCATGAATAAGTCTTTCAAAAGATGGTATGGAAATTTAAAATATATTACAAATCCTTTTGGTATAACTAACTCGTATATAGTTTTTATCAATCTGATGAATCAAATATTATGTTAGTATGTCAATTCTTTTGCAGTACTGTTCATTGATAAAATTTCGGTTTATTGGAGAACTAATAATGGGAATGAGAACCATCTTATTTTGCTATTGGAAATCCTAAGAAGTCCCCATTTTATAAAAAATCCCAAATTAAACTTCTATATTCAAGAAGTGAAATTTTTTAGATACATGATTTTTTAGCACGGATTATAAGTTGATTATGAGAAGGTAAATACTATCATCTAATGGGATGATCCATGGGCTATCATTGAAATTTAGAGCTTCCATGGTCTGGTTAGAAATGTTTAATCTTTAATCAAGCATTTCCCAATATTGGTGTCACCTTTGACTACTCTTTCTTGGAAAGGGGTAAAATTATTATGGGATGAAACATTTTGGTCTTCATTCGCTGATCTGAAATAAATTCTTGCATTAGATCCAATTTTGATCATACATGAGAAATATAAAAGATATGTGGTTTCCTATAATGCTTATGGATTAGGTTTGGGTTGTGTTCTTGTGCAGGATGATCAAGCGGTAGCATACAATTCTCACCATCATCAACCAAGATAGAAAAAATTCACCACTCATGATGTACAGAATTCCATAGATATTAATGTGCATAAATTTTGGAGGCATTATAATTTTTGGGAAATTTCTACTATATTTTCTTTTCAAAAGAGTTTGAGCAGTATATTTTCTATAGAAGATATGAATGTTATTAAATGTTTTTGGGTAAAATAACTTCATAAATTTTAAATCAATTTCTAATATACCCCATGGATTAGGAATTCCATATAATACTTTCATAGTAAGAAAGTTCAACCGAAATATTATTGTGAATAGAATGAAAATTGGAACTATATAGTAATTTTTACTAAGTTGAAACATGATTCTTAGGAGGTTGAATCATGTGTGGGTTTGATATGTGTTCTTCAATCATCATATCTCTATGATTCTATTCTAAAAATTCAGTAGTACGATGTTGATTTCTTAGGAATTATAGAAATTGTATATAGTGGGGAGACCATTTCTTGTTAGTCTCTCTCTCTATATGGTCTCCCCATTTTTTGGGATCCATTTGTTTTCTTAGTATCCATGAGGTGATCCGTTTTTTTATTGTCATATATCATCATGGGTTGTTAATATAGGGATTATGAAAATTTATTATAATATGAGATGGAAATTATGGTTACAGGGTATGAATTTTAACATTGTTGATTTTATTTCCCACTATTTCAACTTAAAATGGATTAAGGAAGAGAATTTCAAACCTTCCAGTTTTCTCCAGCCACATCCAGTGCTGATTTAAAAATAAGAAGAAGTATCCCTGGACTTTATAATTGAATTAACATGGACTACCTAATGAAGGTATTACATTTGGGCGATGACTGATCAATTTATAAATTCATATCATTTTATTATAATCAAATACCCCAAAAGAGTTAAATATATAGGTAATATACATGTACAAGATGTTATGCGGTTACATGGGGCTTAGCCTATAATTTTTCTTATATTGGGATCCTAGTCTTACATATAAATTCTAGAAAAGTCACCAAGAGGTGATAAAAACTCATTTAATATTGAGTATATATTTTTATCCAAATAAAGGTGGTAAAACTCAGTGTTCAATTTCGGTCCTAGAGGTTAGGTTCCATGCATGGATCTTAGATTTTTGTGCAACATAGGACAACCATCTTTGAATAATTGAGTTGATTAAAAAATAAATTATCATCCATCAATTCTAGTGGATCCATTTAAGGTTTTTTATGGTCATACATGTAGATCAAATCATATTGGGAAAAGATGGGTGAAACTTTTTTTTGGGAAATGTTTGTACTAGTAAAGTCTTCTAAGGATTCAAGATATTTGTTTGTGTATAGTTATAGTATAAGTCTACATAAATATTTTGAATATAAACGTTGTTTAACTTTGGAAATTTTTTTAGTTGATTGAGTTTTCATATTGATTTCTCTTCAATTGGGTCACTATTGCCTTGTGAATCTTAAGATGTTTTTATTTGAGTTATATTGGACCATTTGATGTCACAGTGCATCTTGGGAAGAATAATTATCGGTTGAAATTTCTAGCTTAGTAGAAAATAATTCAGGTTGTTTTCCATATATATTATCTATAGAATTTTCATATGACCCCTATAACATTATGAGTTGGAATTAGATTGATATAGAACCAAATGTTTCCATTATTTACCATCTTATTAAGAACATTTTATCTCATAGAGAATTTTCTAGTAACATAGTGTCAGAAGAAGTAGTTACTTTTAAAAATTAAAAGGGAATGAATAAGATAGTGGAGGTAGAAAATGAAAAAAATAATGGCGCTTGTTGTCAACCCAAAATAATAAATTCCCTCAATATCAATCCATAAAAGCATTAAAAATTAAGAGGCTAACTGATGATATAAAAGTGTGATCCATATTGAATTTAATTAGAATCAAAGTGTGTGGATAAAAAAATGATTTAATTTTTTACTGAGGATATAATGGTAACAAGATCAATATAGATGAATATATCCAAACATGGGATATGTTGGCCAACGATTTTGATGAAACCGTGATGGGAGACATAAAAACTATGGAAACTGAATTAAAATGGGGGATAATATTGGGTGATCAGTTATAATAGTATAGTTATTTTATTTAATAATTATATGAATTCTTTCTAATCTAAATTATCATCTTAAATGCATTTTCATGGTTTCCCACTGATCTAGAATATTGAATTTTCAAGAAAAAATAATTTTTAGTCATATTTTTGGATCTCAACTAAATGAATTACATGGGAAATTGATTCCATTGGTCAGTTTATTATGGAGGCATAGATTTGATTTGGTGGATAGACCAGAACTAATATATTTATGAGATATTAGTGTCCAAACCACTTTACCAGACTTAATTATTCCCTGTGACTTCACAGAGACAGAGATTATTATGGTGGGGAGTTTATAACTTTCTATTACACACTTTTAGGTTACTTTATCCAGTTCAATTATATTTCTTATTTAGCTGGGTGTGTATTTGGACTCCCAAGGTTAGATAACAACTCATGATAAGTATAAATTAATTTTCTAGGAGGGATATTTGTTTGAGTAAATGTAATCCATATATAAATGTGTTAATGTCTTGGTGGAATTATCCCTAATTTCAAATAATGCATGAGGTGTTTTGAGTTTTTTTGTAACAATTAGAAGTTTTATATTTTGTGCTAGTAAATTAGAATTGTGTAAGTGGTTTTCATGATGTTTTTTTTGGGCACCAAACAAATGTAAAAAACTATTTACACAGTGTTAAAGGAGTTTAAGTTGTGTAATGGGTACACAACATGTAATAATAAAAGATAAGTTTTTTATGAAATAGATTTTGGTTTTTTCGTATACAATACCATCATGGAATACATGAAATGTAAAAAAGTTACACATCATGTTACTATTGGAATTTATGATTTTTGGGAACCATATGGGAAATAATTTCATACATTCGGTGACATCTCTCTTGATTCTAATCATTGATCCATTCTACGGTGATTATGGAGTATCCAATTAACCCGAATTGATATATTCGGTGATTGATCATCATTGTGGTTGGTGTGTGCCTCTCTGAGTAAAGAAAACCATTCTCAATTATCATTTATTTGACATTGGGTTTTCCTTGGTATTGCATTATCAGATCTATTGACATGTGATGATTTTTCTTCTTTCGTTCCCCTAGATCAGGAATATAACATTCTCTATGGGGCAATTTTCTTTCTTGTTTATGGTGTGATGGTTATGTGTTCTTGAGTTATGGTTCATTTCCTCTTCTCTACCAAGCCTTTTTGTAAATTGCATCAATTTTAATGTTTGTTGATTTGTAATAGGTCCTCTTATATCATTTTTTCATTCCCATGTTGGTGGATCTTTTATAGTAATGTAAGACCCCTAGTTTTGAGGTAGGTAGTTTCTTCTATAGCATGTTTTTATGAATCTATATTGCTCATATTTTTATAAACATAATAATAAATAAATTTGGAATAATTTTTGTGTGCGAGTAAATGGATTTATGACAAAAAGGTGGGGTTCACTTGGTTTTTGGTAAAAGGGTAAAAATTTATACTAAAAAATTAAAATGGTTTTTGAAATTCATAAAATGTTAACCCTTAGAAAAATTAGTGGAATGTTTATCTGAAGGGAATCAACCATATTAACATTGGTAGGTTTTCATAAAAATATTATCTAGGTTCCCAAGACCCATTATTATAGGTTGATGTTCTTTATATTGTGTGAGTATTCACTCATGGGGTGTTCCTCTACTCCATAGGCATGTGTTCTAAGAACATGTTGTGCATTATTCATTTGGTGTGGAGTGAGTAGATAGATAGCCTAACTTATTGAGTACTTTGTGATGATTTTAATATTCAATGAATTGTAAAAAAATTTCCTTGATAATAATTTTTTAGATTTTGAAAAACGGAAATGAATATTATCCTTCAAATAGATATACATTCTTTAGTAATTAAATTGATGGAAAATATGGAAACATTTACCATAATTTTTATATAACTATAGTATTTATTTTAATACTATGTATTATTTGAAAATATAATACATTAGTTGTTGTACTGGGACCTATTATGAATAACCTGGGTGGGATCCTATTGATCATATTATATCATAAATTACACACTTCATTGTTGGTGCGTAAGAAATTATATCTCTTCTGATGTGTGGAATGGAAAGTAAATGTAGTGGGATAATGAGTGTTTCAGTTATGTGAGTCTGGATAGGTCATGGTGAGATGGTGGGAGTTGTCCCATGCTATCACATAGTGTATTTGGCTTTTAGTTCTTTGTGGTTAGACATGTACTAAGAGATTATTTCTACTCTTGAGTTGTACATTTTCCACTATTTGGTTTCAGATATGGTATATATATCTATTCTACTCTTTATCATTGATATATATGTATTTGTGTCATCACATTCATTCAGTTTAGGGTATATCATTCCCTCAATTTTCTTTGATGCTTAGGATCAAGTCACCAACCCAATTTCATCGGTAATTCCCTTTGGGTATATGACATGTTGGGTCACATACCGGTTTGAGAAGGTATCCGGGACAGGTTTTAAAAGGAATAATGATTGGTTTATGGTATATAACATAATCCATGGTCCATTTATGGGTCTTTTAACATTTTATAGTCTAACTTTATTCCCTAGAGTGTATAATATAATAATAATACAATACTTTTCAAAAGGGTTAATAATGTTTTAATATAAAATGATATGGGTTAAAATGTCATCCAAAATCTTATAAATGTAATTTTATGAGATTATTTCAACTAATAATCATTTTTTATTAAAATCCTATCAATTTGTTGCTATTTTTACAAAATAATTAATATATATCAATTTAATATTTTAGGATATTTCAAAATTTCTCCTCCCCAAAATTATAAAAGGTTACCCATCATTTCCATTCATCAAACCAAATTAAGCCTTATATCTCATTCAAACACTACCAAGTATGTTTATAAAACTTAATAGATGATTTTTAAACATTATTTTATTCCCACAAGACCAACCATCGAGACTTTACGAGTACATCTAATTCAGTAATGTAAAATAAGATGAAATCTCCCTAACTGATCACTTTTTTTTCTAATTATTATTTTACCTCATCTAAATTTATTATATTATTTATAAAATATTAAATTTTGTGTACTAAATATTAATTAATGATATATTGATGGTATGAACTCATTTATTCACCAAATTTCAACAAAATAATAATTAAATATATCTCTCATGCGTATATATAACTTACCTCTATGGCGCAGCGATGAAATTTATTAATAATGAAAATATTTTATTAATAGGTATTATGATGGGTGAAATTTTTTTATAAGATATTTATGAAATAATTATATATCTATTATGATAATATCATACATCCTTTCTTACCTTCAAAACAATTGTAAAACAATAATGTCGATCAGGTGTTTGTGTGGACTACCACCTCCATGAAACAATGTGATTCATTTTTAATTTTTATTTAACCTAGATGGTAATACAAGTAAATTTAATGAATATATATGATATATATTTTTTAGAAAACTAAAATTCCATGGGGATTTATTTTTTCTACCTTTTTTCATTTTATTAATAGAAATGGCACCAACATTTCTATTTAGGTAAAACCTACTACATCCCTGAATGATGAAATTCAATTTTCAATAAAAATCTATAATAAATGACCACAAAAATATATATAGTGAATACATATGATATTTATACCATGAATAAATTTTTTGGATATTATTTAAGCACTATATAAAATTAACAAAACTACCAAATCGAACTATACAAGAATAATGAAGATGATATCACCTATAATAATGATTTTAATAAAGAAGTAATAAAAAACTGTAAAAAATTGTATAATAAAATAATATATGATATGATATATATGGATATGGTTATGAATAAAATGTATAAAAAATATATATTAACTTTTCAGGAGGTTCCTATGTGTATAATGAATGTTGGACCCATGGTATTGGGTTTTGTCTCAATTTTATTTCATTGAGACACATGCGATATTTACTACTTGCGTATCTTATGTTTAGTACATACATATAAGGAATGTATATAATGATGACTATTATTTAAAATATGGTATATAAATATTTATATATGTCTCTTTTTTTCTTGGGTAATATGATTCAAATGCTACCAATATGATAAGGGTTTTATGATATAAACTCATTCTTTATGATAATATTTTATGATTATGTTTATAGTAATAATAAATTATTATATACCCAATAATAAACCCATGAATAATATTATCCTATTATTGTTTCCTAAAAATAACTTTTTTCCAATCATTTTTTCACCTTTTTTACTCAAGAGACTATAAATATGTTTTTAAGGAAAATCGACTTTATTTGAATTTTATGTTAGAAAACCATTTTCCATCAATATTCTTGTTTTGAAAAACTTATTTACAAAAGTTTGTTACTATTATACTATAAATGTTTAAATTGGTGTTTACACATATTTGAATATTTGAAAAAAATAAAAATTAATCCTTATTTTATTTTCCAAATGAGCTATTTTTATATTTTTTATAAAAGTGTGAAAGGATTGTTTTAATTTTACTTATACTACGTGAATGAAATTTCCCACTATCATGAACAATAAATGATTTCATGATTTATCTAAAATATTACAATTTTTTTTAAAATAAAATGATCTTCATAAAATTTTTAAGGCTCTTTATATTTTAATGTGGGGATTTCAACATGGAATGGTCATTTATCTCAAGAATGTGTTAATGATATATTAAGGGTATTTATATTCATCATAACAATAAACCTTAATTTAAGTTTTGGTTTATTGAGGATATAAAAAAGGGATTACATCCTTATTAATTATATATATAAATATATATTATGATAAAATGTTGTTTATAAAACATGTTCCACTTCTATGGGTTATCCAATGATGAAATAATGATTTTTTAAACACGATAATTTTAAAAATGTTAGGATATGATGAAATGTTTATGATTGCCATTTATTTTCATGTGTTATTATATGATGAATGGTTTATTGTCTTGTTGAACATATATACATTGGTTTCACTATGGGATAGTGGTTACATTATTACATAGGGTAGTGTTCATGTTATGACGTAGAATGTTGGTTATGTTATAAACAAGGACAATGGTCATACTATATCTAAATTTATTAGGATCTATATATCCATAAAATTTATTGGTTAATAATTGATTTATCATGATATAATAATTAATATTAAGGGAAGAGAATCATATTCAGTTTTTGACATTCCCAATATAAATAATTATGTGAGTGGACCTTTACTACTATGATTTTTGGGGGAGTAAAACCATCCCGATATGATAGTATTCTTAATGAGACATGAAAACCTTATAAATTATTCTATATACTTACATATATGATGAAAAATAGTGTATTATCAAAATATTATTCTCTCATGGCTCACGTTTATTGATTCTTTATGAATCATATCTTACAAATAACCATGATTTATGATATGACTTAAGATTGTGATTTATGATATATCATATATGATTTTCAAATGTTATGATAAATTTTTAATATCATTATGTTCATGATATCATCAATTGATCATTGATATCTCCCTTTTTACCCTTACTGGGATTATGAACTCACCCTCCCATTTGTTTCCTTTCTCCAGGTTGTGATGAAAAGTAAAAAGTATGATATTTCTAGGAAGGTTATTATTAATGAAGAACTTAGTAGGAGATGATGTTGATATTTTTGGAAATAGTTGTTTATATTTTAAGATTATGAAGTTACTAGACCCATTAAATTATCGAATTGATAAATTTATTATAAAATTAATATATGATATATTTTCCTAAAAATTATGGGTAATTATTAGAGGAATATATTATTTTTTGGATATTAGTTGATCTATTAGAAGTTGTTTTTTGTATATTAGACTTGAAAAATTAATCTTTAATTCTCATTTTTTGGAAAAAAATGAGATTGTTGTGGAATTATTTTAATGTATGAAATTCTAATTGGTATATATCACTATTTCCTCATTTCCACAATCTAGAAGGTAATGTAATTCTTTACCTATTGAAAAATTATCCCGAAATAAAAATTTCGTTATATTATATTCATTTATAATGAGTATATAATATTTTTGATAACTAATGGATTTATATTTTATGGTTATTAACTCTCTCAGGGTCATTCAGTTTCTTATGATACATTGGTTCCTATCACCCACTATCACTTTATTACATTACATTTTTCCTTAATTTCTATATTTCCACATCTAATTAATTTTATCAAATTTAGAAACCATTTTATGTGTTATTCAAACTGAATATCATATTTCCATTTCCCTATTTTAATAAAGACATTTTATTAATCCTTCTTTTGATGTGGGTTTACAACAATGGTATTTAAAATTTGAAACCCTTTATTACCAAGATCTAGTTCACATTTTTAGGATGATATTTTTTTGGTGGGGAGGTATATGTAACACCATGAGTTTTTAAACATATAATATGATAAATAGATATATTAATATTAAACATAAAAATTTATGTGAATTGAGATATACTATTAATATATTATTATTCAATGGTGACCATTATAACCTAGTAATTAAATTGGAATGTATAAATAATGATATTGAAATTATGAAAATTATATATTAATGTTATATATAATAAAAATATATTAATTAACTCATAAAAAACATTTTTTTAGTTTTCAAGTAATTCATTTTACGCATCTGTATACCTTTTATAAAACATTAGATTTTATTACATTTTTTGAGAAAATATTATAATTATTTTCTTAAAATTTTATAAAAATTATTGAATAAAGATTGTATAATTTATTAAATAATAATTTAAGGATTAACTTATGGTGAATTATAGAATTTTTCTAAACAAAATAAGTTATTTGTGAACACTTTAAAATATTTTATTTTGTAAAACATTAATTTATTTTCATTGAAAATTACAATTATAATTTTTATGTTGTATTAATTTATTATAGGTTTGATTTATATAGAAATAAAGTATTTGTTACATAAGAATAGTATTTGTACATGGTTATGCTATAATATTGTTTTTCAGATTAAAAATAGGTTGTTCCAAAAACTGTTTTTCATTGAATTTTACCGATTTAAATTATGTTTTTTTATTAGTTATAGAAATTGGATTTTATGAAATTAATTTTATTTTTAAATTCATAAGGTAATATTAATCACAGTATATATTTGTCATATTTTTAGGAAGTTGTTAATTTTTTTATAAAATATAGTTTTTATGAAATAAAATATCCTTTTATGATATCACAGACAGGAAATATGAAATGAAAATTTATAAAACCTATATAAAGAATAAAAATGAAAATATAATAAAAATATCATTTAATAATAATTCAAAAACATATACATTATAACTTATTAAATGATAAAATTGAAAATAATTTTTTAGTGCTAATGTAGTACTTGAACAACACTAGAAAATTCAAATTTGGAGTCTTAAAGATACTATTTGAGAATCTGTAAGCCTTTTATTGAATAATTTAATAAATATGAACTATTATTGATTCTTTTTATCGATAAGTACTTATATTGAAGTTATATAACAAGTGAATTATCCAAATTATTTAGAAATTCTTTCATAAGTATAAAAAAGATAAAAAAACATATTAAATAATTTTTCATGACATGGATGTGAGTAAAAATAGAAATAAAATTTATTTAAAATTTTCATAAAATTTAATTAATCATTTTTTATATGGTTATTAATTTAAAATTTTCAGTGATTAAATTATTACATTTAATTCACATGCATGGTTTCCCAATTTTTTCTAAAAGAAGTATAAGAATAAATTAAATTATTTAAAAAATATCAAATGTAATATTTTTTTAGATGATTTATTATTTTTTAATAATTTTATGTTTAAGAATAATTTATCGTTTATTTTTATATCAGCTATATAATAATTCCATATATTTTATATTATTTTAAATGTGACACATTATAAATAGAACTTCAAATTACATTAATAGTAATTTATTTTAAATATATATTGTTAAATTATTTAAAAACCATTCTCTTTTAGAACGAGAAAATGTTAGATGAGAAAAGGATTTTAAATTCATACATGGACCATTCATTATCCATTTTTTGAATTAAAATTAAAATTACATCCCTTTATTATTGATTTATTTTACCACAATTATAGATTAAAACGGTCTAGGAAAGGGTAAACCTAAAGGCTAATGTTTAAAATGATAACTAAACCCATAAAAAGTGATGATATGATTACATCAACCCCATATCCTAACCATGTTCCAATATATTTCATTTTGGAACCATTTTATTTTTATTATAAACATATTATATTTTAATTTTTCATATATTTCCTAATATACACCAACCCTTACTTATAAAAGGGAACCTACTCTTTTCTCTTCCTCACACCTATCTGGTACTATAGTTTGAAAAATACCATCCCATTTCACTTCGGACATTCCATCCCTATATGCTATTGGGGCTATTTTTTTCATAAAACTACCCATATAAGGATTCATGTATAATGAACATGAGTTTTTACAAATAATAGAAAGATAAAGAATGTACATTATGGGTTTGAATCGAGTAAAGGGACCATTCACCAAAAAACATCATATTAAATGTTATCATTATTTATTATCCAGATATTTTTCTTCCATGATTATAATATAAACATTAATTTATATATATAGTTATAATGATATAAATTAATTATAAATGAAATATTAAACCACATTTTAAATTTACTCAAACGTTATGAAAATTATCCCTTTTATATATTTTATATGAAGCATTGTAAAAAAATTATAAAAAAATTAATTTTTACTCTTTAATATATTCGGTGTCAATGATTTTTCCCATATACATATACATTATTTTATATGTGGATTACTTTTATTGATTTTGTGTTTTGGTAAATAAAAAACCCTCATTCCCCATGCTCAGAATATTTTCCAAAATGGGTTTAAATGAAATGGATATTTTGATATCTAGAAATGATTTAATTGTGGGTACAAATAATATTTTTATGATAAGGATAATGGAAACTAAATACATTATGTGTTATGATTTTTTTGTTTATTGTCATTTGTTATGATGATGGGTTAGCCTAATATATCTCATGATGATGGGTGGGACCAATATAGCTCTCTCATGCATTGGGTGAATGGATAAAAATAATCTGTTATTGGTTTCTCTTAATAGATTATAGTAATTTACCTTGTATTTTATTATATTTATAAGATGGATTGAAAGAGTGATACAAAAAATATCTTCAAAGTAACCTATGTGTATTTTCAATTTTCTCTAATTTGTTTTCAATGAAATAATCTGTTCTCAGATGTTTAATTGTGGATCTTTTATTTAAAATTAATTATTATTATATTTTGGATAAATAGGGTTTTTAGTAAAGAGTTCCAATGTTAATCATATTTTCAAAAGAAATACTCATGATTAAAATTTTTCCTTATGTTTTCCTATAATTTTCTTATGAATATTTATTGTAAAGTAGATTGTATGTGTATGTAAATGATTTTTTTGCACTCAAAGTTGACCATGATAATGGAAAAAATCATTACAAGGCCTCATGGTTTTCAAATAGTCCAATGAATTTCCTTTATTTTTTTTACATGTCCCATAATTACAATTTATTCTCATCTGACATTTTTTAAAATATATTTTATAGGGATTAAGGATTATTATAAAGGATGACATTATTTTAGTTTAATATATGGAATTTACCTTAATTAACAAAAACATTTTTTTAGAGTGAACATCATTTGGTGGGAAAATATACACTTGGTGGATTTTTTTTCACATTGATTGTGTTTTATAAAAGTATCTAAAACATTAATCTGAAATGGTCATTGGATATTAATGTGATTAGATATTTTATTTTGATGTTATATGTTTTGGTTGCCCAAAACCGGGTCATGATTATTGGTATCGAATCTAGAAATGTGATGATTATGTTTTTAGAACTAGATATAATAATATGGGTTGGGGGTTGTTATATCACTATTATCACTCTAAAACAATATCATTTTTAAGTAAATTTTAAAAGAACAATTTACTATGAAATATTCATATAATTTTAATACTTTTCCCTCACTTTATTCACCATAATGGGAGGGGAACTATGTTCCCATCAATAACTATCATATTGGTTAATCATAATCATAAGATTTCAAATAAACTTCTCCTTATTCATTATTTTTTAAATCATAATGAATATAGATAATCATGGATTAATGGATGATAATATAAAGTTATATTATAATTTCATATCTATATCGAAGCTTACATTCTCTAATTGATCAATATAGTTCAATATATTGAATGAAATATTACTAGATTGGTACCCATATACTATTTTACTTTTAAAAAATGAAGTATAAATATCAATTTTCTTTAGTCCCTATTTCTAATAGTTATGGTTATGGAGATGAGTTATCATTGTGTATTCACCCATTTCTATTTTACGTCATTATATCTCAATAGATACCTGATAAAATGTTGTAACCAACATCTATAACATCCTCTGTATGTCCTATCTATGAAATCTTCCAACCTTTTCTCTCTATTTGAGGTGCCTAATTTGAAAAATTGGATTTCATCACATAAAACAAATATTCCTAATTTTTATAGGGCACAAGTCCTTATACCACTAGTTTAATTTTATTTCAGTGAGTAAATTTACTTTTTGAATGAAAGGTTTATGTGCTTTTGTGTTTTTTATTATTTTTATTATATAAGAAGTATAAATAATAATTTAGTACATTAATAAGTTTGTTAGTAATTTTGTAATAAATTAATTTTAATATTATTCCATTATTTTAAAAAATTAAAAAAAAAATATCTATTGAATTCATAATTTCATATTATGTAAATATTCTAGTTTTTAGAATCTATATTTCCCTTTAAATAAAACAGATTGATTTCTATTTAATTTATTCAAAGGTATTTTGGTAGACCTTGAGTTCCAACTCCATTAAGATAGAACCCCTTGATATATTCAAATGAATCTCTAATTTTATATTCTAAAACTATTATTTCACCATATCATTCCACCCCAAGTTACACAATGTCTTACAATAGGAATGTACTATTTATTCAAACATTCTTATTTCAACCCAAGATTTTCATCAGAAATAGTTAGTAAATGAATGTATCCTAAGTAGGTAAAGACTAATATTTTAATTTATAGTTTTATTATCAATAATTATACCAAAGGAGTTTACTTAATTACTAGGTTCATTGATTTATTTTGATTAACTTTTTTTTAAATATTATTTATTTTATTCATTAAATTATTGTTAATATTCTTTAAAATTTATATAATCAATTAACCATTTCCCAAAAATATATTTTACATACAATAATTTTTTATCATACCATTTTAGTTAATTTATTTACATTATATGAAAATTTTTAACCATCCAAATTGACCAAGCATCATATAAATAAATAAATAACTATATAGAGTGAAAAAAAATTGTGTGATATTATCATGATATTTTAACTATTGGTTAACTTATTAAGTGGAGATAAACCAATCATAAAGCTAGGGTAGTAACTACATGATCCCATTCATGGATAGTTTAATGGAATTTCTCCAATATGTTTTGTATCAAGTCAATATGGACCAATTTCAACCCATATCATATTGATAGTTTTTCCATACATTACTAATGATTACTCACTAGTATGTAATTGGAACCTAGGTTTTTATTTAAATAATGTGAAACATTAGATACACAAGTCTATGAATGATAAATGAGTATTGAATGACACACAAATCATAATATTTACTTTATTAATAAATGATCAAATAAAACCATGCAGTGACTAATTAAAATAAAAAATCCTATCAAATATACAGATCGGTCAAGATAATGATCAATAAAGTCATGCAATGACTATTCATTTAGACTTGAAACTATCCATTTCAATTCATTCTAGTTGAATTATATTTAATATAATTAATGAATTAATTAACTATTTAATTTTTTAATTTTTTATCTCAATTTTATGAAAAAAGTTATTGAGATATTATAATATTCCCATTATATATTATTTTACATATATTAAAAAAAATATTTTATTTTTTAATATAATTTTGTACACAATAAGTAAGAAGGTTAGCCCCTAAAGTGTACCCTCTATATTATATTAAATACATTTCTAGAATTTAATATATAAAATAAATGTATTGGGGGAACCCCATAAAGTGATCTGTAAGCATCATATTAATATCTCTCTTTAATTTAATAATTACATAGAGTATACTATCATTCAACATATAATGAGACAAACCTGACTCAAATACCCTCTCAAACGGGTATCAAACCCATATTTTCCAAATATCATAAGGGAATTCTTGATCCCCCCGAGATGGTGACTAACACCTGTCATCAAACATCAACCAAATGGGATTATTTTTACCAACATGAATCAACTACATAGATCATATAAAAAGATAATACATAGAGAAATATGATAACATATTCCATAATAAAAACCAAATATCAGAAACCCAAAGGATAAAGGGAAGAAAAAATATCCTTAAACAAGTCCAACCACAACAGTCTACCAAAAAGAGAAAACCAACTACTACATGTGATATCATGGGTAAACTACAACCATATCACCACTAGATAATCAAATAATATAATATAAAATCTTAGTGGCTCACCATGGTTCCTTTCATTCCCTTTCATCTAAACACATAACTATGTCCACACATCACCTAAGGGGTATATAGTTTTTAAGATAACTAGCATTGTTGGGTGTCACCCAGGTGTTCCATATCGATTCCACTAACAATAATCCACGAATTATCAATTTTAAAGAAATCAAGGCAAGACAATAGTTTAGAAATTATTAAAAAAGGAATTAAAAACCAATTTAATTTCTCTATTTTCACATTTTCAAATAAAGTAGGTAAAAATTATTCAAATCATTTTATATCCATATATAATAATAAATAATAAAATTCAAAACAATGAAAGAATCAAATATCAAATCAAATCCATGACAGTATAATAATATAATACAAACTAACGACGGAAGAATATATAACATCACACCGTGATCACACAAGGTCAGGATAGCTGGGATACACACATATAACATAGACAATCATGTTTAAATTTATACACCATACATATTCATCAAGAATCCAGAGTGTAAAAACAACCTAGAAATTGAACCCCCTCTATAGGTGAAACCATTCACTTATAATAATAGGCATAGGGAGTAGGGTAATGCCCCATGAGAGGATCCCCTAAAAATGGATGATCTGTATTACTATACCTTCTACCTAAGTCCTCAAGGATTAACTTATGCTCTATATTTTCATAACAATTCATATAACCATTTCCATATAACCAATTCCTTCAAACCATTTACATAGAATGATTTCCATCAAACCATTCTATTAAACCATTCTTTGAAACCCATTTCACCAAACCATTTCACAATTCATTGAAAACACTTTATCAATTTAAATAAATTTGAGAAAACAATCATCAATAAAAACCTAATTGCGAACTCATATGAAAAATCAATAATACCATCCCATTAAATTCAATAAATCAATTTACCAAAATAAGAGTAATGTTGTTCACCAAAATTGGATAGAGACAGACCCACCTACCTAATAAAATAGGGTTGCACAAGACCACAAAGTATGTGCTAATAAAAAGAATTAAAAAGCATAAATTGAGGTCTTATAATCAATATACACATATGTGATTTGATTTAATTAACAAAAAAGGGTTGTAAGAGAAGATAAATCAACACATAACTAAAAAATTCACACTCATCTTAGCACATCCAACAAAGGAAATAGCCTCCAAAATGAGACAACATAGTCGATCTAGAGGAAAAAAAGTAGAAAATATTCTATGATCAATAGTCTATAAAATTCAACGTAATGAAATTTCCTTGATCAAATCAATGAATAAGTATAAAGACTTACTCACCTAGAGATATGAAAACTAACTCCAATATTGATCAATCATTGAATGAATCAATATGGATTTAATGGATACTCCCAATTTCATCAGACAAAGGATCTAGGTTGGTAGAAAAATGGTTTTTAGAATAATTAATGATTGATCAGCTGATTTAGCACTCTAAACACCATCTTTTGGATAATTACATTGTGCATAATCTATTTACACATCGTGAAATTCACAAGGATCACATCTTCCCATTAACATATCATCTTTTTTTATAAATGAAACTTTTACAATTACATGTCCTATAACCATTAAAGGGATTTTAATCCTTTCATGCATAGTAAAAATATAATGACATGTGTCTAGAGACCATGTAGGCGTCGTTTATCCCCATTACATGTCATGTAATTTTTAACACCAAATAGAAAAATCCATATTCTTACACTAAAGACCATAAACCATCTATGGAATTCTTGAACTCATAATACACTACACAAACACATTGACACAGAAAACTTATTCAGATATTCCATTAATTTAAACAAACACACATCCCCATAATATCATGTCATTTTTCTCAGCAAATGTTTTCTATAATCTGGAGTAGCAACATACACCCAATGAAAGATAAAAACATGTAAAAAGGAGATAATTACCTACAAGAGGATAGAAATATTTTACAAACTCCTTGCCATTTGAATTTCAATCTTTGGGATATCTAGTGGAATTTTGAAATCTTGTTAAGAGGTGAGGGAACTACTCCCTCATTGAAAACTCATGCGTTGAAGTCTCCTGAAAATTAAATTTGTGCCAAAATAATATTTAAACAATAGAACAAACTTCCCATAAATGATATTCACTTAATAGTAAATGTTTTCATCGAACGGTTCAAAAATAGCACTATATGGATATAACTCAATCTCTTATGAACACATAATATGATAGGGTTAAGATGATAATTCCAGAGTCATTATACGTCGAAACAGTTATGAATAACAATCAACAAAGCAATAAATGCCAAATAACAACCAACCTTTCTAAGAGTCTCAGTGAACTCAAATGGTTGAATATATCTTAATGCCATGTTTTCATGTTTCTAATGAAAAGCATGACCCATCTGAGGAGAAACATTCAAGTAATCCTAGTCACCTAGAGAAAAAAAACAAAGGATGATTTTATTCATCAATATAATATTTATACCAATTATACATTGTTACTAGACACTGATGTATATCATGAATCCTTGATGATACCACTTGAACTGAACATGGTCCCCCCAAATATCTTCACCCACCCTTTCCCAACAAAGAGGTGATCTGCATCAGTAACCATACAAATCCACAAAATAAATGATTCTAAGTGATGACTAAAAACTACTATTATAATAAAAATAAACAAATAATATATGACTATCTAGAGATACAGAGAAATTCAATACACACGGAAATATCATATCCTACAATATATGAATATCATGCTATATTTATGTGTTTATCTATGGATGGTATATTATGATCAATCTGACAAGATTCCACCACTCATCTAGGAGATTTCTTTATAACCTCATTGTAAAATGATGATCAATGATTGAAACAATGATAGAAGTTACCCCATGTATCCACACAACTTCCTACATATACAAATTACCCATATCTTAAACTTACATAGTGTCTTTGATCAGACTAAAATGAGATGACTTTTTGAACATACGAATCACCACCTAGACATCATTCATTAGTAACAGAGGAAATATTAATACCATTGAAAAATACATGGATACCTCTTCCAATTTCAAATCCAATACTGGAGTAGGCTGGGGAAAACCAAAATTAGTCAAATAATCTACCTTAATAAGTGGGAGGTTTAATAGTGGGACACATAATCTATAATGTCGGGTTTCATTCTGAGTCACCAAAATCACTATCTTAAGAAATAAAACATCTTTGTAGTGGATTGTTTATTATCCCATGAAGAACTATGAAAACAAAAAAAACTATTCTTCTAAAATATACTAGTACGAAAAGTTGATCCTGAAAAAATAGAATAACTTTGGAAGGGAGATACCAACATGAAATGGTCTCCTAAACATATAGGGTTTCCCTAATTCCTCTGAACTCAAAATCCTACTGCTAACTCTATAGAACTGACTCATGGAGAGATAAGGATAATTGAGCATTGGTCAAAACCTTTCCTAATAATTCCTCTTAAGAATAGAAATGCAACAATCAAAAAATTATAGTTGTGTTCCACTCTTTTGTCGATTCTAAAGACGGTTGTGATGGAACTTTCATGCTAGGAGCATCTGTAATGACATAAATCTTTCCCATATTGTAGGTGATATCAAATTTAAACGTATGAAGATATTCCAGCAACTACCTATGCTTATGATTCAATTCCATCAGAAATAATATATGTCTCAAACTCTTATGGCTAGAAATGATTGAGACCTTTCTTGAAATATATAATGCCAAGAACACATATACTCATGAATAATTGTGGAAATATCATAATAATTATTAGTGTAATTATCTCATTCAGTCAAAGTTGATGAGATTCGTAATCTGCCACATGATCATCCTTACCAAGAACACAACCCAAAATAGTTCCATAGGAAACATAGAAATCCATATACCATTGACCAGGTTCAATTATGTTCAAAATAGAATTCTATTTTAGAAATAGATTCTTAGTTTTGAATGAAGTCTTACAATTTTCATCCCATATGAACATGACCCCATTTCTAGTAAGATAAGTCCTTGGTGATTCAAAAATCATAAAATCCTTGATGAACCATCGATAGTATCTAACAAGACAAATATAGATCTAAATTTCAATCAAATCCAATGCTTATTTCCATTATATGATATCCTTAACTATATTGGAATCAATGAACGATCCATGTTAAGAAATCACATAACCAAATAATTGAAATTCATGAATCCAAAAAGTGAATTTGAAAATATTTCTAAAAAAATGATGGCTCTTTAATATTTCAAAAACAAAACTCATATGATGCGTGTGCTCATGTTTTTATCTAGAATATTACAAAATATCATCCATGAACACTACAAAAAAGTTTCGAGATATTGATGGAATATCTTATTCATCAAAGACATAAAAACTATAGGATCACTAGTCCTACCAAACCTAATAATAAGATATTTTATATAGTTAAACCATCTACTGAAATAATTCTTCATAATATCACACTTCTAAACAAAGAGATGAAGATTACATGAAGAATGACGGATCGTGAAAAACCTTTTACCCATTTTAATTGATAAAACATGAAATATACATGTGGAAAAGGATGCATGTTCTTAAATATTTCCCATTTTAGTTTTAGATAATCAGCGTATAATAACAGTTAACAGTATGTCTTTTTTTGGAAAAGAGAACTAGGGCTACCCAAGGGAAAACACATGGTTGAATATAAACCTACACCACCATGTCATTCAACTAAATCATGAGAACATTAAGCTTTATTCATTCAATGTGGTTAAAAGGTATTGATATTGGATGTATCCCTATAATTGGATTAATCATAAAATCTACGTCCCTCTCTAGAGGAAGACAAATAAATATTTGGAGAATACATTCGGGAAATATTAAAAAAAAATGGGATGATAAAAATAGAATAAATATTTTTAATATCAACTACTATATAAGAAAGAAAATTCATGATATCTGGAAAAGAATATACATCATGACAAGACCTCAGACCCCTATCTTTATGAAACAACCATGATCTCCCATCATCGTCCAATAATGGGACACATAGATGATAATAATAAACCATATAATGATTAGAAACAATCCAATCCATTCATATTCTAATTTCAATCGAATCCATATTGATAAAAAGATCAATGATTAGCCCCACAACATCTTACATTAGTTAAAAATATTAACAAAAAAACCCTTTCTTTTTAATCTTCCAATGAGGTGTAGCGAACTCCATTGAAAAGGACATTAGATAATTTGGAAGGCTAAGAATACTAATATAATATATTTATATAAATTATTAGGATAAAATTCTATAAAATAAATTAATCTTTTTTGAGGATTAAATAATGATGGTAATACTCATTATCGCTGGACCTGCATCTACCTCCTCTGGGAACTCATAAAATATATAGAGGTGATTCAATAATGAGGCCTATAGAAATAGCAATATATTCATTGAATCATATGAGAATTTCCTAGTATCCTCTATAGATGAAGATATTGGTCCATATCAAGGTGCAATCATAGACTGATAGAAACACTGCTGATGACCATAAAACCTACAAATATTGCACATATTGCTGGGTAGAGAACAATTATTATATGTGTGTCTGATCATTCCATGATAACTGAAATTCAAAGGAATGATAATATCTGAAATTAGAGGCGATGAAGATGGTTTCATTAAATAAGAACCTCCACCACTCCTACGATGATCCTTCCATTTTTACTTTTTACCGAGAACACCAGTAATGTTTCTACTAGGTGGAAGAGAAGGGTTAGAACATACAAAAATTACTACTATCATTATCACTACCATCATTTCCATGTCTAAAATATCCATCTTGGTCGAAATATATATCATTTATACCATTTATCTTATATCTTGTCGTAAACCCATTATGTTATTATGAGCTTTATGTTGGCCATTCTTTACAAACTCGAATGAAAAAGAAAACAGATTGGTATATGATGAAACTAAATTCTCTCCCTACTGAAAATATAGAAAATATAGTGGCAACACCGTCATCAATGATTCCTTTGAAATCCATTATAATAAGGAAGTATCAAAAAACTTCTTTTCCAAGACCATGTGTGTTTTCACCTTTCTGATAGAATCCAACATACACTTGTGAGGCCCCTTAAGTCTAATAATTTCAAACGTTACATTTATACTCATAGGTGTATCTATGAATTCAGTGATTCTGATCAATATTTTCAATAACATCATTCACATCATGCAGTTCATTCGTAGCCTTCATTTATGGTTTTATCTATAGAATGAAATCCCATAGTCAATATGTTTCTCCATTACCTACTAGAAATGCCTCATAAAATGAGTTCTAAATATGTTGTAAATTCTGGTCAACAACAAAAACAATCCACATGATAGTATGAATAATGTTATTGTCGATAATAGAATTCACCAAGATGTCTATTGGACAAAACCTTATTAAGAAATCACAAAAAATGTGTCATATTAATTCCATTGTACTCCATAAGAATAAAGCAATCAAACAACAGTGTAATATTAGTTAATACTAGAAACCACTAATTCAAAAAAGGGATCAACACCAAAACAAAAAACATAAGACATACATCCCAACACACCATGTTAACTTGAGTCTTGTCACAATATTATATGGTCATAAACTCCCAAAAATATTCCTCTCATCTTGAGATAATATAATATATTATCTAACAATTATCCTAAGAAAAAAAATCATGAGTACATAGAAATATATGATCCTAATCTTTGATGAACCTTACTCGAATACCCTCTCAAATTGGTATCTTACATAACTTTTATAAATAACAAAAGGGTGTTCCAAATTTTCAAGGTTGGGAATCTAGTACCTAGGTATCAAACAATAGCCAGGGAGAAAAGTTTCTCAAAACATGAACCCAAAAAATGGAACATATTTTGAAAATATAAAACAATAGAATATAATAATATGTTTCACAATTGAAGAGAAACAGTTGAAACTAAACAACTCAAGAGAAGAAAAAAATATTCAAGTATAATTAAAACCAAAAGGACTACCAAAATAAGAAAACAAACTAATCTATATGATATCATGGAATGTTGCTCACCATATCACTACCAGCTACTCAACTCATATGATAGTAAACTGTTCTGCATCACATTGGATCCTTGTCATTCCCTATATTGAAATACATAACTAGTTCTGCACACTACTGATTTGGTATGTGAGGTGTGAGACAACATGAATATTAGTGACTCAACATGTTGTTCCATATCATGCTTTATAACAATAACCCAATAATTCTCAATTTTAATGTCAATTGTGAATGATAATAGATTAACTATTTTTATGAAAAATGAATCAAAAAATTGTTTCATCTCCCCTTTACCATAATTTTAAATAAACAATGTAACTCTATTTCAAATAATATCGCATAATAATATCACAATAGATATGTCAATACAAAACAATGAACACATGACATATCATATTTGATCCACAGTAGGGAAAAAACAAACTAAAAGAAGAAGCCTAAGTGAAATCACGCTAGGTATCATAGTAGGTTGGGATAGAAGTGAAACCCATAACATAAATATTAGAACATATATAAATAAATACAGAATAAATATACATATATCCTAGATAAAGTAATATAACCATAGTATGTGGAATCCTTAAAAGTTCTAACCCATCCCTAGAGAAAAGAGCCTATTGAGTAGTAGAATAACCCATCAGAAAACACCAAATAACGGATGTGACCTATTACATAACCTTCCTCCTAAGTATCCAAGTATTCTTATATTCTTAATTTTTATAATTATATTTACCAAAACATATCCATCAAACCATGCTTTGAAACCCATTTCATAGAAGAATTTCCCAATGCTTTAAAACCCATTTTTATGTATACCAAAACCATTGGAATAATATCTTTTATAAAAACAAAGTTCAATAGACACAGAAAAATTAATATTATTATTCCATTTTATTAAATAAATCAATTTTTCAAAATGGGGGGCAATGTTGTTCACCAAAACTGGATAGACGCTAAACAACCTACGTCAAAACATGGATTTGTACATGATGAAAAAGTATCCACTAACAAGATGAATGAAAAAAACATCAATTAAATCCCAAAATCCAATATAAACAACTTATAATTGATAATTTTTTTAATAAAATGTTGGAGGATAAGAGGAATATACAAATAACTCAAGGAAAAAATAGTGGCCACCCCACAACCAAAAAATGAAACAACCCCTATAATAATATCTCACCAAATATATTGAAGGGAGCCAGGATAAATGTAACAATGGATCAACAGATATGGTAACATAATGAAACAACATTACCCAAATCAATGTAGTAGAGAAGAAAAATGTATTACACACCTAGGGAGATGAAAACTGACACCAATGGTGATCAATATTCAGTCAAATCAATATGGATTGAACATAGAATCCCAAAATAATGGTAAAAGGGAATTATGTCAAGATCAAGGAGGGTTTTAGAATAAGGAATGAAAAAATAAGTTGACACAACACCCTAAAATATTAAATCTAGATAGTCATATGACCTAAAATGCATTTACATGTCGTCTAATATATTTGAATTAAAGACACTAAAAAATCCATCACTTTTATATTAAAACCCAATCTTTCATCAGTACACTTCATGTAACCATTATGCGACATGTGCTCCTTTCATGCTATGTACACTGTTTATGACAATTTTTTATTGGAAAATTACAGGTCGTGTAACACCTTTATGTGAAGTGTTATCAACTAAAATATAGTAGAAAACCAAGATTCTTCCATACAAAAAATCCCAAACCAACTCAAGAATTATCCAAACTAATGGAGAACCATGAAAATCCATCAACACAAAAATATTTATATCGGGACTCTATTATTTCAAAAAAAACATACATCCCCAAACATTAGGTCATTTTTCTAAAAAAATGTTCTCCATCCTCTGGATTCCCATGATGCACTCAAATAAAGATGAAAATAATAAAAGTGAATTACCTGGAAGAGGGTAACAAAATATTACATCTTACATGTCTCATTATATCAATTTCCATTATCATATATCATGTAATTACATGGAATCTTTACTCAAAAAATGTGACCAGATATATATAGAGTTTTGACTTTTGGGTAATGTTTCATACTTTGTACAATATATATGACCACATGACACACTATAAATGTAGTCAATGTGTATCACATGAAAACATGTAATGTAAATAGTTTGTAAGACTACTTTTAAAGGTTGTGTTTTTTTATTACTTAAATGGATAATGGGTATTAATGATTTATATCCATATAACATGCTGAAAGGTATAGAATGACTACTTGGGAAAGAAATAAATCAATAACATTTTATATATGCCAACTTGTACATTTTAGAGTTTGTGTCTCACATAAATTATCTACCATGATGGCTGTAATATCTAGACTAATGTTTTACAATATACCTTTTTTCATTTGTCATGTGTTACATATAATCCAAAACTACTGACATTACATATAGTTAAATATAAAAAAAATCATGTAGAGAGTGAGAAATGATAAAGATAATATAATCATTTATTTTCGTAGATATCATTATTGTAGGGAATTTGTATTACCTTTTTATTTAGAAAAATTTAATGTTATATAATTATCATACATAGATATTACATCTTTTTAGATGAATATACATCACATTACCAAAACACACGACTGAATACCATAAAAGTATAATGGCATTGGAGACATGGACACATAAAAAATTGGTCCATAGGTGATCTAAATCATCTCCCAATAATCTATTCCTGAGTAGAAACCATCATAGAAATCTCACACATAATACTATTTATCATATCCTTGTGAATGGAATCATTAAAAAGGGTTATTGTAAATGCTCAGTATGGGTAAAAGGGATATATTAAAATATCATGAGTATGAGGGTATGAGAACATGATAACAGAATTGAAAAACCATGAACTAAATATCATTTATTATAAACATTATTATTGTTATAAATATTAGTAGTTTGTAAGACATGAATCATAAAGGAATCAAATATCATGAACCATTAAAAAATATCTTTTTTCATAAGGAGATGAATATTGGCTTACATATAAGCATATAGAATAATTTACTAATTAGTTGAAATATCATTACTAAGACTGTCATAGTATAATGGGTTCACTCCTCAAACCATCTGAGTAGTCATGTTTCACCCCAAGACTATCAATGTGAACAGAGTACCTTACTCAACTCGTTCACTCCCCATTCGAGTCCTATTTATTTCATGATGTATAAATCATTATACAATTTAGTGGTTAGAGATACAATTCCTAGACAAAAAATAATAAAAATAATATATAGTTACACCAAAGTATCATAAACCATTCATCATATGAGTAAACATGAAATAAAATGGTTTTCATAAAAAATTTATCATAATATAACAAGTGTAAAAGAAATAGGCTTCATAATCAATTCATAAAATCAACAAAACATAACCCACAGATAAATTAGTTTGTTTTTAAGAATTATTTAATCATGAAAACCATAAATTAAAATAAATAGTAAGAATATTATTCTTAGATCATATCCTTATAAAATAATAATTAATATCCAAAAAATTTACCATTGAAGGAAAATTATTTTAAATTAAAAATATCTTAGACTTTTTTTAAGATAATATAAATTTATTGTAAATAACCATTTTAAAATTAAATTTTAATTTTTTTAAAATACATTAATTTAAAAATATATATATAATGAAATAGTCAAGGAAAATATTTTCCATAACCTTAGTAAATTTTGTTTATGTCATTATATGTACACAAAATGAATATTTTCACTTCTTTGGTAAATTCCAAATGTTCCACATTTGGAAAATGACATGATAATTTTATAAAAGTAAATTATTGGTAAAAATTATTTCTAATAAATCCTTGTGGTAATGTTAACATATTTTTTAAAATGTTTTTAGAAAACATGGTTATGAAAGAAACAAATCCTTCAAATAATGATAAAAATAAAAATAGAATTTTTTAGTAAATAAACTATTCTAAACCCTTGAGTTTATAGATATAGAAAATTAAAGGTAAGATTTTTTTATTTCTAAATAACCATAGTATATGAAAATAAATTCGTTTCATTAGAAATAGTTCATAATATTTCATCATTAAGAGAATAATCTTAAATAATCCTGACAAATGGAGAGTTGGAATCATAAAACCCTTAAAATTTTCATAACATTGAATCATATTCACCGTGATGGAATACAATTAAATGAATATTAATGTATAATTATAATTAATAAATTCAGGATACAACATATTAAATGGGATGTATATACACCTTTTAAAAGAAGATATGTGCATAATGTAACACCCTAGGATTTTGTGTATTTGTTACTAATAAATATAATGTATTATATATTTATAATTACACACAACTTTTTTTTTATCATGGGTTCCAAGAAACAATTTAATTTTATTTTGTTATATGAAACAAAAATTTATGTATGTGTTACAGAAAACTCTATTTTAGGTTTCATTAAACAAGACATTGAGTTCTTATAAAACCATGATATATTATACTTATTTTAATTCAACCATTATAATGTTTTATTTTAAGATAGAGATATGGATATTATTTAATTGATTATATTTATTTATTATAATTATTTTTTAGATAATCATATTGATAAAAAAGTACTTATTATTTTGGAAAAGTCTTTATACGTTTCATAAAATGTAATTTTTTAAAAAATATATTTTTTATTATTCTCTTAAAATAATAACATTTTAATTTAACAATTTTATAAAATTATTTATATAAAATAAAATATATTCTAGAAATTTTCATTTAAAAATTATGTTATTTTTAATTTTTGGTATTTTTCTAAAAAGTTGCATTTTTTGATTACTAATAGAAAATACAAAAATTTTATTGAAATCTTCCTTTTTGTTGAATTTACATATATTTTTTAATTATATTTTAAATTTGTTTTAAATTAAAATATATCAATTCTAAATCCGTTAATCCAATTTATGTTATCATAATAAATTTTATATTTGAATTTCGAAATAAGAATTTGTAAACTCTTCAACCTTATTTTAAACCCACCTTCTCATGACATTTGTAGGATGAATTTAAAAATAATTATTTTCCACCTATATGAAAGTAACTTTGAAAAATGTATTATATATTTTTAATCAGATTTATATATATTTTTAAACATTTTTAGCTTAATATTTGATTAAAATTAATAGTAAAAATTTTCTAAATTATTTATCATGTTTATGGTAAAAAAGGGTTTACCAAGGGGTTACACATAAATGATAAAGGTTATAATGAAATAAAAAATATTATAAAATATATTTTATTGAAATATTTCAATATTATAATGTTTATGTTATCAATTCTTTCAATTTTGGACACTTTCATAAAGGGAATATTTTAGCTACAATTTTTATTTTAAAAACATTATAAGTGTGTCGCCCATATCACTTATAAAAGGTCACCCCTATCTTCTCATTTTCAGACCATAAAACCCTTTTTTCATGTATTATATATATAAATAAAATATATAATTTCCTCCTATAATATTGACTCTTAATTTATCACATAAATACAACCATAATAGGCTTTTGGGGATAACCTATAGAGGAGACCTAAAGAATAGGTAACACTCACCGCAAGCAGTTTTTTTGTTTATTTTCCCAAATAAATATATTACTATTTCATGATGATCTTAAAATAAATCAAGTATTATAAATATTAAAAAATTATTTTATGTTATGGTAATTACCTACAACCATTTCCACTTCCATTATATTGGTTATAGAAACAACATTATTTTGTATGGTGAACTTATGCCTCATGAACTACTGTCAATCATTTTTACATTACCATATCTAAAGGATGGAAATGATGATGGAGTTATGATTTATATATTATATGTTTTATATTATTATACATCATAAATTCATTTAATATACAAATTTTAATAGTCTCCATTTTGTGGGAATGTGATAAATTTACTTGTGTGTGTGGAAGAGTACCGCACCCGGAAGTGATGTGATTAATATATACATTAAATGGATTGAAAAAAATTATGTTTTAATGATATATGTGATATATATGAGATAAAAAATATTCTATAATGATAATATATCATTTACCTTTATTTTATTCAATTTTAATGGATAATTTAATTGTCATTCACGCTACGTACGACCTCTCATCTCCATGAACGTTATATTTCATTATGTATCACTAAATAAAATGGATTACTATAAATAACTATATAATGAATATATATGATATTTATATGATGGATAAAGTCATGGAGATTCTAAAATGATGATCAAATTAATAGGATCAAAAATAAAAAATCAAAACATATACAAAAAAGTGGGAGGTCAATACCTAAAACATGGTTTTAACATGAAATTGTTAACAAATGTGTAATAAATGGTCCTAAGTAAATTGTATATGGTAATATATATATATATGTGTGTGTTTATTTAATATATTTATTAAAAATTATTTCTATTATGAAGGAGGGTTGAATCTGTACGATAAAATGAAGACTTCAGGTAAGAGAATTCTATCTCAGTTATTAATTCTTTGAGACACATACCATATTTGCCATAAATTTATTATATGTAGTGTATATAATATAGAAGTATTTATTTTTTAATTAATATTCTAAAAAATAGTTGGATTTAAATTTTCATTTTTGGATCACACTTTCAGGGCCTATACATTTCATTGTTACCCAATGTGGTAAATTAAATTTGTTATAATCTCTTTATTCATCGAGATTTTTTATGGTAATGTCTATGATGATAGATTATTTATATACAACTATTAATAAACTCATAAAACATATTATCATCTGTTTTTTTATTGATAATATTTTTCCCATCCTATTTGAAGAATTGTGAACTCTTGATTTCAAAATAATGTCTTTGATTAAAACCATATTTTTTCCCATTAGATCAAACAACATATTTCCTCAAAACAGAATTTTTAAAATAAGAATTCAATAATGTTTTCACATTTTTTAATGATTTATATAATATTTATTTAACCAATTTTTTATTTAAAAAAAATTAAAAAAGAATTTTTATTTCATTTTTGAAATAATTCTTGATTGGATTTTATATAATTTGTAAAAGGAATCATTGTTTTAGGGTTTATTGAATGAATAAAATATCTGCAGTGATTACCATTACCTTTTATGAGGCTTAATTTATAATTTGTCAAGGTTATTTTGAATGAAATTTATTTTCAAAATGTTTTACGTATTAAAAGGTATTTTTCAAAGAGGAAATGAATTTTTCCTGAAGATATATTTTAAATGATTCTCAAATATCCCGTTATAAGTTTTCGATGTTATTTTAAATGAAAAGGTTTTTGGAAAGGTTTTATGTTTTAAAAAATTATTTTCAAAGACATATTATTTTTCTTATGAAATGCTATATGATTTATTTCTTTCCAACTCTTTATCCATCTTGCTTGAAATAGATTTTGGTTACTTATAATTTATTAGGAATATGATCCATGGATATAATTAATCTTATTTTTATGAATGGTTAATGTATATGATGATATAATTCTTATGAAGCATTTTATCTCATATGTGGGTTATACCATGATACAATTGCTATGAAAAATTCTTTTTCTTTTGTTTATGTTATGATGAGATGATGTTTTTAATAAAATTGGCCTATTTCCATTAGTTATTATAAGATGAAATGTTTATGGAAACCATTTAATTTCATGGGTTATGATATGGTTAAGGTTCCATGATAATTATGGCCCACATGAGTCAGATTTTCATTATGTGATCGATGGAACCTATATCTCCCTCCAATTAATTGGGTAATGATATGTTGTTATATCATCTCTTTTGGTTTATTGGTGGATTTCCCAATCCTGAAATGGGGGGAAAACTTCTAGTTACCCCAACCTCGAAAAATAGGGTACAAAGTATATTTACCCAAATTTTAAGTAGGTACAAGGGGGTTAGCCTGTTCACAATATTGTAAGAATTTATTGGTTGGTAGATTGGTTATAATATTTCATATGAATATGAAAATTCCACAACTATATGTCTTATGAAAATTTTACTCTCTCATGGCTCATGTTCTTTATTACCTTAGTATTCATGTCTTATTAAATGGAATTATTTATATTACGACACAAGATTCTAATATTTAATATAAAGGTTATGACTATAAAATTTTATGATCATGTTCTCATATGCATATAGTCAAGTTATGCCTACGGGTCTCTCTTATTTACCCTTAATGAGCATTTGAGCACATTGGTTTTTACATTTACCTTCATCAGGTTGTGAAGAATTTTTTTATGTATTATTAACAAAAGGGAACAAATTTTATGGGATACAGTGATGATATTTAATGAATCATTAATATTGAACTATAATATTCAACATTCACTAAATTATTATGGTCCATAGGTGTGTGTTTTTGAAATTTAATGAATATTCATCCAAAAAATGCAATATCCAAGTATGAGAATTATGGGTTTCTACAGTTTCTATCATAGTAATGGTTTAGTTAACCATTATAAACTAGTACTAAAAATTTTAGTGACATTCTTTGGGATATTTCGATGTATTTATCAAGGGATGTCTCTACGTGTAAGTCTATGAATGAGTCGATGATCAAGAAAATGCCCATTAATATTTTTAAATAATAGAGTAACGAGATTCCAAGTATTTATATCCCTATTTGGATATTATATGTGGGTATGACTCTAGAACAGAGGTAACCAGGGGTTATAACTATGAAAAGAGACCATTTATCTGGACTCAATCATTACTTAGTGCATGATAACAGACCTTGATATAAACCTAGTTTCACACTCTTAAGGGATATTTTTTTGAAATTCATAGAATAATTACAAAGAGTCCTGAATGATTTGAATATATGGTGACTATGAATGAATGTGTATAATATTAAAGTGTTATTGATTTAAAATAATGTGTCCAGATTTAGAAATCCAATAAGTAATTTTTGATTTTTATGTGGTTTTCGACAATTATTAGTGTTCGTCACAATATAATTTATGGAATTTTTCAATGGAGTGAACTTAAAGGAACCGAGTTAATTCCTAATGAAATGAAAAATGAAATGATTTTCCTAATGAAAATGAAAATATAATGGGATATATAAATAAAAATTATATTAATGTGAACTTTATCTAGTTATGAATCAAGTTGAACTACAAAATTAGAAAGGTTTATAACAATATTCTATAGATTCCTTCATGAGATAACATCGCCATTATCTTTTGGGTTTTATGGACCCCTAGATGATGAGTAATGGATTTGTACCACTAAAAGTATATTTTTTTCTCCACTAATCATATATTGAAAAGGTCATTTTTTATTTTTATCATTTTGATGTTGAAGCATGTTAGTGGTTGGATCTTATTTTGAACATGTGGGATATAAAAAAATTAAATCTATATAATGGGAATTGTTTAATAGAATATTGTTTTAGTAATTAAATACCTCATATATAGGAAAAAATAAGGATAAATAGTTGAATTAGATTGATAAAAATAGTGACAAATCTATTGTTATCTACGAGGCTACTGTTATATGACTTATAAGGTATAATTCTCGTATAATAATTACCACTAAAATAAAAACATATCGATTCATGTTGACCTAAAATCATGTCCTTGAATGTACTCATCTATGAGAGGATTCAGTAGTAATAAAGAATTTATTTGATGTGAAATTAATGAATAAGTGAAAGTTGGATATTCCCACCACTCATAAAGTTTGTATAAGAAAAGGAAGAAAGAGTATCATGAAAACACAAGTTGTAAAGGAAATTATAAACATATGAATGATATAAATTATTGAAGAAGACTCAAGTTAATATCTTTAATGGAATTGGGAGGTTCATTAAATGTAGAATATCATTTGATAAATTCTGATAATTTTGAAATGAAATTAATGGTATGCTTGTAATAGTATAAGGGATGAGGATGAAAAGTAATGCAATGCCTAGAATTCAGTGTTCCAAAATCAAAGTGTTTGGTAATTTTTTGAACCATTATGCAAATCATATGGATAATGTGTATAATAAGAAACAAAAACCTCTGATTAGAAATGAAAACGGGAAAGGTTATGCAATCACAGTTGATGATTGGAATCAAGATAATTGTGAAACACTTATCCTACCATCCTTAGTCACATATTTCACCATTGAATTTGAGTGAATGATCATGATGATGATATTATTGTCCACCATTTTTTCAAATTTCATGTGATTATATCCCACTTCTTGGATTTTGGAACAATTAAATCACATCTGAGATTCTATTATTAAAAAGATGAACCTGGGATTCCAATCAAAATATGATTGTATATTATAAGATATTATATAAGGGATAAATGGTGAATTAACTTTTGGAAGTATATTTTTTCCCATTTATCGTTAACATATTATTTATAGATACCAGCATGGGATTACATGTTTAAAGATTGACATAATTTGAGAGTCATTGACCGCCCTTTGTATGTTTCATTTTATGGGATTTTATCAATATTAACAGTATTTAAAGAGATATTTATTGAAATAAAATTCTTTGATTTAGTATAAGTTTTAGGGAAAATTTATTTTAGGAGGAATTCCATTAATCTTTTTTACATATTATTTTTTTTACTAGTAACCATTATGGATTATCTTACCATTGATATTTTTTCCATTGATCACCTTACAAATTTAGTACATCATTACAACCACACAATTTATTTTTGATATTTTCTTTCCAAAGTATACATTAAGGATGTGGTAAGATTTCATCGAGAACCATATTCAATTGAATCTAATTGGGGTATGATTTTGTAATTGATTATTTTGGAAATGTATTTTGTAATATCATGGCATAGATATGTGATTCATTCATACGAGAACAATTCTAACCATAGAGGATATGCTATGATCCTGTTAAATAGATTTAAGAGGTAGTTTGGTCACACATTCCCAATTATTTAGTTTCTTTACAACAATAGATTTTCCTTAGGTATTTATATAGATGCATTTGAATTGCTTTATATGTAGTGGAATGATATTTTTGAATGGAACCAATTGGGACTTGAGATATCATATGAGAATAAAGTGAAGGATAAATCTATTTAAAAACTTGTACGTATAGAAAAATGTTGATAGAAATGTTATGATAATAATCAGTGGATTGATATGAATTGGGAAGTTGGTAAGAAGATATTTATTTGAATTTATATAGGGAATAAATATTGGAAAATTAATTTATAGGTATATCAGTCCCATTAAAATACATGATCATATCATTATAATAGTATATCATTTGGAAATTACACTAAACCACTCTCAAGAGGATGATGTTTTCAATGTTATCACCCTTTCTGAATTCTATATTGGATCTATCACATGTATTAAACATAGATTTTATAACACTGAAAAATTATATAATTTATTGGGAACAACTAGGAAAAATAATAAATCAATAGAAGAATGATCTGTAAAATAAAAAAAACACAAAATGTTAATGATTTTTATTTTAAAACACCCATCTTAATAAAGATACGTCAGAACATGAGTATGTTATGAGGTAGAAGTGGTTGCGCCCAAATTTACCCTACTAGAAAAAGCGGTCGCTGAAGTAGAAGTACGGATCGAATCCACAGGGACCGAAGAAGAAACCTTGAGACACTATGATTTGTTGATGGATTGGCTATGAAGTGGCCAAATTTGAGGTATATTTTAATTGGGAAACTAATGATATAATTTAAATAACATATAATAAAAAATGATTTGAACTAAACAATTATTGATGGCGGGTTGATCTTAGGGTTTTTCTTGGGGTGGATTGGATGAATTTATTTTCTTAGAAAATTTCATGTCATTAATTCAAGACATATCCAAACAATGAGATAATTCATCCAAATCATTCACCAATTTAATCCCTACACAATTCCAAGGCCCATCACCAATTCAATTTTAGGATCACTTTAATGAGCACTCAAAGCAAATAGATCGTACTAGCACTCAGAATGTGTCATCGTTAAAGTTAGCAATGATGAGAAAGAATGTAACTCATCAAATGGAAATCCTAAAATAACGAATAGATTCAAATATTAAGTATATTAAATAACATTCAATACCTGACCTTGATATTCCCTTGGATCAACCCTTAAAAGGTTATCCCTCAATTGATTCTATTCTACCAATGGAAGTGGGATGTAGACTTATGGGGGTGGAATTGAAGAAAAAGAAATTTATTAAAAGAACGAACACTCCACCGTTGTGTGATTGAAATCACAAGTGTTAGTGTGAATAATTTCACACCATGATTCAACGGTACAACATGTGAAGAAAAGGAAAATAAAAAATAAAGAAGAATAAATTTTATTAAAATACTGAATGTGAATTAAAAACTTAAATTAGAGAAATTGACGATGTCATTACAAAACGAAAGCGGGAAATTACAATTGAAAGAAAAAACATGGATTCAAAGAAAAATGTTAGATTATAATTCCCTTCACCACCATCTCCTTATATAGATATATTAGGAGCCTTAGGTCCACCCCCCATAATCAATTCACCCCCAACAATTAATAGAGTCAAGTCATTTGGCTCAACCGTTTGGATGTTCCGGTCGAAATGGTGGGACGAATTTATGTGCATTAATGTCGGGTCCACCATTTAAATCTCAGCATCAGATCCCATTATCATCATGAAAACTTCATAATTAGATCATTCCACATTTTAATAAAATGATGCTCATATTTTTATCTTTCTACTGTATAAATTTTAGCTTCATTGGGCTTGGTTTTTGGGACCCACATTTGTTTGATGGGCCTTAGACCCATTATGCTTTCTCCAGCAAATTTCTGCATTCAGGTGCAAAATTCTCCATCTTCCCTTCGGATTCATCCATCAGACCTAAAAGATAAAATGTTCCAAACAAAGTGATAAATAATATCCCAAAATATAAAATTCAGAAAATGAATATAATGTTGTACACAAAAAAATGAATGATTGGGCCCAAATTTTCATTTTAAACAAGAATTGCATTTTAGATGTGAAATGAAGTTCTATTTATGTAATGCACTAAAAACAATGTTTATGGACTTTGGAACAATTAATTTAAAGATATTAACAATGAATATTAGCCACTTTTAGTGACTAATCACACCCCCAAACTTGAGTTTTTCTAGTCCCAAGGAAAATAAATTACAAATATGAAATTCAAATCCCCTTTTCCTAAAACATTTTTATACACATTGCTCACCCAAATATCTCATACCAAAAAAATTATGGAACCCATAAAAATCATTCAAAACAAGCTAGGTACATAAGAATATCCCAAGACCAAGCCCATTCCATTGTTCAAATTCATCACCACATTTCAACCAATTTCAATTAAGCATGATAAAGTGTTGTGCATTACAAAAGATATGGGGCCCATTTTATTGTTCAAGGGGAAAAATGGAAGTGCTAGGTGGGAATCATATTAAACCATAATATGAGTATCCATTTTTTTTATGATTTTTTATCCACAATAGATACAAAAAGACTAACTCTGGGTAAGACAACTATGGAATCACGATCCCCAAGTGTCGGATGCCATACATATTGTCAATTCCATTCTCTGCAATAGAGATATAAAGACTAACTCTGGGAAAGACAACTATAGAGTCACGATCCCCAAGTGTTGGATGCCACACATTTGGACCAAACATTTCTCTATGTGGTCATTATTTATTTTTTTATAATTTTTTTGTTTTTTTTATACTCAAATTAAACTAAAAGTGACCCCAGAACCCAATGCTATAATTAAAGGGACCCAAGAACTAAAATTTACACCCACGATCTAGTAGACATGCATTGTGGAATTTTTACTAAGAGGATGAAAATTTAATCTTTGAAAAATCACACCGGACAACCGCACTTTCCAAAAACTATGCTCATAAACATAAACATGCATTAAAATCAGAATCAAGGCATGAAAAATAATTTGATATCCAATTTCAAGGTTTGAAATGTGTGTTATCATGTTCAAGGTTAATGGAATTTTTCTTTCCATGCAAGTTCTTATTAAAAAAATAATTTTTATTTCATCTCCCCCAACATAGAATAACAATGTCCCTAGTGTTTAAAGAAAAGAAAAGTTAGATGGGGGAAGGAGAGGAGTTCAAAGAGGAAATTTTAAAATGACAATCATGGAATGAAGTCACCTGGTGGTTGATGAAGAAATCGCATGCCAATATCTCCCATCAATCCTGGGTTCGAGTCACAGTGGCTTTGATGGGGGTGAATGGATTTTCCTTTTGAATTAAGACATGTCCTTTTATTTTTTTAACCTATAAAAACATAAAAATAATCAAAACAAAATAAACTGATGATACATTGTCTTCATTTTAGATTTCTGGGTAAGGTATTACTTAGAGATCACGCCACGTGACACATATGAATATGGCTCTCCCCTTTCATACCCATCCTTACTCATAAAATAAGAACAGGTCAACAGCTTATGGTAATTAATTATATGAAAAATAAAATGATTCAAAATGATTGGAAACATGGAAAACATGTGTTGCCTCCCATGCAGTGCTTTTTTTTAATGTTGTTGGCTCTACTTTTACCCCCCAACTTATCCAATTCCAACTTTCAACATTTTTAGGACGCCATTTTTGTCCACTTCAACTTGATTCAGATTGATTTTTTTATAATTTGATTCATTTGAAATCCCATGGTCAATAATGAGTGTGGAAGTCCAAGGAAATTTGGTAATGGTTGATTAAGTTGAATTTCTAGTCTTTCCTAAGTCATAAATGACCATTACAAAATTATTGGTTTCTTGAGAATAAAGAACTAAAAATACAAGGTTTTTCTTATCTCCTATAGTGGGATTCTTGAGTTCGAAAAAAAATTAAAATAATTTTGAGCTCGGGTTCATTGAAATTTCTTAAAAGAGATTGAAAAATTAAATCAAAATCAGTTTCTTCTCGAAAACATTTATAAATAATTGGTTCATTTTGAAAATATGATTCATCCTGAAAATTGTCCAGTTGAATATCAGAAGTGTGTATGGGATCAATGTTTGGTATTTCTCCTAATTTTTCAGTGATTGGTGGTCCTAAAAAATCACTAATGGAGCAATGTTTAGGAAACTCAATCCATGATGTCAAGTTATTATATTTTGAATTCAAAAAATCAATTTCCTCCCAATTTAAACACTCTTCAGCTTGACTTTCGACATTTCCTGACCAATTAAATTCATTATCTAACTCTGAATTCCCAAATTCTAAATTGAGTTCATCACACTTTTTAAACTTTTGTAGTTCAAAACTGAAATATGAAACCTCATAATTAATTATCTCCATTTGATTACACAATCGTTCAAGAATTTTTTCAGGAATAGAGTTGATAGATGTTTGTACATAATGGACTTCCTCATTATTTATATTTTCAATCATTCTTGATAGGTATGGAAATTTATCTTTTAAATAGTCAGCATCCCATTGATTGTATATCTTGTCTGGTGTGGTGTACTCCATTAAGGTTTGGTCAACAAAATTCCCTATGTGAGGTGATTCCCAATATTGATTTCCGAATTGATTATATAATTGGTTTATGAAGGGGTATTTTGGCGGAAAATCCATTGGAGTTGATTGAAAATTGGTTTTGGGATTTTTCGGACACACAGAAACAGAAAGGGGAAAAGAGAACATAAATTAGGGTGAGAATAAAGAATTTGGGGTGTGAAAAGAAGATGAGGGTCTAAGGTACTTACTTGGGTCCCCGGCAACGACTCCAAAATTTGGTTGCGCCCAAATTTACCATACTGGTAAAAGCGGTCGTTGATGTACAAGTAGGGATCGAATCCACATGGACCGAAGAAGAAACCTTGAGACACTATGATTTGTTGATGGATTGGCTATGAAGTGGCCAACTTTGAGGTAGATTTTAATCGGGGAACTAAAGATATAATTTAAATAACATATAATAAAAAATGATGTGAACTAAACAATTATTGATGGTGGGTTGATCTTAGGGTTTTTCTTGGGGTGGATTGGATGAATTTCTTTTCATAGAAAATTTCATGTCATTAATTTAAGACATATCCAAACAATGAGATAATTCTTCCAAATCATTCACCAATTTAATCCCTACACAATTCCAAAGCCAATCACCAATTCCCTTTGAGGATCACTTTAATGAGCATTAAAAAGAAATAGATCGTACTAGCACTCAAAATGTGTCATCATTAAAGTTGGAAAAGATGAGAAAGAATGTAACTCATCAATTGGAAATCTTAAAATAACGAATAGATTTAAATATTAAGTACATGAAATAAAATTCAATCCCTGACCTTGCTATTCCCTTGGATCAACCATTAAGTGGTTATCCCTCCATTGATGCTATTCTACCAATGGAAGTGGGATGTATACTTATGGGGGTGGAATTGAAGAAAACGAAAATTATTAAAATAACAAACACTCCATCGTTCTGTGATTGAAATCACAAGTGCTGGTGTGAATAATTTCACACCTTGATTCAATGGTATCAGCGTGTGAATAAAATGAAAATAAAAAATGGAGAATAATAAATTTTATTAAAATACTGAACGTGAATGAAAAACTTACATTAGAGAAATTGACGATTCCATTACAAAACGAAAGAGGGTAATAACAATTGAATGAAAAAAAACATGGATTCAAAGAAAAATGTTAGATGATAATTACCTTCACCACCATATACTTATATAGGCATATTAGGAGCCTTAGTTCCACCCCCAACAATCAATTCACCCCCAACAATTAATAGTGTCAAAACAAGGGTGAATAATCAAAAGGCAATTGACGTTTCGAAGTTGACCCGAAAAACTGTCCAGATTCGTTCACCATATTGACGTTAGAATATTTAATTGATGGAAGCCTAATCTTGTGGGGTCGTAGAAGAAAAATATCTTCTTCCCTATGTCATCTATCCGATGTAGAAATTTCATGACATTTGGCTCAGTCGTTTGGATGTGCTGGTGTAAAGGGTAGGACGACTTTATGTGCATTAATGTCAAGTCCACCAATTAAATCTCAGCTTCAAATACCTTTATCATCATGAAATCTTCAGAATTAGCTCTGTACAAAGTTTAATAAAATGATCCTAATATTTTTATCTTTCTACTGTATAAATTTGAGCTCCATTGGGCTTGGTTTTTGGGCCCCACATTTGTTTGATGGGCCTTAGGCCCATTATGCTTTCTCCAGCAAATTTCTGCATTCATGTGAAAACATCTCCATCATCCATTGGGATTTATCCATCGGACCTAAAAGATAAAATGTTCCAAACAAAGCGATAAATTATATACCAAAGTGTCAAATTCATAAAATGAATATAATGTTGTACAGAAACAAATTAATGATTGGGCCCATATTTTCATTTTAAAAAAGAATTGCATTTTAGATGAGAAATGAAGTTCTATATATGTAATGCCCTAAAAACAATGTTTATGGTCTTTGGAAAAATTAATTTAAAGATATTAACAATGAATATTAGACACTTTAAGTGACTAATCAAGAAGTATACTATGTTTTTTATGCCCTAACTGATGAATTTTAATGGAGAAATTCGGTAGAGGGAGACTAGTGCACTGCTCTATGGCCTCACCTACTGCTTTACCTTTGTATTTATGGCCTTGGATTCTCAATGTGATATCTTCTTGGTGGTGGTTTCCCTTTGTTCTTGTTTTTGGTATTTTTGTTGTTGGCAGTGGCTTCGTGAGAAGGGGTTGGAAACCCAGACACGGTTGTGCTTCCCTCTTGATTACCAAACTAGATCCAATCACTACTCTGACCTACAGATCACGTTCTTCTCTCATAGTTTGTTCACACTGGTATATAATCTTATCCTTTGGGATTTCTAGTTTATTCATTCATCAGTATTTATGAAGGTGTATATTTTTCTAGCATCAACCCGTGTTGTAGTTGTCTTCATTTAATGGTGGATGTGTGCAATGATTAGTGATTTTGGTGGATACTTATCCGTTAATTCCTTTCCCGATCCTTACTTAACTATAGAACCATGATACTTTATTTTCTCTCCTAGCCTGTCAGCAATGTTGGGGTTTATAAGGCTTTAGGATTTTCATTATTTCGGCCATGGTGTTCCCAAAGGTGTCCCCATTTCTATTCCCGTGCTTTAGAGGATTTTAGATTTTGTTGATCTTCATTGAGGAAGGTTCTGGTTTGATGGTCAGAACTCTTAACGAGATATGTGGTATATTATGGTTATTTTCTAGATTTTTTTGATTAAATAATTGGGGTTGTGGTGGATTTTTTCGATCTCTAACATGTGTAGGTTGGGGTTGTAGTGATGACAGTGTCCTTTAAGCTGACGATGAAGTAAGTGTTGGCAGCTACATGGGATGAGTTGATATGATGACAATGATGGTTGGATGATGACATGATAATGGTGTGTCTTATATAGAATGGGGTGGCCATTGTGATGGGTGTGTATCTTGAGGATGATACATGAATCATGGGTGATTATGAATTTCTATTATATATGTGAATTTTCAGTTTTTTAGAATAGGGTAGTAGTGGTACTCGGTTCAGGGTTTGCCTGTAATGGTGTTGGATTATGAATTTTGAATTATTATGTTTCATATTGAATGTATTTGTGGTGTTTTTGTGGGTGTATTGTGGAGTTTTTCATATCATTCGCACTTAACAAAAAATATTCTTCTTATAAAAAAATATTGTGGTATTAAGGGAGAAATTCGTTTTATGGTGAGAATAATGTAACACCCTGAGTTTTTATTGGGTTTTTCAAATAAATATATTCTTTAATATATTTCTCAATACATGAAATATCATGTTTATCTTCTATAACTGCACAACGCTATGTCTACAATTCATTACACACAAAACCATGTTAATATTTCTATATATCCATCACCAGGTTATCTTGTGTCACACATGAAGCTCAGTTTTTACAAAACTGGAATACATTCTTGTTATTTAAATGGGAATGTAATAACAAAGATTTTTGAAATAATGTTATGAATATTAATAATTATTTTTAAAATATAACTTTAATTTATTTATCAGAAAAACAAATTGATAAAAAAGTACTTACATTTCAGTAAACATTTATATTGTTTGAAAGAACAATTATCTTAAGAAAAAAACATGCATTTTTGCAGACATTTAAGAAATTAATTTATCAAAATAACAGAATTTTATTTTGATGAAATAAATTTAAAATTTTAGATATTCATGTAAAAACTATAGTAGGGTGAATTTTTGATATGTCCTTAAAAAGCTTCATTTTTTGATGAATGGTTAAAATAAAAAAATTAAATTGAAAAATTACTTTTCAGTTAATATATTTATAACGGGAAACAAAATTTTTTACCGATATTAATGTATAATTAGGTCAATTATATATCCATTTATCAATTTCTGAGTAATTAGAACGAATTTAATATTTAATTTCTATATAAAAACATTGTAAACATTTCTTCATTTCTTCTTTAAACATCTTCTTTCTCATCACGTATGTGGGATTAATTTTTAATTAAAAATATCCAATTAATTTTATGGTCTATTGAAAAATGGATTCCATATTAAGAATCATAAAAATTTAAATTTTCAAATATGTTCAAAACATATTTTTATCAAACTAAATACTAAAAATTATAAATTTTATCTACCGCGGCTAAGGTAAAAATTTGTTTACCAGAGGATAAACTAAAAATATAAGGGTTAAAATGACCAATAAACATGTAAAAAATATATTTAGCTTCCACATTTGAACCTTATAACATATAATGTTCAAATTAGAACCATTTTATATTTTTTCTCATGTGAAAAATATTGGTAATCATTTTCTTTTCAAAATATTAGATGTCTGCCACTCACCACACTTATAGAAGGCCATCCCATACCATCACATATTGAAAACATAAAACCATTTGGTTAAGACAATACCAACCGAAATAACATTCATCATTCCCTCATATAATCATAGATGAACTATTTAATATATATGTTCTACTAAGGTTCTATTTTGGTGAAAACCAAAGGTGGATAGCCGAAGAAGAGAAAACACTTCACAACAACTATTTTTGTTTTATTTATTTTTCAAACACCTTAGATTATTATAATAACAAGAAGATATATTAGTCATAGTTTCATACATGTAATTATATGATTATATGTAATGTGAATAACTCAGAAATATCTCAACATCCATCAATTGGTTTACAGAGTCATCAAATGTGGGTACGAAAGATCACTGCCACGCGAACCAATGTTAGTTATTTTTTCTATTACCACCTCTCAAGGATGAAAAAAATGAAAGATTATATATATATATATATATGATTTATATGATTTTATTTTACTTTTATAATTTCTATATTATATATACCTTCATACTCTCTATTTTATGTATATATGATAACGTTACTCATGTGTATGATGGACTACCGCCACGTGATGAGATATTATTCGTTCACACTATAAACGGAAGTCAATTAGGATGTGATCAACAAAAAAATGTAATATAAAAGAGATAAAAATTATTTTAGAAACTATATTATATAAATTATATTTCTTTCATTCTATCTGAGATTAAAATGGAATGTTATTATACGCAAACACACATCATACCATCTCAATGAACTGTGTGTTTAATTTTCTTCAACTAACGTGTATGTATTAATACAAATAAATATATAATGATTAAATTTTATATTTATATCATTATTAAATATATTAATATGATTAAATCCTGATCAATGTAAGTGGACCAAAAATAAAAAATAAAAACATATTTTGGAAAACTGTTTATTATTAGAAACATGAATTTTACATTTAATTTTCAATAAATGGATAATAAAAGTTTATAATGAAAAAATATCTATTATGAAATGTATATTTATATATTTATGGTTCATTAATATATTTATAATAAACATATATTAATTATATAAGATGTTTGGCTATGTATGAAGGAAATGAATACATAATGTATGGGATTCCTATCGAACTTTTTACGTTTGTGAGACACAAACCATATTCACAACATATTTATTTTAGGTGGTGTATACGCTTTCCATTAATTTATTTTATGATTAATCTCAAAAAAATTATAATCTGTGATATACGGGGTATGATATTCAAATGTTATTCTTGTGTTCTTATACAACTGTGTCAATATTATGATTACATATTTGCCATGTTTAGCCTTACTGGATATCTTATCTAAACCCTTTTTATAACTATTTTCCCTAGATTATGATGAAATGTTTCTATGTGGAAGTACTAAAGGGTAATATCTTTTTTAGAGACATTGACATTCATTCAGGAATTAAGATGTATTCTTTCCATGTTTCCAAGGCACTAAAATATTATGGTCCATCTTCTTGATTTTTTATTATGTAATTTATATTAATCTATAAATATGTAATGTACATGTATGATAGTCCCCAATCCCTATATAAAAAATTAAAAATGTATTAAAGAATGAGAATTGAGACAAATATCACATTCCTTAAATCTCAATATCCTTCATACACATAAACAACCTATATAGAAAATATATATTTTTTATAATTATATTAATGAACCATAATTATATTTATTATACAATGTATTACTTACTTATTATCATCTATTACCCGTTTATTAACAATGTCACGTTATTGTCATGTTACGAGCATTAATTATTCTGTTATTCATGTATATTTTTTTTAATTTTTTATCCCTCTTACTTTGAGAGCGGTTCCATTATCTTTAAAATTTTAACTATGTTATAAATATAATATATTATTATTATATATGTATTTATAGTAATTTATAAATGATATATATAGAAAGTGAAGTACTCCATTCATTGATACAGAAGGTAATACATAGTAAAAAAAATGTTTCTATTTTATCAATTGAATCAAATAGAAAAAAGGTAAATATATTTGCATTACAGAATAATTTATATGCCATATATGTCAATTATTTTTATTAAACACGTCATTATTACCTTTCATATAAAGCATGAATGAATCACATCGCTTCGCAAGGCAGTGCTCCATCATTCACACATGTGACATGATCTAATTGACATGTAATGAAATGTAATAAGGTATATATGATATAATAATTCTAAAAAATTAATAATATCACTTATATATATAATATTAAAACTTAATCCATGATTATATCCACTAATAAAAGGTGGGGTAGAAAAATGAATAAGACGAGTTCATGATGTGATAGTACTCCAAACACAATAATGATGATCTTGTATCTCTTATGGATGAGAAGACAAATAGAGGTTATTCCATTAACATAAAAACATATAGATTTATTTAATGTTATGAGGATATTATTTCAACATTATTTTAAAATTTCTGAAAACGTGGAGGAATAAATAAAATAATATACTCAGTTAGAGACATTACCTTTTCTTTGGGAAACATTGTTTGGTTTTCACCAAAATGCTTCCTAGGATGGATTTATTACAAAAATATTGATTATAGAATAATATGAGGTTCATATATAATATATTTGTGTAGTTATTATCTCAACCAAAGGGTTTTTGATGTCTGATGATGAGAGGATATGTGGTGGCCTTTTATAATTGTGGTGAGTGGAACACTTGATATATGTAAAAATAAAAAGTTGTACCCACATCTTGGTCATGAAACAATGATAAAAAATGAATAATTTTGAATTATTGGACAATATATCCTCTAAATATAGACATATAATTGGTTTTAATAAATTAATTGTCATTTTGAACTCATATCATTTTTTAACCCCTAGTAAACCCATTTTTAACTAAATCATAGTAAATATATTTTTACTATTTTTACAATATGATGTTTTAAAAAATTAACTAGAAATTATTATTATTATAAATATATAATGACTATTTTAAAATATATTAAAATAATAGGAAAAAATAATTTATTTTTAATCTCACAGAGGTGATGAAAATTAGTATTCCAAAGAGAATATGTTCCAAAAAATTTAAAGAAGTGTTTATATAGAAAATCAATATAAAAACAAATAAACTAAATTAGTTTTCATTAATTTAAATATAATTTAACTAACAATAATTTTAAACCCATTTTAAAAGTTCATTAATCCTTTTATATTCTTTAAAAAAATTGGTAGTTATAAATAAAAACAATTATTTTCACTATTCATTGAAAAATTAACAATTTCAGGATAATCCCGAAAAATCACCTTATGCTACTTTTGCAATTGATGATTTTAAAAATGAATTTTAAATTACGAAAATTTATATTTTAATATTTTAAATAATTAACTTCATTATTTTTCCAAATAATAAATAAAAACATTGTTTTTTTAAAATAGTTATTTTTGAATCATTTAAAAACATTACTAAATATTAATTATTGTTTATAAATATGATTTTATATCCTAAAAAATAAAATTAATATTTAAAATATTTTTATTCATATTATTTTGACAATTTTTAATAGCTACGAAATAAGTGTATTATTTAAATAATAATACAATAAGTTCTTCGTAGTTTGTTAAAAATTGATGTTGCGTGTAACAAAAGGTATTAAAAAATAAATTTGTTTGGAAAAAAATTAATAAAATATAAGGGTGTTAAATTGAAACACCCTTAAAATAAATTTTACTATCAAAATTTTACCAATCCAATGAAAATAGATGGGGATACTTTTTTCTCATCATATCTTGAAGTTCCCACATAGCTTTTTAAAACATGTGGTTTTTTCTAGAAATATTAACCAATTGAGGTGTACTATTTCATAGAAAATTTTATATTAGATTAAGAAAATAATTATGTTATTCCTCAAAAGTGATTTATTTTTCAATTTTTATGAACAATTCATTCATTACACATGAAGGGCCATGTATGTACTTCCTTAAGGGAGATACATGGAAGACAATGTTAACCTCTGAGATGTTCGGTGGAATTGCATACAGATATGTAACCATCATGATGTGATCAAAAATTTAAAATGGTACGATATAAATATGGATTAATTTTACCTTTTATAAATATTTCATTCAATTAATCCATTGATAAATTATTAGAAACAAATTTTTTAAAAATTCAAATTAAAATTTCCGTTGTCAAATTTTTGCAGTAATTTTATGCCTACTCCGAGTTACCATGATGTATTTTTTAATGGATCTGACCGTATATATATATTTTTCAATTATATTACTTCCAATTATATTTATTTCTCCAAATTAAATCCATCCAATGGGATCTCTACAAATAATTCCATAGTGGGATTCATATCGATCCACTTAAATGATCAAATGAAATCTATATATGTATGAAAACTAAAATATAGGATGGTTTTGATTCCAAAAACATTTAAAATATAGTGAAAATGGTCTAAAAATATCTTCCATGTATTGAATTGTTCTCTCAGACTGACTATTTATTTTATTATGATACATTGTGGTAAACCAAAACAATTTTTTACTATCTTAAAGAAGACATCTATAGAACAATGTGTTAAAACATGTATCATCATAAAAAAATTGAATGTCATAATCCACGAATCTATAATAATTAATTAATGTATATCGTGTAACACTGGTACATATATATATATATATATTATAATATAGTGATGAAGTGTGATGCATTATAATGAAATTGACTACAACTAAGATAGCATTATTCCCTTTATATTTTTGGGGAGTGCGATGAAAAACCCCAAGGTGATGTTTCTACATTTCTATTCTTCTATATCGAATGTCTGGAACATGCCATTGGAATTTTTTATCTCAACCATAACATTATAATATACCTATAACCGATATATAAACATGTTATATCTCTATTTACGACATCCCACTATAATTACTCTTTCAAATCATTGTATGTCTTTATACATAGAAGATAAATAGATAATGAAGAACTTTGAGAATCCACTCACAAATCCTTCCTAAAATATTGTATCGGTAGAAAAAAATACATAGTTCTAAAACCATATTATTAAATCATGATAATTATTAAACTCAATAACACTTATAAATTTCTCTTTCCCCTCTTTATCTTCATTTTGTACCTCTTCAAAATTCAGTTGGGTAGATGGTTAAAAATCAAATTGATTAAGATAATATTTTCATAATACATAAAAAAATAAAATTCCTTCCTTCTAAAATATAAAAATATTAGATATTTTTTTATCATTATTTTGGATAATCTATCACGATATTCTAATGAAAATCTATTATCACCTTGTTCACTTTCCCAGGATAGTAATGTATTGAGTAGCCGTAATCATTAATCAACTCTAAACATCTTTTCGCGGGCATATTCAACTCCTTCTATGGGAATATATATGTTAATATGTTTTTATTAGAATAAATTTCACACTTTATTCCAAAAAAATAGTTAATCAATATCATTAATGGAAAAATTAACTTAGCTAACTCCAAATCAGGATTTGTGTAATTTTTATCATGATCCTTCAATTATTGCGAAACATTAAAAAACAATGGCATTATTTATAAGGAAAAAAATCCAAATCCATTATTGGATGCATAAATATAAATTTTAGATCATTATATACTATAAGTTAATATAATCATAGGGTTTCTAAATAAATTTTTTTTAGTTCCTTGAAATTTTCTTCACATTCATCTCTCTAGAAGAACATTACTTCCTTCCGAGTTAAATTTATTAGTGGACTAGATAGTTGGGATAAATTATTCACAAACCATCTATAATATATTTAAATACCAAGAAAAAATTAAATCTTAGTCAAAATGGTTTGTTTTGGTCAACATTTAATACCCTCCATATTTGATAGATATACAAATCTAAATATATTGAAATTATAAGACCCAAATATGGAACATTTTATAACATCCCGAATATTCAAAAACAATAAATTCTAATTGTTATTATGTGTTAAAACCAACACCAAATGTTGAAAGGAATATAAACTCTCCAGAATTTATGGAATAGTAATCATTTTAAATAAATTTAATAAATTATATACCTTTAAATGCACACAATAATATAAGATTTTATGTCTCATGAAGTAACATATTTTTTTTGATAACTTATGTTACACACAAGATCATGTTTTACTAAAACAAATTACTATTATTTTACATAATAATATATAACATTGGGGTTAAATTGAATTTTATGAATAATTTTAACCAAATTATAAAAATAATTGGTCTAGACAAATATATAATATATTAATTTGTTTGTAATTAGATAGAAGTGCAAATATAAACCAATTTAATTTAAAAGAAATATATTCATTTTAATGTTCCCAATGGTGTTTTATCATAATAAATGATATTATTTATTATTATTGAATGGTATTTGGAAAATATATGTGTTTTTATTAATAAAAATATTTATAACAATCATCAAATAAATTTGATAGACATAAGATAAGAACAAACCCAATATAACTCATAAAAGATATATTTTTATAATGTCTCTCTTGTCGTCTTTTAAAAGACAACCTCTTTGAAAACTAAATTATTATAATTTAATATATATAATAAGAAAAATAATAATTTTTTTTCAATTAGAAATATAATAATATAATTGTTATTAAATTATTGGTATTTTTTTGAGAAGTTATATTTTTTAGTGAATAAGAAAAAATATTGGATTTTAATTGAAAACTGAAAATTCATCTTAAAAACTGATAAAGTTAAATAATATTTAAATGGTATTTAATGTCACATAATATAAATTATACATCATTTAATAAAATATTGTCCATTTTAATCAAATTAACTTTCAAATTTTATTTAAAAACATTGAAAACTTTGAACATTTTCACTTTTAAAACCTGCATTGTCACCTCATCTGTGGGATTAATTGTAGATTTATATATCCCACATATGGGATTGGAATATGGAAAATTGGATTATATATTTAGAATAATAAAAATTTAATATTTATTTTATCAACAAATTAGTTTTTTACAAGAAAAATTAGTGAATGTAATTAATCTTAATTATGGTGAATGACCCAAAAAATAGCATATTAATGGGATAAAAATTAATTATAATGACCAAAATGACCAAAGATATTTTTCCAAAATCTATTGGATGACTATATATTTATCGTATTGTGAATTACATCTAATTCTATTTATTATTAGAGAAACATTATGTTGAAAACATATGGGTGTATTTCCCTCTTTTAGTTACTTACAAGAATGTCACTCATCCATTATAAAAAGGCAGTCAGCCCTCCCAATTATTAACACTTCTCAAGCCCTTAGTATCTTCCAAAATATTCAAAAGAAGTTACTCAAAAAAGAGGTAACTCTTTCACTGATAACTTTATTTTCATTCACTTGTATACCCCTTAAATAAATTTTATATCAATATTTTGTAAGAAAAAATGTATCTAAGATAAAATGAGATGCTTTCATTTTCTTATTATGACCTACACTTTCACACACATCCATCAAATGGGATATGCAATAATTTCTCATGTGTAAGGCAGACTACCGCTTTGCGAAGCGACGTCGTTCGTTCTTCCATTACGACTATTCACAGTTATAATAATGAGATATTTATTGTTTATATACAATATATATGAATTTCATGATATATTTATGCTTATTAAATTTTCATATAACCCATAACCTTATGAATTCCATTTTTGAGAATACGATAACATCATTTGAGGATGTGCTCACTACAACTTCCTCAAAGCGATGTGATTCCTTCACGCTATACATGGAATTTATTATATAATATATTTATTAAATAATGTGGCATAAATGAAATAAATATGATATTTTAATTATAATATAGATATATATATATTCATTCTCATACTTTAATATGACATTTAAATGTATGTAGAGTTCATGCATATTTACGACCTACCATCACCATTAATGGTGCATTTCATTTTATATCACCAAATTTTTTGGAATATAATAAATAAATATTAGATTAATATATATTATATTTACATAATTTTTAAAATTCCATAATTTATTAAAACATTTTATAATTAATAGTAACAACAAGTAACAAGTCAAAACATGATCGAAAAACTAATCAATTGACAACTAAAATAGTGAAAATAATTAAATATTGTCAAAAAACTGGTTAAAAACACTAAAAGAAGTTTAAATATGATATTATAAATTTTATTTTTATAATTTAATAATAAGATTAAAACATTTGTAAATTGGATAGAGGAAATTCATCCAAAAGGAAACGCAATGTAATGAAATTCATCTCAATTTACATTTCATTGAGACTTATTTTTTGTTATACACTAATTTACATAAATGTTCTGTATATAATTCCGCTTATTCATTTAATATCATTATTCACACATAATTAATAGAATGTTAAGTTTCAATTTTAACTTTCTCATACAAGGGGTTTGGAGTTAATATTTACTAGTGTAATGTCCCAGAAATTTCAAGGAATTTTTTTTTATTAATTTCTTTGGAATTTTACGAGTCCGCAGTTTCTGACGATGCCTGATTCTAAGGCCTAGTGTGCCCAGAATCATTTACTGAAGTTTTTTTGTGTACTTTCAGTAAACTTATGTGCGGGGTTTTCTATCTTTTGAACTAGTGCTCAGAATTGAAATATGGGGACACCGATGAACTCGCAACGCCGGTATTCCCTTAAGGGGACCTTTACTAAAGTTTCTTTTTGTCGTATGAGGTAGTTAAAATTTGGGGATTCGTTAAGACTTAAATAAATTGTTGCGTTTCAATTTATTTTATGTGTAAGTTAATTTCTCCAAAGGGATGTTGGAGATGGGGCCCACACCCCACCTAACATCCCATGGGAGGATATGATTAAGTGTAGTGGGGCCTGCACGAACCCCTAACCCTTCAACTCCCCATACCTTCCTCAAAAATCCCTTTAACCCTTGTTTAATTCATGGAAACTTCCCCCTTTAATTGCTAGACTCTTCACCTTTCACTTGGTCATTAATATGACAACCCATTGAATTAATAATTTGTCCATCACAAATTAATTAATTACTTTGGTAAGAGTTTGAATTATTTTGAATACGTGGAAAGTTTATTAAATTGGGGAAAGCCTCGTTATAAAAATTTTTGGGCAAATATTTTGGTGGAACCTTGGATTAAAAAAGAGTTTTATCCGTCGATGAAGAATGACACCCTCTTTGACGAAGAACGCCAATTCCACCAAGAACGACGACGCACCTTCTTTTCTTTAATCCACGGAAAGAGAGGAGATGCCACTTCCTCTTTGGATCCACCCCGACGTCCATAGAATCGACGTCCGTTCTACGCGACTTCATTCTCCGCGATTCCATCTATCGCGATGCTCATCTTCTGCGGTTCGACGATGTGCGACGTCTTTTCGAGGTAGGTGTTTTTTGTATAATTTTATATATGTGTATTGTACCATCATAATTGGGCATTATTTTATGATGAACTATGGTTTGAGCCTCTAACACAGAGGTCAAGGGCTAATGAAAAATTCCAGACCCTGAAATGGGTTTTCCTCTATGTGCGGAATGACAGACGATGACAAGATGGGACTGCAATGACGATTTGGAGCTTCCGCAGTGGATTTCGGGTCCCGAGATGACCTTAGGTGTAATCAGTTGGTGAAACGGACCACCGGAGTGCATCCAGTGGTCTGCGGGTGGCGGCGGCAATGCGCCTCCAGAATTGGCCGCTACGGTGGAGCCACAACGGCGGGTGGAACCGGAACGGTAGAGCCATTCCAGAAAATAGGAGGCACGACATTATGTCGCGCCAACTGGTTGAGGGGCCGCGCCCCACATGCTCGACCAGCCTGGCCGGGCAGCGCCAGCCATGGGAGGGGCCGTGCCAGCTGGGCCGGACCACCCCCATTTGGGCCAGACCCAGACACGGGTCAGGTTGACCCGGTTCAGGCCGACCCAGGGTGAGTTGGGTCGGGTCTGACAGGGCTAGACCCCCCTCTTCGGACCCTTTTTCGGTTAAACGATCATAACATGAGCTATAGACCTCCGACTGACGCACCGTAAGTTGCGTAGGATTCCTCGGATCGTGAAAGTCATTTTGGTATATTAAAATCAAGGTTTTTGTGATGTTTGGGTATGGAAGGGTTGGTTTTGAACTCGAAACTAATCGGGCCCACAGAGCGGAAACACTTATAACTTAAGGACCGGACGTCTGATTGAAATGACATCAATTACATTGGTTTCCTTTTGATGATATGGTTCTTTTGGAATGATCCATGTGGTATTTGGCTGATATTGGAGTATGTTCGGGTTGGTTTTAGATTAAAAACCAATGGGGCCCCTGGAACAGAAATGCTGACAACTCACAAACCGGGCGTCTGATTGACGCGCCGTCTATTGAATTGAAACCCCATTGACAAGGTGGTACTTTGCGATACTTCCAGGAAATACTTAATGACACTTGTAGTATCGACCAGTAGCTCATGGAGCGGATCCTCTCAGAGATGAGCATACGGAGTGCGGATACCTTGTAGCTGTAGACCTGACGACTGCTTGACCAATTCGATTCAGAGTGATTCGACTAGCCCAGTGGATGGAGCACCCAGTTTGGCGGTAGACCCATGGTAGACGGAGCACCTGGCTTGAAAGCAGACCCGCGGTACTCAACATGAGGAGTACCTCTGATGGCAATTTGTGGGAGTGCCAAGTTTGGTGGCTGACCAACAGCGGGGGAGAGCCCGGTTTGGCAGCAGAACCACAGTACTCGACAGGAGGAGTACCTCAGCAGTCAAAGGTTAGTGATTAGTGCCTCGGAGTAGTGATAGGGCCATTGTACTCAAAAGCGGATGAGTTATCCTGCAGTTGTTGTCTAGATAATGAAAATCCAAGTTTGAGATGAGTAAATTACCTTTGTTTTTTCCTCATGATTGAGATGAGTTACTTGATAACATGGGTATATGTACGAACATATACCTACATAAACGTTATCTGTTGAGATCATTCTTTGTGGTTTATCTTTGTTGGATTTAGTGAGAGCTTTAGGGTCTTGGGGTCCCTAATGAGTATTGTTATACTCACCCCTACACGGGCTATGCCCACACCTCGTTGTGTTGGATGTAGACGATGAATAGCTCTAACCGAGGCAGAGTGTACGTGGAAAGGACGGTACCTGGAGGTGGAAAATTGGCGTGATAGCACATGGAACAGAACAATAGACATGAAGTGATGAGGAGGACATATGTACCTACCACTCAGGTAGGTACCTGGAGGATGATCCATGAGCTGCTTCTATATTCTAGTTGTTTTTCTTTTCAGTTGTACTTTATTTCAATTATACATATACCTTTCTGTTGGGCTTGTATTCTAGCCCCTTTTACTTTCATCACATTTGTTATACTACTTTACATAGTTATTACTTCCGCTTGTACTATGGTTGTGTGTGATTATGATTAATAACGACAATTCCTTCCCAGATTTTAGGGAGTTACGCCTTTGGTGCTAGTCACCATCCCCTGGCCAATGGAAGGCAGGCTTGGGGTAGTTATGATACGGGCTCTGGGGGACGGGTCGTGACAACTAGGGTTAAATGTGTAACACCCCAGGTAAATAAATAATATGACATATTCATATTTATCCCTATTTGTGAATAAAATGTTAATATTAATTTAAAGGGGACGCTATGCTTGAGGGCTTACCTAATACGCAACAATGAGTTCCTTTGAAATCTTACGTTGCACTATAATAGTAAAATAATATTATTTTAAATGGTAGTTAATGCATAGCCTTTGTAATGGAGGGAATGAACAAAACTAACTTCAAAATGATTATATATGTTTTTCAAATATTTTTACTTTTTACAATAAATGTTAGAGGACTAAAAATGTGAATGAATTCAATTTTAAGCGTAAACATTCAAATATTATTTAGACGGTCGATTAACCGCCTTTTGATGGAGGAACTCTTTTAAAAACACTTTTTGATAATTTTATGGGTTATATTTGAAAAAATGAAAATCTTCTTTAGAATCGATACATCAAAATTTACTTTGTGTAAATTTTTGCCATCTTTCCGATAAAGTTCATTTTTTAATGAAAAGTGAAAAATGTTGTATTTTAATTCAAAATATCTTTTCAGTATAATTTATTTATATGATTATATTATCTTTTGAATTTTTTTTAAAGTAAAATTAGAATATATTTTTACCATTTAATCCAATAGTGGTCATTGGATTAATTTCACTTTGAAATTTGACTTAAACTAGTGTCAATCTTTTAAAAGATATTGTTTCTTAAAAACACGCTATTCATTTTGACAGCGGGAATTAATTGTTAAATTAATTAATGGAACTTATATGTTTTGAATTTTGTAAAATAGACATCATTTTTGAGTTTGGAATATCAAATATAGCTTATGGTGAATTTTTGGTATTTTTCTAAAAAACATCATTTTTTTATGAATAGTGAAACCACTAAGTTGTAGTTAAAGAAACTGATTTTTCATTTAAATGAAACTTTTCCACCTATGTGTTTTGAATTTCCAAAATCCAACATACATGGTTTTCATTAGGAAGTAAAATGTGGTTCAATGGGATTAAAATAATGTTTTGGTGAATAGTAACTTTTATGTTCTTAATCACGATTAGAGGTAATTAGTATAATTTAAGGTAAAAATAATGTTTTAATAATCTGAAATGACCTAGACAAATGTCCTACACTCATTTTATGTGTCATGGCCAACCTAGAAAATCCATGGGTCAACTTGGGGACCACATGGAGCCACTTTGGTAGGAAAATGACATAAATAACTTTTTATTTAAAGTTAAAATAAATATTTCACAAGCATGAGATGTTTCACTAAAAAAATTTAAATGGGGATATAAAAGTCATATTTTTGTTTATAAATATTCATTAGAAATCTAAAACTATTTCCTACATCATGATATTTTTTTTATAATTTTTAGACATTAAATATATTAAATTATTTATGACATCATGATGATGCAGCGATTACCTCATTAATAAAGAATTTAAATAAAATGAAACGATAATGTTAAAAATATAACATAAACCTGTCAAAAACCTATTGGATGAGTATATTTCGAACCCTTTCCACCTTAGCCTCGAAATACAACAATTTGGGACCTTTAGAATCCAAAACTCATTTGAAAATAAAGTAACATTTTGTAACTTTCCAAGAGTGCCCCTCCTCTCCTCTTATAAAAGTCCCCCACCTCTACCACCTTACCTACACCTCTCAAGCCTTTGTCTCTGCCAAACCTTGCTCATTTTACCTCTCCACATCCCTATCGTACTCCTAGAAGACTCACTTTGGGCAGAAGTCTTCCCAAGGAAGCCTTTGATCTCAAATCAAAGAGAGTTACCCGATTTTATGGTAATGTCTTCACTTGTGTTCTTTTGTTTTATTTTGCTTCTACATCCCCCTAAAATCTTTTTATTCATTTCTTTTGTAACAAATCCAGTATATTCAATATACTAGGATGTTGTTATAAGAATAATTCGAGCAAAAATTACACACACCTACATCTAATGGTTAAAGAACATACTGTTTCTTTGGATTGCGAATTTCTGCCTCACGAAATGATGATTGTTCATCACTTATATAACACTTTCAAAGGTGGCCATTAAGATGTAACTATATTTATATATGATATATAATCTATTTATGTTTTAATTAAGCTTCTGTATTTTTCTTTTGTGTCATACCTTTATGGTCTCCATTGTGGGTAAAAACGATAATTTCATTTTAGGAAGTGCGGACTACCGCCCCCTCAAAGTGATTTGATTCGTTAATGCCATATGTGGGATGTATAAAGGATGGATTTAAAGTTATTATATATGATGTATGTTACATAAAAATTATTAATATAATTATATAATTAAATTATAAATAACTCAAATTTAGTTTTAATTCAATTAATATGACAATGAAATGAAAGTAGCGTTCATGCGTACGCACGGCTTACAGTGTCCATGAATGGTGCATTTCAATTCATACCTCTAAATGATTATGTAATATTATAAGTACATTTATATTCTCGATATATATGATATATATGAATCCAAATCATGAATATCATTCTGGATATAATGAACCTTTGACCACACGAACAACATGTAATTGTAAAAAGACCACTTTTGACTTAAGAACCAAATATCGACAAAACAAACTTTATTAAATTAAATGATTACATAATGTTTATAAAATGGAAATAAGTGATATAAGAGGAATAATTAATTTGAAAAAGGTTCTTATGAAAGTATAAATTAACTCAAGTTTATTATTCAGGACGTTAAAGAATGATCGAGTCAAGTCAGACCCGAGGTAAGGGATCCTACTCCTCTCTTTCTTTTATGTACACTCTTTTATGTCATTCCTTTTAAGCTCATATTTGTTATGATGGGGATGTTAATTTATATTAATCCTACTATACGTTTTATGTTCATATGATTAGATACCCTATTTTCTCTCATCAATACATTTTGAATTTTTTGAGTGGCGTCGTTAGGGTGCCGAATTTTCGTAAGAGATCTAACCTATCTATTTCTTTTTAAGTACTCTCCTTTATGTCACTTCCTTTAAGCTCCTATTTGTTATGATGGGGGATGTTATTTTATATTACACTTGCTGTAAATTTTATTTTAATATGATGAGAGACCCTATTTGATCTCATCAATCCATTTTTGGATGTTTTAAGTGGCGCTGTTAGGCTGCCGAGTTTTCATATGGGATTTTTCATCTCACTTTTAGTCCCGTGAGATTTATGAAAAATTTTAAACCATTTACATTGAGTTATGTATGTACTTCCCATTATTATAATCTTTGTGTAATATAATTTCATTTATGGGTATTTACATATTCATTGTATGACCCTCTTCAATGGGGTGTATTTTTCGAAAGTCACCCAAGTCGGTATGGGAACGTTTCACCCTCCTCTTTTAAAAGATGTCTTTTGTTATGTCTTTTAATTGACATACTATTGTGTTGGGATATTTTATTCTATATCCTTATTGATGTAAATTTTATGTCCAAGTGATGATATACCCTTTTTATCTCTCATCAACTCTTATTCTTAATTTTTAAGTGACGCCGTTAGGCAGTCGAATTTTTCCAAGGGAACATCTTAACCCAATTTTGATTCATTGGGATAAACTTGTACTCCTTGAATATGTCGTTCTATGTATATGTGTTAATTTCCTCTGATTTGTTTTCACTTAATATCCACTTATATTTGGTGTATTCAATTGTCACACATAATTATGTAATTGATTTATCCTTAATCCAAGGATACCGTATTTGTATGGGGCTTTGTCTCAATATCCTTTCATTGAGGCATATTTTGTTTTATACACAGCCTACTTTTTATGGTGTATAAACCCCTTTTACTTTTACATTTATCGATAAGGAATATTTTTATATGAAGAGTTTTACTAAATGACAAACGGGAATGTTTTTGTCATACGTATGCAGCGACAACGACTTCTCCGCCTCCGTGACCATTATTTGCGTTTCGGCATCCTCTACAAGCCATACCTTTTTTAATGAAAAATAAATACCATGTTTTACTTTAATTTTATTTTGGTATTGATAATGGTTTTCATAATGTTTTACATCAATGTGTTTTATTGATATCTTGTGATTGAAAAGTTGAAATGTTATGTTTCGTTTATGCATGTTTTATGTGATACAATTATGTTATAGTTCTTCGGAATTATTATGAACACGGGTGGTTCCGTGATAAACGAAGGGCGGGTGAGCCTGAAATAGCTCTCCAATGCATTGGGTAATGCGAAGGAGTTAAGCATTATGATTTATCCGAAGAGATTTAGGGAATATACTATGATGGGTATTCCAAACGTAACCAAGAGGGTTACTCCATACGTAAGAATGTTATGGATGACTCAAGTTACCTTTATGTATTATGATTTCTATGATTTATTCATGATTTTATGAGGTATGTTAAAGTGCATATGTTTTATAGGTAAATAATGATTTCCTTATTATGTATATATGTACTCATGTTTCCTTTCCATACTGTTTATAACCCTTACCGAGCTTTTTATGCTCATCCCATGTTTTTGAAATGTTTTTCACAGGTCAAGGGAATGGTACATGATATAATGATAGTGTCAAGGAAGTGTCAAGAAATAATCCATGTTTTATTTTAAATATGTTTCTGTTGATGGGAAAAATGAATATTATCTTTTATGTAACCACTTTGTTTAAATGTGGAATGTAATGAATGTTTAATGATCTAATTCTCTAAAACTCTAAACCTGAAATAATCCTCAATGCGTAATCTTGTAATAACACAAGATTAAGTAAGGTTTAGGGTCGGGGCCTTATAGTTGGTATAAGAGGTCGGTTTAGATAACTTTAGAGGCTAGGGTATTCTATAAGCATAAGTGACATTACCATAATGGTTAGGATTTTAGAAAGAGTCATAGTTTTAGATAAAGTGAATGAGTAAGTATATCTTAGTGTTTAACTTCCTCATTAGTACATGATGGTTTTTTTGATATAATCACGCTGACATTTCGGTTTTTAGTGAATGGATGGATCTAGCAGGCACCAAAGAGACAACAGGTTTGAAGGAAACTGTGGTGGTTCTCTAATTACGATACTAGATAAAATGGGGGATTCAATGAGGAAACTCATGGTTGTTCTAAATCAACTATAAAAGAGTCATGATCAACCACTTGAACATTGGTATGATCTGTAATGCATCATGTACAAGATGGCCAATCGATGTGGAAGTTAAGGTAATAATTATAAAGGTAACCATTAGAGTTTATATGATCCTTACTTTTGAAATAATTATGGGTTGTTATATGTTATGATGGAAAATGAAAGGCATGAGATAAACTTGAGGTTAAAATATGTTATGATTATTTTTGAAGATTTTATCTCATTTTGGGGAATGTTTTAAGAATTATATAGTTTTGGAAAAAGGACAACACGCAGACCGTGTGACAACTCGTCGCGTCGGACAAAGCTGCGGGAATCGAATCCACAACCAAAGTGCGACAAGTATTTATCGCCTACCACTGGACTACGTGATGTCCCTGGTTAGTTTGACTAATTATTTTTAGTTAGATGATTTTAGGAATCAAGAGTATGTTTATTTTGGGTTATCTATGGAAATTATTAACCTATCATCGAGGATATTTGAGTAGGTTAATTACTTTTCAATATGAGAATTTAAGAGCAACTGATGTTATTTGGAGATAAAAGTTAATTTGTACCTTGGTATAATATGTGACTAAATCCTTTAAATATTTTGGTATCAATCTTATTTTGGTTTACTTTGAATAATTTTTTGGACGAATTGTTTATCAAATGGTCCTTGTTGAACTTTGGGTTTTGTTGGAAAGATTTTGGAGATTAAGAATAGATTTTCATTTTATAAAGGGTTATACTTTTCTGGATTATCTGATCTTGTACTAACCATTTTGGTTTTGGTTTTGGTTAAAGTCTAAAGACATGGGAAGTATATAGTTCTCTTTTGTGGATTAGGTGATTCTCTAGATTTTGATTATAATGAACAAGTCTTCCTAAATAATCATTTTTTGGAGAAAATATGAGTTTGTGTAAGAAATCTAATAAAAGTTGAAAGTCAACATGATAAGTAATTATGTTTCCTTATGAATAAATTCCTCAATATAAAATAACATAAAACAAAAATGTTGTCTATTAACGTTTCCTACTGGGTAATCGAATACCGTTTAACCCATCACGAGTTTGTGATTTTCTTGTGGTTAACTTTCTCCTAAACATGTTTTCTATCACTCTCCATCAGAACATGACCCTATGTTTTCTCCTCAATGTCCTTGTTTTCCGACATGGAATCCTATTATGGGTTAACTCGGGTGACCCTTGTACTTCTCTTTATTTATTTTAAAGTGATTGTTTTACCGACTCTTGTTCCGATGTGGGACTTTCAAGGATGTTTCTGAGCCCAATTTTAAAATTGTGAGGACGCAATTCCCAAAAGGGGGGGAGGATGTAACACCCCAGGTAAATAAAGAATATGACATCTTTATAATTATTCTTATTTGTTAATAAAATGTTATTATTAATTTAAAGGGGATGCTATTCTTGATGGCTTACCCAATACACAACAATGAGTTCCTTTGAAATCATACGTTGCACTATAATAATAAAATATTATTATTTTAAATGGTAGTTAACGCCTAGCCGTTGTAATGGAGGGAATGAACAGAACTAACTACAAAATGATTATATATGTTTGTCAAAGTTTTTTACTTTTTACAATAAATGTTATAGGATACAAAATGTGAATGAATTCAATTTTAAGCGTAAACATTATAATATTCTTTAGAAGGTCGATTAACCGCCTTTTGATGGAGGACCTATTTTAAATCCTCTTTTCTACAATTTTATGTGTTATATTTGACAAAATAAAATTCTTCTTTAGAATATAGACATCAAAATTTACTTTGTGTAAGTTTTTGGCATATTTCCGATAAAGTTCATTTTTTAATGAATATTGAAAAATGTTGTATTTTAATTCAAAACATCTTTTTAATATAATTTATTTATATGATTAGATTATATTTTGAATGGTTTTTAAAGTAAAATAAGAATATATCTTTACCATTTAATCCAATAGTGGTCATTGGAATTAATTTCACTTTGAAATTGGACTTAAACTAGTGTCAATCTTTTAATAGATATTGTTTCTTTAAAACACACTATTTGTTTTGACAGCGGGAATTAATTATTAAATTAATTAATCCAACTTATATGTTTTGAATTTTGTAAAATAGACATCATTTTTGAGTTCGGAATATCAAATATAGCTTAGGGTGGATTTTTGGTATTTTTCTGAAAAACATCAATTTTTGATGAATAGTGAAACCACAAAGTGGTAGTTAAAGAAACTGATTTTTCATTTAAATGAAACTTTTCCACCTCTGTGTTTTGAATTTCAAAAATCCGACATACATGGTTGTCATTAGGAAGGAAAATGTGGTTCAATAGGATTAAAATAATATTTTGGTAAATAGTAACTTTTATGTTCTTAATCATGATTAGAGGTAATTAGTGTAATTTAAGCTAAAAATAATGTTTTAATAATTTGAAATGACGTAGACACATGTCCTACCATCATTGGATGTGTCATGGCCAACCTAGAAAATCCATGGGTCAACATGGGGACCCCATGGAGCCACTTGGGTTTGAAAATGACATAAATAACGTTTTATTTAAAGTTAAAATAAAAATGTCACAAGAATGAGATGTTTCACTAAAACAATTTTTAAATGGGGTTATACAAGTAATATTATTGACTATAAATATTAATTTGAAATATAAAAATATTTCCTACATCATGATATTTTTATTTATAATTTTTAGACATTAAATAAATTAAATTATTTATGACACCATGATGATGCAGTGATTGCCTCATTAATAAAGGATTTAAATAATATGAAAAGATAATATTAAAACTATAACATACACTTGTCAAAAACCTATTGGATTTGTGTATTTAGAACCATTACCACCTTATCCTATAAATACATCAATGTGGGACCTTTAAAATCCGAAACTCATTTGAAAATAAAGTAACATTTTGTAACTTTCCAAGTGTGCCCCTCCTCTCCTCTTATAAAAGGCCCCCACCTCTACCACCTTACCCACACCTCTCAAGACTTTGGATCGGCTAAAAGCTTCTCATTTTGCCTCTCCAAATCCCTCTCTTACTCCTAAAAGCCTCACTTTTGGCATATGACTTCCCAAGGAAGCCTTTGAGCTCAAATCAACGAGAGTTACCCGATTTTAACGTAATGTCTTCACTTGTGTTCTTTTGTTTTATTTTGCTTCTCCAAACCCCAAAACTATTTTTATTCATTTCTTTTGTAACAAATCCAGTATCTTAAATATACTAGGATGTTTTTATGAGAAGCATCTGAGCTACACTTACACACACATACATCGAATGGTTAAAGAACATACTGTTTCTGTGGAAGGCGAATTTCTGCCTCACGAAATGATGATTGTTCAACACTCATATAACACCTTCAAAGGTGGCCATTAAGATGTCACTATATTTATATATGATATATAATATGTTTATGTTTTACTTAAGCTTCTGTATTTTTGTTTTGTGGCATACCTTTATGGTTTCCATTGTTGTTAAACACGATAATTTCATTTTAGGAAGTGCGGACTACTGCCCCCTCAAAGTGATTTGATTCGTTAATGCCATATGTGGGATGTATAAAGGATGGATTTAAAATTATTATATATGATGTATGTTACATATAAATAATGAATATAATTCTGGAATTAAAATATACATACCTCTCATTTAGTTTTAATTCCATTAATATGACATAGAAATGAAAGTAGCGTTCATGCGTACGTACGGCTTACCGTCTCCATGAATGGTGCATTTAATTTCTTACCTCTAAATGATTATGTAATATTATAAATACATGTATATTCTGGATATATATGATATTTATGATATCCAAATCATGACTATCATTCTGGATATAATGAACCATTGACCACACGAACAACATGTAATTGTAAGAAGTCCACTTTCGACTTAAGAACCAAATATCGAAAAAACAAACATTATTAACTTAAATGAGTACATAATGTTTTCAACATGGAAATAAGTGATATAAAAGGAATTATTAACTTGAAAACGGTTATTAAGAAAGTATAAATTAACTCAAGTTTATTATTCAGGATGTTAATGAACGATCGAGTCAAGTCGGACCCGAGGTAAGGGATCATACTCCTCTCTTTCTTTTTAAGTACACTCTTTTATGTCATTCGTTTTAAGCTCATATTTCTTATGATTAGAATGTTATTTTATATTAATCCTACTGTAAATTTTATTTTCATATGATGATATACCCTATTTTCTCTCATCAATCCATTTTGAATGTTTTGAGTGGCGTCATTAGGCTACCGAATTTTCGTAAGTGATCTAACCTCTCTCTTTCTTTTTAAGTACTCTCCTTTATGTTACTTATTTTTATCTCCTCTTTGTTATGATGGGGAATGTTATTTTATATTCCTCTTGCTATAAATTATATTTTAATATGATGAGAGACCCTATTGGATCTCATTAATCCATTTTTGGATGTTTTAAGTTGCGTCGTTAGGCTGCCGAGTTTTCGTAAGGGATTTTTCATCTCACTTTTAGTCCCGTGAGATTTATGCTACATTTTCCACCATTTCATTTGAGTGATGTATATACTTCCCATTATTATACTATTTGTTTAATATAATTTCATTAATGGGTATTTACATATTCATTGTATGACCCTTCTTCAATGGGTTGTATGTTTCAAAAGTTACCCAAGTCAGCAAGGGAACCTTTCACCCTCCTCTTTTAAAATACGTCTTTTTTTATGTCTTTTAATACACATAATATTATGTTGGGGTATGTTCTTATATATATCCTTATTGATGTAAATTTTATGTCCAAGTGATGAGATACCCTTTTTATCTCTCATAAACTATTTTTCTGAATTTTTAAGTGACGCCATTAGGCTGTCGAATTTTTGCAAGGGAACTTCTTAACCTAATTTTGATCCTTTGGGATAAACTTGCACTCCTTGAATATGTCGTTCTATGAATATGTGTGAATGTCCTATGATTGTTTTTCACTTAATATCCACTTATATTTTGTGTATTTGTTTGTCACAAATAATTATATAATTGATTTATCCTTAATCCAAGGATACCGTCTTTGTATGGGCCTTCGTCTTAATCTCTTTTCATTGAGGTATATTTTGTTTTATACACAACCTACTTTTATACGGTGTATAAACCCGTTTGGATTTTACATTTATCAAAAATGAATTTTTTATCCAAAGAGTTTTACTAAATGAAAAAAGGGAATGTTTTTGTCGTACGTATGCGGCGACAACGACTTCTCCGCCACCGTGACCATTATTTGAGTTTCGGCTTCATCTATAAGCCATACCTTTTTAATGAAAAATAAATACCATGTTTTACTTTTATTTTATTTGGGTATTGAAAATGGTTTTCATAATGTTTTATATCAATGGTTTGTATTGATATATTGTGATTGAAAAGTGGAAATGTTATGTTTCCTTTATGCATGTTTTATGTGATACGATTATGTTATGGTTCTTGGGAATTATTATGAAGATGGGTGGTTCTGTGATAAACTAAGGGCGGGTGAGCCCGATATAGCTCTCCAATGCATTGGGTAATGCGAAGGAGTTAAGCATTATGTTTTCTCCGAAGAGATTTAGGGAATATACTGTGATGGGTATTCCAAACGTAACCAAGAGGGTTACTCCCTACGTAAGAATGTTATGAATGCCTCAAGTTACCTTTATGTCTTATGATTTATATGATTTATTCATGATTTTATGAGGTTTGTTAAAGTGAATATGTTTTATGGTTAAAGTATGATTTCATTCTTATGTATATATGTACACATGCTTCCTTTCCATACTTTTTATAACCCTTACTGAGCTTTTTATGCTCATCCCATGTTTTTGAAATGTTTTTCACAGGTCAAGGGAATGGTACATGATATGATGATAGTGTCAAGGAAATGTCAATAAAGAATCCATGTTTTATTCTAAATATGTTTCTGTTGATGGGAAAAATGAATATTATCTTTTATATAACCACTTTGTTTAAATGTAGAATGTAATGCATGTTTTATGATATAATTCTCTAAAACTATAAACCTGAAAAGATCCTCGATGTGTAATCTTGTAATAACTCAAGATTAAGTAGGGTTTAAGGTCGGGCCCTTATAAAATGTTTTCTTTGTAATACCACAACATTATTTTATTATTAACTTGTTCTCAAAATAGTGACTTGAACATAATAAAATATCATTGAACGTTATATTTAATTTTGATATTCACATTCTATTATATTTTATTTTTTTTTCCGAAACCATAAACCATATTTACATAGAGATGTTATGTGGAAATTTATTGGATTTACATGGGAAATATTGATAAATTTGTATCTCTAAATTAATATAGATATTTGATAAGTCATATTATTTATTGAGTAAGTAAATTATAGGATATGAGTAATGATTTGGACATACCGTGATGTGTGGATCTTCGACATAATATATATCTTCGATGAATCAACAGGTTCTCAAGTGACAAATCATTTGAAAAAACTAAATGGGAGTCTACCATTAGTTTTAAACTGTCTTTTGTAATTTATTAATGGTATATGTTTACATGTTACATGAACATTATGTCAAATAATTAATCATTTATTTCATTGAAATTTTATTTAATTTTATCATTATCCATGTGACATTAACAATGGAAAAAATATATGCATCCATTTAATTATCACATTAATTATTAAGTGTCATGGTTTTTAGTAATTTACATTTCCATATTGATTATGCCTTATCCAGTTATTTAAATGGATTGTTGATTCAATCCATTTTATTTCCATATTTTTTACACAATCCCTCTTAGTTTATTGATTACATGGGATGTGTTTTTGATTTATTTACCTTTCTATAATTTTTAAACACTCACTCTATGTTTATTGATTACGTGGAATGTTTGTTTAGATATTAACCATGTATAATTTTTATTCTTCTTGACTCATAATTTATTCTAATGTACTTAACCTCACTAAAAATTTGAACATAACCATATTATGATTCCTTCCCCTAGATTCTCATAATGTGTACTATGAAATATATGAAAGGATATTCTATATGGAATAAGGTAATTATATCAACATAAAAAATTATGTTATATTTTTTGTATTCTTTTATAATATAGGACTCTTTTATAAATATAGTTCTCCATGACTAATAAATAGTTCAATCCTTTGGAACAAAATTTATCTGTATTTAATTCTATTGTAATGGTTGTCAGAATCAGCTCCATCATTTCAGGGGTTGGGTCTCTGCAGTATGAAGGAGAGTAAGTTTAGTAACAACCTTGTAAACTAGATGTAGGAAAACATATATTAGGGAATATAACCCTAAGACTGAATTTCATGATTAGCATAGAAACACATATCTCTTCATTAACATAGGTGTTTTGTATACCATCAAGAGATTATGAGATTAAGGTTTATTATAAGTTCTTAAAAATCTCTTTTTATGTTCAATGCCATGGGAGTCTTCTAAAATTAAGGTAAATTTCATAAATCTTTAGGGAAATACAAATAGATAATTTAGTATTTATTTTAGTGTAAAATATACATGATGAATAATTACATTACATTTTAGAGACACGAGCTTAAATGTATTGATACCATTTAGTCAAAAATCGAAATTGAATCCTTTGTTATTGGTGATTAACTATAATGACCCTTTGTAAATACTTTATTATAGAAAACATCATCACAAATAGTTTCTTCGCGTTTAAAAAAAATCATTTGAGATAAGATTAACTACCCATTGTAAAAAACCAAAAAATAATTACTATAAAAATTAATTATAATAAAATGTAATATAATAATTATACAAATAAACATAACAAATATTAATCATAAAAATATAAATAAAATAATAAAAAATGATAAAATAAATTATAATAATAAATTAATAAAACTATAATTATAATCATTAAATGATAAATAAAAAAGAAAAAAATAAAAATAATACAAAAATAATACAAAAATAAAATAATAATACAAAAATACAATAATAAAATATAATAAAACATATTTTTTATAATAATATAAAAACACACTATATAAAATCTTAAATATATTGATTAATAATAATATAAAAAATATTACATTAAAGTGTTTATTATGAAAACTATATAAATCACTGAGGCGGAGGATCATCTAGAGGATAAGGATGAGATGGAGGTGATAATGGAGGGAACTCCATCCCTAAACCATGAGTCATACGTCCCACGAAATCCATCGTATGCACGTAATGATTCTATTGTCATCAACACATCTTCTACCGATGCTACTACTACTGTCAATGGAGATCTTCCTACTCCATATGCATGGTCTCTATAAGCTCACCCTAAGATTCTAGTTGCTCTTTATTATGTGAAACATATGACGATGAGTCTCTTTAATATTTTCTTGAGATTCACAGTGATATCACAATGGTACCATAATAACTCTTAGGTATTAATCAAGAGACAATACCAACAAATCGGTATTTCTTGTAGGCGTATTGGGTAGGACACATCCATGTTGCATCATCAAATCCTACAGCACTGAAGGTCTGATCCCCAGTCTCATCCAGACTCCCTACTTGTGTCTGAGAAGGTGTGGCATCACATGACTCCTTCTATTTAAATGTAATATTAAAATTGGTAAAATAGTATTTTCATTTAATTTTGAAACCAAAAAAATTATACTTTCCTTAATATGAGGCTGATGATCACATATCATCTCTCATGTTTCATAATTGTTGTACATCCTCTTATAAACATCGAAATCTATAATATCGTGTCATTAAACTTCTTATATGAGTATAAAATAAAACGTTTACATTTAATGTAATATTAATTTTTTAAAAAAATTACTCACCATATGTTGTCAATGCATACATAAATTATGACTACCATCTCGATACATCACCTCCTTCATCCCTAAATTCTACCAAACTAATAATGTTCTCCCATGAAATGTAGCTCCCATCCCATATGAACATAATCCATCCCGAAATTGAGATGAGATAAAAAAAATTAGGATTCTTAGAAGGGATGATCGAATTATATGACTCCTAATTTACACATTTTTTCATAATTATATTTGTAAAAACTAATGACAACGATCAGGCATAAATATCTACCTTGCCTCCATGATATAGTCTCACATGATATCATCAATGTGATACCATTAAACCTATATATAATTAATATTATCAATTCATCAATTAGATACGTTTAAAAAATAACTATTATTTATTTACGTACCATCCAATGCTCGATCATATGTCCCTGAACATCAATTGTAATCATATCCAATGCAACCCATTCTCCAAAAAATTAATTTCCCAATATAGAACTCCCATTCCGAGTATGTGTACGCGAACATATGTGAAAAATAAAAAATCATAAAAAATTAATATATATATAAATTAATGATAAGTAATGAAAAATGAATTAATATACACATGTAAACATACCTCCACAAACATGGGTCTATGTCAATTCGTGGACATTACTTGATGATCATGTCAAAAACCATCAATCTCGCAAGACAATGACCCATCTGAGTCATTGTTGAACTGCCAGAAGTATTAGGGTTGGAAGATGCAATATCATGCTCTTCACATGATAGATCAACCTCCTCAAACTCATGAAACATATCTGATTCCATCAAAACCATTAAATTGATATTGTTATAAAATATTGTAATGCATATATTACATATTCATATATATTATATATGATTATAGAAATTATTTAACTATGTCAATATTAATCTCTATCCTCATCTTCATATATGGTATTTCCAAAATATTTATATTCCTCATCATTATCATCATTTTCCATATGAGTTTCTGTTTCATCATATCTAACAATTTCGAATTCATTTGGAACATCAATAACATCACCATCACCATCGACCCTTAACTGTGGTGTTCCATCATTGATACTCATTTCTATTCCTGGAAAAGATGGAATTGGAGTAGTCTCTTGAAAAATTTCAATTCCTTTCAATTTAGAAAAACCACATTCACTTTGAATAATATTATTTTTCTAAGATTTTATTTTTATTATGATCCACCAATTACTAAACTTCTTTGATGTTTCATAATAATTTTCACAATAAATTATATGTGTCTGCTGATCCAACAAAAATGGTTCATTTACAATATGAAGGATTTTATATTTAATATCAACGATTCCATGTCACACGTAAAACTCAATCCCACTTTCTCTATAATGATGTCCTGTCAAACAAACAACATTATTTATTTATTTCTTTATTCCTCATATGAATGTGTATTCAAATCAAAAATAATTCACGACATATGAAATTTATGACTTAACACCCTTGGTAGGTGGGTTACTCAATACACATAACCTGTTATCAATTTAATCATCATGTTTTGATACTTAAAAAACTGTAAAATTATTATCATTATAACCTATAATAAATTGATTTTACTAGTTTTTGAAACTAGTAGGAAAAAATATTTTTAAGACATTCATCATGGGATGCTATTGAAATTTTTTGAAACTATTTCTGGATATGATTGTCATATAATCTACTTGTAAAATAATATTAATTTTCTATGACAATTATTTTATAATTACTGATAGTAGAACTCACCATACAAATGGTTTCATTTCATAACATTCAAGTAGAGAATATGTATACCCTCCAAGATGTTCATCATATAGAATCCATCATTCATGAAATCAAATAAATCCCTGTCTGGGCTGATTAAAAAATATTAATTTTTTTTCATTTCATCATCATCATTTTCCCAAGAAGTTATGTTTCGAGGGATATTCATATTGAAAATAATTAGGGCATAAAAAACAAATTACCTCGTAAAAATAATCTTTTTCAATGTATAATTCAACCAATACTTTGGTACTTACCATTTTCATTATTTACCACATGAACCTATAAAATGGGAGCGTCAATCAAAACTGTATCATAACTTTGTATTTTTCTTCAAGTATGAAATGTAATATCAAATGTTTAATTAAAAGAATGAATGTGGGCGGGAATATTTTTTATAGTTTACATTCAATTTAAAACATATCTAATTGTAGTCTATATATTGCATCATATTCTATTGTATATGTAAAACTGTCTCAAAGTAAATATCATACATCTTTCAGCACATTCCATATAATAAAATTAAACTAGCCTTAAAATTAAATCAATAAATGTCTTTCCATTATAACATGTCATGCATGCCTTATTAATATCATAATATGACTATTTCCAATAGATTTTACCAAATTGGAAACTAAACAATCTCATAGTATCAAATCAATAATCCACTAACGAAATAATAAATTATTTCCTTTGGAACCATATTTGATATTTTTGGCTTCATTAACTTCTTTGATCTTTCATTTTCAAATAGTTTCTGTTTTGGCCTCTTACAAATTTTGAAAACATCAAATCATTCCATTACATTATCATTGGTTGCACCAGGTGTGTATCAAACATTATTAAATATATTATGAAAATATGTCTTCTCAATATGCATGACATCTAAAATTTTACATACCAAAAAATTTGACCAACATAGAAGATCTCAAAAAAGGATTAGTTTAATCCAATTGTGTTTATTTTTAATGAAATCTATTTTTTTGTTATCATTTACTCCACTTTTTATAAAAGTTAATGAAGAGACACTATATTTTAACTCAATACTCACATTTATTATTGGAGTTCCAATTATTTAAATTGAATATTTTCTAGAATTATATATTTTTGTCTAAAAAGGATTATCAATAGGATGAAATATCCAATTAAAGTTTAATAAATAAGTTTTTCTTTCATTGAATATAATTAATGATTTACTACATCTCAAGCAGGACAAACTTAATTTTAGACCATGTGTAATCTCTCTAGATAGCATTCTATATGTTGGTAAATCACTAATTATCCACATCAATGCATCATTCATTAATAATTTTTTTTAATAACGTCATACATACTGACAAAATTACTCTATAATATATTTAACCCATAAATCAATGGATTCGAATAAACATTTATATTATATTTTGTATTTACTAAAATTAATAACATCCAAAGAATACACGGTTCATTCATCAACATCCAAGGTGGTAAATTGTAAAGAGTTATAAAGATGGGCCTATAAAAATATTGATTACCATAAGAACCAAATAGACAAAAATATTCATTAAAAATACCCAATCACATATTTTTAGCTTCTAAAGAAAAATATTGATGTACATGGCCATAATGTTTCCATGAATCACCATTAGTGGGATAGTTTAATCCATTACCAGTTGAAATAATTTTTTTCTTCCATGAGATCAAAGATGTTGTGTTCTTAGACATAAATTGACATTGTTGTATGGGAGCAATAGGGAAACACATCAATTATTTTACATGAATCTGTCCATAGCTCCCGATTTGTGCGTCTTTGTACAATGATTTTCTCCATGTAGGAAAACTAACTAATGGATCATTTTCATCATAATATAATATGCAATATTTTGAACATTCATGAATCTTCTCATAAATAGGACCCAAATTATGAATAAGCCTATTTATCGAATATAAATTTATAAGAAAGTGATTTCCTTTAGGTAACACTGCTTTAACCAATAAGAATAATTTATCAAAATTCTTGTTTTATATTATAATTTTTTATTTAACAACCTTAAATTTTGTAACTCCTTCATATTTTCATATCTTGAAACTTAGATATAGGGAAACCCCAAAATACTTCAACAACTCATAAAATTGGTATGGTTCCAAATCACAAGTTAAATCAATATCATCATGAGTATCAATTTGTTGAAAAGATAAACTAACCATATAATATAATAACTGTTGGAACTATGATGGATCTAAAAACAAATTGTTAGTATCTTCTCTATGACTTCATTCCCCATGTTGACACTATAAAACATATTTGTTTCAATAACCAAATCTCAATAGATGACCCCCAATGTTGTCAAATTTTTCAAAACTCATTAAATAATATTTCATGCATGGACAATAAATTTACCAATCCAAAACAACATCTCATTTTGATGATGCAAATGATCAAAAATCTTCAACACCATCAATGTATACATCATTTATACCAAAACTGTTTGTATTCTTCTAAATATTTATCCAATTACAGTCATTTAAGAATGACTGTAGTCGTCTTACTTACTATATATTACTCTACAAAATATGAATTTTTTTGTTAATTAGATATTTTAAAAATTCTATCCAAAAATGAGTAAAAATTAATGAAATCACAATTTACATTTAAATATTTTCAATTTTATAAATTTTGCACTTATTTTTACCAATGAACATTAACCTTTACTAATTATAGAGAGTTTATGTTAATTTTTACTAACTATTACTAATTACCACTAATTTTTACTATATTTTTCTAATCACCAAAAAATTAAAAACTCTATGATTTACCAATAAAGATCAGGAGTTAAGAGAACAAGATCCTATTAAATTAAGAAGAAGAAAAGTGCATAACATATAATTTCAAAATAGCCTTACACAAGTGGTTAAAAACCTTACCATAGTAACCAGCATGAAAAAGATGATTACAAAACTTCAGAGTTCTAAATGACCAACTAAAACTAACCTCCACAATTTCACTTTTTGAGAGGGAATTCACCACTTTATTGGATTCATAAAGAACATTCGGAACATCCAGAGATATCTAGTAAACATGTTAAAGGCAATCAGCCCAAATTGAAATCATCCCCTATGGTATATTCCTTGATCAATTTTTTATAATTTGGATAGCAACAAAAGAATCTGATTTCAAAAATAAATCATTCTATCCATAGTGGAAAATTTACCTGAAAGATTTAATAATTTCCCATTTTTTAGCTATAATGGTTGTCACATTTCTAATTTAGTTAAAAAAGTATCCCTTGGCCATACCTCGATAAGTGCGAAAGACACCTCTGCATCTAGCAGGACCAGTTGTATGAGATGCTGCTCCATCTACGCCGACCTTTAACCACTTTAGGATACGTGGAATCCAGTTAATATGTTTCACCATGAGATGCTTAATTGACCTTCCATTAACAAGAAATGTCCTAAAAAACACAAGGTTAGAGACATCATTATTCATTACCCCAATTGGAACATGGGAAGCAGATTGAATGGCAGGTTGGATAGCTAGAATAACAACATTCAATAGAGGTTTATTGTTGTTGAACATCTAATCATTTCATGCCCCCCATAGAGAAACATGAGGAGTTTATACATTTTGTTGATGGTTCTTGGGTATTAAATATAATGAAGATTTTATATAGATACATTTATGTTTCGTAATAATTATATTTAATACAGTTAAATATCTTAAAGAGAATGATATTTGTGAAATGAATAGTCAACCTAAATCCTTATAAAAATGGAGAAAAAAATCTATATAATTGCAATATTTTCGGTTGATAATATACTTTTTATCAAAATAAAGAAATTACTTTTGTGAAATTTTCTACTAAAATGAGTTATATTATAAATAATTCAATGATTCCGAAGATCATTTTATTCATTTGGGTTTTAGTCAATAATAAAACCATTATTATCTTTATTTCTCAAAGAAAATTATGCTAATGAGTTTCTAAAAAATAATGGAATAGGGGGAATCAAGTGATGATTCCAATCTCATAATAAATTATACTCATTTAAAATATTTGAAATCAAATAGAGTATTGAAGGGTTATTAGAAATTTAATAAAAAATAATGATGTTGTTTGTGTAAATTATTTTTGTAGTTATATAATACTCATGATTAAAAGGAAACCTAATTTAATCATATCTTATGGAAGAAAAATATATCTTGTGATACATAAATGTAAATATTGACTTTTCATGGGGAATGACGAATATAAATCATTATACCATTATCTATATACTGATTTGGATTGGGAAATAGATGTTGGAAATTGATAATATACTTCAAGTGTTAATTATTTTATTGTAGAATGTTTTTTTCTTGTATATTTCTGTTACTTTGACCGGGGCGCGCACATCTATTTGTTGAGGGAAAACATCTGTTTGTTGCCCCGCATTCTAGCTTTTCAAAGGCGGGTAACATTCATCGCTTATTCAGGGACATATTATCCTTGATTGAAATAGGATGATGGGATTTCAATTATTCCTTTTATGGATTCCCCCTCAGAAATCTTCACCTAGTATGGGTATCCCTTTTAGATTAAGTCGTTGTTTGTGAAACTCTTCCAAGTTCTATATCTTCATGGACACCAGTTAATTATGCTTCTTCTGTCGAGTAATTACATGGGGTCCGGTTACTGCAGCAACCTTTGGATGAGGGATTAGTCATGTTGGATATCAGTAGTGTGTCTGGACAGTGTAACACTAGCACGTAAGGGTTTCTTTCCCTTATTATACGGCCTCTGAAGGGGGCAGATGGACGAGGTATCCCACATCGAATGCAGGGAATTATATTCCATTGGCATGTCTCTAAGGTTTTCCTCATCTCCACATGTTTAACACAAGTAATGTTGCAGGAATATCATCTAGCGGAGATGGATCAGACTGATCGGAACACTGACTAGAGTGGATCAGATGGGCGCAACCCCTAGAGAGAACACTAATGCTAGGAGGTGAATTCGCATGATCTCATAGGGATGTAGAAACCCGGTAAAGAATCAAGATGGATGATGGATTGTTATGTGAAGTGGATGGAGAATGATATGGAGTTGACTCGAGGGTGCTAGTGATGTTGGACTTGATCGTGGAAAAGACCTTTTATGTATCCTCACGGCATGTAATCAAAGTCCACGTAGTTATGGATGGGTTATAAGATCGGGGTGTGCATAGAGGACAGCGACCTAATGATATAATAGTGGATTACATGTGGTTAATAGCCCATGTTTGGTCTGATGATTGAGGGATGACAAGAGATGTGGGTACCAAAAAAGGATACTTTGAATAGCTTACCGTCGATTCAGGGTTACAATGGTATAATGTTGGATGGGCGCACAATGGATTACTGCTAGATGGGGGATAGTTTTGTGTATTGCCGGATAAAAATGGAGTACAGTTTAATGTCATACATGACAATGGTGGGCCGACATAGAGAGGTTCGAGACCAATAATATTTGGGGTTGAACCTCAGGGAGGGTTCTTAAAAACCTTTCCATATAATTGGTCAATGTCCACGTAGTTCAGGAGAGTTTGGTGAAATGAAATGAAGGTGGTTGGGACCAATGGATAGTGGTCTTGAACCTCAGGAAGGCTTCTTTTTTTCCTTACCTTGGCAAGGATCAAAGTCCACATATATCAGAAGAGGTGTTGGTGAACCGATGTGAAGTGGTCGGGACCAATGTTTATTGGGCTTGAAGCTCATAGAGGCTTCATACGTACCTGCCATTGGCATGGGTCATAGTTCACATAGTTCAAAAGTGGTTTCTGACCCGACATGAATATGATCAAGACCAATGGATGGTGGTCCTGAACCTCATGGAGACATCCTACGTACCTTGCATTGGCCAGGATCAAAGTACATGTAGTTCAGAATGGTGGGAATTTACGTCAAGGTGGTCGGGACCAATGGATGGTGGGCTTGAAACTCTGGGAGGATTCCTACATACCTTGCCTTGGAAATTATTAATGTCCACATATATCAGAATGGTTGTAGGGATTACATTCTACGATAGCCTGGGAAATATTTCGTGGTCGATGCTTACTAACATCATGTGAGTTGTGCTCGGTGTAAGGAACAAGAGGCAGCAAAGACCTGATGATCACGTCGTGAAAGGTGCGTCCACGGGAAGTGGAGTGGGGTTTACATGTGGTTAGTAGCACAAAATGGAAAGAGGGGCATATGCGTGGTTAGAGTCCTAAAATTGGAATAGTTCATTACATGAGGATAAAGGCCCAAAGAGAAATACAGGCTTACACATGGTTAGAGGCCGAAGGAGATGGAGATTGGGACTTACTATAAGGTGGAGGCCCGGTGGCATCAAATCCCAAAGAGAGGTATATTTTGAACAGAAGCAAGGAGGTCACCGGTGCCCATTCCCCCCTCTGTGGTCCTTGGCCAGAAATAAGATAGGAGGACCATGTATACTACATCCCACAAGAAAGTCAATGGGATTTACACCAACGTGGTTTCCCTTTCCCTGCAGATAGACGTCGCTCTGATAAAGAGGATCTCACTCCATGTTAGGAATTATTTTGCTATTGTTGATACCAATGGGGATAGAGAATGTTCGATATGGGGAACCCCATGTATGATGCACGACAAAAGGCCACAATTTAATGTCATGTGTTGAGGAAGATGGTGATTTTCATTTTAGCGTCCTACTGCTCAGGCGAAGTGGGTTTACTCCGCACCCCAAGAATTTACAAAACTGATACCCACAAACCATTTAGGAAGAGAAGGAATCAACAATTCCATGGAGAGGGGGTGTTATGGAGTGATCCATTGAGGGGTCCTCATTAGCATGGCTCTATGAAAAATCAATAGTTGTTAGTGTGACTATGCGAAGAAGCATGAGGCGAAGACACATAATGAGAATCACTACCCAAGGGACTTTGAAACAACTCTATGCAAACCTGAATGGTCTCACATGAAAAGGTCCCATGACATGGGTGTGTTTCACGTAGAAAGGGATCAGACACAATACCTTATGGTAAGAATAGAACACGAATCACAAAAATAGGGTCGCGTGCATGAGGTGTAGTTTGCACGCAAAAAAGGAAAGGTTGCATGAAAACTGAAGGATACATACAAGATGTGAGAGGATGTGTGGGGGTTAGAATAGTTGCACAAAAAAGTAGTTCGATGAATGCAAAGTATTTCACACAGAGTCCATGGGGTAAAAGGAAATGGATGAGGAGCATTCCCAAGTAGTCCGACCTGATGGATGACCCTTAGAAGAACTTTCATGCAAGATCCAATACCTTGAATCCATTGTGTTTTTTGTGCCGTTCCGGAAGAGGTGACTTTCACACAGTGGAGCATCATTTCTCCTTCTTTCACTTCCCATGGAGGTCGGGTGTACACTTTGTTTTATAGATGAATTCCTCAGAGACTACACGCAAGGGGCACTACACGCAAGGGGAACTGCATGAAAATCCCTCGCTTAACGTCACATTGGGCATGCAAGCGTTTTCACGTTGTAGGAATCTTAGGGAACCATCCATAATTTGGTTCTCTATCCCCCTTGTTAGTGTCTAGAGATTTCCCAAGAAGCCAACCTATAATGTCGGATTGGGCCCTCAAAATTTTGTGCACCATTGGGGGCCGTCGTGCTCAGGCCAGAACGGTTTCTCGAGGGTATCATCGCACAAGGTCCACTTTTTCGTCGCATTTGGAGCATATGTTTTTGCACGCTAGGAGGAGTGTAGCGCACAACCGCTTGTTCTTGAAGACATTTCCTTTGGCTGTTTCGAAGAATTTTCCATGGATGTCTCCCCGGAAATTTCACTAGCATGCTGTCTCTGGTGGATGTTGTCCCATGACAATGAGCCACTATATCGGAAATGGAAAAGAGTACATGGTAGTGTGGAGAGGCTTCAGTGGCTGATGCATAATGCTTACATGAACATGGCATGAAAGACCCCTTTTGGTGAACTCGATACAGTCATGTATAACGGAGGACAAAAATACCACAGTCTCTAGATCGGGTGAGATATTTTTGGCCCGGTCTGATGAGCCCCATAGGAATCGGCATGAACCTCTTGAATGAATTGGTAAATCTCAACTCCTTGTATGCAATAATGGAGAAACCCATCAATCCCACATAGGTAGAGAATCTTCTCATGACCAGGACCATCCTGGAGGGTAAACTATAATGTGAGGAATCAAATTCACTCATGCTCGGCCCAATCTTCCAGGAGATTACCATTTTGGAGGTACTCAACATAAGAGGTTCTCTAGTCTGGAGTAACATTAATCACTACATCTTGGGGTCCGGTCATGGAGCCAACATCGGTAAGGTGGCTTACCATTAGGCTATCATCTTCATCTAGAGTGAAAAGAGAAATAACTCTTTGGTGTGCCATGTGGATAATCAAATCATACTATTTGGGCTCTGTAAGTGATGAAGTTCGGCTGGAATGGGCGTCATCATGACCGTTCTGAGATCGTGGGACATGAGAAACTTTTGGGTGAGATGGTAACTAGGCCATTAGTGGGAGAGTGCATTCCAAAAATGGTATGATCTCTGGATTCATGTAGATATATTCACCATTCATGATCATGATGACTAGCTCGATGTCCCATTTCACATGAAAATGGGGCATGTCAATCTCAATGGCCATCCCAAGGCCATTAATTAGATCCTGATACTCTACCTAATTGTCGGTGCAACCACCTGATAATAGGAATTAATATGACGATATGGAATGTGATGGTGTAATGAAGATAATACCCAGGGCTACTTTATTGAGCATGCTGTCATTCAGCCTTCTACAGGTGAGGCTCTGAGAATCACCATAGAAGTGCATCTTCTAACATGGGATGAATTGGTCTACCAAGAGGATTGACTCATCAGAAAAATAGAGTTCCAGGGACTGGTCCGCAGGAGAAAGATGGGAAGAAAACAAGTCTTCCAACACTTGCCTCATAATAGAATTATAATGGAAAAATCTGATGTCAAACTATTAGAGAATCACTGCCCACCAATCTAGATGGTCTGTCAACATGGGGAAGTTCATGATGTACATGAGGGAATCTACTCAGGACACTATCGGTACCTTTTGGTGTGGCAAGTAATGTCGTAATTTCTGTACTGTGTATACCAATGCAAAGAGGCTTCTCTCAATAACAGAGTATCTAGTCTTTATATCTAGGATCATGCGGATGATGTAATAGAGGCTATTTTCTATCCCCTCATTATTCTTTTGGGTGATAAAAGAATCAAGAGATGGTTCTAGGGCTGTCACATAAAAGGTAAAGTTTCCTTTCATAGATGGGTAACATTAACACCGGAGGATGGGGTATGTACTACTTAATTTCCTCAAAATCAATCAGACATTACTCATCCAACTCATAGACAATGACTTTAATAATTAGCTGTGAAAAGGGCATACACTTGCCAGCCAGATTTGCGATGAATCAGCGTTTGTAGGCCAAGTGGCCTTGGAATCTTTGATACTCCCGGTGGTTTCTTGGGGGAGACATTTGGATAAATGTCTTTAACATCTCTGGGTCAATCTTGATGCCCCTATGTATGATAATTAATCCATGAAACATTCCATAGGTGACCTTAAAGGCGCAATCTAAAGGGTTCATCTTCAGGTTGTGAGATCAGTGGAATTCAAACACTTTCTCAATAACTTTGAGATGGTCCTAGTGCCTGTGAGATTTGACCACCAGGTCATCCACGTAACATTCCACCAATGTTCAAAGGATTTTATAAAATATGAGATGAATTTCCCACTAATATGTGGGACTTGAATTCTATAGACTGAAGGGCATGAATCAAAAATAAAAAAGTACCTTGTGGTTCCCTGAAGGCTGTATACCACTCATCCTTGGGGGTTATTCTGATATGGTTATACCCTGAGTACCCAAAAATTAATGAGAGGACATAGAACTAAGCCATAGAATCGATCAACAATTCCATAATCGGAAGTGGGAATTCATCCTTCAGATAGTGATGATTGTGACCCCAAAAGACAATGCAGTCTCTGATATGTCTATTCTTCTTCCAGGCTAGCACACTATTGGCCAGCTATTTAGGGCAGTGGACCTCTTTAATAAAATTGGCTCTGATGATCTTATCAACTTCTTCCTCAACCATGGAATTGTGAGAAGGTTTCATCTTTCTAGGAGGCTACTTGAACCCACGATGATTTGTCGGAAGACTGAGGTAGTGGAAGGCTACATGAGGATCTAGTCCTAGCATCTCATAATAACTCCAGTCAAATACATCATGATGTTTCTTAAGGATTTCTATGTAATATTGTTGCTCCTTGGGGGGTATGGTGGCACTATTCGATGTGGGATTCAGGTCCTTCTCACTGCTGACGTTCACCTGTACCAATATGTCGACCGTGGTGGAGACACCCTCTTAAAAGGTGGGGGGAACCCTATGAATCATCATCTTTACTATTGGAGGAGGTATCCTCAGTGGGAGATGTTTTCACTAAGACTCTGGATCCTAATGGGAGGCTAGTACCAACCTGAGCGGCAGTGGACACTACATCGGGTAACTCATGTTTTTCTAAAACAATAGAGATGAAGGATGTTTATCTAATCCCATATAGTCTTCATCCATAAGGGAAACACTTGATGATATTGAAGAAATAGTGGCGTGTTGGCTTGATATGGTTAATTTCAGCCCAAAAAATCTAGAAAGTATGATGTCTGGTCATTGATATCGGGCAGGAATCTTGATACCTTATGGGAGTAGGAGGATCCGAGATCACCTGGGCCAGATTTGTGTAGGAGTATGAGGAGATCTGCCGGTGTCGTATAGACATAAGAATTTGTTCCACCCTCATTCCAGAAACAACGAAGCATTGTCCCATGTCCATGGTTTTAGCCTCAACCTAGTGTATTGGAATTATTTAGGCGTCATCTAGATCTTTCCATGGGACAGTTGTGGTCATGGAATGCCCATCCTCGTAAGCCTAAATATTCTAGTCTTTTCTATTATAATAGTCAGTATATAGATAAGAGACATCACAAAAGGAAATGGGTGACGTGTCACCTTGATGAATGCTAACTCTACCGTTAAGGTCTTACTCGAGGTAGTGGTGATATAATGAGGGAACTGGTGCATGCAGGTGGAGCCATGGATTTCCCATAAATGCATTATAGGTGGTGTCTTGGGAGACAACCATAAATTCAGTAATATAAACTAGGCCACCAATCTGGGACTTCAAGTATATTTTGTCTACCGATGTCTACTCTATCCTATCATAACCTTGTATTTATAGGTCAGAGGGACACAAATCAACCTCTAACGACCTCTGTTTTCGCTGTTTCGGAGTCTAGATTAGGTTGATTTCAGAGTCCACGTCGATAAGATAGTGATTGACCACCACTCCATTAAACTGGTCGATTATGTAAAAAGGGTGAATGCACCACTGTATTGGATAGCCTTCATCTTCTATAGAGAACGGGATGATGGCCTGGCATTCAGAACTCTCGACTGCCTCAGTATGATAGGCTTTTGCGGCTGCTACCTCTATCTCAAATTGGAGGGGGATTCTTAAAGCCTCGTCGATGGCCTCATGCATATATGATGACCGGAGGAGGGACTCAAGAATAGTGAGATTTTCTAGAATGATGGAAAGATGTTTGAGAACTTCATACATCCATGCTCGACATGAACTTCTGCATACATGAGGTCGCTCTATGACTGGAACTATGGTGGGCCCTGCTGGCTAGACTAATGGCTAACTAGTGATAGGTTTGTCCCGATTCTCTTTAGTCGAAGCTTGCAGAGTTACCACGGGATGAGGGACTGATGACTGATACTGGTCCGGAGTAAATCATGGCTGATAATGACGCAGTTGAGGTGGCTCTACCTAATCTAACAACACAAACAGTGGAGAAGGCAGACCTGATGTCACCAGATGAGAAGGCTGCATGGACAGAGCTCTATGCTGGGACAGCTGCCCTATTTCGGTAGCATGAACAACCTTGATGGAAGTGCTAACTGAGGCACCCCGATGGCCCAAATAGCCATGACTCCATCGAAACTGGAGACGACTGAAGATGTTGGGTGGATCTTCATGTAACTCCTCATTGATCAGAATCATGTAAAGGTTTACCAGATCTATGGTATTAAATAAAGCATACCCTTGACTAGCACTCAAAGATTCATCTAATAATGGATGGATTCTTGGATGAATCACAATCTCTGGGTGCATGAAGTCACTAGGTGTATGGGATGATGATGGAATTCGTGGGGCACATTGTTTTCTCTTGCGCCAATAGTGTTTTCTCATAAGACAAGGGGATGACTGAGACAACGATGTAAAAGTAGTAGCAGTTTATGCATAGGTTTTTGTAGGATCTGGTCGATTTCGGAATGCAAAGATAACACCATGGCCACATGAAAGTTTTTTACAAGCCATCCAGTCAACATACATCTAGGACCCATGGTTAGAAGACTAATGCAACTCACCTTCATTGTCACTGATATTGTCTGGCCTCACGAAGACACATGCCACCTTTTCTAGAGCTAGGACAAACCATAATTTATTGTTATACAACTGGCCTTGAAGCCAGTCTTTAAACACGTAGTGATGTTTAAGGGTGTGCCCTAGGATCCGACGATAGGGTCAATAATCAGGTAGATCAGAGATGTTTTCTTCTTCTGGCCTCCTACAATCAGGCAATCATACAATCCCATTCTCCATGTCTCCTAGGTATTAACTGAGGAATTTATCGTCATTGAATGAGTAGGTCTGGTTCCTCATGTCCAAAAGGGGACCCAGGAGCCTAATTCTGATGAGGGGCTGGATGAGCTTGTCGAGGAGGTGGATCTTAGTTATCTCACCTAGGAAGTGATAACGCATTGCGTGGTGGCGCCTGCCAATTCTGAGGTGGGTGATGTTGGGCTGAAGGGTGTGCCTGAGATGGATGCCCTTTTCATGGATGTGGATTTTTCTCCACTAGTAAGAACAATAGTTGCCTAGGGGCCTCTATTTCGAAAACTGTAATGGGATCGGCCTTGGGTTCCCTTCTAGCGGGGATTGCAGGTGGCAAAAGACATGCCTGCTTAGCCTACTGTAAGGATTCATCCAGTATTTGGGACATATCATAGAAGTCTCAGAATCCCACAGGGGTAGTTCTGGGTGATTAAAGTTGGGACCTGTTCCATCTTGACATTATTGACACACATTTTCTCCAGTTTCTCTAGAGTGATTGTCATGTCAAGGGAGTGCGTGAGCCCTTTCCACCATGCGACAAAGTCTGAAACGTGCTCATCATGCCTTTTCTGGCACTTGAGGAGGTCCATGATACTCATCTTTTGAGTGGTGTAATTGAAATGGTAGATAAATTTTATCCGGAGGTCTTCTTAGCCATCTACTGATCCAATAAGAAGCTGGTTTTACTAGATGAATGCTAGTTCCTCCAATGTATGCACAAAACATCATATTTTTGCAGCATCTTGCTACACTGGGGTTCTCAACATTGGTCCAAACCTTGAGAAAAAGTGGGCCAGGTGCCCCAAAAGGTCCCCAGTCCCATTAAAGGGATAAGATTTGGGATTTCCAAAACCAAGGGGTGCAAGAATATTATCCACCCACGCCATATATGGCTTGCTATAAAGTGGTATTTCATCCTATTGAGCCTCTAAAGATTTCAGGCGGGCGATGAGTGTATCCATTGGATCATTTGGGTGTGGGATTCTATCTTGATGAGGATCCCTGACAACCAGTTTGTTGGTGGGTTCTTCAACACAGTAAGCAGGCCCAACGGCTCATGGAGCAGCTGGTTGAATGACCTGTGGACCAGCTAGGGGAACCTGATATAGGTCCCGTGGATTTTCACTCCATTAAAGTGTATTTGGCGACACAAATCACACCCTCTTTCTATAAGCTCCCACCACAACCCTGCCTATGTGGGTAGGATGTTTAGGGTCACCTAGATGTAGTTCGCCAAGGGGAGGTTGTGTCTGCCCCTATTTTCCCTTGTGAGGAACACCGTATTATAGCCATAGCTCCACAAAACATTCAGCAAGGAGGTCATAGACCATCAATTTGTGTTCGGAGATTTTCTAATGCAATGTGGATTTTTTGGGATCATCTTCCGCCTTCTGCATAGTGCCAGACGGGTCAAAGGGTTTGACAGCTCTGAGGTCTTTCTTACCCTTGTTGGGATTTCAGTTAAGGACCAATGCCTCAGTGGGCACCAGAAGATAGAACAGATTCCTATGTTGAGGAGTAATCATTCCCAATGTGTGAAACTCCTTCAGAGGGTAGGTACTCTTCAAGAAGCTCCAAATCGTTTTCACCCCCAGTAGGTCGGCCGTGTTAACCGCGACCATTCCAGGAGGCATATACTCTATGTCACCAAAAAATTAGTGTGTTTCTGGATGGAACTAAAATGGTGGGCCATGTACAACCCCCAAAAATTTATTTTTATGCGGGTAGAAGCTTACTTTATTACCATGAATAGAACATTAAATCACTGGATGCATCGTTGTTGGATGTTCTTATGGTGACTTGGTGACTCAGGGCAATGGGCCACTGGAAGTGTGTCCAGCTGAACCAAACGGTATTGTTGGCCGATGTATTCGATGTGAGCTTGACTCATGGGGTAGACCAATCATCCATGACAAAGACATAAATGAGTCTCCCAGAGTTTCTGATGAAAACACTCGACATCTTCCAGGGTGAACGATTATGGTGCCTTGAAATTTGGCACCGCAACTGGCCAAAACATCTCAGGAAAATGGTCTATATAAATAATGTCCAACAAGCCCCTTGACTATGACTTGGGTTCTGGCACTTCATTTCCCCACTCGACAACCAAATGTGGTTGGGGAACTGGTAGCGGTATTGAGAAAGACCACTGGGACAGTGGGATGGCCGACAAACAATATGGAGAGTGAGTTGACAAACTACCGCATCTCAGGTTATCCTATGAAGAGTGTAGTGACTTAGCCACAACATCACGGTAAGATGGGCTGGTGAATGAAGTTTATAGCTTAGGGACAACTGATACTGCCAATTGGATACACTACTGATAGTCCACAATTGGTCCTCAGAATAGCTCTCTGTATTCTCTAGGTGTGGTAAAGACTGCATCTAGTGATGATGGTGGTGATCTCACGGTCAGACCTGTGGAGCTTCCATATTTTATTTATCTCAGATATACTTGTAGAGAGAGGCATGAATTTGATGGACCTCCCATTCTGGATGTATGAGGATGATGTTCTTTGTTCACACCTCGACCGTTGAAATGGAGGATATAGGAAAGGGTCCAATCACTATGTCATTTCCCCGTTCATAATCTGAGAAGAAGACTGGTGTAATATTGGTTTGAATCTTCTTGGTAATCTTTTTATGGTGGCGATGACACACCCTCCTACTCCGGGATGGTTATTCGGGATAGGGTAGATTTTTTGGCATGAGGAGGACCTTCCGTCATACTTTTTCTAGGGAAAAGAGGATTTCCACATGAGTGAGATAGTGTACGAGTAGCACCTGGACATATATCAAAGAGAACACGGGGAGGACCTCCATTTCCACTAACTGATGTGCGGAGGAAATCTACATGGGAATTACTGGAGAAGGTAGGACCTACACATGAGTTAATAAGATCATGATTATAACCCCCATTATGGTTTCCCCTAGCAGAATCCGCACAATGATGGTCCTCATATTGGTCAAGCTAAATACAGGTATGACCTCCGTGTTGGGTACTAGTGAAGCGAATCTGACCTCCACTCCAATGATTTTTGAGGTGAGGGGGACCTTCATTAGTTTCCTCAAGGACATGGGGAGGTCCCCAATGCTAGATATTTACCGGATGTGTAACGTCCCCACACTGGTAGTCAGCGACAGGAGGAACAACTCCATACATGATGTAATGAATATGGGAGAGGCTTCTGTACTGAGTGTAGCTGTCATGGGGAGGACCCTCATTTGGACTAAAAGTAACATGAGGAAGATATCCATGCCGAGCTTAGAAGAGGGGAGGACCCTAATTCTCAATCGTGGTGGCACAAGGAGGACCTGTGTACTGGGTGCCAATGCTGCGGGTCAGTCCGTGATGACCACTTCCTTCGCTGACGACCATGAGAGTCGACCTAGCCTGCATGTGTTGTGGTTGGGGCCTCGATTTAGGTCGGGTATGTAATATCACATGCTCCGCATACACAGGGGTCTGATGATAAACGTTTTAAGTGGTGTGGTCCATAGTAGTTCTTGACGTTGACATCCCTTGGCGGGCGTCCTCCTCGGCTTGTGCCCAACACTGGCGTCCGGTCAGCCGGACTTGTGCTAGTGGTGCAGGTGCACGGCTTACCAGCTCCTCGACAAGTGGGAGTGGGAGGCGGCACTAGAGAGGCCTAGTTGGAGCCCTATTTGGGGCCCCCTTAAATGAGATCCCAACTATGCTAGCCCAGACATCCCCTATCTCATTGGCATAGGGGAGGGAATCATCGAGGTGTTCAAGGGAGAGGCTCCAGAAATGATTTTACATTGGATTGGGGAGCATTGACTCCTTGTGTGGCCCTTTCAGACGACAGTGGTGATAAGTCACAAATGCTTCTAAATCATTGTGGGCAATATCCTAATTTGGGATAATCCCCTCCTCCTCGTATCGAAGTACGAGGTCATTTATCACCCTTTGATGAATGAATTCTGAAATGGAGATAGGGCAGGGGATCCCAACAGCTGTGGTTGTGGAGGTTATTGTAGAAGTGGTGTAGCCATGTGGGATTTCCTCATTGGAACTGCCCTTGCCCCTACGTTGATGGGTAGGTGGCGATCGGATTCCTAAAGGAGAAGCTTCATTCTTTGAAAGCAGGGAGATTAAAAAATTAGTGCGTTTACAAATAAATCGACATCCAATTCCCCAAAACCATTCCATCATCAGTGGATAGTAGGAAGGATCCATGATGACAATGTCGTAGACCAGTATGTACAACATTTTAGCTGCCGCAACATCTGGTGAGTTTCACGTCGGGCAAAAAATTATCATGGTGGGACCCGATTTTGGATAACTAGATCTAGTGAAACACTAATCCACTGATTTCTCGAATGCTACTAATCGTTATATTGAGTAGAATAAATTCTCATCAGGTTCACCATTTTTATTTCAAACGTTTTCACCAGGGAGCATGCATTCGTATATCGAGGACATACATCTATTTGTTACCCCACATTCCAGCTTTCCAAAGGTGGGTGGCATCTGTAGCTTATTTAGTATTGTTTTATCCGTGATCAAAATGGGATGATGGGATGTCGGTTTATCCTTATATGGATTCCTCCATGGAAATCGTCACCTATTCTGGGTCTCCCTTATAGATTAAGACATTATTCCTGAAACTCTTCCTAGTTTCATATCTTCACAGATGACTATTAATTACACTAATTTTGTCGGTACATTCCAAAGGGGTCCATTCAGGGAATCATCCTTTAGTTGGGGGAGTAGTAAAATTGGACATCAATGGTGTGTCTGGACACTATAACACTAGCATTTCTGGGTTTCTTTCCCTTATTATAAGGCTTATCAAGGGTAAGGAAGCTTAAGACATCCCACGTAAAATGCAGGAAATAATATGCCATTGGAATGTCTCTTAGGTTTTCCTCACCCTTCAATTTATAACACATGGTATCTCACTGGTTTAATATATAGTAGAGACGGATAAAACTGATCAAAAAACTAATTATAGTGGATCGGATGGGCGTAACCCCTGGAGGGAACACTGATTATAGTAGGTGAATTGGAATGATCTCACTGGGATGTGGCATCCATGGTAAGAATAATTATGGATGATGGATGGTTATGTGAAGTGGATGGAGAATGAGATGGAGTCAACAAGAGAGCAACAATGATGTTTGGATTGATCCTCGAGGAGACCCCCTATGTATTCCCATGGAAGGGAATCAATGTCCACGTAGTTTGGGATGAGGTATTGTGTTATAGAGTGTGCAGAGGACAATACCCCAATCATATACAGGGGGATTACACATGGTTTGAATCCTATGGTTGGTCTGACGCACGAGGGATAACAAGAGATGTGGGTCCCAACAAAAAGAACATACAACCGATTAATGTTGATTGGGGGTCACACTGGTTTTCTGCTAGATGGGGACACAATAGAATACTACTATATGGGGGCACAATGACTTTCCACTAGATGGGGGATAGTTCAGTGTTGTGCTGGAAAAAAGGGGCATATAGTTTTACATCATGAAGGAAGTGTATAGACTGACATGGAGATGGTCATGACCAATAGTTGTTGGGTTTGACCCTCAGGGAGGCTTCCTAAATACATTGCATTGGCAAGGATCATTGTCCACGTAGTTATAGAGAGGTTGGTGAACCGATGTGAAGACTGTCAGGACCAATGGATGGTGAGATTGAACCTCAGTGAGGCTTCCTACATACCTTTACATGGAAAGGATCAATGTCCACATACATCAGAAGAGGTTTTGGGGAACCAACATAAAGTGGTCAGGACCAATGGTTGTTGGGATTGAACCTCATGGAGGCTTTCTACGTACCTTTCCCTGGGAAGTATCAAAGTCCATGTAGTTCAAGAGAGGTTGTTGGAATGACGTGATGATGGTTGGGAACAATGGATGGTGGGCTTGAACCTAAGAGATCATTCCTACGTACCATTCCCTGGAAAGGATCAATGTCCACATAGTTCAGAATTGTTGGAACCAACATGAAGATGGTTTGGACCAATGGATAGTGGGCCTAAATCTCAGGGAGGCATCTTACATATCATTCCATGGTAATGATCAATTTACACATATTTATGAATGGTTGTGGGGGTTACACACTATGGAGGCCTAGGAAGGATTTCATGGTCAATGCTTACTCTAAACCCACATGAGTCACGCTCGGTGTGAGAAACAAGAGGCAACAAAGACCTGACAGTCATGTCGCGAATGGTGTGTCTCTGGGAAGTGAAATAGGGATTACACGTGGCTAGTGACCTAAAATTTAAATAGGGTCTTACACATTTTTAGTGGCCCAATGATATGGATATTGTGACTTACTCTATAGTGGAGGCCTGGTGGCAACAAAGCCCCAAGAGAGAGAGAGATTTGGAACTGAATAAAGGAGGGCTCCAACGCCCATCCCTCTTATCTGATCATTATACATGAAGATTATAGGATGAGTAAGGATGCTGCCTCTTGTAAGAAAGGCTAGGGGCTTACACCAATGTTGTTTCCCTTTCCCTACTGATGATGCTACTCCGGTAAAGAGGATTTCATTCCATGTGAGGAAGAATTTCATTCTCGTGAAGTCTAGTGGGTGTATTTAATGTCTGAGATGGGGAACCACACATATGATGCACGAGGAAAGGCCATAAATTAAAATCATGTGCTGAGGATGATGGTGCTTTCTAGTTTAGTGTCTTGCAGCTTGGACGAGGTGGGTTTACTCGTCACCCCTAGGACTTACATAACTAATACCCACCCACCCAAGAGAAAGGGAAGGAATCAACAATGCTATGTAGAGGGGGTGCAATGGAGTGATCCATTGAGGGGTCTATGTTAGAGTGGCTATGCGATGAATAAATATACATTAGAATGCCTCTGCGAAGAAGCAAGAGGCGAAACAACGCAATGGGAAGCATCCCCCAAGGGACGTTGAAATTACTCCATGAAAAATTGAAGGGTCGCATGAGAAAAGGCCAAGCCACATGGGTGTGTTGTGTGTAAATAGGGGTTCAGACATAGTGCCTTATGGTAAGGATAGAACATGGAGCACAAAAGGAGGGACACATGCAAGATGAGTGGTTTTGTCACATAAAAGGGAAGGTTGCACGCAAACTGGAAGGACGCGCGCAAGAAGTGACATGCTGCGTGTGGTTCAGAATGGTTGTGCACAAAAGCGGTCCAATGTAGCGAAAATCATGCATGAAAGAGGGATATTTTGTGTGAAAAGACCTTGGGGTAAAATGAAATGGACGAGGAACATGCCCAAGAGGGCCCACGAGAAGTGGTACACTTAGGGGACATGTCTCTAAGATCCAATACTTTGACGCCAAATTGTTTTTTTCATGGTCGCAGAAGGGGTGTATTTCGTGTAACAAGGCATTGTTTCTCCTTCTTCCATTGTTCCCGATGGCAAGGGGTATTCCTTGTTTTATCTCCTAACTCCTCTGAGGCTATGCACAAGAGGTGTTGCACGCGAATCCCTCTCTTGACGTCGCATTGGGTGAGCAAGCATTTGTGCACCACATGAATGTTGGTGAGCCTTCCATACTATTGTGTGTCATCCCCTTTTGGTTGTTTCTAGGGGTTACTGTAGAAGCCATACTTTAATGTTGGACTGATGTTTCATGATTTTGTGCACCGTCGAGGGCCGTCGGGCTTGGCCTAGAATGGTTTCTCGAGGGAACCGATGCGTATGGACCCCTTTGACATCACATTGGATGCACAAGTGTTTTCATTGGTGGGAGGAGGGTCATGCACAAACTTGAATTCATGAATGACATTGCCTTTGGCGTTTTTGGAGGGGTTGCTATGAAAGACTTCCAAGACATCGCATTAGGCACGAAAAATGTAGTGCACCAGAAGGCCTTCTGCACTCATCGCTTGAATCTGGCACCCACCTGCCTATAGGGTAGCAGAATCTCCTCCTCTTCCAAATACATTTACTACTCTTTATTATCCCAATTCTATCCCTAACTAAATTTCAACATCCACAATGAGAATATATGAATTAGAATTGTATTTCTATTATATTTATAGAATCTTAGTATGTGGTGGAATATCAAGCCTTAAATAAAATGAAGTGGATGAATTTATAGTTACAAGACATGAGGGTTGATGTTCTTCACACACTTTTGATAGGTTGTGTGAATTAGAGTACAATGAAATTGTCAAAAAATTATATTAATCATGGTAGAACCATATTGACATATAGTACCACTTTTTCAAGGAGAAGGTAGTGTTTGGTGGTATTTCATCAGAATATGTATCGACCAAATGGATATTCATGGAAATCATTAAATAGCCTACTTTGAAGGATTCTGTACAATACAAAAGATTATTTTCGAGATTTTTTTATTTCATAAAATCCATATATTTTTTCTTTTTTTATTTTCCCATTTTCATTTAATTAATTTTTTTAATAAAAGAGAGAGGTGAAAATATGATATCTTTTTGAAATGGTGGAGAGACATTAGTTTCACTAATAGGTAAATATCAATGTGGATATTTGTTTAAAAGCACCTAGAATTTAAGATGATTTAATATTTGGAATATGGATTTAGATAAGTGTTTTATTCTATTTTACATGATTCCAAAGATTAAAAATGGTTACATTGAAAGACTCATTAACAGATTAGATATTGATGAACACTCATGGGTTGAAGTGAAAAAGTGGTATTTGAGGTGATATCAATTGATATATAGTCTTAAAGAATATAATCATGCATTTTGGGGTTTAATTATATCACATTAACTATTATATACTATTGTGAGGAGTTTGGATGACCCTTGCATTGGATCCATTTTTTTAATTATAATAGAAGATAATTTATTTCTATTATTTAAATGATTTGGTTTAATATTAATTGTATCCATGATGAAGGATGAGTTATAAGATCATTAGAGTTTTGGGAGATAGAAATGAATCCAAAAAAGATGTTATACAATTGATGAAAAACCTGTTACATGAATCAGGTTAATCAAATTATTGTCTGGATAGATTTTTCAAATAAGAAAAGTGAATTTATATTTTGTGAAATGGAATTTAATTGGGTTAATATTCTATAAAAAATAATTAATCCCATATGATAAGAAGTCATCATGTATAAATTTTTATTAATACATGGTAATGATGATGTGGTAATTAATAAATCATACATGAGAATATAGGGTTTTGAAATAAATTTACTATGAGGAAGGTGTTATTATAACATGATAAGAACCATGATGAAACCAAAGTGGTTTCCCTATAATGATTTTTTTTGAATTCGAAGGACTCTCGTCATCTATTAAGAATAGTATGAGAGAATTTAGTGGCATTATTTTATTGGAGTTATGTTGGATTATTCCATGAGATAATGGTACATTCAAAAATGTGAAAATAATTGAATAAGACCATGATGTTTTAGGTGGGACTATTCATTTAAATCATTGGTGAATTTTTTTAATCAATTTTCTAGTTCATAAAATTAATTTCCCACTACGAGACAATTTGTTTTACTAAAAATGATAGGTGTATTGAAGATTACTTTTTTCCAACATTGGGTTCTCATATTGTATAAAAAAATTAAAATTCTATTGGAGGATAATAAAGTTCCAAAATTTATGATAAATATCACAAAAAAAATGAAATATTTCATTATTCTAAAAACAATGAAGTTCAAAAATTAGTGAATTGATTTTTTAAAAGATACTTGTTTCTACATAATAATATAGCTTCTTTTTATGGCATAGAAGGTTGGGATGTAAATTATTTATATAAGAGAACTTGATAAAATCCATATCATATAAACATTCTATTACTGTATACATCACATAATGAATGAATTTTAAATAGATGTTTAATCTTATAGGTTTTTTTGAAGTATTTATTTTTTAATTTTTCGTATTTAATGATTATTGGATCATGTTATGACCCAATAGTCCACCCAATGATGGGGTTTCAGGATAAATTCAGTGATAATAATGGTTTAAACTATAATACATTACATGACATGCCATTTTATAAAGAAAAATTTAAGATAAATATTTAGTATGAATAAAATGTTTTACTTCAATATACCAAATGGAAAAAGACGTCACTCCATAGAAACTAACATTGTATTTAAACAGATTGAAGAACTAAATATTTAAAAAAGTCTATCTTTATAAGGTTAAATAAGATAATTTTGTATTGTAAAAAGAGTTCAAACCATGAAGGATGATTCTATATAATGATATTTTAAATAATTTAATGAATTGAAAAATCCCTTTTTGAGGAGTGTTCGGGGACTTCGAATGACTCTGAAAAAAATGCATCCGCTTCTGATTCAAGGAAAATCGTTCACTTTAAGATGGATATTATAAAACCATTGTATATTTTAAGATATATTTTATTGTTTCTACAAATGTGAGGATCCTTGATATTGATGGTGAGTCATACCAATATAGTTTCAAAGTATATCTTAGTGTTTCTAACTTGGTGTGCCTCATGTTATGAAGTGAAGTGTTGTCTCGTGATTACTTTGAGAACCAAAAATGATCATGAGATCCACACCACGAGAAAAAATTAATTCAATATAATATCTGTTATGGATTATATATATCATGTTCTGGAATGATTTATTGTTCTATGAGGGGGGATTTAATACTATGAAATGGATGGTTCTAGATTAAGTGAAAAAAGAAAATAAATCATGGATATCAAGGATTTTTCTCACTACTATTAAGAGATTCTATATGATATGATGAAAATACAATATTTCTATAATCATACAAATTTGGAAAAATTTACATTAACTATTTTTGGGAGATATTTTTTTTGAATTCTATCTTTCCATGATACGAAAAAATTCACTTATACACAATAGAGAGAAGAACGAACAAAGAAGAAGAAAAATCTATAAGAATAAAGGTAGAATAAAATATTGGAAGACTCAGTAGATTATAAAATAATAGAATAATAATTTATTGAATATTGTGACTTGAATAATAAATTATGTTCATTGAAAACAACATCAATGGATTGATGGGTATCTATTATTTTATAATCAATATTAGTTCTGATATTATATATTCATTATAGTTTTTGTCCCTAATCATTGAATAAAAAACTAGAAAGTGTGCCCCAAGATTGGTATTTAACCCTTAATATTTGTTCGTAATGCTAATAGTGAGTAATTTTAACCAATGGTATATTAAAAAAATATCGATATATTCTCTTTACATTATCCCTTTGTGTTGAAAAAAATTAAACCAACATGTACCTTTTTTTATTTCTACATCTGAATTTTTCATGTGCTTGAATATTTTATGTTTTTGATGTAATTTCTAACCTGATAAAAATATTAGTGGAAAAAAACAAGAATAGGTAATCTTAATTCACCACCAATCATTGGGTGTAGAGGGTATATATTTGCAAAATTTGTTAATAAATCCATAAAATTAATGTAAAATGAATCTATTTCTAAAAGTGTTGGTGGATATGGATAATGAGGCCAATATAAAGTGGTTTATTTTCCAAATGGATATAAATTTCATATGTCAATGAATCACTTGAGATCACACTTAAAATATATCAAATTTAAATTTTCACTAATGAAATATATGGAGGACATGTTAATGATACTATAAGAATTTTTATGATTAAAGAGGATTTAATTTTTTTGATGTTGATATGAAGGATCAAAATTCTTTATATATAGCCTTATATTACCAACTTTCTATGAAAGTGATGGATTTCATATCAAAATATATATATAAGAAAACATGGAAAATATATATGAGATGGATAATAAATTAAAAGAGGCTATGTTGAATGTGATTCACAAAGAAATGGATGATATGAAGATGCACCCAAATGAGAAAATTAATGATTTCATAAATAAAATGTACATGTTCTTCCTAATATATAAGATGTTTTTTGGTTTCTATGGAACCATAACATTTGGTATTATCTTATTTGGACACTACCTCACTAAAAATAAAGGGATTTTGGAGTTTTCATTATATTTCAATCATAATATTTGAAATTATTGAGTTTGTTATATGGTCTTGTCAACCGATTGAGGGATTAGTAATAGTGGAATTGTCACCATATGAATTTTTAGATTCATTCAAGCTTCATGACCACTCTAAATTTTAATAATTTGTATCATGATGGCATTAGAAATAAATTTTTAGTGGAAGTTATTTTTTTTAACTTGGGTTTTATTAATAATAAAGTCATCAATCTTTTGTATTACTTCCACCATATCAGATTTTATTTAGATAAATAGGATTTTCCTTTGGCTTGGTATATATATTGATGTATTATTACCTCATTTTGGTTCGTGCTATTCAATTGTTATTTTGATCTAATCATCAAAAATTACCCATCAATGTTATAAATTTGGGTATGGTTTATTATATGTCCTTTTTTGTTATAGAATATAATAGTGCTAAAACTATTTATAAATTCTTTTTGGTGGTTAAATTGTTTTGTTTTTATATTAACTCACATACTATGTAATTATATTTTCTCTCACATTTTCATCATGATTGATCTCAATAAACCAAATACTAATTTCATTTGGATTGTGATCGTTGGAGGTCTTAGGTATAGATTAATGATAGTGTATGAATAAATAATTAGTTATTGTGAGTTCAGTGGTCACTAAGGGAATGGTTTATCCAATTTCAGTAAGGGGTCCCATTATAGTGTTCTATTGGGTGAGGATACCCAATAATTTGTTTTGGGTTCTCATTATAGAGACATTGTTTGTATGATTTATTCTATAATGAAGGGTGATTTTTTCATCACATTGGCCCATGTCGTATTGGATTCTCAAAGGTTGTTTTGAATGCATATAACCCCCAGTCTCATGATTATGTTGATTTCTAGAACTAAAGACTACTGTTATTTATCTATAATCGTTTCTTCTATCAGATTAAGAGTAGGTGATGATGGTTATTTTAATCTTTCATGTCACCCCAGATCTATAAGATACATTTAAGTTGTGGTATATAATTATTCTACTCATTTATGACTCTCCATGGTCAACAATGGTGAGGTTGATATGTCTGGGGTGTATGTTTTTTGTGTGATTATAACTAAGGATCACTCAGATTCTTCCAGTATAAAATTGGATAAGATGGACAGGGGTGATATTGGTGGATTTTTGTAACCCATTCAAAAAAACTATAAGGAAAGATAACCACATTAATGTATTTTGGTGAAAGACACCTCTAATTATTTTAAACTATTTTACATATTGAATCATTTAGTTTAAGAAGAAACTAAATAAAATTAATTTTATAGATAAAATTTATTTATAACATGGTGTTAGAGGAATTGTGTAATAAATAATGAGGATGAAATATATTTTGACAATCCTAAATTTTTTTTTGATATGTATATTTATGGATAAAAAAATAATGTTCTCTCTTTTAATTCCAACTCAAACGATGTAAAAGATTGATAGATTGATGTATTATTTCTGTAAAAAATTATGATAGGGAAAATAAGATGACATGAAACATAGTAATATGATATTAACATAGAAAAAATGATAGGTAATAGACATACCACTCCAAGATTTACAAATTAATGATGACTATATCAACAACAATGGGTATTGGATCCAAGGTAGTTTATCCTTGGATATGTAGGGGCCAGACTCACCCCAAAAATGAAGATGAGGATAATAAAAAGGAAACATTAGGAGATGATTTTTTTCTTCCAATCTAGATCAGAGTATCTATAAATGATAATACCATTAATCATTCTATTTACGAGACATTTTATCATGGTTATATATGAAATATTTAAGGTAATAATGTTTTTGTGGGACCTCTCACAGAGATAATCCTATCTAAAGGAGAAACAAATTATAATATTTATAATGAATGTAAGATTAATATTATAATAGGAAAACATAGTTCTCCTATTATGTTTAGGAGACATCTAAATCGTTAGAATTTTTTAAGTGCTATTAGTAAGTAGATCGAAGGAATAAAGATTATAATATAGGTCCAGGGTGGTGTTCCTAGACTATAGGACATACAAGGATTCCCATATAAGGGTATATCCATCCAATACACCATTGGTCCCGTAGTTTTAAGGTTATATTTGGATAAAGAGATAAGGGAAACTTTCCATTATGAACCATTTCTATAAAATAAGAACTAGGTATTGTAGTGGATGATATCCTATACAGGTTCCAATTGATTCACTATTTCAACTTGTAACTTTCATAGTGGAAGAATCAGACTCTAAAATAAAAACAATTAATGGGAAAGAGGTGAGATCCACCATAGGTAGTAACATCAACGTCACATCTCATCCAAAAAGTGGAGTAGAGTAAGAAAGATAAAGGGAATATTTGATTTATCATTCTTCTCCATGGATCTCCTCATTAACTATAAAAGAATTATGTTAGAGAATGAATTTCTAGTTAAATTATTCACATATGAGGATTAAAATATAATGATCACTTGAACTTTTGAAATTGAAACTAATAAATAACAATAAGAAATTTTTTATTCTTGATGATTAATTGCTATTTGTGAATTTAATGAAGAATATATCAATATAAATGAGTACATAAAGTCCAAGCATAATATGGATATACTACTCGATGTAATCATTTATAAAGAAAAAATGGCAGATTAGATGAAATAATATGTGGATTCATCATTATATTCATGAGTCCAATAATTTAATATTTTATTTGGATAGTTTATTATTTCTCATTGATTTCTAATTTCATTATTTATGGATTTGGTTGATGCTTTTATCAATAGAGTAATATATGTCATGGGAGATTAGTGGTTTTGGAAATTTAAAGAATGTTTTTTATATAATGAAGAATATTAATAGATGAATTCAACCCTTGTATAATGATATGATGATAATTTATGAAGAAGAAGTCCTCAGCGAAACATCACCCGATAATATTTACAGCACGATAGTGAATTATAATATGTGAGTGAGACTTGGGGGATTTTTTCTAATTATTAAATTAAATTACATTTAATATAATGGAGATTATTGATATTCATGATATTCAAAAAATAATAAAGATACATATTAAAAATTTATTTCACTTATGGTGAGTAGATTGAAGTGAAGAAAATGAAGGAATGGAGGTAATAATCTATTCATTTGTTTCAATTAGGGAATGTATGGATATATTTCACCAATATTATGAAAGAAATAAAATAAAGAAAATGAAATTTTAGTTTCAACATCATCATAAATATGGTTTCCTGTGAGATAAAACATTAATTTGTTATATGAAACTAAAAAGAGGTTTCAATGAAAATAATATTAATTAAATAAGATAAAAATATAAAATTTCCATTGATGAAAACAAAGAGGAGCCAATATTGGATGTGGAATATTTTATGATGGGGACAATTTAAGTACATAAGCCTAAAGTGGAAAATGATGATCATCCACAAATATTTGTTAAATTGAAAGTACAACTTATTGGAACGCTTGAACATTTAGACATTCAACCTTCAGAAATCCAAAATATAAGTGGTTTTATGGAGGAATGATTATTGTTTGTTGGTCAACATGAATCCAAAAGTACATTGTTAGTAAATGTATTAGAATATCATTGAGGATACTAAAAAAATCAAATTAGTGACATATTTTTAGATTAAAAGTGTAGATAAAAAAATGATCTATAACCTGAACACCAAGTTGGAAGAAAAAACAAGAGAGTTAAAACTCTCAAAAATATGTAGTATATTTTCATAAGAGAATTAATGTTGAATAAAATATTGATAATTTTAAGAAAAATATCCAATTCATAAAAATTATGATAAATAATCTATATAAAGAGAAGGAAGACTAAGAAGTGTTTTTGACGAACTCATAAATGAACATAGTGCTCGTATTATTAGTATGGTTCGGCTAAGATGTGAAGTATATACATTTAAACAAACTAATGTTATTGCAGAAGAAATGATAAGTTGAGGCGTTGTGAAAAACTCATCAACCAATAAAAATTTATCAGTCATGAAACCATATAATATACGAAACATGTGGATAATATGTTATGAAAATATATTTCCCTTGATTAAATTCCAATTTCATTTGTTTCAATTACATTCCATGGATTAGATCATAAATGTAGAGAGGTATTTAAATTGTGGAACTCTAATTAGTTAGATATAAATAATTAATTAAATTCATAACTATTATTTTTAGTTATATTTCTACAACTATTATAATTTTAGTTATAGGGAAATAAATTACAAACAACCAGGAAATTAAACATACTCTTACAGAATCCAAAGAAGAAAGGTAGTTGAAAAAAAATATGAGGTTCAATTTAAAAATTAATCTTATATTTTATTGAAGTTGAATTTCATCTTGAATCTTATGATAAAATATTTAAAGATACCTAAAATTTTTCATCATCTATAATAGGAATCTATTTGAATTTGACTATAAAAAATGAGAAATCCATATTGGAGGAAATTTAACTCAAAGCTACCCAAAAAAACTACACATGGATACTTGAGAGAAATTTACCCCTCCCACATGACAAAATATATAAATCTCATCAAAAATTGAAGATATTTTTTGATTTCATAGTGATATTTGGACATGATAATGTATTAAAACTAAAAGGATGAATAAACATTGATGGATGGAAATGAAATAATGAAAGCAACATTTATAAATATAGATAAACTCTAATATAATCTTCTAACTTTTAGTCCTTTTTGGGACTCCATATTTTAATTCACATTACATTGGATGATATTCGTATAAAATAATTATATAGAGACACATATTTGAATAGTTTTAGAAGAAATGGTAATTTATATGATGGGTTCTACATGAAAAAAATATTGTTCTATACAATGAAGGAATATAATATTCTTTTCAATGAAAGTTTTAAGAAAAAGTCACAGAATAATGGTATGTATGGAAAATACAATTTTTTATTTGATATTCAAAATATTAAATGATTTTGTTATAATTCCACTGATTCTTGTTTGCATCGGAAAATCGGGAGAAATTTTTACTCGCTAAAGAAGAATTTGTCCTCAAACATATTTTATCTAATACAACCCAATGTGTAGGGTTCCATGAATATTACCAAAAAATATAATGATATATAATTCAATGTATTAATTTATGATCATAGTATAATGGGTTGTATCATGTTTATGTTGTCCATGAAATTGGTGGTTAAAATCAATACATAATTATGTAGGAGTGTCGAGAAAAAAAATAGAATAACCATCAAGGTTCATCAATCTAAAAATGGAAAAGGGTTGTCTTTTCATGAGGTATAAAAATAATTTTATATGGATGATATAACACATGATGTTTGGCCAATAAGAAAAAAACAAGAATATAGCGTAGTAGAAAGGCACAATGTAACAGTGAACAATAGAAGGAAAACATTTCCCATCAAAAGCCGTATATCTAACCACTATTGAAAATAAGTCGTTAAATGTTTCCCTTACAAAAGAACATATATGCTATACCATTTATAGAACAATAAACCCCTAAAAATGTGGCTTGTGAGATTTTTTTTTTTGAAATTTATAACTTTTCAAAAACACAATTACATTAATAATAAGGATGAAAATCAAGGAAAATGTGAGATGCAACAGTTAAAGTTATACTTCTAGGGTACCCCTTCATGATAAATTTCTAATTTATTTTTCAATAAATGATTGAAAAAATCATAGAATGTAGTGATTTAAATATCATTGAATAAAAATGATGAAATATTAAATTCTATATTTTAGATAGGTCTTTGATGAAAAGAAAAAATTACATTCAAATCAGAAAGAGGTGCATAGTCTAACATAAAAAGAAGATTTAGAGTATATATTAGTTGATGAAGTATACAATAAAATGATTAAATGGGAGAATCCAGATAAATGAATAAAGGATAAAATTGATAATTCAAATTTTACCAATAATAAAAATACACCTATATAAAAATACAGGATATGAACTATAGAGTTAAATGATCCATGGTCTCAAGTATAAATTACCTTATTTAAATAATTATTGAAGATTTAGTCATAAGAAAAATCCCTAAATTTTTTTTGATCAAATGAAGAATAATTAGAGTGGGTGTAATTTAAACTAAATAAATAATCAATATAACGTTATACTAAATTTTCTTTTCAAAAATATACCAGATAAGAATTTAAGGTCATTTGAAATATTGAAATATTAGATAATAAGGTCTATAAACAAGTGGAAGGTTTTTATGTGGAAGAAAAAATTTCACCATTGGCAAGACTTGATTTCATAAGATGATTTTTACTATAACCATCCAATGAATTCTTAAAATCTATCAAATGTTTTTTATAAAAATGTTTCCAAATACAATTTTATATGAATATTATTATAATGATCAACAAGTGGGTTATTTAATTGAGTATGAAAAGTAAAACCTATGTAAGTTAAAAATTCCACTTATATTTGAAGACAAGCCCCATGGCATGATATTCTTTGATGCATATAAAATTAAATAAACTATAATTAATGTGAGGTAGATTTATGAAAATATTTACCTATAATCATCCAGACAAGTGTAGTCCATTATGAATAAATATTTATTAAATAATATTTAGATCAATCAAACAAATTTGTTGGTAAACTTTAACAAGATTTATGAGGCTATAATTTGAATAATATATGATTGGTGAGCTCATATTTTTATTGATATATAGTTTGTATAAAAAATTGATTTATAAATTTTTTTATGAAGAGAAATTTTTATTGGATTTAATGGAAATAGTTGAGATTCATGACAAAATGTTTTACCCCAATAAAGGTCGAAAAATCTAGGAAATCATTAGGAGGGTAAATATATTAATAAAAAACATTGTTACATGACTATTTAATGATATTTACATTTTATGACAAGGATACCTAATATAATTTTTGTAAGAACTTTAACAGACTGATCTAAATATTTCTATTATTAGGAGACTCATTTAGGTTTAATGTATATTATGATATATATTTAAGGAAAATGATAACGTGATAATGTAATATACAGTGAATAAAAAATAAATATATATATATATATATATACTTAGATGGGAAATTGGAATGATGTATTGTGGGTAAAAAATTTCATATGTGTGTAAATGACTTCCATTCAAAGAAAGTACACTTGTTCAATTAGAAAAAAATTAGAGTGGATATATTTTAATATAGGTACTGTTGAATATATTTCAACTAAATTATCTTGTATATAATTTCCATGTATGAAATAACAATTATAAAATATTGGTGATGAGATAATGAAACACAAGTCCATTATGACAACCAATGTGTAATATAGCTCAAAAATAATTATTTTAAAATATGCCTAGAATATCATAATGAGATAAAATATGATGTCATAAAACATATTGGTGAGAAATTAATTATGAAGAATAATAATTATGGAAAAAATTAATAGGTGGTAAAATAACATCAAAAAATGGTTACAACAACATTTATACCATTTGACATACCTTGAAATTAAGTTTTAATGTAAAATTATATCTTATAAATTGATAATGAATAGATGGGGTATTAGATTTTGTGGGAGCTAAAAACTACTAGAAGGGTCACCATAAATTCATTGATAATAACATAGAAATTATGGTATTTTAATTATTCCAACAATATTAATCGACTCCCATAAGTTTAAGGTAATTATTTATGACTTCTTTCACTATAATTCATGTATGTGATCTTATATTTTTATAGTAATAGAAGAACCATTATCATTTTAATGTAAAAATTGGATAGATATTATATAGTCCAGAAAAAAGAAATTTGAGAAAGTGGAAGAGAAAACTATAGGGGGACATGGTTAAAACTTAAAATGGATGGTTGAAAAAAAATAAAAAGGGAGAGAATTTATAAAACTTCAGGATATAATGTTTTATTTTTCATTAGTTTTGAATTTATTAGAAGCTAATAAATCTGCTCAAATTACAATAAACATCACTGAAAAAACTGACTGGTTATTATGAAAATAATACAAGTCACAACATGAAAACATGCATCACATCACTAACATAGGTGGTCTAAAAAACGAATAGTAATTTTTTGAAAGCTATATGGGAATTATTTATAATAAATTATGAATTCATGAATGAAATTTCACACCATAATTATTACTTGGATGATTTTACACATTTCGTATTTCTAATGAATATTTTTGAAAATATCATTTCATAAATAAAAAAAGTAAATGATAAATAATGAAATAAACAAGATAATTATACATATATTTTTTCACCTAATTATATTTATTTATGTGTTTTCCTTTTATATATTAATTTAGTTATTTTTGTAATTTAATTTATTTATTTGTTTTTATAAAAATATCAGAGTATTCATGATTCTTTTTACATATATATATTTTTATTTATATTACTTATATTAATGGTTTCATTCTAATGTATATTTAGGCATTATAATCAAATGGTTAAAAAAGTGTGATACCTATTTCGATATTCACATTATAAAATATTACAATTAAATGTAATGTTTTTTTCATTTAATGTTCAAAATTTGATATAATAAATTGATAAATATTATTTATATAATAAATTAAAATTATATTTTATTTTATAATTGAAATACAGTTCATTTCATTTCTAAATGGTTGTCATTATATTACGTTCACATGTTTAATTACTAAAAAATTGGATTAAAATATTATGTGATATGTTTTATTACAAAATATCATAATCAAATAGTTATATTTTTATTTCAAAATATAATTGGATATATAAATAGTGTTTTATTTTCATTAAATGGATGATAAATTTTGATATTATGGTTTTTTATTATATAAAAATTTTATTGATAAACATTTTAAATATAATATATTGGGTTTATCATATCAAATATATTTTGTAATTTATATATTTAAATGCTAAATTAGACATATATAGAACAATAATTTCATAAAATGTAAAAAAAATCATGTATAGAAAAATTATTATCAATCAAATAGTAATTAGGAGACAATAAAAATGTGAATGGATTCGTTTGTAATAAAAGAAAATGTTTTATTCTATATACATAATTTTTATGAATTATATGAAAATATTTAAATGATAAATATATGGAATTTATAATTTTAATATATTAAAATGGACATAATTTTTTAATAATAATTCTAAATTTTGAGTTTTAACAACATTTTTTATCTTATATAAATTTATTTTCTGTTTTCAAGGTAACTTTTTATTACCTGTTTATAAAATTTAATGTTGATAACATTAATTTAAGAAATTACACTTTAGTTATTTAGAAAATTTAAATAAAAAAGTGAATTTTTTGAGAAATAATTCTAGGTAGATTAATTTATTTTAATAAAATGTGGTATTCTTATAGAAACCAAATTTGAACAATAAAAATAAACAAAACATGTTTGAATAAATTTTCTTTATTGTAGAGGATTATTTGAAAACTAGATATGGATTATTGATATAAATTTTCTTCCGAGGAATGAACCCATGAAACATCCAAATGTTTCAATGAAAAAAGATTTTAAACTCAAGATAGGAAATGTTATACCAAATAATTATCATACACAAATGATAAAAAGAATAAATCTCTATAATAAAAAATTCATAAAAATCTATAAAAATAATGAAAACAATTAATGTAAAATAAAAGGATGAAAGAATTTGTGGTATGTTTAATGATGGGATGAGTGGGGTGAATTTTCTTTTAAAAAAATTTATTAATTTAAAACATACTTTTTTTTAATATAACAAAAGAGATAAAAAATAAGGATAAAGAGTAATAATGATAAATATATGTCAATGTGATTAAATAAAGTGTTTACTGTGGATGAAATGAAAATGAAATACAATGAAAAAGAATGTGATAAAAGGAATTATAAATTAACCCCCAAAGGGATCCCTACATCACATCCTCATCAACATCCTTGTAAGGATTTAGTGTCTAAAATTTATTTTATATGTATTAGAAAGAAAATATGAAACGTTTATAATTAGTAGTTGTAGAAATAAAACCCACTAGAATAAGTAAGTGTCCTAATTTTTAGTGTTTTGAACTGACAAACCAAAAGAAGAATAAGACTTTTAATGGTTATATCTATAAAACCTAATAAAACTATATAAATCTAGTGAGCGCATATCCCATTCACACTAAACGGTAGAAATAATCCAAAAAAATAAATATAATAGTCTTGATTCGAACAAAACTATTGAAGAACACTCTCTATCCCACAATAAGAATGATACAAGAAATAAATATGAGTAAGGGGGAAATAAAAGAGGGGATAATAATGAGAGAAAAATAATTAATAATGAATTTCAATAATTTAATAAGTTAATTGGGTGATTTAAGGCTCCATTGATTATGTATTTATAGCACCACATAGATTTATGATGTTTTTTGTGGTGTTCGGGAACTTTTAGAATCAAGGGGGGCCAAATTAAGGAAATAATGACCCACTACAACCAATGTAATATTTTTTATGAATGGGTGTTGCCGGGTAGGTGAAGGATCTTGAATAGAATAGGTTTTCATACTGGAGAGTTCTAATAATCTATTGGTAACTATAGGGCACCTTCTTGAACCTTATAAGACCTTCTGGTGGATAGATCCAAAAATTCCTACTTGACCCTCTTAATACCTTCCAATTGTCCTGATCATCCATGAAAAAATTTCTGACATATATTTATTCAAATACTCTAAAATAATTTGTTTGATACAGAGCCATGTGTTTTTTATTATTCAAAACATCTTGAGAAAGTGATGTGAAAAACAATATCCTCCTTTTTGATGATAGAAAATATTTAAAAAATAAAAAAGTATATGATATGAATTATATATTTGAAATTTATTAACAAAATGAAATTGTGATATTTCATATTGAAATTAATTCATAGAAATCAATTCTAATATTTTAATAAAAAAAATTTATGTCTAAAAAACATTGAAATTATTTGACTTTGAAAAATTCTCCCCAATTTTCAATTCAAATAATTTTTTTTTTCAATTCCACTCCCTAGATTTTCTCCCCTTATGGGATTATCCAAATTTATAAAATAATTATAAAAATATAATTGAAATTTAATTTTCAATTTAAATGATATTTGAATATTTTGAGTTTAAGTATATAATAAATCACACCATTAACATCATTTGGTTATTTTCCCCCTTTGATATTCTCAACAAGCCTATAGGAAATTGTCTGAAAATAGAGTTAATATGTAAAAATTTTCCACGGAAACATAATTTTTTTGAGAAATTTTTAGATCATCATTATTTTTTATTAGAAATAGACAAACCACTATTTTGAGGAAATATAAAGATGATATTTCTATAAGATATTAATATTAAAAAAATGAAAACATACGAGGTTAAAAAAAATTAAAATATAATTTTAAAAAATCTTCTCACAACATGTTTCTTTTCTAAATGATGTATATTTTAATTAAAAAATCATATCTAATTTTAAAACTAGTTGATCTAGTAGAAAATTTTAGTTTGAAATTTTTTGGTTCTCCCTCAAATAATAAATTGTGTAAAAACTATAAGGTGGAATGTAAATTAAGAGATAACTAAAAAATATACCTATGATATGAGAAGTGATAGATCAATAACATCAATATTAAAGGAAAAATCAATGAGCTATAGATTTAAATAATTTAAAACACAATTTAAATTTTGAAAATAATTCAACAAATCTTCTAAAAAAACTTGAAAATTTAAAAGCAATACCGAATTAATGGGATATAAAATTTATTTTCCTAACACCAATTAATAAAATAATAAATGATTAAAAATTATTGGTTTATGTAATATATAAACCGACTGAATATTAGTTAAAATAAAATTTAGCACAATATCCATGTTTTGTAAATAATCTCTAATAAAATGGTTCCAATGGTCAATGTTCTTTGTGTGAGAGCATTGAATTGGAATTTTTGAAATACCAACCACACTTTTATTACCAAAAATAGTTTTATAATGATCATAATTTAAATAAAATTCTAGGATATTGTGTTTCGTTCAAATTATTTGGGCATAATATCCTCTTGTGAAAATATATATTTTTATTATTTTGAATGGAAAAAATGTCTTTAACATCATAACACCCTTAGAGAAAACGAATTTTCAATGTATGTGGTGTGCCTGATGTTTTCTCTTCTAATATTGTGTGCATAAAAACCCACATAAGAAAAATAGTATGTTTAAAATATGTGTCTTTTCAATATAAGAAGAGAATATTTTTGGTTCCATTCAACTAAATAAATTTTATTGAGTGATATATTTTGGGATTCATTTTTATTGGATTGAAAATGGGAGAAAAATTATACAATATACATGTTACCCAAACTGGTATTATTATGATAGTTAAGACTCTCAATCATACCACTAAATATATTATTCTCTACCAATAGACTATATTTAGCCAATGTTACATTACACAATGTACTCATTAGAGTAAAAATATAATAGAAATGATCAATAAACCACGTTTAAAAAGCTCATTAAGTAATTTTATTTTTCTGAGAATGATTCCAATTTTTTTAATTTGAAAACCAAGGAACAATTTATGTTCTCCCATAAAACATATTTCAAATTCATGAATCATTAATTTAAAAAATTCATTTCAATGGTATTCTCTGGATTGATAAAATGAATCCTAAATATAAATATGAAGTGTAAAAAGATCATTTTAAATATTCTTTAAAAACAATGTGGAATCGCCTTTAGTTATTTTAATATGACTTTCTAAAATAAATATAATAAACCATTAATATCATTCATGAGGGGATTTTTCAATCCATAAAGTTATTTTGTAAAAATTTAAACATGATTTGAAAATTTTAAATCCTAAAAATGTAGTAGTTTTTCCACAAAAAGAATTTATAAAATAATACAATTTATGAAGTTCAATTTTTACATCTATTTAGAAAAGAAATTTTTTTAATAAAGATACAATTTACAAACATATTTTTTTTGGATTATAGCCTAGTGATCAATGAAAATTTCACTCAATAATTAATTCCCTCTTCTAGGTTATATATTTTAGCTATAAGTTTGGAATTTTTGTGGTGGATATTTCCGAATTCATCAATTTTATATAGAAATGTATATTTTTTTAAATAATAAGATGATCATTATTCCTTTATACAAGAGTCTTGACATTTTTTCAAGTAAATTTTCATAATTCCTCCAACATGGTGTGCACCCGATAGTAATTAATAATGGGATTATAATGATGTTGGGTTTCTTGGTAGGACCAAAAGAACAATGTTTTACTTCAATTAATATAGACCTCCCATTATTAGTACCATATAGAAAACCATCAATAATATTTTGGAAAGGTTAGTATTATATTTAACCCACTCCCTGTGTAAATGAATTGATTTGTTTTCAAATTTATTGCTTTATGAGTATGAGGTCAATTTAATGTCAAATTATTAAGGTCCACCTCAACATTATCTATTTTAGGTTTAGGTTTGGGATAATTACCAACTAGTTGATGCCAATTGAACCTCTAATGTTATTAGTCATTACAATGAAATCTCAATATAATATACTTAGGTTCCAACTACAATGAAAAACTCCTTCAACTACTTTAGGGTTATATTTACTATGATTATCATTAATATTAAGAATAAAAAATTTAAAACAACATAAATTTAAATTTATAACCTTATGTGATTTATTTTTCCCAATCTCAAAAGGGGTAATTTTAGGAATACATATTATAGGGAAATAATTAATCGTATAACATTTGTTATTGACTACCTAAACCTCAAAAAATATTGAGGGAGATTATATAAATAGACTATATTTCATTAAATGTTATGAAAATATAAATTATTCCTTTAAAAAAGAACATATTTTTTTTAGATACTTACTAGTAGTAAAACAATAGTGATAACTTAGTGATGAAAAAAGTATCAAAATCCTTATTTTTAAAATTTTCAAAATTATCACTCCGATGGAAAATGGTATTGTACCTATTATTTATATTCATTTTTCTTGCTATATTTAATGATGTATTTACAATCCTCAGATTTATATTATTATAAATAATCCAATTTAAATATTTTATGACCATTAATAATTACAAATTAGTATGATTTACCTTATATACTACCCACATATGTTGGTCTAAAAATATCAAGCTATATTTTTCAAGGGTTTTAGAGGTTAAAAATTCAATTTTAGATTTAAATGATGACTTTTTTGTTTACCATGTTTTCTTTGTGGACACATAATTCCATTTTTTGAAATGAAATTTTGAAAACCCATACATCATGTGTTTGGACATCTAACACAAGTGAGTGCCTACAAATATGATCAACGTGACTATTCAATATCAATTACTCATTATACTATGATCCCAAGAACCTATATTTTTGACTTAAAAGATAATTTTAAATTATTTCAGTAAAATTTTGATATCAGAAATCATAAAATAAAATATTTACATGGCGATCAAAAAAATTTCAACCATCAATTTAAAATGAATCATTAAAACCACTATAAACCAATGGAATAATTATAATTATAATTTTTTAATACCTTAATATATAAAATATATTTCATACAAGAGGTATTTTAATATTAAATTGAACTTATACCTATGATCCTACTCCTCAAGTTGTCTCCAAGGGAAATATGCTCTCTATAGAGATCCTCATGGTGGTTGAACTTGGTTTAGTCATCACTAATATGCCTCAAGAACCCTCCTTTCATGTACAATGAATCTCCACAGTATTGTTTTGAGAAAAATTTCTCATATTATGATTTAAGAGACTAAATATTTTAGTACCTAAATTTTGGGTCAAAATATTTGAGCCATAAGTAATTATGGAACCCATACTAATTTTGAAACTCTTTTTCTTGAATAAAAATTTTGTTTAATGATAAATGGATTTATTACTAATATTTTAGTAGTTTTTTCAAACAAATTATTAAAATAGATTCCTTTTCTAAAAATAATTTAATATTTTATATTATTGGTTCCATTTTAATAAATCAATATTATTTATTGAGGTGCTATAATTATAGGTAAAACCAAACCCATAAGTCCCTATCACATTCCATTGGGAACCCAATATCATATTTAATCTTTTCTAACATGGGTTAACTTTGAAACATAATTTTTTATTTATTTGATTATATTTTCTAAATGTTAAATATTACTTTATCCTTTTTATTATCCCTTTATTCCTTTATCATAACCAAATTCATTTGTAAATGATAATTTTCATCGAAAAAAATAGATCATTATATTTTTATTGGAATCATTTTTTGGAGTAAAAATTTGGTCCCTCCATTTTTTTTATTTTTTAATTACAACTTTTATTAAAAGGAAATAATTTTCATTCGGTGCATGATTTTATTTTATTTCAATCAAATTGAAATTATATGTTAGCTTCACACATTCTCCCATATGTTTATCCTCTGCATATCATAAATAGTCAACATTTAGTTGGAAATTATTGCATGAAAAAGTGGAAAAATTTACCTCTTGACATACCACAATGTAAACCCGAAGACAATTAGGGCTTCCCTCAACTTAGTATGTTGAGGATAGTTCTTCATTTCTAGCACTCCATGTCAATACATTAAGGTTATATTTTTTCATTGAATTATTTTTTCATATTAGGACACTCTGACATTATGAGACACTTTTTGTAATGCTTGTAGCATCTTTACTCTAGTTTACATTAGTTTCTATTCTTATTGTCTTGGTAATACACCTTTTTTATGAATTTGATTTTATTCTTAGTAATATGTGGAATCTTCTCTTCATATCTAAAATATTTAGAAGTGTCTGTTCTAATAAAAATAGACTTATTTTCCATTACCTATTCATATTCTTTATCATACTTATATTTCAATGTAATCTATTTTGTTATGAGGTACCATATGAGTTCTTCAGAAAATATATATTTGATTATATTTTCTTCTTCTATTGTTATCCTATTGGGTTCCCACAAACTCAGAAAGACAGAAATTATGTTCTTCACAAGTGTATATCTTTATATCTCATCATATGAATACTTTCTTCCAATACAATTATCAATGAAATATGGAAACATTTTTTAAGGACTAAATATGATTAATATTGAAGTTTTTATAATCTTATCATTACATATCCAAGATAATAAATTATTATTTTCTATTACCCTCATAGTATATATATAATAATTTCCAAATATCATGGGTGGTTTTACATATTGAATATCTATTAAATTAATATATATCTGACCCAATGTGTTGAACATTCATTGATTTTTCATCAAGATTTAAATCCATAATATCATTGGGAGTCCATTTTTACTCTCCATAATAGGTGTAGGTATAATCATGAATTATAATATACCAAATGAGTTATCTTATTCTTCTAATATAATTAGAAATACATGCTTTTCTATTATCATAGTTTTATCTATAAAAAATAGAAACTGTCCAATAGAATAACCCTCCAGAGAACATTTTGTATTTGGGGTTTATGTCAAAATTATATGATCATCCCCTTAACTATAAATGGGTTTGGAAAATGAAATTGTTAGTTATAGAACTAATTATTGGTCAGAGTAAATAGGTAAAGAGAGGGTGAATTTACATTTATATTGATTTCATAAATTAATACTATAATATATGACTTTAATATAAATAATGTGATAAATAAAAATATATTTTTAAAGAAAAATAATAAGGATTATAATTTAATGTGATTAAATAGAAGAGTTATTGATGTGGTGATATATATGAAATATATGGAATAAAAAAATAATAAATAAAATTTAAAATAATCACCTAAGAGATCTATACATCTCCTCTCTTCGTGTATCCTTGATAGATTTTGGTTCATACCTTGATTTCTAATAGTATTATTGAGAATACCCAAACCATTTGTTTTTTTAATGATCACATAAAGTAATCCTATTATAATTATGAAGATATTGTTTTATTTTTTGGCACTAAGAAACCCAAAACATGACTTTCCTTTTAATTTTCTAGGATAGAAACCAAGATATCCTCACTATAAAAGTTGGGTTCTCTTATCCCCCGCAGACTCAATGGTAGTGAGGACTCAGAAAATAATAAAAAAGAAGAGGCATTCCTTGAAAAATCACATTAAAGATGAATTTTTATCCCATAAAAGAATACAATAAGATATGATAGGGAAGAAGTCATAAAAATGAAATACAATAAAAGAATGAGAAAAATGTAGTGAAAATTTATATGAAATGATTATCTATGGTAACCAGTATCTTCAAGTAACCCATAATAGGGTATTAATAGCTTACCATGGCATTAAATTCATATTTGTGGTGTTGGGGATCTTATAGAACTATTAGAGGTTCAATTAAGTTATTCCGAACCCACTCCAATATATATAATTCGGTGTATATCTAGGTGTGATCTGGTCACCATTGGAACATGGAGATAATATGTGTTATTTATTGGTACGACTGGGTATCCATTATCACCTTCTATTGGAATAATTAAAAAATTCATCCTTTCACCTCTTATGATGTCTGATTGGCCGGAATAATTTTTCAAAAAATACAAAAATTATAAATAATATAATCCATAAAAAATCATCATAAATAAAAACCTGTGTTGGTGATCAATTAAAACATCCTAATATATTGAACACTAAAATAATAATAATAAAAAATACTATTATGAAATCACTGGATGATAGTGTGATGAAATGAAGATGCATATCAGAGAAGAGTAGGGAAAAAATTTAGAGAGAGGATGACATAAAAACTCTATAAGTTGCATTATTTTTATTCTTATTATGTTATATATTATTTTAAGGATTTTTAAAATTAAAATAAAACTATGAAAATATTGAGGAATCATTGTCAGATGAAGTTATAGTTAACTTTTAATTCCTCTTATATAAATAAATGATATTAAACCTATTTCACACTATTTATCAACATCAGTTAATATAATATCCAATGTTAAATCTCTTAATACCAAAAATGAAATGGTTTTAACATTTCTAATATTTATAACCAATGTCATAACCTTGTTAACATTAATTATTAAATAACCAACTTTAAAACCTCAACATGAATAAAATTTTTCAATGTTGTTAACAAAATCATATCATTTATTACATTAGAATGATATATAAAATAATTAAAACATTGAAAAATATTTTACTTTACCAAATGTTAATTTAAATTTTAAAATAAATTATTTTCTAAATATCTTTTTACATTATTAACAAATTATTTGGATTTTTTAACCATTGTTATATTTTATTTTAATAAAAACTATTTTGGTCCTTATACTTTAAATAAGTATTCAATAGATTCCATTTGGGATGGACTTCGTTTAAAATCCAAATAAACCTCCTTATTTAGAAATAGTCTAAACAAATATAATATTTATTAATTCTATACAATATTTATTCACTTTATAAGTATCTTATGCTAAAAATGTATTTTTTATAAGTATTATTTTTATTTCGTCATGAGAACATAAATTGTATTTAAATCGTTATCTTTATAAACATAATTCAAAAAAATAGATTTCATATTAGGAATCACCATAGTCTATATTTTTTAGAAGTTAAATTTAATTTTATGTTATAAAAATATGGTAACATGGTAAGATTTAGTCCCCATGTTAATGGTTTACATGATGTAAAAGTATTAAATCAAGTGGTAAAGTTCAAAATATCACGAATCCTATTAAATAATTATTAAATAAAAAGAATAAATAACTCTGAATTATCATTATAAAAACTAATAATCAAATTTTTATCCATTTCCTATGATTATTTCACCCCATAAAATATTAATAATTAAATAGTTAATAAATTAGAACCCTTTCCCTTATAAAAGGACCCTACACCACCTCACTTATCTTCAAATGTTAAACATACTATATTAACTAAAATCAATAGTACCTACTACCTAAAAATATATCTTATGTATTTGAGTTTCTAGTATCATAAGAAATTACCAATCTATGAAGGATTAATCAGCATCTTTAAGTAGGGCATCCAAAGAAAATGTAATTGTTTTGATTGTGCTCATTTAATTTTCATTATTCTTCTCTTCTAAACCTATCATAACACTTATAATTTAATGAAATAAATATAATAAATATGATGTAATTTTATTTTTCTAATAGAATAACCATTATCTATCATACTCTCATCCATTCAAAATGAATATAAGGAATAAATTTTATATTTTTAAAATTATTACAATTCTTCAAAGATAAGTATTTTTTTATATTAATTATATTATGAATAAATTTTCATAGTGATTTCAGCCACCCAAAATCAAGAAAAGTGTGGTATCTTTCATAATTTTAATCTATTTTGGGAAATATATTTGTGCGTTAAACATTATTTATAATAGAATTATCTATAATTTAAAAATCATTACTAATATATATCATGGAACTGTTTTTTTACCTTGTCCCTTGTTCACAAATTCAAAACAACATTCAAGTTGTTGACCGAACAACCCCTATTTTTTTGGTATGAATAAATGAAATAATAAATTAATAAGATATAAATGGACCCTAAAGAACAAATATATATGAATATGGTTTGAAAATAAGTTTTTTTATTCTTATTTTATTATACATGTGGTTATGTGTTTGAATAAGTGTTAATCCATGGTTAGTGTTTTATTATCTCAATTTAAATTTCATGATATATGTGTCTCTTAATGAATCAATGTAGATTTATATGATTTAAATAACTTCATATTGAATTATTATGTGTTAAATAATTTTTTTTATTTGAATATTCAATTTCATATAATCACTCTTTTTTCCATATCCTTCTATAAGAACATTTCTTAATTTATAAATATTGTTTCTATCTAAATTTCCTTTCATTGTGCTATAGCTTTCATTATTTAACTTCATAGTTATATGTTTACTTTCTTCAAACCTATAATGTTTATAATTTTTATTCACTCGTTTACTTCTAGGAGTTTATATTTATTTATCATAAAATCCATTCCAATGGATTCGTACTTCAAAATTTATGATTAATATTAGGGGTTTCTAATCTCATATATATTTCTTCGAGAAATGTTTCATAATATTGTCCTTCTTATATAACAAAGAGGATATATTTCTTCTAGATTATATGTTAATTTCTAATATGTTAATTTCTATTTCATGTCATCTCATTCATATTACATTGATCCAAATGTTATAATTGAATTTGGGTTTCAATACTATAATTACTTTGTATTCAATATTACTTATTTTAATGATATTAGTTTTGGGAATTACATGTTCATTTTTTCATAAAACACTTATATTTACTTTTTTGTTTCTATTTTTGTGTTTTATAGGCCTTCTTTTAATTTTATTTCCCATTTTTTACAATTTAACTAATTTATTTATTAACATTGAATATGACCTTATATTTTTACGATCATAAATATTTATTATCCATTTAAATATTCTATATATTTTTCAAATAATGTTCCTCTCTATTATTTCAAAAAAAATTATGTCATTTTCCACAATCAATGACTATATATAATGTGCTTAAAAAGTAATATTGTTAACATTTCCTAAAAAAATGACATTTTTTACATTTATTATTAATGTGTGAATACAATCCAATTTTAATGTTTACTACATGAATTCATTTTCTCAATTTTATAGAATATTTTCTTATTATGGATACCTATTCATGGTTTTATTATTCTATAATGTAATTTATATTATCAGTTTTTTTAAATTATTTTTTAAATCTAAATTTTATTATTTTTGGAATAAATGAAGGGATCTCATTCCACTCATTTATATTTTAATATATCACTACAAATTTCATATGATTAACATAATTTATATTCACTATTTTGATATTTTTAGGTTTTTTTTAAAAAAAAATACTTAATTCTATAAACTTTAAATGAATTTTTCAATAGACCTATAAGTTTGGTTTTATACATCAATGTTACAAAAGAGTTAGATAAATTATTTATATAATTTTAATTTCATTTTATTCTCAAACACTATAAGATATATCTAATTTGGATTTATTTTTCACATATTACCCAATTAATTATCTTTTACTGTTTCTATTAGATTATTGAATATTTGGTATAAAATGATTCAATTGTTGTTATATTATTATGATATACTATTGGAAAGCATTAATTAACCCATATTTTGGTAAAAGTTTTTTTATCCTTTGTCTAAATCCTCTAATGATTCATATCATTAATTGAGGATATTATTTAATGACACAATCTATATACATTTGGTATGTAGAATATGATCATGTTGTTGGTGATATTTAAGAAAAAAAAATTTATTCTCATGTTTTTTCAATTCTATAATGAAATCTTGTTTATTTTCTTATGTTACAAACATAACCATGTATATATTATGTTATCTTGGTAGAAATGGAAATATAATACCCTAAAAATCCTTGGATACTATTTTATATGTCATTATTAGATATATAAGGGACAAAATAGTAAACCCAATTCACTATAGGACTCTATACGTTATGTTTTTTGCATGGTAGTGGGACATGACATATACTAAAGATTTGATGTTTTATATTGTTTCTATGTTCTTATGATTCGACAATAATATGTTATCTATTTGTTTATTCCAAAGACATTATATTATGATTCCGGACGTATGATCCGTGTTTTATTGTGTATGATTTTCCATTTCTATTTTCTTACACCATTATTATTTTCTCATACCCACATCTTTTTTTTATTCTCACCTATGATGGTTGACTTTTATCCCTTTTGTTTACCCTTATAGATTGATTGTGCACACTCTTGTTATATTTACATTTCATCATGTTATTATTTCATGAAAATAAATTTTTATTTCCTTCTCCTTCTAATTTAAATTAGTTTAATGGGGTTATCCTTAACAACGATCTCATAAATATAATATATACAAGAATTCACTAAACCAACATTTTTAACTTCGGATGTTGAAAACCTTATAAGAGACATAACCATTGATCATTACCCATCTAGTATAATTTTTCTCCAAAGAGATGCCCAACTACCAAAATGGATTCATGTGTGTGGAATTATGTGGGAATTGTTAAAGATATATTTTACAATTTTTTTTCATTTATTTTTTGGAAAAATACCCATTTTTTATAATGAAAATATTTTTTATAAAGGTTTATTATAATTCATAAAATCATTAAATATAAAAGGTAATGGGTATGTTAGTAGATCATTATATTTTCGATATTGTAATTATGGATAATTAGGTTCTGGTCACATCAATCAGTATCAATACGGCTTGAAAATAATAGCTTTTTTAACTAGATACGGGATTCTAAATATTTGGTATCTCATGAGTATATTGGAAACATGGTAAGATAGTTATACTCTGTGATTTTGTACATCACTCCATGAATATATATCTATAAAATGCAAGAATTTTTTATATTCATTATTATAATGATTATGTTGTTTAAATTGGTTGGCTTGGTTTTTTTTCTCATCATATTACCAATAGGTCATTCCATGGATGCTTTTTTCAATAATTTTTGTGATTTTATAGGTTTTCTTTATATGTCAAGAATTAATTTTTCATGATATTAATAGAAACATTGGATAACTCTAGAGTTTAAAAAATGTGTTTACATTTAAAAAATCATAGGAAATAATTCATTGTAACATGATAGATGAAATCATTCTCTAAATGAACATTGTTTTTTGAAAAATTAAAAATACACTCTATATCAATTTTCTTAGGGGAAGTTCATAATTTTAGATTAATCCACATCAATATGAATAACACCACACAATTACATTGAAAATAAGTTAAAGAATTGTAAATATATCCATTTAGAAGATTGGTATGGTATTTTGGAAAAGTCTTCAAGTATTTTATCCTTCGTGGATTCAAGGGAAAGAATTCACCATGTGAAGGGTCTCATAATTCAGTGATGTGTTTGATGTAATTTTTGTGTTTTTTTCATAGTAGGGATCACATCACAAATTGGTTATACAAGTGTAAATGATCTCTAGGAGGATTATTTTATTTATATTTAGATAATCCTAAAATTACAATGGGAAGGGTCTCACAATGATACTTTTTAGAATAAAATATATCAAACGAACTAGTCCATTATCTATGAATAATTAAATAAAATATTTGGGATGTATTTTTTTGTTAGCGTAATTTATTTAATGACATGTAATGAATTAGTATGTAATTCAATGACATGGATATTTGTAGATTAAGTGAAATAGAAATTATATCACGGGTCAAGGAGTCAAGTCATCAAAAATATGGTATTATTTTTGGTACACTCAATATACTATATTTTTATAATATTGCATACTTCATGGAGTTAACAATACCTATGATATTATAGAGAAGGTGTGATATATCCCATTTTTGTGGATATGTAATGATGTTCTATTACACATTAGAAATAAGATTGAATAGAGAAGATAAAAATGTTCAATAATAAACAGAGAAGAAATTACAATAATAATTGGTAGAAAATAATATATGATTCAGACTGCATTGAAGATCATGAATTTAAGAAGCAAGTAATTCAAATCAATAAAACCCTAATTGGATTAGTGTTAATCTAATTTTTTGGGAATAATTATATGAAATCATTTCAGATATTCATTATATTCATTCACTATGAGTAGTGCAAAAAGAAAAAGAAGTGGGGTATCCATTGAAGAGATCTGATCTCATGTGAATCACATTAAAAAAACACGATGCAATGTGTTATTCCCTGTTTTATTGACACACCGTTTAAATGTGTTATTTGAAATAATACTTTTTGGTTAACCAAGTAAAACATATGTATCTCTATTTTTTCTTTATTTCCCAATTTTTTTTATTTTATTAAATGTGTATATGTTTGTTTTTTTCACTCCAACGTAAATAAACATGAAAAAAACAATAAGAATAACTTAATAATTTAATTCACTTCCTTGAATGGTTTATTAGGACAAAATGAGTAACAAGTTTCAATAAATATCAATGAATTCATTCAAAAATTTAACAAACTAGAAATCTTGTTAAATTTATTATGAGATACTTAATGATCTTTGGAATATAATCATCCATTTCTTTTTCATTTTAGGCCCATACTACATGTGGTAGCATCATTTTTTAAAACTATTTATATATATAAATATTTTTGTCCCACATAGAGATGTGTGTCTATAATGAAAAGATAAAACTAAGTGAAAATTAACCATTATTCTAAGAATGATTTTTTAGGATACAGTGGAGAATAACATGAGTTCACACTAATTCAAAATTCCAAACATGCCTAATGTATGAGAAGTGAATATCATTCAACTTTTGGACACCCATTATTCATAATTTAATTAGAGTTAATGATAATAATTTTTTTTCCTTATTCCTTCGATAATGAAATGCAACATGATTATCCAAATCACAACAACAGAAAACCAAGGTTAAGAAGTATGATAATAAGGGTGACTAAAATTGATTAAAGTAATTTTTTTAGGTCTATTTCATCCCTCTTAATATATCATCATCACATCATCACCATCAAAATGTATTTACACAAACAAGTGAAGGTTTCCACACTGTTTAAGAGTATTTGTTTCAAAAAACCATTAATACAACCCTCCAAAAGGTGGAATACTCCATCATGGGCCTCATAATATTTATATTTATTTTAAATATTAATTTAATTATTATATGTTTTAAATTATCATGAAAATTATTAAATAAAAAATCATTATTAGTGTATAATCCCTCCCTCTATTATTATATATTGGCATGAATTTAATTATATACTTTTATGTGACATCTTCCCCATGATTCCAATCACTCTAATCCTTATAGCATTGTAGATGGATGAATTTATATATGTATGTTGCTCAAGTGATGATTCAAAATAGAAAAAACAATGGAGGATTATAAGAGATTTAAGGATATTTTTAACCATGTATAGATAAACCTAGAGTGTTTCTTGAGAGAAATATAAAATAAAGATAAATTCGAAACACGATGGGTTTTATCCAATCATGTTTTATGTTGAATCAATCCATTTAATAGGAAATATCTGGACATTACAGTAATTTTAGTGGATACTTTAAAAGTATTAAATAATGTATAACATAGGTAATATCAAACTACTATAATCTATCATGGTCAATTTTAAATATCATTTGATGTTTTTTAAAGGAATTAATAGTACTATATTATAATTAAACATATCATATTTGATTTGGATCATCTTGTTGAAGTCTTGGTAAAATTTATTTCAAGTGTTAAATCAATTCACATATACAATGATAAACTAGTGAATATTGATGAAACATTTAGTTTTGTGGAAACATTAAATAAATTTACTTGAATCTTATATTTTTTTATGAGGGCCATGATTTGAGGAACAATATCTATTCATTGAAAACAATTTGAATCAAAAAACAATTTTTTTCTTTCATAATATGTATCTCAAAAACTATTTATCATGTGGCTATATGGGTTTTAATTTTTTTCAATTAGGTTTGGTCATATATATTCCAAAATAAATCAAGAATTTGTTATCATTGTGACCTCCAATATTTCTATATTTTTGTTTTGAACTGAAAAGGAATAAATAAAAAAAATGAGATCTCTTAAACAACATGTTTTATAAGAAAAAATCATGATTCCTAAAATCATTCACAACAACGAAATGTTTTTTTTTGAAAAAGGTAATTATTTATAACAAATATAACACAACATTATGTATTTATAAATTTTTCAAAGAAATAGATTATATTGAAAAGACCATTCTATTAATGTTAGTTCATATAAATATTTTAAATAAAAATGTAAATGGGTCTTGTGAAAACAATAATTCAACAATAAATCTATGAAATAGTTTTAAAAAACCACCTCACAGTTCAAATGTTTAAATAATTAAAAATTTTCTTGAAATAAGTTCATTTAAGGAAATATGATATGGTTCTCTTGTAAATTTCAATAAATTGGATAAAATAACATCATAGTTTATCATAATGCAAGACTAGTTTTATCATTTATAAGGAAAAATTATTATTCTATAATTATAAAATTCCATTTCTTCTCAGGGAATAAAGGGAAATAAATAAAATCTGAAAGGGGAATTTAGACCACCTCAAAAGAATTTTTTGGATATAATTCAAGATTAATTATTTTTAAATGATTTATTAATATTTTAAATGATATAATATCCTAAATAATTCAAAATAAATTTTATATATTGTTCTATGTAATTTTTATAAGTAATATTTTTAATTTTTTTATTAAATGTTTTTATATAATAAATTATTTTACCCATTACAAAAAGGATATGGGTATATTTTATCAGGGAATAAATAAAATTAAAAAAATTGTTATTTAAATTTTGTGCACTATTTATATAAAATTGGTTGTGAAACCTCTCATTGTTCCCTTAGTTAATACATTCTATATCAAACTTGTAATTGATTCAATCCATACTCCAATCACTATAAATGAGTGATGATACATAAAAGTAACATTATAAAACCAAAACATATCATTATAATAGGTGGGAAGATAAAAAACTGATTCCCCTTCATAGTTTTACTATAAACTCCAAAGGCCCTTTAACCAAATGTGTATCAATCGTCTGAAAACACAACCCTTCATGGAGTATCCCTTGTACTCAGAAAAGCAAAACACATAATCAATATTCTATACATGGTCGATAACTCCTAAAAACTACTCACCAACATGACCATAATGTTGTAAAGATTAGTTTATTTTATTATATTTTCTATTCATTTTCCTTAACATGTAATTTATTATTCCTATTAAATGAGATATTCCATGGAATTGAACACATTATGGTTCATAAATCCTATAAATATCGATCAAATTATATGCATGAATCATAATAAACACTCATAACACCCTTTTATTTAACTCAACTCATGTGAACCCGAGTTACATCAAATAAACCCCATGATAATATGCCTAATCAGATTATATTTCATTCTATGCATGCCATTCAAATTTCTCATTAAGGGAAATCTCTGCTTTTATTCCCACACAAACCAATAGTAATTCACATGTATAGACCATTTAATCGAGTATCCTTACAAATATGTCTTCTTCATCATGAAAATTATCTTCCTATAATTACATCAACTCAAGAATCCATGATATTAGACAAATCCTTTTTGATTATAATTTTTTTCACATATCAAAATATTATCACAATATAGAGTATTATCATCTATCTTATATATAAATAATCGTCATTTTACTCTTCTAACACTCTCAATTCATTCCATCCCATGTTTTTTCACATCATCACTATACTCCATTGCCCAATATAATAACTATAAATATCATGTTATTCGTAGTTTTTGAAGAAAATTTAATTTTCAAAATGTTATGTAACTAGAGGTATCTAAAGAAAATGGTCTCATCCCCTTGTTATAATCCATAATGGTGTATCCTCATAACTATACTACATAGTCAATGGTCTCCATTACATCTCATGTTTATATCACAATTACATCTATTTCCATAAATATGTATCATAGATTTCATCATGTTAAAATTAATTTACTAAAATTTCCATGAAGAAGTTATTTAATAAATCATTTAAGATGTTAGTTTTATTATTTAAATTAATTAATATCCTTTTCTAAATTTGGTTTTACAATAGAACATCGGAATTTGTAGGTTATCAAAACTAAATTAACACATATTATGCATGTACAAAAATTATCTCACCACCATATGCCAATGGTAAAACAATAATTTGAAATATTAAAAAACATACATTATAAAAAATAATATAGCTACAATAATGAAATGAAATAACCACAATCCAAATTTTATGGTAACATGGATTTCCCCCCATGGAGGAAATAATTGTTCACTATTAAAAATGTCATCCATCATTCCAAAACATGAAAATATATCTAAAAAATAAAATATATATATAATTATAACAACAATGTATTTTAACTATATACTAAATAATATGTGATGTTCCTAAAAGAAAAAGCAGACTCTTAACTGAGAAAAATTGAGGATCGGCCCAATATTTGGGAGAATACATTAGAAAGAATAGAGAGTATGATAAATAAATTAATGAGATCGATGAGAGTATTCAAAAATTATGTGATGATGTATCATTGTATATCTCATAAATAAAAAATAAAACTGGTGGATATGATTCAGAATGATATAGGATATATGTGTAAAATTAATGATATAAATAGATCATGAAACGGTATTTAAATACTATATATTTCCCTGACTGCATTAAGTATAGGAGAAAAATAGGAAAATTAAACCATCACATGAATGATGATTTAATTTATAGAGATACAAATTTCACTGGACCATGGTAATTAGATCACTACTAAAACATTCCAAAAAAAACCTCTCAATACATGTGAGAACTCAATGAATGTGAGTGAGATAATGATTTTTCTACTTTATCCCCTATGGGATATTTAATAACAACAATTCTCATTTAGAATACATACCAACTAGGAAAGATATCTCGAAATTCATCAAAACAAGGATTCTAGATAGTGTAAAAAAGACAATATGGGTTCCCTATAAGATTTTATATTTCCCTATAGACATTATTGACAATGATATTATTAAGGAAATTTAGATTTACTTGAATACTACTATTTTACTAGAGCTATTACCATTTCAGTGAACATTTCAAAAATGAATATGAATCACCTATGATCATTTAACCATTTTCATCCTATAATTCCCGGATATATATCTTGAATAATCCAAGAAAAATTTCACAATAAAGAATTGTGGATCTTTTACCATCTATGATTGTATAATAATAAAAATTAATTTTTCAATAAACTAGATCATTAAAGGAATAATTGATTTTTTATGGGATTATACATTACCTTAACATAAAAATTATCATGTTACAATATTATAAACTATTTGGAAATGTAAAATTACTATGATAATATAATGTGAAACATTATCATCAACATGATGTTCCATATTTTTTCACCATGTGGTTTTTTGATCAGTGATTTTAATTTTATTTAATTCCTTGGTTATTTAGCATTATTATCGGTAAGAGGTTCTACATATTCAATGGTATTAGGATGATTAAAAAATAAAATTCCCTTTTAGTAGAACATTGTTTTTATTTCTTAATAATCATTTAGCATATCTATACACCATTCCATCAATAATAGTCTAGTATATTCATTTAAAGGGTGATACATATCTCTTTAAAAGTCTAACTTATTTTATAAACATGACATTTTCTTTATTTAAAAATTCATTATTCCATCACAAAATCCAAATATCATTATAAAAAATATTAGAAGGGAACTGTATAAATTTTCAATCATTCTAAAATAACCATATACCTATAAAACAACATCTTCATGTAGCATGATCAATAAATTAAGGAATGAATTAGGTGACACTTGTGAGGTTTTCTTGTGGAATAAATAAAGTATCATAGATCCACATGAAATATTATAATTCACTAATGTAAAAATGTAACTAAAAAACAATTTTCTTTATTTCCAATAATAAGAGATGCCTCATTTCATTTGGTGGTAGATGAACCTCATTATTGGATTCCTCCCATTAATCCTTGTTCTCATACTCTCAGTTATCAAGGCTCTCAAGAGTGACATCTGGGATATTATTAATATGATAAATAGATTCATTTATGTGTCTCATTAGGAATTTATATGTCACTGGGAAATCAAATGATGACTTCATAATTTAATCTATGATGGGGGAATTGGACTGAAGAAAATAAACCTTTAGAAACATTACATTTAGACCAAAATGATATGACACTTCATCCACTGTTTGGCCAAAGTATACCATAACTAAGTATAATAAAGGGATATATTCCATTCAACATTCGATATCAATTCCTTATACTCAATGGCATAAACTACTTGATTATATTTATCCCTTATTTGATCTTTTCTTATGGATCAATAATGAAGGAAAATTGTCATATTGGATGGATAAATGTTTGGAAAACTGACTAAACATCCCCTTCTTCCGAGTAGGAGAGAGAATCTTCATAGTGCCTAAGAAGATTCCCATTTCCACTCAATATGTTCTCAATGATGATCATAAGGTTGACATTAAAATTACTCATATGGATAATAAAACATATCATTTCATTATTTCCCTGACATAATCTATATCCATCAATAATAAAATCTTCAATAAACATATCCATGCAGATGTGAGGGTGAAGGTTTATAAAGAGGAATATGATGATAAGATGTTGAAGTATTACAACCTCATAAGGATTGATTCATGATAAGTTGTGCGAAAAATACCCACCTAATGATATATCCAACAGACATAGGGGGTGTATATCTGTCTTCTCTTTGTCTTTATTATTTTAATTCAAATATAGAAACTGAGGATCATTTTATATTTTTTTATGGGGAAAAAATAATTTAAAAATACCTATATGACCTATTTCACATCCCCCAGAATCATGGATTGTTCTATATTTCATTTCAGCACTAAATTTTGGTGTGGTTTCATCCACATGTGGGGGAATAGCTTATGAAATCTCTATTGAAGTGGGTTACTCATACATTTGGTCAATTCACAATGAATCACGCCACATGAATAGGTGTATATATAAGAATGAACGTAAAAATAAATTTTATTTTAGTTACTATTAATATTGATTATCTGGAATAGGTGGATTTTATTTTTTTCCATGTTACAGGTTTGATATTTTTACCTCTAAAAAGTGTACATTAATGTTTTTAGCAGGGTTTACGTGCATAAGATTTAATGGAACAATCCTATACTGGGCTTCAAATTGAATTCGGATGATGATGAGTCAATTAGAATTATATATGGTTTTTTTATTATACATAACACATGTGGAGAGGTTATACTCACTAATAACAACCTATATTGCATCAAATACCCATTAAGGATTTAATATACTTCACTTCACAGTATCCATATCATTTGAATCAATTATTTCATCCATTTATCGATTATTGAATCTGATTTAATGTTAGTTATAATTTTTATAAAATAATGTTATTGGGTTCATTAGACTTTAACATAAATAATTTATTAAAAACCCAAATTTCTATGGGGGAGGATTTGATTCAACATAGTTGGTGTGAGGGGAATAGAGTATTTCTCTACCTGGTGTATCAATGATATATCACACATTACCAAAAACTCATTTATTCTCATGGAACCCCTTAAATCTAGGTATATTTCTCTTAAGGATGGCCATGATCATCATCCTTTTAAGCCCCACTAAAAATAATTTTCAATAGATTAACCTTAATAAAAAGTCTATTTCAGTCCCTCATCATAACCACAAAGACCAAATGTATATAACAGTAAAAACAAGGCTATAAAACCACATCTGAATATCCCCAATCAAAAAATTATTTTTCCATAATCCAAGTAACCAAAAAACCATAGAAGCACATTACCAAAAACTATAGACTATTAAATAGTGGTGAGGGATAGATAATATACATCCGAGAGAATATAACCTTGATATCATAACTATATTATAAAAAATAGAAACCAAAAAATTATAACAACTAAAATTAATTATTGAATAGCTATGGAAGGACAATCGTAATAAGTAACATCAAAGCCCTATATATCATTTGAAACGACAGTATAATCCCTTTATTAATGATTGGATATCATTAAATAGTATTTATGAGGTTTATATAATAATTTAATTAGTTTCACTAATCATTCATTTACATAATTCATGAATGAAACCAAATAGTTAATGAGGAGGCTTTGATTCAACAAAATTGGTGAGATAGGAATATTATAGTATAATTCCTAGTTTAAAATGGAGATTTTTTTCATGACTATAAAAAGATATTATTCTCATTTAAACCCTTACATGTAGGTCTATTTTTATTGACTATTCCCATGTTATTCATCATTTTAAATGACACTAAAATATATTTTCACCAGTTTCCATTCAATAAATTTTTTATTTTTGTCTCTCAGTCTTTCTACCGACCTAAAATATATAAAAAATATAACCAAGAATTAATAATCATTTTTTAACATCCTCAGTAAAAAAAATATATATTTCCTTATTCCTTGTTGCTAAAAAACCATAGGGGAACCTTTCCATACCCTACAGACTACTAAATATTATAGAGGGATATATTATATTCCATGGAGAAAATATAACATTGATATCATAACTATATATTAAAAAAATATAAACCCAAAAGATGATTAAAAAATTCATGATTGAATAAAAGTGGAAATAAATCCATAATCAGTAACATTGAAACCCATATATATCAAATGAACTCATGAAATTCCATAGATTATATAGAATAAATAAAAATGATATTTTGAAGTGCCGATAAAATAGATTTCACATGAAAAAAATTGCTAACAAATGGATCTCAAACATGCTTGGGTACGCTCTAAACATCCTATTGGAGCTCCATAATTATAACCCCTCTCTAAAGGACCATATTAATTATTGAATGGAAAACACCAAGTATACTGGTGCCCCGAGGTGTCAAGGTAGTGTCTGAGTACAATAATTAGTAGGTTATAGCCTATGAGCCACTAATATTATATGATACACATATATATATTCACTTATACTTTGAAATAAATTTTATAATGATCACATCTATGACATGGGTATAAGCATATGATCCCCATGATGCCACCTTATTTGTTAATATTACTTACTTTGGACATTACTAGAAAATGAGAGGGACATCCCAAGATCATGAGAGTGAAAATATACTCAAGTATATGATAGGACAACCTTAATATATGAAGGTTCACTATACCCATGAAAAAATTTGAACACATACCAATGGAAGTGTGTAACACATTCTATCTTACTATTATTTATGAGATAAAAAATGATCCACCTATTAAATAACATGCTTCTAATGATAGATTATTAGAGCTACCAAACCTATATAATGGGTTTTTAGATCATTGGTTGGAATAATTTCAAAACATAGAAATAATTATGATAATAATTTATTAATAGAATTTCATAATCAAGAAACAATCCATCAAAATTATATGTTCGTAGAATAACTAAAATAAAAGATACATTATTGAATCATAGGATGAAAAATTCATCCAAAATGAAATTAATCTCGTAATTAGAAGTTGATAGTGCCTCACAAACCCTAGAATCATATTCATATACATGGGTATTGTAAATATCCAATACTCTAATTATAATATAAATAATAGATCATACATACCAATTTTATACTTCATATGATCAGTGTATCATCTTAATAGAATTATAGGTAAATTATATAACATTGATTATATAACCTCATTCAATTATTTTATCCCATAGATACTAACCCATTATATATAACATATCATGTATTAGAATATATTAAAATCCCAACCAAATATGCATATTTACCATTACATCACATTTCATATTATCCTGATATACTTTTTTAAATAAAAGTAATCCCAAGAAAAATAAATAGATATTAGTGATAATCCCATATAGTACACAACCCTTATTCGATGAAGAATAATTCTAATTTATAGTGGTTATAGAATACACCAATTACCTAATTATCAAATACATTCAATAACCATATTATTTTATCACTCATTGTCATATAAACCCACCCAATATTTGTACCATTAAACAATGATCATATTAAAGGTCACTCTCATGTGGTGAATTATCCTATAAGAACCATCTCTAGCTTCACTATATAGGAACCCTCAATGAAAACATCTAATGATTTTTATAAAAAACTAGCCTAACATTGGTAGAATTCAACATTTGATCTATCATAGAATCTCATGATTACCCAATTCAAATTCATCAACAAAACCTATTTTTGAATATATTTCATACAAAATAATCAAGAAAACATAGCCCATTTTTTATCCCCAATCATGGTGGGACACAATATATCCTCAGATGAGACCAATCTAGGTTACTTGGGTCATTACTCAAATAATTAAACCCTTTTTTGGTTCTTTATCAATTTCATAAAAGGGTTAAAACATAACAATGTTATATGGATACTATAAAATTCACTAGAATGCATTTGGAATCATTTCTATAGTATTGAAATGTATCACCAATCCATTATCATATATATGAAGTATCCTATTTTTAATTTTTATATATAAATTCCACAAATTACTCTTGATATAACATGACGTTGACTGATATTGAATAAAAGTGTTACCCTTAGAGCCCATTTCCAAGAGGCCACAGTGGCCAATAATGAGGGTGAAAAACAAACAAATGGGATGTTTTTTTCCTTTTCATTCCATTAAACATAAATTATTAATGAATTTTGATCACCAAATATAATTTTGTTGTTTATCCTACTAAATTTCATAGGTTCATAACAAGATTATTAATCATTGGGTAGGAGGGATTAGTTTTAGTAAGTGTTACATAGGTTTTTCTTTGGGGGTAAGAATATGGTTTGGGGGAGTTAATGGGCATAAAATTGTTGCTGATTGTATAACATATAGAATCAATGAGGCTAGTGTTTCTAATTAGTTTTATTATTTGGTTTTGTTTGGTTATTAATTTTCCCCTTACTTCAATACTTATCCGGACATGTTTTTCAGTTGAATTGGATTGTCTTTTTAGGTGGAATGTTTTCCATTTCTCATCCCCTATACTCTATTAGTTTCTATTATGAGTCGATAAATAGAGGGGTGTTCTTTTATTTTTTCCCTATTTTATAGTGGATTGCGGTGGTCCTCCACTATGTGAGTTGTCCCATTTCTTGATCTCATAGGTGGGGTATTTTAGGGTATTAATCCCTCTATGTTGATGGATAATATTGAATGGGTATAAGAGAATATATTCATTAAATTAGGTCGGTGTGATAGGTGATCTGATGGAACATGATAATTATGGATGAATCTCCTTCTCTAGTGAAGTTCTATTTTTTATCCTTTTATTCTTCTCCTAGTTTCTTTTTTTGATATTGTAATAATATACTTCTAGTATCTATGATATATCATTATATATGTAGTGATGAAATTGTATTTTGAAATAATGATTGATTCTCATGAATTCTTTGAAGATGGGTTTTATATTCCAAATATCTGGTGGTGGTTCATAGATCATAAGGATTTGAATGTGATCTCCCATGTTCTATACAGGGTGTCAAATTATGCCCCCTTGTATATTGATTGATTTTTGGTCCCCATTAGTAAATCTATTTTATGGGTCACTAAGGTATCTCTTAGATATAAATGTAATAAGAAGAAATATAAAATTCAATATTGTAATATATTTCACCTTCCTTAAATGGTTTTTTGGGAATTTTTATGGTTATTTGTGTATTAGTGGCCACTATATGGAGTTTTGGGTTCAACGGTTGGTCTGTTGGGGTTCCAATTGACCATTTAAATAAAAAATTTATATCAATAAAAATTTATTTGATAGGTCACCAAATGTATTCCGAAAATAGAAAACACAAACAATAATTATTGGATGAATACTAGCAAACTCCCTCACTAGAGCTAGTAATTTCAATCCCAATAATATGTATCTTTCTAAAAATATTAAAAATATATATAGAAAATACATGTGATAATTCAATTGTATTTTGTAGGATTCTCCCCAAAACATTTCTACCACATACACATATAACATATTTCCATAGAATATATAATTTATGGACATAAAAACTTGTCCTCTTCCAAGATGCATATACATTGTTCACCCACTTCGAAACCGAATCACTATATATTGTGAACATAGGATATGAAAACCTATATATCATAATCATAGGAGATAATAGCCTATGAATTTTCAAGAATAAAGAGAATGGATGGAGGGAATATCTTCATATGTGTTAGTGAAATCATGGATATTGAAAAAACCCCATCGAACAAAAAACCCCATACATGTTTAGGCCACATTAAATGACATGGGTGGTGGTGTATAATATTAAAAACACTATTGGTTTATTTCACTAAATGGGTTATTTTGGATACTTATTTTTATAAATCACAATACACATTGGTTTTTATTTGTTTCTTACATAGAGATTTCTTAGATTTCTAACTGGATGTATCGTTCTAAATTAAAGTCCTATATAGTTAATTATTTACCCAAATTATTATGATAATTATACATTATATATCATTAATAAATAAATTGAACATCCTAAAAATGAAGAAGTTTCCATGGATGGTATAAACTAGTTTGAGTGATAACTAGCATCTTAATAATCCTATATGGGTTTACAATGAAAATCCACAAATAGATGGATGATAATCACGTATTAGAAGATGATTAAGGATAATATAATATATTATTTAGACCTATATCATTAAATGTGATTATATGTGTTTTTTATTTTCATGGTGAGCATATTTATTTCATTTTTTAGAGGATACATCAAAAATAACTAATTTTTTTGTAATTTCTTTTATTTGACTAAACAAGCCATTTGTAAAACAAATTAGTACATTTGGTTTTCTACTCAATGAAGATAAAGGTTAATAACATGGTGGTTCTAATATTTTATATTGTCGAACCCTAATTTGGAAACCTGTTACTTTATAATTGGGGTGTTTATTGTCTTTCTTCATTGCTTCAATAAAAAAGTTTATTGGGCACATGATCCATTATATATATTCTTTAATAATTTTTTGTAAGTGTTTGTATATTTTATTTCCAAACACAAAAACATTTTAAAATTGTTCTCTCTACTTATATATAATTTTTTTCATATTTATTATTATAATTATATTTTTTTAACCTTTTAAATTGTCATTAATTTTGTACTGCCCACATTATTTAAAATTCATAATGTTTAGAATAGAACATAAATAGTTAATCTAAACTATTATTTTCTTACAAACATAATTATTTTATAAGATTGTAGAATATTCACAACACACAGCCATTAATAATAGTACATTGCAACAAAAATACTACAATTAATATATAACAGAATTCATTCTCAAACTACGGTTTTACTACCTAACCCAATGATACCATAACTAAAATATACACATCAACACATCTGCATCGATGCCACCTCTAACCACAACCTAATCCAACTCCATCACCACCACACAACAACCAAACAAATTGGACATAGTTTCTTATGAAACAATATTCCTCCCATTTGACATCTATCACTTATATATTAATTAGTAATTTCCACAAAAAATTTATTACCTACCAACCATATTAAAGTCAATATAACACATATACTTCCAAACAGTAACATTATATATAATAATTTTCTCTTTAATTTAACACATATAATTTATCCACCAATTCATTCATCATACCTGACAAAAAATTGAAACATTAAATTATATTCGACTTTCCATTAGTCATTTATTAATACATACTAACGTTTTTCAACGTCATTTATATTATCATAGCCTTTACATATTACTAAATTAATTTATTCTATCCACATTCAATATTGTTATGAAAATATGACACAACGGAACATTAAAACATCTACAACAATGATCAAAAACCACAGTACCCATGCCAACAACCATAATATCAATTCATCCCCTTTCACAAAAACATCTACTATATCCGACATCACTATCATTTAGATATCCCAACAATAAAAAAATTTCATTATTCCATAAAAAACTATAGTAAACTAAAATACTAAATTCACACAAACCATAACAAGAATAAAGACAAAAATTATAGGAGAAAACAACAATCAATATAACCACATATTTATGCATCAATACATAATGAGAAAATCATGTATAATCATTATTAAGAACTAAATTCCAGATTTACATGCCTCCCTTTCCATTACTGTGTAAAATTAGCTATCCAATTATGAATATGATAAATAATGACAAATTAAAAAATAAAAAATGATCATAACGCCATATTTATAAATCTGAAAAAAATAATAAAAAAACAAATAAATCATCAAACATATGAAATTCACATCTCTCATTTTTATTTTATTATTTTATCTCATTATGTCAATTTAATTATCACTAAATGGTTTCTAATCGAAAAACATGATTGAAAATATAAAATTTAACAAAAGATCGAGAGAATAGAGATTTTTAAGCCTTTACCTCATAAAATCATCAAAAATAATTATTTTAGGATTAGAATAAAATGATGAATGATCACAAGCATTATCTTAAAACGAATTCATAACAACATAGGAAATAAAAATATCCACCTAAACCTTCAAAACATGCTAGAAAATATATATTTATTTCTTATTCCATGACCTATTGAAAAATAAGAACACATAAAAAATATAAAATAAGATAAGAGAATGCAATATGGATATAAGGAATTAATCACAACATTTGAATAAATGAAATTCAATAAGATGTAATAAAATAGAAAAAAATAAGGTAAAGGATGCATAAGATTTGGGGTAATACAAAGAAAACTGAATGGATTTGATATGAAACAGAAAAAATATATATTAAAATTTTTAAAACAAAAAATTCATAGTGTGGCATAAGGAATCACAATTAAATTTTGTTTATTCCTAAGAATGACATTCTGATTTCAACAAATATCAGGATATAAAATAAATACAAGAAAATATGATCATGGAGAAACAGAGAAAATTATTTCATTTTTCTTGAATACCAATATATAATGGTGTAATCCATTAACTTATTCACATGAATATGATACATCCAACATTATATCAATATACAATATAAATTTTAGGACAAAATGTACAAAATAGAGAAACACTACAATTTTACAACCAGAGTGTTTAGGATGAAATTTAAATCACCATATTCCAATCCCAGTGAAAAGAATGCATTAACTAGAACCCATATAGGTAGTGAAGAACCAAAATATATTCTCTTTTACTTTACGACAGAAATCCACATTTCTAGGTGTAAAAATACAAATCATGGAACAAAAAAGATAGGACAAACCATTCTCTCTAACAAATAAATCATAGGAAAACACAGTAGGCCATGTTGTGACTCATTATCTCATTTGTAATATCTAGTAAATTCTTTCCCCCACTGCCACTATTCACATATATGCGCATCCTTAATAACTCCAAACCCCCAAACCAAAAAAGTAGAGTTCTTAAAAAAAATGAGACCCTCTATATTAGATATGTATTTAATATTTCTCATCTTGGAGATAGAAATAAAAATCTATAATGAAAATAATATAACCAAAAACCAAACACCCTTTGATATACCCCACAGAAAAGAGTATTTTCCCCACCTAAAGAAACAACACAACATAATAATGTAAATACTATCAATTTTATTGATATTAAATGATCCCAACATCTCAATAAGAAAATAAAATAAAAAATTATGGATACTTATTAAAAATAAGTGATTCATATTCTAATATACACTCCCTTCATACATTGTTCTTCTATATGACATGAAATATAGAAACAAGACACAAACACTATTGATACCCACACATTTTAACATATTATTACCTGATTTTATGTATAATTATCACCCAAATACAAACAATCGATCAAAATATTTATGGGATAACCTAGGATATATATAGAAAAAAAAGATGAGATAAAATTTCAATAAGGGAGTAAACATGGGAATAAAGCATAGAACATGAGTTAGAATGCCTAAAATTATAGAATAAAATTAATATATCATTAATAAAAATAGGGAATTATGACATATAGAACATGGAATTTTATGATCATGGAAACATAGGAATGTGAAAGAAACATATATCTTGAAATAAACATGAGTCAAGGATAACTACCAAGACTATATCACATGGTGGACAATGTACCATAAAAAACTAGCTATAATACCTATCGCAACATAATGTCTCATGAGACTAAAATATTTCCAAATTCATTGGTGAAATATATGGAAACACCTGTTAATGTATTCTCATTCATATGTGTTCCATGTAAATAATAAAAAATATAGAATAATCAAAAGGGTTATCCATGGAATGAAATTGGTTCGGTAATATTTTCATGATGCATAACCATAGGGCATATAACAATTTTTTCTATTAAATATGGGGTTAGGTCAGACATTAATACTAATACAGAAAATACAAGATAAAATAAAATTATTTTCTTATTGACATAAAAATATTGAAATTAGTGGTTAGAAATGTTCTACTTAAGTTTGATTTTAGGGAAAGACAATGGAGTATTTAATGGGGAAAGGGAAAACATGTTTTCAAAAAACCAAAAATGTACTAAAATTTTCATTCACTATAAAATGAATTTTCTTAACAAAGTATTGGTAGCTTAAAATAGTTTATTAGGTGATGTTGAAAATGGTATGTAAAGATAGATGTTTCCCAAAAATTGGGTTTTCATATCATTGAGAATTGAGAAGGAACCATATAAATCACATACTTCCCTATCATGGAGTATTGAATTGAGATATGTAAATTTGTGTGGTATATTTAAACAGAACATAATAAAATTATAAAATATAATGTGGGAGTTATATTGATGAAAAGTGAGAGAAAATTCTTCCTAAATATAATATGGTGGTCATAGAGATTCTTTTCCACATACTTCCATTTAGTGTTTCATACATTAACCTCATGTATAATGGTTTTATTTTTTAACTAGTCTATTTTATAACTATATTAAATATTTTTAATAAATATTATGACACTTTTATAGTATTATACTACCCATTTATTAATAATATTTTATAATTTTTATTGTTTCATGTGTGTTTATTTCTTGGTTTATGGGTTAACTCATTTGTATATAATTATGGATTTTATTTTCAAACGCATATAGAACTCTACATGTTGAATAAAATTATATTATTTAACAATTAGGATTACTAATTTTATTAGTATCACTTCAGTTTCTAGAATGAGGATGATTCATTTGATAAAATGTTAATGATAAATGATTTATTAAATTACGTAGTTTTTTCGACCATCATGAACAGCTATCAATTTTTTAATATTATTTATACATATTTTCTCCACAACATTAAAAGAGTTTTAAAACAAAAATAAAAAACTGATTTATCCATCATAACACTTTTATGATCATTCATGAAGGCTGTAATAGAAAACAAACAATATTGTTATTCATGGAGGTGATAAAATGACATAAATTGACAATGGATTCAATTATTTAAACATGAATAGGTAATAAAAGGTATGGATATAATATATCACATTAGATATGTAACTCTCTAGTACATACTGTATTCTATAGTTATCATGCCTTTATGGAAGAAGGAGGCGAGAATAAAATATAAAAAGAAAAGAAATTAATGGATGTGATTTGAGAATGTTTCCTCTTGAATATCACCTCCTTAAAGGACATCTTGAGGACCATGGATTTTATATTTTGGTGAAACTATTAGAAAATTGGCAGAGGATCCATTAGAGGATAAGGGTTTTATAAATTTTAGTTGCTTCGAATCTTGTGATCCAAAATTGGGTAGTGTAGGGTGGTATTTATACTCGAGGAGTGGGTTTATGTTATTAAATATTGAATATTTTATAATTAATGCAAACATAATTGAGGTGGAATTTATTCACATAGATTTACATGATATTTAATGTTGTAAAATATGGTTAAGATCAATAATTACCTCAAAATCCAATTTAATGATGTTGTTTTAAGTTATTTTTGGCCATTATCTTTCAATATTAACCTTTTTCATTATTTTTCCTATACTAGGATAAATAATTTTTTCAATGGTATTTATTATTTATAAAAAATGAAATTAAAATTAAAACATTATTAGGAAACTATGATTAGGAATATTCATTAAATTTTACAAAATTAAATTCATAGAATTGGAAAATTAGATATTAAATTTATCTCAAATACACCATAATAAAATAGAGTTTTACCCAGAAAAAGTAAAAACATTTTACTTTTTTTATATCCATGTTCGTTGGAATTTTTTTAAAAATAATAAAAAATGGATTTATTGAGGTATAATTGAACTAATTAAAATTTACCAATTTTCAAAAAATGATCGTATAAATTATTTATTTGAAAAGTATTTATTCAATGAATATGCAGTAATTTTAAAATTTCATTAAAATAAAAGTTAGATGAAAAATACTAAAATTTCTCCCTATAATAATTTTTGATAAATCACTTTAATAAAATAAAGATAATTTTTAAAATAAAAATTTATATTTTTAAAATTCAGTTCTAAAATATGAGTTCGATTAAAATGTGGAAAACAATCATTTTAGATAAATATAGATTTTATGACCAAAATTGGATTTATTATTTTCTGAAGCCTATCAAAAATAGTATACGGATTAAAAAAATTACTCAACATATAAAAAAATCAATTTCTTTAATATCATCCAATAATAGTGATTAATTTTATTTAGTATTATAAAATTACATTGATGGAATAAACATATTTTTTTTATAAAAAAAACATCTATTATCTTTAATTTGGGTTTTTTATTTCTTATTAATTAGAAATATATTAATTTATTTTGTAGGCATTGGTATACAATCTTCTAATAATTTACTTAATCTCATTAATTCCCTCAATTCTGGTGGCTAGGTTGTAATTCTTATGTTAAAATAATAAAATATTCATGTTTTCTTATGCTTAATGTTATTTATAAATAAATACATCAAAGAGATTAAATTTAGTAAAAAAATTAAAACCACAAAATATTTGGGTTATACATTCTTCGACCCTTATAATTAAATTCATCCTCAAAATTTATTAATCATTTATGAATTTATGAGGATAACTCTTTCTCATCACTTCATCAGGTTCCCACATGGTTTCCTAATTTTGTTTGTTTTCCCACAAAACACAGACAAGTTGAGAGGTCTTGTTTCGTCGAACATAATCTATTTAAACTAGAATATCTAGTTTTTTTGTTATAATAATGGTCCTCATCCATTGGTATAACCTATGATTTTAATACATGTGATGGATCTGGTATGTACTACCTTTAGGGGATACATAGAACACATCATGAACTTGAGAGAGATTCGGTTGAAGAGAAAATTAATACACTACCATCCTAATACAATCTAGAATTTTAGAAAAAAAATTATCCTCTCAAATTTGAAATTTTACTGGAAAATAAAATATGTATGTTTGAAAATTTTCTATTTTGGGAAACCCAAATTATAAAACGAGTCATTCAAAACATTTCTATAAAAAGATGGTTAAATATCAACACATAACTAGGGCTCTTATTAGGAGAACATCAGTGGAAGTTAAAAACATGGACATTGAATATAATTCAAAATATAAAGTAATGAAGGATAATGATAGAAAAAATGGTAATTATAAGGTTAATTACCCCATAACCATAGACAAAATTGGTTTGAAAATGATCCTTGATATCCTAAAAGATGATGATAAATGCATAACATTTTATTTCAAATCCATCTTAGAATATATAATAACATTATTTCTACTCATAATTAGTGTATAACACTTTTATTATGGATTGATCAATTTTGAAATCATCAATTTCTATGTGGAATTCCAATTTTGTAGAATTTTTGGATCCTAGGGCCCATAATGAGATGACAAGTCATTCCTTCTATCATTAGTTATCATAAAAACAAGATTGTGAGAATAAGTTATCCAATATACATAATTTTTCATATGGTAATGTAATTCATTAATCTTTAAAACATCATTAAATGATCAACATAAAAATATCATAAAAGGTAACCCATATAAACCATCAAAAATATAAAAAACCAAAACATTTCAATGAAATTAAAAAAAATTCATAATCAAATTATCAATAATCTACCAAAAACAGGATGTAGATCTCAATTTCCATGAAAAAATCATGGGAAGATAGTTATCATGTATTATTTTGATACATGTCAGTAATGAAAATTATAATAAAATGTTAGTGAAAACAATTCATACATTTAGGGATTAATGCATTCCTCGTACCATAAGTTCAAAAAGTTCTATAAATTCAATACATAAACCAAATTTTACTAATATTAATATTAATTTCCAATTTCATAAATATTATCCCATTTATTTAATCCCAATGAATCATATATTTATCAAATTATTAACCAAACACAATGCACATATTAAGGGTAAATGTTACCATAATAATATGTTATCTAAAAATATAACATTACCATAAAATCAATTTTATAGTCTATAAAAATAAATCATAATATTCATTAAAATCCACAATGAAAACCTAAAATTATATATTTCATGATTTGTATAACATTATCTTTGAATTAAGGTACATAAAGAGTTCACTAATCCCACTTCATTTTGAAATAATTAACTAATATTCTTCATCATATTTCATAGTACATGTTTCCTTGAACATGAAATTTATAGTCTCAATATAACCATTATAGATACATCATTATACATTTTATCACATAATATCCCCTATAGAAAATTATTATCATAATTCTTATACCTTAATCATTTAATGTATTCATCAGTTGATAATTACTTAGTGAGACTTATATTTATATGAATAGCATTAACTAAATTCTTTATTTTTAAGATCCACTTCATCAGTAGTGATAGAAAATGATCCTTTTTTAATGCCTTTGAGGTTTTTAAAAAATATTCCCCCCGACATACCTTTCCATAAGGAGATGGATCACATATTTCATGTGTTCCTTAGAGTTTAATAAGTGTATAATAAACATAGTGTCCATCAGAACCTTCTCTTACACTTCCACAATAGTGGGTTTGTTCAATCCAAAATAACATTTATTATCTTGGTTCCCCCCATTAATATACTTAATTAGCCTTCTGGTTTACCTTATAAATTTTCCACGACTCTTCTACCTACACTTTTTATAGGTGGGATGTTGTGTTTTCTTTCATCAATGAAATTTTTGTATTAATATTCTTAAAGATAATTTCATCTTATATTTCTTTTAACCAACACCATGAGACCACAATGAATCACCAATATCACTCCATAAATTTAGGGGTAAACTAGAGTTATTTTCCTAATAATAATCTTCCCATATTTCTAATGATTTTCATATATTTTTTTTCAAACAACTCAAGAATATTCCCACCATATATTCAATGTTGATGAGAAATCAATACGAATTCCATGAAATCCTTATGATGCTTTCCCTATATTCCCTGATAGACACAATTTTTTTTTGATTTAGGCTGAGGAACACCTCCCCGATCATAATATGGAGAGTTTCGGGTAAATATTTATTGGAAAATATATTTTTAAATTCTTCCCATTACATAGAATATATTTTATCGTTAGACTTAATGTTTTTAATAGTTTCCACCATTGATCAGCATCCCCTTAAAAATGATTGGCCACCAACAAAACATCCCCTTCTTCTATGCATTGGAAGATATATAATAACATATAAATGGATTAATCCATTTTAACTTGATGAGGGGACTAGAAGATACACTATATTAATTATTATTTTTTTCATAAAGGATTCCACCAAAACTTTATCATTATTATAAGAATAAAGGAATTACAGATGATTCAAGTTATTATCCATAACTAGAGTCATTTTAAGAGAGTATTTTCATGATTTTCTTAGCTCATGTTCCCATCAGATATTCCATATCAATAGTATAATCATCACATTAACTATAATATCGGTTCATGAAATAGTTCTTCCAATTTCTAGATATTAACGTCGAACAGAAAATTAAATATGGGGCTTTAATACTTATATAACAATCGTATAAGAAGAAAAAATTTCAAATATAAGGATAGTATTATATAATTAAATGTATATCCTAAAATTAGATTTCCTAATACTAAATATAGGAAATACATAATGATGAAACATTACAGAGGGTTATTAGTAATTTTTTCAAATCAAAATCACCAAAAATAAATTGAATGTTCTTTGATAACAAATATTGTGACTCCCAACATTTTCAAAAATTATTAAATGATTTTAAGAAGTATCCCCAAAATAAATACATGGATCCTAATGTCTATTATATTTTAGAGGCATATTATATAATTAAAAAACATGATACTAGATTAAAATATATATTTATTAATCATCTATAAAATGTTCTTAACTTCCTTTCATCTCAAACACATACACATGATAACCTAAAGGGATATAAAAAAATATTTTATTGGATAAAATTCCCAATAAGAGAATAAACATGGGAATAAACCACATTACATGAGTTAGAATGGGTAAAATGTTATCCTAAAAGGAATTTATCATGAATAAACATAAGAAATACTGGTATGTAGAAAAATTTAATCTTATGATAATGGAAATAATGTAATGTGGCAACAACATATATTATGACATAGACAGGAGTCAAGGATAACTGCCAAGACTATATAAAATGGTATACAATGTCCCATAAAGGAATGAGTTCTACTCTCTACCTCGACATGACATATCATGAGATAGAAACATAATCCAATATATTAGAACAATATCTAGGGGAATCTATTACAACATTCCATCCATAATTGTTCCACATAATGAATCATGTATAAGGATTAATCATAAGGGTTACCCATGGAATGAAATGGGTATGGTAATTTTTTTTGAAGCATAACCATAGTGAATATAAAAATAGTATCCATGAAACTTGAGGTTAAATTAGTCATGGAAATTCATAATTTAAATAAAACAAGAAACATAATTATTTCAAATTGAATTGAAAACATGATAAGAATTATTATAAATGAACCACTTATGTGTGCTTTTAGAAAAAGTAAAATGTTATTAATTTGTTTTAGAACGATATTGAAATTATAATATCATATATGATACTTTTATAACATATTTAAACCCATTTTTAATAAAATTTCTTAGTTTTCATTGTTTTGGTGTGTTTGTTTCATGGTTTCTAGGTCAATTCAATTATATATAATTATGTATTTTCTTGTAAAATAGAAGTAAAACTATATAAGTTGAATGAAATTATTTTTATTAACATCAAAAGTATTGATGGTTACATATATAATTAATGTCTCCAACATTATGATGAATTATGGGATAAAATTTTAATTACAAATAAATAGTTAATTTTTGTAGTTTTTTCAACAATCATGTTGTTGAATCATTTTAAAAAATATTTTTCCTATATATTAGTTCTAGAACATGAAATAAGTTATAGTATCCAAATTTCAATATTATTTATATAAGGCCCCATCCTTAAACCTTACTTAATAGTGAGTTATAACAAGATTACACATTGATGATCTTTTCAGGTTTAGAGATTTAGAGAATTAGATCATAAATCAGGCATTACATTCCACATTTAAACAAAGTGGTTACATAAAATATAGTATTCATTTTTCCCATCAACGGAAACATATTTAAAATAAAACATGTATTATTTCTTGACACTTCCTTGACACTATCATCATATCATGTACTTTTCCCTTGACCTGTGAAAAACATTTCAAAAAAACATGGGATGAGCATAAAAATCTCAGTAAGGGATATAGAAGTACGAAATAAAAACAGTATTCCATAAATGAAATCATACTTTATTCATGAAACATAATCATTTTAACAAACCTCATCAAATCATGAATAAATCATAGAAATCCTAAGACATAAAGCTAACTTGAGGCATTCATAACATTCTTACGTAGGGAGTAACCCTCATGGTTACGTTTGGAATACCCATCACAGTATATTCCCTAAATCACTTCGAAGAAACCTTAACTTTTACCCCATTCACATTACCCAATGCATTAGAGAGCTATATCAGGCTCACCTACCCTTATTTTATCATGGAACCACCCATCTTCATAACAATTCCCAAGAACTATAACATAATCGTATCACATAAAACATGCATAAATGAAACATAACATTTCCACATTTCAATCACAAAATATAAATACAACACATTGATATAAAGAAATATTATGAAAACCATTTTCAATACCAAAATAAATTAAAAGTAAAACATGGTTTTTATTTTTCATTTTAAAAAAAAGTTATGGCTTGTAGAGGAAGCTGAAACTCAAATAATGATCACGACGGCGGAGAAGTCGTTGTCACCGCATACGTATGACCAAAAAAACATTCCGTTTGTCATTTAGTAAAATTCTTCGTATAAAAAAATATTCCTTTTGAATAGACCTAAAAGTAAAAGGGGTTTATACACCGTATAAAAGAATGTTGTGTATAAAACAAAATATGCCTCAATGAAAGGAGATTGAGATGATGTCCCTTACCTCGGGTCCGACTTGACTTCATCGTTGTTTAACCTCTTTATAATAAACATGAGTTAATTTATACTTTCTTAAGAACCTTTTTAAAGTTCAATATTCTTTTTATATCAATTATTACCATGTCATTAACACTGTGTAATTATTTAAGGTAATAATGGTCATTTTGGTAATCATTTGTACTTGAGTCAAAAATAATCTTCTTGTAATTAAAAGTTGTTCATGTGGTAAGATATCCATTATATACAGAATTATATTAATGATCTAGATATCATATATATCATATATATACATTATATACATGCATTTATAATATTACATAACATTTAGAGGTATGAAATGAAATGCACTGTTCATTGAGACGGTAATCCGTACTTACGCATGAACTCTACTTCCATTTATATTTCCTTTTTAATGGAATGGAATCATAATTATATAAAGTTATATTATAATTCCATTATAATATCATTAACTCCATCCTTTATACATCCCACATATGGCATTAACGAATCAAATCACTTTGATGGGGTGGTAGTCCGCACTTCCTAAAATGAAGATATTGCGTTTACCAATATTGGAAACCATAAAGGTACGCCATAAATGAAAAATATAGTAGGTTAAGGAAAACATAAACATATTATATATCATATATAAATATAGTGACATCTTAATGGAAACCATGAAAGGTGTTATAAGAATATTGAACAATCATCCTTTCGTGAGACAAAAATTCTCCATCCACAGAAACATTATGTTCTTTAACCATTAAACGAGGGTGTGTATAAGTGTATCTCGAATCATTCTAATAAAAAAATACTTTTATATTTAAGATATAGGTTTTGTTACAAAATAAAGAAATAAAAAGAGTTTAGGGGGTTGGAGAAGCAAAATAAAACAAAAAAACACAAGTGAAGACATTACCTTTAAATCAGGTAACTTCTCTTGGTTTGAACCAAAAGGGTTTCTTGAAGAGCTTTCTGGCTAAGGTAAGGCTTCTATGATGAATAGAGGGATGTGGAGAGATAAAATTAGAAGATATTGGCCTATCCAATGGCTTGAGAGGTGTGGGTAATGAGGTAGAGGTGGGGGCCTTTTATAAGAGGAGAGGAGGGGTACTCTTGGGATGTTATAAAATGATACTTTATATTAAAATGAGTTTTGGATTTTAAAGGTCCCACATTGATACACTTCTAGGATAAGGTGAAATGGGTTCTAAATATACTCATTCAATAGGTCTTTGAAAAGTGTAAGTCTTAGATTTTACATTATCTTTTCATTTTATTTAAATCGTTCATTAATGAGGTAATCGCTGCATCATCATGATGTCATAAATAATTTAATTTATTTAACATCTAAAAATTATAAAGAAAATACTATGATGTCGGAAATCTTTTGAGCTTTATAATTACAATTTATAGTCCAAGATAACATTTATGTAGAGAATAATAAAAATGTTTTACTCGGATGATACATTCATTAGTGATATTCTCCATTCTTTAAAAATAAAAAGATATAGTGTCACATTCACCCAAAAGTGATTCCATGGGTCCAAAAGTTTGGCATAGGGAATCCCATGGTCGACCATGACACAACCAGTAGCATTATGACACATTTTGGGGTCTTTTTTTTATTATGATATTATTTAATTATCCTTAACTACTCGATTACTAATTAATGAAAATAATTAAAGATAATTACTGTCGTTACTATTCATAATGTGCAAAAACAAAAGACTCTTAATTACATAATTTGGAACTTATGACTCCAAATATGGAATCCATTTTACCAAATTCCAAACATAGAAATTTCAATAATTAATTTAAAAATAAATCCCTGTTTTCAAAACAAATAGCGGGTTTTTTGAAACAATATCTATGAAATGTTTGGCACTTGTTTATGCCCAATTCCAAAGTAAAATTAATTCTAATGACTACCATTGGATTAAATGGTAAAAATATATTCTAATTACACCTTAAGACAAATTAAAAAGATAAGAAAATCATATAATTAAATTATATGAAAAAGAACATTTGATATAAAAAGCAGCATTTTTCACTATTCATTAAAAAAATGAACATTGTAAAAATAATACCTAAAATTTATCCAAAGTAAATTTTAATGTCCCAATCATAAAGAATAATTTTATTTTGAAAACTAGAGCTTATAAAATTGTCAAAATATATATTTAAAAATGGCTTTCAATTAAAAGGTGGTAAAACAATCTTTAAAAAATATTAGATAATTTTATTATTAAGATTGGATTTATTCTCATTTTAAGTCTTTCAAACACTATCTAATTCATAAATAGACATAGATAAGAAAATATATTATTCATTACTTACTTGAGATGTTACATCCTTCCCCCATTTAGAAAATTTTGTCCCCAAAATTTATTTACTTATTGAATAAGTGGGGGTATTTATCCCTCGCTGCATTTTCAGATTCTCATGTTGTCTCTTCAATCATGTGGGTTTTACACAAAAACTTTACTTGATGAATCACCTTATTCTGTAACACTTGATCCCAGTGGTCAAGAATATGGATATTTTTTTCCTCATAAGATAGGTTCTCTTCCAACTGAACTACCTTTGGACTCAAAAATGAGATGGATCTGGCATGTACTTCATTAACATTGAAACATGAAAAACATTCTGTACCTGAGATAAACTCAGAGGTAAATCTACTCGACATGAAACCGATCCAACCCTCTATATGATTTCATATGGTCTAATGATCCTGGGACTCTTCTTTCCTTTCTTACCAAATCGCATCACACTTTTCCATGGTGAAACTTTGAGGAAGACTTGATCACCTACCTCAAAAGAGAGATCCTTCCTCTTGTTGTTTGCATAACTCTTCTACATGATTTGAGATTTTCTCATGTGTTTCTATATCAGCTATACTTTTTCTGCTAACTCTTCTCCCAATTCTGGTCCCATCAACTTTCATTCACCCACTTCATCCAAAAAAGTTGGAGTTCGACACCGCTTCCCATATAAGGCCTCAAATGGTTCCATATGTATACTGGAATGAGAACTATTATTATAAGAAAACTCAACCAAAGAAAGATGGGGGTCCCAACATCCCTAATAATCCATCGAACAAGCACGTATCATATCCTCCAAAGTCTGAATTGTTCGTTCTTACTTCCCAGCTAATTGAGGATGAAAAGCTATATTAAATTTAATTCAGTACCCAATGACTTCTGAAGGCCTTTCCAAAAGTTAGAAGTGAACCTGGGATCACGATAAGATACAATGGAGTGGGGAACTCCATATAACATGACTATATCTTTAAGATACAAACAAGAAAGTTCATCTTGGGAAAAGGTTTTTCGTATAGCAAGGAAATGAGAATATTGAGTCAAGCGATCAACAATAACCCATATTGCATTATTTCCTTGAGGTGTCTTTAGAAATCCCACAGTGAAGTCCATGGATATATTCTCCCATTTCCACTCTGGCACTAGTAAAGGATGAGGCATCCCTTTCAGTAATAACTGCTCTTCTTTAACCTGTTGACAAGTGAAACACTTCACAGTAAAATCAGCAATATCTCTTTTCATTCCGTCCCACCAGAAATACTCCAGAAAAATCTCTATACATCATAGTACTACTTGGATGAACTGAAAATGGAGAACTATGAGCTTCACATAACAACTCTCTCTTCAACTGTGAATCACAAGGCACACACAATCTCTTCCCAAATCTCAAAACAAAATCATTATCAATGTGTAATTCAGGAAACTTACCCTTCTAAACCAGCTCTACCTTTTTCTGTAACTCACTGTCTTGCTTCTGTGCTTGCTTAATTATTTTTGATAGAGAAGATTTCATGGATACCTGAAACAAAACAAAATATCATCATGCACCAACAACTTCTATTCAAATGTTCAGAAAAACCTTAACCAAAGGATATCGTTCCAAATTCATCATTGTTAATGAAGCATTACTTTTTTTGACTCAAAGTATCAACCACTTTATTTTCTTTTCCCGGATGGTAATGAATTGTACAATCATAATCCTTTATTAATTATATCCATCTCCTTTGTCTCGTTTTCAATTCTTTCTGAGTTAATATATACTTTAAACATTTTTGATCAGTATATATTTCACACTTTACTCCATACAAATGATGCCTCCAAATTTATAAAGAAAAAACAACAATATCTAATTCCAAATCATGTGTAGGGTAATTTACCTCATGAGTTTTCAACTGACGTGAAGCATAAGTAATTACCTGATCATTCTGCATTAGGATGCAACCATGTCCTTTCAATGAAGCATCATTGTAGATAAAAAACCACCCATTCCTGGAAGGTAGTGACAAAACAGGAGCATTCACCAATCTTCTTTTTAGTTCCTAAAAAACAATCATCACATTCTTTTTTCCAGATAAACCTAACACCCTTCTGAGTTTTCTTAGTCATTGGACTATATAACCGTGAAATTTTTTTAACTAACCTTCAGTAATAGCCTAACAAACCAAGAAAAATATGAATCTCAATTACATTTGTGTGTCTTGTCCATTATTCAAGAACCTATGTTTTTTCATGATCAACAGTTATTCCATATTTAGAAACAATATGACCAAGGAAATAAATTTGTTTCAAACAAAACTCACACTTGCTAAATTTCCCATACAATTTCTTTTCTTTTAAGGCTTGAAAATAAACCATTAAATGACTTCAATTATCCTCTTTACTTTTACAAAACACCAAAATATCATCAATGAAAACAACCACAAAGTTATCCAATAACTCATGGAAAATTATATTCATAAGATCCATGAATACAGCAGGTGCATTGGTTTTCACAAAACGCATAACTAAAAATTCATAATGGCCATATCTTGTACGAAACAGAATCTTCGGAATATCTTCTTCCTTTAACTTCAACTGAGGGTACCCCAATCTCAGGCCAATCCTTGAAAAATACTAAGGTCCCTGGAGCTGATCAAACAAATCATTGATATGAGGCAAAAGATTTTTGTTCTTAATAGTTATGTTATTCAAGGCTCTATAATCAATGTAAAGTCTCATTGAACTATCTTTCGTTTTAACAAATAAAACAAGATCACCCCATGGTGATGTGCTAGGTCGAATGAAACCTTTTCCTAATAAATCTTGTAATTTATCCTTCAACTCTAAATGTTCAATTTGATCTATTCGATAAGGGTGTTTTGAAATTGGATTAGCATCAGGAACTAGGTAAATAGTATATTCAACTTCCCGATCTGGTATTATTCCAGGCAACTCATCAAGAAAATCATAAAGATAATCATTTACAACTAGGACATCATTAATTTGAACGGTTCCTTTGTTTTCAAAAATATGTGAAAGGTAACATTCATTTCCATATTTTATAACTTTCTCAGCCTCTTGATATGTTTTGAAATGTAAGGTTTCATTCTTGTACACAAACTGAAAGTCTTTCTGAAAAGAAACTTCTTTAGCTCTACAGTCAATATTAGTATGGTAAATAGATAGCCAATCCATACCCAGGATAACATCAAACTCTACTAGAGGTAAAACAATACGGTTTTCAAGTAGGTTCTTTCCACAGATAAGGATAGGAAGACTCTTATAAATTCGTTTTGCCAGAACATTTCTCCCAGGTGTTTTTACCACAAGATCAGGAGTCATTTCTTGAGATGGAATTCCCAATTTACTAGAAAATTTTTCATAGAATAAATAATGTGTAGACCCCGAATCAAACAACACATTGGCATAATCTAAGAAAAAAACAAAGTACCCGATACCAATTCATTTGATGGCCCAACATCTGTTGAAGTAGTTTCAAAGGATTTCACCACACCTTTATGATTGTAGTCTGACTGCTTCCCATCATTCGAGCTCTTTGTCAAACACTCGTTTGCATTGTGACCCATCTCATTCCACTTGAAACATTTCACTAACTATAAATCAAATTTGGTCTTACCATGACCTTGATCCTTTTCAGTGCAATCACAAGCCTTATGTCCCATATTACCACATCGGTAGCACTTTCCAGAATTCAGAAGACATTCCCCAGTATAGCTTTTACCATGTTTATCAAAAAGTGAAAACTTAGTTCTCTTACCATCAGACCTTTCTGAAGAATTCTTCCCTTTCTCATGCCACCTTGGTCTCTTATTCTGTTGGTTGTTATAGAACACTTGATCATCGACAAACTCCATTTCCACCTTCTCAGCACATCAAACAAGATTTTCCAAACTCTTAAACTCATGGGAATCTAAAGCCTTTCAATATTTTGGCTTTAATACTGAGTAAAAATGGTTGATTTTACTATCAAGGTCTCAAGTAAAATTTGGAGCATACCTTGCCAATCGAGTAAACCTTTCTTCATAAGAAGCCAATGAGTCATCCACTTGTCTGAATTCCATGAATTTTTTTTCCATCCTAAGTCGAACAGCCTTAGGAAAATACTTCTCAAGAAACATACCTTTGAATTCATCCCAGTTGAGATAATCAATCTCTTCAGGGTGACTGATATTTTTATCCATCGACCACCACTGATCTGCTTCACCCTCCAAACGGTAAATTGAAAGACTAACCTTTAGATTTTCTGAACACCCCATGACATCGAAAATCTACTCCAGTGGTTTAATCCACCCTTCACCTAGTATAGGGTCACATGATCCTCTAAATGATGGGGGATGTTTCCTCATGAAATGTTCCATCACAGACATGTTCCTCTTGGGTTGATCTAGCTGATCTCGTGCATGGATACCACCACCATTTATCGCTTGAGTCAACTGTGCCAATAGTGCAATAAACTATTTAGTTCCAATTCCAACCATCACAAGATTCTGATTCGGAAGGTCATTTCCTTATGTATGACTTCCTAGAACTGCTTCCCTGTTTCCACTATGGAAAACCATTCTGAAAAAACATGTCTTAGATGAAGAAACATTGTAATATTCAAATTCTATATCATTTCAATTTTCCCATAAATTTATTTTCGATAATCATTTAATAGAATTATAACTCCTAATGTTATCTAAACCGACCTCTGATACCAACTATAAGGCCCCACCCTTAAACCTTACTTAATAATGATTTATAACAATATTACACATTGAGGATCTTTTCAAGTTTAGAGTTTTAGATAATTAGATGATAAATTATGCATTTCATTCCACACTTAAACAAAGAGGTTACATAAAAGATAGTATTCATTTTTCCCATCAACGGAAACATATATAAAATAAAAAATGGATTCTTTCTTGATAGTTCCTTGACACTATCATCATATCATGTACCTTTCCCTTGACCTATGAAAACATTTCAAAAAAATTGGGATGAGCATAAAAAAGCTCAGTAAGGGATATAAAAGTACGAAATGAAAACATTAGTCCATGTATGAAATCATACTTTACTCATAAAAAATAAGCATTTTAACATACCTCATCAAATCATGAAAAAATCATAGAAATCATAAGACATAAAGTTAACTTGAGAAATTCATAACATTCTTATCTCGGGAGTAACCCTCATGGTTACGTTTGGAATACCCATCACAGTATATTCCCTAAATCTCTTCAGAGAAACCTTAACGTTTAACCCCTTCACATTACCCAATTCATTGGAGAGAAATATTGAGCTCACCTGCCCTTATTTTATCACGGAACCACCCATCTTCATAACAATTCCCAAGAACCATAACATAATCATATCACATAAAACATGCATAAAGGAAACATAACATTTCAACATTTCAATCGCAAGATATCAATACAACACATTGATATAATAAAAACATTATAAAAACCATTTTCAATTCCAAAATAAAAGAAAAGTAAAACATGGTATTTATTTTTCATTTTAAAAAAATGTAATGGCTTGTAGTGGAATCCAAAACTCAAATAATGGTCATGGCGGCGGAGAAGTCGTTGTCGTCGTATACGTAAGACAAAAAAACCATTCCCTTTTTCGTTTAGTAAAACGCTTCGTATAAAAAATGATTCCTTTTGAATAGACGTAAAAGTCAAAGTGGTTTATACAACGTATAAAATAATGTTGTGTATAAAACAAAATATGCCTCAACGAAAGGAGATTGAGATGAAGTCCCTTACCTCGGGTCTGACTTGACTCAATCGTTCTTTAACCTCTTGAATAATAAACATGAGATAATTTATACTTGCTTAAGAACCTTTTTCAAGTTCATTATTGCATTTATATCACTTGTTACAATTTCATGAACAATATGTAATTATTTAAGTTAATAATGGTTATTTTTTCAATCATTGGTACTTGAGTCAAAAATAAACTTCTTGTAATTAGAAGTTGTTCATGTGGTAAGATATCCATTAAATCCACAATTATATTCATGATATAGATATCATGTATATCATATATATATATAGTATATACATGCATTTATAATATTACATAACATTTAGAGGTCAGAAATGAAATGAACCATTCATGGAGATGGTAATCCGTACGTACGCATGAACGCTACTTCAATTTCTATATACTATTTAATGGAATGGAATAATAACTATATAAAGTTATATTATAATTCCATAATAATATCATATATAATATCATTAACTCAATACTTTATATGTACCACATATGGAATTAACGCATCAAATCACTTTTAGGGGGCGGTAGTCCACACTTTCTAAAATGAAGATATCGCATTTACCCATAATGGAAACAATAAAGGTATTCCATAAATGAAAAAGACAGAAGGTTAAGGAAAAAATAAAAATATCATTTATCATATATAAATATAGTTACATCTCAAGGGGCACCATGAAATGTGTTATAAGAATATTGAACAATCATCGTTTCGTGAGGAAGAAATTAACCATCCACGGAAACAGTATGTTCTATAACCATTAGACAAGGGTGTGTGTAAGTGTAGCTCAAATCCATCAAATAACAAAATCCTAGATTATTAAATATACTGTTTTTGTTAAAAATAAAGTAATAAAAAGAGTTTTGGGGCTAGGAGATGAAAAATAAAACAATAGATCACAAGTGAAGACATTACCTTTAAATCAGGCAACTCTTCTTGGTTTGAACCAATAGGGTTTCGTGAAGAGATTTCTGCCTAATGTAATGCTTCTATGATGAAGAGAGGAATGTGGAGAGATAAAATGAGCAGATCTTGGCCGAGCCAATGGCTTGAGAGGTTTGGTTAATGAGGTAGAGGTGGGGGCCTTTTATAAGAGGAGAGGAGGGGCGCTCATGGAAAGTTCAAAAATGTTACTTTATATTAAAATGACTTTCGGATTTTAAAGGTCCCACATTGATATATTTCTAAGATAAGGTGATAAGGGTTCTAAATATACTCATAAAATAGATCTTTGACAAGTGTAAGTCTTGGATTTTATATTATTTTTTCATTTTATTTAAATCGTTCATTAATGAGGTAATTGCTGCATCATCACGATGTCATAAATAATTTAATTTTTTAATGTCTAAAAATTATAAAAAAATACTATGATGTAGGGAATATTTTTATATTTAAAATTATTATTTATATTTTAAGAGATCATTTATTTAGACAAAATTAAAAATGTTTTACTCAGGTGATACAGTCTTTAGTGATATTCTCTTTTATTTAAAAATAAAATGATCAAGTGTCACTTTCACCAAAAAGTGATTCCGTGGGGTCCCAATGTTTAGCACAAGGCATACCATGGTCATCCATGACACAACCAGTAGAATTAGGACACATTTTGGGGTCATTTGTGTTTTTTATTATATTATTTTATTATCATTAACTACCCGATTACTAATTAATCAAGATTATTAAAGATAATTATCGTCCTTACTATTCATAATGTCCAAAAACAATAGAGTCTTAATTACCTAATTTGGACCTTATGAATCCAAACATGTCATCCATTTCACCAAATTCCAAACATAGATACTTCAATAATTAATTTTAAAATAATTCCCATTGTCAAAACAAATAGCGGGTTTTTTTGAAAAAATATCTATGAAAAGTTTGGGACTTGTTTATGCCCAATTCCAAAGTTAAATTAATTCTAATGACTACCATTATATTAAATGGTAAAAATATATTCAAATTACACATTAAGACTAATTAAAAATATAATCTAACCATATAATTAAATTATTTGTATATGCAATTTTGATGTAAAATTCAGTATTTTTCACTATTCATTAAAAAAATTAACATTGTCAAAAAAATACCAAAAAATTATAAAAAGTAAATTTCAATGTCCCAATAATAACGAATAAGTTTATTTTGACAAATAGAGCTTATAAAACTGTCAAAATATATATGTCAAAATGGTTCTCCATCAAAAGGCGGTAAAACAATCTTTTTAAAATATTACAGAATTCTATGCTTAAGATTGGATTTATTCTCATTTTAAGACTTTAAAACACTCTATAATTCATAAATATAAATAGATGTGAAAATATATTATTCATTACTTACTTGGGATGTTACAATTTTACTAGATTAATTCTTTTATGATTAGTGAGAAAGGCATTGATGGAAAATGAAAAGGATTATTATTCATCGAAGTAATTAACCTCTATAATATAGAAAATAGTTTCATTTTATTAAATAATTGGTGGTAATAAAAGGAATGGTTATAATATATAACACTAGAAAATATAAATATATAATATACATTATTCAATAGTTATCATCCCATTATAGATTATGGATTGAAGATGAAAGTAATAGAATAAAAGAAAATAAGAGAGGTGTTTTGATAAAATTACCTCTTGAATATAACCTCCTTGATGAACCCCTTGACGTACATGGATATTTTATTTTTGTTAGACAAGAAGCACTTGTAAGTGGTTATAATTGGAAAGAGTGTTTATGGAAAATATTTTATGAAATTTGAGTTTTGTTAGTCAAAATGGGGTGTTGATGGGTGGCATTTATACATAAGGAATGGTGGGTTTAAGTGAATAAATAATCATTATTTTATATCTAAATACAAAAAAATTAATGTAGAATAAATTTCCAAAAATTTCACTGAACATTAATATTGAAAATTATAGATATTTCCCATAAATACCTCAAAAACCCATTAAATGTTGTATTTTTTTGGGTATTTTAAGCATTTAAATTTTAATATTATTCTATTACATTATTTTACCCATATAAAATCAAGTAATATGTTCACCATTATAAAATATTAATATATAATATATAAAAATTACCTTGAAAACTAATTTAGATTGTTATTTTATAAAAATCTAGTTCAATTTACCAAACTAAATCCATATAATTTTGAAAAATAGATTTAAAAATAATTATGCAAACACAAGGGTAAAATATATTTTATTAGTAAAAATGTTCCAAAATTATTAACTAAATATATATCCAATTTTTTTATTAAATAAATTAAAATAATATAATTCTAATTTATTGATGTATAATTTTACTAATTATTCTTTCGGAAATATTTTAAATATAGTTTAGTATTATAAATTATTTAAATTAATAGTCAATTTGTAATTGAAATATAAATTTTTTCAGATTTCATCAATAAAACGGAACTTATTAGAAAAATAAAAAAAATTATCCTAGGATAATTTTGATATACCTATTTCAAATATTTTGTTTATTTTTTTAAAAAAAAATTATAAATGTTTTAAAAATGTATTTTAAAACAGGCACACTATTAAAAGGAAGTAAAATTTAATTTTTGATACATATATCTTTTTGTTATTTAAATTAAATTTATCCTTATATTAAGACTATATTTCATATTAAATGAATTAAATAAAAAAATATCTTATTGAATATTTAACATATAAAATTTCTTAATATATTTCATTAATACTGATTACTTTAATTTATTAAGATAAAATTCTATTCTTTCCATAACATTATTTTTTTATAAAAACAAATTTATTATGTTCAATTTGTTTTTGTTTTAATTTATTATTAATTGGAAACCAATTAAATAATTTTTTAAACATGTGTAAACTATATTTTTACAAGTTAGTTAATCTCATTCATTTCCTCCATTCCAACAGCTTGGAAATAAAATTTTTGATAATAGAATAATATTTTAGGATTCTCTTATGATCTATGTTTTGTGTAAATTATTATATCTATGAGAAGAAGTTTATTTTAAAAAATACACACCATAAAAAATTTCATTTGTACACAAAAAATTCCTTAACCTATTGAACCCAAAACTTGGCAGATGACACAACAAATTTCACATCATCATCAATATCTACATCACCCAAAATAATGACTAGACAATCTTTATAAATATTTTTTTTTCGAAGCTATAACATATGAAACAAATCACAAATCCCATGAATTTTTAGAGAATGAGATAAATGATATGACACACCATAAATATTTTTTACAGTGCATGTATTTTATACTTTTTGACAATTTCATTTTCATTCAAAATCTAGGTTTTTGTTATTTATGTTTGTTTAAAATGAAAAATTATTCATTCATGGTGATTCATTTAAAAGAGATATTATTTATATATTTATGTAAAAAATTTCAATTTTTGTTACTAATTGTTCATTTTTCTTTGTTTAATGTTTTTTATATTTTTTTCAAATAAATATTTTGAATGTTTTTGTAAATACTAGTTGAAATTCTATTTTTAGATTGATTTAAAGTACAATAGGATTTATAATAAAATATTTCAAATATTAAATAGTTATTACAGTAAATATATTTTAATGAAACTATTATTATTTTATTCTTTGATGTTTTAAAAATCATGTTTATTATGGTTATTAATTGGAATTCTTAAATTTATATTTTTTTATTTAATCATTTTTATATATGTTTTTGTGTTACATGTTCACAAAAAAAATTATATGTGTTTAAACTATAATATATATGTTTTTAAATACAAATTTAAAAGCTATAAACTAAATATACAGAAGATTAATGGGGTAATTAAGCGTTATAAATAACATCATTGACTTGTTAAAATTCGTAGAATCTAGATTCATAAGTTCATTGTCAATGGGAGATACATAACAAGATATGGAAAATTATTAAAGGATACAATGGTAATTTGCATATAATACCCATTTTATGTTAGAATAACAGGAGATTATCTTTCGTGAATTTGGATATTAACACAACTACTTTAGAGGTGTATTAAATAAATTATTAGATTTAAAAATGAAATAATGGGACGAAGAAAAGGCAGTGTAAGGTGCTCTAGGTAACATGTGATCTAAATTAAATTTTATCATTATGGAAGAGTAAATCATAAAATCTTTCCTCACACAAATGTAACTCATATTAATAATTTAATAAATTAGTATAGATAGCCAAAAAATGAATAATAGTTTGGAAATATACAGCACTGAATATGAAAATGAATCATGTTTATTAGAGAGTGAATATTGGCTAAGATTTATTTAACATGAATGAGAACTAAGGTAATTCGATTCCCACTAGTGTAAAATGTTGCTGTTTTGAGTTGATTATAGAAGAAGCTCATTCCAATTTAGTATAAGTATGAATACATATATCTACTGTATACATCATCTGAATGCTTATAATGAAACAAAGACATAAATAATAACTATAGGATGTCACCAAATGGGATAAAGTTTGTTTGAGAAGAACAATTATCTCCTCTTAATGAATAATGGAGTGTTTCACATTGATCTATTGATCAGACTAACTAAATGCTAGTTATAAATAGTGTCAACCCATAAATCTTGAGCGACACATAATTTCTTAATATTTGGTAATGTCCAATAAATATAGAATTTCATTGATGTCTGCAGTGAATATTTTATATTCTATCTAATGTGTTCTTATAAAAAGTTGTTATTTTGTGTATGATTATATTTATAGATAATATATTGTTAATAATCTTCATGTATTTTAAATACTATTTACTATTCTAGGGTTTTATGAAAACAAATTATATACAATAAATTTATAGTGATGGGGAAGAGTAGTTGGAGAAGTCTAAGAAATGATAGAATTCTCTACATAAATTTTACCAAGGATGTAAATGTGTGAACATGATCCCTTATAGTTGAGAATTAGTTTAAAATCATGTGTATTGATGAAATAAAAACTGTAAATGTTTAATAGTGATTTATAAATGAATCTTCTCTTAAAGGATCTTATTTTAATGTTTGTGTTTGATATACAACATTAAAAGATCATTATTCGAGTTGATATAATTGATTTTCAAAATAAATGATGATGATTTGTGTTGTGCAAGGATGATATATAAAGCCTATAGAAAGGAATACTAGTTTCAAAAGTAATATTTTAAAATTCCTAAATTATGGTTATAAAAAATTGTGTGGGTGATATCTATGATGAGAAAAAAAACAATTTTGTTTGGTTATTTCATGTTAAAAAGGGACTTTCATCTAAATTTTTGTGGGAATTTATTAATAAATTAAATATACAAGAGATAAAAATGTGAGAGTGGGATATGATTATTTAATCGGTGAATGTTTCAATTATTGAGAAAACATGGTAATGATTCCTATAACAACAATGGTAAAGACATAATAAATCATTTAATTATTTATTTATATTCATGAAAAATGTAGTAAAATTCATTATTAATGTATAATGTAATTCTTAAAATCAATGATCTTGTTTTGTTAAACAGATTTATTACAATATTTTAATTAATGTTCTAATATTGAAATTATAGGAATTAATTTTTTTAAAATAATAACATTTTTAAATTCATCATGTTAAAGAATATCTTATAATGATTTTTTGATATTTTTTATCTAATAATTTTTATATGAATAATGATAAAAATTTATTTTTTATATTTAATTTTAAATTAAATTTTGGAACATCTCTATTTTTAATTTTTCAAATATTGGTACCTTAGTTATAATTATTAGATCTATATTTATTAAATAAAACTCTCTGGTCAATAGGAATAGTAAACTTAGTAATTTTGTTACCATGGTTATAGGTAAATAAAAAAATTTAAGTTACAAATGAAATGATATGAACATTAAAATGACAAAAAACCAAAGTTACATTGTACTAGGTGAGTTTCCCTTGTCTATAATCTTCCATGGTTAGAATTGATGTCCTCTTGGGGCTACTTGGTTTTGAATATGACCATTATAGTATTTTTTTAATGAAAATTTAGACATGTCACACTCTTGTTTTCAATGTGAAATATATTTAATATAGTGTTATATAGAAGATATTATTGAATATATTTACATATATTATTTTGGAATAAAAAATATTTCAATTTTTCATTGTAGTTTATTTTTAAATTATGCGGAAAAATATCCATAAATACTTACATAATGAAAATGTGGAAATTAAATAATTAATGGAAAAATTAAATAAATGATATTTAATATAATAAAATTAATATATATGAGATACATAGTGAGATCAATTAATTTTCAATAGGAACATAGAATTTTATAGATTATTTGGTATAATTATCATGAAATATAATTGGTATATTGATATCATTAATGTCAATGTTATGAATTGTAATTGAAACTGAAAACATGGATATTTTATAATACATAATATTTTATTAAATGTTATAGAATTACTAAAAATAAAAAATTTATCATAAATATTAGGATAAATTTGTAAATATAATTTTTTTATCATTTATGGATCATTATTTATTTATATTAAATATAGTTACCCTAAAATATAAAACATCCATGTTTTCATGGTAAGAGTTAAAGGCGATATATTGGGTTTAAAATAATTAGATAAAGGTATAAATATAGTAAAAACGTGAAACATTTATATTTTATGACGGTATTTAGAATCATATTTATATTTTATTTCAAATAAAATAGTTCATTTTATTTTTAATTAAATTTTAATTTATATTTATATAATATTTAGTAGAATTTGAAAAAATCCCCCTAGTATAATAGAGAACATATTCTTCTCAATACATCACACTTCAAAACCCATTTTTATTAGCCAATAACTCCCCAAATACCTCCCTATATTCTATAACATAATTCTAGAAGTCCTGGTTTAGGAATAACAGCAATCTTAGTTGACTTATGGTGTTTTAAAAAGAGATTATTTGAAGAAGTTTCATTTTTATTCGAGCGTTTCGGTTTTGTTTCACAATTAACATACATAAAATATTTTCCTAGCATACTAAAATAATAAAAAAAATATCCCCAATATACTTATAATTTATTATTTAAATAAAACATCATAGATACACCTCATCTTAAATAAATGTGCAACAAAATTCATCGTTCGTGGTTATGGCGGACTATAGTCTCACAGACTGATGTAATTCATTTTTAATCATCATATTTCAAGATGTGTTATAGTTATTAAATTAATGATTATATTTGATATTTGTTAAATATTTCTCATTCATAAAATTAATTTATCATTTATGTTCTAACCATTCCATGCACATAAATACTATAACATTGTTTGTGCTTATGTGTTGTCTACCACCACCACAATGTGATGTGATTCATTTTTTCATCACCATAAACCATGAATGATATATATAAGTTTATATGAAAAATCAATATTATATTAATGGTATTAAATTATAATTTTAATTTTAAAATAACATATACCATCTTTTCACACTTATCGTCAACAAATTGAAACTTTTTTATTCTAAAGTACGACCTACAATCTCCCTGATGGTAACATAGTACAGTTATCATAGAAATATTTTATTTTTTGTTTTAGAAGTAATAATTATTATTAATAATGATAAAAATTTAGTAGTTAATATTTTTTATATGATGGAATAATTACTTATTTCCATAGTTAACATACCAATGTCATTTTGGACTTAAGTACTGAATATCGTCAAACCATCCGATTTGAAAATAAATGTTTATGTAATTGAATATAAGATAGTAATAAGTGATATAAAATTAGTAATGACAAATAAATATGTTTTTTTAAGTATTATATTAAAATATATATATTACTCCAGATGATATATGACATATGTGATGAGTGGGCTCAAGGAAAGGGACATTCATTTAAAAATCATCTTCTAAAGGACCTCTTTTCAACTCTTTTTAAGAAAAATCATAATGATTTTTTAACTAAACATGAATGGGTATAATTTCACACTATAATGATTCCTTAATGACTAAAATATTCTATTATATGATTCAATGGTTCTTTTCAAAAAAATATCAGTATTATTATAACGTTCTAGTTCTTAGTGCCGCCCAAAGTCACTTTGAACCCGATTTGTCGCATGAACTCAAGAACATTTCCTTAAATGTGGGTATACAGATCATTGAGCATATATAATCTAATCCCAATCAATGAGAGGAAAAAACACCAACCTTGTTGTAGTGTGGTCAATACTCTTTTACTTTAGCACTTGAATCTACTTAAATCAGCATGCATGTATAGAAAGATGAAAACAACCAACATTGAATAACCCAAATGAGGGAGGAACCAAGAAGAGAGTCTCAAGGGGAATTGAGAACACACTAGTGAGATTCCAACATGCCTGACTTTGTCTCAATCATATTTTAGATAGGGATTCAGGAGGGGATATATGTTATTCAGTGATTCTTTCGCTCTCCTGTATGAACCAACGAAAGAAGAAGATGTTTTCAAGGATGAGACACGAACCAGCTCCGATTTATTAAAAAAATAAAACTAAACATCGTGTTTGTTAATGGTACACACAATGTAGTTTCCTTAATTGGCACCCACCATAAAGCAGTCTACCATGTCACCACACAGCCACATATGTGACCATTACACGACTAGTACGTGGCTGAAAATGATACCTAAGTACACGATGTGTACTCATAAGAACACGACGTGTACATATCAAAATTATCATTTCTTCCTTTTTCATAAAAAATAACCTGATATAAAGATTCATAACTAAAATGAAGATCCAGTTTCTTACAAACATTTCCATTAATGTAATTCATCCCTGAATTTCCCTTCCAAGGGTGGTGAATAAGAATATATGAAAAACTCTAGCAACAATGAACGTACATGAGACTCTCTCCACTAGTCTGGTCTTGAACTCACATGTGCTTCCATAAAACCCGTACCAATGGAATAGATAGGACACATTGAAAATTTGTATTATGATCTTCAATCTGTATAGATTCCTCCTCACAGGATGCTTCCACCTCCAACTCAACATCCATGAGATAAAAAATATTATATGGGTATCAAAAGTAATTATGGATATGAGAAATATGAATGAAATCATGCATTGCTTGATACCTCTATGAAAACTACAACCGATTGGAAACCAACCCAACACTCTCCAAAACAAAAAATGGACCGATGATTATCAGGGAAAGATTCCATTACCTTCTAATAATACAATGTCCCAACCTCAGTGTGACATGTAAGAAAACCTGATCTCTAACCTCTAACTTTATTGGCCATCTCCATCAATTAAGATAAGATTTCTAGAGAGAATGTGTTGTAGCTATCCTCTTCTAAATCAACTCCACCAACTCAGTGGTCTCGTGGACTATATGAGGTCCCAAAATACATGCCACTCCTACCTACACCCAAAAAAATAATGATCAGCATGGGATACTATACAAAGGCTAATGAGGTTCCATGTGAATCATTTTCTAAAAAATATTATTCTATAAAAACTCCAATAGGGTTTTGTGTCTCTCCCAAGAGCCCTTGAAACATAGGACGCATGCTTGAATCATGTCCTCCAAAACATAAAGAGTGTTCTCAGATTGACCATCTGTCTAGGTATGGTAAGCCATACCCAAGAAGTACCTATATACCCAAATCCCTTTGTAGTCTCTACCAAACATGAGAATTAATATGGACGCCCCTGTCGAAAAATATAGATCATGGAAGCCCATGAAAACATATAATCCCTTAGATGTTAATCATACCATGAAAATCAACACTTAAGGATTATTTAATAGATAATAAATGTAAATCATTCGTAATACATTCGATATAAAACCATACTGAATAATTACCCCAAGGGGACCTCAGTAAACCTGTTACAAAATCCATCGCAACATCATTCTAGTTCCACTCGAATATGGGTTACTACTATAAAATATCTTCTAGTTGCTTATTCTCTTCCTTTAATTACTTATAGGTGGACCATCACATAAAAATCCTTTTTACATCATTTTTCATACCCAACCACTAGTATTGATGATATAGATCTTGTTATATCTTGGTGACACTAAGATGAACTTCCCATACTGAGGAATGAATGTTTTGTAAAATAACACCTCAAGTATGTATACCAACACCAATACACATCCATGAAAATGAAAAACCTCGTCCTCACTTATAGTACACCCATAAGTAGGTTCCTCACATGACAAACTCTCCTATAAGACTAGGCCTTATGAATCTAATAGCTTCCTTATTCGCACTCAATCCAAAAGAGTAGAGGTAAAAACTACAGAAGAAAGAAACATTTTCCCCCATATAATGTTCATCTATAAATGCATTTCAGAGAATAGTTCCATAAGATACTAATCATTGCTAGCCTATTGAACTACATGTATCTGAGTCCTCCTACTGAACACATCTGCCACTGTGTTTCTTTTCCCAAGTATATAAGCAAGATAAAAGACGAAAGAATAAAGGTACTCAACCCACCTATGCCATCTCAAATTCAGATCTCATTGAGTGAAGATATACTTGAGGCTTCTATTGTCAGTGTATTCCACAAAATGCTATGCCAAAAGATAATGTCTCCAACAACATAAATCATTAAAAATTGCAGCTAACTCAAGATCATGTGTAGGGTAATTCCTTTCATGTTACTTATACTATTAAGACCTGTATTCAATGATTCCTTCCCCTTGCATAAAAAACTGCTCCCAGTTTGATACCTTATGTGTTGTAGAAAATGTTGTAGATCTTTCACATTTCTCAAAAATATGTATCGGTGCTGAAGTCAATAAACCTTTTTCCTCTTCAAAGGATGAATCATAGGAATATATCCACAATTACGTTACACCATTTTCAATCAGTACCATCAATGGTTCTTATACGCATGAAAATTTCTATATAAAACGTTTGTAGTGACCATCCATCCACAGAAAACTCTATACCCCATATATTTTATTCAGATTCTCTTAAGAAACTACTACTCTCACACTCTCTAGGACTATTAATATATCAATCACTGAGACTAAATGACCCATGAAGTGAATCTAGTCCATCCAAAATTGAATCTTTGAGAGCTTTGAATATAACTGATTCTATCTCAGTGTACTCAGTAAGATCTCCAAATGGGTGGAATGTTCGTGTCGAGTGCAAGAGTAAACCATTACATCATCCACAAAGACTACCATAAAAGAATAAATGTATGGATAGTACATCTGGTTCATCTGTTCCATGAAAACTATCATCGAATTCATGGGACCTAACGACATAACCAAATACTCGTATTGACCATACATTCATCGAAATGCTATAAGAGGTATATTTGAGGGTCTATCAAACAACCGATGGTAACTAGATCTCATGTCAATTTTTGAGAACACCTAGGCTCCTAGAAAATGATAAAAGAGATCATAAATCCTCAATAAGGGATATTAGTTCTTGACTATAATTTGGTTCAGCTTCTAATAATCTACACAATGACTAATGGTATTGTCCACCTTCATCGTGAAAAGGAGAAGAGAACATGGTGGATAAGTACTAGGTCGGATAAAACCCTTATCCTATAACTCCTCCAACTACTTGTTGAGATCATGTAACTCTGTTTTAGTAATCCTACTAGGGGGAATGAACACTAGTTCCACTACTAGCACAAACTTAATTGAGAAATCATTTTATCTATTCTGATGAAAACTTAAAAATTCTTCTAGAAAGACAACTCTAAAACGATCCAGCACTGGAGGAATGTCCATCTGTGATATCTCCTCAATCTACAGATATAACCGAGTAATTTGGATAGTATATCCTCTAACCCCATGATGCTAGGGTACAGGTCTGCTCCCCTAAATATCCCATTCACCCATGGGTATAAAAGACACACCCTCTTCTGAGGTGAAACTCACCCTGCGACGATAGCAGCCAACATTGGACCAAAAAGAGAACAACCAGTCCATTTCATGAATGTCATCAATTAATGTCATCTCTAATACATAGAGGTCTCATAAGAAGTTAAAAACCCTAAAATCAAGAGGGAACTCCTCTCACCGATGTACATAGCCTTCCAAATACCCAACAAGGTGTGTAGTGTCATAACGACATCATAAGTTATTATATAGAGCCTAATGCATTCCACAACGACAATAGATATAAAAATATGGTAATCCTCTGTATAAAAAAGTGTATTATCTAAAACTAAGGCATCTATAAACATACCTCTAACCATTGAGTGTATGGGGTACTACTCTTACTAGGATTACTCCGTCAAAAAAGACATAATGGGACTACGGCCTTGTGACCCTGTATGAATAGCCTAAGATAATCCACCCTGTTGTCGCTAAAATAATGTCATCTATGAACTATGGAAATAACCAAATCATCGACATAAATGGCCTGATCAACTCCATTTCCCTTAGTGATGAGAAACTGGTGTTCATTACCCTAAATGTGGAGTCATTACAGACCCCCTTGAACATATTACTGGTGAGAAAATTCATAAAAAACATTGTTTATGGTCAATCTTTCCCCATGATTAGCACTCAATTAGGTCCTTTGGGAAATGTGGTCTCTTATGACCTCTATTTATAAACAGGTATAATACCACCTGGATACCTATAGAGACATCATGTGAAAGCTGCCTATTGCACTTCATGATATCTGTCGAAATTGTATCATCCCTGGATGCTAAACCGATATGGCTCATAGCCCCCAACTTCCTCAGATTGTGATTAGTAATCAGAGACTGATTTACTATACCAGTCACTAAATTCATCCTAAAAACATTCACCTAAGACCATATATCATTCTTAATACCATAAAAAAATATCTTATCCATTGATTACTCATCACCCGCAGTACAGATGCAAAGCATAGAAGATTTGTAATGTGAGAATGGTTATCTGTCACGAAAAGATCTCCAAATTCCATGTTTATAAACACCCAAGTTCGATCAGATGCTAACATCTCATGGTAGAAGTAATCATAGATTGATCTATAAAAATCTTCCCAAGTCATATCCTAATGATATATTTCTTGTAAGATAACATCCCACCATCTCTAGGTAGAATCACGTATCATGTACGTTGCGAGCTTCACCATCTTCTTAGGGGCATCTCTAGATGCTCAAAAATAGAAAGCAAGGCCTCCAACCAAGACTCGGTATCCTGTGGCCCTCCATCCTTTGAAAAGTTTTGATGAAGATGCTGTTGGACAACTCGTTCTAACACTCCCATAGTTGGGGCAGGATGTATTGGTCCTTAAAGATTTGGCATCATCTACAAAAAACCTTCATGAAACTGTGCATCAGCACCTGTGGATAGTATAACAGTTGGTTTCAGGATAGGCACAATGGGATGATCTACTGGTAGTCTGATCTCCCATTTCTAGTGTCTGATCATCACTTTGTACTTGGAGTTCAACCAGAGGGTGTCCTGGTGGAATGACTCTGCAATTTCAAGTCCACACCTTAGTACAATATTATCAAGGACAACAACTATGAAGTGAAAATATAGAACATGAGAAGGAAAGAATTCATGTTTTATAAAAATAGGGTTACACATTGTGTAGAACCACTACATGACCTATTCCCTTACGATTTTACATGGCCATGTACCTTTTCCAACCTGGTTGTGTAACACCCCATACACACGATATGTTCATCTTGTGACCTGGCATGTACATGAATTTTCCCTCTTGCACAAGTTCTTCTACAAAGATTGAACTACACGTTTCTCTCTCGGTGTAATATTACATGGTATATTAAGCCTAGACATGACATGTAATACTTATGTTTCCATCATCTATGTTGTTACACATATAACCGAAAACACGATCAATTTTTACACAATATGTATAATCTAAACATGGTGTATAAAACCCAAGATTCATCCACTTTGGTCATTATTCACATGGTTGGATACACGGTCTCTTATATTACATCGTTTACTCCCAATAAAAAACATGTACTAAAAAGCATTTATCAAACCTAGGTATCTTCTCAGATAGTCAGTCACATAGTTATCAACTACACGGTGTGTACATAATTTACACATCATGTACATAAGAAAAGTAGTTTTTTCGATAATAGTAGAACACATGGCATGTGTTCATAACTTCTAAATTTGTGTTGTCTGGGTTTCCAAGCAGTAAGCCTCTAAAACTTCTCCAAACCCCTTAAATACATAAAATATTTCCAATTCATTCCATTTTCTAATCGGTGAGAGCCCATACACTCTACGAATAAATGCTTTTCATCCTTATTCATGTCATATCATAGCATAATTAAAATAAAGTTCAATCATGATCCACCACATTTCGATCTAAGAGGAACCAAAACACCATAGGAACCAATGATTAGAGTCCACCCAATTGAAAAATTACATATACCAATACCTTATCGAAATAGAAGGTCTTCTATCATTATATATACCACAACAACAAGCATATTTGGCACAACATCTATCACAACAGCATTTAATCAATAATGCACCCTAAATGGTAGGACAATAATTCAGGACATGTGATCTCAAGGACGTTCTTATATGATGCATGTGATCAAATACCCTATTATTATAGGGTTTCAAGAAAATTTAACCTCAATAATATCCATAATAAAAGAACAATACATGTGTATTATCCAACGATGAAATCAAATAAACTATAAAATTTTCAAAACATTAAAAATTTAAATATTTGAGATAACATGGATTTCCTGATAGATACATTAGCTACCTATGAGCATATATTATTACCAATTTCTTATTCATTCTTTTCCTTGTCTATTGTCTTCAAATAGTAAGGAAAAGAATAAACAACCCTCTATGATACCACTTTGTAATGTCCTGGTTCCAGGTGCCGCCCAACGGTTCCCCAAGCCTAGTTGGTCCCATGACCGCATGGGAATTTCCCCAAATACCAAAGGATTCCAAATTGTAGTGATGGACACAGTGTGTTAATTGGGAAACTATTCCATCATTGGAATAGTGTACACAACTGAAACAAAATAAAAAACAATAGCAAAAGTCGTAATATAATTCAACCAAAGTAAATAGCCGAAGACTGTTAGTAATAAAAAAATTTAGAAAATATAAATGGTGCACATCACATCTGAATAGGAAATTATCCAAAAAAGTCACAGTGTTCTAATTAAAATACTGAAATCAATGTATAGAAAAATAGTAAACTCCAACTATATCGCAAGCCTCAGCTTGGTCCCATGCTCTCCAAAACCAAAAACAATCAAGAAAACCTTGGGATCTATCCTAAGATCCTTATCCCCTATTTAATAATTACAATAGTCGTCTCAGAAGACCATACAAATAATGAGGTATGACTGAGTCCAAGCTTGTGATTTGGCTCGGCAGAATCACCACAATCATTCAATTATTCAATCAAAACCCTTTTGGAATGTTCTCATAGATTAATCACCCAGGTATAACATAACAACAATCATTTAAAAACGGCCCTTTGGGAATCACTCATAGTCTATACTTTTTGGTATAACCTTAATACTAATCATTTACCAATGGCCACCTGGGCATCTCTCAAGGCCAATACCCCTTGGTCAACATAGCATCAAAAAATTATAAATGACCACCTGGGAAGCTCCCTTGTACTAATCCTCAGTTCGATGACAATCTAGAAGCTCTCACAGTCAATACCCCTAGGTCGAAACATTGAAAAAGAAAACCTAAATGACCCTACCTTGAAAATATCTCATTATCAATTTTTCTTAGGTCAAAAAATCACAATGCATATAACAGTAATATCATATAATAAGTATCTCATCCCTAAAAACACAATTCATGGAAAACAAGGCACGATTAATAGTCATTGTAGGCAAAATGACCATAGTCAATCTAGGGAAATGTGCCCACATGGCGTCTAACAAACATGGTTTCAAAACTCATGCATATGAAACTAACCTTTATCAATCTACCAATCCATACCATGTAACAAATATGTTCAAATTACATACATGGAATTTACCAAACATGGGTATACAACACTATGAGAATATATAATCTAAATACAATCATGTAAAGGCACAAACCGCCAACCATGATGTTGTATAATCAATACTCTTGATCTTAGGCCCCTAAATCAACATAAAATGGAGTAGATCTACAAAAGATGAATTTTTAACAACCTTAAACACCCAAATGAGAGAAGAAATGGGTAATAGAGGCTCTCGGGGAATTGAGAAAGTAGCAGTAGGATTTAAACGCACTTTTCGACATCTTATTCAGAGGTTGGATGAATAAGAGAGAGCGGTTAGATGTTCTTTGGTTGTTCTTTCACTCTCATCTACGAACCGAGGGGAGACGAAGACATATCTGGGAATGAGATGCAACCCTGCTCTGATTTATCAAATAAAAATAAAACTACATATCATGTTCCTTAATGGTACACACTGTGTAGCGTACTTAACTGGCCCCCACCTTAAGCGGTCTACTAGGGCACCACATGGCCATGTAAACGATAGTTATATAGCCAGTACATGGCTATATGTAGTACTCAAGTACACTGCGTGTTTTCATAAGTACATGGAATGTACTAAAAAATTTCTCATTTCATACTTTTTCCTAAAAAAAACCTGATAAATAGATCCATACCAGAAATAAAGATCTCGGTTCTTATAATTATGTGCATAGTAGTTTAGACTTTTAGAAGTGATTTATAATATAAACTGGTATTTTGATATCTAAAACTATATTCATATGAATTTTCATGATTTTTTTAAAATGATTTATGATGAAAAGTGATTGAATAATTTTTTTATTAATTATATTGTAATTGATCATATCATATGAAATGGGTATGCCTGATAAAACATATACAAATTGTAGATCCATATTATTACTCTTGGGTAAGAGTGATACAGATTTTTCTTTGGGTGCACCAATATTCTGCTAGGTGAACCTATTATAGATTTATGTGTGCATATATACCACTCCAATGAATTTTTTTATGTACATTCTTTTGAAGAAATAAGGATAGAGATGTTGAAGGGATTCTTCTATAGAGTTAACTAATATATTGTTATTTATATCATTATTTTAAAAAATGTTCTGAATGTTATGCTCAATGTTTCAAAAAAGAGTTTCTATTTTCTTAATATGAATTTCAATAATACAATTGGATCTAAAGATTTGTTTTTTTCATTTTAAAATGAATTATTTTGGTATATAAATAAAATTTGGGATAATGGTATATATTTCAAAGGTTTTAATGATTTTTACTTGAGTGATGAACTAATTATTTTTATATCACATGCTATTTTTTTTGTTCTCATCTCAAGTTAAACAATATTTTTCATAGGGGTTTAAGGATGACTATAAATAATTTGTAGGTGAATAAATTATTTTATGATTTATCAAGAAAATAAGTATTGTTTTATTTTAAAAATAAATTTTCATTGTGGGAAAAAAGATACAAAGTATAAGTGTTCACCTATAATGTTTTGGATAATGTGTAATATTTTTTCCTAATTCCCTAAAACTATAAATATAAATGTTCCTTATGATTTCAGTAATGTTAACTTTATCTCAAATTAACTAGTATTTTAAATTTTTGAGTTTTGGTCCTTAACATTAGTATCTAACAAGGGATTACATAAATTTAGAGATTATCATTTTTTCTTGTGATAATCTCTTAAGAGATATGGATTCTATAATGGGTTTATAATTTTATAGTAGATCATATGTTTAACTATTTAGAAACAACTTTTTGGATTTATGTTTTGAAATTATAATGTGCCTAAAGATATTTTTAGAGAAATTTATTTATGAGGTAATTATAGGTTATTACATTTTAGGATGAAAAATAAATGCTATGAGATATCCTAAGAGGTTATAACATTTCATTAATATTTCTTATATTATTTTTTATTTGTGAATATGTTCTCACATTTCTATTAATAGTATTTAAATATAGTTTTTTATTAAAAATTATGACAACCCATTGGTCGGGAAATAACTAATCACATCCAGTAGGGCAACATGGTTTGAATCCATAATCGAAGGGAGAAATGGGTGCATCACCAACCACTGACCTATATAATGTCCTAGTAAGTATTAAATTATTCTATTTTATTTAATGAATTTTTTTGATGTTGAATAAGATGATATTTAGAACATATTTTTTATTATAAAGATAACAATTGTGATAAGAAAATGATTTATCAATTAAGTGATTATTGTTATTTTGGAAGATTCGTACTATTTTGGGAAACATATATATGATAAATTTAAATATAATATTATCAAATGTTATTTTATTAATAAATGATGAATTATCTTTTGGAATAATATATGATTTAACAGTGGATTTATGGTGATATATTTTATTTATGGATATTGGTAGAATATATTAGAGGTTATATGATTTGTACAATATAATTATTGGATCGAGACATTAAGAGTGATTGCTGTTAATGTAAAATCTTTTATTAAATGATTGATGTTGAATTTTGAGTGTTATTTTTGAATTAATTTGATTAAAGTGGACTTTTTTCGTATTATGGTTTATTCATTTTGATAATTATCATTTATTATAGACGTTGTTTTATTTTTTATTAATGTCTACATATACGAGGAATGTATATTTTTTTATTTTATGATATGTAAAAGTTGGTTATAATGTTTCAAGAATGAGACAAAAAAATAATAAAGAATACTAATCATTTGAAGAGAAATATGATATTTTGGTGGAAGTTGACCAATGGTTGAAATTAAACATTTAAAAAATATATTTTCCCCATTTTATTTATATATATGGAAATGGAATTCCAATACTCAAGGAAAAGAATCATAAAAAGCGTTATATATTCCCTTTATTCTGAAAACCCAATGGCCTTTTAATGGATCAATGATTTATGGTTATGTGATGTTTAAATTTCTCCACACCATTTTATTTATGACTCGGTATTAGTCTTTAAGAAATATTTTTTCTATCTACATCTATGTTATAACTTTCTATATATGATTTCATATTTTTAAACCTAGTTACTTATTATTCCATTTGACCTTTGTACTTCACTTATTCAATTTTCAAGGGTATTTTTAATTGACCATTTTCACGATGTGGATTTCAATAACTGTATTTTGAGAATTCACATCATACTTATAATGTCGGATTTCATAATTCTGAATAAATAATTTCCAAAAGGTGGGTATAGAAAATAACAACACATGTACAGATATAATAAATCATTTTCATATTTATTATTATTCCTCAGTTATGTAATTATATTAAGTATTAATATAATATGTTATTCTTAGACTCAAGGAAATGGTTTTATTAAATGCATAATTATAATATTTTAATAATGTTTTTAGTTTCCAAAATATATTATTTTAATAAGGAAAAAATTATTCTATTCATCTATCAACCATATCAAATATATCCTAGGATTATTTTTTGAGAGTTTTTTAAAAATATTAAATTTAATATGATTAGTTAAATATACATATTTTTATTGAAGTCTATATCAACATATAGATTATTTACAAGGAAATTTTATGTTATAATAATGTTTTTAATTTTAATTATTTAATTTTTATTCTATATAATCGAATTTTTTGTATTCAAATTATTTTTTTTTACTTTAAAATAGAATGAAATCATTTTATATTTTATAATTGCATTTTACTTAAAAAAAATTATTATTTCATTTTACCTTCTTATTTTTATATAAGACTCAAAAAATTATTTGTTTTCAATTTAAAAAAATGGATTATATATTACAAATATGTTAGTCTAAATTAATTAAATAGTTACATTTTATTTTTTGTAAATATGAACAGTAAATATTATAATTTTTTCCATAGTAAAGGGTAAATAGTTTAAATCCCGTTAAAAATGATAAGAAGTATAAAATGACCCTAAAACATTCATAAAACTTATATGAGGATTATATATCAATTATAAGCCCTCAATGGTATAATTTATGTCCTCTTGGGTCCACCTGGGTGAGATTAAGACAATTATATATTTTATTTAACGACATTTCAAACATGCCACACTCTTGTTTTTAATAGGAGTACTATTTTAAATGTGGTGTTAACTAGAGGATATGTTTAACTATATATTGTTTTTTTAAATAAAAAATATTTATCGTAATCATGTTAAGTTATTTTTATATTTTTTTTGTTTTTATATAATTACCTTATATTCATAGATAACTCTAATGAAATTATTAATTAAATAATGGAATAATTAAACAAAAGATAATAGAAATATTAAAATAAATATAATTTTTGGTAAATTATTTGATAAAATTAGTTTAGTATGACCTTTAAATTTCATATATGTTTTACAATAATTGGTTTTAATTACAAGTGTTAAAATTTTATTATTAATTTCAAAGTAAGGAATATTTCAATAAATTTCCATGATTGAAATTTACAATAACTAATATTTTATTAAATGTAATAAAATTAAAATTGATTTTAATTTTAAAAATTAATTAAGAAATGGTTTAAAATAAAGACCATGTCATATTAATGTTTCAATTTTAATTTTATTGTAACTATTTTGATGCTCAAAAAGTAAAAAATTAATGTTGTTACAGTAAGAGTTAGAGGGGTAAATAGGTGATAATTAAAAAATATAAGGGTAAAAATATAATCTAAAAAATCATAATTTTTTTTTTCATTATGTTATTTATAAAATTAATCATCTTATATTATAAATAAATCACTTTGGTTTAATTTTTAATTGAAAATTAATTTATATTAACTTTATATTCGTTTGAATTCCAAGAGTGAAAAATACATCTCATATAAATGAAAACCCTATTATTGTAAATATATCCAACTCCAACAACAATTTTGTTTAGGAAATACCAACCCAAATACCTTTAAATAACCCTTAATATCATTCTATAGGTTTTTCTGTCAAAAAACCATCCTTAGTGGTCTTAATGTGTTAGAAAAAGATATTTTCTGAAGAAGATATATCATTTTAAATCGATGATTTTTTTTAGTTTCGAATTATGCATCCTTAAATTACACTATATGAATGATAAAATAAAAAACATAGTATACTAAAAAAACATATATATTTTCATTTTAATATAACGTTATATATTTTTTATTCCCTTCCATCGAATGGGAGTATAACTCATCAGTCATGTGTACAGTGAACTACTACCTCACAAACTGATGTAGTTTTTTTCCATCATCTTAATTCAATAACAGTTATAATTATATAATTATTTTTTATATATTATATAAATTAATTATTTATAATTATTAAAATTGAATATATAATTTAATTTTTTAACATTTCAAGCATAGAAAAATGATAAACTTGTTCGTGTATACGTTTGGACTTCCACCTCCAAGAAGTGATGTGATTAAATTTTCATCACCACATAACATAAATTATATATATATATGCATATTTGAATAATTTATATTATATTTATGATATTAAAATTACTACGTAAAGTTATTATAGTAATTAACTTCTTTCCCAAACGATATTTGAAAAATGGAAATGTTAATCATGCGTACATAGGACCAACTATCTCCATGATTGGAACATCATACATTTTATTAACCATAGTAAATGGTTGTATTTAAATGCATCGTTGATATATAATAATGATAATCATATCATTATTTATGTAATGTAATTTATTTAATAATGATATATGTGACCATATTCAATATAATAAATTAATTTGGGACTTAAGTACAAAATGTCATCAAAACATCAAACATGAACTGAAATCATTATGTGATTGATTATAACATTATTATTAGTTGTATAAAAGGAATTAAAAAATATATAAATTATATTAATTAGTCATATAATTATTATAAGTTTATTATAAAGTATTATAAATAATATACATCAAAATCACACTCAAGGTATGGGACTTACTTTTAAAAATACTCATTTAAAGTTCCTCTCACAACACTTTTTATCAAAATCAAAATGACATTTTTTAACTTATACAGTAAGAGAGGATTTTACTAACTTAATTGTGCTTTAATTAATTTATGATTTCTTTATAATTTTTCATATTTATTTTCATGGATTTTTTTTCATTATTTTATATATAGTTTTTAGATATTAATAATGATTTTTTAAAATAAAATGTCACTGTGATATATAAAACTATTTTGCACATGGGTTTTAATAATAATTTCAAAGGTTTTATTATGAAAAATTTAATAATAAAATATTTTATTTGGGATAGGGTACATGAGATTTAAATATCGAATTGGTGAGAAATTTATATCCTATAGTAAGGGTTGATCGCCATTATATCTCATGGGTGAGCCTGATATAGCTTATATATTCGGTGAACAGAGATATATCAGGGTGATCCCTTTATAGCTTTAGGTTTATCAGGATATAACAAAAATTAATTTTGCAATTTAACTTGTATTATGAGGTAATAAATATTTATTAACTCAATCGTTCCTCTAATGGATTTAACTGGGAACCTTTTATTTATGGCGTATTTTTTAGATGAGTATGAATATGATAATCTATGTTTCCAAATGGGGAATTTATTTTCATGATATGAGTTTAAATGAAATTATTTCCAAAAAAAGTTTCTTAAATTCAAAATGATTTATTTCATTATCTCAATAAACATTTAGGAAAAGGGAAATATTTTATTGGTTTTCATGTTTTTACCTAGACTATTGTATTTATTCTTTTTAGTTCTTTTAATGTGATTTTTGTTATCATCCCACATTTTAAAATATTCTCTAGATGTGTTAAACTATAGTTGGTACCAATATGAGATGAAGAAGAAAATTTTAATTGGTATAAAACACCATATTTTATGTTTTAAATGTTTTTTGGGGGGGATAAAGTGTATTGATTATAAATGTACACTTGTAATGATTTATTTTACTATGTATATATTTTATTATTATTCTAAAACTATATCATAAAAATATCTTCAAGAATGTATTAATTTTAATTCTAGAAAAAGTCACTAGAATATGAAATGCTTAAGTTTGGGTCCTTCTAAATACTATCAACATAGAGAATTATTTATCCTTCCAATTTCCATTCTTAATTTTTTATCAATTTATCTCATTTTAGTTATTATAAATTTATTATGATGTGTGGAATTTTTTAGGTTAAATATCTTACATTGATTTATACTTTTAGACCATACATATTTAAAATAATAATAATTACTATCCATTGTTTAGAATAGTCTTCTGTTATGGAAATCACTGTTCATATTTTGACTATTGAAAAATTATAGTTAAAGAATGAAAAACATAATTTTTATCATTGAAAAATTTATTCAGTCGGTGTCAACTGATCCAATGTTTTAGATGAATAAATATAGGTGAAAAATGATTAAATTTTTTCTTATTTTATAATAAATTTTAGTTCAATCATTAGATTATCTATTCATTAGCACATTTAATAATAATTGATTACCATTGTTCCATTTTATTTAAAAGTATAATTTGGTGTATTAATGGGTTATGATACTTAATTATCTTTTTTATATGAAATAATGGTTCTCATATACTTTCATGATTAATAAATTATCAGTTTATGATGATTATATAGAACTTATTTATTATTCGAGTGATAGTGAGTTGAAACCAATTACATTTCATAAAATATTTTTTCATATAAATGAATATCTTTGTTCCAAGAATACAATTATATTTTTTAAATACATTTCAAGTAGTCTCTCTTAATTCATTTTCAATCATTTCTATACATTTGTTTTTTATTAATACATTCGTGTTCTTTTCTTCACTATTACTGTGACCAAACATCATTAAACTCTCATTGATGAAACATTTTACGTATTTTTCATTGATAAATTTTAACCATATGAAATCTGGCCTCTTTCACTATGGGATTCAACCATGGCTTAAAACTATTCTTGGTGTGTGTTAGTTGTAAATATAATGTTGTTTCATAATAAAACTATAATTTATTTTGAGTTTTTTTATAGCTGTAGTACTAAATTATGGTAATAAAAACAAAAAATCTATATTTGAAAACCATAAATGAAGTTTAAAACCAAAATCATAAAAAAATACATCTAATATTTATTCACTATATAGATAAAATTTTATAGTATAAATGTTTAAACCCTTAAAACAATTGGTTTTTTATTTTTTCATTATTCTAAAGAATCAAATTATTATGTGATATTTTTGATTGAGGCTGAGAGAGTTGTTGTTTATTCTTTATTTAATTCTAAAAAAAATTTGTCTGATAAAATTTAATATCTATTAACACTAAATATTTATGCACAGTATTACCTATTCATGATGTAAGATGGATTATATGAACCTTGAAAATGAAGAAAATTAATGGAAATACATGATAATATAAATTAAAAATTCATTAATTAATGAAGATACATGTTTGGATTCAAAATGAATAAAATATCTATCCTTAAATTATGTTGATGTTGGTTTATTGGACTAGAAGCTGAGAAGATCAACTCTATATTTTTTTTGAGTAATCCATAATATATGTATCTATCAAAGGAATCAAATCAAGAATCTCATGATATATTACTTCTTATTGCAAAAATATTTTATATTATTTCATATCGAAAACAGTTTTTTTTCATGAATGACTTTTATAATATGTCTTTGTGTTTATACCCTAAAAGATTGAGTGATAATTATATGAGAATTATATTCCTTCAATTTTTATTGAAAACTATATCTCAAAAATAGTTCTTTTAGCTCAATTAGAACACATTCGGCACTAAGGATCAAATTTATAATTTATTCATAATGAGAATTTATCTCAGGAGTTTGACATGCAGTTGAAAAATAAAATGAAAATGTTCATTAAAGGCGAGTGAGAGTTGTTTAAAATGTTATCTGATATGTTATGGGACTCACATAGGCAATATTCTCATCCTCAATATCCTCCCCATATATTTAAAGATTTATTATGTGTGGATATTTTTCAATATTTTCAATACATAGAAATAAAATCATCTATTAAGAGTTTCATAGATAATACTAATAAATATATAAGGAAAATAAAGAGCAATCATTCCAAAAAAAATATAACATATGGTCTTTTGGAGAATAAATATTTATTTTTGTGAAATAAATATTGGTTTTTGTCATAAAATGAACTCCCAACATCATGAATAATAAATAATACATTAAAATTATTCAATTAAACCATTGAAAATGAATTTTGGTTTCAAATACACCCATGTTTGACTTGGATAGATAATGTTATGATAAATAAATATACTTTCAATAGATAGTATCACTAACAAAATATCTACTTTTATGTGATTTTGGATTTTATTATTCTGAAGAGAATTTATATGGGATGGTGCAATAAGTATTAGACAAAATAGACTCAAAATCAGATAAAATGGGCACTGTAATTAATGTAATAAACGATATAATTCATAATATATATTGACAAAATGTTTAATTTGTGGTCAATATGTTTTTTAAGCTTTTACATTTTTACAAAATTTTATGAAATAGGTAAATTCCATACATATCTCAAAATGCATGAGTATTTTCTAATATATAAAGAACATGGAAATATTAACTTCCCTTAAGAAATGTTTCAAAGAGAATAATTTGGATTCCATTGAAAATATTAACTTTCTTCTATATTTAAATAATTCATTTTGAGGGATTATCATTGTTTTATGGTATTTATATGGAATAAGGTTAGTATTATAATTTGTACATAGTATTTACTATGTATATTTATATGAGAATTTATAAAAAGGGTGGACAACCAAATAGCTAGCCCTGAAAAAGCGCAGACATAGTGTTGTGGGATACAAAATTCAACCACCTCCAACGGAGAATCCTAGTACAATGCATTGGAGGATGAGGAATCATTGAGTCAACATTATATGGTAGAGACTATGTATAAGGCCCACCGTGTGCACCCATGGGTGCATAGGTTGGGGAATATTTCCAATGGTCTGAAGCTTGTGATGGTGGTGTCTGAAGGGTATAAATGGGTGTTGATATTCCACAACAATGCCACTTCTATTCATTTCATCTCTTCTATTAACAAGTAATCATAATAACTAAGTGAAAACTAATGTAGGAAATACGAGGGTCACAAACTATCCATCAATAATTAATGATATAAATAAAAGGGGAGTTTTATTATCCATTTCATGATATCTATTCGATATCTATTAAGTGATCATCTCGTACCTCTGGATTATTCACATATATATAAAATACTAAAGTAGTGTTTTGATGTCCTATGATTCATCATGATCCATTCATGTATTGTATGTGATTAATTTTTTGTGGTGATGAGTTTGAGAATCGATATTCCTGTAATCTTAATATTTACTTCATAAAGATAACTCCATGATAGAGCTCATCCAAATAAAAATTTAGTTACAGAATGAATGTGAAAAAGTCATGATTAATGGATGAGTTGGAGTTTAAAATGGGTGAATAATGTGTGGAATGAAATTAGAACATGCATGAAGAAAGAAAACTGAAAACCCTCAGTGTTTATAATGAGCGAAGATATTTGATAAATAGTTTTATGAAATATGAAATCTGAACTGATAGGTATTTGAGGTGGATGATGGTACATGCATGCTGTGTGAGCTGAGTATTTTCAATTTTATAGGTAAAGGGAATTAGATACTTAAACCTGTCAGGTATGTGACATATAATTCATGAATATGAAAATAACTACCATTTTAATATTTTATATAATCAACATAATTAATAAAATAATACCCACATTAATTTTGACATATTTGAGATGATAAATATAAAGAACTAGGTATATTAGATTATTTTTATTTGACAGAGGATTAAATGTTCATATTTATAGAAAACATAAATTAGGATTTAAGAAATTTATTTTAAATCATTTTATAATTGAGATAACCAAGAACCACATTATCTAGTATAAATATGTACATGTTGGTAATGAGAAAAATTACTCCAATTTGAAATATCCCTAAGAGACCACAATACAACTTTGTATCAATAAAAGATGGATCCAAAGTAGGTTGATTCTTATATATTGTGATCACAATAATCTAATACATTAAAGAAGAGTTTCAATTCCATTAGAGACGATCATTAATGGTATCTGCTCAGTAAAATGTGATCAAGTCTTAATGGTAGTCTAAAAAAAATTTTATTTGCTAAACATGAGAAAGACTATGCCAATTTTCAAACAACACTTGTATGAATTTGTAGCTGAAGACCTATACATAGAATCTTTCTAAGACTATTAATGAAATAGTTGGATTACATTATAAGAAAAATATTTTTTGTAGAGATCTCCACTGGATGGTGTCATTAAAAACAACATTGGTGATATTCCAGTATAGAAATAATGTTGGGAGATGACCCATAATAATCATTAATGATCATTTTTTTGGGGAGTTTTTCTGTTTATAATTTTAGGTTATTTTCTATACCTGTAATCAATTTTGTTTATTTGTGGAGAATCCATATTTATAAAACTAACCTAGATGTAAAAGGAATGTTCTTTGTATAAAACCATTCAAAAACATCTGTTTTATGAAATATTTTATCACATAGTTCCTAGAGAGGCTGAGTAGAATAAAAAGAGTTGATTAAGGAATCAACCGACCATAGGATATAAAGTCAAAATTAAAAATTTGTAAAAAGAAAAGGAACCACCAACTCAACAAACCCTATAGGATCCCACACTTATTTATGAAAAATAAATATCTTCAAAAGTAATTTACCTATAAAAAAGGAAAATCATTACTAAGAACTTATGATGTTGATGTTGGATTGAGTCAATAATAGAGGAGTTCCTTTCATAAATAGAAATAACTATTATAGATGAATGAACCAAATGATTCCATATATTCTTTGATAAGGCATCAATTTTAGTGACACTACACTAGTAGGATTTAATTCATCAATAATGGATGCTCCCAAATACAATGTTGATCATAATTTAAATATTGAAGTATATGGAAAAGATCTAAATGTCATGTCAATATCATTTTCTAAGAATAAGTATGAAGGCAATATAATGATCAATGAATTGATAATATATATAGATGAACTAATATTGATGATATTCAAATGGATGATGATGATATTTTAGATTACTACATTATTAGGGTAAAAAATATTACATCATATCAATGGATTTGGGGATACATTGGAAGATTTATTGATTGTTAGGAAACCAATATGTTTCATTAATAATAAATTTTATTCAAATATTTCTACCTTGAATAAAATTAAATACCTACATACTTATGATATTTACAATATACTACTCATTTATGAGATATAAAACATCAATTTTCGAAAGAAATTTGAAGAGTAAATGGATTTCAATGTAATGAAATTTCTGATTCTAAAGGAAATAATTAAGAGCCACTATTATATTATAATGAGGATGAGGTTAGTGATATTAATAATAAATGAGTCATGTATTTTACTTCAAGAAACATTATAAAAAGAAAGGGTAAATATAAAATTTTAAATCCTTTTAATTTCATTGATTGTGCTCAAATTTGACAATTTAAAATTTGAATTCAAAATAAAGAATATGATGATTCCTCGAGTGATAATGAAAAAAGAACTACATTAAAAGACGATCTAGAAAAAAAGTTAAAAGGTGATACTACAACGAAGAAGAATTTTTCATGGAAGTAAAAGAGATATATGATGAGAATAAAATTTGTTGAGAAATCATCAATAAAGAGTGACTCAAAGGGTGAAGGTTTGACTAAAAATCATAAAACAGTCACTCCAAATACTTAGAGAAAATGTAGTGACCATGTCCCGAGTAGCACAAACCCCTTTCCTACTACCATTAAATTTTCACAGATACAGTAAAATCATTTTTAAAAGGACTTAATATTTTTGTTGTTATGGTAAATTCGATACATATATGAATATTGTATTATAAGTAAATAAAATATAACAACATATTTCTTTGTTAGAATAACTTTATTCCATCTATCATATCCCTACATATCATTATAAGTACACATTATGGAATCTTGGGGAAATGAAACAAAATAAGGTCATGACACAATTATCTGTACGTGTTATGTATAATGGAGGTAATAATGAATCAATAATAATTATCAATATAAAATGGTAAAACTCTGAACTAAAATTCCATGTAAATAACTAGATAAGAAATAATACACATGGAAACGTAAATAAATGAACACATATTACATGTAAATAATAAAATAATGATTTATAAATATGAAAATGTAAATAACTAAACACAAATTACATTTAAGTAATTGAATTCTTCATAATCAATATAGCATGAAAAATAACTGAAAACGTTTCCATTTAATCAATAAAATATGAATTATAATTTTTTATAGGTTTTTTAGAGTAACAATATCATGAAGAATAATAACTGAATATAAATGAATGAAATTTGTAATTATTAGACATAGTGTTTCATAGGTATATGAAACCTTTATCTTAAGACTATTCACAAGATGGATTAAAATTGATGGATAGTTACTCATTTAGATGAGGAAAACCAATTGAATAATCTCTTGACACTACTGATTCATCAAGGGGATTATTGTAAATGTTCCCTAACCCATTTCATACAAGTCCAAATCATTGCTCATATATCATAAAATCAGTTTAATTAAAAAAATTCCTTATCAAATATTCTTATTGAGTAAAGAATGCATATTTTTTAATATAATCCATCGTGATCAAATAATTGTGGAAGTTAACACTTTTTCAAATAATGGTATATAGTCTAGTAAATAATATTGTCCATGTTATATAATATTTATAATTAGGTTAAATTTAATTTTCAATCATCACTAGAAAGTGAATAACTCATAATAAATCAGGAGAATATGAAAATGATTAAAGGAATATAATTTCAATTCTTCCTTTGGTCAAAATAGCCAAAAACTATCCAGGGTAAAAATAATGATGGTATAAATGCAACATATACCCATTGGTGTATGATTAATGGATGTTTTTATTGATTAAATAAAATAATATCCATAAAAACATTCACGATAAAAATATCAATTTACTATTGAGAAACATTTTGAAATTAATTTTATTTGAAATTAACATATAATAATAGCCAATATTTTTTAATGAGTGAAAATTATGTTCATAAATAATTTTTAAATGGGTAAAAAAAAATTGATAACATTTTTCTTATTAATCATGGTTTTGAAAGAAATCATACTTTTTATCGAAGAGTGAAATGAATTTGGCTTTTCATAAATAAACAAAAAAATTTAATGTACCAAATAGTGGATAATAGTATTATTTCCTGAAAATAATCATCAATAAAAAAATATGAAAATTAAATGGATTATTAAAAAATGATCAAATAATTTCCTTCAATGGAATTTCAAGTGCAAATAATTCAAAATAAAATGAGGCTGTGAAGTGATTCCTTCCAAAGGTGATAACATCAAAGTGATAATTAACCAATGATTCGATTATATAAACCACGTAAATTTCCACAACAAAATATCAAATAAAATAATAAATAATCAATATTCATTTCAAACATAAGGTTATAATATTAATGATAACAAGTAAGTAGTATAACCCATTGAAAATGAATTGGGTTATGAAAGCACTTAACAACATGGTAAATTTTATTTCAAATACTATAAGGTTAAATAATTAAAATTGAATATAAAAATACCATTAATAATTAATTATCAATGAAATTACATTTCAATGGGAAATACATACACTATATAAATGCAATTAGGTGAAAACATTTCAATATGGCTCAATGAAATGTAATTGAGGCGATGTCATTTACTACACACTCCATTTTAAATTAAGATGATTTGGCCTCATATATAGTGGTTTTAAACATGTTATTTTCTGATTACCAAACCAATATATCATATATGTTTCTTTTATAACTTCTTGTCTTCAATTTATGAATAATATTTCGTTTCTTTAATCATTTAGGGCGTTAATTTCCTTGTTCTTTTCATTTGTTTTGAAATTATATTTCTACTCCCACTACATTGATCATGTTTTGATAATATCTATAATGTAATTAATTATGAAAATGTAATATATATTTAATGTTCAAGTATTATTATTAATCCAGAAAATTTAATTTTAAGAAATGAAATGAACTTTTCGTGGAGGCAATAAGGTCTATATACAAATGAACACTACTTCCATTTTCTTGTCATATTAAAGAAAAAATTTAAATGAAATATATTTATATTAAAATTATAGTATCATATTTATGTCATATAATTCACATATTATTTTTAAAATAATAATTAATGTATATCATGTAATGCATTAATGAGCCATATCCCTTGTCCGAGAGGTAGTCAACATTAAAGGAGAATGGTGTTATTGTATTCCGATAAAATAAATAAATTAAATGTAGGTATTCAATAATAATTCCAAAATAAAAAAACATCATAAAAATCATAAATTTAATATTAATTAATTATTTCCATCGTTATTCACAACCTTGAATTGTGTTAATCAAAAATCGAATGACATCATTTCACGATGAGATAGTCCGAATTAGACGCATACTATGATTTTGTAACCCATTTGATAATAGTGTTTGTGGGATTATGTCCTACAATTAACATAAAAATATATATACATTTATAGGATACTTATGTGTTTATATGATCATAGTAAAATAATAATTGAAGCGGTGGATAATGAAATATAACAAATATGCAAGTTTATTAATGTTACCTCTTCTTCGTGTAACTCCTATTAGTTTTCACCAAATAAAAGAAATTTTGTGATTTCAGCACAAAAAGGATTCAAGGATTGGATGAATAATGTTGGGAAGTGAACGTGGTAGGGTATAAATGATAAAAATGTTATGGTTGGTGCGAATTAGGTATGGGAGTGAGTGGACTTTTATGGAGGATGAGGATTTTCATTCTTGTAAATACCTAAAAGAAAACACTATTGGGTAGGCTGGTATACCTTATTAGACTCCAATAACAGACCATTTAACATATAAGTGGTAATATAGTGAAAATATGTCCATAAAATGGGGTTTGGAAATGCTTTGTATCATTTTTTACACATTATATTTTAAGATTAAACATTATATAAATTCAATTTTACCAAAATCTATCTTATTAACATTAATTGTTTTCTCAAACCATGTTGCTTAAGAAATTAATTCCATAGCCTGACTGAACACTAAACTGGTATCCTGTCTAGTGGGTCACAAGGACTCAAGTGCACCTCCCCATATTGAAGAGGTGGAAGAATTAGATTATGAGTATACGGATGTGATAGTGGGGAGACTACACACTCATTATCATATTATCATAGTGGTAAACAGATAATAAATAACATATAAATTGGATTTCAAAATAAATAAAATAAAAAGTAGTGGGATGATAATATAAAATGAGAATAAATAGTGTCCTACAATAATATACATTAATTCATGGTTGTAAAATTAAGGATACAAAATTAAAACATTATTCATATAGAAGGAAATAAGATATAAGGCGCAATATGAATAATGAAAAATAAAAGAAATCCATGAGGGAGATCTACATGAGAATATTTATCTCTAGCTCAGTCCCTTTCTCTTAAAAAATAGGTATAACCAAGAATATATGGTTCTATGAACATGATATCTACTCGGGTACCCACTACAATGCAATCCTGAGTATGGTGTGAGATATAAAACCTAGTAGGTAACCACACACTATGACTACAACTAAATTCAGCTTGTAAACATAAACAAAGTTTTGTTTAGGTAAATAGAATAATATGTAGTTAACAAATACTAAAAACAATTCAACTCATGTTTCATAAGAAAACCTGGATAACATTGTCTACTTCATCTCACGAATGGGTGAAATGTCTGATCAGGAACAATATATATATATATTTATATATTTATATATAGTCAAATATTTCATCCACCTATATGGAGTTAGTACAAGTGGGTGTAAGTGTCAAATACCTATAATACTATGTTCTAGAAAGACTGAGGCCTAACGTAGTCATCCATAACCTCCTTAAACGAGTCTATAATCTCAATTCAATGGGTATGTGGCCTTTAACATAGAATGAGATGAAGAAATTATTCTCATCACTAAATATGACGAGCGTGTTTTCATATCAACACTTGAGAAATAGTGAGTTAGTTATCATGATAACACACATAACGTGACATGGTGTGTAATTCCCTCTATCCGCATAGTATCAATGGGGCAAGATATCATACTCAATACCTGATGTAACTGTTGCAGATACCTCCATGATCAATAGAAACCATACCATCATTCCATATCCTATATCTAGGTGTTATTAAATTCATATTATTATACATGAGGAATTACCTACCATTAATTACATTTACTATTACCAATCATCATTAAAGGTATTACAATTACAATTATTCAAACAAGACTTACTAATTTAATCATGTCAAGAGGTGTGGTCATGCCACCTAATTAAATTTCATTTCAACAAAAAATATGATACATTCAAGGAAAGAATACCTGCAAATCATTTTTTTCATTCTCAAATGGCCGGTTTAAGGGGTTGCCGGTACCCAAACACCATTTCACCACATCCAGTAAATTCACCACATCCAAGGCAGAACCGCATTTCAAATTTCAAAAACAACTTCAAAATCCCCGCCATCCACCTTGAGCCACGACCCAAGCGTCAACGTACACAGATCTCGAGCCGCTCACCTGCCACAATAGTCCATGTCTTCTCAGTATGCACGCCATGCGAAGTCCACGCGACAGCCCGAGTCCACCGTCACGCGCCACCTTTCACCGGAGACGGAATCGTCATCACAATCTCTAGCCGCGAGACTGCACCGCCCTGAGCCGCTTGCCTACACCAGGTTTGAAACAATAACCGGGTCGCCGACGATCTTCTCCGGCCTCTATTGACATCGCAACGCCATCATCCCTCCGCCATCACCACTTCAACACCACTGGCATAAACACAGTGGGAACTTTCACTCACAGACTATCAACAAATTCACCGGCGAGAACCGACCGCACCGTCACCGTCACCATCACCATCTCCAAATACAATGCCTCACCGACGGCACCAAAAGACACATAAACGATAGAAAAACAAATCCAAAACACCAGAACATCCATACTTCACCTCACCATGATACGAGATGAAAGGAAGACCCAATAACCAATTCCGAATGGTTAGGAATCACAGAAACACCACCCAACCGCACAAGAAACGCCCTGAATCTTAAGATCCCGCCGCCACCGACCAAAACGACTGCTTCAGACATGAAGAAACCCCAACGCACTCACCTGAGAACGGTCGGGACCCCAAGCACCATCGACGCAAGAGTGAGACCATCAAACGCTGAGAAGCACACCACAGGACACCAACAACCTGTCGAGAACGAATCCAGGAGCGCTCTGAAGAGTATGCCGTCGATGGGAAAATTCAAGATGGCACACCCACTAGGTGTCTGTTATCTGGGTTGGCATCCTTAATTTAATTTGTAAGGTTCAATATGTGTAATACAAGGTGAAAAACCCAATATTAAATGAATAATTAAATTTTATTAGAATGTGAGCCAAATATCTGTGTTCGAAACAAAACAATATTTATAATTCATAAAATAAGAAAAATATCCTTATACCACCTACCTTATAGTTACCACACTTTACATATCAAGTATCATGGTTTGATTTGGTCCGGTTGGGAAGAAATTGAAGAAACAAAATTTTGGACTCAAAATAGGGAAAATGAGATCACACCATGATAAATCACACAAGAGGCAACCAAAAATAAGAGGGATAAAATATAATTAACATATTTCTGATAAGAATCTATAATTTCCAATGAATCTCTATTATATTGATGGATGAAGGTGGACATGTTTATGCCTCATATAAGGATGATGAGGAACCCATGGTGTAAGAAGGATAGGTTCACAAAGCTAGAGGAGATAAAGAATGAATGAAATTGGTTTTATGATTTCATTAATGGACAATGGGAAAATTCATCCTCAAAATTGGGTTTCATTGTTTGGCCAAAATGTTTTCCAACGGTATTCCATCTGTTTTATAGGAATGAACCTCACATGGTTATTCCACACATTTTTACCTACACTTGCACCAATAGTTATATGTATAGTGTGATCATCCTAACTAAGTGGAAATAATCGTGTGGGATATGTGGAAGTTTTTGGAAAGCAAGAAGTTCTCATGTGTATAACATCTTCTCACTTATTGAAATGACAATATTTTCACTAGATGTCCGCATGTATTTAGAAAAATCATGTGGACCTTACAATTATCTTTATTTTTTTGTTTTTGTGGTCAGATTCTCATGAATCTCGATGAAGAACATGAGGTACACTTGGAAACTTCAGCCAAGTCAAAAAACTACATGTTGAAGCATTCAAACTCCCTTAATTACATTTCAATGCCCGTTTCAAATAATTAATCATACACAAAATAGAAAAAAACAATTTCCATTCGTATTTTACATTCATTCTAACCATGTGTCATTACAACCTCCCGACCATAGAGCATATCATCTACAATAGGACATAGGGAATGATGAAAATACCACTTGTATTATGAGGGTTTGAAATATCATTCACTTGGTTTTTGTTTATTCAAAAATTCTCAATGTACCACTAAGAATTACTCAAGAAGCGACACATAAGCTGTTAAAACCTGAGTTAATGGTCATTTTCTAATGGAAACCATGAAAGAATTCTTACCTAAGCATATTTAGCTATAAAAAATATTACATAATCATATCTTTCATCATCTAGTTAATGGATCTTTCCAACATAGTTTCAAAATAGAAAAGAATCTATCTCTATGCCACAATACCAACACTTTATTGGAATTTTATTTACAAAGAATGACCCTCAGTGTTCTAAGGATTCATTAGGAGTTTTTTCTTTTATTTATTTAGGAAAACCTAAATAATTTTGAAGTTATATAAGGAAAGACGTTGGGATGAAATATTCAAATACCAATCGACTAATGAAAATTTTTGACACATGCATTCCAGGAAGAAACTGTCGACCCAGACCTGACACCCTCCCTAACTCATGAAATTATTTAAAATAGTTCCATTCGACTGCATACAATGAACATGAGTGACAGAACGTTGATCCTATTATGTCTTTCCATTCTCAATTTCTCATTATAGATGGTCAGAATATTAAAATTGGAACAAAAATTCCTTTTTCCGTGGAACATCACCTTTAAAACGATTATTTTCAACAAAGCCCATATTGGAAATTTGTTGGCATTACCTCAAAACCATCATTTGATGATTTAACCTATCATGACATAGAATGAGAATGGGTGTCACCTAGATCCAATATAAATTAATCATTCCCCTTTAACATTACCTCCAATCCCTATAGCACGCTAAGGGTAAAATCAGATTCATCATATTGTTGTCCAAGGAACTAACCCAAGGGAGTCCATACTCCATGTTTATAAGTGAGACATTGGTACAAAGTCATGAAATCCAAATTAGACCATTTATAGATCCCACAACGACATCCTCAAGTTTTTCATCTCAGAAAATAATATATTGTGTCCAACGGTCCTTCTAATGTGTTCCTATATCGGAACCCATATATCACTCAAGACTAACCATGCCTCATTATAAACCACACATCTACATGAAAATATGATAAATTATATCTTTTTAAATTAAAGATAAATAAATAATTTTTTCTCAATTTATAACTATTTATCTGTTATTGAATCATGGGTGACATCAATATAGGGGTCTTTATCATCTCTTAAAGAAGAACACACAAATACGATATTGAAGATCACCATGAAGTTCAGTTGAGCACTAATGGTTGAATCCCCTATAATGAAACTCATTGTAAATACCCAAAGCTTGACGTACAAGGACATTACATTACTTTTGCGGAATACTTAATATAGACACACAAGGACTGTAATAGTTTAGTGTCTTTGGAAACTCGGAATATAAACTTCTAATCATGTTGAAATATCTTCAACAACTCCAATAACGATCTTCCCCTTTTTTTTACTTACCTAAAACCTTTCCTTATTTCCTGGGGAAAATAAAACATACAAAAAGGGTGAGCTCAAATGCTCAGTAAGGGAAAACGTAGATAACATAAAACAATCCATAAACATTTGGAGGCAAAAACTTGAACATGGAATTTAAACATCAAAATCTTGAGCAAAGACATAAATTGTGGAAGTACGTAAGGCATATATCATAATGGAACAACAAACATGATAAAATATAATGGGAATAAAACATGTAATTGTGGAAACTATTCATCACATGTTATGATTTCCATAGTAGCCAAGGCATTGCTTCCAAGACCATCTTAGTGGACAAAGTCCCTTTCGGAATCGAGTTCACTCCTCGTTTTAGTCCTGTAATACTGAACCAGATTAACTTACCATTCCATCCATGTCTATCTCATGAGATATAAATATTTACCCAATGCATTGGAGGGAGATATAGGTCCCACCCATCTCATAATGAACTCATTCTTACTTGTTCCACAAAATAAACATACACCATTCATAATAACCCAACGAAAAAAATGGGTTTCATAAACATCATCTCGTCATCACATAATCCATATAAAAGAAATGGATATCATTTCATAATAAGAAAAGATAAACCATGTAAATAATAGAGACATTATACTTGAAACATACACATATTAAATAATGACATCTTAGATGGAAAATGGTTCTGATAAAACACTTGAAATGAATTAATAAGGAAAATATCCTTTCTTCTTCAAAATCAATTTCTTTTCACAAAACATCACGTAATTTTAAAATAAAAAGATTTTTTTGAAAATAGTCATGAAATCTTTTGGAGGAATCTTCATGAAAATAAGTCTTTATAAAACCGTAAAAATCCTTTCATGCCGTATAAGTTAAAAAAACATTTTTCTCGTACTTTTTCAGAAAAGTCAAAAAAGTACCTCATAACATAAACAAATGAAAGATTCCTTACATACCATGTAGTAAAAGTAAAAAATGGGTAAAAAGGACTTTAAACATACATGAAAACACTTTTATAGAAAATGGACATGGATGATAGAAATAACCCCAATAAATACTTACGAATAAGCAATCTCGGATAAAAATTAGATTTGAAAAATTATACCTTACCTTAGGTCTAATATGCTTCATATGTTTCTGAACCTCCTGTATAATGATTTAAATAATTTCATTGACTTATTACAGAATCATATTCACTGTTATGATATCATATATGGTTCACTTATGACTTTATATTACCCTTTCTTTTGTAAGTTCCATGTTAAATCAGCGTTTTGGGTTAAATCGTTTTATTTATCGTACGTGTTTGGACTTTTTATTCTTGATATTATTACTTATATCCTGATTTAATTAATTCCAGAATGTAAAACACGATTTAAATATAATATATATTTCAGTATATACATATATATATATGATAGATCAATTAAATGAAATGAAATACACCGTTCATGGAGACGGTAGGCCGTATGTGTGCTTGAACGCTGTTTTCGTTTCCTTATTGAATTGGCCAAAATTAAGTAGATGAAATACATATCCAGTGTCATTATTATGTCATATATTTCGTGATTACTTATTATATATATACTTTATAATCATTCATGAGTGGTTAACATGGAGAATGAATCTCATCACGTCGTGGAGACGGTAGTCCGTACATACGCACGAGCGATGATATCATTCCCATGATCGTGGAATTGTATTAGAGTGTATGTATACTATTTCAGAATCAATATCACTTTACAATAATCATATATAGTTATTATTTACACCATTATACCCATCCAAGTAAGGTGGTGGTGGAAAATATATTACACCACGGCGTGAAGACGGTATTCCGTACGTACGCACGCGCGGTGATTTCATTTTCCATAGGATGGATAAATGGTGAAATAGGGTTGTTTCATACGTATAATAACATATCGTTATATCATTAATACTGATTTTATTACTTCATACTAAAACAACTAAAGAAGAATAAGTTGAAGAAGAAATAAAGTTGAAAAAATTGGTAAGGGACATTACCTTTTCTTTGATGCGCCTCTTTGAGACCTCGTTTTAGGGCACTGAAATTTGTCTTTGAAGAAGACCATGACCTCTAGGATGTTTCTAGGGAAGTGGATAAGATAATTTGGCAGGGTTTGGCCGAGCATGAAGGCTCAAAGTGGTGTGAGGAAGAGAGGGAGGTGGTGCCCTTTTATAAAGGAGGCGAGAGGCACCTTTGGAATAACAAAAAATATTATTTTATTATAAAGTCATATTCGGTTATTAATAGCTACAAATTGAGTTATTTTGAAGCTAAGGTGGGTAGGGGTCGAAATACTCTCATCTAATAGAATTTAGACATGTTTAGGTTTCTATTTTATCCATATAATTTAGATTTAACTTTAAGTTAAATAATTTTTCTTTTACCATGTCTTCTTGTTTTCTTAAACTATAAGGTTAATAAACTTATTATAACAAGCCAAACGAACCCAAAGTTGTTTATTATTAATATATAGCCTTATCTAAGTCATTTGGCCGAACCATAGATTTTTAGGAATACAATATCAATTAATAATATAATATTTGTTTTAAAAAATATTTTATTTCAAATTGACACTATTTGGTAATTGATTTTTTTGAAAATCATAACAGAATGATCAGTTCGAAAAAAGTTAATTAATTCAATACTAACATGTCATATAAACATAGAAATTTATTTTAATTCATAAAAAGTCTCAAATTAAATTTATTTGGGTATTTATAACATCACTTAGAACAATAATTCATTAATAATATAATTACTGCATCATCATTGTGTCATAAATAAATTAAATTATATAAAGTCTAAAAATTACAAATAAAATACCATTATGTAGAAAAGCTTTCTATCTTTAAAATGAATATTTATAGTCGAATTTATCTTATGTATAACCATATAGTAAAAATTATTTACTTATTAAACTTTGATTTTAACTATTTTAACCCTTCTTTAAATAAATTAATAATAAATGTCCTAATCTAATCATTGTGGGCCTAAATGGTCAAATTTTATTCCTAAGGTTGTTTATGGTCGAATTAAACTTATCCAATAGAATTAGGACATGTTTTAGGGTAATAATAATATCATTTTTACCTTTAATTAACCTATTTACTTTTAACCGTGGTAAATAAAAGCAAAAAGTTACTATTCACCAAAAATTATTTTCATCTCATTGAACCACATTTTACTTACTGACATCAGCCGTGTCTCTCGGATTTTTGAAATTCCATTCACAAAAGATGTAAAATTATGTTTTATTTAAATTTCCAAAATTCTCCTAGGAGGTGGGTAAAAGAAGGTCAAAAGTTCAATAAAATTTTTATATAATGAAAATTATTTTAAAATGACTCCATGGAATTACATTGAACATATATTGGTATTATGTGTAAATTTTGACATAGAATAAATTTAAATAAAATAAATAATTATTTAGATAAAAATTAGGTTTTTAAATAGTAACCCAGTGTTTTCACTATTCATCCAAAATTGAATGTTTTCAGAAAAATACCAAAATTTCACCCTAGGCTAATTTCGATATTCCGAATCCAAAAATGAAGTCCATTTTGAAATATGAAATTTAAAAATTTCAAAAAGTGGTTATTACTATTCATAACGGCTAGTTTTAATAGTATTTTAATAGCATATCGTTGTTTAGTGAAACTCGGTATTGCGTAAAACACACGTGACCGAGGAAGGTCGTGATTGCGTGTAATGCAGCCAAGTTAGGGTTGCGTGTTGTGAAAGACTCCTTTATTGTAGCATACAACACAAGACATCAATAAAATTAAAAATAATATTTTTCATAAAATCTCGGGGTGTTACATTCTACAACCCTTAAAATAAATTTCGCCCTCGAAATTCTTCAGGGTTATAAATGGTTTTCTACTCAAAAGTTTCTTTAATAGAAACACACATCGTAAAAAGGAATACCAAAACCAATCTTTAAAAAATAAAGTATGAAACATAACGGTTACCCAAATTAATTAATCACTGGGTTTCCACATAAGAGAACATAGGTGAAAATATGGATATGGAAGAGACATCTAACCATCATGTTTTGATGGAGAGTGGTAGAGAACATGGGTATGAAAAATCCAACAATCACAAAGTCATAGATTTGTGATTATCTAAGGTACAATCTGATTCATCGGATATAAGGGCACTAGGACAACATTTTTGGTTTTCAAGTTGATTTCCCTAAAGTTGATGAAATTGGAATTAGAAGAAATACTTTCTTGATTTTGATATAGTCTCACCGTTGGTCATTCCTTAGACAATTTCCACCTCATCTTTTAAAGAAATGAAGTTGAATTTGTCATTTGTGAAGTGTGAGAATATCATGTGATAGAATGATGGGTTATTTCATCTGTCTCAAACAAAAGGTTAGAATGAGTAATCAAAAATACATAAGTCCATCTATGGTGTGGTTAATCATATACGATTCCAAAAATGAACTTATACATCATATATCATACAGCTTAATAAAATAAAACTACTTTCTACTAACCAGGGACTTCTTGTAGGCCAGTGGTAGGCGATAAAGGCCAATCGCACTTCGGTTTTGAGTTCGATTCCCACAGCATTGTCCGACGTGAAGGGTTGTCGCCAGTCCTGCAGGTTGTCCTTTTTCTAAAACTACATTACTATAACATCCCATCAATAATATCAAAAAAGTTCTATCCTTAAACAATACTAACTTATGTCCAACATAATCCATTCCAATCTTTAGGTTTTTCTAAAATACTTCGGTCTACTCTCATAATATAGTGAAAATGATTACCAGAGATTTCATATAACAAGCATGTTAATACCATCGTTGATCCCCATATATCATAACATATGTCTTGTTGGTCACATTCCAAACATTCGAAAGCCTTAATCATGTATTCTCTTGAAAAAAAATGAATACCCATTGAATCTTAGTGAAAACACGAGTGTTGTCAAAAGGTAACTCTTTCCATATACCAAAACCCCAAAATTCTATATACTCAAACCACGATATAACTATTACCTTATATCAGCCATGAGCCCATGTATACTATCAAACATTTCATTTTCTCTTTATCCCTTCATTATGCGCATATCATCTTCTTTCCAAAAATATCTCAATCACTTTCAATGGTTACCGTTACCATAAAATTATTGAAAACCACAATAGACCAATACGTAAATATTCCAATATTCCATGATACTATATACAACATTATTTTGGAATCCCATTACATAGACACTTAATCATTCCACCACATAATTTTCATATTCAACATTGCCAATAGTGATCACATGTGACTTCCCTTTGTCCTTTTCCTTAAGTGGTTGCTCATGTCGATCATCATTAACCCTTGGATTTGGGCATTGATTAGTATAATGCCCCATTTCATTACAATTGAAGCATTGAAGTGTTGGTGGTACGTTCTCTGTAGTCTTTTCTTTATTCACAGTATTAGAAACCCTTTTTCCATTACTACGACACTTACCTACTCGATGGCCTTCTTTTCCACACTTAAGCCATTTTCTAGTCCTTTTAAGACAATCTCCACCATGCTTCTATACACACTTTGAGCATAAGCAAACATTCATTTTCTTTTCACCATTATTCTGAGATTTCTCCTTGAATTGCATCTTTCATTTCTTGTCAAAACCATGAGATGGATATGTAACACCAACTTCCATTTCTACCTTGATAGCACAACACAAAATTTCTTCATAGCTACTGAAGTCTCTTATTTTAATTACCGTAGAAGATTTGGTTTTAAGCCACTGAAGATTCTATCAATTTTACATTCAGGTTCGATGATAAATCCAGAATCATACCTTGCAATCCCTGTAAAATTCTCTTCATATATACCAATAGATTCATCATCCTTTTGCTTTAGTTCAAGAAACTCCTTCTCTGTCTTTGTTAGAATAATTCGAGGGAATTACTTATTGAAAAATAAGTTCTTGTACTCGTCCCATTCCATGGACTCAATTTCATCTCTTGGCCTCGTATTCTTGATAAGATTCCACCATTGATCATCTTCACCTTCCGAACGATATACTGATAATATGACATTATCATGTTCAGAACAATGAAGAATTGAAAATATCTTTTCAGTGGTACTGATCCATTGCTCTGCAATAAGTGTATCAGAAGACCCACTGAAAGAAGGTGGATGTTGCTTCATGAAGGACTCAATAGAATATTGTTCCCTTCTATGCTCATTTGGAAGACCAGAATGATTCATAGCTTTTGTAAGTATAGAAACATTATTTTTCACTCCACCTCCCATAACATTTGTTTGTTCATGAGGACAATCATTGCATTGTCCATTACACTGATCAACACGGTTCCTTCGGGTTCCATCCATCGTCTAAAACACAAAAAGAATAGTGTGAGAGGAAAAAATCATGCTAGGGAAAACAACATAATAAAGGGGGAGTAACGTCAATATCTAACATCTTAGGTTAAATTATAATATCGTTAGCACAATTCTAGGACTATTACCTATACGTATACTTAACCTTAGGGACATCCCTAGACATACCTTAGAAATACCTATAGGGGTTTCACTAAAGTTTTTAGCATCCTAGTTTCCAAAGGATGACTAAACCTTTCCTCTAATACCAAATATAAAGACCCAAAGCTTGACGTTCATGGATATTACATTACTTTTGCGGAATACTTAATACAGACACACAAGGACCGTAATAGTTTAGTGTCTTTGGAAACTCAGAATATAAACTTCTAATCATGTTGAAATATCTTCAACAACTCCCATAAAGATCATCCCCTTTTTTTCCTTACCCAAAACCTTTCTTTATTTCCTGGGGAAAATAAAACATACAAAAAGGGTGAGCAAAACGCTCATTAAGGGCAAACATAGATAAAATAAAACAATCCATAAACATTTGAAGGCAAAAACTTGAACATGAAATTTAAACATCAAAATATTGAGCAAAGACATAAATCCTGAAAGTACGTAAGGCATATATCATAATGGAAGATCAACCATGACAAAATATAATGGGAATAAAACATGTAATTTTTGGAAACTATTCAACACATGTTATGATTTCCATAGTAGCCAAGGCATTGCTACCAAGACCATCTTAGTGGACAAAGTCCCTTTCTGAATTGAGTTCACTCCTCGTTTCAGTCCTGTAATGCTGAACCAGATTAACTTAACGTTCCATCCATGTATATCACATGAGATATAAATATTTACCCAATTAATTGGAGTGAGATATAGGTCCCACCCATATCATAAGGAAATCATTCTTACTTGTGCCACAAAATAAACATACATCATTCATAATAACCCAACGAATAAAATGGGTTTCATAAACATCATCTCTTCATCACATAATCCATATAAAATAAATGGATATCATTTCATAATAAGAAAAGATAAACCATGTAAATCATAGAGACATTATACTTGACACATACACATTTGAAATAATGTCATCTTAGATGGAAAATGGTTTTGATAAAACACTTGAAATGAATTCTTGAGGAAAATATCCTTTCTTCTTCAAAATCAATTTTATTTCACAAAACATCATGTAATTTTAAAATAAAAAGATTTTGTTGATAATATTAATGAAATATTTTGGAGGAATCTTCATGAAAATAAGGCTTTATAAAACCGTAAAAATCCTTTCATGCCATATAAGTTAAAAAAACATTCTTCTCGTACTTTTGCCGGAAAACTCAAAAAAGTACCTCATAACATAAACAAAAGAATGATTCCTTACATACCATATAGTAAACGTCAAAATGGTTAAAAAGTACTTTAAAAAGAAATGAAAACACTTTTATAAAACATGGACATGGATGATAGAAATAATCCCAGTAAATACTTACGAATAAGCAATCTCGGATAAAAATAAGATTTGCAAAATTATCCCTTACCTTAGGTCCGATATGCTTCATAAATTTCTGAACCTCTTGTATAATGATTTAAATAATGTCATTGACTTATTACAGAATCATATTCATTGTTATGATATCATATATGGTTCACTTAAGACTTTATATTACCCGTTCTTTTGTAAGTTCCATGTTAAAGCAGCGTTTTGGGTTAAATCGTTTTATTTATCGTACGTGTTTGGACTTGTTGTTATTGATATTATTACTTATATCCAGATTTAATTAATTCCAGAATGTAAAACATGATTTACATATAATATATATTTCATTATATAAATTTATATATGATAGATCGATTAAATGAAATGAAATACACCGTTCATGGAGACGGTAGGTCGTACGTACGCATAAACACTATTTTTGTTTCCTTATTGAATTGAATCAAATTAAGTATATGAAATACATATACAGTATAATTATTATGTCATAAATTTCATGATTACTTACTCAATATATACTTTATAATCATTCATTAATGGTTAACATGGAGAATGAATCTAATCGCGTCGTGGAGACAGTAGTCCGTACGTACGCACGAGCGATGATATCATTACCATGATCGTGGAATTGTATTTGAGTTTATGTGTACTATTTAAGAATCAATATTACTTTACAATAATCATATATAGTTTTTATTTACACCATTATACCCATCTGAGTAAGGTGGTGGTTGAAAATAATTTACACCACGGTGTGGAGACGGTATTCTGTACGTACGCACGCGCGATGATTTCATTTTCCGTAGGATGGATAGATTGTGAAGTATTGTTGTTTCATAATTATAATAACATATAAGTATATGAGTGATACTAATGTTATTACTTCATAATGAATCAACTAAATAATAAGAAGTTGAAAAAGAAATAAAGTTGAAAGAATCGGTAACAGACAATACCTCTTCTTTGAAGTTCCTCTTTGAGACCTCCTTTTAGGGCACTGAAATTGTTCTTTGAAGAAGACCAAGACCTTTAGGATGTTTCTAGAGAAGTGTAGAAGATAATTTGGAAGGGGTTGGCAGAGCATGAAGGCTCAAAGTGGTGTGAGTAAGAGAGATAGGAGGTTCCCTTTTATAAGGGAGGAGAGGGGCACCTTTGGAATAACAAAAAATATTATTTTATTATAAAGTCATATTCGGTTTTTAATAGCTGTAAATTGCATTATTTAGAAGCAAAGGTGGGTATGGGTCGAAATCCTCTCATCGAATAGAATTTATACATGTTTAGGCTTCTATTTTAACCTTACCATTTAGATTTAACATTAAGTTAAATAATTTTTTTAACGTGTCTTCTTGTTTTCTTACACTATATGGTTAATAAACATACTATAACAATCCAAAAGAACCCCAAGATGTTTATTGTAATATATATGACCTTATATTAGTCATTTGGCCGAACGTTAGATTTTTAGGAATAAAATAATAATTAATAATATAATATTTGTTTTAAAAACTATTTTATGTCAATTTTGACACTATTTGGTAATTGATTTTTTTTGAAAATCATAACAGAATGATTAGTTCGAAAAAAGTTAATTAAATCAATACTAACATGTTATATTAATATAGAAAATTATTGTAATTCAGAAAAAGTCTCATATTTAATTTACTTGGGGTTTTATAACCTCAATTATGTCAATATTTCATTCATAATATAATTACTGCATCATCATTGTGTCCTAAATAAATTAAATTATTTAAAGTCTAAAAATTACAAATAAAATACCATTATGTAGGAAATATTTTTATATTTCTAATAAATATTAATAGGTGAATTTATCTTATGTATTACCCTATATTAAAAATGATTTACTTAATAGACATTGATTTTAACTATTTTAACCCTTCTTTAAATAAAATAATAATAAATGTCCTAATCTAATCAATGTGGGCCTAAATGGTCATCTTTTATTCCTAAGGTTGTTTTTGGTCGAATTAAACTTATCCAATAGAATTAGGACATGTGTTAGGGTAATAATAATATCATTTTTACCCTTAACAACCCTATTTACTTTTAACCGTGGTAAATAAAAGTAAAAAGTAACTATTCACCAAATATTATTTTCATCTCATTGAACCACATTTTACATACTGACATCAACCATCTTTTGGATTTTTGAAATTCCATTCACAAAAGCGGTAAAATTATGTTTTATGAAAATTTGCAAATTCTCCTAGGAGGTGGGTAAAAGACGGCCAAAAGTTCAATAAAGTTTTTATATAACAAAAATTATTATAAAATGACTCCGATGAATTAAATTGAACATATATAGGTATTATGGGTCAATTTTGACCTAAAATAAATTTAAATAATAGAAATAATTATTTAAATAAAAATTTGGTTTTTAAACAGTAACCTAGTGTTTTCACTATTCATCAAAAATTGAATGTTTTCAGAAAAATACCAAAATTTTTCCCTATGCTAATTTCGATATTCCGAATCCAAAAATGTAGTCCATTTTGAAAGATGAAATTTACAAAATTTCAAAAAGTTGTTATCACTATTCATAACGGCTAGTTTTAATAGTATTTTAATAGCATATCGTTGTTTAGTGAAACTCGGTATTGCGTACAACACACGCTATCGAGGAAGGTCGCGATTTCATGTAATGCATCCTAGTTAGGGTTGTGTGTTGTGAAATAATCTTTTATTGTAGCGTACAACAAAAGACATCAATAAAATTAAAAAGAATATTTTTCATAAAATATCTGGGTGTTACACTCATCTTCCCTTTGAATCACATTTTCAATAACCTATCACAGTAACTTCACCACCTTATTCTTTTTCTTGATTTCCCAAAGTTAACCAAATATTTATATATAAGATGACTTTTGTTTCTATAACATTCCTAAATATCCAAACCTATCACCTTTGTGTTCTTGTTAAAGCACCAACATGCATTTACAAACAATTAAATGACATTCCCCTCCATTGTAGTGTTATTGTATTCAAAGGAGTAGAGAATTGGTTCTCAAAATTACCCAAAATCAAAACCACCTTAATCATATGAGTGTCTCTATTCTACGTCATGATCACCACATAACATCATTTGGCATGAATGGTAGAACTAACCTTATCATTTTGTTAAAACACCTAATCATCTAGTGATTTAAAACCAAGCTTTGAGATGATTTTGTTTCAATAATGCCTATGTCACTATACTCTATAGATTACCTGAAAATGTACTCAATAATATAAGTATAAATGATTACATTGAACTAAAATAGTTTATTACGTCATTTAGAAACATGATGAGTACTGCATATATCAACACATACTACCCTAATATCACATAGGAAAACAACACATTACAGATACATCCCATGGGGTGGCTAGTCCAATGCTTCAAAATATCGGATACCCTATATAGAAAATGAGTCAAATGTGCACTTTCTCATACAAAAGTGAAATGGATTGATGATATCCTTAGTCACCCATGAAAAAGAAACATGTTAACAAGACCTAAGAAGTAGGTGACCATGCCCTAGGCATGTTTAAACCAATGAAACTAATCATTACTCGATTCTGAAACACATAAAAATGGAACAAGATACCATGACCACCAATCCAACCAAGCATTTCATTTAGAATATATGATTCTTACTAAAAACTATGGTACCCAAATGACACTGTAATTCAGTAAAATCATAAAATTGTTAAAGGAATTTATGCTCTATAGGTCCTACCTACAATGGAATGCCCCCTTAGAAAATAATAAGCGTTTACCCAACCATAAGGTTGTGCCAAGTAGATAGTCACTTGGCTCACCAACCAACAATTTTATCCATTTATGGAAAGGATAACATCCCACGGAAAACAAATACATTTCCATTACAAGAAAACTAATGGTGATAAGTTTAAACTACCCTTACACAAGGGTTCAAATAATGGAAATCACCTAAGCTTCCATTTATTCATTAAATTGATTCCCATTTAAATAGTAAATATTTAAAATATTTATAACATAACATAAAGTAAAAATTAAAAATAAAAATCACTTAAGAAAAAGATAATGTAGCTAATGATGGTCCCAATTAGGCATCCATGGATCATTACAATGAAACCCAATATAAGTTATTTATTAATCAATGTTAAAAACGCCCCTAGAGGGTTATCTCATAAGAATCATTCCACAACTAACCTAAATGGGTTCATTTGTAAATTTTAGAACTTATTTATACATGTCATTAATCCCATGTAATAGTGTTAAAAAATTTATATGTAAAATAATTCTACTATTTAATCTGCCATATTTATTTCCATTACTTTTTAGGATCATATCATCATAATTTTAATTTATATAAATATATATATAACCCATCTTGTTAGGTATTGGTTAAATTTTATTTGTAATCATTCCCAATGAAGAAGGACCCCATACACCTAATTAATTTTAAAATGAATCTTGTTTAGTCGTAACCACCCATGAATCAATCCATGAAACCAGTGGTTCAAGACTCCCATGTGTGGTAATAGTTTAATTAGGTCCCATCACCAAACAAGGAAGGAAAATACTATCAGTCTGTTTTGGGCAACCTATATAACCAAATAAATACCTCTTTCCTGCAACAAGAGAAACACTTTCATAAAATTTACATTTTTTACAAAGATATCTAGATATATTTATAATCATTAAAATATGGTTTGAGTACATGAGTTACATTTCCATACTTATAATGAACTCATTCACCTTACAAATAATGAACAAATCCTATTTAATTGAAATCAATGAATCCATCCCATGAACCCTATTATATATCAAAATAAAAACTAGCATGATATAAAAAGATAAAATGCTAGGGATCATGATAAATATTCAGAATGTGTGACATATAATCATCAAAGAATATTGTATAAGAAATTAGGATAAATTCATCAAAAGAATGACAAAACACCCATAGAACAAATTCTAAATCCACACAAAACTATAAACTAAGATTCATGGCATGGAATATGTGTGGAATATGAATTTATAGTTTCCTATAATGATGCATGAATGATTCATCCTTTCTATACATGGACAAGGGTAAGTCGCCCTAAATTTCATAAATAAATAAGAAGTGGAATGTACACTGATCACTTAGGTAGGAATCAAAATCATCTATAATAAAGAATATCAGAAACATAAATCTCATCCAGAGCTGCTTGGAATTTTCCCCGTATGTGTGTTGATCACTCCCTGGCATGACAATTTATGAATCACCAACACATTACTAGTGTCATCTCTTCCAACCCAAAAAAAAATTTAAATGAAAAAAAGGATATGAAACCACATTGTAATGTCCCAGCCTGACTGAACACTAATATAGTTGTAAGAATGGTGGGTCAAATAGCCTCATGCATGCCTCCCCATGTTCCTGAGGATACTAAGTAAAAATGGGGTTTAAAAATATGATAGTGGGGTGAAAATTATCTTAGGATTGGAGTCGCATAGTGGTAAATAGATACTAAATATAATACAAAAGTAGAAGTAATAATAATCGAAAAAAAATTCAGTGAAGGAATAATATAAACTGTGTATCGATGGTGGCCAATTACAATATAAATAAACACATTCATGTACAGATTATGATACATAACTAAAAAAATAAACATACAAAAGGGAAAAAGTTACATGGTATATCATTATTAAATAAAAAGAAAAGAATTCCATGAGTGAGAACACTACAAGAATCCTGGTCTCCAACTCAATCCCTTTCTCCCACATCCATCTATAAAAAACATCAATCCTTCTAAAAATATGAGATTTATTCATGAACCCTTCTGCAATGGCGTCCCGATTAGGGTGTGAGATATAAATCCTTGTAGGTTAGTACCCACAGTGTCTTCAACTAGATATTGTTTTGAATGTGAACTAATGTAGTGTGTAGTTTAACAGAATAATAAGAAGATAAAAATTTAAAAAAATAATAAATGGGTTATCTTCTATAAGGAAACATGGCCCAAATCTTCCAAATTTATCAGATGGCCAGAAGAAGTTTCTGATCTAGAACTATATATATCATATAGTTATATATTTCATCAACTATTATAGACAAAGTAAGCACAGATGTTAGTTTCCATATACATGGAATACATGGTGCTAGTGGGATTGAGCTGTTACTCAATCATCATTAACTAGTCTAAATGAGACATAAAATCCCATAATAAAGTATGCATTCCCTATATCTAATAATGAGTGGGAGATTTCATGTTCATCACATTAGATAATGGGTGTGACTTCAGGTGAACACTTGAATGATAGTGAGTGCTCCATTAGGACAATACTCACTAAGTCATGTGGTGTGTCATTCCCACCATCTATATAGTATCAATGGTGTGAGATGTCATTCTCAACACTAGATGTAAGGGAATTTGATACCATCGTGCTCAAAAGAACCCTTACCAATGTTCCAAAAACTATATGAAGGAATAATCACATTCATATTATTACCAATGAGTCATTAGATCTCTTGTTTAACATTTATTAAGCCTAATAATAATTGAGGACTTTATAATTATAAATAATAACATAAGCTGCAGATATTTAATAATTAAAAGAGACATTGTCATACAACCTGATTCAATTTCATTCCAATTAAAAAGTTAGATACATTCATGGAATGAAATCCATAATGAATCAGTTATTATAATTAATACATTCTATTAAATTAAAATAAATATATAAATTTATTTGTAAGGGTTCAATAATACACATATATGCTTCAATTTTCAATTGTGCATTTATTGAATTTTCAAAAACCCATATTATAATGAAATCCAAGACCTTAAGAGGACCTTTGGTTCCTTTAACATTTATATAATAGGATGGAAATCCCTTTAATAACATGAAAATTTCAATGTAAAATACATTCCATGTTTCGTACCATAAAAAATAGAGGAAGGCATCAATTATATATAGAAAAGTAAGATACAATTAATTTTTTTAATATTGAAGAGATCAAACCTCATATGGGGGGGGGGGGGTTTGAAACCATAAATTGTTTATCAATAATTAATTTATCCTAAAAAATCACCACATTCAATAATTAACTCTTAATTTACTAAAATAAGAAATTTAGAAAACAACCAACATAGATACTCAACACATAGATTCAACATTACACTAAGGCAGTTCCATTTTCAATTAGACGATGGTTTACAAGGAGATATACAATTATAAATATATAAAAAATATTATAATAAATTCTAAAAATTTATTCATTTTTCTATAGGGATAAATTCAATCCATCACACTCATGCTGTGTTTATGATCGAGGTTAAAATCCTCAATTTACTTAATAAAGATCTACAGAGGAAATATAAGGTTAAAATACCAATTGAAAATGAAAGAACTAAATCATATGTCAATACATGGATACGTATAGTGTTTTTTTAGAAATAACATATTTATAATGGATTAAATCATTGAAAAAATCCATATACTACCTACCTTATACATATGATTCTTTAATTCTTAAAAATCAAAGTATGATTCGGTTCTATTTAGAAGAAATAGATAAAATTGATATTTTCCATGAAAATAAAGAAATAGATATCACACCATTATAACTCTGTGGAGTGAATAAAAAATCTATAAATATTAAAATAGATTAATAAGATATGCAAGATGAATCAACAGGGGATCATGATGCTTGATTCTGAAGATGAATGGAGGAGATATCTTGACCCCTAGAATAGGGTAGAGGAAGAACCCATGGAGAAATTAGGATATATTCATATTTATATATATGTAGCCCATGTGAGGAACATCTTCTCATCTACTGTATCTCTAATGTTCATAGTTTTAGACAAAATGTCTCCTCTTGTTAGTCCACTTCTATTTTTAGTTTCTACTGTTGAACACTCATAATACTCCATGAAAAACCTGACGAACTCTTCATGCCTTTAACAAAGTCTAAAAAAAAATTTCTAAGTGTTACAAATTTCACAATTACATTCTGAATTTGGTTCAAAGAAGGTCTCGTCCACCAAACCAAAAAATTATTATTCACTTAGAATTCAAATTTAACTCAAAACACGAGTCTTTATAAAAAATTTGATTATATTATTAGATATTTTAAATTATTATTATTCTAAATATTTAATCAATTTTTCTTTATTCAACTCATAGAAGTGTCTTAAAATATTTAAAAATTTATCCAATATAGGTGACGATAAACTAGGTTTTAAAAGTGATAAAATTTGAAAATTTTGAAATATATTTTATATCATTATTCACTATAAAATAGATTCGTCGAACCAATATTTAATTAATTGATAAATAATTTATGCAATTTAACTTTAAAAATAATCTAAATTATAATTTTACTATATAAATTATTTACCTATAAATTTATGGTTTTATTAAATAATATATTTTAAACTATTCAACAAAAAATGTATCTTCTTATAAAAAACAAAAAATTCACCATAAGATAATTTTGAAATTAATATTTGAAAATGTAATTAATATTTTAATATAAAATTTATAAAATTGTCATAATTATGTTTTAAAAACTAGTTCACCATTAAAACGGTGAAAAATTTCCCAAAGAAAAAATATAGATTTTTATTCATGAAATTGAATTTGTTTATATATTATTTCTATTAAATCAATTGGATGAATATATAATAATTTTATGGAATATATAATAAATATATTTCACTGATACCATGTATTAATAGAAATTAATTTAATTTATATTGATAATACTCCAATGATGAAATATTTTTAAAAAAACATTTTGTTTATATTCAATTGGGATTTAAAATATTTTCAAATTAATTGGTAACAAATCAATTCATCCATATATATTTTTAGAAGTTATTAAATCATATTAATAACAACAATTTTAATTTTTAGGTTATATATTATTATATTAAATAATAATATTTTAATAATATAACATTTTTTGGTAAAATTTGAGCATAATTTAATACAAACTATAAAAGAATTTCATACATGCGTGTAACACAAGATGACTCATTGTTTCATGAATTGAAATATATATAATTTATTTATATAAAATATTAATGTATTATGATTTTATATTACTTTCGAAAAATATTGTTCCATTTCAAACATGATATAGAATAAAATGTTATTCATTTAAAATTTTCTATGTGTTACATTATCCACACCCTAAAAAAATTGTGTCATCACAATTTAAAGTTTATCTCGATAATTTAAAGTTTGATTTTCAAATTACATTATTTAAAATCTATTAATTTTATAACAATTAATAAAATATCATCTTCATAAAATAGAATCAGAAGTTCGAAGGACACATGGAATAAAAAATAACATGGTTTCTATGTTAGTGAACATTAGTGAAATGTGGTGACATTTACACATAAGAAAAGTGAAAATAATTAGAGGGGTGATTGGGTTCACTAGTCAATAGAAATTGGGTGATCTATAAAAGGTCACTATCTATAAAACAATAAACCAAATATTCAACAAAAGATCATTTTTACCATTATAAATGATGGTAATATGATAAAATTTTATATTAGGATCACTTTCTTATAGTTTAGGAATTTATTTACAGTATAAGAATGTAATGAATTATAATTCCTTGATATGTTTCTATTTTTTATGTTCAATTTCATCATTTAGATGCGCTTTAATAAATATAAAATTCATTTTATATCCAAAAAATTAATATTTTTTATGACTAAATCTCTATAACACACTTTTAACAGATATTATGATGCATAAAAGAGTAAAAAATATTTCTTTCATTCAATAATTTTTTTTAAAATAATATTGTTCTCACTTGATGTAATATATTTATATATAAACCTCAAAATTAATACAATGGTTTTTATTAATATTTATTTTTCAAATTGTTTGTCTAATAAATTGACATATTGACGAGGATATCATATAGGCCAATGGTAGGAGTGAAAACCTTATCTTCAATCGTTCATGGGTTCAAGCACCACCCCATTAACCTAAGTGAGGGGTTTACACCATACATGAGGGTTTTCCTTTTTTATATTAAAATAATTATTAAAAGGATCAACAAATATGAAAGACATCCTTAAATTGAATAATTCAGTAAATAACTCTTTTACTAGGGTTTTCAATGCATATATTATTACCAAAATTCCAATAAATTAAATTTTACTTCAATTATCATATTAACAATAAAAAACAAAAACAATTTTAATTATATTTCTATAAAATGTAAAGTCATTATTCCTTAGGAAAACATTCAACTAAAACATATACCTTCCATATGTTTCATCAAAAATACCTTAATCTATGTAGAATTTTATCACATAGAACCTGGAATGTGATTTTTATGACATTGAAAATATGATCAATCATAAACTCATAAACACGTGATGTTATTCATAACACTTATGTTAATGAATATAAATGGGTTTGTAAAATGTAAAACAATGCTTATTTGATTAATAATTATTTTTAGCTAAAATGTTATTGGTAAAATACGAATACAAAAAAATTCATCTATTTTCATTCAACGTTGGTTCTTACTTGTTATAGGTTTTATTCTATGTCACTGATTATAACGATCTATTCAAATACTTCCTAGTGGATTGTAGATACTATGTTAATTATCCAAAGCAAATCCCCCTGGAGTTTCATACTAGGTTCATTGTAAGGCTTATTGTCATGTATCAGGTAATGATCAAGTAAAGACCATTTTTATATTTTTAAAATTATTACCCTAAGGTACATCTATGAAAAAATATTTTCCACTTATAGTATCTTGATAAGGATGTATTTCAAGGAAATCTACATAATAACCATCTTACAAAAACAATAGGTTTTTATTTTATTCTTATCATCAATTTATATTATATGTTTATGTTCACTAACAGAATATTTCTTAAATATCATTCCCAATATTTCAACTAAACTTTATCTGATACTGACAATAGAGAACATGAACCTAGAAGCCTGGGGATGGTGCCTACTACCCATACATTGTCATGGATACAAATAAATTGTTTTTTATATGAACAGATAGTGTAATAATATTGTTAAACTACAAACATATATGAGTATTTTATTTTAAATAAATACTAAAATTCAATAGTAATTTTTTGAGAAAAACAATATTCCATATATAATATCCTTTCATGTCTTTCTAGTTACACTATATGAAATACTAAAAAAATGCCCCAATATAAGTTTAATCTCAAATTATTAGTGAGGTTTAAGTATAATTGAATAAATAATGGATAAATGATCATAATCAAAATTAAATGTTAAATAATTGAGCACACATTGCATGTAAATTACTAGATATGGAATAATTAATATATAAAAGTAAATAACCAAACACACTTTCTATTTAAATAATTGGATAATAAATTATCAATACGTCAAGGTAAATAACTTAACACACATTGAACATATAAACCTAGATATGGAATAATAAATATATAATGATAAATAATTGGAAACTATTACATTTTATAATGAAATTTGGAATGAATGGAATCCGTATAATATTTATATTGAAGATCTCATGGATAATATAAACTGAATATCAATGATGTAAATTCATAATTATTGAAAATCATGTTTCTTCGGTACATAGAACCTTTTCCATCAAGACATTTCACAAGATGGTTCAAAAATAATCAGTCGAAAAAAGTTTCGGTAAGGCAAGATAACTGATTTCTCTCTTGAGATACCGACGCATGTAGGTTCTTAATTTAAATGGTCCCAAACAATTTTATACAAGTCCAAATCATTTCTCTTATGTCAAATAATTAAATCAATTGATAATTACTGTTCCTTATCAAATATTTGTATTGAGTCTAGTTTACATATTTATCAATATTATCTCAGATAATCCAATGACATTATAAATATAAACCATACATAAAAATTTTATATGCTTTAAGAAAAAATCATATACATGAAATATATTTTGGATATATAGGGGAAAATTATTTTTATATTCTCACTTGAATATGAATAACTAATAGTGAAGCTAATGACTATGAAAATAATTCAGGAAATTGAATTACAATACTATCCTTATTCAAAATAATCCTTACACATCAATGGGAAAAATAAAGATAATTAAAATACATTTTACTCTTATTTTATTGAGAATGAAGGTTGATTTCCAAGATGAAATAAAGGAATATAATTAAAAAAATATTAAGGAAAATAATATTTTTGTTTTGAAAAAAAATTTCATTGAAAATAATATTAAAAAAATAAAAAATTATGTAAAAGGTAAAAAACAACTTGATATTTTATTTTTAAAAGGTTAAAGTCCTTTTTAATACTTCTTAGAATTCATGGTTTGGGAGGAAACCAAAATTTCAACCATGGAGATAAACTGAGTCAGGATATCTTAAAAAATCAAAAAAAAATAAGTACCAATGAATATTAAAATTATAATATTATGTGAAAATAATAATTTAAAACCACTGGATAGTAAAATTATTTCATTTATTAAACAATTAATAAATTATTTCCTTCAATTAAATTTATTGTGAAAACAATCTCAGAAACAATGAGATTCTGGAGTGAACCTGTTCAAAGGCCATAATATTGATGATAGAATCAACAAACAATTTTATTATGTTTATAATTTTAAAATCCATATAATTTCTTTTATATATAATAATATATAGTTAAAACTCATTTAACATATAATCTCAGAATATTAATAACAATGGGGAAGTAATATAACCTAATGAAAGGGATTTTGGTTATGAAATTTTTTTACCACATGGAAACTATTTATTGAAATAAACTTAGGAAAATTAATTCAAATTAATACTTAAAATATCAACAATAATTATTTATTCATGATATTACATTTCTTCGGGACGTATATACACCAAATAAAAAGTAATTAGGTGCATAAATTTATAGTATCCTTTAACAAAATGAAATAGAGACCAAATCCATTACCTCCTACTCCCTTTTGTTTAAATATACATTAATATATTTTATATAGTTATTAAAAAATTTATTAGATTATTACGTAACCATGGTATCATATATTATTATTTCATAAATTTTTTTTACTTATTCATTAGTAATCTTTCATTATTTTCATCTTTTTGTGAATTAATTGACTTGTTTTTCTAGTAATTTTATAATTTTTATCCTATTAATCAAATAATTATTCAAAAATCTCTAGAAATAAAACCATGATTAAAATATCATATATATCTTGTGTAAATTTATATAAATAATTATGTAAAATTTAGTGATATGAAATTAAATATATTGTTCATTAAAACAGTAGGTCGTATGTACACATGGACACTTATTCTATTTTAATGTTATATTACAGTGTAAAAGTAAATGATATAGATGTCTATTATCTTTTTAATATAATACATATTTCATATAAATCATTTTTTTATAAATACCATCTTTCATACGTTCTATGTAATTATATAATGAATCATATCTCTTTGTGAGGTGGTAGTATCTTGTATATGTGAACACTATTATTGTATTCAAAAAAATTGGAAAGCATGAAATTAGGTGTTATATAATAATTGATGAATAATAAAGACATATAAAATATAAAATATATCATATATAAATATTATTTATATCATTATTCCAATCATTGAATGTTTGTAATAAAAAAATGATTGACATCAGTTCACGAGGCGATAGTCACTCGTTCACATAAATGGTGATTTCAGAACCCTTTTAACAGATGTGTGTGTGGTGTAGGTCAAAAAAATTAACATAAAAAATCTCATAATATATAGGATGCTGATTTTATTATATAATAATTATATACAAATAAGTTAAGTGTTTGGATAAGGAAATAAAATAATGAAAAATGTTGATGAATGTTTCTTTTTCTTTTGGAAACTCTTTTTGGTTAGCAAGAAAGGTGTTATATATATAGATTTATCGCCAAATAAAGTCTTATAGAATGAGGTGAGGGATTTTTATGTTGAATTGGGATAGTTAAGGATGGTCTAAAAGGAATTGAATGTTTTACTAAGTGAGGGGAGTGAGTGGCCTTTCATAGTGAAGGGGGAGTGGAATTCTTGTTAATACCAAAAAACAAACACTATTAGGGGGTATTTCTCACATTTTTGACAATAATAACGATCCATTTTTATCAAAGTAGTTATATGGTCTAAATAAAGAAAACTATTGGGGTTTGGACACATTTATCGTAATTTAAACACCTTATATTTTAAGATTAACAACTAAGTAAATTCCTTTTTATCTTAATCGTTGGATTATCATTAACTATTTTCACTAATCACTTTGGTAAAATATTATTATGAACATATTATATATTATAAATTATTCTAATTTTAAATATGGAATCCATTTTTCAATATTCAACTCACATAACTTGTAGAATTGTTTTTCTTTTCCCCAGAGACGTGACATCAAAGTGGGGTTTTAAAGTGAAAATGTTCACAAGATTGATATGTTTTCATATCACAATTTTCTAAAAAAATTATTAAAATGACCTAAATTCAACCAATAGACATTTAATTGATCTAATTTAAAATTAAAACCAATTTACGATATAATTTTACACTAATATGTTTTTGATAAAAAATTGTTTTCAATTAAATTCATTATTTTTGGATATTCATCAAAAAATTAAACTTCTCATTAAATTATAAATAATTCACCCTAAGATAATTTTGAATTAATATTTCAACATTTTTGTTTATATTACTAAATAAAATTTAAAAATGTTTCAATAGTTAGTTTTAAAACAAGAATTCTATTAAAAGGTGGAGAAACTTCCATTAAGAAAATACATCATTTTATTCATATAATTATATTTTTTGATATCTTATGAATATAAAATATAATAGGTGAATTAAAATAGTATTATTTAATATATAATATTTAAATGTAATCAATATAATTGATTTGTAATAATTAAATAAATTTTTATGATGGAACTCGATTGGTGTATAATAAATAGTTGTTTAAAAAAATTATTTTTATAATAATTTAGTTTTTATATTAATATTTATTTAGTTTTTAACCTATAAATTTAAAAATATATATTCATAAAATAGAAATACAACTCATACCCTCAAATGTAATAATTATTTTAAATCTTATTAGGTTTCATAATAATATTTTAATAATATATTATTATTCTGTAAGACATGATCTTTCAGGAAAAACAAGTTATTGAATAAAGACATTATTCCTTGTAATGAAAGTAGACTCAAGGTTTCATATATTTATAATAATAAAAATTATTTATTTGAAAGGGTAAATATATCATAAATTTTTAGGTTGATGTATTCCATTATATTCTTGGTATTTGAAGTCAAAAATGCTATTTCATAAAATGTTATTCCTTGAAAAAGTTATAGGTGTTACAAAAATTAATTTTTTTACATATTGATGATAAATAAATAGATCACTAGAATGAGTTCTTATTGATAGATGATCATTTTTCATGTATTAATAAAAATAATAAAGTCAATAAAATAATAAATGTGCTTTTAAAATATATAAAAATGAAAGTCAAAAAGAATAATCATTATATTAATTTGATTAAAACATCCAAGGAAAAAAATCTTCAAATAGAATAAGATAAAGAAATATCGTAATGCAAAACTAGATTCCAAATAATAAAAACTAAATGCAATATAATCAGGTGTCTTAATGCATAAAGCTCTTTTAAATGGTAATATATTATTTTCATACAGAGGATTATGTACAAGATAAAAAACTAAAGAATTCATGAATATTATTCCAAAGAAGAAGGTACATGTTATTTATTTTTTGTCTAGTGATGTTGAATCCAATTAATCTAGTAGTATTGGGACTAAGCTCAATATATAAAGGAATTGGACATATGATAAAATTAATAATATAAATGGTTTTGTATAACTATTTTCTATCAGACTAAGAAAAAATAATTATAGGAGTTTATCGAGAAAATAAGTTGTTTGTATCCAACAAAATATTCAGAATTATGTAAGAAATTTTTTCATATGTTTCTATTTTCATTGTGGTATATTTGGGTAAAATGTCTAGAATTGATATTACAATTGTTCATTTCATCCTAATTGGAACACATCATGAGGGTGAAATTTTAGAAATAAAATAAGCAGTTTGTGGAAAGGAAAAGTATTATTTGAATGATTAATTTTGGGTTGTAAACCCATTTGACGTTTCTGAAATCTCAAAATAAGAAAAATGTAGACCTTTTTTTAGCATATGGGGAAAACTAGAAACATTACAATGAAATTTGTGATCTCTCTACATACACAAGATTGGAAAACAAATTAATTGAATATAGTTTCAGTGTTGAGAAATAATCATCCCTATTTATATATCTGAGAATCATTGAAGAACCTCCTAATTACCTATAATTTCATGTGTTTTGAAATTTCATGATATGAATTTGAGGATAATCCTAATACTTTCACTACTGAGATATATGAAAGGATTTCAAATCATGGAGACAATTGACTACCCTGAAAGTAATTTAAGGAAGTGAATCCCTTGAGGGAAACCAATAATGCGAGGAAGATATTATGTTTTCATTACATGATGAAAGTGGAAATTCTAAACAATTTATAATTTCAATGCATAGGTATTTCAATCACATATTAAACCTTAATTCTTAATTGTATTAGTTATATAAATTAATGGAATGTTATTAGTTTATAATTTTGAGAGAGGGGGAGTAATTTATTTTTACATTATCTTTAAGATATGATTATTTATTCATGTGAGGGATCATTAATTTCATTGAAAACTATGATTATTGTAAACCCCATAAATTATAGTTGAGAATTTTAGATCATGACTTCCAATTAATGGTAGTTTATGGAAATTATTGAAAACATTGATGTATGTTCTTTTTTTTCTACACCAGGTTTTCCTACATAGAGATAAATTTGATTAACTAAATGAATTTTTTATAAGAACCCTGTGAGATCATACATATCATTAAATTTATCATGAAATTTTCATATAATGTAGAAGATCTTATTTTTTAGGAAAATATGACACGAGAAGACCCCGCGTGACTTTGAATTTAATTTTCAATAAGTAGGAGAATGATTTTATAACATATTGACTTTAATTTTTTGCGTTAATACTGATAACCTAATAAAATAAGGTGTTTTTTATCCCAACATCATTTTTTTCATTATGTAATTATATGTTGGTGGATGATGTGGTGACTCTTAGAGTATTGTTATAGATTCTTGAAATAAAATTATACGTCCTTATCGAAATATCCCTATGTTAATTAAGATGATTATTCATCTATTTGTAGTTCCAAAATTATATAAGACATAAGTTTAGATATTTCACATTATTACAATATTTAATGAAATAAGTGATGGTCGTAAAAATTTCTAAAATTATGACGAGTTTTTAATAGTTAATTAGTATTCATATATTAATTTTATTGATGAAATGTTTCAAAAAATTAATTTTAAGGTCATTGAAAATCTTATTTTTCTTGTATATATATAGAATAAAATATTAGGCCATGGATTTTCGAGATGGGATTTATGTGGAAAATATTTTTAATTATATTTTTTATTTTTTATTTATTAAATACACTTTTATATATCATTATAAAAAATTTGGCCAACCTACTACCTAGCCTACCCGAAGCGCAGCCTTAGCATTGTGGGGCCAGAGGTGAATAATGAATATGGGAGAAGCACATGCCAGCTCATGTGTAGATAATGAAGAATAGTGTATGTATTATAGAGGGGATCCCAAGTATAATGATGGCATGGGATTCCCATAGGTGCATTGGTAATAATAGACTACCAGTGGGTTGATGCCAGTGATGGTGGTGTGTGAATGGTGAATAGAGGTTTCAATCCCTCATTATCATCCCACATCCATTACTTAGCATGGATTGGTTAATAAATAATAATGTAAACAAGGAATGATCTAATGGTCAAAAAGTGTGCATTTCATACTTTTTACCCATCATTAATGATTCCAATAAAACGGTTGTTGTCTAATCTATTTAATGAGAGCATCATGGTCACTACTAAGTGATCATCTCCCACATCCAACTTCTAAAAGGATCAACAATACGTAGGATAAATCACAAGACATCCAATAATCTATATTAAGATCACCATTGATGTATTTTCATCATTTTTATGTGAATATGATGTTTAAAATCTTCACTCATGCAATCTCCATCTTTAATGAATGCATATAACTCCATGAAATTCCATGTCCATATAGAAACACAGTTTAGGTGTAATTTCAAGTGGATTTCTGCATGTATGACTCCATCTTTAAAAATAATGAAGAACATGTGGAATGTAATTTCAAATAACATGAAGTATTAAGACCTAAAATGATCTGGCGTTTAAAATGGCCATTAATAATTTTTATACCTCATGAAAAAAATTTAAACCTGAACCCACATGCATTTGAGGTGTGTAAGGTTATATGCATTTTGGGTGATCTATATTTTTACTTTTCTTCATAATGTAAGATAAATAGTAAACCCCTCGGGTATTTCAGACACACTACATAATGATTGTACTACCCAACATAATGGTATTCCAAATGATTACCATAATGAGTAAAAATACACATGTATTGGTTTATATTTAAAATCATAGATATAAACAATCTTATTATTTATAGGTATTAATATTTTATTGATGAATATCGATATTTATTTATAAACATATTTCATAAAAGATTTAAATAAGGCCCTAAAATAATGAAATTGTTCAAATACTCAAGCACCAATTTGTTTAGTATCAATATGTTATTGTGGGGGATGAGAAAATGTACCCTGTTCGGAAATATATGTTGGATATCAGGATATGTCACTGAATCAATGAAAAAAGGTTTCACGTAATGGTGTGTCTTCCTAATTTTTCGAACAGGAACTCAAGTATTTTATGAAGAGTTACAAGACTAGTGTAGATGAACATTATTGTTTATTACTAAACAAAATGTCATTAAGGAGAGTTTTTATTCTAAATAATATTTGAGTAGGTGAAATTTAATTGAAAATGGACAATTTTATCACCACACTAGTATGTAAAAGTAGTTTGAGACCAATATATAGAAGGTTTAAAAAAATACTAAAGAACTGAATGTATTCCAGTATAAATAACAAGATATTTTCAGGAGATATCATAATTGGTGTGATTTTATAAAAACAACGTGTGGGATTATAGTATAAATATCATGATAATAAATGACACAAAATAATATTTTTTGATCATATAATTTGGGAGTTAATCTAATAAATCTTTTTGGAGATTTTCTATACTTTTAATTATATTAATTTACTACAGGAGAAGAAATGGTGGAAAAAATAACTCACATTCAAAGGAGTAGTACATTTTGCTAAATATTTTAAAACCATGATTTCTATGCCTTTTTTATTGAATTATTTAAGGATAGTCTATGTAACATAAGAGTATTGGATTAATACTTTTTCCAACTATATAAGTTTAATTGAAAAGAATAAATTTTTAAAATGAAAATGGATCACTGATGCACCCCTCTCCTTCATGATGATCTCACACTAATCCGTAAAAACCAATAATGAATTTAATATGGTGCAAACGGATAGAGACATTGGAATTATAGAAAAATGAATGCTTCAAAGTACCACAAAACTGAATACTATGGATGTTATATTTACTCACCCTTCAAGAGTTTTTTTAAATCATAGAAATTATAGTGAACAAGATATATTTATAAAGATAATGTTTTTATTTACTATTAATAAATTAACATAGAAAATGTTACACCTGAAAAACTAGAAAATAATGTCTAAATATAAATGGGAATTCATTCTTCACCTAGAAAATAAGATGTAAATAAGAAAATGAAATGGGAATTAGTCAAGTATATAAATAATATTGATATTTGAACAATTTATATAAAAAAAATTATTCTCTTAATATGAACTTTCCAAAATCCATTATAAATAATAACAATCTGATCAATTACCATACGTTCCTTGTATGAATAAATATATTTTTCTTAATTTATCCTTCATTAATGCTTTGTTTCATAATATTGAAACTCATAAAATAAATAAAATATATTACAATATTAATAATGACTTTTGAAATATTATAGGATTCAATTGATGAGTTCAAAATAATTTTAATATTGTGTAAATTTGTTATGTTCTTGATGGGTTGGGATAGTCTGGGAGTGATTGTAATCTTATGGCTACTAAAAATGATAACACTATATTTTAATAGGTTTACTATCATTAAAATCACTACTATTACGTGAATTATATTGTGAAAAACTATTTGTGGATTTTTTTGAAAATTTATGTCCATTAGAGTCAATGATGGACTAAATTAATTACATATTGATTTTATAATTCATTTTTTCATGTGGGAACTTACAACCGTTCTTGATTATCAACCAAAATTTAGGAGGTCTTCTTGAAATTGGGTGGATATTGTAGCAATTTTTCTTAAATATATTTGAGTCATATAAATTCAGTATGTTGGGGACATTTTTTAGAATTATTTTTCTAATTTCAGAATATTATCTATCTTTTTTTACCACTTTTCAGTTCTGTTTGTATTGATTTAGGCATTGGAAAAGAGGTTGCAAATACGATGAGTCTAAATATTATATAGAACATCAAAAATATTACAATTGGTGTTTTAGTGGTTAATATTTTTGAATTCAAGTTGTTTCTTTTTTATAATATGATAATATAATTGTTAATAAAAAAATATTCCACTAAGTGATTATGGTTTTCCTTTTATTGAGAAATACAATAGATTGATCAATAAATAGATGTTTTTTATTTGAAATATAAAATTTTCACCCTTTTTATGTATACCATATAATTTATCTGAAAGAGTGTCATCCCAAACACACATTATTTGTGAGTTAAAATCAATACTAGGTAATCCATTAAAAAACTATAAAACTTCTCCAATTGGTGGATGGAAATTCACCACCACATTATCTAAAACATCATATTTTATAATTTAATTGTGGTTTAATATTGTTTTGGTGATTTTGTTTTTAATACTCATCAAGGTGATTTAATTAGGAAAACCATGATTTGATTGAAATTATTAAAAAGAGGATGATTAGTGGACTTCCATAATCCCATAGAATAAATTTTAATAGATGAATTGACATACCAATCCAATCAATTTCATCTTAATTTTGTTTTGATTTCTTCATTTCAATGCTAAAATATTCTATAATCATTATGAAATCATATCCTTTTATGGCGTTTAAAGAATATCATATAATAAATATCAATAAGGATAGGTATCAATATGTTCTTGTGGGGGATGAGAAAACGTACACTGTTCTGAAATATATGTTGGTTATCAGGATATGTCACTGAATCAATGAAAGAAGGTTTCACGTAAAGGTGTGTCTTCCTAATTTTTATAACAGGAACTCATGAATTTTATGACGAGTTACAAGACTAGTGTAGATGAACATTATTGTTTATTACTAAACAAAATGTGATTAAGGAGAGTTTTTATTCTAAATAATATTTGAGTAGGTGAAATTTAATTGAAAATGGACAACGTTATCACCACACTAGTATGTAAAAGTAGTTTGAGACCAATATATAGAAGGTTTAAAAGAATACTAAAGAACTGAATGGATTCCAGTATAAATAATAAGATATTTTCAGGAGATATCATAATTGGTGGGATTTTATAAAAACAACTTATGGGATTATAGTATAAATATCATGCTAATAAATGACACAAAATAATAATTTTTGATCATATAATTTGGGAGTTTATCTAATAAATCTTTTTAGAGATTTTATGTACTTTTAATTATATTAATTTACTACAGGAGAAGAAATGGTGGAAAAAATAACTAACATTCAAAGGAGTAGTACATTTTGCTAAATATTTTAAAACCATGATTTCTATTCCTTTTTTATAGAATTATTTTAGGAGAGTCTATATAACATAAGAGTAATGGATTAATAATTTTTCTAACAATAGAGGTTTAATTGAAATGATGAAATTTGTAAAATGAAAATAGATCACTGATGCACCCCTCTCCTTCATGATGATCTCACACGAATCCGTAAAAACCAATAATGAATTTAATATGGTGTAAACGGATAGAGACATTGAAATTATAGAAAAATGAATGCTTCGAAATACCCCAAAACTGAATACTAGGGATGTTATATTTACTCACCCTTCTAGAGTTTTTTTAAATCATAGAAATTATATTGAACAAGATATAATTATAAAGCTAATGTTTTTATTTAATATTAATAAATTAACATAGAAAATGTTACACCTGAAAAACTAGAAATTAATGTCTAAATATAAATGGGAATACATTCATACCTAGAAAATAAGATGTAAATAAGAAAATTAAATGGGAATTAGTCAAGTATATAAAAAATATTGATATTTGAATAATTTATATGAAAAAAATTATTCTCTTAATACGAACATTCCAAAATCCATTATAAATAATAACAATCTGATCAGTTACCCTACGTTCCTTGTATGCATAATTAGATTTATCTTAATTTATCCTTCATTAATGCTTTGTTTCCTAATATTGAAACTCATAAACTGAATAAAATATATTACAATATTAATAATGACTTTTGAAATATTATAGGATTCATTTGATGAGTTCAAAATAATTTTAATATTGTGTAATTTTGTTATGTTCTTGATGGGTTGGGATAGTCTGGGAGTGATTGTAATCTTATGGCTACTAAAAATGATGACACTATATTTTAATAGGTTTACTATCATTAAAATCACTACTCTTACCTGAATTATATTGTGAAAAACTATTTGTGGATTTTTTTTGAATATTTATATCCATTAGAGTCAATGATGGACTCAATTAATTACATAATGATTTTATAATTCATTTTTTCATATGGGAACTTACAACCATTCTTGAATCTCAACCAAAATTTCAGAGGTCTTCTTGAAATTGGGTGGATATTATAGAAATTTTTCTTAAATATATTTGAGTCTTAAAAATTCAGTATGTTGGGGACATTTTTTAGAATTATTTTTCTAATTTCAGAATATTATCTATCTTTTTTTACCACTTTTCAGTTCTGTTTGTATTGATTTAGGCATTGGAAAAGAGGTTACAAATACGATGAGTCTAAATATTATATAGAACATCTAAAATATTACAATTGGTGTTTTAGTGGTTAATATTTTTTAATTCATGTTGTTTATTTTTTATTACATGATAATATAATTGTTAATAAAAACATTTCCACTAAGTGATTATGGTTTTCCTTTTATTGAGAAATACAATAGATAGATCAATAAATAGATGTTTTTAATTGAAATATAAAATTTTCACCCTTTTTTATGTATACCATATAAGTAATCTGAAAGAGTGTCATCCCAAACACACATTATTTGTGAGTTAAAATCAATACTAGGTATTCCATTAAAAAACTATAACACTTCTTCAATTGGTGGATGATATTTCACCACCACATTATCTAAAACTTCATATTTTATAATTTAATTGTGTTTTAATGTTGTTTTGGTGATTTCTTTTTTACACTCTTCAAGGTGATTTAATTAGGAAAACCATGATTTGATTGAAATTATTAAAAAGAGGATCATTAATGGACTTCCATAATCCCATAGAATAAATTTTAATAGATGAATTGACATACCAATTCAATCAATTTCCTCTTAATTTTGTTTTTGATTTCTTCATTTCAATGCTAAAATATTCTATAATCATTGTGAAATCGTATCCTTTTTATGGTGATTAAATAATATCATATAATAAAGATCAATAAGGATAGGTATAAAGAATATGTTTATGTGTATCAATAAATAACACTAAGTGTTAAGGTTTTTTTAATTTTCTTTTAATTTAATAGTTTCAATATTTAAACTCTATCAATGATCCTATGATAGATTTATGGTACTCTGGTTGAAATGTATTTTTAGGGCTTGTTGTGATCTATTTAATGATAAATTGAGTTTCCTAGATGTTATGTTTTTGGATATCAGTGAATATCTCTATTCAATTTATCTTTTAATTACACTTCACACTCCATATTATGATTTGAAAATGTTTTGGAATTTTTTAAAACATGTTGTTTTGATTTTTTTAACTTCTGTTAATGAATATTTCTACTTAAATTTCTATATCATTTCTATATTTAATATTTATATTTATCATCTACCATAGAGTTTAATCTAGAGTTAAATTTTGGTTTTTATGTGTGGTGGAAAGGAATATGGTTATAGAGACCCCATATGTTCAGACATAAATATGTGAATAATCATGATTAATATACAATACATTTTACAAATATATTATAGAGAATTTTAATAGTTTATTTTATTTGGATAATAGATATAAAATCCATTTATTTCATGCATTCACTTCAAAATTTCTATAATATCCTTCCACATAATACCCTTCATAGGCATACCTTATATAATCTTGACTTCATAACCGAGGGAGTGGAAAAAATGTTAAGATTAGATTATTAGTAAAGGTAAATAAGGATAGATCAATCAGTGATCTTATGAAAACATAAGATAAACCTAATAGTATAATACGCTGAAAAAACATTATGATGTACATACCCAATCTATCCGGGATCATTAACATGACTAATGGAATAAACCATCATCATTTCAAAATACCAAAAATATAAGTGATAGAAATCATTATCATCCATGAATGATAAATTCGTGTTGTAAAAGTGGGGAGCCACTATATTTATAAAACAATTTTATATGTCAATGTTAATTACAGATACCATCAAAACATAGCGGATCTATAATCCCGAATATTTTATATTTCGTAATAGACTAGAAATCACCACCAACATCTCATAGTGGATCCATCACATCAACTAGTTTCTAATATTGGATCAAGCAAATCAATTTGTATCCCATTGTGTATTAATCACATCTAATTTCTTCCAATAATTATCTCATAAGATATATAAATATAAAAAAATCCATTGAAGTGATATATAATTATAGTCCCACCCATCACATAATTAAAACAATTCATATGTATTCCAGAAGATCATACTAACATTCATCACATCATTACATCATTACCCATGAAAATAAAATGTGCTTTATTAAAATTTCATCAATTAAACATTAAATTACCCATGAACATAAATGAGTTTAACAATAATATCATAATCAAATTTAAAAACCATCTAAATAATGAATAATAGTGGTATAACTAGATAATATCCCAATTAATACATAAATCAAATTTAAATATTAAATAATAAATAAAAAATCCATTAAATTATTTACTATAATATTTTTTGAGGAAAATACCCTTTCAGATTATGTGTTGAATAAAAATGAAAATAATAATTATTTATATGTATTACGTGGTATGTTAAAATGAAATTAAATTATTATAAAACTAATATATAATTTCATTTCCATAAATTCATATATAAAAAATCATGATTGAGGTAGGATTGAAACAAAAAATCCCTTATATCATGTATACAATGTCCATGTTCACATTCAATAATCGTTAATAATAATGAATAATTTTTTATAAATATATTACATAACTACAATCATATATTCCATACCATGTGTGATCTATCTTTGACATCTCATCATCCATTTATTTTCAAATCCTCATTCGAACCATACATAGGCATGGACATTATTTTCACTTTTTGATAGATGAAACAATCGAAAAATAATAATAATTCACCTTTCCATAATCATTATTATATCATATGCACAATATTTTTTAAAATATATATATTTATTACCATCCATGTAAAGTGAAGATAAAAAATTAATCACATCGTTTTGTAGAGATGGAAGTCTATAAATACACACAGGTGATGTGAACATTCTCCAACGGTTTGGAAGGTAAGATGTTAGATATAAAATTTCCATTCTTGAAGAATAATTATATACTGAAAATAATATGTTATCATTAAACCCCTCATCATAACCATCAATTAAATATTGTAATGTAAAATGAATGGAATCAGTATTTGGAGATGGTAAGTCATTCATAGGCATGTGTGATACCTTCACAACCAATTTTTTAGGAAATAGTGTGAAAAAATCCAGTACCATAATAATAATAATATTTCATTATATTTAGAATATTGATTTTAGTTTTAATTAATAACATAAGTGATTTAGGGGATTTAAATGAATAATTAAAGTGGATAATATCTATCATCGTGATTATATCTTTTTTGAAACCACTCCATTCTATCATCTCTTAATGATACTAGGGGTACTATATCGAAATTACCAGACCATATAGAATATATATAGTGGATTGGATAATATAACATGGTAGGGTTTTTTATATATATACTGGTAAATATGATTTTCAGAAGAGAAAGGAGAAGTTCCATTTTATAATTTAGGGGAGGGCACCCATGGGATTTCTTAAAGGGATAAAATATGATAATATCAACCTCTAGAAAAATGATTGAAAATGGATATCTATTCAATTATATGGTATTATGGTTTGAAATACCGTCAAAAAATTTATTTTTTAGGTTTGATTTCTATTTTAGACTTTATCTTGTGGTTGAACTGATTAGTTTACCTATTCTAACCCTAACATTAGTAAAATATATTACACTCTTAAGGGGCTCTATTTTTTACATATAACACCATAATTGGATCATAAAAGTGTAATTGGTGACATTTGAGGCTATATCAAATCCACCTATTCTGATTTGATATTATTATTTTTATATGATTTGATAAAGTGTTATTTTGAAAAATATCGTTAATGTCACTTCCAAAACTATTCATTTAATTTTAATTGAAGGACATATTTAAAAATTTTGAATTATAATATATACATTTAATAAAAAAACATATATTTTATACTAATATATAAAATTTATGGAACACTACATATCATTCTAATTATATATATATTAATACTTTTTAAATTATTTATCTTATTATTCTATTAATTGATGTAATGTTGTATTAGCATTGCAGAAGAATTTAACATAATTATATATTTGATAAAATTATTAATAAAATTACATAATGAAATTAATATAATTCTTCTCAAAATATACATTTATATTCCTTTATAACTTAATTTGTTCTTACATGTGGATAGATAATAGATATTTAAATTTAAGAAAGTATAATTATTTAGTTTTCATTGATTAAAATTTTATATACATCATATTCCTAGAAAAGTGTCCCTTGAACTATTATCATTGAGCCTAATGGGATAAGTGATATATTAAATTTCTCTAATATGGATTATGATTAAATATGGTGATATTAAAATTCATTTTTAACCTTGTTTAACAATATTTACTCATTATCGAGGTGATAAATTTTACCATTTTTACTATTCAAAATGACTAAAATTAAAAGGGTCATATTTATTGAATTTTGACCCGGAAAATACAAATATAGAATCTATTTCTATATAATCAATTTCAATATATCTGAAAAAAAAATTATAAAATAAGTGTATAAAATGCGATGAAAAATTATTTTTAGAAAAATACCTTTGAATTAAAAAAATTATTAATTAATATCCTATTTATAGAAAGAAGATTTTTTGACGGTTTAAATGGATTATTTATTGTATAATATAACAATTTATTTAATATAATACATTAATACTTGTTATTTTAGTTTAATATGATAAAAAACCATGCATCGATAAAAAAATTTATTCAAAAAACCACCACCTTCATTCCAAAATTATTATTTTTTCATTTAATTAATTAACAACCAATGAATTAATTTTATAAATATTTTTTTAAAAAATATTCATAATTTATCTTCTGATAGTAATACATAAACGTCCAACAACTATGTTATTACAAAAAAAATAAATATAAATATTTTAATAGTATATAATAGTTTTTTAGACATGGAGTTGCGTGTTACTAAAGATATCAATGAAATAAAATATATTTATAGAGAAATATTCTATAAAATCTATGGGAATTATATTCTATCCCATTAAAATTAATTTATCCCTATAAATTAAATCACTTAGTTACAAAAAACAAGAATATGTCTACCTCATCACATCATCATGTTCCCTCATAGATTTCTAAAATTTTTGTTTCTTCCACAAAACATTAACTAGGTGAGTGGTATCGTTGCATAGAATATTATCTCTAAAATCAAAAATAAACACTTGTTATTCTATATATGATATATATTTTTCTATTATTAAGACTTCTTATTTCATCATATGTGAAGGATCAGGTATGTTATTTTATAGAAGATATATATGAAGGACATTGTGATCTTGAGTGAGACTATTTGGAAGTGACAAAAAATAAGCTACAATACTGACTTGATGAATTATTTTGAAGGCTCTAGTATATTTATGGCTCAAAATTCCCTTATTTCCAAACCTCATAACCAAATTTAATAAAAACTTTCTTATGAATAACTTGTGAGAAAAATAAAACTCTATATCTCACTAATTATTGACACCGTAATGTTTCGGTCATCATTGTGCCTACCTTATGTGTTGTTGAATCGATATAACCTTATCTACAATTTATTGACTTATCTCAGGTCTCAAAAGATTTTTTTTTCTAAATCTTTATCCTAAAAAATTGTAATTTCTATATGTCCATTCATTGAGGGATTTCTACAGTGCATTCTTAATACTCATGTAAAATCAATTGTTGTATGAAAATTCCACCGAATTTAGGTGTTGATAACAACAACAATAGAATTAAATAAAGAAATCACTTAGAATTTCCTTTTGGGATTTATTGATGAACGTGGATATACCATATGTCTATGGATGATATGTGGCACAAATAGTCAACTTTGTATCTAAATCCCACTAAATACTTAATTAAACCATGTAGGTTTACCTTGGATACTGATCATATAAAATATACTATGGTACTCCATTCAATATTACCACTTCTTTAATGTATAGCAAGTAATTTTGATCCAGGGAGAAATATTCTCTAATGGAAATTATATGTTCTTACATTGTAATTTGATTGACTACAATTGAAATAGCATTGTACCCTTTTCTTGTGTTGGGGATTCTAATTACAATGAATAAGGTGATTTCTTTTCATTTCAATTTTGGAATGGGTAATTGTTTTAAAACCACCTTTTAATTTCATCTCGGATACTTTACATGAAAAAATCATGTAATGAGATATATATTCTATAATATCTATCTTCTTATTGTCAGACTATAAATACTCCCCCAAGTATCTTCACATCCTTGTATAATGAGGATGGAAATATAATGATGAACTAGGATCATTATTCAATAGACAATTCTTCAATTATTTTACTTATGAGACACATACAAGGTTCTTGAACCATATAATTCCCTTACAATCAATGTTAAACTGATGAACAGTTTTTACCATCTATAGTAGTACAATATCTTCTTTCTACACATCTTCATTACTCATTTTGATAGATAGTTAAAAAATAAATTGAGAACAATAAGATTTCTCCATGTCAGTTAATATTTATAGATCAATCCATTTTAAATAAAAAAATAATGGATACTTTTTTATCCCCATAATGAATAATATTGCATGATCCTTCTGACTCGGGGCATCCTCCTCCTTGTTCACATTCCCAGATTTTTATTTAATTGAGAATTCATATTCATTAATAAGCTTTAAACACATTATCATGAAAATATTCATCACTTTAAAATTTGATATATTTTTAAATGATTTATCATCTATTTATATGTCCCAAATTTTAGTATAATGATAATGCCTCCATATTATCAATGAAAAATGTATCATAGTCATATTCAAACCATGGGTTGAATAATTTTTATGAAGTATTTTAAATTGGATTGAGGAATAAGATTTCAAAATATCATCATAAATTAGGAAACATCCCAATCCCTTCTTTTATGCATCACTATAGATCACAAACCCTTATCCACTACAGGGTGGTTTGACCACACATTCATTGACTGGCCTTCTCTTCAACTAATTGAAATTATCTTCATATTCATCTTTCCAAAGGAACATAGCTCCCTTATATGATTAAATGGTGATTGGATTATTAATTCATGATAAATTCATTAAAAATCCTTGATAATATCTATCCAACACAAGAAAAACTATTGATATCAGACATAATGATTTTTCTGGGCCCATGTTCAAAAACTTCTTTCTCAGAAGGATATATTGATAGCCACCCACTTGAGATTATATCACAAATATTGATACATACTAAATATAAAACTATAACATGGTAAATTTTCCATAATGATACTATTTATTCAAGGTATTCATCACAATTCTTAAATGATATTTGTGTTCTTCTATTCCCTTCAAATATATAAGAATATCGTCAATGAATACCACCAAAAAAATATCAAGATCTATTTTATATTCTTTAATCATTATATCAATAAAAATTGGTGAATAATTTGTAAGACCAAATAGAGTCACTATAATTTCATTGTGTCTATACCTAATATCGAATGAAATGTTATGTATACCTTTACATTTACCCTCAATTTCTAATATCTAGAATGAAGGTAAATCATTTAAAATTATTGATCTCTATATAGTGGATCAAACAAGTTAATATTAGATGGTAGAGGATAATTTTTATAGATATTTATCTTGTTTTGTTTTCTATAATAAATTATGAGTCTAATTGATATATAGTTGTTCATAAAAAACTGAATAGTTTCACCACATGTGATGCACATTAACAAATGAATTAATTGTCAAGATTCTCAGGGATGTTATTATTCAATTCCTATAAACAAATCAGGGTTATTCTATTTAGAGTATATTTAGTAGGTGGAGCAATAGGTATGAGTTATATTGGAAACTAAATTTCAATAATTCTTCTATAAATACATTAGAAACTCATAAACCATAGAAATATATTTGTTGTTTTGTTTTCCACTAACCATATCAGGTAAATAACATCCATGGATAGTAATTCTGACTTAATGATAGAATTAATTAAAATATGTTGTATTTATTTTTCCTTAAATAGATAAAAGATCATGGGATCACCATTGATATGAGATGAAAATTCCCTTCTTCATCAATTGGTATAATCAACATACAAAAAAATTCAATCTACCTTTAAAATCATATCAAATTAAACTATATATAGAATCAAAATACTTAATGGAAGAATTTTCCTACATGTATCAATTTAATATGAACAATTTTCTTTATAGGAATCTATTATACTATCCAGAGTTATCATTATTACCTCAATATCTAATAATTGAGATGGTAAATAGACACCCTTTCACAAATCCATAGTTATAAAATAGTGGGTCGAGACATAATCAGGGAATACATCATCTTTTTTAGGGTGGATGATAAGTTTAATTTTGACCATGTCATTACCTTAACCAACTTTTGTAGTTCTAATCACATGATATTTCCTATTTTCATTGGAGCTTGGGTGGTGAATTAGTTCAATTATTCATGTACTCCATTTCACTAACAACAATATGCATTCCCTTTCTAAATTCAAAAGGCCTATGACCCACCTTCCCAAATATAAATCACCTCCCTGTTCAATTTGTGATACTCCCTTGATGTTTCTTCCCATATTTCTAGCATTTTGATGCTTGAACTTCACTCCACCATGGGAATAATTCATGTTTTATTAAAACACATTATTTATTTTCTTATCAAAACTGAAGAAATTGTTTTAATATTTGATTTTTATTTCAACCATGAGTGAAAATAGAATAATTTATTCATATCTAATAATTTCTATTTAGATAATTCTTTTTACATGCATGGTTTTAAGGCAAAAAAGTGGGCATTGATTTTACTTTTGGGTATTATGATTAAACAATAGGTATACATTGATAGTCTTGTAGACTTTTCCTTATAGGTACAAATTTATTGATCATCTTATTTATTTAGATCAAAAAATCCCTTCTCTAAATTTTTACATAAAATATGCTGGTTGTATTTATGGAAAAATTTAGACTTACCTTAATCCCATTTCAATGATTCAATTTATACCACATTTACAAAATTATTAATAAGATCAGGCCACTTATATGGTTCACCCTCATAATGATAAATTTATAAGATTTTTTTTCATGTTTTGAAAACTAAATAATAGAGAATATATTCTCAATAGTGATGATCCATCGCTTAGTTACTAGTGGTTAGGAAGACCCACTAAAAGAAATTGTATGTTTCCTCATGAAATAATTATATATTCTTTGTTCTATTATTTTTTTGTTTGAAAGCATAATATGATTCGTATCCTATAATTGTATTCTAAGAAAATAAACAAGAATATATAATATATCTCTAATTGAATATGAGTTATTAGGTGGAAAATTATTTCATTCTACACCACCCTAATTGTCATTATTATATCTTTATGTTCCATTTATACAATAAACCCCCCCAAAAATATTAATCCTTGTGTTATAATAATTAAAGCGGACTACCATAACATTAGTAATTATAATTCATACAATTTCTAAATTATTAATCATTATTCACAATCTATGGTACGTTAGGTTTAACCTAGGTAATCCATGTTCATTACACAAAACATTATGATGATATTATATACTTAGACATCTCCTCAAGTGTTTAAAGATGATTACTAATCCTAGTATTAAAGGATCTTTAGGACAATGAATAGTCAAAAATCACCTGGCCCAGAGAGGGTGATAGAAAAAAGGATTTTTCCCATGCATGTGTGAATGAGAAGTTCCATATAATTATACATATAACCATTAAAGAGGGTAAAACCTATATAGCTGATTACGAAATTTTAGGGAGAATGATAGAGGTTCATTTTAACTATCTACTTGCAGGTCCCAATCTTCATTTGAGGGAGGGTCCCGAGAGGGATATGATAGGTTCCATGGAGCATATCCATTGTCACTATCTAATAATTTCTATGATCTATTACTAGCAATTCCTGGTGATGATGAAACATACATGGTGATGAGGAATCTCAACACGGAGAGTTCCATTAGGAATGATGATTTTCTAGACACCTTTTATAGGGATTATTTGGACATGTTTAGGCATGTTGTGGTTCATGCCATTTAGAACTTCTTCTTTTGTGGAATATTTCCTTATGTAGTTGTGCTAATTCCTTATCTTTGATCCCAATTATTAAAGACCCTTACTCACTTCATCAGTATAAAACCATTTTCCATTATACCTTTTCTTTCAAGGTACTCGCCCGTGTAATCGACAATATGATATTGATTCATCATCCTGGTTGAATTTTAGAAGAATAATGTGGTTTCTATAAGGGTAATATATTTAGTGGTTCCATTTCAATTATTCAATAATCAATAAAAACACAAAAAACATCCTTCGATTATATATAGTTATCACGCTTAATATATAAAAATACTTTATTAGAATTTATTGAAACATTGTAATTAAGGTTCTAACAGGGGTGGTCTTTTCATTATGGGACACTGATCTGCTTTTAATATGCTTGAACTCTTTATGGATGGAAATTTTATTCATGGGGATGAATTATGTCTTCGTCATGTCTACTCACAATATATATTAAGGGTATCCTCTATCTCCTACTATTTTTATCATCTCTCTATATATTCTATGTAGGAACATCAACATGAGTATCTCAGTGGGCAGTACTCTACCATACCATTGTAAGGATCACTCTGTATATATCTCTCATATCTTGTTTTTAGATGATTAAATAATACTCACTAATTATAGTAAAAGGACATATCTTTCATTATTGGGATACATGATAATTATTATAAATGGAGAAATAAAAAACAAAGAGTAGACATTATAAATCTAACTGATACCCATTCAGGAGGATAAATAATCTATGTAACAGTCTTGTTATTCTATAAATGAGTTTTCCCATGACATATATGTGGGGTCCAATTTGATATATAAGTCATCTTATTATCCAATTGACCATATATTGGGAATGATCACATGCCTTTTTTCTGAATTGGAAGAATAGATTTTTATCATTTAGATAGAGAATACAAATGGTTAATATCCTTCTTGAGTTAATACCAATTCACACAATAGCTGCTATTACTGTCCCAAAATTTGTATTCTTCATCATTGAAAGGATCCCAATGTCATTTATAAAGGATTAAAACATAGAAGGGAAACAATTTTGATAATCATAGAGGGGGATAGCTAGACCTATTTAAGAAGGAGGTATAAATGTGAAAAATCAACAAAACTCTATATACAATGCATGAAATACTCACATGGGAGGCGGTTTAAGAAACAGACCTCTAGGGAAAGGTTATGGGAGTATTCAATTAGGGGGGAATTTTTTTGGGAGATTCTCCTTCTAGAACACAATATTGGAACATTTTTATTCTCTGAAAAATAACATCTCATAGATAATAGGGATTAGATATATTTCTTTTCAAAAACATAATTAGGTCATTTAGGATAATGGTTATCAATTATGTCTTGTAATAGACATATATTTCAGATAACAGAGTAGCTTTTTATAATTCAATGATGAGGTACTAGATAAACACCAACATGAAATCATTGACCACATCGAAATTAACAATGAGCCAGACAGTTGTGTCCTTAGGGGTGTGTTTTTAAGGGAATTTCTCTGAAAATGATTTTTATTGGGAAATCATGTATTGGATCCCTCATGATAATTTGGGACATGTTCTCTGGTGTAATTACATTTCATCAAATACATCTTTCATGTATAGAGGATTAGAACTCGAGCGATTCCCACAGACAAAAATATAAAATGATCAAGGATTAATCTAGTATATAGTTGTATGATTTATAATGATTGATTGGTGGAAATCTATGATAATTTTATTTTATGGTGGTTGTGTTAGAACCATGGTTGTTCTGTGAAAGAATTGGAGTATGGTTTGAGTTTGTTGTCAATCCTCAGTGGAAGTTCAGAATGTGTGCTAGCAAAGTGATCATACACTTCAATCAGACATGTTGTGCGAAAAAGGTTGGCCTTGTGCACAATATTTAGGTTGTGTGTGAAAAACAGCATGGTGGGAGAAATAGTGAAGTGATGTTTTTTACGAAAATACTGTTTTGGATTCAGAACGTCATAAAATGGGAAAGGCGTGGGCTGTGTGAATGATCTGGCAATGTGCACAAAAAAACGATACATGTGTGAAATATTACGCGCCCAATGAGAGGTTTTTTCACACCAAAGGGGGTTTTGCGCTCAGGGGTCACAGAAGCCTATAAATAAGATGTGACCCCCCTCATTTTATATGGTTGAAGACTTAGATATGATATGAGGTCTCATGCATGTAAAAGGTTAATGTAAAGGGAGTTTCGCGAAAAAAAAGTTTGATTTGCACAAAAACATAGACATTGCGCGAAAAATTTCAGGTTGCATGAAAAACGCCGAGCTACGCGAAGAAGGTGTGGTCCATGAAGCTACACTTGAAGGAGGTCATTGCACACAATATTTTTCGGCGCCAAAGTTAGATATTTCACACAAAGCATGGGAGTTGCACAAAATCTTCAGTATAACTTGTTTGTGCATTTCTGTTTATCTAGTTTATTGGTTCAGTGCATTCAAGTACATCATCTCCAGAAATCAATGCAACCAGAGTCTCGGGCCATGCAGAGGCAAAGAATTCATTGCAAATCTATTGAAAAGACATACACGTCTATAAACTGACTGGGACTTCAACAAAGTTAGTGAGCCAGGGGGAGTCAATGGGAGTGACCCGAGGGACATAGTGGGCTATCCCTGAATAGTTGTAAAGGCAGTGGTCCTGGGAGAGATTGACTGTTCCTGAAACTTTGTATTCCACAACTAGTGAAAAATATTGGAATTTGGTATGACAAACAACCTGTCGGTGTACGCTCCTTCGATGTATCCCTTAGTGGTGAACCAAGTAAAAAGTGTTGTGTTATCTTTTGTAATGTGATTTTATGAATGCTTCTCATATCAATCATACAGGTTAAACTAGTTCCTACCAATGTGGGAACAAGATCCATCAGTTTTAAAAGAATAAGTTGACACCCTGATTCACCCCTCCCCTCTTAGGGTGTCCCGGGGTCCAACATGTTGTTCTCGATTGGATTTGTGATCTTTTAAAGAATTTATAGGTATCCAATAATAAATCTCTTAGGGAACTTCTTTCCTAAACTTTATATTTCAGAGAATAGAGTAGGTAGAACTTGAGAGGATGTCTAGAGATATTATATTACATTCGGGGTGTTGGTGCATCCATAAACAATAGAATAACTAGTGATTTAATGGAGAAACATACTCGGTTAGAACTATATTGACCATAAAACATATCTTATCGGATATGATGTGTCTTTGGAAAAACTGGAGAGATGCTCTCACCCTCAGACCTTTAGAGGAAGTCAGGGATACTTTTCACCAAGATAACGTAAACCCTCAAGAACACTAGATCTATTGGATTCCCCAATACTCTATCAGTAAACTAAATATAGTTGTATCTTATGTCATAAGAAATATGCTAAGAGGAAGTATTGTTCATGAATATATTGGCCACATGATTCTTTAAGGCACTGCATTTATAAAAACATGAAATCACTAAAACCTGATGCAATGGCTACGCATACGGGTATCTCCTTTGTAAGAACAAAATGTGACTATTATGGTCTTGGAATAAGATTAATTATTCCTCTACAGTTCCCTGGAGAATTCACAATACATTCTACGTGTCATCACCTACATTGTTCGAAGGTCTAGGAAAATGTTATGCATCCAAATAGAGGTCCTTTGTGTCTGGTGGGAAAGAAATAAGGTGGTTTCATATCTCTCCTCCTACTAAGGCCTAGGGGTAACACCAGATTCTATCATACTATGAGTCTCCTAACACATGATATATTGAATCTGATCATAGGTGATTCCCTCATGATTCATTACGTATGACTACATTTAAAGAATGTACATTTTTATCTTCTTTTTTCAATTCTTTTATCTTTATTTTCATTTTGTTTTCCTTCTATTAGTAAAAATGGCAATGAATTGACATAGAGAATAATATTAGATACCATTTTCAAATACATTATCAAGGATCTCAAGGATTATTTTCATTCAGGACTAGATACACAATACTTTTATTTTATGAAATATCTTCAACATGTCCAAATGATCCTTCCAGATAGTAACGTTAATAGACAAACCTGATTTAATTTTATTATAACATAGAGAAAGAAAAATTAAAAAAGTGGAATCTAATTTTATCAATAAGTTTAAACATTAAATGTATTAATTAAGGATAATATTAAGGTATATGGTAAGAACAACAGTATAATATCATGAAAATAATATATAATATATGTACCAAATATGTCTTGGAACAAAAATAGTACTCATGGAATAAATCCGCATCAAATAAAAATACATGAATCCTAGGTTTGATAATTCATCATCAATCATGAACCATATGTTATTTTCATAATAGTGTATCACAATCATAAATATAGAACCTTTAAATATGTAATTTTTTAATATTGAGACCATAAAATCATACCAGATTAGGTATCATAATATATTTCCCATATCATAAAAGATCACTTAACACCACAAACATCATAGGGTGCATCAATCTAATAAATGTTTTCCCATATTGTATAAATATCATCGTCTTTTTTCCCATAGTAGACCATTCTTGGTAATAGGAATTATCTCATAAAATATAAAACATTCTCGAATACATTTGAGAGGTATATAATTTCATACCCACCCTTCAAATATTTAAAATAGTACAATGTATTCCAGATGATCATAATAACACTAATCATATCATCACCTCATAACCCATATAATTATAATGGTTTTCATAAAAATTTCATTAGTGAATCATTGAATAAACCGGGAAAATAAAATGGTTTCAAAAAGTATCAAAAACAAAATCATAAATCTTGTAGAAAAACATCAATGATGATATCAATATATTATATCCCTTATATATCATAATTGAAATCAAAAGAAGATATCATAAATTTAAATTAGATTAAAATAACCCCTATATATTTCTTGGAGAAAAAACTTGTTCATAATAAAAGATGTTAGTAAAAATATAAAAAATTAAAAATCTAAATGGAAAAATTATCATTGAAGATAATATTTAGGACATTTAAATTAAGCAATAAATAATTAACTAGTCATGATAGTGAGAAATTCTATTGATGTTGTATAATTTAATAGAAAACATTCCTCAAACACTTTTTTGAAAAGTAAAAAATTTACCTTATTTGAGAAATAAAAAAAACATATATTTTAAAAGAATTGAAAATTATATGATGGGTAAAAATTGATTTATAAATCATTGGATAATTATAAAATTATTTATGATTTTTTAGAAAAAATGGAAATTGACAAAAAAAATATACGAAAGAAATAAATAGAGTTGCATTTCCATTAGAAATATTATTCCAATCTATAGATTAACTAATATTAGGTAAACTAAATAAAGACATGAATTATTCATAAATAAGTAGAGGATATTAATATTTCACGTGATTTATTATATAATTATCATATAATTTCTTTGATGTAAATTCAATTAAAAATCTCTAATTAATATAGGATTTGAAACATAGATCTCTAACCTCATGTCTCATCATTCCTCATTTGTTTTAAAAAATACCTTATAATAATTATGGTTTTATGATAGATGTATTAAATAATCATATTAATATCTATAAAACAATTTTTATTTATTTATGAGATCATATTACCCCTTTAATAATTTTTTGAAAACCACGTTTCTATATATAAATTGCTATAGTATTCAAGCATGTTTTCGTTCTACAGTACTGGTCCTCATACTTTGAACATGGTTCCATTATTTCTAGAATGTTAATAATGATATAAATAACATATATTTTTAATATATATATATATATAATGTCATATACAAATTTTATAGATAAGAAAATGAAATGCACAGTTTATTGAGATAATATTCTATACATATTCATGGACTTTGTTTTCACTTTTGATGGATGGAATGAAATAATGGTAAATAATAATTAACCCTTAAATAAAAATAATTATACCATATAAATTGTATATATTAGTCAAATATATCATTATTAACATCCATGCAAAGAGGACATGCAAAATTAGTCACATCTCTTCGGGGAGGTTGTAGTCCACTCATACACATTAGAAACATTATCATTTTCCAATGGTTTAGAATGTAAGATGTTAGATATGATTATTTATTCTTTAAGAATATTAATTTCATATATATATATAATATAAAATTCAATTCCATCATAATAACCATCCATGAACTATGCTGACAGAAAATTAATTGCATTACTATGTGGAGATGGTATGATGTTGGTATGCATAACTAATACAATAACTTCAAATTTGAAAGATAATTAAGGTATATTTTTTTATCAAATTGATAATAATAATATTTTATATGTATTATATTTAATTAATTTTTAATCAATTATATAACATATTTATTTGAGGTAATATAATGATTAAAAATGAAGTGATTGGTTATGAAGATTACCTCTTCTTTTTTAACACCTTCATTCAATTTTTACTTAAGGAAACTAGACTAGGACTTTTGGGAAGACCAATACGACAATGATATATATATTTATATATATATATGAATATATATTATTGGAGATTATAATTTTTTAGGGTTTGTTTTTGGTTTTTTTAGAGACCCATTTTTTCCCTAGAAATATTTTTAAATATTTTAAATATATTTTCCGAGGCACGTGCTGAGAGAATGTGTGATTATGAGGCATGGTGTGCCTAGAAGTAATTTTATAAAAATAATATTTATATATTATATTTTTTGTGAAAATCTTATTATAAAAATTGTATCATTATTAAACCAATTCATGGATATGAAATCCGAAATCGCAGTTGGGTCCGGAACATGATGTTTAAAATGGGCATGAACTAAAATTGGTCGGTTTGGTGAGTTTCGATAAAACAGAAATTGGTGGTACATTGAGTGGAATAAAATAAACACATTCATATATAAATAAACCATTATAATTTATTCTCACTGATTAGCCACATGCACCTAAGAGAATTGACAGAATCTTCTTCCTCCTTCTGTTGACGAATCATGATCCAATTATAAGGATACACCAAATTGAGGTAGATCAAGATGTAATAAACCAAATGACCCCTATTGATAATTATAAACCATTTTTTATGATTAATGATAAAATATCTAGGTAATAATCATAAAATATTCATTTTTCCATTATCTATTTGATTTACTGGGCACAATCCTCACATGATTTGACATACACTAATTTTGGACCATTGCATGCCTGCGTGCAAAAATTTAATTGATAATTAAAATTTTCTCACCTAGGACCTCCTAATTTTATTATATTGAAATAAAACTCATATATATATATATTTAATAGCTTTTTATTGTGATATTATCCCAAAAATTCTTCACGTAAGTCATTGTTGGACCCTAAGGTCACAATTCGACATTTTCAGGCGGGACATAGTCTGATCAGACTGCTAGATTCACACAAATTTCATTGGATAATAAATTATTAGTGATATATATGGATTTTTGTATTAATATTCTATAATTGGGATTTATTTAATGGATTTTATATCCTATAATAATGGTGGAAACAAGAGATGATAAGATATGTGGTAGTGATATGTAGTTCAAGCGGTCTTCATATGGATCAATTTAATCTATGTTTAGGCAACCAGACTGTCAGGAATAGAATTTTGGTATAAGATCCACCAATTTATAATGGTGGGATGTGATATTCATGGTAGAGGAAGTGGACATGGAATTCCTAAGAATATATCTTACTTTCTATGTAAATCACGACTACATGTCGTGTTCTTTGATGAACACATAGTGGATAACAACATGGCTATGTTGGCTAGGGTTTCATAGAATTATATTAATCAAATTCCATGAAAAGCCCCAGAACATGGAACGTTACCTTGATCTATTTAATCATGGTGTAATATGAGAACACAAGGTCATGCACAAGAATATTCACATTCATTGTGGCAAAGTACCCAGACATTGGCAGAGTACACGGAGACGGCCAGAGAGTACGATCAGAACATTGAGTAGCGTGGACACTCTGTGTTGACCGTCTATACATTTGGTTTCCCTATTTTGGGATAAATCCATATTATGTTAGTGAAATTTCTATGTGACGGAGTGGGAACACATGTCGTGTGAGTCCCTCACACATTGTGTGCCATTTATTTCCTTATAATGAAACATCAACCTCTTAAATATAATTTTTTTAGAAATATATTTTGTCCCACAAGTAAAATATCCTATGTGATGTTCCACATACAACGTGATGGAGTCTTTTGTAGTGTATTTTGAGTTATGATATGAGATATTTCAGGTGTGGTGCTTATTTAGGTGGTTCTCAATGATGAAAGTGATCAAGAAGGATCCTCAAAATTGTACCTCACTGATGGACTAGTGAAAGTTCCCTCTATATTTCTATACATTTATACCCCCTAAAGAATTTGTTTTTTGGTCGTCTTTAATATAATTTTCAACCCCTAACGGACTAGTGTGCACATCCTCTATATAATAACTGGTACCCCTTTTTGTCATTAAGATGTGTTTACTCTTTAATCTTAGTATTACAACCCTGGATAATCAGGGTGTGTGTCTTCTATCTATCTACTGAGTGTCACTGCCTATCAAATAGGGGAATTTTCCTTCGTACATTGAAGGGTACCCCCCTAACGTACTATGGCACTGTTTTTATGACCATTTATTTGTACCCATATAATATATGAAATCTTTTCTTCTTACATTGAGTGGAAACCCTTGAAAAAGTGGGGAATGAGACCTCAACCCATAGACTTGTACTCCTATGGAATATGGTGTATTTTTCCTTACATTGAGTAGAATCCAAGTGATAGAATAGGTTTCAAGTCCGCATTTTGAAGATTTTTCCCCTGAATTGTATGATATAGTGGCGAGGTGTGGGTCATATACAAGGTTACATCTTTGGATGGACAAGCGAGATGTTGGGCATCATTGGTGGACATATGAAAATGATGGAACTCTTTAGTTAAGATGGGCTATGAAATTGAGATCCCCTTCTATCTGGTTTTTGTTTCCATGAATTGAGAATGTAAATATATATATGCGTGTGTGTGTGTGTGTGTGTCCATGTTGTTGGATCCTATTTATTCACTTATGCTGGGTTGAGCTATATATTTTTAGCTTTTATCGTGTCTCTTCCTTATCCATGTTTAGCTTTCAGGGTGTCCTACAGGGTATGTATATACTCACCCATGAATAGTCTTCTCTTACAGATGTTGTGTCATAAGATGAGAATGGATAGGTCGGTGGTGACTATAGATGAGATTAGGGATAGATGGTGCATTGGACCACATACAGAGGATAGATCATAGAGATTAGAAGTTGGGATCTCTTGGTACATTAAATTTTAATTTACCCATTTTTAAAGTTTGGGAAATCTTTTTATATAGAATTTTGTTTCTCTATTACTTTTAGTTTTTACTATTATACTCATACACACCCAAGTGGGTTTTCACATGCATTGTTATATTCAATATATTTCATTTTCTTTAATTCTACATTGATATGGTTGGATGTGATCATAAAATTAAATTAGAAAAAACTATCCCATTTAAGATATAAATTTAGACACATTTTGACACCCTCTTCCCTATGGAGTTGGGATTTTGGTAGCTTCAACATGAGAATCGTTGGGTCGGGTTGGGAAAGGTTGGTATCAAAGTAGTTCATTCCTTGGGGATTTTTTATGAGTAGTTCTCTTATATTGATTTGATTGGGATTTCCAAAAATAGTATCAATGTATCTCAAGTGTGACTCCTAGACCAAGGAAACCAGTGATGGTACATGGGGCTAACATATACATTAACAAGTTCCTTGACTATCTTCTTGTCGACTCCGAATACCAAGACATTATCCGATGGAATCAATGGTAAATATATCTTATAGGATTGATTATTTGACTATGATTCTTACTTCATATCTTAATTATGTATATATTGGATCATCTAACCATGGTACATCATGATATATTTTTATTGATGCTTTTATGATGACAGTTAGATAGTTTACCAGTTTCAGATCAGGACGATTGTATGATGAGTGGCGAGGTTGTAGTTCAGGGTAAATCCCACTAGATTCTTAATTTATGTTGATAGGAAGTAGAACGTCCATCCATTGAGAAAAAATCATACTATAAGGGTAGGATGTGGATGAACTCATGCTTAACATGGTTTGTGAGTTCCACCACCAGAGGCCATTAAAGTTCCGTTGTGAGCTAGAAGACCAAATGTCAGATGATTTTCTAAGGTCAGTGGTCTATATTTTTAGGATAATCGAGATATATTAATATTAGTTGGTATCCTGAGGAGATAACCATTTCAATAGAGATTCTAGGAATTTGTGGAATATTATTTCCCAAATGCATGATGAGTTGGCACTGTCATGGACCAACTTCTAGAAGTTTTTTTGTGACGAGTACTAACCCTCATACTTACAATCAATTTTAATTAAAGAGAATCTTGAGTAGTAGAAGGGAGAGATGATAGTGGTTTAGTACACTATTAAGTTCACCTACAATTTTTATTAATCGTTTGACATGATCGGTTATGAAAACATCCCAGCATAAATGTCAGAGTAGGGCCTCCATAGAGATATCCCTAAAAATGTGGTACCTTTCTGCGTCCCACATGTTGTGGGGTGTTTGATATGGAAATGGTGATGTATATTTTATCTCATTGGGACATTAGGAAGCTGAATATGGCACTCGGAATTACACGTATGAGTGTTCTAGAGTATCTAGAAGGCACCGGTTAATCGTATCACAACACGAGAGACCTCCCCGTGACCAGACCTAGGTATGTGGTCATCTGAAATAGGGAAATTAAAGAGGACCAGTGAATCCTAGAGAGGGTAAGTGCTATGATTATGAGAGGTGATGTATCATGGTTTGTGAATTCCTGGATAGACATCCTTAGGAGCATAGGAAGATAGCTAATAGAACACCATGGTAGAGGAAACACCCAAAACCGGGATCTACAAGGAAAGAGATGGGTGTTCCCCTAGGAGGCAGTGCTTGAAGGGGAGAAGTGGGGCCTCTAGTAGTAGGATATATGGGTGGTAGATGGTGATATAATATCCTTCCACCACCACAACCTGACAGGCCATGTCAGGGTTATGGAGATAGTGGTTATGTCAATGAAAAAATATAGGCTATGGAGCCTTATGACCCTACAACACAAGATATGTACAATGTTACGATGTTTGATTGTTCATATGTTTAATTAGTATTAATAGAAACACGTTATATTAATCAATTCATATTTTCACACAATTTATGATATTTTTATCTCCCAATTGAGATATTATCCCAATTGCATTATCATAAGGTTCCTACTAGGAATGAATCATATATATCTTATATATTTCGTCATTGTGAGATATCTCTTTGTGGATAGAGGTTCATGTGGTACCATTTAGTCATCATGGTGGAACCACAGGATGTCATATGTCATATAGATTACTTTTCTATGGTCCTATCAATGGATGATTTTCACCGTAGATGATTTAGATGAATTCTCACTTATGGGATGAGATTCTCCTTTATAGGTGAGAGAGAACTCATGGTGGGATGAGTTGGTTTTTCATGAAGGAAGCTAAAACGCATAACTAATTAGTAATTGATTTTATTCCTTATAAAAATAGGTTATTTACAAATATGGATTCCTTTAGTCATGGAAGATTCTATGAAATTATTCCCCCAAGACGTTCTAGGACTATGTTGGAGGCAAGAGATGAATTTTTTATGTCGACTTCTATCTCGAGACAACTTTGATATATTCTGTGGAATATTATATTACCCAAAAAATATTTTGGGGGTGTTTTTATAGTAATATGACCTCGATGATAATGGTTTTATTAGGAATATTGTACTCCCTTAGGATTCCCCAGTGTTGTTCAGGAATAGAGAGGAAGTGATCTTTTAGATTTGCATTGATTATCATCTCCTGAACTAAGACATGATAATGACCAAATTACCCCTTCCAAGGATTTATATTCCATTGATTGGTTGATTATCATGATATTGTTCTTGCATATAGATATTAGGTTCTCCTACCTCCAGTTGAGGGTCCATGAGGCTAATATTCCGAATTTAGAATTTCAATGTTGTTATAGACACTATGAGTTTGTGGTGAGTGACATTGGTCTGATGAAAATCTCTAATATATTTATGCCTATGATGAAATAGATATTACATCAATGATTGAACTAGTTTTTGGTGATCTTAATTTATAAATTATTCCTAAACCCTACAGCAGAAGATGAGTATATGGTGCACTTGAGGACGGATACATATTTTCATCAAGGGAACCATATTTCTGGTAATCTCTCTAAGTGGAATTTTTGGAGTCATGAGGTTCACTTTCTGGGGATTTTAATTTCTAATATTGGATTGGATATGGACCTAGAGAAGGAAAATATAGTTATTTTTGGTATCCACACAGGATCGTGTTAGGGGTATACATTCTTCTATGCTTGTTGGGGTACTACCATAGGTCTGTAACAAACTTCTTTAAGATTCTAGCCACATTATCATACTTGATGTAGAATGGATTAAATTTTACCTATAAATAGTAGTACGTAAATGGATTTTATGATATGATTCCAAGGATAAAAGGAGGAACTACTTTGAGACTACCAAAGGTGGGATTGAAATTCATTGTCAATTTTGATTCCTCAGTAGATAGTTTTGGATATGTGTTGTTGCAGAGAAATGGATTCATCACATGAGTAAAGGTAGTTGGTACCCCATGAGTAGAACTTTGTGACACATGACCTAGATATGGAAATTTTAGTCTTTTTATTTATAATAAAGATTTTTTATTTTATAGGAGAGAACATTGTGGTTTACGCTTACCATCATATTGTTTGTTATATATTTACACAAAGAGACCTGAACATATTATAAATTAACTGGTTAGAGTTCTTATAGGACTAGGAATTTTTTAAATTTTTTTCTTCTAGGAAGGAAAAGGTAGTTTCATATTAAATTAGTAGGAAGCCACATTCTTTTTGGGTTTAGGACGTGTCAGAGCAATTGGATTACTTATAGCTGACCCTATTTGAGAAGGAGGGGGAAAATATTCTTTAGACGATAGGGTTGACTTCCATACATCATTAGTGTGTATTATTGTTCCAATTAGGGGACTTCAAATATTATTATTCATATGGAAACATCTTTTTAAGAAATTCAACTATGGATTTTATGAAGGAGGAAATGAGGTCATCTGGTTACAATGTTGGATGGTGGTCACAGCTATGATGCAGTAGGATGTGATGTTGTAGTTACAAAAACTATATTTGGTTGTACATACTAATGTGGAATAAATTTATATAGTATTTTAGTGGAAGTTTTGGTGGTATGTCATAATAAATTGGGTGTCCAATTTCATATCATGGTTTCTCTCCTATCAACAGGATATGGATGAACACCAAATTCTACTATGTTTGTCACAACTTCTAGTGATCACAAAGTGGAAAATGGTATGACCTATCCATGTGAATTATTATAGGGATTTTGAAAACAATTAAGTCCCATGATTTCATATGTGTGATATTTCACAGACTCGTGATGTTGAGACACTTCCTTTCTATAATGGAGTAGTGTTTGGTGGAGAGTTTGAGGTTGAATTATGAACATGATATTGTAATCTGTCCCACAGTTCCCATGACGAATTTCTTCAATCATTATGAAAAGTTCACATAACAATTATGGAGAGCCCCATATTATTAATTATGACATAGATGAGGATGAACACATCCTTTAATCAGCAGATAGATGGGCTAACCGGGTGCACTATAATGGTGTTGGATGATATTATATGGTCTTGCATATTAGACATTGGCTAGATATGGGAGGATCAATTTACCATGATAGAGATTATGTACAATGATAACTATCAATCTACTATTGGTATGGAACCATTTAGGACTCTATATGGGAGACCGTACAAGTATCCATTGTTTAAGATATTGATTTTTGAGACATCTCTTTTGGGTCTATTGTTAGTGCAAGCAATGATAAGGATGCTCCAGATCATATGTGAGAAGAAGAGGACATCCTATAGAAGACATAGATATTATGTAGATGGACATTATAGGCCATTAGAGTTTGATAATGAGGGGCATTTTTTCTTGAGTGTCTCCCCATGATGAGTATTTCAGAGTTTCAGATGGGGAGGAAATCTATCCACTAGGTTTATTGGGCCGTTCAATATCTTTCTAAAGGTTGGAGAGGTTTGTTGTGGCCTCTCCCTATCCCCAAACCAGTTGGTGTGGTTGAATTTTGCCTTCCAAATGACACAGAGGAGGTGATACGCGCATGACCCCACACAAAACTGTTACGGGGAAAGATAAATATCATGTATTGAGCCACTATTGTGGAGAACCGAGTATATATCATTGGATCAACAGTAGTAGAACATATGTGGATGGATCATCCCCTTGGTTGGTGTGTTTTTATAATACTAGATTTTATTGGAGAGATTTTAACACCCCAAGGTTTTATGGACTACTTTTTTTTATAAATTAATATTTTTATTTTTATCTTGTGATGCACTAAGTGAAACACTCTTTCACACTAACCCGACTTATTGCATGTTACATGAAAAAATTAGTTGGTGTACGATACACACAACACTAAGTATAGATTTTATTCAATTTAATAAATAACTATGTTTGGATTTTTTTTGATTTACACCAAAGGAATCATGTACAACAAGAAACACTCACTTCACATGTGTAACACACAAGAGAATCCTTCCTTGATAGCTTTCATTGTACGCAATACTGAGATTCACTAAAAAATATATATATTATTAAGATAGTATATGAACTACACTTTAGGAATACTATTAAAATAATTTTAATTCTATATAACATTAAAATTTATCTTATGTATTTTATAGACATGATATACGAAATAAATATAATTTTTCAGATAAAAGAATTATTTTAAAAAAAAAATCAGTTTTGATGCCTTTTGATGTCATACCCATTTCAAGTATAGTTTTTAACCCATTTATATATTCTATATGAAAAAATAAACATCTTATTTTGAATATGGAAATCAAAATTTACATTGGTTGATTTTCTGGTATGATTCTGTAAAATTCATATTTTAATAAATAGTGAGAAATACAACATTTTAATTCAAAACTCTCTTTTCATCTAATTTGTTTGAATAGTTAGATTATATTTTTAGTTGTTTCTAATGTTTAATTGGATTAATATTTTATAATTTAATCCAATGATTGTCATTGGATATAATTTTGCACTTAAATTTTCCATAAACACATGACAATATTTTGCTAGTTTTTACATCTTACAAACCTGTTATTCGGTTTTCACAACGAGAAGTAATTTTAAATTAAATACTACAACTTATTTGTTTTTTAATTTTGATAATTGAATTCAATATTTGGAATTATAAGGTCCAAATTTTGTAAATGTGTACCTTTTATTTTTTGACATTATGAATAGTAACATCAATAATTATTTTTATTTACTATGGTTAAAGTGTAAATATGGTAAATAAGAGTACAAATTAGTATTCTAATAAAATTAAACGACCCTAAATTGTTTCCAAATATTATTTTATGAGATATATCCGACCATAATCATCATTGGGTCGATTTTAAGACCCCATGTAGCAACTTGGATGTGATAATGACCTTTTAGAACTTCTATTTAAATGTAATGAGAAATATAACAAAGTCATGTATATTTTAGTGAAAAAATTTAATATAGGGTTATATAATTGGTTTATTTGGATATAAATAATCATTATAAATATAATAATATTTCTGAGAATATGGTATTTTACTTATATTTTTTATAAATTAAAAAAATAAATTTATTGATGACATAATCATGATATCGTGATTACCATATTAATAATGAAGGATTCAAATAAATTATTTTATAAAAATTAAAATAATTTTAATTTTAATATTATGTTCCCATACAATAATTTTTTGGATTAATATGAAATTTTATCTTTGACATAATTTAGTTTTTTTAATGAATTATGTTTTTATGTCTTTAATAAAAATCAATTACTAAATAGTGTCAAAATTGACATAAAAGAGTTTTTCTAAAAAATACTATTTTATTAAATGATATAATAGTCCTAAAAATATGAGATTAATAAAAATAACTAATATAATTTAAAAAAATTTATTAATAATCCACTTGTGGTTATCTTGACTTTTTATAGTAAATATTGTAACCATATATTATAAAAATAAAAGAACACATGGTAAGAGTTAATGTTTATAACTGAGGGTTAAAGCTAAACGATAAAGTTAATTTTGTGATATATTCTAGTCTAAAACCTAATGGATTTGAGGACTTCAACCCATACTCATATTATAATCTAAATATATCACTTTTTAACTAATAAAATTTGAAAATACTTATATAATAATATAATATTTCATCACATTCTTAATGTTCTCCTCCCCCTCTTATAAGAGGCCACCACATCTACACAATTACTCACACCATTCAAGACCCTTGGATCACCAAAATTATGCTCAATTAATCTCCTAAAATCCATCCCTTCCTCCTAGAGTCTACACATTTGGCATACATCTTTCCTAAAGAGACGTTTTGTTAAAATTATAAGTAGATAACTCGAAAAGTGGTAATTTTCTTATCACCTCTTATAAAATTTGTTTCTTCATATACTTCCTCTTATTATGTTGTTTCCATAATAAAGTAATAATTCCAGTATATTATACATTATGAGATATTATTATAAGAATTGTCAAAACTTATATATCCTTTTATGCATCCTAGGAATAACAATATCACCATTCTTGTGTACGTACGACTTACTATCTTTATCTCGTGGTGTAATTTTTTATTCAACAATACGTAATTTGGATGGGTATAATGATTAGTATAATGGATTAAAATAATGAATATGACATGATAATTAATATTTATAATTAATATTCCATCCAATTATATACATTTTAACCATTAAGTTAATAATATTGTCTCTCGTGTCTATGTACATACTATAATCTTCATGAACGGTGTATTCCATTTCATTTATCCAAATATTATTTGTATATATCTATACTTAATATTTATGATATATATATATATATCATTTATTACATTATAGAAGTTAGTAAATCATGATATAAGTAATAATATCAATAATAAAATGTAAAAACACGAATGATAAATAAAACAACTATTACCCAAAATGTTGCATTAACATGGAATTGATAAATGAATGGGTTATATAATGTCATAAAGGAATCATATATGATATCATAGATATTATTATGGTAATTTTACATGTTAATAATATGTTTAAACACACTATACAGAAGTTTCAGACATTGATGGTATAAATCGTACCTAAAATAAGGGATAATTTTGCAATATCATTTTTTTCTTGAGATTGTTATACGTAAGTATTTATGGGGTATAGTTCTCATGCCCATAAATTTTCACTAATTGTGTAATATTATTTCAACTCTTCTATAATTTTTTAATTTTAATTTTACACTTTAATAATTTTTTATTAATTTTTATTAATTTAATATTTTGATGTTATTTGATTTGAGATACATTTTGACTTTTCAGGAAAAAGTACAAGGGTAATGCTTATTTTTAACTTATACGACCTAAATAGATTTTCACCGTTTCATGAAAACTTATTTCCATGAATCTTCTTATACACAATTTCAAAATTATTTTCAAATAAATTTTTTTGTTTATAAAATTTCTCGGCATTTTGAGAAAAGAAAGATGATTTTAAAAAAGAATGGATATTTTCCTCAAGAATCAAGTTCTAGTATTTTATCAAAATTATATTCTATATATGATGACATGATGATAATTGAATTTTTTATTTCATTGAACAAAGGATGGGAGAACGTCCTCCCAAAAACATGCACTCACGGGTGCCGAAAATGGTGGAGCCCTAGGGCGTCCCCAAGAACAAAACAAACACATTCTTGTGGGAGCGAACCTAAATGAGAAAAAACCAAAAGGGGTTCCTCGGGATGACACCCTCTAGACAACACATCTTCCGCAAAGTTCTCATCTCTATGAATATGTCGGACTGAACATCCTCTAGCGATATCCAAAGCACAACTGGTAATAATGTACGTCACGCTACACGGTGGCCTAATTTTCTTCTACAACGCTCTGATCAGCACCTCGGAGTCAGATTCCACCTCTAATAGCCCCACTGAAAACCTTTTGCAAAGCATTAAACCAGTGTTATGGGCTCTCACTTCTGCACCCACTAAACTACACAGGCCATAGAAGATACTAAAGGCAATTAAGACTGATCCCCTCTTGTCTCGGACGAGGCCACCTCCCTGGATAAGCCCCCCCAACAGGGATCCATCAAAATTGAGTTTAAAGCCGATTAAAGGAGGACTCTATAGAATCCAACTTCTAACAGGCGTCAGCCAAACAACAAGGCTGTTCGAGGAATTACCGAACTGTGAACAGCGCTGCAACCCCTTCCCCAGCGATCCCAGCTCCTGCAGCAATAGCTTCATACGCACCTGGAGAGAATAAACCGACGGACGCGCCTCTGTCCTAGCCTTGTTCTTTCCCTCCCACAGAGTCCAGAAGACATTAGTAACCATGATTCTCTAGCACTTATTCCCCATGCCTTGCTGCTCCACTCCTCTGAACCAGTTTGAAATAAACCACTGCATGGACGAACAGTCTCCATTATAGTTACCCCCTCCATCAATACTTGACTATAAACATGCCACCCATTCACTCCTGATAAAAATATGAACCAAAGTCTCCACCTGAGGGCTGGAACAATAGTAGCATTGAAAGTAAGTTGAATTACTCTATTCTGGATGTAATCCTCAGTAGGGATTGCTTGGTGGTGAGCTATCCACATGAGAAAGAACATCTTTTTGGGGACCTCCTTGCACCATAAACGAGTCCCCCATTCATCACGCTCCCCATCCTGGCGTAGCAGAACCCGATAATCAGACCCATTAAATAACCCTATGACTAACTTAGTAAAACAGCATCTGCCCTCCTCCTCAGAGAACACAACATCCTTGAATATTTCAATCTGATTCGGGCTCATAATATCCTCCATCAACATTGGATAATAGCTGGCCTCCCAAACTGACATGTCTGGCCTAGGACAAATCGGAAAAACAGCTTCTGCCCAGTCCTATTATCACTCCACAAATTATTCTCCCCTCGTCCCACAATCCATCGAGAGGATCCCTGATGAATTTCCAGATGTTTCACCATTAACTTTCCCAGTCTTGACAGCTTTCTGTTGTCCCACTTCTCCAAAACTCATCCATATTTCACACTAAGGATTCTACCCCACAAGGAATTCCCGACCAAAAAGTCCCAGGCCAAACGAGCTTGCATGGTCTGCATGGTTACAACCACGTCCCTGATACTGACCACTCCCTCGTCCACTGGTTTGCCCACCCGACGCCATGCATCCCAATGGGCTCTACCTGATGAGTTGTCATCCCAGAAAAATCAGTTCATCAACTGTTCCATGGAAGAGATAACCCCTTTCGGGTGGGTGATAACATACACAAAATGCATTGGAATAGACAAAATCATGATATTAATCAAGGCTACCTAGCCCCCAAGTGAGAGGAACCTATTTTTCCAGTTCATAATCCTTCCAAGTATTTTGTTAATTTTGTCCTCAAAGACTAATTTCCTCACCCACGCAGTAGATATGGGTGCCCCAAGAGAGATTATTGGCATCGGTTTCCACTGCATTCCGAGTATGTATTGAATAACCCTGCTCCTCCTTCTAGAGAATATGGTGGCAACAAAGGCATAATTCTTCCTAGCATTGATCTATTGACCACTGAGCACACTATATAACCTCAGTAAACATATGATGTTTACCAGGGATGTTCTCCTACCATTGGCAAAAATATGTAAATTTTCTAAATACATAATACGAGAGAAGGTTCCATCTGAGCCTCTAGCACGATAGGCAGTATCACCCGATCCTGCAAGCATCTGTGAAGATTCTAAGAGAGAGATTCCTGGGAAATAATAAACAACATCGGGGATAGAGGATCCCCCTGGCACACCCCCCCCACACATTCTTGAAGAAGCCAAAACTTCTTACCAGAATAGAAATGGTGAGCCACAATGAGGAGTAGCAATGGTAGAACAGATCACACACCCATTCCTGAAAACCCATCTTCCTCATAACCCTGATAATGAAGCACCATTCCAGTTTATCATAAGATTTGTCCATATCCAGCTGGATTATCATATTAGACCCAACCAATTTATTATTTAAATCCATCAACATTTCTTGAGCGACTTCAATCACCCCCTGGGGGCCCCTACCGTGGATGAATCTGTGCTGCTCCTGTGAAATAATTCATGGAACCAGACAGCTGAGTCTCCTAGCAAAAACACTCGATAAAATCTTATAGTATACATTGCACAAGTTGATCGGCCTATAGTGATTAATGGGGAAGAGGTCCTTAACTATTGGAAATAGAACAACCCTAGAGGAACACAAACTTATGTCAATGGCACCCCCTGGAAGAAGTCCATCACCGCGTCAATGACCACATCCCCCACAAAATCCCACGCTGCCACATAAAATGAAGCCGGAAATCCATCTGGGATGGGGGCGCTCTCCCTCGGCATGTTGGGAACAACCTCACACACCTCTTCGCCAGAAGGAAAACCACGCAAAGATTCATTGTCCTCATTATCAACCCTTCTGGCAATACAACCCATGAGGACCTCATGCTCACGTTCAACATCAACCTCCCTCTAATGTCCGGGACGATCCTTTGCATGCAACTATTGAAAGTGTTCCAAGTCCATCCTACCCGCGACCATAATATCAGAGGAGAATAACCCATCCTCAAGATTCAAATTAAACTTTATGTTTTGATGCTCTTTCATGCAAGCGTTGAAGAACTCACCATTTCTGTCACCCTCCTTTACCCATCTGACCCTTTAATTTTTCCTGAAATCCCTCTCCACCTCCAACAACCATTTAGAAAGATAAGAACATTTGTCACATAATAGGATGAAGGAGGAGTCATCTCAATCACATTGTATTATGATTGAATTATGTTTATGAATCCCATTTTATATCCTAGGTTATGCTAGGATTAATGATTTTTGTTTATCTGGAACATGTAAAAATGTTATCATTATGAGATTGGTGGGACATATATCTCCATATAATTAATTGGGTAATTATTTATAACTCAAGATACACACATTTCTGGAATGACAAGTAAATATCGTTCAGTAATACATTGTTGGAATAACAAGTAAACCTGGTTCAGTAATACACTACTGGAACTACACATAAACCTAGTATACCAATAGACAATGTCCACTATGATGGTCATATAAGAAATTCCATTTCCACTATGTAAATAATATTATGGAATTATTTTTTTCTAAAATCCTATGTTTTATTCCATTTTTATACTGTCATGATTAATGTTCATTTATGATCTATGCCAAACGTACAACATGAATTAATTTGATGTCATTGATTTTGAAGTTTAAAATTTATGTTCATGTTTTTACATAATTATGTTTATGGTTTGTTTTATGTTCCCCATTTTTACCTTTACTAATAATTTTATCACACCCCTAGGATATAAAGAATTATTTAAGGATGGAAAAAATGGGAAGATCGTTATTAGATATGTTGAAGATCTTTCACCACGTTAGAATATGATGTTACAAGATCCCAAAGACACTAACCTAAAATGGTCTTTGGGTGAATATTTGTGTAATGTATTGTGTAGTTAACAAAATAAATGTAATTCCAATGTATTTAAACAATGGTTCACTATAGTTGGTATCATAGAGATGGTTTAGTTAACCATTGGACACTAGGATGTGATAACATTAGTGTGATCCCTAGAGATATCTCAAAGGTATGTCTTGGGATGTCACTAAGAGTATGTCTAACTATAGGATATTGTCCTAGAATTATGGAAACAATCATGAATATCCTAGGAATAAACAAAATATGTTAAATATTGAATGTACTCCCTCTAGATTAGGTTGTATTCTTAGTGTGATTTTTTCCTCTCACACTATTCTTTTTGGGGATTAGACGATAGCTGAAACCTGAAGAAGACATGTTAATGATCAATTCCCAAGGAAATGAAATGATTTTCCCCTTGAACAACCAAATTTTATGTTATATGTAATGATAAATATTATTTCTATACCTATCAAAGTTATGAATCATTCTGGGATTCCAAATGAGTAGATATGGGAACAACATTTTACTAAGTCCTTTATGTGGGAATGAACTCCTTCTTTTAGTGGGTCTTGTGATAGTGTTATTTGTGAATAATGGATCAGTAACATTGAAAATATATTTCCCATCCTTCACTATTTGGAACATAAAATATTAATTTTAAACGTTTATCATTTAAAAGGTGATATAGATAAGTGTTGGACTCAAACCCAGAATACAGGGAAGAAAGATAAATTTGAATCCATGGAATGGTATGAGTTCAAGAACATATTATTCAATAATTACTTCTCTCGTATTCTTCGAACAAATATATAAAAGTAGTTACATGATCATACAAAATAGTATGATGAATATGTTGGTACATACGAGGAAAATTTTACAAGACTTGGGATGTATGGTTCTAGTTTTATTATCCAGCCTGAAAGAAAAGTATATTGATTCTTCAACTTCTTAAACTATGTCTTTTAAGGGAATTTTCTACAAGAGGCATTAGTGTCTATAAAGATATTATTCATTTCACTATCATGGTATAACTGGAAGTTGTTGTTACATATCAAAATCATGGTTTTGACAAGAACTGAATGATGGAGTACAAGGGAAAATTTTCAAAAACAATGGTGAAAAGATAATGAATGTTTCCTTATGATCAAATTGTGGAATGAAGAACGGTGTATATTATCTCAAAGGGTCTAAATAATATATTTTATGTGTGGAAAATTTTTCATTGAGTAGATGAGTTCCAATGTAATGGGAAAAGTTTTCAATTGATGTGAATAAAAAAATACTATAGAGAACACCCCACCCACACTTTAATTATAAAAGTGTAATGAAATGGGTAATTATGCGAACCAGTTCCCTAATTCAAGGATTATGGATGATTATTGTTGTCTAAAACTTCTTAATTCAAAAGACAAAGGTAAATAACATGAGATCACAATTGGTGATGTTATGTATGATAATAAAGTGATGGAAGGACAATGTTTTTATTTTATGTGATTCCAAAATAGTGTTGTAGAATCTATTATAGGGAATTATTGAATATTGAAATATTTATGTGTTGGTCCATTTTTGTTTTCTATAAGTATATGGTACTGGTATCCATGAAAAGTGATTGATATATTTTTGGGAAGCACATGATATACTCATAATGAAGGTATAATAAGATAATGATATTTTTTATAGTATGAACAACCTCGTGACTGATGTAAAGAAAATGTGATATAATGGTTTATGTAAAAACAATTCGGGTATTTTTTGTGTGACACAACAGTTAATTTTGATATAATGGATGTTTTCACTAATAGAATACGTGACTAATGTATTCACATGTTTGAAATCTAACAACCATGAACTACTATATGTGATATGATAGATAAATTTTAATTTTATTTAGTTTACCTCTTTATAAAGTTTTATATATTCTGAATTTTTGAAGGATTCTAATGTTATTGATTGTATAAGTTATATTCAAATTTATGATTGTTAAATTAATTTATTATCTCACTATAGGTGGACTTATGCATTTTTTATAACCTATTAAAACCCTTTTTGAGATAGAGGGAATGATATATCCTTATATCACATGATCTGCTGACCCTTCGAGAATGAAAAAATCCACTTCATTTCATTAAATGATATATGAAGAGGGAATTTCTGTAGGGAACAAACAATGGTAATATTATACTAAAATCAAGTAATTATTTCTTCTCCTTAAAAATTAATCGACATTAGGAAAATTATATTGAAATAAAATTGTTATCCCATTACCTTCTTAGCTGATGAATTATATGGTACCTTAAATCATTGCAGATTTATATCTTTCTGGTTGTCAACGTTCATCATCCTTTTTCTCTATCACTATCCATCAGAACATAATTATGATATTTCTATTCCATGTCAATTTTATCACTTCCCACCTACATTCACCTATGTATAAACCTAGTGATGAGTTACATTGGGTAACTATTATGTTTCAAACATTCCTTTTTAAAATGAACCTTTAGTATTCCTATTTAGGATGTGGGTTTCCATGAAAGATACTTTTAAGAAGTGAACCTTTTATAACCCCAAAAATTTTTATGGAAATTTTAATTTTAAGGGGTGTATAATATAACAACAAAATTTTTTTGTATCATTTTATTCATAAATTAAAATATTCATTTATATCTTGTAATGAACTATGTCAAGCAATCCTTTCACATTAAACTGACTTATCACATGTTGCACGCAACACTGAGTTGGCATATGATACATGAAAAACTGAGTATATATTTTGTTCAATGTATAAAACAAATATGTCTGGGTTATGTTATATGTATCACCAAAGGATTCTTGAAATACTATCAACACTAAATTTACTTGTGTTACAGGAAAGACCTAGCTTCCTCGATAGCTTGAATTATACACAATATTGAGTTTCACTAAAAACTGGTATATTTTTAAAAATGAGATTTAAACTAGATGTAATGAATACAATTAACAACATTTTGAATTTTATATAACATTACCATTTATCTCTGGTATTTTCTAGACATACTATAAGATCAAATTTAATTTCATGTATAAAAGAAATGTTTTTTAAAAAATGTCGTTTTACTTCTTTTTGATAGAAAACCTATTTAAAATATATTTTTACCACATTTTTATATATTTTTGACATAATAAACTTATCCATTGAAATACAGACAAAAAAATTTAATTTGGTTGTTTTTTAATTTATTTTTCTGGTAAAATTCATTTTTAATGAATAATTAAAAATACTAATATTTAATTCAAAACTGTTTTTTCATCTAATTTATTTATATTGATATATAATATTTTCCGTAGGTTTTAATGTGCAATTAAAATAATATTTTATCATTTAATCCAATTATTTTCATTTGAAGTAATTTCACATTTATATTTTATATAAACATATGTCAATATTTTGATAGTTTTTTACTTTATAAAACCCACTATTATAGATTTGACAATAGGAATTACTTTCATAATAAGTACTCAAACATTAGAGTTTTAAATTTGGATAAATTAATTCTATAGTTGGAATCCAAAAAACCAAATTTTGTAATTAATTACCTTTTTTTCATAAATTATGAATATTATCTTCTGTAATTTTATTAATTAAACATTGTTAAAGGGTAAATACAGTAAATTTAGATAAATTAATTATATTATAATAATATAAAACTACCCTAAAACATGTCTCAATACTATTGGATGAGATATTTATAAACATGATCATCCATGTTTCTATCTTAAGACCCCACAGACCCACCTGGGTGTGATAATGTCCTTTTAGAGTTATAAATTTAAAATAATGTGATAATGTCCATTAGTGGATATCTCTGCTCATGAGCTCCGTGAAGCTGCATCTCTTCTTGACCTCTCTTTTGTGGCCTGCTTCGGTCGCAGCAAACCCTTGCTGAACTTCTTCCGGGGTGTGGTGAACTCTTGGGGTCATTCTTGTCCGCTGGCGGTCTCTGAGCTTTCCAGAGTGGCCTTCAGCATCCATTTTGGTTCCAGACTCAACTTTGTGAGGGCTTGGTCCAGTGCTAGCATAAGGTGTGGCACCTGTCACTTCTCCCTTTCACAATGGTCCTGGGACTGTCATTTTGGCCGCGTGTCCTCCTCAGATGCGGTTTGGATCTCCTTTCTAGGCCTTCCGCTGCCTTTCCAAAATACCTCCATCCTACAGTCTCTGGGGAAATCCTTTGGTTCCTTTCTCTGCATGGATGAGATGTCTCAGTCCCTCTTGTCTATGGGAAACCCCCGCATCTGTGTTGACCTCGACCTGGCCAAAAAACTGCCCTCTATGGTTATTTTACAGGCTAGAAATGATTTTTCATGGAGACAAAAGGTCATATTTCACCACCCCTTGATGTTCTATGCCCTTCGCGGGCTGCATGGCCACTGGGATTCGGCTTGTAGGAGGAGGAAGGACGCTGCTATCTCGTCCCGGAAAGCTCCTCAGGCAGGTCTGGGTCATGCGTTGCCCGATCAAGGGCATGTGGGGTCCCCAGTTCGGCCCGTTACGTTTTCAAATTTTATTTCTTCTAGGAGGGACGATGCGCCAGAAGAGGTTTGCATGGGGTGCGTTCTCCAGTGTCAGACCGGTTGTTGATCCCTCCTTAGCCTCACGATCTGATTACTTGGTTGCTCAGTCCTGTTGTCGAGATCTCCCCTCGACAGGATCGAAGAGCAGTGTTCAAGCATGACTTTCACCTAGATCTTATGGGGAGTCCTCCCAGGTATCTCTCCCCTTCGCCCCCTCCTTTCTGAATCGAAAAACCATCTTACCCTAGAGTTCCTCCAAAAGTCTCTTTTGAGTAGCCTCACTCTGGATGTGGAGGAGTTGGCCAAGAAGGACCTCCATTCGTATGGCCTGGAGAAAGAGCTGGCGCTCTCTCGTCGCTCCCCGCAGTGTCGCCTGCTGCCTTCCTCTTCTAAGGGAGATGTGGGTTTGTTTTCTGATGTTGTTGCTAAAGGTAAAGGGAAAGCCCCGATAGAGGAGGATTTCTACACTTTCAAAAAGGTGGTTCTTACTCCCAAATCAGCGCCCCTCGAGGTAGTGTTTTCAGGTCTTGTTACCCACTCCAAATCCAAAGATTTTGGCCGTTTTTTGCCTGCTCTACTATCTTTTTCCTCCCCTTCAAGAGCCCCGAAGGGCCTTCCTTGATGCTACCCATCCTAATCTGGAATGCAATGGGCTTAGGGGCTCAAGAAAAACATGATTTCCTAGCCTCTTAGGCCATGAGTTTTCATGCACAAGTTGTGGTGATCCTGGAACCCAAATAGGTACATAGTAAAGATGCTACACTCACCAGGAAAATGGGTTTCCCCAACTTCTTCCATGGAGGCACTGAGAACTCCCACATCTGGATTGGCTGGAAGGGCCTTGTTTCTGTTGAGATTTTGAGTCACTCTTCTCAATGTATCAATGCTAATATCTCCACAGTAAGTCACGATTTGGTGTTCTCCTTCGTTTATGCGGCCACTGAGGTTCTCAAGAGGAGGGAAATTTGGAATTTTCTGGGAAACATGTAAACGGGGCCTCTACCATGGTTTGTGGGAGGTGACTTTAACGCTATTGCAGACGTCTCTGAGAAAAAGGGGGAGTTGGCTATGATTTTGGTGGCATGTATGATTTTAATGATTTCATGAGAAGCGCTGGGCTTTTGGATCTTGGATTCTCTGGACCCAAGTTCACCTGGTGCAACCACTGCAAGGGCGCAGATTGCATTTGGTGTCAGTTGGACCGTTGCCTCTCCAACCTTCTTGGGTTGGACTCTTTTCCAAAGACGTCAGTCACTCATCTTCAGTGGGTGTTATCAGATCATAACCCGATCCTGATCAACATCAAGGGGGAGGAGGCTGCGAATTCCCTCTTCTCCTACTCGACTGCATGGAATGGGGACGAATCACTTCTAAATGTTATCAGTAAGTCCTGGTCTAAAGATAATGATGCTAGATCGTGGGGTGGCCTGGTGAACCGCCTCACTCGTCTCAAAATGGACTTGAAAAGCTGGGTGAGCACCAGACCTGATGTTGCCCAGTGTATCAACAGCCTCAGGTTGGAAGTCGACAGGTTGAAGGAATCTCTTCAAAATGGTTGGGATGAGAATTTGTTCGTCGCTCTGTGTGACAAAAGGAAAAACTTGTCCGAGAGTCTTCTTTCTCTGGAGAGAGATTTCCAACATAGGTCACGGGTTAGATGGCTTAATGAAGGGGATAGAAACAGTGCTTTTTTCCATGCTTGCATTAAAGAGAAGAAATGATCAAGGATGAACCTGAGAATGGAGAACGGGGGCTACACTTCGGACGTGAATACTTTGGGGAAGATCACTCTAGAATATTTCAAAAACACCCTTACGGGGGAGTCTGTTTCTTCCTTCATAAGAGGGAATCAAGACACTGAGGGATTCTTCAACCATATCCCCTCAACAGTTAATCAGGTGGACAACTGTGCTCTTTCCTCCATCCCCTCGGCCAAGGAGATCCAGGTGGCTATCAAAAGCATGCCCCAGGATAGCGCGCCTAGTCCTGATGGCTTCCCGGCCAGCTTCTTCAGATTCTCTTGGGAGACTGTCGGCCAGCATGTTGTGGAGTTGATCCAGGACTTCTTTCTCGGTGGCCCTATCATCAGTGGTATTTCAGCCTCCAGACTGGTCCTCATTCTGAAGATCAGAAATCCCACCCTTGTGAGCCAGTACAGGCCAATCTGTCTTTTCCACATTTCCTATAAAATTCTATCCTATGTCCTCTTCAGAAGGCTCGACAAAGTTATTCCTCTCTTGGTCTCAATAGAGCAGCACAGTTTCATCAAGGGAAGGAGCATTCACGGGGCGGTGGGAATCGCTATTGAACTGGTGCAAGACATTAATATAAAATCAGTTAGATACAATGTCATATACCAAGTCGACTTGAACAAGGATTATGACATGTTGGAATGGAGTTACATCATCCGGGTCATGAGGAAATTTTGGTTCAGTGAGGTTTTTTGCGATATCTGCTTCAGATGCTATTCATCACCGTGTATTTTCATTTCCTTGATGGGAAAAACTTTTGGCTTCTTCAAGACTGTTTGTGGTGTTTGCCAAGGGTACCCCTTGTGTTCTTAGCTCTTTGTTCTCGCCCAGGATTCCCTCTCAAGAAATTTGAAACATGGGATGGATTCAGACCTCATGCTTCCTTTCCGTGGAAGGAATAGTGCTACTATTTCCCATATTATGTTTGCGGATGATATTCTAATCATTATCAATGGCAGGAAAAGGTCATTAAAGGATCTCATGGACACCTTAACAACCTACGGTAGATGGAGCAAGCAGAGTGTCGACCCTACTAAAAGCCATTTATTCACTTCAGATAAATGCCTGGACCCAAGGAACAAGGAGATTAAAATGATCATTGGCTGTTGTAGGATGTTGTTTCCCATTTCTTATAACGGGGTGCCGATCTCCTATGTCCGCATAAAAAAGATGCACTTCTCTGCGACCCTTGATCGCATTCTGGGTAGAATCTACAACTGGAAGAATAAGCTTCTCTCCTTCGATGGACGGATTATGCTGATCAACAGCGTCCTCGTGTCCATTCCCATGCACGTCTTCCCGGTGATCCACCCTCCTAAGGGTACTGAGGAGATAATGGAACATATCATTAATACTTCTATGTGGGATGCCAAGGAGGAGGGAAGGTTCCACTGGGCCTCCTAGAAGCATCTGGCCAGACCAGTGGAGGTAGGAGGAGTGGGTCTCTGTGATATCCAGGGTACTCTACAAAGAAATCAGGCTCGACTCTCTTGGGAATTTATCAATGGGGATTCATTTTGGGTGATGTTTTTCAAATCTCAGTACTCGGGGATTAAAACAAGGGGCCTCTACAGTTCCACGAGGCTAGCAAGGTGCATGTTCTCCCTTATTGACACGTTTTCAGGTCATGCGAGATGGATCATCGGTGCTGGGAAGATCAGTTTTTGGGACACCAATTGGTCGGGGGAACCCTTGGGATACCCCGACTACCCTTCTCCAGATATCAACTTTAGTAGTGCATGCGAGGAGTTTGACTTGATCAATACATCTTTGAATGCTAATCAGATGTCTGTGTTCCAAAATATTGTAATGATTGAGGAACTCGATAGGTGTTGCTTATTGGCTACTAGCTCAGACAGGTTCACCTCGCAAGGCTTATGGAGTATCGTTCAGCCAGGTAGCACCTCCAACGCTTGGGCTCTAGCACTCTGGTGAAATGAAATTTGGATTAGAATGAATTTTTTACTATGGAGAATCAGGAACAGGGCGCTACCTATGGAGGACAACATCCAGCGTCGGGGCGTTGCATTGGCCTCAAGATATTCCTGTTGCACTAATCACATGTGCGAGTCGGCGAAGCACCTCTTCTTTCAAAGTCATTGGGCGCTTCATCTCTGGTCACTGTTCACACATAATCCATGCAGAAATGATGGAGACTATTATCTATAGGAATATGTGGAGTGCTGGTTTTCTGGATTGGGATCTTCTGGCCAGGAGAAGAAGGTTAGAATTATCATCCTTGTGGCCTTGTGTTGGGTGCTTTGGGATGCTCACAATCAGGCTCGGAGGGGAGAAGATCGTTCGATGCTATTCCTCCAGGCTAACCTCAAATCCCTCATCTTAGAGCATGCTTCCAAGATCAAAGGTTGTTCAACGTCAACTGCCATCAGCAATCTGCTCAATCGCCCCTATTTTATGAGAAAGGGTATTGGTTAGTGGGTTAAATGGCGCCCGCAGATTATGGGACTCAAACTCAACATTGATGGTTCATGCATGGGGGAAATCATGAGAGGAAGAGGGGTCCTGCGAGAATCATCAGGTTCGGTTTTCATCGCCTTTAGTGCCTTTTATGGGCCAGGAAATTCTATGAGTGCGGAGGTCCTTGCACTGGCCTCGGGACTGTCGGTGTGTAGAAGGAAGAAGCTGACAGCGTCCGAAATCGAAACAGACTCAGAAAACCTTGAGAAGATCATGAATGGGACTAGTGGGGTTCTTTGGGAGCTCACTAACATCATAAGAAGTTGCAAGATCATCACCTCACATGGGAAGATTATTCATCACAGTTGGAGGGAGGCTAACTTCGCGGCGGACTCCCTTGCTCGCTTGGGTAGGCAGGACGTGCCTCTCATCATTTATGACTCTCTTTTTTCCCTCCCTCCAGAATGTGACTATTTTGTGCTGGGGGATACCCCTGGACTCCACCATTTCTGACCCCCTTGAGGGGTGTTGTCTCCCTTTCCCTTTCTTTTTTGAATAAAAAATATACTAAGAAGAAGAAGACCCTATTAATTAAGGATTCAAATAAATGATATTATAATAATTAAAATAATTATAATTTGAACATTATGATGCCATAAAAGAATTTTATGGAATAATTTGACATTTTAACTTTGATTTAATGTAGTTTTATAGAATTATTTATTTTTTATGAATTTATGAAAAATAAATTACTAAATAGTGTCATACCTGACATGAATGAGTTTAAAAAAGATTCTATTTTATTAAATAATATAATAGTCCTAAAAATCTAATATTCCGAAAAATAAATTATACATTTTTAAAAATATAATTAATGATGCACTTTTGGTTCACATGGATTTTTAGAGTAACTATAGTAACCATATATTATATAAATTCAAGAAGACATGGCAAGAGTTATTGTATTTAACTAAGGGTTAAAGAAAACTGATAAGGTTAATTTTGTGACCTAAACTTGTCTAAAATCTATTTTTGAGAGTATTCAGACTCATATTTATCTTATACACGAAATATATCACTTTTTAACTATTGGAATTCTAAAATAATCTTATAATAATAGAATATTTCAAAACATTCTTAAAGTGACCCTCCTCCCTCATATAAAATGCTGCCAATTCTACACACTTACTCACACATTTCAATGCCTTTGGCTCTTCCATCTTATGAATAAGTAATCTGAAAAAACCCCAACCTCACTCCTAGTGGCCAAACAATGGGACAAAATATATCATATGGAGGCCTTCAATGCAAATAAAAAGGAGATAAATGAAAAATAAGTAGTTGTTTTATCACTTATTTAAAAATACTTTGCTTATTTTTCATAATATGTTTATGTGATTCCATACTAAAGTAATTAATACAATACCTCTTACAAGATTATATGTTATTATAATTATTTGAATTAATTATACCTCCATTTATGAATCCTAATAATAACAATATCATCAAGGGTTCATACGTATAGCTTAATGTCTCTGTGTCGTGTTGTAAATTATAATTCTAAAATACATAACTGGGATATGTATAATGACTGTATAGTGGATTTAAATAATGAGTATAAATTGATAATTATTAGGTATAAGTAATATACCATCCACTTTTATACCATTTGACCATTAAGTAAATGATATGATCGCTTGTGCATACGTACAGCCTACGATCTCCATAAATGTAGAATTCCATTTCATTTATCCATATATTAAATATATATATTTCTATAATTAATATTTATGATATATATATCTGTTTTTACAATATAGAAGTAATTAAATCATGATCTATTTAATAATAGAAATAATATCATGTAAAAACATGTACTATAGATACAACATTTATAATACAAAATGTTGCATTAACATGGAATTGAAAACTTAACAGGTAATATAAAGTCAAAAGTGAATCGTATATGATATCATAGATATTATTATGGTTCAATTACAAGTTAATAGTATGTTTAAGCCCACTATAGAGGGGTTTTGGACACATACGGATGTAATTTGAAATAAGATAATGAATAATTTTTAAATATTATTTTTAACCGAGATTGTTTATATGTAAGTATTTACTGGGGAATAGTTATAATCTAAATACATGTTTCCTAATTGTGTAATATTGATTATATTAATATAAAATTGTTTAAATTTAATTTCACCCTTTATTTATTTTTTATTAAATGGTATGAAAGGAATAATTTAATGTTATTCGATTTGTGATACTTTTTTTCTTTTCTAGAAAAAGTATGTGGAGAATGTTTTTTTATCTTATATGGCATGAATGGATTTTTATATTTTCACAACACCTTACTTCCATTATGCTTCCTATAAATAATTTCAAATTTATTTTCAACTAATTTCTTTTGTATTAAAATTTCATGGCATTTTTAGAAAAGAATTTTTTTTGAAAAAGAAAGGATATTTTTATCAAGAATTAAGTTCAAGTGTTTTATCAAAATTAATTTCCATATAAGATGACATATGTTTATTTTTATATCCCTATTGTTATATTTATTTGATTTTTTTATGATGGAAATTTTTTATGACATCCATTTATTTTTTATGGATTATTATGGGATGACGTTTAAGAATCTCATTTTATATCATGAGTTATCCTGTAAGAAATGATTTAGGTTTTTTTGGGTCATGTCGTAATGATTTAATTATTATATGGGTGGGTCCTATATTTCCATGCAACGCATTGGGTAATGATTTATATCTCATGTGATAGAAATGACTTGAATGGAAATTAAATTTGGTTCAGTAATATAGGGATGGAATGAACAGTAAATTTGCATCTATAATACATGGATGGAATGACATGTGAACTCAAAAAAGTAATGGAATTTTTCCACTATGATGTTATTAGAAGAAATTCCTTGGATTCTATGAAAATAATATTATGTGCTTATATGTTTTCTATAATCCCATGCTTTATGACACTGTTATTCTATCATGGTTAATGTTTCTTTAGGATACATGCCTTACGTAATGCCAATATTTATTTCCTGACTCTATATTTTTATGTTTAAAATTTATGTTCGTGTTTTTACATCTTATGTTTATTTTTTGTTTAATGTTTTCCAATTTTAACTTTACTGAGCATTTTAGCACACCCTTTTTATTTCTTATTTTATGTAGGATTTATAAAGAGGTTTTAGGTAGGAATAAAAAATTTGAAGATCTATATAGGGGATGTTAAAGATAATTAATTATGTTATTATATTATTTTACTAGTTTCCAGAGACACTAAACTGATATGGACTTTGGGTTTATATTTGTGTAATCTATTATGTTTTCCTCAAAAGAATTGCAATGTCCTTGTATGTCAAGAATGGGTCAATAGAGAGATCATTAGAGTGGGGTAGAAAGATGTAGTCTTAGTATCATGATGTTTTTTCAATATTTTTCTTCATAGTTACCAAAATATTGAAGGAGGGAATGATGTGAACGTCCTATATTAATTTTGTAAAACATTGAAAATTTATTTATATATTTCTGGATCCAATTACCAAGAAGAAGTGAAAGTCTTAGGTCTGGTGTGCCCATTATTTATTTTATAATGTTATTAATTTTTTTCATCAATGGTTTGATAAATAAAATTAAATAATATATAAATGGAATATCATTTTATAATTTTAAGAAAATAGTTGTGTTTTGAAAGTGATGTTTACAATGGATGCAACCTAAAATAGGTCAGCGCACGTTGTTTGGATAAAGTGGATGTTCACGGTACATTCAGTAGATTAATTAATTGATTAAATTAATTAATTTATTTACTTATCCTAATATAATAATCTATAAATAAACCATTATAATAATGTCTCCATGTTTTTCACCTTATGCATGAGATCATTGAGAGAAATTTCTTCCACATTTCATTGGAGAATCATGATCTGATGAGGAAGAGAGACTCTAGATCAAGGAAGATATAGATGAAAAGAACACAAAAAACCCTATAAATCATTGTAATTTTTATTCTTTGATGATGAACGATCTAATATCTAGTCTTCATTTGTCCATAGGGTCATGAGTCCACATTTTCGTGTAAGACCAAGCCAAATTGGACCTACAGATTCAAAACTGTTTCCTTGGTGATTAAGGGATCAGTGATCAAAGATGTATTTGGGGATGAATTTTGTCATAAATGATATTGATATTTTGGATATGATATCATAGAATAATTGTGGTGGGGATATATGAGAATAAGTGATTTGTTGTGAGGTAGTTGGTGTTGTCTTCCTGTGGGTCAAAAAAATGATTTTCCAACTATTGAATGGACAAAAATAGTAGTCGAACATGATATGCAACAATCATGATATCCTAGAGGTGACACAAATGGTGGATATGGAAGATCTATAATTCCCAAGGGAATATATAAATTTTTATTGAAAACAAAATTAAATGTGGTCTAGTCTGAAAAAACATCATTTTTGGGCTTGTCTACAATAGATAGGGTATTTTAGAATTATAAGTATAACACACCCTCTAGGACCCCCACATGCTATGTAACTTGTGGTGGAGACTCAATGTGTACTTTTTGTTTATTGAGGCATGGACTTGGCTAGGAACATGCATTTATTTTATGTACATGGACATGGGCATGACAGACGGACACGACCACAGAGGATGAGAAAGGCCCAAAGTGGATCGAACATGTTGTGTAGAACAACTACATGCCATATATCCCATCATGGTATGTATTATAGATACCATTAGGGACATTTTAATTTTTGGAATGGGACTGCACGTTTTTTTGGGTCCCCTCACACGTCGTGTAACCCTTTATTACTTCTGAGGAAACATCAACCTCCAATATCTCCATTATTTGGATTCATATTTTGGATCATGAGAAGCATATCCTATTTATTTTTTAACATATAACAATATGGTAACACAAATAGTGGATTATGATTTATGAGGTGATATGTTAAAAGTTATGCACTAATTTTGGTGTTTCTCAACTCAGACATTGAATGGGAAAGATCCATAGAATGATACCCCCATATGGACTAGGGTATGGGTCCTCTATCATTTTATAGAGTAGTAACCACCAATGTAATTATAATGTATGTCATATTTAATTTTCTGGTTCCCACTGATGTACAATAAAATAGTTCCTCTCTATAGTAATTAGTCTCCTCTTATGGGATTAGGGTGTGGGTCTTATTTACTTTGAGTGATACACCCTGATGGTTCAGGGTGAAAGTACTCTATCTATCTACCAAGATGTACCCCCAATTTGATAGGGCTAATGTCATCTTTACTTTGAGTAGTACCCCCTTATGAACTAGGGAATAGGTCATCTACCCATTGTGTTGTTCCCCCTCTTAGATATGTTATGGGTCATCATTAATTTGAGAAGAACCCCCCTGACGAACTAGGACACATCTTCCATGTAGATAGAGTTGTATACCATGTCGTATTGGGTATAATTCCTCCTTACACTAAGTTAAACCAAGGTAAAAACCAGGGTTTTGGTCCACTTATTCGATAACAATCTTCCTCCGTAGTGAAGAGTAGTGGTGGGTGGGGGTCCTTCAGACAATTAATTCCTTGGATATACGTCTAAGATGTTTGGTATCATTGGTAAAAAAACTAGGGTTTTCGGTTTGGATGTCTCCTACCTATTCATATCATGTTTCTTACTGCTCCACCTTCATCTTCCGGGGCGTCCTACAAGATATGTATATACTCACAACTCCATTGGATATAAAATAAATGTCATGTATTATCAATTCTATTGATATATTGGTGCTGAATACAGATGATATTAGTGATACCTGTTGCATTGGGTCAGGTATGGTGGCTGGAGTTCAGAGATCCAGAGTTGGGATCTCTCAACACATTTAGTTTAACTTTCCAGTTTTTTTGGGTCGGACAAATTTCTGGTTGGGAATTTAGATTCATGCCTTAGTTTTATTTTTCAATTTTTTACTATTATACACCCTATAGGGTTTTCACAAATATAGTTATATTATACATATTTGAGATTATTATTTTATTCATATGTATTTCTATGTTGAGATGGACAGGTGTGTGTATAAGTACATTATGAAACGACCTCCAATTTAGGATATTCTTTTTTCTGATTTTCATTAAACATGGACTATGTATATAGAATTGTGTATTTTTTTTGGATCAATCACTTTTGGGTTAGTTTATGAAAATAAAAGCCTCAATGTGGGGGGGAAATAAAAAAGAAGGGTTCCATTTTATAAATGAGGGGTGGGCCACTCATCAAATTTCATAAAATATTAAAATATAATACGTTCTAAAAAATAATTACAAATGGAAATGGATTATATTATAAGGTACTATATGGTCTCAATATAATAAAACAATAAAATTTGGAATCGTTAATGTGGTGTTTTAAAAATTTTCACTTTGTTTAACACATTAGTTTACTAATTTTAATGTCAAACATGGTCACATCTTTCTCACACATAAAAGTTTATAAATTTTGAAATATGCTGACAATTTGTACATAAATTTCCAGGGTATAATATTTTTGAGCATATCTTATACAACTTTTCTCATTTCATTATTTTTATTATTTTACAATAATGTGATAAAATATTACTTTGATAAACTATCATCAATTTCAATTTTGACACATTTAATTTAATTTGACTTAAAATACATAAATGAGAAGTTGAGATTCCAATATAATCAATTAATATAATAGGAATAGTTTTTACAAATATATAAAATTTATTGAAAAAAATAAATCATTCAAATTATATCTATTTTAATATTATAAAAAATATATATTATTTTTCAATTAATTGAATACATACAGCGTCAGCATTTTATAAACAATTAAGGTAATTATATAGTTTCAGAAAATTTTAAATAAAATTCAATTATTAAAATAATTTCATAATTCCCAAAACATAAATTTATATTCATTAATAATTTTCTTTATTTTCTAATTGGGAAACAAATTTGTTATTCAATAGTAATAGAGTGAATTTTTCTATTTATTATTGAATTAAAAATTATATTGGTCATTCTCATTGAAAAGATACCCTTAAAAATTATATTTTGATTATAAGATGAAAATAGTTGATTAAATTAATCCAGTAATAATTATTATGAGAAATGGTAAAATTAACCATTAATTTTAACTTTATTTCAAATGACTAATCCTTTATTGAGGTAAGAAATTTTTCCACAGTTACAGTTCATAATCTTAATAATAAAAGGGACCTATATAACACATTTGGATATCCAAATTCCAGATATTGTATCTATTTTTAAGGACAAAATATATTTAAGAATCATAAATTAATTTAAAAAAATAAAACAAAAGTTCAAACAAATTTTATATAAAAAAATACATTTTTAAGCATAAATCTGGTTTTATTCTCATCAGATTCCTTAAAATATTATTAGATAATCTTTCATAAAATTGATTGAACATATAATATATAAATTTAATTAAAATAATTAACCAATAATGTTTAATTTATTTTATTAAGATAATAAAATTCTTAAAGATAAATAGATTTTTGGAAAGGCATTCTCATTATTTAGAAATTTCTTTTTTATTGACATTCTTGAGAAGTAGTTTTCATAATTAACGAGTTTTTTTAGAAAAAATTATTTTCTTCTTAATTTTTAGGGTTTATTCATTTTCTATTTTTCCATGGAGTTAATCAAGTAATATATTTTTTATTAATCTATAAAAATATTTTTAGTTGAAAAAAATATAGGAGTTTATATTACATTTTCCATTGAATTTTTGATTTTTATTAGAGTTGAACATATAAATTACACCTCTAAATAGTCCAAAAATTGAACTCTTGATCCATTTTGGATTTGTGAATGCAATATGATAATGGTTCAGTTTGTTTTAAATATAGTGGAGTTTCTATTTTTTCATTATATTAATCAATCATTATTAGTTGGATATTTTAATTAATTATTTCTCTATATAATTTTTGTTATTTATTGCCTTATGTGTGTTTATCCGAGCCAAGGAAATGATTAGTGAGTTTACATTATATAGACTATACGATATCCATCTCTCTTGTTACTAATTCAATAAAACTACCCATGTTAAACATTTTAAAGGAACTTTGACAATCCATTGTTCTATTCCATACATCGTTCTGAATAAAAGCAAATTATTAACCAAGATGTATATATTTTCCCTTCAATGAATAATATAAATAAATAATTGGACATTTTAGCCACCAAATGAGACTGTTTATGTTTATATATTTTATATACTAGACTAATAATTGTTTTGAAATATTAATCAAACATTATAAATTAAGATTTATGCAATCTTTATAACATTTTTCTACCATGATATTTTCATTGCATTAGTAGCTTTTCCATTAAAAAAATGTTTTTATGGTGTTTTACCCAAGATAAAAAGTTATGCTCCTATGAACACTTGAATAAAATATTTTTTTATTTAAATTTATTTCCGTAACATTTAATTTGATCATCCTTCTATAATAGAAAACAATATTATAGTAAATTTTTTTTGTTTTTGAAATAAAAATAATATATTTTTCATTATGATAATCCATGGAGTAAAATTAACTTTGAAAATATATTTACTGTTTTTATTATCACACTAAATTTTTATTGATGAATTAATTGATTTCTAGATATTTATTAATTATATATTATGGATAAATAATTGTTTATTATTTGGTGAAAGTGATGTTTTTAAATATTTAATATGTTTCAATATTATATTTTATTCTATATCTTGTGTTTTTGTGCTTAATGTGTGTTTAAAATTATCTATTATTAATTATAGATCATTCTTTACTGAATGTTATAATTATTTGACATTTCAAAGAAAATATGTTTTTTATGGCTAAATTGGTGATTTTAATGTTTTTTGTGTTTTTATATAATGTTGGAAAATTTATTTTGAATATTGTTTGTGAAAATTTAATTAGAATATTATTTTTAACATGATTCATATTACTGTGATATTATGAATTAATTTTAGAAAATGGAAAATTTTTTTCATTAATATATATTTTTCGAATAACTTTACTTTTTTCAATAATGTTTGTAAATTCATGTTGATTCTAGTTAAGTATTAAAATTTTAGAAAATATTATTTTTTCATAAATTCTAACATATTGAATTATTTGTATTATTTAATGAGAATAATATTATTTTTATATGTTGGAACTATTTTTATGGTGACGATATGTTATATATAAATCTAGTAGTCGAAGATAAGTAATATTGTCTAGGATTATTTTTAACATTATTTATTCCATTGTTTTAATTTCATGTCTTATCCCCTTGAATCCCTTATGAATCATGTCTTACAAACATACAATCATTATGCAATGATTCATAATTTTTTATATTTGATATGTAGGGTATGATCTTAAATATTCATGATTTTGTTCCCACACCCTTATGACCATGATTATCCTCATATATCACACTTATTTCTCATTTTTGAGAATCTTGATCTCACCTATTTTTATGTTTTCTTCCTCTAGGTTTTGAGGATATGTATTATGTATGATGTGTCGAATAAGAGTGGTCTTCATGAATAACAATGTGTAAGATTATGTATCTCACTTATATACCATTGTTTTTATTTCAATATTTTTAAAGGCACTAGACTAATAAATTCTTTAGGCATTTTTTGTGTAATGTATATTGTATTTTAAAAAATTAATGTATTTTTAATGTTAGAGAAGTGAGGGTTATTATATCATCATACCATATTTTTAAATCATCCCAAGAATCCATTTTGGTGTTTTTTTCATCTTCATAGAACAATTTATTATCCATATAATCCATATAATATCACATACTAGTATATTTAATATTATATATATATTCCTAGTCAATTTTATATTCCTTAAAATATTTTGATATATTATTACATAAAATACCATGTAACATTATATTTGGACCCATGGATCAATGTACTATCGAAACTATCATACTAAACAGATGTAAAACTTATTTTGGAAAGGTTGGTATAGCTACAACATGGCCTCCTAGGATTCTCTATAGTGACTATTGCATTGAAAAAATAATATCCTTATGTGAAACTCATTACATAATGGTTTAGTACTCCATGATTCCAATAATCTAACAGTCTATTTATTTATCCTTACATAGTGCCTATGTAATTCCACATCAAAATTGATTTCGGCATGGTCACTTCTCTTGTAGTGTGGTTTGAGGTCTTTATCATATTTTTTTCATCCTTTATCATTCTATTTCATATATTTTCATTATTCCTCTAATGCTTAATCATACTAGAGTAAACAATTATATGTTTATCATAACATCTGATTTCAATATATTCCATTTTAATTGATCATCAACATGTGTTTCTTAAATGTATGGTATCTATCTATAACATCATCTAATAATATCTAATCTATATTTCCTATCACGAATTCAAAATTGATTATCTTTTCAAAAAAACCACTAAATATTGTCAAAAATTAAAATACACGCCATCTTGGTTAAAAAAATATTCCCCTTTATATTTTGTTGATAATAATATTATATATCTACTCATACATTTAAATATAAATCCTTGAAAATAATATATTGATTTATGAAGGATTTTCTGCACTCTCCCTTTATCAATAAAATAAAAAGAGTTTCTTAAGTTGATGGTTCATTATAATATAATGATTTTCCTTTAAGGAATTATTTTCTGTTATATTTTCTAAAATATATTAGATTTCTCAATGAATTTAAATTTATATTAAATAACATTTGGGTTTTTGACCACTTCCAAATAACCCTTAGTTCTTAACTATTTGAATACATTGAACATAATAAGACCTTTATGCCCACCCAATGTCTATTTAGATGATGATTTGGTTTAATTTTCAACTAGTGAAACATTATTTAAATGTATTCTTGATACAACCTATTTATTGAAACAAAATCTATATTTTTCACCTTTCAAGCACCAATATTCACTCACACTTCACTTCATTTTTCTGAAATATATACGTGAGGGAGTTTATGTGTAGGTGATGAGTCAGTAACAGAATCTATTAGCCTATTGAGTCTATTCTAGGTACTTGAAACTTGATTATATGTCAATAACATCAATATTTTCCATGTGACTCACTTTCTCCCATACACACTTATATGTTTCTATTTTTTACTTCCTTCATGTAATCATGTGTTCTCAATCACAATTACAAAAAACTATCAAAAAATATACAATAAATGACCTTGTTTTTTAGTGGGTCTATTTTTTGAATCAATTGGAATGACTTGTTTATTTAACAGTAATGACCCAAAAATTTATAAATTAAATTTACTTTTCAACAAAGAAAGGATTTATTAAGAAATTTAGTTATAAAAAACACATACACTAAATTTTATCATTAAATTTATAAACATTATAAAATTTGAAAATAAATTTTATGTATGGACTAAAAGGCTATTAATAATCATAACCATTGATATTGTATTCCTTCTTTAGTAATGGTTAAGATTATTATATATTGGTTTTTATATTAAAAAATACTTTAAAATGATGGATGAAGTGAGGGTCATGACTAGTATGATCATATTATATAAAGATGATTTATTGAAACTTCTGAGGGAGATTTACTCATATATATTTCACTTGACTAATCCTAAGATGAGATACAACAATTAAAACTTGAGAAACCTCATATATTAGAGAATGTCATTATTACCATGATCAGAATCCTAACCATGTTCACTGAACCCCCACAAGAAAGTACTATTATCAAACACCTTAACTATAGGGTGTACAATGGTGTTAAAAGGGGTCTTGTGTTTGGACCATGGTAGTATAAATTTGTATACATTCATTTTTATAAAGTAATTATTATTTTTAAAAAATATCTTTATATCATTACATACCTGATTACACAATAAGTTTAATAAAAACTAGATTTTGATATGAGGTAACCAAAATTATATTCTTGGGTTTATATAGTTTTAATTAAAATATTTATTTTAATAAATATGGGAAATTTTAAACAAATCATTTTTTCTGACATATACATATTTAAAAATAATTATTTAATTATAAATGAAGATATAAATAAATGAAAAATATCTAATTTTTTATGTGGGTCTGAATGTTCTTAGTGTTGAAAAAACAGTATTTTTTAGTAAACAATGAGGTTTATTTAACAGTTTAAATTTCCAATTTGATAAAAAAATGTAAAATAATTATATTTTTTTAAATTAGCACATAAAAGTATTCAATGATTAGTTTTTCATTTTTTTTAGACATAAATATTTATGGGTAAAAATTAAATATTGTATGTATAGTAAAATAATAATAGTTGAAACATAATTTAATAATTTTTTTAAAGTATATCCTTGATAAAAAAATATATTTCCCCTTTAGATTTTTTTAATGTTTTTTAATTAGTTTTTTTAAACCTATAATGAATCCTCAGAAACCGATATTATGTTTTTGGTCAAAAAAAATATTTCATTATTAACCTGAATCATCTCCAAAAAATTGAAAATATTCTATTAAAGTGTAAGTTTCATCCAAATAAAATATTTAATTCCACTACTATTTGGGAGAAACCTAAGAAGAATCCATTTTATGAAATGTGGTTCCGTTTATTTTATCACATATATTTCAAAAAATATGTTTATAAATAAATTAATAATTTTAAACACTTTTTCTATAAATAACCACACACCCTCCCATTTTTTATCACACAGAAACCCACTGATTATGATATAACTCTACCTATATAACAAAAAAAGACATATCAATGTGTTCCCAATCTCATTATAGGATCCTCATAACATTTAAAAAGAACCCTTTATTGGTATGGGATCCTCTTCAACATTATTTTTATTTTATTAATTTCAATATATTACCCATTTTGATATCTATTTATTCATTATGGAATATATACTTACACATCCCTATACTCTTTATATGATTATAATTCAATGAGATACCACCATGAACTCTCATTAAAACCTTCAATGAAACATTATGTTCACCATTTATGATTCCAAAATTATCCCAAGATTATTCAGGAAAATAATTATGTTGTGAATAACTGTCACTATTTTCACCCAATGGTATTCAACCAGATGTAATTATCCTTCATGGAATTTGAAATCCTGTTTATTTAACCCATAATATATAATATTTTAATTAAAAGTTTAAAATTTTATTCATCTACTGTATAATCATAGTGTAACACAATACCATGCACATGATATTAATGTTACGGGTGGTCTCAAAAAAATGTAGCATTATACTACATTGGGTTGTGTTTTTATCTCAGGATACAGAATGTATGGTTAATGTGAGTTTAGAAAAAGTATTTAATGTTTTTATTTCATGGTTTTTAGACTTCAATAATTCTTGGGATATCCTTTCTTTATTATTTCAACTTTCCTATGATTCCATGAAGTTATCATCATATAAAATGATTTTTTTGTTCATTATTATGATTCACAGATTATTATTTCATGATGTTATATCCAATGATTCACATGTACAACTTTAATTAATGATGTGATTTATTATTAACATATTCATATTTATACCTCAACCTTTTTTATGTACATCCTAATGGTACATCATCTAGTGTTAGATGATCCCTAAAATATAATGGAATGATATGTAGTTTTTAAATAATATTGTTGTGTCTTTATTTCATGTAATTGTGATATGTACATAATTTCCCTATGTCACTATACATCTTGAGCTTTATTTTGTTGGGTTGTTAGTTACTTTAAATAGAAAATCATCGAATAAAGTGTATATACTATTTGATTTTTCATAGTTGGTATACGAGAATGGAATAGTAATTTTTTATATTATGATTAGAAAACAATATTAAAAATCATTGAGAAATGACTAATGATATGGTAAATCTCTCTATTTGGACAGTTATTGAGAGAGTGGGTAATAACAGAAATCTGTATCTAGATACTATAAGTGAATGTGGATATTGTACATATGAACATGGGGGTAATAACCATAAAAATGATCGTTGTGTGTTAACTGGGCAAACATCTAGTGCATAAAAAGGAGGCCTTACTACCCACATTTTTTGACACTCCTAAGGGATATTCTTTTGTAAAGTACAAATATCTTTATGAACCACCATGGATGGAAAATGTCTTTGTAATTTAATTATAGGAAATAGACCATCGATAACATAGATCAAAATTTAGAAATCCAGAGGTTAAGTAATATGTGTAAATTATTAAGAATCCATTCAATGTTCATAGATTATTTATTCGATGTTTAAAATTTTCCAAATTATCATCCCTAAGTCCATTATATATGAAATTAATTATTATAACTATAATCAAATAGTAAAAGGCTATCTTATCATCTGATCATGAACATAGAATGGCTTATGTGACTATGATTTTATGATTTCCTTTAGATCAGACAAGTTTAGAATAATTTTAAAAAACCACCTTAATACATGGATTCTGAGTTATTGATAGAACTAGAAAATGGTGAATCTATCATATACCAAATATACAACTTCTCCCTTGTCAATAAATTCCATTGTATAGATACTGTATAAATATTTGAGTAAATTAATTCACACAGTGTATCAAAAATCACCCTGTTATTCTATAATAGTCTACAGTGGAGGATGTATCTCTATTTAAATCATAATCTCAAGGATTGATAATATTTACTTATGATTAATCTAATGTTGATCAACTGATTCAAACTAAAGAGAATACCGTCCTTAATGAAATTTCAACTGTAATAGAATATGCTAATGTATTCCCCAATTATTTACAGTGACTTCCTCCTAACCTGGAGGATGATTTTTTTTAATTATAACTAGACCTTGATATTTAATAACAATTAAGAATACACTTTGAATTTACACAATTGAACATGAAGGGATGAAGAAAAAACTACCTGAGTATATAGGGAAATGGATTATACACCCATGTGCTTCAGTGTGGGTGTTATAATGTTTTTTTGAAGAAGAAAAATAATTCAATGACCCTCTTCATTGACTATCTTGATATCAAAAAAAATCATCCTTAGATGGTGTATTCTATTCCATATATTTGTAAATTGGTTGATCAGCTACATGGATTCGATTATTTTTCAATGGTAAATAATGAATTCGCCTATTATAAAGTAATGGTGAAGAAAGAGGACATCACTAATACTTCATTTCATACTAGGTATATGCACTATGAGTTAATAGTGATTCTATTTGGATGATCTACTTGTCTATATATATTTTGGGACATAATGAATATAGTTTTTAGGAATCACCTAGAAAATATTTTTTTTCTCAATAGGTGGCATTCTTATATACTAAAAAAGTGATAAGGGACATTAGGATCATTCAAATGTTTTATTGATGACCTTGTGAAAGGAGAAGTTGTTTTGAGAGTACAAAAATGAATGTTTTTTTACAAAGATATAAACAATCTTTGTGCATTTTATCACCCAAAAAGGGATATCCATAGGTCCTCTGAAGAAGGAAACAACTAAATGATGTCACATACCTACTACTGTTATGGACATCCATAGTTTCCTTGGATTAGCTGGGTTCTATCATCGATATTCTTATAAATATGACATAAATTTTAATTCCACTAACCCTGATATCATGAAATAATGCGATTTTCTTCATTACTGATGAATTCATTGACAATGTTAAAGAGTTAAATACAATTTTAGTTACCATGTCTACGCTCTATTAATTCTCCAGTGAAAATTTTCTTATTATGTACATTGATTCATCCAAAAAGGGATTCTGTTTTGTACTCATGGAATATGGAAAATTGATATCCTATTCAACCAACCATTTAAAAAATAGACGAGTAGAAATACCCTACCCATGATCCAATATTGGCTAGAGTGATCTTTAAATTAAATATTAAGAAATATTATATCTACAGGGTTATGTGTAAAATATATATGTATCGTAAAATATTAAAGTATATATTCACTCAAAAAGGACATAATATATATAGATCACAATGGTTAGAAAAATAAAGGATTATGATGGTTAAATCCATTACCTTCAGCATAAGGTTAGTAATGTTTTAGATTCTATGAGTAGAAAATATTCCAAAACCCAATCATGATGTGTATTGAAAGGGATATATTTCTCTTGGAAATAGAAATGATATAGATAGGTATTATAAAAGGTACATTATCTTACCTATATCAAATAACTACTCAACCATCCATTCATGAGAATATCAACGAGGTCTAAAAATGAAGAGAAATATTATGGATGATTTTCATAGCTCATCCTTCTATATTCATCAAGTATTCACTAAGATTTATGATGGTATGAAACACCTATTTTGTTTGGAAAACATGAAGATATAAATTTAATAATTTGTATATTGTTTATTGGTATCCAAATAAGTCAAGGCTAAAAGAAGGATGATTTTGGTTAAGATGTAACCATTTCTATACCTATAAGTAAATAAGAAAACACAGCCATGGATAATATCATAGGATTCCATTTTACATCTAACAAAAATATTCCCATTTCGGTTGAAGTTGATCTCCATATGTAGTTAACACATTTCTTTTCTATCAAAAATTTATTTCTATGTTTTCCAACTCATATCAGTATATATAAGAAAAAGTGTAAGACTATATGATTTCCTACTATCCATTATATATGTTGATGATTTTAGGATTACCTTTGGTTTCTAGATAATCCTTCCATATTCATTTGATGTAGAGTATATTTTTAGCAATTTATATCGCACGCAGACAGATGATCAGTATGAGGGAACCATTTTAATTCAATCAGACATGATACGATCATATTATAATGAGTTATAAGGTAGTTTGGATAAAAATATTCCCCTAGTAGACTTATCAAATTAAAATAGATTCAATTATTGCATTCTAATGAAACTTCATTAATATTTGTATTATAATAGGTTATGGGGTCTAACAATCTCAGATACTGATAGAGTGTAGAAGTTGATAGGACCTAAAACAGTCTATTAAATAATAGTATGTGGTCTAACCACTCAACATTTTATTAAATCCATACAATGTTTATAGAATATATATATATATATTTAATCATTAATGTCACCTAGATATTGTCTTTGGAGATAAAGTGTTCATTCATATATCCCCTTGGAAGAAATTCATGAGGTGTGGGAAGAATTGAATTTTTAGTTCTATACACATCCTCCCCATTTAGATCATTGAATATATGAAAATATATTCTATCAACTAGAACTCCCATAAAACCCATCTCAAGTACATGATTTGTTCCATATTTCTCTATCTAGGATGTACATATTAGACCCCACATATGTACTAAATCCATAGGTGTTATTGTAAGAGGAGGATCATCTATACAAGGATCAATTAGCTGTGAAATTAGATTGTAATAAAAATGTTCAACAAAAAGAGAATAATCTCTAGATCAATGTATTATTTTGGAACCAAATGACTGAGAAGGCGATATGGGAACCAAAAGAGGTGATGAAACAAAAGTACCTTCATCTGATTTAGTGTACAAAATGAAATTTATTGGGTAAAACATATGAAGGTATGATGAAATCAGTTACCCAAATTATTATTAATGTAATTCCCTTATTTATGAGAAAATTCTTTAATAAAAATGTATTAATAGAAATAAAAAAGGAAAACATTACGTTTCATTATATTAGATCATCATAATTTATGGCCATAATTTTTCTATCAGGCTATAAAGACAGTCACACAACATAACCGTTGATAATATGACATTTATATAGTGATTATTATGGTTATTATTTTTTAAGGGTTGTGATCTAGAATAATACACAAATATTAAAGAATAGAGGGTATCAAAATTTAGGATCATACCTTATAAATCCCACATATCAAAGATTCTAAGGGAGATTATATCAATAACAGAACTACAAAAACGGTCTTTATCAGCACTAAAAATGGGCATTATCAGCGCTAAAAAAGTTCTATAAAGCTCAGTGTTGGTAAAGGGGGTACCCATTATCAGTGATGTTTTAGCACTGATAAATGGATCTTTTATGAACAATAAAAAAGCACTGATAAATGAAACCTTTATCAGAAATAAAAAGGTGCTGATAAAGGTGGACTTTATCAGCACTAAAAGAGCGCTGATAAAACAACCCTCTATCAATGCTAAACGAGTGGTGATATATGAATGTTTTATCAGCGCTCCTTTAGTGCTGATAAAAACATCATTTATCAGTGCTAAAAAAGCGCTGATAAATGCCCTATCTGCTACCATGAAAAAATCTGCAGCAGCACACCCGAACACCTGCAAACAAATTCATCATATCAATAAGCTAATTAGAGCAAGTATACCAATACAAAATGAACACATAAATCATAATCTAATTAGAACAAGTATACTCATACAACAAGTATACTCGTACACTATTAACACATAATTCATAAGTTAATTAAGTACATAAAGAATTCAATTCAGAATTCAGGGGGTTGGGGGTTGTTCAGGGGTTTGGGGTGGATGCCCAAGGGAGGGAGGGGGTTTCTAGGGGGATGGGGGTATCCGGGGGGCTTTACAGGGGGTGGGATGGTGTCCAGGGTGTCAGGGGGGCTTTACAGGGGGTGGGGGTGTCCAGAGTGGTGGGGGTGTCCAGGGGGTGGGTTGGTGTCCAGGGGGAGTGGGGGCAGTCCAGGGGGTTGGTGGGGATGACTTTTTCATGTCATAAAGGACTTGTGGATCGTTCTCCTAAAGTATCAATACAATCCAGATGTGTTTGGTTGGATTTTTATAGGTCAGTTGTTGTTTTCACTTAAAATCGTGTCCATTTTAAACCAAAGAGAGACTTTTTGAATGCTACCGGCCACATCATGACTCGGGATGAGGAGGGGTTGACTCGTACACATCCCCAAGGACCATTGGATCGTTATTATAAATGACAAATGCAATCCGAATGCATTTGGTCGGATTTCCGTAGGTCAGTTGTTGTTTTCACTTAAAATTGTGTATATTTGAAACAAAGTAGGGACCCTTTGAGTGATACCAGCCACACTGTGCCTCGGATTGAGGCGGGGTTGACTCGTACACATCACCAAGGACCCCTGGATCATTTTTATAAATGATCAATGCAATATGAATGCGTTTGGTCGGATTTTCATTAGTAAGTTGTTGTTTTCAATTAAAATTGTGTCCATTTTAAACAAAAGAGAGACCCTTTGAGTGATACCAGTCACACCGTGCCTCTATTTGACGTGGGGATGACTTTTACAAGTCTTAAAGGACTCGTGGATCATTATCCTAACGTATAAAAACAATACGAATGTGTTTGGTCAGATATCTATAAGTCAGTTGTTGTTTTCACTTAAAATTGTGTCCATTTTAAAGAAAATAGTGACTCTTTGAGTGCTATCGGCCACACCGTGCCTTATATTTAAGTAGGGATGACTCGTACATGTCATAAAGGAATATTTTATCATTCTCCTAAAGTTTCAATACAATCTGAATGTGTTTGTTCAGATTTCCCTAGGTTAGTTGTTGTTTTCACATAAAATTGTGTACATTTTAGACAAAATAGAGACCCTTTGAGTGGTACTGGCCACACCGTTTCCATGGATTGAGGAGGGGTTGGCTCATACACATAACTAAGGACCATTGGATCGTTATTATAATAGATCAAGGAAATCTGAATGCATTTGGTCAGATTTTCATAGGTCAGTTTTTTTCAGTTAAAATTGAGCCCATTTTAAACAAAAGAGAGACACTTTGAGTGATAGCGGTCACACCATGCCTCAGATTGAGGCGGGGTTAACTCGTACACTTCACAAAGGACCCTTGGATCGTTCAAATAAATGATCAAGGCAATCCTAATGTGTTTTTTTTGGATTTCCATAGGTCAGTTGTTGTTTTCACATAAAATTGTGTCCATTTTAAACCAAAGAGAGACTCTTTGACTGCTACATGCCACACCGTGCCTCAGATTAAGGTGGGGTTGACTCATCAACGTCACCAATGACCAGAGGATCGTTCTTCTAAAATATAAAGGCAATCCTAATGTTCTTGGTAGGATTTTCATAGGTTAATTGTTGTTTTCACTTAAAATTGTGTACATTTGAAATAAAATAGATAACCTTTGAGTGGTATCGGCCACACTATGGCATGGATTGAGGCGAGGTTGACTCGTACACATTATCAAGGACCCTTGGATCATTCTTATAAATGATAAAGGTAATCCAAATGCATTTGGTCATATTTTCATTGGTTAGTTATTGTTTTCAATTAAAATTGTGTCCATTTTAAACAAAAGAGAGACCATTTAAGTGATACCGGTCGCACCGTGCATCATATTGAGGCAAGGTTGACTCGTAAACCTCACAAAGTACACATGGATCGTTATTATAAGGGATCAACACAATCCAAATGTGTTTGGTCGGATTTCTATAGGTCATTTGTTTCTTTCACTTAAAATTGTGTCCATTTTAAACAAAATAGAGACCCTTTGAGTGATACCGGTCACACCATGCCTCATATTGAGGCGAAGATGACTCTTACATGTCACAAAGGACCCGTTGATCATTCTCCTAATAGATCAACACAATACGAATGGGATTTGTTTGATTTATGTAGGTCAGTTGTTGTTTTTAATTAAAATTATGTCCATTTTAAACAAAATAGAGACCCTTTGAGTGATACCAGTGACACCGTGCCTCGGATTAAGGTAGGGATGACTCATACATGACACAAAGGACCAGTGGATCTTTTTCCTAAAGGATCAATATAATCTGAATGACATCGGTTGGATTTCCGTTGGTCAGTTGTTGTTTTCACATAAAATTGTGTCCATTTAAAACCAAAGAGAGACTCTTTGAGTGCTACCGGCCACACCGTTCCTCAAACTGAGGCGGGGTTGACTCATAAACCTCAACAAGGACCCTTTAATAATTCTTCTAAATAATCAAGGCAATCTGAATGCGTTTGGTTGGATTTTTGTAGGTCTGTTGATGTTTTCACTTAAAATTGTGTACATTTTAAACAAAATAGAGACCCTTTGAGTGGTATCGGCCACACAGTGCCTCATATTGTGGTGGGGTTGACTCATACACGTCTCTAATAACCCATGGATCATTCTTATAAAATATCAATACAATCTGAATATGTTTGGTCAGATTTTTATAGGTGAGTTGTTGTTTTCTATTAAAATTGTGTCCATTTGAAACAAAAGAGAGACCCTTTGAGTGATAGTGGTCACACCATGCCTCTGATTGAGGTGTGTTTGACTCTTACACATAAAAAAGGACCCGTGGATCGTTCTTATAAAGGATAAACATAATCAGAATGCGTTTGTCAAATTTTCGTAGGTCAGTTGTTGTTTTCAGTTAAAATTGTTTACATTTTAAACAAAATAGAGACACTTTGAGTGGTACCAGCCACACCTAGCCTCGGATTGAGGCGGGGTTGTCTTGTACATGTCACCAAGGACCCTTGGATCATTCTTATGAATGATAAATGAAATCACAGTGTGTTTGGTTGGATTTTCATAGGTCAGTTGTTGTTTTCAATTAAAATTGTGTCCATTTTAAACAAAAGAAAGACCATTTGAGTGATACTAGTAACACCATTCCATGGATTGAGGCAGGGTTGACTCGTACACATCAAAAAGGACCCTTAGATCATTCTCCTAATGGATCAACACAATCAGAATGCATTTGGTCAGATTTCCATAGGTCGGTTTTTGTTTTCACTTAAAATTGTGTCCATTTTAAACAAAATAGAGACTCTTTGAATGATATTGGCCACAACATGCCTCATATTGAAGCAAGGATGACTCAAACACATCAAAAAGAACCCGTGGATAATTATCCTAAATTATCAATACAATCTAAATGTGTTTGGTTAGATTACCGTAGGTCAGTTGTTGTTTTCACTTAAAATTGTCCACATTTTAAACAAAACAGAGACACTTTGAGTGGTATCGGCCACACCGTGCCTCAGATTTTGTCATGGTTGACTCATACATGTCACCTAGGACCCTTGGATAATTATAAAAATGGATCAAGGCAATTTTAATAGTTATGGTCAGATTTTCATAGGTCAGTTTTTGTTTTCAATTAAAATTGGGTCCATTTTAAACAAAAGAGAGACCCTTTGATTGATAGCGGTCACACTGTGACTCAGATTGAGGTGTGGTTGACTTTTACATGTCAAAAATGAATCATTGATCATTATAATAAACAATAAATGAAATCCTAATGCATTTGGTTGGATTTTCATAGGTCAGTTGTTGTTTTCAATTAAAATTGTGTCCATTTTAAAAAAAAGAGATACCCTTTGAGTGATAGGGTCACACCGTGCCTCGGATTGAGGTGAGGTTGACTCGTACACATCACAAAAGACTCTTGGATCATTCTCCTATAGTATCAACACAATCCGAATGCTTTTTTCGAATTTCCATTGGTCAGTTGTTGTTTTCACTTAAAATTGTGTACAATTTAAAAAAAAATAGAGACCCTTTGAGTGGTACTGGCCACACTGTGCCTCAGATTGAGGAGGGGTTGATGAGAACATGTCACCAATGACCCTTGAATCTTTATTATAAAATATCAAGGCAATCCTAATGTGTTAAGTCATATTTTTATAGGTTAGTTGTTGTTTTCAATTAAAATTTCATCCATTTTAAACATAAGAGAGACCCTTTGAGTGACACCGGTCACACCATGCCTCAAATTGAGTTGGGGTTGACCTTTAAATGTCAAAATGGACTCATGGATCGTTCTACTAAAGTATCAACACAATCCAAATGTGTTTGGTTGGATTTGCATAAGTCAGTTGTTGTTTTCAATTAAAATTGTGTCCATTTTAAACAAAATAGAGACTCATTGAGTGCTATTGGCCACACTGTGCCTCATATTGAAGGAAGGATGACTTGTAAATGTCAAAAAGGACCCTTGGATCATTCTACTAAAGTATCAACACAATATGAAAGGTTTTTCTTGGATTTTCGTAGGTCAGGTGTTGTTTTGACTTAAAATTGTGTCCATTTTAAATAAAATAGAGACCCTTTGAGTGGTAACAGCCACACCGTGCCTCGGATTGAGGAAAAGTTGACTCATACATGTCACAAAAGACCAATAGATATTTTTGATAAAATATCAAGACAATACAAATGTTATTGTTTGGATTTTCATAGGCCAGTTGTTATTTTCAATTAAAATTGTGTCCATTTTAAACCAAAGAGGGACCATTTGAGTGATAGCGGTCACACAGTGCCTCGGATTGAAGCAGGTATGACTCGTACTCATCAAAAAGGACCCTTGGATTGTTCTCCTAAAGGATCAACACAATCCAAATGCATTTGTCGAATTTTCCTAAGTCAGTTGTTGTTTACACTTAAAATTGTGTACATTTTAAAAAAAAATAGAGACCCTTTGAGTGGTACCAGCCACACTGTGCCTTGGGTTGAGGCGGGGATGAATCTTACACGTCACCAAGGAGCCTTATAATGTTATTATAAAATATTAAGACAATCTGACTGCGTTTGGTAAGATTTTCATAGGTCAGTTGTTGTTTTCAATTAAAATTTTGTCCATTTTAAACAAAAGAGAGACCATTTGACTGATACCGGTCACATCATGCCTCAGATTGAGGTGGGTTTGACTATTACACATCAAAAAGGACTAGTGGATCGTTCTTATTAATGATCAAGACAATCCGAATGCGTTTGGTTGGATTTTCATACGTCAGTTGTTGTTTTCACTTAAAATTCTGTCCATTTTAAACAAAATATAGACCCTTTGTGTGGTTCAGCATTCATGCATGTTGCTGGTGCATATCATCTGTTTAAATGGGAAAATGAATCATTGAAGATATGATTTTTTTTATTCATTTAAAACTGTGACGCCTAGCAAACAATTTTCAAGGATCTCATTTACATTTTCAGTAGCAACGAAATCTTGAGGTTCCTCTTCGTATATATTCTCTTCTAAAACCACTATGTGACTATTACCATCTTTTAGCTTCGTATCCACATGAGTCTTCAATGCTATTAAATGTGGATTGAGAATAGGTGGTGTTATAGTGCTTTCAGTACCTCCTTGTGATCAGTTGGTCGATCCTTTAGATGGTTTTGAGACTACATTTGTCACCCGCTTCCCTTTCTCCTTCTATAACAACAATCATTGGTTCAGACCCTTATTTCAACAATTTTTAAAGGATTAGAGTGAAATTAAAGGAAATAAATTCCTATTTGTCTGCATGTACACTTAAAAGTTGTGACGGCCATGCAATAAATATCACAATAGCCTTTTCGACTGTATGAATATCATCATCAACAAGTGGAATAGGTAGGTCTTCATTTGGCTCATGAGCTATAAAAATCATCACTTTCAGATGATCTTTCAGAAGTGGTCTATTATGTAGCGTGGCATCTGGGATATTGAACACTATAGCTCTCACTACAATGTGATAGGTGGGTATTGATAGATATAAATCACAATCATTATCTCCATGTATAAGATCAGTACAGAAAAATTATTAGTGTTTGTCTGATTCACATTTCATGGGAACCAGTATTAGAATATTGATTACCACGACTAAGATAGTTCTTTGAGGGGAATGGCTCGCCTCAAAGCTGGTGGGGGGTGGGGCAGGATGTTCACGCGTTGGTTGTTCCTAACTTTTGTCTTCCCTTTTCTTACCACCCATAAAAGTTGCTAGCAACTCTCCATGCCATTGTAATCATTCTTCAAGGGTTGCTATTTTTTCTCTCATTTGTTCCAATTTTTCATCTGTATCATCCATTTTTTTCTTCTTCTCAAAATATACTCAGGGTGTCACCCCAAACCCCGTACCTCTGACACGACTGTATTTTTCTAGCTGCTTTAAAGCCATCGATAAAAGGTTTGTACCCGCTAAGGGAGTAGCAGATTCCTGTGACTGTCGGATATATGAAGATAACTAATTATTTTTATGTAATAGCAATTTAAAACAAATATTTTTATCATCATGTCATACATACACATATGTCCCACACTTTTTTGTGTTCTCATCTTCTAACTTCCCTTCCTTATTCACATGTGCCTCCTTCTACAGCACATGACGTGGGATGGAAGTGTATTTGGTTTTAGACTCATCAATCTACTTATAAACATAGAAAGATAATTATGATGTTGTTTATTGGAACATAACATTATTACTGTAAATTTAAAATACATACCATTTTCATTTCTAATGAAGTGTACCTCGTCCTTTCTTTACAATAGGGGCATGCTGGTATTGATGCACGTTCCTTATTTTCAGTACAGAGTTTCTCTTTCAGAAATGAAATATTGACAATCAACGTGTTAAATATAGGTATCCTCAAACAATGTATTATCACCCACAATTTATTGGGAGCTTCTCATCCCCATGACAACCAATAAATGCATCCCATGGTTCTTGGGATATCAGGTGAACATGGAAAATGGGTGGGTGCAGGTTTATTTTAGCTTTGGAATATTTCAGGTGACATGTTGTTAAAATAGTGTGAAAACCATGATGAGTCCTTCCAGCAAGACTTAGTATGTAATCCTTGTGTGAATCGTCTACTATAAATGTACTCTACAAGATATTGATAATAGTAAGACATTGTTTCATTATTTTATTTGCTAGTAAATTAAAGAAATAAATTCATAATGTTACTGTAATTTCTTCCCAGATCACAGCCTTTATCCCGGACACAACATGGTGCCTTGAATCGATGCCAATCGACACACGTTGTCAAGTGACAACTCCAATGTAGCTACTAAACATATCCTTGTTGGGATTCACATGTTGGCCTCGTGCATTAATGCGACTTCAAATTTGATGCCTTTGTTTTTCCCTTAAGAACTTTGGCAAACATCGTCAAACTAAGACACACCTGTGTTTTCTGCGACGTTTGTCCTTCATTCCCATCCATTTCATCGATATAAAAATCATCTATATGTTCGTCTGAAATGGTATCAATGACATGTGCTTATGGTTTTTGGACCTCAACACTAGGAGCAGTAGGAGCCACAACAGTAGGAGCAGTAGCAGCCGCAGCAGGAGTAGTAGGAGCCACATCAGGAGGAGTAGTAGCAGCAACATGAGCTGCAATAGGAGCAGCAGCAGGAGTAGCAACAGCTGCAGGAGTAGCAGCAGTAGCAGCCGCAGTAGGAGCAGCTTGAGAGATTTGTTCAGCCTCAAGGTTAGGAGCACCAGAATGTCAAGAAGGAATTATCTACAAAAGTGGTTGAATAGTTAATTTAGATTACATAAATTTAATAATGATAAGAGAATAACATGAGATTACAAGATCTATATTAAAAAAATATATAACATGTTTATTGAACACTCTTAACTTTTTTCAAAGGTTTAAGTGATTTGAAACCTCTCTCGAATATCCAAATCCCATCATTGTAGTCTCCTCTAACATACAAAACATCATCTACATTGGTACCGATCTGAAATTATTAGGACGTACCACTGAAAGGATCATCCTCAAATGAATTTTTATCAGAACATTTAGTGGTTTTGGATGATAATAGAACAATCGACCACTTTCGTTTTTCTGGATCTGGAACATAAAAAACGTTTACCGCTTGTGATTCCATTGTAATCTATTCGTCTTTGTACTCTTCTTTACTAAAATCAACATTCACAAATACCCATTCATCTATTTTAACACCACTATTGTTATCATCCCTTTTTCACTGAAAAAACATCAATTGGAATGTCGTATAATCCAACTCCCATATAAGTTTGATAATGCCAAAGTATGACATATTTTCATAAATTGGATTTCTATCCTTACTACCAGAAATATGCATCACTTTAACCACTAGTGTAACTCCACTATTTTTCAGGGTGATATCTTCATCGTGTTCATATATATAGAATGTATAACCATTAATTTCATAACCACTATATGATAATACATACACACAAGGCCCAACGGATATCCATCGAAGTCGTTCTGAAATTGAATTCAGATTTTCATCAAACTGCATAAAAATATGGTCCTGAAACCATCCTATACACTGGTGATTGTGTGTATTTGAAAACCATTTTTCATCCCTATTTGGATTCAAATACATAATAATTTTTTTGTGAGATTCAATATATAGAGCAACCCCCCAACTATTATGAAAAACATAAAGATGGGCCTGCTCCCGATCTGTACTACTAATTGTCACAACTTCTCTTCCAGAACTTCCCTCACCCTCAATGCGTCTAGTGTGACGAGATTTTGGGAGACTAATGCTTTCCACATCAGATAGGTATTCGGTACAAAATTCAATGGCTTCCACAACAATATATCGCTCCACTATACAACCCTCTGGAAGACTTCAATTTTTGACATTCCCTTTCAAAATTTTCATATACCATTCAACATGATACATCCATCTATAGTGCACATGATCACAAATTCAAATCTCTCTCACCAAGTGAATCATCAAATAAACCATCATATCAAATAATGTTAGCGGGAAGAACATTACTAATTCACATAATATGATGAAAATTTCTTTTTTCCATATCTAGTAATTTCACCAGGTCTAAATCATTGCTACATATAACTTTAAAAAAGAAACAATATTTGGTTAACGTATGACGCACATTCTTGGAAAAAATGCAACATAATGCTATAGGAATTAGATCTTGCATCAAAACATGGAAATCATGTGATTTAAAAACTTTTAACTTCAAATCATTCATTGAAACAATGTTGTTGATATTTTATGAATACCCCTCTGGAACCTTTACGTCATTGAAGTAGTTGAAAAAATGATATCTCTCCTCCCTAGATAGACTATAAGCATCTAGAGGAAGAAACATTCTATTTTCACCCTTCACGGGAGCCAACTCTTCACGTATTCCCATGAAAACCTTGTCCAACCTTGCCTTAATTCCATCTTTAGTTTTTCTAGGGGCATTTAGCAGTATTCCGATAACACTGTCACATACATTTTTTTCCACATGCATCACATCAAGAAAATGTCTGACGTACAATCAATTCTAGTATGGTAATTCAAAAAAACTGATCTCTTTTACCAACCAATTTTCACAATGTTTTTTGAAAATGGTTTACCAAAAACAATGTTCAGATCTTTTGCTTTCTCAAACAACCGGTCACCTGTTATTGGAGACGCTGATACACATTGTTCTGAACTTCCAATGAATGATTTCATCCAGGATCGGTACTTATGTCGATGAGGTAGAAATCTACGATGTCCTAGAAATATAGATTTCGATTAATTTTTCAACCTAAGTGATTTTATATCTTCATTGCACATGGGAAACCCTTGACTTACTTTAATAGTATAGCCTGAAAAATTTCTGTAAAAAGGGAAATAATTTATTATCCATAAAACATCACTCTCAACGTGAAGTATTCACTTTTATAAGCATCATACAACATAACACCTGAATCCCATAATAACATCAAATTCTCGATCAAAAGAACCAGATAAACATCAATATCGTTACCTAGTAGTTTTTGTCCTGATATAAGTATAGATAACATGATGAATTTTTGATTTATGCATAACCAGGGTGGCAAGTTATAATTTACCAACATAATAGGTCATGTACTATGAGTGCTGGTTTGAAAATCAAAAGGATTCACTCCATTTATAGATAATGCAAGATGAAGGTTTCTCGGCTCTTTTACAAATTCCGGATAATCATGATAAATTTTCTTCCATTGGGAGAGTCAGATAGATGATGTAATTTCCCATCTTTATTTCTTTTATCTGCATGCCACGACAATTATCTTTCAGTTTCTTCACTTCCATATAGACGCCTACACCTTGGAATGATTGGAAAGTACCATACAACTTTTATATGATTGGATTTATCTTTCTTTTATCAAGAATCACCACACTTTGAGAATTTTGTAAGTGATTTTTTCTCCTTGCAAAACAATATACATTCTTTCAGGCAAGCATGTATTCTTTCAGAAATGATACCCATCGAGCGCAACATTCGTCTAGCTTCATATTTCTAGATTGGGAGCTCATTATCTTCTCGGATCATGTCATTCAAGCGAGCAAGTAGTTCCGTAAAACTAACATCACTCTATCTGTTGCCTTATTTCAATTTATACAACTTTAGTACAACTGACAATGTTGTATAATTAGTGAAACTAGCATACAGTGGCATCTTTACACAACTCTTTAACTTGTCAAACAATTTTGGGCAATCACGGATTTCATCTTCAATTTTCATTGTCATTTTCTCAATAAAATCTTCATCATGATTGACATCTGTAATCACATCCTCCATAGGGTCATTTTTCTTATCCCTAATTGTATTCATATCTGATGATCCATAAAATGATGATTCATCCCAGCCAGTAGCTAAATTCGCTTTTTCTCCGTGTTTATTCCAACATTTATAACATCGATCAATTCCATGACATATGAAATGTTCTTCCAACTCCTCCGGAGTAAGTAGTATAGAATAACAACAACATCAACACCGAGAAATGATTTGAGAATGATCCTTTTAGTGATCCTTTGCAAACTTGATGAACTCTTTCATCCGTTCTCATACTCTATTGCCAAACGATTAGAATCCATCAATTCTTTATTCATCTTCATCCTATTTGAATCCCAAATATTAGTATTTATGGTTCAAATACACAGAACAAGGCTTCCAAATACTGTATAAGAGAACCACTTCCATATAAAAATAGAGATTAATAGAGCCAATCCATTAGTATTTATTCATCTTCATTAAATATAATTACTTTAGATTCATTATAGTTTCCTCAAATAACCCATGACCAAACACAAAAATAATCAAGAATGATATATCAACTAGTCACAGGTCTCTGCCCTACATACAATATCATCATTTCTAAATACCCATATATCCACACATACACATGTCACAAACACATAAAAAACATATCCACATCAGAACGAAAGTACCAATATGGATTTTAATCAGCGTACTCAACTCAAGTGTTGGTGTGTAAGAAATAATAAGAAAATAAAATAAGTATATAGTCACACATAAATCTCAAAATGGTTTTAATAATCCAATAAATAAAAGGTGTCCCGACACTCATATAAGGGTTCATTCCATATTTCAGAAACCATTTCCTGGTACCCTAGGATGTTAACCCACTGCAGCCAGAAGTGAAATTGTTCATGGTGATCATGCCAAGAAGAAATGGAAACCAAGAGGGGGGAGTGAATCAAAATTCCTCAAGAAAAATGGAAAAACATGGAATTTTAGAATAGGTTAGTGGCTTTCATGTTGGCTAGACACCTTTCCAATAGACTCCATAAAAGGTGATGGCCTTTGCAGTCTTTGTACGAGGTGAAACTGTCACCTGAGAAGTTGAGAATAATGAGGCCATTCCCAGCCATGAACCGAACAAATTCCTTGATGGCCTTCCTCTGGAATGGGCTTCTAACATTCCTTTCCTTTGGGTTGGAAATTACACTAATGTCACCCCCAAAAAAATGGATGGTGGCCATGATCGAAGGTATTTTGTTCACTCCATAGATATTCCCTTTCATGAGGGTCATAGCTTCCAAGAACAAAATTCTTAAGGATGGAGGTGTCACAGTTGGACACCATGGTAGTGATGAATTGATTGTAATCTTGAACAGTCTCAACAACATATTAATTGTGCCAAATAACCAATTTGTGTCTATTGGAGGGGTCAGAGTGTATAAATCAATGCAACATAATCTTCTAGGAGAATTCTATGATTATTATAGGGGCTTTTGTGTTATTTGACAACAACAAAAATGACATTATGGTTTTCGATTTATTTAGTGAGGAAGTCCGATTTGACATGGGAACTAAGACCATGAGCATTACATATGAAGATAATAATGATTGGTAGGATAGGGATCTGGCATTGGATCTAGAGCTAGTAGCCTTATTGAAGTAGTAGGATGATCTCTCATTGAGGTCCCCTGATTTTGAACATGTTCATAATCCCTTCTGGTTGGTAAGCTTCATATGAGTGAGAGATAAGAATAAAATGGGGAAGGGGAAGGATGGGTAATGAAACTTGGGGGATGGTGAGGGAGTTATCTCTGGATCAATAAGTATTTGGAGTAGGATGACAATCTCAGAGCCAAGGCAGACAGATCAAACACTACTAGGAAGTGGCCTGACAACTACAGAGAAGCAATCAGTAACCTTAGCGAGGGAGAAGGACAGAGATGGAGGTAGGGGTGCAAGGATATAAATCTTGGTGGTATAGGAATCATGCCATACAAGTGCACTACCAGACAAAGTCACTTAGATAGCATGAAGGAGATAAGGGGGGAACCCCTCAAAGAAAATAGGGTTCAAGCATTGGATGAACTTGAAATGCATCAGAACCAGGTGGTGTTGTCCTTAAACAAAAATGTTGTCCTTTATTCCATAAATTATAGTGAAAAGGTGTTGGATCTAAGGGAATCGATGATACCTACGAGGAATCTAGTTAAACTGGAATTCATGTGTTAAGGAACATAATTTTTTCATAAACTTCACTCTGATAGTGTAAACTCATTGATCGCCATTGATGATGAGCATATAAATCATTCCACCAAAACTAGGTTTCTCAAGAGATATTTTACATGAATAAACCATCCCTTTTAAAGAAAATCAACCCAAGTCAAAGATTCCCCAAAGATTCCACATTTTTATTTACAATGAAAAATCTATACTAATAAAAAATCTTAGAATAATGGAGTAATGATAAAAGAAAAAATAAATATGTCATAGCCACATATGTTCAAATAGTATGTGAAATTATAAAAAATACCCCATAAAACACCACTTAATTTAAATTTCAAAAAAAAGTATGCTATTGAATCTTGACTCAAATCATGATGATACTCATTCCTTGATACATGCACTGTGATGCGCCTGATCAACATCATCATCAACAACTTCACGAATAAGATAACAAACTAGAATTCATCACCTTAGGAACCTCATCACCCATTTCCAACCCAGCATAACCTAATAATATAAATAAATCAAATCATATATATTCTATAATTCAAACCAAACCTTCTCATAAAGGTGAATGTTGGAAGAGTTTATATAACATATCCAGCCATACCACCATCAAATTGAATGGTTTCTAGGATCTAGAATAAACAAATACCAAATCACCTAAAAATCTACCTTAGTCATTAGATAAAAGGTGATACCTTAAGAGTAATATAAATATATTGGATGATCCCCCCCCCAAGAACCCCATAAAAATATGTAGGAATAACACACATGAATCTACGATGAAGCAGAATCACCACCATCGGAGGAAATGAAACCTCGGGATGATATAATTCAACAAAAAATCTACAAGAACACCATTGATGGGCAAGACTCACATCCCAAAACTCCAATTAAAATTGTTTTAATATTGTGATATGTTTTATAGAATAATAGTTCTAGAACCATTAGAAGAAGTTGGACCAGACTCGAGCTTCGACAGGGGGCATTACCCTAGAGACAGAGATGAAGAAGAAAAGGATGAGTCATGTATCCTACAACCATCACAATATCAAATATCCATTAAATATATCATGCCAAATTAACATATGGTTATGTGTGATGGGAGAGGAGAACAATATTAAAAAATGATTTGGAAGACATGCCATAAAGGGAGGTCCGAAAAGGTAAATCTCACCGGTCAGCGGAGGTCCGACAACGCGAAGCTCGAGGGTATTGCGGGTGGCGGAGTTCTGGAAAAGCAAAGCTGAGAGGAGGCAGAGGTTCGGCAACGCGATGCTCAGTGAGTGGCAGAGGCCTGTCAATGAGAAGGTGGAGGGCGATGGAGGTCTAGCAATGCGAGCCTAGTGGGCGGCAGTGGGGAGTCACAGGGTTCTAGTACTGCGAGAGCTTTAGGGCGCGATAAAAAGAGGGCACTGTGCAACTGACTTTATAAAAAATGGACTAAGGTATTATCAGAACTTTTTTTAGCACTGATAATGGTCCTCTTTATCAGTGCTACAAAAGCACTGATTAATCCATCCTGTATCAGCGCTAATATTTTACTGCTGATACAAGGATTCTTTATCAGTTCTTTTCTAGCGCTGATGAAGAGCCTTTTTATCAGCGCTAAAATAACACTGATAAAGGGTACCCTGTAACAACGCTAAAATTTTAGTGCATATAAAGGGATTACTTATCAATGCTTTTCTAGCGCGGATATAGGGAGTCTTTATCAGAAGTATAAAATACCTAATAAAAAATTCGTTTATCAGGGTTAAAATTTTTGCGCTGATATAAGGTTTCTTTATCAGTGCTTTTCTAGCGCTTATATAGAGTCCTTCTATCAGCGCTAGAAAAGCGCTGATAAGGAACCCCTTTATCTGCACTAAAATTTTAGCACTGATACATGGTTTTTTATCAGCAGTTTTTTCTTAGCGCTGATATAAGGTGGCGCTTCCCTTTCCCCTTTTTTTAGTAGTGTACGCTTCTCCCTTGACCAAGCCTAATCCGATATTCAACAACTAAATCTTGTGTGGAATAGTTTATGTCATATGTTCAATCTTATCATGATCAAATTAAAAACCATTATCGCTAAACCACCAAAATGAAGCACTATTATCGCACACATTAACTATTAGGTGAATATTAGTGTAATGAGGGGTCATGTATCTAGAACATATTAGTTTGTAATTATATATTTTATATTCAGTAAAACAATGATTATATTTATTTTAGTTCAACATTACTTTATGAAAATGATTTTACAATTTTTTTTATTAAAATCATGATATTAATATGAAGAAACAAATATTTTATTTTTTAGATATATATTGTTTTAAATAAAACAATATTATTGATAAATTAATTATTTTTTCAATATAATTTATATTCATGACATATTCATATGAAATAAATTATATTTAATTATATATGATAATATAATTAATGATGACTAATGTGATTTTCATTAGGTTCAAACAATTTTTTTTGTAATAAAAACAAGTATTTTCTAGTAAGTACATATTTTAAATAAAAAATTAAATTCTAATATTTAGAAAATTATATTGGTAAAAATTATAATTTTTGAAATCTTTACATCTATATTATATAATGGTTTATAATTCATAATTATCATAGATTTTTTGAATTTTGGGGTAATAATTAAATTAGGGATGTACTATGACATCCTAATAGCCTAAAAGTGATGTAATAATTATTTTCAAATTCATCCAATCCCAAAAAAAAAGTCCTCTTCAAAATAATTTGTTTTTTAAATTATTTTATTCATTTTAACAAAATAAATGAATCCTTGAAAACCAATATTATATTTTATGGTTTGAAAAATAATAATTCCTGAATATAGCCCTCCTCTACATCATGAATGTTATTATTATGTGTATTTATATTTCAATACAAATAAAATATTTCTTTCCACTACTATTTGATAGAAAAAATTAAAAAAACGCTTTGGTTTTTTGTTCTTTTGATTATTTTATCAATTACAGTCAAAACCCTAATATTATAAAATAATAAATAATTCCCCAATAATTTTCTATATATACCCAATGAACCTCCAAATCCTCTTCTCTCAAAACCTATTGTGGTAGATTTTATTCTCCCACTCCCTCTCTAAATCCATCACATGGTTTTCCTTAGTGCTTAAGCTTCTCAATAATTTATAATTTTATAATGTGTTTCCTTATGTAATTAATCAATTAATAAAGTATATAAATGATATGGGTTGTCATATAAAATTATTATACAACTGGATATTCACGATCCTCCTACCCTTATAGTTTTTATCTTTTCCCAAATAACGCATACCATCCTTTACATTATCATTAACAACGCACCCATAATTTTTTCAAAACATGACACCATGTACTGGAAAACCATTAGAATGAGTATATACTTTTTTTAAAAAAAAATATATTATTTAATTGATTTTATAATTTATAAAAATTATTTTTCATTACCATATTGTTAACACATAAAAAAATAAACCTGAATTTCATAGTCATTATTGATTATTAACTTTATTTATCTTCTTTCTTTTAGTTTACCAATACCACTTAATATATAGAATGATATTATTTCAAGATTACCAAATTAGTATTGATAACCCTATAAATCATATATGATGTTTTTATATCAGTTAACTATAGAAAATAATCAATATCATTTGCAAATATTCTTAATAACATCAAATTCCATCTTCAACATTAAGATCCAATGTATTTTCATAAAACCACTTTTTATTCAGATTAGTCCATTATGTAATTTTATTTTCCTTTCAATATTAATTACAATTAGGATCTCTAATAACTAGAACCCCACACATTTTATTTACCTGCTTTTCACAATCTCACCCATAATTCATATCTCTTAGTTTAAATCCTTCGTACTAGATAGAACCAGTTATAAATCATTAATTATATTTGGATACGGTTACTTATTAGACATATTCATGTTGAGTCATGTAGTTGGATTTTAGTAACCAACCCTTTTCTTAATATTTTCTTCTATGATTTAGAATATGTAAAACCCAGATAATTTATTAACTGTTTCTCAATAAATAAAAACATTAATTATTTCTTCTGATACACGTAAATCCAAGTATATATGAACTATATTATAGTACTCCATTATACCATATTAATTTAATTGGTGGCTAGGAATAAGACTATCTGAAAGAGAAAATTATATTTATTAAATAATCACATGGATTTTCAATTGATTATAAATGAAAATATAATTTATTTGAATATAAAAGACAATTTTTTGGAAATATTTCATTTATATGAGGAATATGTTATTATATAAATATACTAAATTAATCACTATTGGTGAAATATATTAATTGAAATTAGATTTTATATAATTAATAATAAAAATATAACATTTATTTACTCTTTTAATTTGGGATGTGATATAAAAAATTCCATACATATTCTTAAAACTATATTATTCTAAATTAGTTTTTCATCATGTTTTCTATAATTATAATAATATGAATTTTATTCACATATAGGTATTTAATTTGAGAAAATGGATTAAAAATTCAAAATCACAATGTTTAATTTTGTTAATGTTGTCCCTTTTATATTTTTTCTATATGAATAGTAACTAATATACAATTTATCACCTCTGTAAAGGGTAAATCATCATAGTATAGTTAAAAAATAACTATTATGAACACCATTTACCGTTTAAATTATTATTGGATAAAGTCAACTCAAATATTATATCCTCAAGATAAAATTTTAATTTACTTAAGGCACGCTATTCCTTTAAAATGACATATATAATATTTAAATCAAGAAAGATACAAAATATCACTCCCCGAATATCAAATATACAATATATATCGGCATAGAGTGAAAATAAATTTATTAATGACTATAATTATGCCCTTTGACAAAATCTATTTTAATATCAAGATGCATATATATTTAAATTTGTTAACTATAGAATTACCACAAATTCTTATGAAATGTTGATAGAATACTTATTCAATTTGTAGAAATGTAAAATAATTTATTTTAAGAAAAAATGAAAAGTAATATAATTTGAATAAATAATAGAGTTGAAATAATTTTATATATTATAATTTCATATTAGTGTTTATTTAAAAGATTATATTTTAATTACAACATTTTCATTATTTCATTTTTTTTAAATTAATTGAATAGTGTTAGAATTGATATTAATGATTTATTTTTAAAAAATAATTTATTAATTTATTTTGAAATTGTTAAACTCATTAATGAGGAAAAAAGGGATAATATATGGTCTAAAATTTCATCCCTTTTCCTATTTAGGACACAATTTACACATTATATGTAAATTTTTAACCCTTTAAGAGTGAAAAATATGTTACCATGATTAAGGTTAAAATATTTTTTCTAAAAGCTAAAAAATATATGGTTTAAAATACCACAGATAACCATAAAAATTAATTGATTGATTTTATTTCAATCATAACCTACCTTATTTAAAAATATATACCAATTTTAAATAATTTTTTTTGATAATGACTTAGTTATATTTTTTATCTCATTAATATTTCCAAGTGTTTCATCTCCCACCATTATAAATGGATTCCCCTTGTTTTACATCTGTAAACCCCAATGTGAAATCAAGGTAAACCAAGACCTACCGATTCCTCATATAAAATTAATCATCATTGTTTTTAGCTATTTTTATCCCCAAAATACTAACTATAATTTCTTTAATAAGGGATATAATGGAGGTCCTCTGAATAATAGGTAATTATATTTCCTAGCCTCATTCAATTTATTTAATAATTTATCTTCTATAGATCTTTCACTTCCATGTTTCCCTTTTAATATATTTAACAATTTATTTTTTGGTTATAAATTTTCTATTTGGGTTTGAACAATGTTTTTTGAGAAAAATGAGTATGTTTGCATAAATAGTGGGTGGTGCATGGTAGTTTGACAGTTTGGCCAACTGTGAGCCCTTCACCAGCTAACTGTGTTGCCATGTTTTTGTTTTATGGATATTGGATAACATCCCAATTATCACATGGTTTTTAAACTATGTGGGCTAACCAAGTGTCATGTACTACGTAAATAGTATGGGGAGAATATTTGATGAACTATTTGGAAAACTATACAGACTGTCCATGTCATCAAAAAATGAATTTGTAACTTTTTTTCTCCCCCTGAATTTTAACCCTATTCCAAACAATCCCTCTCACTCGTAGTCTTCCACCAATTGTGCCCCCTCTAACCCTCTTCCACTCATAGAGATCCTTTTTTGGATAATTTGGGGTGGTTTCTTCTATATTGGTCATGTAATTCCTCTTATCTCATGGTTTCTTCAAATTTTCTATATTTTTATTCTCTTTCCTTTGGTTTTAATGTCTATATTACTTTGGTTGAAATTTATAGTGGTTTATCACTTTCTTTTATCGTTAGATATTGATGTTTATGATTCAATATTTTCCTTACAAGGTTCGATTGAGGTTCAGTTTTGATTTAGCACTATTGTTTTGAAATTTCTACACATTAGGTATGTGGTTCTATGCTTAAGAATTTTTTTTATGATTTTTATACGATCTCTTTTGTTTTTATATATTTTTTACGAAAGTTTTTATGGTTTTAATGGTTTATTTTAAGGGGTTTGATATGCATATTTTTTTAAAGTTGTTTTTGAAAAATAAATTACATGAAGATAAAGTGTATACCCTTATGGTAAATCGTGAATGTGTTTTATAAGTTGTGAAAGTGGTTTAATAAAATTTTTAAATGGTAAATAAACCTATTTTGAGGAGGTTTTGGTGTGAGTTTTTTATTTGAATGTGGTTTTTATGTAAAAGTATTGATTTATCAAGCATTCATATATTTTTTTGGAACAATTAAGTGGAGTTATGTTTTAAGTGATATGTGAAATGAAAATTGGGCTCAATGGAAATCCTATGTATCTAGGTGGATATATTATAACTAGTATACTAGATAACATGGAAGTGTCTTGGCTCAGCTTCACATAATGGTATTGATGATTATAACACTAACTAAATAATTTATTATGATTACAGACTAATATAATTTAAGATGATTCTATTTTATAGTGTCTTGATCAAAGGAACACTGTTGGTGTGGTTACAATACCATATTTCATTGTGATAATTTTTACGTAGGTTCACACTATTAGCTTGTTCCTATATGAATATTTGGAGACTTAGTGCTTATTTGTGATATTTTATTCACCCTTGGCATATTGTAAACATTTTTTTTAATGGAAGTACTTTTTTTCATACAAAAATTATTTCCATAAAATATATTTATTTTTTATTTTTTTTAAACATGCATGTTAATTTATCATATAATGTTTATATCATGTAACCACTTTTTTGGATGAATTTCTACTGGGTTTTCACTCACACCCTACTTCCACCATTGGGTGTAAGTAGAAATGGTTATTTATGACACAGGTAAATACAATATTTTTAGAGATAGTGGGTTGGGATGCTAAAGGTCCCCCATACAGGTGTTGCGGTGGTGGCTAGAGGATGATTCTCTTATTTTTTTCTGGTATGTTTTGGGATAATATCTCATTATACACTTATTGTAGCCCATTTTGGGTTTGATTAAATCATGTAAACATTTAATATGACAATTGTTACATCATTTTTTATAATGTTTGTTCAATCTTGGTTTATTTTTTATTTTGTGGTTTTTATGATTATAAAATCTTATGAAACCAGTCCCATGATATTTGTTAATACATCAACACTAGTTTTCGGGATGTGGGGATTGAAAACACTCTTAGGGTCATGCCACGTATTGGGTTAGATGTCAGCTCATATTGAACTATAGTTTGGTTAGTGGAAAAAATGGTATAAGATCCATGTTATGCTCTTTTGGGTCAAGTTATTTTTGTATGAGTTTAGATTGACATGAGCTATGATTTTCATGGCTTGAAGATATAGTTATGAGAAGGGACCCTAGCTAGCACCCCTTGTGATAGAAGCTGATTCAAAATGGGATGTTGGAATTTTTTTGACCTCTCCTCTAGGTTTTACATACTGGATGTAGACTATATGTTTACACTGGGTGGAGGTGGAGTTGTTTGTTTTCATGTAAGTGATATGTATATGGTTTTTTTTATATTTATGGAACTTTTATATTTGTTGATTTTTATGAAATTAATTGTCACATACAAGAATTATTTAAAAGTTAAATTTCATTTAATTTTCATTCATGATTTTTTTTGGGGTTTGTCAAGCTTTTATGGTGGAATGGGCGAGTTTTCATGAATTTGGCCAAACCGTGAGCCCAATTCCATATTTAAAAATAAATTTTGTTTCTTTTATAACTTTTTCAATTTTTAATATTTTTCACCCATTCAAGTTCCTAAATGGTCTCCCCTGATATATAAACACCACCATTGTAGTTTGGAGCCTTTATAAAACCATAAACAAGTTGTATATGGGTTTTTATTTAAGGGATTGGGCCTGCCCGAAAGCCCAATTCCAGTTTTAAAAATAAATTTTGTTTAATTAATAACATATCCAATATTAAGGATTTTTCGGTGATTTCAAGCCCCAAACACGCCCCTTGAACCCAAACGAGCGTCCCATATCCTCCCACCCTCTTTGCAACTCATTTTCATTGATGTTTTGGTCGAAACATCTGAAGCACTCACATTTCAGGTAGATTAAAAAAGGTAATTTGTTTCCTTCATAAATCCTTCAATTATCAATCTTGTTTCCCCATTCAAATTCATACATGGTCTCATAATACTTGTTCGAAAATCCCTTGAATGGTTGGATGTTTTCAGATTCAGATTCTGGTGGATTTTGGGTCGTTTTATTCATTATTGTTTTGAGTAAATGTTTCTCTCTTCAATTTTTCATTCTCCTTAGGGTTTCCTCCCACTTTGATGATGTTCTAAAATGTCCAGAAGGTAGGGTTAGATCCAAAGGTATGATTTGGTATCTTTTGGGTAAATTTTTGGTGTTCTAGGTCTTGATTTATATTCCTTGTGGTGCGGCGGTGGTGCGCTTAAGGTTTCACACCAAGTTTTGAGGGTTTCGACTCAAAAGGTAGGTGATTCCATGTGTAACCATTTTATGATTAGTTAGATTGCTTGGTTAATTAATCTAGTATGTTTATAATCTATTTTTTGTGGTGTGAAAACTCTTTTTGATGAATTTGGTTAAACATTTAATTTTTAGTTATATTTTAGCTTGAAATTGGGTACTTTTCATGTGTGACTCTTGGGGTAATGTTTGGGTTTAGTTTATAACATATGAAAGTGATTTATTAGACTTGAAAGGGTCTTAAAATTCTGGTTTGGTAATTCCTTATTATCACGTGGGCGTTGAAAAGAGATTTTTGATTGAGTTTAAGGTGTAAAACTGAGTTGTACTTCTTGAAGGTGATTTATGAAAACCTGTGTTTTTCATGTGTATCTTTGTGGTATTATTTGATGTATTTTTATAACACTTGGGGGTACTTTAATAATTGTTTTAGTGCTGAAAATAATGTTTTGGATTGTCATTGTTATGATTTTGGTTTTGAATGAGGGGTTTGAAATGGGTTTAGTGTGCAAACAATGGTTATACCTCTTGGGTTTGTTTTATAAAAATTTCTAATGTTTTATTTGGTTAAACAAAGTTTGGAAAGGGTGTATATATACTGTTTGGGTGAGTTTGTTCACCTAATGTGGGGTTTTTAATGGTAAAGTGGTGATTTGATATGTCAAACATTTTTATAATGTTTTATAAATTGCCAAAATGTTTTACTAAATTGTGTTTCGTGTGTGAAACACGGGTGTGGGAAGTTTCATTTGAGTTTATTGATAAAATGAATTGTGGAGTTGAGAAGGGTATTATGTGACATGTGTGTGGGCTTTTATGTGAGTTGAATATCTTGTAATGGTTTTATAAAATCTTTTAAAGGATTTTTGGAAGTGTTATAGAATGTGAAAAGTGTTGTAGGCAATTTTGGTGTGAGTTTGATTTCAAAATGCATTTGAATGAAAAGTGGAATTTCTGACTTTTGTGATGTACATGGGCCTTTTTGGTTAATGTGTTATGTGGAAGTGATATTTTCATGTGAAAAATATACATCTTAGATTTTTGAACTTGTTTGAACACAAAGGGAAAACCCGGGTATCTAGGTGGGTGGACGTGTACTAGTATGCAAGTTAATATGTGGGGTTTGGCCTCAGTTTCACTTAGCAATATTGACGCTTACAACTCTAACTAAACTATGATGATGATGATTGGGGACCACTAGGTTATGGGTATGATCCCTACTAGTGGCTCATGCACGAGAACGAATATTATTTATGGTTACTCTCACTGAGATTCGAGGTACCTGGGACCCACATCTAGCTAGTGCCTAGGGGTTATTTCCTATTACTTGTGCTCATTAGATCCTTTGTACTTATCATCAGTATACGGTATTGTTGTCTGGAAAATTCAATAACTTTTTTATTTATTTTACAATTTTTGGTCCTTTAAAATTATCCCACATGAAAACTGTTTTCATTTATTATTGCATCCTTTAGAAAATTGTAACTAGCAGTTCTTATTTACAAAACATGCAATGCTTTTTATCCTGAAATTTTTATCACATGGAATATATTAGAGGTGGTATCCTACTGGGCTTTCTCTCACACCCTACTTACACCATTGGGTGTAAGTAGACTTGCTTATTTTATGTCACAGGGTTGGGTATAGGTTTTATGACATTGGTTCAGGTTTTTAGTTGTCCATTGGGATGCAGTGTCGTGGAGATGGCTTGAGGGCCGTTCCTCTTTCCATGTGGAGGTTCTTGGGCAGTCCTTATTTGGTTTTGTACCTCTGTAATGTTCTTTAAAAATAATTTTAAATTATGTATTTCAGTTCTGAAATTTTGTAAAAGATGGTTTTAGTTAAAAAAATCCAGATTTTTTCTATTGAGTTTGTTTGTTGTTTAATATTTATATGATCAGTTAAATCATTCCCAATTATCAGGATATGATACCCAGGCACTTGTGCCAGCCCTTGGGGATCAGGAATGCACATTGGGCCTTTTCAGGGGCCGGGTTTGGTGCCGGATTGATGGCGACCAGATCTGGTTCTTGACAAAATGGTATCAAAGGAGGTTTACTCTCTTTGGGTCATGTTATTTGGGGAACAGTCGAGAGAGTCTAGGGTTAGGATTATTGGGACTCGGAATTTTTTTTATGAGTAGTATGGCTAATCACCACACCTCATGACAGGATTCAAGTCTCTAGGGGAAGTCGGGACCTTTCAGATTCCTTTGGTTTTCTTGGTTTGATGATGATTAGGGGAAATGAAAAGAGAGTTGGGATAATGGTCTCAGTGAGCTTTCAGGGCCTGGAAAGCCATGTGAAGCTGAGGATATTCCCTAGAACACTCTCTATGACAGTGAAGTTATTGGAATATGGCCTCCAACCATATTTCCTAGTCACCCACTGAAACTAGTTTCCTCTCGCATTGTTTTGTGCTTTAGTTTTGAAATCTAAACACTTTGGTTTTAAGGTGACTTGGTTTTAAGAAGCGTGAAGTTTTTATGAAATTATTTTCAAATAAAGATGGAATGGTTTGGTTTATGAAATGGTGGAACTGAATTTTCCAAATTGTTTTGAAATATAAAATGGTGTGCCTACACCTCTTTGAAAGCAGAAACTATATTGAAGTTGGTTTTGAAATTTTTTTCCAATAGTGTTTTCTAAACAATCATAGTCTGTTTTAATGGGATGATATGTTTTGAAATTGATGTGAATATCTTGAAAGTGAGTTATTTTATAAATGTTTGTGACTTTTAGAAAATTTTTGTATGATGTGAGTTGGGATTTTGATCTTGTGGTCAGCAGTTTTGAGAAAAAAGAATGTGTTGGTTGACCATTTTGGATTTGAAATGTGGAAAGAATTTTTGTTCTAACCTTTTGTATTTTCATGAGCAACCACATGCATGGAGTTATATGGGAAGATGGATGGTTGATGAAATGACTGTATGAGTGTCGAGATGGATACGAGGAGGGTGACCAGTGTGGCACAGAAACATGCATGTGTAAGGCCCATGGGGTACCATTGGTGGATGCGCTAACTGCTGAACCATTTGTTTTTAATGAAATGTTTTTAAAGAGAAACATGAATACTTGATGAATTGTCTGGAATGGTTTATATTATGTGTTTTTTGAAAATTTTGATGTTGTGGGATGTTTTGATTCCAAGAACCCCTCCTGTTTGAACTGTGTTTTGGGTTTGGGTTTGGTCAGTAAGTTGTGTTACAGGGACAGTTAGTGGTCTCTTTTGAAAAATGTTTTGGGGCGCCTTTATGATGGTTCCCTTCATGTGTTTGGAACTGGTTTGTGGTATATTTTGACCAATGAATCATCTTGGTTGGTTCCTTGGATTCAATCATTGTATAAGGTACACCCCATTAAGGGTTAGTGCACAACTGATGTAAAACCCAGATTTTTTCTCCATTTGAAGCCCCTCCAGTTGATCAATATATGGAATATTTTTCTTGAGCATTTTAGATTGAGTCTACACCCTTTCATTTCCTTTTTTTTGTATCCTCTTATAGTGGGAGAGTGATCATGGAAGGTCTCAAGAGACCATAGCTTCTTAAGTTTTCAAATTTTCCTAAGGTGGAAGTGGTCTACGGTTATTAGCATGGATGAGTACCTGGATGGTGCCTAAGAGGTCCTCTCGGTCCATTGTAGTCTCTTCGAAGAAGGAGTACACAATAAACTACCAGTGTGGGAAATCTATTTACAAGAGGATATTATGGCCACTTTCTAGAATTGTGTGTTGTTTTGGGATGTATTATAAGGTCCCTTTCCATTAATTGCTTATATTAGTCACAGTGGTCATGTTTGGTGACTCCTTGTGATGTCATGTGCTCGATTGACCCTAAAGTTGAAATTCATGCAATACTTTGAGAGTCTATATTATATTGGGAGAATGTATCCCTTGTAAAAACTTCAAAATCATCCATTTTTTAGGAAGGTGAGTATAAGTGTTATTTACTTTTGTTGTTTATTACCCGAATAAACAAGGTGTGATTTGTGTTCATCTTCTAAGCCCTTGTTTCATTGAAATATTGGGTTACTGTAATGTGAATTTGGAATGTGTTATGTCTTCGAAGTCTTATCGAGGATTGCAGTGTAGTTTTTGGTAGCACTGAAAGAATAATTCTCGTTAAAGGGGTTTCCAAGGACTAACTGCGAGAGCGAACATGCTTCGATCATTTGAGATCCATCCATAGGTCTCGAAGAGAAGCTGTCTCATAGTTAGGGGAAATCCCTGGGTCATTTAAACCCTTGTACAATTTCATATCCCCGGTGTGAATATAGGAAGTGTTTAAACCTATGGTGTCATCATATTCCTTTTATTGTTCTCGTTCGGTGGAAATAGGTGGAGGGCCCTGTACCCATGTCATCACCTAATGTCATTCCCTCCCTCATTGGTTTCCATTGAGTCATTAGATAATGGTTGAAAATTTGGCTAGATAGTTTGGGCACACATTTTTTGCACGATTAGTAGTGACAGTGTGCTTGGAAGCCACGTGAAAAGAATGATCTGCATAGTTATTGCACGGTTCCCAAACCATGTGGACTGACACTGCGCCCTTCCCAAATCATTAAAAAAAATTGGGTCTTTCTGTGTCGGCACATTCTGGTCAGTTAAGATGGTTGGTTCTTATGGTGGGGAGACCCACAATTATTCTTATCTACGTACCTTCGTAAACTGTGAATGGAATTCTACCCTTTGTACTAGGGAGTTCGTTCAGCCCTCCCCCTATTAGTGTCTTCATTTTATCTTGGAAAATAATATAGGCTGCCGCTTATGGTGGGGTGCCTATTTGTGTCCCCCCATACCAATAGATCATATTTATCTATGGTATTGGATTAGTGGTAGGTAGTCTCATTCGGAACTATCAAGATACCAATATCTTCCTTGATTAAATGTTTGGATTGGATAGCTCCCAATGGTTTAGTTAATGTTAGGTAAGTGTAACCCTGTTTGAAGTTGTTGTTCGTTTGGGTGAGTTTCTTGAGTCTTGTTCGGATAGCGTTCGAGGAGTTTCACTTTGGGATAATGTATGAATGTGATTGATCATTTCAGTAAAGTGGTGTAAGCTTGGGTTGTGAGATTAATCATTCCTTAATTGATCACTGGAGGTGTTTTGGCCCTTGGGGGCAAAGCTTGTCAAAGAATTACATCTTGGTTTATCGTTTGGGCGTGGTTTTGGTATTTGGCCTTGTGGTCGCTTTCCGGGGATATAACGTTTTCATGGTGGGGAGAATTGTCACATACATGACTTATTTTGAAGTTAAATTTCATTTAATTTTCATTTATGCTTTGTTTTTGGGGTTTTTCAAGCTTTTATGGTGGAATGGGTGAGTTTTAAGGAATTGGGCCAAACCGTGAGCCCAATTCCAGATTTAAAAATAAATTTTGTTTCTTTTATAACTTTTTCAATTTTTAATATTTTTCACCCATTCAAGTTCCTCAATGGTCTCGCCTAATATAGAAACACCACCATTGTAGTTTGGAGCGTTTATAAAACCATAAACAAATTGTATATGGGTTTTTATTTAAGGGATTGGGCCTGCCTAAAAGCCCAATTCTAGTTTTAAAAATAAATATTGTTTAATTAATAACTTATACAATATTAAGGCTTTTTTCGGTGATTCCAAGCCCCAAACACGTCCCTTGAACCCATCCGTGCTTCCTATATCCTCCCACCCTCTTTGCAACTCATTTGTATCACAGTTTAGGTCGAAACTTCTGAAGCACTCACATTTCGGGCAGATTAATAAAGGTAATCTGTTTCCTTCATAAATCCTTCAATTCTCACTCTTTTTCCCCATTCAAATTCCTACATGGTCTCATAATCCTTGCTCGAACATCACTTGAATGGTTGGATGTTTTCAGATTCAGATTTTGGTAGATTTTGGGTCGTTTTATTCATGATTGTTTTGAGTAAGTGTTTCTCTCTTCAATTTGTCATTCTCCTTAGGGTTTCCTCCCTCTTTCATTATGTTCTAAAATTTCCAAATGTTATGGTTAGATCCAAAGGTCTGATTTGGTATCTTTTGGGTAAAATTTTGGTGGTCTAGGTCTGGATTTATATTCCTTGTGGTGTGGAGGTGGTGCGCTTAAGGTTTCACACCAAGTTTTGAGGGTTTCAACTCAAAAGGTAGGTGATTCCATGTGTAACCATTTTATGATGAGTTAATTTCTTGGTTTATTAATCTAGTATGTTTATAATCTGTTTTTTGTGGTGTAAAAATTGTTTTTGATGAATTTGGATAAACATTTAATTTTTAGTTGTATTTTAGCTTTAAATTGGGTACTTTTCATGTGTGACTCTTGGGGTAATGTTTGGGTTTATTTTATAACATATGAAAGTGATTTATTAGTCTTGAAAGGGGCAGAAAATTCTGGTTTGGTAATTCCTTATTATCATGTGGTCCTTGAAAAGAGATTTTTTGATTGAATTTAAGGTGTAAAACTGTGTTGTACTTCTTGAAGGTGATTTATGAAAACCTGTGTTTTTCATGTGTATCTTTGTGGTATTATTTGATGTATTTTTATAACACATGGGGTGCTTTAATAATTGTTTTAGGGCTGAAAATTTTGTTTTGGATTGTTATTGTTATGATTTTGGTTTTGAATGGGGGGTTTGAAATGGGTTTAGTGTTCAAACAATGGTTATACCTCTTCGGGTTTGTTTTATAAAAATTTAAAATGTTTTATTTGGTTAAATGAAGTTTGGAAAGGGTGTATATATACTGTTTGGGTGAGTGTGTTCACCTAATTTGGGTTTTTAATGGTAAATAGGTGATTTGAGATGTCAAACATTTTTAGAATGTTTTATAAATTGCCGAAATGTTTTACTAAATTGTGTTTTGTGTGTGAAACATGGGTGTGGGATGTTTCGTGTGAGTTTATTGATAAAATGAATTGTGGAGTTGAGAAGGGTATTTTGTGACATGTGTGTGGGCTGTTATGTGAGTTGAATATCTTGTAATATTTTTATAAAATCATTTAATGGATTTGTGGAAGTGTTAAAGAATGTGAAAAGTGTTGTTGGCAATTTTGTTGTGAGTTTGATTTCAAAATGCATTTGAATGAAAAGTGGAATTTTTGACTTGTGTGATGTACATGGGGCTGTTTGGTTAATGTGTTATGTGGAAGTGATATTTTCATGTGAAAAATATACTTCTTGGATTGTTGAACTTGTTTGAGCACAAAGGGAAAACCTAGGTATCTAGGTGGGTGGACGTGTACTAGTATGCTATTGAATCCGTGAGGTTTGGCATCAGTTTCACTTAGCAGGATTGACGATTACAACTCTAACTAAACTATGATGATGATTATTGGGGACCAATATGTTATGGGTATGATCCCTACTAGTGGCTGGTGCACGGAACTGATATTATTTGTGGTTACCCTCACCGAGATACGAGGTACCTGGGACCCACAGGTAGCTAGTTCCTAGGGGTTATTTCCTATTACTTGTGCTCATTAGATACTTTGTACTTATCATCGGTATACAATATTGTTTGCTGGAAAATTCAATAGCTATTTTATTTATTTTCAAATTTTTGGTCCTTTAAAATTATCCCACTTGAAAACTGTTTTCATATATTATTTCGTCCTTTAGAAAATTATAACAAGCATTTCTTATATACAAAACATTCAATGATTTTTTTCATGAAATGTTTATCACATGGAATCTCTTAGAGGTGTTATCCTACTGGGCTTTCGCTCACACCCTACTTACACCATTGGGTGTATGTAGACTTTCTTATTTTATGTCACAGGTTTGGGTACAGGTTTTATGACATTGGTTCAGGGTTTTAGCTGTCCATTGGGATGCAGTGTCATGGAGATGGCTTGAGGGCGGTTCCTCTTTCCATGTGGAGGTTCTTGGGCTGTCCTTTTTTGGTTTTGTACCTCTGTAATGTTCTTTAAACATTGTTTTAACTTATGTATTTCAGTTCAGAAATTTTGTAAAAGATAGTTTTAGTTAAAAAAATCCATATTTGTTCTATTGAGATTGTTTGTGGTTTAATGTTTATATAATAGGGTAAATCATTCCCAATTATCATGATATGATACCTGGGCACTTGTGCCAGCCCGTGGGGATCGGGAACGCCCTTCGGGCCTTGTCAGGGGCCGGGTTCGGTGCCGGTTTGATGGCGACCAAATCTGGTTCGTGACATTAATAAAATATATTTATTGTTGGATTTTCATATGGGTATTGTTTTTTATTGAAACATTACACCCCTGAAAATTCATGTCAAACTATAGGTAGATTATAGATAGAGTTATCTTTGAACAATTGATCATGGAATTGTGGAATTTTTGGTTTACATTATCCATAAATGAAGGTAGGGATAGGGTTCTAGACCTACTCTAGTTACAGATGTTCAACATGGTCCTAAAAATAACAAATCTCATGAATTTTTTAAGAACAAGACATATTATTTTTGGGGAAGTACCTAAGTTTATGAAGTAGAGGAGTGTCTTGAGAATATAGGGAGGATGATCAATTTCCTCGATACTCTTGAGGCTATCATGGTTGAATATGTCATGTTCATGTTTGAAGGTCCTAGTTGTATTTTGTGGGACATAGTGGTGCAAGATGGAAATCAAGAGTATATGGGTTAGATGGACTTCAAGGTTGTTATAAACAAGCAGTATTATCCTAAGGTCTTAGCCAATGCCAGATTATAGAAGTTTATGGATATTACCCAAGGGAACTGGAAAGTGATGGGGTATACTAACCAGCTTTTTGATTTGGTTCTGTACATACTAGAACTCATTCTTAATGATAAAACGTAGGATGAGGGGTTCAATAAAGGGTTGCATATTGAAATATGATCTTAAGTCTTAAAATTTAAGATAATGACCAATTTTGAGGTGGTTGATCATTCCATGCTAGTGGATGTTAATCATAATAACATTCTTGGTTTCTAGGGATCTGTTTCTAATGTGGGTAGTAATATATCATCGGAAAAGAAGAGAAAATATTATGAGTATGGGAAGAAGGGATGATATAGTTTAGGATTTCCTTCCAACTTTTCCACATCTTTGACTTCAAATGATTGGTATGTTGTGTTACACTAGTGTGGGATGTCATGTCACATAAGATCAAAATGAAAATATCTTCCCAAGACATGTCATTGATGAGGAGTGATGGGTAATGTGTAGTGATTCTTTAGATCCATGAGTTATTATTGGAGTGGACCTGAATGTGTGACTTCTTGGGGGATGCCAGCCTATTCAGAGACACCCAAGATAGCCGGATGTCGGTTTGGTGGTTGGGTAAACATAAATAGATAATCTTCTATGATGATTTAGTTTAGGGAAGATATTTAGGATAGTGGTCGTTCTCAAGATCAGGCTGAGATGAGGCATCTTCATGATGTCGACTAGTAACATACGGGGTCAGAGGCAGGACCTATTATACTGTGAGGTAATATTTTTATTGTATCATCCTTGGACATTTTTTTATACTTGTGATTGTATTTAATTTATCTCTTACCATCTTGTGGATGATTTGGGTTTACCAACTAATCTTATTACACGTGTGATTTAGTTATTAATGTTGTTGTGTAAGGAGAAATACTAGGGTTGCAGGTCTCTATATTGTTTAATCAACGTGTCAGTGGTCAAGCATGATGGGGATTTACTAGTTTTGGAAATTTACCTCTTGGATTTAATACTATGTATTGGTTGGATGGTGAACATCAAGGAATAAATCTATTATTACAGGCAGCGAGTGCATTTTTGGCACCTGATGGGAGTCTCCAAATTTTTCATTTTCAATAGGATCCTTATTTAGGTCATGCGAGACCTCCACTTCTAGAGTTAGAAAAAATCAATTTTTGATTAACACCACTCATGTTAAGGGATGATGGTGGTTATCATGAGGGTTGATTACCTCAAATAGTGGATTAATTCATGATGGTTTTCTAATAATTTTGTTCAGGAATTCCAACAGAGTAAGATGTGGATTTTTCTATTAATTTGGTGTTGGGAACATTAATGGTATCTCTGTACTTATACTATATGGTCCCCCTAGATTTTATTGAATTAATAGTGCGTCTGGATGATTTGGAATCCAATGGATTCATTCTATCAAGAGTTCTCTTTGGGTCGCCCCAGGTTTATTTCCAAAAAAATGGTGATGGATCGGTCTAATTATAAATCAATTACGAAATGTTTTAATATTTGGAGGTCAAGAACAATTATCCCATTCCCCATATTGATTACTTTTTTGACTAGTTAAATGGGGTGAGGTGGATCACCACGATTGATTTGTGTTCTAGTTATCACCAAGTAAGAGTGTTGGTGGTGGATGACCAGAAAACTACATACGGAAGAAGATATTGAATATTTTAGTATTTATTCATGTCTTTTGGGTTGAAAATTTTTCTAGTGGTATTTATGGAAGGTATGATCAGGGTGTTCCACCAGTATCATGACTCATTCATTGTGGTTTTCATGGATATTATCATGGTTTCTTCTATATTTAAAGAGAAGTTGGAGTGTCATTTGATAATTGTCTTGGGTACCCTTTGGGATCATTATATATTTTCTAAATTTTTTAAATACACATTCTGGATTAAATAGGTGAAGTTTATAGTCCATGTAATCTTGGAATGAGGTGTTTTTGTAGACTCCATGAAGACCAGTGTATTGATTTCATGGGAATAGTTGAAGAATGTATTTTTATACATATATTATTGGTCCTCATAGGTTATTACTGGTGGTCCATTATGGATTTTACTCAGCTGGACTTGGCCATGATGGCGATCCGTAAAATGAGGTAATGCCCAAATGGATTTCTAAATGGCAACAATCCTTTGAGGCGTTATGTAGTGGTTCAACACCACTGTTATTTTAACCATTCCATATTATGGAAATGGATATGAGGTTTAAGGTGATGCCTCATTTATGGTTCTTCGGTGTGTGAAGATTCAGAATGATCATGTGGTGGTGTATGGTACCCACTAACTTTGACAAAATTAGAATTATTAACCAACCCCTAAACTGGATCAAGCATTAGTGATGCTTGATCTCAATATGTGGTGATACTATCTTGTTTGTAATAAATATATGGAATATTCAGCTCATAAAATCAAGGCCAATATTTTCTCCAAATCTAATTTGAATTAGAGGTAGTTTTATTGGGTCGATTTCCTTTAGGGTTTTAACATTGATATTGTATATTCTCCTCCAAAATTTAATCTTGTGGTTGATTCTTTAAGTATGAAGGTACCAACAAAGGTGTGGAGTATGTCCAATGATGAGTGTACCATGATAAGGATTTTTTTTCTCAGATGCACATTGAGACAATTAAGCATGGTGGAGGGTCCATAATGGCCCGTGTTCAGTTGGATCCTCCCCATCTCGAGTTGATTCAATTGGATAATCCTAAGGATATGTTGTTCCAGTAGTCCATAATGTTCCTTCAGGGTGGGGATAACCTTTCTAGTTGGTTGTTATCTATCTAGGGAATTTTGGGCAATAAGGTCTTCTTTTTAGTACAATTTTCTTTATAAAAAGTGGTGATAAAAGATAGAAACTTGTCTATATGGGTTGTTCAAACTAGTTCTATTGATATTTATTATGATGTTCATCCACAATTATGGTGGGAAGGTATGAGTCTGAATATAACTGACATTATATCGAGATGTTATGCATGCCATCAGGTCATGGTAGAGCATCAAAGGCCCTCTGATTTTCCCTAGCTGCTACCCATTCTTACATGGAAGTTGGATGAGAGCGACATAGACTTAATTATCTTATATACTCATAAAACATAAGTAAATAATTCTACTTGGGTAGTGATTGAACATTTGACCATATCTGACCATTTCATTCCAATCAGTGATTCCGAAAAGGTGGATGAGTTGGTTGAGATATACTTTTATGAGGTTATGAGGAAGGATGGTGTGTCGTCAGAAATTATTTTTGATACGAACCACCATTTAACAAATCTATTTTCGAAATCCTTCCGAAAGAATATGGGGTTGTAGGTCAAACAAAGCATGACACAACATCCTTATACTGATGATGAGACAGAGCGAGAAAATTAGATTTTAGAGGACATCCTTCTGGAATGTGTCCTAGATTTTAGGGATTCATGGTATATTTGTTTTGGGTTTTCCTGATTTTTCATATAAAAAATCATACCAATTATTGATTTGAATGGATCCTTTTGATGCTCTTTATAGTCTGTCGTGTCAGTCTCAATTTTTTTGGGTTGATGTGGGTGAGGCCACATTGTTGGGGTCGTTCTTATTGCAACACACATATCATAAGTTCAAGCAGTTTAGGAAGATATTGATGACATCTTAGAGTCACAAAAAATCTCATGCCAATCAGAAATTTCTAGCTCTTGTGTACTATATGGGTGACTAGGTATTCCTGAAATTGTATCCTTGTTTAGGTCATAATTTTTTTGGGAAGGAAATGTATGCTAATGTCGAGGTATGTGGTGACAATTAAGATCATTAATTTGGTTCATAAGTAAGAATAGATGATATATCTTTCTTCATATTTGACATCCATACATGACATATTTCATGTATCCCAGTAGTATAAATATATCCCAGATCCATTTCATGAATTGAATTGGGAATAGTTGGAGTAATAATTGAACTTTTCAATGTTTGAGCAGCCAATTCAAACAACAGATTCTTAAGGGAATGTGCATCATGGGAAGTCCAATCTACTGGTCTATATTATGTGAAACAATAATGACGAGCATGATACTTGGGAGATGAATTTGTGAGTTCAACAAGAGTATCTCTTTTTATTCACTTGTCAATCTCGTGATGACGTTACCAAGGAAGAATGCTATCATAGTGGGGAGAATTCTCACATCTGGGTTTTCATTTTGAGCTATTTTTCTATTTATTTTTGGTTAAAAAAATTCACCTTGGCATTAACCATTTTTGAGAAAAATAAGAATTTTTGGATAAACATTATATTTCTTAAGGTTAGAACACGATTCCGAAAAATGTACTCCCTTTCCTGAAAAAACGTGATACCAAGTTGTGTTTTAGGATGGTAGCTAACCATACAGTTAGAGAGTAGTGTTTAAACTATACAGACTAACCACGTGGAACGTCCTTGAAATGTAAAGGGTGAATGGTTTCAACATGTTTTGTGAAACTGTGAGGGAAAACCATTCAGAATGTACAAGTCATTATAAATTGGATTTTTTTAACTTTTATCCCTTCAATGTTTTAGCATATTCCCCCCAAACCCCCATTACTCGTGTTCCTCTACCATAGGTTCTTATCCCCATCCCCTTTCATCCCTTGTAGTTCTATTTTTTCAGAATATATTTTTTGGTTTCTCCTTGATTCTGAAAGTAATTCCTCTTCTATCAAGGTTTCATTCTTGTTTTTCTAGGGTTTTCTTCTTCATTTACAGGGTATTCATATCTCCCACGAGTTGTTTAGCATCTTTAGGATTTGATATCATTCTTCAAGGATTATCATAATTTTTATGATTTAATATTTACTTTATAGTGTTCTATTGATGTGAGGTTGTGGTCTAGCACTGCTTTTTAGAAGATTTATACACTTTTGGTTGGTGGTTCCATTTTGAAAGATTGTTTGATGATTTTGATAGTCTTCATCGATTGTTTAAATTTATTATATTATTTTTTATGTGCTTGAGGACTGTTTTTAATGGTTTTGAAATGTGTATGGATTAAAGGTGGGTTTTCTAAAGTAAATAGGTTTTATTTAAAATGTTTATCCTTGTTTTGGATCTTGAATGTGCTTTATATAATTATGAAAATAGTACAATAATATTTGTAAATTATGAAAAACTTGTTTTGATATTTTTTTTGTGTGTTTGTATTTGAAAGTGGTTTTTGTCATTAATGTACTGATTGATGAGTCATTTTTATGTTTTTTGGAATATGTATGTGAAGTGATGTTGTATGTGATATGTGATTTGTTAAATAAAAATTATGAATATACGGAATCCTAGGTATATAGGTGTGAAGACATAGACTACTATGCTAGATGACTCAGATGTGGCTTGGCATAGATTCTTATAGTGGTATTGGCAATTACTATGCCAACTAAATACTAGACAATGAAATGATACCATTATAATATTGGATATTACTTTTTTCTATTGGCTCATTCATTTGATTTTTTTTTGTTATAGTTATTATAGCATGTTTCATTGATATATGATGAACACAGTATCCCAATCACATCTATTTCTAATAGGGATATCCCATGACACTGTTGTCTTTTATGATATTTTACTATTCATCGACATATGATATAAATTTTCTATTATTAAAAAAGAGAAAGTATGCGTTCCCTAAAAATATGGTTTCCATAAAAATTCTTCCAGTTTTCATTTTATAAAACATTAATGTTAATTTATATTATAATTGTTATTGTGTGTAATATCTTTTTCGGGTGACATCATATCTGTATTTCTATCACACAATACATAGACCATTTGTTATAAGTAGACATGGTTATTATTGACAAAGGTAAAGGGACGTTGTTTGGAGATGGTGTTTTGGTATCTTTGGGGTCCCCCCATGAAGTATTTGTCACGATGGATCGATGATTCGAATCCTCCTTTTCCAGGTTTATTTTTCAGGAAATTTTTTCATTCAGTTTTTTTGTAGAAGACTTGGGGTCTGTTTAAATATTGTGAACATTGAATCTAAAATATTTTATGTCATGTTTGGTTATGATTGTAAAGTTTTTTAATTTATTATTATGGGGTTTTATGACTATAAGATAGGTTTAAATCATCCCAGTCTATTTTTTTGATATATGGGGACAAGTTTTGAGAAAGTGGGGATTGGGGATGCTCTTCGAGTCATTTAATGGACCAAATATGGTGTCATATCAGATGGAAATCTAGATTGGATCATGACAAAAAAAAATTTATTTATCCAAAAATAATATTTTCAAAATAAATAATATATTGAAATGTTATTATGATTATGAAACCAAAATTATCCACCACCATTTCCATTAAATGAAATCAGAATGTATCGCTGCTATGTGTAATAGATTACCAACTCCATGTAGAGATACAACTAATTTTTTGTCACCATATTTTATTAATGTGTTTTTGAAGGTTTGATTGTTTAAATATTGTATTTAAGAAATAATTATTCTTTTCTAATTATGATATAAAATAAACTATCTTACTTTCTAATATTTTGAAAAATCATAATGCCACCCATGCGTACATATAGAGTACGACCTCCATGAAATGATGCGACCTATTACTCATTTATATTTTATATAGATGGTAATAATGATAGATTTAGTGAATATATATGATATATATGTTTTAAAATAATTATATTAAGATGAATAATTATTTAACATTATTTTCTTTCATCTTTTAAAAATAAAAAACAATGTTCCTAGAGGTATATATCATACGATCTCCATGAAGAGTGTAATTTATTCACGTGTCTATATATTTTATGGATTAAAATAATATTATTACAATGAATATTTGTTATTTTTAAATAATTTTTAATATTATTGAGATTGTGGAATGAGGATCAATGTAGAAGTAAAAAAAACTACCCAACCAAAACATACATGATAAATTAAAAAAATGTTACACAAAATAGTAATGTTTATAATGAATTTTCTATCAAAGACATATAAAACATAATAAGTAATTAATAAATGATATGAAAAAAATTATTATGTATTTTCAATAAATTTATAAAAATTATTTGTTAATTATAAAATAGTTTCAGACACATAATAAAGAATCCAATCCTAAGGTAGGGGTTTATTTTTCAATGTCATCATTAATCAGTATTTCTTATGTTCAAGTTTATCATGGAATAATTATTTTGTCTTTATATCTTAAAACCATTATTAATTCTTATAATCAATTTATTTCTATAAATCACAAATTTACCATTCAGTTTACTCTCATTAAGTACTTAAGATAATCATTTTTTTGTTGAAAACTAAACTTCTTTCTCTATTCAATCAGGAATATTTTGTTTATATCTCCAAATTTTCCATAAATTGTATGAACTATAATTTATAATTACATAATTATTTATTAAATACATTTTTTTCACAGTTTTATTTTTTATAATTTTATTTTAAATGGAATATTCTTATCTTTTTCTGAACATCACACTTTTAACCATTTTATATAATCATTAAAGGAATTTTTTTTATTATAATACATATATTTAATTTTCCACTAGTATGACTTCTATTCTAATTGAATATTTCCTTACAATGATACAAGGTTTTTTTATAATATACAATTTTCTTATTTTTTTTTAAAAAAAGATGATTCTAAATAATTTTTTCAAAATGAAAATTTTATTTTCCATGAGATATTTTCAAGTGATATTTTGATGGTATTTTTATCCCTTTCAACACCAATAATTACATCTTATATTTATTTCGTGGTTATACTATTTTGATAAAATAAAACCAATTTCTTTGGAATTTTTTTTATAGTTTTCTCAGGGAATTATTGATAATACATATTCTATTTCATACAATGTTTGATTTTTTTTCATAAAGAATGTTGATTAAGATATGTAGTTCATTAATATGATGAATGTAATAAACATATTATGTTAAGTATGGGGAGCTATATTATAAAACCCCTTGCTTCATAAGTAGTTATTACTAGATAAAATAGCCAATGTATTTTGACAAAACCATTCACATTTATATTGTTGTATTACAATGTGTCCTTCATAGTATTTTTATATGCTTTGGAATAAGGCCTTGAAGCAATGTTTTAGATGACCATCATTTTTTACTTCATCATAGTTAAATTAATTATTGATATCTGTTAGTGTAATTGATGATATCTTATATCCATGTATAAGTTTGAAACTCATGTGGGTGTTTATATTAGAATATTGGATCATCATTAATTTATTCCCTATTTTTCATTCCATATTTAGATTACATAATATGCATTCCATTAATGAGAATCTGAGCTCACCCATTTCTTATATTTTTTTTCCCGGTATTATAAGAAAAATTTCATGATTGATATGTATGGATATTCTAGTGCATATAATGATGATCTCAAGGAAAATACATTATTGTATTATATGTTCTAAAATTTAATGTGGGATTCATATAAGTATACAGTTTTCTATGAAAAATAATGTATTTGGTCTTTCATGATGAAATTAATGGTATATTGTACCAATGTAATAATATAACCACTATATATGGGTACTGGTGTCTTGTTATTTATAGATGGTATTAGATAAATTTCAGTATAACACTTTTAAACTATAATGAGGAAGACATATATAAAATAACATAGACCTATGATATACATTGAGAATACTTCCAATGAAACCATGATTATGATTCTAAGAGTATATATAAAAAAACCTATTTATGTAAAGTTTTTCACCATATATATAATTATACATTGTTATTAATAATTTTCTGATCTAATGTTATATGTTTCATTGTTTTAAAAATACAACCTAGTAGAAGGAATGAAAATTATATCAAAGAACATAATTTGGGTATCAATTTTCCTCCTAGGAAATATAATAATGCTGGAGTTGGAGTGGGATATAGAACTAGAAAAATTATAACAATATTATGGAAGATGAATAAAAATTCCACCAATTAACTTTCCTATATGTAGTATCATATTAATCAACAACAATTTAAAAAAAGTTTATAACACTTCATTCAACAGTATTTTCAATCATTCATTTGGGCTGAAAATTTTTTTTATCTAAAATATTGATAGGTTCCATTAAGAATATATTTATTCCATTAGTATTATATGAATGTTGGAATTTTATCACGGTATTTTATGATCTAGGTTTGGGCGTGGTTCAATGATGTTCATTAATTTAAAACACTATGTATGAGAAGGAAATAATGATCATAGAACAGATGAATTTAAAAGAACTTACAATGGAAAAATAATTTCCCTATAAACAATAAGTGGATATGGAGTGAATATTATTGGGTATAATAAGAAATAATTATGAAAATTTTTCTACATATAAATATATATTTATAAGGATAGAAATCTATATATCGGACTATATACCTAATCCAAAGTGTAATATTTGTTGTTTCATTGACTAGTTAAAACCAATCCATTAAATGGAACTAGTCTCGCAGAAATTATAATCATACGAGGATATATTATCACATTCAATAAATATAGAGAATAAATTATCCATGTTATATGGTTTTTATGGAATGAATGAGTAAAGGATGATAGATGAGAAAAAAATATGAAGTGTAATAAATGAACGAATAATTTTTCAATATATAGTAATTGTGGGAGGAAACACCTTAGATTAAACCTTAAATGAAAATTAATTTTCTTCAAGTGTGGAGAAAAAGGACATCATTCTAAAAAATTCATGAGAAAGGGATAATCCATAAATTTACAGTGTCTTAACTATATGATGATGGTTAACTATTCCAACCAATTCCTAAAAAATAGATGGATGTTAACACAAAAGAACCCAAGAGAAGATGGTAATGGTTATGTAATTAATACACTCGACATAGGGTTCCTAGAAATGTGATGAAATGTACAGTTCCTATACACTCTAGAGTTGAAAATGATTATTTTTATTCTCATTCTTCCCATTATTTTATATCTAAACAATTTCATAGTGTATGATATCACTACCTTGATGGGTAAATATTATGTTTCCAGTGATGACTCTTAATGGTAGGATTATCACATATCTAATCTATAAATCCTATAATTTGAAATTTGTTGGGATTTTTATTCATGTGAATCATTTTATTCTTCCTATAGTTCAATTCAATGTTATTTTGGGTGTTTATAGTTTCTCCTAGTAGAGAGACTATATAATTTTTTGTGGAAGGGATTTTAATTGATATTCTAAATCAACATTAAATCTCTTATTGCTACATGGATGAACCTAAAATCTAAATGTAAATTACTGCTATTATATGGGGTTTTAAAACTATTCAGGAGGGATATTTGTATAATATGTGTTTGGAGAAATAGGACATTAGAAAATTTGACTATTATATAGGGATATGATGATGTGTTTACCAAGGATATTATTATTCTTCCTCTGATTCATAAAGGTGAGTATTTAATGGAACTCATACCTGGTTTTTCACCTATTTCAAAGAAACCATATAGAATATCTCCAATCGAGTTTCAAGAATTGAAGATGAAACTTCATTGTAATTTAGAAAACTGATTCTTTTAGACAATTTTTTCAGAATAGGGTAATCCTATTGTTTTTGTTAGGAAACTACATAGATCAATGAATATTCTCATTGATTATATGGAAAATTACCATGTAATTATTAAGATCAAGTATAATATACACCATATTGGTGATATTTTTTATCACATTTCAGGATATCTTAATTTTTCCGAGATTAATCGTTGACATGGATATCATAAACTATGGATTAGGTATGATTATATTCCAATAAAAACCATCCATATGATGTATGTTTAATTTAAATTTATATTAATTTATTTTTGAGTTACAAATACTCCTGTTCCATTCCTTCATGGAATGAATAGAGTCTTTATAGTTCCCCTATATCAATTATTAGTAGACTTTATAGATGATATTTTTATATTTTGAATGTGAAAATAATAACATGAATAATATTTAGGAATTTGGTTGAATAATCAAAAGGAAAAAATTATTTATGCTAAATTTACAAAGATTGAATTTTAAATTTTGAAATATTCATTTTTAGGATATATAAACCTATGTGATGGTATACTAGGGGATCCTTAATAGATGTATATTATTGAGAAATAAACAAAACCAACCAAATAATTGAAATCGGAAGATTACTTTGGATGCAGGGATACTGCCAAAAATTTATGAGTGATTTATCATAAGTATATAATCCACTCAAATTGTTTAATATGAATCGTTTTTTTCATTATGGTTATATAAATGTGATGAGTTTTCTAAATAACTGAAGAGAAGGATGGCTGGCATGCTTATACATACACTAAACTATATTGGAAAAAGGATTTTGATTTATAGTGAACCATAATATAAGGGATTGGGATGTTTTCTCATGAAAAATTATATGGTGATCTCTTAACCCTAAAAAAATAATGTCTTTTAGAAAATTTAGTTGATTCATGATTTTTAGTGGGCAGTAGTAATTTTTTCAATGAAAATATTGTGGAATTACATGTATGGTGAATGGTGGGGCACATATACTATTCATAAAATACGAAAGTACATATTTCCTCATAAAAATATTAATATTTTATAGATAATATGGTAAGATTTAATAAAATATTATTATTACAACATATATTACCACCCATGGAAGGTGAAAAAATGGTTTTGATGCTCTGAGTTGAAATGACCATTCTTGTTTTTCCATATTTAGAATTTAAAGAGATTAAATATTTATAAATTTTTATTATATTGACATCAAAATAATGTGGTATGGGAAATATATTATCTTTATCTAATATATGACAAACGATCCATCTAAGATAATATTAAGAAGGAACACAAGGAAAATATGGAATTATATAAGAATGTGAGAAATGTCCCCAAGTTTAACAATTATAATGATTTAATGATACGGTTCATAAAATGAGTATGTGTCCCATAAATAATATACATGATGAAAGAGATATTGGATAAGGACCATATTGAAACATTTTCTGATCACCATAGATTCATGCAAATATATTGTAATATAAAAGACTATTTTTAGTGGGGAAACATAAAGAGTTTTATTAAAGAGCTTGTATCTCAGTTACTATTGTATCATTATGTTAAGTTAAAGAGAGTGAACTATAATGATTTATTTAAATTGTTACCTATACTATAATATATATTATAAATATTACAATAAATTTCATAAATGGGAACCCAAAAGTTTTAAAATTCCACAATGCTATTTGGGTTGTGGTCAATCAGCTTAAAAATCCAGCACAATTTAATACTATCAAAAGAGATATCCCGATTAATCAAAATTTCATAATATTATATAAATATGGGTTAATTTTTCATGGGTAACCATTGAATATTAAATATGACTGGGATTCAAGGTTCACCTCAATGTTTTGGAAATGTATAAAGTGAGGTTTAGATACATAGTTGACGTTCAATATTGAATAACATCCTCTGATAGATAGTTAGTATGATAGAAAAATTAAAAAACTAGTTCACATGTTTAAATATTTTTGGTTGGAGTCAATTTTTAGTTTAAATCTACACCTTTAATTTTTTGTGATTTATTTCAATAATAGATTTTACAAAATGAGTCAGATGACTCTTTATAAAGCCCTGTATAGAATGTATTGTTGAATTCTTACCTCAGGGGAAGAACATGAATAAAGAAAGCTATTGGGACCTTATATTGATGAGGAAATGAAAAAATATATCCATTCAATATAACATCAATGATGCATAGATTCAAAAAAAAATTATGTTGATTACTATTACGGTGATAAATAATTTAATGTTGTTTAGATGGGTTTTCATTGAATATATATATAAGGGAGAAGGATATGGTTTTTGAATGAATTAGAAATATGATCAATGAGTCTATTGGGAAATTAGAAATCATTGTTCATATAGTGCTAAAAGGTTATATATTGGTGATTGTAACATACCACTCTGAAGTCCACAATGTGTTCCATGTATCTCTCATATGGAAATAAATACCTGAATCATCACATGTACTACAATCATAGTTCATACAACTAGAAAAAGATCATTCTAATGTGGATCTGTGAATAGAAATCACAGATCAATGATAAAATGTTTTTTGGATCATGATGACTCACATTGTTCAAGTTATATATAGTAATCATTAATTTAAGGAAACTACATGGGATCCTAAATATGTGATGAAAGTAAAATTGATGTTTTATAAAGAATAAAATATGGATGTGACATATGTTTATATTAATAAAATAAATAATTCACTATTGTATGATTATTTTAGTAAAATATATATGTTATATATTCAATCAAATGTGTTTAAATTTATCAAATCATTTTTCACATGAAGTATGAATAAATATAGTTTTATTTTTAAGAACAGTATTTTTATAAAAGATGATTTTTTAATTTACTGAAATTTTTTAAAATAAATTTCATTTAGTTATAGTTATTGAATATTATAAAATTTATTCTATACTTGGAATCACGATGTTTAAATTTTTTATATAGGTCCCTTTTATTTTTTGCCATTATGAATAGTTACGGTGGAATGATTTATCACCTTAGTAATGTGAAAATCAGGTTAATCTAGGATATTACTACATTTTATGGTCACAAATTTTAATCTAAATACATATTTTATTAATTTAACTTGACACCATAAAACCATAGGCTCTAGTTTTTATTTTTATGGGAGTCTTTTAAATGAAAATGATTTATACAATAATTAATGAAAAAAATACAAAAATATCTCTCTTGCTTTTATATTTTTATTTTTTAGTAGCATTATAAAAAGTGAATTTAATAATAAATAAATATATCTATTTTTATGATAATGAAATTATTTTTATTATGTATATTTATTAATTATTTCTAATAATATTAAATAATTATATAATTATCTAAAACTCTTTTACAATGACAATGTAAATTTTCATAAATTAATAGAAAAGTAAAATAATTAATTTTAAGAATATAGAATGTTAAATAATATTAAATATTTATAGTGTTCTAGTAATTTTATTTATTATTATGACCTATTAGTGTTGAGTTAAGATATTTTATTAAAATAACATCTTCAAATTTATGTCTTTTAGTTCAAATTAAATGAATAATATAAAAATTGATGTTAATGATATTATATGAATTTCTCGTATTATTATATATTTACAAATAATTAAAATCTTAGAAGAAGTAAAATGGTATATTATATGGTCTATTATTTATACCCTTGTAAAATTATAAACAACTTTTCACACCATATGTAAAATTTTATCACAATGTGACTGATAAAAATGTTGCCGTGATTTATTTTTAAATAGATTAAGTAAGGGGTAACAAAAATATAAGGATTAAAATAACAATTAAAAACTATTGGTTTATGCTATTTTGAATCATAGGTAATATTCTAATCAAATATATTTCCATTTTGAATAATTTCTCTTAAGAATTACATAGATATATATTACTCTTTATAATAATTTCAAATGTGTCCTTTCTCTCCATTCTAAAAGGACACCCATTCTTTCACTTGTTTACATGTCAGTGAGAAAAAATATCTACGTAAAATAATGACGATTAATATTCTCAATATACTTATCCATGTTCTGGTTGTACTCATATCTATAAAATACCAACCAATGGATCTTTAATAAAGGATCGAAAAAGGTCTTCTGAAGAAATGGTAATTGTCTTACACGACCTATTTTATCTAAAATTTTATTTTTTCTTATATATATCTGTAATATATATCATATTATTATAATACAGGCGTCCTATGTAAGGTGAAATGTTATTAGGATTATTATACAAAAATTATCCACCCTCTTTTCTAGATAATGAATCTGAAATTATCGCATGTGTATGTATGACTTACCATATCCACGCATCGATACAAATCATTGTTCATCTCCATGTTTTATATACCGGTAATAAAATAGGTTTAATATATATATATATATATATTATGAAATAATTATTTTTATATCAGTATAATATCTTATATATCATATTAACATTCAATTTTTTTGGAAAATTACAACATTGAAAATGAAAATGTTTTCCATACCACCTCAATGAAATGGTGTGATCTGATTTTCATTTATGTTTTATTTGGATGTTAATAATAAGAGATATAATGAATATATATGACTTGTATTTTATAATAATGGTTCTATAAAAATTAATTATTATTAATCATTCTTTTGTTACATCCAACAATATGTTTATACAACGTCTATGCGTACGTATGAAAAACCGTCTCCATGAACGATATAATTAATTTTTTCTATCTCTATATTGTATGGATTAATATAAATTCATTTATAATTAATATATATAATAATTATTAAATTTATATAATTATATGAATTATGTAACCATGAAAAAATTAAAATGAATAAAATTACCAACCTGAAACATACATGAAATACGAAGTAGATATTACCATTAATAATATTTCAATCAAATATTTATTAGTAAAAATGATAATATATAATAATTATGTCATATAAGTTATTATATATATTATTATGTTTCTAAAAAAATATTCAATATTTCTATATTTATTATATATTAGGATTCGACACATAAGAAGAATGCCTAAACTGAGTAAAGGGTTTATTTCACAATCAATTCATTATTCTAGATTGTTTATGTTTTAGAATTCATTGGGGGAATTATTTGTTATTTATGTCGTATAACCAATATATCCTCATCCATCAATTTTTTATGGAAATTTATATTTTTTCCATTAATTTTTTCTTCTATAAGGACCCAGTATACGAAACTAATGTCTCTGAAGGAAACAATATTTGTTTTACTACTCGGTTGGGAATCATTCCCATCATTTCCATATTTTCCATAAAATTTATAACAAAATGTTTTAATTGTCCAATTATATTTTAAATTAATTTTAAAAAATTGTTATATTTTATAAAATAGTTTTAGATAAATATTCTTGTTGTTTTCCAAATGATGTGATTTTTTACCTTTTTTCCAAAGTGGAAAATGAATTTTTTGGACATATATGAAATTTACAAAATTACAAAAAACATGGACACTATATTCCTTTAGAATTCCATTTAAATTTTTAAATATTATTTTTATTGAAATTCATTTCAATAATATTGTAAAAAATTATTGATTTTATATTTCTTTCTTCAAACTACATACAATTATTTTCTTCAAAAAATTTACAATGATTTTCTAAATGTATTTTCAATTTTGTCAACATCATTTATAGAATATTATACTCTATTTAGATTATTCTATTATTATAGTATACAAAATTTATAAATTTTGGATTATAATAATTTTAATACGGGAAAGTACTGATATTTCTAATGATAGTTCTTTCAATATAAGAATTTAATTATTTGAGGCATGCAGATAAAGTTATGTTGTTTATCCATATGATGAATTAATTTTGACTTATTAAGTGATGGGTGGGTCTTGAAATTATATATCCCCTTGGATAATCAATATGTGCTATGAGACAAACTTTATTGGATATTTGGCCATGTCCTCACCCATTTACATATATTTCATGGCATGATATATTGATTGTATTTGTTTATTTCATGGAATAAGGCCTTGATGGTATGTTTTAGTTGTTCAAAATTATGAATTACATCAATAAAAAAACAATTATTATTGTACATCAGTTTATGATATTAGTATTTATGTCCTTGTATAATTAAAAACTATTGTAAATATTTATATGAAATTATGTGATAATTATTTTTTACTGCACTAATAGTCATGTGTTACGTATCTTTTGTTGTAGCTATTACCTTATAGAAAATATGATATCACTATTTTCTTATTTTTTTTCACTTTTATTTAATAAAATATTTTTTATATAGATGAATATTCATGAATGAATAAAATGATCCCAATAAAAACACTGTATTTTATTTTATGTTTTAAAATATTGAATGAGATTTAATAATGTACCTAGTTTACCATGAATACATAACTATTCAGTGTTTGGGATAAATTTTATTGTATCAAGTACTGATAAAATAATTTTTCCCCAGGGTCTAGGATACTAAGGTCATTGTATTTACAATAGTGGGTCTCCTATCAATGGTACCCCTTATAATAACATCATTCTAGATATTTACATTAAAATTATCCATTCTTGGATTATGATATAACTTCAATGTGAGACTAATACCAATAGTACATGTTTTATTCTTTGACTCTTTTCATTAAATCCTTCTTTATTATTCATCCTACATAGAAATTCACTTCCATAAGACTTTATGTCTTATCTTTAGGTTGTATTTCATAGCCTGTTTATACATAGTCCATTCATTTACTTATTTATATCCATTACAGTCACCTGAAAATTAGTTTCCAGTGTTGAATCATTTACCAATCATGAATTATTCTTTTTTTAGTGGTGAAATATTACTTCTTATGATATTACATATTTTCATTTTTTCTTTCCCTGAAAATAAAATATATAATTCATAATTAGTTATTTATGTTCCTTCTATTTCACCCGATTATCTTTCAGAAAACATGTTAATTCTAATTATTCTATAAAATTTATTCATAATATTTCAAGGTGAATAACCCCAAGGAATTTAGGTGGGGGTTTTTGGTTAATAAGTCCATTACATATTTTACTATAATTATGCTCCTTATTCCCATGGTTATCACATATAAAACTAAATGTTTAATGTCATAAAATGTATAATAATGACTCTCTTGAGATTTTAATTCATATCTTTTACCTCAAAACCTACATCTATACTATGTCAAATTGTTCTACAAGAAAAAAATTTAATTATACAGGTATTTGTGTGTTTCTTCCACCTGATTTAGAATTAGTTTTATATTTGTAATATAATTACTTATTTGAAAGTATACATGGAATATTTTTGGGCTACCATGAGAGTGATCTATTTTGTCATATTTAAAATTTTAGACCTAAATTTTGATTCAGGATCTTATTATGTTTCTCCATTAATGGATATAATATCTTCCCTATCGTTTTGATAAATTACTTTGAATATTTTATCCTCTCTCTTAATAATATTTTCAATGGGATAATTCATTATTTTACATCATTGTCTATGTCCAATTAAATATTTATTTATATTTTAAACTCTATACGAAGATATCATTATTCCCTTAATTTTTATACAATTGAAATAGACACATCAAATATAATGTATTTCTTCCTAATAAATTTATTTTTTGAAACCGAATATTATTTGAATTTATAGTCTACTTAATCGATGATTTCACCATATTTATTCACCATGTCTTTTATGGACTGGATCACGTCATGGTTTCTACATAGATATTCATTCTATTATTGACTTAAATTCATTCCAAATACTACCATAATCTAACAATACACTCAATTATCCATATAGGAATATGAAATTTTCACCATTTATTAGAGATTCCAACTTATCGATAGTCTTTTTATTATGTCTCTTTTTATTCGTTCCATTTGAAATAATGAGTATTTATTTAAACTTTTAGGATGATATTTAAATATTTATAGGTTTACATGATATTACATAAATTTTTTCATAGGTTTTCCATTTGTCTAAAGTTGTACCACATTTAGAGTCTTTCCTATATTCCACAATGAAAAATTATATATCCATGATATTATTTATCCTTTAATCATCGAATCAATCATTTTTTCTTGTTAATATAGCTTCCTGGAAAATAGATGCCATGATTTATTCTATATAAGATAATAACAAACACAACATATTCCCCATATATTCATAATTTTTTGTTCCATTAAATAAAGTGGTATAACAATTTAAACCATTAATGTAATAAATTTGAAAACAAATATCCTGATATTGAACATAAATCTTGAGCCTTGTGGCCTTGATACCACTTATTAGTACCAAATAAATGTAACAACCAAATGAGAAGGGGTGAATCAAGTTTTACACTAAATTAAAACATTTAAACATGTAATTATCTTTTCTATAAGTGTATTGTTACCCTATTGAATGAAATACATTTGATCACTTAGTCTCTCAATAATATCCTTATCAATTAATTAAACATGGAAATGTATTTTATGACCAAGAAAAAGGTTTTTAAATCATTTATCAAAAACATATATTTCTATGGAAAACTCACTGATGATGAGTTGATGGGCCAAAATAAACTTCGATTATTTTTTATTTCGATATTCTTTTTTGATATGGTTACTCCAAACTAATATCTACTTCATATGTATTATTTGTGAATGATAAAGTTTCATCATGATATTATTATGTGATGGAAGTATTTAGTTTATAGATTTTAGGGTCTCTCCGTGTTCACCATGTTATTTTTCTTACATCATTACTCTATGATCGATTCTTCACTAAAAACTCCATGAATATTAGACTATTACATTATATAAAGAGGGGAAATCAGCTCCTCAAGGTGAGGGAAAAATATTAAACATCCAATTTAAATTATTTATTAGGGTGTCCTTATAATTTTATTATGAATTAATTATCTTATATATGATCACATATACAAAAAATCCCCAAATGAACGTAATTCCATAATGTAATTATCACTTTTATTCCTCTTCATAAAATTTATAATAATCCAAATGTAGTAATGAAATTTTATCACTTTATTCTAATTTTAATGTAAATAGAGAAACAATAGAATTTAATTATTCTTTTAGGATATATTTTCCTTTCACTCTCCTGCCTAAATTTTTTCACATTCTATATTTTTATTCTAGTCTTGAAATTAAAAATTAATAAAGAATTATTTATTTTTTATAGCTTTTGTAACCAGTTTTGATAAATATTTATGATTACCTAACTATGTATTTGATTGTTGGGATTGATTCACCCATCCTTTAACTATCAATGAATATAGAATGTGTCCCACATCACTAAATGTGGTCAAATACCAATAATTGGGTCACGTAAACTTCCTATATTTCATGAAAAATTGTACATTTTTTTAAATTTAAACCAAATATTTATAATATTATTGAAACGAAAAAAATATTTTTATATGATGCCGAAATAAATAATGTTATCCACATTGAAATATATTTATATTCATTCTTAACCAAATTAATTAAAACCTTTATCAATCTATACATACATTCTCATTCATCATTCAATACACTATTACACCAAAATAAATAATGTTATCCACATGGAATATTCTAATTTCCAAGTATGTCATTATTATGGACCCTCAACATGTGTGGTGACCATATATGGTAACCGAATATATATTCATCCAAGAATATAGTATATACATGTATTCAATGGTAGTTATCTTTAATATATTTTTTCAACAAGTCAAATGGTATTTTTCCACAAAAATTATACATAACTACCTTGTGGAAAAAATTCAAAAAAAATGTTTATAAAAATATAATAATGTGGTAATTGAGATGAGATAATAAATAATTTAAGTCATTGATTTTGATATTATAAAAGGTTATTACACCGAACTATTGAGGAAAATGTTATTATACATAAAACATTCTTGATAAAATAAAGGCATAGAATATAATCTTAAATAACAAAAAAAGTGAATGTAAGAGATAGAAGAGTAACGAATTATCTAGATAATGTATAATTTTTCTCATTCATTTTCATCTTTATATGTTATTATTTCCCGTATTTTTATCATGTTTTCTTATTTAACTGAGATGCATGGTTAAATTTCTTTTATTGAATTGTTGAATTAGATTTATATACTTACACTAGACTTTTTTAATAAATCCTGATTATTTTTTTACATATTTTTACCCTCTTACTGAAATATTTTATATCTTATGATTATCGATGAACTTATGGGTGAAGATAGAATAAAAATTACCATGAGACATTTATTCATTAAAAATTAATAGATTAAATGATTTATTTTATGATCCAGTATGTGAAAAAAGTTTCATTCATCCAGCTATATCAATAGTATCTATTCTATCATGATGTATTTCACTGACTAGTACATGTAATTATGATTAATGAGTAGTTTTTATTATCTATGAAAAGTGCAAGTCAAAAAACTAAGAGGTGAGAATAAAAATAATTTAATTTCAAGAAAATAATATTCTTTATATTCATTAATTATTGAAAAGTTATTAATTGGTGTTGTTATTAGAACATAGATTGATTAGATGGGAAATGATGAGGCAATGATAATTATATTTCATCATTAATTTTTCATTGTGATAATGAGTTTTCTTAGAGAACTATTATTTTTTTCTTAATCTATGTTAAATAATATCCCCAAATATATTTTTGGATCAATACCCTCTATTATTTATTATATCATGCTGGTTTATTGAGTTTCTAAAATTGACCTCATTTATCATGAGATATAAACTTGATATACAACTTTAAAAATATATTGTAGAATTAAAAACAATTTTTTTTAGTAAATGAATCTACTATGATTTTTTTCATAGTTTCTAGGATGGAACAATGAATTATGGTGTGTAAAAATATATAAATTTTACAAAAAAACATAAAATGTAAAAAACCCGATAAAAATGTTTTATTATAAAATATTTTTACTTGTTCTCATTTTTTGTCGCACTGAAATACAACAATTTTATGTTATTTATATCTATTTAAGGATGAATTAATTCAAAGGCCTTAAATTAGAGACTATACATTGGAAATTATTTTGAAAATAAAGTCTTATATATTTATTAATGAAGGTTATTGAATATATGAAGTTAATTAGTCTAACAAATAACTATAGATAAATTTTAATGGGTTTAAAAATGACGAAACATTAGAGTTCAATAGAGGTTGTTATTGTGTGGTTAAATTATTTCATCTTGAATTATGCATTGAATATGGTCATTGAGATAGTTAATTCCAATTTTTTTAAATAATAATTATAGGATTTGGTTCTTTCATATAAAAGAGAACAACATTAACACTCAGTATCATTGTTACAATGAATTTTTCATTAATATTTATATATTATTGATGAAGAGATATGTGGAGACAATGATCCCATAACCCTGTAAATGGTTTCTAATACCATTTCGATGGAATTTTATATACATAAATAGTGCCTCAAATGAATGAATAGTTTATCAGTCTTGGTAAACTAGATATATACACGATTTCTGCATTATAATTGAATTCTAAAAAATGTAATTTTTTTAGAATAACTTTATTCGATCTATCATATGATTGCATATATTTCTTAATACACTATATGGAATTATAAGTAAATGAAATGAAATAAGACTAAAATAAAATACTTAGTAAGGGTTATGTAAAATGGATGATATAAATAATCTGTAAGTATAGTAAATATCGTAAGGTAAATAAATGAACACACATTTCTTGTAATCAATAAAATGATAAAAAAGTGCGTAAAAAATAATGAAATATAAATAAATGAAATTAAATTCAATTTAAATAATATGAATATCATAATGAGATAAGATTGAATTAGTATATAATGGTAAATTAAGGAAAACACATTCTATTTAATTAATAAATTGACAATGAAATGAATGAAAATATTTTTTCATGATGAATATATCATTAATAAAAATAATAGAATTACGAATACCAGAAATGACTAATTATTCGATTTCATTATTCCTTTGTACATGGAACCAATACAGTAATGAATATTCACAATATGATACAATATACTACTCTTATGACCATTAAAAATATAGTTTATAACGCGTTTTTGGACAAACTAAAAGGGTTTGTGCTGAACTGATTTCATTTTGTAATACTACTAGTGCAACATTTGTCATACTTTAAATGGTCTCCAATGTATGTTATACCCATTCAAGGATTTTCACATATATTTTCTAATAGATTTAATTAATGAATAATTTTCCTTATCTATAGATATACTTATTTTATAAATGATAAGTATTTGTCAACATTAACCCAATTAATCATATAACTATCAAAGTCAGCACCCTATATTAAAATGGAAAAAAATTTAGGATATATAATTATATATGATAGAAAATGTTGATATTTATAAGAAATTAATGTTAAATGGTCACTGTAAGGTGAATAAATCAAAAGGTATGACAATTAATATAGAAAATTTTGATGTATGTGAATTTCAAAACTATCATTACTGAAAATAATCAAAAGCCATCCGGATGAAAAATAAGGATTATATCGATAAAACATATACCTATTAGAGTAAGAATAAATGTTTTTCTCATTGATGAATATAAATACAATAAATATATCGTAATTTAATTTATTGAGGAAAATATAATTTTTATTTCGAAATAAAAACCTGAAAATTTATTTTATTTGAAAATCAATTTTAGAAACATTTTCCTAACAAACAATATCGTAAAATTATTATCGAGGCTTAAAATAAATAGAAGTTTGTAATTCCCTAAAAGATAAAAAGAAACATGATTTTTCATTATAAAAATATTAGGACGTGTCTTCTTAAAAAAGTGACAAGATGATTCAATTTATAACATTTTTAAGAAACAAAATTTATATATATATATATATTATTTAATAAATAATTATGAAAATTCAAATGAAAAAAAATCTAAAATACATGTTTTGGGAAGAATCCAAATTTCTAACCAAAGAGAGAAATTAAGATAGATTTTATTAAAACATTATATCAATAATTTTATTAATAAAGAGTAATAAAACAATATTATAACTTTAAAATGACCCTGAATAACTATAGGAGAATAATGTTAATTGTTTTCTTAATCCATGATTATATAATTTACATTTACAAGAATTTATGTGTAAACAATCTCAGATAAAATGAGATTGTGAACTTAACCCTTAATAAAATCATAATGTTGAAGTGACATTTATTTAATGAATAGATTATGAGTATCCACTATAAATCTAAATAAATCAAGTGGAAATAAATCAATATATAGTCAAATTAATTGTACTAATTATCATATAATATTGATGATAACAAGTAAGTAATATATCCCAAGGAAATGGTATTTTTTTTGGAAATTTATTCTCCACTTCATAACATTAAATTCAAATCCCGATAAATATTTAATTAAAAAATAATAAATAATAAATATTCCATATCAAATAATATATATCCATATTTAGTTATGAAAATTAAATTACAATATTTCCCCCATAAAATTTTCATTTCATTAATACAATTTTCTCATGTAATACTATATAATGAAATAATATATATCTAATATAATATCTATCTAATGTAAATAATATTGAATATATACAATATATAGAAAATATTGGAATGAAATATAAAAATCATGTCTTATTGATAATGGAGGCTATTGGAGTACACTATAATAAGAAATAAAACGATATAAAAATATGATTAAATCTAAAAACCAAGAAAAATATTATATAAGACCTTCAATTCATAAAAAATAATGGGTTGAAATTAAGGAAATTATTATTAAAATTAGTGTTATAAATAAAAAAGAAACATTAAATGTATCTTTTATTAAATATTTTTCATCATATTTGTAAAAAAATTATAAGTATTTTCAAAAATTATTGTCATCATTTTGAAAAAAAAAATCTAGTTTCATTATAATAACTAATTTATATTTTCATAGAATAACGTAAAATTACTTTCTTTAGAAATCTATAAAAACTTCTTGTCTAATCTAATGATTGAATAATGATTATTGAGGATGTAAACGTTATTCAAATTATATCTATTAAATTCCCTACTTTTGTAGAAAAATTAAAAAAATTCATTTTTTGTAGAACAAAAAAAATACCACCTTTAAATTTTTTTGAAGAAATTAATATGTATTAGTAAAATATCATTATCAATAATTTGAATATTAATAAAAAATTCCAAAAAAATTTATTGATATATATATTAAAAGGAAAAAATCATGAGCAAAAGAAGATAAAATTGGTTGGATCTTTATAAAAACATTAATATTGTTTTTTAAGTTCTAATAAGTGGAAATATTGGAAGAAAACATTGAAAACCAATAATTAAATAAAGGATACAGAAATTAATGGAGAGTAGGTAAATAAACTACATATAATTCTTTAAATATAAATTAAAGAAAAAAACGAATAAGTGTGAGATTTAAAAATAAACATTTACACCTTTAATAAATTAGAATTAAATTTTCTTGAAATGATAATACATAAAATGAAAAAATAAATTCCATGAATATAGAGGAATTAAGTATTTAATAAGTCAAATATGAAATATATTAAATATATAAAAGAAATTAGGTGTGTAATTTAAAATTAGTCGAAATAAAGTAGAATTGATATGAAAATCTCTTAACTATTATTTCATCCAAGATATGTATCTATTAAATAATTTTAGATTTATTAACTAATATATTGGGAACCTTTATCATACATATTAAAAGTTTATGATCTATTTATAATCATTCAAATGTATTTTGATATATTTAATATGGTATGGTGTTGTAAAATGTTTAGATAACCTCAAAAATGTATATAATTTTAATAATATAATTTTCATTCACTATATATAATTTTAGAATAACACATATAAAAAAATAATATAAAAACAAAATAATTCAATCATGGATGTGGTAGTGTTTATCTACCCATTGTAATATTTTCATTTTCCAAATGTTTAAAATGGAAATAAGTTAAATAATGAATAAAATTTAAATAATAATATTCATATCATACATGTGAAATATATTCATTAATAATATCCTTATAATCTATTAGGTAAAGATGAAATGAAAAAAAACACATTCCTCCATAGAGGTGGTTGTCCACAAATTCACAAGAGTTTTGTTAACATTTTCCAATAGTTATATGACATAAAAGTAAATAATGTTACATATTAAAAGAATTAAAATTATGTCATAAATCTTATATAAATTCATTAAATCCATCATTTTGTCCATCCATGTGGGGAGGTGAACAATAATGATAATCATTGATTCCCAAAGAAATTATTATGTACTTACATAACGAGTTATTCATTTCCCATCAAATATACAAATATTAGGAAATATTTTTTAGATAAAAAAATTCAATTACAAATGTGATACAAATTTCACTATATAAGGATGAATTATATCAATTTTGAAGAGGTAGATGAATAAATAATTAATATTATTATAGTAAGATGATTAAATCTTTTTTGGGATACCTCCTTTATCTTAATCCATATGGCTTATTATAGTGGTGTTTAAAAGAATAATGAATCTATAAAATATGTATAATGATTTTTATAAGATATTTGGGCTAGTATTGGTTGAGATAAGTAGCTCAAGATTTGTATAAATGTGAGAGGTGGATGTTTATAACACCCTGAGATTTTATGAAAAATATTCTTTTTAATTTTATTGTGTTGTACGCTACAACAAAGGAGTATAAACCCCTTTGAAGGGACTTCGTCTCAATCTCCATTCATTGAGCCATATTTTGTTTTATACAAAACTTTCTTTTATACGGTGTATAAACCCCTTTGAATTTTACACTTATTGAAAAGGAATATTTTTTTATATGAAGCATTTTACAGAACGAAAAAAGGTATGTTTTTTGTCGTATGTATGCTGCGACAACGACTTCTCCGCCATCATGACCATTATTTGAGTTTTAGATTCCTCTATAATCCATAACCTAACATTTTATTTTAAAATGAAAAATAAATATCATGTATTACTTTTATTTTATTTTGTTATTGAAAATGGTTTTCATAATGTTTTTATTATATTAATCTGTTTTATTGATATCTTGTGATTGAAATGTGGAAAAGTTATGTTTCCTTTATGTATGTTTTACATGATATGATTATGTTATAGTTCTTTAGAATTGTTATGAAGACGGGTGGTTCCGTGATAATCTAAGGATGGGTGAGCCCGATATAGCTCTCCAATGCATTGGGTAACACGAATGAGTTAAAAGTTAAGGTCTCTCTGAAGAGATTTAGGGAATATACTGTAATGGGTATTCCAAACGTAACCATGAGGTTTAGTCCCTACGTAAGAATGTTATGAATGGCTCAAGTTACCTTTATGTCTTATGATTTATATGGTTTATTCATGATTTTTTGAGGTATGTTAAAATGATTATGTTTTATGAGTAAAGTATGATTTCATACATGGACTAATGTTTTCATTTTGTACTTTTATATCCCTTACTGAGTTTTTTATGTGCATCCCATGTTTTTGAATTTTTTTTCACAGGACTTAATGTGGAATAGGGTCAAGGATGGGATCAAGGAAAAGTCATGCTATCTCAAACATGGAACTAGACATGTTTCATTTTAGGAGTTTTTATTTTATGGAAACTTAGTAGAAGTGTCTACTTTGTAATCTTTTAAGATGTAATAGTTATGATCTAATTCTCTAAAACTCTATACCTGAAAAGATCCTCAATGTGAATTATTCATTTAATTCAATATTAAATAAGGTTTAAGGATGGGGCCTTATAAATCATACCATTTATAATTTCTATTCCTATTTAACTCATATTTATGATCCACATAATTATTTATCCTACCCATTACAACATTAACACATAAAACTCAATTCCACGGTTAATTAATCATTTATTCCTTAATTTAATAAATTTTCACGACAATGTTTATTTTACCATATCCCTTAACCAATAATTATTTCGTTGATTCTGGAAACATTCCATATTCAGTAGAAACTATTTTATATCCAATCATTGACAACTCCTCATTACATCAAAGACTAAACAATCCCATACCAATTACCGGAATATAAATTCATCCACTGTAAAAACACTATCAACCCTATCACACATCACCCACATCAAGGTACATCCAAAATAATGTATCATAAAACCCTTATAAATCACTATAAATAGTCATAAAAACAATAATAAAATCACAAAAGCATAATAATAATTATTATTGATGTAAGAAACACAAAATATAATCATTTATTCATGTTTCGATATTTATTTAAAAAAGAATTCACAAAAAAATATAAACCAATAAATACAATATTTTTGTGTCTCCATTTTCATTACCAGTTTTATATATTTAAAAAATTAGAAATATAATATATCCCTCAAACATTAACATAAAGAATGTATCCAGAAAACAATTTTTTAATTCATCTTAAGAATTAATACATAAAAAAGAAATAATTATACATAAGATTTTCACATATCCAATTATTATTCTTTTAATTTCGTTCATTATACATGTTAGGTTAATTCAATATAATTACTCACTGAAAAAATATGTATGATAATTCCTCAGTTAATAAATAATGATGAGAAGATAGATTTTGAATCCCAATTCTCAAATAGATAATTATAAAGTATTTCACAAGAAATGGAACAAGAATATGATCAATCACTACCAATATCCTGAGGGGATCCCTCCATAACTGATGTCACATCAATAACCATAATGACATTGATGTAAGACAATTAAACTATAACTACTTCCCCATTATCCTCCTTTCAGAAAGTAAAAACAAGGAATGGAGAGAAGAAAATATAATAAAAGTGAACAGTTGAGAATATATGATAATAGTAGAGAATAGAAGAGATGGGGGAGTATATATAACTATAAACAATTTATTATGTGAATCTAATGATATAAATCTACCAAGTGACATTCAATGTTACACCCCATGGTTTTATATATTTTTTAATGAAATGTGTGAACCACTATGTCTCTATAAAGAAACAATTTATTTTAATGAGACAGTTTTAAACTATCTATTAAATATAAATTTTCCTCTTTTTTTGAATGTTGAAAATATGACATGCACTGTTGCGATCAGTATGTTATTTGGATTCTGAAAGAAAAAAAAATTCGGTAAATAGTATCCTACCCTTATGAATATTAAAAAACCCATATGAATTATAATATGAAAATATTAAAACAAACTTGACGAATGAATGTATTTATAATATTTTTATGTGTCCTTGAATAATTTTTCATGGTGTTATAAATTTAGTTATGGTATTAAATATATTATTTTTGGAATAAATTATTATTTTATTTAGAAATTAATTTTTTCATGTTTAGAAATATAATTTGATAAAATAGAGTTCATTTCATAATTATACACTTCAAAAAAAATTGGGATGAATTTTTGGTATTCTTATGAAATACATGAATTTTTGGTGATAGTAAAATACGATAATTTACAAAATAAGATAAATACCTGATTTATTGAGTCATTGACAATGTTATTTTTAGGTAAGCATTCCTGGTTCGAACTCACATGCTCAAATTACTATTTTTTTTACATAAATGAAGATTATTCATATTATAAACAAAAAATAACATAGCAATGATTAAAATAATCTTAAAACCCTCATGCCCTCTACTTTATATGCAACCACCCTCACCCCTCTCTTCCTTTCACACCTATTAAGCATTATGAAATTTTTAAATTCTTCCAAACCCTCTTCCAAAGACTCTTTCCCATGACCAAGACCTTCTGGTCTCACCAAAACGCCAATACCAAAGTTCATAAGGACGATCTAATTGAGAAGTGGTAAAGAGGAATTCTGAATCATGTTTAAAGGTAATAAATCCCAAGGTATGTGAACCTCTCTTTCCCACTTTTACTCATGAATATCCTCTATGTTATTCCATTTTATTTTTAATTCCTAATGATGGGATATGTTTTCTCACCTCAACCATATTTCACTTTTGATATATAAATTATGAGAGACTGTTTTTTCTCCCATTAATCCATACCAAGTACACCACTTACCATATTTAAATTTCATAAGGGAATTTATAACCCAATATCAATTATTGGAGTTAACATTCTACTTTATTGATTTTTTGGCGTTAATAATATTTGTGTTATGATTTTTTTGATTACATTTTGTTGTATTATGCAAATTTACATTGTGTAAAAATTTCTAATTGATTCTATTGATTCTCACTTTGATTATATTTTTACAAGGATTATCATTTAAAATTGGTTAAATATATCTTTAATGAAATTCAAAATGATTCTTTTTTATATAAATATAATGAGTGATTTATCATCAATTTATCAGTTTTTAGTACTACGATATGTTCTATGGAAATGGTTTTATTGGGTTGACGCCATTATAGCTGGAGATATGTTGGGTTGATCCCATTATAACTGAATATATGTTGGGTTGTACCCATTATGGCTTAAGATATGTTTAGTTTGGACAATAATGGATCAAGATATAACTACTGAGCCCTATTATAGATCTACAATTAATTGGTTACTTTGGAGATGGATGTTTACCAAATGGTTATTCAATGTGTAAGGGTGTTTATAAGAGTGATATGGTAAATATGTTCTAAGTATACTACATGATGATTCTATACATGTTAATAAGTTATTATGTGTTGGGTTTTATTTATGTTTATATTATCACTTGACTAACGATTAATTTATTTATATACCATAATAATCCCATTGTTCTCATATAATTTTTTTTAAAAAAATTCATTGTTCATAAGGACGAGTAAGTTAATTAAGGAAGATAGTTTAATTTTTTGGAAGAGTTTAAAAAAAATTATTTTTTACATCAAATGTTTTCTATTTTGGATAATGTGGAAACTATATTAGCTGCATCCTCATTTATGATTATGGGATGTTATATAAGTTTTATTTCCAAATTCTCTAAAACTCTAAACTTTAAAAGATACACAATGTTCAACGATACATGTTCTTGTATAATACTCAAGATTATGTAATGTATTAAGGTTGGGTCATTAAAGTTGGCCTCAGATGAAGGATTATATAAAATTAGTGGTTATATTGATGTTAATATAATACCATAAATTATTTTTACAATATAGTTTATTTAATATTATGTAGAATAGAAAGATTACCATGTTGATTCATCTATGATATGTCTATTTAGAATTGTTTTCCATAGAACAAACAAGGAACCTATGTTAAGAAAGGACCAATAGGTTGATATCTATCATAGTATATAGCTTAGAATGGTGGGAATCAAAACTATGATGTTAGTGACAATATTGGATTAGTTGACTTAGTGATAAATGGTAGTGGTATTCATGCTTGAGAGAAACTCGATCGACTACAAAGAAACATGTCTTCTATTGAGGATTTTAGGAGGCAACATCCTCTATAATTTTGTGGAACCATGGATCCAATGATACTAGAAAGATGGGCCAATGATCTATACATGATATTATATATCATGGGATGTATGGAAAGTCAATAGGTAATATTTGAAATTTATCATTTTGGAGGTAAAGATGATCAATTGTGGTCTTTGGTTAACAATTCAAGTGAATGAGATGATCTTGAAAGTATGGAATGCGATGAGTTTTAGTGTCTTTTTCTAGAAACATATTTTACTAAAACAATTATAATTATAATAGAGAAATAATTATTTTAATTGAAGTAGAATAATGATAATTCTGTAGAAACAAATAAAGAAAAATTTACAATATTGTCTATGTATTTACAAGATTTTTATCTGGATTTTTATAATAAAAATAATATATTTTACTCTTGTTTGAAACCATTTTAAGGAAGGTATTTGGATTCCTGGGAGTTTAAAAGCTACGAGAAACTTGTTTGTTGAGATGAAAATGTTGGGATGGAGTTTTTTGAAACATATGTGGCTTTTCATGACCAATACAAGATGTTTTTAGGTTGGCATGCATTTGAGAAGAACTCAAAAAAGTAATATGGTGGTAATAGATTCAATTTCCATTAATATGAATTGTGTGGTAAAAAGAATAGTAGTTAATGACATGTAAGTTTTTGGAAAAGAAATCTATTTGGAATGTTTGGGAACATGTATTTTTAGTGCAAGGAAAATAATCCCATATTTAATGAGATATTGATGGTCATAAGATTTAACTGTAATGAATTAGGTCATTTTGCCAATGTTTGTCTGGAGCTAGTCTCCTAATAAAAAAATTAGCACGATTGGAAGCACAAGGGTGTGGAAAAATAATATACACCCACTTTTGAAAATGTTGACCCATAAAATGTGGTGGTTCGAAGTAAATTTATTATTTTTATAGATTTCAAAAATGTTTTGTTTGATACGGGATCAACACATTTCTTTATTTCTATGTTTTTTTAAAATTGGGAACTCCACCTCATGAAATGAAACCAAAACTCCGGATAAAAACACATAGAGGAAATAATGTAGAAAAATGAAATTATAATAACTTACCTGCAATCCTAATTGTATTGCCTCTAGTAGAGTTTGATGTTATTTTGGGTACGGGTTAGATTTCTTTTTATCATTACAAGACAAATTGAAAAGAAATTGAATTTATTTTTTCAGAAATAATTTCTTTTTGTGTACAAGAATGAACCCATACCATTGAAAACATAGAAATAAGCTAGAAAATATTTAAAATGTGGAAATAAATTTTATATTTCACACATTTTTGTAAATAATAGAATCGATAAGGTTTATGATGTGCTAGTTGTAATGGAATATCTTGATGCAATTCCTACTGATTTCTTTGGTGTTATTTATGATTGAGAGGTTCGGCTTATTATTGAAATATTTCATATTTCTTAGCAAATTTCCAAACCCCCTTATCAAATGGCTCAAAATTATATTCTGTAATTTAAAAAGATGTCAATTTAATTACAAGATATAGGATTCATTTGTTCTATAACTTCACCATGGGGTTCTCTGGTCATGTTTGTTAAAAAGAATAATGGTTTAATGAGACATTTCATTGATTATAGAGCCTTAAATAACATTACTATTTAAAATAATTATCTTTTTCCTTATATCGATGATTTTATTGAACATATCTGAGGAGAACTGTATTTTTCAAAGGTTAACCATGAGTTCGGGGAACCATTAGTTGAAAGTAAATGAAGAAGACATCTCGAAGACTGCATTTCTTACTAGATTTGGTCATTCTGAATTTTCTGTTATGACATTTGGGTTATAAAATTAACCTTCTATTTTCATGGATCTTATGAATAGAATATTTCATGAGATCTTGGATGTAGTTTTTCTTATGTTTATTTATGACATTATGGTATATTCTAAATGTAAACTTGAGCATGAAAAACATATAAGGGTTGTTTTCAAATTCTGGAATAAAAATAAATTGTATGGAAAAATTAGAAATTATGAATTATGGTTGAGAATTCCTGCTTTAGTAGGATTCTCTGAAAGGGATCTTTGGCACACGTTGAGGCGAACCCCGGTGTGATTGCTGAAAGGTTGGCATTGGGTGAGAACTCATTGATTGCTCGCATTGTTCTTCCTAAAGGTGTACAACCATGGAAATGTGAAGATTTGTTCCGTAGAATTTCGATGTTGTGGGGATTTGCTAGCTGGAAATGTGTCTCCCTTGGGCGGGGATTCTTTCACTGTTTGTTTCCATCGGCGGATCTCAAGATTAGGGCATGGAGTTCTGGTTCCATGTTTCTAAAACCGGGATGGCTTCATCTGCAGGAATGGTCACTTGACTTTAATGTCTCGAATGCAAAAAATGTCTTCGCTCAGGTATGGGTGCGTCTTCATGGTCTTAATTGGGTTCTTTGGCATCCAGAGATCCTGCATGATATTGGAACGACAATTGGAACTCCCATCCGCCTTGACAAGGAAACAACTGATGTCAGATTTGGGCACTTCGCTAGAATGCTGGTGGAAGTTGATCTCAGATCCACACTCATTGATACGGTAACTCTTTCTATTCTGTCTGATCAAATTCAAATTGATGTTGAATATGAAAAGATGCCTCGTTTCTGCACTAAATGCATGACTGTGGGGAACTCTTTGGAGTTGTGTCGTAAAAACAACTCCTGTAAAGAGTGTGGGATGTGAGGACACCCCTCCAATCTCTGTCGAAAATGGATACTTTGAAGGAATCGTCCTCTCCAAAGCATGTCATCAAGGACAGCGACCCTCCTATGAAGGCAGTCCCTGATGTGCCGACTCCTTTAAAGGGCAAGGAGTTGATTGTTGATTCTACTCCGACAAGATCTTATAGCGGACCTTCTAGAGATCAGGAGGTTATCACTTTTGATAATTTGATCACTGACTCTCACCAGGTTGATGTCTATAATCAGGGTGATGTGCAATTGCATGTTGATTATCATCATGAAATCCAGAAGCAATTTCAGATATCTGAGTTACCTGAGAAATGGGGGAACATTTCTAAAGATTAACAGGGGAGGGTGGGTACACCGATCAGGGTCTCGGGCAATGGTGACAAGCCAAAGACTACTGAGAAATGAAGGGCGGAGGAATCCACTCCTGGAGTTGGGGACCTAACCCTCTGCAAAGGGGGTTCCTCCCATGTTGAGACCAAGGGAAGAGGTATGGATGCAAATACGATATCATATAGTGATATTGTCCGAGGAGAAAAGAAAAGAAGCTCTGACAATGAGGGTGGTAGATCTGCACCTGTTTCAAGGAAACCAAGGAAGGACTACTCTGCAGTTCCGAGGACCGTGACCACTAGGGCATCTGCCAAGACGGAGATTGAGAAGCTATCGAAGGAGAAGATAGACAAACGGAAGTTCTATAATAAGCTTCTTAAACAATACGAGACCCAATCAGAATGGGAATCGGCTGATGCTGATGACGCGATCGGGTATGGGGGTGGTTACTATGAATGTTTTGACTTGTAATCTCTCTCTCTTCCTTCTCCTGTTTCTGCACTTTTATTTTATTAATAAATTTGGTGGTCCAAGCTTTCTTGGATCGGACTTTCTGGATATTTGTTGATTTGGAGGGACATTATGTGTACCTTAGGATTAACAAATGAAGAAAGAGTTGTTTTGTGAATCTCACAGTTATTTGTTTTCTGTTTATCTTAGAAGCACTATGATGTACAATGATCACTGACAGTATTACTAGTGGGATGGTGTGAAAAGAGATACCGATGATTTTACCATGAAATGTATCACATGTTAACAGATTAAAGCTGAGCGACTATTACAGAAAGGGATGCTTCAACCGTTACCAGTGGAATAGTGGAAAAGGTAAAATATGTTCATAGAATTCAATGTGGGGACACCTAAGACATCTCGAGGTAACAATGCAATCTTGGTTACTGTTGATCGTTTGACTAAATCTGCACATTTTCTTCCAATTAAATATACTATGTATTTGGATTATCTTCCTTCACTATAACTGAATGAAATTATCAAGTTACATGAGTTCCTTTTTCCAGTGTATCTTACTGTGATCCCAAATTAACTTCTATCTTCTGGAAGGGCCTTTACAAGTTATTGGGAATCGAATTAAATTTCATTATAGATTTTCATCCTGAATAAGAAGGGAATTGAGAATGAACAATTCATATTTTGGAGGATATTAACTGATCTTATTCAGTGGATTACCACGTTAGTTGGGATCAATACCAATATTTTGCTGAGTTTTCTTACAATAACAGTTTTCATTCAATTATAAAGATGGAACCATTTGACAAATTATATGGTAAATAGTATAGAACATCATATTTTTGAGATGAAGTTAAGGAAATAAAGTTGATGGGTACATAATTTATAATGGAGAAGGCAGAAAATGTTTATATGATTCAACGAAACATGGGGAAAGCTTAGAGCTGGAAGAAGAGTTATAGAGATCACCCGAGGAAAAAAGTTTCTTTTGAGATAGGTGATCATGTTTTCCAAAAAATATATCGTTGGAAAAATGTTATGAATTTTTGTAAAAAGGGAAATATAAGACCATGTATCATTGGACCTTATAAAATAAAAAAAAGTTATAATAGTCACCTACCGAGGAGGTTTTCCTCCATATTTATCTTCGGTACATATTTTTTTTCATGTTTTGATATTGAGAAATTATGTTCAACAGTCATATTTTGTTTTTATCCTAGATATAATAAATATTGAATATAACTTTTCTTATGAATAAATACCTTTTCAGATTATTTATTATAGAGAAACATTGTTACAAAATATTGTAATCCATAATGTAATAGTTTCATGGAAAAACTACTTAGTTAAAGAATAAACATGGGAATATGTAAATGCTATGAGGTAAATGTACCCCCACATATTTAATATGTAAATAAAAATTGCAAGGACACAGTTTCAAGAAAGTTTGTATAATGTAACACCCCAAGGATTAAAAAATAAATCTAATGAAATGCATGAAACACTAATTTCTATGAAGAAACACTTTGTTTTTTGATGATCTTTATAAACATTCCATTAAACATAATTTATCTACTTTGGTGTTTGGAATTTCAAAAATTTGACATATATAGTGGGGATTAGTTTTTTATTTGGATTCTGATATGACAAACATAATTATTAGGGAATAGTAACCTATACTAATTAATAATAACCAACCCTTATGAATTTTAATATGACCAAATTAATAGTGACCTCACCAATGATTGTATTTCAAATAATTAATGAGATATTGAATACTTTTTCAAGGTGTTATAAAATGATTTACAGTTTCAAAATTATTATTATTTTATTTAATTATTATTTTATTTAAAAATTATATATCTCATATCAAGAAATTTCATTTTATAAAATGTAAATCACATTTGAATTGTACGCATGGAAAAATGGTTTGGGAGAATTTTTTTGTAATTTTCTAAAGTAATTTTATTTGAATAGTAAAATAAGATAATTTATAATATAAGATAAATAAATGATTTATTGAGCCATTGATGATGATCTACTAATGTAAGCGTTCTTTTTTCGACCACACATGAAAATATTATTATTTTTTCAAAAGAATTAATACTATTAATATTATTAGGAACAAATAATAAACTAATGATTAAAATAATGTAAAACCCCTCCTCTCCTCCACTATAAATACCACCCTCTCCCACTATTCCTCTTACACATGTCAAGTATTGTGCATTATCTGAATTATGGCCAACCCTTTTCCCATGACTCTTCCATAGATTAGTGATATTTTAGTCTCACCGAGAGGCCAATAATAATGGCCTTATGGAGTATCGCATGAAGATGCAATCTAGTTGAGGTCTAATCACGTTTAAAAGAAGTCAAACCCAATGAATGGGATCCTCTCTTTCACTCTTTTATTAAAGAATCTTCAATATGTTATGTCATTTTATTTTTTATTCCAAATGATGGTGTATGTTTTCCCCCTCCCCCATACTACCTTTATGATATTTAAATGATGATATACCCCTTTCTCATTCATTAACCCTTCCCAAGTACAACTGTGATAATGCCTAAATTTCATAAATGAATTCATAACCCAATTTACATTATTTGGGTTAAACTTATACTCTATTCATAATGTTTTTGTAAGAATATTTTAGGGATGATATTTTTATATTATGTTTTATTATGGGTATTGATAGTGCATACCCATTTCAATTACAAGATATTACTTCTTACTATGATTATATTTGTAAGGGACATTCCATTTAAAAATCTTTTAAATTTATCATTAATGAAATTAGAAAATATTATTATATATATATGGAATGAGTGATTTATCCTAATAAAATTATGATTTATTACAATGATAAGTTTTTTGGACATTTTTATGTTGGTTTGAACCCATTATAGCTCATAATATGTCATGTTCAGCACATTATAGCTCAATATGTGATGATTGATCCCCATTATAGCCCTCCAATGAATTGGGTACACTGAAGATGGAAGTTGACTGAATGTTTATTCCATGTATAAGGGTGATTGTAATAGTGATATAGTAAATATGTCTGAATAATAGTACATGTTGTTTCTATTCATGTTAATGAGTTTTTATGTGATTTGTTTTATTGGTTTTTATGTTATAATTTGAGTAATGATTTATTTATTTATATCCCTTACTATGATATTTTTGGTCATCCCATGATTTTAATTTTTTTTCATCGGTCAAAATGAACTATATGATAAGAAAGGAATAATATTTAAATGTCTTGAATAGTTTTCAGTGAATTTATGTTTTAGTTGATATGTTTAGTATTTTTAAAAAAGTGGATACTATATTTGTAGTATCATCATGTATGATTATGGGATGTTATTTATTTTTATGTCCTAATTCTCTAAAACTACATACCTAAAAAAGATCCCCAATGTGTAAGGATGCATGTTATTATGTAAAAATAATAATTATATAACGTTTTAATGATATGTCCTTATATTCAAATAGAAAAAAATCAATATGATTATTTGATATAATTTTTATAAATAAAAAAGATATAAAAATAATTTTATAGTATTCCTATATTTATTATTGAAATTCTAGAAGATATAAATTCTAGCAATATCTATGAAATTACATTACAATCAAGACTGATGCATAGAATAAAAATGTTATCTTGAAACATATTTTGGTCAAAATAGATATATCTAGAATTATCATAATGCAATAAGGAAATTAACACTATTATCATTTTACACACTATGATTATAGTGTATTTTTCAAATTCCCTCACATTTACAATAAATATCCAAGACAAAATCATGACCCAATAATGTTTTTCAGGAGGGAAAACACAATATAGATAAATAGTGAAATGATATATCAAAATCTTTCTTATATCATTAAATATACCCATAAAATAATATAAGAATCAATGATTTATGAACTTAAACATAGATATCAATCAATAACTAAAATATCCTTGACTATACTCCATGTTGTAACACTACCCTTCATGGAATATCTCTACAACGCACATTACAAAAATATGGATAGAGGAAATGATTATACTCTATAACCCAGATCATAATGAAATTTATTTCATCATTATGTGACTCAGTATATTCAGAAAAAATTAATCAAACTTTCTTCTCAAAATCTAATTATTCACCTCATTTCAGATCCTTGAAACCACTACAACACAAAATATAGATTGTAGATATCAATGAAAAATATGTGCCTCTAAATATAATCAGAAAAACATCATAAACATATCAAAATATATATGACTTTATATATAAAGAGAGGGAAAATGACAGAGACCACCAACTTCAAAATAGTTTTCCATAATATGTCAATTCTTTCTTGTAATATCATTATAATCCTCAATACCATATTCCATGAATTTGGGAGATTGAAAAATTTATATGAAATACCTAATTAATATTAAATTTGGTCAAAACCAATGTAAATACCCTGAAAAAATATCTCTTAAAATTTTTTTACTAACAGTGTGTTGATGGATCAAATAACACGTTTGCTCACTCTATAATCCTGATCTCTAGTTTACCCTTAATATCAATTTTCAATTTCATCTAAAATTTAATAAATAAAAAATTTAATTTCTTGATTGAATTTATATTTATAAATTGGTGAGAAAAATGTTGTAAACAACCTCTTTTCTATCACTTGTCACAAATTTATAAACTTTCAAAATTTTTGAGATGTGAATTCATCAAAATCATGAGAAATCACACTAAAGCCCCCAATTTTTCAGTAGGAAATTGAATAAAGATAAATATACTGAAGAAAGGAAATATAATTGGGGAATTTTAAGTTAGATAGAAACACAGAAATCCCAAATGATATTTTATAAATATAGGAAAATGAAAGAGAAAATGTTGTAAGGTGAATGACTTGTCCAATAAAAAATCTCCCTCCACAAAAGAACCAATGGTGGATTTATATACATTCACCTTGAAATGAAAAGAGGATCCCATTTAAGGTTTTAGTCACACCAATTAGTCATAATAATAGAGGATCCCCAATAATTGTCCATTCTTCCTCCATGAATCTGATGGGATACCACCGAGTTCTCGGTAGTAAGTGAAATGGTATGTCCACTACCCATCAGAATAAATTCATAAATGGTGCATTCTTTATCCCATCAGACATGGTTTCTCCCTCACCAGGATCAATGATATCTAATTTTATTTTATTTGAGTCCTTATATGTCCACTATAATCCACTTAACTCTTAAGGGGTACAAAAACTACTTCTATGATGATATGATGCCCAAATTATAAAATTTATCCCAAATTCTACATTGATGGAATTTGACATATCTTTGTCCAAACATCAATCAATGAGTCCAGTCTTTTCACTCTTATCTTTTTTATTTAAAATATTCTATTAATTATATTAATAATATTAAATATTAAACAATAAATATTCTATCAACACGACCACCACCACTGAAAACAATAATAATTTTACAAAATATCTCCACTATAACACAGATACTATCATGATAACAATTAGAATAAAAATATAGTAATATAATGCATGATACCCACCCCCATGAAATTTGATGAAATAATTATTTTAATGATAATGAAATTATTAATTAAATTCATTCCCCTTTATTTAAAAAATATATATAAAAAATCATGATATTAAATTCATTAATAAATTAAATTAAATATTAAATAATAACATAATATCAATCCATATGTTGATTTTCTCCATGTATCATTAATCTTAAATGAGAAAACCATTGTTTCTTGTGATTTTATAATGCTTCACATATGACATGAATTTTATTTCAACCATTCACTAATCCTTTCAAGAATCACTATTTCAAAATCCATATTTCATGTTTTTGAGGCATGGTCTATTGACCATGGAAATAGGCATGAAACATCCAATGTTTTTAAAAAAATTATCATTTTTACTAAAAATACCCATGTAATTGAATATAATAAAAATAACTAAAATTAGTTTTATTATATATTTTATGCTTACAAAAATATAAAATCTTTTTCCATAAAAATTATAATATATTAATAAACATTTTGACAAAACAACATTATAATTTTGAACTTATATTAATATAAAATATGAAGATTTGTTTTTTTATATTAATAATTTTTTCCTTTCATAAAAAAATATGTATAATGTTTTTTAATTAAATGTGTTTATAAATTGATAGATATTAAAAATTAATAATAAAATAAATGAAAATAAAATAAAAAATTACTATCCTGATATCTAACTAATATATTTTTGAATTATTCAATTTTTTAATTTCATAATATGTTTTATATGTTTAGAAAATTAAATATTTATACCTTTTATTATAAGAAATATGAATATATAATAAAAACTCATAAAAATATTTATATATAATAAAATCAAGATATTTTTTCATGTAATTTTTAAATCATTAAATATTCTATAAATAATGAACATTTTTGTATTTATCAAAATATGATATGTTTTTTTAAAAATTAAATATTTTTTCATTATTTCAATAAAAATTATAAATAGTTATCTATTATAAATAATTAATTAAAAAATAAATTGTAGAACACATGTTTTGTGTTTCAATAACTATATTTAGTTTTTAAAATAAATTATTTAATTGTATATATATAGCATACAAATTGATAAAAATTTCGGTATAGGAAAAAACACCTTGAAACCATTATTGAATGATTTATAAAATATAAAACAGTTTAGATAAAAATTTAAATTATGAAAATTTAAAATTTTTAAGTCTAAAAAAATTTAAATATTTTCTTTTTCCAAAAAATCATTAAAAAATAAAATATGATAAATGATTTTTTTTAAAATAAAAAATCCTATGGAATATGATATGTGTATAAAAAAATTATATGTACCAATTATATAACTGGACATACTAAAATAAATGTGTCATTTGTTCCTTCTCTATTCTTCTATAACATTTCCCTACTCTCAAATCATTTGTTACCTTCTAAAATCACACACCCTCTAATATATCATCCCATAAAATTTTGATATCTTCCTCATGAAACCATAATTTACCTATATTAGATTCTATTTCTTCCTCCCATTTCTTTCATTCCACTATTATTTCCTCCATTAGCATATAAAATTTTTATTGTAAACTATTTCAATAAATTTCCCTCCTTTGGTTTTTCAAATCCTAATACACCATCCCTATAGTTCTTCTCTATAGCCTCCATTATAGCACCCAAAAATTCTGGGACGATGTCCCCATTCTACTACCACTGCCTTTATAATACATAAATTCGTGATTTATTTTCTTTAAATGATTACATATATCAACCTCTTTTATTTAATTATTCTCTCCATTATTATCATCTTCACTCATATCTCAAGTATTCAAAGCTCTTGAAGACTACATCTAGAAACTATCATCATGACACAATTCATCTACCCCAACCCTTTTACCTCTTACTAATGAACTAGAATAATAATTTTCCTATAAAATTATTCAAATTTTGTTTCTATTATTATTATCACTAATGAATCCCCATAATCAGTCATGACTACTAACATCTTATTAGTCATTATTTATATTTTCATGATATTTTGTTCTCATAAGATAAATTTTATTTTTATAAACAATTTTTTAAAATTTATTTATATAATTTTATATTAATTGTAAATTGTTTTTTATTGTATCTATATTTCTTAAAAATTATATTTTTTATTCTTTGGGATTCAATATTATTTTCAAAAGAAATATGAGTGATCTATCCTTTATATAAAAACACATTGAGATCTTTCGCATATAAAAATGAAAACATATATTTCTTTTTCAATATTGGAATATTTTTCAAAAATTTATTAGATTCATACTATTTACAAACCATATAATTTATTTCGGAAATTATTTTATATTTATTTTTATTATTTTTTTAAAATGAATTATATTTTTTAATCGTGTCACTAAAAAATGTTTGTGATTTCTGTTTATATTTGTGTTCAAAACTAGAATTATCACGTAAATAATATCCATATTATATTTTTAGAATCCTAAATGTATTTATGGAAAAATTGTTTTCAAGGTTATATTCATTAAAGAAAACAAATAGTGAAATAAATGTATGTATCCATTTTCCCATATTTTTATATGACTATAATATTTATTTTTCAATTTTATATTAAAAATAATTTCTATTTTATTACCTTATTAAACACGATTTTCTAAATTCATACCTTTTAACTTATTTACATTTTATTAATTATCCATTTTCAATGTTACATTGATTCATATTCAATTTCAGGATAATATGTTTACATATGTGAAAATAATCATATAGATTCTTAAAAAATAAAACATAAATTTCATACAACTTTTCATTTTTAAATTTAATAATATTAAAAAAATACAAACTAATTTATTTACTTCAAAAACATATATTAATATAATGGAAATCATTCACATAAATCCATATATAATTATACAAAAAACATAATGATAACATTTATATTTATGTTCTATCTTATAATGCTTTTTAATAGTTTTTAATATAAATTACTATAAATATATAATATTAAAATTTAAATTATAAACATATTTATTCCTTTTAATCACATATTATTTTAAATCTAATTTAAAGGTAATTATTTTTTACATGCATCCAAATCTCGTGAAAATTCATTGAAAAAATATTTTATTTTTTTCAATAGAATATATGGTTTGAAAAATACACAAAAATATCAAAAATTAACATTTTAAATTTGGAGTTTCAATAACAAAAACACATTATTATATATAATATTCTTACTAATATATTTTTAATATATATAAATATTCAAAAATTTGGATAAAGTGGAAAATGTGATTTAAAAAATGGTTCCTGTTTTAAAAATTCAATATTTCCACCCTTTCTATTCCTTAAAAAAATTATAATTTTAAAGACATTTAAAATATTAAATAAAAAATATTATAAATAACATATGTTATAAAATTGTAAAAATATTTAAAATATATTAAATAATATATATTATGTTTTTTTGTAAGAGTTACTAAGTTTTTTTGTGGGATAAAAAATTTTGTTTCGTAGTACCCATTAGTTTGAGCCTTGGGGATTTCATAATTTTATTTTTTAAACCATGATATTTTAAAAGATAAAAATTTTATAAAATTTATTATTTGATACATAACATTGTTCATAAAAATCCCACTAAATATCTTTTTCTTAAATTTAATATCATTTCTAGCAGGAAGAACATGCAACCCCAAGTCTAAATGAACTATAATACAGTATATCATTTTAACAATGTTGTAAAATTGCTCAGTGTGAATATTAGTAAATATATTATGAAACAGAAATATTTTAGACATGTAAAAAACTCATTATAAATCTATTGATTAAAAATAAAATAAGAATCATTTAACAAAAAAAGAACTGATTTGTGAAAAGAAATAATTTCTCTAAATGATGATTTAGTCGTAATTTGTGCACATAATATATAATTAATTTTTTACAACATCTAGGAAATTAAGTGAATAAAATGAAAATAATTATTGAAATAAGAATATAAAATTTAGGTTATATTGATTCTTTTATTTATGTGGAATATTTTATTTTTTAACAAATATTTTAAATAAATATTTCTAATTCAAAAACTCTATTTCATTTAAATGATTCAACTGGTTAAATTAAATTTTAAATTAGTTTTAATATAATATTAATTAAATTATATATATTTATCAAATTTTTATATGGTAATCATTTTCATATTGATTTTTTATATAATAACTTTTTAAACATTTGGACATTTTCTTTTCAAAAAACAGCTTTCTCATCGTGTTTATGAGGATTATTTAAAATTATTTTTTTATAATTAATTCAATTAAGTTTGGTAAATGTATTCCATATTTTTAATTATAAATATTTATGTTATCTAATAAGGTCAAATTAATTATTTATCCTAATGTATAGTAAAAATAGTAAAAATTAATTATAGTGGTTAAGTTAGAAATGGATTTTCTGAGGGATCTAAAAATATAAAGATTAAAATATAAAGGAAAATTTCATGAATTAAATATCATGGACATATTTAGACCTTTTAATGTTTAATATTTAATTAAAACTCCATTTTTATCCTTTATGGAATGTGAAAAAATGGGCACACCTTTATCTTTTTAAAAAAAGTATAAAACTTACCTCATCTATAAATAGACACCCCACACCTATATACATGACACCATAAAAAAATTTTCGTTCATAAAATAAATTTTTAAAATAACTTTAAAACTTCTCTAACCTCATACTAGAATCTTTCTTTTGATGATAAAACTATTATAGTAATACTTTATGCATAATCTAAAAGAGGTGTCCCCATAAGAGTTAAAATTCATAACTATGATCATTGGTTTTATTTATTCTTACACCTCTATAAAATATTATTAACTCATTATTATTTTAATATATATATATATATAAGGTTGTTATTATTTAATGTTAATTATCAATATCCATATCATTTTCCATCAAATGGGAAATATTTACGCTACTCATGTGTACAACGGACTACCGCCTCATGAACTAATGTAAAACATTTTCGTTCAACACCTCCCATGGTTGGAGAGGATTGTGTATATATAGTATATATATGAAATTAATAACATAAGTATATCACTATAATAACTATATCATATATACCTTTTTATATTTCATCATGTAGGGGATATGATAACATTGCTAATTTGTATGACATACTACCGACCCACGAAGTGATGTGATACATTTATCACGATCCCATTAATGGAAGATAATAAGGATAATTTTAATTAATATACATGATAAAAATTTAAAAATTATGATATAAATTACTTTTTTATAATTATTAAATGATCATATATAAATTTATTTCTTACCTTTCTAGTCACTGAAAGATGATAATGACAGTCAGGTACATGTGGACTACCCTTTCACAAAGAGATGTGACTATATTTTTATCAAGAAAACATATCAATAATATATAAATATATTTAATGATATAACTTACTATATATGATTTTATGATCCTACTGTATTGATAAAATATTACTTACCTTTTTTCCATAATGATCACTGATAAAAGGAAAACGACATACATGTGGACATATGAACTACCATCTACATAACTATAACAGAGCTCATTTTTCAAAATCATAATTCCTTATTGGTTTTAAAAATATAATTTATGAATAACTATTATAATTATTTCATGATTTTTATTATTTATATGGAAAAATAATGATCTATGTTACTATTTTCAACCTACTAATGTTATTTTTTATACATAAGTCTAATAACATAGAAACATCCACTATAAACTAAATTTATTAATTAATAATATATATCATGGTAAAAGGTAAAATAAAATGCATAAAAAATTAGAAACATTTTAAATGAAATCATTAAATTTTTATTTGTTTGTTATCAGAAAGATAAAGAATGTATGTGACATGTCAGACTTAATATTTGGGGCCTCTTCCTAATTTCCCTTCATTAAGGAATATTTTATTGGTGTGCACCAAATTTCATTTATATAGTTTAAATTCTACCCACTTTACATGTAACATCATGAATCAAACATAAATCATTGTATTTTAGGTTTTTATTGGAATTATTTCATCTAATTGAATTTTATTGGAATTTTAATATGTAGTAATGTAATTAATCTCAATTTTCAATCCTTAAGGTATATTATAATGTTGTATAAATAATTTCTCTTATATGAGGTGAATACTGGCCCATTTACATTTAATATTCTATGTACATCATACTTTATGATATTTTACGTTTCAATTTTAGTTATTTCATCCAATGAGATTAAACATGAAAATTACCAATTAGTAATAACTAAATTTCTATAATTTGGGTAATATTACATAATAATTGTCATTGAATTTATAAGATAATTTATTAAAAAAAATTCAAAAATTTGTTTTATTTCTAATTGTTTGGATTTAAATTTGATAAACAAAAATGTTTTATTAGTCAATTATCACATCAACATTTTTATCATTGTATGAGATTTCATCTCAATTTATATGTTATTAAGAAACATTTGTTAATATGTGCCTATGACTTTTTTTATGGTTTATATATATCACCATTGAATCACTTAACATGAATAACTAAAAATTAAAAATTTCATTTTAAGGAACTAAATTCTTTATGAATCAATGGAAATCACTCATTTTATGTTTTGTTTTTTGATTGTTAACTTTATATTGAGATAAAAACATTGTTGTGATCATTTTTTATTGAAAATTAAATTTATCTTCAAAATGACAAATAATTGTACCATGGAGATGATTATTACATAAAATATACGCAATTTTTAATTATGATGTTAACTTATGATTTTTATTTGATTGTCAGTGAAATATTGATAAATCAAAATTCTTTACTCAATAATGAAATTGGATGATAAGGCAGATTGTTCATTAATTATATAAATTATTTGATATAAGAGGAATTATTTGTACATGAAATTATGGGTGGTTCATATAATTATATATCCCCTCAATTAATCAGCAGTACCATTAAGATAATTTTTAAGATAATATTAATTGTATTTCTACCTATAGTACTAATCTTTCTTATGAAATGTTCTGAAAGTAGAGGTATCATGTGCCTAATAAAATTGGATATATGATTTTTAAATTTTTTTAATTTAGTAATTATTTTACATGATATTTTTCCGTGATAATATTTCTAGATACATTTCAAGCCTAGTTTACTGATTAATTGGAAGGGGTGTTTAGTTATTTAACATTCCATATTAATTATGCCCTATCTTACTATCCATGATATTTTCTCAATGTAATTATCTAGGAATGTATTTCATTATAATTTTTGTAATTAATGGAAATGTGTGTTGAGTTTCATACCTTAATATATTTATTATTCCTTATCTTATCATGATAGTAATTTTTTTATCATGCGTGTTCAACTATATTTCGTACCAAATTGATAATTATAATTGGGTTATCATATATTCTATTGTACTTACCCCTTATAGAGTGTTTGATGTCAAATTTATTTTAGTTCTCTTTTCATGAATCTAGGAAGTTTATTTTGATTGATATGTAACTATGTTCTAGATGAAATAATTATATTTTTGAAAAATATATGATGTAATTTTTGTTTCTAAATGTAATATGGGAAAAATTTATATATATAGTTTACTAAGACAATTATATTATTCGGTATATCGAGATATGATTCATTGTCTTATATTACAATGTAATATATAGATACAACTACTCTAGTAAATTAGGTTTAAAGTTAGTAAAATTGGTATTACTGTTATTTTATTAGAAACCATGATAACTAGTTTTAGGAAAATATAGATTAGGGAACATAAACCCATGATATAAATTGAGGATAAGTGTATAATAACATCTGAAATTTCAGGAAAGGAAAATAATTTATGGTTATTCCTATAAATACATCCCCAAATAGATACTATTAGTGTGTGTAGTTCTGGGACTGTTTTATATATGGGTTATAACTCCGTAAAAGGGGACATTGGGATTAGCAAGACCATCACCTGGTGCATGATAACAGGCCTTATTGTGTACCAATTTGGACTATCCTAGGGTATACACTTTGGATAATTCAAACATTATTTACAATCCATTGGGATGTATTTGAATAGATGCTTTCAATGAATGAAATAAGTCCAAAAATATATATATTTTTTCTTGAAGATAAGTTTTCATGATTTATAAACCCAATAAATGATTATATGTTTTTACAACTATAAATATTGTTTCTCAGAATATTTGTTTCTTTTAATTAATGGATCTATCTCGAGGTAATCATGTTAAAATTGAACCTGAATAATTATATAATGAATTTGAAAAACCAAATGGTCTGATGATGGAAAGTACATATATAGTGATTACACATAATCAGTTTTTCCATAATATGATTACAAACCAATACATTAACCATCTCTTAGACTCCCCAAATAATAGAAGTATTGAGTTTTCTTAGAGCTCATATGGGGGAGACAATTGAGGAAAAAGGGGTCATTTTTATCATGTGAGTAATGACAAAATTATATAGAAACAAAAGTGCCTCGATGTAATATAAATATTACTTATTTATAGGAAATTAGCACATAATGAAATTAATTCCCAAATAAATAATATAGAGTACAATACAGAAAAATTAATGTCATCTTATGGATCCATTTATAGTTTGTTTTCATATAATTAGAGAGCCTAAGCATTATCTGTGTCAATTTTATCTCCAAAAGGTTACCGCTGAGTCCTAGGAAGGATGTATAATGAAATAAAATGAATAATTATTAATTTATTGGTATTCATTAATTAAATTGTAGAAGATTCATTAATAATGAATATTTTAATATAATAATTAAAAAAAATATGGATTTTTAAAATTTTAGATGCATATATGTTTTCAATAACATATGGTTTGTGGATAACATCATGGGATTATAAGAAAAAGATATATAATAAGTTCAATGTATAAAACACCAAATTATTAAATTTTTATGGATGGTATATAACCTCATCATGGATATATTTGGAAAACATTTATTATAATTGAACTGATTTGTTTAATATACAATATATTTATTTTTGAAAGTCTATCTTTACACTTTTTTAGATATATAATTAATGATACTAGGAATAATTAATGATTATTTTATCATTAATATTGTTTTCATTTGGGGTCATTACAATTTTGGAATTTTATAAGAATTATATTAATTTTTTCATAATAAGAACAACCCCCATATTATTTGACAGCCAATCGCATCCGATAAGGCCGTGAGTATTTAAACCATAACTAAAGGACAATAAGTGTTTAGTGCAAACCAATGGTCTACATAATGGTCTATTTAATATTAAATTTTTATACAATAAAAGATTTTATGGATAAATATTAAGGTTTTACTAATGGTTTTACAAATATGGTTTAGATATTTAGTTTTTATATTTGATAACGTTTTATAACCACATTGGTTTTGGAAAATAGATAGTGACAGACTGTAAGACTGGTCAATATTATATAGATCGTATGATCCTTTATAAGTAAAATTTCTTGTATAAGGCATAAAAAATTCATTTTTGGAGTATGATATCAACTGAAAATTTATATAACCACATCCAAAGTAATAAATTGTTAATATGAAATAGAAATAAATCTTGTAAGTATATTTTCTTATATTCATAAACAATAAAATAATTCCTCAAAATTAAGAAGATTATTGATTGAAAAATTGTATCATATTACCTTTATATATGTTGAATAAAATGGTCTTTTAGCAATGATGTATATGAGGTTTTGATTTCCTTTACATAAAATTAATCATTCACTTTTTTTGATCAGTTTTTCCTACCGTTCGTTATAATTATTTATGCTTTTTTGTCATGTCAATATACTCACATGCCAATAATTTTATCCTAATTCAAACCTAGTTATGTGTTACTCCATATAAAAATTCTAATTCCATTTCTATCTTACTTATTGGATGATATATTAACTCTTTTTATGATTTACGATTTTTAACAAGGAAATTTTGAAATATCAATCCCTTCTGTTCTGAGTGAAAAATGTAATACACTAAAATAGTATATCGTTAAAATGTGTTCATTAAATTTGAAGGTATGAATATTGCAAAGAAATTTATTAAAATTATATCATTTAAAAATGAAAAAAATCCCTTGGTTAAATATTTATTAGAAATAAGATAATAATCATTATTAATAAAAAGAAACATTATTAAAAAAATTTTCTCTAATACAATGTTTTTTGCACTTTGTACTCATAAGTAAATAATTTTTTTTACCAATTTTAGAAAATTTATCTCATAAAAATGTATTGTATTATAATATCAAAAAATATATTTTTTTTACTTTTAATTTTGGAGATTTTCCTAAATTGTTTTACTTTTTAGAGAATAGTGAAAATATTGATTTTTTTTAAAAACCACCTTTTTGTTTAAAAAGATAAAAATATATCATTAAATATTAAATAGGATATATAGTATAATTATTTCATATATATGTATATATATTAATCGAATTTTTTTCCTTGGAATCATTTTCATATTGAGTTTTTATATAAAACCTTTTAAATATTTGAACGTTTTCTCTTTAAAAAATGCTTTCTCATTGCAAATGTGAGAGTAATTTTCAATTTTCATTCCAACATATTTGAATTGAATTTGTAAAATGATTCCATATTTGGAATTAGAATATTTTTTATTATTTAATATGGGAAAATTATTTTATTACATAAATTAATATTAAAAAATGTAAAAATTAATTGTTTTGGTTATGGTACAAATGGGTTTGCAATGGGATTAAAAAAATATAACAATTAAAATGACCTAAATACTATTAATAAATCAATATTATGTATATATTTAATAGGGTTCTATATAACATCTATTCTTCATAACATCAAACCCTACTTGTTTGTGAAAAAATCTTAAAATTACATTCAAAATTAAATCACCTCATTCTATAATCCATTTGTTGGTTAAAAATACATTCTTGGAATAATTTAGGTGTAATAAAAAAGTGTGGTAAAAAAGGTAAAATTATTAACTAGGTGTTTATGTTCTATTTTTTCTTCCACCTCCTTAAAATATTTAAATTTATTAATATTTAATGAAACATTATTTCTTAGAAATTTATATTTTATTATTTTTTAGTTATGTCATATATCTATCTCCTCTTCACACAACTGGAACACATTAATATCTCTTGAGTTTTTATTTGGACTATCACCATGAAAACAATGTGGCATGTTCTCCATCATCACCTTTAATGGTTTGGTATGATGACAAATATAATGTATATATATTAAATTTATAAAATAATTAATGAAATTTATTCTTTGTAATATATATTCCATGTTCAAATTTTATTCCATAAGGTATATAATTACACCTCTCGTGAGTGTGATAGACTACCACCTTGTGAAGCGATGTGCTTCGTTTATCACTAACGCTTTACATAGAAGGTAGTAAGGATAACATTAATTGGTATGTGTGATGAAAATGACATAAATATGATATTAATGAAATATTTATGATATTAATGAAATATTTATCATTATAAAAGGATAAAAAATCATTTATTTATTTCTTTTAACTCAATGACATGTGATGATGTTTTTTGTGTATGTGTGGTGTGCCACCTTGACGTAGATATGTGACTATATTTTTATCACCAGGAAACATGGAAAATATATATAATAATATTTAAAGTATTAATATATAATATAATATATTATTATCAATTTTTAATAATAAATACTATTTAACTTATTTTTATAATGAAAATTGAAAAATTGACATGTCGGTCTTGTGTACGTAAGACCGACTGTCTCCACGATTGAAACAATATTAATTTTTCAAAACCATCATTAATAATTGGTTTTAAAACATCAAATGATTGATAAAAATTATAATTATGTTTGTATTATTATTCTTCATATGTTTAAATAATGAACTCATTGACCCCAGTCAACATTACAATGGCATTTTTGGTACATAATCAACATAGCAAACAAACATATGATGTAAAATATATTGATTATGTAATAGCCCAAGATTTTATAAAAAATATTCTTTTCAATTTTATTAATGTATTGTGTTGTACGCTACACCAAAAGGAGCTTGCACAACACGCATCCTTGACTTGCCTTGCATTACACGCAATCGCGACCTTCCTCGATAGCGTGTGTAATACGCAATACCGAGTTTCACTAAACAACGATATGCTATTAAAATATTATTAAAACTAGCCGGTATGAATAGTAATAACCACTTTTTAAAATTCTGTAAATCTTATTTTTCAAAATGAACTTCATTTTTGGATTCGGAGTATCGAATTTAGCCTAAGGTGAAATTTTGGTACATTTCGGATAACTTTCATATTCTGATGAATAGTGAAAATTACTAAAAAACAACTTTTTTAATCGAAATAATTAATACTGATAAATTATTAATTGGAGTAGTTTTAAAGTATATTTAGAATATTTTTTTACAATTTAATACAATGTTGGTCATTGGATGTAATTGCACATTTAAACCAGACATAAACAAGTGTCAATCTTTTGATAGATATTGTTTTTTAAAAACACGCTATTTGTTTTAACAGCGGGATTTAATTATAAAATTAATTAATGCAACTTCTATGTTATGAATTTGGTAAAATAGAATTCATTTTTGAATTCGGAATATGAAATATAGCTTAGGATGAAATTTTGGCATTTTTCTGAAAACCTTCATTTTTTGATGAATAGTGAAACTACTAAGTGGTAGTTAAAAAACTGAATTTTTCATAAAACATAATTTTACCGCTTCTGTGAATGGAATTTCAAAAATCCGAGAGACACGGTTGATGTCAGTAAGTAAAATGTGGTTCAATGAGATGAAAATAATTTTTGGTGAATAGTAACTTTTTACTTTTATTTACCACGGTTAAAAGTAAATAGGGTAATTAAGGGTAAGAATGATATTAATATTACCCTAACACATGTCCTAACTCTATTGGACAAGTGTATCTCGACCAAAAACAACCTTAAGTGTAAAATATTATCATTTAGGCCCACTTGTATTAGATTAGGACATTTATTATTATTTAATTCAAAGAAGAGTTAAAAGAGTTAAAATCAAAGTTTATTCACTAAAACATTTTTAATATGGGGTTATACATAAGATAAATTCGACTATAAATATTCATTAGAAAGCTAAAACGATTTCCTACATAATGATATTTTATTTATAATTTTTAGACTTTAAATAAATTAATTTATTTATGACACAACGATGATGCAGTAATAACCCTTTAAGGAAATATTAACATAATTGATGTTATAAATACTCAAATGAATGTAATTTGAGACTTTTTATGAATTCCACTAATTTTCTAGGTTACTATGATATATTAGTGTTGATTTAATCAACTTGGTTAGAACATATAATTCTGTTATGACTTTCACAAAAATCATATATCAAATAGTGTCAAAATTGACAAAAAATAGTTTTTAAATCAAATATTATATTATTAATTGTTATTTTATTACTAAAAATCTAAGGTTCGGCCAAATGACTTAGATAAGGATATATATATTAATAATAAACAATTTGGGGTTCGTTTGGCATGTTATAGTAAGTGTATTAACCATATAGTGAAAGAAAACAAAAAGACACGGTAAAAGTTAAATTATTTAACTTAGAGTTAAATCTAATTGATAAGGTTAAAATAATAACCTAAACTTGTCTAAATCCTATTGGTTGATAGGATTTCGACCCATCCCCACTTTAGCTTCGAAATAATACCCTTTGGAACCATTATAAACCGATTTTTATTTTAATATAAAATAATATTTTGAGATATTCCTAAGGTGCCCCTCTCCTCCCTTATAAAAGGGCACCTCCTCCACCTCCTCCTCACACCAATTTGAGCACTCAAGCTCGGCCAACCCCTGCCAAAATCTCTTCTCCACTTCCCTAGAAACATCCTAGAGGTTCTGGTCTTCCTCAAAGACCAATTTTAGTTCCCTAAGAGGAGGTCTCCAAAAGGCGCTTCAAAGAAGAGGAGCTTCGGACACGTACAAAGCAAATCGGACCTAAGGTAAGGGAAATATCACAATCTCATTTTTATCCGAGATTGTTTATTCATAAGTATTTACTGGGGTGTATTTTATCATCCACGTCCATGTTTCATCAATATGTAATATTACTTCCATCCACCTACAATTGTTTAAATCCATTTTTACCTTCGGTGAGTTTTTAGTAAAAGAAATGAAAGGAATATTTTGTCGTTTTTGTACGAGGTACTTTTTGACTTTTCCGACAAAAGTGCGAAGAATGTTTTTTTACTTATACGGAATGAATGGATTTTTAAAACATTAAATCCAAGAAGCTTCCTTTACAAGTTTTCAAGTTTATTTTTAATCAACTTCTTTTATTTTAAAGTCATATGACATGTTATGAAAGGAAAAATGTTTTTGAAGAAGAAAGGATATTTTCCTCAAGAATGGAGTTCAAGTGTTTTATCAAAATTATTTTCTATCTAAGATAATAAAGGGTTATGTTTTTATCCCTATTATTACATTGATTTGATCCTGTTGTGATGGAATTATTTTTATGAATTCTTTTATCTTATATGAATTTATTTATGATGTCATGATGTTTCAAGAATCCCATTTTTGTTACATGTGTTATGCGATGATGTATGTTTTATGATTATGTGGCACACATAAGAAAGGATTCATTATAAGATTGGTGGGACCTATATCTCCCTCCAATGCATTGGGTAAAGATTTTATATCTCATGAGATAGACAGGGCTGGAACGGTAGGTTATACCGGTTCAGTGAAACAGGACTGAAACGAGGGTTACTCAATTCAGAAAGGGACTTTGTCCACTAAGATAGTCTTGGCAATTAGTCTTGACTAATAAGAAATGATTATCTATGATTATGTGTGTATGCCACAAAGTTTCATGTTTTAAGTTATGATTATTGGGATTACTTTTTCACTGCCATGATTTATCCCATGATTATGAAATTATGCTCTCTTTTGCAGGTTATGATTTCCAAAATGTTATGTTCTTATGAATATGATGTGATTGATATTTATTTTGTTTACCCTTACTGAGCATTTGAGCTCACCCTTTTATGTTTTCTTTTCCCCAGGATATAAAGAAAGGTTTTAGGTAAAAAAAGGAAGATCTTTATGGGAGATTTTGAAGATCTTTCACCACGATTAGAAGATTATTGCCCGAGTTTCCAAAGACACTAAACTATTACGGTCCTTGTGTGTGTGTTTTTTTAATGTACTAAGTATTCCGCAAAAGTAATGTAATGTCAATGTACGTCAAAATACGGGTCTCTACAGTTGGTATCAGAGGAAAGGTTTAGTCAACCTTTGGAAACTAGGATGCGAAAACGTTACTGAAATCCCTAGAGATATTTCTAAGGTATGTCTAGGGATGTCTCTAAGGTTAAGTATACGTATAGGTTATAGTCCTAGAATTGCTCTAATGATCTTAGAATTTAACCTAAGATGTTAGATATTGAGGGTACTACCCCTTTAATATGTTGTTTTCCCTAGCATGATTTTTGCCTCTCACACTATTCTTTTGGGGTTTTAGACGATGGCTGGAACCCGAAGGATCCGTGTTGATCAATGCAATGGACAATGCAATGATTGTCCCCCTGAGCAACCAAACGATATGGGAGCTGGAATGCAAAATCTTGTAGCCATGCTCACACAACTTTCTCAAGCTATGAATCATGCAGGACTTCCAAACGAGCAAAGGAAGGAGCAACATTCTGTTGAATCCTTCATGAGGCAGCGTCCGCCTTCTTTCAGTGGGTCTACTGATCCATTAGTTGCTGAACAATGGATTAGTACTACTGAAAAGATATTTTCAGTTCTTCAATGTTCTGAACATGATAAAGTCATCTTAGCAGTATATCGTTTGGAAGGTGAAGCTGATCAATGGTGGAATCTTATCAAGAATACGAGGCAAAGAGATGAAATTGATTCCATGGAATGGGATGAGTTCAAGAACTTGTTTTTCAGTAAGTACTTCCCTCGTATTCTTCGAACAAAGATGGAGAAGGAGTTTCTTGAAGTAAAGCAAAAGGATGATGAATCTGTTGGTATATACGAAGCGAATTTTACAAGACTTGCAAGGTATGCATCTGGCATTATCATCCAACCTGAAAGTAAAGTTGATCGATTTTTCAGTGGCTTAAAACCAAGTCTTCGAAGGGCATTAACTATAAGATACTTCAATAGCTATGAAGAAATTGTGCGTTCTGCTATCAAGGTAGAAATGGAAGTTGGTGTTACATATCCATCTCATGGTTTTGACGAGAAACGAAAGATGGAGTTCAAGGAGAAATCTCAGAATAATGGTGAAAAGAAGATGAATGTTTCCTTATGCACAAAGTGTGGAAAGAAGCATGGTGAAGATTGTCTTAAAGGGACTAGAAAATGTTTTATGTGTGGAAAAGAAGGTCATCGAGCAGCTGAGTGTCGAAGTAATGGAAAAAGGGATTCTAATGAATTGAATAAAGCAAACACTGCAGAGAACGCACAAACAACACTTCAATGATTCAAGTGCAAGGATATGGGACATTATGCCAATAAATGCCCTAATCCAAGGGATAGTGATGATCGACATGAGCAACCGCTTAAGGAAAAGGACAAAGGGAAGTCACATGCGATCACTATTGGCAATGTTGAATATGACAACGATGTGGTGGAATGATTAAGTTTTTATGTAATGGGATTCCAAAATAATGTTGTATCATGGAATATTGGAATATTTATGTATTGGTCTAATGTGGTATTCAAAGTGATTGAGATATTATGCGCATAATGAAGGGAAAACGAGAAAATGAAATGTTTAACAGTATTCATGAGCTCATGATTGATATAAGGACAAAGTGATATCATGGTTTGAGTATATAGAATTTTGAGGATTTTGGTATGTGGAAAGTGTTAACTTTTAACTGCATTCAAGTTTTCACTAAGGTTCAATGGGTATTCAAGAGAGTACAAGATTAAGGCCTTTGAATGTTTGGAATGTGTCCAACAAGATATATCTTTTGATATATGGGGATCAACGACGGTATTAAATCTCTGGTAATCGTTTTCACTATGTTATGAGAATGGACTGCAGAATTATGGATAGGACTAAATATTGGAATGGATTATGCTGGACATAAGTTAGTATTGTTTAAGGATAGAAGTTTTTTCGATATTATGGGATGTTATAGTAATATAGTTTTAGAAAAAGGACAACCTGCAGGACGGGCGACAACCCATCGCTTCGGACAAGGCTGTGGGAATAGAACCCACAAACGAAGTGCGACTGGCCTTTATCACCTACCACTGGCCTACAGGAAGTCCCTGTTTAGTAGAAACTAGTTTTATTATATTAAGCAGTATGATATATGAAGTATAAGTCCATTTTAGGAACTATATATGATTAATCTCACTATAGATCGACTTATGTATATAATTTTTGCTAACCTTTTGTTTGAGACAGATGGAATGACCCGTCATTCTATCACATGATCTGCTAACACTTCACGAATAACAAATTCAACTTCATTTATTTAAGAGATGAAGTGGAAATTGTTCTAGGCACGAACAATAGTGAGATTGTACCAAAATAAAGAAAGTATTTATTCCAATTCAAATTTTCAACTTTAGGGAAATGATCTTGAAAACCAAAAATGTTGTCCTAGTGATCTTATACCTGATGAATCAGATGGTACCTTAGATCATCACAAATTTATGGATTTGTGATTATTGGATTTTCCATAGCCATGTTCTCTACCACTCTCCATCAGAACATGATGGTTATATTTCTCTTCCATATCCATATTTTCACCAATGTGGAAACCCAATGATTAGTTTATTTGGGTAACCGTTACGTTTCATACTTTTGTTTTTAAAGATTGGTTTTGATATTCCTTTTTACGATGTGGGTTTCTATTAAAGAAACTTTCAAATAGTAAACAATTTATATCCCTGACGAATTTCGAGGGCGAAATTCATTTTAAGGGGGGTAGAATGTAACAGCCCAAGATTTTATAAAAAATATTCTTTTTAATTTTATTAATGTATTGTGTTGTACGCTACACCAAATGGAGCTTGCACAACATGCATCCTTGACTTGCCTTGCATTACACGCAATCGCGACCTTCGTCAATAGCGTGTGTAATACGCAATACCGAGTTTCACTAAACAACGATATGCTATTAAAATATTATTAAAACTAGCTGGTATGAATAGTAATAACCACTTTTTAAAATTCTATAAATCTTATTTTTCAAAATGAACTTCATTTTTGGATTCGGAGTATCGAATTTAGCCTAAGGTGAAATTTTGGTACATTTCGGATAACTTTCATATTCTGATGAATAGTGAAAATTACTAAAAAACAACTTTTTTAATCGAAATAATTAATAGTGATAAATTATTAATTGGAGTAGTTTTAAAGTATATTTAGAATATATTTTTACAATTTAACACAATGTTGGTCATTGGATGTAATTGCACATTTAAACCAGACATAAACAAGTGTCAATCTTTTGATAGATATTGTTTCTTAAAAACACGCTATTTGTTTTAACAGCGGGATTTAATTATAAAATTAATTAATGAAACTTATATGTTATGAATTTGGTAAAATAGACTTCATTTTTGATTTCGGAATATGAAATATAGCTTAGGATGAATTTTTGGCATTTTTCTGAAAACTTTCATTTTTTGATGAATAGTGAAACTACTAAGTGGTAGTTAAAAAACTGAATTTTTCATAAAACGTAATTTTACCGCTTCTGTGAATGGAATTTCAAAAATCCGAGAGACACGGTTGATTTCAGTAAGTAAAATGTGGTTCAATGAGATGAAAATAATTTTTGGTGAATAGTAACTTTTTACTTTTATTTACCACGGTTAAAAGTAAATAGGGTAATTAAGGGTAAGAATGATATTAATATTACCCTAACACATGTCATAACTCTATTGGACAAGTGTATCTCGACCAAAAACAACCTTAAGTGTGAAATATTATCATTTAGGCCCACTTGGATTAGATTAGGACATTTATTATTATTTAATTCAAAGAAGAGTTAAAAGAGTTAAAATCAAAGTTTATTCACTATTACATTTTTAATATGGGGTTATACATAAGATAAATTCGACTATAAATATTCATTAGAAATCTAAAACGATTTCCTACATAATGATATTTTATTTATAATTTTTAGACATTAAATAAATTAATTTATTTATGACACAACGATGATGCAGTAATAACCCTTTAAAGAAATATTAACATAATTGATGTTATAAATACTCAAATGAATGTAATTTGAGACTTTTTATGAATTCCACTAATTTTATAGGTTACTATGATATATTAGTGTTGATTTAATCAACTTGGTTCTAACATATAATTCTGTTATGACTTTCACAAAAATCATATATCAAATAGTGTCAAAATTGACACAAAATAGTTTTAAAATCAAATATTATATTATTAATTGTTATTTTATTCCTAAAAATCTAAGGTTCGGCCAAATGACTTATATAAGTATATATATATTAATAATAAACAATTTGGGGTTCGTTTTGCATGTTATAGTAAGTGTATTAACCATATAGTGAAAGAAAACAAAAAGACACGGTAAAAGTTAAATTATTTAACTTAGAGTTAAATCTAATTGATAAGGTTAAAATAATAACCTAAACTTGTCTAAATCCTATTGGTTGATAGGATTTCGACCCATCCCCACTTTAGCTTCGAAATAAGACCCTTTGGAACCATTATAAACGGATTTTTATTTTAATATAAAATAATATTTTGAGATATTCCTAAGGTGCCCCTCTCCTCCCTTATAAAAGGGAACCTCCTCCCCCTCCTCCTCACACCAATTTGAGCACTCAAGCTCGGCCAACCCCTGCCAAAATCTCTTCTCCACTTCCCTAGCAACATCCTAGAGGTTTTGGTCTTCCTCAAAGACCAATTTTAGTTCCCTAAGAGGAGGTCTCCAAAAGGCGCTTCAAAGAAGAGGAGCTTCGGACACGTACAAAGCAAATCGGACCTAAGGTAAGGGAAATATCACAATCTCATTTTTATCCGAGATTGTTTATTCGTAAGTATTTACTGGGGTGTATTTTATCATCCACGTCCATGTTCAATCAATATGTAATATTACTTCCATCCACCTACAATTGTTTAAATCCATTATTACCTTCGGTGAGCTTTTAGTAAAAATAATGAAAGGAATCTTTTGTCGTTTTTGTACGAGGTACTTTTTGACTTTTCCGAAAAAATTGCGAAAAATGTTTTTTTTAACATATACGGCATGAATGTATTTTTAAAACATTATATCCAAGAAGCTTCCTTTACAAGTTTTCAAGTTTATTTTTAATCAACTTCTTTTATTTTAAAGTCATATGACATGTTATGAAAGGAAAAATGTTTTTGAAGAAGAAAGGATATTTTCCTCAAGAATGGAGTTAAAGTGTTTTATCAAAATTATTTTCTATCTAAGATAATAAAGGGTTATGTTTTTATCCCTATTATTACATTTATTTGATCCTGTTGTGATGGAATTATTTTTATGAATTCCTTTATCTTATATGAATTGATTTATGATGTCATGATGTTTCAAGAATCCCATTTTTGTTACATGTGTTATGCGATGATGTATGTTTTATGATTATGTGGCACACATAAGAAAGGATTCATTATAAGATGGGTAGGACCTATATCTCCCTTCAATGCATTGGGTAAAGATTTTATATCTCATGAGATAGACAGGGCTGGAACGGTAGGTTATATCGGTTCAGTGAAACAGGACTGAAACGAGGGTTACTCGATTTAGAAAGGGACTTTGTCCACTAAGATAGTCTTGGAAATTAGTCTTGACTAACAAGAAATGATTATCTATGATTATGTGTGTATGCCACAAAGTTTCATGTTTTAAGTTATGATTATTGGGATTACTTTTTCACTGCCGTGATTTATCCCATGATTATGAAATTATGCTCTCTTTTGCAGGTTATGATTTCCAAAATGTTATGTTCTTATGAATATGATGTGATTGATATTTATTTTGTTTACCCTTACTGAGCATTTGAGCTCACCCTTTTATGTTTTCTTTTCTCCAGGATATAAAGAAAGGTTTTAGGTATAAAAAAAGGAAGATCTTTATGGGAGATTTTGAAGATCTTTCACCACGATTAGAAGATTATAGCCCGAGTTTCCAAAGACACTAAACTATTACGGTCCTTGTGTGTGTGTTTTTTTTAATGTACTAAGTATTCCGCAAAAGTAATGTAATGTCAATGTGCGTCAAAATACGGGTCTCTACTGATTATGTAATACTATTAAATAATTTAATAAGTGAAATGAGAGGATATAAAACATGAAAATTTTCTTATTTAATTTAATAAATATTATTTTCTTTATTTAGTAATATAAATAATGTATGTGGTGAGTTGGACTAAATGTAATTGACGTCATATCAATTTCATTTCTTCGATGGATTTATTTTGTGATCCTAATTTCTTTTATATGTTATATAAACAACCCTATTAAAATGTAATATAATGAATAATTATTAATTCATGTAATTTTTTTCTCTTTGAATTATTTTATCGATGTTGATTTTACTTGAATGTTACCAAGTGATAATGGGGTTCATATAAATTCCCTTTACTAATGCATATTGTAATGTTATGCATCTAGTTTCATTAATATGTTGTATATAATTCAAATTAAATATGTAATATCATGAACCCTTTATACTAAATTGTATTTTAGGTATCAATTTTTTTAATGTCAAACTAATGGATTTGACTTGAAAATTTTCTTGTGGTAAATAATTTCATATCTAAATTTCTTTACATTAGGTTATATTAATTATTTATTGTATTTGATATTAGAAGATTGTGTTTATAAATAATTTTTTAATATAATATGTTATATTTACACTATTTTATATAGATTTGTAGTTGATTCACATAATTTATTCATTGGTCAATTCTCACATCAACGATATGATCATTATAAGATATTTCATGTCAATTTTTTTCTCATTGAGACACAATTGTAAGTCTCCACCTATTCATGTTTATGTGGTGTATATAATATCCCTTTGATGTATTTCCCATCATTACCTATTTATTAAATATTTATTTATCAACACCATTAATCTAAACTAAACGATAGTCACCTCACCTTTCTTGTTAAATTTTGTGATTGTTTACATTCACCTGAGACAATTACTACGTTGTGATCATTTTTCATTGAAAAATACATTAAAATTAAATATAAATAGTAAATATATTATTTATATGATTATTTACTAAACCATATAAAATTTTTATATATGGTGGTTACAATGAAACATATTCCATAATATAAATAAATCATGGTAAATCTATATTCATTACACAATAAGGATATTTGATGATAAGGAACACTATTCATTAATTAAATTTATTAATGGATATATGTGTAATTATTTGTACATGTAGTGATGGGTGGGTACCAGAGCAATTAAACCCCTTAAATGATAATATCTCTAGATGCATTTTATTATCAGTTTATTGACTAAATGGTATGTAAGGTATCATAATTTTTTGAACATTTTTTTCAAAAGGTTTTTTTTTCTCTATTAATTTATGAGGTTTTTTTTAAACTAGAAATAAGAATGATGATGAGAGTGTTTGAACATTAAAGATTTTTTTTTCTGTGAGTGCCTGTGGATGTCCTGGTGGGGGGAGGGATTCAAAAATATACTAGAGGAGGAATAGAAGGTCATGATCTTCATAAATAGCTGTAGTAAATTTATATCATGAATTTGATTCACAACATGAATTGGTTTCATGGGATGTGTCATAGTGACTACCAAACATGAAATATTGGGGGATTGCCCCGAGGAATTCATGACATATAACTAGTTTACATCAGAAATGCTAGAAACGTCGTGAAACTAGTACGTGATATGGAACCTATGGGATTGGTTTTTTATGGAGATAAAAAGGGGCTCACCCCCCAGCACAACCACACATCCATTTTTTTTAACAATAAAACGAGGATTCAACATAGGAGGAAATCGATCGATTCTCCCTTTCTCTCCATATACTCTTCAATGATCACAGTTGCCTTCTTTGAGAATGGACAGTGTCAATGTGTAGTGTATTTTTCCTTTATCATTTTATTATATTTCCCATCAATGGATCATGATTTCAAGAGTTCATATTTAGTATTATTCACTTGGTCCACAAAATCATGATGGAATTTACCATTTCAGTTAAGGATTTTTCTATAACTTACATGAGGACATCTTGAGAGGCTCTCTTAACATCATTGTGTTCTTTTTTGAGGTACAAAACCACAATTAATTTATACAGCATTAGTTATTTAAATTAAATTATTGAGTTTTTAAGGATTTTATAATGGTTTCTACTCGATTCATGGTTTTAGATGAGTCACATGTTGTTGGTGAATGTTTGGTCAAGGATCTGATGTGTTGAGATCAACCATTTCAATTTTGAGTGCAATGAAATTATTTATTAATTATTTTAATCGATTATTTTGATAATAATAGTTAATTAATTATAGAATAATTAAAATTAATTAATTTCTAATTATATGGTTGTTAGATAAGACCCTTCTTTAATCAAATGAGCTTAGGTAGGCCTTAAAAACAACTTATGGCCCTTAGAAAATAAAAGCAACACTTACTAAATTTATGTGTTATGTAGTACCTTTCCATTAATATTTATGAATCTTTATGGTATTCTATGGGTGCATTGGATTCCCCTTGAAAGAAAATACCCTAGTTTAAAAAAATCATTGGAATTTATTTTATTAAATGAAATGAGTATATTATACTGAATGAATTCATAGGGTCTCTAAAAACAACAGTGCATTGATTTCATCTATGACATGAGGCTATGATTGTGACTGATGATCACCTGTTGAATTCATTGATGTATTCATTCTATGATGCCAAGATGGCTTTGTTCTTTATATATTAATGTATAGGACCCCAAGAGGGATGCCTCTATTTACCATTGGTTCTTTAGGATCTTGAGTAGGATCCCACTCCAACTTTTTGAACTAGGGGACCTAGTGGGTGACATGATTCTTGAATAGCCTTATGCTAGTACATTGGTTACATGTAGTTATGGTAGCGGGTTTCACCATATAACGTGTTCTATAATTTTAATCCTATGAGGGCATTCCATTAGTTGTTTGTTTATGTGTTTTCCCACCCTCACTATTTTATTTATGCTTTCAATTTTTTACTGATGATGTAGTGATGGTTACTAGAGGTCCTTCTTAGTTTGTGGATAATGATCCTGAATTGTTGAGACATTATATATTGGGGTTCCACAGTTTTATTTATTAAGATCAAGCATTTTTTCCTTTTATTTTACATGTTTTTTATTATGATTCCCATATTTCATTCTTGGGACCCGACTTCTGAGTGTTTTATTAGATTGCTATTTTTTATTGGGATAATAAAATGTACTACATGGGATCTTTTTTGAGAATGTTATTATAATATTTATCCATGGCTTCCTTATGTTATCATAATTGTGAATTGGATTTATTTGTTTATGATACCCGATAATGGAATCCATATTTATTGGATACTCATTTATGATTATTCTCTTACACTCAATGGGGATGATTTCACTCTCACTGATTTATTAAATGTTCATAATGGGGGAAGTGGTTCTCATTAGTTTTGATGTGACATATACTTGATAAATGCTTATGATCTCCTCCAGCGATGCTTGGAATACTCATGTGGTTGGTGTGGATGCAAAATTAAAACATTACTGCAGGTACTTGCTGAATATGGAGTGATGATCTCTTTATATGAATGGACATTAGGCATGTACTTTGGTCCATAGAAAAATACATTTACAGATATCTTAACGGTTATAAATTTGTTTATTATCCAGATTGTTATGATGTGATTTACTATAGACTAAAACATATGATTCAAAAATTTTAATAAATTCACAGTGCATAAATGGTATGGAACCCATCTCAGTGACCATTTAGAGGATTTTTTGTTTGTACACAACATCATTCATTACAGTGATTTGAGGTGAGTACGGGTGAACCCATGTTTAGGACATGTAAAACCCTATGGAAATGAGGATTACTCTTGTATATTTTTTTGCAATGTTTGAAGAATTTATTTTCAATAATTATTCAAAACACAAGTATTTAATTAATTATACATATCATGAGGGAAAAAACATCTTCCATGAAGACCTTTTCCAATAGGTATCCAATTGATTGGGAATACAGAATCAATAATCCCTTGAATTTGTTATATTATATTTGGTACCATACTCATATATATATATATATATATATGTGTGTGTGTCTGTGTGTGTGTATTTGTATATATGGGAATATAAATATATATGTATGCATTCAAATACATATATACACGATGATACATTTCTAATCGACTGGGATCATGAACACTTAGTTTAGTTGTGGTTTTTTTATTTTCATCCTAGGTTGTGTTTACTAATACAATTTTATTTATTACTATTATATTAAAGAGTAGATAACTATTTAATGAACATCATATTGATGATTATGAACAGGGCCTCATAGGTAGTTCCCTACTATGTTTTGTAATCACACCCTGATCAGGACAACATTGAACTAGTGTACCTAAGAATATGTTCCCTTAGTTTTTGTAAGAGGTAGGGTTGTGTAGAAGGATTGATCTAGATAGATAGATTATATATGTTTGTGGATACAGGTTTTTTGTTCTAGATTAGAGATAATAATAGATCCCTGAACTATAATTTCAATTTATTTTATGTACTTCTATGTGTATGGTCATCCTAGTGCGTGACAAGAGTTTTATGAATGATATTCTAGTTTGGGATTTTAAAGAATTTTAATCATTATTAAGAAATTTTATATTTCTATAAATTTATTACATTCACAACTTATTTATTTATTTATCCAATGACATAAAGTTATTTCTAATACCATTACTCTAACATAAGTGTATCATATCACCACTTACAATATTTAGACCCTTGCTACTAGTCATCAACTTTTGGTGTGTTGGGAGGAATGCTTAAGGCTATGTGGTGAACTATTTGGGGACTGCATTAGTGGCATTAATGTCATGAAATTTAAAATAGGAATCATAAGTGATATTTTAATGTTGATTTTACTCTTTGGGATATGGTAGATAAGAGTATGAGGAATGTGTTAAAATATTTTTTGGATATAACACTGGTGGTTTGAGAATACTTTTTCCGATACAATTTCCTAGTTTCCAAGGATAGGGATTTCTTTCTTAATATGTGATGTTATATTTGTATATTATTGTCACTCCAAGGGATGAATTCATTGTATGGAGTTATAATTTATTATAGATATATTTCTCTTGACCCATTAGAGAGAATCCATTAATGGATTTCTGGCTTTTGAAATGATGAAAATATTATAGTGATAGATTTTGACTCTTGGATGGGAAAATAAGGTATCTCATGCATCATATTTGACATATGAGATGAAAATGATATAGTAATACTAGTGATAGATTATTACTGATGATAGGAGCCAATTGTTTAATGTGAAAATCGAAACCTAAATTGATTTTTCCTATATTAGTTCATAGTGGTATTATACTCAATTGAGACCACATAAATATATATTTCCCTATAATGGTATGCTATATGGATCTATAGTGATATCTTTGATGGTGATGTTGATGACTTGATCCTTGTGCACCAGAGGTACATTGACACCAGTAGGTTAATAGGGAACATTATTCGAATATATTGGAACCCTTGTAGGGTGTTTTTAGACAAGTTTTATTATTTAATGTATGAGTAAAAATATATATAGTGTTTTCTTACATAACTTGGAATTACATTCTACATAACCAAAAATGTTTTGAGTTTACTTAGTCAAATAAATTATTACGATTTTTATAGGTAGAAAAGTGTTTTTTTTTGAACTATACCTCAAGGGGGTATTACTATATACTAATTATCGATGAGAGTTAGGTCATCATTACTATCTCTATTTGTATCATTATCCTCAAGGGGTAGTCCCCTTTGACGACGCTTGGTGAGGATCAAGTCCCTAATAGTAAATGTTTAATGTTTTGAACCTCAATGGCAAGGGATACATTTACCTCCCTTATATATTTTTTGATCTCATGATATATGTGGTAGGAGCTTTTGATCTACTTATGAGGATTTATCAATATTGCTAGGGGAGACCTAGAGGAAATTATTTGTGGCCCAGACCATTGTAGGTGAATGATTCATTTTTTTAGGAAAAACAATGATTGAGGTTAGATATGTTTTTGGGATGCCTTTATCAGTAGTGATATTGGTTTTTGGATTATTGTGTGATCATTGCTTGGTTACTACTCAGTATACCACTTTTAACATCACTAAACCCATTGATGTGCTATAACATAGTTGTAACATCTAAATTCTTTTGTCACAAAATTCATCTTCATGAAGTTATAATTTCTCATATCCTCTCACCACTGTGTTATTAAATTTGTACTTCCAATTTCTCATTAATATTCCCATAAAAATATACATCATCTCATTGATCTTTATTAATAATTGTACATGTGTGTACAAATTTAGAAATTCATTATTCCTTCAAATCTTTTTCCGGTTACATCATTATGTTTCATTTGAAATCTATTTCCAGTTTCTTTAGTAATTTTTCTTCTGTAACATTTACCATATGGTATCACTATCATTCTGTAAGGAATCATGTATTTTACACTAATGAAAAAGGGTTTTTCATTACTTAATGTCTGTTTGGTGGTCTTGTAAGACCTTCTTACATAATTTCATCTAGAACATGTATCATAATGTCTTAGTCTAGGCATATAAACATTAATCTTTAGCTATCACTTTAAAATTCCTTGCATGTAATATATTCTACCCATATAAAAACATCTAGGCTAATGTGATGTTTTATGATTTTTAAATATTTATTAATATCATCAAATCCTCTGACATTTTAATGATTTTTATTAGAAATTATAGTGAAATATCATAACATCCTCAATCTTATGGTAAGGAAGGTTTCCTAACACTAATATTTCAAACTCTCCAAACCCATTTGAGAAATTCTTTCTCAATTGTTTAATAAAAACGTACTTAATACAATACGTTTTCAAAAGATAAAAAATATTATTGGGATATAACTCAAAAGGATATTCAATCCCCCATGTATTTTTTAGAAACACTCATAATAGCTTTCAACATCTCAAACATTTTTTCCAAATCATATTTGAAATAATTATTGTCTCAATTTTTTAAAAATTTATATAATAAAATCATTAATCTAGGATAATTTCATGAGATAACTATTTTATAATTTTTTTATGGAATTTCACTTCATGTGGGAATGTAAATTTCAGTCCATATCAAGATAATATCTTAATCAATTTTAACTTACACTTTATTTTATCATAACCATAACATTATATTTATTTTATAAATAGTGGAATATATGTTTAAAATTTTCTACCAACTATATTTCCTTGAAAACATAATTTAAATCATAAGGGGGAGGCTTCTATATGAACATTAGAAATTCATTGATAGATTCTATATGATTATTTATACCATAAATTCAACAAATTTTACCCTTTTCATGGATTTGGTTAAAATATTAGCAATTTGATAAATGTTAGAAAATTCTGAGGCATAAAAACTACAAAAAAACATTACCTTTTAAGAAGTGATAATTTATATCAATATTGTTTTATATTGAATGTTATATAGTGGTTGTTTAGAAAGATAAGTGGAATTATTATTATCCAAAATAATCTTCAATGGTTCCTAAAAATTATCTGCTAGATATTCCACCTGAACTTCCAGTCAAATCATTTTTTTGAATTGGTGGTGGAAACATATACTACTTTTTTTTATGATCAATGTAACAATACATTTCATCTTACTATAGAAATAGAAAAAATTGTCCTATTAAAATGTTTCATCTTGATATTGATTTTTAATCATTAAAATTTTCATTCCAAAAAATATCATTGTATCAAATAATGATAACTTATTTTATAACACATCCCATAGGAATATTTTTTTTAAATACCTGATAATTATTTTTTTATTCCATATTATATGATTTATTTGGATGAATTTCATATCATTCGCATAATTAATAAATATAGAAAATATATAGACACTTTTATTGTATGAAAAGGAATGATTCCTATCAAATTTTGGAAGTGTTTCTCATTTTCACTTTTCCAAGATTTATCTTTACTTATCTTCATTACAATATAGATAGGAGTATAAAAATATTTTTAATCCACCATGTCAATATTTTCTATCAAGTCATTGGAAAATTTTACTTATGATTGAGAAATATATCTTTCGTTCAACAGAACATGTAATAAAAAATACTCAATGAATAGAGAAATGATATTTAAATGGTGTCTTAATTTCAAAGAAGACACTTTACATGCATTATATATATACCCTGATAAATTTACATCATCAGTATAAATAAAGACAATCATGGTACGTGAGGTCTTTTTCGATTAAATATAAGTTTCTGTAAAATTTTTCATTATAAAAATTTATCTTATCCATGTAATTGTGATGTTGTGAGTAACTTGAATTTGGAGAATATTTCAATATTCACATGGATTTGTTAAAGTTATACACCATTTATTCATCTTTTTCAAATATTAAACCAAAACGTTTCTTAATTTAAATTTTTTATTATATTTCTACATTTAAGAATGTAGATATAATATATTTATTATAAATTATGTAGTAAGGATGCATAGAAATTTTTAAAAAGTTCTTTATAGTTTCCCATTTTATGGCTTGTGAAAATGTTTCTATATGATAAACACTTTACAAATATAGTTAACCTTTTCTAAAAAATCATTCAATGTTATTTTAGAATTATGCACTTTTATTAATATTGTTTTCTAATGACCAATGCCTCCAAAAAAATATCCCTAAGGGTCATGTAACAATTTCCCATGAATCATTATTCTCAATGTAATTTTTTTAATAATTCATAACATCAACCCACACATTATATTCAACAAATTCTATAACAAATCATGGTTTATCCTTTAAGATAAGTAGTGTATGATTTTTTGACCTCAAGTTCCTTTTAATATATAAAATATATTTTTAATTTCGAATTATTTTTCTAAATAAAAAATGTTTCTATAAAGTAATAACTTCCATATATTTTCTTCATAACTCACAATACACATCAAAAGATTCATCAAAATTATATAGTATATTCTTTGGGATCATATTCATATTTACTTGTATAATTTTTATTAGAATTATTTAATTTATCTTTTATAATATTTTAAATAATATTTGTTAAGAAAGTTGGATTCTCAACAATATCAATTTCATTGAAATCAACCATCTTCTATAAAAAATTATTCAAAATTTTTACCTTGTTCAATTAGATAAATTTCCCATGAAGCTTTATTTCTCATCTTTCTTATCAGACATTATGAGAAATTTATTTTTGATCTTTATGATGTAAGAACTCCCAAAGCCTTAGAAAATTCCTCTGAAGGGTTTTTTTATTATATAAAATGTCATTGATATTTTTTTATATTCAAATAAAAATAAACATATTTTTTACATTGAGGTATTAACAATTTATCTACTGAATAACATAGAAATTTTATATTCATCCAAAAAACATCATCCTAATTACACTATATTTATATTTTTAAATTTTCACAATCTAATTTATTACGAAGTGTGTGGAGACCTATAATGGTTTATGATTCCATTTTCTCCAGATAGATTTCATACATATTTTCTAGATACCGTTTTCTATTATCTATTCTTGGATTTGGTATAAAAACTCCTATATCAATTTCAACTTCAATTCAAAAAATGGGAAAATTTTATAACATCTTATTTATTCTTCATTAAAAATAAAATTTTTTCCAACTGAAAACATATAAAAAAATTGGCAAATGAAAATTCCCATTTTTTATTAATGATTGACCAACCCAGAAATTTCATAGTGAATAAGAAACATAGTCCTCGATGCCACACCTTATATTTATATTCATCACTTTAGTTACTTGATGTAACATACCAAGTAAGTAATGAATAATAGATATTTTTACATATGTCTATTAATGATTAAGATAGTGTTTTAGAGGCTTAAAATGAAAATAAATCCAATCTTAAGCATGTAATACACTAATATTCTTAAAAGATTGTTTTACTGCCTTATGATGGGAAACCCTTTTTGAATCTATATTTTGACAATTTTATAAACTATGTTTGTCAAAATAAACTTATCCTTTATGATTGGGACATCAAAATTTACCTTGTGTGAATTTTTGGTATTTTTCTGACAATGTTCATTTTTTAATGAATAGTGAAAAATGCTGCATTTTACATCAAAACTGCTTTTTAACCTAATTTATTTATATGATTAGATTATGTTTTGAATTGGTTTTGAAGTGAAATTAGAATATATTTTTACCATATTATCTAATGGTGGTCATTGGAATCAATTTCACTTTGAAATTAGACTTAAACTGGTGTCAATCTTTTGATACTTATTGTTTTGTAAAAACACGCTATTTGCTCTGGCAGCGGGAATTAATTATTAAATTAATTAATGTGACTTATATGATTTGAATTTTGTAAAATAGACTTCATTTTTGAATTCGTAATATCAAATATATCTTAGGGTGAATTTTTGGTAATTTTCTGAAAAACATCAATTTTTGATGAATAGTGAAACCACTAAGTGGTAATCAAGCAAACTGATTTTTCAGTTAAATGAAAGTTTACCACTAATGTGTATTGAATTTTGAAAATCTGACATACATGGTTGTCATTAAGAAGTAAAATGTGGTTCAATGAGATTATAATAATTTTTTGGTGAATAGTAACTTATTAAGTTTTTAATCGCGATTAGTGGTAATTAGTGTAGTTTAAGGTATAAATAATGATTTAATAATATGAAATGACCTAGACACATGTCCCAACCTTATTGGTTGTGTCATGGCCGACCAATACAAGCCATGGGTCAACTTGGGGACCCCATGGAGACACTTTGGTTTGGAAATGACATAAATAACTTTTTATTAAATGTTAAAGTAAAAATGACACAAACAAGAGATGTTTTACGAAAACAATTTTTACATGGGGTTATAAAGATCAGATTTTTGATTATAAATAGTAATTGGAAAGATAAAAAGATTTAATACATCATAGTATTTTTTTATGATTTTTAGACATTAAATAAATTAAATTATTTATGACATAATAATGATGCAGCGATGACATCATTATTTGACGATTTAAATAAAATGGAAAGATAATGTAAAATCTATGAACTACACATGGCCAAAACCAATTGGATGAGTGGATTTCTAAACCTTATCACCTTATCCACTAATTATATCAATGTGGGACCTTTTAAAACCGAAACACATTTTCAAATAAAGTAATATTTCTTTACATTCCAAAAGTGCCCCTCCTCTCCTCTTATAAAAGGCCCCCACCTCTACCTCATTTCACACACTTCTCAAGCCTTTGGCTCGGCCAACCTATACCCATTTACTCTCTCCACATACCTCTACTCATCCTAGAGGATTCCCTTTGGGCAGAATCCTTTCAAATGAAGCCTTTAGGCTCAAATCAAAAGGAGTTACACTTTTAAAGGTAATTCATTCTCTCATGTTCATTTGTTTTATTTTGCTTCTCCAACCCCCTAAACTCTTTTTATTTACTTCTTTTGTAACAAAACCAGTATCTTAAATATACTAGGATGTTTGTATAACATATATTTGAGCTACACTCACACAACTACATAAAATTGTTAAAGAACATACGGTTTCCGTGGATGGCGAAATTCTGCCTCCCGAAAAGATGATTGTTCAATACTCATTTAACACCTTCAAAGGTGGCCATTATGATGTCACTATTTTTATATATGATATATAATATGTTTATGTTTTTTTTAAGCTTCTGTTTTTTTCATTTTGGGCATACCTTTATGGTTTCCATTATGGGTGAACACGATATCTTCATTTTAGGAAGTGTGGACTACCGCCCCCTCAAAGTGATTTGATTCGTTAAATACCATATGTGGGACATATAAAGGATGGAACTATGATATTATATATTATATTATACTGGAATTATAATATAACTTTATATCATTATGATTCCATTCTATAAAATACGAAATAGAAATGAAAGTAGCGTTCATGCGTACGTACGGCTTGCCGTCTCCATGAACGGTGCATTTCATTTCTTACCTCTAAATGATTATGTAATATTATAAATGTAAGTATGTACTGGATATATATGAAATATATGATATCTACATCATGAATACCATTCTAGATATAATGAACCTTTGACCAAATTAACAACATGTAAGTGTAAGAAGTCTATTTTTGACTTAAGAACCAAATACCGACAAAATGAACATTATTAACTTAACTTATTACATGATGTTCATAACATGGTATAAAAGGAATAATGAACTTGAAAAAGATTCATAAGCAAGTATAGATTAACTCAATTGTATTATTCAGGATATTAAAGAACGGTCGGGTCATGTCGGATACGAGGTATGGAACTTCGTCTCAATCTCCTTTCATTGAGGCATATCTTATTTTATACACAACTTTCTTTTATACGGTGTATAAACCCCATTGACTTTTACATTTATTCAAAAGGAATCTTCTTTATACAAAGCGTTTATTAAACGAAAAAAGGGACTGTTTTTGTCGTACGTATGCGGCGACAACGACTTCTCCGCCGTCGTGACCGTTATTTGAGTTTCGGCATCCTCTACAAGCCATACCTTTTTTTTAAAAGAAAAATAAATACCATGTTTTATTTTTCTTTTATTTTGGTATTGAAAATGGTTTTCACAATGTTTTTTGTGTTTTATTGTTATCTTGTGATTGAAATGTGGAAATGTTATGTTTCCTTTATGCATGTTTTATGTGATACGATTATGTTATGGTTCTTGGGCATTATTATAAAGACGGGTGGTTCCGTGATAATCTAAGGGCGGGTGAGCCCGATATAGCTCTCCAATGAATTGGGTAACGCGAAGGAGTGAAACGTTAAGGTTTCTCCGAAGAGATTTTAGGGAATATACTGTGATGGGTATTCCAAACGTAACCATGAGGGTTACTCCCTACGTAAGAATGTTATGAATGCCTCAAGTTACCTTTATGTCTTATGATTTCTATGATTTATTCATGATTTTATGAGGTATGTTAAAGTGCCTATGTTTTATGGGTAAAGTATGATTTCATTCTTATGTATGTATGAACTCATGTTTCCTTTCCATGTTTTTTTTAACCCATACTGAGTTTTTATGCTCATCCCAAGTTTTTGAAATGTTTTTCACAGGTCAAGAGAAAGGTACATGATAAGATGATAAAGTCAAGGATGTGTCAAGAAATAATCTATGTTTTATTTTAAACGTGTTTCCATTGATGAGAATGAAGAATACTATCTTTCTATAACCACCTTGTTTATATGTGGAATGTAATGCAAATTTTATGATCTAATTCTCTAAAACTCTAAACCTGAAAAGATCCTCAACATGTAATCTTGTAATAACTCAAGATTAAGTATGGATTAAGGCTGGGGACTTATAGTTGGTATCAAAGGGAGGTTTAGATAACTTTAGGAGTTAGAATTCTATTAAATGATTATCCAAAAATAATTTTTTTTTGAAATGATATAGCATTTAAAGATTACCATGTTGCTTCATCTAAGACATGTTTGTTCAGAATGGTTTTCCATAGAGGAAACAGGTAAGCAGTGCAAGGAAGGCATACAGAAGGAAATAACCTTCCGAATCAGCATCCTGAGATGGTCGGAATTGGAACTGAACAGTTTGTTGCAGTAATGTCGCAGTTGACTCAAGCGATAAATGGTGGTGGTATCCATACACGAGATCAGCCAGACCAACCGCAGAGGAACATGTCAGTGGTGGAACATTTCATGAGGCAACATCCACCATCATTCAGAGGATCATCTGACCCTGTGCTAGCTGAAGGGTGGATTAAAGCACTGGAGAAGATTTTTGATGTCATGGGGTGTTCAGACAATCAAAAGGTTAGTCTTGCTATTTACCGTTTGGAGGGTGAAGCAGATCAGTGGTGGTCTATGGTTAAAAATATCAGGGACGCCGATGAGATTGATGCTCTTGACTAGGATGAATTCAAAGGTATGTTTCTTGAGAAGTATTTTCCTAAGGCTGTTCGACTTAGGATGGAAAAGCAATTCTTGGAATTGAGGCAAGAGGAAGACTCAGTGGCTGCCTATGAAGAAAGGTTCACTCGATTGGCAAGGTATGCTCCAAATTTTATTTGATACCTTGATAGTAAGATCAATCGTTTTTACTCAGGATTAAAGCCAAAATATCGAAGGGCATTAGCTTCTCGAGAGTTTAAAAGTTATGAAAAGCTTGTTCGATGTGCTGAGAAGGTGGAAATGGAGTTTGCTGATGACCAAGTTTTCTATAAAAACCAGCAGAATAAGAGACCGAGGTGGCAGGAGAAATGTAAGAATTCTTCAAAAAAGTCTGATGGTAAGAGTACTAAGTTTCCAGTTTGTGATAAATGTGGAAAAAGGCAAGCTGGGGAATGTCTTCTGAATTCTGGGAAGTGCTATTGATGTGGTAAGATGGGACATAAGGCTCGTGATTGCACTGAAAAGGATCAAGGTGAAGGTAAGAACAAATTTGATTTACAGTTAGTGAAATGTTATAAGTGCAATGAGAAGGGTCACTATGCAAACGAGTGTCCGACAAGGAGCTTGAGTGATGGGAAGCAGTTAGACTACAAGAAGAAAGGGGTGGTGATATCCTTTGCAACTACTTCAGCACATGTCAGGCCATCAAATGAAGTTGTATCAGGTACTTTGTTTGTTATATACAGTGATGCATCATTGAAAGGACTTCGTTGCGTCCTAATGCAGAATGATCGGGTAATTGCTTATGCTTCACGACAGTTGAAAACTCATGAGGTAAATTACCCTACACATGACATGGAATTAGCTGCTGTTGTTTTTGCTTTAAAAATTTGGAGGCATCATTTGTATGGTGTAAAGTGTGAAATATATACCGATCACAAAAGTTTAAAGTATATATTCACTCAGAAAGAGTTAAACATGAGACAGAGGAGATGGCTAGAATTAATCAAGGATTACGATTGTACAATTCATTACCATTCGGGAAAATCAAATAAAGTGGCTGATGCTTTGAGTCGAAAAAGTAATGCTTCATTAACAATGTTGCGTTTGGAACGTGATCCTTTGGTTAAGGATTTGATGAACTTTGGCATAGAAGTTGTTGGTGCAGGAAGTCCTTCTGTTTTGTTTCAGGTATCAGTGAGATCTTCTCTATCAGATAGAATCAAGCAAGCACAGAAGCAAGACAGTGAGTTGCAGAAAAAGGTAGAGCTGGTTCAGAATGGTAAGTTGCCTAAATTCAACATTGATAGTGATTGTGTTTTGAGATTTGGGAAGAGATTGTGTGTGCCTTTTGATTCACAGTTGAAGAGAGAGCTGTTATGTGAAGCTCATAGTTCTCCGTTTTCAGTTCATCCGGGCAGTACTAAGATGTATAGAGATCTGCGGGAGTATTACTGGTGGGATGGAATGAAAAGAGACATTGCTGATTTTACTGTGAAGTGTTTGACTTGTCAGCAGGTTAAAGTAGAGTGGCAGTTACCGAAAGGGATGATTCAGCCTTTACCAGTGCCAGAGTGGAAATGGGAGAATATATCCATGGACTTTGTTGTTGGATTACCGAAGACATCTCGAGGTAATAATGCAATCTGGGTTATTGTTGATCGCTTGACCAAATCTGCTCATTTCCTTGCTATACGAGATACTTTCTTTCTTGATCAACTTTCCCGTTTGTATCTTAAAGTGATAGTCAGGTTACATGGAGTTCCTCTCTCCATTGTATCGGATCGTGATCCCAGGTTTACTTCTAACTTTTGGAAAGGCCTTCAAAAGTCGTTGGGTACTGAATTAAATTTTAGTACAGCTTTTCATCCTCAGTCAGATGGGCAGTCAGAACGAACAATTTAGACATTGGAGGGTATGATACGAGATTGTTCTATGGATTATTAGGGAAGTTGGGACCAACATCTTTCTTTGTTTGAGTTTTCATAAAATAACAGTTTTCATTCCAGTATACAGATGGCACCATTTCAGGCATTATATGGGAAGCGGTGTCGAACTCCAGCTTTCTGGAATGAAGTGGGTGAAAGGAAGTTGATGGGACCAGAATAGGTAGAAGAGATGGCAGAAAAAGTTCAGCTGATTCAGAAACACATGAGAACAGCTCAGAGCAGGCAGAAGAGTTATGCGGATAACCGGAGGAAGGATCTATCTTTCGAGGTAGGTGATCAGGTTTTTCTCAAGGTTTCTCCTTGGAAAAGTGTGATGAGATTTGGTAAGAAAGGAAAGTTGAGTCCAAGGTTCATTGGACGATATGAAATTCTAGAGAGAGTTGGATCAGTTGCATGCCGAGTGGCTTTACCTCAGAGTTTATCTCAGGTACACAATGTTTTTCACGTTTCGATGTTGAGAAAGTATATGCCAGATCCATCTCATGTTTTGAGTCCAGAGTTAGTTCAGCTGGAAGAGAACCTATCTTATGAGGAACAACCGGTCCAGATTCTTGCCCACAGGGAGCAAGTGTTACGGAATAAGGTGATTAAGCAGGTAAAGGTTTTGTGGAAAAACCACATGATTGAAGAGGCAACATGGGAATCTGAAAATGCAATGAGGGATAAGTACCCCCATTTATTTGATAAGTAAATAAATTGCAGGGATGCAATTTTCTAAAGGGGGGAAGGATGTAACATCCCAAGTAAGTAATTAATAATAGATATTTTTACATATGTCTATTAATGATTAAGATAGTGTTTTAGAAGCTTAAAATGAAAATAAATCCAATCTTAAGCATTTAATACACTAATATTCTTAAAAGATTGTTTTACTGCCTTATGATGGGAAACCCTTTTTGAATCTATATTTTGACAATTTTATAAACTATGTTTGTCAAAATAAACTTATCCTTTATGATTGGGACATCAAAATTTACCTTGTGTGAATTTTTGGTATTTTTCTGACAATGTTCATTTTTTAATGAATAGTGAAAAATACTGCATTTTACATCAAAACTGGTTTTTAACCTAATTTATTTATATGATTAGATTATGTTTTGAATTGGTTTTGATGTGAAATTAGAATATATTTTTACCATATTATCCAATGGTGGTCATTGGAATCAATTTCACTTTGAAATTAGACTTAAACTGGTGTCAATCTTTTGATACTTATTGTTTTGTAAAAACACGCTATTTGCTCTGGCAGCGGGAATTAATTTTTAAATTAATTAATGTGACTTATATGATTTTAATTTTTTAAAATAGACTTCATTTTTGAATTCGGAATATCAAATATAGCTTAGGGTGAATTTTTGGTAATTTTCTGAAAAACTTCAATTTTTGATGAATAGTGAAACCACTATGTGGTAATCAAGCAAACTGATTTTTTAGTTAAATGAAAGTTTACCACTAATGTGTATTGAATTTTGAAAATCTGACATACATGGTTGTCATTAAGAAGTAAAATGTGATTCAATGAGATTATAATAATTTTTTGGTGAATAGTAACTTATTACGTTTTTAATCGCGATTAGTGGTAATTAGTGTAGTTTAAGGTATAAATAATGCTTTAATAATATGAAATGACATAGACACATGTCCCAACATTATTGGTTGTGTCATGGCCGACCAATACAATCCATGGGTCAACTTGGGGACCCCATGGAGACACTTTGGTTTGGAAATGACATAAATAACTTTTTATTAAATGTTAAAGTAAAAATGACACAAACAAGAGATGTTTTACGAAAACAATTTTTACATGGGGTTATAAAGATCATATTTTTGATTATAAATAATCATTGGAAAGATAAAAATATTTCCTACATCATAGTATTTTTTTTATGATTTTTAGACATTAAATAAATTAAATTATTTATGACATAATAATGATGCAGCGATGACATCATTATTTGACGATTTAAATAAAATGGAAAGATAATGTAAAATCTATGAACTACACATGGCCAAAACCAATTGGATGAGTGTATTTCGAATCCTTATAACCTTATCCACGAATTATATCAATTTGGGACCTTTTAAAACCGAAACACATTTTCAAATAAAGTAATATTTCTTTAAATTCCAAAAGTGACCCTCCTCTCCTCTTATAAAAGGCCCCCACCTCTACCTCATTTCACACACTTCTCAAGCTTTTGGCTCGGCCAAACCCTGCCCATTTACTCTCTCCACATCCCTCTCCTAATCCTAGAGGATTCCCTTTGGGCAGAATCCTTTCAAAGGAATCCTTTAGGCTCTAATCAAAAGGAGTTACACTTTTAAAGGTAATTCATTCTCTCATGTTCATTTGTTTTATTTTGCTTCTCCAACCCCCTAAACTCTTTTTATTTACTTATTTTGTAACAACACCAGTATCTTCAATATACTAGGATGTTTTTATAAGATATATTTGAGCTACACACTCACACAACTACATCAAATGGTTAAAGAACATACGGTTTCCGTGGATGGCGAAATTCTGCCTCCCGAAACGATGATTGTTCAATACTCATTTAACACCTTCAAAGGTGGCCATTACGATGTCACTATTTTTATATATGATATATAATATGTTTATGTTTTCCTTATGCTTCTGTTTTTTTCATTTTGGGCATACCTTTATGGTTTCCATTATGGGTGAACACGATATCATCATTTTAGGAAGTGCGGACTACCGCCCCCTAAAAGTGATTTGATTCGTTAAATACCATATGTTGGACATATAAAGGATGGAACTATGATATTATATATGATATTATACTGGAATTATAATATACATTTATATCATTATGATTCCATTCTATAAAATACGAAATAGAAATGAAAGTAGCGTTCATGCGTACGTACGGCTTACCGTCTCCATGGACGGTGCATTTCATTTCTTACCTCTAAATGATTATGTAATATTATAAATGCAAGTATGTACTATATATATATGACATATATGATATCTACATCATGAATACCATTCTTGATATAATGAACCTTTGACCAAATTAACAACATGTAAGTGTAAGAAGTCTATTTTTGACTTAAGAACCAAATACCGACAAAATGAACATTATTAACTTAACTGATTACATGATGTTCATAACATGGTATAAAAGGAATAATGAACTTGAAAAGGATTCATAAGCAAGTAGAGATTAACTCAAGTTTATTATTCAGGATATTAAATAACGGTCGGGTCAAGTCGGATACGAGGTATGGGACTTCGTCTCAATCTCCTTTCCTTGAGGCATATCTTATTTTATACACAACTTTCTTTTATATGGTGTATAAACCCCTTTGAATTTTACGTTTATTCAAAAGGAATCTTCTTTATACGAAGCGTTTACTAAACGACAAAAGGGAATGTTTTTTTCGTACGTATGCGGCGACAACGACTTCTCCGCCGTCGTGACCGTTATTTGAGTTTCGGCTTCCTCTACAAGCCATACCTTTTTTTAAAAGAAAAATAAATACCATGTTTTATTTTTCTTTTATTTTGGTATTGAAAATGGTTTTCACAATGTTTTTTGTGTTGTATTGTTATCTTGTGTTTGAAATGTGGAAATGTTATGTTTCCTTTATGCATGTTTTATGTGATACGATTATGTTATGGTTCTTGGGAATTATTATGAAGATGGGTGGTTCCGTGATAAACTAAGGGCGGGTGAGCCCGATATAGCTCTCCAATGCATTGGGTAACGCGAAGGAGTGAAACGTTAAGGTTTCTCCGAAGATATTTTAGGGAATATACTGTGATGGGTATTCCAAACGTAACCAAGAGGGTTACTCCATACGTAAGAATGTTATGAATGCCTCAAGTTACCTTTATGTCTTATGATTTCTATGATTTATTCATGATTTTATGAGGTATGTTAAAGTGCCTATGTTTTATGGGTAAAGTATGATTTCATTCTTATGTATGTATGAACTCATGTTTCCTTTCCATGTTTTTTTTAACCCATACTGAGTTTTTATGCTCATCCCAAGTTTTTGAAATGTTTTTCACAGGTCAAGGGAAAGGTATATGATAAGATGATAGAGTCAAGGATGTGTCAAGAAATAATCCATGTTTTATTTTAAACGTGTTTCCATTGATGGAAATGAAGAATACTATCTTTCTGTAACCACTTTGTTTATATGTGGAATGTAATGCAAGTTTTATAATCTAATTCTCTAAAACTCTAAACCTGAAAATATCCTCAACGTGTAATCTTGTAATAACTCAAGATTAAGTATGGTTTAAGGCTGGGGCCTTATACTTGAGTTACTAATTTCTCCAATATGGAAAATATTTATAATAGTTATTTCTCACTTTATTAAAAAATTACCATTTGTAAGATTTTTATGATAAAATAATCTATCATAATTAATAAATCCTTGCCATAATTCAAAATGTAGATAAAACATTAAATTTAGGATTGATTATATCAACAAATTATTTTAAATTAATTTTTTGAGATTCAATTAATCAATTTTTTAACCCTTTGATTTTTGAGGATCTGTCATTTCTGAAGTAACTACTCCTCATTCATAGTCTTCGATTTTTTTTAGGATCTCTATATCACCTATCATGTGTGAGGAATAACCGCTATAAAAACATTTTTTTTTACTTTCACTATATTTAAAGGTATTCTAAAAAAATAACATTCAGTAGAATTATTTTTTCCAATGTATTTTTATTTTTAATAAAAAAGCATTTCCTTGACAAGTTATTATAAAAATTTCTCAAAACATTACTCCAAAAAATTAGACTTTTTTTATTTTAGAAACATTCTTGCATCTTGTGATTTTTCATTTAATCCTAAAAGATAATAAATTTCCTCACTTTTTCGTAGATATTACTCCTCATCAATTAATTCTTATTTATAAGTAGAGAAATGTTATAAAAAAATCATAATCAATGTGTTTGACTATTCCACAACACCAGAAATATCCAGTATATATTCATCTTTTGACAAAAATTATATTTTCTTATAATTTGTTTGTTGAGCATCAATATATCATACAATATGAAAACCACCATGGAATTTGAAATCTTTCAAATTGGATCACAATAAACTTTTCTTATAGAATATATTAATGATATCTTTTATCAACCAAGGAATTCCCGCTGTTCTTTCTAAAACATGAATTATTTGAAATATTAGATGAAATTTTATGATTAGTGGGAATATATGTCACATAATTAATTGATTTTTATTTTTTAATAGATTGATGTGTTTTTTACCCTTGAAAATTTTCTCCCGTTTTTTCTCATATTCTGTAGGGTTCTTTTAAACTCAAAAAAATCATTGAGTTTAAAAAATACGTTCTTCCTTTGCATTATGTTTTATAATAAGATCTTTCACCATCGTTTCATATTTTCAAAAAATAATTATAATTTTATTAATCTCATTTTGTACAGATACTAATTTTTAAGATGGTTTTACCAAAATATATTCTTATTCACAGAATCATTATTCAACATTATGATTTATTTCATGACCATTGTGTCTTGATCAATGCATGCCACAATTTTTGATCTCAGCTAATATTCCTGACATAAATCATCACCTTATTCTTCATCATTATTTTAGGAATTATCTTTTTTTGTTAAATATTTTCATATAAAGTTATAAAATTCAAGAAAATTTAAATTTCATGAATTTTTGTTAGGGGATACATTTTCATATTTATTAATAAAAATTGTTATTTTGTTTCAAAAAAATATTTTCTTATTCTTGTCAATTTGTTTTGGTTTTTCTATGAATTTTTACTCCACTTATTATACTAATGTATTTCTTTAGAATGATCTTCATATTTTTCAAAAATATTTTTAGGACAATTATTATATAAATATCTATTTAATACACACTAAAATAAATAGATGGGAGTTATCTTTCATATATTTCTCTACCTCTATAATGATTTTTGGATTTATATGTCCTTATTTTCTCATTTATTTCAATATATCTATTGTCTTCTAAATCTATATGATAAAAAATATAAGTATCATAGATTTTTAGCTTTATCAATGCTTCAAAATAAATTTCATCCTTATTATTTTTTTTGAATATTTTTTATTTTAGGAAAAATTATTATTAGTTTTCATAATAATTTTATAATCTTCTAAGACATATTTGAACCCTTTTTTGTGGAATATAATCTCATTAATTATATTGAATGACTCATAAATAATTACTTCATCTTTTATTATTATATATTCAATAATTTTATGATATAATTTTTATTTTTAATCCATAAATTTTGTATTTTTGTAAATGGTTCTTCAGAGTTTCTTTCATGTTTCTTTAGTTTTTTTGAGATCAGTCGCACAAATTTAAAAAAATTTTCAAAAAAGAAATTAGAGAATTATTTCTATAATTCCTAGAAACCATAATATTTTTACTCTTAAAAATGTAACAAGATTATTTGTATCAATGTGTAAAAAACCAAATGTGGTTATAAAAATTTCCTCCCAAACATGATATAAAAGATAGGGTATTATTTTTTTCAACAATGATAATTTTCTTCATAAAAAATAGAAATATCTCTATTGCTCATTTTGCATAGATTTCATTTGACGATGATTAAATAGGGTATTGTTGTATGTCATACCAATTAAAGTTACTTAAGATCATTTGATCCACTATAAATGTTAACTAAATAAGTTTCAATGTTTTAAAATTTCCTTTATTCATAAATTTCAAAGCCCCAAGATATAGTGAAATATATATTTTCAAATTAATTTAATTATTTTTTGATTTTTTTCAATTCTTGATACACTAATTCTAGATTTTATAATATGAAAAATATATATTTGTAATTCATTATACACAACACCAAACTGACATTGTTCTACATGTAACTCCAATCATATAAGGGAGTATAATATCCCAAGACTATAAAATATATTTTTTATCTTCAATATATTCGATAAATTGTATATATATTTAAATTAATTAAAAAAAAGTTTGCATGTGTTACCTAAAAGAATGAGTTTCTTCGATGACTAGCGTTACACACATTATCAATTTTAAATGAACAACAATATATTTTTTAAAAATTATTATTTAATATAATAAGATATACAGTAGCTATTAAATTAGTTGTTTTTAATAGTAAGAAATAACATATAAAATTATTTTCTATATAAAAATAAAAGATGGATTCAGTAGTTACCAATAAATTAGAAACAAAAATTTAATCCAATTTATTATAACATAAATATTTATTTATACTCAACAAGCTATATTATCATAATAAATTAAATTAATTACAACATGTGAGTGATAAAAATTTAATATATATATAAATATATATTTCATATTCAATAAAATATTTTTTAAATTCATAAAATATATTTTATAATCATATTATAGGAAATACAAGAATATTTCTCCTAAAATCAATATTTTTAAAGACATTTTTTCTGTATTTTAACAGATATCATATTTTAAATCAAATTTCCGAAAATTTTATAATTTTTTATGTATAAATAAACATATTATATGAAATGAAAAATATAAAAATCAGATTGTGGTGATTTTTTTGTGTTTATCTGTGAGGGCTCATTTTGTTATGAATTGTGAAAAATACGAAATTTTCTTTTAAAACTAAATTTACATATAGTTTACTTATAAAGTAAAATTGTATTTTTAATTTGTTTAAAAGGTTTATTATATTATTTTATTATCAATTAATTCAATCTAGTTTATTGGAATCATTTTAACATTGGAATTTATTATAAAAAACCAATAAACCTTTAGATGTTTTTATTTAAAAACCAGTATTTTCATCTCATCAGTTTGAGAAAATTTAAATTAATTTCTAAAATTTTTGTGATATGAATTTCAAAAAATGGAATCTATATTTAGAATCAGAGTAATTTATAATTTCAATAAAGGATAAAAAATTTACAATAAAATATTAGTGGAAGTAATTTTCATTAATTACAATGATTAAGGTATGATTATGCTTAACATAAGTATAAACCATAATCTTAAGGGCCCAAATTATATAAAAACATGTAAAAATTCCATTTTCTGACCCAATTTAAACCCTATACACCCATTAAAAAAATATATCCATTATTTTATCCACATTAAACGGAGAAAATTTGGGTGTAATTCCCTATAAAATTAATTACAAGAGTGCCACTCCTCCACTATAAAGAGGTTTTTCTTCCTCCTACATCCCCACATCTCTAAATAAAATTTTTCTAGACCAATATCTAACCAAATAGCTCCAAATAATCACTTAAATCAACCTATAATCCTATAATTTATCAAAAATATATCCAAATAATCCCTTTGGTGAAAACCAAAAGGGGTTACCTAAAGAGGAGGTAACATCTTTCCTCAAGATCGTTAGTTTTATTTCCCTTATCCACACCTCAAATATCTTTATGAAATTATTATATAATAAAAATAGTATCCTAAATATTATTATATGTTGTTATATTAATGATCTTATCTATACTTACACACAATTCAGTCAAATGTGTAATGAACATATTGTTCTTGTGTACAGTGAACTGCTACCTTACAGAATAATGTTGTTCATTTTTCAATTACCACTTTTTGTGTTTTGTAATTATGATGAAAAAACTATTTAAATATATGATATATATAATATATATTAATAATTTTTTATTCTATAATTATTTTATTACACATTCCTTTTTTGGTTCAATCTTTTAAAAATAAGATAATATCATTTGTGGATGTGTGGACTACAATGTCCTTGAAGCAATGTGAATCATCCAGACATTACACATAGTGTATTATGGATGGTTTTAGTAAAAATATATCATATATAAAACATAATAATTAAAATTTAATAATATTATATTCATATAAACATATATTTTTACTTATTTTTATTCAGTATGATGAAAAAAAAAATCATTCTTGCGTATGTACGGCCTACCCTCGGCTTAAACTATGTATTCGATTTCTTCATTAAATATTTTGCATATTATCTTAAATTTATATATATAATTAATATATAATATATTTATATAATTTTTTTACAATATTTAATTATGAAAATCATGATCTATGTAAAATGATCAAGAATAATAAGTGAAAACACGTATGAAGAAATAAGTGGATATTACACAATGTGAATCCATGACATTGAATTTTTATTAAGTGGGTAATTTATAGTCATAATAAAATCATATATGGTATTATATATAAGGATATTTATATTTAAAATATTTATAATAAACATATATTTATTATAAATGAGTTTAGTATGAATATGACGTGAGTTAATACATATGGAATATGATTTTCATCAAAACATTTATTTCAATGAGATACAATCCTTGTTCTGCACACATTTGATTTATTGTTGTGTTTAATTACATTTAATTTATTATATTATTATTATTGTAAAATTTATGTGTGTTTAAATATTCATTTTATAATCCTTATTTGATGGGTTTTTATGTTTCAAAGGTTATTAAATCAGTAATGTAATTTTTTGTCCCAATTTTACTTCTTTGAGACACATGTCAAGTTATTCAACTGAATTTTTTCATAAGGTGTATATAATAAAATTTAAATTTTATATCATGAATATTATTCTTTTAATGAAATCTTATATTATATTTAATGTTTTTATGTCCATAGTATTATGATTTAATTTTATCAAATTTGTAAAATTTTATAGGAATGATCTCACTGTATATCGAGATTTATTATGATTATAATACCATAGATGAGATTAGTTGTTAAATATCTCAATAAATCTCATGATGATTCTTACCCTTTAGTTATTCATGTTATACCCCTACACTGGTACCATTTTCTACCCTTTAGTAAATAATATGATCAAGAGAGTGTTTTTACAAAATTAATACTTTACCTCTCTCTCTTTGGATAAAAATTTATGTTCATTAAAATTTTTCTTTTTAAAAAGGTTATCTAAAATATTTTACCATGATAATTAAAATTCATTTTTATTGATCAATTTTCTTATTAATCAAAATGGATTTTTTAAAGGAACAATCTTTTAATTTTTTTTCTGGGGAAATTTTTTTACCTTCTTATGTAGCCATGGAATTTTCGATATGTGTTTATTTCCCCTCCATCAAGACTGACAATCCTTCAATGTGTCCATTAAAAAATAAAAAATCTATTATTTTCCATAATTAAATTCCTAATTTTCTAAAAATTCATTATTTTAATGATACTTTCAAGGGAAAAGGGTTTTAAAAATATTTTCATGCTTCTTTTATAAATTTCTTGAAAATAATAGTTGAAAATGTTTTCAAACAACTTTTATATACTTTTAAGGAAAAGGGTTTTCAAATTTTTCTCACAATTTATTTAAAATTTTGTTAATAATAAGGTTTTTATAATTTTGTCCAATATTTATTTATATTTTTTTCATGTATGTTTTCAATAAAACAGTTTTCAAAAGGATTTATATTTGAGAATTATTTTTTAAGAATAAAGGGTAATATCCCTATGTAATTTTTTTTCAAATATATTTCCAAATTATATTCCATCTAAGAAGACATATATTGTTATTGATAAGCTTTTTGGGATATTATATAATGGTTTAATTCATATTTTTTCTATAAATGGTTTATGTTATTATTAAATTAGGTTAATGAAACACATTCTTCTTTTACAGGTTTTATTTTAAAGAGACACTTTCCTCTTTTAAGTGTTATATATTAATAAAACTTGTTTCTATTTTACGAGTGATGTGTTTATGAAACCCATTTCTCATTCACTATTTATATATTTATGAAAATATTTTCTCTTCCATGGGTTTTATTATATTGAAACCTCCTCAATTTAATACGTTTTTATTTTATGAAATGATTATGAAAAACACAATTTTTCAAATCAAAATATAGGATTATATGTTTATGAATCCCACTTTATTTCCTTGGTTGTGACTTGATTTTTATGAAACCCATACACTTTTATGGTTCATAATGTGATGAATGATTTATCATCATTTAGAGCATGTATTATTGTATTTATCATGATATGGGTGTGACTTATATCTCCCTTTAATGCATTTTATATCCTATTAGAGAGACAAAGATGGTTTTGGGAGTGAATATTGACCACTAACATGGACATGGGAGTAAACCATGACTACCAGGATGGTATAGGGAGTGAACTAATACAACTAATATGGTCATGGGATTTATCAATCCCTACCAAGATGGTATGATGAGTGAACCCATATTACCAATATGGATTTGGAAATTATTCCTTGACTACTATCGAAATTATTATTATATTCCAATGTGTTTTCAACAATTCAATGTTTTATTCCTATGTTATGCATTCATGTATAATTATCTTGATTTCCTTTTGATTCACATATTATAAACATCCTGTAATTATTACATGATTCATATGTGTGATCTTTTATATGTAGGGTATGATCGTATATTTTCATGATCATTCTCTCATACCCTTATTATATTAATTATTCTTACATATCTACCTTATTTACCACTACAGAGCATCTAAGATAATCTATTTTTATGTCTCCATTGTATTTGTTTTAAGGATATTTATTATCTATGATGTTCCATAAACATGTTATTTTTTAGGTCGGATAGGGTAATGGCAGATGGTCTAGAGGGGGGGAGAATAGACCAAATTAAAAGTTTTAATCAAATAAATTGATTAATTATCAAATTTAATTATTAAGTTTAATTAGCAGCGGAAAAAGTAAATAACACAAGGATGTTTTTTATAGTAGTTCTTTCTAAATTGGAGCTACTCTACTCTTATAACTCTCTACTCGGCAAGAGATACACATGCACTAAATATGAATTTTAAAGGGGAATCATAACCTCATTACAAAATCCTTTTCTATTGGAGGGATAACCACGACACTAACTTTTGTGTGTGGAGTCACAATCATTACAACATGACTTTAGATACTAGGAGTCACAACCCAAATAGTCATGACTTTAGATAAATGGAGTCACAACCACAAGATCTTGACTTTAGAATCCGGGAGTCACAACACGAAGAAAAATAATAACAAATAATTCTTTTTTGTGAAAAATCATAAACAAAAAAATAATGTGCATGTGAGAGATGGGAAGTAGTGTTACAGACTCCTTACCAAATTAAATAGAAGATAAAAATTAAATCACTTGTATTGGTTCTTTAGGTTTAGATCAGCACATCTCATCAACACTGTAACATACCATGTAAGTAATGAATAATATATATTTTTATCTATTTTTATTAATGAATTAGATAGTGTTTTAGAGGCTTAAAATGAAAATAAATCCAATCTTAAGCATGGAATACAGTAATATTTTTTAAAAGATTATTTTACTGCCTTTTGATGGAAAAACATTTTTAAATCTATCTTTTGAAAATTTTATAATCTATGTTTGTAAAAATGAACTTATTATTTATGATTGGGACATCAAAATTTACTTTGTGTGAATTTTTGGTATTTTTTCGATAAAGTTCATTTTTTAATGAACAGTGAAAAATACTGCATTTTACATCAAAACTTCTTTTTAATCTAAATTATTTATATGATTATATTATCTTCTGAATTTGTATTATAGTTAAATTATAATATATTTTTACCATTTAATCCAATGGTGGTCATTAGGATTAATTTCACTTTGGAATTGGTCATAAGCTAATGCCAAACTTTTCATAGATATTGTTTCAAAAAAACCCGCTATTTGTTTTCACAACGGGAATTATTTTTAAATCCATTATTGAAATAAATGTGTTTGGAATTTGGTAAAATGGATTACATATTTGGAATCCAAAGGTCCAAATTATGTAATCAGGACTCTTTTGTTTTTGGACATTATGAATAGTAACGACGGTAATTATCTTTAATTATCTTGATTAATGAGTAATATGGTAGTTAAGGATAATAAAATAATATCATAATAATAAAAAAATGACACCAACATGTGTCCTAATTCTACTAGTTTTCTCATGGCCGTCCATGGGATGTCTTGTGCCAAACATGGGGGCCCCATGGAATCACTTTTGTGAGAAAGTGACTTTTTATCTTTTTATTTTTAAATAATGTTAAATGTGACAAAGAATGTATCACCTAAGTAAAAAATATTTAGTTTTTCTACATAAATGATCTATTGGTCTATAAATATTCATTCAAAATATAAAGAGATTTCCTAGATCATAGTATATTTTTCATAATTTTTAGACTTTAAATAAATTAAATTATTTATGACATCATGATGATGTAGTAATTACCTCATTAATAAAGGATTTAAATAAAATGAAATGATAATGTAAAATCTATGACCTACACATGTCCAAAACCTATTGTGTGGGTGGATTTCGAACCCTTATCACCTTACCCTAGAATTATATCAATGTGGGACCTTTTGAATCCGAAAATCATTTTCAAATAAATTAACATTTCTTTACTTTCCAAGAGTGCCCCTCCTCTCCTCTTATAAAAGGACCCCACCTCTACCTCATTAACCACACTCCCAAAGCCTTTTGATCAGCCAAACCCTTACCATTTTGTCTCTCCACATCCCTCTCTTACTTCTTGAAGCCTCACTTTGGGCATAAGACTTCCCAAGGAAGCCTTTGAGCTCAAACCAAAGGGAGTTACCTGATTTTAAGGTAATGTCTTCACTTGAGTCCTTTTGTTTTATTTTGCTTCTCCAACCCCCTAGACTATTTTTATTCATTTCTTTTGTAACAAATCCAGTATTTTCAATATACTAGGATGTTTTTATAAGAAGTATTCGATCAACACTTACACACACCTACATCTAATGGTTAATGGAAATACTGTTTCTGTGGATGGTGAATTTATGCCTCCTAAAATGATGATTGTTCAACATTCTTTTAACAAATTCAAAGGTGGCCATTAAGATGTCACTATATTTTTATATGATATATAATATGTTTATGTTTTCCTAAAGATTCTGTATTTTTCATTTTGGGCATACCTTTATGGTTTCCATTATGGGTAAACGCGATATCTTCATTTAAGGAAGTGCGGACTACCGCCCCCTCAAAGTGATTTGATTCGTTAAATACCATATGTGGGACATATAGATGATGGAACTATGATATTATATATGATATTATACTGGAATTATAATATACCTTTATATAAATATGATTCCATTCTATAAAATACGAAATAGAAATGAAAGTAGCGTTCATGCGTACGTACGGCTTACCATCTCCATGAACGGTGCATTTCATTTATTACCTCAAAATAATTCTGTAATATTATAAATGCATGTATATACTGGATATATATGATATATACATCATGATTATAATTCTGGATATAATGGAAGCATGAACAACTTGTAGTTATAAAGGGTTTATTTTTGACTCAAGTACTAATGATCGTTAAAACGTCCGTTATTAACTTAAATAATTACATAGTGTTCATAACATGGCAATAAGTGATATAAAAGGAATAATGAACTTGAAAAAGGTTCTTAAACAAGTAGAAATTAACTCAAGTTTATTATTCAGGACATTAAAGAACGATCGAGTCAAGTCGGACCCGAGGTATGGGACTTCGTCTCAATATCCTTTCATTGAGGCATATTTTATTTTATACACAACCTTCTTTTATACTGTGTATAAACCCCTTTGACTTTTACGTTTATCAAAAAGGAATCTTTTTATACGAAGCATTTTACTAAATGAAAAAAGGTAATGTTTTTGTCGTACGTATGCGGCGACAATGACTTCTCTGCCGTCGTGACCATTATTTGAGTTTTGGATTCCTCTACAAGCCATAACTTTTTTAAAAGAAAAATAAATACCATGTTTTAATTTTCTGTTGTTTTGGTATTTTGTTTTCATAATGTTTTTATATCAATGTGTTGTTTGATATCTTGGGATTGAAAGGTGGAAATTTTATGTTTCCTATATTCATGTTTTATGTGATATGATTATGTTGAGGTTCTTGGGCATTATTATGAAGACGGGTGGTTCCGTGATAAACTAAGGGCAGGTGAGCCCGATATAGCTCTCTAATGCATTGGGTGACACGAAGGAGTGAAACGTTATGGTTTCCCTGAAGATATTTAGGGAATATACTGTGATGGGTATTCCAAACGTAACCAAGAGGGTTACTCCCTACATAAGAATGTTATGAATGCCTCAAGTTACCTTTATGTCTTATGATTTCTATGATTTATTCATGATTTGATGAGGTATGTTAAAGTGCTTATGTTTTATGGGTAAAGTATGATTTCATTATTATGTGTATATGTACCCATGTTTCCTTTCCATATATTTTTATATCCTTTATTGAGCTTTTTATGCTCATCCAAAGTTTTTTTGAAATGTTTTTCACAGGTCAAGGGAAAGGTATATGATATGATGATACTGTCAAGGAAGTGTGAAGAAATAATCCATGTTTTATTTTAAATATGTATCCATTGATGGGAAAGAAGAATACTATCTTTATGTAACCACTTTGTTTATATGTGGAATGTAATGCATGTTTTATGATCTAATTCTATAAAACTCTAATCCCAAAAAGATCATCAATGTGAAATCATGTAATAAATCAAGATTAAGTAAGGTTTGAGGCTGGGGCCTTATAGTTGGTATCAGAGATCGGTTTAGATAACTTTAGGAGTTAGAATTTTATTAAATGATTATCCAAAAATATTTTTTTTATGGTCAAATTGAAGTGATATAGTATTTGAAGATTACCATGTTGCTTCATCTAAGACATGTTTTTTCAAAATGGTTTTCCGTAGAGGAAATAGGGAATTAGTGCTAGGAAGGCATGCAAAATGAAATAACCTTTAGAATCAGCATCCTGAGATGTTCGGAATTGGAACTGAACAGTTTGTTGCAGTAATGGCGCAGTTGACTCATGCGATAAATGGCGAAGGTATCCATACACTAGATCATCCAGATCAACCGCGGAGGAACATGTAAGTGGTTGAAAATTTCATTAGGCAACATCCCCCATCATTCAGAGGCTAATCGGACCTTGTGTTAGCTGAAGGGTGGATTAAATCAATGGAGAATATTTTTGATGTCATGGGGTGTTCAGACAATCAAAATGTTAGTCTTTCTATTTATCGTTTGGAGGGTGAAGCATATCAGTGGTGGTCGATGGTTAAAAATATCAGGGACGCTGATCAGATTGATGCTCTCAACTGGGATGAATTCAAAGGTATGTTTCTTGACAAGTATTTTCCTAATGTTGTTCGACTTAGGATGGAAAGACAATTCTTGGAATTGAGGAAAGAGGAAGACTCAGCGGCTACCTATGAAGAAAGGTTCACTCGATTGACAAGGTATGCTCCAAATTTTATCCGAGACCTTGATAGTAAAATCAATCGTTTTTACTCATGATTAAAGACAAAATATCGAAGGGCATTAGATTATCGTGAGTTTAAAAGTTATGAAAAGCTTGTTCGATGTGCTGAGAAGGTGGAAATGGAGTTTGCGGATGATCAAGTGTTCTATAACAACCAGTAGAAGAAGAGACCAAGGTGGAGGAGAAAGGTAAGAATTCTTCAAAAAAAGTCTGATGGTAAGAAATCTAAGTTTCTAGTTTGTGATAAATGTGGAAAAAGGCATGCTGGGGAATGTCTTCTGAATTCTGGAAAGTGCTACCAATGTGGTAAGATAAGACATAAGGCTCGTGATTGCACTGAAAAAGATCAAGGTGAAGGTAAGACCAAATTTGATTTACAGTTAGTGAAATGTTTTAAGTGCAATTAGATGTGTCACTATGCAAACGAGTGTCCGAAAAAGAGATTGAGTGATGGGAAGCAATTAGACTACAAGCAGAAAGGGGTGGTGAAATCCTTTGCAACTACTTCAGAAGATGTCAGGCCATCAAATGAAGTTGTATCAGGTACTTTGTTTGTTTTTTTTTCAGATTATGCCAGTGTGTTGTTTGATTCGGGGTCTACACATTCTTTCATCTCTGAAAACTTTTCTAGTAAAATGGGAATACCATCTCAAGAAATGACTCCTAAACTATTGGTAAAAACACCTGGGGGAAATGTTGAGGCAAAAAGAATTTATAAGACTCTTCCTAACCTTATCTGTGGAAAGAACCTATTTTAAAACCTTATTGTTTTACCTATAGTAGAGTTTGATGTTACCCTGGGTATGGATTGGCTCTCTATTTACCATGCTAAGATTTACTTTAGAGCTAAATAAGTTTCTTTTCAGAAAGACTTTCAGTTTGTGTACAAGAATGAACCCTTACTGTTGATAACTTATCAAGAGGCCAAGAAACTTGTAAAAGATGGAAATGAATGTTACCTTGCACACATCGTTGAAAATAAAGGAACTGTTCAGATTAATGATGTGCCAGTGGTAAATGAGTATCCTGATGTTTTTCCTGATGAGTTTCTTGGAATAATACCAGATCGGGAAGTTGAGTTTACTGTTGACTTAGTTCCTGATGCTAAGACAATTTCAAAACCCCCTTATTGAATGGCTCAAATTGATCTTTTAGAGTTGAAGGAGCAATTGAAAGATTTATTAGAGAAAGGTTTCATTTGACCTAGAACATCACCATGGGGTGCCCCTGTTTTATTTTTTAAAAAGAAATATGTTTCAATGAGACTTTGCATTGATTATGGAGCCTTGAATAACATCACTGTTAAGAAAAAATATCCTTTGCCTCGTATCGATGATTTGTTTGATCTGCTCCAAGGAGCTAAGTATTTTTCAAAGATTGACAAGAGATCGGGGTACCATCAGATGAAGGTAAAGGAAGCAGATGTTCCGAATACCACGTTTCATACAAGATATGGCCATTATGAATTTGTATTAATGCCTATTGGGATAACCAATGCACCTTCTGTATTCATGGACTTAATGAATAGAATTTTCCATGAGTTCTTGGATAAGTTTCTGGTGGTTTTCATTGATGATATTTTGGGGTTTTCTAAAAGTAAAGAGAAGCATGAAAGAAATTTAAGGGTTATCTTGCAAACCTTAAAAGAAAAGAAACTGTATGGAAAATTCAGAAAGTGTGAGTTTTGGTTGCAACAAATTTCTTTCCTTGGTCACATTGTTTCTTAAGATGGGATAACTGTTGATCTTGTAAAAACAAAAGTTGTGGAAGACTGGCCAAGACCCACAAATGTAACTGAGATTCGTAGCTTCCTTGGTTTGGTAGGCTATTACCAAAGGTTTGTTAAATATTTTTCACGGTTATCTAGTCCAATGACTAAGCTAACTCGGAAGGGTGTTAAGTTTATCTAGACAAAAGAATGCGATGATTGTTTTCAGGAATTGAAAAGAAGATCGGTGAATGCTCCAGTTTTGGCACTACCTTGCAGGAATGGTGAGTTTGTTATATACAGTGATGCTTCATTGAAAGGACTTGGTTGCGTCCTAATGCAGAATGATCAGGTAATTGCTTATGCTTCACGACAGTTGAAAACTCATGAGGTAAATAACCATAAACATGATTTGGAATTAGCTGCTGTTGTTTTCGCTTTAAAAATTTGGAGGCATCATTTGTATGGAGTAAAGTGTGAAATATATACTGATCATAAAAGTTTAAATTATATATTCACTCAGAAAGAGTTAAACATGAGAAAGAGGAGATGGCTGGAATTAATCAAGGATTATGATTGTACAATTCATTACCATCCGAAAAAAACAAATAAATTGGCAGATGCTTTAAGTCGAAAAAGTAATGCTTCATTAGAAATGTTGCGTTTGGAACGTGATACTTTGGTTAAGGATTTGATGAACTTTGGCATAGAAGTTGTTGGTGCAGGAAGTTTTTTGTTTTGTTTTAGGTATCTGTGAGATCATCTCTATCAGATAGAATCAAGCAAGCACAGAAGCAAGACAGTGAGTTGCAGAAAAAGGTAAAGCTAGTTCAGAAAGGTAAGTTGCCTGAATTCAACATTGATAATGATTGCATTTTGGGATTTGGGAAGAGATTGTGTGTGCCTTGTGATTCACAGTTGAAGAGAGAGTTGTTATGTGAAGCTCATAGTTCTCTGTTTTCAGTTCATCCTGGCAGTACTAAGATGTACAGAGATATGCGGGAGTATTACTGGTGGGATGGAATGAAAAGAGATATTGTTGATTTTACTGTGAAGTGTTTGACATGTCAATAGGTTAAAGCAGAGCGTCAGTTACCGAAAGGGATGCTTCAGCCTTTACTAGTGCCAGAGTGGAAATGGGAGAATATATCCATGGACTTTGTTGTGGTATTACCGAAGACATATCAGGGTAATAATGCAATCTGAGTTGTTGTTGATCGCTTGACTAAATCTTCTCATTTCCTTGCTATACGAGATAATTTTTCCCTAGATCAACTTTCCCGTTTGTATCTTAAAGAGATATTCTGGTTACATGGAGTTCCTATCTCCATTTTATCTGATCGTGATCCCAAGATCATTTCTAACTTTTGGAAAGGCCTTCAGAAGTCATTGGGTACTGAATTAAATTTTAGTACAGCATTTCATCCTCAATCAGATGGGCAGTCAGAACGAACAATTCAGACCTTGGAAGATATGCTACGAGCATGTTCGATGGATTATCAGGGAAGTTGGGATCAACATATTTTTTGGTTGAATTTTCATATAATAACAGTTTTCATTCCAGTATACAGATGGAACCATTTGAGGCGTTATATGGGAAGTGGTGTCGAACTCCAGCTTTCTAGGATGAAGTGGGTGAAAGGAAGTTGATGGGACCAGAATTGGTAGAAGTGAAGGAAGAAAAAGCTTATCTGATTCAGAAACACATGAGAACAGCTCAGAGTAGGCAGAAGAGTTATGCGGATAACCGGAGGAAGGATCTATCTTTCGAGGTAGGTGATCATTTTTTTCTCAAGGTTTCTCCTTGGAAAAGTGTGATGAGATTTGGTAAGAAAGGAAAGCCGAGTCCAAGGTTTATTGGACCATATGAAATTATGGAGAGAGTTGGATCAGTTGCATACCGGGTGGCTTTACCTCCGATTTTATCTCAGGTACACAATGATTTTCATGTTTCGATGTTGAGAAAGTATATGCCCGATCCATCTCATGTTTTGAGTCCAGAGGTAGTTCAGCTGGAAGAGAACCTATCTTATGAGGAACAACCGGTTCAGATTCTTGACCACAAGGAGCAAGTGTTATGAAATAATGTAATTAATTAGGTAAAGGTTTTGTGGAAAAACCACATGATGGAAGAGGCAACATGGGAATCTGAAAATGCAATGAGGGATAAGTACCCCCATTTATTCGATAAGTAAATAAATTGCGGGGAAGCAATTTTCTAAAGGGGAGAAGGATGTAACATCCCAAGTAAGTAATGAATAATAGATATTTTTATCTATGTATATTAATGAATTATATAGTGTTTTAGAGGCATAAAATGAAAATAAATCCAATCTTAAGCATGGAATACACTAATATTTTTTAAAAGATTGTTTTAGTGCCTTTTGATGGAAAACCATTTTTAAAAATATATTTTGACAATTTTATAAGCTATGTTTGTCAAAATAAACTTATTCTTTATGATTGGGACATCAAAATTTACTTTGTGTGAATTTTTGGTATTTTTTCGAGAAAGTTCATTTTTTAAATGAATAGTGAAAAATACTGCATTTTACATCAAAACTGCTTTTTAATCTAATTTATTTATATGATTAGATTATCTTTTGAATTGGTTTTAAAGTTAAATTAGAATATATTTTCACCATTTAATCCAATGGTGGTCAGTAGGATTAATTTCACTTTGGAATTGGTCATAAACTAATGCCAAACTTTTCATAGATATTGTTTAAAAAACCCCGCTATTTGTTTTGACAATGGGAATTATTTTTAAATCAATTATTGAAATTTATGTGTTTGGAATTTGATAAAATAGATTACATATTTTGAATCAGAAGGTCCAAATTATGTAATCAAGACTCTTTTGTTATTGGACATTATGAATAGTAAAGACGATAATTATCTTTAATTATCTTGATTAATGAGTAATCGAGTAGTTAAGGATAATAAAATAATATCATAATAATAAAAAAATGACACCAACATGTGTACTAATTCTACTGTTTGTCTCACGTCCGACCATGGGATGTCTTGCCTCAAACTTGGGGGGCCCATGGAATAAATTTTGTGAGAAAGTGACTTTTTATCTTTTTATTTTTAAAGAATGTTAAATGTGACAAAGAATGTATCACCTAAGTAAAATATTTTTAATTTTGTCTAAAAAAATTATCTTTTGGACTATAAATATTCATTATAAATATAAAAAGATTTCCTACATCATATTATTTTTTTCATAATTTTTAGGCTTTAAATAAATTAAATTATTTATGACATCATGATGATGCAGCGATTACCTCATTAATAAAGGATTTAAATAAAATGAAATGATAATGTAAAATCTATGACCTACACATGTCCAAAACCTATTGGATGGGTGGATTTCGAACCCTTATCACCTTACCCTCTAATTATATTAATTTGGGACCTTTTGAATCTGAAAATCATTTTCAAATAAAGTAACATTTCCTTACTTTCCAAGAGTGCCCCTCCTCTCCTCTTATAAAAGGACCCCACCTCTACCTCCTTACCAATAGCCCCAAAGCCTTTGGCTTGGCCAAACCCTGCCCATTTTGACTCTCCACATCCCTCTATTACTATTTGAATCCTCACTTTGGGCAGAAGTCTTCCCAAGGAAGCCTTTGAGCTCAAACCAAAGGGAGTTACCCGATTTTAAGGTAATGTCTTCACTTGAGTTCTTTTGTTTTATTTTTCTTCTCCAACCCCCTAAACTCTTTTTTTTCATTTCTTTTTTAATAAATACAGTATCATCAAAATACTAGGATGTTTTTATATGAAGTATTCGAGCAACACTTACACACACCTATATCTAATGGTTAAAGGACATACTGTTTCCGTGGATGGTGAATTTATGCCTCCCGAAACGATGATTGCTCAACATTCTTTTAACACATTAAAAGGTTGCCATTAAGATGTCACTATATTTATATATGATATATAATATGTTTATTTTTTCCTTAAGCTTCTGTATTTTTCATTTTGGGCATACCTTTAGGGTTTCCATTATGGGTAAACACGATATCTTCATTTAAGGAAGTGCGGACTACCGCCCCCTCAAAGTGATTTGATTCGTTAAATACCATATGTGGGACGTATAAAGGATGTAACAATGATATTATATATGATATTATACTGGAATTATAATATACCTTTATATCATTATGATTCCATTCTATAAAATATGAAATAGAAATGAACGTAGCGTCCATGCGTACGTACGGCTTACCGTCTCCATGAACGGTGCATTTAATTTCTTACCTCTAAATGATTATGTAATATTATTAATGCATGTATATACTGGATATATATGATATATACATCTTGATTATAATTCTGTATATAATGGATAAATGAACAACTTGTAGTTATAAAGGGTTTATTTTTTACTCAAGTACCAATTCTCGTTAAAACGACCGTTATTAACTTAAATAATTACATAGTGTTCATGACATGACAATAAGTGATATAAAAGGAATAATGAACTTGAAAAATGTTCTTAAAAAAGTAGAAATTAACTCAAGTTTATTATTCAGGACATTAAAGAATGATCGAGTCAAGTCAGACCCGAGGTATGGGACTTCGTCTCAATCTCCTTTCATTGAGGCATATTTTATTTTATACACAACCATATTTTATATAGTGTATAAACCCCTTTTACTTTTACGTTTATCCAGAAGGAATATTTTTATATGAAGTGTTTTACTAAACGAAAAAAAGGAATGTTTTTTTGTATGTATGTGGCGACAACGACTTTTCCGCCGCCGGGACCATTATTTGAGTTTCGGCTTCCTCTACAAGCCATGCTTTTTTTTTTAAGAAAAATAAATACTGTGTTTTACTTTTCATTCGTTTTGGTATTTGGTTTTCATAATGTTTTTATATCAATGTGTTGTATTGATATCTTGGGATTGAATGGAGGAAATGTTATGTTTCCTATATGCATGTTTTATGTGATACGATTATGTTGAGGTTCTTGGGCATTATTATGAAGACGGGTGGTTCCGTGATAAACTAAGGGAGGGTGGGCCCGATATAGCTCTCCAATACATTGGGTAACACGAAGGAGTGAAACTTTAAGGTTTCTCCGAAAAGATTTAGGGAATATATTGTGATGGGTATTCCAAACGTAACCAAGAGGGTTACTCCCTACGTAAGAATGTTATGAATTCCTCAAGTTACCTTTTTGTCTTATGATTTCTATGATTTATTCATGATTTTATGAGGTATGTTAAAGTGCTTATGTTTTATGGGCAAAGTATGATTTCATTCTTATGTATATATGTACCCATGTTTCCTTTCTATATATTTTTATATCCCTTACGAAGCTTTTTATGCTCATCCCATGTTTTTTTGAAATGTTTTTCACAGGTGAAGGGAAAGGTACATGATATGATGATAGTGTTAAGGAAGTGTCAAGAAAGAATCCATGTTTTATTTTAAATATGTTTCCATTGAAGGTAATGAAGAAGACTATCTTTATGTAACCACATTGTTTATATATACAATGTAATGCAAGTTTTATGATCTAATGCTCTAAAACTCTAAACCCAAAAAGATCATCAATGTGTAATCTTGTAATAACTAAAGATTAAGTAAGGTTTAAGGCTGGGGACTTATAAACACAATTATAGTCGATGCAGAATTAATTCAGCACATGAGAGAATGATCAGGTGGTGAAGTAGAGTGTCACAGGACGTTGCAAATGCACAGCAGGTTCAATGTTCACAACACTTTCTCTTTTTTTTTATTAGACTTTTTTCCTATAAAAGAGAATGATATATATAGATAATAACAATATATAGTAGGTGAAAAAGATCCGCCACCTTAAGATATTCAAAATTAATTGAGTTAAGATCTCCCATAAATATCTCCATGAAAATAACAGCACCTTTGCTTCATTATTCCCATAGAATAAATATCTAATAAAGGAATTCAAAATATTTTGAATAAGTCTTCTAATAAAATATCTAGAATAATAAAATCATTTAATGATTCAAAATATAATTTTAAATCCATTTGAAATGATTTAAACGTAGTCAAAATAGTTCCTAAAAACTAGTAGTAGATTCTAAAATTAAATTCAAACATTTAAATTTAAAAAATATTGATACATCCAAATTTATTTATTAAAGACGTTGAAAAACATTATTAAATCTTCTCTATAAATATAGTACCAAAAATATTAAAAAATCTTTTATTACAAACCTTATATTTAATGATATTTTTTCAAAACAAATCATTAAAAAATAATCCATATATTTGCAGAAAATCAATTTTCGTAAAAATTGCACGAAATAACCAGTAACTTCAAAGTGAATAGTAACTTTAAAGTGAACAGTAACTTCAGAGTGAAAAGTATCATCAGAGTCAACAGTAAATTCAGAGTGAACAGTAACATATGGTTTCCAACCCTTACATTGTGAAATGAACAATAATATATCGTAGGGTATGAATAATAATGTAACATTTGGTATGAATAGTAAATAATACTTTTTTGAGATATATAATTTACCATAATTTTATGAGATAAAATTGAATCATACTTTTGTGAGATAAAAATGAACCATACTTTTGTGAGATAAAAATGAACCATACTTTTATGAGCTAATAATGAACCATAATTATGTGAGATAAAAATGAAGCATACTTTTCTGAGATAAAAATGAACAATACTTTTATATGATAAAAATGAACCGTACTTTTTTGAGAAAAAAATGAACCATACTTTAGTGAGATAAAAATGAACCATACCTTTGTAATAAATATGGACAGAATATTTTGACAAAATTCAATTATTTTTTAAGGGATATAAACAAAAGAAAAATAATTCTTTAAAAACTAAATATTTTTTGAAAATTTTATTATCTTTCCAACAGAAGTATAATAAATTAAAACTGACATCTATAGATTCTAAAATTATTAAAAACAGAAAAAAAAACAATACTGGAGAAACTACTATTACAATACAGTATAACATAAATTCATATAATTAAAACTCTATTCTAAAGATGTTTTTTGACTTTAATGTAAACTAATAAAATCATGATAAACATGTTTTCTATCTATAGAAACATTTTTCATGTAAATGGGATAACTTTAGTAGTTTTAGTGAAATAAATTCAGAATTTTTTTAGAAAAGAGAAATGTTTAGTTTATAAAACCACAGTAGATATTTCATTGAATTTTTGGAGAAATAGATATGTATTTTAAAACTTCCTCATTAACTAATAAAGTATAGATAAATATCTTATCTGTTCAACGTGATAAGAATCATAAAAATCCAAATAACATAAATTATGATATCATCAAAATATAGATGAAAAGTAATCAAACAAAATCACATGAAATCAAATTAAAAGAAATATGCACATTCCCAAACAATCTCACCCTTTTTGTTTGATTACAAATAAAAAAAATCTAAACAATAAATGAATATTTAAAATTATTAAAACTAAATTATTTCTCCCCAAACCTTATCTCTAAAACTTCTCCCCCTTTTTGTAAATAATCAAAAAGTGAAAACATGATCCCCCTAAACAAATGTAGAAAATAAAATTTAAAATTCCAACATACCAAGAGAAAATTTAATTTTATCAAACTGAGTAGAGTTTATGGCTTTGTAATAATATCTTCAAGATGATTTTTATATGGGATATATTATAAATGAATATCACCCTTATTCACATGATCTCTAATAAAATGAAATCCATGATCAATATGTTTTGTTCTACAATGTTGTAAGGGGTTTTTAGAAATAGAAATTACAGATATATTATCTCAATAAATAGGCAGTTTATCAAAATAAGAAAAAAAATCAAATAAAGTTTTCTTAATCCATAAACATTGAGCACAACTACAAGTAGTATAGATATAGTCACCTTCTATTGTAGTTAAAGAAATAGATAATTGTTTCTTAGATGACCAAGTTATTAAAAATTTTCCCAAAAAATGACACATACCTAAAGTGATTTTTCTATCAATTCTACAGCCTCCAAAAGCAGAATCAGAATAAGATACTAAATCAAAACAGTAATATTTTTGATAAAATAAATCAAAATCAACAGTTCCTTTAATATATCTAATTTTTTATAGAATTAATATTACTTTTTTAAGATCATCTTGAAATGTAACACATAAACAAACATTAAAAATGATATCAGGTCTAGATGCAGTTAAATAATATAAGATACCTATCATACCTATATAAAATGTAAAATAAACTGATTTTACCAGATGAATCACTATCTAATTTATAATTTTTACCCAGAGGAGTTTTTATGGATTTAGAGAAATCAACACCAAATCGTTTAACTAATTATTTAGCTTACATATATTTATTAGGAAAAGTTCTATATTTCCATTGAGAAATTTGAAGACCATGAAAGAATATTAATTCTTCCATTAAACTCATGTCAAATTCAGTATACATCAATAAAGAAAAATCATTAAAAAGAATTTCACTAGATGATCCATTAACTATATCATAAATATAGATCTAAATAATTAAAATATCATCAGAATATCTTTTAATAAAAAAAATTGGATCAACCATGCCTTTCTTGAAACCATTTTTTAATAAAAATAAAGAATGTTTTTTTATAACAAGAACGATGTGCTTGTTTGAGACCATATAAAGATTTAGATAATTTGAAAACATGGCTGGGAGATTTTTCATTTTCAAAACCATTGGGTTGAGAAACATGAACTTCTTCAATAATAAAACCATTTATGAATGTCAATTTTACATCAATTGATATAATTTAAAACCTAGAAAACACAAAAAATGTAAAAATAATTATAATTTCCTCTAACCTGGAAATAGTTGCAAATGAATCTTCAAAGTCTATACCTTCTTCTTGAGAGTATCCTTGAGAAAAAATTATAGCTTTGTTTTGGACAATCTGTCTAGATTCATCCAGCTTGTTTATAAATATCCACTTTGTTCCAATTTCTAGGTCATCCTTTGGAAATTCTACTAAAGTCCAAAATTTATTTCTAACAAAATGATTTAATTCATCTTTCATAGTAACAATCCAGTTCACATCTTTTTATGTATCATTAAAATTAATAGGAAAAAAATCATAAATAAAAGCAGAATTGGAACAATAATTTAAAATAGAATTTCTGGTTTTGACACTAGAATCAACATTGACAATTACATTTTCAATAGGATGATATTTGTGAATATTCCATGATCTTGGTTCAATTTGAAATGGAGTATGCTCCCCCATAATTAATTCATTATTATTTGGAGGAATATCTTCACTAAAATAAAAAATCTCTAAACTCGTCATCATGATCATTAGAATCCGAACTAATTTTAACATTATTTTAATCAAACATAACATGAACAGATTCATCAATAACCATAATTCTTTTATTATAAACTCTATAAGATTTACTATTACTATAATAACCATGAAACATACCTACATCACTTTTAGCATCAAATTTATATAAATTTTCCTTTGAATTTAAAATAAAAACATTGCAGCCAAAAACTCTAAAATAACCAACTTTAGGCTTTATATTTTTGAATAATTCATAAGGATTTTTCTTTAGAAAAGGTCTAATAAGAATTATATTTGAAATATAACTTGCAGCAAACATAGCCTGAGCCCAAAAATATCTTCTCAGATTATATTCTCTTAACATAGTTCGATCCATTTCTATAAGAAGACTATTTTTCCGTTCAATAACACCATTGTGTTATAGTGTTCTAGGAGTAGAGAAATTATGAAAATATCCATTCTTTTCACAGAATTTTTCAAAATCTAAATTATAAAATTCACCACATTTATCACTAATAATATAAATAATCATTCATCCTTTTTCATTTTGAACTAATTTATAAAAAGTAGTGAATTTAGATAATGTATCATTTTTATGAGCTAGAAAATATACCCAAGTAAATCTACTATAATTTTCAATAATAAATAAAGTATATTTCTTTCATCCAAGGCTAGAAATTTGAGTTGGACTAATTAAATCATGATGTATAGTATCTTCATGTTTTTAGAGCTTATTCAAAAATAAAAACTTTTTACATTGTCTTTTGAATTGTCTCCCATAGTAATAGTGCCTCTATCTCATGTGTTTTATGTGGTAAAATATGATATGTCTTTGGTCATATGCCTAGAGAATCCATGATCCATGTAATATATGTTGTTCATGAGACATCCAAGGCATTGTTTCTACATAAATTAATTAATTGACAATTTTGGCACCCAAGCTACTTTATGTCAAATATGATTAGTAATAATTTTTTAGGTACCCATAAAAAATTTAAACATTTATTGTAAGGTACTCTCGATAACAAGGATTTATAAATATTAATTTTTGTAAATCCCAAAGATTGATTATATATAAGTGGTAAGTCATTGTAATAGTAACCATTCATTCCACAATTAAAAAATGTAACCGTTGAATTACAACCATTTTTTATTTTAACAAAATAGGTTTTAGAAATTTGAGGTAATATTATATCATAACCAAAACCATATTTATTTTTATCAGTTTTAGTCAAAAACATCAACTCATGATATTTTTCAGGACTTTGAATAAAAGAAGATAAATTTTTTTAAGACATTCAACTTCTTTTTTCAATTTACCATTGAAATCTCGAGCAGTTTTCAAATTATCATAAATTTTTGAATGAGAAGTGGAATCATAGTTTGTTAACTTTTTATTTTCTTGAGAAATTAATTTATTTTCAGAAATAAGTTTTTCATTTTATCATTTATGTTTCTTATATAAATCTGCAGCTTTGAAAATATATTTTCTTAATCTTTAAATTTCTTTAATTAATTCATAAAAATTGCAGTTTTTATATTCATATTCAGAATCAGAACATTCAGAATAATAACAACAATTAAAAACCTTATCTAGTGATTCCGTGAAACACAAGATAGTAGATTATTTGTCATTTCCAGATTGTTCACTAGAATCATATTCTTCAGAACAACTCCAGTTGGTTGCCATGGAATTTTTATACCTAATTTTTTTATTTTTCATTATTCTTTAGTTTAGGGAAATCGGGTTTCATAGGACCTTTCTTTCTGCACTCATAACATGTTACATTAGAAGAATTGTAATTTTTATCACCTTTCTTATCTTTCGTATATTTTTCTTTTTGAGGGTTTCTACTAAACTGGTTTTTGAAAACATTCTTTTTCATTATTTTGTAGACTCCAGTTACAATCTGAGCCATGTCTTCCTTTTCAATATCATGTAGATCATAATCAGAAGAATTAATAGAAATAACACTTATAGACAAAAAAGCTACACCTTTTCTTTTTTATGTCTTCTCATCAGCTATTTTTTTCAATTCCAGTTCATAATGGAGTGGGTATCCAACCAATTCATCAACTATGTACTCTTTGAAGTTAATACTTTCATCCATGGAAACCTTCTTTGCATTCCATTTCTTTGGGACTTCTCGTTAGAAAGATTCAACAAGTATAGTCTTTTCTAGAGATTCTCCAAGTGAAATCATTCTATTCACAATTCTTGTGAATCTATGGAAAATTTGGTTTACAGTTTCATCTTCACCCATCATGAAGTCTTGATACTCTGTACTATGCATTCCAAACTTGGTTCAGATCAATTTTTCAGAGCCAAGGTGATTGACTTGCAAAATCATCCAAATCTCATGATCTCTCTTGCATGCAGACACATGACTAAAAACACTTCTATTAATATAAAAATAAAAAAGTTAATGGATTTGTAATTTAAGACATGTCTAGAAGAATCGATTACTATAAGATTATCCAGATTAGCTTCAAGAAATGTGTATTATTTTGACATGGTAGACCAGTGTTCAATGCTCAACTGCTTGAGGTAAGCCTCTATTCGGGATATCCAGTATCCATAATCATTGCCATCAAATAGAGTGGCTTTTGAGGAATCCAAGCATCATTCATGTTCAATACTTCCATATTATAAGAGCTTTATCCTTATACTATGAGGTTTAGGAATAGGTTAGTAGTGTAAAATATAAAAACAAACAAAAAAATTGGTCGGATAAATTCTTTAAGGAATAACCAATGGTTCAGATACTTTGTCTAAATAAATATAAATATAGGTCAAAACTTTTCTTAAGAATGATTCCTTATAATACCAATTATTAGGTCAAAAAGGGTAATGGATGATGGTCTAGATGGGTGGTGAATAGACCAGATTAACAATTTTAATCAAATAAATTGATTAATTAGTAAACTTTACTATTATGGTTAATTAGCAGCGGAAAAATTAAATAACGCAATGTTGTTTTTTATATTAGTTTGGTCCAAAGTAGACCAACTCTACTCTTATACCACTCTACTCAGCGAGAGATACGTGTGCACTAAAAAGGATTTCTAAAGGGGAATCATAACCCAATTAGAAAATCCGTTTTTAGTGGAGGGATAATAATGACACTAACATTTGTGTGGGGAGTCACAACCCTTACAATCTGACTTTAGATACTAGGAGTCACAACCCAAATAGTCTTGACTTTAGATATAAGGAGCCACAACCCTAAGATCCGGAATTTAGAATCCAAGAGTCACAACCCAAAGAAAGAGAATAACAAATAAATATTTTGTGTGAAAAAACGTAAACAAAAAAATAAAAGTTCGTGTGAGAGATGGGAAGTAGTGTTACAGACCCAGAACAATATTAAAGAGAAGATAAAAATTGAAGCATAGGTACTTGTTCTTGAGGTTTAGTTCATCATGTCTCATTAATGCAATTATAGTCAAAGCAAAATTAATTCAGCACATGAGAGAACGAGCATGTGGTGAAGCAGAGTGTCACAGGACGTTGAAAATTCACAGTAGGTTAAAAGTTTATAGCACTTACTCTTTTTATTCTGTTATACCTTTTTCTTGTAAGACATAATGATATATATAGAGAATAGAAATATATAGAAGGTGCAGTAGCTCTGCTTCCTTGGTATATTCAAAGTTAATTGTGTTAAATGGTCCCAAAATATCTCCATGAATATAACATCACTGTTTCTTCTTTATTCCCATAAAATAAATATCTAATAAAGTAATTAAAAATATTTTCAATAAGTCTTCCAATTAAATATCCTGAATAATAAATGTGTTGAATGATTCAAAACAGAATATTAAATCTATTTAAAATTATTTAAACATAAGCAAAACAATTCTTGAAAACTAGTAGCAGGTTCTGAAATTAAATAAAAACATTTAAATTCAAACAATCTGGGAACATCCAAATTTATTAGTAAAAGACGTTAAAAAACTCTATTAATTTTTCTCTATAAATATAACACCAAAAATATTAAAAACTCTCTGATTACAATATTCATATTTGATGACAATTTTTTAAAAAAATCATTAAAAAATATTCCATATATTTTCAGAAAATCAATATCTTAAAAAATTGCAAAGAATGAACAGTAACTTTGGAATGATCAGTAACTTCAAAGTAAATAGTATCTTCGGAGTGAACAGTAATGTTAGAGTGAATAGTAAATTTGGAGTGAATAGTAAAGTATGGTTTCCGAACCATACCTTGCGAAATGAACAATAACGTAACATAGGGTATTAAAAATAATGTAACGTAGGGTATGAACAGTAACGTAACGCAGGGTATGAATAGTAACACAACGTAGGGTATGAATATTAGCATAACGTATGGTATGAAAATTAAATCATTCCTTTTTGAGATAAACAATTTTCCATACTTTCGTGAGATAAAAATGAACCATAATTTTGTGAGATAAAAATGAACCATATGTTTGTGAGATAAAAATGAACCATTCTTTTGTGAGATAAAAATAAACAATATTTTCTATGATAAAAATGAACCACATTTTTGGGTGATAAAAATGAACCATACTTTTGTAATATAAAAATGAACCATACTTTTGTGAATAAAAATGAAACATACTTTTGTGAGATAAAAATGAACCATACATTTGTAATAAATTTGGGAAGAATATTTTGATAAACTTCAACAAATATTTTAGGGCTCTTAACAACAGATTCAGACATTGTTCTAAACTAATTATTTTTATAAAATCTTCTTATCTTTCCAACAAAAAATAATCAAATAATACTAACATCTACAGATCCTAATATTATTAAAAAACAGAAGAAAAACAATTCTGTAAAAACTGCTACTACAAAATATAATAGCATAACATCAAGTAATTAAAAGTCAATTGAAAAATATTTTTATACATTAATGTATACTAGTGAAATAAAGATAAACATTTTATTATTCCATAGAATCATTTTTCAGGAAAATCGGATAATTGTAGACGTTGTAGTAAAATAAATACAGAAATGGTTTAAAAAAGTGAAATGTAGAGTATTTAAAACAATAGTAGCAACTTCATTGATTTTTTTGAGAAATAGATAAGTATTTTCAAACTTCGTCATTAAATTATTAAGTATAGATAAATATCTTATCTTTACAATGTGATAAGAATCAAAAAAATCCAAATAACGTAAATTAGGATATCATCAATATACAAAGAAAAAGTAATCAAACAAAATCACATGAAATCAAATTAAAAGAAATATGCACATGCAGAAACAGTTCTATCCAAAAAGAAACTAGTGGAAGATTGTATAGCTCACTTTTTACCAATTTTAATGTTTTCATGATTCCAAAGGCACTATATTGATATGGTCTTTAGGTATTTTTTTTGTGAAATGTATTAAGTATTCCATTAAAGTAACATAATGTAGATGTATGGAAAATGAGGGTATCAATAAAAATTATACCTTACATCATGTTAGAGTCATTGACCTTGTAAAGTATATAATATAATCAGAATAATAAAATTATATAGTAAATAAGGAATTTAATATTTTCAATGTTTGATCTCAGTGTGAGAACCAGAATCATATCCATTGATAATCCTATTGGTCCCTAGAAATTCACTTTTAATTATAATTGTATACAACATGCGACAACTGTTAGTAAAATCCTTCTATCTAATGATATGAATTATCATAAATATTCATATTAGTTATAATAAATTTTCTTTTGAAAATAATACAAAAGAAAAGTAATAAATTTTACCCAAACACTGTAATGGTCATCTTGAATAATATTCATCCTACGTTATCCATATATTATGTGTATATATATTTCAAAATACATCCATCTAGTATCCACTCTCCAGTTACCCTTACTAAAATTGAACTTATTTTCTAATACTAGTTCAATATTTTTTATAAAAAATATGTACCTAACAACTGACTCAGATAATATAACTATTTACTCCATCCATTTCTATTTCTAATTCGACTGTTCAGTATAAATTTATATTCAACTGTGAAATGAAATTATGTTTTTCAATTCTTCATAATAAAAATGTATGGTGTTATTTATCTTAAAAAATCAACTTCATTAGAAACACTTACTTCTTGAAAACATAACTGTGTTAGTTTTTTTACATATATGAACACTATTAGTCTATATTGTAATTGCAACCCTTACATATAATTGTTCTCTATATAGAATAATTTGGAACCCAATTTTTCCCTAATTTCAAAGAACTCAAATACCAATAACATCCTATCAACTACAACTCATTATATTATTCTAAATTATACTTGTGTATTCTAAAATCTATAAACTAACTAGGCACCTCCTCTAAACCATCTAACTCCCTAAACATCATCATAAATAAACTCTATCATAATTATTTATCATAGTAGCTTAAAAATTATTATAGAGTATCTCAAGATATTTAGAGTAATTTTATTTAAAAATTTATGTAATGATTAAGAAACTCTAGCAGTTTGTATGTTTGTTTGATGAATTTATAAAATAAAAATCTTAGTATTTCTTATTACCTCCTTCTATGCAGTATACTTCGATCGATTGAATCTGTATCATGGTTGCATGAATGTTTTCCTATCTTATGGATATTCTTCTGACTGATATACATCTGATGGTATCAATTTCGTGGTTCTTATTCAGCATTTTACTCCATAACATTTTATCCTTGATCTTTATACATCCAGTAACAAAAAACATTTCCACACGAACAACCATACAAACAATATATCTTAAAAAATCATCATCTTCTGTTAGAAAATGTTATCTAACATTTTTTCCATTACACTTGATCCATTCATGTGATATGACAATTCTTCAATATCAATTGTATTCAATCACAAATAAACTCTTCATAACATTAAAACTTCACATATCTAATTTTCACTATGGTTTGTACTTTTTACATCCACTCAATAATAAATATTCTCATTAAAATTTATGTATTCTCACTTTTCACTTCTTAAACTTTTTATATGTGTGTAAAACATCAAAACACCAACTTATTATAAATTATTAGTTGGTTACATCATAATGATTCATCGAGTTTATACATCTAGTTTCTTTAAAAACTAGACATTAATTTATTTTATACACAATTCTTACTAATCTTACTCATGAAATGATAAATTTTACCCTTACTCAAACGGATTTACCATTCGTTAATGTGTTTCTAGAGGCCATCTGAAATATTCTTACAAAACATCATTTCAAAAATCAATCTACATATTTATATCTAGTGATCTTCATCTAGTACATCATCTTGTACTCTATATACCCACTCAAATACCGACTTCTCTCCCTTTAATAAAATGCATGGAAAATGAGTTGTTTCATGATGTTTTGAATAGATTAACATCATCTACCATTTTATAATTTTTTTTAATATTTTTAATGAATCTTTATAATTTCTTCCATAATCTCGTTATCAATTATTCTTAACACTAATAAAGAAATATTTTCTAATCAATTACAATAACACTTTATTGTTTGTTTAAAAAATTATTAACAATATCTATTTTCATCAAAATCTAATGATTTTTTTTCATCAAATTCTAATTGATCTACAAAAATTATTACAAATAGAAAATAAGACAATTAGATATTATTATTTGTTTTACAATAAATTTTTCTTTTTTGATAATATTTTAAATTGAAGGAATAAATCAATATTTTATTTCTCGAACCTATAAATATATTTAACTTATAGTAATGTTATATTTTATTATCAATTTAAATGTTTTAAATATTTTTTTGAAAATATATAATATTATAACTAAAATTTAAATGATAATAAAAATTTAAATTTTTTTAAGAAATTTTTATAATGGTAAATGTTTTTTATATGATAAAAGCCATTATTATTAATAAAAATATCAGTATTTTTATTGAATCATTAAAATTCACACACACATATATATATTTATTTATTTTGATAAAAAAAATGTCATTTTTATATGGTCACATTATAATAAACAAATAGATTTTTCATAAAACATTTTTATTAATTTTTACTATCTTGGTGGGAATGTAAAATTTTACATTTTACAAGTATCATAATTTTATAAAATCATTATGATGTTAGCATTATTAAAAAAGTAATGATAATTTTTAATCAATGAAAATTGTTTTTTTAAAATTATAAAAATGAATTTATAATTATTTTTTAAAAATTTATAAGTTTATACTTGAAATTTTTGCAGTAAAAATTATATTTTATAAATAAAAAATATTTTTCAAGAATTTCCATTTAATGTGTTAGTTAGAAAGATCATTTGGGATTCATATTACTTTAAAAATAATGAAAATACCAATATCAAATTAATCAAAAAATTTTTTTGTTGGAATTGATTGCAAACAAAATTGTTTCCCTTATATAATAAAATAATTAATAATTTAACCCTCAAAAACACTCCTCCATAAATATAAACAACCATTTTTTAACCAATTAATATCTAGTAAAAACATTTAGAATTAAATTACTATCAATACCCCTCAATAAATCCTTCCTATACTGTTTCTAGAAATCTATGTATGTTCTTTAAATTTATAAGAAACATAATATCATTTTAGGGATTCTATTCCTCCACTGTTTCTATTCATGTATTCCATTTTTATTATTTTGGATTCCCAATTTACAATGATTTCAAATCTTTTTAACTAACCCATTACTATACATAAGATTTATTTCTATGTATAGACTCATTTTCCATTAAATTAAGAACATTCCAAGATGACTCTTGTTTAACTACCATCTTTCCAAAATCAACAACTTAATTTCCATGCAATATTTTCATGTCATGAACAACTACCATTTTTTAATTCATAGGTATTCATTTATTTGAACTATTAAACTATTGGTTAAGAAATTACATATATGAAATCCACATTCAATATTCATGTGTTTGAAATGATATGTACCAATGATTCTCTATTTACATGGAACACATAATGGTAGAAATATGATGGGTACACCCAAATAGCGCTCCAGTGAATTAGGTTTTGATTTAGTCTCAGAAGATTACCTTTTAATACTAACCTAAAATCATTACTATTAAATGATTTATGATACCATGTTCAAAACCCATGTTAATTATTTTTAGGACATCTTTCTGATGACCTTTGATAATATTTTTATGAATTCCTCATGTTTATGTTGTATCCACTTTTCCATGTTATGACTCGTGTTCCAACATTCATGTTATTATGTCCATAATATTTTGTTTGGTACCATTTTCATATGTTCATTCTCTTATTTTCTTCATCATGTTTCATTTATGATGTTTTCTTATAATTTTTATCCCTTACTGAGATTTATGTTCAACCCAGTCATTTGATAGATGTCTCTAAGAAATATTATATTGTGAGGTGATCTAGAATCTGATAATAGTGTATCCTTTTAAGAGAGTGTTTATAATTATTTTATGATTTATATAACTTTTATTACTTATATTATGTACTTAGTTTCTAAGACACTAATCCTAAAAAGGTACTTCAAACCTATCTCTATAAAATTTTATACTGAATTTCATTTTAAACCATGCATAAAATGGTAGGTCATCATATTTATTGTCATATTTTAGTTTATTTAGTTTTTGAAATTAGAACAAGAAAAAATAGTATAAACCCTGGGGAAAAGACTGAATATAGTAAAACTACTTGAAATTTTGGGGATGTATAATGAAAATGGTTTATAAGTAATGAAATCTATTTTTGGATGCAATAATTAGATGTGTCTTGGGGATAGTTTACCTAGGGGTAATAACCCTAAAAAGTTGGATTATGAAAAACGTTGAACATGAACTGGTAAAAAACATTCAGTTTTACCCGCATGGATTTAAATTATTAGTAAATATAATTTGATCATAATATTAATTTTATAAACCATTTGGAAAGGGTATATAGATAATGTTTAAATTTAATATTAAATGAACGAAACTATTTAATTATATGATTTTAAATTCCCCATATTAGAAAACAAATGTATTTAGAGCTCCATTGTAATTTTTTCCTGATGATTATTGAAATTATCTATTTTCTTATTTGAGAATTATTTTCTGAAAATGGTTTTCAATAGAATGGAATGTGTGAACATCAGAGAAAATTAGAAATTCAATTATGGACCTCAATATATAATAAATGTTAAGGTAAAAAATCTCAATATGGTGATAAATTATTTATCTGATGTTATTGAAAATAACATGAAACATTTAGAGAGTCCAACGTAACATAAGAGGTAATAACTATATTTTGAATAATTCTAATATAAAAACCATCATAACTTTATGAATCCTAAATACCCTTCATTTTGGAATTGTTGATTATTACAACATAAAAATATATTCTTTGATTTTTATTGTTTTTAGATGATACGTTCACATTAGGTATGAATTTGTTTGAGTGGAAAGCTGATCAATAGTAGAAATTAATCTGAAAACCCAAGAACAATAATGAAATTGGATCTTTAGATTGGTAAGTCTTCATAAAAGTTGTTTTTAATAAGTATTTTCTTATACCATTTTCCCATAAATGGATTGTGAATTTATTGAGTTGAATACAATTTAAGGGGAATCTGTTGGATGTTATATAATGAAACAAACATTGTTTTTATTTTACACCTCAATCTTTTTCATCAATTTTGATGTAAATATCGATCGATTCATTGTTAGGTTGAGCCATTATATATGGATAGAGTTGGGAATTTAGAGCATCTAGATATATGAGGTAATATTATAATGTGAACTCAATGTTTATGAATCCTTTTGGGATTAAAATGGTCTAATATAATGAAATAAAAATATAAGGACATATGAAAACATTTGGAAAACTCCTACCCATAAAAACGAATAGATGACACTACAACATCTCCTATGAATCTTTTATGGGAAATGGAACTCATGTATCAATATTCATGGATGTAGGAGGTTCATTATGTTTTGAATGGTTATCCCCATTGCTGGATATTTTTTAAAACATGTAAAACCATATCATCTCAAAGATAATTACTAGGTGTAGATGGTTCAAGTGTGTATTGTGTAACAATGATTCAAGTTTGATGAGGTTGGTACGTTTTCCAACTAGGAAAAAAATAAATTAATATTTCATGGAAACCACAATGAATCTAATCACATGAAAAGGGATTAAGTTCATTCATTTTCTATCATGGTATTTGAAATTTAGAGTCTAAGAAATGGTATAAAAAGTTTACATATTATTTAATAATTTATTTCTAGTATATCGTTTGATTCTAGTTAAATAAATTTCATTATTTATGTTATGTTTCAAAAGAACATTGAATCAATCCATGTGCTATTAGAATCCTTGTTATCCGTTAAATTGCCTTTGGAATATACTCATGAGATTATAGTGTATTGGTATTTACTAAATAATATTGGTTAGAATAATCACATAGCCAATATAGTAGGAATTATAATAGTATAATTTTAGATAATACTTAGTATTTATTGGATTTTAGTGTGTAGTTATATGATAAATTATATATGTATACGAAATCCACTTTCATTGGGGAGAAACATAAATCATTTTCAAAAGATAGAAATCCCATCCTGAGTTTTGTCTAGAAATTTGGAAAATTGATTACATTAATTGAATTATGGTTCATGAAGTTAATTAAGGTTAATCTAAAATTGATAGAATATATACCAATAATTTAGTAATACATTGATTTATTTCTTGATGAAATGTTTGTACCTGTAAAAAAGAATATATAATTCTCAATTGAACTCATACATAGATCTAAATGTATATTAAGGACCCCATATATGATAAAATTTATAGAGTTAGAAGAATTGAATAATCAAATGAAGGATATTTTGATGAAGGGTTTTATTCATAAATTTGTATTTTCGTTTTGAGAAAATATTTTATTTTTGATGAAGAAGGATAGGATAATGAAACTATAATTAAATAATAGAGAATTTATTAGCACCCTAGTAAAGAAAAAATCCACCCTTTTAGGAATGGGGGACTTATTCATCTAGATTCGTGGAGATTAATTATATTATAATATTAATCCTTGTCTAATATTTCACCAATTATTGGTGAAGAATGATCATATCGCAAAAATAGTATTTTGACCAATATATATAAATTATGATTCAATTTTTAGACCGATCGGTCTAGCTAATAATCCTATGATATTTAAGGACATGATTAATATAATCATTAATTATTACCTCTATAAATTGGATGTTTTCCTTATTGATGAAATTATGATATATAAAAAATATTATAAAGAATTATCAATGGGTTATGCTACATATACAACAAAATATGAATAATTTTTGAAAAGATGCTAAATCTGTGTTCTGGATGAACAATGTTGTATTCTTGGGACACAATTTATCTAGTGAAAGAATCTTTGTGGATCCATTCATAAATAAGGTATTAGATGAGTGTAATCAACCCAAAATAGTGATTGATATTCATAGTTTCTTTTTTTAGTTGGGTATAATAGATGTTATTTGAAATAAATTTCATAAATTTCTAATAAACTATAAAAGTAATCTCAAAATGGAGTTGTTTTTAGAAAAAAAAATTGTTTGAATAATTTTTTCATGATCTCAATAAAATGGTGTTTAGTGAACCTATGTCAAAATTAATCTCAAATGGAATTTTTTATTTTATTTTTTTGTGATATATCTTTAAAAGGATAGGTAAATATACTCATGTATTATTATAAACTCACTTATTATATATCACCATAGTTAAATCCACATGAGATAAATTATCCATATTAAGAGTTGGAGTTACAAACATTTATTTGGAGTTGAAATATTTAGAGGCACAATCTGTATAGGGATGTGTGTGTATATAGAAGACCACCACAAATTATAATGTATATTCACATAAAAGGAACTGAACATGAGATGACAATGATTCATATAGATTCATTAGTAATATCAATGAAATATTAATTATCACCATAGTATATATTTAATTTCATAGATATATTAATTAGGAAAACCGCAATATTATTTCAATAATGGGGACTTAGGGGATACATTTTAAAATAACATTCCAAATAGACATGTATAATTCATAAGAAAATGGATATTATCAATCCTATCCCAAATTTTTTCCTAACCATCATAGAATGAGAGGATAAAGAAATTATTAAAATATAATCATCTGATAAAGAGGAAGACAGAGGCAGTGAAAAACTAAATGATTCCTAAGTTATATCTTTGATCATTATTGATTATAGATGTTCTGAATAAGGCTATGTATCCCATCTATAATGGAGTTAAATAAGGGACATGGGGACAAACCTCATAACTCTAAATTCTCTATACATCACAAAATAAAAATAAAAATTGAGATATACATAATAAATATTGATGGAAAAAAATGAAAATAAATGTTTCATTCTATATTATAATATGTTTGGTTTATATAAAGTAATTTTATAGTATAAACTTATTGATGGGATGATGCATCTAATTCCAAGAACATTATGGAAGAATGAAAACATATTATGGAAATTGTTATATGAATTTCAAAGAAATCTAACATAAAAAATTATATATTGATGATTATGGGTATATTATTAAACTCTATTGATTTCGTTTATATATGAGATAAATTCTCCCTCGAGAGCCTTTCTCATCTATATAAACAATAATTTGGGAGTCTTATGGGTGTCCCTTTATTAATAGTTTAAAATTGTGACCATGGGTTTACATATATGTTCTAGAGGATAATTCAAAATTATGTTAATGCAGAGGTAAAACAAAGCATAACATACCTTACCCCAATTTATAGTCCATCTGAGAGGACTATTTAAACATTTCACGACATTTTAAGGGCCAGGTCATATTATTTTCTAGTTTTTTGGTCCAAAATCATGCACTCAGGGAGGTATCCTATAAAAATACCTTAAAATAGAGTATTACATTGGATAAATATTAATAAATTTATGGGAAGATGTGAAAAAGTCAAACATGTTTGATGAAGATAGAGAGAACAAAATTTTGGTAAATGACATAGTGAAATAGAATTTGGAAAAGAAAAAAATTTATATAGTGGGACATCAAGGATGCTCAATGTTTATAGAAGATTTATGACGAAAAATATATTAAAAAAAATTAATTTTATGATGGATATTATGTGTTCATAAAATTATAACCATGGAATGGTTTCATAGTATTTGGAATGAATGGGAAACTGAGTCCAAGGTACATTGGACCATTTTAGATTTTAAAATATTTTAGAGTTATTTCATATCAACTACCTCCACCGAAAAATATTTCTAATATCCACAATATATTCCATGTGTTTCTACTAAGGAATTATATATAAAAAATATCAAATAATATTAAGATAAATGTAATGTAATTGGAATCTAAACATTTATATTATGAAGAATGAATCTATATTAACAATAAAAGAGAACATTTTTTTGAAAAAAACAACCTATCTAGTTAATTTTTTTTGAGAAATTAATGGTTAAATGAAGAAACCTAGGTTCCTAGATAAGTGAATAAGTAAAAATACACACCATTTTTTGAGGTGGGACAAAAAAAATTATGAATATATTACTTATGCGGAGAAAATTAAATAACCCAAATTTTTTTTATATTGATAAAAGAACCCTTTTATCTTAATAAAATTTTATTATATGTTACAATAGAAGAACATAGAAATAATATAACATTAATTTATATAGTATCAGTTAATATGGACTACTCTGACTATCATATTTTAATGGGATGTAAACAAATAAGAATAGTGAAATCAATAAACGTAATCCATACCTCTGAATTTCTCCATAATCATCTCTCCTTTAACAATAGATTTAAAAATAAAGATAAATGTTATAAATATTATAGAAATTATTAAATGATGTGTAAAAACAAAGATAACTGAAATAGTAAAAAATTATGTGTCAATGATGGTGTATATATACGAAAATTATCCATTGGTAACTATCAAATTTGGACAAAAAGTCATTTGGACATTATCATTGTTGGAAGAATAATGTGCTTTTTGGATTATTTTATGATATTGAAAGAAGAAATCTAGTTTTTTACAAACTATAGAAATATTTAAGAAACATTAAACTTATATTTTAAGAAAAGTAAATATGTTTCAAATATATTTTATTTTAATATAATAATTTATTAAATCACGTTTTAAATTATAATATAATTTAAGATAATCCTAATTAATTTTTATAATATCCAAGATGTCTATTATTTCATAAAAATTTGTATTTTTAAATAAATAATGAGTTTTATTAAAAGGATATTATTATCAAATTTAGAGAATTATCTTGATAAAATAAATATCATTTTTGTAATCAATAAATGAAAATTAAATTTGGGTCAATATTTATAAATTTTCTAATAATTTATATTTTTTGGTGAAAAAGTGGAAATTACCATTTTTTGAGTACCATGATTTTAAGACATATTTATTAAATCATCATGAATCAAATTTTTATAATAATTTTGTTAAATAAATATCTCATTTAAAAATTATATAAATTAATTTGTAAATATTTTTTATATTTTTTGAATTAATACGTTTCAATTTGGAACAAAAAATTAGATTTTTAAGATAGAAATTATTTTAGGATTTAGTGAATTAAATGGGTTGGTTGTTATGTGTTTTTAGAATTTATATTACTTTTAACATGAAAAATAATTCACTATTTAATAATAATTCATGTTATTTTTAAACAATTACTTCTAAACGTGGGTGTCTAATTTAATAAATTTTACATAAATTTGATCTTTAAAATAATCCCTCCACATATATAAATAGACAACCATTATCCCATACTATAAAATAAAAATCCACATTTCTAGATTATTTTCCCCTTATACCTCTCTAATCCCCCCCCCCCATTTAGTTATTATGATTATATAGACTCACTATCTAGCTCTATGGATCACCCCTTAAGGTTAGGGGTTTGTCCCTCTATTTTTTCCATTATATTTGTTTTTTTTATTAAAAAAATGTTGATTCCAAATTTTCTATATAGTAATGTATTTATCAACACATGTATTAATATATATATGATATCTTATTAGTAATATACATTCATTATATCTACTTAAACCTATTCCATGATCCCTTTTTTTTACACTCGTTATATTGCTAAATCAACTCGTGATTTCTCAAGCTATATTTCCAGGTATGAATATCAAATCATGTTTTCCATCATGGTTATTCATTTAGATGTATCATTAAACTCTTTGTTGGTTTAATCTATATATGAAACATACATACCCTAATAATTGGTTATAAATGATATATACTTGTCAATTTTGATATATACAACACACATAATGTGAGAAATATGAACTTTTTTCCCTAGTAACACTCCAATGCATTAGATAACAAAGAAATATCTTGAGTTGAATTTTCCACAATACCCTGGAACTATATCTACATTTTGTTTTGATACCATATTATCAAAACATTGTAATATGATTTATGAAAAATTAGTGATGATCTATGGAATAACATTTATAAATGTATCATGTTTATATTGTATCTATATTTCTATTTTATTCCTCATATACATTCACTCATGGTATTGTGTTCATTATCTTATGATATGGTGATATACCTTTTAAATACATGTTTTTTACTTGAATACTTTATAAAATATTACATTATTGAACTTGAACGATATTTTTAGGTTTAATGACTTCCAAATTTTGTATATGTTTCATGAATTATATTAGGATAACCTAAATAGAAACATTATTCTAATCCACTATATGTATATTGAGGAAATACATCAAATAAATGTGTCATTATAAATCCCAACAAGGTAATTAACAAAGAAAACACAAAACATGTTAGTATAGGGATTATTAATTATCACAATAATAATAATATGAAAAATGTCATAAAATAAAAAACAATAATCACAACATTGAAATGTAAAAAATAAGGAATTCATTTGCATATCACCAAATTTTATCACCATGGTTCCTTATATCCTAATTACTAAGGTTATTCACCAAGGTATTGTAATTGTTTATTATATTGAGATTGATTCATTACCCAAGGAATTAGATTTTAATCAAGTTTTACCCTTCACCTATAATAAATCATCATATCCACATTAATCATATTGGAAATAAATTCATCTATAAACCATGGATATAAATAATGGGTTTCATATAAATATCATTTTGTAAAATGTTCTCAAAATCTCAGATCAAAAACTTATTTTCAACCCATGAAAATTTAATATGTGTGTCATATATGTATATACAAAAATAAATAATATATTTTTACATATAAATTTATTCCAATAGAAATATAAGACGTTTGGGTATTTATAATGTTAAAATATTTCACGAAAAAGAGAAATATTCATGAAATAATTTTTATAGCATAATGGTTTAAAACTGGGATATAGTAAAATAATAATGAAAAACATTAGAGGTATTCCATTGGTAAAATAACATTATTCATTTAGAGAGAAGAAAAAATATAATTGATAAAAAGAATGAAGTTGGATTCTTATAAGACACAAAATAATGACATACATGATTGAAGAGGTAGTGGTGAAGGATTTCCTTACCATGAAGAGTTTCTTCTTAAATCAAGGAAGGTGAAACCCTAGGACCTTGAAAAAATATTGAGGAAACTTGGGAAAGACTAATTTATAGGTTAATGCGAAATAAATTATAGTACATTTGATTTGGATCTATGATTCGCGGTGGGAAGTGGGTATTTATACTTGAGGGGGTGGCATTAAGTGAATAAAATATGATAATTTTTTAATTTCATGATACCCACTATTGGTTTGATTTAATTACATTTATTTTAGATGATAATTAATTTTTCTAATTATAGTTTAATTCATGAAATATAGCAACATCACATTAAAAAGTAAATTGGGTTTTTAGGCTTCTACATTTTAACATTAACCCACTACCCTATTTTACCTATAATAAAATAACTCTTATTTCACCACGGTAATATTGGAATGAATAAAAAATTAAATATATCTTATTAAATATATCATAAATAATATTTCTGAATATAAAATCCATTTTATATAATTTTATTAAAAAGAGTAAAAATAATCAATTAAAATTTGATACAACTGAAACTCATAAAAATAGTTTTTGAAGGTTGAAATCATGTTTTAAGAAAATGATAATAATGTGTTTATAAATGAAAAATGTTATTTAAATTTTTTTCCATAAATATTTTATTAATATTAAATGTGATTAAAAAATTAAAAATCAATTTCATGTCTTAATTATATCTTAACATTTATTTTATTTAGTATAAATATTACTTTTACTTTTAAAACCATAAATATTTTTTTAGTAAATGACCATAAATTAAAACAAATATAATTATGAAATGTTGAGTTGGAAAATAATACCGGTTCTGTAAAAATATTTTTTCTTAATATAATAATATTGGATTTTAAGTAAAAAATACATATTTACTATATTTTAACCACTTTTATAAGATAAATAACTTTTAACCATTGTAAAAATCACTTAGGGATTCTCTAATTTATATTATCTTCTTAATGTGGTTTACAAGAAAATTTCATGATATAATGATTTATTTATAAAATATATGTTTCTTATATTGCATATTTTTAATTGAAATTATATATTTATATAGTTTTTATAAAATTTTCCCAATACATACTTTATTGCACAAACAATAATAATATTAACTAACCATCTTATTAATTTATTTTTATAATTTCTATTAGTATTGTTTTCCATTTATTGTCTTGTTGAATGGTCATATATCCCTATAAAATCACTAAAATACTCAATATTCATTATTAACATTAATTTTAATCAAAGTTCAATATAGATTCCATTATGAAATTTGTATTAATAAATTTTACTTTAGAACTACTTCTGGGTGGGAAGATTCTAAGGTATCGAGATGATGCATATTTATATAATTTACTTTACTTATTCTATATTAGTCTTATTATTGTAATATGTGTATAATATAAAGTAATTTCTATCGATTCAATTTTACCTTCTCAAATAAATGAATAAATCATTCCAACTTTCCAAGTATGTGTTTTCTATCTTTATACTAATTCTAGTTGTGAAATAACATCTTGACCTATGATGTACAATGTTATCATGAAATATTAAATTAATAATTTGTGATAAAAAAAGAAAAATTCATTATAATATAATAATTCTACAAAAATATAAATCAATTTTCTATGTGTTAAAATTTTCTACCTTAAAGAAATTTTATCGATTAAATTTTTTTACACATGTGAAAACCTAAAATATAACATTCCAGATATCATTCTTAAGGCTCTTAAAATTAGTAAATTTTTTTAGTTCTTAATATTATCATGATTTATGGGATGTTTTATGCATCAAAAGTGTACCTCATAACGTTTTCAAAATAATTTACTTTCAATAACCAAATAAAAAATACTCCACTACTGTTAAACTGATGGAAGAAATGAAAGATAATTGAAAAGGGATTCCTAATGTGTAATTATAAAAAATCTTCTTGAATATGTTTTTAATAAAAAATATAACTTATTTATTATAAAATAATTCAATATAGGGTATTTGATATTCGATTTGGATATTTTTTAAAAGATATATATATATAATAAGATATGAATAGATATATATAGGTTTTTATGAGATATCCCCCTTATGTTGTTTCTATAGAATCATTATATGCATCATGAGTATGAAATAAAAAGAATAATTTGATAAGACTTTTATAAAAATTTCTACACATTGCATGGAATGAAATTTGAGAATTCATGATTCACCAATAGATAATACAAGATCCTTGAAAGAACCATGTGATGTTAGAGGAATTAGATACATGATAAAGTTTTTTTCTTATACCATGTATATTAGAAAAATATTTTGAATACATATGATCATGACATACATAAATTCCATGAAAGTATATCTTCTAGAAGAAGGAGAATATTAGATATTGAACATTATCATTCTATAATTTAATAATTTTTGAAATAATATAAATAATATATGAAATGAACTACTCACCACATAGTTATAATTAAATCAGCCACATTTTATTTTTAAATTTATAATTAATCTAGTATAGGAATTCATGAGTGATCAATGATATCATTAGAGGGCGTAGTTTAAAATATATATATAATACGTCTCAATAATCATTAATATGATATAATTATTATGATGGTATACGTTCTTATCAATATATATCACTATTGAATTAATCATTTTTTCTTTAAGTTGTTTTTTCCCATTATCATACCTCAATTCCTTAAATAATTGTCTCCTTATTATCATAAATTGTCGAAAATATAATTAAAATATATTTTCAAAAATTCTACCATTTACATTATACATAAAATTACATATATTTTAATATGTTCCTCAATGAAAGGATATATTTATTTTTAATCTAAGTTATCCTTGATATATTTTCTATAATAAACTCATATATGCATGTTTGTTCGACTAATAATAGTTCCTATTGTGCATGGGAATTTACCAAATCATATCCATCCGGATTGAAAATTTAGTTGTGTAGAAAGGCCATATCTCAAGAACCATTTACCAATTGAGTATAGCTCAATACAATGTTTTCATGTGTCAAATCTAGGTATATCAGTACTAGGGCCACATCTACTTATAGTATTTTGAAAATTATTTAATTTCGTTGAAATCCCTTATATAATACCATTTGAAATACCATAATGTTTTATTTTATTTATACTCAACATTAGGTTTTAATTAATATTTATAATCCTAATTTCCATTGAAAATATACAATTTTTTTATACAAACATTGGAAACCAATATTTTAAATACATTACTTTTACATAAATCCTAAACAAAATATTTCATTAATTAAATAGAATGATATTTTTTTCTTTTCTGTCTTTGAGATTAGATAATTTTTTTGGAATATAATAATGATAACGTAAATATAATTATCCTTCTAATATACTTGATTGTAATTTTAAATGGTTATTTCTATATAATATAGACTATATCTCATTTCTTGAGTACATATATCAATGATAGTGGTGAGCATAAAGCCAAGAAAGGGAATAAACAAAGGAAACATGTAGAAAGTGAGTAATAAGAATATGAATAAGGAGTTATCATATTAATATTAATAATATAATAAAATAAATAACATGAATCAAAACATCAAATTATGTCTAAAACATTGAAATAAAAAATTCATCATAAAATCACCAAGGTTTATCACCACGATGTATAAATCATAATTATCATGGTTATTCACCAAGGTATTGTAAGCATTCCATACCTAAAAATTAATTATTTAACCATTTAATTGATTGTTTATCAGGGAGAAACTTTTATATTTATTCAATAATGTGATCCACAATGACTATAATGGAAATAATTTCATCAATAACCAATGGATATAAATAATGGGTTTCATATAAAAATCATTGCAAAAAAAGTACTTAAATTTCATGACCAAAACATCATTAACAACACATGAAAATGGATTATGTCTTATGTATGAATATATCCAAGAATAAATAATTTATTTTTTAATATAGATGAATTTATACACAAATTTAAGTGGATTGGGTATTTATAATATGAAAATATTTCAAAAAAGGGATAAAAATTAAATAAATGATTTGGTCTGCATAACAGTATACAACACTAATTATAGAAAAAGATTAATGATACAAATTTTATGTATCTTATTTGAATTGTTTGGGATTCATGTGTAAAAAAATAGAATAATTAAAAATAATGAAGATGGGCACTAAGAAGACATATAAAAAAGACATAATTCAATGAAAAAGGAGAGGAGAAGGATTCCCTTACTGTGAAGAATTGCTACCAAAATCATAAAGGATGAGACCATATGACCATTTATTCACCACAGGGTTATCATTTCGGTACCCATTAGAATCAAATAAGAGTATAACTTTTTTATTTTCAAATTTTTGTTTGAGATTAGGCCTAGGAAGGCGTATTTATACTTGTGGAGGGGTGGATATAATTGAATAAAAATGATAATTTTGTATTTAAGGCTAACCAAAATAGGGTGGAATTAATTCAAAGGATTTTGGTTGAAATTTAATTTTGTAATTGCAGGTGTAGTTCATGAAAAACATTAACCATAGATTTGATGTTGTAGTTCTTAGGTATTTTATGCTTTTAGCGTTCATCTTTAACCTATTAGATTATTTTACCAATACCCAGGTAACAAATTTATTATCATGAAAACATTATAATGAAATGAAAATAAATTGACCTTATTACCTAATTTGATTTTTCTGAATCATAATAGTCAAGACCATTAACTTAATTCAATTTATAAATGTGGTAAAATCAGATATAACATGATACATGTATAACTCATGAAAACATTTTTTTAAAGGTTAACATGTGGATATAAAAAATTATAAGAATTCATTTCTAATTGTAATAAATTACATATTATATTGTTAAATAAAATAATTTTGTTTAATTTTTTTTAAAAAATATTTAAATCAGAATCTTATTCTAGTTGTATCGTAATATTTATCATATTTCTTAAAAATACTATTTTTAGTTTTTTAACCAAAAAATATCTTCTTTATTAAATCACCATAAATACACCCTAATCCAATTCTGATTAAATTAAAAGTAAATTTAATCTTAATTTATCAAAACACTAATAATAAAATTATGATATTAGTTTTCAAATAAAAACTGTATTTATTGATTTTGAACCTCTTTTATGAAATAAATAACTTTTTTAAAATTATTAAAATTAATTATTACTTTTAGAATTTATATAACCATGTAGATGTTATTATATGATAATTTCATGAAAATAATATTTATCTAAAAAATATAAATTTAGGATATTATATTATTTTAATGGAAATTAAATATTTTCAAAGTTTCTATAAATGTACCATATTGGTCACTTCATTACTCCAACAACAATAATATATACCAATCATCTTCTCACTTAATTTTTATAATTCCTATAGACCCTATTAACCAATTTTCTAATTCTAAATAGAAATATCTCCCTATAAATACAATATCATACTCACTCATCATCATTCACTTCTATGTGAATCAAGATTAAATGTTTTTTCCACAATGAATTTTTTATAACATTTCATTTCTTTGCAATATCATTATTCAAGGGAGGGATGGTTCATGGGGATCAAGGTGATCCAAATTTCTATATTTTATTTATATATACGTTTTGATTCATTTGATGGTAAAATTTATAGAAATAATAGAAATTATTGTTCGTTGAATGTAACATTCTCAAAAAATTGAATAAATCATGGTTGGATTCCTAGTAAGTGTGTTTTATCATTATATTCTTTCAATTTGTATAATATAACCTTAACCTATGATGTAAAAAGATCTCATGAAATAAAAAATTATTTTTATGTGATCATATTAAATAGTTCATTATAAAATAATATTTCTACAAATAACATAAATGACTTTTGGGACATTACATATTCATCGATACACATTCTTATGAATCTTTTATTATGTTATAATTCATGTTTCACCTATGATATTATCATAAATTTCTTTTCTATTACTATTCTTTATGAATATAGGACATTTTATATAAACATTTTGGGAATTTCACATGTAACTTGAATTTTCAATTGGGATGTATGTTTTGTTTTGATCAATTATTATTGATGGAATTCTAAGGGTTTTTATACTTCAATGATATGATTATAGACATGGAAGAAATATAGGAAAATAGATAAATGGTTTCATGATAAAAACATGCATTTTGGGCATAGAGTAAATGTTTTGCAAAATTGTAGTATAAAGAAAATAGTTGGTGCAATAGTAGTGAAAACTAGGTGACCATACCATGTTTGGAAAGATTGTATAAGAAAATGGGTTGTGAAACTATGAGTTAGGACTTGGAAAACCCATGAGGGATATTTAGTTATTTATAAACATGTACTAGGGCTTCCACACTGTCTCTTGAAAACATGAGTTGTAATTATTCATGTTGGGTCCACCTCATACATTTGGACATAAGGTTTGTGCATAGTTTATCCAATCATGTGAATAAACCATGAAGTTTATTATATTAGACAAAATTTCCACATTTCTTCCCTATAAATTAAGAATTAATACCCCTCTTTCTTCCATTTTCCTCTAATTTCATGATCCAAATCCATTCCACCTTCATTCCATTCATGATACCCCTTTAAGGGGGTGTTCTTGGTGGATTTATATGATGTTTTGTATTGTGATTTCACCTCCAGAAAGCTTCATGGGCCTTATCTTCTCTTCCTTGATTTTTTTCCACTAGATATGTTTTTTATTACTTCTTCTACCAGATCTTGTTGTTATGAAATATTAGTGGTTAAATTCATACTCTTCTTACGAAGATGGATACCCTACATGCTATCTACACTTCATCATATATAATTTCATTTAAACACATTATCACAGTGACATTCAAAATTATTAAATTTAAAAAAAAATATTAGGGTTTTCTAAAATAATTTATTTTGGACTTTTTCTTTCTTTCAATATAGGGACATGTTAGGGATTTTTACTGAGTATTTGGCCATGGTTCTTGTGAAATAAGAATTTATGGTGTGATATATTCCTTAATACATTTAAAATAAAACTCTTTTGATGTATATAAATTTTTAGATAAATTAATTGATTAAAATTTTGTTAAGAGTAATTAATTTTTTGTGGTTTACTTGTTATATAGAAACTCGTATGTTTTGTATGGGAATACAAGGGTCATAAAATCTACTACCATCTCGTGTAAATAAATTAAAATCTTTTTATGAAGGTTTTATTTTTTATTACATCCAAATTGGTATTTGTGTATGTATATTATGGAATGTGAGTTCTTTTCAATTAAATTAAAGGTGACACCTTTTATGAGATTATTTCATTGAACTTTTTTGTTAAATTATATAGTTAATTAAATCTGATTGATAAGATGGTTAACGAACAACCCCTATGTGATAGCCTCATGACATGGCCCCTACTGGCCTATAGAGAGAACCTCAAACCCCATGTAGACTCAAAAACTATCATCTGATGAGGATGGACACCATGAGTCATTACAAACCATTTAAAATCATAGGTGTAATGACAATATTTAGACTAGTTTAGGATGGGTTTATTAAGAATATCCAAGAGAACCTGATCATTTAGAAGAATTATGAGTCATATCTTGATAGTTCTTAAATAGTAAATACCTTGTGTAATTATAATGATGACCCTACTCTACTCATGATTTCAATTGATGTGATATTCTGGTGTGTTCGGTGTTAACCTATGAATGTGACTTTGACCATGAATATTTCATGTCGGATGCCTATACCTCTATAGCGGTTCTAGGGTACCCAATGGGAATTTCCCTACTTACGTGATGAAATAAAGTATTTCAAGAGAGATGAATCATAATTTTTATATATCTTGAGAATCTCACAAGGGATAGGTACTCCATGCATTGAACAAGGGGACCCTAGTGGGTTCCATGATGGTTTACCGAAAAAGATTGATTATATGATAGGTTTTGGTAAATATTATAGATGATGTCACACTAGAGACAATAAATAACATGTGATCATTAGAGGATATGAATGTATGGACGTATATAGGTAATCAGAAATCCCACCTCATTTATTTATGGTTTCACCTTATTATAATTTATATGAGTATGAATTCTATAAATTGTTCTTGAGAACTCAGCATACAAGCCTGATATTATGTGGTGGCATCATGGCGATGGCTACATGTATTTTTTTATATCTAGATTAGGTGACTTATTCTTATTAATTCTACTCCATTGAGATTCCAATAGTCCATGGGATTCCTCCCATCATTATAATCTTATATTGGTTTTATGAGTGTATCTTGGTTCCCCTCATAATTAGTGTTTCCCAAAATATTCTTTTTTTACAAGGTCCCAGGTGATGCTAATGGTTTTTTGGTGGCAACATTTCCATCGAGAACTAGATGCTTGGGTCATCCCCAATATTAAATATTATATCTCTGATTGAATTCTTGGATACTAATTAGTATAGTGTGGACTTCCTATGAAATTATTACCATGAGGTGTCAGGAGATAAGAGTTTGAGTGAGTGATTTGTTGGATGTTGATTTATTATATTGGATCCAGAGTGTAATCCAGACATATTTCTTATATGTAATCCAACTTATGAAATCATATTTATTACAATTTCATTATTTATTACAGACATAGAAATAGTAATATGAAATTGGATATGATTAAAGAATTTTGCAATGTTTTATTTATTTCATGGGTTACTTAGTGCTTTGATTGTATGCCACGAACACCCAGGATCATACTTGATAATTTATTTATTTGACATCTAGCTGATACCTAGACTCCAATTTCATATTTATTAGATGCTAGGGTGGGTGATCCCTGGGATATAACGTATACCCCTATGGTGACATTGAATTATTAGAGACCATCAAACATTAGTTTATGTTATTATAGTCTGAAAATGGTATCCATCAGTCCCTTGGTACTTAATTGGTTATTTATTTATTTTCATAATATTTTATTTACATTATTATTAATTATAGTATCTTACATAAACATACCATATTTTTACATTATATTAATGGAACCACATTATTGGTTGCCTATTGAGATTTTTTGGCACACACTGCTCAAGATTCTTATATATTTGGGTTCCCAATAAGTCGTTTACTGGGCTTCAGGCACTAAATGGGATAAGGCCTGGGACTAGTCAAAAATGATATATTGAATTGGTATAGGGATCTTGTTATTTTTTTTCCTTGTTGTGGGTAGTTGATCACTATGAATTTACTCTTCATTTTATTTTAACATATATTTGTTGTTGGCCTCATATGCAATCAGATTTGTATATATGTTACAGATTTAGGGGTTTTTTCTTCTTTTAATTTATTATTTAGTGTTCTATATATTTATTGGTTATTCACTCTAATTATATACATCATTGTTTGGAGTATAGTTATTTATTCTATTTTCCACTCTTTTATATGAGGGAATATTCTACTCACTAACATACCCTTGGACCTTGCTACTTGACAATAGCCTATGGCGTATTCGGGGAACAATTGAGCCTTTTTAGATAACCTATCTGACCACTTAACATAGTGTATGTTGGGTTGGGACATGGAAAATTAGTATAAGAGTAGTTATTTTACTTTTTCTTATTATTTATGAAATTATATATATGATTATTCAGAATGTTTTAGAACATGTGATGAATATCGAACACATTCATTGATAATACATGTTCTGGGAATAAATAAATGTTTCCATGGTTATGGGACTCATGTTATTGGTTTTTTATTTTATAGTTGAACATGATATTCTCATTTATTGATGATCATGAGTTGTAAATTATTGATTCAATGAATATTTATGGCTTTTATACCATTATTAAGAGGTTAGGTATTAATGCTTCATCATGGAATGCCGAGGAAAGATCCATCTGTTTATTAATCATTTTTTGAAAATATGACACACTGGTTATTTGCTAGATAGTGTATGAAATTTATGAAAACTGAGGCCAATGTTATAAAATTTAATTGAAACATAAATTGTGTTTCCTAAATATGTTATTGGTAGAATACTACTATGTTTGAATGGATTGTTTATGTTCTTTTAGGATAGGATATATAGACTACATCATGATGTGGTTTGGTGGCCATGATACTGATACAGTACCTTTTGTATAGGAGGTGTATAAACCCTTCGTGTGTTATAATGGAAACATAGTTTCTCATTATGAACTCTCTTATATTGTTAGTGGTATTCAACACCTTATAGAGGTATCTTTAAAAGACCCATGTTTAACTAGTTAGCTAATTTCTTTCTTGTAGAAACATTGTGGTTATATATTTTTCTAGGTGTGGTTAAATAAATATTTAAAACAACATACATGGAGTTTTTCATATATAATTCAATTATAATATACATAACTAACCTACATTTATGATTTTATATTAGTATCATGTAGTGCAATTCGGATAGGTAATAGAACATTTACAGTGAATTAGAACCTCAAGAGGGTAGTACCATATAAAGATTCTCAGTGAGGACCATTTGAGTATCATTATTATTTTCTAAATTATGGCCATGTAGGGAAAATATTTGTAGGAGGATACTTGGACATGATTAGGTCTTGGAAGGACAATGCATTGTGGGTGAAAAATTAAATTTTTAATACACTATAATTCTTATAGATTTTTGAGGTATCACTCGGTATAATTTAAATATTTCACTCTTAAAAACTTATATGGTTTCTTAATTTATTAATTGAAATTGAAAATCATTATAATTGAACCAATGATTATTTGTTTTTGAACTATGTAGTTCAATGATACCTTACCTTCCATAAAGTTTACATATTTTAGAAAAAATAAAAAGAGTATTAGAATTTTTTTTAGTAGTTGGGGAGGTAAAAATAAAGATTCCCAATCATTTTAAATAATTTCCTATATAGTTATTCTGATAGATAACCATGTGATGGGTGGAAGTACCTATTTTCCCTTTTATAGATCATGATCTTTTGGGAAAATTGGTAGACATTTAGTATTTTAGTTGTGACATGGAATATAGTGGGTTAAGATTTTGGAGGTAGGGAGAATCCTATTAGAGAGGTAATCATGGGATTATAGATTCCACTAGAGGCAGTGAGCTTAGGGGGTACACTCGTGAGTAGAATGGAATCAGGTAGTGGATAGGTATGTGGATGATTTTGATATGCTCTAGACCAAGGATGTGTAGTTGTACTCTGAAAACAACATAATGAAAAAATTGGTCATTGATGAATCATATCTTAAGTATAGTGTCATATTTTTAATATGAGTTCCAAGGGAGCTCCTGGTGTGTCGGCATAGATATTCCTTGTATTATTGTCAACATGGACTTATAACACACCATTAATGGGGGAATCCTCTTGATAGTTGATTAGGTGTTACAATTTATATATTTATTATGTATAATGAGTTCAATTATTTCTAGTTATCCATAAAAACTATAAATAAAGGAATTCTAGAGAAAGAATGGGAGCAGGAAAAGGATCAATGGCTTCAAATATTTTACTTTCTAGTATTGTGTCATTATCATTAGGTAAATTAAGGGATGTTTCCTATCACGAGGGAAATTTTGTAAATAAATAATGTTTCATGAGATGGTCTACCAAAGTAGTTACCAATCATGAAATATCTCAAGTTATGATTTTAGGGGACTATTAAATGAAAATAAATTATAACATAACATGAATGTGGATTATCAGAATTGATACATGTGACATAATATATTATTCTAATAAAATAATCAAGGGTGGTTATCCAATTATGAATTTAATCTTAGTGAATATCATGGATTCTATTCTCATGGATTAATTAATGGGATCCATTTGATGTTTGGGATGGTACATGGGAATGTGTGGGTTACTATCTATGCCAATTTTTATGTATAGTCATTAAAGGATCATAGGATGTGGTTATATGGGACACATGTTTATGGTGTGATGAAAAGGATGCACATAAAAAGGGGATTTGGGTGTTGTTCGTGAGGTTATAATCGGCACATGTGAAGGTTCAATCCATATATGAGTCGAATAATTGGATATTTTTTTATATTTGAAAATATGTTAGATAAATAGAACTCCAAACTATAATATTATTTATATAATTCCGTGTACATGATTTAACATATGTTTGGTAATATTTGGGAATGGGTGTTTCCCCCACGATTTCATGGGATCATCCAATGGTGTTATATCGAGAATAAAATAGAGTTTTTGATGTAGCACAGAAATAGGAATACATAGGAGATGGTTCATCTATAAGATTCAATATTGTCTATTTTTTTAGTGAGTGTTCTTGGAGTGACCATAGTGTGCCTCTAGAAATGTCAACTAGATTAGGTTCTAGAGATACTTTCTTTGTAGAAGTTAGTAGGTTTTTATAATAGTCATCCGGTAGAGGTTTTAAGTTGATCAACTAATACAATGTTTTAAGGATGATGAGAAACCACATAGGGCATGTCATTGGGATGAGATAGTAGTTGTCTAAAGCTTTGTCTGAGAATTTCAAGTAAATACTAGTGCAACCAAACTATTATTGGTTGGTTAGAATTGACCATTTAGATCAGATCAAGGACCAAGAAATGATTCATCATCTGCGATTGAGTATAGAATGTTAAAAAAACATATCAAGAGAATAATTTGGATTCTATGCATGTGATTAATAAAGAAAATTCCATTGGTCTTGGTACCATGACTTTAAATATTCCATTAAAATAAAGAACCTATGGCGTGGAGTATCAGGGATAGTTTCTAAGTGATATTATTGAATGGTCATATCTTGGGATACATGACATTAGTTAAGAACCATATTTATTCTTATATGGTAGTTATGAGTGTTGGATTGTGTTTTAATGGTTTAATCACCATATTGTTTTAGTGGAATGTTTGAATAATGTTTGTACTTTAGAAATGTGACAAAACTGTTTAGTGAGAATTATTGATTTGGGTAGGCTGGGTTGGTTAGTTTTATGCCCACTGAGATATATTATAGTAATTATTAATTTTGGGAGTTTTTTAGACCTCATGACTATATGAGAATGAAATTTTAGATGGAAATTTAATTTTCAATTAATGGATGGGGCATGGTTTGATTTTTTTATTGAGAACCGAATTATGATGGTTGGAATACCTCTAATAGATTTTTTAGAAAAGGTATATGGATAAAATGTAGATCAATGGTTTATATAGAATATTTAGGGACTGGTTCCTAAATTAAATGTTTTAAACATTTGAAACATATGGATCATTTTTGGTATGTTGTTAGTGCTAACTGTGGGGCCTATCTTTCCATACCAAGTTATATAGGTAGATGGGCTGGAAAATAGTATAGTAATCCAAGTAAAATTGAATGGGTGTATTTAGTTAATTTTATAAACATATCATAGTTTTATAAACTGTGTTTCACAACCGTGTGAGGTGGATGTTGCTTAGATTGTGGGGGAGCATGGTTTGAACATAATATAGTTAAAAATATGTCCAAAACATACAACACATTAGAGGAAGATAAATTGCCATTTTCTTTTCTATACCTTTAATAGGTAGACCCCCATTTCGTCCATTTTCCTCCCTCATGTAATCTTTTTGTCCTCCCCCATCATTTTCCTCTTTAATCACGTTCATGGGGTGTTCTTTTTTTATTTTTGTATTAAGTATTGATTTTTCTTTATGTATTATCATTGGGTATTTCCCTATATTCTTATATAATTTTTGGATTCCCCATTTAAGTTGTCTATATTAAAATTCATTGAATCATGGTAAATTATGTACCAATGAAGTGATTTTTCCATAACTAAGAAGGGTGTTAATTAAGAAGTTGAGTGCACTTTTCCACCTGTTGTTTCATAGAGGTATGTCTCCATAGTGATTTAAAAAATATATAAATGATGAATTATAATTATTTTTTTTGTTTTGATTAAATTTTAACAGGATTATTTCTTGATCTTCTTTGGGGACGTGTTGTGGGTTATTGCCGATCGGTGGTTCATGATTCAAGGGAAATCTGAAGGACGATTGATATTTGGAACATTATAACATTTTAACTAAAAATTATTAAAGTTTTATAATTATTACAGATTAATTAATGAAATTTAATTTAATTAAAATTGATAAAAAAAAATTGGAGAGGTTGTGAGAAATGTCCTCCTATGATTCACATAAGCTTGGATGTGCCTTAAAAGAAGCTACATAACCATGTAAATAAATGGAATGGTTCATATGAGTTTTGTGGAATTTTAGGTCTACATTATGCTATTTGTGCATATATATATATAGTAGAATGGGAGTTCTAATGATCATTCATAATGTATAGTTGGTCCCAATGAGATATGTTAGCACTTGTACATGATAAGGTGGGATGACATTATGTAGACAGATACTGATTTGGGTGAGTATACTATCCCAGAGTAACCTTGGGCACCGATAAGAGTCATGATCCATATCCTGATTGTTTGTGTATTGGAAAGATCGTGTGTATCCATCAATAGTAAAGCTATCATTTTCACAATTTCATTTCATATGACATCCTCGTGGATTAGGTGTTGACCCTCAACTAAGACTTTGACCTAGAGGATCCTATGTGGTGTTCCTTTTCCAGTGTAGGTAATATAAGGGTCCTAATAAAAATCCATATTAATATGTGATATAGTAAATAATTCCAAGAGGGATAAAATTATTTATATGTGGCCTCAAGGATCTCTAAAGGGATACCACTCAGGTTTGTTGACCTAGGGGACGCTAGTGGGTTCTTTGGAGAATGACCAACCTCAAGAGAGTTCATGGGTTTGGGTAGAGAGGGTATTGGGTTTAACCTTAGAATTAATACTAAACAATTAAGACTAAGAGGAGATAGATGTAGGGATATATTTAGTCACTTCTCCAACCCATGCCCTAATTTATAGATTCACCTGGTTATTATTGATGTAGCTACAAATTCTAGCATGCTACTTAGAACATAACCTGTGGGACTAATGTGATGTAATGATATAGTGGGGATGCCAAGAGGCACATCCTAGTATGTGATTATGATTCTAATTTTTTTTATTCAATCCTACAATAATTCCATGTGTCAGTGGGATTTATCCCTACATTGGGATCATATAGGATGATTTCATGGTCATCTCAGATCCCCTCTTAGTTATTTTCTCACCTAGGATACCTTTTTTTCTAGGATCCGTGTGATTCTTGATATTCATGGGAGGCTGTATTTCTCTATGTAGTGGATTATTTTTTCATACCTATAGATTAATGATGATCTCCTCAATGGATTCATAGGTCACTCTTCATGATTAGGCAGACCCACAATTATTTTATTTCCTATATATCACTAAGAATAGGCATTTGATAAAGTTTTTATTGGATTCCTTGTTATTATATTATATTAAAAGATCATTTCATACATATTTACTAATTTTTATCTCAATTATGAGTTCATCCAATGAAATACTTCTTCATTTCTTATGAATCAGGATATATGATACTAATATCATGTAGGATTAGGGTTTGTTGAGATGTTTTTTGTTTTACAATAGTTAATTATAGCTTTTATAGTTTGACTAGGATGCATGTGAACCTACCTGGTTCCTTATTTATGATATTTCAAGATAATACATCATATCTTAAAAACTATTTAGAATATGCGTGTATGGTAGATAATTATCCTAGGATTTTTGTCCCTTTGTTGAGATATAGATTTCTTAGAGACATTATGGTGTGGTTTGAAGCATTTATAGTCAGACCATGATAGCTATAAAAACATATTTTCAATATTGGATACTTATTAAATTTAAGTAGTTCCATTTAATTTATTGTTAATTTTATGATCTCACATACATGTAACCTTATTTTATCATCTATGTATGGGACTTCATTGGAGGTTCCCTATTATGTTCTTTAATCACATTGTTCCTTGTCTTCTATTTCACTAGTGTACCTGAGTACATGTTCACATAGTTCTACACATATGATGTGTTGTGGATTGGGAATGATCAAGAAGGATGGATAAAATGGGTACAAGGACCATGTTATATGGTACTAAAATGTGTGGTAAGTATATACTTGTGAATTTAATATTACATTATTTATTTGATTTTATATCTCAACCAGTGTGAGATCAATGTGGTATTCATGTTTTGATTATTTTACCTTTTAATGTTTTTCATTTATTATTTATTCGTATTTATATTTGTTGGTTATAATCTATGATTATTAACTTTTATGCACTATATTTTGTTATTTCTATTATTTTATTACATTGATATGAGGGAATAGTATCCCCATGGACACACCATAGGACCTCTTTCATACTAATAAGATTCTAGCATTGGTGGATTCATTCATGAGGTTGTGTATTGAATCGTTCCTGTAACTTCTCATAAAATGAGAGGTTAAGGACATGGTAATTATTAAAATTGACATATGACATATTTCTATAAGAAATCCTTGACAGTGAGGTGACCAAGGATGAAAAATTAAGGAATCATTTCAATAGATAGATCAAAATTATTTTTCCCTTTTTTTACCATTTATTTATTGTACTATATATATATATTATATAAAACTAAACCTAAAAATGTATGTAATGGTAATTATGGTAATATTTTAACTAGGAATTATGTTTAAAACCAGAAATCAAGCTGTTGTTTTTCTAAAATTAAAAAACCTTTACCATAGTAATTTAGATTCGAGCTCATTTTTTATTATTTAATCAAATTAAGATGGAAACAAAACAACATTATATCTGTAATAGAATATTTATAAAGGACTTATATATATCATATTTTGATGTCTGGTCCTTGATTGGCTCAATTGGCCCAATTCTTTTTCCCACAGGGCGGTGCATTGGTTTTTAAGGATGTGATTTTTTGGGCATGTGTTAATTTTCATGTTTTATGACAATAATGGTTCCAATAGAACCTCTACATGTTTATCTTAGAAATTCAAGAAAAAATGGATAATATGATTATTCTATTTATTTGTTGATTTTTATTTTAAAAAAACCAAATCAATCAATTTAATTGTAGAGATTCTAATATTAATCTATGATAAGTTAGAGAATATATGGAAAGATAAAAAGTATTCCTTGTGAAAATATTTTTTTGAAGGAATTTTTACTCATTAATTAACTAATGGTATATCAACACATCGAGGAATATAAAATTGAGTACTGTATTGATCAACCTGAACTATATAAATATATTTACCATTCATATCTTTTTAATTTAGTGAACAAGTTGGTGAATTAAATTGGCTTGGTTAGATGTTATTGAACTTTTTTTAAGGATAAACCACTTCTATAAATCATTATAATATACATTATAATTTAAGGTGATTAATTTTTTCATGGATTATTTCAATCCGAAGAATGATATAGTCAAAATCATTTGAGGTCTATTTTTATAAATTTTCGTATAGTAACGTTCTACTTAAATTTATGCATATATGTAAGGTATTGACTAAATATAAAATGTATATCATTATTAATAAAAAAGACTAAAAATATAATTAAACTAAATGAAAAAGTTATAAACCCAAATTTATTCCCCTCTTGAGTTTATTACATCAGAAAAAATCTGGGCATGAAAATTAGTATTAGAGAATCAATGATTTCATTTATTGGATAAATTTAAGATAACAAATAATTTATTCTTATTTTGTGTTGTTTTTTAATTATTTAATATGCATAATATAAATCTCTAGAATAGTATATGGATAATTTAAATAAAAAATATAACCATCATTTCTAAAATATAATGGTACCCTATCAAATATAATTTGGTATTCATGTTCTTGATAATATTATAACATTGTTGAAAACTCATGATAATGGGAAAATTGTAAATCTTATTAATTATAAGAATATATTATTAATTTAAATTCCTTGAATGAAATTATTATATCTTTATAATAAAAATTATTATAATATAATAATTTATTTGATGTCTTCCAAGCTAATTTGAGATAATCTTGATAATATATCTAAAGGAAATAGTGTGGTGAAGTAGTTTAACAAACATATTTACATATGTAAAATTTATCATTCTATAAAATTTGTTGTCAAATCCATTGATAATTCTTTCACAAAAGTAAATTAAAATTTTATTAGTATTATATTTTTTGTGAAACTTTAGATTACTAAATTTTTTTAAAAATGTTTTTTTTATTTTCATAGGAAAATAAGATTCCAAATTTGTAGAAATTTCTGATAAGGAAAACTATAAAAATCCTCTTAAAGAGTTATATTAAAAATTATTTATGGGGATTTGAAGAATTATTTTTTTATGAATATGGAAAAATAATAAAATGATGATGATCTTGGGAAAATTATATCACCCCTATGAAAGAATTTCATAAGATGAAACAGTAATATTAATGGTGAAATATTATTTAAAGTTTTAAAATATGGATGACTTGGAATATTTTTTAAATAATTATATATAAAACATTATTCAATCCAATAAATAAGATGAACAATAATCTGATTCAAGATAAAATATAACCGTTGGTGATATAAAATACAACAAATGGGGAGAAGTTCTATATAAAAAATAAAATTTTCTATAATAATTAAACAAATACATATTTCCTTGGGGGAATGAATAATCCTTATCTAAGGAAAATTACTCTAAATATTGTAATAAATCTATAAAAATACATAAAAAATTCATTTAACTCATGACTAAAAGGATGAATCATTAATTTGTGAATTTGAAGAGTCACATTCATTGAATATGATATATTATAGACATAAATATAGTATTATTCACATAAATAAAATAATGAAATACATATCCAAAAGAAAATTATAATAAATATTATTTCTATAATATAGTAGATGAATTTGTTAATTAGATCTGGGAAATTAAATTTTTTGTGACATAAATATTTTAAATAATAATTTAATTTATATATGGTTTTTCTATGAAAGTAATAAATAGTTATGTGATTAATATTCATTTTTTAGGAATTAATTAGTTTGAAGAATAAAAACATAAATACAAAATAAATATAACATATTATTATACTTAAATATAACTTTGTGAGTATAATATAACTATGTGATGATGGAAATGTGATCATTTTGATTATATTTTTTCTTTAATATCTAAAAGAATGATAATTATTTTTAAAAATGGGGATAGAGAACCAATGTATTTTTTCCAAATTTTCAATCCACACAATGCATGATATATTTAGGATAAAATGAAAATATATAATTTTTAAAAAATAATTCATCTATTAAACACATTATATTTTTTATAATTATTTATTATATTAATATTAGAAATGTTAATTTTAATATTTTTATGAGATTTTATATTTTTTTAATATTGTGGGTTATATATAATGTGATAGTGGTTATATGTTTTTGAATAAAATGATGCTTAAGAGTTTGGACCAATATTATAAAAGGATTATTGAAAATTATTCCATAATGAGGAAGAACAATTCTAAAATAATAAAAAATATATGGGGTCAGAAAAAAATTATCAAAAAATCATCTAAATCTAATAATGATGGAGAAAAAATTCAATATATGTTTATTCTTCTTTTAATAGTGATTCTTATTTTGATAATAATTCCTCTAAAATTAGTTATCTAAAGTTAAAAATCATATATATATATATTGATAATATTATTTTAAATCTAAATAAATTAGTTCAAACCAATAGAATATAGAAGAAAACAAGATTTTATTCTCATATTCCAAATATAGTGTTAAACAATATTGGGGACATTATTAAATATAATGAATATTTATTAAGTTAAATTCAAAAAAATTAGTATTTGTTAAAAAAATAGTAGAAATCATATTTATAAAGGCTCTAACAAGTGGTCCCATACATGCTTGGTAATGGGATTAAAATAATGTGAAATGATAATTGTACCCCTTGAATATAAATTTAGGGAAACCTCCTCATTCTCCTATTCTTACTCATGTTGTCAATGGTACAACCATCCTCTCTTCTGAACCTTTCCCTTGGTTATGGTGTGTTCATGATGATAATTTAATATTTTTTATAGTGTAGTTAACCATTTATTATACTCTATATATCCTTTATGTTTTTCATTCAAAAATGTATTTTCTTCACCAGAAATTTTTTTGATGAGGATTCCACATGGTCATGTTTGAATCAACTATGCATAAAATTTATTTTTCTATATCTTCCAATTCGGCCATCCCATGGGTGTATTTTTATGTTGTTATAAAAAATATATATAAAGGAAAATTGAGTAGAAGTTTTTATTATTTTTTCCCTGGTTTTTAATAAAATTATTTTTCAAAATGATGTCATTTGATATAGTATCCATATATTATTGTACTAGGATCATGGAACAGACCTCCCACATGTGATGTTTGTTGTTTAGGAGTGATATGGCCACTCAGTATGGGCTGTATCGATTATAAAAATTTTATAAATTTATATAAAAATTAAAAATAGTAAAATTTAACATGTGTGGATGCATTAATAATGTTGGAGGTTTTTGGTATCTGACACTATGTAATAAATACTTATCATATTGCATGTATCATGTTGTCACACTACTACAAATATAAAAAATCATAAAATTAAATTTTATTATTGAATTAAAATTAAATATTTTATTTAAATAAAAACTCATAAAAATGAAATGGATAATGAGAAGAGGTCACTAACGGGCATGCGTATTTTCTAAAATCTCACGACCACTGATGGATGAAAAATTGTTATTAATATTTGACTTAGGTGTCTGGAAACCATTAGGTGTTTTTTTGGAGTTAATTAAAATATATTAACCATGTGAGACATCTTATAAGTGGTTGGGACACCACCATGTATGTAGTGGGTGTTAGATTAGAGACATTGGAACTTTTAATCCTTGTTGTACTCTATGAAGGTTCTTTAGACCCACCATTATTTAGGGATGTAATGGGTAGAATGATTGACCCTCTCAGACTCTATTAAATTTGAACAATGTTTTTTGAAAAATTGGATTAACTTGATGAAATTGACATGCCTATTGGTTGGTGTTCTAGTGGGGTTTGGAAATAGAACAAAATTTGTGTGTCTATTGTGGGGTGTGTTTTAAACCCTACTGGGTTCTTAGTGAATTAAAACCCAGTTGAGGGTGTCTGATGGTTAATTAGTAGATATGGTGTCAAGTATAACATTAATACCTAGAAAAAAAATTAAGGATTATGAGGCCATGCAGTTATTTAAGTAATTCAAAAATAATTGATCTGTGAAAATTTAGTAAGATAAAGGACCCAGGATGGTGGTTACTTTTGGTGTTTATATATTAGTTTTTTGTTAGTCAAGGGGTGGGTCTTTCCCCTGGGTTCTTGGGATTAAATCTCTTTTTCCATTCATACATTATGTATTAATAATTAACTTATTGTGGTATTTTTTATTAAATGGAAGACACCCCATGTAGTAAGGTCTGTGAAACTAGGTAAAACTACGATATTAGGATGGTTTATGGTACTAAATAAAAAACTCACTATATGGATGTCTATTTAACTACTAGTGTCCACTCCATCGATTTAATGCTTGTATTGTATTGATTCCTAGAATAGAATATTTAACTTAACATTCTATCTACCAGGACATGTGGGTAGTATGGAGGGTGTGTTTGAGTCTCCAACACTAATTGGGATCAATTTACAGTATCCATTGTTTGTCATGATGGAGCATTCCCCAAGTCATTATATCAGGATGATGCATTCCAAATGTTTTTATCTTTTATACAAGGGATAGTTTATCCCCTGAGTCAATACCACTATAGTTGGGGTGAAAGAACCCTGAGTAAATATTATAGTATTATGATCATCATAACATCCTGATAGACACTCTTGAACTAGCTGAAGATGGAGTGGTAAATCGAGGTAATGGAAATAAAGATAGATGTTAGATTATTTATTTATCTGTTGATATTTTTTATTTATCTAAGGCGTGTTACATTCTAATGTATCATACTATACTTGTTATCTATGTTACAATGTTTTTGGTCCCCAAATATTATTTATCTCACACCCTAGTCTGGCCACCATTGCCCTTGGATACCTATGAATACTCTTACATGGTTTCAGTTATAGGAGGGGATGATTCTTAGGTTGTGATCATCAGGAATGATAAATTAGTGTCTAGAGATTTGGATGATGTGATATTTTGTGATACAGAAGAGACACTTGTACATTTAATATATTCAATATTTATTTCTATATGTGATTGTCCTGGTGGGATATTAGTTTTGGGTTATTTCATGTATCATCCATTTATTTTTTTTATCATGTTTAGTTTATTTTATATTCATATTCACTCTAATGTGTATTATGGATGGTAATTTTATTATTATTTGGAACTATGAGGTCGGATTATAGTCTCGTCATTGTATCACATATGAACCCATATACTAGTTAAAAACCATTATCATATAAGGAGTCATGCTTGAGGTGACATAATAAGAATAGTTTGGTTTATATTAATAGTGATCTATGATAAGAAGTTATAATGTGGTGTTAGAGTTTTTTCTTGTTTTGATTTACTATTTGGGGATATGGAAGAAAGGAGAAATAGGAATGTGTGGTATCTTGTGATGGAACATAATCTATAATGTTATGACCACCAGTTTTTGGAGGATGTCTAGAACTACATGGGTATGGGATTTATGTTATCTCTTTTATGAGTTATATTTAACAGATTTCACCTTATATGATACACATGATGTTTAGATTAGTGATTTTGTATTTATTAAAGATTTTGATTTTAGAATATCTGTAATAGAACAAATTTTTAATTAGGTAATTTCCATGGTGGCATGAAGAATCTATGCATGAAATATTATTAGTATGTTTATATTAAAGTGAAATGTGATTTCTTGTGTGTGATTTCACTAATTATGAGAGTCCACAGATTTAGGGTGCCGAAATAATCTCATAAATTTTTTTTATACATAGGTTCTTGGTATCATTGAACACATCTAGTCTAACATGGATATATTTACTCTCAATATTTTTCATGTTAATTCTATAGTTATGTGGAAAATGTTGTCCCTTTAGTGAGAGACATGTGGTGACCCTAGTAGGTCAGTATAGGCTGTGGATTCCTTATTGATAGATCCTTGGGGTGGTTACTATCTAGTTTATGATATTTTATATTTCAGTAGGATCCAAAAAAATTTTTAACAGATTTCATTGAATGATGTTTCATGTAATAGAATTTTGTAATTGTCAATAACTAGGCATGGTTCATTATAGGGAAATGTAATTTTCACATTTACAAGTATTTATATATGACCTGATCCTCTAAATATTAGTATGATTTGTATATTAAAATTGAGAGTGACTATCCTAGGAGTGGGTGTTGATTTTGGTATGTAATTCCAATTATGATGTTATAAGATCTAGAATGGGTACGTGTTCTATTCAAGATGATGAAATGATTTTTTATAATGGATAAACGTGATCACAATTGTTTAAATGTTGAAGAAATAAATCATTTATTAGAAAAATAGATATACATATCCTTATTGATTATGGATGTGTTTATAAGTGGAATAATGGAATATCATTTATGGATTCTTATGATTTATAAATAATGCTAGGGATTCTGGGTGATCATGTGATTACACCATGGAACAAATAAAGTGATTCATTATAAAGAGTAGTGATGAGGAATTTAGGGATTAAATGTGTGACATTTTGGGAAGCAAGTTCAATGGGTGAGGTAAATGACCCTAGATTTGATGATATGAAACTCATGGATGTTTATATTAGGTTTTGTGATTGGGTTTCAAGTGATTGAAGTCCCAATATGAATGTATTACATTCAGTCCATACACATGGTTGTAAATAAAATTATATGAATAAATTAACATGGTAAGACTATGTTCAAGTTAAGGATTGTTTTAATTTGATATGAATCATTTTAGAATGGTGGATTGGGTATTTAACATTAGTTTTATAAATTCACTAAATGGTACAATTGATGGAGGAACTTGATTTTTGTGTAGTGACATGATCGATCCCTAAAATTGAACCTGGTCAAGTATAGATTGGAAATTCTACATCACTAAGTGGAAAATATGCACATGTGTTATGGTAGGACTCAATTTGGTTATCCATCATGAAATCGTGTAAATAAATATATATATTATGATGTATGAGGTTGGTCATGGGTGATTTGAACATTATTTTGTGCTGTTTTTGGTTCATAAGAAATCATTTTGGATGATCATTTTTTAATTTAGACTCTTATTGGAAAATGAATCTTATTTCATTTGTATTCATAAGTTGTTATATATATAAATTCAGAGGTGATCATGGATGGTTGTTATCATATTTCGAGTTTGTGATTTTTTAAATTTTATTTAATAATAATTTCTTGGTGAATGTAAAATATTAGTATATATGTGATGTTATAAATTCACTAATAATTGGGGTTGATCCTGGGATGAACATGCACAAAAATAATGATACTTTAGATTGGTGGCATGATGATTTTCATGGTATGGGAAGAATATTTTTTTGATTGGTTTAAGATTCATCCATGAAAATAATCAATGGTATGGGTTCATATTTTAGTGTGTGTGTTTAAGATGATCACATAATTTCCATAGGATTTAACGCATCATGACAAGGTAAATAGATTTTGTGTTTCCAAAAGAATTCGAGAAATTTGGAAAAATTCATCCAAGAGAAGGAAAACTATTATATTATTGAGGGATTGGATTCTATGGGATGGGAAACATTTTAGGTATGCAAATCTTCCCATGATGGGTGTGCATTAATGGTTGTTTGTTCATTGTGAGGGAGGTCAACATAATCCAGTCCATTTTTAATAGTTTTCTGGACTCAAAAGCTTTGTTCTATAATTAAATAATATGCTTTGGTATGGAAAATGATCTATATTTTTAGGGTTTTTATTGTGTGATATATCAGAATCTTCAACAAGTATGTCAGTGGTCTATTTAAAATGCATTTTGGAATATAATCTTAAAGGTGTGTATGATTATGACCTAGAATCAAACAATTTGGGAAATGAAATATGGAAGAGAATACTGTGAACACTATGGTTAATGGTGCTATGGAAAATTGGTGTCTCGTAATAGATGGGTTTTTTAGAGAACTATCTTGGTTTATTAGATAATAATGTGAACATCGGATTAGAAAATTTGTGGTTGCATATATTTAGTGATTCACTACAGGAGTGAATTTTTCATTAAGATGTATAATATGACTTCTATATCTAAAATTGATGAACTATAAATGTCAATATAGAAAAATAGATGACCACTGAGCCCTCTCAAAATATACATGATTTATTTTAGGGAATGTTTTAAAAACTCAAGCTAGTATTGGTTTTTACTTTTAGTGGGAATTTGAAATTTCAATTATTAGAATGTCATATCTCAAATCTGAATTCAAAAATGAATTTTTCGGGGTTAAACTCCTCAAATATGTGTTATTAGACATGTTATGGGGTTCTGTTAGTGACTAATATTTTATGGATAATATCAAATTTATATTTTTATGGTCTGGGATACTGCATACCACTTCTGTAGCCATTGGCTCGCTCGTGGTTTAGTGGTGTTTGAGTACTGGTTAGAAAGTGCACTTAAAACACGGAAACTCACAACTTTCCCTAAAACCATAAATATTAGAACCTCCCATTCCCCATACTCTTAATCACATGAAAAATTGGCCAACCACCCTCCCCACCCATATTTTACCTGGATCAAGAGGTGTTCTTGGTGATGATTTCATAGAATTTATGATATGATTATTCCTCTATTGGCCACTATCTATCTTTACCTTCCTTAATTTTAATGTACATTCTTCTTCATGTAGAGATTTAATGCTGAACCCAAATCTTTTCATCAAATGAATAAGATTATGATTTACTTATGTGAAATATTGTATAGAAAACCCAATTTACAATGAAAAAATTACAATTTTAGTGAAGGTTAATAAAGTTCAACCTAATGTTGCACTAATTGATTGTTGACATTTATATAGAAAAAATCGGTACTAACCATGTTAATTCCCTAAAACTAGGCCTAAAATATCAACCTAGGAAGGGATTGTTCTATGTAAATCACTAATGTGGATAATTATTTTTATGGACCACATATCCTATAATCCATCTATGGGTAATTCATGTCATGTTTTTTTTAAAATTCAACTTATGAAAACAAAATAATTTTTCTAGTAGTGTACTTTCATGTGATTTTGATCATTGATTTTCTCACTCAACATAGATCCATTATAAATTTCTAGAGTATGTATGCCATATCAATCTATGATTTTCCATATGTGTGAGGATAAACACTAACATACAATTTATATTACTTTCATTGTGTGGTTCTTACTACCTTTTCATGATGGATATTTATATCAAAGGGTTTGGTAGAAAATCAATATTAATGATATTAAAATTATTTAGCAATATTCAATATATTATGTAAATACCTTCATATTCATCCTCTAAATCATATAGTTTATATTTCAACAATACATATTACAAGTGATACACCTACTAAAAATTATTATTATAGAATTTATGAGATTGAGTTTCACCAATTGATGAAGCACCTGAAGGGGGATCTTGATAGAGGATTCACTCAGCTATGTAAGGCCCCATGGGGTGATCCTATTATTTTTTTAAGAAGAAATACGAATCAATGTTTCTTTTTAGATATTATCCTAAAATAAACAAGATCACTATAAAAATGTCTATTATAACATGTATTAATGTTTCATTAAATGAAGGTGAGGAGAAAAATAGTTTTTTAATGATTGACTTCCAATTAAGATATCATCAATCGAGGTACAAATGGGAGGCCATTCCCAATACCAACTACGGTATATTATGTGTTCATTATGAATTTATAGTGATGAAATTCGGAGATACAAATTCCCTTTATATATTAATGTTTTTTATGAATAGGGTTTCTGTAGATTACCATAATTTGGGTTGTGATAGACTTTATAGAAGATATTCATATATATTCAAAATTAATGTAATAGAAAAGATTAATTGGGGATTGTTTTGAAGACAATGAGAATGTTTTATTTGTTTTCCAAATTTAGAATATATAAATTCTAGTTACATAAATTATCATTCATGGGTCAATTTTCCTAATATGTGTGTATATCATTAGATCCGTAAAAGAAAAATGTTGTTGATTTATTGAAAAACTACCATGGATATTGAAATTTTTATTTCTATTTTATTAAATGGATATAGAAGACACATTATGAGATATTAATCATTCATAGAAAATCCAAAAACCATACCAACCTAGAATGGATCAAAGATCCTTAAGATACAAGAAAGTGAAGAAAATTTAATGTAATAAATATTAAATTTGGTCATTTCACTTGTACTCAAACTACCTTATTGTGGGAAATGGTTTTTGATCTATACTTACATATCAAAAAATATATTTGGATATATCTTCACATATATTTTTATAGGGATATCATTTTTCTCATTACAATTAAAAAATCATGACCAAAATTACCCGAATAATCATTTGGAGGTTACAACTGAAAATTTTCATTAAATGTACAAAGATATAGCTTATATTGTGAACGTTGATATACAGATAGTAATCAATAATTCTAAAAGTATATTTTCATATAGAGAGTTGAATATATTCAAAATGATATAGATAAGGATCCTAAAATTATTATGATACTCAATAAATTACCACCACTGGAAGGCGGAAAGGGTAGGTTATTCACTAAGTTGGAAGGACAATTTTATGTTATCCATGATTAATATAGAATGTGGTATAAGGATAAAAAATCCAGGTCTAATAATGAAAAAAATTTGGGAAAGATTCTTGTAAGGGGTTATAATAAAACACCAAGATATTTTAGATATTATATTTTAAAAAAATATGATGCATTATATAAAAATTAAAGCATGAAACCATGAATATATTCATATAAATTATAAAACTAATCACATTATAAGGTATTGAAAAAATGTAATTTTCAAAAAATAATTCCAACTTCAGTTAGGAAATACATTTGATCCTAAATCAGTATTTTGAAAATATTTTATTTATTAAAAAATATTATCTTATATTTTTAAAAAAATTAGATTATTAAAATTATGTAAGAATATTTCTAAAACAATAATGAAATGAATTTATTGGTCATAATATGTTTATAATTAAAAAATAACCCATTTAAATGAAAAAAAAGATGTTTCTAAACAAAATTTATACAAGAAATGTTTATTTAACATAATTAAGCTAATTAACAACTATTAATGATTTATTTTATTGAAATTATCAAAGAATATATTTATTCCAATATTTTAACATTCAACTAATTGATTTTAGTAGGAATATAATTGGATTATGATTATTTTTAAAAATAAAAAATAATTTATCTAAAAAAAATTTAATTGTGGATCATTCATTTATATGAAAATTAATTTTAACAAATAATTATAACTGAATTTGGTAAAATAGTTTCCATATATGAAAACAACACATCCAAACTTTTTTAATAGATAACTTTAATTTCTTTGTTCTGAATAGAAACTATGGTAAAACCCATTCACAATGGTAAGAGCTCAAAAGATTAATGGGGGGAAATAGAGATAAAGAATAAAATAATACTTTATTTTTTAAAAATAATAATTTTAAAGGATTTATACACCAAACCACGAAATATACAAAATTATATAATTTGGAGCCTCTTTGGAATGATTGTGACCTAATTATATTTTTATTTTCTTAATAATTAGATGTTGTCTAACCATATAACTAATAAAAGTGCACCTCATCTCCCATTTTATTCACACCTTAATATCCCACTCATCTCAAAGAAATCCATCACAAATATTTTATCAAAATTTAAAATTATATTATAAAGTGATTGAATTCATAAAATTCAACCCCATGGGTTCTTATTTCAAAAATAGTAGACAATATAAAGTGATTGAATTCATAAGAGTTATAACTCTTGACCAAGTGTATTCATATTTGTTTCTTATTCCACATAATTATACTGTTCTAGAGCTATTACTAAATAATAAGAAAATTATTTTTAGTATATTTAAAAAATATATTTTTTTCACCACTGTTTTTCATCTCCTTTTATATCTAATGAGAAATAAAATAATTATTGTAACACACATATAGACTATCGTTTCCACAAATTGAAGTAAATAGTTTTTCATCACTATATCATGGATGGTTATATTTATGGTTTAAATGGTTATATATATATATTTTTTGAATGTATTATTATTAAATAATGATAAAATATTATCTACCTTATTATATTCACATATATTGGAAAATTATAATGTCACATGTGCATACGTGTGGGGTACCACCTCCACAAAGAAATAAAATTAATTTTTCATTTTTGATTTAAATGGATGGAAAATAGAAAGATAAAATAATTATATATGATATTTATAATAAATTTTTTTCCATGAAGGTGATTTACTATTTACATTTCTTACAATCATCCTGTTGAATAGTTAAATCATCACCGGTGTGTATGTGCAGACTAATACTACCACAAAGTGACGTAATTCGTCTTTTATGACCAAATTATATAAATGGTCATAAATGTGTTTATAATTAATAAATATTGAAATTATAAATTGAGTAATATACCAAAAATTATGAACTAATGTCCCTGATTTATAAAATATAACCGTCAAACCAAAACATACAAGAATAACCAAGCACTTTTCATGTAACACCCCTGTAAAAGTGAGAAATAAAAGGTTAAATGTTACTACCCATGTCAACAAGGTGCAACTTTCTTTTTGGGAGCCTACTTGATTAGAACTCCATAGTTAAGCATGCTTGTCCTGGACTAGTAATCGGGATTGGTGACCATTTGGGATGTTTTCCAGGGTGTGTGTGAGTGAGGACAAAACACACTGAAATAAGTTGTGTTCACCTGTAGGGATGGTCATTAGTCAGAAAAGCAAGCCTAGTGAGTAATAGCATATGGTGTATTGGGAAGGCAACCAAGGTATTATAGGAGACCCATGGGGTCATATGATAAGGTTCAAGGCCCAGAGAGGCTGGTCATGACAAATGGTATCAGAGCCAATACCCAGCTGGAAGCGCTTAGGCACTGCATGGGTTTGAGCCTTGGGGTCCACAACAATGGCGTTGTGCTTTAAAGGTGTGGATAATGTAACACCCCTAGAAAAGTGAGAAATAAAAGGCTAAATGTTACTACCCATGTCAACAAGGTGCATCTTTCTTTTCAGGAGCCTATTTGATTAGAACTATATAGCTAAGCATGCTTGGCCTGGAGTAGTAATCAGGATGGGTGACCTTCTGGGAAGTTTCCCAGGGTGTGTGTGGGTGAGGCCAAAACACACTGAAATAGTATGTGTTGGCCTATGGGGACAGTCATTAGTATGATAAGTGACCCTAGTGATTAATAGCCTATGGTGTTCTGGGATGGCAACTAAGGTATTATATGAGACCCATGGGGTCATATGAGAAGGTTCATGGCCCGGGGAGGTGGGTCATGACATTTCATCCAAATAATGTTTTTAATAAATAAATATTAAAGGATAGGTATTTGAAAATTATAAATAAATAATATACTATAATTTTAGAATTATTATGTTTCTAAAATAAATTTATAACAAATATATATTTATTATACATAATTTTGTAAAGAAAATGGATTTAAATGGGACAAGAGGTAATGTCTTCTGTTAGAATATCATTACTTTTTAGGATTATCAATATTAAATTTTCATTGACAGAAATTATATTATAATTATCATTAAAATGGAATATGAATTATTATTATCTATTTATTTCTACATTTTTCATTTTTTAATTTCATTATCAACTCTTTAGTACATGAAATTATTGAGAAAATATTTTTATAATAATCATAAATTATTTATCATCTTGGGTCAACAAACTTTTTAATCCATGTCCATGTTATTTAAAATGGTTTCAAATTATTTTATTTTCTATCCTAATAATATTATTTAAAATTCACAATTAACCATGTTTTACTTTATATAAAGGGGGTTTAAATTATAATTTTTATATTATTTTTAGAATATGATAATTATGAAATTCTAAAAAATTGTGACAGGAATACTTGATTTAACTTTTACAAAATCAATGAATTTTAACTCCTTCAAGAAAAAAATATTTTATAATTCAATTACAATAATCTATTTTGATTTTCATTGAATATATTTTTATCCATATTTTATTAAAAAAATTAAAGATAAAAAAATAAAATTATATTTCGTTGTTTTCAAGGAATTGTTCAAATTCACTACTAAATGTATTTTTCATATATTTAAACATCATTTAATGATTATAAATATTTACATGGTATATGATATTTTGATAGTATTATCATAATTTCATTAGAAGGTATATGATTATGTGACGATTAAATGTTTTTGAAACCCATTTGTTTTAATTGACATACTCTATGATGATATGATGATTGTTTTTGTGATCTTTTGAGATACATATGAATGTTTTTTATTTTTTGAACATTTTGGAATATAATTATGTAGAAATTCAAATAATTTTTTATATATTGATATCTTTTAAGATTATATGAACAAGATAGGGGTCTGAAACTAGTTTAGTAAGCTATTATGACTGTTCTGATTGAATATGGAGTGAACCTTGACTAAAGAAGTCAAGGAATGACGAGTGAACATAATAATCTGTGGAAATATTTCAACTATAATAGTCTTCTTAGTCATCCATTACTAAAAAAATGATTTTATATTCTTATGTGCGAAAAAAAATTATTAATTATTTTTTAGGATTTCATAGATCGGGGTTCATTATTAATGATTCCAAACGATTTTGACATACGTATTTCGTTATGAGAAAGACATTTTATAATTTTCATGATTAATAATATTGATTGACTGGTTATAAATTTCATCAATTATAATCTTATAGTCATTCCTATATTCTTTTCATATTCTCATTTATGATCATCAGTCGATGTTTCCTATGTTTACCTTTACTATCAAATTTTTTTCACTCATTCAAATGTTTTTATTTCACTAGGTTATGAAGAATGTTTTTATGTAGGGTATATATAAGAATGGTTATATGTGAGAATAAATTTGTGGGGTATTTTTTATATCATTAATTAAATTAATCAATTATATTTGTACTATCATGAGATAACAAATCTTAATATTCTTGGGGTATGGATTATATTTAAATTAAATGAATATTGATCTAAAATGACATAATATTTATGAATTTTATGCTTCAAAAAACTCAATAAATCTATGAATGAAGCTCCAACAACATTCATGGATAATTAAAAATCAACCAATGATTCTAAATGTGAATAAAATTATGGTAGTAGTGAAGAGGAACATATGATATGGAGAAACTGAAGGAATAACAATTATGGATAGAAAAGTTGGTGATATTGAATGAAATTAACAAAAATGGACACGAATTTGAGGACATTAATAAAGGTAAATTTTTATTAAGTAAATCACTTGATAAATTAGAATCATTAGAAATTAAAGAGACATAAACTGATTTATAATTAAATATTTCTGATCACAAGGAAATCATTGAAGCAAGATATAATACTTTTGAGATTAATAAAAAAATGAATTCTTAGAATAAGGATGTGAAATCTCTCAAGGAAAAATTATTTAAAAGCCGTTAAAAATAATTAAAATAAAAATACTCACCATCAATTTAATTATTATCAGAATAAATTTTTTGAATTTTCAAAATAATCTAAGGAAATTGTTAATACCCACAAACTAATTATTAAAAATAGGATAGATTCATGAACAGTAACTGAACACGTAATCTTGGAATAAAAAGTATGGTCTACATGACAATAAATAGGAGAAGCTGATTACTTTTGGGATGAAAAGGAAAAAACCCATTATAAACATCATTAGGGATGGTTCTAAAAATAATAAAAATAATATTTCTGTAATAATAATAATAACAAGCATAAGATTAATGGTAAATTAAAGTTAAAGAAGGCTGATTTTATACTTGATGATGTTAAAATAATATAAAAGAATATGGTTTTGAATGAAAGTTAATTTGAACCTGTTGAGAAATCATATTTCTGAATGATGTTATTTCTCTTTAATGTCAGTGCCCAGTGTCGTAGAGTGTAATAAAAAAAATCCTTATTATGTTGGTATAATGTCTCCCTCCATCAATTTAAGATAAGTTGTTAAGATGTGGTGTATTCAACCAAAAGTTCCATGAATGAGGATGATGAATCATTCAAAAGAGAATGTAATAAAATCATAAATCATTCCATTCATTTAATAAAACTATTTAATCGTGTGATCAACCTATAAACACTACCAAAATAGTCAATCAATACTATAATTGAAATTTTAAAGAATACACACTTCATATCTACTAAAATGAAAAGTGTTCATTGAAAATAATTGGTGGATAAGGTAGCGTAAAATATAGTTTAAAGGTATAAATATGTGGATACTCGATAATAGATTATTATAACACTTGAAAAAACATCAAAATATTTAATTAAAACTAAAAGTGTTATGGCAGAACTATTTATTTTAGAAATATTGGATAACTAAATATAATAGGATTTGGAAGTAAAATGATTGGTGAGGGGAAACTTGAGTGTAGAAATATTTAATTTTTTAATGTGATAAGACACAACCTATTGAGTTTCTCTTATCATTGTGAAAAGTGGAATGGGGTGATGTTTTAATGTAATGGATTTTTATAAAGATATTTATGGATACCCCATTTAACATTATGGTATGGAAAAACAATGTATAACTATTTATGATTTCCAACTATCTGTGTTGATTTTGAAAGATAATGAATGTGTAAAATGGTTTTTCATATAGAAGACTTTTCTATTTTGGTAAAATTATCACGGATAATGATGTGAAATAAATATTATTGAGGAATATAGTTATGAAAAATAATGAAAGACACTATTAACCGAAAATGTGGGAAAAATATAAATTAGTAAAATATATTCACATGGGATTAGATATTGACATAAAAATCCTTTTGAGTTTATACACTCAGGTAATTTTTTTTCATCCTTAAGTAATGTAATGGAAATAATAAATTTATTTATTTTTGGATTACATAACATGTATAACGTATGGTTACTTTATTTTAGGAAAAGCATAGGATTATGAATTTTCAAAAATTCTTGGTAGTATCTTGAAAATAAAATTTATTGTGATATAATAATGTTTTAGTATGAAAATGGATTCGAAAACTTGAATACTAACTCTAAATGTTATCATAAATGTCATTAAATTAAGAATGAATATATTTACTCATACAAACCCTAGTGAAATGTAATATTCTATGTTGAAAAATAAATTTTTTGCGGACATAGGAATATAAATGTTTGTAGAGAATATTACCTTAATATACTTGTAAAGAAAATAAATAACAATGGTTTCATACATATTTAATTACTGATTATATCAAATCAATTCAACGAACATGCCTTATAGGATGTGATTTTGAAATAATCCAAACATGAAGTGTTTTAGGGTATTCACCAATCCTTAATATGATATGATCAAATGTAAAAATTAGTATAGGTTTTATAAGAGAGATGGAGAGGTAATATTTTAGGGATATATAACCAGTGGATGAAGTTATCAATTTTCTACAACATTATGTAGAACATTGTTGATAAATATAATGTAATTGTTTTAATAAAAATCCCTAAAAAACATTTTCTATTGAAAATGATATTGGATATGATTACAAAAAAATGTTTTAGAATTCATGGGATGAATCTTATTGTAAAATTATTTTTTCAAATTCTGCATTTTAATACTGAAAATAAAAATTATGATAAGGGGTATGATATAGAAGTATGTATGTCACAATGGAATAGAAAAAATATTGATATGTACAACATTATTATAAATAATGTAATGTTAATGTTGATTGAAAAAAGATAAGGAATTTCAAACCACCCAATCATACATAAGAAATTTTTTCCCTAATTGAGGTGAATGGGAATTGGAACAAGAAGATTTAACAACAAAAACTGAATATGGGATGAATCAAATTGACTTGAATAACTATTTTCAATTATCTAAACATTCCAAATACAAGTTTGTGGCATGATTTATATGGGGTTTTTTAATAAACATGAGGATAGTGGTGAATTATCATGGGATAATTATATTTTAAAAATAATAGATACTCTAAAATTTAGGGTATTTATTTTTTATGAAATTTTATCCTATGAAAATCATTATAAAAATCCCATTTTTTCATAATTTCTCACAGAAATTGTTATTTTTCAAATGACTATGAATTAAGCATTTATCAATGTCCAACTTTAGAAAAACATTAACCTTGAACTTTTATATAATCTTATATTTGATAATGGTGGTTATCAATTTTATATGTTAAAGATAAATTTATATAGGATCTAAAAATAACCATGATCATGGTAATAAAATATGGATAACATATTAATAGTCTTAAAATTAAAAAAATTATAGTTGGAAAAATGTATTTAGGTTTTGGGATATGCAAAAAACTCACACATTATGATTGATAATGTTGATGATTTTTTTACTAAAAATAAGATAGAATAATGAGTTGATTTTTTACTGAATGAGGAATCCCATTGACATGTATATGATTAATGACATGAAATTATTTTTATACATGTATGTTATGAACACATTAGGACATATGTTTATCTCCCTAGATAATTATGAATTTTGAATTATTTATGATGTTTGGAAGGGATTAGTATATATATAGATATATATATATACTATAGTAGAAAATGGTACCTAGTTTCACATCTAGGAAGAAGTAATAAATGTCGATCTAATAAATTATGTAGGATTATTGGTGGAGTTATCCAGTTGATAGATATTATATGTGAAATTGTGTTGTAAATTACATTCTATGGATATTTTTTTAATCCAAAGGTCTGATATCTTATGTAAGAGAAAAATATATAAAATTATTTCCATGCAAACCATAAATATGGATTTATATATTAAAAATATCATTTTAGTTTTAAGTATATTTAAAATTAAATTATGATGTTAATGTGGGTGGTCAAAAATATACTTTCCAATGGGAAAATTTTATTAATGGATAATGTGTATATAGAGACTATAAAAATTAAAAATTAGTGACCTTAAAAATAATGGATGAATTTTATATGGCCCTCCCATGTTAAAAACCCACCTAGTTTAGCATAGTATATTTTAGTGATCACCAAAGGCCGCCTCTTATAATATATGGGTTAAAAAATAGAACCATGGGTATTTATAACTCAAATAGTATGAATTACCATCATATATTATATGAAATTAATAAAAATTCACCAATAAAGTCCGTATAAAAAATATGAATAGATAATTTTTCCCAATCCTAAACTATAAATACACTATAAATTTATAATAATAGAAGTTATAATTCATTAATACCTTCTAGACTAATCTTCATCTACAAAAATAGTATTGTCTCAAATCTCTATTCATCAGACAAGAAAAATAGGTCATGAAACAAGTATACGTAAATAACAGGAGAATACTCATTGAAAACATATTCCTAATAACTTCTTAATTCTTTTGAAATAAATGTGGTCAAATTTAATTACATGAAAAATCACTTTATGGAATTCATATGGTTAATTATTATAAGAAATTTTATATTTTTCTTACTTTTCACATTAAATTTAATCTTCTATAATGGTCTTTCTTACTAGACTAATGGATTAATAATATTATATGGGAACATAAAAAACATATATATGATACATAATACATAAGGATATATTGGTGAAAACATATTTTTAATCATGATCCTGAAATTAATTTTCACCTTATGTAATAATGACTATGTGAATGTACATGGCACCTCAATCCAATCAATTTTCATTATGTTCTTAATCTACTATTAATGGATTGATTGATCTTCATTGGTTCAATGAACAAGTTTAATAGTATTATCAAGAAATAATAATAATAGTACTGAATTTGATAACACCCAACATTCCTGACAAGTTTTTCAATAATGGATGAGAATCACAATGATCTTATATAAAGGTAAAAAGTTCCCTAATTAGTGGGTTTATATAGTTATGTTGATGATCATTAGTTTCATGAAATATTTTTTTGATAATTACTTATTTTTTTATAATTTTTCATCACATACAGTTAAGGTACTAGCACCCATCTTGACACACAAGTATCCTTATTATATAAACATTAATCCTTCAATTGGTGTTTATTTATCATAGGTGTAAGGAATATATTTTCGACAAAAAAGTTCTTTATATAGAATTCTCTTACAAAGAATAATGTGGGGGATAGAATGGGCGTTTCAGGAATGCCCTAATTTGTATGTTATTCATTATTCATGAATTTTTTATTCTCTCTGGGTTCTATTAGGACATGTTTTCTATTTTCCTTCTATAACAAGGTCCATAAGATGAACCTTATATCCTCATTAGTTTTATCTGAGTCTTCTTTATTAGTGGATCAATGGATATCTATCAATTTGTAATGATATACTCAATTGTCTCTTTATAACCAATTTTCATTCATTATGTGTTAAATTATGTGATAAAAAATAACGGATGAATTTAATAAATAATTATAATTTCATTAAATTGTTCACATTATTGAGAGGATGAAATAGGACAAGAATTAGTGGGTCAACCAACTTGGGTTAAAATCTATGAATATCATATTATCATATTTTTCCATATTTAATGTTTCTGTTCAGTGTTATTTTTGTGTTGATGGTAGGATTGACATTTTATTATAGAAAATTGAAATGTAAACTGTGGGATACTAATATTTAAAATATCATTCAAATGTTATAATATTTCATATTGATGTTATATGTGACATACGACATGGATTATCAATGTTTTATAATCAAATTTTGATAATAGCCTACGACACATGAATTCACACATGATATGAAAATGTAGAATCAGTATAATGGGCATAGAATGAGGGTAAGGTTGTGATCATGAGTTAAGAAATCACATCATGTAAAATGGTAAAGGATGAACATTTTACTCACAAATTCATCCTAATTTTCTCATTTCATTAGTAGGAAACTATCTCATCACTATGGATATGCTATGGATTATTATAGAAATCAAATAGAACCATGACATGCTAGGAATCATCCATGTCACCCTACATAATGGTTCTATTGAGATCATTTTCACTCAAAACCTCAGGCTTATTTTGAACCTCAAATTCATTCCCATACTCCACTAAATATGTCAATGATGGATTACAATGCGTGCATTTATACATGATATGAAAATGTAGAATCAGTATTTCAAGGAGAGGGTGCGGGTAATGTTGGTAGCATGAGTAGGGAATACAGAACATGAAATATTGGTAGGGATAAACAGTACGCTATTGAATAAATCATACATGAGTATTTTCTTTAGTATGTCACTGGTTCAATACATGGGATATTCTATGTATGTCGCCCCAGTAGTGAATTTACCATGTCTCCCTAAACGATGGTGCTCCCGTTAGCATCTCCTGTCACCACATCTTCTCTATGTAAATCGGAAAAATTATTCACCTCCTATAATAAATATGGTAGACCTAACATTGAGCATTTTCACTAACCTTATGGATGGTCGACTTCTTTGGTGGGCTAGTAGGGGGTATGGACTATATTTGTGAAAATAAAATAAAATTATAATTTTATTTAAAAAAAATTATAGTTTTTATATTTTATATAAATAATATATATGGGATGAGTATTTTTAAAATTCTATATTTTTTATTAAATAGATCATATATGTTTCGAATGATTAATAATGTATTTATTTATTAAATAAATTCATAATGAATTAAATTATTTCAATTATAAATTATTTATTAATAATGGAAAAAGGTCTTTCATAATATTTATACAATTTATTATATTATCTTATAAATTAGATAATATTTAAATTGAATTAATTAGATTGAAATAGTTATAATAAATAGTCAGTTACTGTGAATCCATTAAAATTATGAATATCTTTTTAAAATACATATGGTTTATAAATTGATTGAAAGTATTAATAAAAAGTGATTTTCCATTATCAAAAACATTTTAGCATTTGATCTTGAAATAAAAATTTTAACTAGGAATTATATCTGTAATTGATAGAGTGTTCATAAATTAAAAAAAATAATTCCAAAATATAAAATGACTTTATAATAAAAATTATAAATTGCTCATTATTAATTAATTTTATATTTTTCTCATTTAAAAAAATTATTTTTTGTTATTATTGAGACCAAATAAAAAGATATTTTAATGAGATATTTTATCACAGAAAAGTTAATTTTAAATATATGACGTTTAAATAATGTTTCTGTTTAAATAAAGTAAATTTTATTATAAAAGGTTTATTTTTTAAAAACGAACTTAATTTTAATGTAAATACCAAAAAAGATATAATATTAAGGATTTCATAATAAGATGTGAATATAAAGTGTTTATATTCTATATTATCAAATTTCGACATTAAATTGAAAATTTATTAAAAAAATTATTACCATGTTTTAGTAATTTATTTATGAATTTTTAATTCGTGTATAAAAGATTAAAGGTGTGTTTATTTAAAGGATATTCATGGCCTTATTTTTTGTTATCATTTTTTTTATTAATAACTATTAATATATATTATTTATGATTTAAATTTTTTCCGGGAGATAAAGGATTTCATTTCACACATGGGGTGATATCATAAGATTTTTTAACCTACTATGGCATAGATTTGTTTTAATGTCATTAACTTGAGAACAATTATCGAATAGTGTTCGTGCATATTATATGTTAAATGTATAAATAATTGAATTATATCTTGAGTAAATTCTCCCCATAGAGAGGTTATTGGGTTCTGACTTCTGACTAACCATAGGGATTATGATTTTTTAGAATTGTGAAGGGTTGGGTATCCATCATACCCGATTTAACCATGTATATTTCATCTATATATCATAAATGTATTCCTTTATAAAAAAAATTTCACATTACTTATAGATTAAATGCATTTTTTGATGTGTGAACATACATGGATTAACTTTTTGGATAAGTATATAAACCTATGGTATGGGTAAATAGTTATATATAAACATGTTGTAACCAAATTAATATAGTGAATGGAATAGAGGTTCCATAAAATTCAAAGGAAGCATGTATATTGAATGGAAAAAATAATTACCTTCTTAATATTGAAATAATATAAATTATTTTCTAATGCATTTTTAAAGGATAAACCCAAAAAACAATGTGTAATATTCCATTCAAAGTTGTTCTTTTCAATTCATCAATCATTCAATTGGGTTGGTCTGTCCAATGATGGGTTCCCATGTATTATCTTGGGGGAGGAAATCAAGTGATAGGTGATAATGATACTTCCTCGGGTTGGTTATTCCAAAAGTCGATTTCCATGGATTTTTTGCTATAAGCCTTTTATTGTTATATTTTTGAGTTTCAATTTTCTCAAAAATTCATATGAAAATTTATAGATGAAAAAAACTTGTTTTATCCATAAAATGAATCTGTTAATGTGTTACCCAACAAATTATCCACTAATCACAACTATTATAATTTTTATGATTCTCTTCCCAAACAACATATTGGTGATATAATTGGTTAATAGAAATTATTTTCTTATTAAAATATGTTTCTAACATCAAAAAATGAAAATGAAGTTTAGGGTCATCAATTTTAGTGATAGAACCTTTTATTACCATTTCATTGGTGAAATGATAACATAGAGGACACAAATATGATAAATTATTTTTCTACAGATAATTAACACCATCATAAAAATAAAATTATTATTTCATTATAGAATGTATTAAAAATATAAGATATTGTTATGACATATATCTTTTAGAATTTATCATGAGGATTATTCTTTATGTGAACAGTATTACCATCTTGAGTAAAATTAATTTGATGTTTTTGACTAGAATGTCTAGATACATATGATTAGATAAAATATTTCATTTAGGGTTCAAATGAATTATATGAAATATGATCATAGAAATATTTATTATCTGCTCAATAATATTAATATAATTACTTATTCTAATGACATAGTGAGACTTTTTGTTTTATTAAATAATGATATGGTTACGAAATTTAACATATTTTCATTAATGGAAATGTTCATAAAATGGAAATGAGTTCAAAAAAAGTATTTCCCTATCATTTTTATGAATTGATAATACGGGATATGGAAATAATATGTCTATAAAAATAATTTCCTCCTCAATATTTTAAAAAACTAGAATAATGAAATCCAGACCATTATTTTACATGTGGGGATAAATACCTTTCAAATAGAGAATAAATTATATCAACAGTTTCTATATGAAGAGAAGGTATATGAATCCAACTCACCAACAATTTAAAAACTCAAAGAAATATCATAACCTTATAGGAGACACATAAAATAGGAACCTTACCACTAAGGAAAACCCCAATAGGGCACCAACCACAGCAATTCCAAAATTGTCCATTGTAAACTACTTGTTCACATAAACCATGTTTCGTTTAAATTTTACTATATACTATAACACAAAACTCATTTAAAATTATATAGATTTGATGAAAAATTATCCTTTTAAAACAACTAAAGTAAAACCTACCAAATTTAGTAGGAAATGAATTTATTTATTTAACAAAAATGGATACCCAACCCATTTTATGAATTAGGTATTTTAGTATAATTTAATGTATATATATATCTATCTGGTATGTATTATATCGTTATAAAAAATATATATATTTTTAAAACTAAACCCTATTAAATATTATATTGTGTTGTAATTATATTTAATAGTAAGGATATTCAGATATCAATACACATCTTTTTCTTAATCAATGTTGTATGTTCATATTTAAAATTCTCTATCAATGTTTTTAATGGAATAAGGGGGTTTAATACATAATAAAATACCTCATTCATACAACATCGTCAAAAAACTGCTTAATACATACATACTTATCAATACAATAATTTCTCATGTTGATAATTACCATGTTCAAATAAATAAAAACAAAATCTCAAACCAATTATAGAACATGATGCAACATATAAATATGATCTCTTATAGTGTATCATCCATCATCATCGTTCTATTTATAAAGAAATTAATCTAATTGAACATATTATATGATTCATATCAATGATGTAGAGAACATCATAGTCTTTCAAAAAATATAAATTTTTGTTTCATCATTATATCATATTAAGGATTGATATCTTATAATAAAACGATATATATTCGTAATTGAAGAAAAATAATTGTATAAATAAATGTTATTTGATTAGTGTATTTTTAAAACAAACGTGTTTAAATGACATTAGGAACCAATTTCGATTGTCGTAACATCATTCCTTCATTACTAAATTAATTCATTTATTTATTTTTAAGAGGGTTTAAAAATAGTGAAACCAATATAACAACACCATAATTAAAACAAACATTAAATAACATTCATAGTTTAGTTCTTTATCATATTGGTACACTTCAAAAACCATTGATAAAAATAAAGACAACTTCATCTAAATAACATATAGAGAGCACCATCCAATTAATGAATCCATGGTTATTAGAGAAATAATCAATGTCTGGAAAATAATATAATGGTGGATATTAATCAATCCATAAACCTAAAACCATGATTACATTCCATAATAAAATTTACATATGATTAATTCCTTTCACACCAGTAATGGAATGATATATTATAAAAAATTATCCAATATACAATCAAAATTATAATAATTTTATATTTCAAATCATTAACATCAAATGATAAATAAACATCCACTTAAGGAATTAAGAAAAAATATAATTATAATTCATACCAACAATTAATCATTCAAGACAATAAATAAACACATGATATTAACTATCATAATATGTGATTGTTCAAAGAAGTAAGGAAAAGATATTATTTTTATAATTACCAAATTCTCATAATTCAAACATTGTAATACTTATAGAAAAGTAATTTATTTATTAAGTATTATAAATATTCAATTAATCACCCAATTCCAACATGTTTCTTTTATTACATAGATTTCTTTAGTTAGGGAAATGTAATTCGTATAAGGAATTTATAAAATTCTATAATTTTTGACACTAATCATGATCAACATCTAAAAACAAGAATAAATATGTCAAATAGTGTCACTTGATTTCTAACAATATTATCTTAACACTTATCAAATTTAGACTTGATTTATATGATAATAAGATCATAGATATCACATTACATCTCAATTGAAATAATTTATCATCAAGAAACAATATATATTATGGATATATAACAATATTTCACTTAGTAACACATGTAAATTATCAAGAATCTTCAAATCTAACAATATATTTAATTAAATGGGCCCATATTATAAATATTCATTTATATATAACTAACATTCTAAATTACTACTTCAACATAGAACATGGAATAATAATTAATGTTATGTAATGTTTATATTTTAATACATGGTTTAAAAATATTACATTTAAAAATCATAATAACTTAAAAACTAATTTATACAATTATATTCAAAAAATAGATACATTAAAATGATAATTCACAATATTTACAATCTTGAATACAAGTTTTAATGTACATAAAACATACAGGAATTTTCTTTATAATTAAAAATTCTATTTTCATTCATTTTTTATTGATATGTAAATTAACATACATGAAACATTAGTTTATAAAACTAGAATGGAAAATAATGAATGGTGGTAAATGATCATATAACATAATGAGTTACAAAACTGCATGTTTAAATTAGTATCAGACTTTTTCTATAATTTAATGAGGTGGGATTATTAAGACTAAATCATATAAATATGGGTTAGAACAAAATAACACACAAAACATAATCATAGTTCAATTTAACCTATGGAAATGGTGAATGATCATTTATTAATATTCCCATTTGGATATCAAACAAATTTCATCCAAAAAATTATTATTTTGATATTATATCCCCTATGTTAATTCATTTGAGGATATGATATCTTGATCCTAGATAGCCTCCTAATATTTAAGAGTTCTAATATAGTTTCTAAGAATACATATATTTTTTATCTAGTTCTCAACATTCACAAAAATTAGGTAATAAACATTTCATTCCCTTCAAACCATGTATAACTCTCCTATACCAATCATTAAACTCCACCATTTCTCTCAGATAGAATCATTTATACCACATTTTTATAACTCTTCCTTGCTAAAACCCCTCCTATGTCTATAGAGGATATAACACCCCTAATAATTCTATGTGTTGTTTCTATAAATAAATATTATGTATAGTTGTTTCATGTAGAAAACTAAACTAAAATGAGTTTCTATATGTTTTATTTATATAAATATTTCAATGAAATATAAATTTTAATACATTATGAGAATAAAATATGAATCATCATTAAGAAAATTAAAAGTGGAATTAATATGTTAGTAAATAAAACTACTATAAATATAATATTATTATTATTTTGGACTATTATGATGGTCATGAAAGCAATTTAAACTGTATGAAGATGTAAAAATATTTAAAGTATAATGGAAATAATGTAGCTGAAGAAAATTGGATGAATGTGTTTAATTATGTTTTTAAGGAAATATATATTAAGGAAATATCACTGCTAAATATATGGTCATTAGATATATGACTATATGAAACATAGACTTTCGAAATAAATTCAATGTATATATGGTCATTGGATATATAAAAATATATCCAATAGGTATATTAATGTAGTGCAAGATTATAAAATTCACAAATAAAAAATTATTTTGGAATAAAAATAAATAAATAATATTTTGTTATATAAATTTCCGATATAATTATGATGAGGGAATTGTTTTACATATTTATATTCTTTAAATAAATTTTACAATACCTATTTATTGATAAAAGTATTTTTTGGTAGATAAATAATGAATTTTAATGGGATGTGATTAAAATAATTTAATTTTAAAAATGTGATATTATTTAGTGAATAATATCTAATTTTTGTGTATTTTTACATTAATTATTTAGATTATAAACATTTAAATTTTGATATTAATGTAATACTTCATTTTATAACCCAATATATCATCCCCAAATTAATTTACGATTTATATAAAACAATATTAAGAACATTAATTCTTAAAAGTTAATTTTTCATTAAAAATAATATTCTTAATAAAAATTATGTATTCAAATAAAAGGTAAATTTATAAATATATAAATTTTAGCAAACTAAATGCAGTTTAAATTTATAATATTTTTTTAAATTTAGTATGATGTTCATATTTATTTTTTGTAAAACAAATGTCACTGAGGTAAAAATTAATTTACAGAGGTAAGTAAAAAATAAGTTATAATAGATTAAACTAAGAGGTGAAAACATAAAACAGAATGAATCATTATATCAATGGTTATTTAATTATTTAATTCACAAACCATTTCCATTTTTACCCTCTTTTTATCTTATTTCATTTTTATATCTAAACCTTATACATTATGGAATGAATATTTTTCAAATTTTAAACAAAAAATGCATATAAAAGGATCCCTCATCTAAACTAACCATTTTTTTACTCATCATCTAAATTTATATCCATTTTATTCTCATAAAACATTATTATACATTTTTTGGTTTATGGTTCCATGATTTAATCCTAAATTCTTCATTCTAATAGAACCTGAATCAAAAATGAGAGAATTTTTAAAAGTAAATTACTAGTTACTCACCATACTTTTTAAATTATTATCTCATATACACTCTATATAAATATCATATACCCTATATTGATGTAATATTAATATAATTATACTTTTGAGGAAATTATATTTTTATTTTATTGCATTATAATCATATGCATTCAATTGTGAAAATTTATCTTATTTGGTTTCGTTCATCCAACTATTTTAACTATTTTATAACATCTTTACCATTTCAATCATGAAAGAGTATCAAAATGTTTTTTTAATATATGATATTTATTAATAAATTTATTATGAGTATGACTCTAAAATTTTAATACAATGTTTTGGATGATCAATATAATATAACTTATTTACATCCTTAAATAGCCGAAAAATGTTCTCTATATATTACATTCTCATGAAACATACGCATTCCATTCATTAAATTAACATACAACGACATAAATCATTAAAATAACTATTTCCAATTCCATAAAAAAAAAATATAATGATATAAATTTGTTTAAATAAATGGGGACCTATATAATTATTACCAAACAAGAACAAAATAATTAAAATTAATTATATTTGATGATGAAAATAAACAATATATAACTAATATATATGTCAATGAATTATTATAATAGATTATTGTAAAAGTTAATGAATATTAATTTTCTTATTTCATAATTTTTTAATATGGTTTTTTATAATATGTGTTGGTAATGATGTTTTTTAGATCCTATGAGTAAAGGTAAATATTTCATTACCAATCTCATTTTGAAATATATATTTCAGGTGTTTGAAATTATGTTTGGGTAAATTAAATATTATTTATTTAAAAAATACAATATATTTTATTCCCTAATAGTTATTCATTAGTTCTACTTATATTATTCCAATCCCCCTATTTCATAATTCAATTAAAATAATTCTAGTAAATGAACAGTGACCTTACCTCTTGTCTATTATCATGATTTGTTCACCCCTCTATCAATATTCTGTATTATATCTTATGAATGTCCTTACATATTCTTTAATGTTTTATTAATACAAATATATTATTCATTTTAATTACATTATAATTTTTTACAGGAATCATTGAAATTTTTTCTACATGAATAACATTCTAATGAAATTTAATCTTATTTAAAAAGTTTAAACGAAATATTCACTTTCAAAAAAATTCACAAGACTATTTTTCATAGAGTTAAATATATTTTTCATAATGAATCTTCATCTCCATGATCTCGTCTTTTAAAAAATCAATTCAGATCTTCCTTTTTTTTATAAAATGTTATTTTAATAAAATGTTATCAAAATGTTAAGGAAATATATTCTTATTTTTCAACTTAACTATCCAATGATCAAACAATGTTCTCATATCATATTTTTAAATATTATTTTATACTTATTTTTATCCATTTTTATTATGCCGAAATGAAACTATCTTCCTTCATTCTTTGGATAGTATTTAATCTTATTGTAAAATTCATTGTAGAGTCCATTTATTTATTTATGTTTTAATTAAGATATGATAGATTTATGAATTTTTTCAAGTCTATACATAACTAAAATGTGTACTATTTCAATATTTTATGGTTGTGACCAATATAAATCTCCAATTAATAGTTAAAATATTTATATCTCAAGAGATGATTATAGGATATGGTGGGCTAGCCCATGTCGAAAAAGTGTATGGGATAAGAGTGGCTAACCAAAAAATATGACGTTAAGAGAATCTGGTTAGCATAGTCCATTATGATATTAATGTGTTGTCGGTTACCTAGGTGGTATGTTATTATTTCTATGATTATTTTTATGCCACGTTATTAAAAATATGTTATGTTTTCAGAGTTCATGACAATTGACACATGTTTTGACACTCTTAATGTGCATTTCTTATGTTATTATAGTCATATATACCATAGATCATAATTTATGATCTATATTTTATTAGATATGAATATATAATGATATGAATATTAATCTTGGTCATATTATCATACCCATATTATCATAATATGATCACTTATGATATTATATTGTTATATGTAATGTTTACCCATATTGAGAAACCGAGCCTAACCTTTCTTATGTTTCGATTCCTAAGGTTATGAAGGCGAGTATTATATTTTATGTTCCTAAAATGTAATCATGTAAAAATAATATTTGTAGGAGTTAAGAAATTATTTTAAATATTTTTTGAATAAAATCTCTAAATACATTAATGTTATTAGTTTAGGAGTGTGATTTTTTATGATATATACAGAATATTCAACTAAAATGTTATATTATGCTTATATATATGTAATTCTTGGGCCTATGTAGTAAGTATCAGATAAAGGAATTGTTATTTTTTCAAATAATGATTTTTATAATAATATTGTAGAACCTTAAACAATATATGATGAACCAATGGTGATATATAATGATAAAATATTATCATCTGATTAAATTACGATATTGCAATTTAGGAAACCATATGATTTTGTTTATCTTATAGTTTGACTTCTTACTCGGATTATTATTACTTGATACATTTGATAACTAATTTTTTATGGGATTCATTATATAATTATTTTTGGATTGTGATAGGCACACACAATATTGAAAAAAATATTATTTTTCCCTAGTTTTAGCAATTCATTTATATCTTGAAAAGTATATTGGACTTTTAATTAATATACTAAATAGTTATTTATCTTGGAAACATCAAAGTGGTGTGATTATTACATCTCAATAGAATATCTAATCTCTAACAAAGGATTTACTACAAATATTGGTATACTTTTTTAGTCGAATTTTAATTGATTTTGGGAGTGAATTTACTCTCCCTACAAAGGCCCTATATAAATTTCCCTGGAAAATAACTCACATTTTATATACTGAGTCAACCTATGATCATTTATTGGTTCACTAATGACCATGTAATATATATAATACAATTCCATTATATGGTTATTAATAATCTATTTAGGGGTGTATTTCACTCAAATGGTTGGGTAAAAACAAGATAATTAAGGTATTATTATTTTATGTGAATGTATAAATGTCTTTCTAAAAGGATTTCTTGGAAATACACCAGATTGTGAGGTTAAATTTTTTATAGAACACATACATGGTGTTTTAAAAATATCAATGACTCTTTATTGAATGGATATAATTGATTTTTATTAAATAACAAAGAAATTGGAAGAAAATATGGATAAGATTTCAATATTCCCAAGTGCTTCACCATGGGGTTCACTATTCTAATTTTTTAATGAGACATATGGGTCAACATATTTATGTATTTATTTACATTAAATTAAAAGGATAAATATCAATAACAACTCTTGTTTAGTATATATTAATGTATTTTCCAATAAACTATTAGGGGATCACAACTTTTAAATGTTTGAAATTTGAACTAGAAACCATATTGTAAGGGTTAATTAGGAGTATAGGTTAGGTAATACCATTCTTAATATATAATGTGATTTATAACTCATAAGGATTCTACTCAAACTCAAAGAGTCCCAAGTTATCTAAATCGATTTGATGACTAGGGTCTTTAGAGATGACCATGATTTTTTATATTCATTATATATGATACTGCAATATATTTCAGTGGTAAAGAGGGTAACGAAGATCATTAATAAATTTTTCATATGAAATTGAGAGTGGAGAAAATTTATTCCCAATATTTCACATTTAAACTATTCATTCAAAAAGTATCATTCAGGGATCACGTAATTGTAATAGAGGGAATGTATGTGGATCCTTCAAGCAAATAAATTTATTAACAATACCTTATTGAAATCAACATTAAATTGATATATTGTTTTCTTAGAATGGTAATATTCTATTGATGCTTTATGATAAACTTCTCAAATCATTCAAATGAACTAAAAAATTAATGATTCGTGAGAAATAATACATGATTCATGATTTGGAGATAGTAGAGATAATATTTCTAATGAAGATATGGTTAATTTATCTATATGGTGAAAAGTGATAAATATATACTAATTAAATGTTTTTAAAGTATATTATAACCTAGAAGGTGTAAAAATTAACTGAAACGAGATGGTTAGAGCTGATAAAGGATAATGAATAATCAATACATTACCAACCGAGGAAGAAAAATAGGTTGGACTGGTCTTTGAATAGTAATTATCATGATACCTTATCTATGATGTGAATTTACAAACACAAAACACACCTTTATTTTCAAGTTATATACCTTGAATTCATAAGGCAATGTATTTTTAATCTTATGTTTCCCAAATAACTCCTAAAAAATTCATCCATGTGAAGATCAATGTGATAAAAAATGAGTATATGGGGCTATATGACATGGTAAAAAATATTTTCTTATTTAACCATAAATTTTTTTTAATTATGTGATTCAAAAATTTAATATTTATTCCATAAAACTATTATTTAATGGGAAATTTGATAATTCACCTAGCTCATCATTCTATATCCATTCTGGAAGAAAAAAGTTCAATAGAGATCTCAAAAATATTCATTGTGGAGAAAACGGAAGATGGATATTGATGTGTTTGTATCCTGATGTTTAGTATGTCAGGATGTTTAGGTAGAATGATGTTGTCACGACCCGTCCTCGGGGCCCGTGCCGTGACTACCCCAAGCCCGCCTTCCATAGGCCAGGGGCTAGCGACTAGCACCAAGGCGTAAATCCCAACAAAAAGGGAAGGCATTGCCTTTGAAAAGTAAACAAGCACTACAGAGTAAGCAAGAGGAAAAGTAAACACTAAGTAAAAACTGTACAAGCTGTGCTAAAAGAAAAAGGGTCCGGAAATACAAGCCCAACTGTAAAGTACAACTGAAAGGAAAAACAGCAACTGAAAAAGGAAAACTGCAGCGTCGAGCCGTCCTCCGGAAGTCCCACCTGAAGGGTGGGTACAAATAGCCTCCACTGCTCCTCGGGTCCACCTAACCGCTCCGAGTACGTCCCGCCCAGTGGTCCACCTCCAGGTACTGTCCTGCTCCGCACGCCGCCTCCACGATCAGCGCTGTCCATCGTCTGCAACCAACACCATGAAGTGCGGGCATAGCCCGTGCAGGGGTGAGTATAAGCTACTCAGTAGGGACCCCGAGACCCCCGAAGGTCTCCCGAAATCCACAAAGGATAAGACGCGAAGAAGAGATACAATCACGAAGTAACATCTGACACGGCTTAGGTATATGCCCATACATATACCTAAGTCATCAATTCCCCGATCGGCTCCAACGTCCGAGCCCTAGCACAACCCAGTCCACACAGGAAAGCAAAACGCACACCCACGCAGGATAGAACAACACAATCCACAAAGGAGAGTAAATAGTAAATCCACACAGGATAGCTCAACACAATCCACAAGGAGAGTAACACAAGATTCAGATCACACAGGTATACTTCTTCAGATGACGATAAAGATGATCATTGAACCATCTAAGTCGTCGGACCCACGAAGGATCGATAGGTACTAACCTTGCAGTGACCCACACAGGATCGGGCCCACGCAGGACCTGTAGGAGTTGGCTCACACAGAACCGCTGAGAGTTGACCCACACAGGATCGGACCCACACAGGATCGGGCCCACACAGGACTGGGCCCACGCAGGACCTGTAGGCGCTGGCTCACACAGAACCGCTGAGCGCTGACCCACGCAGGATCGGACCCACACAGGATCGGGCCCACACAGGACCGGGCCCACGCAGGACCTGAAACACTGATCCACGTAGGATCACTGAGTGGAGGAGTCGTCGCAGTCCACTGAGGATCTCTGCACAGTCGTCGCCGCAGTCCACTGAGGATCTCTGCACGGTCGTCGTCGGAGTCCACGGAGGATCTCTGCACAGTAGTCGCCGCAGACCACTGAGGATCTTTGCACGGTCGTCGCTGTCGAAGTAGCAGTCGCAGCCAGCCTAGGGTTCCCGCACACAACAAGCTCGTTCGGGAGGGTCCGCTCCATGAGCCGAGAGGCTGATACATCAACTGACACAAAGTCCGAAGTTGATGTATCCAAAAGTTCCGTATCGTCAACAGGAACTCAACGTCGCAGACGGCGCGTCAATCGGACGCCCGGTCTTAGAGATATTGGCATTTTCGTCCCAGGGGCCCGGTTGGTTTTTAAGGAAAAACCAACCCAACCGCACTCCACCTGCGTCCAAACCTCATGCGGAGTATGCCAAAAGATCCGTCTCACATAGAGCAATTCAACAAAGCTGACGGCACGTCAATCGGACGTCCGTAGCTCAAGATATGAGCGCTTCCGCACCGAGGGCCCGGTTGGTCTCGTGTACGAACCAACCCGGCCGGACTCAAAGTATTCCGAAACCTTGAGTGCGATATACCGAAACGACCGTCTCGATCCAAGGATCGCGTTTCCGCTGACGACGGCTCATTTGGAGGCACGAAGCTCAAGTTACGGGCGTTTGAACGAAAACGTCCGAAGAAGGGGGGTACGGGCCCGGGCCGACCCGGCCCGACCCCCCCTGGGTCGGCCCGAACCGCGTCGACCCGAACCGGGTCGACCCGACCCGGGTCCGACCCTGTTGGACCGGTCCGGCCCAGCCAGGGCGCGGCCCGGCCGGTCGGACCGGCCTGGCTCGGCTCGGCCGCGCGGCCGAGCGCCAGGTGCCGCGGGCGTTGACCCGCGGCCTGAGGAAAGTCGCGGCCCGCGTGGGCCGCGCTGGCGAACCGCGGACGCGGCTGAGCCGCGTCCCGCCTGGGCGAACCGGACCTGGGCGGCCGTGGGTCCGTCGGCCGCCGCCGCCTCCGGCCGCCGGCGTCGCTCCGGTGGCCCGTTTTCCTGCCCGTCTGCGCCGTTGCTCCTCCCGGGATCCGTTATTTACTGCGGGATCGTCAAATGTCCGCTGCGGCACGTTCCATCGTCGACCGTCAAATTCGCACAAAACGAAGAACGGTGGAGGGTCGTCGGGCCGTGTTCGTTTGGCCCGCACCCTCCGCGTTAGAGATAAACAACCGGGAGAAAATTTATTCCACACAGGAAACAACAATTTTTAATAAGATTAAAAATTGTTCACAAAAACGGTTCTTTAATTTCTTTAAGAAACATAGACGGGAATTAATTTAAAAAGGGGTAATTCCCATAATGAAATCCCTACCTTGATGATCGTCGCGCGCGGGCGTTCTTCACGGATAAGATCGTCGCGGAAAAGAGGGATCGTCGCGTCGTCGCGGGGAGGCGTCGCGTCGTCGCGGAATCCGGCGTTGAGCCGGCGAGCTCAACGTACCAAGAACAACAGATTTAAATTATAATTAATTAAATCTGTGTTTAAACCCAAAGAAAAGAACCTTGAGCGGAAATCCGAAATCACTCACCTCAAATGGTCGGTGATCGGAGATCGGAGATCGGAGATCGGAAGAACGTCTCGGACGAAGGCGTCGTTGATTTCCGGGTTCGGCATTCTTCGCGTTCTTCGCGTTCTTCGCGTTCTTCGCGAGGGAGCTGAAGAAACAGGGATCCTCTCAAATCTTTTCAAAAGATTTTGGGTTGGTCTTATTTTATTAACATGCCAACACACGAAAACAGGTTAAGAAACGATTGAATTAATTCGTTGAATTAATTCAACGAAAGAAACATTCCATTTAATTCATGAAAGAAACAACCCATTTAATTCACGATAGAAAAAGCCCATTTAATGGTCTGTTAAGAATTTAGAAAACGCGTCGGTTGACTTCATTAAGACGGGTTTTCATGGGTGCGTTTCTTAGCGGAAAGAAACGGCAGGGCTCGTGCGGGCCCCACCTCACAAATATCCTACCAAGGGGTAGGATATTCTTGGATAGCATCCTATCCAGTTCAACTCAGTTCAAGCTTCCTTTAAGTGGCATCAAGTGTCTTCCAAGTGGCTTAAGTGAAATAAAATAAAGTTGTTGCAAAATTATTTTATTTCTTAACTTTAAGTCCGAAAATTAAAAACCACACCTGAGCAAACGCAACTCTGGATGAGGCATTTCTAAGCGAATACCGGCGCTGCGATTTCATCGGTGCCCTCAGAATTCGATTCCGGGCACCAGTTCAAAAGTTAAAAAAACCCCGCTCGTCCGTTCACTGAACGTACCCGAGCCAAACTTCGGAAAATGATTCCGGGCACACCGGGCCTCGGAATCATGTGCCGTCAGAAACTGCGCTCTTGTAAAATTCCAAAGAAAATTAAGAAAAAAATTTCCTTTAAATTTACGGGTCTTTACATTACTCCCACCTCAGGACCTTACGTCCTCGTAAAGATACATCAAAAACTAGGGGAACAAATGTGGGTACTGAGCACGCATATGAGCCTCCCGCTCCCAAGTGCTCTCCTGGAGGTTCTCGTGCTGCCATCTGATGCGCACAAGAGGAATCGATCACCCACGTAGGACCCGCTCCTGTCAATCCTCTATCTCCACTGGGACCTCCGCAAAATTCGCTCCATCATCCACGTCTAGCTCCCCATAGTCAATGATGTGTGTCGGGTCGTGCACGTATCTCCTCAGCTGGGATACGTGGAAGACGTCGTGCACCCGGTGCAACTGAGGTGGCAGATCCAGACGATAAGCCACCTCGCCAACCCTGCTGAGGACCTGGAAGGGTCCGATGAAGCGTGGAGACAACTTGCCGCCACGACAAAATCTCCTCAAACCACGTCGAGGTGAGACCCGCAAGAAGACGTGGTCGCCATCCTAGAACTCTAGTGGCCTCCGCCTCCTGTCAGCATATGACTTCTGCCGGCTCTGTGCTATCCTCATCCGCTCCTGGATGTCCTGGACCTTCTCTGTCGTGGACCGGACCATCTCTGGTCCCACAAGTGCTGACTCTCCAGGGTCTGTCCAGCACAAAGGAGATCTGCAAGGCCTGCCGTACAAAGCCTCGTAGGGTGTCATCCCGATGGTGGAGTGGTAGCTGTTGTTGTACGCAAACTCTACCAAGGGTAGGTGGTCCTCCCAGCTGCGACCAAAGTCGAGGACACATGCGCGGAGCATGTCCTCGAGAGTCGGAATGGTCCTCTCCGTCTGACCATCCGTCTGAGGGTGAAAGGCGGTGCTCAGATGTAGCCGCGTCCCGAACGCCTCCTGCAACCCCTTCCAAAGCCGGGAAGTAAAACGAGTGTCCCGATCGGAGACGATAGTCGATGGAACACCGTGAAGTCGGACAATCTCCTGAACGTAGAGACGCCCCAAGCTCTCTACTGAGCCCTGCTCTCAGATGGGGAAGAAGTGTGCCGACTTGGTGAGTCGGTCAACAATCACCCAAATGGAGTCGTGACCTCTGGAAGTGCGTGGGAGTCCAGTCACAAAGTCCATAGATATCCCGTCCCACTTCCACTCCGGGACCTCCAAGGGCTGTACCAAACCTGCTGGTACCTGATGCTCTGCCTTCACCTGCTGGCAGGTGAGGCACCGTGAAACGAACTCTGCCACAACCTTCTTCATGCCCGGCCACCAGTGCTGTCGTCTGAGATCCTGGTACATCTTCGCCACTCCAGGATGTACCACCAAAGGAGAAGTGTGAAACTCTCTCAGCACCTCCTCTCGTAAAGCGACTGGTTCCAAGGTACGTCCTCTGAAAAGGACATCGTTCTCTGCTCCAAGGGAGAAACCATCCAGTGCCTGTCCCGAGGATATCTGTGCACGCCGTGTCTCACAGTCAATGTCCCCATGCTGTGCCTCTCTGACCCGCTGAAGAAGTGGAGGAGAGACTGTGAGAGACTGAAGGAAGGCTTCTCCGTCTCTATCCAGGAAGGATATTTTCAAAGCGGCTAGCTGCTCTGTCGCCTCCTCACGTAGCTAGATGCCCGTCCTCCTGCTAAGGGCATCAGCCACCACGTTCCCCTTCCCAGGAGTATAGACTATCTCAAAGTCATAGTCCTGGTGGAACTCGATCCATCGCCGCTGTCTCAGGTTCAGATACTTCTGAGAGAAGATGTACCTGAGACTCTGGTGGTCAGAAAAGACTGTGAAGCGCTCGCCCATCAGATAGTGTCGCCATGTCTCAGGGGAAAGACCACTGCTGCCAAATCCAAGTCATGGGTAGCGTAGTTCTGCTCATGCAGCCTCAACTGACGTGATCCGTAGGCAATAACGGCCCACTCCTGCATCAGGACACAACCGAGTCCGGTCCCTGATGCATCGCAGTAGACTACGTATCCAACTCCCTCCTCAGGCAACCTCAAGATAGGTGCGCTGGTCAACCCCTGCCTCAGCTCCTGGAAGCTCTGCTGACATCTGTCTGACCACACGAAGGGTTTCCCCATCTTCTTCAACGCTGAGAGTGGGACCGCAAATCTGGAGAAGTCCGTCACAAATCTCCGATAGTATCCGGCTAGGCCCAAGAAACTCCGCACCTCTGTCACGCTCTCGGGTGGCTCCCAAGCTAGCACTGCCTCGATCTTCACGGGATCCACTGCAACTCCCGCCTCAGAAATGACGTGCCCCAAGAAGTGGACCTCACGTAACCAGAACTGACACTTTGAGAGCTTTCCATAAAGATGGTGCTCTCGGAGTGTGTCTAGTACAACACGCAGGTGGTAGGCGTTCTCCTCCTCCGTCGTCGAGTACACCAAAATGTCGTCGATGAAGACCACGACAAATCGATCGAGGTATGGCTGGAAGATCCTGTTCATGAGGCTCATGAACACTACTGGAGCGTTGGTCATGCCGAAAGGCATAACCAAGAACTCATAGTGGCCATACCGACACCTGAAGGCCGTCTTCTGCACATCCTCGTCTCGAACTCTGAGCTGATGATAGCCTGACCTGAGGTCTATCTTCGAGAACCACCATGCCCCCCTTGAGCTGGTTGAAGAGGTCATCAATCCTGGGTAGCGGATACTTGTTCCTCACTGTCACCTGATTCAGGCGACGATAATCGATACAGAGTCGCAAGCTCCCGTCCGCCTTCTTGGCGAACAAAATCGGGGAAGCCCAGGGCGAAACACTGGGTCGGATGAACCCCTTGACCTGCAAGTCCTCCAACTGTACCCGCAGCTCTCGAAGCTCAGCGGGGGCCATCCGATATGCTGGAGTGGATATCGGGGCTGTCCCGGGGTACAGGTCAATATAAAAGTCTACCTCTCTGCGAGGAGGTAGTCCTGGAACGTCGTTGGGAAAGACGTCCGCGTACTGATCCACCACTGCAGGAAAACTGGGACTCCGCATGTCAACTGCTCCCAGGATGAGGCTAGCCAACTGATGAGTGATGGGCTGACCTCTCCTCTGCGTGAGTCCATCCTGTGCTGCTAGGGCTCCTTTCTCGCCGGTGAAGGTGAACCTGCTCCCGTCGGTGCACACACATCGCACCTTGCGCCTAATGCAGTCAATCTGGGCATGGACCGTAGATAACCAATCCATGCCCAAGATGACGTCGTAAGGCCTCGACGCCGCTACAAGAAGATCCCAGCCGAAGCTCCCGCCTCCTATAGTAAGCTCACACTGCCGGCACCAGTGCGTAATCGTCGAGTCTGCTCCCGTAGGAGTCTCTAGCCGTAAGGATCGAGCCAACGGCTTTGTCGGAATCTCCGAGCTCCGAACAAGGGCAGTGGCTATGAAAGAGTGACTCGCTCCTGTGTCTATCAGAACTGTAGCAAGGGTGGAATAGACACAGATCGTACCTCGAATCATCTCTGGCGCACCGTGGTCGTAGGCCTCCACTGCCTGGAGCTGAGCCTGTCTCTGCCCGCCAGCTCCCTGTGGTCGGGGCGGGCCTCCTGGTGGTGGTGGTGGTAGAGCCTCAAAGCGTCGCCCACCACCTGCTGCTCGGCCAGCTCCTCTGCCTCGTCCCCCTCCTCCCTGCGGACCACCACGGTCGACCCTCTGCCTATGCCTGGGTGGTCCCTCCACCGTCTGCTGCCCCTCGGTACGACGGGTCGGGCAGTCATGAGCCATGTGGCCCTGCCCGCCGCACTCGTAGAACTGTCTGCCTCTCGGAAGGCTGGCTCCGCGCTGTGTGCCTCGCACCGATGAGCCAGTGTCCCGGGGTCGCCTGCCGGAAGGTCTGGTCCGCCTGGAACCCTGAGTCATCTGCCGGCTACCAGCTGCCGAAGATTCCGCTATCTGCCGCCCTGCGGCAGGTCTCGCTGTGGACTCAGCCAGGAAGCTCTCGATCAGGAGGGCTCGCTCCAGTACTCCTTCCTGGGTCGGGATGCTGAGGGAGATCAGCGATGCCCTGATCTCGTGTCTCAATCCCTACTCGAAGGTCTGGGCCCGGAAGAAGGGGTCTCGTACCATGTCTGTCAAGTACCGAGAAAGGTCGGTGAACCTCGGCGCGTACTGAGCGACCGTCAAGCTGCCATGCCGCAGCTGAAGAAGCTCCTGGATGCGCACCGCTCGGAGGGTGGCCGGGACGAACTCTGAGCGGAAGAGGCTATCGAATTCCGTCCAGATGAGGGTGGCCTCATCGTGTACCTGGATCATCAGGCTCCACCAGCGTCCGGCTGCTGCGTGCAGCAGGCTCGCCGCGAGGATCACCATGAGGTCTGCTGGCGTCCTCACTAGCCTGAAAACTCGGACGACTGCCTCCAGCCAGTCCTCGGCTGCCTAGTGGTCCGACTCCCCACGGAACCTGGGTGGTCGCTAGCGCTGGAACTCATGCAGAGCTCCAAGGCATCGTGCGTCGTTAGCTTCTAGTGCTGGAAGCATCGGGGGCTCGGCGGGTAAAGGTACCGCCGGTGCCTCTACTGTCAACGGGCCCTGTACCGAGGCCTCGTCGCTCGGCGGGCTGTCGTTGCGCCCTACTCTGGGAACCCTAGCTGGCTGCTGTCGTCGTGCCATCTTGAAAAGGAAACAAGTATGCCATGGTCAGAACAGTATACCTGGTGAGCTGACACAAGTAATCACAAAGAAAACTTGAAACACACATGCAATCAATGTTTTCATGCATTAAGTCGGAAATCAGAAGTCAGGGTCCTGGTGTATGGATACGTCGGCCACCGCACCAACACTGGACTCGCTGGACTGATAACCACACTCAATACGCTAAACACTATTGCTTCACATAGAAGAAATATCAGAGTCTGCGGTAGAACCGACCCCTCTGATACCAATTAGTCACAACCCGTCCTCGGGGCCCGTGCCGTGACTACCCCAAGCCCGCCTTCCATAGGCCAGGGGCTGGCGACTAGCACCAAGGCGTAAATCCCAACAAAAAGGGAAGGAATTGCCTTTGAAAAGTAAACAAGCACCACAGAGTAAGCAAGCGGAAAAGTAAACACTAAGTAAAAACTGTACAAGCTGTGCTGAAAGAAAAAGGGGCCGGAAATACAAGCCCAACTGTAAAGTACAACTGAAAGGAAAAAACAGCAACTGAAAAGGGAAAACTACAGCGTCGAGCCGTCCTCCGGAAGTCCCACCTGAAGGGTGGGTACAGATAGCCTCCACTGCTCCTCGGGTCCACCTAACCGCTCCGAGTACGTCCCGCCCAGTGGTCCACCTCCAGGTACTGTCCTGCTCCGCACGCCTCCTCCACGATCAGCACTGTCCGTCGTCTGCAACCAACACCACGAAGTGTGGGCATAGCCCGTGCAGGGGTGAGTATAAGCTACTCAGTAGGGACCCTGAGACCCCCGAAGGTCTCCCGAAATCCACAAAGGATAAGACGCGAAGAAGAGATACAATCACGAAGTAACATCTGACACGGCTTAGGTATATGCCCATACATATACCTAAGTCATCAATTCCCCGATCGGCTCCAACGTCCAAGCCCTAGCACAGCCCAGTCCACACAGGAAATCAAAACGCATACCCACGCAGGATAGAACAACACAATCCACAAAGGAGAGTAAACAGTAAATCCACACAAGATAGCTCAACACAATCCACAAGGAGAGTAACACAAGATTCATCTCACACAGGTATACTTCTTCGGATGACGATAAAGATGATCATTGAACCATCTAAGTCGTCAGACCCACGAAGGATCGATAGGTACTAACCTTGCAGTGACCCACATAGGATCGGGCCCACGCAGGACCTGTAGAAGCTGGCTCACACAGAACCGCTGAGAGATGACCCACACAGGATCGGGCCCACATAGGACCGGGCCCACGCAGGACCTGTAGGCGCTGGCTCAGACAGAACTGTTGAGCGCTGACCCACGCAGGATCGGACCCACACAGGATCGGGCCCACACAGGACCGGGCCCATGCAGGACCTGAAGCACTGATCCACGTAGGATCACTGAGTGCAGGAGTCGTCGCAGTCCGCTGAGGATCTCTGCACAGTCGTCACCGCAGTCCACTGAGGATCTCTGCACGGTCGTCGTCGGAGCCCACGGAGGATCTCTGCACAGTCGTCGCCGCAGTCCACTGAGGATCTCTGCACGGTCGTCGCTGTCGAAGTAGCAGTCGCAGCCAGCCTAGGGTTCCCGCACACAGCAAGCTCGTTCGGGAGGGTCCGCTCCACGAGCCGAGAGGCTGATACATCAACTGACACAAAGTCCGAAGTTGATGTATCCAAAAGTTCTGTATCGTCAACAGGAACTCAACATCGCAGACGGCGCGTCAATCGGACGCCCGGTCTGAGAGATATTGGCATTTTCGTTCCAGGGGCCCGGTTGGTTTTTAAGGAAAAACCAACCCGACCGCACTCCACCTACGTCCAAACCTCGGGCGGAGTATGCCAAAAGATCAATCTCACTTAGAGGAATTCAAAAAATCTGACGGCACGTCAATCGGACGTCCGTAGCTCAAGATATGAGTGCTTCCGCTCCGAGGGCCCGGTTGGTCTCGTGTACAAACCAACCCGGCCGGACTCAAAGTATTCCGAAACCTTGAGTGCGATATACCGAAAAGACCATCTCGATCCAAGGATCGCTTTTCCGCTGACGGCGGGTCGTTTGGAGGCACGAAGCTCAAGTTACGGGCGTTTGAACGAAAACGTCCGAAGAAGGGGGGTACGGGCCCGGGCCGACCCGGCCCGAACCGGGTCGACCCGACCCGGGTCCGACCCGGTTGGACCGGTCGGACCGGCCTGGCTCGGCTCGGCCGAGCGGCCGAGCGCCAGGTGCCGCGGGCGTTGACCCGCGGCCTGAGGAAAGTCGCGGCCCGCGTGGGCCGCACTGGCGAACCGCGGATGCGGCTGAGCCGCGTCCCGCCTGGACTAACCGGACCCGCGCGGTCGCGGCTTCAGCCGTGGCGGGCTCGTCCGGCGGCGCGCCGGGGCACCGCCGGCAACTTCCGCAGGCCGCCGGGGTCGCTCCGGTGGCCCATTTTCCTTCCCATCTGCGCCATTGCTCCTCCCGGGATCCGTTCTTTACTGCGGGATGTTCAAACGTCCGTTGGGGCACGTTCCATCGTCGACCGTCAAATTCGCACAAAACGAAGATCGGCGGAGGGTCGTCGGGCCGTGTTCGTTTGGCCCGCACCCTCCGCGTTAGAGATAAACAACTGGGAGAAAATTTATTCCACACAGGAAACAAAAATTTTTAATAAGATTAAAAATTGATCACAAAAACGGTTCATTAATTTCTTTAAGAAACATAGATGGGAATTAATTTAAAAATGGTTAATTCCCATAATGAAATCCCTACCTTGATGATCGTCGCGCGCGAGCGTTCTTCGCGGATAAGATCGTCGCGGAAGAGAGGGATCGTCGCGTCATCGCGGGGAGGCGTCGCGTCGTCGCGGAATCCGGCGTTGAGTCGGCGAGCACAACGTACCAAGAACAACAGATTTAAATTATAATTAATTAAATCTGTGTTTAAACCCAAAGAAAAGAACCTTGAGCGGAAATCCGAAATCACTCACCTCAAATGGTCGGTGATCGGAGATCGGAGATCGGAGATCGGAAGAACGTCTCGGAAGAAGGCGTCGTCGATTTCCGGGTTCGGCGTTCTTCGCGTTCTTCGCGTTCTTCGCATTCTTCGCGTTCTTCACGAGGGAGCTGAAGAAACAGGGATCCTCTCAAATCTTTTCAAAATATTTTGGGTTGGTCTTATTTTATTAACATGCCAACACGCGAAAACAGGTTAAGAAACGATTGAATTAATTCGTTGATTTAATTCAACGAAAGAAACAACCCATTTAATTCACGAAAGAAACATCCCATTTAATGGTCTGTTAATAATTTAGAAAACGCGTCGGTTGACTTCATTAAGACGGGTTTTCACGGGTGCGTTTCTTAGCGGAAAGAAACGGCGGGGCTCGTGCGGGCCCCACCTCACAAATATCCTACCAAGGGGGTAGGATATTTCTGGATAGCATCCTATCCATTTCAACTCAGTTCAAGCCGCCTTTAAGTGGCTTCAAGTGGCTTCCAAGTGGTTTAAGTTAAATAAAATAAAGTTGTCGCAAAATTATTTTATTTCTTAACTTTAAGCCCGAAAATTAAAAACCACACCCGAGCAAACGCCACTCCGGAAGAGGCATTTATAAGAGAATACCGGCGCTGCGATTTAATCGGTGCCCTTAGAATTCGATTCCGGGCACCGGTTCAAAAGTTAAAAAAAACCCGCTCGTCCGTTCACTGAACGTACCCGAGCCAATTTCAGAAAATGATTCCGGGCACACCGGGCCTCGGAATCAGGTGCTGTCAGAAACTGCGCTCTTGTAAAATTCCAAAGAAAATTAAGAAAAAAACTTCCTTGAAATTTATGGGTCTTTACAGATGTAAGGCTAAAGTGATTATGAAACTATTAACCATACCTTCACTAAAATAGGATAACATCACCATGTATTTCATTTTAGGTATTTATAAGACATATAAATTTTATAATTCCAAATCCAGTTCTATTAATCAACATATAAAGTAAATAAATTTCATTTCTATTTGATAATATTTCTCACAAAATTTAAATTTCATGACATACAAAAAGGATGCGGTAAGTCTATATAGAGTACAAGTTATAATTATATCATATCAAGATCCATGGGTTTTATTGATGTTCTGGAGAAAACATTAATAAGAATTATATATATAAGTTATGTTAAAAAATTTACTGCATACTTTCATTATAGGTTATTTTTATCGAAAATCCCATCATTAAATTATGTGGTCAGAATGTAACACCCCGCGTTGTAATGAATTATTTTTTCTAATAAATTAAAATTCATTAATGGCTTGTGTGTCACAACAAAAAAAGTTATGCTTACTTAATTTAAAATGCAAAGTCAATTTTTTAATATATAAAACATAGATTATCTTATTGTGAAGACGTCACTATGATTGGATTGCATTTCATAAAATGTATTTTTCCTTGGATAGCTTGTGTTACATGCATAACTGGGTTTAATTGAACTATAATATAATTTCAATATTACTAAAATATTTTTATAGTTACCACCCACCCATTGGAATGGCAGTTATCAATAAGGCTATCTAAATTATAAAAAATGATTTTCACATGTATATAAAATGAAATTATATTATAACCAATAAAGTTTATATTAAATTGAGAACAATTTTAAAATAATGATATTTTTTATGAGAACTATTTTCTGTGTACAGACAAATTTTAGCTCAATAAATTAAAAAATCAATTTTGATGATTTTGTATTTTTATCTATATATTATATATTGAATCCCATATTTTTACCTTAATATAACATATTATATATTCATATGATAAGAATAAATTAAATTTTATGAATAAAATGAAGTATATCTATAAAAAAAATTATTATTATTTAATGACCAACATATTTTAAAACTATTTTTTTACATTTATAAAAATAATATTTTTAAATATAACCTTAATTTCATTAACTATAATTTTAACATTACTTTACGAAGATTTTTTGGTAGTTTTTGGGACTTTCCATTTTATATAAATCGTGGAATAATACTTATTTTTAATTAAAAACAATTTTTTAAATAATTTTATTATATCGAAAAATTATATTTTTATATTTTTTATTTCATATTTAGATCAAAAATAAATACCTTAATCCAATTTATTACATTGGAATCAATTTCACATTGAAATCATATATAAAAACATTTCAAACATTTGAAAATTTTTCACGTTAAAAACATATTGTTTCGTCTCATCTACAGGATTAATCTTAAATAAATTTACACTAATTCTATGATTTGAATTTGGAAAGATATATTCCAGATTTGATATCATAATAATTTATAATATATAACAGTTTCATGTTATGTATTGATGATAATGAATAGAAAAAATAGTTAAAATTAATCATGGCGATTAAGAGAAAAACTTGTTTAAATTAGGAAAAACTATAATCACATAAGAGAAAAATGAACTAGAAACATAAAAAAACATATTTTACGGACATATTTAGACCATATGCATCTTTTATCTAATATGGTTCATATTTCTGGAACATGATCTAAGGGATGCATCATAATAGCATTACCTTTTTGGTATTTTTAAAAATTACACTCCACCTTCATTATAAAAGGGAATCCACTCTCCCCACTTATTCACACATCTCATGTACTTTTTATTAGCCCAATTGTATCCAAATATTTTCACAAATTTCATCCACCAGTCATATAATACTCAATTTGGGTTCATACCAACCATGTGATCCCTTTGGTGAATACAAAAAGGAGTTACTCGAAGAATATGTAATGGTCATCAATTTGATTTTTTTCTTCTTCATCGCCTTCATTTATTCTTATAAAAAGATTATTTAATATACTAATTATCTAAAACATAGTATGATTCTTTTATATTATGTATACTATATAGGTCATCACAGAATTTAATAAAATTGGAATTATTGTAAGGCCCTGACCAAAGAAGCCCTAAGTTGGTTCCTTATATTAATACATTGGTGTGATTAAAAAGAATTAAATTATAAAGGATAAAAAATTATATCTTTTTTATAATATTTTATTACATAAATGAAACCCATTTTACATTGAGTATAGATGATTAAATTTAATACATAAGAAAATCTAATAACCTACATCCTTGAAACCCATTCCAACAATTCAGTTTTATGTCATTGGGAAAGGATAAAAAATAATAGCGCGCTCAAATTATTATTAAGGGTAAAGTAAATAATGAGTAATACTGAATTTATTAGAAAAATAAATACAGAATGTTATATAATTGATCCCACATTCCATTTAACTAGTAACCATAAAATTAGATGTATTCAGGGATTCTATCTCTGTGAAAATCATCTTGATAATAATAACTAAGTTGATGGAAATGATTAAGTATTGGATTTAATTTTACATTGGGAAATTAAAAAAATACCATAAATACCATTCACAAAATGTTTTTAAATAGTCTTTATACAAAATTATTTTTGGTCCAATCATAACTTCACCATCTACCCCTTTCACAAGGTAGTTTTAAACAAGTGTCTGTAAACACCTATGGGTTTTCAACCTAATTTTATATCATGATACTATTAATACATTTAGGGGCATGAATAAATGGGTCCCCTACCCATTTAATTCAATTAATAATCATTCCTCATATATCAAATAATCAATTGTAATTAATAAATGATGTTCCATGTCATATATATTTATTTCATAAAAGATACAGATTTATTAGTATTTATCAAATCAATAAAATAACATTCAATGTATTCTACTTATGTAAAAAATTTATATGTTTTAGATAAAATAAATATCCATGAAAAGTTATATGAAAAAATAAGGAAAATTTGATTTCCAATTATCACAGGAATGATAATATTTCATGGGGACTAAAAAATAATTCAAGGAAGTGAATTTCAATACTATCCTGGAAAAAATGTATCACAAAACATATTGAGAATAAATAAGTATATTTTAAATATAACATATACCAACTAGATTAAAAATAATTTTTCTATGAATATATATTCCATGAAAACATCATTAAAACATTATTGAGGAAGATAATATATAAACCATCCAAAGTTCCCCATAACACTTTGAATCATTTGAATCATAAACCCCATGAATGAATATTATTAAATGAAACATTTAATATCATGAAAACAAAGATATTTAAGATATTTAATTTTATATTTTAGTATATACAATAAAAAATAATTAAGTGGTGAATATCACAGTTATCTCATAGACGTAAAAATAGATATAAAATATTTTACCTTATGCTCCCTTTTGGTTAAATACTCTTTAAAATTCAATATAATGGATTTAAGAGGGTTATTAAATATAACATAAACATATTAATATTTATTAAATTATATAAATTCATTTTATAACATATTTAACCCGTTAATTAATAATATTTCATTATTTTCATCATTTCTGATTTTAATTGCTGTGTTTTTCATGTTTTTTTGACATTATTCCTTTTTTATTACTTTTAATTATATGAGGAATTAATAATATCATGATTGTAAACCATTTTATATGTATCATATATATATATTTTTATGTATTTATTTATATTTATCCATAAAATTTGGATATATGAAATTAAATAAACTAATCATTGTGATGGTAGGTCGTATACAAGTATGAATGTTGCTACCAACTTCTAATTGTTTTAAAATAATGCATATAAAATTATATATATATGAATTTATATTTATATATTTATATTATAGTTATAGTATCATATTTATTTCTTATGTTTCACAAATATTTCTTCAAATAATCTTTAATACATTCCTTGTAAAGTTTAAATAAATTTCATTGCTTTAACGAGGATTTTTTCTAGACGTGCACAAATGATATTATCATATTCCCACAAAATGAAACATAATATTATATGTTTTGAATAATAATTAAATAATCATTAAAAAATTATTAATATCATAAATATAGTATATAAAGTCTAAATCCATCTTTTTTCCAATCATGAAATGGGGCAATAGAAGAATGATGAACATGAGTTCGTGAGGCGGTAGTCTATTGTACATAAGAATGATGATTGAATATTAAATTTAATTGAAGTGTTTTAGTGTATATAATTCCATAAAAATAATAAAATCTCAGATTATTTAATATACTGATTCAATTACGCAATCATGATATAAAAAATTAAATTTGTGGTGAAACAAATAAAAAAAGTGCCTATTTAAAAACGATAACACTTATTCGGGTAACTCTTGTTTCTTTTTACTATAGGAATTCAATGGTTGGATTTATAAAAATATTGAGTCTTATAATATGAGTGGATTGATTTTGGGAGTTTTTTTTGGGTTTTGAAAGACCCAAAAGGTTCATCAATGGGAAGATGTGTGGGGGAGTATCTTTTTATAGTGGATGAGTGGCATTGTTATAAATAAAAAACATTAAATATTATTGGGAGTACTTCCTTACCCAATGTGGTTAAAAAATTTACTAATAATGTATTTTAGGGAATTCATTCTTTATAAAAACATAAAACAAAAAAATAAAATAATTTTTATCATTTTTCCTTAGTCTTTATGTTTACTCAACTTTATATATATAGTTTTTACTATTATAACTTGTATTTTTTATTTAAAAAATTAATTTATCCTTTTTGAATATATTTGAAATGATATTAATTATATAATTTTTTTCCTACGAATTCTAAATATAATTATAAATTTGATAAATAAAAATCATATGTGGTTGTAAAATTATATTTCATACAAATGTATGTCATGTGAAAGACCTATTATTTTCTTTAATCAAATAATCTAAATTTAAATGATTTTAATAATATTTTTGTTCAATAATTATATTTAACATAAAATACTATTAATCTTAATATTATTCAAAATAAACATACCAATTTTTCTAAATACAAATAAACATGTTGAAAAATGAAATTTAATGTTAATCCTATAGATTGGACAAAACAATTGTTTTTAGAATGAAATTTTTTTAAAGTTACTTATGTTTTTATTTCATATATCAATATTATAATTATTAAAATGAAAAAAATTGGATTAATTAATTAAAAATTGTTCTAATTAAACTATAAAACCAATTTATGATTAAATTCAACATAATAAAATATTTAAATTGAAATCCAATTTTCAATTAAATTTGTTTATTTTTTAATTTCATTAAGAAAATGAGAAATCATTGAAAGAAACCAAAAATTCAACCAAAATTAATTTTGAAATTATGATTAAAAAAATAATGTTTATGTCTTTATATAATGTCTAAAAAAGTTAAAAATTATATTTTTAAAATATTTTCACCATTAAAAGATTGTGAAACCACCTATAGAAAAATCCAAATTTTATGAATAAAATGAGACTTTCTATTATCTTATACCCATATAATATATTGGATGAATTTAATAACATTTAATTAACTATATAATATATAAATATAATTATAATCATACACTAATAGTAATTAATTCAATTAATTTTGGTAAAACACTTATTTCTTATAAAAAAGTTCATTTTATAGAAATATTTCCTTTATATTAAATTGGTTTCAATATTTATTTCAAAACAATTAGTCATCAAAAAATTAATTGAATATATGTAAAGAATATTTTCCAACTTAATTTAATCCATTTCATACATTATATTAAAATGGCTAGTTTTTAATTATAATATTTGATAATAATATTAATAGTATATTATGATTTGGTAAAATTTGGTCTTTAGCATAACACATGTTGTTGAAGGAGTTTTGTATTGTGTCTAAAACAAGAAAAAATAGTGATGTGGGTATTTAAATATAATCTTAGCTTTTTGTAGCATAATCTAAACATGATTTTTCGTATAACGAAAGCTAGTGAAAAAAATATATTTATTCTAAAATGAAAATATTCTAAAGTATTAGGGTGTTATATTCTCCCCATATTAAATAAATTTCATCATAACAATAAATTCTTCATCTCAGCAATCAATGGGTGGATATTTGAAAATAATAATATTTTTAAAACCCACCTCATAAATTGGGTTCATAAAATTTCCTCTTGATAATATTTAAATGGATGTATAATTGTCACGTAACTAGGTATCCAAGTATGGGATCATGGTAGGGAAATGTAAAGATGAACATGTAAGGATAATATAACAATAATGTTATGGTTGAGAGTGATAGATAAAATGTTCATGATCAATATTTTGGATGAGAATTCTATAATCCATATCTGTAAAAAGGCAATTGAGATCGTCAAAATGATCATTATATGGAATTTTTTATTCAAGACCATGTTACATGATTTTATAAATCCGTTCACTATCTAAGAATATAATTAAACATAAAAACATCACTATTTCCTAAACATAATATTATCCTTTTTTTCCTCAAAAAATTTATAAATCATAACATAGAACAAGTCAATTTATATAGTGTAGAAATACATTATCCTCTAAAAACTCATCCAATGATCAACATAAAAAATTTCATAAATGAATAAAATTTTTAAATTATTATGCTCAAATACATTAGAGGTATGTTCAATGAATATTCAAAATGAATTTAAAATTAGTCTTCAATCAACATGAATTTTTTCTTTCAGCATCACACACCAATTATGGGAACAAATTCATCATGTATTATCTTGAAACATTGTAACAACATTAATTACCATAAAACCATACTGAAAAATGCATGATTTATCTTTCCTTAAATAGAATATATGTTATTGAATATATTCCTTAAATCTAAAAATTTGCTTAACTCCGTCAACGATTGAATTGACCACATCCTCAACAAATAAATAAATAGTTCTAAGGTAGTTAGTAATATCAAATTTAATTTATAAACACCAATAATCTCCCTATACAACATTATTACTTCAACTCCATTAATATATTAAGGGTTATCTTCCCCTCAACTAGAAGTTTCAATTTCCATCGAATCATCTTTCATTAACATTTTTACTATTAAAAGTATGATTTCATACTAATAATGAAAAATTGGTGTAGTATAATCTTCATACATTTCATAACACTTATAACCATGATATCATTGAAAATATAGATTTAAAAATAATAATAAAGGACGGAATTACATAATAATATTAATAACTCCACTTTGTATATCTCAATGAATTTAGATTTACCTTGACCACAATGATTTTTATATAATATATTCCCTTTATTCTTGGGTATTTGGTGTGAATAATACCTTTGTTATCCACAGATGAAGCATTTCACATCACTAATTTTATTTTTCCACTTAAATTCTATAGAATGGACAACTATATCTCTAAACAAATAAAAAACAAAAATTCATTTTAATCATGTAATAGTTTGTTTCTATAAATAATTATCACTTTGGAGAAAATGCATCAATCTCTTAATTTATTTATCCATAATTTTCCCAACTTATCTATTACATGTAATGCATGTTGTCAAAGTAACTTAGTATTGTGTCTAATATAAGCGTTCGTTGTGTTGCGCATACTATAAGATAATATCCATGTCTTTCTGTATCATAAGATTAATTTATTGGTGGCTATATATCAGTCTAGAAAATAAAATAAAATTTATTTTAAAAGTAAAATATTTTAATGTATTTTGGTGCTACATATACAATCATTCTTCACATGCATGTTGGACTAGCCACTTTCAAACAGATGGTATTTTTTCTTCAATAAAAAAATATTTAAGGATGGTAATAATTATGAATAATATTTAATATGTGATAAATAAGATATATATTATGTCTTCATGGTATTTTAAATAGTATATAAAACAAAGATTATATATTTCCATTTTTTGAGAATACCATAACATCATTCCTATTTATATAGAACTACCGGCTTCTAAAGTGATGTGATTCATTCACAATTTACATGGAATGTATTTAGAATGAATTTAATATTAATATTATATATATATATTATACAATAATAATAATGTAATGCTAATATATATATATATATATATCATTTATATTTCTTTCATTCAATATGGAAAGACAATCGGAACAACATTCTAGCATACCTATGGCCATCCATATCCATAAATATTGTATTTAATTTCATATTTCTATTTTCGGAGAATTAATATAAATTCATGTATAATAAATATATATTATATATATATCATGGCTTACATTATAAAACTAAGGAAATAATGATCAAATAATTTTAAAAAAAATAACATGACAAAACATAAAATATATAAAAGTGGTTATTACTCAGAAAGTTACACAGATAAGAAAATTTAAATTAAATGGAAATATAAATTCTTAATTAAATAATATATGGTATGATATATATGAATATTTTTATTTTTAATATGTATAATAAAATTATATTTCTGATACAAGAGGTTTGAACATGTGTGAAGAAAGTCAGGACTTAATGTAAGTGGATTTATAGTCTCGCTCTTATTTCGGTGAAACTTATTACATATTCACCAAATATTTATTTTTTGTATATATATATACAATTATATGAAATTTTATATAATTAATTTAATTTATTTTAATATATAAATTTTGTTCCATTAATTTTATTATTTCATAGATCTCTTGATTCAAAAGTTACTCAGGTAGTAAGGGATATATGTCCCACAGTTGTTTTGTGGTAAATTAGACTTGTTCACCTCCTATTTCTTATAGTTGGTGTGTATAATTACAAATGATGTATTTTATGATTATTTCATCGTGAATTATTTTTATTTAAATATCCATTTTATGATCTCTCATTCATGGGTTTTATGGAAAAAAAATTTCCATATTGGAAAGTGGATTTTTGTTCCAATTTTACTTCTTTGAGACGTATGTTTTGTGATGAACCAATATCTTTTTATAAAAAGTAAATAAAGAACCTTTGATATGTAATATGGTGAATATTTTCAGCCTTGTGATATTTTATGATACAATTTATGTTATTCTTTAATGAATATTTTGACTCAAATTTACCCAAGGTGGTAAGATTTTATTTCTATAATCTCATCATTTATTGTGATTGGTTGTTATTATGATAACTTTGATGAAATTTTATGATCCACCTCTAAAAAATTCTCATTTACATAAGTCTCCTACATTTATTCATTATATATTGAATTAATGGTACTATTTTGTCACTCATTGGTAGTTAATATAATTAATAATTTTTTTAAGATAATCAAACTTTATTTCTCTCTTCGATTTGAAATATGTTTTTATTCAAATCCATGTTTTCTAAAAAAATAATAAAAGTTATACTATAATAAAATTATTTTTAAATTGTATTTCAAACAATGTTTTAACTTTTTAAAAACCATTTTAAGATGTATTAATTTGTCATTTTAGGATCAAGTATCTTTTTACTTATAACAACAATATCAAATCGATCATTGTTTCTACAAATATGTCAGGTATAGACATATCTACCATTCTGATCAAACCATTTGTTAAATCATATTTATATTTTTTAAATTATATTTTTAATATAAAAATTTATCAAAATGTTTTTATGATAAAAATTAGTATTAAATGATATTAACATATTCCTTTATATCTTTTCAAATCTATATTTAGCAAAATTTATATTTAAAGTGTTCTATAATTTAAAAAGTGTTTTCAAAAGTGGAAATGATATTTTCATCGATAAATGTTTTAAATTTTCTTTAAATCCTAATTCATGTATTTCAATGTGGGATTTAATGAAATGTATTTTTATAGTTTGTTATGTCTCTAAAATGAATTTCAATTTTTTTTGATTTTTCTTAATAAATGTATCCAAGTGATGTATCAAAATATTTCTATATGTAATATGGTATCCTTGATATAGTATATGATTTATAGGGGATTTGATCTAAGCTAACCATTTTTATTCTTCCATTGAATGGATAATGATTTTGATGAAATGCGTTTTATGGAACATGTTTCTCTTCCCAAGGTTATACAATGGTAAAACACTAATGAATCTATCTTCCTTTCACATGTTATTCTATTATTAAATGATTAATAAACCTATCTATTTTTCCTATGTTATGATACGATGAAATGACTATTATTCCGATTTCATTTCATGGGTTGTGGTATGATGTTTATGAAACCCATATCATTTTATGGGTTATGATATGATGAATTTTTAATTATCTTGTAGAACTCGTAAGTATGATTTCATTATATGACTTGATGGACCTATATTTCACTCCAATTCATTGGGTAATGTTTTATATCTCATGATATAGACATGGATATAATGTGGAGTGAAACCAAATTAGTAAGAGACTAGGTCCATGAAGATGGTCTTAGGAGTTACCCTTGACTAATAAGATGGTCTTGGGGGTGAGAATTTACTACTAAGATGGTCTTGAGAGTGAACCTTGACAACTAAGATTGTTTAGGGAGTGAATACATTCAACTAAGATATCCTTGGATGTGAGTCTCAATCACTATGGAAATCCTTTAATATGTTCCTGTTTCTACCATAATTCCATGTCTTATTCTTATGTTAGGATTTCATGGATCAGACTATTGATTCCATTATAAATCATGTCTTATGAACCTCCAATATTTATTCCTTATCTCGTTTTTATGATCATTGATATGAAGGGTATGATCATAAAGTAATATGATCATGTTCTCATAAACTTATGTTTGTGTTTTTCTTGTGTATCTCCTTTATTTAACCTTACTAAGAATTTGATATCATCATTTGTTTTGTTTCCATTCTTCAATTTATGAAGAAATATTTCATGTTGGAGTAATAAATGGTATGATATTTTTCAAAAAAAGTTAATAATTTTCACCAAGTTATAATATTGTCGTCAATGTTTGCAATGAGAATAAATTATTACGGTCCTAGGGTATAAAAATTTTTAATGTGATGAATAATCATCTAAAATGATATAATATCATTTTATGAGAATAATGGGTCTTTAATGTTGGTATCAATATAAAAGGATATTCAAACGTTGGAAACATATATGAGAAAATGTTAGTGATATCCCTAGAGAAATTTCTATGTATATGTATATCTATTTGTTTTTTTTCAAAGATAAGTCTAAGGATGGGAAAATGTTAATGAAAATTATTTTAATTTTTTGTAAAGGATTTATAGAGTGGATTCCACGAAATTACATCTTTTTCGGGAAACTACAATTTGATTTTGATATATAACAAATTAATACAAGTGTAACAATCCAAAAACATTGTATTGATCTATACACAATCAAGAATTGGTGCATGAAAATGGGCCTCGCTTCACACCTTTTTTGACACTACTATTGGATATGAGTTTGATGTTTCAATAATAATTTCGAACCATCATAATTAATTTAAATAGATGTGGACTAATAATAACATATGATAAAACTAAGGTGTAATATATTTAAGAACAATGAGTAATTATATAGATATTTGACGTTATTTTCATATTTTTTTGGTTTCCCATAATAATTACAATTTCTCACACTATACTTACTAGTCATAGTAAATGTAGAGAACCATAAATAAGAAAAATAAAATTGAATGAGATGAATGGTTATCTGATGAACAACAAAATGGGGTTATGACTAGATTAAATGATGTTGTGATTATGACCAATAATTTTTCACAGAACATTATTAAAAATATCTATATTAACCAACTATCTAACTTACCAATGAATAGAAGGAAGGAGTACACAGAGGATTCAGGTAATACAGACAATGGATAAAATAAGATTCCATCTCCATTGTGTAGAGAATATGGGAAGAAACAACTATGTCGATGTCTTAGTGGGACAATAAGATGTTTTGAATTTTATAAAGGACACAAATAATGCTACTATAATAGATATATGAAAAGTTAATATACCATATTGATTGGTTTATTTTTATCCATGAAACATTATCAACTATTGAATGATTTACGTGTCAAAATTATGGAAATTATGAAAATAAATTTCATTGGGTGAAGTATCATGAAATAAATTAGAAGGTTTGTATGCGTAATGGTTTATTTCATGACGGGGAAGAGACTACAGATGGAATGTGAAATAGAAATAGGTATTAAAGAAATAGATGAGGAATTAAATGTTATAGAATACGAATTCTGAAAAAAAAACATGATGTATTTATATGGTAGAACTAACGTGTTATGTTTTATGAATATATATAAATATAATTTTTTTGTGAAGGTTTATTATCAAGGATTTTCAAGAATAAGTTGAATGGTGCTGAGGGATAGGAAATGTGAATTTATGGAATGGTGTTATCTATAATTAGTGAAGATAACCCGAAATATGATCCATATCATGAGATAGTATTACTAGGAAAAAGATATTTTGTATATAATTAAGTAAATTGAACAATTCTAATTACATTAAAACTGATTAATGATTTTTTGAAAAGTTTATTTATTCTATCATGGATAGTGTTTGCATCAGTTTTTGAATTTAGGGAATATATCCAATTATATTTTGAATAATAAATAATTCATTATTTAGATAATTATTTTTTAAATTAAATTTATTATCATTTATTAAGATACTATATTATAAGATATTCAAATTTTTCTATGGCAATCAAGAGCTAATTTAGGAAATATTGGGGTGTCAATGTTGAAATAATTTTGAGAAATTTAGCGACCTCCTTCTTAATTTTTTAGATTCTTCAATTTCAAAACGGTTACAAGATAAACCATATATATAATTAATTATGTTAAATGTTGTATTAAGTTTTAGTGGTTAACGTATTATATTACCAACCAAGGATTAATGCGCCTTGGATAACATTTTCTAACAATTTTAATAGGATGATAACAAAATACATTTAAAAGGAATTGTCAACATTTATGAATTTTATAATCCCCTAGTTCTTGATGAAAACTAAATCAACTTCATTTTTAGATTCAAAGATGAATTGTAATATTGGTAAAGGCACAACCAATGGACATGATTGTGTATATAAAATTGAATGAAATAATATTTTATATATCCTTGTGTAAATTATTCTACTTTATTTAAAGAATCATGAAAAAATGTTATCCTATTATAATCATTAATATGATATTATTGACCTATTAATGCCTAATTCGGTTATAGTTTTATAATAACTAACCATCAATGAATCACCCACCTTGTTGATATTAGTGATCATTACAACTCTATATAATTATTTATCCTATTTTCATGTCCATATATTCCCCTATGTTCGATATTGTGGAATCCTAGTTTTGAGTTATATTGTGTGAAATTCATGTTTCCAACATTCCCTTTTTAAGTATGTTTTGGTATTCATTTTTTGATGTGGATTCCTATGAATGTAAATTTAAATTATAAAAAAATTTATGGAACCAATGAATTTTTATGGAGAGATTCATTTTAAGGGTGGTATATTGTAATGATGTGAGTTTATATTAATAATTTTTTCTAATAAATTAAAATTCTTTGTTGTATTTCATTATATTCAATACCATGTTATGATTTCTTCATATGAAACAAAATGTTTTGATTACACTACAAATAACAAGAATATTAAATTCAGGTTCATGTAACACTATGTATGGATTGTGTTACATTCATCTTTGATTCCTTTCAATAGATTTCATTTCATGCAAGACTAATTTTTACTAAACTACAATATAAGAATAATATTATTTAAACGCTATTATTATTTTCTCAATGTCATTGGAATTAAAGTTGTGAATATGATATTCTAATGTTATACAATATGGTTGAAAAATTTATATAAAATGAAATTATTTGGTAACCAAATAATTGTAAATGACATTAATAACTATTTGAAAATGAAGAAATTCCTTTTATGAGATAAATGTTTTTTCAATAAGAAAACAAATTTTATCCAAATAAAGTAAAAAAATTACTTCTGATGAATTTTTTTTAAAATTATATATTATATATTCAATAATATGTTTCAAAAATCAAATAATATATTTTATAGTAATAATATATGAATAAATAAAATTTTATGAACAAAAAGAATTATTTTTCTCAATGGAATTTTTACCACGTTTTCATGAATCACTTATTTTAAAACTAATTTTATGAAATTTTATAAAATCAATCTGAAAAAATAAAATTCAATTTTGAAAAATTGATTTAAAAACTAGCTTAGTGTGAGTGTTTTTAATTTTTCTGAGAATTTTTAATTTTGGATGATTAGTGAAAAATACAGAATTTTAATTAAAAACAACTTTTTCATTTAATATATTAATATAGATAACTTTTATTATTATTTATTTTGAAAGTATATTTATATAAAATATACATATATTGATCCAATTTATGGCACTGGAATAAATTTAACATTGAAATTAGATGTAAAAACATTTCACACATGAACAATTTTCACTATAAACACCCATTATTTTATCCAGTCTATGAGATTATTTTTAAATTAATATCTACTAATTCTGGATTATAATTTTGAAAAATTGATTAAATATATAGAATCAGAATAACTGACAATTTATAATAATTATAACTATTTTTTACCAAAATTATTATTGAAAACACTTAAAATTAATCTATACGATTAAAATAAAAACTTGTTTACTAAGAGACTAAACATTAATCATAAGGAAAAATAACCAAGAAAACGTTCCAAAAGCAATTGAATGTCCATAATTAGAACATATACCCTATTTTATCTAATATTATTATTTATTTTATGATCATGATGTAAGATATTCCCCCCAATAGTGTTACCATTTGGTATTTATAAGAATGTCACACTTCCTCCATTATAAAAGGGAAGTCACTCTCCCAACAAATTCACACCTATCAATCCATTTTTATCTATAAATAATTTTATAATTATCTTATTAAATTCAATCATATCATACTAGAAGAATCAAATTTATTATAAATTCAACCATGTTTTTCCTTTGATGAAATCCAAAAGATGTTTCTCTAAAAAAGGTAACCATCATTAACTTTTATTATTGGTATGATTCATTATTCAACCACATAAATTCTTATAATAACATTATTATATAATAAAATTTTTATCCTAAATATATAGATATTTAATTATGTTATTTTTAGTACCTAAAACATGACAGACTAATCAAATAGGATACACAGTCATCATTTGCGTGTGAGAAGGACTACAGCCAAACGGAACGATGTTGTTTGTTCTTCCATTGCCATCTTCCAAGGATGGGGATAATTTTAGTTTTATATTTTTTATTATATATATATTTATTTATTTATTTATGATTTATTCATTCTCATTTAATTATTAAATAACACATAATATAATGATCCCATTTTTTGAGAATAATATAATGTCGTCCACGGGTACGGTGGAATACCGCCTCATGGTGTAATGTGATTAGTTCATGAATTACATGACATGTATTTTGGGTGTTTTTAATATAAATACGTGATATATATGAAATAATAATTCTAATGGAATGATTCTATATAAATATATATACATATATATATATCATTTAATTTTCATTCTTTCAATATGAAATTAAAATTGAATTGTCATTCATGCATTTATACAGCCGATCATGTCCATTAATGGTGTAATTAATTTCCAATTTTGATCATTTATAAATTATTATAAATTCATATATATGAAATATATATTATATTTATATCATTTTTTACATTATATAAATTATTAAATCAGTAACAAATAATGAGAACAAAAAATGAAAAACCAAAACTTATATGAAAAACAATGTTATTGTTACCTGAAATGTAACATTATAACGAAATTGTTAACAAATGGAAAATAAAAATTCATAATGAAATCAAATATGGTATTATGTATATTTGTGTACAAATACAGTTTGGTTTTAGAAGTATAATAATCTTATATTTCATAAATAGGAAATTTTAACGTGTATAAAGGATGTTAATAGGTAAGGTAATGTGATTTCCATTATCACTTTTTTTTTCTGTGAGACATATAAAATATTCCCAAAAAAATTTATATGGTCTACATACATACCAATGAATTTTTTTATCATGAATTTATATTATTTTATGATAGTAAAACATTTAGTTGATGTTATTCATTGACGGATCTCATGATTCAAAAGTTACTCAATTAGAAAAAGATTTGTGTCTCACATTTATTTTTCATGTGACAGAAGCCATTTTCACCACATATTCCTTATATGTCAGGTTCATACTACCAATTTATTTATTTTATAATATTACATTGACAATTATTGGTATTTAAATTTCCATTTTATTATTACTATTTCATGGGGTTTACTATTAAAATTGTACAAAGCAGTAGGGGAATTTCTATCACAATTTTCATTCATGGAGACATATATTTTTTAATCCCCTAATATCCTATCACGAGGTGTATATAAAGATCTTATTATGTGTAAAATCATGAATAATTTCATCCACATGATTATTCTTGTTTGATTTTATACTATACCAGTATGGGTTTTTTTGATTCAAAGTTACCCAAGGTGGTACGAGTTTATTTTTATAATCTCAACATATATCCAAATTTTTTATGATTATACTTCAATTTATGAAATATTATGACCCATATATCATGAATTCTGTTGAATATTATTTTACTAGGGTTATTAAATATATATTCACATAATGGTATTTTTTTCAACTGTTTGGTTTATATTATATTAATAATTTATATAGGAAATCTGATTATATTCAAGATATATTCACAAAATAGTATTAAGAGTAAATATTGACAAATAATATGGTCTTAGGAGCGATCCTTGAGTATCAAGATAGTCTTTTGAGTGAACCTTGACTTTTTATATGGTTTAAGGAGTGAACCCATTCCACTAAAATATCCATGGTAGTTATCCTTGACTAAAATTGAATTCATTCCATTTGTTTATGTGATTGCTATAATTCAATTTCTTGATTCTAGGATATAATTTCCTGGATTATGCTCCTAATTCACTTATAGTTCATCTATCTTGAACTACCAATATTTATTTCATGACTGGGTTTCACTATCTTTGATATGAAGTTCATGATCATCAAATATTATATCTATGTTCTCATGCACGTTTGGTCATATTATACTTATGTATCTTTATTATTTACTTTTACTGATCATCTGAGTTCACCCTTTCTTAGGGTTCATATCCTAAGTTTATTAATAATTTTTATATGTAGGAGTAAAAAATGGTAATATCTTTTGGAAAAAATTTAATATAGTTACCCATGTTATAATATATTGTTCCATGTTTCTAAAGACACTAAAATATTATAGTACTTGGGGTTGAACTTCTAAAATGTGTTGAATATTCCAGTAAAATGATTTAATATCCATTTATGAGAATCCTATGTCTCTATATAGATCTTATTAAATGTATTTTTAATGGATATTAGGATCAATACCTTTCCCTGGAATAAATATCTTGTAGTAATTGTTTCTATTATAGCATTTACATTAGTTTATACGAGGCACTATATGAGAAGTTGTGTACAAGTACAACATTTTGGGATGAGGTTATTGATTTTAAACTATTGGGATAAAATCGTTATTAATAAATGATTGATAATATTGAAACCATTTTTTCGTACATTAATAATACATAAAGATCAAATAATAGGTACACTAATTATTATTAGTGACATTTAGAGTATGAATTTAGAGAAAATTTATTCCTTATAATATCACAATGAAGGGGGTTATGATATTTAGGAAGAAATTAATATTTATCCATTTATTTATCATTCCTTTTAAAATAATTAAACATGTGGGGATGGTGGATGTTGTTTTTCACTTCCAAAGAGCCTCTTACTTGTGAATGTTGCGTTCCATGTATCATTTGTAATAGGTCACATACCTAATCAATCACATTTTCAAAACTCAGTGGTTGCATGGTAAGAACATGTCATCTCTTATAAGTAAAACCAAATAAAAATCATAGATCATAAAGATAATGTACTATGGAGTAAGACCACACACAAGGTTAATGATCACTGTAGAAATCATATGTTATAAGAAATAACATGTGAACCCAATGATATAATGAGGAATTATTACCCTCACTTTTTCAATAGAGTCGTCAAATTTCAAGTGAAATTATTTTAGGGATTATATAATGTAACACCACTATATTTTATAGTGTATTTTTCTTTTAAATTAATGCGATGATTATTATCTTGTTTCAAATTAATCACAAAATGACAATTAAAGCGATATATTTTATTTAGATAAAATCAAATCATGAAAATTTTAAATTAATTCATTTTTTCAATATAATATAAAAATACATTTTGAAATTTGTAGGTTGAATAAATATACAAGTAAATAGAATATCCGCAAATATATAATTTTTACCCTGTTCAATCACCATGAAAATTATAACACAGATGGGACCTATGGAATTCTAGAAAAAATAATAGAAGTATAATATATATCCATGGATAGAATTAAGTTAGTAGAGTTGTATTAGTGATATTTGAAAGGATATATATTTCAATAAAATATTACCATTATATATATGGTCATTGTGCATAAGGACCATGAAAATATGACAGTTTTAAATGTAGTTTTTGGATATATTCCCATTGGAATTCTTGCATACAATAGGTATATTGGTGTTTTATAACGTAAAATAAGAAATTGAAAATTATATAATTCAAAAATAATAAATAATTCTTCAATGAAATAAGGATATAATATTCTATTATTCATGCATTATATATTATTATTATTTTTAAGATATAAATTGACGCATGTATAACATTACAATAAATATTCTAATAACTCCATAACATTAAAATATAATGTGTTGAAGACAAATATTTAGTTTTAAGGGGATTGATTAAAATCAATTTTTATAAAGAATTTTTTTAGAACTACTTTCATGTGGTTTTGTATTTATATCTTAATAAATTAAATTTATCACTTTAAAATCATGAATGTAATTTAATTATTCAATTTATATAAATATATATTAACGCTTATGTAATTAGTAATTGATACTAACTATTACTATGAAACTTGAATTTTTAAAAATTTATTTTATATTAAGCTTTTTTCAGTATATATTATGTTTTAAATTTAATGATATTTTTATCATATATATATATATATATCGAATTAGATTAAATGGGGTTTAAATATTTAATCAAAATTTTGAAATTAGGTGTTGATGTCAATATAATTTTGAGGTATGAAAATAATTTACTAAGGAAAATTTTGAATTACCATGGTAAAAGTAGAATAAAAAATGGGTAAAAATATGTTGTAATGTATTAAAATATCCTAAATTAGTTTATCAAAATTTCCTGTATAAGATAATTTGTGACCCATGTCAATAATTTTTTGAATTTTATCAACATTATTTTTTAAAGTAAATCATTATACATTATAGAATAAATATTATAAATATTTCCACTTAAAACTCACCTATAAACCCCCATACCCACACCTCCAAATAGTATTTTCCATTAATTATCATTTTAATATATTCCCATATTACAAGTACCAAATAATTATAAGAAAAAACATCTCCTTAGGTTCCAAGAAAGAATCCCATAGCTTTAATTTCAATAGAACTTGTACCAAGAAAGGGATAAGTTCTCAACATATGTACCGAGTTCATAACCATATTTTTAAATTACCTTACCATCTCTAATATTTAAAAATATATCTATAATCTCTAATTATCTTTTATTAAGATCATTATGATTTTTATAAAATAAAATTACATAAATATAATTTTTACTATAACACATTCATTAATAAAACATGTTCTTGTCTGGGTTTGATTACCCAACTATATGAATGAATCTATACGATGTTCAATATTTCGAAAAATAATTATTATCATTAAATTAATACTATTAATATTAGATATTAAAAATTAATTTATGTTATGGTCATTATTATTGATTATTAGCAACAAAAATTAATGATCAATATAACGTAACCATTATTATGAATAAATTTCCCAAAAATGATCACCATGGATTCCATTCTCACGAACTATAACTATATCTTCCACTAGATTAACATGGGACAAAAAATAATAATTGGATCAGAAGTTATCTAGTATAATGAATAATCTAACAGTAATGAACTTGTTATAAAAAAAAGGATCTATATCATTGTTACAAATCTTTTATGAAACATACAATATTAATAACAGATAAAATTTATACAAATATTTATTTTGGAATAAATTATATGAGCCATGAATATTTTTTTAATATAATAATATAATTTTATGTTTGTTTTTGCAGAGAACTATATATGATGTTTCAAAAGGATTTCTTCAACAAATTTATTAAATTTGAGGTGATTAAATCATAAATATATAATTTACGACATAAAATCTTCAAGGAAATATTCTAGTCATCCACTGACCCAAGATATAAAAAATTTAATTCATAAAGATAACATACAATGTAAAAGGAGGATTCATTATACAAAAAACTTAGGTTCTACCTCTGGTTAACCATCCCATATACCTGAAATGTTTATTTCAAGTCGTAAATCTTTTAGATACCGAGTAACAAATATTTTAAACCATTCATTCAGGATGAAATATATGTGTGAACACTATAAAAGATGTGGCTGGAGTGAAACTCAAGAAAGGTAATTTTATAAACATCATATATATCATATGTTATCTAGCCTCTTCATTCTCTACGGAATCAGAAATTTATAGGGTTTATCATTTACATTTTTTAATAAATTTTTCTCAAGTTATATATTATTGTGTCATTGTAATTTGTTAATAATTTAATAAAAGAGTTTTTCATTCATCCATTCATGTCCCAAACCCATTTCTTTCAATTTCAAATATAATTTTGTTGTTGAATACCAATTCCTCAATTATCATTCTAAACCCATGGTGGGTAGTTTAAACAATTCTTCTAGTAATTATTCTCTATTCAAGTAAGAAATTTTCTTCATTGATTGATTTATTTTCTATTGATTTGTTTAAATGAATTTTTAAAAAATTTTGTACCTATTTAATGCGTTTGAATAGATCATTTTCAGGGTTAGTTAATACACTTGGGGGAGGGATTGAGACCAGGGGTAAAGACACCTTAAATAATTCCCAAATTAAAAACAACGGCTCTTTATGTCTATGATCTAGCATAATCTATCAAATCTGAACTAATTCTCATGAATAAACTATATTTGGTGTATTTTGATGTATTGAACCTAATATAATTGTAATTTACCATAATAGGATCATTATTATGATTTTTTCCATGTTTATATTTTTCCCTAATGCATCTAGGGTGAAAAAACATCTAGACCAAATTTTGGTTCTCAAAATGGGTATATCAATTTTTTTAACCGAATATAACTTGGTAATCAATTACATATCTCAATTTAGTGTCCATTTGAGTGGGGACCCACATGATCAATTAAAAAAATTTCCTAGAGTTATATGACCCATTTAAGAAACAATGTGTCTCTTTTGATGAGATTTTTTTATGACCATTCCCTTCTAATTGTAAGATAGACCCAATTATTGGATAAAGAGTAATGCTCCTAAATTAATACTGACATGGGATGAGCTAACTAATGAATTCATTATATCATTATTTCTGACCAATTCAGAATTATAGGATATGAAATAGAATTTATAATTTTTCCCAAATGGATGGTTTGTAAACATGAGAGGATTGGGACTATTTTAACGTACTAACATGAAAACCCCTGCAATACAGGATTGGTGTATACTTGTAACATCAATCGATATTCTATTGATAAAAAACAACGTCTCACACCATGGTGGATGCTACAACTAATGGTGGAATAATTATTAAGGAAATAGAATTTAGTAGATCCCTCCTTAATGAAATTTCACACAATACTAGCCACTATAAGATTAGTTTGGTACCTCCAAATAGTGGGTTTCACCAAGTAAAAGATATCACCAACCTTTTAGTATGGACTGATTCTCTTTCTAAAAGGCCTGAAAACATTATGTCTCCCCATCCCTTAACACTTACATTGACTTATACTATTGTGGTCTGGTCATGTGATTTTTGTGTAGAACCAGACCCATATCAATACTACAATGAATGAATAGAAGAAAATCAAAAATATAATTATGATTATAGTAGTTATAATCAATAACTAAAATTGTACAGATCTTCATACAACCATTAGAGATATTTTAAAATGGAAGGATCCAAATCAGGGTTATTATCACTAACAAGTTATCATGGTCCAAAAAAAATATGGACCACATGGATAACCTCATCAATACCAAGAACCTTGACCAAAAAAACATTTAACAAAAAACCATTCCCCCTAGGGGTATCAGTTTCATACATAACCTCAACATTTATAGAATGGTCTTCCTAGAAAGACACAAAAACCCCACCTTAATAATCAAACATAGAAAAGCTACATACAGACAGTTTTCAAGAAGAATATATGTGAAAGACTACAGATGAGTGTTTTCAAGAGACCAAGATATGAATACCTAATTTCAAAGAGGGTATCACATCACATCATGGAAAGATACATCATGTAAAACTATGGTCACCTCATGGAAATTTTATTTTAGTTTGGAATGTTAATTCTATGTGATGTCTTTCTCATCCTTGGAATCTTAGTATAAGGTGATGTCCTAATCATAATCATGAACTGTTTCTCACTATCATTAATGAATGGATTTCTTACAATCAAGGTAGAATGATCTCCCATTTTGGTGAATAATGAGTAGTATTTTATCTTATAATATTAAAAAATCATAGTGATGATTCTCTTAAGTGTCAAGATATTTTTATGGTTTGGGAAGACATTGACATTTTGAATTTCAAAGATGAGAGTTAGAACCTTTCTCTAGATGAAAACGATAATACTGAATATAAATATGTTAAATATATTGAATATTTTATCAAATAATCAACCCCAAAGTTGACACCATCAACCATTAAGCCAACATCATTGGAATTAAAGCCCCTTATGAGCATGTCAAACATTATTTCATACCAATAAAGGGAATATATACGTTTTATATGCACTGTTATAACTAAATAACAAGTGGATGAATTTAAGGAAATATTTTAAAGGAATAATAACTCTATATCAAAGTTTGTTGTTGATATAATAGGCATTATATCAAATATCAACTCTAAAAATATTTTATTGAATGAATGATCAAGCCCAAACCACCATCATAAAACGAGTCTCATCCATAATATAAAATAATTGGAAAAAATGAAGATATAAAAATTCTTAATTCTAGCATCATTTTCTTTATATTGAATAAAAATTGGGTGACCATGATTGGGGTGGTTTTAATAAAATGAGGCATTACAATTACAAGGAATAACAAAAATGAACCGATTCCATCTTGGACCATTTCTGGATGGAGATTCTATTTGAAGAACAGTAAACATTACTCTGAAAATGAAGAAAAAAAGAATTTTATAATCATATTCGTTGATGAAATACAATTGAGATTATCTGGTGATAAACATTACATCTTTTCTCAGTGGATGTTCAAGGTATAATAAAATCCTTTTTGAAATGGTTGATCCGTAAAAAAATTCACATTAATAGAATAAATTGTTTTTAGTAAAACATGTTATTCTACCCTAGTTTATAAAATAATTTCGACAAATATCATGACCATAAACACAAATATTATCTAAGTATGTTCCTTTTCAATTAAATGAAGGATTTCAAAGGACCATCGATTCATTTAAACAAAATATTTTATAAAATCCCATTATTACCACTCATATTAAGTACAAATACTTTTGGATGATCTATACTCTCAGTGACATCACTGTGGTCACTATTTAAGGATAGTACTTTACAAATAGTTTTCACCCCACCAACTATTACAACCATAATCCTATTAATAAAAAAACTATTATACAACCGCAGAAAAAAAATCTTCTGGTAGTTTTTTTGGTTTATAAATTCTAGTAAATCCTATTTACCTCTAGATTTTTGGTTTTCAATCATCATATATCATTAATGTGTCATTTCAATAAAAAGGATACCAAATAAATGATGATAGTGATGATACTACTACTATTATAGAAAGACATTTACATTAATGCAACAAAGGAAACTAAAAAATGGTATTGTCAACTATCTATAGAGACTACAGATACCAAATATTAGAGAATACAGTCAAATGACATTTTTAGAAGACTTCCCTAATGAAACACTATTAAATGTGTATGTAAAATAAATACTTTTGTTTTCCAATATAGAAAACTACATCAACTAGGAATCTATTTCTATAAATAACCCATAATTAAAATAATGTATTTTTTAAGATTCATTACATTATGACTGAAAAAATTACAAGTTATTCAAGAAATGAATTGATTGATTAATGAAACTGTGCATCCTAGATGATTAAATTCATAGAAATGGTAGAATTTTTTCATGATTCATATTCAAGAGTTCAATATGGTTCTGATTTCACAGTTAGTAAAACACATAAATATTAATTAAACTTTCATTCACCCCATATTGATGAAAGGATCTTCATGAAAAACTATAGTTGGTTCCAACAAAAAAGAACCTCTAGAAAACACAAAAAATTCCATATAACCCCATAATTATTGTGTAAATAAATGACATTTGGTGAATATAATTCATGTGAGAAATTCAAAATTCTTTTGGGATGATGTATATAGTGGTTGGTTTAGACTACAACTCGGTGTGTGTCTATAAGTGGAAGCAGCCAGTATTGACACAACCAATGAAATACTGAATTTTTTTTTCAAGAGGAAATTTCATTCTCATTTCGGATATCTATATATTATCATTATATATTAAGGGACACGCTTAAAAACCATTACATAAAGTGAATTCTAGATAAGTATGGAATTTGAAAAATAATGGAACCCCCAACCCCCCAGACTACATAGAAAGTTAAACTATCTAAAAGAGAAAAATATATTCATTAAACATTGAATACATGTTGGGAGGATTTGAGTGTCATACTCAAAAATTTAGTCTTTGCAAATCACATGGAATAAATAAAACCCATCATTACAAATCCTTTATTTAATTTATATAGAAAAACATGAAACCTTACATTTTAATTATAATAGCACTCTTTATGGGAAATCAAAATGATAAACATGTATGCACATCAACCATGGAAGAAAAGAATCTTACAATTAGACGATCTTGAATGAATCAGAACAGATACCTATGAGAATTCCATAATTTTTAATAAAAATTAAAATTTAAATGGCATGATAGAAGAATCATACAATGTATATTCATATTGGGGAGATTTGTTTCTCAAATCATTTCTCAGAAAACAGAAATACTGATGGTTGGAACCATTTATTGTTGTTAAAGTCTTCTCTTTTAGAACAATATAAATTTGATGAGGATATGGACCAACTATTAAGTTTAATAGAGAGTTATTATAAATGTACCAAGATATTTTCTAGGAATATTATATCTAATATTTTGTGTACACTTAACTCTGAAGAGTATTTTTAGGTTTAAAATTAAAATTAATTGTTAACTATGAGTCAACCTTTGTTTTCTTCTATTATGTTGATTGGGATAAAAAAAGTTTAGGTGGTCAAATTATATTTTTTTTTGCATATTTAATCAAAACTATAGGAAAACAATTTACATTATAAAACTATATTTAATGAAATAAAATTATTTATTTTTCAAATGACTATCATCACACAACTTATTTCGTAATTTCATAACATGAAATGTATGGTTCTCTGATCTCATTACTAACTAGTAACCACATGGTTTACAGATTCTATGTTTTTCTCTAGGATTTTATAACTATCACTGCATCCTCTCCTTCTCCTCCATTGTAAAAAACAATTTCATTACTTCCTCTACCCCATGGGATTTCCCCCACTCATACTCCTCTATTTTTTACATTCCCCTTCTACAACTCCATCAACCCTATTATCCACCAATGTTTGGAAAAATGGAGGTGGGTGGAATCAACCATCTAAGAACCTGGTGAAGCACGTGTCTCAAGGAATGGGACCACTCATATCCAAACAATATTCATGTTCTCCTCCTCTACTTACGCCACCACTAGAACATAAAAACCTCTATTCCTACAAATTTTTGTTTCCCTTACAGTCTATGTCATCCAATTCCTTGGCATCTACCTAGAATACTCAGTTTCACCCTTTCCTATGTTTTTCTAAACTAGAGAATCAAATTCTATTGGATAATTTCATAACTTCCAATACATGCCAAAAATATCATGATTTTTACTTCTTCAAAAATATTTTATTAGATGATGAGATCACGAAAACCCTATTCAAGATGCACCTCTCTAATATCATCGATGTATGAGAGGAGACATTCCAAAATATCTTCAATGAGTTCTAGGATATATAAAATCTATATTCTATTAAAAAATTGTTTATGATGTTTGGAAAATATTGGTATCTCACCATAAATGTGTCTAGATTTTTCTTGGTCATTTAATATTTTATTTTCTCCACCTATATGGTTTATTTCACACTACACCTAGACCAGAATTTTTTTTTAAACCAAATCACTGAGTGGTGATATATCATGACCTAGATAGCATCTAAGATCATTATATATTGAATAGAACATGGTTTATGTGTGTAAACTAAGGATAAAACATCATGCTGTAGATTAAGCTATGCTAGCTTGGGAAAGCCACACAGAACAAGGTGGAAATTCATACCACTACCGTGAGAACACCAATAGTGAAAATGGAATACCAGTTCGCATTGTATTATGAGGTCTAGGATTGGTGGACACGTTTCATTCATATTAGAGGGAAATTTATTAGACAGCTTTCCAGAAATTTGTGTGTTTTCAGTACCTCGCAACCTCTCTCAACAAGCATGCCTATGTATTTGATCAAAAATATTATAATCCATGTGATGGGTTTACTTTAGAATCTTGAGTCCATATATAAGGAACCTATTCCATCTCCCTTAGTATCCTCTTGAGTCCCTACTAATCATAATTCTCCTTTAAAGATTGATAATTCCCCCTCTTCCCATTTATTTCCATCCTACATCATGCCTTCAGGGTGACTAGGATACTACAGTGATGGAAATCCATTGAAATTAGGAGAACCATTATACCATATCTAGTTCCTTGAGATAACCTTTTTTGAGGACCGAGAGATCTATTTATCTTCTCTAACCCTTCACCGGATCCATCGTCCAACACTACATCAACCCACCCTCACCCTTCCACCACTATTTTAGTATCTATATCTATTCCCATTCTATACAAATTCACTCCCATATCCACCCATATCAATCTTCCTCCAAAGATCACGGACCTTACTACTCGACGGTACATCTTAGTGATTCATGCTGAATGTGGATGTGAACCTACTTTAGATACATTGAAAAAGGAACCATTAATCTATCCAACTAATAGATATATGGCCTTTTCCATATTTTCACCTCACAATTTCCCACCACTAACCTAGTACATCTAGTGGTGACTCATCCTATTTAAAACACCACAATTTGTGATACAATAATTGACCCACCTACTTCTACCTCTATTGCTGATATGGGCATGAAATTCAATATCTAGACACCCATCGCTATAGAGGGGGCATTAGATGCTGATCTCGTAGTCACTACTCAATCTTCATAGTTGTTCCCCATTGTTCGCCACCCCAATTTGAATTTTTATGGTTTTTTTATATATTCACTTCATTACCATCTAATGACATTTATTTTTTAATACATCAAATTTTAATGATCCACTTTTTTGTATGACGCTAATATTTTTATACAATATTAATTCTTTTGAGTCTTATTCTGTTTTTTGTCTTTCATCTTCTTCTAATATCACATTGGATTCCTTGGATAGGATTCCCCAAGAGTTATTTCCTTATGAATCATTTATTCATGGACCACCCCGTATGATCCATCTACAAGATTCATGGGCACTCTAGTTGGCTCATGATAGATTCTGCCTATCCATTTTTGTAGTGGTGAGTCCAATGGAAATTACATTTGATATATAGGACACTACCACAAGTACCGCTAATAGGTCTATGGTTGTTTAGACGATGGAATTATTTGACTGATCAACATCCATCCATCAATATGTGGAATTATTTTTTATTAATTTTTAATAGGGAAACCATGTTCTAATCTTCTGATTTGTAGTTTCATTTGTTTTGGACAATTTTTTTCTTTTATAGGTCTTGTATATTTGTAGTTCATTAAGCCAAACCATTGTTCACTAGAACATAGTTTATTATGAGCTGATTCATTTTGTCTGCATTATGTTCCAATCCATTTACAATTTTCATATTGAAAATATATTGTGAAATAATCATTTATATGGAGGATGTTAGTCTTTTATATTATATAATTGCATGTATATAATATTTAAATAACGTTTTGAAATTTTACCCTATGGAATGACATTACTTTTAGGGATATCTCAATTCCCAACACACCATTCTTTATTTCTATTAAATTCAATTTAATGCAATCAGTGCTTTATCTCATAACTGACATCCCAAACATTGTGGAAACTATTTCATTTTTGGTGTGGGGATATATTCATAGTATTTATTTAATGTTAAATTGGATTGTTCTACATTCTCATTTTATAAGGGTAATTTTTCTTTAGAATCATGATTTGACATTACATATCGTTACCCCAATTTAAATAAAATATAATGTTTGGAAGGAAATTTTTAGAATATATTAATTATCCCTAATTGTAATTTTAAAATTCTTGGTTTATTGATTATTTTTATTTTAATTAAAAATTTAATGATATCTTTTATTAATATACATGTTATTTGTAACTATTACCTAATTTATTAAACATTTTATTATGATTCCTCATTGGATTCTTGAACAAAATTTTCCCATTATTTCTATGTCACATTTATTTATAGATAATTAGGGAATTTAAACCATTCAGAATGTTCTTGGTATCTTAACAATGATATAAATTAACAAATACATTGTTAAAATGGTTGAATGTTTTTTATTAATTGATACCATTTTTCATAAGACCTACCAATGTAGTATTCCATCATTTATTGTAGATTCACTGAATTACATTATTAAGTATTAAGCCAGATTTTAGTCAATTGAATCCCTTTAAACATTACTCTTTTTTGTTCTCTGATTTTATTTTGATAATTTTTGGGGGGAATGATCATTTCTTCTCTAAACATGTTACTTTTAAATATGTGGATTTACAGTGGTATTTCCACCATATCTGTGGGAATTGGACCATCATTACTTCTTATGTTACATCATGATTACCCCATTTCTAAAAAATGAATATTGTTTATGTGTTAGAAAGGTCAATATCACTATTTATAGACCAATTATTCTCGTGATGGATCATATGTGGTTAATTTATGGGTGTTATATCTTTCATAAACATGGATTCTGAAAAAATATAAAAGTAAGAAATGGGTTACCTTCATTTAAATTTCCTGAAATATTCATAGACCAACATTTTGATTTTATATGTATGTAGACTCTACTTTATAAAGTATATTATTCCTTACACTTTTATCATTATAATGCATATTTCATTAGAGTTCATCCTCCTTCTGATAATTATCTAATATCATTTAACTAAAAAACCTCACCCTCAATGTCATTTAAACATTAATGATATAGTCATCATGACTAATTATTATGTTTTTCTTTTTGAATTAGATATTTTAGATCCAAATCAATTCATTGGTTTAGAACACATACTTATGGTATGATCATAACTCTATTATTATTTTAACTTGAGTTGTGATAAAACATTCATGGAGATTTTAGTTGAAAATTTTGATGTAGCAATTTAATGTAAAATTGTGAATTTGAACATAAATAACGAATGGTTTTGACTAAAGAACATAAATATGAGACATTAAAGGTTTTCATTGTAGTGATTATTTTGGAGGTCAAAAACATTATACTAATATTGGGTTTTATTTGCATGGTTTTAGTGCACGTTTCCAAATAAATTTTTTTCTTTTTCGATTAACCTATAGCCAAAAAGGTTTGGGGTCAAGCCCATTTATTAAAAGAAAAGAAAAAAGACAGTAAAACCTTTTGGAAAGGGTACGGTAAAACCCATAACAAGCCCACAGGCCCAGTGGGACAAAGCCCAATCAGAGAAACCACCCAAAACATAAGAGCCCAATGGGAAAGCCCATGGCAAGTGACCAACGACACCATAAGAGGAAAAACAACCCGAAGGCAAAACCAGAAGACCCAGCGGACCAAGTCCAAGCTGTCACTACGGAGAGACGGCCACCCGAACACCGCGATCGCGCAATACCCCCACCACTGAATACCGATGGCCGCATAACCTTGTCACATCATCACCGTCGAAGACCGCACGAGTTCCGGAACCAAACCATCAACCCTAGGTCGACGTACACCACATCACCACACCAAAACCACCGGCGCAACCGACGGCCGCGACGCGGCTCCGGACCCGCACGAATGACCGCCGGTAGAGCCCGCCGCCTGCAACGGATCCCGTCAACGATGAGGCTCACGGATCCAGCTAGATCTGTAGATCGTGACCAGAACGGAGCCACCGACCGCCGCTGAACCCCATCACGCCTCCGACACCGTGTCGTCGCGAGACCGAAGTTCGCCATCCGAACTGCCGCTGTCCAACCAGATCTGGCTTGAAACCAGATCTAAAATAGATCTGAAATCGCCGACTTCCTACCAGTCTCCGCCGAAGTGAACCCATTGCTTCCAACCTCAAACATGAGCACGCCTCAAATCCCGTCGCCACCACCCAAATACTGACGACCTCCTAGACAGGCCACACCACCCATCCAAACCACTCCTAGAAGAGCATTCCATCGCGGAAGAAAGGACTGACCACCCTCGCCCCATCAGATCAAGAACGTGGCCCCTTCACCATGGCAGAGCGGACCACCCAACACCGCGGAAGCTCGATTCCTTCGCTGGTGAAGCACAACCCCCCGACGCACCAGATCCAAGGCACAGACAGACCACCGCCACCCTGAGATAACGCCGCGAAAGAAACGTGCCCCTCCAAGACCCATGCCCTAAACCATGAACAAGCCTCACCGCCGCCGAGAAGCTTCACCGCGGTAGAAACCACCGTGAACCCAAACCCACACCAAAACCGAAGCACGCCGCCGCCCAGAAACTCGCCAAGGAAGAACACACCCCGCCGCGATGCCAGAGCTGAGCCGTGGAAGGACCACGCCGCTGCCAGAGACCTCGTCAAGGAAGATCACACCCCACAGCTGCAGGATGAACCCCACGTTGCCAGATCTGAGCCCACACGAACGCCACAGAGATGGAAGCCGCAACGCCGCAGAAGAAACCCGCGACACCAGATTCGAGCCAGAACATCAAGAGCGTGTATCCACACAACCACCGCACCGCGAGCACGCTAAGAGAGAGCCAAGATAGGAATCGCGGCCCACCGGAGAAGAGGGAAGGGAAGGTGGCGATAGGGGAAACCCAAAACCAGCTGCGCCCCTTACGGGCTCATCCTTTTTCCCGATTAACCTATAGATTCTATCATTCTTTAGGAAGGGAAATTTTTGTTTTAAGATAAAATTTGATACAATTATTTGATATATGAATTTTGGATTCCTTTTTTTACATTTTTACATTTATATATTACAATAAAATGATTTCTTGTTGGTTTTTATATTGAATTTGAGATAATTTTGAAAATTGTTGTTTTTGTAAAAGTAATAAATTTCATGTGATTCTAATCATATATTTATAATTTAATATATAAAATTCTCCAAGGGAGATTTTGGAGAGACACTAACCTAAATAAAAAATGAAAGAATACTGGTCATAACAATTCATTTTTACCATGAATCACTCTCTTCATGTCCATATTCATTTTACCATCTTCTATATATCCTTCTATATGATACAATTACTGATAAATGTCACTTTATACATTTTTTACATCATTTTGTTTAAATAATATTTTTTTCATTTTTCACATGACTTTTTCATACTTAATTAATGGGTGAAATTTTCCCCTTCTTAATTTTTCATACATGTGTAACACCCCAAGCCTCTATGGAACATTTCCCTTTGAATAATAAAATAGCTTGCATAGTAAGCCACTTCAAGATTCTAACACACCATGACCAATCAAAATAGCCATTATGAATAGTAAAACCCACTTTCTAAAATTTTATAAATTTTATCATTCAATATGGGAATCATTTTTGGATTCGGAATATCGAAATTATCTTAAGCTTAATTTTTTTTTTTTTTGAAAACATTCATTTTTTGATGAAAAGTGAAAATACTAAATTTTAATTAAAAAATACTTTTTAATAAAAATATTTTATAATGTTAAATTATACATTTGAATGTATTTTAAGTATAATTAGATTATATTTTTATCATTGAATATAATTTAAGACATTGGATGTAATCTCACGATTAAACTGGATATAAAGAAGTGTCAATATTTTGAAAGTTATTATTTTATAAAAACAAGTTTTTTTGACAACGAGAATTATTTTTAAATTAATTTCTTCAACTTATTTGATTTTAATTTATAAAAATGGATTCCATATTTATAATCATGAAGCCCAAATTTTGTAAATAGATAACTTTTAATTTTTGAAATTAGAAATATATATTTTGGTAAATATTTTATTTACCGTGGTTAAAGGGTTAAATCCAGTAAATAAGGTTAAAAAATAATTTTATAATAATATTAAATTAACCTAACGCATGTCATAACCCTATTTACTGATACATTTCTGACCATGGTCATCCTTAAGATGATTTTGGGACCCCATGGATCCATATCGGGTGATAATGACATTTTATATTAAATAATCTAATATAAAGAAAAAAATAACAAAGGAAACTATCTTTCAGCAAAACAATTTTTAAAAGACGTTATATAATTTTTATATGTGACTATATTTATTAATTAGAAATATAAAAATATTTCCTACCATAATATATTTTATGTATATTTTTTAGAAAGAAAATAAATATATATATATATATATAAGACACAATAATGATGTAGTATTTTTCTTTATTAATGAACCAATCAAATAAATGATATTATAAATACTAAAATAAATATCATATGAATGTATTGATTCCATACAAAAATTTTATATGTTATTATGACATGTTAGGGTTGATTAAATGTATTTTTTAAGAAATAATGTTTTTATGACTTTAACAAAAATCAATTATTAAATAAAGTCAAAATTGATATAAATGAGTTATTAAAACAGATACAATATTATTGTTTGATATAATAATTCTAAAAATATATGTTTCATCTAAAATACTTATATAATAATAGGTTTATTATTAATGAACCACTTGGGGTTCTCTTTTATGTTTATAGTAAGTTTATTAACTATATAATATAAAAATAAAAAGAGGCATGGTAAATGTCAAACTATTTAACTAAGAGTTAAATCTAAAACATAAGGTTAATATAGTGAAACAAACATGTCTAAAACATATTGGTTGAGTGTTTTTCATCCCATACCTACCTTATCCTTTAAATAATTCATTTTTGATCAACTAAATACATAATATGATTTAGTTGTAAAATAATATTTCAATCTTTTCATAAGGTGCCCCTCATCCCTCTTATAAAAGGGAACTTCCCCTTCTCTAAATTTCACACCTTTATAGCCATTTGGATCAGACAAACCCTACCCAAATAGACTCTCCACTACCCTCCCTTCATCCTAGAGGCATTCCTTTTTTCATAAATCCATCCTAAGGGTCACTTTTGATAAAATCAAAAGGAAGAACCCGAAGAAGAGATAAATATTTCATCACCTCTTTCAAGATATTTTCTTCTTTCACTTATACTTTCTTTATTATTTCCATTCTAAAATAATAACTCCAATATCCTATATAGAAACTGATGTTATAAATGACAAATTCACCATACGTGCGTACATACGGATTACCGTCTCCACGTTATGGTGTAGTTTGTTATTCAAATACTCCATCATCTGGATGTGTATAATAATGAGAAGAAATGATGTAAATAATAAATATAACATTATAATTATTCTGTTTATATGATATACCATCCAATTATATATGATTTTAAAATCAAAATTATGATATTGTGGCTCGTGCGTACGTACGAATTACCAACTCCACGAACGCGATGAGATTCATTCCCCACTATATCCATTCAAGAGTAATTTTTTATTTTATGATTAAAAATAATTATAAGGACATAATATCATTATGAATATGAATAAGATACATCAAATCCAAAACAAACATTACTTACATAATAATGAATATAAAGTAAAACGAATCGGTGAACACCCGAAACGACGATAATACTAAAATATTATTAACAAAGCAATATTAAAAGATAATATATGATATAATATTAATGTATATGGTTCGTGTTTAATTTATTAACAATTATTTCACCATTATAAATTATGTTAACCTAACATCGACCAAGGAAAAGTACAAGGTAAGGGATAATTTCACAATATCTTTATTTTCCGAGTTGTTTTTACTTAAGTATCTACTGGGACCTCTTTATTATCCACATCCATGTTTCCTAAAAATGTATTTCCAAACATTTTTACTATTTACTAGGTAATGGATTAATGTAATTTATACCCTTCTAGGAACTTAAATGTTTTTAAAGGAATCATTCAATCATTTTTCAAATAGGGTACTTTACGACCTTTTCGACAAAATTAAGGTAAGAATGTTTTTTTAAGTTATACGGAAAATGTTTTTATTCTTTGTTGTTATAACATAGTCAAATCGTCCCTTACAATATTATAAGGATATTTTCAAAATAATAGTTTACTTTTATAATTAAGTAAATTTAAATGATTTCAAAAAAAGAAAAAGATATATGTCTCAGATAGTTTTTATTTCATCTATGTCAATATCCATTAATGGATTTTATACAAGTTTTAAGTCGATTCATTATGATACAAATATTCCATATTGTATTGATGGTTTTCCTATATTTTTGACTATGGATGTGTTATTTTTATACCATTCATAGTTTATGATTAATGTGTTGACATTTCATATGCTAGTTTTAAAATTAATGTTTATTTTATATATCAACCTTTTCATATGAGGAATGTATTGGACATAGAAATTGATTGATGAAGCCCAATATAGCTCCTCGTTGCATCGGTAGGTCTCCTGCGACAACTAAACGTGGAATTGGTCGAGTCCATTCCTAATTTGATATATGGTTTTTGTCGAGGCCTTAATAATTTTGAGACGTCTTGGCCGAGTCCTTGAAAAAAAAATTTAGAATATCTGATATTATAAATTCCCTCATTATAAAAATAATATTAATGGTTAATGTGGTCATTCAACTAGTAGAATATCCATGATTATGTTTTATTATGGCATTATTTACTCAACAAATATTCCGGCCATAAAATATTCACGTTTATTATTGGTAAAGGCATGTGTTTATAATTTTAAACCATGCTTAATATTTATGTTATCATCTGTTGTATTTCTTACCTTTACTGAGAGTTTGAGCTCACACCATTCTTATGTTTCATTTTCCCAGGATATGAAGAATTTATTTATGAGTGACCTGAAAGCATAATCTAGGAGGCTTGGATGATTCTACTGGAATAAATTTGTGTTGTTTTTCTTTTCAAGTTGTAAATTTGAACTTATGTATGAATCTTGTATCCAATAACACTAAACAAATTGGTCTTTCAGGAAATGATTTCCTTGTGATCATACCAATGTTATCTAATAATGCACCGACTATGGGTAATGAGGGTCGGGGTGTTACTATTGGTATTATATGAAGTTTAGTACAATACTTGGAAACTAGATTTAGATAATTTATGGTTATAGCACATAGCCCTAAGATAGACACTGAGGATTAGTATAGAAGAACTTCCTAGAATATTAGTATTATATAGATAATGTGAGTTTTCCATGAATTAAATCCTTGTCTAGATATGAGCTGGTAGAGGCGGCTCTGGAACAAATGTACATTGGGGTAAAACCCGAAAACACCGCTTTGAGATAGACTTGAACGAGAACTGGTGCACGACAACCGGCCTTGCTATACTCATGGTAACAACAATCCCAGGGGATATTCTGAGGATAATTATTATTTTATTTACAAACTATTATGAATGGTTTGTGAGTATATACTTCTTCGAAAAAACATTTTTATGATTATGTATTATATCCATAAACTGTTCAATTAATGTTAATTGTTTTACATGTTTGGATTTATGTATTATGATTTATAAACAAATCTAGTATATTCCATTGTTTATAAATGGAACAAATTGGAAGGAATGGAAACAATATCAACGCACGTAATCCATGTAGGTATCTCCCTCTAACTCAAGATAATTATAGTGGAGTAGGTGATGCAACTGGTGACGATCATCTTATCACCATACTGGGACAACTCACACAGGTTATGAAAAATAACCTTACCCGTATGATGCACCTCGATCCATAATGTGGAGGATCAATGTTAGACCGCTTCATGAGGCATAAACCACCAACATTCAATGGGATTACAAATCCATTAGTTGCTATGAAATGGATAAATTCCATAGAGAAAATATTTCAGACTTCAGGTAGTAGAGAAAGGGAAAAACTTGTCATTGCAGTTTATCACCTCACTAGAGATGCTGATCAATGGTTGTCATTGATTCAAAACACAATGGAATATGAAGAAGTTTCCAGTGTGGTATAAAGGGAGTTTCAAGAACATTTAATAGAAAAATACACCCCACATGACCATCGAGTGGATATGGAAATGTAATTTTTGAGTCTGAGGAAAAAGGAGGATGATAACATTGCAAGGTATGAGGCTCTCTTTACAAGATTAGAAACTCATATTGTAGATTATATAAGTAACCCAAAAAAGTAATATTGACCATTTATTTGATGGGTTAAAACCATTTCTTCATGGAGCATTATTATTGCAATACTTCTCATAGTACAACGATATTGTCTCGTGTGCTATCAAGACAAAAAAGGAATTCTCTATATCTTATGACATTAAAGAAAAGCCAGAGAAGAAGTGATCTTTTGAACAATCTAGGAAAGGAAATAAGGAAACAATAAAGAAGGGAAGCATTGAATTTCCACTCTGTTATAATTGTGCAGGGAAGGACCCTAGTTCTTATCTAAAAGGAAAATGAGTATGCTACAAGCGTGGATAGAAAGGCCACCTTGCTGGTGATTGTAAGGTAAATAAAGACTCTACCAATGTGCAATGCTACAATTTTAGGGAGATATGACATTATGAGAATTAACATCTTAAGCATCAGGGAAATTTACCTTTAAAAAGTCCAAGAGATCATGGAGAAGCTTATGTGGTCACTACTTCTGACGTTGAAGCTCTGAAAGATGTCGTGGAAAGTAATTTAATGGTTTCCTCAAGTTTAGCCAACTCTTTATTTGATTCTAGATCATCAAATTGTTTCAAATATTTATAGTTTGATAAGAAAATTAGATATTTCCAATTTTATTTAACAAGGGAGTTGTCAGTCAAAACTCTTGAGGGAAGTATCATTGCAATAAAGTTTTGTGAATCAGTTCCCATTAGGGCATATAAATGTTCCTTATCTGCTGATCTCATCATCATACCCATGATTTAATTTGATATAATCCTATTCATAGATTGGCTTTTGGACCATGATGTGAAAAGTTATTATTAGAAGAAGGAGGTCACAATTTTTTATGATGATAAAGAGTACCATATATTTATAGCAGAAACGTCACCACCTCATTCTTACCTAGATCCACCCCCAGTAGCTCAGATAAATTCAATTATTAGGGATAAAGAGAATGAAATAACTATGCATGAGGAAAGGAATGATCAAATAGAGGATGTACCTGTTGTGCAAGAATATATTTATGTGTTTCTAGAATATTTTCCTGGACATCCTCCAAAATGAGAAATTGAGTTTTCCATTGATTTAATTCTTGGTTCAATGCCTATAACAAAGAACCCTTATAGAATGGACACTTTGTAATTAGAGGAACTAAAGAAACAACTAGTGGAATTGAGTAATAAAGAATTTATTCTCCCTATTATTTCTCCATGGGGATGCCCTATTCTTTTAGTTGAGAAGAAATATGGATCTATGAGGTTTTGTATTGACTACAGGGAGATCAATGCTATAACAATAATGAACAAGTATACCCCTCCTCGCATTAATGATTTATTCAACCAACATCAGGGAGCCCAATATTTTTCAAATATTGAACATCGATCTGGATATCATCAGTTGTGTGTGAAAAAGGATGAAATTTTGCAAATAGCACCTCGAACCAGGTATGAGCATTACAGGTTTACTGTAATTCCTTTTTGATTGACCAATGCACCCTCTGTCTTCAAGGATCTAATTAACATTTTTTTCAAGGAATATCTTGATGACTTTGTAGTAGTATTTATTGATGATATCTGGGTATAATCTAAAATCTATTAAGATCATGAAAATAACTTTCACACCATTCTGGAAACCCTGATAAGAAATGAGTTATACGGGATCTTTAGCAAGTTTTAATTTTGGCTTCAAGAGATTTTTTTTCTTGGGCATATTGTCTCTAAATATGGAATCTCTGTTGAACCTTCTAAGACAATGGAAATCCTAGAATGGCTAGAACCGATGAGTATAACTGAGGTACGTAGTTTTATTGGTTAAGCAGGTTGTTATCAATGTTTTGACCAGAATTTTTCCCGATTGGCTAACCCATTAATGAATCTCACACAAAAAGGGGTTAAATTTTTTTGGACAAAAGAGTGTGAAGAATGTTTTGAAGAATTGAAGAGAAGATAAGTCAATGTTCTAATCTTGAATCTACCATCAGGGAATTATGGTTTTTTATACCTCAATGAAAGGACTTGGTTGTTTCCTTATAAAGAATGATAGAGTTATTGCCTATTCATCACGACAGCTGAAAATTGATGATAAAAACAATCCTATTCATGATTTTGAGTTAGAAACTCTAATATTTTCTTTGAAGATATGGATACATTATCTCTATGGTGAAAATGTGAGATATATACCAATAACAAGAGTTTGAAGTCTATTTTCTCATAGAAAGAACTCAACAAGAGGAAAAAGAGATGGTTTGAACTACCCAAGGATTATGATTGCATAATACACTACCACCCAGGGAAGGAAAATAAGATGGAAGATGCTTTGATAATAAAGGATGATGGAGTTTTAAAAAATATGAGAGTTGAAAGGGATCCTATTTTCATAGATCTTCTAAATATGGATATGGGAATAACCATGGAAGGTGAAATATCAATACTTTTTCAAATGGTTGTCAAAACATCTTTACTAGAAAGGATAAAAAGTTCTCAGGCTGATGATGAGGAATTTCAAAAGAAGATTAAATATGTGAATGATGATAGATTGATTGACTTTGTATCTGAATATTGGATTTTTCCAATTTGGGAAGAGACATTGTGTTCATGATATAACTGATATGAAAAGGGAATTTTTAGAAGATGCTCATAGCTCCAATTTCTCTATACACCCTTGTAGAACTATGATTTATAATGATTTTGAGGAACCTTTTTAGGGGGAGAACATGAAGAGGGAGATTGCTGATTTTGTTTCAAGATGTATGGTTTGTCAACAAGTGAAAGATGGAAGGCAATAGCCTGGAGGAGTCATGCAACCTATTCCTATACCTGAGTAGAAATGGGATAATATTACGATGGGATTTATCATGGGACTACCAAATACTCCTATAACGAATGATGCAATATGATTGTTTTTTTATCGTCTTACCAATTCATCACATTTTCATGCTATAAAATAAGATTTACCACTTAAACATTTAGCAATATTGTATATAAATTAAGTTTTAAGACTTCATAGAGTACCCATATTGATTGTTTCTGATTGTGATCCACGTTATACATCAACATTCTAGAAATGTCTTCAGAAATCCCTAGATACTAAATGACGTTTGAGCACTACCTACCACCCTCAAAGTAATGGACAATCAGAACAGACTATTCAAACTTTAGAATGCATGTTGAGATCTTGCTCACTTGACTTTCATGGTATGTGGGATCAATATTTACCTTTGGCAGAATTTTCCTATAATAATAGCTTCCATTCAAGTATTCGGATGGCACCATATGAAGCATTATATGGAAAGAGATGTCACACCCCAACCTGTTGGGATGATGTTGGTGAAGGAAAACATATAGGCCCAGAAATTTTGGAGGAAACGATGGAGAAGGAGAAGGTTATCCAAACCCACATCAAAGCAGTACAATGTTGGTTTAAGGGCTATCTCGATAACTGAAGGAAAGAATTGTAACTTCATGTAGGAGATCATGTTTTCTTGAAGGTATCTCCATGGAATGGAGTTATACGATTCGGTAATAAGCGTAAATTAAGTTCTAGGTACATCAGAGCATTAGAAATTCTAGAATAAATTGGGACTGTATCTTACCATTTGGAAATGCAGCCAAGTCTCTCCAAAGTTCATGATGGGTTCCTTATATCATTTTTGAGAAAATACATGCCTACCCCAACGCATGTGCTCACCAATGAGGAATTAGATCTAGAACCGGATCCATCTTATTGTGATGATCCTATCAAGATTCTTGATGTAAGAAAACTTGTGTTGAGAAACCAGATGACTCGTCTGGTAAAAGTTCTATGGAGAAACAATAAAATTAAAGAGGCAATGTCGGAACCCGAGGAACTTATGATAAAGAACCACCCAAATTTTTTTATACAATAATATTGTAGAAATTTCTAGAAAAAAATTATTTGAAGTAGGTGAGAATGTAACACCCAAAGATTCTACTGTATGATTCCCTTTGAATAATAATATAGCTTGCATCGTACGCAACTTCAAGATTCTAACACACCGTGACCAATCAAACTAGCCATTATGAATAGTAATAACCACATTTTGAAATTTTATAAATTTTATCTTTCAATATAGTCTTCATTTTAGGATTTTTAATATCAAAATTATATTAGGGTGAATTTTTGATATTTTTTAGAAAACATTCAATTTTTGATGAATAGGGAAAATACTAAATTTTAATTAAAAAAGATGTTTTTAATCGAAATAATTTATAGTGTTAAATTATACATTTGAATAGTTTTTAAGTATCATTCGATTATATTTTAATCATTTAATATAATTTAAGTCATTGGATGTAATCTCAAGGTCAAACTGGACATAAACGAGTGTCAGTCTTTTGATAGTTATTATTTCATAAAAGCAAGCTTTTTGTTTTGACAACGGGAGTTAATTTTAAATTAATTTCTTCCTCTTCTGTATTTTGAATTTGGAAAAATGGATTCCATATTTGGAATCATGAGAAACTAATTTTTTAATGTGGTATTTATTATTTTTATACATTTGGAATATTTACATTAGTAAATATTTTATTTACCATGGTTAAAGGGGTAAATCTAGTAAATAAGGTTAAAAATAATATATAATAATATTAAATAACCCTAAAATGTGTCCTAACCATATTTTCTAATACACATCCAACCATGGGCATCCTCGGGTCAATTTTGGGTCCTCATGGAGCAATATGGGAGTGATAATTACATTTTACATTAAATAATCTAAAGCAAAGGAAAAAATAACAAACGCAAATATATTTTAGTAAAACAATTTGTATATGAGGTTATATAATTGATCGATTAGACTATAAATATTCATAGAATTCTAAAAATATTTCCTACTTTATTATATTTTATTTATAAATTTTAAACATAAAATAAATATATTTTTATATGACAGAGTAATGATGTAGTCTTTTACTTATTCATGAATCAATCAAATAAATGATATCATTAATACTAAAATAAATAAAATATGACAGTTTTGATGCCATAAAAAAATTTTATAGGTGACTATGACATGTTATGGTAGACTAAAATTATTTATTTTGAATAAATAATGTTATTAGGAATTTAACAAAAATCAAATATTATATAATGTGAAAATTGATATAAATTGGATTTTAAAACAAATAAAACATCATTGGTTGATATAATATTACGAAAAATATAAGGTTTAACAAAAAGACGTATATAATGATACATTTATTAATAATAAACCACTTGGGGTTCTCTTTTAAGTTTATTGTATGTTAATTAACCATATGATATAAAAATACAAAGAGGCATGGTAAATGTCAAATTATAAAACTAAGAGTTAAATCTAAAACATAAGGTTAATATAGTGACACAAACCTATATATAACCTATTTCTGAGTGTATTTAGACCAAAACCTACCTTCTTATTTAAATAATTCATTTTTTATACATTATAAAAATATAATTGTTTTATTATAATATAATATTTCAATATTTTCCTAAGGTGCCCCTCACCCCTCTTATAAATGGGCACTTCTCTTTATCTCAAATTAACACCTTAAAATCCATTGGCCTCGGCCAAACCCTTCCCAAATATCCTCTACACTATCCTTAATTCATCCTAGGGTACTTCTTTTAGTCATAAATCCAATCTATGGAGCCCTATTGATCAAATCAAAAGGAATAACCCGAAAAAGAGGTAATATTTCATCACCACATTAATGTTATTTTCTTATTCCACTTCCTCTTTCGTTGTTGTTTACATTATAAAATAATAACTCCAGTATCTTATATATACTGTTATTTTATTATTAAAATCGTAAAAACATATTTATCATTATATCCATCCCATAAAAAAAGTCACCATACGTGCGTACGTACGGATTACCGTCTCCACGTCGTGGTGTAGTTTGTTATTCAAATACGTCATCATTTGGATGGGTTTAATAATGAGTATAAATGATTTAAATAATAAATAAAACAAGATAATTATTATTTTTATATTATATACCGTCCAATTATATAATATTTTAATATCAAAAGATTGATATTGTCGCTCATGCGTATGTACGGATTACCGTCACCACAAATGTGATGAGATTCATTCTCCACCATATCCATTCAAGAATAATGTTTAATTGATGATTAAAAATAAATATTGAAGACTTAATATCATTTTTAATATGAATAAGATAAATCCTATCCATAACAAACAATACATACATAACAAAGCATATAATGGAAAACCAATCTATTGACACCCGAAATGACATTAATACTAAAATATTATTAACAATGAAATATTAAAAGATCATATATGATATCATATTAATGTATATGGTTCTTGTATAATTTAATAACAAATATTTCACCATTATACAAAAGTTTAACCTACCCTCAACCAATTAAAAGTACAAGTTAAGAGTTAATTTGATAGTATCTTCATTATTCGAGTTTGTTTTTACATAGGTATCTACTAGGACCTCTTTATCATCCACATCCATGTTTCATGAAAATGTATTTCAAAATTAAGGTAAGAATGTTATTTTCACTTATACGGTGGGTTCAATTATTCTCCACCGTTATAACATCTTCAACGCTTCCCTTACAATCTTATTATAATATTATCAAAATATTTGTTTTTATTTATAATTATGAATCTTTAAATGATTTCACAAAAAGAAAGACATATCTCACTCAAATAGTTTTTATTTCATCTATGTAAACATTTATTGATGGATTTTATACTTGTTTGAAGTCGATTCATTATGATAAAAATATTCTATATTTTATTGAAGGTTTTGCGATATGTTTGACTGTGGGTGTGTTATTTTTATACCATTCATGGTTTATGGTTAAAGTATTGAAATTTCTTATGCTATTTTAAATACGAATGTTTATGTTATATTTCAACATTTTCATATGAGGATTGTATTTGACATAGCAAGTGATGGGTGGAGCTCGCTATTGCTCCTCGATACAACGGTAGGTCTCATGAGACAACTAGACATGGAATTGGCAGAGGCATTGCCCTATTTGATGTATGGTTTTGGCCAAGGCCTTAATCATTTTAAGATGTCTTGGTCGAGGCCTTGAAAAAATGTTTCAGAATATCTGATATTATACATTCCCTCATTATAAAAATAATATTGATGGTTCATGTGGTCATTTGACTAGTATAATACCCATGATTATGTTTTATTACGGCATTATTTGCTCAGCTCATATTCCTTCCATAAAATTATTCATGTTTATTATTGGTAAAATTATGGGTTTTCAATTATTCACCATACATAATATTTTTGTTATCTTTCACTGTATTGATCACCCTTATTGAGCGTTTGAGCTCACACCTTTCTTATGTTTAATTTTCCCAGGATATTAAGAAGTTAGTTATAAGTGACTTTCAGTCATAATGTAGGAGTCTTTGATGTTTCTAATGGAATAAATTAGTGTTTTATTTCTTCTCAAGATGTAAAGTTGAACTTATATATGAATCTTGTTTCCACAAATACTAAAATAATCGGTCTTTCTGGACCTGATTTCGTTGTGATCATGCCAATGTTATGTAATAATGCACCGACTCTAGGTAACTGGGGTCAGTGCGTTAAAACATGAATTCATTTCCCTATTATGATATCCATTTTATATAATGTTGTTTCCTTTAAAATTATCATAGATTTGTAAATTGAATTATTATATCCTTTATTTTATAAAATTTTTTCTTTTCTAAATCTGTTATTGAGATGTAAGATACGTTTTTCAAAATCATAAGAAATATTATTAAATGAAGAAAATTACACAAGTCCAAAGTATGAGATTAGTTTACAATCGTTATCAATTATATTTTTAATCTTATAAAGTTATTTTATCATCTATTTTCATATCCGTTAATTATTCTTAAATCTTTATAAGAATTTCATTAAACCAATCCTCTAACTTATTCCTGTATATTTATTATGACAATTATTATTTCAAATCATTATAGAACCTCTATATTTCTGATTGATTAATTAATCAATTATGGAATTATGAATCACTTCAAACAATTATGGGACACATTTGTATGGATTATATATATATGAAATGAATTCCCTCTATAAACATATAATTCATTAGTTAATTATCCTAATATCATGATATCAGGATAAAAGATAGTTGCATTTTGGAAGTTCAAAATTTTTATGGGACATATGTGGTTAGCCCAAGTATATCATGATATGGCCAGGAGATTAGCCATGTAAATTATTTTATCAAATAAATAGTGGTTAAAATTGACATATCGTATGAACACTATGATTAAGTTTTTTCCCCATTCTTATTCATGTGTTATATTTTCAAATATCCTCATTATCAACTAATTTTTCTACATTATTATTTTTAATTTAATATTTTATTCCATTGACTTGCACTAGGGATCATGATTTATGATATATATTTTAATAGATATGGTTCTCTAATGCCAAAAACATTAAATTTTAATATAGTTTGACACCCCATGATAATATAATACTCACTTATGCTAATTGGTCAGTATCTCTCTTTCTTATCCTTAATGAGCTTCTGGGATCACCATTTCGTATGTTTTCATTACCTATGTTATGAAGAAGTGTAACATATATGATGTTTCTAAAAGAACATCATAAGAGAATAATTTTTGTTGGAGGTGTTGAGAATTTTGTATAACATGTTCTTTCTATATATAATCCCATACTACAGTGATCATATATGTTTCGGTGTGTGATTTATTTTCAGATGTGAAAAAATATTGATTTAAAATGATGTAATATCTATTAATGTAATGCTTAAGTCACCTTAGAGGATATGAGAGTATCCACCTAAATCCTGTATCAAGTACGCCATTGATTACTGACTAGAACAGAGGGTATCTATTATCAAATAAAAGATATTACCATAATAAATTACATGAAAAATTTAAATATCCATGAATCAAATTTGTATAAATAATTTGAAGAGTTAATGTTTCCCAATCACAAATTATAAATTAATGAAACCTATAAAATACTAGAAAGAAAAATGAATTATGACCTTCAACAATCCATTCCAACTTCCCCAAAAGTTGCACCTTCAATTTTCATCAAACTATTTAACAGAGAATCCCAAAATGACTATACAGGGGTGAGGATATGATACTATATAATAGGATCATATTTATAAGAAATTTAATATATATATCTATATAAAATATATGATATTGAATAAATATTCATGAGGAATATAAAAAATGAAATATTATGGTTGAAAATTAATATTAAAATTTCTCATATTGTTTACCATAAACTACATCAGCTATGGGCATATCTTATACATAATCAATGCCTTAAACAAAGAAAAACATCAATGGAAACTAAAATATGATATGGTTATAATAATTAAAATGGAATAATATAATTATAACAACAGTATTCAAAAAATAATATTTTATTAAGATATATGTAATGATCTCTTCATAAATATAACCACAAAATACCCATCAAAATATGTATCCAAAATATGAAATCCAATATCTCAACCCTAGTCAATCATCAACACATTATCACATCATTATAACTAATAGTTCAATATAAAATACCAACTCTTAAACAATACCAATAATCCAAACATAATCTCATCATCATAACCAATATAGACACATTAAATCCAATCACTCAACATTTATCAATAATCACCACATCATATCATTATCATAACAATTTCACATACCCAACTAATGTCTATGGGATATAATTTTTCATCTATCACATCCCAAGAATATGTTTACATGTCATCACTCAATCTATTTATATACTTTGATTTATATTATCAAACAAAAAATATACAATAAAACAAAAAATCAAAATAAAAAAAATTAAACAATCATATATATGTACATAAAATACTAATAATATTATTGAATAATTAATTCTACATAATATTGTTATTTTGGAAGTATGCCTCTAATAAATATACCTACATGGGAGATTTTATTATGCATCAAAAATTAAATATATGGATACCATATGAAAATAAATTATATATTTATATAAAATAAAATTATTGGACACAAACTAAGATTTCAAACTAACACACATGCATCATTTGACATCACTAACATATTAATGATAACTACCCAACAAAAGAAACCAAAACCAGTATTATAACTATAATCTTACAAAACCACCATTTATAAAAACACACGAAAATAAATATCACTTCAAACTCTTCAATATACAACCCAAAATCCAAATAAATCCTTCCAGTGAAAGGTAATAGAACGTCATTAGAACTATTATCCTGAACTTCAAAAAAATACACCTACACTCCCCTAAAAATCATAAAATATCTACACTAAACTTACCTTTTAGGATGAAACCGAATTTCTCTCTAACCATTCCCATAACTAAATATTTCAAAGATGGAAATTTAAAAATGAAAAAATCCAACTCAACCTAAGAAACACTCTAGAAACAGTATGTACCAACAATTCACAGCTTATTAAATAAGACACATTGACCAATATTAATTAAATGATTATAACCTTATTTACAACCATTTTTTGGGATCCTTCAATCACATTGATTAATTAAATTTTTAAATGGAATTGTAATATTTTTATTTATTCTCATTTAAAATCATGTACTAAACACACAATTCATCTGTTATTACTTGTGACTATGTATAAATTCAAAAATTTAGTGAATCATCGTTTCTGATATAAAAAATACTAAAAATAATATTTCAAAAAATAAAATTTATATTCTATATTAAATATCTACCACATATTTTACATTTAGCAATTCGATTTCCAAAATATTTCCCATTTCCCATTGTAACTCACATAAAAAAGAAGAATATATCAAATACATTATCAATGATGGAATAATAATTTAGCCATGTTCATATTACATTTTAAAATTGATACAATATATTTCTATTTCTTATTATCACTTCCATGATAGTACCGATTTTTTCGTGAGGAATCACATATTAGAATCTCGCACATATCATATAATTTACTAAATTTGGAATAATTAATATATAATATTAAGGAAGAATAATTAAAATCATGAAATAAACAAAATTGAAGTTATAATTAATGTAATGAATTTTGAATTTGAATAATAGGAAACACACAATGACCCCTAATACCTTACTAAAATTACTAAACTAATCTCGATTAAAGAGAAAATAAACAAAATTCCCAACATATTATAACCCCTTCCCCATGTCTAAATCAAACAAAAGAGATTTTTGAGAGAGTATGATTGATATATTGTATAAAATAATTAGTAACATAACCCCTGACAAAATCATCCCAACCAACCCTAAATAGATAGTAAATAAATATAATTGTTGATTGAATAGAAATAATTTTATGATAATAAATGTTCTAAGAGGTTTAATGAGATATGGATAACATATATTCATGTGGGGATTTAACCAAGATGAATTTTAATGATTCCCACAATTCATATGGAAGGGACATCAATTCAAAATATGTGTAATAATAATGAAAATCCTTTGTTTCAAAGGGAAAAAATGTAGTATTAATGATCAAGAATGGAAAATTAAAAAAAATATATAATGAAATCCTAAAAGATATGAGCACTAATAGAAATACCCTACTTTGTGTGAAACTATAGATACATTTTATAAACAATAACGAGGGAAGGGTTAGTTCACAAATCTGAGAACATGCAAGGAACTAATATTGTTAAAGGCCTAGTTAGTTTGAAGATACACAAAGTCTAAGGTAAACTCCTTGGAAATACATGGATTAGATGGATTAATATCAAAAAATAGATTATTATTTGGAATTATTAACATAAAAATAAAAATATCTTGTAAAATCACAAATTCCAACATTTATAAAGGGAAATACATTAAATATCTATAGATCCATGTTATAAAATTAGTTACTTTGTATGTTTATTACATATCTCTATGGGTAGTGAAATAAAATAATGAAACCAAATCCCTAAAAACTAGAGAGATTCAAATCTGCACCATGGTTTGTCAGTACCCAACTTGATCAAAGTTCCATAAACAATGGAACCCTTCAAAATCCTACAATGGAATTGGGAATCTTCCATTTGCATTTCCATATCACCACTTCATGTACCATGATGTGGGGAACACTTCTTGACTATTTTAAAAAAAAACATTCAAAATTTAATATATCATCAACATAACTCCAACTTGGAATCCCCTTAGGACTTTTATTTTTCATATTCACCCCATATAAAACACATAAATTCCAGGCTCATCTAAATAATGAGCACCAGGGTGTGGTCCTCTATCTCATTGTAGACTAAATGATAAAACAAACACATTTCCATAACAACCATGTGGTAAACTCCATGTTGAGTCCCCTAAAAACCACCATAGTCGATACTAAAATATGGTAATACATCCCTCTCTATTTAAAAATAACTAGCACACCTTAAAAAACTATCAACATAACCCCACTATGACACATAAAATGTATGTTTCCCGTTAGTTTGGTGATCCTCAGGTCACTTCTAAAATCCATGAATGAACATATAATATTTAACATTTATATTCTCATTAAAATAGGTGAGCTAACACTTCTAATTCCACATATATATTACCACTAGACACTATGCCCTTTGAAACAGGTGTCTCAGGCACCATGAAAATAAGACACCAAAAAACCCAATTCCCAAAACCACAGTTCCATTACAAAATCTCTAAGGAATAATCCACTAGAATTTTAGATGCTATGGTTACAAAAACCAACTCTTAATCATTAGAACACCAAAAAACTTCCTCTCAATGAAAAAAAAAACCTACAGATAAAAAGTGTTCTAAAAACCCAAACCCTTAAAATTTAAATATATTTTCACGTCAAAGTCTACTATAAAAAAAATGTGGATTAAGTCACAACATCAATACCTGAGGGTTAATTTTTGATATCATTTAATTATTTAGAATAATGAAAAATGTGTAATTTACTTGTCTAATGATCTAGTACAACATTCATGGTCATAAAATATTGATAGAAAATACTACATCATCCATATCAAGGTGAAATTTTAACATAGTTCAATGGAATATGTTTCATCCAAGTAGAATTTTATGAATAACATGGAAAACATCATAATAAATAATTTAATTATATAAATCATGGTATTAATGTGAATTAATTTTCTCTCAAATTAAAAATAGAATTATTTATTTTCCTTCAATTATTTATTTTTATTTATTCTGAAACTTGAAAAATACAGAAGGATATACCCTACCAAATAGTGATGAATTTTATTATTTTTAGAGGTGATAAAATGGATTAAAAGGGTTAATTTATATGAAAATATATGAGGGATTGTAAGATACATATTAAATAAGTGTTTGTAAGCTAATTTTCATATTGTTAGCATATTAAAATTAGAACATTGTACAACACAAAAGAGGGTATTGAACATACCTAGGATATTGGAGAGCTCATGAGTCTTGGTGGGATCTCGTGTAGTGAATTAAAAATGGTGTATTTTTAATTTTATCTCAATTGATATATGTTTACTAAAATTTTCATATTTATTGTAATATGATGGAGATTATCAACAAAAAAATTTATCCTATTTTTTGGGTTTGTATAACCTTCATATTGGTACCATACTATTACTTGTTTCTTAATGAAATTAATTCAAGAATAATTGATGTGGTATGTGTTATATTTTTAAAAAACAAGTTCATGGATTATAGAAAGGATATTTGGAGTTTATTTGAAGAAAAAAAATTATTTTCTAATAATGAATTATTTATTCTATAGTGAGTGCTAAAATATTTCATTTGAAATTTATATAATTCGTTGTGAAAAAACATGGTGAAACGGGAATTATAAATGATGTGGACTCTTGAATGTCTAATGGACAACCATATTAATTACTGAAGTATAAATTTTATAGAAATATGGTTTCATTTCTAGTGGTGATAATACCTATTGATAAAAATTTTGTGATTTTGGGATTCTTCATAGATGTCACAAAAAAAGGGAAAAGGAGTGACCCTGAGTAACTATGATGAAAATAAGAATATTAGATTCTGTTTTAGAAGAAGAAAAATATATATTCCATGATTTAATATAGACTACCCACATAGATTAGGTATTTTATATTTATGAAAATGATATATATTTATTAGATGAAGTGATAAAGTAGTGTATTGGATCTAGTACTTTGAGAAGTGTTTCTAGAGATGTACCATGAGGAGTAAGGTTGAATAAACATTTCAGTTAGTTTTTTATGTTGTATATGAAAATATATATGGAATGATTCATTCAATATGTTTTGGTTCTTAAGTTTCAAGATATATCATTAAGGTGAAATTGATAGAGAAAAGGGGAGATATGGGTTATATTTTGTGATAGAAAATATATTTCAATGAAAACAACACCAAAAACTAGTGTTTAAGATGTGAATGTGTCATGGTGGAATATATTTAAAAATAAATGGTTTTTTTACATATTAATATGACTAATGATTGATATAAAAAACCACTTATTTTTTGGTTCATTCAATACATAATTTGGATGTGTGTAGGGTGAAGTTCAATGGTTCACCCATATCCAAAATACATGGTAACATTATTTTGAGATGTGAATATTGATCAAGTTATTGTTTAATTCACTTATTTCTCATATTTTTTGTTTATGTCTTCCCCCCCCACTAATTATTATTTTTATTATAAAATTATAAAATGAACTCTGGGAACATAACTCGTATTCATCAAGGATTAACAACTTTGTAAAAAGGGTGATTATTTCATGTAAAATGCATTATTCCATGTGTAATATTTAACAATATTTCTCTTTTTATCACACCATTTAATTAAATATCAAATCACACAACCCTATAAATTGAAAAAAATGACATTTAGTGATTTTGAAAACAATAATTCACCCCTAAATAGTAATTTAGTTTCTATTAAGAATGAAATAAAATTTGTAATATATCTGTTTGTGAGATATATTGGTTATTTGTGTAACGAATAATATGTTTCATTGAATTGATTGTGTAAATTTATTCAGTGCATGTTAGCTGCGTGTAATGGAATTGAAGTTTCATGATAATTAATTAGAGTTTTTTGTAACATAATTGAATCTATGAAAATTATAATTACTACTATATAGGGAACACTTTTGTAGGATACACTATAAAATACATGTTTGAAATAGTTTCATTGAATAGAATATGATGTTAATTGAGAAACGTGGTAAAATTTACTCAATGGAGTAATATTTGCTAAATAAATATCAGTTTATTTCTCATCATATTCATTAAAATTTCATGAAATTTTATACATCATAGATACATGGAACATGTGTATAAGACTTACATGTTTTATTATGTAGAATTACTTGGAATTTATGTGAGTTAGATTACACATGTACACAATTGAAATTAATTTTCTGTTCTGGAATATTTTAAATTAAAAAAATAATTGTTTCATTCCATATGAATCTTAAGAAAATTCAGTATAATTCCTTCTAAATTCATTGATGGATGATAAAAGATTTGAAAGCATAATCATAGTTGGTATATTTATAGAAACATCACTAATATTTTTGAAGGAGTGAAATTTGGAGATTTAAAAAATATGGAATGGTAATGAATATTAAAAAAAGATTATGGTGTTTGATATATTAATAGTCTATTGATATCAAATAAAAATAATTTTATATAAGAGTTAAATAAAATATATTTTCCCATTAATCACATTGATATGTTCAAAATTTTAAAAATATGTCAGAATATTTGTGTACATAAATTTCTATGAGTTTTTTAAAATCATGGATGATTTATAAAAATCACTAAACATCAAGATGGAAATATTAAAATTATTCAATGAATATGTTTTACTATTTAATGATCTTTATCAAATTTAGTTTATTTCAATTGTAAACAAGTGGGAGGCTTGTGTGGGATTGGTGATATGTCATTAAATATGGGGAATGTGATGAAGATATACCCTAACGATTAATGTATTTATTAAACATGCTAATCTATATATTATATTTTGATATATTGAGATTCTTCTTGGTTACCCCAGTGAAATCGTGGCCCGAGTATGGTGTGACTTCATAACATAACAGGGAACCAACAACACATTCTCGTACTATACAAGAAATATTATGATATATGTTGATGACATGATCGAAATAAATAAATTATCTATTCAATGGAATAAATAGAAATAACCATGTTACCTACTTTAGAATGATGCTTGAATGTCTTTGAGCACACCTAGATGACCATTCCAACAAGTATGTCAATGTCCCAATGGTGTATCCAAATAACTACACCATGAAAAATACCCATCAATGACCCTAATTGTTGTGACCCGAATTGAAAATATCTTCCTCGATTAGTGGTATGATATCTTTGAGAATGATCATCATATTTGGGGTACCTCTAATCCCTCATTATGGATCTTATAGTCACAACTCCATCAAAATGAGTAACAGACCCTAGTGCATGACTAGGAATCATCACCCTCATTCCACTAAATTGAACCCCATGCTGATACATAGTAATACTCAAGGACATGATTAAGACTGATTCCTTTGTGGGGGAATCCATAGGATATACTATACTTATAGGCATAATTGACACATTAGTCAAATAGGAAATTAAAAGGAATACCCTTGATGTATCACAGTGTAAATCACTATGTCATATGATATTTCATGAATCCTAATTAAAACAAATAGGGAACAACAACCACACAATGAATTCACATCATCCGTTCTTTGGGATATAAGGTGACTTGATATCATATATCACTATTTAAATCCTGGGAATCATGAGCACATGCAATTTTCTACTAGTATATCCATTTGTATCCCTATACCAATGAATTTTCAATGGAATCACAATATCAGAGTAATACCTATAATATTAGTCATTCCCAAATATATGTGTTCATATGACCATTAATGTGAGATCCTAGGTACCTTCACTAGACATCCACTCCCACATCAACCAAATCATTGGATGCTAGATGAGGTAAGAATCTACCCCTAAATTAGGATAAAATCGAATCCTTGAAATATCTAGAATTGAATGGTTTCATTCATCTCAATAATTGATTCCTAGGCATCCTAGGAAACTTTAATAACGATAGTCCTAATGACTAATTCTAAAAAAATATTTGGGAATAACATATCATTAAAAAATAATAAATTAAAACAATATAGGGAATAGAAAAGTGTTCAAGACAATTATCATCATCACATCCTCTTACGACCTTACTAGTTGGTTTGTATTCTTAGTAACACCCACAACCATCTTATCTAATGGGAAATCCCTGCGAATAGATCTGCATCTCAAATGGACACCCATAGAGGTCCTCTAGGACACCAAAACAATAGATGAATCCCAGCCATGATAATTTAAAACAATTTATTTGACATGAAAACTCATGATGATCAAAGGAAATCTATCCCTGAACATCATCAATACTATCCCAAGGGCTCAAAGGACTTCAGGTACATTGTGTTTGAGGTAGGACTGATTTATTATTAAAGGCTTCTCTCTGTGTCATGTTTCACTCCTGACCAATCAGCTCATCGATCCCATGCGTATTATTTTTATATTATATCCACCTAGTACTAAGTCACCTTTATGGTCTTCAACTAGCCTAAATGGTTCTTCCAACTCATGCCTCAGAAAGCCCCATCATGGCGGTTTCTATGTGTTTGATTCAATATCTAGTATGAGCCTTATCCATCATTGGCCAATGTGTAAATCATGTTACCAAGGACCTTAGTGGACTTTTCACATTGTAAACTTCATTTTCGGTTAACATAAGATTTAAAATTTTAATATGAATTAAACTATTTAAATTAATTTAAATAATCTCTTAAAACGGGTTTCATTTCCATTTCAAGGAGGCTACAATATGTCCCCAGCCATTAACATTATGTAATCTTGAGTTATTTCAAGAATACATGTTGAGGATATTTTCAGGTTTAGAGTTATATAAAATTATATCATAAATCATGCATTACATTCCACATTTAAACAAAGTGGTTACCTAAAAGATAGTACTCATTTTTCCCATCAATAGAAACATATTTAAAATAAAACATGGATTCTTTCTTAACACTTCCTTGACACTGCCATCATATCATGTACCTTTCCCATGACCTGTGAAAAAAAATTCAAAAAAACATGGGATGAGCATAAAAAATCACAGTAAGGGATATAAAAGTATGAAATGAAAACATTAGTCCACGTATGAAATCATACTTTACTCATAAAACATAATCATTTTAACATAACTCATCAAATCATGAATAAACCATAGAAATCACAAGACCTAAAGGTAACTTGAGGCATTCATAACATTCATACATAGGGAGTAACCCTCATGGTTACCTTTGGAATACCCATCACAGTATATTCCCTAAATATCTTCAGAAAATCCTTACCATTTAACCCCTTCACGTTACCCAATGAATTGGACAGATATATCAGGCTCACCCTCCCATAGTTTATCACAGAACCACCCTTCTTCATAACAATTCCCATGAACCATAACATAATTATATCACATAAAACATGGATAAAGGAAACATAACATTTCCACATTTCAATCATAAGATATCAATACAACACATTGATATAATAAAAACATTATGGAAACCATTTTCAATACAAACATAAAATAAAAGTAAAACATGGTATTTATTTTTCATTTAAACAAAATTTTATGGCTTGTAGAGGAAGATGAAACTCAAATAATTGTCACAGCGGCGGAGAAGTCATTGTCGACGTATACGTACGACAAAAAAAACATTCCTTTTATTATTTAGTAAAACGCTTCGTATAAAACAATATTTATTTTGACTAGCTGTAAAATCTAAAGGGGTTTATACACCGTATAAATGAAAGTTGTGTATAGAACAAAATATGCCTCAATAAAAGGAGTTTGAGAAGAAGTCCCATACCTCGGGTCTGACTTGACTCGATCGTTCCTTAACCTCCTGAATAATAAACATGAGTTAATTTCTACTTGAATAATAACCATTTTCGAGTTCATTATTCCTTTTATATCACTTATTACCATGTCATGAACACTATGTAATTATTTAAGTTAATAATGGTCGTTTTGTTGATCATTGGTACTTGAGTAAAAAATAATCTTCATGTAATTAAAAGTTGTTCATGTGGTAAAATATCCCTTATATTCATGATGTAGATATCATATATATCATATATATCCAGTATATACATGCATTTATAATATTACATAACATTTAGAGATAAGAAATGAAATGCACCGTTCATGGAGACGTTAAGTCGTACGTACGCATGAACGCTACTACCATTTATATTTTCTATTTAATGGGATGGAATCATAATTATATAAAGGTATACTATAATTCCAGTATAATATCATATATAATATCAATAACTCTATCCTTTATATGTCCCACATATGGCATTAACGAATCAAATCTCTTTGAGGGGGCGGTAGTTCGCACTTCCTAAAATGAAGATAACACGTTTACCCATAATGGAAACCATAAAGGTATTCCATAAATGAAAAATACAGAAGCTCAAGGAAAACATAACCATATTATATATGATATATAAATATAGTGACATATTAATGGCCACCTTTGAAGGTGTTAGAAGAATACTGAACAATCATCGTTTCGTGAGGCAGAAATTCACCATCCACGGAAACAGTATGCTCTTTAACCATTAGTAGTAGGTGTGTGTAAGTGTTTCTCTAATACTTGTTATAAAAACATCCTAGTATATTTTATATACTGGTTTTGTTATAAAATAAATTAATAAAAAGAGTTTATGGGGTTGGAGAAGCCAAATAAAAAAAAATAACAATAGAGACATCTATACCTTTAAATCGGGAAAATATTCTTGGTTTGAACCAAAAGGGTTTCTTGAGGAGCTTTATTACCATGTTAAGGCTTCTAGGATAAATAGAGGGATGTGGAGAGATAAAATGAGCAAATTTCAGCCGAGACAATGGCTTGAGTGGCGTTTGTAAAGAGGTAGAGGTGAGGGCCTTTTATAAGAGGAAAGGAGGGTACTCTTGGAATTTTATAAAATGTTACTTTATATTAAAATGAGTTTCGGATTTTAAAGGTCCCAAATTGATATATTTAGAGGATAAGGTGATAAGGGTTGTAAATATACTCATCCAATTGGTCTTTGACAAGTTTATGTTTTATATTTTACATTATATTTTCATTTTATTTAAATCGCTCATTGATGAGGTAATCGATGCATCATCATAATGTCATAAATAATTTAATTTATATAATGTCTAAAAAATATAAAAAAATACTATGATGTAGGAAATAATTTTATATTTCCAATGACTATTTTTATTCCAATATATAATTTATGTAGAAAAAATTAAAAAAAAATTACTCAGGTGATACATTCTTTAGTGATATTCTCCTTTCTTTAAAAATAAAAAGATAAAGTGTCACTCTCACCCAAAAATGATTCCATGGGGTCCCAAAGATTGGCACAAGGAATCCCATGGTCGGCCATGACACAACCATTAGCATTAGGACACATTTTGGGGTCATTTATTATTATTATGATATTATTTTATTATCCTTAAGTACATGATTACTAATTAATCAAGATAATTAAAGATAATTATCGTCGTTACTATTCATAATGTCCAAAAACAAAAGAGTCTTAATTACATAATTTAGACCTTATGATTACAAATATGGAATCAATTTTACCAAATTCCAAACATATAAATTTCAATAATTAATTTAAAAATAATTCCTCTTGTCAAAACAAATAGTGGGGTTTTTTGAAACAATATCTATGAAACGTTTGGCACTTGTTTATGCCCAATTCCAAAGTGAAATTATTTATAATGAATACCATTGGATTAAATGGTAAAAATATATTGTAATTACACCTTATGAAAAATTAAAAAGATAATTTAAACATATAATTAAATCATATGAAAAAGCATTTTTGATGTAAAAGGTAGTATTTTTCACTATTCCTTAAAAAATGAACATTGTCAAACAAAATACCAAAAATTTATCCAAAGTAAATTTAAATGTCCCAATCCTAAATAATACATTTATTTTGACAAATAGAGCTATAAAATTTTCAAAATATATATTTAAAAATGTTTCTCCATCAAAAGGCGGTAAAAAAATCTTTTAAAAATATTAGAGAATCCTATTCTTAAGATTGGATTTATTCTCATTTTAAGTCTTTAAAACACCATCTAATTCATAAATAGACATAGATAAGAAAATCTATTATTCATTAATTACTTGGAATGTTACATCCTTCCCCCCATTAGAAAGTTGCATCCCCACAATTTATTTACTTATCGAATAAGTGGGGGTATTTATGCCTCATTGCATTTTCAGATTCTCATGTTGACTCTTCAATCATGTGGGTTTTTCAAAAAACCTCTACATGATGAATCACCTTATTCCGCCACACTTGATCCCTGTGGTAAATAATCTGGACTGGTTGTTCCTCATAAGATACATTCTCTTTCAGCTGAACTACCTCTGGACTCAAAACTTGAGATGGATCTGGCATGTAATTCCTTAACATTGAAACATGAAAAACATTTTGTAACTGAGATAAACTCGGAGGTAAAGCCACTCGATATATAACTGATCCAACTCTCTCTAGAATTTCATATGATCCAATGAATCATGGACTCAGATTTCCTTTCGTACCAAAACACATCACACTTTTCCATAGAGATACTTTGAGAAAAACATGATCACCTACCTCAAAAGAGAGATTATTCCTCCTGTTGTCCGCATAACTCTTCTTCCTACTCTGAGATGTTCTCATGTGTTTCTATATCAGATGAACATTTTCAGCCAACTCTTATAACAATTCTGGTCCCATCAACATCCTTTCACCCACATCATCCCAAAAAGATGGATTTCGACACCACTTCCCATATAAGGCCTCAAATGGTTCCATCTCTATACTGGAATGAAAACTGTTATTATAAGAAAACTCATCCAAAGAAATATGTTGGTCCCTACTTTCCTGATAATCCATAGAACAAGCACGTAGAATATCCTCCAAATTCTGAATTGTTCGTTCAGACTACCCATCTGACTGAGGATGAAAAGCTGTACTAAAATTTAATTCAGTACCCAACGACTACTGGAGGCCTTTCCAAAAGATAGAAGTGAACTAGGGATCACGGTTAGATACAATGGATAGAAGAACTCCATGTAACCTTACTGTCAATTTAAGATACAAATGGGAAAGTTGATCTAGGTAAAAAGTATCTCGTATAACAAGGAAGTGAGCATATTTAGTCAAACGATCAATAATAATCCAGATTGCATTATAATCTCAAGGTGTCTTTGGAAATCCCACAACGAAGTCCATGGATATATTCTCCCATTTCCACTTTGGCACTGGTAAAGGCTGAAGCATCCCTTCGGTAACTGCCGCTCTACTTTAACCTATTGACAAGTCAAACACTTCATAGTAAAATCAGAAATATCTCTTTTCATTCTATCCCACCAGTAATACTCTTGAAGATCTCTATACATCTTAGTACAGCCTGAATGAACTGAAAATGGAGAACTATGAGCTTCACATAACCACTATCTCTTCAATTGTGAATCACACGACACACACAAACTATTCCAAAATCTCAAAACACAATCATTATCAATGTTGAATTCATAAAACATACCCATTTGAACCAACTCTACCTTTTTCTGCAACTCACTATCTTGCTTCTGTGCTTTCTTAATTCTGTCTGATATAGAAAATTTCACTGATACCTGAAACAAAATAGAAGAAAATCCTGCACCAAAAACTTCTATGCCAATGTTCATCAAATCCTTAACCAAAGGATCACGTTACAAACGTAACATGGTTAATGAGGCATTACATTTTCAACTCAAATCATTAGCCACTTTATTTTCTTTTCCGGGATGGTAATGAATCGTAAAATCATAATCCTTGATTAATTATTTCCATCTCCTCTGTATCATGTTCAATTAATTCTTAGTGAATATATACTTTAAACATTTGTGATCAATATACATTTCACACCTTACACCATACAAATCATGCCTCCATATTTTTAAAACAAAAACAACAGAAGCTAATTCCAAATCATGTGTAGGGTAATTTACCTCAAGAGTTTTCAATTTACGTGAAGCATAAGTTATTACCTGATCATTCTGCATTTGGACGCAACCAAGTCCTTACAAGGAAGCATCACTGTAGATAAGAAACACCCCATTCCTGGATGGTAGTGCCAAAACTGGAGCATTCACCAATCTTCTTTTTAGTTCCTGAAAACAATCATCACATTCTTTTGTCCAGAGAAACTTAACACCCTTCTAAGTTAGCTAGTCATTAGACTAGATAACCGTGAAAAATTTCTAAGAAACCTACAGTAATAGCGTTCCAAACCAAGAAAACTACGAATCTTTGTTACATTTGTGGGTCTTGGCCATTCTTCAACAACATTTGCTTTTATAGGATCAATAGTTATTCCATCTTTAGAAACAATATGACCAAGGAAAGAAATTTGTTGCAAAGAAAACTCACACTTGCTGAATTTCCCATACAATTTCTGTTCTTTTACGGTTTGCAAAATAACCCTTAAATGACTTTCATGCTCCTATTTACTTTTATAAAACACCAAAATATCATCAATTAACACAACCAAAAACTTATCCAAGAACTCATGAAAAATTCTATTCATAAATTCCATGAATACAGCTGGTGAATTGTTTAACCCAATAGAAATTACTAAAAATTCATAATGGCCATATCTTGTGCAAAACCAGGTCTTCGGAAGATCTTCTTCCTTTACCTTCAACTGATCGTACCCCAATCTCAGGTCAATATTTGAAAAATACTGAGCTCCCTGGAGCTGAACAAACAAATCATCGATATAAGGAAAATGATATTTTTTCTTAACAGTTTTGTTATTCAAGGCTCTATAATCAATGAAATGTCTCATAGAACCAGCTTTATTTTTAACAAATAAGACAGGGGAACCTCATGGTGATGTGGTAGGTTGAATGATTCCTTTCTCTAATAAATCATTCAATTTCTCCTTCAACTCTAAAAGTTCAATTTGATCCATTCGATAAGGGGGTTTTGAAATTGGCTTAGCATTAGAAACTAAGTCAATAGTAAATTCAACTTCCTGATCCGGTATTATACCAGGAAACTCATCAGGAAAAAAATTAGGAAACTCATTTAACACTGGCACATCATGAATCTGAACGGTTCCTCTGTTTTCAACAATATGTGCAAGGTAACATTCATTTCCATATTTTACAAGTTTATCAGCCTCTTGATATGTTATCAAAAGTAAGGGTTTATTATTGTACACAAACTGAATGTCTTTTTGAAAAAAAACTTCTTCAGCTCTACAGTCAATCTTAGCATGTTAAATAGAGATCCAATCCATACTCAAGATAACATCGAACTCTGCTAGAGGTAAAACAATAAGGTTTTCAAGTAGGTTCTTTCCACAGATAAGAATAGGAAGTCTCTTATAAATTCTTTGTACATCAACAATACCCCCAGTTGGTTCTACCACATGTACATGAGTCATTTCTTGAGACGGAATTCACAATTTACTAGAAACTTTTTTAGTGATGAATGAATGTGTAGACCCTGAATCAAACAACACATTGGAATAATATGAGAAAACAAGAAAAGTACCTGATACCACTTAATTTGATGACCCATCATCTGCTGAAATAGTTGCAAAGGCTTTCACCTCACCTTTCTGCTTGTGGTCTGACTTCTTCCCATCATTCGAGCTCTTTCTCGAACACTTGTTTGCATAGTGACCCATCTCATTGCACTTGAAAAATTTCACTAACTGTAAATCAAATTTGGTCTTACCATCACCTTGATCTTTTTCAGTGAAATAACGAGCCTTCTGTTCCATCTTACCACATCAGTAGCACTTTCTATAATTCAGAAGACATTCCCCAACATGCCTTTTACCACATTTATCACAAACTGGAAACTTAGTTTTCTTACCATTAGACCGTTTTTATGAATTCTTCCCTTTCTCCTACCACCTCGGTCTCTTCTTCTATTGGTTGTTATAGAACACTTGATCATCAGAAAACTCCATTCCCACATTCTCCGCACAACAAAAAAGATTTGCATAACTCTTGAACTCACAAGAAGCTAAATCCCTTCGATATTTTGGCTCTAATCCTGAGTAAAAATGTTTGATTTTACTATCATGGTCTTGGATAAAATTTGGAGCATACCTTGCCAATCGAGTGAACCTTTATTCATAAGCAGCCACTGAGTCGTTCTCTTGCCTCAATTCCAAGAATTTGTTTTCCAACCTAAGCCAAATAGCCTTATGAAAATACTTCTCAAGAAACATACCATTTAATTCATCCCAGTTGAGAGCATCAATCTCATCAGCGTCATTGATATTTTTAACCATTGACCACCACTGATTTGATTCACCCTCGAAATGGTAAATTTCAAGACTAACCTTCTGATTGTCTGAAAACCCCATGACATCGAAAATCTTCTCCAGTGATTTAATCCACCCTTCAACTAGCACAACGTCATATGATCCTCTGAATGATGGGGGACGTTTCCCCATGAAATGTTCCACCACTAACATGTTCCCCTGCGGTTGATCTGGCTGATCTCGTGCATGGATACAACCACCATTTATCACTTGAGTCAACTGCGCCAATACTTCAACAAACAGTACAGTTCCAATTCTGACCATCTCATGATGCTGATTTGGAAGTTCAGTTCCTTCTATATGCCTTCCTAGCACTGCTTCCCTATTTCATCTGCGGAAAACCATTCTGAACAAACATGTCATAGATGAAGAAACATGGTAATATTCAAATGCTATATCATTTCAATTTGTCCATAAAAAATATTTTTGGATAATAATTTAATATAATTCTAACTCCTGAAGTTATCTAAACCAACCTTTAATACCAACTATAAGGCCCCATCCATAAACATTACTTGATCTTGAGTTATTTCAAGAATACACGTTGAGGATCTTTTCAGGTTTAGAGTTATAGAGAATTAAATGATAAATCATGCATTACATTCCACATTTAAACAAAGTGGTTACATAAAAGATAGTACTCATTTTTCCCATCAACAGAATCATATTTAAAATAAAACATGGATTCTTTCTTGAAAATTCCTTGACACTATCATCATATCATGTACCTTTCCCTTGATCTGTGAAAAATATTTCAAAAAAAGATGGTATGAGCATAAAAATATCATTAAGGGATATAAAAGTACGAAATGAAAAAATTAGTCCATGTATGAAATCATACTTTGCTCATAAAACATGAGAATTTTAACATACCTCATCAAATCATGAATAAATAATAGAAATAATAAGACATAAAGGTATCTTGAGGCATTCACAACATTCTTACGTAGGGAGTAACCCTCATGGTTACGTTAGGAATACCCATCACGGTATATTACCTAAATCTCTTCAGAGAAACCATAATGTTTAACCCCTTCACGTTACCCAATGCATTAGAGAGCTATATTGGGAACACCTGCCCTTAGTTTATCATAGAACCACCCGTCTTCATAACAATTCCCAACAACCTTAACATAATCGTATCACATAAAACATGCATAAAGGAAACATAACATTTCCACATTTCAATCACAATATATCAATAAAACATTGTGATATAATAAAAACATAATGAAAACCATTTTCAATACAAAAATAAATGAAATGTAAAACATGGTATTTATTTCTTATTTAAAAATAAATTATGGCTTGTAGAGGAAGCTGAAACTCAAATAATGGTCACAGCGGCAGAAAAGTCGTTGTCACCACATACGTATGACAAAAAAAACATTCCTTTTGACATTTAGTAAAAATCTTCATATAAAAAAATATTCCTTTTGACTAGACATAATAGTCAAAGGGGTTTATACACTGTATAAAATGAAGTTGTGTATAGAACAAAATATGCCTCAATGAAAGGAGATTGAAACGAAGTCCCTTACCTCGGGTCCGACTTGACTCGATCGTTCATTAACCTCCTAAATAATAAAAATGAGTTAATTTATACTTTCTTAAGAACCTTTTTCAAGTTCATTATTCCTTTTATATCACTTATTACCATTCCATGAACACTATCTCATTATTTAAGTTAATAATGGTCGTTTTTCCGATCATTGGTACTTGAGTAAAAAATAAACTTCTTGTAATTACAAGTTGTTCATGTGGTAAGATATACATTATATCCATAATTATATTCATGATGTAGATATCATATATATCATATATATCCAGTATATACATGCATTTATAATATTACATAACAATTAGAGGTAAGAAATGAAATGCATCGTTCATGGAGATGGTAATCCGTACTTACGCATGAACGCTACTTCAATTTCTATTTACTATTTAATGGAATGGAATCATAATGATATAAAGGTATAATATAATTCCATTATAATATGATATATAATATATTTATCTTTATCCTTTATATTTCCCATATATAGAATTAACGAATCAAATCACTTTGAGGGGGCGGCAGTCAGCACTTCCTAAAATGAAGATATCGTGTTTACCTATAATGGAAACTATAAAGGTATGCCATAAATGAAAAATACAGAATCTCAAGGAAAACATAGACATATTATATATCATATAAAAATATAGTGACACCTTAATGTCACCTTTGAAGGTGTTAACAGAATATTGAACAATCATCGTTTCGTGAGGCCGAAATTCGCCATCCACGTAAACAGTATGATCTTTAACCATTAGATGTAGGTGTGTATAAGTGTAGCTAGAATACTTCATATAAAAACATCCTAGTATATTTAAGATACTGGTTTTGTTACATAATAAATGAATAAAAAGTGTTTAGGGGGTTGGAGAAGAAAAATAAAAAAAAGAACATTAGAGAAGTCTTTACCTTTAAATCTAGTAACTCCTCTTGCTTTGAACCAAAAGGGTTTCTTGAAGACCTTTATTCCTAAGGTAAGGATTCTAGGATGAGGAGAGATGAAATGAGCAGATTTTGGCCAAGACAATTTCCTGAGAGGAGTGTGTAAATAGGTAGAGGTGGGGGCCTTTTATAAGAGGAAAGGAGGGGCACTCTTGTAATGTTATAAAATGTTGCATTATATTAAAATGATTTTCGGATTTTAAAGGTCCCAAATTGATATATTTCATGGATAAGGTGATAATTGTTTTAAATACACTCATACAATAGGTCTTGGACAAGTTTAAGTCTTAGATTTTACATTATCTTATCATTTTATTGAAATCGCTCATTAATGAGGTAATCACTGCATCATCATGATGTCATAAATAATATAACTTCTTTAATGTCTAAAAATTATAAAAAAATACTATGATGTAGGAAATATTTTTAGATTTTCAAATACTATTTATAGTCCAAGATATCATTAATTTATAAAAAATTAAAAATGTTTTACTCTGGTGATACATTCTTTAGTGATATTCTCCTTTCTTTAAAAATAAAAATATAAAGTGTCACTTTCACCCAAAAGTGATTCCATGGGGTCCCAAAGATTAGCACAAGGAATCCCATAGTGGGACATGACACAACCAGTAGAATTAGGACACATGTTTGGGTCATTTTTTAATATTATGATATTATTTTATTATCCTTAACTACCCGATTACTAATTAATCAAGATAATTAAAGATAATTACCGTCATTACTATTCATAATGTCAGAAAACAAAAGATTCTTAATGACATAATTTGGACCGTTTTATTCTAAATATGGAATCCATTTTACCAAATTCCAGAAATTTTAATTGCAATAATTAATTTAAAAATAATTCTCGTTGTCAAAACAAATAGCGGGTTTTTTTAAACAATATCTATGAAAAGTTTGGCACTTGTTTATGCCCAATTCCAAAGTAAAATTAATTATAATGACTACCATTGGATTAAATGGTAAAATTATATTCTAATTACAAATTAATACAAATTAAAATGATAATCTAACCATATAATTAAATTAGATGAAAAAGCAATTTTGATGTAAATTTCAGTATTTCCAACTATTCATTAAAAATTGAGCATTGTCAAAAAAATACCAAAAATTTATCCAAAGTAAATTTCAATGTCCCAATACTAAAGAATGAGTTTATTTTTACAAATAGATCTTAAAAATTTATAATTATGTTGACTTAAAATGGATCACCATCAAAAGGCGGTAAAACAATCTTTTAAAAATGTTACAGAATTATATGCTTGAGATTAGATTTATTCTCATTTTAAGTCTTTCAAACAATATATAATTCATAAATATACATAGATAAGAAAATATATTATTCATTACATACTAGGGATGTTACAGCTACACACTAACATGAAAACATAAACATAATTTATATCTTTAGAGATAGTACTGATGATAACAAACTGATTTTTAATCCATTTCCACATTCTTTTCCCTACCTGATAGAATTTTATCAGGTTTTTTAGTCTTGTAATCCTTATTATAATTTTAAGAAAAATTAGTTGTTTGATATTTAACCAATTAAATAATTTTATCATCAAAAATATTTAAAACTTCAAGGTAATTATTTATTTCTTAAAAATTAAAAGTAAATTACCGTGACAAAGAAAAATATTATAGAATTTATATTATTATTTATAATAGTACTTATATTCTATATAGCCATATTTTAAAAATGAAATATTATTGAAAATAAGAATGTGATTTCATTAAATATTCATTATTTTAAATATTGTAACAACAATAATATCTCACAAATTGCCCCAAAACATCAAAAATGAATTGATATTTGGGAAATATGTATATTTAAATAAAAAAATATCATTTATATTCAATGATTCTACTCATTTATCTATATGTGGACACATAATATATATCAATGACAATGAAAATGACACTTTGTGTCTTTCCTTTATTTAAATATTTTTTAATTCATTTTTAGGTAAATTTTTTTTAAAGGAATAATTTTGATCCTTAACTAGTAAGGGTTAGATTCTTTTCCCAAAAAAATTAATTATCTATTTTGGTCATTTTATAGCAATTATTATTTTATTTTTAAAATAAATAACATAATTTACCCTTTACTATGGGAAATGTCTTTTATCATGGTTAATATTCATATTGGTACAAAACTAAAAGGGACCTGCATAATAGATTAGGACCTTCTAAAACCCAAATTTACATCAATTTTTCAAAATTCAAAACACATAATTTTTAGAACTAAATTAAAAATAAAACTGGTAAATTTCCAAGAACAACTGTTTTTTTTAAATTGAACCTTTTTAAATAGATAATTTTTTTAAATAAATTCATGTATAAAATATTTTTAGAAAACCATAATTGGATATTTATGAACAATTTAAATTTTAAAAAGATTCCAAATCATAATTTTACTATGAAATGACTTTAAAAGAAAACAATACTTTTAATAAAAATCTGTATTTTCACTATTCTTAAAAAATATCTTACCTAAATAATACCAAAATTTCAAACAAATAAATTATTATATTTTACATTAAAATAAGAATTTTATTTTTAAAATTTCAATATTAAATATATTTAGAACTATATTTAATATTGGTTCACAATAAAAAGGATTATAAAAAATATTTTTTTAAAAAAAATTATTTTCTCCTAAAATTGAATTAATGCTTATATCATGTGTAGAAAACATATTATATTAATTTTAAAAATTATATTAAATATATTACATAAATATTTCATTAATAAAATCCACCAATAGTGGTTTTAATATTTTATAGACTTGTTTATTTTCATTTAATTTTTTTTCAGAAAAAAATAATAATAATAATCATACACACAATTATAATTACTAGGATTTAATATTTAGTTGTTCACTATAATTAGTAATGTGTGAAATGAATTTTATCTAAAGAATATAAAATTTGGTGCAACACAATCCAATCTTAGAGTTGCATATACTGCAAGATAAGTTAGTGTTGCGTATATAACATAGTTAATTTAGTGTAGTGTTCAACATAAGACATTGAAAAAAATAAATTCAATCTCATAAAAATATCTAGTTGTTACAATATTCCCCCTTTAAAATGAATTTTTCCCTCTAAATTCATCTGTTTTATAAAAGTATTATTGTTTTCATTTTTTTTGCAAATATTACAAGAACATAAAAATTAAAACTAAAAATCATTTTATAAAGGAAAATTTGAAACAAAACTTTATCCAAAGTAACCCTTCACTGGTTATCCACATAGAATAAAAAAGGTAATAAGTGAAAACATGGATTTAGAATAGAAATCTTACTATCAGGTTATTATGTATAGTGATAGAGAACATGGTAAGGAAAAATTTATCCAAATCCATAAATCTGCGATGATTTACGGTTCATCTGATTCATTAGATAAAATAGTACAAGGATAAAAATTTTGGTTTCCAATATCATTTCCCTAAAGATGGATAAAATGAATGAAATATTTACTTCATTTCATTACAATATCCATGTTGGTTATTCCTTGAACAACTTCTATATCATAACTTGTTTAAATAAATGAAGTTGAATTTTTAATTCTAAAATCCATTGCAGATCATGCAGTCAATAAATAGAATGATAGGTCATTCCATTAATCTTTAGCACATGTTATAATGTATTTATAAGTCTAACTAGGGTGAGATAAGAATTTATTCTGAAAAACATCATCTGAATTTAATGTTAAACATTCCATAAAATTATAGCCGTAAAATCATTCTATAAGATGAAAATCCAAAACTAATATAGAGTTGAACTAAATTGGTGTAAATTTAATCACCCATATATCATAAGGTATCTCTTAGTCGTCACATTCCAAACATGTGAATACCTTAATCATGTATTCAAATTAAACATGGTAATTCTAGAATTACTATAGAACCATAGTAAAATCATGTAATCTATCAAAAATAAATTATGTCAACATACAAAAAATCCCAATAATTCCATACACTCAAACCATGATATCAATTTGTCCTTATATCATCCCTTTGGTCATTAATACTTTCAAACATCTCATTTTAACATTATCTTATCATTATGCCCATATGGTGTTTTTTTTAAAAATGTTTCAATAACTTTTGTTGGTTATAAATACCATATACTTATGGAAAACTAAAATATGCCAATACATAGATATTTCAGTACTATATAATACTATAAGAAGATATTTTATAACATTATTCTAGAATCCCAATACCTAAACACTCCATAATTCAACAAATTATTTTTCATACACAACATCACCAATAGTGATATCATTTGATTTGACTTTTTAAATAGACATCAGAGGTTTTTTATTTCCATCATAATTGATAAACCTTTTTACGGAATTGATTATAAGAATTCCCCATTTACATGCTCATGTATCATTGATATGTGGGTGGTGCATTCTCTATAGCCTATTATATGTTAACTTCATTAGCTACCATTTTTCATTACATTGTCATTCAACTTCCCAATAACCTTATTTTCCATTCTTAAAACATTTGGTACTCTTGTTAAGATAATATACGACATGCTTATTTCTACACATTGAGCTTAAGGAAACACTCATCTTCTTTTCACAATATTTTTGAGATTTTCCTTTAAACTATATCTTTTATTTCTTGTCAAAACCATGAAATTGATAGGTAATTCTAATATCAATTTATACATTGATATCAAAAGACACAATCTCTCCATAGAAACTAATCTCTCTTATACATAATTCCCCATGAATAGTTTCTTTTTATGCCATAGAAGAATCGATCAATTTTAATTTGTGGTTAGATTATAAAGTCATAAGCATACTGCCTAACTTTTGTAAAATTTTCCTTATATGTACCAATGCATTCATCATAAATTGGATTATTTTCATGTAACTCCATTTTCCAAATTATCATGAATAATAAGATGAAATTACTTATTAAAAAAATATGTTCTTGAACTTGTCGCATTATTTGGATTCAATTTCATCTTTCTTCCTTGTAATCTTGATTGGAGTCCACCACTGGTCTTCTTGGCCTACTAAATGATAAACAAACAAAATTACTTTTTCATGTTCCGAATAGTGAAGGATAGACAATATATTTTCAATGGTACTAATCCATTTTTCATCAATAAGTGGATCATAAGACCTACTGAAAAAAGGTGGTGTTGCCTCAAGAAGTAATCAATAGAATGTTGTTCCCTTCTCTACATATTTAGAAATCCATAATGATTCATATCTTATATAAGTATAGAATAATGATTTTTAATTCCAGATCCCATAAAATTTGTATTTTCATGAAGATAATCATTGAATTTCTCATTTCATTTATCATTAACACGGTTCCTTCATGTTCATGTAGTTGTCTAAAACCCAAAAATAATCATTTGAATGGAAAATAATACTATGAAAACAACATAATCAATAGAAATTTCTTCAAATATATTACATTGTTAGTTTAATAATAGGTTATTCATCATTGTTACCATAATTATAATGTTGTGACGTATAGTTAGACTTAACTTTATTTACATACCTAAACATATCCTTAGAAATATCAATTGAGATCTCACTAAAATTTTCACATCCTAGTTTCAAATGGTTAAAAATCCTTCACTCTGATACCAATATTAACGAACCAAGCTTAGATTACATTGAAATTACATTTATTTTTTGGAATAATTATTACATTACAAAAATAGACACTTAATGACCGTATTAGTTTAGTGTCTTTGAAATCTCAAAACACATACATCTAACATGGTAAAAGATCTTCAATATCCCCCATATAGAATATCCCATTTTGTTTTCCTACCTAAAAAATTTCTTTAAATCCTTGGGAAAAACATAAAAATGGTGAGCTAAAATCCACCTTAAGGGTAAACACAGAGATTCATAAAACAAATATAAATATAAGAATGTAAAAACATGAGAAAAATTATGAATATCAAAATCTAAAGTCATGAAATAAATATTGGTAGTACACAATCATAAATCATAATCTAACATGAACCATGAAAAAATATAATTGGCATAAATATGGAATTATAAAAAACAAATAATCATAGAATATAATTTACATATTGTCCATGGATCATTTCCAATACCATAATATAAGAAAAAGTCCATTTCAAAATGAGTTCACTCATTGTTCCAGTGCTATATTACTAAAAAGAATTTACTTGTCATTTCATCCCTGTATTATAGAACCGGGTTTACTTTTCATTCTAGAAATTTCTATATAATGAGATATAAATTGTTACCTAATTCATTTTATTAAGATATATGTGCATTTCAAAAATGATTTCACTCGTTGTTTCTTAGGAATGTTTTTCAAATATGTTCTAGTTATTCTTATTATAAAATATTTATATCAATAAAAAATTATATTAACATAATAAATATCATATTTATTTATTCATTAAATTTGTATAACCATTATTTATTAAATATCATATATAATAAATCACATATCATCATGGAGACGGTAGGCTGTATGTATGCACAAGTGATGATATCATTAATTTAATAATGAAATGTTATTGAAGAGGATGGTATATATATATTTTGAAAATAAATACCTTATTATAATAATCATATATAGTTATTAATTCTCTCATTATACCCATCCATGTCATGTGGTTCAGAAAAAACATAGTACATCACGGCCTAGAGATGGTTTGTTGTACATATACATACATGGTGATTTTGTTTTTCATAGGATGGATAATAGGTGGAATATGGTTCTTACATATTCTTTATAACACCTTCATCTAAAATTTATATTTTTTAATTAATATATAATTTAAACAAGTAATTATGAGGATGTAGAAGAAGAAATTATTTGAAAGAGTTGATAGAGGAGATTACATCATTTTCGACGACCTCCATCTAGTTATCCTCTTAGTAGAATAAGTTTTCATCTATTTAGAATTCTAAAACCTAAATAATTTCACTACGTATGTTTATAATTTAAATATTAAGGGTATGTATCAACTTTAAGATTAAATATTAATTGAATTGTCAATGAGGAGTTTCCTTTTTATAATTGACGTGAGGGGAACATTTGGAATCTCCAAAAAATATTAATTTATAATAAAATAAATACACATTAAAAAACAACAAAAATGTCATAGATTCAAATATTAGATGATTAAAGTTTGTAATATCATCAACCAATAGATTTTTGACTGATTATTATGTCAAAATAAACCTTATAATTTTAATTTAACACATAGTTTTTCTATTTCAGTTTAATAAGGGCAACAAGTATTTCAAATTTGAAAGGATGAAATAATTACTTATTTAAGGTAAATTAAATAAAAAATTTATAATTTAGACAATTTTATACCATAAATTCATTATTATATATTTTTTAAAAAAATTATATTTTTAAATAATATAATAAATTTTTTTTTTTACAATTCAAAAGTAGAGTCAATTTTAACACTACTCAATTCATAGATTTTTAAAAATAATAAGATAAGATGTTATACTAGAAAAATAATAATTATATCCCTATGGGATTTAAGTTATCAATAAAATTCAATTAACATATTAATTACATAAAATTATATTTAATTTAATATTTTTAATAACATTAATTTGATATTTCCATTAATAAAATAATTTCTACATCAGTATTGTGTAGTTATTCAATATAATTAATTGTTGGGTAAAAAATAAAGATTAAATACTACAATAAAAATAAATATAATATATTTCTGTATAAAACTTTTATTCTAAAATATATTCAGAAAAATACATCATTAAAAATGTTATACTAATAAAAATATAAACTTCAAAATTTTAACATCAATTTAAATAAAAAAATATAAATTTCATAATGTCTTCCATAATACTCCAAGTGACCCATAACAAGACCCTTTGAGGATTATAGTTTACGTATACTCTGAAAATAAGATTTTGTTAAGTGTTTGGTTCATTTAATGGTTATTTTCAATTTAATAACAAATATTTTATTGAATTTTAATCAATTAATTAATTTGTTCATCATAAATATATAAGCCTATAACGTAATTGTTTCATTTATTAAAATTATAAGTAAATTACCATGATAAAAAAATTATATATTTTATATGAGTATTTATAGTCGAATGTATCATCTATATAACCTCATTTTAAAAATGAAATATTATGTAAAAATGGAACGTGACGTCTTTAAATTTCCATTAAATAAAATATTATAAATACCATAATTTCTACCAAATGGACACAAAATGTAAATAATAAATTTATAATGTGGAAATATTTTTATTAAGATAAAAAATAACATTTATATTCATTGATACCACCCATGTGTCCATATGTCGACACATAATAGATATTAAAGACATTGAAAATTACACTTTTGGTCTTTCATTGATTTAATTATTATTTAAGTAATATTCCTAGACAAGTTTCCAATAAATTACATAATTTATATCCTTAACTATTAATAGTCGAACGAAATTAATCAAATAAATTTTTCTATTTGTTTTGGCCATTTTATAGTCATTATAATTTTATTTTTAACTAAAATTACGTAATTTACAAATTACCATGGTAACAAAATTTACCATAGATACTATTCATATTGGTCAAAAATAAAAGGGACCAACTTAAAAAATTTATAACTACTAAGTCCAAATTTCAAAACCTTTTTAAAAAAATTAAAAACAAAAAATTTATAGAATTAAAGTTAATATAAAACCGTTAAAATGTCATGACAAACATTTCGTTTGAAAAATTGCACCTTTTTAAATTAAAATTTTTTTTAATAAATTTATGAATAAAATAAATTGGAAAAAATATAATTGGATAAATAAAAAATACTTAATATTTTAAACTAATCTAAAATTTAATCATACTATAAAATGAACTTAATGAAAATAATTATTTCAATAAAATTTATTATTTTCACTATTCATCAAAAAATGAAAGTTATCAGAAAAATACAAAAAATTACAACAAATAAATTTTTTATATTTAGTATTAAAATAAGATGTTTATTTAGAAAATGTAAATATTAAATTTTTTAAAAAACAATGATTTAAAATGGTTAACCCAAAAAAATTATTAAAAACAACATTATTTTTTAAAAATATTTCTTTTATAATAAAAATTGAATTTGTTCTTATATTGTGTCATGAAAACATAAAAGATGAATTATAAACATTAGATTAAATATATAAAATATATTTTTCATTAATAAAATTCATCATGATTATTTATATTATTTTACATACTCACATATTTACATTTATATAGTTATTCAGAAGAAAATTAATATTTTTCATACCCACCATTATAATGACTAGGTTATAATGTTTAGTTTATTTACCTATACTCAATATTTTATGAAATAAATTCTATCAGATGAAAATTAAATTTTTTGTAACATAATTCAAGGCTAGAGTTTCGTATACTGCATGCTAAGCTGATGTTGCGTATACCCTGAGCTTAAATTGGGGTATTATACAACATAAAGCATCAATAAAATCTGTACCATAAAAATATAATGGTATTGTAAAGTTCATGGATGATTTTTGAAAAATTATATTACATCCACCACTAATATTGAGTGGGGAGGTGATGGTTACTATTACACGTAACTCATGCTTCAAATCTAACAATGTGAGGATATTCGGTTAATAATCTAAAATATAGATCTTATATAAAGGGAATTTTTATGGCTTACTGCTAAATAATTGAAGGAAATCGTTACTCGATGGCCACCTTTTTAGAAAAATATACTAAGATAAGCTTAGATATGAGATTATAGGTAAATCTTCGAAGCCATTATCCCACATGATAGATCAATGGGAAATGTGAGCATCACAAGAAGGTGTTTAAGGGTTGTAAGGTGAATTTATAATTGAAATATTTTGGATGTTTGAGATTAATAAATTATATGGAATGGAATAAAATATTGTTATTTACTGTAAATGTTATGTTGTAATCATTTTTAGTGTATTCAAGGGAATCTTTTCATTCCTTAGTAGATATGAGGCTCATTTTGAATTATATGAATGGATGATTCAAGTCAATCAGTGGATGATGGGGATCATGACTTTATCAAAAAATCTAGTTTCTAGATTTCTAATATGGTATTAGTAATGTCAAATTGTGTTCATCACATCCTGAGATTAAGGAAAATATAATTTTAAATGGATGTCAGCATGAAAAATGATTTGGACAATCATTTCTAACATAGTATGGAAATTTTATCTTGGAAACAGAGTGGTGGATGAAAAATTAAAACAGTGGACTCTATATTTGATCATATGGGATACGAATAGATGATTCTACAAAACAATGTTCTCAAATCTCATAGTAGGAGCAGTATCAACATGGTCTTCTTAGTGAGAAGAATACGACGGTTAGAATGTAAAATAATGTACTAAATCTTGAGCATAATGAATTCATCTGTTATGAGAGTTATATACATGATAAATTGGGAAAAAAGTCATTTAATCTGAACTATAATAATTGTTAGAGTTATGAATTATATGTTTTTCATTAATATTTATGTGGACTAACATCAATTCTAACACATGGATAATCCTTGAACATTATTGTGTTTATTAATGGTACAACTGAAAAGATATTGGTATACTTCCTATAACACAATTTATATGTGTTTGATACATTATTCAGTGGAAATACATAGTTTAATTGGATGTTATATGAAATATAAAATGAAAAATTTTCAATAATGGAGGTTAGTATAGTTGAAGGTATTTTGAAAACTACTATATGAAAAATGAAAAAGAATTGAACAAATTATACATAATAAACCTAAACAGAACATAGTTGCTAAAAAGATGCATATAAGTTATCTAAAAAGGAAAAAATCCTGAAATTACACTCAATTGATTCCAATTAAATTGGGGAAGGAACACACTATTGTGTAGTGAACATAGTCAATAGAAGTCCATTACCACCATTAGTTCATAAGATTCTTATGTAGTTGTGGTCTATGAATCTCTTATAAATCATTCACCTAATAGTTTTTGGGACTGAATAATATATTCACATCAATATAATATAAATTTAAATTCATGTTTCTACATCCTAGTAATCTTTCATTGAGGTCCACAGAGAAAAAACATTACCTTTTGGAACAGGGATGATTAACATAATAAGATTGTTAGAGATAAAACTATTCTCTTTAATGATATGGTCTTTGATGAAGATCATTATAGAAGATAAATTGAAAATCCAAAATATCAATACACCATGTTCAAGTTGATATGGATGGATATAATAAAGAAAAAAATTTACCAAAAGTTTCACATGATGGCACAAGTTGTTAAGAAAATTGGTTAGAAAAAGATTTACATGAATTCTCATAGAATTCAGATGCCTAAGGTAAAACACTGGAAAATATGGTAAAAATAAGATAGTCATAGGATACTATTCAAAGAACCTATAAATTATATAAAATGGTATATAGGGTTTTTCTGATATACACTACCTTTAATTGATGGGGGAGAACCTGAAAGGACGAAAGATGAATATATGCTTAGAGACAATAGAAAATGTGACATAACCACAAAATATGAATTGGATTAATAAAATTAAAACAATACTTGGTATCTAATAAATTTACAATTAGAAAATAATGTCATGGAATAAAAATGTCACTTTCAATTAAAATAGTATGTTAATGAATGTAAATGCTACAACACTATGTTAATGTTGAAATTATTCCAATTGAAGTAAGGGGTATATTTCCCATAAATATTTTCATTAGTGATTAGACACACTACCATATGAATATTATTATATAAGGATTCTATTGGTTGTTTTTACGTCCAATAAATGAATGTAAAAAAAATTTCCTATGATTATTTGGAGGAGGAAATTTATATTATGTGACCACCTGGATTGGGGTCGATTGGAATAGTGAGATGGTGTATAAGATAAAACGTAGTCTATATGGATTTAACACCAAAACATGTTAATGGATAAAAGTTGCACATATTTATTGTTGAAAATATGTTTCATTTGAAATAATTTTAACCAATTCTTTGGTCAGAAGGTTTTGAATGACGATTGATTTATCATCATGCTTCTTTATATTAATGATATGATCTTGAAGGACTTGAAATTAAATATATTTGTGTACTGGAATATAATTTTTCTCTATGTATTGAAATAAAATATCTTAGAGAATCTAGTAAGATTCCTAGAATATGTATTGACAGAGACATAAAAGATAGAAATATTTTTTATCTCAAAGAGTCTATATGTGAAGGTTTTTGAGTAGTTTTCACAACATAATATATGGTAGTTTTAACTCATCATTCCAATAAAATTAAATTTTTAATCTATAAAGCGCCAAATTAGTAGATGAGGTAAGATACAGGGCTGAAGTTCCTTTTTCTCTGGTAGTTTGAACATTATTGTATTATATGGCTGGTGCTCACCCAAATATTTTTTATCTAGTGGGATTCATAAAAAATTATGTGAAACATTTGGGTTATGTACTATATAAATCTATTAAATGTAATTTCAAAAATCTTTATTCCATGGAAAATATATCTTTAGGCTTCATGTTTTTTGAACTATTTGAAGGCTATGTACATGTTTCCATTAGATGGGATTCATGTACACAAAATTTTACAACTATAAATAAGTTTTCATTATTATTGATGATTTTTCCTTTATTTTACAGATTTATTTAGTGATTTTACTCTCTACCGTAGAAGATAAATATGTTGAAACAATGGAAGAAATATATAAATATTTTTAGTCGAGGTTTAGTTTATAAGATGTTGGAGTTGGATATGAAAGTGGGTAACTCTACTATAAAAGTTAGAGTGAAATTCACTATGTAAAAAAACTAAATTATATGAATAGAGTCAAAAAAATATCAGCATACAATACCACTAAAATCAATAAAAGTTATTGGATATTGAGTATGTTATATGAATGATAGATGGGAAGAAAAATCTAGTGTAAATGCACACCATGTTCTTGGTCACTAAAATAATGAAGCAACACTCTCATTCAGTTGTATTGTGGTGAATGGATTGTGGTGGAGAGTATTGAATACTATGAAATGAGATTAAATGTTCAAACATTTCGTAGTGTTTAAAAGTTCTTAGGATTCCTTATTATAATATTAAAGTGGGATATTATAATCAGTTTTGAAGCAAGTTTCTTTTTTTTATCAGTTTAGTGGATGATTAATTTATCAAAATAAAGGAACATTTTGATGTTGTTCTACAGTTACTGTAAAAATATATCTACAGGGAGGTGGTTTATATATTGGGTAACATTTGATGGCGGTGTTTGGAGTTATAATTTTATTAGAATGTGTTTTACATATGTTCAATTAGTAATAAAGGTGTTGGTCCTTTTAATATTTGAAGTTATGAATCATGATGAGGAATGTTGTATGGGATCCATAATCATCCATGTATAATGGATGGAACCTAATAAATTTCAATGTTTTGTTCTATTAGAATACTAGTATGACATTTCTATAAAATAGATATAAGAACATATGCAAATGAGTAGTGATAACTTGATTTTACTTGATTTGTAGTAATATAAGTGTTGATAAAGTCAATATCATTGAAAACACTTGTATATTCCCAAGTGTGAATTTTAAAAATGAAATTGTGTTCTCTCTTAGACTTATGATGAGATGTTGTAACCACATAAATTAAAAGTATAATTTTAATTTTAGGTTTCAAATTTATTTTTTTATGGTTGTGTGTAAGAAAGGTTTTCTAGCATATTACGGTGATTTATCATGATTATATGGTACTTATGTTGATGTGAATTTAGCTAGGTGTAGGATGTGCTCCATTGTACATGACATCCATTACTTGATGTTTTGGTTGGATGAATAATTTAATATGGTAAACCAACATCTATAAGACTCTCAGTATCAAATTCTTTCTCCCAACAAAGGATTCAACATTTTACAAGTAGTATAATTAGTAATATTTCTTTTGAAATGAATTATAATCAGGACAGTGATATGATTAAATTTATATAGTATATAAAATTTCCTTATCTTTGTCTGTGAGATTAAATTTTAGATAACTCATTCTAAAATAGATGCATAATGTAACAAACTTGAAATACTAGTATAAAGATTGTAAAAACATTATCCAGTAAAGAGAAAACTCTATGTTTTAGAGAAATGTCATCCAAGGTAAACAAATGTTGAATTTTCTTAATATCTAAATATTAATTCTCTTAAGAATCAAAATATTATTCAAAAAACATTATAAAAGGTATTAGAATCTAAATAAAATAACCAAATTTAATACCACACATATATTAAATATAATTGAGTTTGTAAATTACAATATCCCCAAGCATGATAAACATACCCATAAATCAGATAAGGGTTATATAGACCATGTGAATTACTCCTCATATTCTAGAGGCTACTGACTATAGGTTAAGATATAATAGGTGATCATAAGTAGACACAAACCTATAAAAACTAACAATTGTGGATGTAATAAAAAAGGAAATATCATAACAATTATAGTAACAACAAAACACACATCCTTATTTACCAAATTGAATATCTATAATGACATACTCATCATAAAAATGAATTTAATCTCACATGGTCTGATCACATACATACATAGACTAAAACAAGTCAAATTATACAAAAACCACAAGGCACTAAAAAACACTACCAATCTATGATATATCAATACAAGGCTAGTTACTCAAGTGTTAATATATCTTTAATATAGTATTATGAGAAATAATATATATTTTTATATACCGGATATCCGGGATATTAAATCTCTATGTGTCCTAAATGAATCATGTAGTTTCATTTTTTTGACATGTATTCAGCATCCACTGGTGGTTTATCTAACTAAAATATGTAGTTATATAGATTTTTTAACTGAATATTGTGAGAGTAAACCAGAATAGTAAATATCATCCAATTATTCCGCACAATGTTCCCATTGTTTCATGGTTCCATAATTTTGCTACTTTTTCTAGTTCGATAGTGGTATACGATACTGATGACTTATTATAAAAGGAGGAACCATGGATCTATGACCATCCCATGAAATATGAATATTAATTGAATTCAAACCTCAATGTAACCAATCCAAATCATGGGTGATTCTTATGAGGCATAATAACACATATCCTTGAATCATATTTTATCAATGATCTGATGATATTCCTTATGGATCTTGAAGAGACTCATGGGGGTAAATCTATTGTTTTCAAATTCATAAACCAAATAAAAATTCTTCTGGTGATGGTTAAACCCCCATCATCTTTGATCCAATGTAACCAATAAGATTTTAATTAACCTCATATAGTTCAACCAAGAATTCACTTATATGCAATGTAGACTATTAATGTAATATTAAAACATTTATTTTTCAAGATTATTACCCAATGTAGGATTGAAAATCTTTTCCATGTTCATCATATAATGAGAAATAAATTATATACTAATATTATTATTATAAATGATTTTGGGATGGTTATTAATTATATAGAAACATTCCGCCCCATATTGAACATTCATTTCATTACCATATTAAAGATGATATATCCTCCACTATATTAAAAAAGTAAAGTCCTGGTAAAAAATAAATTAATGGGTCGTCTTAGTCTATTCTGGGTGTGATTGTATTTGTTAAAAAGGAAAGATGACTGTAAATGAGTTTGGTTGGTGTTTTTCAGAGCCCATGACAAGGATCGCGTACCATTTCTGGGAAGGGTACATGGTTGCACACCAGGCTATGGGAAAGGTATGCCTGAGCGGTCTATGAAACCGAAAATGGTTCTTGGAAGTGGGAAATGTGGTATGCATATGGATTATAGTCAGCATCAAATATTTATCTCCCAGGATAAAAGGTAGTAGACTGACCTAATATGAAAAATGGTTCATTGGTAGACTTGCGGTTCGAGGTGGAAAGAGGATCAGTATGCGATGGAGGTTGTACCAAATCTGAGATTTATTAAATCTTGGATTAGTAGATATTGTAGATATCCTTGATAATATACGAATTTATAATCCCACTGATTATAGTTGATACTAAATATCATTAGAGAACATACTTTGCTCTTGGATTCTGGAAAAGTCATGCAAGTTCACGAGAAAAATTATTCCAAAGCTGAAGTAGTTCCTCTGGAAGAAAATCCATATATGGTTTTTGCAAAGAACTATAACCTGCAAAGGGCCTGGTATGCAGAGGAATAAGTCTTGGAATGCTGGTTATTAGTGATGTAAATATGCGAATAGAGAATAGTTTATGTCCAGAGGATGATTCACGTAGAAGGTTCACGTATTCGGTATGTTGAGGTGGTATGCAATAGTGATGGAAGATCCAATCTACCGATGAAAGGAGGTTCACGGAAGTGGAAGAGGTATGCAAAGGAGGTGTTCCATTTACCGAACCTGATACTCGATGTGTGACAGAATAAGGTGGTTCATGATTTACACAAGGATAATTGTGAGAGCTTAAAATCATTTTGTAAAAGTATTTCCAAGTATCTTGCAGTACATGGGAAGGTGGACTTCATCTTTGCATGAAAAATGAACTTCATCCGAGCATTAACCTATAGTTGAGGATGCAAGAATTCATGGAACTGAAGGGACCTGCATGTACATAAACTATGTTTGACGTACAAGTTGATAAATTGTGTGCGGATTCCTTTCCAAGAGAAATGAGTAGAGGAAGAAGAAGACGGGGACCCTTTCCACTAGTAGTGATCCATAGAAAGAGGCATAAAAAGTGACTCTTTGTAATACAATTAGAAGACCCTAAAAATTGTAATGATAGTGATCTTGTTCAAAGAAGATTGAGCCCATCAATTGTATACATTATTGGTTGTGAGCCTTCATAAATTTGTTACATCGGCACATCATTGTTTTATGTTCCATGGACGTATCATAGTCAGGGTGAACCAATTAAAAATTTCCTCTATCCTATGAATGATTTTATAACTATTTATATATTAATATGGGTTGAAGATATATTTTAGATTTTTCAAAAAAAACATGATCTGAAAGAGATAATGCTTTAATCTATCATACCCTAATTCACCCCTCCCCCTCAAGTTATTTAACTAAGTTGACCTATCATAAAGGGATGTTTTAGGTTGTTAAATAGTCTTAAAACTAGAATAACACTAGAAAACCATTTTAGACTCCTTCCTCTTTTGAATTAAATCATAACCATTTCAAGGATTTATCTACACCCACGAGTTTGATATAATTTCCCAATAACAGTGTATTAACCTATCTAAATGTATTCAGAAAATTATCATGAATCATGGCCTCTTTAATGCCCTCACCTACCTAGTTATTTTAAGAATCAGTTTACTAGACACTCACATCTCAAAATATTCCTTTAAGTTCTCTTATCTGAAGTGTGTCTCACCACACTCAACCTCATATCCATATTTAATTCCTAGTAGATTATTGACTCTATAAGGGATTAACATACTCAATCCCCCCTACCGCAGTTAATTGAGTAATATATTATTCATCATCATAGAACCACAATTAATTTTTTATTCTTGTATAGTGTCCATATCTCTTATTCTTATAACTATAGTGAACTTATTATTACTCTAATATAATTCAAAACACATTCTTATTATTATAAATTGGGTGCTCTTGTTCTTTTTTCCTACTCATAGTCCCCACCACAATAATAGCTTATCCATATTATCTCTTATATTTTATTCTAACCCATATCATGCACATCCATATTTGTAATAAATTTTTTCCTTTCATTTGAAATATCAGAAAATGTAATACAAAAAGGCATTCTATATTCTAGATAAAAATAATAATAATGAAATAATCACTTTTTGTCCTCAATTGTATCCTTTTTTAAATGAATGGAAATTTGAAATATATAAACATTTAATTATTTTATATTTTATACTTATGGATAAATATATATTCATTGTGAATGCCTATTAGTGTCATGTTTATCATCCTTAGAACATGTTACCAAAAATACACACTTCAATAATAGTCATAAGATATATAAAACACAATAGTCATAGTATCATGTGGTGTAGATATCTTTTGAAACATTTGATATTCTCAGAGACTAATGAACCTTACATCTTGAACCTATAAACATGATTTAGTATCTTATCTCTATACATATCAACTCATGATTGGATCAAAACCTTTTTTTCATGTTTTTTCACTATAGAGTTGATCAAGGTATGACTCAACATCATTCACATTAATAAAGAAACCATGTGAATTGTATTTTTCATTCCAAAGTGTGATTTAATAATGAAGAACCAAGAATCATGTTATTTTACCATGAACCTCGTATTTAATATATTCAAAATTTATTTTTACAAGAGTGAAATATTCATGAACCATGAATTTTCACAATTCATAATTTCTTTGAAAATTCCTATTATTTTCATCTTTATATACATGTCTTGATGATCAAAATTGATTTGGACTGAATCACACAGAAATATTTTTTTTAGTATTTATAACATTGAATATTTTTTGTAGAATTGTCATATTTGATTTATTCTTCTGTATCATAAATTCTGAAAACACCCAATTTTTCACCCAATAGGAGTAAAAAATATCTCTAAGTGTCAAATTCAAACACTCATCCCTTTTTGTGTATCCCATTCACCTAACATTAAATTGAAATAATTTCTTTCCAAAGTTATACATATAGACTAAAATTCATACATATGATATGAATTAGTTTTATTTTTCCAAGCATTATCACACCTTACTCTATATGTTATAGACAATATCATCAAAGACATACGATTATAGGAGAGTAAAATTTTTTAGAATGAATTTATATAAAATTAAAAAAAGTCATATGATCATTCATTGGAATTATAAAAAATATAAAAAATAATGTAAACTAATTTATAATCCATACTAATTGTATGCATATTTACAAATTAAATTCATATACACTAGGATTTTTTATATTTTTCAACCTATACTCAAAAAATATAGATTTATTACAAAAGAAAAAAAAATTGATTCCAAAATTTTAGGGATTCTAAAAACTTTTAATAACATCATCCATGGTATTTTCATACTATTATCAGTATCTTTATAGAAACAAAATCTTTTTTATAGATCTCTAATTATTTAAAAAATATAATATTTTATAATGCATAAAGTTATTTCATCTTTTATGAGATGATTACATGTTTAATAGTATAAGTAGAATAAAAAAAGTTAATTATAAATATATTACATTTAAATTCGTAGAAATTTCCTTTTACATGAAGAATACATCAACAATAGTCAGATTTTTAGGTTTACCTTTGAATCAATTTATCCATGTATTTAGTGGAATAAAGTTCATTAAAAACACATATAAATAACCTATTCATTTTTCATTGAAAAAATAATCTACTTATTCTCTTCATATTCAACATAATTTTCCAATATTAGTTTAATATAAATAATTGTCATCAAATGAAACATCAAATTCACATTTCCTATGTAACATCAATACCTCCCTTTCAAATTGTTATCAATCCCCAAAAAATCGAATGTTAATGTATCTTTTCACTCCATAATGAAAATAAATGTAACAAAAAAAATATTGTTCCCTCCAATTTCTGAAATTATAGGCAAGGATCTTCCATGATAAACTCCATGTCCATATAACAATTATTTATTTATGAAAACAAATATTATGTATTTTTCATCTACTCATTAATGAAATAAACTATTTTTTAGGAGAACAGTTGTTCCATATAAATGATTCCAATGTACCTTCACCTAAAAAAATATAATTATAAATAGACTCATCATGTGTACAAAAAAATGATGTTAATTGAGAAAATAAATATATCCATTAAAGAACCTTAATGTGATGCAACATCAAAATTTCAATTCATGGTAATATCTGTAAAACGTTTCATGAATTTTTATGAACCATCACTCACATGACCACAGAAACAAAAAGATGTAAGTTAATATTATTTATAACTGAGTATTTTATATAATCACCCATGAAAATATTATTCAAAATTATGAAAACAATTTGTTGGATGTAAATAGTATTTAGTATTGAAATTTTATAGTGATTGTATAGATTTTCATAGTACATATAAAATATAATTCCTTAGATCCATTAAATAATTTGATAGCTCCACCCTCAAAAAATTATCTCCTTTCATAATTATGGTTGTTTTCAAGCCAGTATGATTCAATTTAAGATTTTTGAAACCAATTAATAAATAAAAATCCAATTTTTATACTTCATAATCGAAATGATCCTTTAATCACATTCAATTGTTATAATTATTCTAAAATAACACATATAATTCCCTTCACATAAGCACAACTCATCTAATGATGGAATAAGGTGGGTATCTAAAATTTTTCTATTTGAGAAGTGGGGTTGAGACTTATTATCCTTCCCATGGATCCTTTTCTTGTAATCTATTACTCTTTATGAAATCAATATTCTTTCTCCCTAAGAAATATAAATATAATTTTATTTTGTAAGTAGGGTTTTATTTTCATTTTTATATTCCTACATTTTTTGAATGACGATATTTACTTTAATAATTAGAGAAATTTGATTCATTTAGGTTTCCCCAATATTTCATTTATCTTCCAACTAGGTAGACCATAATATCAAACATACTATCTTCCCATACCCAACCATATTTCTATAAGTGTAGTCTTTGTTCATAAAATCATTTATAAAACTTGGAATTCATCATGATTTACCTTAATTCATTTTATTTTCATCAAAATACTCATACTCTTTTAAGAAATGATTCCAACCTATTGAAACCATCCACATAAAGCTTCTACATCTTTTGACAATCCCTAATTGAGAAAATTCCCAAATTCTCTACAAGGAGTGTAAACATATAATATAATCTAAGAATCTATCTCCATGATATATTCTTTTTTTATTACATATTTCTAATATTTTCATTGTGATTCATCACCATATTGAAATGTTTCCTGATGTGGACTCACATACAAAAGTCAAATCATCTTCTCTGTGTTTTTTTGACATTAGTGTTATCTTGAATCATTTACATCATAGAATAATTTTATTCAAAAACATTATTCATTAATTTATTTATCAAGTATAAATTTTTTTCATCTATTTCACTACCATGTATTATAGACATATCATATTATCAACAAAATATTTTTTTTGCAGATAGTATATACTGAAACACATCATATGTGTCACAACCCGCCTTCACCAAAAGGAGGGAAGGGTCAGCAGACTGCCAGGACCTTCCTTCTTTATGTTGAAGGAGAGATAATGACCCCTAAAACTTGCCTTCAATAGGTCCCAGAGTGGCAACTAGCACCAAGGGTATGGAATCACACACTAAATGGAAGGCATTACCCTTTTTCTATTTTATAGGATCGGGAGATAAGATGATAGAACCCAACAACACAAAATCTAAAAGAAAAGTAAATCCAAAAGTAAATCCAAAAGTAAATTATTCCCACATGCATGTTTCAAAAGTAAAAGCCACAAGGTACAAAAGTGACTATAATGGTAAGTACCAAAGAAGGAAAAAAATCAACTGCAACTGCCCAAAAGATCTGAGCTAGTATGGTCCTGTGTGATCCCCAAAGTCCACCTGGAAACCTTAAAGTAGTTTTATATACGTAGGGTAAGCATAAATGTACACTCAGTAGGGAAAACCAATGACTCTGGTGCACATGTGGGCGAACGTACTAAAGTCCTGTGAGAAAAGGAGTAAACCAATCACCTAACATGGTAAAATATCCACCCAAGCCTCACCAAGGCACACTCCACAAATCACGCAAGTCAAGTAATATATATAATAAGAGAACATCAATATTTGGGTACCCCGTGCCACTTTCCCACTGGTTATTGGGACATCCTATGCATCGAACCAATCCCGCCATTCTCACCGCAGTCCCACTGCCACACCCGCCCGTACACACCTGGGCCACAACCACACGTAGTCCCACTGCCGAATCCTGGCCGCAAACACCTGGGCCACAACTATCACACATAACCACGCCTACAAACACCTAGGCCAGAACAACCACCACCATGCCCGAAGACACCTGGGCTAGAAGATCCACTACCACACCTTACGACACATGGGCCTCATCCCGAAGACACATGAGAAACCACCTTCCCACACACACCTGGGCTACAACCACCACACTACCCCACTCGAAGGTTCTTGGGCTAATAATGGACCTCAGGCCATCACATCCTGCCCATAGATACTTGGGCTATCTGAGAAAGGGAGCATAAAAGGAGCTAATAACGAGCCACTAATAATAGTGATGGGAAAAACACCCTCCCCCATGAAGTGGGGGTGTTCGGAACTAAGTACTCAACTTGGGTCGGGCGCGAATAAGAAACACAAAACAACAAGTATGTATATATAGGTAACAAGCACTCACCCAAGTTAGGTTTTTCTTCAGCGATCCTAAAGGACACAAACAGCACTCAAGTCCGAGTCACGACTCTCGCCAACAAACCCAGTTGTCCCTTTCTTGTTTTCATGATCAGTAATAATGTTCAAATAAGTTTATGTTCTACTAGGAAACTAACACCATAAGCATAACCAAGGTAAAGAAACCAGACAAACTTCAATTTAATTATCCACACCTGGTTCACATGTAAAGTCACAACAACAAAGGAAAGGTAAGATCCATCGAAGTACTGGAACCAAAGACAACCCTGAGACCCTACCTCGTGTCCCCCAAAATGGTTTCTCATCAACATAGGATCCCACCCCAATTCGTGATATAAACAAGGTAACCACCTGGTCTTAAAACTCGCAACCACTGAATATATAACAACATGGGATCCCATCCCCAATTCCACAACCACTGAGAGTATAAAAAACAGGGGATCCCATCCCCTCCCGCATCTCTAGTAATCATCCCATAAAAGGAAACAACCAAAACACTACCACTGACTCCCAAAGTAGGTCCATTCATGTATTTTTAGATTTAAATGATTTAACACACTCCATGATTTCAAATTCCTTATGCTTTAACCGGGAGTTATCACAAACGGTTTGATCCTGGTGCTTTCAATTTATTCAGCCGGGTATACGTGATTAACCAATTTACTTTTCACAGCAGGAGTTTACAATTACAAAACAATCCATTTAAAAGATCATGAGGGGTTCATTAGTGCATAGAGAAGGACCACCAATGACCATGATTTTCAGAAGGCACAAGACCGCACAATTCAGAAAGAAGATCATAATATAAAACAGCATCAACGATCACAACCCCCCTTTATTCTTTATAGAATTCGTTCATTATCTTAATTTAGGTCTGGTTTATCTAATTCTACAGAATCAAAAGCACTCCCAACCCGCATGATACACAAAGGATAGAGGCGAATGAGAAATTCCCTACTTGTTGATTGACGATCGACGCTTAGGCCGGGCGCGGAACTTTACGGATAACGATCTGGCCCGCCTGATGCACGAAAATCAGCTCATCTGGATGAAAGTACTCGTCGCTGAGGGTGATCGAAAAAAAGGAGAAACCAAGGGATAACCCTTTAGTTATAAGGGTCGCGGAAGATTGAGATAATAACATGAAACTGCGTAAGGCGAGGGGTCGTGGGTTGACCACGCGGCCCCACACGTTATTAAAGGGGTACGGTGGTTTAAACTAACACACATAGTAGGTTAATTCATTAATTAATTAATTAAAACATTTATGGGCGTTACCAGGCATCAAAACGTGCTTAATGGAGTCAAAATAGGGTTTAAACCCCTAATTGTGCAAAAAGGAGGGCTACTGGAAAGAACCAATGAGGGTACGCCAGAGCCACCAGTAGCTGAGAGCTACCGGTGGGTGACAACTACTATTAGGCTATAGCTACCGGTAGTCTGAGCTACCGGTAGGTTGTAGTGACTGGTAGACTAAGCTACTGATAGACAGAGCTACCAGTAGGCTGTGGCTACCGGTAGACCAAGCTATCAGTAGGCCTGCTACCGGTAGGCTAAGGCTACCGGTAGGCCTACCATTACGCCCAACATCACCGAGATTCCCAGACCAGAAAACCCAACATGAGATTTTCACAAAGTAATGTACCCCAAAAACCTGGGCCATTACATCAGATACCTATTAAAAGATTCTCATCCACGAGAATCAAAACAAACCAGATGGAAAGAGTGGGCCCGAACAACCACCTTGAAAGATACCTCTTAGGAGCGAACGCATGCTTACAAAAAAACACTTCCCTGTCAAGAACCAAGAAACATACCATGCCAACTGCCCAGGCATGTGGGTTGGGGAGTCTCCTCCCCCATGTCAAGATATTATCCACTTTGGGTGGCACTGACTCGCCCACACGGGTTTAATCGCATCAACCCTAATGATTCTTGATTAGGGTTCAGGTTCTCCCCTCCCCCATAGATAGGGCTTTTCACACACATTCATAGAATGAAAACCAGTACATTTCATAGCCTAAAAGAGATAACGTTCTATCACACCAGGTTCATCAAAGAAAAAATCTCAAAACAACTCTGGGTACTGGGTATGCATCTCTGCTTCCCTCTCCCATATACTCTCCTCAAGCCCAACATGTCTCCAAAACACACGAACCAAGGGAATGGTTCACCCACAAAGCACCTTCTCCGTGCGATCCTCGATCAAAACAAGTCTTTCAACAAAAGTCATTTCATCCTCAATGTCCAGCTCACCCCAATCAAGGACGTGTGAATCGTCATGCAGATACCGAAGGAGCTGGGAAAAATGGAATACATCATATATCCTAAGTAGTGGAAGTGGTAACGCTAGCTGATAAGACACTTCTCCGACCCACCGCAAACTCTATGAAGGGTCCGATGAACTTGGGAGAAAGCTTACTCCCCTTTCCGAACCTCCATTGCCCACGCCGAGGGGAGAACTTCAAGAACACGTGGTCTTCAACCTCAAACTCCAAGGGCATCCTCCTGGTATCAGCATACGACTTATGTTGGTCTTGGGTGCCTTCATCCTTTCCCGTATGAGCTAAACCTTCTCTGTCGTGATCTGCACCACATCCAGGCCAATGATGTCTGCCTCTCCTACTTCGGTCCAACACACAGGTGAATGTCATGACCTCCCATACAAATCTTCTAATGGGGTCATACCAATGGTATAGTGGTAGCTATTATTGTAGGCAAACTCTACCAAGGGAATGTATCACACCCATGTTCCTCCTGAATCCAGAACACATGCCCGCAGCATATCCTCCAAGGTCTGCACGGTGCACTCTGTCTGTCCATCTGTCTGGGGATGGAAAGCAGTGCTAAGATGCAGCTGGGTGCCAAAAGCATGCTTCAATCCTCTCCAGACTCACGAGGTAAACCGTGCATCCCTATCCAAGACTATAGACCTCGTAATCCCATGCAATCGCACCACCTCATCCACATACATTCACGCCAAAGAATCCACTACACTCGACTCCCTGATTGCTAGAAAGTGATATGATTTCGTCAACCGGTCCACTACCTCCCACATGGTGTCATATCCCCCTTGGACCTTGGGTAGTCCCATGAAGAAATTCATCGAGATGTCATCCCACTTCCACTCGGGGACATCTAGAGGCTGTAGTAGGCCCCCCTGGAACTCGGTGTTCAGCCTTCACTTGCTGACACACTAAGCCCTTGGACACAAACGTTGCCACCGCTTGTTTAACTCTGGGCCACCAAAATTGCCTCTTCAGTCCCCGGTACATCATGGAAACTCCTGGGTGTACCGCTAGGGGTGAGTTGTTGAACTCACTGAGAACCTTGTCATGCATCACTTCTGGAACCAACAACCTTCCCTGGAAAATCATCCGGTTCTGACAATCCAATATCCATCCTTCCAGAGCATTGCCCTGGTCAACTTGGTCACACATCACTTCGCACTCTGGGTCTCCCCACTGAGACTCCTCCACTTGCTGAAACATAGATGACTGCACTGTCATCTGATACAGGCAGCCTCTACCGCTATCCATCCTCTCATCCAGGTGTAAGGCAACCAACTCCACCATCACCATCCAGGCATCCGCCGACTCTTGGACCGCATCCTTCTACATCCTCATGCTCAAGGAATCGGCCACCACATAGCCCTTTCCCTCAGTATAAGAGATCTAGAATTCATAATCCTGGAGGAACGCCACCCATCTCCACTATCGCAAGTTTAGGTCCCACTAGGATAATATATACCTCATGATTTTTTGATCTGTGAAGACCACAAATCGTTCTCCGATGAGGTAGTGCCGCCATAACTTTAGCGCAAAAACGACCACTGGAAGCTCCATGTCGTGGGTGGCGCAATTACGTTCGTGAGGTCGTAGCTTCCCAGATCCATAAGAGATCACCCCTTTTCGCTGCATCAACACACATCACAGGCCCTGTTAGAAGCATCACAGAACACCTCATAGGTCGCCCCTTCTTCTGGTAATCTCAGCACTGTGGCACTAACCAACTTCTCCTTCAGATAGTTGAAGGCTAACTCGCACTGCTCACTCCACATGAAAACCTGGTCTTTCTTGGTCAGGGATGATAAAGGGGCTGCTACTCGGGAGAAGTTGGGAACGATCCTACGATAGTAACCTGCCAGCCCGAGGAAAATATGGACCTCTTCCACATTTTTGGGTGCTTCCCAAGAAACAACCACCTCAACCATTGATGGGTCCACTGCTACCCACTACTCGGACACCACTTGCCTGAGGAAGTGCACTTCTCATGTCCAGAACATGCATTTCGATAATTTCCCATAGAGCTGGTGCTGTCGGAGGACCTCCAAAACCGTCCTCAGGTGCTCTGCATGGTCCTCCTCTGATATCGAATAGATCAGGATATCGTCGATGAACACAACCACAAACTGATCCAAGTACTCCTGGAAGATGGAGTTTATAAGCCCCATGAACACAGTTGGGGCGTTGGTAACGCCGAAGGGCATAACTACGAACTCGAAGCGTCCATATGTGCACCTGAACGCCATCTTTGGGATGTCACTTTCTTTCACGCTTAGCTGGTGATACCCAGACTATAGGTCGATCTTCGAGAACCATCATGCCCCTTTCAGCTGGTCGAAAAGATTGTCTATCCTCGGAAGAGGGTAGCGATTCTTGATTGTCACATGATTCAGCCTCCTATAGTCTATGCACAACCTGATACCACCATATGTCTTCTTGAGAACAAGACTGGAGAACCCCATAGTGACGCACTCGGCTGAACATAACCCCTCTTCATCAGATCATCAATTTGGATCGGCAACTCCCGTAGCACTAATGGTGCCATCTGGTATGGAGCCATCGAGATTGGACGAGCACCAGGCTGCAGATCTATCCCGAACTCCATATCACATTGAGGGGGTAGAGTTTTCACCTCCTCAGGGAAGATGTCCATAAACCCATGGAAGATCTCTAGCACTTCCACCATTTCAGCATCTACTGGCCCTACTGACCGCTCATCTAACAAAGAGAGGAGGGGTTCCTCTCACCTGTTGCCCTTCTGACTGCTTAGCTCACTGGTGAAAACAACACGCCGGCCGCCCATGTCTGAGAACACAACCCTTCATCGGAAGCAGTCGATGACGGCACACAAAGAGAATAGCCAATCGATGCCTAGGAAGATATCATATGGTTGTATCTATAGTAGAAGAAGATCCCTAACTGACTGATGTGGCCCTATCATCATTCTGCATCCCCGACAAACAAACAACAAGTCGGTCTGACCCCTGACTGGTGTGATCAACACATAGGGCACTGGGAGTCTCTTAACATCTAGACCCAAGGCACGGGCTAGACTGGGTGCAACAAAGGAGTGTGATGCTCCGGTATAGAACAAGGTATAAGCAAGGTTATTAAAAAAACATATCGTACCTCGAACAACCTCCGGCCCTTCTGGAACTACTACCTCTGCGGTGTGTAACTATCCACTCCCAGATCCTATGCCCCGCAGTTGTCGACCACCTCCCCGACCACACCCCGGTAGAGGTCCCTAATGAGCACCCTGAGTTTGACCTCCTCCTCCTACATCTTCCCTCGGAGGAGCGGGAGATCGCTGTCCCTGCTGCTGCTACTGTAAAGGCCTAGCTCGATGCTGCTACTGGGGCGAGTGGCGGGGTTTGTCCGCCATCGCCGTACTGTACCCAGTCCAGGAACTGACTCCAGAGATGTCCAGGGCTCCCACAGATGAAGCACCGCGGTCTAAGGCTTGAAGAAAAAGGTTGAGGACCAGGGGATCGAAACTGAAACTGTTGTGACCTACTCTCTGCCGGTCGGAACCTGGAAGGTCATGACGCTGGGGGTCTGGTGCTAACGGCCTTCCCCTTCGATGGTCCCAGCTGGATCCCCTCTCGTGACTCTCCTCCTAGTGAATGCATCATCTCCTCCACTTCTTCCTTCTTATGGACCTCCATGTACATCGGAAGGGTAAAGGGGTTAACAGCATACTAGAGGGAGGGTCGGAGCGCCTCCTCCAAACGTCTTTCCTGAGACTCTTCATTAGAAAATAGGTCCGGAGAAAAATGTAGGAGGTCCTTGAACTTGATCCCTAGATCCCTCACTGACATATTCCCTGTTGGAGGGAGTGTAGCTCCTATCTGTCTTCCTCCTTCATCGTCGAAGAGAGGAATTCCACCCGGAACACCCTCTCGAAATCAGACCATGCCACCTCAGCATCTCTCCTCTCAGCCAAGTAAAGCGTCCACCACTGACGTGCCACTCCCCCAATTTGGCTGACGGCCAGAGGAACCCAGTATTCGGTCGGGGCCCGAATCAGGACGAAGGATATAACTAGCTCCTCTAGCCAGCCTTCCGTCTTCATGTTAGAGGTGCTACCCTCATACTTCTCGAGGGTCATTTGCTGGAAGGCCTGAAGAGTCCTCTTCCATTAGTTGTCGTCCTTTTTCCGGTCATCTCTTTGCCTATCATCCAAGGTAGTCTGCGGGGCCTCGATCGCCTGTGCCACATGCGGTCTCCTTCCAGGTTCCATAGCTGCAAGGTAAACAAGGCATTCCTAAGCCCAAGTAATGCAGAATATTGTCTCTAAATCTTTTTAAACATTTCGTTTATTCTTAATTCCCAAAACACCCCAGAAACATGAGAAAACAAGTCATTATGATGCATATACCTTTCCTAGGGTCTCTACCCTACAATCAGCGTGGCATCACATGGTCGTTCGGTAGGTCCAGAGTCCTTGTATCGGATCATGGGGGGACCTAAAATCCCGTGTCCTAGCCAGTCTTCCCTGGCCTAATTCACTCACCAAGGTCACCCAACACTGTTTCCCTACCATCCCATCCAATCCTCACTGTGCCTAACTCCACACTCTATCCTATCTCTCAACCTACCTCTGATACCATTATGTCATGACCCGCCTTCACCAAAAGGAGGGAAGGGATAGCAGACTGTGAGACCCTTCCTTCTTTAAGTTGAAAAAGAGATAATGACCCCTGAAACACGCCTTCAGTAGGTCCTAGAGTGGCGACTAGCACCAAGGGTATGGAATCACACACTAAATGGAAGGAATTACCATTTTTTGTTTTATAGGATCAAGAGATAAGATAATGGAACCCAACAACACCAAAACTAAAAGAAAAGAAAATCCAAAAGTAAACCATTCCCACATGCATGTTTCAAAAGTAAAAGCCACAAGGTACAAAAGTAACTACAAGGGTAAGTTCCAAAGAAGGAAAAAAAGCAACTCCAACTTCCCCAAAGATCTGAGGTAGTATGGTCCTGCGCGATCCCTAAAGTCCTCCTGGAAACCTAAAAGTAGTTTTATATACATAGGGTGGGCATACAAGTACACTCAGAAGGGAAAACCAAAGACTCTCGTGCATAAGTGGGGGAACATACTAAAGTCCCATGAGAAAAGGAGTAAACCAAACACCAAACAAGGTAAACTATCCCCCCAATCCTCACCAAGGCACACTCCCCAAATATTGAAAGTCAAGTAATATATATAATAAGAGAACATCTATGTTTGGGTACCCCGCGCCACTTTCCCACTGGTTATTGAGACATCCTATGCATCGGAACAATCCCGCCATTCTCACCGCAGTCCCACTGCCACACCCGCCCGCACACACTTGGGCCACAACCACAGGCAGTCCCACTACCGAATCCTACCCACAAACACCTAAGACACAACTGTCACACATAACCATGCATACAAACACCTAGGCTAGAACAACCACCACCACGCCCGAAGACACCTGGGATAAAAGATCCACTGCCACGCCCGAAGACTCCTGGGCCACATCCCGAAGACACTTTGGAAACCATCTTCCCACACACACCTGGGCCACAACAACCACACTACCTCGCCCGAAGGATCCTGGGCTAATAATGGACCTCGGGCCATCACAGCCAGCCTGAAGATACTTGGGCTATCCGGGAAATGGAGCAGAAAAGGAGCTAATAACCAACCACTAATAATAGTGTTGGGAAAAACACCCTCCCCCATGAAGTGCGGGTGTTCGGAACTAAGTGCTCAACCTGGGTGGGGCATGAATAAGAAACAAACAACTACATGTATGTATATATAGGTAACAAGAACCCACCAAAGTTAGGTTTTTCATCAGCCAGCCTAAAGGACACAAATGTCTCTCAAGTCTGAGTCACGACTCTCACCAACAAACCCATTTGTCCTTTTTATGTTTTCATGTTCACTAATAATGTTCAAATAAGTTTATGCGCTACTGGAAAACTAACACCATAAGCATAACCAAGGTGAAGAAACTAGCCATACGTCAATTTAAGTATCCACACCGAGTTCTCTTGTAAAGTCACAACAACAAAGGAAAGGTAAGATCCCTCGAAGTACTCGAACCAAAGACAACCCCAAGACACTGCCCCGTGTCCCCCAAAATGGTTTCTCATCAACAGAGGATCCCACCCAAATTCGTGATATAAACAAGGTAACCACCTGGTCTTAAAACTCGCAACCACTGAATCTATAACAATAGGGGATCCCATCCCCAATTCCACAACCACCGAGAGTATAAAAAAACCGGGGATCCCATCCCCTACCACATCTCCAGTAATCAGCCCGTAAAAGGAAATAACCAAACCACTACCACCGACACACAAAGCATGGCCATTCTAGTATTTTCAGATTTAAACGATTTAACACACTCCATGATTTCAAATTCTGTGTGCTTTAACTGGGAGTTATCACAGAAGGGTTGATCTTGATGCTTTCAATTTATTCAGCCGAGTATACGTGATTAACCAATTTACTTTTCACATTAGTAGTATATAATTACAAAACAAGCCATTTAAAACATCATGAGGGGTTCATTAGTGCACATAGAAAGACCACTAATGGCCATGATTTTCAGAAGGCGCAAGCCCGCACAATTTAGAAAGAAGATCATAATATAAAACAACATCAATGATCACAGCCCCCCTTATTTCTTTATAGAATCTGTTCATTATATTTATTTAGGTCTGGTTTATCCAATTCTATAGAATCAAAAGCACACCCACCCCACATGATACACAAAAGCGAGAAGCGAAGGAGAAATTCCCTACATGTTTATTGACGATCGACGCTTTGGCCAGGCGCGGAAATTTACGCATAAAGATGCGGCTCCCTCAGTGCATGAAAATAAGCTCATCTGGACAAAAGTACTCCTCACCTAGGGTGATCGAGAAAAAAAGAAACTCAGGGTGAACCCTTTAGTTATATGGGCTGCAGATGGTTTAGATAAGAACATGAAACCGCGTAAGGCGCGAGGTCGTGGGTTGACCACGCGGCCCCACACGTTATTAAATGGTTCGGGTGGTTTAAACCGATGCACACACCAGGTTAATTCATTAATTTATTAATTGAAACATTTATGGGGGTTACCAGGCTTTAAAACATGCTTAATAGAGTCAAAATAGGGTTTAAAACCCTAATTGCGCAAAAAGGAGCGCTATTGGAAAGAAGCCGTGAGGGTAGGCCAGAGCCACCGTTAGCTAAGAGCTACCGGTGGGTGACAACCACCAGTAACCAAGCTACCGGTAGGCTATGGCTATCGGTAGACCGAGCTACCGGTATTCCTGCTACTGGTAGGATAAGGCTATGGGTAGCCCTACCGTTACGCCAAACTTCAACGAGATTCCAAAGCCAGAATACCCAACACGAGATTTTCACAAAGTAATGGACCCCAAAAATCAAGGCAATTACAATATGAATGGAATAATTTTAGGAAAAATGAAAAAAACAAAAATGAATTCATGTCTGTTTTTAGGCATAGTTTATTCCTTCTCTTGGAAATATATTTTTATCGAAAATTTATAATCTATGTTTCACCACTGCTCCCCTTTCTTTAAGTATTCTTAGATTATTACATACTAACATATTATTCTTGTAATAAATATTTATTTTCCTGAATCCCCAACAATATAGATTTTTACATACTAATTTACTTATTTTATCATTTGTAGAAAATTCTCTAGATTATTCGATTTCACTTCAAGATCTTGGAAACTCAGATTGATAGAATGTTTCTCAGCCTCAAATGAATTTAATCATTTTTCTCATTTTATTTTAATCCTTTTAACTTTATCCCCATGTATCATTATACATTATTTGAAAGTACTATAATTTTTTTTATCTTCATATCTTTAATTTAACACCCTGTTATTTTAGAAAAAGCATTATGCTCAAAGCCTTACATTGCACAGATCATTATGCTTAAACAAACTCCAAACTATTATTATTTTATCATGACTATTATAAAATAGCCATTAAATTGTTGTGTTAAAATAATATTAACAATATTATAAAATAAATATGAATTTCAAATTCTACACAAATTTAATTATTTAAATGAAATGAACTAATTATTTTCAGTAATGTCATTTTACTGTTCAAATTTCTATTTTCCTCAAAAAAGATTTTTCTTGTTCTATGATAAAAGATAAGTAATCATTTTTTGAAACATTTAGAATTTTTATTTGAAATATTAAATTTCATATTATGAATCATCACATCAATATTAACATTGGTTAAATTTTTTATTATTTTCTAAAAAGATTTTTTTTGGGATAAAATAACAAATAAAATTCTCCATGAAATGATATAATTCATAACAAATAATTATTATATGATCATTTGTTATTTTTATCCCTTATTATTGATCAAATATTATTTACCTAATGAAATAATTCATATGGTGGGACATTTATAAAATAATCCATGAATTTTTTTAAAACCATGATTTAAACATATTGACAATGTATTTCTATGGGTAATACTTGAAAGATATTTAGATTTAATTTTTATTTATCATATAATTTGAATCATTTAAAATGGAATCCATATTCTGAATTAGAATGTCCCAATTTGGCACTAGGTTCATTTTTTTTGTCAAAAACTATCAGCGAGGGTAAAAAATTATCGTAGTATAAGTTAAATAATGATGCACATTAAAGATAAATTGTAAAAGCTTAAAATGCCAAAAAATTAAAATATAAAAATCTTGTTTGATGTTTTTATCAAACCTAATTATCCTTTACCAAATTAACCATCAACCAAATTCATGGTAGTTAATGCCACCCAAATCTAGATTTTTTAAATATAAAATTATTATTATTTAATTGCTAAAAAACACCACTCCTCAAGTATAATACCACCCTTCGTTACCCCCTTTATCCACAAAATACATGATTCTCTACAAATATCTACCAAAAAAAATACTACCCACTCTCCCCAAATCCAAGTACAAATATTCCCACCCAAATACAATTTCATCATATTTAAGGGTTCCTTCAAGGAAGTGATATTCAAGAGGTAACTTTCATAAAAAACCTCTCTTAATTTCATTACTGTTTCTACCTTCTCCATAAAAACATCATAAATAATGGTATAATAACTCCAATATGATGTATATACTAGAATTGTATGTTTCTAATGGAATATATTATATCCAATGATTTAATTAACTTTTCATGTTCAATGAAATGAATTATATTTTCCGAATTATGGCAGTTAACCATCTCTGTGAATAATGATTTCTAAACTTCAAAAATATCTTTCAGGGATGGATGAAAAAGTATTAATCTGGATAAATAATATTTTAAAGGGTATATTATAACCTATATAATTTTTTTAAAAAAAATATATACATAATATTAAATAAAACTGGACTTGTTAGTGATGGTTGGAAAACTCTCAAAAATAAACTAGACATCACCCACTAACATGTTGTCAAATGAATCACACTCATGTCAGGAATAAAAAATATATTTGAATTATTTAAACTTATTGAAGTATTTGAATACCATTATATTTCACATTTATAGTTTTATGTTCATTTGAAAATAAAATTTGTAACTATACAGAAATGAACCAATCATGAAAGCCTGAAACAAATGCACCGTGAAAAATGAAAATAATGAAATTTTAGTAATTAATTTTTTGAAAGATGTTATAATACAATCATATAAGGTATTATAAATATTATTATACTTAGTTATTTAAATAATTTTTTAAAACTTTATATAAGAGGTTAAATTATGAAAAACTAACGGGATGCATGTGGTAAGGGTTTCTCATCTTACTATTTCTTTTTTGATATATAAGCCTGATTAAAAACATGCTTTTTTGTTTTCTACGTATAGTTGTGACACCCTGAACTAATAAGATAGGAAACAGTGCATCATTTTATTACATTGGCATCCTTACATTGAATCAAATATTGAAGGACCATTCTGTTTAGCAGTATTAGAAGGAATGTTTACATATAAGATACCCATAATACCTTGGAAAATAGTAAAAACAAAAATGATACATAATATAAATAAGTAGAAAAATCCTTGAATGATTTTTTAAAAATTTATTCATTAGAACCTGTGGAATTAAAAAATAATAATTGTGAGCTCTAATTTTTAGTAATGGTAATTAAGGGAGATTATATAATGAATCAATATGAATAAATTAACATGACATGGTAAATAATTGATAACACATGTCATTAAAATAACTAGATAAGGAAAAATCGATATTACAGGGTAAAAAATTGTAACTGACTCCATACAAATCCATAAAAAGATAATAAAATGTATACATAGATATTTCGAAGCAAAATATCACGGATGAATAATAATTGAAATCTAAAAATTAAATCAATCTATAAATATATCGATTCCAAATATCATTGTTAAATATAAATTGAATATTAATGATGGGGATGATTATTATTGGACTCGATGTTTCATATGAACATGGTACTTTTACTGTCAATGTCTTTCACAAGACGGTTTACACCATGTAGGGTAAAACGCATTTGATTGGATAAATGATTCCTCTCATGAGACTACCAATATAGGAAGGGGATATCTATAATTGGGCCCCACACATTTCGTACCATTCCAAATCATTTCTCATATTAATGAACAACTTTCTATATCAAAATATATCTGTATTTAATAGAGGATAGAAATTAATCAATATTTCCACATTTAATTAAATAACTACCAATGTGAAAACCATTTGAAAAATTATATAGAGTTTAAGAAATAATTATATCCATTATGTGAGAATATAGATATTTCTTGTTAATTTAAAATGAAAAATTATTAAAATAAAGTTATTTTTTCCCATAGAAAGTTAACAATCACCGAGGGAAGTAATATTTCAAATATAATCATTAAGAATATGTTTTAGTAAATTTATCATTAAACATACCAAAGTCTCCCATAAAACATGGAACATTTAATTCATAAAACAAATGTACTAATTTTTTTCATTCCATAAATAAAAAGTATTCATGATATAATTTATGAAATGAGAATTATATACACTATACAAAATAAGTTTGTGGTGTATATGGTGTACACCATAAGAATATAAATGTAAGACAAAAATACCTTACCTTAACTATCCTTATAATGTGTGGAATTTATTCTTCTGTAAATTATTTTAAAATAAGATAATAACATATACTATAATAATAATCAATTTTATAATATCGTATATTATTTCCATATAATATTTTCATACCAATTTAATAAAAACATTCATTAAAGTTACTATTTTGAGTGTTAATAGACATGTTTTCTCGAGTAAGTGTTAACTGGTTATTTTCTATTCCTAATTCTTATATCATGATATCATCATCCATAGAATTTAAACAAAACAATATCATGTTTTTTAAATATAATATTATATGAATTTTTTGAACTTTTACGATTTCAGGATGGGATAGATTTAGAACCATGCTTGAAAATATAATTCTTAGAGTTTGAACACTTATTGGTGTTTCTTTAGGCTTGGGTGAAGGCGAGAGAAATCTCCAAAATGTCTTGACATGTTTTTCAGCTGTCGAACCTAAATAACATCCTGGTTTAAAAGATAGTATAGGGCGCATAGTTTTCTCGTGGTTTTATATACCAGGTGACCCATTGTAGGCAACCGTGAGGTCCTGTTTAATATGGGGCAGTGGAATTGTGCATGGGCTACACATGGATTCCTAAATCATGCACCAATCCCATACAAGGTTTGTCTTTGAGGTAGTAGGAACAACACGGTTGGCACATGGTTTGGAAAACCATTTGGGTTAATTAGTGCACAATACCCTATTAAAGAAAATTGAATTAAACTAAAATATAATGAAATAAAATTTATACACTTAGACCAAATCACACACTCTCTCTCATCTCATTTCAACACAGCACCCCTAGGGGTATCCCCTTAGTCACACGATTGGACCCCTCACTACGGAGCTCCGCCAAACGTAATTTTCTTGACCAGATCCCTTGTGGATTATCTTCTAGATCGATAAGGTAGGTCATCTGACTTGTCCTATGTTCCCGTATTGCAATTTGTTGGGTCTCTCTGGGGTTCGGGATTGGGATGGATGAACCTAGGGTTTAGGGATAACCCATATCATAGGTTCTCTCTTGTTTTAGGTTGGTGTAAATGGTCTTTTAAAACTTGTGGGTTCGTGTTTCGGAAACTACTACTGAAGATGATGTGGTTTGGGTGATTTTGGTCCACCGAAAACATTTTAGGGTAATTATTATACCTTCTTCTTTGTTTATAACCTCTTTAATTAATATCTTTATTTCTTTTTGACTCCCCTTTAATTAATCGGTAGGGCTTTGACCTGTCTTGGGTAGTTTTACTACATTTTGGTTCGCTATCGACACCTAATGTGAGGGGTTTTTAATTTTTCTTGGTCCAAAAAGATTTAAATTTTATACATTAATTGTTTTATTGTTCACAGTGTTCAATGTGTTGTGGGTTGGTCCCTGCTCGTGGTTTCGAGTCGCCAAATCAAGGGAGACTCCCCAGAATAGGCATTACTAAGTAAATATAATTAGGTGGGTTCCCCCATTATGTGTGTAAATATACTTGGTGGTGATTACACACGTATGGGGAAATGTGTTCCCATGTATATATATATATAAATTCATGAATTGGTGAGTAGTGATTGTTATATGAATATAAGAATATGTGTAAGGATTCTCTTTATCTTTCCAATTTTCATACGGGTGTGTGCATAGAGTCTAGGTGTCCTTCCACATGTGTGTAACTGCATATACTTAGCGGGGGAGCAACTGATTTTAGTTATAAATCTACAAGAGCCAAAGTGGACAGCTTGGATTCACTCAGAGGTAGGGTCCCCTTCAAATTCATCAATTTTATAAATTCATTAATAAATTTCTTACTGTAATTTTATTAGAAATTAAATACATTTAGTGAATTTGTTATATTTAATACCTCCTAAATTTTAATTTAGAATGTTAAATGTTTTAAATGATAATAGAAATAAATTAATTGATGACAAACAATATCATGATTTTATATTTAATCCCCTCAATAATGGTCGTCTACCTTCAATCTAAAAATTATTGGTTATACCTTTCTTGATTGAATTATCGTGTTTATAATTTGTGTCCCTAGATTTTGTGTTGAAATACAAAATATTTAAGATGTGGTCAAAAAGGCATTAGAAACAATGAATTTCCCTTTTTAAATTATTAATGGAAAAAAACACAGTGTATGTGTTTGGTCCAGTTTTTATATTAGAATTACCCATTTAGGTGATTTCCCTTTATCCATGGATACTTGGAGACTTATTAATTCAATTGTAATGTTGTGGTAAATAAAATGAGTTATGTTTAATGAATGGTTAATGCTTACTAATAGACCCTAAAAACAAATTACCAAATTGTTTTCAAATGTTTTGAATGCTAATAATACCTTGGGTGACATGTGGGTTCCCATGTAAGATGTAATGGATGGACTCAATGGGTTTTCAAACTCATGCCTTTGGAGATACATCGATTCCCATGTTAGAATTCCATGTTCGGACCCGAGTTTATGAGAGAATAAATGATTTCGTGTCTATGGAAACCCTTACCATCTTATAGGAAGGTTGCAGTGTAGACCTTGAATTTTTAAAATTCCTTAATGGATTTTACTAAATGGTCAAATACTAAATGGACTTGTCACACTAATTAAAATCTTGGCTTGGACCAAATTAACATAATGAATAATTAAGACTTGATTTCATGGTTGTGATGCAACATGGTCTATCAACACTAATTGATGACAAGGCACAGACCAATAAATAATTGTATGTAACTCTACATGACTTATCCACACTAATGAAAGGAAAGACTGGGACTAAATGAATTACTATATGATTTCCATATCAAATGGAAGGGCTTGACCTGGGCACACCTTTGATTCTAAGAGGAGTAAAACATGGGGCTCAAGATACCCATTCCAATTCAAAGATGTGGTTTTATTAGTTTGATACCCACCTAGACTCCAGCCATTTTATATTTTAACATTATTACATGATTCCTTGGATACACTCCATAGTTCCAACATTGACATGGTTGTATCCCATTGGGCCATGTCCTTGATTATTCGTGTTTTACCTAGGTCCATCACGTTGGACTCAATAGGTGCCTTATTGTTGAATTAATTGTATTAAAATCCTTATATTATACACTTACCCCTCAGGTAGACATATATACTATTTAGTTAGAATCCTCGGAGATCTACAGTAGATATGTTATAACCCTTGAACTCCAACACCAAATATCATTTTCTGGTTTCCTGGTTACATAATAGAACAATAACTATTTATACTATTATGATTTGATGTTAGTGTTGACTATACCTCACTTGACATATTAACATAAAATGGTAATTACATAATTAAGGAACTAGTAACATGTTCAGACACTAGATGTGGGATGAAAAAGGTACTTCAGTATTTATATACATTGTATTGCTTACATTATTTATGTATTCCAACAAAATGCTTAATTTATATTACACTTTCAAGATTCGGCAAGACACTGGTGGTGCCACCCTACTTATAATTATATCCCACACCCTACTCAGGTTGCCTTTACGATGGGGTACCTGAGTAGTCTTTCTTGTTCACAGGGCCTTGGAACTTTCTTGTTATTGTTTTCTTGAACCAGGGAGTTATGAGAAAAGGATTTAGCTGGAACATAGGATGCTCATGGAGATCACATTTGGACTTTTAGTTGTTTTTTTACTTGATTACCACATTGTAATGTATTGAAAATCATGTTTCACTATTTACTACATACCATAATGTATCAATAAAATGTCATGCATATCATTGTTGTATCAACAGGCATTGGACACTATTTCTTCCATTATAAATATAGTTAAATAAATTATGTGTTTTGATGTTTTATCAATTATTTATTATTGATTCTATTTTTGATTGTTATTTACTCTGTTATACCTCTACGCAAATCTGATAAGAGGGTGTAGTCTCTCCACTGACTATATATACACCCTCCCTGCTAGTCACCACCCTCTGGTATATGGGGAGTGTCATGAACCAGGCTGGATCGTCATCCGACTCGGAACCCGACCCGGTCCGCAACATGGCCCGAAGGGCGTTCCCGATCCCCACGGGGTGGCAACTAGTGCCGGGCATCAAAACAAACCAGTTGAGAACATTTTGGCCCATGATAAAGATAAATAAACATAAATTGAACAAGCAGATAAATAAAGGAAAATAAACTGAACAATTTGGAAGTGGAGAATGAAATAAACAATGAAACGTGACTTACCTCAGGTGACCCCGTGGGTCACCATGGTACGACAACCACAGTCACTCCCAAAAGGGATCCAAGACTGAAACATGCAACTGAAACGTAAAGTAGGTGTGATCACCTAGATGCTCAGTAGGAAAGCCAAAATATAACCACTTCCTCTGCCTCCGCCTTTATTAAGAAATCCAAGTATGCCAGTTTGAAAATAAGATATAATAAAACAATGTCTTCCATTATTTTCAAATTCAAGTAATGAGTTTGCATTTTCAAATAATGCATTTCACTGTTACTATATTTTCAGAATAGGTTCCAAGTGTGCATTAACATTTCAAAATGAATAGAAGCCAGTTTGGAATAAACTGTGATTTTTACAAAAAAGACATTAGGAATGAAACAACTGAAAAGGAAGTTACATCACAAGCAGCATGTCACAAATGAGCACTATGGGCAATCCCTATAGGTAGCTAGAACAAGTGTGAACCTAGAGATCTCGTACCTCGGTGAAACGTGGCTTAGAAGACCATGACCCTCAGAAAACGTGGCTTAGAAGGCCACGACCCTCAGAAAATGTGGCTTAGAAGACCACGACCCTCAGAAATTTATATGTTTAGTTAGTGTTGTTGCGTAAATCCTTCTAGATAAACTGGGAAGAACCCCTACCGTGTCATCTAGCATACTAGTCCTGGTCACCCACCTAGATACCCGGGTTTCCCATTGTGCTCTATTTCAAATGGTGGTGAGTTTTCTTTATCAAGCAATCAAACAAGTACATTACACTTTCTTTATATAAAACTCATACAACCTCTCACCACCGCTCTCCCTACTTAAGTGCATTCCCCCTCTTTACATCACACAAACACGCACAAGACTATACACTAGGCACATATATCACAAACCGCTCATAAACACTTGCATCACATTTTATTTTCAAATTTAGGGGAATGACTAAAAAGGGGTTTTCTGTTTTTGCAAACCAAATCTTAAAGTACCAAACGGGCCTCAATAGTGGTTTTTTTCTATTTCATAAAACATTATTAAGATGCCAAACAGGCTTAATTCCTTAAGGGGAACACTTTTTACAATCAACCGGCAAAAAGGCCAAACACCTTTGGAATACACCTTACAAATTCAAAACCACTTAAGAAATCAATTTTTTTTCAAGAAAAGTCACTTAAGGCCAATGACTTTGAAATACATTTCAATTTTCCAATACAAAGCATAATAGTTTCTAGCAACCATAATCGGATTCCATAGCATGTGTATATAGAATAGTGTAAAACATATTTTTAAAACAATCAAGAAATTATGAATTTCAAATTAAAAGCTTAGGAATAGGGGACCTACCTCAAACATGTCGTTGTTTGAAGACGAACACTCGAACTGATCCTTGGCACATACATGCACATGCATTTATACATATATACATACACCCCTAGGTGAATTGCACATATTCCCTGCGCCATGAGGGAATATGCACAATGAGGGAATATCTATATATATGCCTTACCGTATGCATGTACATGCATGGATCCTCGATACCCGTGACCCAGAATCATCATAGTGAGGTACAAAACACTACACATATAATTTAATGAAACAATTCAAACATATAATAAAACATTTGACCAATTTATAAAACATTTCAGCATGCTCAAAGTGGAACATTTTCCATCAAAAATTCTTTTCCAGCACACATGCACCTCAAGTACCCACAAAAACACATTTCGCACTACACAAACAATTAATTGAACACTTCCAATGATTTTCACAACAAGGCGCACACACACATACACCCCTATATGCATACTCAAACCCACTTTTGAAAACACTCACACCAAAATAATATAGAAACATGTTTCACACACTTTACAAGATTTTATAAACCACATAAAAATTTTATAAAACAACTCCAAGTGGTATTACAAGACATTGAACACCAAATCCTACCCCAAAACCTCTTATAAGGCCAAACACAGACCACTCACTTGTCAAAACAGAAAACGCAGCCCGTGCAAAACATAATAAACCAACTGCACAATTAAATAAAACACTTTTAATACTAAAAAACTATTAAATTTTTTTATTAAAATGTTTCAAAACATTTCTCTTAACTTTAAATACCAAAAGGTCACCCAAATTCTCTGTTATGATAAAATTAATTTTAACGTCACATCAAAACACAAACTGCATCCCTTGCACGTCTTAACAGACTATCAAAACAATTAATTAAACACTAATAAATAGTTCATCATAGGTTTTTCACCGATTAACACACTCGTATTTCACAAACAGACTACTACCAAAATAAATGCACATCAAAAATAAAATAAAACCAATTTCACCCTTTGCATATTCTAAAAATTAAATACACAATTTATTAAATGCTGATAAACATCTCAACACGGGTTTGCACCGAAATTTATACACACATTGCATCAACATACTATTGATAAATTAAAAGTATATCAAATCTCAAAAAGAATCAAACTCGCATCTTGCAAATAAAAAAAATAAACAAACTGAATTAATTAAACTCCCAAATTAAAGCATCAAATAATAGTTATATGCAGAATCACATACCTAATATGGAGGAATTTCAAATATTAGTGTGAAACTTCAATCGCACGATGTTTGCACCACAAGGAACTCAGAGAAAACCCTAATTCAATATTCTGAACAAAATATACCCCATATCAAAATCCTAATTTAACACCCTAAAAAGATAGAAATCGACAACCCTAAACTGAAAAAGGGTTTTACACAGATTAAATCCACATGCGTAAGGGGATAGGGGTGCTGGCTAGGGTAGGTTTCAGTCACCAGGGTTGTCTATCGGTTCGCACGTGCCGGAGGAGGGGTCACGCGCCGAGGAGGAGGCCAAGAAGGCTCGACGCGAAGGGGAAGGGTTGTACAGCGCGGTTCGGTGCGAGGCGCTGTTGTGCGGCGTGATGCAGGTCGGCACGAAGGTGATCGGGCGGTGTGAAAGGTGCTTCGTCGAGGCACTGGGGCGAGGCTTCGCTGGAGAGGGAGATGGAGGGGAGCTTCGGCCAAAGAAGAGAGGAAGGGTGCTAGGGTTCCGGGGGGTGGTGTGCGACGCGAGGTTTGTCAGAAGGGAGTAGGGAGGCGTCGCAAGAACAGGCTGTACAGGAGGAGGCCACACCGGAAGGGGGCTGTGCGCGGCGGCGGCTGGCCGGGGGAGAGAACAGCGGGTCGAGAAGGGGTGAAAGAAACAGTTGTGGGAGGGGCGTTGTGTGCGATGCACAGGGAGGACAACCCGCAAGGAGAAGAGAATGAAAAACAAGAAAATAAAGGGAAAGAAAAAAAGAGAAGAAATAAATAAGATAAAAAATAAAATAAAATAAAATAAAATAATATAAAACAAATAAAACTTTAATAAATAATAATAATAAACTTAATAAGGATTTTAATAAACTCCAATAAAAATAACAATAATAATAACTTACTAATAATCATTATAAACTAAAAAATAATATTATTATTATTTGTATTCATAATAAAAATTATATTAAATTTAATATGACATTAATAAACTTAATATACTTAAAAAAATTAATGGCGAGCTAATAATATTAACTTAATTATAATTACGCTATATTAACAAACATGGTTGCATAATAATAATAATAATAATAATAATAATAATAATAATAATAATGATAATTACCATAATTATGATTGTTAAAATACATCATTAAAATCATTTTATTTATCCATATTAAACATGAGGCAGGCTGGACGGTGACTAGGGAAAAGCCGCATAGCTTGAAAAACACCCTGCCCATGCATTGGATGTGTCAAGGGAAAAGCATTCATTCGTCAAAAAAATGAAAAAAATCTAAAACAGGCTTGATCCGTAGTTTGATGGAAAATTTCAATGTCTCATAAAATAATAAAATAATATTAATTTAAAAGTTCGGGTGTGACAATTCTCCCCACCACAAAAACATTCTACCCCCAGAAAGTTGCCCAGTTGAATGAGGAAACAAACTCGAGTTCGAAACTATATGAGGCCAACAAAATCATGAAATTGGTTTGACTTTTTTCTCCATCAGTCACACCTAACCAACTTCGAGGGAAACTGAGAAGATAAGAACCATTAGGCAAAGAGGAGGGTTCTCCCCACCACAAGAACCCGACTTGCACAACTGACATTGAGACTCTTAGCATGAACTAACTCTGGAACTGCTAACTTGATCCAAGAGTTAACCGCCACACAGACCAAACCTCGAAAAAGGCACGACAAGATTCATGGTGAGTATCCCCACCATTTAAGAACAGACTAGCTTAAACCAACCAATATAAACTGACATGAGAACTTCCAACCCAAACCAGAAACCACTGCGACATGAGAAAACCCACAGAAGAATTCTACCAAATAACGAACTTAACCATTACTCATCATTTCCACAAGAGATGAGAATCTCCAAAACGTGCATGTACTAAAACAAATCGGGTCACATTTGAGGAGGCGCAACTACTGGAATTACATGAAAAAAAGATCACCATGCCTTTTTACAACCACAGTGGGGTATTCAAAGAACAAAGACCACAACGAGAAAAAGAGACCTTTGCGCCTCTTACAGAAAAACAGAACCTTCAAAGACGAGGAAGCTTGAACTGAGAAACTCAAATCGTCCCTATTTTAGCACTCGAGACAAAAGTTAGACCAATGTGACCCACACCCAACAATTCCTGACTGCTTGAAAGGCTTCACTCCGAGACCTGTGGTTGGAGCTCTGGTGTCTTGAAGCATCTGCTGCCCTGCAGCCAGGAGCATACATCCTTCGGTCGAGACTCCTTCTGAATATGCCGCTAGCGGAACCTCTCTGATTGTCCCAAATGGCCACACCGACAGAAAATCTTCGATGGATGATGATGAGGAGACTTAGAGTACCCAAACTGGCCACAAAGAATCAAACAAGAGGTTGGCCTGACTAATAGAAGATGAAATTGTTGAGAAAACTTATCTGAGATGGGTTCCTCCGGCTTGCTCTCACAGAATGGGGAACCATCCCGAGCACCAAAGGTAACTGGTCCTTGAACAATAGACGAAGACCCCTCACAAGAGAAACTTTAACTGATTCTGCGACATTATCTTTGGAGAAAAGGAAACCAACATCTTGATATGCCCAACGTTGGCCTTCACTATTCGTTGGCCTTGCTGGACACTCCCAAGCCTGGTCGCTACTCTTACCTTCACTTCCACAAATATAAACCATTAAACGAGAGTGGTTCTAAACACCTTCCAAGTCATACCATCACGCAACGATGCTAGGATTATCTCCCCCACCAATCCCAAGTTTCACCTTTAAATGGACCTGATCCAACACAGACTCTCTTAGCTTTAGGAGTTCCCAATAACCTGAAAACACCAACGACTTCACCAATCTAGTTCGCTACCTTCAATAGATCACGATCGCCACGGAAGCTAGACAACAACCGAAAAGATTTCAATTCCACCACCCTGCTAAGAGTCTCGGTAGAACCAACAACTAGAAGAGACTCACTAGAAACATCTGGGACTTTCCTGGGCAGCATACTCAAAAAACAAGGCACAAATCCGAATCAAAACTCATCATAAATCAAAATTCCACACCTCAATCACAAAAGAAATCTCAAACTGAAATCACTATTCCAACCACAATTCAATATGTCAAAACAAAGAACCCACGTAAAAGAATACCCAACACAAAAAGAGAACGCTAAGCAATTTCTCACTCACTTTTCTAAACATCTGAAAAAAACCCTTATTGAAATCCATTTTTCAGCAACCAAAACCACTTAAATATCCACCATTGATATCCCATGAAGTCTCACACATACATATCCAGTGCTAGATCAAGCACCCATCCACTCACATCACCAATCTCCCCACTTTACAAATGCACACCTCAATGTATGTGATCAATCATAGGAATACCAAGGGTCAATTCAAGACACTTCTCATTTCCAAAACAAACCATTAAGGACAAAGCACAAATTCCCAACCAATTGAGAAAGTCACTTATCATTAAAGAAACACATTTCAAAATTCCAAAACGTCTTCCATTTCAAAAACCATTTTCCACTCCCACAACCATATTCCCTTTTGAAAACACCTTCACAAAAATCAATTTTCATTTTTGAGATGTAATCACACCATACAAAATGAAGGTCAAATATAACTCACATTAAAACATCCATAAATAAGGGACTAGTGGTTACACCAACCCGGTAACATGGCCTAGCAGGCCATGCTCCAAGAGAGCATCAACAACAGGAAGCATCTTGAACCGTGCATTCAGGCCGTACATGGGTCGCTACTCCATGCAGGCTCATCGCGTAACACCGGATCACTTCCCTTGTCATCCCTCATCCACACAGAACATGCAAAAGAAAAACTGAAATCTCATACTACCCTTGGAAACTCGAGTCTCGGGACGAGCAAGGGTTCATGACGTCCTTCCCACACCTACCCCTCGAGTCCCGATACACTTAATCATCAAGCTACTCGACACCCCAAATAACAAGGGAACCTCTGATACCATTCTGTCACGAACCAGGCCGGATCGTCATCCGACTCGACACCCAACCCGGTCCGCGACATGGCCCGAAGGGCGTTCCCGATCCCCACGGGCTGGCAACTAGTGCCGGGCATCAAAACAAACCAGTTGGGAACAGTTTGTCCCATGACAAAGTTAAATAAACATAAACTGAACAAGAAGATAAATAAAGGAAAATAAACTGAAAAATGTGGCAGCGAAGAAAGAAATAAACAATGAAACGTGACATACCATAGGTGACCTCGTGGGTCACCACAGTACGACAACCACACTCACTCCCAAGAGGGATCCAAGACTGAAACCTGCAACTGAAAAGTAATGTAGGCGTGACCACCTAGATGCTCAGTAGGAAAGACAAAATATAACCACGTCCTATGCCTCCGCCTTTATTAAGAAATCCAAGAATTCCAGTTTGAAAATAAGATATAATAAAACAATGTCTTCCCTTCTTTTCAAATTCAAGTAATGAGTTTGCATTTTCAAATAAAGCATTTCACTCTTACTACATTTTCAGAATAGGTTCCAAGAGTTCATTAAAATTTCAAAATGAACAGAAACCAGTTTGGAATAAAATGTGATTTTTACAAACAAGACATCTGGTATGAAACAACTGAAAAGGAAGTTACATCACAAGCATCATGTCACAAATGAGCACTATGGGTAATCCCTATAGGTAGCTAGAACAAGTGGGAACCTAGACACCTTGTACCTCGGTGACACGTGGCTTAGAAGACCCCGACCCTCAGAAAACGTGGCTTAGAATGCCACGACCCTCAGAAAACATTGCTTAGAAGACCAAGACCCTCAGAAATTCATATTTTTAGTTAGTGTTGTTGTGTCAATCCTGCTAGACAAATCGGGACGAACCCCTGCCATTTCATCTAGCGTACTAGTCCTGGTCACCCACCTAGATACCCGGGTTTCCCATTGTGATCTATTTCAAATGGTGGTGAGTTTTGTTTATCAAGCAATCAAACAAGTATATTACACTTTCTTTATCTAAAACTCATACAACCTCTCACCACCACTCTCCCTACATAAGTGCATTCCCCCTCTTTACATCACACAAACACGCACAAGCCTTTACACTAGGCACATATATCACAAACCGCTCATAAACACTTGCATGAAATTTTATTTTCAAATTTAGGGGAATGAATAAAAAGGGGTTTTCTATTTTCTCAAACCAAATCTTAAAGTACCAAACGGGCCTCAAGATAGGTTTTTTTCTATTTCATAAAACATTCTTAAGATTCCAAATAGGCTTAATTACATTAAGGGAACACTTTTTACAATCAACCGGCCAAAAGGGAAAACACCTTTGGAATACACCTTACCAATTCAAAACCACTTAAGAAATCAATTTTTTTCAAGAAAAGTCACTTAAGGCCAACATCTTTGAAATACATTTCAATTTTCCAATACAATGCATAATAGTTTCTAGCAACCGCAATCAGATTCCATAGCATGTGTATATAGAATAGTGTAAAACATATTTTTAAAATAATCAAGAAATTATGATTTTCAAATTAAAAGCTTAGGCATAGGGGACCTACCTCAAACATGTCGTTGTTTGAAGACGAACAATCGAACTGATCCTTGGCACATACACGCACATGCATTTATACATATATACATACACCTCTAGGTGCATTGCACATATTCCCTACGCCATAAGGGAATATACACAATGAGGGAATATCTATATATATGCCTTACCGTATGCATGTACATGCAGGGATCCTCGATACCCGTGACCCAAAACCATCGCAGCGAGGTACAACACACTACACATATAATTTAATTAAACAATTCAAACATATAATCAAACATTTGACCAATTTAAAAAACATTTCAGCATGCTCAAAGTGGTACATTTTCCATAAAAAATTCTTTTACATCATACACGCACCTCAAGTACCCACAAAAACACATTTCGCACTACAAAAACAATTAATTGAACACTTCCAATGATTGTCACAACAAGGCGCACACACACATACACCCCTATATGCATACTCAAAACCACTTTTGAAAACACTCACACCAAAACAATATATAAACATTTTTCAGACACTTTACATGATTTTATAAACCACTTAAAAATTTTATAAAACAACTCCAAGTGGTATTACAAGACATTGAACACCAAAGCCTACCCCAAAACCTCTTATAAGGCCAAACACACACCACTCACTTGTCAAAACAAAAAATGCAGCCCGTGCAAAACATAATAAGCAAACTGCACAATTAAAAAAAACACTTTTAAAACTCAAAAACTATTATGAAAATTTATTAAAAAGTTTCAAAACATTTCTCTTAACTTTGAATACCAAAAGTTCACCTAAAATCTCTTTTATGATAAAATTCATTTTAACGTCGCATCAAAACACAAACCACATCCCTTGAACATCTTAACAGACTATCAAAACAATTAATTAAACAATAATAAATAGTTCATCATAGGTTTTTCACATATTAACACACTCATATTTCACAAACATACTACTACCAAAATAAATGAACATCAAAAATCAAATACAACCAATTTCACCCTTTTCACATTCTAACAAATTAAATACACAATTTATAAAATGCTGATAGACATCTCAACATGGGTTTGCACCAAAATTTGTACACACATTGCATCAACATACTACTAAAAAATTAAAAGTATATCAAATCTCAAAAAAAAAAATCAAACTCGCATCTTGAAAATAAATAAATTAACAAACTGAATTAATTAAACTCCCAAATTAATGCATCAAATAATGGTTATACGCAGAATCACATACCTAATATGGAGGAATTTCAAATATCAGTGCGAAATTTCAAACGCACGATGTTTTCACCACAAGGAACTCAGAGCAATCCCTAATTCAATATTCTGAACGAAAAATACCCCATATCAAAATCCTAATTTAACACCCTAAAAATATAGAAATCAACAACCCTAAACTGAAAAAGGGTTTTAACCAGATTAAATCCACATGCGTAAGGGGATAGGGGTGCTGGTCGGGGTAGGATTCAGTCATCGGAGTTATCGACCGGTTCGCATGTGCCGGATGAGGGGTCATGCGCCGAGGAGGAGGCCAAGCTTGCTCGACGCGAAGGGGAAGGGCGGTACAGCGTGGTTTGGTGCGAGGCACTACTGTGCGGCGTGATGCTGGTCGGCACGAAGGTGCTCGGGCGGTGCGAAAGGTGCTTAGTCGAGGCGCTGGGGTGAGGCTTTGTAACACCCCGAAGTTTTCAAACCTCTTGAATGAAAATTGGGCTTTTTCTTCTTTGTGCTTTTAAAGTTCTCTCTCTAAAACAATCAGAATGTAAAATATAAAAACACATAACTTTTATTTAATGAACTCAACACTGAAGAGTCTTACATTTTTCGGGTTACAAGGAAAACTCACTAACCAAAAATTCCAACCAAGAACCCGACTACAATAATGGGTAGACTGCTTAAAACTACTAAGAGCCCGAAAATGCGGTAGGGATTTCGAGCATCCATCATAAGAAACGTAAGGATTGCTGAAGCCACCGCGACCGTGCTCAACACCAAGGGGATCACACGAACCATCTTTGCTTGTCCTTCAGTCGCTTGGGGTAAGAGACACCCGAGACCAAACCCTTCTTTTTATAAACACCCTAATATGGCCGTTGCACCCCAAACGGCTATATTTTTGACCGTTGGATCTCCTTAGCCTCTATGTTGACCGTTGGACCTCAAACGACCACATTTTCGACCGTTGTTTGCCCAAAATATCCAATGTTTTGTTTTTAACCGTTACCCAAATAATGTTTAAATTCAGTTTTTGTCGACGTGATAAGTTTTGAAATAATCGATAAGTGTTATGTATTTTCTTTTATATATATAGTTGTAATTTATATATATATATATATTTATGGTTTTGGTTTGTTAGCCTAAAATTTTGATTAAATTTAAATTATTATAAAATTATCAATAAAACTAATTTATTTTTATAAATTATATTTACGGTTAACTTCTCATAAAATTGTTAATGATGTATATTTACCCATTTACAAAATTAATTTATGAATTTCTTTATATAATAATAATAAATAAATAAAACTACACAATTAGGTTCTTATTAAAATCTAATTATTTTGTTGCTTTAATTTTTGACATTCTACCTATTTAGAGATAAACTTATTAATATTAAACACTTTATTTTTCAAAATAATCCGAATGTAATTTTTTTTAGTTTATTTATGAAATCATAAGTATATATGTTATTACCCTTGAGTTCACTTTTATTTTATGTATAAAACTTATATGTGTGTATTTATATGTTTTGATAAAAAGAAATAGAGAAAAATGAAAATACAAATTATGTTTAAAATAAGGGTTTAATAGTTTAATATGTAGGGGTATTAATAACCCTTGAATTAGGATAATAATAGTTTATTAATAAGGTTATATTAGGGAATTTATAATAGGTTTAATAAAATATTAAAACAACCGTTTTTTTTATATTAAAAACGTTGAAATAAAATGATTTTTTGCGTAAAAAAAAAGGGAAAACGAACGAAACCGCGTGTTTCGTTTTTTTTTAAACCCCACGTCGACTCAGGGCCGTCCGATCCGGCCGCATCTAATCCAGGCCGTTCGTTTTTTTTTTTCGCATCTCCCTCGCCTGCGGTTCTTCTTCTTCCTCGCCGCGCCGCAGAACCAGTAGCGTAGACCCTCGCTTCCTCCGCCCGAAGCCGACAATAGTCATCCCCTCTTGTTTTCTTCCACAAAGCTGGCGCCACCCTCTTTATTACCTGGCCTCGGTTCCCTCAACGTCTTCCCCCCCCCGGTTGCAGAGTCTTCTTCTTCCTTTTTTTTAACTCCCTGTTGCACCGAAGCTTCATTTTGGCACCCCAGCTCTCACGATCCCTCCGACCTCCGAGACTTCGTCGCCGCCTCGTGCTCTCCTCATCCTCGTCGAGCAGGTAAGGGTTGAGTTCTGTTTTGAGTTTTGTTTGAGTTTCGTTTTATATATATACACTCTTATACATGTGTGGTATATATATATATATGGTTATCATACGGTTATGCACCTGATTTCACTCTTCATTGTCTTCTCTTCACCTCCTCTCCGTTCTGTAAGGGTCAAGCCATGTTATGTTTATTTTAATTTTTTGCTTTGGTATTTATATCTATATAGATGTTTATATATAAACATATATGTATATACATATTTTTCATACACATAGGCTTGATTTCGAGGAATGTTCTAGTCCGCCTCAGTTTGGAGATCCAAAACCAGGGTCATTACAGTGAAGGGAAATCCCTTTGCTTCTTTCCTTTCACTTCGATGGTTATATGTACGTATATACGGTTTTTATACATATATATGTATATGTATATATTATTTTCGGTATGTATTTGTGTGCTTAAATAAATACTTTTGAATGTATACATCCTTTTTCTTCAGAAAATATGACGAATGAGTATGATTATTATGTTTCAATACTTTTTGGTATAACGTGATGAGTTACTAATAATTGTATATACCCTTTAAAATTTATTGCTCCAAAGAATGTTACAAAGACTATTTATAAACACGGTTATATATATGATGAAGATTAAGGATTGGTTTAGTGACAAAATAACTTCTCTATTTGAAAATATTCATTTATCAGCGTTTTGTCAATTCGTGCACTTTTTGTAAAAATGTGTAGCAAGAACCCCCCCTTAAGAATTTATATGTTTCCAAGTGAATGTGTTTTTAAAATTTCAGTTTCCAAAACCTTTTTATTTATTTATTTATCAGGACTTTGTTGTATATATATATATTTATAGACACATAAGTTTCTAATAATTTTAATTGATGCTAAGCCAACATGTGTATTGCACCGGTGGACCGGCTTAACTTGAAAATTTAATTACCCTAAATGTAACTTATACTTGTAAAAAATGTCTTTGGCATGTTTATAGATATGAACTATGAATTTATGGTTTTATTTAATGAACATGATGAAATTTTACATGACAATCCGCTTTGTACATTATTCCAGTTATTTTTGCGTGTGCAAGAGTAAGTTGATTTAGTTTATTTGCATCAATGTTTAATCTGAAGCCAATAGCCTAGTTCTTTTTACATCTACGTTATGATCCCCTTCAAGTCATGAATATGTATGTAAAAAGGAGTTTTGATTATGAATGTATGGAACACCATGAATGAATGACCATGTCAAGATATGTGAGGGATGTATAGGACTTAAATGTTTATGGACGGGTGCGCCCGGAATTATACAGCGCTCCAATGCATTGGGTAAAGCAAGAGTCTCATGAGACGTCAAGTGCAACGGTCTTGGAGAATATCCTTGGCTCGTGCTATCAAGTGCAACGGTCTTGGAGAATATCCTTGGCTCGTGCTATCAAGTGCAATGGTCTTGGAGAAGATCCTTGGCTCGTGCTATCAAGTGCAACGGTCTTGGAGAATATCCGTGGCTCGTGCTATCAAGTGCAACGGTCTTGGAGAATATCCTTGGCTCGTGCTATCAAGTGCAACGGTCTTGGTGAATAGCCTTGGCTCGTGATATCATGTGCAACGGTCTTGGCAAATGGCCTTGGCTCGTGCTACCATGGGAAACAGGATTGGCATTTGGCCTTGACCCGTACCAAAATTATGGTCATGACGTGAGGTCTTGACAAAGTCTGGTATTATGCATCCCCTCTGCATGTAATGATAATGTTTAACCAGGGGTTAGTTCAACTAACAGGACAACCCCTAGTTGAAAGTTCCCAAGATCATGAAAATGTACTTCATGCAACAAGAACTGTTTTCATATGGTAATCTATTAGATGATCTGCATTTTTGATCCATGATATGCATGTCTTCCCTGTTTAGTCATATAATTGTTTTAAAAGTAAAGTAACTTTGTTTTAACTTTATGCATTATTTATTCTTCTTATATTGCGCACTCTGATTATGCTTATATTTAAGCTCATTTCTAGTACGTGCTTCTCTATGCAAGTGGTTTTCAAAGAAAAATGGATCTCATGTTTTAAGAAAAGATAATGTTTTAGTTCTATCAAAGTGTTTTATTCAAAAAAGTCTTCTTTGAGAAAGGATTTTTTTTTAAAATGTTTTTTGAAACCCCTTACTGGGCATTTTGCTCACCCTACGTTTTGTTTAAAATTTTTCAGGCATGGAACGTACTGTTGATGTTTATCAGAGCAGCTGGTTTCCCAGAACCTTGAACCTCGCGATCTTCTGTAGTCATGAGACATGATATATTTTTTGTAAATGCTGTAATGAAATGCTAAGCATATCATGTCTCATGGGGCACCCTGGGTTCTGGGGTCGCTACAGTTGGTATCAGAGGATAGGTTCAGGCAACTCTGGAAATCCAGGTGATATAGATATATTGCTAAGACTAACTAAGTAAGAATGTTATAACTTTCAGATGGCTGATGTACCTACCGACCTTTTGTCACTCCCCACTGAGGCTCTAGAGAACATTATATCTCTAGCCAGCCGTGAAAACTTCCTGAATTATGCCCAAATTCGCACGACGTGTAAGCACTTGTACGATATGTCAAACTCATCTAGGGTGCTTAGTCTCCACCGGGGAATGGGGATGGATTATCTCCTAATGATGATGACCCAGTTTCCCTCGTACGCACGTCGGGGAAGGTATCACGAAGGACTCTTCCGAGTGTTCACAGCTGGAGAGGAATTTGGCACAATGCTAGATAACCCTTTTCAAGAAGCTGCTGCTGCTGGAGACCTCCGAGCGGCTTATCTGTGCCAAGTCCTGCACTACGGCTTCTGGGGCCAGTTAATGGACTTCGGAGCGTTGGAAAATGAGTCCACCCGTGTGTCTCTTAGGCAAGAAGTGCACACCGATGTTTCCCAACTCCACACCCCTCACGCTAAACTCAGGAGGCGTTATAAATGTTCCCATGAGTTTAGTCCTGTATGTTCATCTTGTGTGTGGTTTGAAGAGTTAGGAAGTTTTGCCACTCTTTGTGGCGTACGTCTTGTGAACTCAGACTTTGCCGTGTAAACTTTTTCACAAATGGAAGTTTCTTGTTTCTTTTCATGTCTTCACCGTATCTATGTTGTTAAGAGTTTCCCCTCAATGTTTGTTTTCAGATGGCTGGACAAGCGAACTTCTCATCCTTACCCGATGAGCTAGTAGAAGTCATTTTGATCAAGGAATGCATGGTGGATTACCCATCATTCCTCCACCTACGAGGGTCCTGCCAGCGTTTGCTCAAATTAGCAAATGGTCCAGAGATTCTTCGGCTATGTCGAGAGAATAATCGCGTCTTTCAGCTCATCGCTGCTGCTCAACTCCCCTGCTATAGGCGAAGGGGAATGTACTTTGAGGGCCTGTTCCAATGTTTCACTCTGGCACAAAACTTTACTGCCAGAGCGTGCTTTCTCGTGGCTGCCCAGGATGGCCATCTCAGTGCAGCTTATATGTTCCAAGTCTTGAACATCAGTCTCCTCGATCGCACCGTCCCTCTCGACTACCTCGAGCATGATGTGGCCAGAAAGGTCGTCAAGGAGTTTATCTACTCGGACATATCCGAGCTTTGCATCGCACGAGCCTCCCTTTGGAAGCCCGTGTGTAGTACAAACGACCTGGAGTTCAAGGAGCACTGTTCGAGGTGCATCTGGACTAGGGAAACCGAGGAGCTGTGTGCCAACTTTGGTGTCCTGTTAACCGAGCCAGACCCGCTGTTTCGGTAGAGTTTTACGTTTGGGGTTTCAGTTTCCTTTTTGTTTTATGATAGAATTGCGGGGACACAATTCTTTGAAGGGGGAGATAATGTAACACCCCGAAGTTTTCAAACCTCTTGAATGAAAATTGGGCTTTTTCTTCTTTGTGCTTTTAAAGTTCTCTCTCTAAAACAATCAGAATGTAAAATATAAAAACACGTAACTTTTATTTAATGAACTCAACACTGAAGAGTCTTACATTTTTCGGGTTACAAGGAAAACTCACTAACCAAAAATTCCAACCAAGAACCCGACTACAATAATGGGTAGACTGCTTAAAACTACTAAGAGCCCGAAAATGCGGTAGGGATTTCGAGCATCCATCATAAGAAACGTAAGGATTGCTGAAGCCACCGCGACCGTTCTCAACACCAAGGGGATCACACGAACCATCTTTGCTTGTCCTTCAGTCGCTTGGGGTAAGAGACACCCGAGACCAAACCCTTCTTTTTATAAACACCCTAATATGGCCGTTGCACCCCAAACGGCTATATTTTTGACCGTTGGATCTCCTTAGCCTCTATGTTGACCGTTGGACCTCAAACGGCCATATTTTCGACCGTTGTTTGCCCAAAATATCCAATGTTTTGTTTTTAACCGTTACCCAAATAATGTTTAAATTCAGTTTTTGTCGACGTGATAAGTTTTGAAATAATTGATAAGTGTTATGTATTTTCTTTTATATATATAGTTGTAATTTATATATATATATATATTTATGGTTTTGGTTTGTTAGCCTAAAATTTTGATTAAATTTAAATTATTATAAAATTATCAATAAAACTAATTTATTTTTATAAATTATATTTACGGTTAACTTCTCATAAAATTGTTAATGATGTATATTTACCCATTTACAAAATTAATTTATGAATTTCTTTATATAATAATAATAAATAAATAAAACTACACAATTATGTTCTTATTAAAATCTAATTATTTTGTTGCTTTAATTTTTGACATTCTACCTATTTAGAGATAAACTTATTAATATTAAACACTTTCTTTTTCAAAATAATCCGAATGTAATTTTTTTTAGTTTATTTATGAAATCATAAGTATATATGTTATTACCCTTGAGTTCACTTTTATTTTATGTATAAAACTTATATGTGTGTATTTATATGTTTTGATAAAAAGAAATAGAGAAAAATGAAAATACAAATTATGTTTAAAATAAGGGTTTAATAGTTTAATATGTAGGGGTATTAATAACCCTTGACTTAGGATAATAATAGTTTATTAATAAGGTTATATTAGGGAATTTATAATAGGTTTAATAAAATATTAAAACAACCGTTTTTTTTATATTAAAAACGTTGAAATAAAATGATTTTTTGCGTAAAAAAAAGGGAAAACGAACGAAATCGCGTGTTTTGTTTTTTTTTAAACCCCACGTCGACTCAGGGCCGTCCGATCCGGCCGCATCTAATCCAGGCCGTTCGTTGTTTTTTCGCATCTCCCTCGCCTGCGGTTCTTCTTCTTCATCGCCGCGCCGCAGAACCAGTAGCGTAGACCCTCGCTTCCTCCGCCCGAAGCCGACAATAGTCATCCCCTCTTGTTTTCTTCCACAAAGCCGGCGCCACCCTCTTTATTACCTGGCCTCGGTTCCCTCAACGTCTTCCCCCCCCCCCGGTTGCAGAGTCTTCTTCTTCCTTTTTTTTAACTCCCTGTTGCACCGAAGCTTCATTTTGGCACCCCAGCTCTCACGATCCCTCCGACCTCCGAGACTTCGTCGCCACCTCGTGCTCTCCTCATCCTCGTCGAGCAGGTAAGGGTTGAGTTCTGTTTTGAGTTTTGTTTGAGTTTCGTTTTATATATATACACTCTTATACATGTGTGGTATATATATATATATGGTTATCATACGGTTATGCACCTGATTTCACTCTTCGTTGTCTTCTCTTCACCTCCTCTCCGTTCTGTAAGGGTCAAGCCATGTTATGTTTATTTTAATTTTTTGCTTCGGTATTTATATCTATATAGATGTTTATATATAAACATATATGTATATACATATTTTTCATACACATAGGCTTGATTTCGAGGAATGTTCTAGTCCGCCTCAGTTTGGAGATCCAAAACCAGGGTCATTACAGCGAAGGGAAATCCCTTTGCTTCTTTCCTTTCACTTCGATGGTTATATGTACGTATATACGGTTTTTATACATATATATGTATATGTATATATTATTTTCGGTATGTATTTGCGTGATTAAATAAATACTTTTGAATGTATACATCCTTTTTCTTCAGAAAATATGACGAATGAGTATGATTATTATGTTTCAATACTTTTTGGTATAACGTGATGAGTTACTAATAATTGTATATACCCTTTAAAATTTATTACTCCAAAGAATGTTACAAAGACTATTTATAAACACGGTTATATATATGATGAAGATTAAGGATTGGTTTAGTGACAAAATAACTTCTCTATTTGAAAATATTCATTTATCAGCGTTTTGTCAATTCGTGCACTTTTTTAAAAATGTGTAGCAAGAACCCCCCTTAAGAATTTATATGTTTCCAAGTGAATGTGTTTTTATAATTTCAGTTTCCAAAACCTTTTTATTTATTTATTTATCAGGACTTGGTTGTATATATATATATTTATAGACACATAAGTTTCTAATAATTTTAATTGATGCTAAGCCAACATGTGTATTGCACCGGTGGACCGGCTTAACTTGAAAATTTAAGTACCCTAAATGAAACTTATACTTGTAAAAAATGTGTTTGGCATGTTTAAAGATATGAAATAAGAATTTATGGTTTTATTTAATGAACATGATGAAATTTTACATGACAATCCGCTTTGTACAGTATTCCAGTTATTTTTGCGTGTGCAAGAGTAAGTTGATTTAGTTTATTTGCATCAATGTTTAATCTGAAGCCAATAGCCTAGTTCTGTTTACATCTACGTTATGATCCCCTTCAAGTCATGAATATGTATGTAAAAAGGAGTTTTGATTATGAATGTATGGAACCCCATGAATGAATGACCATGTCAAGATATGTGAGGGATGTATAGGACTTAAATGTTTATGGACGGGTGCGCCCGGAATTATACAGCGCTCCAATGCATTGGGTAAAGCAAGAGTCTCATGAGACGTCAAGTGCAACGGTCTTGGAGAATATCCTTGGCTCATGCTATCAAGTGCAACGGTCTTGGAGAATATCCTTGGCTCGTGCTATCAAGTGCAACGGTCTTGGAGAATATCCTTGGCTCGTGCTATCAAGTGCAACGGTCTTGGAGAATATCCTTGGCTCGTGATATCAAGTGCAACGGTCTTGGAGAATATCCTTGGATCGTGCTATCAAGTGCAACGGTCTTGGTGAATAGCCTTGGCTCGTGCTATCATGTGCAACGGTCTTGGCAAATGGCCTTGGCTCGTGCTACCATGGGAAACGGGATTGGCATTTGGCCTTGACCCGTACCAAAATTATGGTCATGACGTGAGGTCTTGACAAAGTCCGGTATTATGCATCCCCTCTGCATGTAATGATAATGTTTAACCAGGGGTTAGTTCAACTAACAGGACAACCCCTAGTTGAAAGTTCCCAAGATCATGAAAATGTACTTCATGCAACAAGAACTGTTTTCATATGGTAAACTATTAGATGATCTGCATTTTTGATCCATGATATGCATGTCTTCCCTGTTTAGTCATATAATTGTTTTAGAAGTAAAGTAACTTTGTTTTAACTTTATGCATTATTTATTCTTCTTATATTGCGCACTCTGATCATGCTTATATTTAAGCTCATTTCTAGTACGTGCTTCTCTATGTAAGTGGTTTTCAAAGAAAAATGGATCTCATGTTTTAAGAAAAGATAATGTTTTAGTTCTATCAAAGTGTTTTATTCAAAAAAGTCTTCTTTGAGAAAGGATTTTTTTTTAAAATGTTTTTTGAAACCCCTTACTGGGCATTTTTCTCACCCTACGTTTTGTTTAAAATTTTTCAGGCATGGAACGTACTGTTGATGTTTATCAGAGCAGCTGGTTTCCCAGAACCTTGAACCTCGCGATCTTCTGTAGTCATGAGACATGATATATTTTTTGTAAATGCTGTAATGAAATGCTAAGCATATCATGTCTCATGGGGCACCCTGGGTACTGGGGTCGCTACAGGCTTCGCCGGAGAGGGAGATGGAGGGGAGCTTCGGCCAAAGAAGAGAGGAAGGGCGCTAGGGTTCCGGGGGGGTGTGCGACGCGAGGTGAGCTGGAAGGGAGGAGGGAGGTGGTGCAAGAACAGGCTGCGCAGGAGGAGGCCACGCCGGAAGGGGGCTGCGCGCGGCGGCTGCTGGCCGGGGGAGAGAACAGCGGGTCGAGAAGGGGGGAAAGAAACATGTGGGGGAGGGGCGCTGTGCGCGACGCACAGGGAGGACATCCCTCAAGGATAAGAGAATGAAAAACAAGAAAATAAAGGGAAAGAAAAAAAGAGAAGAAATAAATAAGATAGAAAATAAAATAAAATAAAATAAAATAAAATAAAACAAATAAAACTTTAATAAATAATAATAATTAACTTAATAAGGATTTTAATAAACTCCAATAATAATAACAATAATTATAACTTAATAATAATCATTATAAACTAAACAATAATTTTATTATTATTTGTATTCATAATAAAAATTATATTAAATTTAATATGACAATAATAAACTTAATATACTTAAAAAATTAATAGCGAGCTAATAATAATAACTTAATTATAATTACTCTATATTAATAAACTTGGTGAGCATAATAATAATAATAATAATAATAATAATAATAATTACCATAATTATGATTATTAAAATACATCATTCAAACCATTTTATTTATCCATATTGAACATGAGGCAGGCCGCACGGTGACCAGGGAAAAGCCGCACACCTTTGAAAACGCCCTGCCCATGCACTGTATGTGTCAAGGGAAAAGCATCCATTCATCAACAAAATGAAAAAATCTAAAACATGCATGATCCGTAGTTTTATGGAAAATTTCAGTCTGATAAAATAATAAAATAATATTAATTTAAAAGTTCTGGTGTGACAGGGAGGCGCGCTTGAGGTCATGTGATGACCATTATAACTGTCTTCTTAGTGTTGATCTGGGTCGGGATATTACATAGTGGTATCAATGTTTTCACTTTTTTATTAATATTTTGGGATGGTATACAAGAGCGTATGAAAGTGTCGATGTTTGGATAATAGCTGTGTTTGGGACTGATCACCCCACTTATAGGGAATGAACATGTTTCTAGGGGTTGTTTTGTTGTTTATGCTATTTTCTAGTACAATTGGTATTATTTAACCTATAGTGATTTTTTTACATTCTACTGCTTATGATTTAGGGAATTTTGAATATTACCCTTGTCTTGTAATAGTAAGGATGAAAAATACACGCATCGTGTTAAGCACTACGAAATTCACATTCCTTGCAAAAATTTCATTCCATGTAGTTCCATTAGTAGTTTTTCTGTGATGTATGATTTTTTTACATATATATATTCCACTATAAGATTTATACCTATTTAGGTAATACATTAGCATGCCTTTTAGGATTACTACTTGTTATAGCATACCCCAATGACTAAAATTCCATGATTATGTGATCTCAGCTTGCTGATCTGTGTTAGCTGCTTGTAGTGATATTCTATCTTAAAATGATATATTTAAATGGTTTCATTGGATAAGTTACCAGTTACTGTTATAATGGGTTCCATTTTTCAGTTTTAAGGGTTATGGTAACCTTATATATTGGAAAAGGTAACCTATGTAGTCGAACTATTGTAAAAAAAAACTTCTAAATTTATTTTTTCTAATGAATGATGGTTTTTACTAAGTGGAGAGAAATACCAAACTGTTAAGGGTATGGGCGCTTTTTAGGTTGGTATATATCCACCAATATAATTTATAATTTTATTTTTGGTCATTTGAAACTCTAAATTGACATTTCTAATGATTAATGTGAGCCAATATTCAATCCATGAAGTGTATGGTCACTTCATGAATTGGGGAATGAAAATACTTATTAAATGTTATTACATGATTCCTTGTAAAATTCTAATAAATAAAAATGACATTTAATTTTTATTTTAAATTAAAATGGTTACCTATAAAAATAAAATATGACCAGTTTTGGTCAGTTGGGAAATGTTTTTTATGAGATGAGCCATTTGGGTGCTTTATTTTTTTTTGGTTTTTTGTAAACTACTATTGGGATACATAAAAATAAACCTATGCAGGCTTAGCGGGACAATTTTTGGTCTTCTTAAATATTAAAAATAATTTAGATGCTAAATTTCCTATTATGATAAAATTTTAATAAATTTAAATGTTTTGAATGGATGTTTTATAAAACATTATGTTTTTACTTTGGTGCATTGGGTAAAATCAAGTACATTGTGGTTGTCTTGAAAAATGGTACATTGAGGTTTTAATTAAATATTTTAACGATTAATGAAGAAATATGAGTCAATATAATAGGTTTGGATATTGAACTTGTAGTGGTGTCCACTGTTTGAAACCCTCATGTAAATCATAGTTTTGACTTCTCTTTGAGTATCATTGGAACAAAAGTGTGAGTACACTTCATAGGTGTTATTTTACATTGAAATGGAATTATAATCTGCTTTTGATCCTATTGCCTTTTTTCACATCACTCAGTTTTAGGGGGGAAGCTTCTTCTTTGTAAGGGGAAAACTATGGTGGGTAGCACCATCAGAACATAAATTCCTTGCTAGTGCTGTGACTTTTCTCACTTTTGGTGTTGTTTTCTCTTGTAGGACGTTCAATTTTAAATTGAAACCCTTTTTTAGATGGGTGGTCATGTATTTAATGAACATGGTATTAGATTGATAATTGAATAATGCTCGTTTGTAGTAGGATAGACATGACTCGGGCATGGTTGGCACCTTGAATGACATTTGACCTCTTCTTATTCGAAGAAATAGATGACTTGGTATGGCGTCATCCAAGAAAATAGTCATATGAGGCCATATAACTCCAAAATAAATACTCATGTACAGTTAGGTGTAGTTTTGGGTAATATCCATGTAGAGTGACTTGAGAATTAATGGATCAGTTTTATTCCAATAATAAGGATGGTTTTTTAATGACTCTGGTGTTTGGAAATGGAAGTCTAATTGTCATAATCTAGCACAATAATGAGTTGTTAGTTTTCTTCCCTTTTTCATCACACACTCCTTATTTGGGTTGTGTCATCTTTAGTTTGATAAATTTTCTTTTCTAGTTATAAGGAACACCTACAAGGACCATTGGTAAGTGTTCATCCTTTCTTGAATACCCTTGAGGTTTTTAAGTCATAAATCATGTCGGTGATTGGTTGGCTGCCTGACTTTGATCTAGATCTATTGTTTTACCTTCCATCTTCTGGGATTGTTTGACTATAAACCCCACATTAAATCTTCTTACTATACAATTGTAAATAGATGATTGTGTCCTTTGTCTTGACATCATCCTCAATTAACTAATAGTGTGTCGGTCTTACACCGTGCTAAATCATTAAAAGATCTTGTTCTTGTTGGATGATCTTTGTTAGTTTTACATGCTAAAGTGTTTTTCTTATTGATATTTGGGCATCCCATAGTGATTCTTATGTTCCCATGTAAGAAATACTTGGTCGGACTCATAGACTCTAGAGGTTCCTTTTGTTTTTGGTTGGCCGCCTAGTCTGGACATCTTCGAGATACATAAGCTATGTTGCTCTACTTTTTCTCTCTCTTTTCAGTTTTATGTTTAATGTTGGTGATGAATCGATTTTAAAGAACATTTCCACGTGAATGTATGTGTGGTTTCATGGTTGGTAGTATCTTTTGAAGAAGCTTTCCTGACCAGTTTTTTTAGGTCAATAAGAATTTGACCATTTCTTTTTAATAAAATTGTGTTAGGAGTGTCATAATAACAAACAGTTATGCACTTAGAAAGAGAATTGTGACGCTTGAGGTATCTTGGTGTATAATTTCCCATTTCCTTAAATTAATACCTTTGGTGGGAGTAATTTTTGTTTGAGTGTTTATCGATACATTGACATGATCATTTCTCTTACTAAATGGAATCATGCAATCTTTTTTCTTATGTTTAAGTTTAACCTTGACAGTTGGATTAGATTTTAAAGTATGAACAACAAAATGCATAGGAAATTCCTAAGATGAATCAGGAATTAGTAATTCAATGAAAATGATTGAATGAAACTTCACAATCCTTGTTGGTTGTGTATGGATAATTTTTTCTCTGAAGTATTCTCGGGGGGAGATGTTTTTAAGGTGGGTAGAATATAGAATATTGTGTTTTTGAAATGGACAAAAGTATGAATGTTTTTTATCTTTTACAATTGATGGATGTGTTGGATATAAAACCATGGTTTGGAACATAATTCTTATTGTGGAACACTTATACGTGTTGTTTTTAGACTTGGGTGAAGGCACGATAATTCTATCGAGTGGCTCAATAAGTTACGGGGGTACTGAATCTAGAAACATCACGTTTTAAAAGACAGTATAGGGTGCATGGTTTAAAAACATATTTCAAAATCATGCAGCACAATACAGTTAAACATGAACACCTATTTAAAAATGATGCACTGGATTTTCACACGGGCTATGCTTGGTTTCCAAAACCGTTCTCGTAGCCCTTGCGCGGTGTGTTCTGGAGGCAGTAGGCACCGCACGGTTTTCACACGGTATGATAAAAAGTGCAGGTTAAACCATGTGTCATACCCTATTATAGAAAATATAATTAAATAAAATTAAAATTAAATTACCTAAACTAAATCACTCTCACTCCCCTATCATTTTAACTCAGCACCCTAAGGGGTTTCCCGTTATTCATATGCTTGGAAAATCCTCCATTGAGCTCCTTCTATCATCATGTTTCTGGCAAGATCCCTTGTATTTTCTCCTCTGAATTTACAAGCTATGTTGTTTTCTTTATCCTCTATTCATGTCTAGTTGTTTTCATATCTATATAGTTTTCTGGAAGGGGGAGTCCAAACTGTACGTTTCGATATAACCAATATTTTCGGTTCTCTCGTGTTCTAGGTTGGTGAGAATCGTCTCATAGAAACCGTGGGTGCATGTTCTAACATCTTCCATGGAAGGTGAGGTGGGTTAGGTGATTTCGTACTGCTGAATACATTTCACGGTAATTTTTATACATTCTTATTTGGTTCTGACATCTTAGAATAAGATATTTATTTTTATTTGACTCCATTTTAATTAATCAGTAGAGAATTAAGCTATTTGTAGTGGTTTCTATTAGTTTTGGATCGTCATCAACACTAGAGGTGAGGGTTTTCCTTTAATTGTAGGTCTCACGCCCTTTAAATTTTGTTTGTTAATTATTTGAAGGTTACTAGTGTCAAAAGTGAAGTTCATTGGTACCTATTTGAGGGTTAGAGTTTCCAAGTAAAGGGATACACACCTTTGTATGAATTGGTAAGTAAATATATGTATGTGGGTTCCCACATTATGTGTGTAAATATCAATGGAAGTTATTACACACGAATAGGGCTAGGAGTGACTATGTACATGTATATATATATATATTCAGGCATAACTATGTGGTGACTTTTATATGAATATATGAATATGGGTAAGGATCATCTTGCTTATTCCCATGGCCATGTGGGTGTGTGCATATATTCAATGTTTCCTTGCATGTGTGTGGAAGTGAATATACTTAGTGGAGGAGTAGATACTTTTATTTAAAAATCTTCAAGAGCCAAAGGGAATATATTTGTTCCTCCCTAAGTAAGTATCCTTTTCCAAGTAATCATTTTTAAAAATCCATTAATAAATTTTATACTAAAATTTTATTATAAATTTAATCCATGAAGTGAACTAGATATATTGAATTCCTCGTAAATGTAAATTTAGCATGTTTCATGTTTTAAATACTACAAGTAATAAATGAATTGTTGATAAAAAATTTGATGGTTTTATAATAAAACACCTCTATCGAGGGTAGCTACCTTAAATCTAAAAATTAGTGGTTATACCTTTGATACTTGACATGTGATGTTAGGAATTCTTATGGCTTGATGTTATGTTTAAATATGTCATGTTTAGTAAATGGACTTAATGGAATTAGAAACAATAATTTTACCTTTTTAAATGATTAGTGGACCAAAAATTATTCTAAGTGTTTGGTCCATTTTTTAGATTGAAATTACCTCTTTAGGTAATTTCCCTTTTTCCATGGATTCTTAAAGAATTACAAATGAAATTTACATCTTTTGGTAAACTGAATGAGTTGATTTAAATGAATGGTTAATGCTTATGGGTTCCACTAAAAAAAATTAAAAAATTGTTTCCGAATTTTTTATACAAATAACAACTTCAGAGACATGTGGGTTCCCATGTTGGAAGGTCATTGATGTATTCAGTGGGTTTTCTTACTCATACCTTGAGATATATATGGATTTACACGTAGTAATTACATGGAAAGACCTAGGTTCATGATAGAACAAATAGTTCAACATCTATGGAAACCCTTACCATGTTAAGGGAATGTATTGGTGTGGACCATGACTTTTGAAAATTCGTTAATGGATTTTACTAAATGGTTTCATTTTACATGGAATTTTCACACTAATGAAAGGTTTGGATTTGACGAAATGAATATAAGGATTCATTAATATTTGATTAAACAGTTGCAATGAAACATGTCCTATCGACACTAATGGAACACAAGGAATTGACCAATAAATAATTTGATGCAACTCTAATTGACCTATCCACACTAATTGAAGGAATTAATTGGAAAAAAGTAATTAATACATGATTTCCAAATCAAAAGGAATGGTTTGACTTGGGCTCTCCTTGGATTTAGGGAAGAGAATACCTTGGGACTCGGGAACCTCATATTTTTTCAATGATGTGGCCGATATAGGTTTATACACACATAGACCTTGATATATTTCTATTATTACATTATTTCATGATTTGTTGGATACTCTCCATGGTTACAGCATTAACATGTAGGTGATATTGTTACAGCCCATCGTGCCCTATTCTTACTTAGCCCCGTTTTATCTTGGTCGATCACCATGGACTCGGTAGGGGACTTATTATGGAATTCCATGGATTATTATCCTTATATTACACTCTTACCCCTTATATAGACTCACATACTACTCACATAGAATTCAGTAAGATCGACATTACCTTGGTTATTACCATTGAAGTCCCTCACTGGATATCATTTTCAGGTTTCCTTGTTACATAAAAGAACCTTCAATATTTATACTATTATGAGGTGATGTCAGATCTAACTATTACACACAGAACCTATTAACATAAAATTATAATTAATTACTTATGGAACCGTTTACATGTTCAGAGGCCAGCGGAGGGTTGAATCAAGTACTTGAGTATTTACTTAAATTATACTTCTTACTTTATTTATGCATCCCTACACACTGTTTAATTTATATTACACTATTGGAGACTTTTTAGTCATTGGTGGTGTCAACCTACTATTATTGATATCTCATTCACTACTTCGACTATCATTGCACTGGGGTACTTGAGTAGACTTTCTTATTCGCATGGCCTTATACATTTCTTGTTGTTTTTTCTTGTACCTGGGGGTTAAGAGGAACAGACTGATATGGTGCTTAGGATGCTCATGGAGATCACTTTTTGTATTTTAGTTCTTCTATTTACATTATTCATACATTTTAGTTTATTAAAAATCATGTTGTACTGTTTATTTTTGTATGTAATACATCAATACAATGTCATGCTATAATTTGTTGTCTAAATGTGCATTGGACATAGTTGTTCAGTTATATATATGTATATATGTAGTTACACGAAATCTATCTTCCACAACTTTTTAAATTATGTATTATTTATTCCACAATTTATTTTTATTTACTCTGTTATACTGATATATGACACTGATAATAGTGAATGGTCTCCCCACAGACTATCCTTACACCATTACAACAAGTCGACATCATCTGGCATATGAGTAGGTGCGCTTGAGGTCATGTGACGACCGGTCCATCCACCGTATTAGTGGTGAGTCAGGTCAAGAATTTACATTAAATTGAATAAATTATATTATATATTTAGTACATATTTTTTTATATTAGTCTATAATATTTGGATATTAGATATGAAGTGCACTATTTTTGTAGACGGTAGTCCAAATGTACGCATGAACGCTACTTTAATTTCATTGTTATATTAAATGAATGAAAGGTAAATGATACAAATTTATATTGTAATTCTATTATCATATATATGTTATATATTTTACATAGTTTTATTATAACCATCCATTATATGTTCCATTTATGGCATGATTGATTCATATCACTTTGAGGGGTTGTTATTTGACACTTCCTAAAAAGTAATTATTGTATTTACAAAAGATGAAAATTGTAAAGGTATGTTGTAAATAAAAATTAAAGAGGAATAATGAAATTATCAATACCATAAATAACATATATAAACATTGTTTCCATCATAATGGACACCATGATAGATGGTAATGGAAAAATTTTAAATCATCATTTCATGAGGCAATAGTTCACCATACATAGAAACTGTATGTTTGTTACCCATAAGATGGAGGTGTGTGTAAGTGTTGGTAAATATATTAATATAAAAACATTATAGTATGTTGAGTATACTATTGTTTTTATTTAATACTATAATAAAATGAGTATAGGGAGTGTATAATGAAAATGAAACTAAAAAATTCAAGAGAAAACACTACCTCTTAATTCGGTAACTTATTTTGGTTTATACAGGAAGACTTCCTTCATTATCACAATTCTATAAGTGAGTACACCTAGTATAGTCATGGGATTTTGGGAATATATTTGGGCATATCTATGAAAAACATATGAGGTTTTATATTTGTGGAAATGTGGGATATCTGGGGGCCTTTTATAGGGAAGGAAAATGACCACATGGAATTTTTGGAATCAGGTTTTTTTGTGAACTTTTTATTACCATAAAAAGTAATACCAAACCAAAAAAAACTCAATAATTTAAGGTTTATAGCCAATTTATTTTAGTAAAATGGGTGATGGAAAGGTTCCTAGGTCATTTGGGCTATTAAATATATGGTTTAGTCGACTTTTATATTAATTACACTTGAATCATTGTAATTAATTTTAACCAGTTTAACAAATGATTTTGGTAAAAAAATAAATTTATCTTTTTATAATACAAATATATTACGTATTGAAATGTTTTATTTATTTTTATTTATATTCATATCACATAATCTAAAAAATTAAGATTAATACTAATCTTGGAAACAGATGGTTTGACCAGATTTAATAGAATTATGTTCGAAAGATTATTGTCTATTTATATTCAATTTTTATGTGAAATTGATTATAATAAATTAAATTTAATTAATATATGTATTATTGATATAATTTTACTTTTAAAATATAATTTATCATTAATATATATTTAAATGAAAAGTTGAATTTTAACTAAATTGTAGTCTATTTCATTGTTCATCAAAAAAATGACGTCTCTAAATTTTTTTTACAACATTCACCATAGGATAATTTTTAAATTCTGAACTAAATAATGAAGTTTATATTATCCGATAAAATTTATAATATATTCAAAATTAATATATAAAATGGTTTCTCAATTAAAAGAAGATAAAATTGACTTTATAAAAATATTGGGTTTTATGTGTGAAATATGGGTTGTTCTTATATTATTCATATCATAACTAATGTTTAAATATAAAAAATATTTGATGTAATATATAACATATATATTAAATGAATATAATTCACTAATTGTAATTAGGTAAATTTATTAGTATAAAATAGCTTTGGGAGCAAAAAAATGGTTTTATATAAAACCATTAAGTTTATATTCACTTGGTTCCTATATTGAATTATAATTAATTTTGAACCTATAAGTTAATATTATATTATTATTAACCATATATTTCATAAGTCAATAAATTATAATTTAACAGTTAGGTGAAGTCTTATTATATAAAATCATAATATTTTAATTGTGTATATTTAAAACTTTATCTTGCAAATAATGTATACTTTTGAAGAAAGTATCACTTGCCTGTAACAGAAGATAACTCAGTGTCTAGGGAATTAAGAAATATATAATAAATAAAACATATATAAAATTATTAAATATATTATAAAGTATCATGGTATTATTTTACCTTACATTTTGGGATCCCATGGCAAGCATGCTATCAAATATATGGTTATTACTTTAGAGTTTAGGGGTGTCACATTCATCCAAAATTAAATAAATATAATGCCCAAAATTTCAACTTGATCTTAGATATATATAAAATGAAGTTGAACTATTTTTGAAATACCCACATCCTAAAAAGTGTTAATATCACATATTCTTAATACAGGAGAAATGAATGTATATTGGTCATGTAACTAGGTTCCCTAGTGGTGAACAAAGGTGGGAAATAGAAACATGGATATAGTGCATATGTCAAACAAAAATGTAATGATGGATAGTGATAGAGAACATGGATAGATGGCATGTTAACAATCATAAGGCCGTAAATTTGTGAGGATCTAATTGTCTATTCTATTCATTGAAAATGAATGTACTAGGACAACATTTTTTGTTCTCAAGATATTTTTTCCTAGTGTTGGGGAATTCGTTCACTCTATAAGAATATAATTAAATATAAATACTTGGTATACTTCTATAAGAAAAATCATATTATTTAGTCCCACATTAAAATATTTATAATACATCACCTAAAACAAGATTCATAGAACACTTTTCTAGTATATAAATCTCAAAAATCACATCCAATGTAAAACATAAACAGTTTCATACATGGTTAACTGTTAAAAAAAATATTATGATAGAATACTATGGAATTAATGTCAATGAATTCAAAAAAATGCATTTATCAATATTCTTTACTCAATATGAAGTAGCATTATGTTTTCAAATTCCTAACATGTTAATAACTTCATCATGTATCCTCTTCAAATATAATAATAACATGAATTTACCTGAATTATTATTTATTCCTAAGGTAATATACATATTATTGGATATATTACATAATTTTAATTGTGTTGTAAACTCTATCAGTGATAAAAAAGAGAAATTGTTGAAATGGATTCAATAAGATCCAAGGTATTCTTGATTATCCATATCAATAATTTAGTTATAATTATCTTAACATATGTAAAATATTAAGGGTTTTCTTCTTCTCTATCATTTTTTTCTGAAAACATTATATTTATACAAAATATGTTTTCTTATGACCATTTAGTATATGATTCTTAAATACATAAGTAAAATGTATTTTAGTAAAATCCTAGCATTTTTTATACATCAAAATATGAGAACAATAGAAATAAAATAATTTTACAACATATTTATTAGATCCAAATACAGACGTAAATTAAATATCCCAATTCGGTTGTGTCAATAACATATGCTTGTCCTTGATCACTTTTCATCTTCATTGGTATATTCCCTTGATGTGTGGGGAATTCTTTTTAATGTTTCCCCATCTATTTATATTTATAGCACTGAAAATCATCTATCGTCTTCTTTACTATAATTATTTTTCTTTGTGGCCCTTTTATCCCCAATTATAAAAAACTCCCAATCCCTTCAAGAATTTACTTGCGAACTTTTTCTCTAATTTATCAGAAGTTGGAAAATCCATCTTTACCTTTATCTTCTAAGACTGATTAACTTTTACAAAGTGTTCAGAAGAACTCTTATTCTCTTGGATTCCCTTGAATACATAGAATCTGGATAATTCCTTTCATGTTTTTATTTCAAATAAAACTATTTCCTTATAGGATGCCAAATTATGAGAAACCAGTTCCCTTTGAATATTTGGCTTAAGACCTTCAATGTAGTGGTTAATTTTTCACACTGTGTTGCATATATAATCCATAACATACCTAGATATCCATGTAATTGTATATTATTAATCAATTAGGTGCTCTTCTTTATTTTTTATTGTGTTAAGAAACATTACCATTATCTCGATTTTCTAATCATGGTGGATGTATTTATCAAATAATGTATCCTTAAATACTCTCCATTACATGAGTTCTATTTCTTCTTCCTACCTAGTTTTATATATCATGGACCACCAATGATCAGCATCACCATGGAGATAATAAACTGAACATTTGGCCAGTTCTTTTTCACTATATTCTATGGCAATAAATATCTTCTTGAGAGACTTAAATCCATTTCTCTACTATAATTGGATTTGTAGTCCCAGTAAACAATAGTGGATTTTACTCCATAAAGGGATATAGTATAAGGGATTCACTCTCCAGAATAGGTTTCTCCATTAAATAAAGGTTATTCATCACAACCTAACATTGATGTGGTCATGCCCCAAGCTTCAACGGTATGCTTCTCTTTGAATAATGTAGTAGTGTGTGTTGTACGCAACTTCGAGTTCTAACACACCGCAACCAATAAAACTAGCCGTTATGAATAATAATACCCAATTTTTGAAATTTTATAAATTTTATCTCTCAAAATGGACTTTATTTTTGGATTCAGAATATTGAAATTAGCTTAAGTTGAACTTTTGGTATTTTTCTGAAAACATTGATTTTTTATGAATAGTAAAAAAACAATAAGTTATAGTATAAACTGATTTTTTTAAATAATCAATTATTTTTTTTTAAATTTATTTTTGGTCATAATAGATACATAATACCTATATATGTTCAATATAATTCATTGGAGTCAGTTTATAAAAAATTTAGGTATATGAAAATTTTATTGAACTTTTCACTGTCTTTTACCCACCTCCTAGGAGAATTTGCACATTTACATAAAACATAATTTTACCGCTTATGTGAGTTGAATTTTAAAAATAAAAGAGACATTACTGATATAAATAAGTAAAATGTGGTTCAATAAGATGGAAATTGTTTTGTTGAATAGTAACTTTTTACATTTATTTACCACAGTTAAAAGTAAATTGGGTAATTAAGGGTAAAAATGATATTATTATTACCCTAACGCATGCCCTAATTCTATTTTATAACATTACTTAGACACAAAACAACCTTTGGAATAAAATATGAACCTCTTTGGCCCACTTGGATTAGATTAGGACATTTATTATTATTTAATTCAAATAAGAGTTAAAAGAGTTAAAATAAAAGTTTAATAACTAAATTTTATTTAATATAGGGATATATATATAAGATAAATTAAACTATTAATATTCATTAGAAAGATAAAAATATTTAATACATAATGGTATTTTATTTATAATTTTTAGACAGTGAATAATTTGATTTATTTAGGACATAATGGTGATGCAGTAATTACAGTATTAATGAAATATTAAAATAATTGATATTATAAATATTTAAATAAATGTAATTTGATACTTTTTTTGAATTAAATCAATTTTATAGGCAATAATGAAATATTAGGGTTGGTTAGATGAATTTTTTTCGATGTAATAATGCTGTTATAAATTTAGAAAATACAAAATACCAAATAGTGTCAAAATTGACATAAAAGAGTTTTTAAAACAAATATTATATTATTAATTGATATTATATTCCTAAAAATCTATGTATCATCCAAAAGACTTATATAATGATAGTTGTATCATTAATGAACCATTTGGGTTTTATTTTGGATGTATATAGTATTTTTATAAACCATATAATATAAAAATACAAAGAGACAGGGTAAATGTCAAACTATTTAACTAATAGTTAAATATAAAAGATAATGTTAAAATACTGACCCAAACCTATCAAAAACTTAATGGTTGAGTGGATTTAAACCCATCACCACCTTATCCTTTATATTATACATTTTTGATCCATTTGAAACTGAAAATGATTTTATTATAAAATAATATTTCTAGATTTTCCTAAGGTGCCCCTCACCCCTCTTATAAATGGGAACTCCCCCTTCTCTCTAATTCACACCTTCAAAGCCATTTGGCTCGGCTATACTCTACCATAATACCCTATAAATTGTACTCCCTTAATCATAGAGGCCTTCCATTGTTATGGAATCCAACCTAAGGAGTCCTTTTGATCAAATCAAAATGAAGAACCCGAAGAAGAGGTAAATATCTCACCACCTCTTTCAGGTTCCTTTCTTCTTCCACTTCCTTTTTCTTTGTTGTTTCCATTATAAAATAATAACTATAGTATCATACATATACGTTGATTTTATTATAAAAATTTTACAACCAAATGCATTATTTTATCCATCCTTTGAAAGAAATGTCACCATACATGTGTACGTATGACTTACTGTCTCCACGTCATTGTGTAATTGTTATTCAATACATTATTATTTAGATGGGTATAATAATGATGTGTAATTGATGTAAATAATAAATATAACATGATAATTATTCTGTATATATGATATATCATCCAATTATATATTATTTTAATATCAAAAGAATGATATTGTCACTCGTGCGTACGTACGGATTACCGTCTCCACGTACGCGATGAGATTCATTCCCTATCATAACCATTTAAGACTAATTTTCATAAGATGATTAAAAATAATGTTTAAAGACATGATATCATTCTGGATTTTAATATGATACATCCCATCCATAAAAAATATGACTCACATAACAAAGAATATAAAGGAATGTGAATCTGTTAACACCCGAGACAACAATAATACTAAGATATTATTTACAAAGCAATGTTAAAAGATCATATATGATATCATATTAATGTATAAGATTATTTAATAATTTAATAACAATTATTTCATCATTACACAAGAGGTTAATCTACCTTCGAACAAGGAAAAGTGCAAGGTAAGGTATAATTTCACAATCTCTTCATTATTATTGTTTATACATAATTATCAAGTGGGATCTCTTTATCATCCAGATCCATGTTTCATAAAAATATATATTCAAAACATTTTTACTATTTATAAAACAATGGGTAAAATTAATTTATACCCTTATTTTATTTTATATTTTTTCTAAGGGAACCATTCCGTCATTTTCCAAACAAGGTACTTTATAACCTTTTCGAAAAAATTAAGGTTAGAATGTTTTTTAACTTATACAGAAGGTGCAGCTATTTTCCACTATTATAACATCGTCGAAGCTTCCCTTACAAGCTTATAAAAATATTTTCAAATATAAAAGTTTTATTTTATAATTATGCGACTTTTAAATTATTTCAAAATAGAATGATATATTTCTCTAAAAAGGTTTTTATTTTATCTATGTCAATATCCTTTGATGGATTATATGTTTGTTTGAAGTTGATTTTTTATGATAGAAAACACCAATATTGTATTGAAGATTTTGTGATATGATTGACTGTGGATGTTTTATTTCATACCATTCATGGTTAATGGATAATGTATTGACATTTCGTATGCCATTTTTAATAGGAATGTTTATGTTATGAATAAACCTTTTCATATAAAGAATTCATTGGACATAGTATGTGACAGGTGGATCCCTCTATAGATCCTCGATGCATCGGTAGGTCTCATGAGCCAAACTAGTGTCTTGGAACAAGGCCTTTACAAAATATTATTTGTAGTCTTGGAAAAAGGCCTTGACTATGTGGTTATAAAAGTCTGGCATTATGCATTCCATCATTATGAAATTGTCTATTGATATTGCATGTGATTATTCGTCTAGTAGAATATCCAAGTTAGTAAGTAAATAGAATTATTTGATTTTTTCTTTTCCCTATTATGCTGATGTCCAAATATAAAAGGATTTTGTTTTAGTCTTATATATTTACTTAAATGTTTATGCTTATTTATGAAAGTGTTTGCTATATTTTTATATTTTCTGAGCATCTGAGCTCACCCCTTTATATGTTTTATTTTTTCCATGATGAAAAGAATTATCTTATTACTGACCTGTAGGGATATTCTTTGGGGATATGACTATGGTCTATGGAAACAATGTTTTTGTAGTTTTTCATTTTATGATTTTATTTAAACCTTATCAATGTATCTAGTTATTACGAGGAAAATAAACTATTCTATCTTTCGAGACATGAACTTTTATGACTATGGAAATGTTATATAATAATGCATCGACTCTGGGTAACTTGGGTCGAGGCGTTACAGTTAGTATCAGAGAATGTTTAGTACAAAACATGGAAGAAAGAAATAGATAAAATCTGATTAGAGAACATAGACCTAAGATAGACATAGATGATTAGTATAGAAGAACTTCCTAGAATTTTGGTATTGTAGTGATTTTGTGAGTTTTCCAATAAATAAATCCCTATCTAGATATAAGCAGGTAGAGGCGGCTCTGGCATAGATGTACCTAGGGGTAAAACCTGAAAAAATCCCTTTGAGCTAGACTCGAACGAGAAATGGTGCACGACAATGGGCCTTGATGCACTATTGGTTATGACACTCCCGGGGGATATTCATAGGATAATTCTCATTTTCTTTACATAACTATTATGAAGGGTTTAAGAGTATATACTTTCTTAATTTTTTTTATAATTATAGATTATATCCAAAAACTTTTCAATTTTTGTTAAGTATTTTAAATGCTTGGAATTGTGTATTTCAATTCATAAAAAATATAGTTTATGATATTGTTTATAAATGGCGCCTAGTGGAAGGAATGGAAACCGTACCAATGCACGCACTCCATGTAGGGATTTCCCTCCGGCTCATGTAATTATAGTGGAGCTGGTGATACAACTAGTGTTGATCATCTTATCACTATACTGGGACAACTAACATATGTTATGAATAATAACCAAACCCATATAGAGAACCCTGATCTAAAATGTGGAAGATCAATGTTAGGCTGCTTCATGAGGAAAAAACTATCGACATTCAAAGGGATTACAAATCCATTAATGGATGAGAAATAGATAAATTCCATAGAGAAAATATTCCATGCCTTGGGGAGGAGTGAAATGGAAAAAGTTATCATGATAGTTTACCGCCTCACTAGAGATGCAGATCAATGGTGGTCATTGATTCAAAACACAAAGGAAGATGATGAAGTATAAAATATGTAATGGATGGAGTTTAAAGAGATTTTCATAGAAAAATACTTTCATCGTGACCATCAAGTGGATATGGAATGGAAATTTTCAGATTCTTATGAAAAAGGAGGACGAGAATGTCGCAAAGTATGAGGATAACTTTACAAGGTTAGTGAGGCATGATGCAGATTATATATGTAACCCATGATGTACGATTGATCATTTCATTGATTGGTTAAAACCATTTGTTCATCGAGTAGTTTTATCACAATCCTTCCCGTCATATGAAGACATTGCCTCATGTGCTATCAAGATGGGAAAAAATCCTCTAAGTCTTACAACATTAAAGAAAATAAATAGAAGAAGATATTTGTTTAACATGCTGGAAATGGAAATAATGGGAATAATGAAAAATAAGAAAATCAATCTTGCAGTAAATGTTGGCAGAAACACCTCGGTACTTGCTTGATGGGAATGGTAGTCTGTTACAAGTGTGGTGAAAGAGCCCACCAAACTCGTGATTGCAAGGGAAAGAAAGAAGCTACTGATGTTCAATTCTACAATTGAAGGGAGATGGGGAATTATGCGAATGAATGTCCTAAGGATTAGAGGGAAATTTCCTCAGAAAAGGCCAAGGGATAAAGGACAAGCTTATGCTATTACTACTGATGAGGTAGAAGCTTCGAAAGATGTGGTGGCGGGTAATTTAATGATTTCCTCAAGTTTAAAAAATGCTTTATTTGATTCTAGATCATTATATTGTTTTATATCATCCCAGTTTTCAAAGAAAATATGATATTTCCAATTTGATTTAACAAGTTAGTTGTCAGTTAAAACTCCTAAGGGAAGTATCATCGCACCAAAATTTTCTGAATATGTTCCCATTAAAGAAAATAAATATCCTTTATCTTCTAATATTATCGTCATACCTGTGATTAAATTTTATATAATCCTATGCATTTATTGGATTTTGGACCATGATGCGAATATTTTTTGTTAGAAGAAGGAGGTTACGATTTTTAATAATTATGATGACAAAGAACACCTTATCTTTAGAGCATAATTGTCACCAGCTAAATCTTATCTAGATCTACCCCGAGTAGCTCAACTAAATTCAATTATTGGGGAAGAAGAGAATTAAGTAACTGCAGGTGAGGAAAAGAATGTTCAAATAGATGATGTACCTATTGTGAAAGAATATTTTGATGTGTTTCCAGAAGATTTACCTAAAAATCCTCCGTAATGAAAAATTAAGTATTCCATTTATTTAATTCCTTGATCAGGTCCCATATCAAAGACCCCTAATAGAATGTCCACTATGGAATTAGTGGAACTAAAGAAACAACAAGAGGAATTGAGTAATAAGGGATTTATTCTCCCAAGTGTGTCTCCATGGTGAGCCCCTGTCCTTTTTGTTAAGATGAAAGATTGATCTATGAGGTTGTGCATCAACTACAGGGAGATCAATGCTATAACAATAAAGAACAAGTATCCCCTACCTCACAATGATGGTTTATTTGACCAATTGCATGGAGCTCAATAATTTTGAAAAATTGGCATTCGTCCTAGATAACATCTGTTGTGCATGAAGAAAGAAGACATTTCAAAGACAACATTTCGAACTAGGTACAATCATTACAAGTTTATAGTAATTCCTTTTGGATTGACTAATGCACCCTATGTCTTCATTGATCCAATGAATTGAGTTTTCAAGGAACATATTGATGACTTTTAAGTGGTATTTATTGATGATATCTTGTTATACTCCAAAACTATGGAGATCATGAAAATCACTTGTGCATTATTCTGAAGACTCTGAGAAGGCATGAATTATATTGAAAGATTAGCAAGTGTGAATTCTGGCTTCAGAGGATTTCTTACATTGGCCATATTGTCTCTAAGTATGGAATCTCTCTTGATCCTTCAAAGATAAAGACAATCCAAGAATGGCCAACACCAACGAGTATAACTGAGGTACGTAGTTTTATTGGTTTATCAAGTTATTATTGAAATTTCATCCAAAATTTTTCCTCGTTGGATAACCCATTAACAAAGGTCACATGAAAAGGGGTAAAAATTTTCTGGAAAAAAGAGTGTTAGGAATTATTTGAAAAACTGAAGAGAAGATTATTCAATGAACCTATATTGACTCTACCATCGGGGAATAATGGGTTTTTTATTTATAGTGATGATTCAAAGAAAGGACTTGGTTGTGTCCTTATGAAGAATGATAGGGTTATTGCATATGCATCATGACAACAAAAAATTCATGAGAAAAATTATCCTACTCATGATCTTGGGTTAGTAGTTATAATGTCTACATTGAAGATATTAAAACACTATCTATATGGTGGAAAATGTGAGATTTATATTGATCACAAGAGTTTGAAGTATATTTTCTCATAGAAAGAACTCAACATGAGGAAAAGGAGATGTCTTCAAATACTCAATCATAATTATTCCACTATACACAACCACCCAGGAAAGGAAAATAAGGAGGAAGATGCTTTGAGTAGAAAGGATCATTGAGTTTTTAACAATATGAGAGTTGAAAAGGATCTTATATACATGCATCTAGTAAATATGGATATGGGAATCACGATGGAAGGTGAAACAACAATAATTTTTCAATTGTTTTCCAAACCATCCTTACTAGAAAGGATAAAGAGTTCTCAGACCACTGATAAAGAGTTTAGAAAGAAGATTAAAGTTGTGAATGATGGGAGAATGAGTGACTTTTTGTATGAAGATGGAATTTTGAAATTTTGGAAGAGGCTTTGTGCTCCTGATATACCTGATCTAAAAAGGGAATTTTTGGACGATTCTCATAGTTCCAATTTATCTATAAACCTTGGAAGCTCCCAAATGTGTAGAGATTTGAAGGAACATTTTTTGTGGGACAATATAAAGAGGGAGATTGCTAATTTTGTGTCAGAATTTATGGTTTTTCAACAAGTGAAAGATGGAAGGCAACATCCTAGAGGAGTCATGCAACCTATTCCAATACCTGAGTGGAAATGGGATAATATTATGATGGAATTTGTCATGGGACTTCCAAAGACTATTAGAAGAAATGATGCAATGTGGGTCATTGTTTCTCATCTTACCAAGTCATCACATTTTCTTTCTATAAGAGAAGATTTACCACTTGAACGTTTTGAAAGACTATATATTAATGAATTTGTAAGACTTCATAGTGTAAAACTGTCGATTTTTTCTAAGTGTGATCCTAGTTTAACATTAAGATTCCGGAAAATCCGTCAAAAGGCCCTGGATATAGATCTTAGTTTGAGCAATGCCTACCATCCCCAAACTGATGGACAATCAGAATAGGTCCGGGACTGGCGACTAGCACCAAGGGTATATAATGACACAATAAATGGAAGGCATTACCCTTTTTCTATTTTATGGGATCGGGAGATAAGATGATGGAACCCAACAGCACCAAAACTAAAAGAAAATTAATCCCAAAAGTAAACCACTCCCACATGCATCTTTCAAAAGTAAAATCCACAAAGTACAAAAAAGACTACAAGGGTAAGTACCAAAGAATGAAGAAAACAACAACAACTACTACCCCAAAGATCTGAGCTAGTATGGTCCTGTGTGACCTCCAAAGTCCTCCTGGAAACCTAAAAGTAGTTTTATATATGTAGGGTGAGCATACAAGTACACTCAGTAGGGAAAACCAAAGGCTCTCGCGCACAATTGGGGGAACATATTAACGTCCCATGAAAAAAAGGAGTAAACCAAACACTTATCAAGGTAAAGTATCCACCCAAGCCTCACCAAGTCACACTCCCCAAATAACGTAAGTCAAGTAATATATATATTATAAGACCACATCGATGTTTGGGTACCCCGTGCCTCTTTCACACTGGTTATTGAGTCATCCTACGCATCGAGCCAATCCCGCCATTCTGTCACTGCAGTCCCACTGCCACACCCGGCCGCACACACCTGGGCCACATCCACACACATTCCCACTGAAGAATCCCACCTGAAAACACCTGGGCCACAACGGTCACACGTAACCACGCCAGCAAACACCTAGGCCAGAAAAACCACCACCACGCCCGAATACACCTGGGCTAGAAGATCCACTGCCACGCCCAAAGACACCTGGGCCTCATCTCGATGACACTTGGGAATCCACTTACCGCACACACCTGGCCAACCACCACACTACCCCGCCCGAAGGTTCTTGGGCTAATAATGGACCTCATGCCATCACAGCATGCCCGAAGATACTTGGACTATCTGGGAAAGGGAGAAGAAAAGAATCTAATAACCATCCACTAATAATAGTTTTGGGGAAACACACCCCCCCCCCCCCGTGAAATGGGGGTGTTCGGCACAAAGTGCTCAACTTAGGTGGGGTGTGAATATAAAACAAAGAAGTAAAAATATATATATAGGCAACAAGCACTCAACCAATGTTTATTTTTTCCATCAGCCCTCTTAAACAGCACAAACAACACTATGTCCAAGTCACAACTCACACCAAACCAAAACCCATTTTTCACATCCTTGTTTTTATGTTCAGTAGAAATATTTAATTACGTTCTTCACCAACTTGGGAAACTATCACCATAAGAATAACCAAGGAAAAGAAACCATCCAAACGTCAATTTAAGTATACACACCTGGTTCTTTTATAAAGTCACAACAACAAAGGAAAGGTAAGATCCCTCGATGTACTTGAACCAAAGACAACCCTGAGACACTGCCTCGTGTCCCCCAAAATGGTTTCTCATCAATAGAGGATCCCACCCCAATTCGTGATATAAACTAGGTAACCACCAGGTCTTAAAACTCGCAACCACATAATCTATAACAACAGGGGATCCCATCCCAAATTCCACAACCACCGAGAGTAAAAAAAATAGGGGATCCCATCCCCTCCCATATCTCCAGTAATCATCCCGTAAATGGAAACAACCAAACCACTACCACCAACACAGAACTGGTCCATACCGGTATTTTTAGATTTAAACTATTTAACACACTCCATGATTTCAAATTCTGTGTGCATTAACCGAGAGTTATCACAGAAGAGTTGATCGTGGTGCTTTCAATTTATTCAGCTGGGTATGCGTGATTGACAAATTTACTTTTCACAGAAGGAGTTTACAACCACAAAGAAGCCATTTAAAACATCACCATGGGTTCATTAATGCATAGAGAAAGACCAAAAATGGCCATGATTTTCATTAGGCGTAATCCCACACAATTCCAAAAGAAGATCATAATATAAAACAACATCAACAATCACAGCCCCCCTTCTTTCTTTATAGATTCCTTTCATTATCTTTATTTAGGTCTGGTTTATCCAATTCTATAGAATCAAAAGCACGCCCACCTCGCATGATACAAAAAATAGAGAGACGAAGGAGAAATTACCTACTTGATGATCGAAGATCGACGCTTAGGCCGGGCGCAGAACATTATGAATAACGATTTGGCTCGCCCGATGCACGAAAATCAGATCATCTGGACGAAAGTACTCCTCGCCGAGGGTGATTGAGAAAAGAAGAAACCCAGGGTGAACCCTTTAGTTATAAGGGCCACAGACGGTTGAGATAATAATGCCAAACCGCGTAAGGCACGGGGTCGTGGGTTGAACATGCGGCCCCACACGTTATTAATGGGGTCGGGTGGTTTAAACCGATGCACACACCAGGTTATTTCATTAATATTTTAGTAAAACATTTAGGGCGTTACAGGGCTTTTAAGACGATATTAAAGGGGCCAAAATAGGGTTTAAAACCCAATTTGTGCAAAAAGGAGCGCTACTGAAAAGAACCATGAGGGTAGGCTAGAGCCACCGGTAGTTGAGAGCTACCGGTGGGTGACAGCCACAAGTAGACCGAGCTACCGGTAGGCTGCAGCTACCCGTAGACTGAGCTACTGGTAGGCTGCAGCTACCGGTAGACAGAGCTACCGGTAGGCTGCATCTACTGGTAGACTGAGCTACCACTGGGCTCCCGCTACTAGTATACCATGCTACCAGTAGACAGAGCTACAGGTAGGCTGTGACTAATGGTGGACCGAGTGACCGGTAGACAAAGCTACCGGTAGGCTGCGGCTACCGGTAGACCGAGCTACCGGTAGGCCTGCTACTAGTAGGCTAAGGCTATCGGTAGACCTACCGTTACGCCAAACGTCACTGAGATTCCCAGACCAGAAAACCCAACATGAGATTTTCACAAAGTAATGGACCCCAAAAACCTGGGCCATTACATCAGATACCTCTTAAACGATTCTCGTCCTCAAGAATCAAAATAAACCAGATGGGAAGAGATGGTCTGAACAACCACCTCGAAAGATACCTATTAGGATTGAACCCATGCTAAATAAAAACACTTCCCTGTCAAGAACCAAGCAACATACCATGCCAAACTTCCCAGGCATGTGGGTTGGGGAGTCTCCTCCCCCATGTCAAGATATTATCCGCTTTGGGAAGCCTTTACTCGCCCGCACGGGTTTAATCGCATCCACCCTAATGCGTCTTGATTAGGGGTCAGGTTCTCTCCTCCCCCATAGCCAGGTATTTTCACACACATTCAGAGAAAGAAAACCAGTACATTTCATAGCCAAAAAAACAAAACGGTCTATGACAACAGGTACAACAAGGAACAAATCTCAAAACAACTCTGGGTACTAGGTACACATCTCTGCTTCGCTCTCCCACATACATTCCTCAAGCCCACCATGTCTCCACAATACACGAACCAAGGGAATGGTTCGCCCATGATGCACCTTCTCCTTGCGATCCTCGATCATCACTGGTCTTTCCACAAAAGTCACGTCGTCCTCTATGTCCAGCTCACCCCAATCAAGGACCTGTGATTCATTGTGAAGATACTGATGGAGCTGGGACACAGGCAATACATCATGTATCCTCAGTAGTGGCGGTGGTAACGCTAGCTGATAATCCACTTCACCTACCCACTACAACACTTTGAAGGGTCCGATGAACCTGGGAGAAAGCTTACTCCCCTTGTCGAACCTCCACTGCCCACACCGAGGGGAGACCATAAAAAACACGTGGTCTCCAACCTCAAACTCCAAAGGCCTACTCCTGGTATCAGCATACGACTTCTATTGGTCCTGGGCCGCCTTTTTTCCTTTCCCGTATGAGCTGAACCCTCTCTATCGTGCTCTGTACAACTTCCGGGACAAGGATGCCTACCACTCCTACTTCAGTCCAACATACAGGTGAACAGCATGGCCTCCCGTACAAAGCTTCAAACGGGGCCATACCAATGGTAGAGTGGTAGCTATTATTGTAGGAAATATCTACCAGGGGCAATTATTACACCCATGTTCCTCCTGAATCCAGAACACATTCCCATAACATATCCTCCAAGGTCTGGATGGTGCGCTCTTTCTATCCATCTGTCTGGGGAAGGAAACCAGTGTTAAGATGTAGCTGGGTGACAAAAGAATGCTGAAATCCTTTCCAGACTCACGAGGTAAACCATGCATCCCTATCCGAGACTATAGACCTTAGAATCCCATGCAATTGCACCACCTCATCCACGTACCTTCGCGCCAAAGCATCCACTTCACTCGACCCACTGATCACTAGAAAGTGAGCCGATTTCATCAATCGGTACACTACCACCCAGATGGTGTCATATCCCCCTTGGACATTGGGTAGTCCCATGACGAAATCCATCAAGATGACATCCCACTTCCACTCGGGGACATCTTGAGGCTGTAGTAGGCCACCTGGAACTCAGTGTTCAGCCTTCACTTGCAGACACACTAAGAACTTGGCCACAAACTCTGCCACCACTCGCTTAACTCCGGGACAACAAAACTACCTCTTCAGTCCCTGGTACATCTTGTAAACTCTTGGGTGTACCACCTGGGGTGAGTTGTGGAAGTCACTGAGAACCTTGTCGCGCATCGCCTCCGGAACAAACAACCTTCCCTGGAAAAGCATCTGGTTCTGACCATCCTCTGTCCATCCTTTCGGAGCATTACCCTGGTCAACTCAGTCGCGCATCACTTCACACTCTGGGTCTCCCCACTGAGACTCCTCCACTTACTGAAACAGAGATGACTGCACTGTCATCTGATATAGGAAACCTCTACCACTATCCATTTTTAGATCCAGGTGTAAGGCAGCCAACTCCTCCATCGCCTTCTAGGCGTCCTCCGACTCTCAGACCGCATCCTTCTATGTCCTCCTCCTCAAGGCATCGACCACTACATTGACCTTTCCCTCAGTATAAGAGATCTCGAAGTCATAATCCTAGAGGAACTCCACCTATCTCCACTGTCGCAAGTTTAGGTCCCTCTGGGAGAAGATATACCTCAAGATTTTGTGATCTGTCAAGACCAAAAAAGCATTCTCTAATGAGGTAGTGCTACCATAACATTAGCGCAAAAAAGACCGCTGCAAGCTCCAAGTCGTGGGTGGCATAATTACGCTCATGAGGGCGTAGCTACCTAGACCCATTATAGATCACCCCTTGTCGCTGCATCAACAGACATCCCAGGCCCTGTCCTGAATCATCACAGAACACCTCATAGGTCGCCCCTTCTTCTGGTAATCTTATCACTGGGGAACTAACCAACTTCTCCTTCAGATAGCTGAAGGATGACTCGCACTGCTCACTCCACACGAAAACCTGGTCGTTCTTGGTCAGGGCTGCTACTCGAGAGAAGTTGGGTATGAACCTCTGATAGTAACCTGCCAGCCCGAGGAAACTATGAATGTCTATAACATTCTTGAGTGCTTCTCATGAAACAAATGCCTCAACCTTTGACAAGGTCACTGCTTCCCCCTGCTCGGACACCACGTGCCCGAGGAAGTGCACTTCTTGTGTCTAGAATTGCATTTTGACAATTTCCCATAGAGATGATGCTGTCGGAGGACCTCCAAAACCATCCTCAGGTTCCCTGCATGGTCCTTATCTGATCTTTATAAAATCAGGATATCGTCGATGAACACAACCACGAACCGATCCAAGTGCTCCCCGAATATGGAGTTCATAAGACCCATGGACACAGCTGGGGAGTTCGTAACGCCGAAGGGCATAACTACAAACTCGAAGTGTCCATATCTGCACTTGAATGCTGTCTTTAGGATGCCACTTTCCTTCACTCTCTGCTGATGATACCAAAACCATAGGTCGATCATTGAGAACCATCCTGCCCCTTTAAGCTGGTCGAAAAGATCGTTTATCCTCAGAAGAGGGTATCGATTCTTAATCATCCTCTGATTCAGCCTCTTGTAGTCTATGCACAACCTGAGACCACCATCTTCCTTCTTTGCGAACAAGACTAAAGCACCCCACAGTGACGCACTCGGACGAACATAACCCCTGTTCATCATATCATCAATTTGGATCCGCAATTCCCGTAGCTCTGAAGGTGCCATCCGGCAAGGATCCATTGTGATCAGACGAGCGTCGGGCTGCAGGTCTATCCTGAACTCGATATCACATAGAGGGGGTAGAGTCGTCACCTCCTCAGGGAAGACGTCCATATACCCACGGACGATCTCTGGCACTTCCACCATTTTTTCATCTACTGAACCTACTGACACCTCAACTAACAAGGAGAGGAGGGGTTCCTCTCAACTGTTGCCCTTCTGACTACTCCGCTCACTAGTGAAAACAACACACCGGCCGGCCATGTATGAGAACACGACCCTTCTTCGGAGGCAGTCGATGACGGCACACACATAGAATAGCTAGTAGATGCCAGGGATGACATCGTATGGTTGTATCTGTAGCAGAAGAAGATCCCTAACTGACTAATGTGGCCCTAGCATCAGTCTGCATCCCCGACAAACAAACAACAAGTCGGTCTGACCCTTGACTGGTGTTCTCAACACAAGGGGCACTAGGAGTCTCTCAGCATCTAGACCCAAGGCACGGGCTTGACTGGGTGCAACAAAGTAGTGTGAAGCTCCGGTATCGAACAAGGAAAAAGCAAGATTACTGAAAAAACTGATCGTACCTCGAACAACCTCTGGGCCTTCTGGAACTGCTGCCCCCGCGGCATGTAACTGTCCACACCCATCTCCTCTGCCCCTTGGCTATCAGCCACCTCCTCAACCACGCCCTGGTCGAGGTCCCTGAGAAGTGCCCTGAGGTCAGCCTCCTCCTCCTACGTCTGCCCTCAGAGGAGCGGGAGCTCGCTGTCCCTACTGCTGCTGCTGGAAGGCCTGGCTGGAAGCTACTACTGGGGCGGGTGGTGGGGATGTCCGCCACCGCTGTACTGTACCCAGTCTGGGAACTGACTCTGAAGATGTCCAGGGCTCCCACAAACAATGCACTGCGGTCTCAGGCCCGAAGGAAAAGTGCGAGGACCAGGGGATCAAAACTAAAACTGCTGCGGTCTGCTCCCTGCCGGTCAGAACCTGGAGGGTCCTGACGCTACAGGCCTGGTGCTGACGACCTTCCCCTTTGATGGCCCCAGCTGGATCCCCTCTCGTGACACTCCTCCTAGAGCATGCATCCTCTCCACCACTTCGGCCTTCTTCTAGACCTCCAAGTACGTCGGAAGGGTAAAGGGGGTAACAACATACTGGAGGGAGGGTCAGATCGCCTCCTCCAAACGTCTTTCCCGAGACTCTTCGTCAGGAAAGTGGTCTGGATCAAAATGTAGTAGGTCCTTCAACTTGATCCCTATCTCCCTCCCTGACATAATCACCTATTGGAAGGAGAGTATCTCCTATCTCTTTTCCGTCTTTGTCGTCAAAGAGAGGAATTCCGCTTGAAACTCCCTCTCAAAATCATCCCATGCCACCTCAGCCTCTCTCCTCTCCCCCTGGTAAAGCGTCCACCACTGACACGCTGCTCCCCGCATCTAGCTGACATCTAGAGGAACCTATTACTCGGTCGGGTCCCGGATCAGGCCGAAGGCTATCAATATCTCCTCTAGCCAGCCTTACGTCTTCATGTCAGAGGTGCTGCCCTAAAACTTCTCAAGGGTCTGTCGCTGGAAGGCCCGAAGAGTCCTCTGCCACTGGTCGTCCTCCGCTTCTCGGTCAGCTCTCTACTGATCGGCCAAGGTAGTCTGCGGGGCCTCGATCGCCTGTACCACACGCGGTCTCCTTCCAGGTGCCATAGCTGCAAGGTAAACAAGGAATGCCTAAGCACAAGTAGTGCAGAATATTTTCTTTAAAACTTTTTAAACTTTTTGTTTATTATTAATTCCCAAAACACCCCAGAAACACATGAAAACAAGTCATTATAATTCATGTACCTTTTCTAGGGCCTCTACCATGCAATCAGTGTGGCATCACTTGGTCGTTCGGTAGGTCTAGAGTCCTTGCGACGGATCACGGGGGTCCCTAAAATCCCTCGTCCTAGCAGGTTTTCCCTGGCCTAATTCACACACTGAGGTCACCCAACACTATTTCCCTTCCATCCCATGAAATCCTCACTGTTCCTAATTCCAAACTCCATCCTATCTCTCAACCATCACCTCTAATACCATTCTGTCATGACCAGCCTTTACCAAAAGGAGGGAAGGGTCAGCACACTACAAGGCCCATTCTTCATTAAGTTGAAGGAGAGATAATGACCCCCGAAACCCGCCTTCAATAGGTCCCGAAGTGGCGACTAGCACCAAGGGTATAGAATCACACACTAAATGGAAGGAATTTCCCTTTTCCTTTTTTATGGGATCGGGAGATAAGATGATGGAACCCAACACCACCAAAACTAAAAGGAAACTAAAGCCAAAAGTAAACCACTCCCACATGCGTGTTTCAAAAGTAAAAGCCAAAAAGTACAAAAGTGACTACAAGGGTAAGTACCAAAGAAGAAAAAAAACAGCAACTGCAACTGCCCCAAAGATCCGAGCTAGTATGGTCCTGCGCGATCCTCGAAGTCCTCCTGGAAACTTGAAAGCAGTTTTATATACGTAGGGTGAGCATACAAGTACACTCAGTAGGGAAAACCAAAGACTCTTGTGCATAAGTGGGGGAACGTACTAATGTACCATGAAAGAAAAGGAGTAAACCAAACACCTATCTAGGTAAACTATCCACCCAAGCCTCACCAAGGAACACTCCCCAAATAACGCAAGTCAAGTAATATATATATAATAAGAGCACATCGATGTTTGGGTACCCCACACCACTTTCCCAGTGGTTATTGAGACATCCAATGCACTGAACCAATCCCTCCATTCTGTCACCGCAGTCCCACTTCCACACCCGCCCGCAAACACCTGGGCCACAACTGTCACAAGTAACCATGCCTGCAAACCCTTAGTCCAGAACAACCACCACCACGCCCGAAGAAACCTGGGCTAGAAGATCAACTACCAGGCCCGAAGACACCTGGGCCTCATCCCGAAGACACTTGGAAAACCACCTACCGCACACACCTGGCCAACCACCACACTACCCCGCCCGAATGTTCATGGGATAATAATGGACCTCAGGCCATTACATCCTGCCCAAAGATACTTGGGTTATCCAGGAATGGGAGTATAAAAGGAGCTAATAACTAGCCACTAATAATAGTGTTGGAAAAAACACCCTCCCCCATGAAATGGGGGTGTTCGACACTAAGTGCTCATCTTAGGTGGGGCACAAATAAGAATCACAAAACTACAAATATATATATAGTTAACAAGCACTCACCCAAAGTTTAGGTTTTTCTTCAGCCCTCCTAAAGAGCACAAACAGCACTACGTCCAAGTCACAACACACGCCATACCAAAACCCATTTATCCCATCCTTGTTTTTATGTTTAGTAGCAATATTTAATTATGTTCTGCGCCTACTTGGGCAACTAGAACCATAAGCATAACCAGGGAAAAGAAACCAGCCAAACGTCAATTTTAGTATGCACACCCGGTTCTCTTGTAAAGTCACAACAACAAAGGAAATGTAAGATCCCTCGAAGTACTAGAACAAAAGACAACCCCGTGACACTGTCCCGTATCCCCCAAAACAGTTTCTCATCAACAGAGGATCCCACCCTAATTCGTGATATAAATAAGGTAAACACCCGGTTTTAAAACTCGCAACCACAGAATCTATAACAATAGGGTATCCCATCCCCAATTCCATAACCAACGAGAGTAAAAAAAATAGGGGATCCCATCCCCTCCCACATCTCTAGTAATCAGCCCGTAAAAGGAAACAACCAAACCACTACCACTGACACAAAGCAGGGCCATATGGGTATTTTCAGATTTAAACGATTTAACACACTCCATGATTTCAAATTCCGTGTGCTTTAACTAGGAGTTATCACAGAAGGGTTGATCCTGGTGCTTTCAATTTATTCAGTCGGGTATACGTGATTAACCAATTTACTTTTCACAACAGAAGTTTACCAAAACAAAGAATCTATTTAAAACATTACCAGGGGTTCATTAATGCACAGAGAAAGACCACCAAAGTCCATGATTTTTAGTAGGAGTAAGCCCACACAATTCAGAAAGAATATCATAATATAAAATAGAATCAACAATCTCATCCCCCCTTCTTTCTTTATAGAATCCATTCATTATCATTATTTATGGCTGGTTTAACCAATTCTACAAAATAAAAAGCATACCCACCCCACATGATACACAAAAGAGAGAGACGAAGGAGAAATTCCCTACTTGTTGATCGACGATCGACGCTTAGGCCGGGCATGGAACTTTACGAATAACGATGTGGATCACTAGATGCATGAAAATTAGCTCGTCTAGATGAAAGTACTCCTTTCTGAGGGTGATCAAGAAAAGAAGAAACCCAATGCGAACCCTTTAGTTATAAGGGCTGCAGACGATTGAGATAAGAATGTGAAACCGCATAAGGCGCGGGGTCGTGGGTTCACCACGCGGCCCCACACATTATTAAAGGGGTCGGGTGGTTTAAATCGACGCACACACCAGGTTATTTTACTAATATTTATTTAAAACATTTAGGGTGTTACCGTGCTTTTAAAACTAGCTTAAAGGGCTTAAAATAGGGTTCAAAACCCAATTTGTGCAAAAAGGAGCGCTACTGGAACGAACTGTGAGGGTAGGCCAGAGCCACCGGTAGCTGAGCTATGGGTGGCTGTCAGCGACCGTTAGCTGAGCTACCGCTGGCTCCTAGCCAACGGTAGCCGGGCTACGGGTAGGCTATAGCCACCGGTAGACCAAGTTACCCGTAGGCTGCAGCCACCAGTAGACCGAGCTACCAGTAGGCTGCAGCTACCGGTAGACCGAGCTACTGGTAGGCTGCGGCTACCGGTGGACCGAGCTACCAGTAGACCAAGCTACTGATAGGCTGTGGCTACCGGTAGACCGTGATACCGGTAGGCCTGCTACCGGTAGCCTAAGGCTACTAGTAGGCCTACCGTTACGCCAAACTTCACCGAGATTCCCAGACCAGAAAACCCAACACGAGATTTTCACAAAGTAATGGACCCCAAAAACCTGGGCCATTACAATTAGTAATAAAATATTAACTTCTTTGGTCTACATGGATTAAATTAGGACATTTATTATTATTTATTTCAAAGAAGAGTTAAAAGAGTTAAAATAAAAGTTTAATAACTAAAACATATTTAATATAGTGTTACACATAAGATAAATGAGACTTTAAATATGCATTAGAAATATAAAAAGATTTCTACAAAATGGAATTTTGTTTATATTTTTAGACATTAAATAATTTAATTTATTTATGACACAATGATGATGCAGTAATAACAGTATTAATAAAATATTAAAATAATTGATAATATAAATATTTAAATAAATGTAATTTGAGACTTTTTATGAATTCCACTAATTTTCTAGGTAATCATGACATATTTGGGTTGGATAGATGAATTTTTTTCTAATTAATAATGCTGTTATGAATTTAGAAAAAAAAACAAAAAGGTTTCAAAATTGACATAAAAGAGTTTTTAAAACAAATATTATATTATTAAATGATATTATATTACTACAAATATATGGATAAGAGAAAAGACCTATATGATGATAGGTGTATCATGAAAGAACCATTTGGGGTTATTTTGAAATTATATAGTATGTTTATTAACTATATAATATAAAAATAAAAAGAGGCATGGTAAATTTCAAACTATTTTACAAAGAGTTAAATATAAAAGATAAAGTTAATATACTGACACAAACCTCTATAAAACCTATTGGTTGAGTGGTTATCGACCCATCTACACATTAGCCTTTAAATAATCCATTTTTGTGCCTTTAGAAACCTAAAATAAGTTTCTTATAAAATAATATTTCTAGGTTTTTCTATGGTTCCCTAACCCTTTTATAAAAGGGCAATCCCTCTTCTCTCGAATGCACACCTTAAAATCCATTTAAATTGTCCAAACTCTGCCCAAATACCATATAAACTATTCTCCCTTCATCCTATAGGACTTCCATTGGTCATAAAGCCAATATTAAAAGTCCTTTTGATCAAATGAAAAGGAAGAGCCTGAAGAATAGGTAAATATCTCACCACCTCTTCCAAGTTCATTTCTTCTTCCACTTCATTTATCTTTGTTGTTTCCATTATAAAATAATAACTCCATTATATTCTATATATTTTGATGTTATTATAATAATTTTACAACCAAATTCATTATTCTATCCATACTTTGAATGACGTGTCACCATACGTGCATAAGTACGACTTACAGTCTCCACGTTGTGGTGTAATTGTTATTCAATACATTATTATTTGGATGGATATATTAATGATGTGTAATTGATTTAAATAAAAAATATAACATGATAATTATTATGTTTATATGATATACCATCCTATTTTATATTATTTTAAGATCGAAAGAATGATATTTTCGCTCGTGCGTACGAACAGATTACCGTCTCTATGAACGCGATGAGATTCATTCCCCATCTTATCCATTTAAGAATATTTTTCATTAGATAATTAAAAATAATGTATAAAGACTTGATATCATTCTGGATATTAATATGATACATCCCATCCATAACAAATATGACTCACATAATAAATAATATGAAGGAAAACATATCTGTTAACACACGAAACAATGATATTACAATGATATTATTAACAAAGAAATGTTAAAAGATCATATATGATATCATGTTAATGAATATGATTCTTGTATAATTTAATAACAATTATTTCACCATTATACAAGAGTTTAACCTACCATCGACCAAGGAAAAGTACAAGGTAAGGGTTAATTTCACAATCTTTTCATTATTCGGGGTTGTTTATACATAATTATCTTCTGGGACCTCTTTATCATCCACATCCATGTTTCTTAAAAATGTATTTCAAAACATTTTTACTATTTACTAAACAATGGGGTAAATTAATTTATGCCCTTATTTGACCTTATATGTTTTAGAAAGGAATCCTTTCGTTGTTTTCTGAACAATGTACTTAATGACCTTTTCGGCAAAATTAAGGAATGAATGTTTTTTTTATCTTTTACGGCAGATGCGGCTATTTTCCACTATTATAACATCGTCGAAGCTTCCCTTACAAGATTATAAGAATATTTTCAAATATAAACGTTTTCATTTATAATTAAATGACTTTTAAATGATTTCAAAATAGAATGAGAAATTTCTCTAATTTTTTTTTTTGATTTCTTCTATGTCAACATCCTTTGATGGATTTTAAGTTTGTTTGAAGTTAATTCATTATGATAGAAAATATCCATATTGTATTGAAGGTTTTGTATTATGTTGAATTGTGGATGTGTTATTTCATACCATTCATGGTTTATGGATAAATTATTGACATTTCGTATGCCAGTTTTAATAGTAATTTTTATGTTATGTTTAAACCTTTTCATATGGGGAATGAATTAGGCATAGTAAGTGAGGGGTGAAGCCCACTATAGCTCTTCGATGCATCGGTAGGTCTCCTTAGACAAAATAGTGTCTTGGAACAAGGCCTTGAGAAAATCTTATTTGTAGTCTTGGCCTAAGGCCTTGACTATGTTGTTATGAAAATATGGATTTATGCATTCCATCATTATGAAAGTGGCTATTGATATTTCATGGGATTATTCATCTAGTAGAATATCCATGTGAGTATGTAAATGTCATTATTTTATTTTATCTTTTCCATATTATGCTTATGTTCATGTTTAAAAGGCTTTTGTTTTAGTCTTATACATTTCCTTAAATGTTTATTCTTATTTATGAAAGTTTTTTCTATATTGTTATCATTACTGAGAATCTGAGATCACCACATTCTATCTTTTATTTTTCCTAGGATGCGAAAAAGTATTTTATGACTGACCTACATGGATAGTCTTACTGGATATGAGTGTGATCTATGGAAACTATTTTGTTGTAGTTTTTTATTTTATGATGTAATGTAAACGTTATGAATGTATCTATACCTTCCAAGGATACTAAACTAATCAGCTTTTTGAGACTTGATCTTTTGTGATCATTCCAATGTTATGTAATAATGAACCAATTATGGGTAATTGGGGATGGTATGTTACATATCCCAAAATATTTCCATAAGTGGCTTAGTTATAATACCAAATACATTTACTTCCTCTGTAGGAAAATATATACATTGTCCACAATTGTTGCACACTTATTCCTTCCTAGAATAATTTCTAGACCATTATATATACTAGTTTAGCTCATTGAATTATTAAATTTCTTTTACTCTAATCATTGTATAACAAATAATATAAATTGATGCATCATAAATCCCTAAATTATAAACATTGGTTACATTGGGTTGATATTTAATTTCAAATCATTCAAAATGGTTGGTAAATAAAATGTGAACTATTATAAGTATATCCGCCTGAAGTGTAAAACTATGTGTGTAGTAAGGCTCACTTTTACTAGGAAAGGCTCGGATCAGGGGTAAGGATCACTTTTATGTACCATATTACATAGATTTAGGCCCGAAACACATTTTTAGTGTTATTACTCCTAGGTACATCTGTTCCAAAACCATTCCCTCTAGTAGTATCTTCACTGAGATGTATTTACTATAATTACCATATAATATACACTCTCCCAAAATTCTAGGATGTACTAGTATACATATATTTAATATATATCTTAGTGTTGTAGTCCTCAACTTATGTTTTCTAAATATAGTTTCCAGTGTTATTTCTAAACGTCCTTTGATACCAACTATAATGCCCCGAAACCAGATTCCAAGATTCAGTGCATTATTTTATTACATTAGCAAGATCAAAATGAATAAAATCCCAAAGAACCATTCAGTTAAGAAGTATTAAAAGGTTATATTATATATACGATACCCATAATAACTTAGGAAAGAGGATTTAAAACATGATACACAATAAAAATAAGTAAGAAACATCATTTAATTCTTATTCAATGATTTCTTATTTATAACATAGATAAAGCAAATATAATAATGAAAAAGTGAGACGATTAGTAAGGGTATATAAAGAAGAACCAATAATGAATCAATAGGAATTAATTAATCTAGCATGGTAAATAACTAATAATTCATTCCATTCAGATAACCTGATAAGGAAAAATCAATATGGCTGGGTAAGAAACTATAAATAATGGCATCTAAAATAATAAAATGCCAATTAAATATATCAATAGATATGTCGATTCCAAATCTCATGGATTAATAATAACATAATATAAATGATGGAAATATTTAATTATTGTATTCCATTTTTTCTATGTATGTACTACCTTTACTGACAAGACCATTCACAAGACATTTTATATCGTGTAGGGTAAAACCCCATCTAATTGGTCAAATGATTCATCTAATAAGAATTCCAATGCATTGAGGGGCTATCTATAATCGTGAACCACCAACGTCATACCATAGAAAATCATATCTCATATCCTTAAACAATGTTCCTTATCAAAAAATATCCATATTGAATAGAAGATATCCATTCATCAATAATTCCACAGTTAATAAAATAAATGTCAATGTTAATACAGTATGTAATATGATATATAGTTTAGGAAATAATAATATCATTTGAGTGAGAATATGGATATTAAAGTTAGATTATAAATAAAAGATATTACTATAATATGAATTTTTCTCATATAAAGTTAACAATCATAAAAATATGTAATATTTTAATGATCATTATTACAATTCTATTTTAAGAAACTAATCATTAAACCTCCCAATGTTTCCCATACCACTAGAAAAATATAATTCATAATAGACATGATGGAATCATTTTCATACCATGAATAAAATTTTTTCCTGATATAATTTATAAATCGATAATTAGATACACTATACAAAATATGTGTGTGGTGTATATGGTGTATGCCTTACGAAAAGAAATGAAATACCAGAATACCTTACCATACCATTATTTTTTGATGTGTGGTATTTATCCTCTTATATATTGGTTTAAAATATGTTATTAACTTATAATATATCAATAACCATGTTTATAATATCATATATTAATTCCATATATTATTTTATTACCTATTTGTTAACATGTTTAATTAATTTCACTATTTTCAGGTGTTAATTACATTGTTTTCTCAGGAATGTTTTATCTTGTTATTTGTTTTCCAAATTCCTTAGAAACTGATTTCATTACCTACATAATGAAATCCTTGAATAAAGTATTTTATATATTCTTTAAAAATGTATTTATAGTAGTCCATAATATTTGGAGATCACAAATGAAGTGCATCATCCATTAAGACGGTAGGCCATACGTACACATTAGCGCTACATTCATTTATTTGTTATGTTAAAAGAATAAAATATAAAAGATACATATGTATTGTATCACCCCTGGTAAATAAAAAATATGATTTTTTTACAGTTACCCCTATTTTTGAATAAAATGCTAATATTAATTTAAAGGGAACACAATGCCTGATGGCTTACCCAATACGCAACAACGAGTTCCTATGAAATATTACATTGCATTCTAATAATAAAATAATTTTATTTGAAATGGCAGTTAAAACCTAGCCGTTGTAATGGCGGGAATGAACAGAACTAACTACCAAATGATTATATATGTCTTTCAAATATTTTTACTTTTTATAATAAATGTTACAGGATTAAAAATGCGAATGAATCCAATTTTAAGTGTATGCATTATAATATTCTTTAAAAGGTCGATTAACCGCCTTTTGATGGAGAACCTCTTTTAAATAAAAATTTTGACAATTTTATGTTATATATTTGAAAAAATATAATTCTTCTTTAAAATAGGGACATCAAAATTTACTTTGTTTAAATTTTTGGTATTTTTACGATAAAGTTCATTTTTAATGAATAAGTGAAAATTTTTGCATTTTTATTCAAAACCACTTCTTAGTTTAATTTATTTATATGATTAGATAATATTTTGAATTGGTTTTAAAGTTAACTTAGAATATATTTTTAACATTTTATCCAATGGTGGTCATTGGAATTAATTTCAATTTGAAATTGGACTTAAACTAGTGTCAATCTTTTAATAGAATTATTTCTTAAAAACACGCTATTTGTTTTGACAGCAGGAATTAATTATTAAATTAATTAATTCAAATTATATTTTTTGAATTTTGTAAAATAGAAATCATTTTTTAATTTGTAATATCAAATATATCTTATGGTAAATTTTTCGTAATTTTCTGAAAAACATCAATTTTTGATGAATAGTAAAACCACTAAGTGGTAGTTTAAAAACTGGTTTTTCGTTTAAATGAAACTTTACCACATCTGTGATTTGAATTTAAAAAATTCAACAAACATGTTTTCATTAGGATTTAAAATGTTGTTCAATGGGATTAAAATAACTTTTTGGTGAATAGTAACTTTTCAGTTTTATCAATCGCGATTAAAGGTAATTAGTGCAATTTAAGGTAAAGATAATGTTATAATAATATGAAATGACTTTGACACATGTCCTAACATTATTCTATGATTCATGGCCGACCATGAAAATCCATGGGTCAACTTGGGTACCCCATGGAGCCACATTGGTTGGAAAATGACATTAATAACTTTTTATTTAAATATAAAATTAAAATGTCACAAACATCTATTTTTTTACTAAAACATCTTTTACATTGTGTTATAAAAGTCATATTTTGACTATAAATATTCATTAGAAAGCTAAATATATTTTATATATCATGATATATTTTTTTATAATTTGTAGACGTTAAATGAATTAATTTATTTATGACACCGTGATGATGCAGTGATTACCTCATAAATGAACGATTTAAATAAAATGAGAAGATAGGGTAAAATCTAAGACTTAAACTTGTCACAAACCTATTTTATGGGTGTATTTAGAAACATTATCACCTTAGCCTCTTAATATACAATTTTGTGACCCCTTAAAATCCGAAAATCGTTTTATAGTAATGTTACTTTTCAAGACTTTCCAAGAGTGCCCCTCCTCTCCCCTTATAAAAGGCCCCCACCTCTACCACCTTACCCACACCTCTCAAGCCTTTGGCTCAGCAAAACCCTGCACATTTTGTCTCTCCACATCCCTCTATTACTTATATAAGCCTCACTTTGGGCAGAAGTCTTTCCAGGGAAGCCATTGAGCTCAAATCAAAAAGAGGTACCCGATTTAAAGGTAATGTCTTCACTTGTGTTCTTTTGTTTTATTTTGCTTCTCCAAACCACTAAAATATTTTTATTACATTATTTTTAAATAAAACCAGTATATTAAATATAATAAGTTATTTTTATGTGAATTAATTGAGCTACACTTACACACACTTTCATCTAATGGTTAGAGAACATACTGTTTCTGTGGATGGCGAATTACAGCCTCACGAAACGATGATTGTTCAATATTCTTTTAACACCTTTAAAGGTGGAAATTATGATGTCAATGTATTTTATACATGATATATATGGTATTTATGTTTTATATATGATTATTTATTTTATATTTAAAACATATCTTTATTCTTTTCATGTTGTGAAAATGCGATAATTTCATATGAGGAAGTGTGGACTACCGCCGCCTCAAGTGATGTGACTCGTTCATGCAATACATGGAATGTATAATGAATGAAATAAATGAAAATATGTGACCTATATAACATTTATATTATACTTTAACTATAATATATATATATCTCTCATTTATTTCTAATTCCATTAATATGAAAAAGAAATGAAAGTAGCGTTCATGCGTACGTACGACTTACCGTCTCCATGAACGATACATTTCATTTCTTATCTCCAAATGTTATGTACTATTATAAGTACATATATATAATGGATATATATGTCATATATTAAATATAAATTATGGATATCATTTTGTAACTATAATATATATATATATCTCTTTTATCTTTAATTCCATTAATATGACAAAAAAATGAAAGTAGCGTTCATGCGTACGTACGACCTACCGTCTCCAGGAACGGTGCTTTTCATTTTTTTCTCCAAATGTTATGGAATAGTCTAAAATGAATATTTAATGGATATATATGATATTTTAATCATTAATACTATTCTAGAAATGATTTACTTATAACTACATGGACAATCATTTTCAAACAAGTTCATTTTTGACTCATGTACCAAACATCGGCAAAAACGTCTGATATGAACTCACATTATTAACCAATTATTATTACATTATAATATGTGAGATTAACGGAATAATAATATTTAAAGGAGTCCCTTAAGAAATTATAAATTTACCAAAGTTTATTATTTATGAATAAAATGAAACGGACAAGACAAGTCGGACTTGAGGTATGCGATCCTACCCCTCTCTTTCTTTTTAAGTACACTCTTTTATGTCATTCATTTTAAGCTCATATTTCTTATGATTGGGTTGTTATTTTATATTAATATTAATGTAATTTTTTATGTTCATATTATGTGAGACCCTATTTTCTTTAATCAATCCATTTTGGAAGTTTTGAGTGGCACCGTTAGGCTGCCGAATTTTTGTAAGGGATCCTGCCTCTCTCTTTATTTTTAAGTACTCTTTTTATGTAACTTACTTTAAGCTCTTATTTCTTATGTTGGGGGATGTTATTTTATATTCATATTTATGTAAATTTTATGTTAATATAATGAGAGACCCTATTTTATCCCATAAAACCATTTTTTGGATGTTTTATGTGGTGCCCTTAGGCTGCTAAATTTTCATAAGGGGATTTTCATCTCACTTTTTATTCCTGTGAGATTCATGCTACATTGGCCACTATTTCATTTTGTGTGGTGTATGTACTGCCCATTATTTTACTATTTGTATAATATAATCTCATTTATGGGTAGTTACATCTTCATTGTATGACCCTTCTTTCATGGGGTGTACGTTTTGAATGTTGCCCAAATCGGTAAGGGAACCTTTCACCCTCCTCTTTTTGAAAGACTTATTTTGTTATGTCTTTTAATTTACATCTTTTATTTTGGGATATGTTATTATATATCCTTATTGATGTAAATTTTATGTACAAGGGATGAGATACCATTTTCTCTCTCATCAACCAATTTTATGAATTTTAACGTGATGTCGTTAGGCAGTCGAAAGTTTAAAAGGGATCTTATTAACCCAATTTCAATTTCTTTGGGTTCAACTTGTAATTATAGAATATTTCATCCTATGAATATGTGTGTGTAACGACCCAAAGTTTCATTAATGGAAATCCATCTTTATCTTATTAATTGTCTCTTTCTAAAATGTTTTATAAAATGTCAACTTCTTTGGGTTTATGATAAAAGTTGTGACCGTTACTTTTATAGCTGTTGAACAGTGATCACATGAATAGTATAAATATAAGGCATTAACGAACCCAATTCTACTCAGACAAGGAAAGCTATGGCCTCATCCAGTAGAATTGCCCCATACGAAGCCTATTTCTCAGAGCTCGGAAAAGAGGTGGCATCTTTGGGCTTCTCCCTTGACCAAGCCCAAGCTGAGCTACATCATGTCAAGCTCGAACATGACCGTCTATGGGAAAAGTGGAAGTTGATTGATATTACCACTCGAGCAATGTTATCCGAGCCACCCCAAGAGTCTGTGACCATCGCACACCTTACGCTTTGGTCTTATGCGGCTGTTTTAAGGGGTTATGTAACAAATAAGTAGTACTATGTTCATGTACATTATTTTTGTATATAATAATGAATATAATTTTTAGTCATTTTTGATACATTGTAAATTGTTTTTAAAGTACAAATGGTGTTTTTAGTTATTATTCAATTAAGAAATATATTTTATTAAATTAAGGGATTTTTGAATTAAATAATATTTTAATGAAATAATAATAATATTATTAAATTAATTTTTATTAAATATAAATGATCTTATAATTTTAGGAATGCAATTAAAATTTTTTATTATGGTTTGAAAGAAATTTTTGTAAAAACCCGTGAATTTTCGATAAATATCGGTTTTTATTTTAAAAGTGAAAATTAAAATATTTAGAAAAAAATTTAGATAAAATAAATTTCATTTCATTAATCAGGATGTCGAAATTATCCAATGGTGAATTTTTCATAATTTTCTGAGACAGTCAATTTTTTTGGTAAAAATTAAATACCGTTTAAATATATAATGTGTTTTATGACATCATAATGAACCAATTCTGAAGTAATAAAATACCATAATCCTTATGTTCGGCCAATATATTTTTTATCATTAAAATAATGAGATTTTGGGTTTGTTTGACTTACTTTTCAAAGAATTAATGGACCCCTAAAAACATATTCAACCCTTTTCCTTTTTAAATTAATTTCCATGGGAGTGTGACTCACCTCCACATAATAAACCTTAATATTTTAAGATGTTCGGACTTGGGACTTATAAAATATTGTTTCCCTCTTCCCTTTTCCAAAAACCATGGGCAAAAACCATGGGATGGTTTGTGGTTTCGATTAATTTAATGTAAGGGGACCCAAACCTAAATAATAAAGAATTCCCTCACCTTTCCTATATAAACCCACCCAAGCTCCCACTTACTCTTCACTCAATTCCCTTGGAGCTCGTCAAACCACTGCCCAACTCTCTCTATAATCCTCCCAAGGTGACCCAAGCTCCCAAGAAGCCTCTCACCAGCCTCTCTCTAGCCTTTGGAAGAACACTTCCAAGTAAGGGTTTTTTCTTCCTTTCTCATTTTTGTCAATTTTCCTTAAGTTGCTTTCCCTTTTAATTTCAATTATGAATTTTGTTGTATGGTTTCTCACCTCCCCCATACTGCACTATTATTGTTTTAATGATGGGATACCCCTTTCTCTCTCATTAAATGCCTCCCATGTACACCCGTTACTATGACGAAATTCCGAAAGAAACTTCTCTCTCCTCTTTTACATTCAAGCAATACTTTTGTATCATGAGTCTAAATTCCATTTCAATTGTTGGGACAAGTATCTATATGACCTAATTACTCTCCATTACATGTAAATATTATGAGGAACCACTTTCTCTCTCATAAACCACTTTTATGAATTCTTATGTCACGCCGTTATGCTGCCGAAATTGCACCGATTTTCTAAGCCAATGCCATTGTGTAGTAAATACCATGCCCATTTCTCCAAAAGGGTATTCACCTTTATGAACATTTAATTATTGATTATAAATATTCATGTATTAATTCCACATTAATTTATCATGGAATAAATGATTATGTATTATGAATCCATGTTTTATGATCCATGTGGCACACTTATGCATGAAATGAAATGTTTAAGAAGGGTGCGCCCTTATAGCGCTCCATTGCATTGGGTAAAGTATAGTATCATGATACGTCATGTGCAATGAGTATTTACTCATTCTATTTCAAGTGAAACGAGGGTTTTCTCATGCTTGATGTGCAATGAGTATTTACTAATGCTTCATGTGCAATTGGCCTTGGATCATGCTAATTCCATGTTAAGTGTTGTTGCAACATCTCCATGTCATGATTCTCATGCTTTATCATGCATTTATGTTAATGTTTCTTTTATTCTCTATTTATTATTCATATTGTCTAACATGTATTTTACTCCTCTTGTTATTCCATGTGTACTCCTGTACTTGGCTTTATAGCTCACCCTTTTCTTATGCATGTCCTTAGGTTATCCCATGCAATGCTAAGTACGAGGGAATGTATTGGTCATGTAAAGGAAGTTTTCAATAAAGATGTTTTATTTCATGTTTTAAGTTTCTATGTAATGATCCTAATCCCCAATGAGACTAAACCTCTCAAACATCTTTGTTGTATCAAGTGAAGTTTTATGTAATAAAGCATGTTTAAGTTGTAATAAAAAGCAGGGTTGTCATAGTTGGTATCAGAGGATAGGTTTAGTTATTTTTGGGATTATGAAACCCTAGTAAAGCCTTAGATACAGGACTATGTATAATAAAAACATCCCTAAGTTTTAGTAAATAATATGTAAGCGGTTTATCAAACAAATACATCCTTGTCTGGATACGAGCAGGTAGAGGCGGCTCTGGCACAGATGTATCCTAGGGGTAAAACCCGAAAACACCGCTTTGAGAAAGACTCGAATAGGAACTAGGGCACGACAACGGGCCTTGCTGCACTCATGGTTTCAACAATCTCGGGGGATATGTTTTGATAAATTCATAATGTTAGTATGAACCATTATTAAGGGAAAATGCCCCTAAGAATATATGTTAGAAATTAGATCCTGAAAAGCCTAGATTGAAGCCTATAGTCTTATGAGTTAAGGAAATAAAATTTTATTTTTGAGTAATCAACTTTTTCTTTGGATTACCCTTTCTGTGATACCCCTAACTTTCCTTTTATTCTATCCGATGGCCGGTAATAAGTGGACTCGGGCTAACAACCGTTGTGAAGATCAGTGTGATGATTGTACTAATGAGATGCCCAATCCAATGGGATCGGGAATCGCTATCTTTGTCACGCTTCTCCCTCATCTAACTCATGTTTTGGATAGAAACACGGGACAATAGGAACTTTAAACCCCCCCTAAGAAATAACAAGTCGCTATCAAGAGCTTCATGATAGAAAGGCCTCCTACTTTTAGTGGATCATCCGATCCCACGATCGCTGAACAATGGATCAACTCCACTGAAAATATCTTCTCCATCCTCCAATGTTATGAACAAGAGATGGTTCTTCTGGTTTCTTATCCTATAGAGGGTGAAGGGGAACAATGGTGGACTTTGATAAAAAATACAAAGCCTGCGGAAGAGATCGAGGCTTTGGAATGGAAGGAATTCCGGAATATGTTTTTCGATAAATATTTTCTGGGCACCCTCCAGCTTAAGATGGAAAGGGACTTCCTTTCCCTCAAGAAAAAAGATAAAGAATCTGTTGGAGCGTACAAGGAAAACATCACAATGCTTTCACGATATTATTCCGGATTTTTCGTTACCTCAGAATGCAAGGTTGACCACTTCTTTGGTGGGCTGAAGCCTAGCTTGGGGAAAGCATTAGCGATCCGTGACTTCGACAGCTATGAGGAAATTGTTCGATGTGCCCTCATGGTCGAAATAGAGATCGGGGAATCACAAGGGTATCATGGGGACAAGAAGCATAAGGTGGAATTCAATACTAGTGGGCCGATGGATAAATCCAATGGTGCTAAGATGTTCCAGCACCCCACTTTCCAAAAGTGCGGAAAGAAGCACCCTGGAAATTGCCTTAAGGGGACGAGAAAATGCTCTAGGTGTGGAAGAGAAGGGCACCTAGTTGTTAACTGTCAGCAAGAAGGACCCATAGCTGCGACAGAGGAGAGGAACGCTCTGTTCGAACCTCAACACGTTGTTCAATGCTAAAAATGCAAAGAACCGGGTCATTTTTCAAATCAGTGACCTAATCCAAGGGTTATCAGAGGCAACCAACAACCTCCAAGATAGCAAGGAAGAGATTTTTACATCACTTTTTCCGGAGTGAACCCCGACAATGAAGTGGGGATAGGTACGCTAGTTATTCATTCAATAATAGCGAACGTACTTTTGGATTTAGGTTCTAAGCATTCTTTTATATCTCGAATGTTTAGTAGAACCCTCCCAGCACCACCACAAATCATGGAAGTAAAGATGTCAGTGAGTACGGCAAATAGGGAAATCATTGCATCCCATGAGTATAAGTACTCCCCTATTATAATCTGTGGATTGAATTTCCTGGTGAACCTTGTCATACTCACTCTGGTAGAATTTGATGCAATTCTTGTCATGGATTGGCTTTCATTATATAGAGCCAACATAAATTGTCGGGAGAGGGAAATCACACACCATATGGAGAATCGACCCTCAATTCATTATAAGTGTCAGGAGGAAGATGAATCTCCTTTAGCTCCATCATATCAAGCATAGATATTACTGCCCTATGAGCACGCGTATCTGGCTCAGATAATTGTGTCCATAGAAGAAACCATCCTTGAAGAAATGCCTATTGTGAGGGAATTCGTGGAAGTGTTTCCTGAGGAACTGCCTGGTCTTCCTCATAGAAGAGATGTTGAGTTCTCAATTGAACTTATACCTGGGGCATTACCAATATCCAAGACTCCATATAGAATGGTTGTTGTTGAGCTTAAAGAGCTGAACAAACAACTACAGGAGAATCTGGACAAAGGGTTTATACGCCCAAGTGCTTCACCATGGGGTGCACCAGTCCTCTTCGTCAAGAATAAGGATGGGTCAATGCGCATTTGCATCGACTATCGTGAACTTAATAAAATCATGATAAAGAACAAGTATCCTCTCCCACGAATTTATGAATTGTTCAATCAGTTGTGTTGAGCACAATACTTCTCCAAGGTGGACATGCGGTCGGGATATTATCATGTAAGGGTGAAGATGGAAGATATCCCCAAGACTGCTTTTTGTAACAGGTACGAGCACTATGAATTCATAGTAATTACTTTCGGACTCACCAATTCTCTAGGAATATTCATGGACATTATGAATAGAGTCTTTAGAGATTAACTTGACAAATTTGTGTTAGTCTTTATAGATGATATTCTAATATACTCCAAAACCAAGGAGGACCATGAGGTGAATTTAATAACTGTACTAGAGACTTTGCGCAGGGAGAAGCTCTATGCAAAGTACATAAAATGTGAGTTCTGGTTGAAGAAAGTCTTATTCATGGGACATATCATCATAAGAAATGAGATATCTGTGGACCCCTCCAAAACAGATGCAATTGAGGGAAGGCTGATGCCAACATCGGTAACGGATATCCGTAGCTTCTTGGGTTTAGCTGGATATTATCAACGATTTGTGAGAAACTTCTCACAATTGTCCAACCCTCTTACCAAGCTATCTCAAAAAGGGAGTAAAGTTTTCTTGGAGTGATGAATGCGAAGAAAGCTTCAAGGAGTTGAAAAGGAGGTTTATCACTGCACTCGTGCTCACTTTACCCAAAAGTAGGGAGCTTTTTGTCGTATTCAGTGATGCTTCAAAGAAGGGATTAGGATTTATACAGATGAATAATGATAATGTGATATACTATTCCTCAAGGCAGTTGAAAATCCATGAGAAAAACTATCCAACGCATGATCTGGAGTTGGAGGTTGTGATCTTTGCCTTGAAAATCTGGCGGCATTATCTCTATGGAGAGAAATGTGAGATATATACTGAACACAAGAGTCTTAAATATATATTCACACAGAAAGAGCTTAATATGCACCAGAGAAGATGGATAGATCTCATCAAGTATTATGACTGTTCAATACATTACCACCCTGGGAAAGCGAACAGGGTGGCAGATGCCCTATGTAGAAAGGATCCAATGATTCTATCAATGATGAGAATTGAGAAGGATCCAATCCTCTTAGAATTGATGAAGATGGATGTGAGAATCATAAATAAGGGAACATCATCAATCCTTTCACAAATGATTTCTCAACCATCTCTTTTTTAAAGGTTAAAGGATGCTCAAAAGGATGATGTGGGAATTTAGGAAAAGGTGGAAGCTATCAAAAAAGGGAAATCCTCAGAGTTTAATGTTAATGAAGAAAGAATTGTACGGTTTGGGGAAAGACTATGTGGTCCATCAAGTCTGGAGCTGAAGAAGGAACTTTTGGATGATGTACATAGTTCAAATTTCTCTATTCAACCAGGGAGCACAAAGATGTATCGAGATCTCCAAGAAATCTTTTGGTAGGATAATATGAAGAAGGAGATTGCTGAATATACATCAAAGTGCATGGTGTGTCAGCAAGTGAAGGCAGAGAGGCAGAAGTCTAAGGGGATGATGAAACCATTTCCCATACCAGAATGGAAATGGGATAACATCACCATGGACTTTGTCACCGGACATCCAAGGACATCCAAAGGCAAAAATGCAATCTGGGTTGTTGTGGATCGTCTTACAAAGACTGAACACTGCTTTGTTATTCGAGAGGACCTCTCTTTGGATCAACTGGAACGAATATATATTAGGGATGTGGTAAGGTTTCAGGGAGTTCCACTATCTATTGTGTCTGACTGAGATCCAGGATTCACCTCTAAGTTTTGGAAGAATCTTCAACATGCTCTGAATACTGAACTGAACTTCAGTACGGCCTATCATCCTCACACTGATGGCCAATCCGAGAAGACTATCCAAACACTTGAGGATATGTTGAGAGCGTGCTAAATAGACTTTAAAGGAGGATGTGATCAACATGTTACTCTGGTTGAGTTCTCTTATAATAACAGTTTCCACTCGAGCATCCAAATGGCACCATATGAATCCCTTTATGGGAAAAGGTGCAGAGCACCGGCATGTTGGGATGAGGTCGGTGAACGTAAGCTGCTTGGACCAGAAATGGTCGAAGAAATGGTGGAGAAGGTGAAAACCATTTAGCAGCATATCAAGGTATCCATGAGTCGATAGAAGATTTATGCAGATAATCGTCGACGAGACCTTGAGTTTAAAGTTGGAGACATGGGGTTTTTACGCATATATTCGTCGAAGAATTTCATTAGGTTTGGAAGGAAAGGGAAGTTATTTCCAAGGTACATCAGCCCCTTCTAGATTCTTGATCGTGTTGGGGATGTGGCCTATAGACTAGCACTTCCACCTACTATGGCCAAGGTGGATCATGTCTTTCATGTATCCCTCTTAAGGAAGTACATACCGGACCCTTCATATGTACTCTCTTCTGAGGCGGTACAATTGGAAGATGATCTTTCTTATGAGGAGCAACCAGTGAATATCTTAGATCCTAGAGAAAAAGTTCTACGAAATAAGACAATGCCCCTCGTCAAGGTGTTATGGAGAAACCACAAGTTTGAAGAAGAAACTTGTTAGTCGGAGGATATGATGAAGCTGAGTTACCCACATTTGTTTTAGTGTGGGAAAAGGAAAATTTCGAGGGTGAATTTTTTTATGGGGGAATATTGTAACGACCCAAAGTTTCATTAATGGAAATCCATCTTGATCTTATTAAATGTCTCCTTATATAATTTTTTTTCTAAAATGTCAACTTCTTTGGTTTTATGATAAGAGTTGTGACCGTTACTTTTATTTCCATTGAACAGTGATCACATGACTAGTATAAATATAAGGTTTTAACGAACCCAATTTTACTCAAATAAAGGAAGCGATGGCCTCATCCAGTAGAATTGCTCCATACAAAGCCCATTTGTCGGAGCTCGGAAAAGAGGTGGCATCTTTGGGCTTCTCCCTTGACCAACCCCAAGCTGAGCTTCAGGAAAAGTGGAAGTTGATTGAAATTACCACTCGAGCGATGTTATCTGAGCCGCCCTAAGAGTCTGTCACCATCGCACACCTTACCCTTAGGTCTTATGCGGCTGTTTTAAGGGGTTATGTAACAAATAAGTAGTACTATTTTCATGTACATTATTTTTGTATATAGTAATGAATATAATTTTTAGTCATTTTTGATACATTGTAAATAGTTTTTAAAGTACAAATGGTGTTTTTAGTAATTATTTAATTAAGAAATATATTTTATTAAATGAAGGGATTTTTGAATTAAATAATATTTTAATAGAATAATAATATTATTATTAAATTAATTTTTATTAAATATAAATGATCTTATAATTTTATGAATGCAATTAAATTTTTTTATGAAGGTTTGAAAGCCATTTTTGTCAAAAACCCGTGAATTTTCGATAAATGTCAGTTTTTATTTTAAAAGTGAAAATTAACATATTAAAAAATAGATAAAATAAATGGCATTTCTGGTATCAGGAGGCCGAAATTATCCAATGGTGAATTTTTCATAATTTTCTGAGACAGTCAAATTTTTGGGTAAAAATTAAATACCGTTTAAATATATAATGTGTTTTATGACATCATAATGACCTAATGGTGATATTATAAAATACCATAATCCTTATGTTCGGACAATATATGTTTTATCATTAAAATAATGTGATTTTGGCTTTGTTTGACTTACTTTTCAAAGCATTAATGGACCCCTCAAAACATATTCATCTCTTTTCCTTTTTAAATTAATTTCCATGGGAGTGTGACTCACCTCCACATAAGCAACAATATTATTTTAAGAAGTTAGGACTTGGGCCTTATAAAATATTTTATTCCTCTTCCCTTTGCTAAAAAATATGGTCAAAAACCATGGGATGGTTTGTAGTTTGGATTAATTTAATGTAAGGGGACCCAAACCTAAATAATAAAGAATTCCCTCACCTTTCCAATATAAACCCACCCATGATCCCACTTCCTCCTTACTCAAAGCCCTTGGAGTTCGTCCAACCTCTACCCAAACCTCTATATAATCCTCCCAAGGTTCCCCAAGCTCCCAAGAATCCTCTCACAAGCCTCTCTCTATCCTTTGGAAGCACACTTCCAAGTAAGGGTTTTTTCTTCCTTTCTCATTTTTGTCAATTTTTTTAAGTTGTTTTGACCTTTGAATTTCAATTATGATTTTTAGGGTATGGTTTCACACCTCCCCCATACTGAAATCTTTTTTTTAATGAAGTGGGACCCCTTTCTCTCTCATTAAATTCCTTCCATGTATACACATTACTATGCCGAAATTCCGAAAGGAACTTCTCTCTCCTCTTTTACATTCAAGAAATACTTTTGTATCGTGAATCTAAATTCCATTTCAAATGTTGGTCATGTATCTATATGACCTCATTACTTTCCATTACATGTAAATATTATGAGGAACCCCTTTCTCTATCATCAACCACTTTTATGAATTCTTATGTCACACTCTTACGCTACCGAAATTGCACCGATTTTCTTATCCAATGCCACTATGTAGTGAATACCATTCCCATTTCTCCATGAAGGGTATTCAACTTTATACACATTTAATTATTTATTATAAAGTTTCATGTATGAATTCAACATTCCTTTATCATGGAATAAATGATTATGTTTTATGAATCCATGTTTTATGATCCATGTGGCACACTTATGCATAAAATGAAATGTTTAAGAAGGGTGCACCCTTATAGCGCTCCAATGAATTGGGTAAAGTATAGTATCATGATACGTCATGTGAAATGAGTGTTTACACATGCTAATTCAAGTGCAACTAGTGTTTACTCATGCTTTATGTGCAATGAGTATTTACTCATGCTCCATGTGCAATGGGCCTTGGCTCATGCTAATTCCATGTTAAGTGTTGTGGCCACATCTCCATGTTATGATTATAAAGCTTTATCATGCCCTTATGTTCATGTTTATTTTATTCTCTATTGATTATTCCTATTGTCTAACATGTATTGTACTCCTCATGTTATTCCATGTGTAATCCCTTACTGGGCTTTATAGCTCACCCTTTTCTTATGCATGTCCTCAGGTTATCCCATGAAATGCTAATTACGAGGGAATGTAGTGGTCATGTAAATGATGTTTTAAATAAAGATGTTGTATTTCATGTTTTATGTTTTTATGTAATGATCCTAAGCCCCAAATACACTAAACCTCTCGATCTTCTCTGTTGTACCAAGTGAAGTTTTATGTAATAAATCATGATTAAGTTGTAATAAAAAGCAGGGTTGTCATAGTGTGAATGACCTCTGGTTGGTTTACACTTAATATCCACTTATATTGGGTGTATTTATATTTGTGACACATAATTATGAGATTTATTTGTCCTTAATTTAAGGATACCTTATTTATAAGGGATTTCATCTCATTTTTCATTTCTATTGAGACTTCATTGTTGTTATGCACCAATTCACTCTGATAGAGTGTTTATACTGTCTTTTGGAATATTATATCATGAATCCATTTATTCTCATGATATTATAATGTTCTGATTAAATGTTATTACTCAATTATTGTATTCAAGTGTCTCTAATTTTGGTAAAAACCCTTTAACTAAAATATCGCTTTAAATGTTTTAATGATTTGTTCTTATTAATATCCACGTTTTAAAAATGTTTTTAAGGATTTATTTATATGGATATTAATGGTTTAAAATGTTAAACTCTTCATGGTGGTATGGGACACTTTGATTCAAAAATATCATTATTAAATGTTTTAAATGGTTTTGAAAATGGTTTTTAGAATGGATTCATTATTTCAATATCTTAAAATGGTATATTGTTCTTGAAATGTGGGAATGTTATCTTTTCATTATGCTTAAGTTATGTGCTATGATTATATTATGGTTTTGGGGAATTTTTTATGAATACGGGTGGTTCTGTGATAAACTATGTGTGGGTGAGCCCGATATAGCTCTCCAATGCATTGGGTATGAAAGTAAGTCGTATGGCTATTCCATTAAGTGATAAGTGTGGAAGTCGACCATATGGTTATTCCATTTAAGTATGTTTATGTCCCAAGTTAACTTTTATGTTATGTGTTCTTTATATGGGTTTTATGATAATATTTTGGTTACAAAAGGGTAAGTAATGATATATTATTCAGTGAAGAGTATTCACTAATCCATAAAGGTTAAAAGTATTACTTTGATAAAGAATTCATGGTTTACTTATTGTTTTGAAAAAACTAACAGTTTTCCTTCTTTGTGTATCCCTTACTGGGCTTTTTATGCTCACCCCCAAGTTTTTTGAAAGGTTTTTTCACAGGACTTAATGTGGAATAGGGTCAAGGATGGGAACAAGGAAATGTCATTCTATCTAAAACAGGGAACTAGACAAGTTTCTTTTTAAGAGTTTTTTTATCTTATGGAAACTTAGTTGAAGTGTCTACTTTGTAATCTTTTGAGATGTAAAAGTTACGTACTAATTCTCTAAAACTCTAAACCTGGAAATATCCTCTATGTGAATTATTCATTTAATTCAATAATAAGTAATTTTTAAAGTCGGGTCCTTATAGTTGGTATCAAAGGTCAGTTTAGATAACTTTAGAGGTTAGGGTATTCTCTAGGCATAAGGGACATTAACATAATGGTAAGGATTTCAGAAAGAGTCCTAGTTTTAGATAAAGTGAATAATTATATCTTAGTGTTTATCTTCCTCATTATTACATGATAATTTTGTTGATATACTCACACTGACATTTGTTTGGTTTTAGTAAATGGATGGATCTAGCAGGAACCAAAGTGACAATGGATTTGAAGAAATTGTGGTGGTTCTCTGATTAAAAGACTGGATGAAATGGGGGATTCAATGAGAAATATCATGGTTATTCTAAACCAACTATCAGTAGTCATGATCAACCACTTAAACCATAGCGATTTCTCTAATTCATCATGTATGAGAGAACCAACTCGATGTGGAAGTTCAGGTGCTAATTATAAAAGAAACCATTAGGGTTTATATGATCCTTAATTTTGAGGTAATTATGGGTTACTATATATTGTGATGAAAAATGAAAGGCATGAGATAAATATGAGTTTAAATTATGTTATGGTTATTTTTGAAAATTTTATCTTTTTTCTTCGGAAAGTATGAGTTTGTCTAAGGAATCTAGTAAAATGTGAAAGTAAACATGACAAGTAAGTATGTTTCCTTAAGATCAAAAATAAATTCCTCAATGAAAATTAACATAAAACAAAAATGTTGTCTATTAACTTTTCCTACTGGGGAATTGAATACTGTTTAACCAACCACAAGTTTGTGATTTTCTTATGGTTAACTTTCTCCTAAACATGCTTTCTATCACTCTCCCTCAGAACATGACCCTTTTCTTTTTCTTCCATATCCATTTTTTCCTACATGGAATCCTAGTATGGGTTAACTCGAGTGACCTCTGTACTTCTCTTTCTTTCTTTTAAAGTGATTGTTTTACCGACTCTTGTTCCGATGTGGGACTTTCAATGAAGTTTCCGAGCCCAATTTTAAAATTGCAAGGACGCAATTCCCAAAAGGGGGGAAGGATGTAACACCCCAGGTAAATAAAGAATATGAAATTTTTATATTTATCCCTATTTGTTAATAAAATGTTAATATTAATTTAAAGGGAACGCTATGCTCGATGGATTACCCAATACGCAACAACGAGTTCCTTTGAAATCTTATGTTGCACTCTAATAATAATATAATTTTATTTTAAATGGTAGTTAAAACCTAGTCGTTGTAATGGAGGTAATGAACAGAACTAACTACAAAATGATTATATAGGTTTGCCAAATATTTTTACTTTTTAAAATAAATGTTAGAGGATTAAAAATGCGAATGAATTCAATTTTAAGCGTAAACATTATAAATTTTTTTAAAAGGTCGATTAACCGCCTTTTGATGGCGAACCTCTTTTAAATCAACATTATGACAATTCTATGTGTTATATTTGACAAAATAAAATTCTTCTTTAAAATCGGGACATCATAATTTACATTGTGCAAATGTTTGGTATTTTTACGATAAAGTTCATTTTTAATGAATAAGTGAAAAATGTTGTATTTTTATTCAAAACCTCTTTTTAATCTAATTTATTTATGTGATTAGATCATATTTTGAATTGGTTTTAAAGTTAAATTAGAATATATTTCTACCATTTAATCCAATGGTGTTCATTGGAATTAATTTCAATTTGAAATTGGACTAAACTAGTGTCAAACTTTTAATAGATATTGTTTCTTAAAAACACGCTATTTGTTTTGACAGCGGGAATTAATTATTAAATTAATTAATGCAACTTATATGTATTTTATTTTGTAAAATAGAATTCATTTTTTAATTCAAAATATCAAATATAGCTTAGGGTGAACTTTTGGTAATTTTCTGAAAAACTTCAATTTTTTATGAATAGTGAAACCATTAAGTGGTAGTTTAAAAACTGATTTTTCATTTAAATGAAACATTACCACTTCTGTGATATTAATTTCAAATATCCGACATAAATGGTTGTCATTTTCATGTAAAATGTGGTTCAATGGGATTAAAATAATTTTTTGGTGAATAGTAACTTTTAAGTTTTATTAATCGTGATTAAAGGTAATTAGTATAATTTAAGGTAAAGATAATGTTATAATAATATTAAATGACTTTGACACATGTCCTACACTTATTTTATGTGTCATGGCCCACTGATAAAATCCATGGGTCAACTTGCGGACCCCATGGAGCCACTTTGGTTGGAAAATGACATTAATAACTTTTTATTTAAAGTTAAAAATAAAATGTCACAAACATGTATTTTTTTACTAAAAAAAATTTTACATGGGGTTATAGAAGTCATATTTTTTACTATAAATATTAATTATAAATCTAAAAATATTTCCTACATCATGATATTTTTTTATAATTTTTAGACATTATTTAAATTAATTAATATATGACACTGTCATGATGTAGTGATTACCTCATAAATGAACGATTTAAATAAAATGAGAAGATAGGGTAAAATATAAGTCTTAAACTTGTCACAAACCTATTTTATGGGTGGCTTTATAAACCTTACCACCTAATCCTAGAAATATATAACTTTGGGTCCTTTAAAGACCGAAAATAATTTTATAATAATGTTACTTTTCAAGACATTCCAAGAGTGTCCCTTCTCTCCTCTTATAAAAGGCCCCCGCTTATACCACCTTACCCACACCACTCAAGCCTTTGGCTCGGCCAAACACTGACCATTTTGTCTCTCCACATCCCAATCTTACTCCTAGAACCCTCACTTTGGGAATAAGTCTTTCCAAGGAAGCCTTTAAACTCTAATCAAAAAGAGTTACTTGATTTAATGGTAATGTCTTCACTTGTGTTCTTTTGTTTTATTTTGCTTCTCCAAACCACTAAACTCATTTTATTCCTTTATTTATTAACAAAAACAGTATCTTCAATATTGTAGGATTTTTATATGTGAAGTATTTGAGCTACAATTACACACACCTCCGTCTAATGGTTAGTGAACATACTGTTTCTATGGATGGCGAATTACTGCCTCACGATACGATGATTGTTCAATATTCTTTTAACACCTATAAAGGTGGCCATTATGATGTCGCTGTATTTTATATATTATATATATGGTATTTATGTTTTCTATATACTTCTGTATTTTATATTTAAAACATACCTTTATCCTTTTCATGTTGTGAAAATGCGATAATTTCATATGAGGAAGTGTGGACTACCGCCCCCTCAAGTGATGTGACTCGTTCATGCAATACATGTAATCTATAAAGAATGAAATTAATGAAAATATGTGACCTATATAACATATATATTATACTTTAATAATAATATATATATCTCTCATTTATTTCTAATTCCATTAATATGACAAAGAAATGAAAGTAGTGGTCATGCGTACGTACAGTTTACCGTCTCCATGAACGGTACGTTTCATTTCTTATCTCCAAATGTTATGTACTATTATATGTACATATATATAATGGATATATATTTCATCTATTACATAAAAATTATTTATATAATTCTGGATCTATAATATATATTCTCTCTTTAAGCTTTAATTCAATTAATATGACAAATAAATGAAATTAGCGTTCATTCGTACGTACGGCCTACCGTCTCCATGAATGGTGCTTTTAATTTTTTATCTCCAAATGTTATGGAATAGTATAAAATGAATATTTACTGGATATATAAGATATTTTAATCTATAATAATGTTCTAGAAATGATTTACTTATAACTACATGGACAATCATTTTCAAACAAGTTCATTTTTGACTCATGTACCAAACATCGGCAAAAACGTCTGATATGAACTCACATTATTAACCAATTATTATAACATTATTATATGTGATAATAACTGAATAATAATATTTAAATGAGTTCCTTAAGAAATTATAAATTTACAAATTTTTAATATTCAGGAATATAATGAAACGAACAAGACAAGTCGGACATGAGGTAAGGGATCCTACCCCTCTCTTTCTTTTTAAGTACACTCTTTTATGTCATTCCTTTTAAGCTCATATTTATTATGATTGGGATGTTATTTTATATTACTATTACTGTAATTTTTTATGTTCATATGATGAGAGACCCTATTTTCTCTCATCAACCCATTTTGGATGTTTTGAGTGGCGTCGTTAGTCTGCCGAATTTTCGTAAGGGGTCCTACCTCTCTCTTTATTTTTAAGTACTCTTTTTATGTAACTTACTTTAATCTCTTCGTTCTTATGTTGGGGGATGTTATTTTACATTATTATTGCTATAAATTTTACGTTAATATGATGAGAAAACCTATTTTATCTCATCAATCCATTTTGAATGTTTTATGTGGCGTCGTTAGGCTGCTGAATTTTCATAAGTGGATTTTCATCTCACTTTTTATCTCTGTGACATTCATGCTACATTGGCCACTATTTCCTTTTTTGTGGTATATGTAATGCCCATTATTTTACTATTTGTATAATATAATCTCATTTATGGGTAGTTACATCTTCATTGTATGACCCTTCTTTCATGGGGTGTACGTTTCGAAAGTTACCCAAATCGGTAAGAGAACCTTTCACCCACATCTGTTTGAAAGACTTATTTTGTTATGTCTTTTAATTTACATCTTTTATTTTGGGATATGTTATTCTATATCCTTATTGATGTAAATTTTATGTACAAGTGAGGAGATACCATTTTCTCTCTCATCAACTAATTTTATGAATTTTAAAGTGACGCAGTTAGGCTGTCGAAAGTTTACAAAGGAACTTCTTAACACAATTTCGATTTCTTTGGGTTCAACTTGTAATTATATAATATTTCATCCTATTAATATGTTTGAATGACCTATCGTTGTTTTACACTTAATATCCACTTATATTGGTTGTATTTATATTTGTCACACATAATTATGAGATTGATTTGTCCTTAATTTTAGGATACCTTTTTTATAAGGGATTTCATCTCATTTTTCATTTCTATTGAGACTTCATTGTTGTTATGCACCAATTCACTCATATATGGTGTCTATAATGTCCTTTTGAGTATTATATCATGAACCATTTATTCTCATGATATTATAAAGTTCTGATTAAATGTTATTCCTCAATTATTGTATTCAAGTGTCCCTAATTTTGGTAAAAACCCTTTAACTAAATATCACTTTAAATGTTTTAATGATTTTTTATTATTAATATCCTGATTTTCAAAATGGTTTTAAGGATTTATTTATATGGATATTAATGGTTTAAAATGATAAAATCTTCAAGGTGGTATGGGACACTTTGATTCAAAAATATCTTTATTAAATGTTTTAAATGGTTTTGAAAATGGTTTTTAGAATGGATTCATTATTTCAATATCTTAAAATGTTATATTGTTCTTGAAATGTGGTATTTTTATCTTTATTTTATTCTTATGTTATGTGCTATGATTATGTTATGGTTCTGGGGCATTGTTTATGAAGACGGGTGGTTCCGTGATAAACTATGGGTGGGGGAGCCCGATATAGCTCTCCAATGCATTGGTTATGGAAGTTGGCCATATGGCTATTCCATTAAGTGATAAGTGTGGAAGTAGACCGTATGGTTATTCCATTTAAGTATGTTTATGTCCCATGTTACCTTTATATGTTATGTGTTCTTTATATGGATTATATGGTATTATTTTGGTAACAAAAGAGTAAGTAATGATATTTTATTCATTGAAGAGTATTTACTAATCCATACAGGTGAAAAGTATTACTTTGATAAAGAATTCATGGTTTACTTATTGTTTTGAAAAAACTAACAGTTTTCCTTCTTTGTGTATCCCATACTGAGCTTTTTATGCTCACACCAAGTTTTTTTTTGAAATGTTTTTCACATGACTTAATGTGGAATAGGGACGAGGATGGGAACAAGGAAATGTCATGCTATCTAAAACATGGAACTAGACAAGTTTCTTTTTAAGAGTTTTTTATCTTATGTAAACTTAGTAGAAGTTTCTACATTGTAATCTTCTGAGATTTAATAGTTACGTCCTAATTCTCTAAAACTATAAACCTGAAAATATTCTCTATGTGAATTATTTATTTAATTAAATAGTAAGTAATGTTTAGGGTCGGGTCCTTATATGTATATTTTAATTATAGTATCATATCTATTTTATATATGTCACATAGTTTTTTTATAACCTTCCTTTATAGATATCATGTATTTCATGAATGAGGTGTATCACTTTGAGGGGAAGGTAGTACAGACTTCCTCAAATTAAATTATTGTATTTACAAATGATGGAAAGAATAATTTTATGTTCTAAAAAATTATAGAAAAATTACACTATAAATATCATATATAGAACATATATATACATAATATCCATCATAATGATTACTATGATAGGTGGTAATGAAAAAATGAGCAGTCATCATTTCACGATCCAGTAATTTTATGTACATAGAAACAATATGTGTGTTACCCATTAAATAGAGGGGTGTGGCAGTGTAGGTGAAAATATTAACATAAAAAATTATTATATTTGTTATATTATATTTTTTATATAGTAATAGAATAATAATATTATATGGTGTGTATAATGGGAATGAAACAAAAAACATGATGGAATATGTTGCCTCTTAATCGACTAACTTCTTTTGGTTTATACCAAAAGATATACCTAGAAAATTTTCTACGAAAATAGAGGCTCCTATTTTTATTTTAGGGATGTTTGGAAGCTATTTTTCCAAATTTTGACAATACATAATTGGTTTTAGAGGTGTGAATATGTAGGAGAGGTGGTGTACATTAATTGTGATGGAAAAAAGAGACGCATGGAATATTTGGAAACAAGTTAGGTTTTCAGATGTTCTTAACTAAAAGAGTCATACAAAACAAAAAAAACACAATAATGGAAGGTTCATGGCCTAATTATTTCAAGAAAATTGGTTTTGAAAAAGTTCCTAGGTCATTTGGGCCAATATATACAAGAATTAGTCCATTTTAAAGCATAATTATACATTAACCACTACAATTAATTTTAATCATTTTCATTATTTATTTTGGTAAATAACTCAATTAATATTATTATAATCAAAATATAATCCTGATTTCAATGGTTTATTTTTGTGTTTCAAAATTAAAATTACATATTGGAAAAAATTAATATTAATATAAATCTTGTAGACAACCAGTTTAATTGGTTTTAGTAGAAAAATGTTCCAATGATTGTTGAGTTATTAAATTAAATTTCATTGTGAAATTGATTATAATAAAATTAATTTTATTTATAGATATATTGTTTATATAATGTGGCTTTTATCATATAATGTATCAATAATAATTACTTAAATGAAAAGACATTTTTTAGCATAAATGTAGTATTTTTTACTGTTCATCAAAAAATGACGTTCACTAAAGAAATAAAAAAAACACCATTGGATAATTTTGAAATTATCAATTCAATAATTATGTTTATTTTATACAATTAATGTTATAATAGTATCAAAGTTAATATTTACAATTCATCCTTTATTAAAAGATGGCAATATTTCCTTTATAAGAATATATTTTTTCATATGTGAAATAGGGTTTTTTCTTATATTATTCACATCAAACCTAACGGTTAAATATCAAAAATATTTTATTGAATATAAAAAATATATATTTCATTAAAATAATTCACTATTTTTAATTAATTTAATTTCATAGGATAAATAAGGCATTGGATCATAATTTTTTTTATATAAAAACATACCATTTATATTCAATTGATTCTTATATTTATTTCTAATTAATATTTAACCACTAAAATAATCTTATATTGTTACAAAAAAATATTTCATAAGTTTGATAATAATATTAATATGTGACAATTTAATATTTAGGTTAAGTCTCATTATATAAAATAATTATAATTTTATAGTGTAGGTTTAAAAGTTGATCTTGTGTATAATGTAATCTTTTGAATAAAGTCTATCTTGTTTGTATTTATATATAAATTTTTGTATAGAGAATTAAAAAATATATAATTCATCATGTTTATTTAAAAATAGTAAATATTTTATAAAGTATCATCAGATTATTTTTTATTTCATGCTTGGTGTCTGGTGTTATGCGCACTAAAAAATATAAGGTTATTACATTAGAATTTTTTGGTGTTAAAATATTTTAATTTGATATATCATATATCAATTATAATTTTATATATTTTATTCAATGATTCATTTAATAATTATTAATCTTATAGGGAATACTATTCGATTTATGAATAGTGAAACCTCTAAGTGGTAGTTTAAAAACTGATTTTTCATTTAAATGAAACTTTACCACTTCTGTGATATTAATTTCAAATATCCGACATAAATGGTTGTCATTTTCATGTAAAATGTGGTTCAATGGGATTAAAATAATTTTTTGTTGAATAGTAACTTTTAAGTTTTATTAATCGTGATTAAAGGTAATTAGTATAATTTAAGGTAAAGATAATGTTATAAAAATATTAAATGACTTTGACACATGTACTACACTTATTTTATGTGTCATGGCCCACTGATAAAATCCATGGGTCAACTTGGGGACCCCATGGAGCCACTTTGGTTGGAAAATGACATTAATAACTTTTTATTTAATGTTAAAAATAAAATGTCACAAACATGTATTTTTTTACTAAAACAATTTTTACATGGGTTATAGAAGTCATATTTTTTACTATAAATATTAATTATAAATCTAAAAATATTTCCTACATCATGATATTTTTTTATAATTTTTAGACATTATTTAAATTAATTAATATATGACACTGTCATGATGTAGTGATTACCTCATAAATGAACGATTTAAATAAAATGAGAAGATAGGGTAAAATATAAGTCTTAAACTTGTCACAAACCTATTTTATGAATGTCTTTAGAAACCTTACCACCTTATCCTAGAAATATATAACTTTGGGTCCTTTAAAGCCCGAAAATAATTTTATAATAATGTTACTTTTCAAGACTTTCCAAGAGTGTCCCTTCTCTCCTCTTATAAAAGGCCCCCACTTATACCACCTTACCCACACCTATCAAGCCTTTGGCTCAGCCAAACACTGACCATTTTGTCTCTCCACATCCCTATCTTACTCCTAGAACCCTCACTTTGGGAATAAGGCTTTCCAAGGAAGCCTTTAAACTCTAATCAAAAAGAGTTACTTGATTTAATGGTAATGTCTTCACTTGTGTTCTTTTGTTTTATTTTGCTTCTCCAAACCACTAAACTCATTTTATTCCTTTATTTATTAACAAAAATAGTATCTTCAATATAGTAGGTTTTTTTTATGTGAATTATTTGAGCTACAATTACACACACCTCTGTCTAATGGTTAATGAACATACTGTTTCTATGGATGGCGAATTACTGCCTCACGATACGATGATTGTTCAATATTCTTTTAACACCTATAAAGGTGGACATTATGATGTCGCTGTATTTTATATCTTATATATATGGTATTTATGTTTTCTATATACTTCTGTATTTTATATTTAAAACATACCTTTATCCTTTTCATGTTGTGAAAATGCGATAATTTCATATGAGGAAGTGTGGACTACCGCCCCTTCAAGTGATGTGACTCGTTCATGAAATACATGTAATCTATAAAGAATGAAATTAATGAAAGTATGTGACCTATATAACATATATATTATACTTTTATAATAATATATATATCTCTCATTTATTTCTAATTCCATTAATATGACAAAGAAATGAAAGTAGTGGTCATGCGTACGTACAACTTACCGTCTCCATGAACGGTACATTTCATTTCTTATCTCCAAATGTTATGTACTATTATATGTACATATATATAATGGATATATATTTCATCTATTACATAATAATTATTTATATAATTCTGGATCTATAATTTATATTCTCTCTTTAAGCTTTAATTCAATTAATATGACAAAAAAATGAAATTAGCGTTCATTCGTACGTACGACCTACCGTCTCAATGAATGGTGATTTTAATTTTTTATCTCTAAATGTTATAGAATAGTATAAAATGAATATTTACAGGATATATAAGATATTTTAATCAATAATAATGTTCTAGAAATGATTTACTTATAACTACATGGACAATCATTTTCAAACAAGTTCATTTTTGACTCATGTACCAAACATCGGCAAAAACGTCTGATATGAACTCACATTATTAACCAATTATTATAACATTATTATATGTGATAATAACTGAATAATAATATTTAAATGAGTTCCTTAAGAAATTATAAATTTACAAATTTTTAATATTCAGGAATATAAAGAAACGAACAAGACAAGTCGGACATGAGGTAAGGGATCCTACCCCTCTCTTTCTTTTTAAGTACACTCTTTTATGTCATTCCTTTTAAGCTCATATTTATTATGATTGGGATGTTATTTTATATTACTATTACTGTAATTTTTTATGTTCATATGATGAGAGACCCTATTTTCTCTCATCAACCCATTTTGGATGTTTTGAGTGGCGTCGTTAGTCTGCCGAATTTTCGTAAGGGGTCCTACCTCTCTCTTTATTTTTAAGTACTCTTTTTATGTAACTTACTTTAAGCTCTTCGTTCTTATGTTGGGGGATGTTATTTTACATTAATATTGCTATAAAGTTTATGTTAATATGATGAGAAGACATATTTTATCTCATCAATCCATTTTGAATGTTTTATGTGGCGTCGTTAGGCTGCTGAATTTTCATAAGTGGATATTCATCTCACTTTTTATCCCTGTGAGATTCATGCTACATTGGACACTATTTCCTTTTGTGTGGTGTATTTAATTCCCATTATTTTACTATTTGTATAATATAATCTCATTTATGGGTAGTTACATCTTCATTGTATGACCCTTCTTTCATGGGGTGTACGTTTCGAAAGTTACCCAAATCGGTAAGAGAACCTTTCACCCACATCTGTTTGAAAGACATATTTTGTTATGTCTTTTAATTTACATATTTTATTTTGGGATATGTTATTCTATATCCTTATTGATGTAAATTTTATGTACAAGTGAGGAGATACCATTTTCTATCTCATCAACTAATTTTAGGAATTTTAAAGTGACGCAGTTAGGCTGTCGAAAGTTTACAAAGGAACATCTTAACCAAATTTTGATTTCTTTGGGTTCAACTTGTAATTATAGAATATTTCATCCTATTAATATGTTTGAATGACCTATCGTTGTTTTACACTTAATATCCACTTATATTGGTTGTATTTATATTTGTCACACATAATTATGAGATTGATTTGTCCTTAATTTTAAGATACCTTCTTTATAAGGGATTTCATCTCATTTTTCATTTCTATTGAGACTTCATTGTTGTTATGCACCAATTCACTCATATATGGTGTCTATAATGTCCTTTTGAATATTATATCATGAACCATTTATTCTCATGATATTATAAAGTTCTGATTAAATGTTATTCCTCAATTATTGTATTCAAGTGTCCCTAATTTTGGTAAAAACCCTTTAACTAAATATCACTTTAAATGTTTTAATGATTTTTTATTATTAATATCCTGATTTTCAAAATGGTTTTAACGATTTATTTATATGGTTATTAATGGTTTAAAATGTTAAAATCTTCAAGGTGGTATGGGACACTTTGATTCAAAAATATCTTTATTAAATGTTTTAAATGGTTTTGAAAATGGTTTTTAGAATGGATTCATTATTTCAATATCTTAAAATGTTATATTGTTCTTGAAATGTGGTAATTTTATCTTTATTTTATGCTTAAGTTATGTTCTATGATTATGTTATGGTTCTGGGTCATTGTTTATGATGACGGGTGGTTCCGTGATAAACTATGGGTGGGTGAGCCCGATATAGCTCTCCAATGCATTGGGTATGGAAGTTGGCCATATGGATATTCCATTAAGTGATAAGTGTGGAAGTAGACCGTATGGTTATTCCATTTAAGTATGTTTATGTCCCATGTTACCTTTATATGTTATGTTTTCTTTATATGGATTATATGGTATTATTTTGGTAACAAAAGAGTAAGTAATGATATTTTATTCATTGAAGATTATTTACTAATCCATAAAGGTGAAAAGTATTACTTTGATAAAGAATTCATGGTTTACTTATTGTTTTGAAAAAACTAACAGTTTTCCTTCTTTGTGTATCCCATACTGAGCTTTTTATTCTCACCCCAAGTTTTTTTTTGAAATGTTTTTCACAGGACTTAATGTGGAATAGGGTCAAGGATGGGAACAAGAAAATGTCATGCTATCTAAAACATGGAACTAGACAAGTTTCTTTTTAAGAGTTTTTTATCTTATGTAAACTTAGTAGAAGTGTCTACATTGTAATCTTCTGAGATTTAATAGTTACGTCCTAATTCTCTAAAACTATAAAACTGAAAAGATGCTCTATGTGAATTATTCATTTAATTAAATAGTAAGTAATGATTAGGGTCGGGTCCTTATATGTATATTTTAATTATAGTATCATATCTATTTTATATATGTCACATAGTTTTATTATAACCTTCCTTTATAGATATCATGTATTTCATGAATGAGGTGTATCACTTTGAGGGGAAGGTAGTACAGACTTCCTCAAATAAAATTATTGTATTTACAAATGATGGAAAGAATAATTTTATGTTCTAAAAAAATTATAGAAAAATTACACTATAAATATCATATATAGAACATATATATACATAATATCCATCATAATGATTACTATGATAGGTAGTAATGAAAAAATGAGCAGTCATCATTTCACGATCCAGTAATTTTATGTACATAGAAACAATATGTGTGTTACCCATTAAATAGAGGGGTGTGGCAGTGTAGGTGAAAATATTAACATAAAAAATTATTATATTTGTTATATTATATTTTTTATATAGTAATAGAATAATAATATTATATGGTGTGTGTATAATGGGAATGAAACAAAAAAATGAGGGAATATGTTGCCTCTTAATCGACTAACTTCTTTTTGTTTATACCAAAAGATATACCTAGAAAATTTTCTACGAAAATAGAGGCTCCTATTTTTATTTTAGGGATGTTTGGAAGCTATTTTTCCAAATTGTGACAATACATAATTGGTTTTAGAGGTGTGAATATGTAGGAGAGGTGGTGTACATTAATTGTGACGGAAAAAAGAGACACTTGGAATATTGGGAAACAAGTTAGGTTTTCAGATGTTCTTAACTAAAAGAGTCATACAAAACAAAAAAAAACACAATAATGGAAGGTTCATGGCCTAATTATTTCAGGAAAATTGGTTTTGAAAAAGTTCCTAGGTCATTTGGGCCAATAAATACAAGAATTAGTCCATTTTAAAGCATAATTATACATTAACCACTACAATTAATTTTAATCATTTTCATTATTTATTTTGGTAAATAACTTAATTAATATTATTATAATCAAAATATAATCCTGATTTCAATGGTTTATTTTTGTGTTTCAAAATTAAAATTACATATTGGAGAATATTAATATTAATATAAATCTTGTAGACAACCAGTTTAATTGGTTTTAGTAGAAAAATGTTCCAATGATTGTTGAGTTATTAAATTAAATTTCATTGTGAAATTGATTATAATAAAATTAATTTTATTTATAGATATATTGTTTATATAATGTGGCTTTTATCATATAATGTATCAATAATAATTACTTAAATGAAAAGGAATTTTAGCATAAATGTAGTATTTTTTACTGTTCATCAAAAAATGACGTTCACTAAAGAAATAACAAAAAACACCATTGGATAATTTTGAAATTATCAATTCAATAATTATGTTTATTTTATACAATTAATGGTATAATAGTATCAAAGTTAATATTTAAAATTCATCCTTTATTAAAAGATGGCAATATTTCCTTTATAAGAATATATTTTTTCATATGTGAAATAGGGTTTGTTCTTTTATTATTCACATCAAACCTAACGGTTAAATATCAAAAATATTTTATTGAATATAAAAAATATATATTTCATTAAAATAATTCACTATTTTTAATTAATTTAATTTCATAGGATAAATAAGGCATTGGATCATAAATTTTTTTTATATAAAAACATACCATTTATATTCAATTGATTCTTATATTTATTTCTAATTAATATTTAACCACTAAAATAATCTTATATTGTTACAAAAAAAATATTTGATAAGTTTGATAATAATATTAATATGTGGCAATTTAATATTTAGGTTAAGTCTCATTATATAAAATAATTATAATTTTATAGTGTAGGTTTAAAAGTTGATCTTGTGTATAATGTAATCTTTTGAATAAAGTCTATCTTGTTTGTATTTATATATAAATTTTTGTATAGAGAATTAAAAAATATATAATTTATCATGTTTATTTAAAAATAGTAAATATTTTATAAAGTATCATCAGATTATTTTTTATTTCATGCTTGGTGTCTGGTGTTATGAGCACTAAAAAATATAAGGTTATTACATTAGAATTTTTTGGTTTTAAAATATTTTAATTTGATATATCATATATCAATTATAATTTTATATATTTTATTCAATGATTCATTTAATAATTATTAATCTTATAGGGAATACTATTCGATTTATTACAAAGGGTAAGTAAATTCATAATTCAATTTCCATTCCTTTGGTTAAGCTTCTACTTTATTGATTATGTTAGGCTAAAGTTATTTGTGAAATAAATTTAGATTGTTTTATGATGAATTAAAACTATTTATATTTATTTACATAAAATACACATAACTTAATCATTTTATTAACACTCACTCCAATGATATGATATATTTAAATTAATTTAATATAATTATATATCTTTTTAAAATTGTGCTTAAAACACTTTTTTTCTTACATGAATGTGTTTTCTAAAATTGTATAGAATATTACTTTTACTATTATCATATGATTGTTTAAATTCATTTTTTAATAATTCTAGAATTTTTTCAAAATGGATTTGAATGTATCTTCTTTTATTTTTAAAATAAGGTTTATTAATAATTTTATAACATCAATTAGGAAGGAATGTATTTTTTAAACATATATATCATGAGGGGATTTTATTGATTCCATACTTCATTAATGATTCAATTAATACCCTACAATATTACATGTTTATTTTTATATAATCTCTTTTTTAATAAATTCATAGTGTTTTAACAATATGTGATCTTCAAAGTGAAAAAGCGTATTTCTTGAAAGGGGTTTTCAGTTATTTTAGTATTGTATTTTCATCTATGTTATAATTATTTGATAAATATTATGATTCGAATAAGTTATATATAATGATATTATCTACCATATTTTATTAAATGTTTTATGATCTATTTTATTGGGAATTTAATATTTAGTTACCTTCAACCATATTAGATGAGATTGTTTGTGATTATATTTACATATTGGGGAATGTTATTTACATTTCATATGATTGTTTTGATAAAAATGTATATATTGAATATGTCTCACCCCAATTATATAAAGATTTAATTTTACATAGTCTGTGACTGGATGGGCTCCCTATAGAAACATTATATATTAGTATGTATAATGAGAAATACTAGTTTGGGTATTAGATTTCATATTATCCATTTATATATGATGTCTTAGTCAATGACTTGATAGTATGTTTAGGATTTCAGGAATAATTCATTCCCTGTTTTTTGAGATTAGTAATTGATTTTCATGTGATTATCTAAATAGTAGAATATTCATGGTTATGTTTTCATGTTCATGTGATTATTTACGTGGAAATATTTGATCATATTTTATTCGATTCATATTATTATAAAACTATTTATTAAATGTAATTTTCATCAGTTACTATCCATTACCAAATATTTATTCAATTTATATTCATATCTTAAACTGTAAACTTTCACATAATATTAATTTGTGCTCACCGTTTTCTGTTTTTTATTTTTCCGATGATATGGTGATGTGTTTTTGGATTGTTATATAGGGTCACACAAAGAGTAATTTTGGAATTATAAAAATAATTCATTATGTATTTTATTTTTAAAATGTATTGAGAATTTAAAAAATTTATCTTGTTTACCAAAATAAAATTATATTTATTCTTTTGTACTGTGATTCAGTTAATCTTTCGGAAATGTAATAATTTAACCATCGTATTTGGGCTATTGGGGTTTGATTATTTACCATTTATATCATATAATGTTTATTCTAAACACTAGGAACAAAATTTTGAAAAACATATATTAGATAAAAACCCTAAGTATGATTTCAAAATACTACAAAAAACCGAACATATGATTTTGAGATTAGTTCAACATAAATTTTCATTTTATGTTAAGAATATTTGAAAGTATACATTATTTTTCATAATGTTATAATATTATATATTATATTATGTTATTTAGAATTAAAACCTAATGAATGGAATTTTAACGATATTAACCCAAGTAATCTGTGTATGTATTTCCCTCCTGGTAAATATAATGAATTTATATATTCTTATTGATCTGGAACTCTAGTTATAACTAAACAATATATAACTATACTAGGATATACAACTCAGGTTATGAGAAATAACCATTCCTATATAAAAATTTCAATCGACTCACATCATAGTTTAAACTTGTAATACTTTATTATGTATAAGAAACATCCATCGTTTAGAAAAAATAAAAAACTATTTATATCAGACAAAATGTTATGTTACTTAGAAAATAAGTTTCTCACCGTGGGTACTAATGAATGGGACAAGGTTATCATGGATGTTTATCATCTCTTAAGAGATATATTGAAATAGTTTTAATTGGTTCAAAAAAAGGATGAGGGCAAAATAGAAAAAATGAATGGAAGTATTTTAAGGAAATTTTCTTAGAAACATATTTCCCCTGAAACCAGCAAGTGAATATGAAAATAAATTCTTGTGTCTGAGATAAATGGAGGGTGATAATTTTGATAAGTAAGAATCCTACATTAGATGTTTATCAAGGAATTCCCCATATATGTAAGTAATCTGTTGTGTATGAATGAACTGTTATTTTATTGTCTAAATACGATATATTGAAATTCACTAGTCATCCAAACCTCCTAATCATATGAGGATAAAATGTCATGAGTCATAAAAATAAGGATATATATTTCAAAGTATTATGGATATAATGAAAATAAAGATAAGATGAGAATGGAAGATAAAAATGGATAAGGGGAAAACAAAGAAAGATCTTCCCTCTTTTGATAATTGTTGAATGAAAAAACCCATTACTTGTTTCAAGGGAATGGGTGTATGTTAGAAGTGTGAAGAGAAAGCACGCCAAGCTCGCTATTTTATTAGAATTAATGAAGTGGTTAAAAATATCAACTTTAAATAGATGGATAAATATTCATATGACTACCCCAATCATCAATGGAATATACCCTAAATGAAGAAAAGGGATCAAGGTCAAGCTTATTCTATTAATTGATACATAGTAGAATGATTATTGTGCTTGTGTATTTGGATCCCTGAAATATGTTGTAAATGTATTCTGTTGATGATGTTTTTTGATATATTTATGTATTGTATTACAATTTTGTTTCTTAATGGATTTGAAATCATTTTTCGAATGGTACCAAGAAAAATGGTTCAATTGAATGTTGATCTTTTTTAAAACACTTTATTGGGAGATGATAAAAATTGATATGTTCTCAATGTTAAAATAATAATAAACAAAATATTTTTCGATAGAATTTGTGATAATGAATATTTTCATATATTTGGTGCATTTATATCTTATAAATACTTCTCTACAAGTTTTAATTTAAGAAAAATGTCTAATAATTGGTTTTTTTACTTTGGAATAATGAATAATTCATGTTTTCAATAGGTTTTTCTAGTAATTTAGGTTATTACCATGATTAAATAGAACACAATGTGAATTTATTAACATTTTAACTATGTGATTATTATGATATAATTCATGTTATTGGAGATATTAATGATAAGTCAATTTTGAAAATTAGGGACCTATATTCAAATTTTTTGGATTTTATTCTTCTGGAAGGATCATACGTGTAACCATGATTAAATTTTTTTAATCTAAACATTGGATATTGTTTTAAATACTTATGTATTACATAACCAAATGAATATTTATGAATATTTGATATCCTATACAAACCATTTGTAATTATTATAACTAGGGATAAAGGGAATGAAATTTCAACCAATTATGTGTATTATGGTCCACTAGTTCTCCAGGAATTAAAATTTAAATTTTATTTATTGGAGTAAGAAGTGATACCGAAATTGATCATGTCACAACCAAAGAAAAAGTCTGTACTTATGAAATTAAACCAATTAACTATATCTTCTCAATGGATTTTGAAATAAATTTTTTTCCTATTATTATCATTCTTAATTATACCACCCTTTTTTAGTTATATTTTTATATGGTTTTATGGTCCTTAACCTTATAAAGACTATGTTCTACATAAATCTCAATTATAAATTGATTGTAATATTTCATTTCCATGTCCATGTTTTTACTTCCCACTATTTTTATCCTATTCTAGAACATAGTTTTTTTGCTAACATTCAAATTTTTTATAACCTCTTTTTAATAGTATTCTTTGTTAACCATTTTTATGATATGGGATTTTGAAAAGTGTATTTTAAAACATAATCTCTATAATTACCGATCAGAATTAATATTTTCAGAATCCTATTTATTATAGGGGAGAATGTAACACCCTAATATTTTAAAAGAACACTATGTTCGATAGCATATGTTAAGAAATACAGAAACCATAAAAGACCTCCAAAATATTATTATTTTAAAAAAAGAATTATAAATAAGAAATTAAATATGGGTGTGTGAATAATATTAAAAATATTATGAAATAAATATTATGTTCATATCTAATGAAAATTTAATTATTCATTGGAAATGAACACATTATTTTTTAGTTACTCGTTTAATCTTTCAAAAACAAAGGATTTCTTCAAAAACAGAGTGTTATTGAATTCTATAAGAAAATTAATATAATTACATTTTTATAATTTTAGAAAATTTATTCTTAAAAATTAAAATTGTTTTTGGGATCATCACGTCAAAATTAACTTAGGGTAATTTTTTAAGAATTCTCTAAAAAGGATATTTTTTTGTTAAAAAGTGAAAATATTGTGTTTTAGGAAATACAATAATTCTTATGAAATAATCATTAAATGGTAATTTAAAACATATTAAACCTTTATTATAAGTCATTATATACTAATAAAATTACATAATATTTATGGTGTTTCATTTAGATACACGTTCTTATAATTTGTTAAAAATAATGATTTTAACTAATTAAAAAATTATTTTCATGAGTTATACGTGTAACATATTTAGATTTGATTTATATAACATTTATTAATAGAATAAAGTTAAATTGAAAAAATAATTAGAATCATGAGTTCCAAATTATTTATTAAGATAATTTTCATTTATGGTTATAATAAATTTTTTGTGGAATAAAAATTATGACAATATAGGTAAAATATGGTTGCAGGTGGAAGTTAAAATGTAGAAGATTAAATTACATAAAAAATACCTCATTAAATAATATTCTAATTTTTTTATAGACCCTAATAATAAATAATAACATTAAGTATAAAATAAATTCATGCTAGTTGATTCCACCCTAATGTTGATGGCTTTAAATATAATATAATAATATTTGAATAACAAAACCACCCATCCTCTTGTATAAATGGAACTCCTCACCACCCGATTTCACCTCACAAAACATCATTATATTAAAAATTATACAAAAATATATCCTCACCCCCTCTCTAAAATCTCATGTGTTGATGGTATCACCCAAATACCCATTCCATGTTTCTTAAGGGGTCTTTCTAGGATGTGATATTCAAGACATAACTTTCTTAAACAACTTATCTTAACTTCTTTTCTTTTCCTGCATTCTCCAATCCATCTTAATTTATCAAGGAATAATTACTATAGTATCATTTATATAGTATAATTTTATGTTTATGATGTTATATCTTTTACCAGTCCCATTTATTACGTCTTATTATTCAATGAAATGATACTATTGTCCATATTATGGAGGTTAAACATCTCCATGAATAATGATTTTTCACTTTTAATTACTCTCTTAAAATATGGTCATAAATTTATTATAATGGTTAAATAATATTATAAAGGTATATTATAATCTATTTTAATACCTATAACTAATATATATACATAATATTAAATAAAACTATTTCATTTCATGATGGTTATAAAAATCACCAAAATAATCTAAATAATTATAGTATAAATATTGTCAATTGAATCATCCTCATCTCATAAATAAAAATTATATATAAAAGTTTTAAATGTATGTAATTTATTGAATAAATTTTTATTTCACTTACAAATTTATGTTATAATATTAAAATAAAACACATAATTATACAGAAATTAAACAATTAAGAAACCCTGAAACAAACACATCTGAAATAATGAAAATAATGAAAAATTATAAATTAATGGGCGGTAAAATGTTATAAAGTTATCACATAAGATTATATAAATAATATTATAGTAATTTAACTAATAAATAACATTCAATAAACCTGTATTTAAGAGGTCAATATACGTAAATCTAAAGGCAAGCATGGGTTAAGAATTTATTGTGTCACTTTTAATTCGGTGTAATTTATGTCTTATTCTACACATATTTATTTATTGTGGGGTTTATACTGAGATTTCATATACAATATCATGAATTTTATTATATTCATGGTATTAAATGTTTCATTTGATAATTATTACTTTTATATAGAATATGATTCAACTGATTACATGTAGTATACGATTACATAACTCAATTTCCAATCATTGGGATAATCTTATAATTTTTTGTTTTTTTCATGATAATTTTATATATGAAATGAATTTTTATTATCATATTTTGAATTTAAAATTTCTTTATTTTGATTTATAATATATTTTTTCTTCAATATTTTATATAATCTTTGCAATTGGTAGGTGAAACTTACTGCATACATGATTCAAAGTTTTTTCACGGAGATGGTGGGGTGCAATGTTTCTAGATCAAAGGAAAAAGTTATATCATTAGTGGGAATATATTACATGTTTTGTACTATTTTTTTACTGATTTACTAAGGATACATTGGGTTTAAAAGTTAATGGACCTTCATTATTGTATAATGTCTTTGGTGGATGACATAACAATGTTGCTATAGTTACTTCATTTTTCTCTACTAGGGGTTAAATAATAAGGTCCCAAGATCATGGTGGTTTTTGATAAGACTTATATTTTTTTTCCAGTAACTATGTAAGTTAATTTCCCTTTATTTCTTTTTCAATCATGATTCAAAATACCCACACTATTTAGAAGGCCCTAATAATGGGTAATATAGCAAGTATTCCTTATATTCTCAATTGGCTGGGTGGTTGTTATTCTGGAGGGGTTTTTATTATTCCTCTAGTGGATAGGAGAGAATTTCATAAGATATGTTCTGAAGTGGATTGAAATATACGGTATAGAGCATATGTTTTCTATCCTCTTTTGTATGTTGAGCTTCTAATGTATGGTTCCTATTATGATGGGCCATGAATTTTCACTAATTGTTTATGATAACACCACGATATATACATTCATGTAGAAATATGGGTAATATCCATCGTTTATTAAAAGGATATCTCAATCTAGAACATGAATAGGTGTTGGGAAAATTAATTCCTCAAGATACTATTCTCTTGGACCTCTGAATAATAGAACGGTCCCATCATCGAGATGAGGTCATAGTGGGATCTTTAGGGAAATTATTGTTGTATATGAGTCATGTATTGGTTATATGGGTGAACCATGGATCATATGGTCTGGTCCATGGACTGGAGAAAACATCAGTGTATTATTTATAATAAATCCTAAGGAATAGATAGAAAGATACTTCGACTATTAGAGGTATGGTTTTGATTACATTGATTATCATTATGGCTTTATTTTATATGGGGGTATATTATTCCTTTATTTATTTTAGGGTTTTATTTTCATTCGAGTTGGTTATAGAACATTTCATAGGGGTTAAGGCTCATGATAATCCCTTTAAGAAATGGTTATCCAAATATATAGTGGTGTGGGTCATAGGTTGTATTGGTTGGATACTACAATAATCAATTGTATTTTCACATCCTAGATATGTTGTTATTAAACATCCACTTTGTGAAGGATTTGATCATACATTTCTCTGCTAGTATTGATATCAACCAAAGTCAGTTGTAATTTACCTCTATTATGGGAGAGTATTATGTTCTTAGGTGAAGTGGGATTTGAATTTTTTTAAAGTGACCAAACAACATATTGATAAGACCCATTACTCTACATGTGTCGAGTATAGTCCTTATAATTGATTAGTTTCGAGTTCTATCCAATTTTCCTCCAATGGTATACCCATTCCAAGAGATAATTTTTGATGATTTTATATGACTCCATCATGATAGGGGGTCATTTTTTAAATTGAACTCATTCATAGTGTGAATAACATATCAAATACTCCATATTTTATTCCACATACTGGTTTGGGAGACATAAAGGCACAAATATAGAACTTTATGGTGAAGAGTTTTCTTTACTTGAGTACCAATCATTAGGGTGATCTAGTTTTATTTTAAAAATTGGTGGATGGTATTTGTAAGTTATGCGTGGATGAATGGATGTTGAAAAGGTTTATGGTTTAGTGAATACATCTAATTTTTTTTATTGATTATTTTTTTGAAGATTTAAATTGAGGATGTCTGTTCTCACTAATTTTCATGTGATCTGGTAACCATCACTAGAGGGAAAATATTGAGGATATACAAGGTATAGTTTTTTAAAAATGACATATTTGTTGTTTGAGCCGTTTCATATCATTCATTTTAATGAATATTTCGACAGTTATAGCAACCCTCATGGTAAAAATCTTTATCCCACACATATACTAATTACTTTTTTTCACGGATGAACTTATAGGGTATTCAAGGATCAATAATATTCTTATTGAGAACATAGAAATTTTATTGGGTATAATTATAGTGGATTGACTTTATTCTATTTACTCAAAATGTATCTTTGAGACTAAGTCATTTTATTTTCCGGGGTATGCTGCCTTTGAGGCTACTATTTTAGTTCATCCATAAATATGTGAGGCTATAATGTATTGATAATGGTCTAAGACCATGTCAGAGATTAGGATCCTTCTTTGATTGGTTGTTTACTATGGATGATTCATTCAAGAGTTTTTACACTTGGAAACATGTAAGGGATCTAGATTTTAGACACCGTAAATTTATACTATCTTTAAAGGAATGTGTCAAGAGAAGAACTAAATTAACAGATCTTCTAACTAAAATGAACTTTGGTAAATTAAAATTACACGTATAGAATAGTCATTATTCTATAAAACTACTATAATCAATACAAATAATTATATTTTATTATTTTATATTCTATTAAAATAACATTGAAAAATAATTATATTTTACCTTAATAATTGAATTTGATTATAGTTAAATATTTATTATAATAGGTAATATTTTTATTTATAAAATAATATGAAATTATTGTGTTATATATAAATTTATGTGGAATAATATTAAATACACATTATGATTGTAAAGGTCATTTTTAAATAAAAATTGTCTTTCTTTAATTTGTTTTTTCATTTAGAATGTAAAATTTATAAATTAACTCATTTTAATATGAAAATTTTTATTTTATATTTGGATTAATAATTTAATAATTATGACATGATTAAATTATTATATTTTTCTAAAATATTTATTATTTAGGTAAATTGTGAAAAAAAACCCAATTTCTCGGACACTTTCGTTTTTATGACATTTCATAATTTACTAATGACCTAAATTATCATTAAAACCTTTTTGAGAAAAAATATATATTTTCAAATTAAAATCATTAGTTTAAAAATCTATTTTCAATTAATAAAATCCATGTTTAACCTTATTGAATTTTTACATATGTTTTACCTAAAAAATAATATTACTCGCTTATTTTAAAATATTATTTACATAAAATATTCAAATTAAATAAAAAAATGGTAACCACATTTTTAATAAACATGTTCATATTAGCTATTATGTTCAATGTAATTTTTTGGAATAAAATTATGATTACAATGATTAAATTTACTGACAATGATAATGGTCAAAGGGTTATTCTAAAATAATTATTTTATTAACCATTTTTAATTTATATCTTATAAATTAAAATAAAATATTTCTAATGACTTTTATATTATTTTTAGGCACAAAAATATTTATATATATTTTTTCACTCAATCAATTGGGAATCAACACTAAATAATATAAATAATACTTAATAGGAACAAAAATATTGTTCTGGAAAAACATATATATTAAATATTTTTAAATTAAATGTTAATTTTCTGTATTCTATGAAATGAATTTGAATATATGGAATCTATATTTTCATTTTTAAAATATAATATCTTTATATGGGTAAAACTATATTTTTTTATAAAATAGAATCTATTTTGGTAAAAATAATTACTAAGGTAAAAAAGTAGTTGCTAAAATTTGAATATCAAGTGGTAAAAAACCAAAAACATGTTTAAAACATGCTTGAAAAAGGTTTTGGGGTATTTATATACTTTTTACCATCCCAAAAATCCATTATTCATCAATTTTAGAACCATTGGCCCTTGAATAATGTTATTTAATTGTTGAAAAATAAAGAGTTTTTAGAAAAGATACATTTTCATCACTTATAAAAGGGGGTCATATCTAAACTCTCACAGATACACATATACATAAAAACATCTTTGAAACCATACCTAATATCGATCTCCTAAAATTCACTGCCATGACTTGATTTCCTTGGTAACAATTAGTAATCATAATTGTCATATTTAAGGAGACTTCTGAGTGAATGTTCGAGGTCACAAAGTGATTATTACTTAATAATTATCATGTTATTCTTTGTATTTCTATTACAAACTATATATGTTCCTAGTAATATTGTAAAACCCCATTATTTTAAATAAATTTTAATTGAATATTTTTTTTCTGTAGTGTTGTTTACATGCTGATGTGATTCTAACTAAACCACTATATTTTCTTGACTATAAAAACTAGACAGCGAATTGGAAAATATCAATAAGATAAAAAATGTGAAAAATATACAATATTAATTTCTTCCTTATTTAATATTAATGTATTAATTCATAATAAATATTCATTGAAAATTTAATAAAATAGTTTCATGACTAGAATATCTATTTTCTTAATAAATCTATTTTTCTAGGTGTTATTATTATTAATATATATATATATTTATAAATATTTAATTCTATTTTTAATAAAATTTATTTGTTATTTATGAATAATAATTCATCCACTAGTTATGTAGGGGATAGAAATGTGGATAATATCATATGAATTTAAAAAGATTCATTTTATAGAAAACTATTTTTATGTGTTCAATGTTTTTTCCACATAATAAATTAAATAAATCATTAATGATAAATTATTTTGATAAAATGACTATATTATATAATAAATAAAATACTTTAACATTCAGTTAATATATTTATAGGAAAATAATGAATACATTCTTCTTTATTCTTAATAATTTTTATTTATAAATTATAGTTTCTTTAGTGTATTGTGTGTTTACTATAAAATTTACTAATATAACTAATATAAAACTAATTTTATAAAAATAATTAAATATTAGTAATTATCATTCTTAATTTACAAAATTAGTAATCATTTTGGTATTAATTAACAGAAAAAACAATAATATAATTTATTATAATTGTTATAGTTAAAATAGGTTTACCAAAGGGGTTAAAAAATTAGATAAGTTTAGTTTTAAAATATAACATAATTAGATCTTATTATTAAAGATATTTAAACAGTATATTTTCTTATATTTTAATTATATTCCATTTCTTTCCAATTTCACATGAATGTGACCTAATATTGTAGAAACATTTGAAGGAATTCCATTTGTGTCCCTATACTCATTTATAAAATGACACATATTCTTTTCCATTATTCACCAAATTTTATCCATCTTGATTTTAAAATACATTCCCAAAAACAATACTAGACACATTAAATTTATATTTGATTTCATTTTGATACCCCAACATTATCCTAATAAGTTTAATGTTTAAGTCAAATGAGGACTCTCAAATAAGTGTAAATCTCTATACCCAACCATTTCAAAGTTTATAACTAGTTATAAATCCTCTAGAAATGTTGTATATATCCTAAATAAATTACTATAATATCATAAATTTGTTTATATTTTATAATTATATTGTTAGAAAAAAATTTCTCCACCTTTCTTTCAAATGGGAAAAGATTGACTTTCTCATTAATATGTCTGGACCACTGAATCCACATAAAAATATAATTCATTTGCATAAAAAATAATTTCTGGCTATTATGATGGATTTAATATTTATATTTTTTATTTATAAAATAATTAATGATTTGGAATTATAATATATTACCAAACTTCTTAACATACCTTCCATTTGAAAATTATAACATTGCTATTTCATACGTGTAAACTACTACCTCTGTGGAGAGACATTATTTATTTTTCATCACTTATATATATCAATAATAATAGATGTTTATATAATTATTTTATATAGAATATGTGAAATTATAATTATTATATAGATTATGGGACTATTATCAAAGTATAAGGACCATAAATTCTAAACTGAAACATTAATACAATATATATATTGCTAATACATGAAATGATGAAGATGAAAGAAGATTGTTTATGAATATGTGATAATTAATAATAAGTAAACAATTTATGATATTATAGCTATGAATATTGATATTTTATATAAAAGTGATAATTTAAAATTTATTATAAAAGAAGTTAGAATCAGAAATGATAAAATTAAGACCTCAGGTAAGGGTTTCCCACCTCATTTTTGTTTCTGTGAGACATATGTCATATTCAACACTTCATTATTTTCTGTAACTTTAATAATTCCCCTCTTATATTGTATTTAATTAATAAATTTATATAAATAGTATTTAAATTTCTCTTTGATGTTTTATATTTCATTATGTTTATTATTGAAAAGTTCCAATAATGGTTGGAGTTTTATATTATAATCTCCATTTTTCCAGGATTCTTTGAATTTAAATTTACAATTTTGAAATAATATTATCTAATACTCATAAATATCAATTATGTTTTATACTATAGTTATACATAGATATCAATAAATTTCATTTAATTTTCATATATCTAATTACTCATTAGAAAAAAAGATTTTGTTTAATGAAAACTAACATTATTTCGATCATCAATCATGAATAATTTTCTACAATGTTAATGTTTTAATTATGTTTTTTTAAATATGATTTTAGAGTTCCTAAAACATTTAATAAATTTATTTAACTCCATATTTTAATTTCTATTAAAAAAATTATTGTTGTATTTTAATGATGGTTGTTTTAGTAATGGTGTAACTAAATTTTTTATTTTGAAGTATACTGAAAGATCTAATTTTACCATAGGGATGAATAATCTTTGACTTGAAGAATCCTTTAAAAGTTTAAATACTTTTATTCATTGAAAATGTTAATATTCTATAATATTTTGTATTTTAATTGAATTATTTTAAAATGGAATGGGTATCTTCCATAGGTAATGTTTTAGTGATCTGATGATCGTATTTTAATCTATAACAACATTTTTTGATGTATTTAATGATTGAATAGGGATATGATAAATTATTAAATATTTATTATCTCTATAGATGGTTATTCAATATAATGATCAAAACCATATGAAACTTATTTTCTTTCCCATATGTGGATATATGAATAAATGATAAATATTTTTATAATCTTGTGCCATATATATGAATTGATTATGGTTATATGATGAGTGTATCAGTTAAATCCAAATAATAAATTGGGTAATATTTATATTTTATTAAGTAAACTTGTATATGGGTGGTTATCCCTCGAATGAAAGACAGTTCATAATAGTTAATCTCAAACCCAAAATAGGGTACATAGTAAGTAATCCCACAATCAAACGGGGTACATAAGTGGTAATATCAATCCAAAATTGTGATGAGTGTCTTCCCAGATAGCCTAAATATATAATTTATTTGATTATGATTTTACAACAATTTTAATATCAATCTATAGGTTGTGATATTAGGATAATAATATCATCTCATGGGCTATGATCTTTGATTATGCTAAGATTTTTATCTTATGAAAATACAATGCCACATGACATGATTATGATCTATTAAATATTGGTTAGGATTTTAAAATGATAATATTGTATTCTAACACCCATATTCTCATGTTATTTTTTCATATAATCATTGAATAATATCTCCCCTATTTACCCATAATAGTAATTTAATCTCACCCTTTTTATGTTTTATTTTCTCTAGATTTTGAAGAATGTTTTTTAGTAGGTTATTAATAAAAATTGTACAATGTGAGAAGAATTTGTGGGGGGGGGGGTGTTGACCATATTTTTTGAAATAATTTTTTTATATGTCTAGTCTCCAAGAAAACTAAAACATTATGGAAATAAGTAATATATTATTTTTATGTGTTTTAAATATTCATCTCAAATGATATAATATTGATTTATATAGTGATTAGGTCACATAAAATGGTATTAGATCAGTTCTTAGTTATTTTTAGAGATTATAATTAGATACATTTGTTAAAGTATATTGGTATAATTCAATTCATAAGATTACATACCAAATAATTGATAAAATACATATTGTGTGGTTTTCATATGAAACAAATCATTATAAATATTCTAGAAATTTTACGTTCTTGTGTTGTTTAGGAAAGTAAGTATAATATCATTGAAAGGGGATGATTTCATATTAACTTTATAAAAAAAAATTAAAATTGAGGTTTACAAATACTATACCCTTTCAAGAAACTCCTAGGGTATTTTCGAGGATTAATTATTGTCATATATGAACCATTATGTGGTATGTGAGTAAGAAAATTAAAATTGATATCATAGGTTAAATGAACGGTTTCATATATTAAAAAATGATTCATGAATTTGATATCCTATGATTAATTTTTCATTATTATATTTGTTCTCACTATGATTATTGTTGCCTATAATATTTTTTTCATTTAATTAAATGGATTTATCTAAGAGTAATCATGTTAATTTTGAATTTTATGGACAAAAAAAGGATTTTCCTCCTAAAGAACAATAAAAATTGGCACCTAGAATACGAAACCATTCAGTTATATATGATCATATATCTAAAATTATGATTAAATACATAAAAATAGGTGAATTTGTTAGTGCACCAAATAAGAAAAATATATAATTCAATGGATGTTCAGAAGATAATGGACATAGGTATAAGAATATTCACATTCATAAATATTAAAAACATGGGGTGAAACACCTTGGAATTTGTCTCAAAGGAATGGAAAAATTTTTATCTATGGAAATGATGGTCACAGATCAATGTCATTTATAAGGAAAAATTATTTGGTCGAATGAGGAAAATAAATACATCCTATGGAACTTTATATAGTTAAAATTAATCTACATGGGGAATTAATAAATTATTTAAGTCAATTCCCTAATCTAAGGTCTAACATATAGATAATGGAAGGGTCTATTTTATGTAAATTATTCAAGAGTATCATGACGGTTACGGAACACTTATCATCCACTGTAGTGTTGGGAATATCATTGTAATGTTGGTGAAACTTTTCCCTGTATAAATATTATTACTATTCCTTCATTTTAACTTTTTATATTGAACATTAATTTCTTCTATCTATGTGTATTTTATATAAATACACTGAATAATGACATTACATATGTTAATCTGAATCCTCTCATTATTCTCTATCATTGAGAGAATGAAAGGTATCTTATAAAATAATTAAACTATTTTACGGGTCATACTACATATTCATTAGTGATATTTATCACAAATGGATAGAAGAAACACAATATTGAATATTTTTCTATTTTCATGAATATGTGATGTGTTTTCTAATGTAATTCCATTGAATCGGAGTTACACACCTGTGCCATGAGTCGGTCATTCACATTTCCTCATGCACTTATCCACATATACCAGAGGCTACTGACTAGCTATGGGAGTCTGATAAGTCGATAATTGGGACATTATGCCCCCTATTAAAACATTAATATAGAAGTTGAAATAATGAAAAATTCAAAAAGCATATATATCCATAACAAATACCAATATTACATGATAATCAATGTAAGAAATAAAAATTCGATTAAATCCTAACAAATTTCATGCTAAAATATATGTCAAAATTCAAAAATTAAAACTAAAAATAAAGACACCAAAGACTCTCAATCGGGTCCCAAATCACATATGAATCCCTTCATCTAAGAACCACCCCAAATCATCCATCTAATATATTATCTTTTCGTTTCACCAATCCTAAAAAAATAAGGTATATTCATGTTCCAATGCAACATCTAGAGTAGGGTGTGTGTACAACAAAGTAAGCCACCAAAAACAGTGCCTAAAACAAATAAAATAAATAAAATTTTATAAAATTTTATAAAAAAATATTTAAATGGATAAATAAACAATTATCAAATTTTCAAACTATTCATTATTTAACCACATAATTTTCCTTAGTTCCCATGCACACCCATACCTAAATACATGCTTTAGATAATACCGGAGCCCAGAGTATGTTTGAGGGATATCATTTATTATAATTTCATTATTATTATTATTTATTTTTACACTTTAGTATGACCCTATTACCACTATATAATTCATACTTGAATGCCCATTTTACCATTAAAAATTCACATATTAGAAAGTCCGTGTTTTTTTCTTTAATTCATACATGAATATCCATGTAACCATTCATTAACACACATTAGAATAACCATGTTCCCACTCTTTAATTAATAATTCAATTACCATGTTACCATTAATAAAAAACCTAATTAATTCCTTAATTAATTATACAAAAAATCCATTAAAATTTCAATAATTAGTTAAACACAACAATCTCATTAGTTAATTCAACAATTAACTAATCATATTAACAACATTAAATAAACCACTATATAGTTAATAAAACATATTTCATTACAAATTTAACTATTATTTTATCACATAATTTCCCTTAATTAATACATGAATTAATTATGTTATCAAAACAATTGATTTAATTAACAACTAATAAATCAATATTCACAACTCATAATTCCATAACTAATTTTAAGAATTAATTATCTCATTCAAAATCGCAATTATTCATAATTAATGACATAATGAATTACCTCAATATATGATATCAATATCACATAATAAATTCCACAATTAATTATTTCAATTCTTGACCTCAAATATATATAATTAGTCCCACAATTAATTAGCTCAATTCAATAAATTCAATATTCCATAATTAATTCCACAATTATTTATCAAAATCAAAATCCAAAGATCTCATAATTAATCTCCAAATTAATTAAATTCATTTTAAAGTACCTAAATATCATAATTAAATCCCAAATTATTAATCTATTTCACCAATAATTCAATTAATCATTTGGTAATATTAATTAACCCAATTTTAGAATTCCAATTTATAAATAACAATAGAAATTATAAAATTTTAAACCTTTATCAAAATCATGTAAATGGGAATTTAATATTAGACCAACTACATAAAATTAATCAAGAATATTCACCTAATGTAAATCCCCAATAATTTATAGGCACAATGACATATAACTTGATCTGAATCTCACAACCCCAAATCAAGATTATAGAAAACCAAGATCATAAAAATCTAGATCTGGATTTAGAACCCTGGATTTATACGTCATCAAATAAATTTATATCTATAAACAATATAAAATTACGTCTGTAAAATAAATCGAGAGGAACTATCGAATAATTGAGATATGATTCACTTAATGAGAAAGGATAAGATCATTAATTTAGGCATCGAATCATGAAGAACGGAGGTCATGAGGTCTTGGAATTTTTCTGTAGATCTAAAAAATGTTAAATAAATTATAGAGTCGAATGAGGGTTGAAATAGGTGTGTTTTGGGGTCTCGGAGGGTTTTCATAATTAATATTGGTTGACATTTAAAATTGTGAATGGTTTGATAGGATGTGGAGAACATTTTCCATAACAATTCACCTAAATTGTTCACGTAAATTACCATGTAACCATTCATAGAAACAATTTACAATTAACATGTTCTCACTCATTAATTAATAAGTGAATGACCATGTTACCATTTATAAACACATAACTAATTCATTAATTAATTATACACATAAATTCTATTTCTAATTCAACAATTAGTTTAACACAACAATCCTATTAGTTAATTTAACAATTAAATATTCATATTAGTATCATTATTTGGTTAAAAAATTAAATAATAACACCTATGTCATTACTAATTAATAAAATAGTTTATGATATAATTAACCATAATTAATTAACAAATTAATTAATTAACCAACCCCATTAATTAATTTAACGTCTAATTAATCAATATTTGGCACCAAAAATTTCCATAATTAATTATTAAAATTAATTATATCATTGAAAATATCAATTATTCATAATTAATTATGCATTTAATAACCTCAATATATTGTTTAAATATCATTTAATTATCATGAAAATTATTTATCTAAATTCCTAGCATCCAAAGCACATAATTAATTCAACAATAAATTATCTCAATTCAATAAATTCAATATCTCATAATTAATTACCTAATTATTTATATCAATCAAAATACCTTAATCTCATAATTAATTCCCCCAATTAATTCTATAATTTTATACCCGATAAACCTTGTAATTAATTCTCAAATAAATTATATATTTCAACAATACATGAATTAATCAATTTTAAAAATTAATTATACCAATTTTGGAAATTCCAATTACAATAGAATGCTAGAAATTCAAAAAAGTTTCAAAAAATTATAAAATTAATTAATATGGGAATTTAATGTTACAACACATGCGACAAATCATCAAAGAATAATCCCCCTACAAAAATCCCAAAATATTTATCTAAAAATGATGTAGATCTATATCTGAATCTCAAAACACTAAAACAAGGTTTAAGAAAATAAATATCATAAAAATAAAAATCTATACTGATAACCATATATCTAGATCTCACCAAATATATTTATATATTTTCATAACAGAAAATTTCATCACTGAATGAAAGAGTGAATAATTGAAGAAGATTGAGAGAAAAAACTGATATATGATTCACTTACCAGGTGGGGAGCGGACCTTGAATCCAAGATTTGAATCATGAAGAATGGAGGTTGGGAGGGATTTAAATTCATCTATGGAGTTAAAAAAATAAGAACTATAATGGTTCAATGGGGTTCAAAATATGTAATTTTTGGGGGCTTGGGATATTTTAAAAATTAAAATCAGGTGACATTTAAAATAGTGCCCAGTTTATTGTGTAGGGACACATAGTTTTCCATAATCATCGACCTCAACCATGAACCTATTAATTTAGGGAATCATGTTTACTCCAAATAGAGTGCATGGTTTTCAAAATCATGCACAAGACATGTAAATACCCTCTTCCTATGCCCACACGATTAGCAAGGTTAAGTGCATAGTTATGGAAAAACGTGTGCCAACCATGTACAACCCTATAATTTTCATTTTTCTCAAAATTACACACAAACACATGACAATCCATAACCCAAACAAAAAGTATTCAAATAAATACAAATGAGTACCTAAATTCAAACCAGATTTAACTCTTATAAATTTTGGTATCTTACACCTAATGAAATTGATATTCTTTTCTTGAATCATGAAGATGGATTTTCATAAGAACTTATAATCGGTGGTTTAAAAATTTTAGTGAATCCTTATAGGATGGCCCTAGTTGTGTTGAAATAATTAATGAAACAACTCTAACAGAATATAGAAAATGGATTCATATGTATATGTGATTCATCATGGGTTAAATTGTTTTTGTTAAGAAAAAAATTGGATCAATATGTATATTCAATTATTATCAAGAACATAACAATATCACTATATATATGAAGTATTTTCCCCCAAATTTCAAATTTGTTCGATCATCTATGAGAATCTCAATACTTTTCCATGAATGACCTTAAATCTCGATACTATCAATTGATGGTCAACGTTAAAGATATACATGATAATTCCTTATTTACATTGTATAAACACTATGAATTTATAATGATTCCATTTTACTTATTAATTCCCCCACTATCATCATGGATTTAATGAATTGAATCATTAGATATTGCCTCAATCGATATTTTATAGTATTTATAGAAAATATTATGATATATTCCTTGAGAAATAATTATAATGAAAATATCTATACAATTGTGTTTTGACCCTATTGAAGGATAAATTATATACCCAATTTAGTATGGGTATATTTGGTTTACAAAAATATATCATTTTTGGGACACATGTAGACATATCAGGGTATATCAGTATATCCTTCTAAGACATAAGTAAAAAAACATAGATCAGATGAACCACTATTTATATGATATGTTTTTTTGTAGTTTTCATGGGATTATTGTAACTTTGTGAATAATTTCTCACAGTTTTCTAATTTACTAAACAAGAAATCATGTAAGGGAATTGTGTTTCTTTTGAATAAGATAAGTAAAGAAAATATTCAAGGATCGGAAGAGGGGTTTAGTCAGTGCTATTATACTCACAGTACCATATAATGAAAATATGATTGTTATATTTAATGGTGCATCTAATAAATAACTGTGATGTGTTGTTATGTAGAATTACTTGGCTATTACTTATTCCAATTATCAATTACTGGTTCATGAACAATATTACCGAGAACATTATTTGAAGTTAGATGTTTTAATTTTTACATTGATGATATGAATGAATTATATATATGTTGAAATATGAGATATATTTATATTTATATTGATTATAAAATATTGAAATATATTATCAGATATAAATAGTTGAATATGACATAAATGAGATGTTTATAATTGATAAAATATTCTCACAGCCCAATACATTACCACCATGGGAAATTGAAGAAGGTGGATGGCGATTTTCGTCAAATGGATCATACTAGATTTTCTATGATTAGTATTATAAAAGATCTAATATATATATCTTTTCAAATGATAAACCTAGAAATCTTGGTTGAATTAGAGAAATATTATCTTTCTCAAATGATTATTAAACCATCATTTCATGTAATTATAAAATAGGTGAAAATGGAATATTTATAGTTGAAAAAGAATGTGAGAATTGTACTTTAGTTCTTCATTTACTCTGATAATATAAAATGCTACAACAATAGGGTATGCGTCCCTCTAATACCAAAATTGAATAAGGATTTGTTGAATAAATCTCATAGAATATTATTTTCTATTCTACCTATATGTATGAAAATGTATATATACATTAATGTTATTTTGGGGAGGTAAAATGAAGATATGTAATGTAGAGTGTGTATCTCTAATATTATTATAAAATTATGTTTTTTATATGGTATAAGTCTAAGGGGATGTTATAAATATTACCCAAACCTATATGAAAAATGGAAAAGACCACAATGTATTTCTTTATTGAACAACATAAAAAATCAAAATAACATAATGTTATTTGGGTTATAGTCAATCACCGTATAAATATAACACAATTCATTACAATTGTACATGATTTTTCTCAAGATCTTATTTCATTTGTATACATTAAGGATCGTGTAAGGGTACATGGAGTATCACATTTTATTGTATCAACACTAGAAAAATAGTCATTAACATTGAAAATATAAAGTTGGATTCTAAAAACCTGATGAAAAATATGTTTTGGTGACTTTTTGGCATTGTTTTTCAATGAAATAGATGCTAAAGATGATTTCAATTGTATTTTTTCATCAATTTATTAAAAAACTGATGCAAAAAATACCCAAAGATATAATTTTTCATGTTTGGATTTAATAAAATTGATGCATAAAATTTAAAAATATTAATTTTAGAATCGGTTTTTGAAAATACTACATGAATAATTAAAAATATATATTTATATCTTTGATCATTTCCTATGCTCCAATTTTATTTTTCCTAGATCTAAATTGGAGTTTCGAATTAAATGTTATTGATCTGAAAATTAAAACTTCTCAATGAGAAGTATTAACGAAATCAAACATTCGAAGGCCATAACCTTTATTTTGTATCTTTTTTTAGCTCCATTACTAGAAAAATGAAAGCATAGGAAATTTTATAAAACATATAATGAATTTCATAAATTATTGGAATTGGTTTCTTTAAAAACGAACACCAAGAATAATTTAATTTAAACATTTTGGTTGCACTTTATTTAAAAATTAACACCCAAAATTATACCAATGGGTATTTCTTGCATCGGTTTTGTAAAAACCTGACACTAAATAAAATGTAAATCCTTTTTTATAAGAGTTTTAAACCAAAATTACATCATAATGTATCCAAAAATAAGTGGGATCTGTATTTCATTTTTTTTCAGGACCCATATTTATCTTTTTATGATCCTGTATAAATTTAAAGCAATGAAATAAAAAATATTATCATTTACTATATATAAATCCATTTTCCCATTTTCATCATTTTTACCGCTTTATTTCAATCAAAAATTTAATGCATACTCAATTGATTATTTAAATATGATATTTATTATAATAATTTAATTTATTTATTATTATTTTCTTTCATATATAAAAATATTGATAATATTCCTTATAATGATAATTTATTCTTATTATCGAGTTATTAATATAAATCATTTTGATGAGAATTTCCAACATGGGTAAAAAATTCATTATCAGTCACCATTTTCAATGTTTGTTGAGTTCTATCCAATAAATAAAAGATTTGTTGATAAACATCATATCATTTCCATGGAAAATCCTAAAATAATTGAAATGTATTCAATGTATTTTGTTTCTTTATTTCATTTTTTCTATGTAATTTTTATTCATGTTTTTCATGGTTTAATTTAAATTACTTGTATCAATCTAAACTTTGAGAAATATAACATCTGACGACCAAAAAAATAGATCTATACTTCTATTTTAGCTCTACAACTTGTCAAATCAAAGCTTATGAAATGATCTAAAACAAAATAAGATATTTTTTATAAATTATTACAGCTGGTATTTGTAAAAACCCACATAAAAAATAATATAATTTCATTTTTTGCAGTTAATTTAATAACTATCACAAAAAATGTTACTGCTATTTAATTTTTATATTAGTGTTGTAAAAACTTGTGATAAAAAACAAATGTAAACCATTATTGGGGTATGTTTATATAAGAAAACATCAAATGTCCTATTTTTTACTTCATCATCATCAACTTTAGTTAAACCACTATTGTTAAAATTATCAAAATCAACATTAATGACTATTTTTTGACTAGTGTATATGATTCGGATATGAGAGTAACCTAGATGTACTGTAGAATTCATAAAAAATCTTTAAATTGGATTTGAAATTTATCCTTTTATATAATCCATTGTTATAATTTTAGTCAAATAGGACCATTAAAACCCTAGAATATATAGTGAGAGTATGCTTTGTTTTTTTCAAATTAGGTAAGGAAAAACACCTTTTTATAGATGAGATTTCGTACAATAATATATTTTTCTCATTAATCCAGATGGATAATTATAAATAACTATATGGACTGAATTTTAGAACTCTAATGATCTAGGATGATGTAGGTGAAATTAATCTATTGGAACCTGTCCCAACTGAGGAAATTATAGGGAAGGGTAAATCCATTTAACATAACATCAAGAAAATATAGACTTGATAAAAACATCATGTTGAAAATTAATGGAAAAATAAAGAGTTTGACGTTATTAAGAAGGTATACCTATAAAATTATCCATGAAATAATGTAATATGATTATTAAATAAGGGATATTTGATCAATTGATATATCTTTTACTTTGATATTATTGATTGAGTAGAGACAATATATTATCTTGTAAGGCTTCCAGTGAACCTCTACCTAGTTCCTGATGTGCACCATTTATCTCTTTTGAGGAATTACATAATTCATTCATAACATGTAAATGAACTAGAGGATTTAATATTGGTCCATGATATTTTAAATAAATAATAATCAATAGATATAATGGATCATAGAGATTGAGTTATTTGAAAAGAGACAACTCCCTGAGATATATTTCTTTGGAGGAATCATAAATTTGAGGATGATATGTATGAACCAGGGGACATTACGAAGTATAATTTTATATATATTTATATAAAATGTAATTTAATTTTGAGGGAACATAATTTTAATGGTTTTCTAATGTAATACCATAATATTTTATATGCATTCCATATAAATAAATTTAATATATTTGATTTATTACATTACACGCAACCCTGAGTCTAACAGAACCAGGTTGTATTATAGACTCCCTAACGTAGATATAGTACTGGGGGGAATGAAATAGATTAATAATATTATGAAATATATAGATAAATAATTTTCATAATTTATATATTTTTTAATGATTAATAAATGATAACTAAATTTTTAGTAAAATTATTTCATTTTTAAAACACATTTTTTTAAATGAAATATATTTCTACAGATATGATGAAATAATAGATAAAAAATATATTGAATTTTATTTGAAAATATTTTTGATTTAAATTTATTGATAATTTATTATTAATCACCCATATATTCACTATCTTACGGTAATGAAGGATGAAAAAAAATCGTTTTTGGTTAAAAAGTATAATTTTTTTTAAAAAATATTTTTATATGTGAAATGTGTGTTTAATTTAATTATTTAAATATATAATTGTGGATTAATTATTTTAATTAATTCTTCAGAATATTTACTGTATATAATTATTAATTATTCATCTAACATTTTTACTAGGAAATTAATGAATGTAAAAACATTCTTATGGTTAAAAATGAATTTGTTTAAAAACTATTATTCAATGTATTTCGAGTGATTATTTTAAAATTAATGTCACTAAATTATAGAAATGAAATTTTACTAAATTGGTTTTATATATGGGATCACCATTTTCAAATTTATTAAAGATTCCAATTTCATTTTTGGACATAACAAATATTAAAAACCAAAAACAATTTTTTTCCACGATTATGTCTAATATGGATTTACTCGGTGTAAACTAAGACCAAATTGAAAAATATACACATAAAATATTAAAGAAATTATTTTTAGGACATATATATTCCATATATTATCTTAGGTTTCAATAATCCTCAATTTTTTACAATTTCATAAGAATGTGAACTTAAATTACTGAAATATTTTATGTAAATACCTGTATATCCCTCCCCTAACTATATAAGAGAACTTTTTATCCTTCTTTATTCAAAAATTTTATCTTTATAATTCAGCCAATAACTACAAAAAACCCATCATATATTCCTTACCTTCATTTTTATGATTTTTTCATACTCTAATAACATTTTATGAATAATTAAGGTGTAATCCAAATGTGGTCTCTCAAAAAAAGGTAATCTTCTTACCTGACACATCAAAAGTATATAAATTATAATTAATTTTATAAATGTATATTATCCATTAAAAAATAATTAACCTATTATAGGCAATGTAAAAAAATTTAATTATTATTATGGGAAAACAATTCTCCTCTTTCTTTTCCATATAATTGAAAATTAATGTTTTTCTCATGAATATGTATGGACTACCAACTTCACATAACAATATTATTCTCTTTCCATCACCATCATTCATGGTTTTTATTGGGTTGGATTTAATGTATAAATAAGGTTTTAATGAACTAATTATTAATTTTATAAATATAATATTCTATTTAACTTCTTTTCTTCTCATCCACTGGAAAATGAAAAAGTCACTCTTGGTTACATGTGGACTACCACTTCCCTGAAGCGATGTTATTAATTTTTTACCACCAAATTATATAAATAATTATATAATTTTATATAATTATTTAATTTTATACTTATAAAATTATAAATATTATAAATATTATTTAAATCTAATCAAATTCAAAGGACCATAACATCCAAATCGAAGCCTACAAGAAAAATAAAGTAGTTAACACCAGAAATGATATTGATAATGAAAAATTGTTAATAGATAACTGATTAGATTTTATAATTAATACATGTATGGTATGATAATAATTTATATACTTCTTTTATATATGATTATAAATATAAAATAATTATACAGATTTTTAAATTTAATTATTAATAAAATCATACTAGATATATGGGGTTCTCATCTCACATTTATTTATCTGAGATATATGTTATACTCTCAACTTGTTTTTCATTCTGTTGTATATAATACCCATTTAATATGTTATATTATGAAAAAAAATATTATTGGTAATTTAGGAATCATTTGAAGTTAATTCTTTGATGTGGGTTGTGATTTAAATTTTACTACCATTCTATGTTTTTAGGTTACAATATCACTTTTTACCAAATAATTATTATACATAAATTTTTGATAAAGAAATAATATGATATATATCTAATAAAAATTATGTATTTTAGTATAAACATGTTGTTTAAATAGTTTACATTTTTTACTTTCATTTGAAACTCTCTATGTACCCATAAAAAAAGAATAATATATTTAATAAAAGTGTAAATTATTTGTATCTTCATTTGAGATTAATTTCATCATTGTCCATATTCTCAATAAAAATATTTCAATATGTTTTATATATATTTAAAAATAAATTATTGATTTAATTTATAAAAATATTTTATTTTATAGAAGATGTTTTAAATATATTTTTCTTTTTAATTTCGTAATGAGGATCTTTTTTACAAAATGTGAAAATGGGGTTTTTTTATCTATACTACGCAAACATATTTTTCAATATTCATCAGTACTTATTAATTTTAATCGTACATTAATTTTTTATCGATGCTAATTTTACATAAAATATTTTTGATATTATTATACACTTTTTAAATTTTAATTAATTGATTTCATGTTGGAAATTTTATTTTTTGTATGTGATCTTATAATGATAATTTATATGTATTTTCATATATAATAACATTTTTTTTATTTTGGTATAATGGTGATACAATCCAATGTTACCTTGTTTATTCATTCTTTATTCCATTATTTATCATCATGATGAAATTTTGATCAAAATTCCATTTTGAAATATATAGGTTAATCTATGAAAAAATGAAAAATGTTTTATTGACCTTGTGAAAAAAAATGAATCAACTAGGATTGTGTGATGGGTGGGTCTATTAAATACCTCCATTTAATTGGTGAATTTTTTATTTTTATGAACACAAATGTTGCATAGGATACTATCCAAATCCTTAAATATGGTACATGAGATGTTATCTCAATCCTAGAAGAGGGTACATGGGATATTATCTCATACCAAACTGGGGTACACAGGTAGATAGCCCAATCATAAAATTTGATTAATGTCTTCATTAAAATACATGAATAATTATTTCTATGATTATTATTATTAAAAAATTATTATTCCAATCACTATGTTATATTCTTATGTTAATAATATGATATCATAGAAAGTTATCATTTATTCATATATTATTCATGTATTTTAAACTCCCAAATCATTATTCCTTTATTATGATCTATTAATTGTTGTGTATGAATGAATTATCATAAAAATTATTCTCATAAAATTATTCTCATTTTATATTTACATATTATCATTGATTGATATAAACCATGTTTCCATTACTAAGAATTAGATATCACTGTATTATATATATTTTTTATCTATGTTAAAAAGTGAGGTTTTAATTAGGATGTTTATATGAAGATTCATATATGATAAAAACATTGGAAGAAATGTTTAAGATACCTCATGAAATATGATGTTTTTGTATGTACTCTAGATAAACAATAAGCCATTATGGATCTTGAGAATGTATTAATATGACAGGTTTTGTATATTTATTTTAAATATCATATTATTTTTGTACGTAATGAAGTGAAAACTATGTGCATTGGTTCTATTTATTGTAAATGGATGTCCTTGGATGTAAAAAATTTTCAATGGAATAAAAATAATTAATTGATTTAAATATGTTGAAGAAGTTAAAAAAAAATATTTTTTATATTCAGATGAAGTTCTCATTCATTAAATCAAATGTTTATATAGATAAGATGTTTAATTGTGGATGTTACTCATGTCTTATTATATTATGGAATTTATTTCGAAGTCATTAAATTTATAACACCCTCAAAATTTTATGGTATATTTCTCTTAAACACTATCTATTCATTAGATAGCCTATATTTCATGAAGCACTAAGTCTTTGTTAAACAAAACATTTGAATTTTTAAGAGATAGTTATAACACAGCCATTAAATTTAAATATTTCACTTATGTGTTCTGAATTTTGAAAAATAGACATACAAGGTTGTGATCAAGGTGATATCTGGAGTCTGATAGAATCAACATTATTTGAGGTGAATAGAAACATACCCTTATGAATAGTAATATCACCCTTATAAATTGTAACCTTACCCATGGATGTATAAATAAAATTTAGTAACCATAAAAAAATATGAATATCTTAAGTGTTGGTATTATTCAATTAAATGATTATTTTAAATAATAAATAAATTTAAATTTATTTAGAAATTTAATTTTTACAAATGGATTTCATTTTTGGATTTTGAACATAAAAAATGATTAGGGTGAATTTTTTGGATTTTTTATTGAAATACATGAATTAATTGTGAATAGTACAATATGTAAATTATGATATAAATACAATATTCCCTGCATCATGGCTAATTAAAAAACCATTATTTAAAACTCACATTCCCTTATTACTTTTTTTGATCATTAAATAATCACTATTTATTCTCTTAGGTAAAAATAATAAAATAATTATTAAAATATTAGGAAAACCCTCGTTCCCTCCACTATATAAGCCACCCTCACCCCATCATCCTATCAAACCACCAAAGCATTGATTCATAAATATGTTTATCCAAATCCACATTCCAATCCCTCAACCCATGTCCATGACCTGTTAGTCCCACCAAATTTCAAAAAACAAATTCCTTAAAGAGATTCTGAAGGAGGTGTACTCTAGAGTTGAACCTCTCTTCTTTTTCTTTAAAATTATTTTACATGTTCCATTATGGTGTTTCTATATCCTAAACTACCCTCATCCAAATTCAATGATAATTGTAGTACCATACATGAACTATAATTTTATTATACTAATGGAATATTTCAACATCATCAATGTTTTCCCCCTCCTCATATATTAATATTGAAAACATCATATGAGATGTATTAATTTGTCACATTCAAGGACGAGGGGATTTAAATTTATATTACCATATTCATGACTAGTAAAGAAACCTTTATAATGGTAAAAAAATATTATAATATATTTATTTTATAATATACAATGTTCTTTAATCCTAACAAACTCATAATATAAAACAATAATAAAAAACTAGTTCACTATACACAAAACCACCAAGCTTAATCCCAACGTTTATCATTAAAATTTTTCAAATGATTAATCATTATGGTATATATAAAAAATCATTATAAGATCATTAATCTATCTTTAATTTCATTAATAAAATATATTATCAATTCTTTATGTTTAGCCACATTTCAAATGAGCTTCCTTTCATTAATACAAGTAAACCGATCATGAACAGCAAAAAAGAAAATTCCACCTATACAATAAAATTGAATCTCTTATTCCATAAAAATGGATATTAATGAACCTAATAATGTTATACTAAATAAATTACATGTATTTTAGGATCTATAATTATTAATTAATGAAGCTAAATTTTATAATTTAGGTTTGTAAGATCAATCGAAGAACTCATTTGGGCCTAAGGTAAGGGGTTTCTCATATCACTTTTAATTCCATTGGACTTCCATTGTTTGACACATATTTCATGGAGGTGGTTTATTTTTTCAGAATTTGATATATAATATCATGATATTCATGGTATTCTATTAATATTTTGGTTCTTATTATTTCTTATTCAAACTATTTAATTGATTACAATGTGGTATGGGACTTGGTCTCAATTTATATTTCATTGAGACATATATGGTATTGTATACCTAATATTTATTATGTTGTGTATATACTAAACCATTTAGATGAGTTTTAATTTTATATTTTAATGAAATTATATATCCATATTAGTTTAGCATGGATATGATTATTTTCGTAGCTGTATACCATTTTACATACGTTGTTTTTGTGGAATGTTGCTTTAATTGTTGAAATGTTCATGAATATGTATCATGTACTCAATATAGAAATTGAAAAGGAATATTGTTCTCATATTAAATTATTTTATAAAAACTTATTTGGACATGATGTGATGGGTTGGGCCTGCTATAGCCCCTTGATGCATAGAAAGGTATCACGACCCAAATTAGTTGGTGACAAACCCTTCCAGTTTTTTCCAAAAAACATTTGGGTTTCATCACATATACATAAACTGTCTTAACTGTGAAATGGTTCATGTGAAAAATACACAATTCCCAAATAATAATCATTATATTTATTCATTATTAATTTATCACCATCTATGAGTTTTTACACTATGACAACATCTATTGAATCATTTTTATTATTATCTTATTGATGGAAAGTGTTTTCATTTATTCATCATGACATATTAGTCATGTCTAATTGATTTTGATTCATTTATTTTTGATTCATGATTACACTATATTTAACCCTTATTTATCATTTGATCTCACCTTTATTATGTTTCCATTCCCCAGGTTATAAATAATAGAACATTGAATAAGGATTCCAGTAGGAAGTTTATTTCAGTATTATCAGCATCATTTTGTATTTCCTCTATTTAAGAATGTACTCCTGGTATCATGTATATAATATGGTCTTCTAAAATGATAATCTAATTTATCATTTAGTAGTTTATTTCTTATAATAATTCCAATGTAGAAATGTAACGTACTAGCTCTGGGTTTCTAGGGTGAGAGCGTTTTTGTTGGTTTCAAAGGAAGTTTAGCAGTAACCTTGGAAACTATAATTAGGAAACATAGTTCAAAGGAAATAACCCTAATATAGAAATTGAGAATAATAATAGAGTAACATCATGTGATTTTGGTAAGGTAGATACTATGTGGATCTTTCTAGAAAATGAATCTCTAATTAGATACTACATGTGGATGTGGTTCGGGAATAGAAATATCTAGGAGTAACAACTCTGATAAAGAGTTTGGAGCTTGACATGGGGTATTCTGGTACATGATTGTGGTCCTTACTGCACACCTGGTTTGACACTCGTTGGGGGATATTCTTGGACAATTCACATTTTCTTTACAAACCAATATAATGGATTTAAAATATAATAGAAACCATGTTTATGATTACGATGTTATGTTTTTATGACTTAGATATTATGAATTGGGACCTAATATAGTGTATCTCATTGTTTTGTAAAGGAACCTAATGGATGAAGGGTAATCAATACCCATTGAAAATGTAGGGATTTTCTCACTAATTAAGTCAACACAGTCATTATTGGAGAGGATCATATCATTACCATATTAGGACAACATACTCTGGTTATGATGAATTACCATGCTACATCTGTATTGGATCATTTCATGCAACAGAGACCCCCATATTTTTGTGGTACTACCAATCAATTGGTAGTTGATTAGTGGATCTGGTCACTTGAAAAGATATTTTTGGAATTAAGATGTATTGAAAATAAGAAGTTTGTACTAGTAGTATACTGCCTCATGTTTGATGCTATCCAATGGCGGTCCTTGATCCGTAATACCATAGAGAGAGAAGAAATAAAAGATAAGTAATGGAATAATTGTAAGGAAATATTCTTTGAAAAATATTTTCCTCATGAACAATGAACTAAAATGAAAAAAAAATTCCTTAGCCTAAAGAAAAGGTATGAAGAGATTGTTGCAGTGTGTGAGGCTACCTTCACAATATTATACATGTATGTTATAGATTACATATTTGATTTAGAAGAAATGATTTTTCATTCCTTTTATGGTCTTAAAAATGTATTTGAAGGGTACGGGATTCTCAAACATTATCATCATATGATGAAATCGTATTAAGTTCCATCAAAACATATAATGAATTTTATAGATCAAATTTGTTCAAGGTAAACAAAGATAATAAGTGATACTCTGATGACCATGGAAAAGTTGAAGTTTCAATGAAGAATAATAGAATTAATTAATTCCCATTATGTGATATCTATAGAAAGAATTATCCGGAAAAATTCTTGAAATTCATGGGTTTTTTCTATTAGTGCGGAGAAAAGGGTTATGGATCTAATCAACAAAAGGGGAAAGAAAAAGTCAATGATGTTCAAAGATAAAATTTATAGAAATTGGACACTATTAAAATGAGTTTCCAAAGTGACAAATAATATTTCCTCAGATAATTCAATGAGAGAAATAGAACACTTATGTGATTACAACTGTAGAGGTTGATGTTCCCTATGATGCATTGGTAGGTACTTTAATTATATCCTAAAAAATAGAAAATGTATCATTTGATTCTAGATCATCGCATTCATTTATATCTTCCTAGTTTTCTAAGAAAATCATACATGTACAGTTTGATTTAATAATGGAGTTATATGTACAAACATCAAGGGGATGTATTATTGCAATAATGATGTGTCAATCACTCCTCCTCAAGACACATAAACATGGTTTAGTTTCGAAACATAACATTATACTAATGATTAGCTTTGTTATAATTATCTATATAAATTGGATACCTAATTATGATGAGGATATAAATTCCAAGAATAAGAAACTTATAATTTACGAGAATGGTGAATAATTCCTTATCATTAGAGAAGAAACCTCACTATACAATTCTTATCTAGATATACCCTCAGTATCTCTACTGAATGCAATTATTAAGGAGGAAGAGAACACAATATATATGGATGAGGAATGAATTATTCAAATTTAATATTTACCTATTGTGAAAGAATACATTTATTTATTTCTATAGGATTTAACTAGACTTCATATACTGTAGAAAGTTGGGTTCTATATAGATTTAATTCATGGTTCAAGAACAATATCAAATAATCCCTATAGAATAGCCATTGTAGAATTAGAAGAGAAAAAGAAACAAGTAGATGAATTGAGTGTCATAGGATTTATTCTACCTATTGTTTCTCCATGGGGATCCCATGTAATATTTTTCAAGAAGAAAGATAGATCCATGAGGGTATGCATTGATTATAGGGAAATAAAGTCTATTACAAAAAGACACAAGTATCCTCTACAATGAGGTGATGATTTATTTGATCAACTTCATGGATCCCCATATTTTTCGAAGAATGGCCTTCAATCTGGATATCATCTTCCACTTGTGAGGAAGGAAGATATTTCAAAGACATCATTTCGAATTAGGTATGGGAATTAAGAGTTTATAGTAATGCCTTTTGGACTTAATAATTTAACTTCTCTTTTCATGGATTGAATGGATAGGTTTTTCATGTAATATCATGATAACTTTGTTTTTGTATTTATCGATGATATCTCGGTGTACTCCAAAAGCTACAAAGACCATGAAAATCAATTGCAGGTCATTCTAAAAACAGTTATAACTATTGTATTATATGGAAAGTTTAGGAATGTGTGAATTTTGGCTCCAATAAGATTCTTTTTATGGCCATATTATCTATAAGGATGGAATCATATTTGATCTTTTGAAGAAAAAGGAAATCCATGAATGGCCAGTTATAATTAAAATAACTGAAGTACATTGATTAATTTTATTGCCAGTTGACTATCTATGTTTTGTTCAAAAATTTTCTTGACAATATATCCCTCTAACAAAGCCCACACACAAAATTGTTAAGTTTTTATTTGTCAAACAATGTATATAATGATTTGATTAATTGAAAATAATGTTGTTCAATACTCCAATTTTGACTCTTCCTTCTAAAAATGACAGATTTGTGATATATAGTGATGCATCAAAGAATGGTCTGGATTGCATCCTTATAAAAATTGATTATTTTATTGCATATCTATCAAGGAAGTTGATGAATCATGAGAAAAATAATCCAAATCATGATATTGTATTAGCACTCGAAATATTTTCTCTAAAAATATGAAAACACTATCTATATAGTGAAATATATGAGATATATATAGATCACAAGAGTTTGGGAACATTTTTACACAGAAAGAACTCAATGAGGAAAAAGGGATAGCTCGAGTTACTCAATGACTTTGATTGTTCAATACACTACCACCCCCGAAACGAAAATAAGGTATTAGATGCATTAAGTAGGAAGGATGATGGAATTCTGATCCAAATGATGATTGAGAGAGATCCTATATTCATCGATCTGCTAAAGAAGAATATTGGAATTACTATGTAAGGGGCCACATTGTTACTCTTTAAAATTATTTTTAAACCACCTTTACTAGAGAAGATAAAGATCTCTCAATCTAATTATTAGAACATAAAAAAGGAAATTAATGCTGTAAGGATGAAAGATTAAAAGAAATTGTGTATGAGGACGGAGTTATGAAATTTGAGAAGTTGTAATGTTTTCTATCAGTACATGAGATAAAAAGGGAACTATTAAATGATGCTCATATATAAAATTTATCTATACACACTGGTAGCACAAAGATATATTGAGATCTGAAGGAGAATTTTTTCTAGAATAACGTGAAGCAAGAAATTGGTAACTATGTGTCATGGTGTTTAGTTTTTCAAAAAGTGAAGGTTGAGATACAACATCATAGAGAGTTCATAAAACCTCTAGCTATTCTTATATGGAAGTGGGATGACATTATAACAGAATTTTTCATAGGGATACTGAGGAAACCATCAATGAATGATGCAATATGGTTAATTTTTAATTGTCTCAAAAAATGGGCACATTTCATTTCTATAAGAGATCATTGTTCACTTGAGTGCCTGGAAAGATTTATACTAATGACGTTCTAAGACTTTTTTGTGCACCTATATAGATTGTATCCTATCAAGACCCATGATTTACATAAAAATTATGGAAATGTGTCCTGATAGATTTGGATACTGAGCTTTATATGGGTGCTACCTGTTAACCCTAAACCTATTAATATTCTAAAAGGACTGTTCAAACACAAGAAGATGTGTTCATATCATGATCTTTTGGCATTCAATTAATGTTGGATCTATAATAAACATTGGTGGTATTTTCCTAAAAAATTATTATCCATTATAAAATTCAAATGGCCCCATAGGTGGCATAATATGGTAATAGGTATCGAACAACAACATGTTATGATGAAGTTAGCGAGAGGAAACTTATTGGCCCAAAACATATCAAAGGGACAAATGAAAAGGTAAATAAAATTCATTCCAATATAAAAGTGGACCAAATTAGAAAAAATATTTATGCATAAAACAGAAGAAATGATTTGGAATTTTAAGTATCATATCATGTTTCTCTAAAATTATCTCCATGTAATAGTGTCTTAGGGTTGGTGTGAAATAGAAACTGTTCCCCAAGTACGTCAGACCGTTTGAAATTCTGGAAAGAATCTGAGCTATTGAATTATTTATAGCATTGCCACCAACTATCTCCAATTATCATAATGTGTTCCATATTTATTTGTTAATGTAATACATGCCAAACCCAATGTATTTACTAACCCTTGAATAAATAAATTTGGAACCTAATTTATCATACTATGAAGAGCCTATCGATATTATTGGAACTAGAGAAAAAGTATTGAGAAATCGGATGACTCTCCTAGTAAAGGATCTATGGAGAAACCATAAAATGTTGAAGAAAATGTGGGAACCTAAGGATGTTATGGAGAATAACCACCCACATCTTCTTAAAGGGATTTATACATTAAAATGTTTTATGAATAAATTTATAAAGCTGGTAAAATATAAAACCACTAACATTTAATAGAATTTTTCACATAAATTCTTTTAATTAATTAGCTATCCTATATTGGATGAAGCATTAATTCACTATGAAACAACACATGGTTATTTGTAGGAGATTATCATAACCTATCCATTAAAATTGAATTTTCCACATATTTGTTTTTATTTTTGACAAATAGGCACATACGGTTGTGATCAAGGTGATATTTGGAGTCTCATAGAATCAAGTTAATTTTTGTTGAATAGTAACTTACCCATATAAATAGTAACATACCCTTATGAATAGTAATATGACCCTTATGAATTGTATCCTTACCCACAGGTATAAATAATGTTTAGTATACTTAAAAATGAAGATGAATATTTTATGTGTTGGAATTTTTCGATTGAATGATGATTTCAATTAAAAATTAAATTTCAAGTATTTAGAATTTTCATTCAAAAATAGAGTTCGTTTGTGGATTATACAGATCAAAAAATGGTTTTTGAGATTTTTTTTATTTTTCTGTAATACTTGAATTAATTTTGAATAGTAAAATATTATAATTACAATATAAATACATTGTGAGATAAGTACAATACTCCCTGCAACATGGCTAATGTAAGAAACAATTAGTTCAAAATCACATGCCCTTATTACTTTTTTTGTAAATCAATCATTAATATTTATTTTTTTATGGAAAAATAAAAAATCAATGATTAAAATATTAATAAAACCCTCCTCCCATCCACTATATAAGCCACCCCTGACCCCTTCATACCCTCACACCACTAAAGTTTTAAGCCATGACTATGTTTATCCAAATACACTTAACGAGCCCTCCATCCATGTCCAAGACCATATGGTCCACCAAAAGGCCAAATAAAATAAAATTAAGGGGATTCTCAATGAGGAGTACTAAAGTGGTGAACCTCTCTTCCTTTTTAGTTCATTTTCTTTTAAAAGATCTATAATTTTGTTTCTCTCTCTTCACCGACCCTCATCCAAATTCTATGATAATTATAGAACTTTAAATGAACCAGAATATGATAATCCAATGGAATATTTAATCATTATTTATGAGCCCCCGCCCCTCACCCCTCCTCTTATATTGGAAATGAAAACACCATCCGAGATGTGTTAATTTATCACATTCAAGGATGACTGGTTTTCAATTTCAATTACCCTCTTCAATACTGGTCATGGAAAAATAATAAAGTTTGAACCAAGTCTGAATGTAATTATTTTATCTTATGAAATGTGCCATAAGCCATACACACTCATAATATAAAATAATAATACAAAACATTTTCATTATGCACAAAACCACCAAGATTAATCCAAGCATTTATCATTGTCTTTTATTTAATAATTCATCCTCATGGTATATAACCAAAATCATAATAATATAATTTATATATCATTAATGTCTGTAATAATATATATTAACAATTTTAGATGTTTAACTACATTTCAAATGAACTTTAATTCATGAATACTAGTAAATTGATCATGAAAACCGAGGAAGAAAATTCCTCCAATAAAATAAAAAATAACATCATAAAAACATCAAAAGGGAATGAATGAACCTAATAAGGTTATAATAAATCAATTAAATATATTTTAGGTTCAATAATTATTAATCAATTATGATAAATTATATTATTTAACTCATTAAGGTCAATTGAAGAACACATTTGGGCACAAGGTAATGGGTTTCTCATCTCACATTTTATTCCATGAGATATATTTTTTTCACCACTTATTTCTTATATGAGGCCTATGTGTACTGAATTTGATATATAATATCATAATATTCATGGTATTCTATGATTATTTGTGTGTTTATTAATTTTTGGTCATACGATTCTATTTAGTATAATGTGGTAAGGGACTTTATCTCAATTTTTATTTCATTGAGTCTTACATGGTGGTGTGCACCTAATATTTCTATATATTGTATCTGCTAGAAATTTGAGATAATATTTCATTTGAAAATTTAATCAAATTAAATATCTATATTACTTTTACATGTATGTGATTATTTTTCTCAAAGTTTACCATTTTTGTTACAATTTTTATTTGGAATGTTCCTTTAAGTGTGGAAATATTGATAAATCAGTATCTTCTTCTAAATATAGATATTGAAAATCCATATTGTTGTGGTATTAAATAATATTATAAATAATGATTTTAATTGGAAGTGATGGGTGGGGCCTACTATTTCACCTCAATGCATCGAAAAGTATCATAATACATATCAGTTACCGATAAACCCTTCATGTTTGTTTCCTAAAATCTAATAGGTATCTAACTATAGGCATAAAACATCATGACTTTATAATGGTTCATGTTCTAGGTACATGGAATCTGAATAATAATCATCTTATTTATTCATTATTAAAATATTACTATTTATGAGGTTTTCCCTAAAAAAACTTATGGTAGTATTTTTCTTCTCAGCTTATTGATGGAATGTGTTTTCATTTATTCAGCATGGAATATTAGTCGTGTCTAATTTATTATGATTCACATATATTTGATTCATGATTCCACTATATGTAACCCTTACAATTAATTTGATATCACCCTTATTATATTTTCTTTACCCAGGTTATGAAGAAGAGAACCTTGAATAAGATTTCAAGGAGATACTTTATTTCATTTTTAATGTATCATGTTGTATTTTATATCTTTCTGAATATACTTTGGGTATCATTTATGTAATCTTGTCTCCAAAACTGATAATCTAATTGTTACATTAAGATTTTATTTCTTTTATCCATTCCAATATATTAATTTAATTCATATTATTTTTATTTCATGGTTCGAGGCATTAAATTTATTAACTTATAATGATTGGTGAGTAGTTATTTTTGTCTCAAACATGTACAATTATTTAGGGGAATAATGTTTTTTGTCAACATTAAAATATTTTTAATGTTTCTTTAAGTATTTTTAATAAATATTTTGGATGGTAGAATTCATTGAGACATGATAAGGATCAGGAAAACCATTCATTATTATGGGAAGAATATTGGATGATTTTTTCTTAAGAGATTGAAAAATATTAGATGATATTTCCTTACCAAGGTAAGAAGTATCAAACTAAATTTCCTTAAGATTATGAAAATGATTAAACATACATTCCATAAGAAAGTGAAATTGATTGAATTGGGTTTTCTAAATAATATTAAGAATGTATTGTTACAGAGAGGATAAGATTGTTAAAAAGTTGATGAAGGGATGTCATTAGACAGATGGAATTAAATGAATATTTTCTAGATTTCAGAATATGTTGAATAACAATATCTTTTAAAAAAATTATCATGAATAGTTTTTTATGAAAATAAAATCCTGATATTTTTTTGAATGTTTCCATCATTATGAGATACATAATCTCATATTCTATTCATTTTATTGAAAGGTGGAGAATTTATTTTCTTGTGTTCCAAATTAATTTTTGAAGTTCTAGAAAATTACACAGAAAAATAAAATATAAAAAAAATATCAGAAATTTTTTATTTGATCTATGAAAGCTAATTTCTTTATTCAATGTTTGTACAATCAATTTTTAGTAAGATTGAATGTTTCAATAGTGCAAAGTCTATGTTCATTGTTTATGATGGTTTTCAAAAAGTGAAAAGTTGTTAAAGTTCTAAAATGGATGATGTAAGAAAGTTTTCATAGGAATGTTCCTAAATGAAATAATCAATACAATATTTTTATAGATATTCAATCAGAAATAGAAATCAATTTTAATGAAAAATAAAAAAATTATAATTTAATTTTTTAGATGGAAGAATATTTATAAACCCGATCATACATATGATTTCCCATCAGAAAAAAATGATCATATATTCCTTTGTGAAGAGTAATTGTTCTGTGGAAATCTAAATATGATGAAAGATCATTCTATATGAAGTCCAACGTGGATTATGTCCATTAGATATAAAAATTACATTAGATTCAAAATGATATTAGTTGAAATATAATGATGCAATTGATGGTTTTGGGTATAGAATAAGCATGTTTTGTCAATGATATTTTAAAATTTATTTTAATATTTTTATTCCCAAAACCTGAATTAATGATATTTTACATTAAATTTATAATTATTTATTTAGATCAGAAGAAACAAAAATATGTTATCTTTGACGTTTTTTCATTCAGGATGTTCAAAATCTAATAAATTCTTATTTAGATTTCAAGTTTTTACTATGAGGATCCAGGTATAGAATCCATCTAGTAGGGATCCATACTTTCTCCATTGATCTCCTATCTATGCCATTGTATATTGGGTGTTATCCCATGGAATTTTTTGTCTTGTTTTTTTTGTTTTTTTCTTCTTCTTTAGAGTTAAATAAATATATATATATTTTTTCATTTCTTTGAGAGTGATAGTTAATTATGAGTCGAGAAAGAGTTTTTTGGGAGCAACAAATCTCTATTTTTTATTTCACACCCTACATAATAATCATAATCATATTTTTAAAAATCTAGGGTTTAAGTTAAAATATTATTTAATTACATTACAATACATTAAAATTATTATAATCCTTAATAAACCCCATGTATCATAAAGATAATGTTATTTTTTTAATACTGTAATTATTTTTTTGGTGCAAGCTGACCTGTGAAATAACAAATATTATTTATCCAGATAGTTAAATTAATATTTTTCACCAAACATGATATTGGTCCTTTCAAAAACCTATTGATTTTATTGAACAATAGATTGATATTAAATATTTTAATAATAAATTAATATTTTTTATTAATAAAATATGAATAAATTTAATTCTCGGTCCTGAGAAAAATATTTATTCTTTTAATTAAATCTATATATAATTTAATCTAGATCAATATTTTAACATAGTGTGGACCCTCTAGGATTATTCGTCATTGTATTTATCCATTATTTCTAACATTTCAAGATTAGTGTCCTGAAACAGGTCAACTCACCCAAGATAGATATCTTAATGATGCAACAATGAGAACCAAAAATGAATTCTTACTATGTAATTTAATCCCTCTATCAAATGATTGCATCAACCAGGCTACATATATGTGTCGCCAAACTATATGATGAATACATCATTCATTAACTATCTAGAAAAAACTCAACATTAAATAGTAAATATTCTATGTTGGGAAATATTTTTATTCCTATAAATGGGCTAAGATAACATCTTCAATAAAGATGGAAGGGACAAATTCATCCTTGACATATCCATTAAAAACACTGATTTCATGACGTACCAAACATACACAACTTCCTACCAATAAATTAAGTGATGTGTTTTTAGAAACTATAGATTTGTGGTTCATGATATTTATTAATGATAGTTAAAAATTCAATGGAACATTACATATTCTCCCATTTAAGAATATATGATGACACCAAAACATGAAGAATTCCAACATGCAGGTCTGTTCCCATACTTTCCCATTTTAGATATTAATAATTTTCAAAATAAATAGAATAAGAGCCATCCTTTTATGAGTACATGGACCTAAATGTATATTTAATATGTTTTCCATCATTGTATGTTATCCAACCACAGAATGGTATTTAATAATATCATAATATCACTTCAATGTTCTCATCATATCGTGAAACTATTGCAACTTTACCAATGTAGAGACTGAAAGCTTGACATACATGGACATTATATTACTTTTTTCAGAATACTTAATACATGACAAAAACAAACGCCCAAAGACCGTATTAGTTTAGTGTCATTGGAAACTCGGAACAAAATCTTCTAATCATGGTGAATGATCTTCAACATTTCCCATAAAGATCATCCCCTTTTGGTTTTCTTACCTAAAACATTATTTATATCCTGGGGAAAAGAAAACATAATGAGGGTGATCTCAAATTCTTAGTAAGGGTAAACATAAATAACATAAAACAATCCATAATCATTTGACTGAAAATACTTTAACATAAAATCTAAACATCAAAATCTTGAGTAAAGACATAAATTTTGGAAGTATGTAAGGCATATATCATAAAGGAACATAAATCATGACAAAATAGCTTGGAAATAAAACTTATAATTGTATAAAAACATTAAGCACGTGATAGGATTTCCATAGTATCCAAGGCATTGCTGTCAAGACTATCTTAGTGGACAAAGTCCCTTTTTGACTCGAGTTCACTCCTCGTTTCAGTCCTATAACACTAAACCGGATTAACTTACCATTCCAAAAAGGTCTATCTCATGACATAAAAATCATTACCCAATTCATTGGAGGGAGATATAATTCACACCCATCTCATAATGAAATCATTCTTACTTGTGCCACAAAATCATAAATCATACATCATAGCATAACCCAGGTAATAAATTGGGATTCTTAAACATCGTGCCATCATAACATAATCCATATAAAACAAATGGATATCATTTCATCATAAGAATAATCATACCTAGTAAATAATAGAGACATTATAATTGAAACATACTCATATGAAATAATGTCATCTTATGTGGAAAATAGTTTTGACAAAACACTTGAAATGAATTCTTGAGGAAAATATCCATTCTTTTTCAAAATCATTTTCTTTTCACAAAATGACATGAAATATTAAAAGAAAAGGATTTTGTTGAAAATAGTCATGAAATCTTGTATAGGAAGCTTTAAGAAATAAGGATTTTTAAAACCATAAGAATCTATTAATTCCTTATAAGTTAAAAGAACCATTTCCTCATACTTTTGTCAGAAAAGTCAAAAAGTACCTCTTATGGAAAACAAAAGAAAGATTTCTTCCAAACATTGTGGTAAAAGTTATAAAAGGGTAAAAATGACTTCAAACATACTTGTAAGAATACTAAACATTTTATGAAAACATTTTTAGAAAACATGGACATGGATGATAAACATAACCCCAGAAAATACTTACGAATAAACAATCTCAACTAAGAATGAGATTGGATTAATTATCCCTTACTTTAGGTCTAATATGCTTCGTACGTATCTGAACCTCCTGCATAATGATTTAAATAATTTCATTGAATTATTACAGAATCAAATTCATTGGTATAATATCATATATGGTTCACGTATTACTTTACATTACCTGTTCTTTTGTAAATTCCATGTTAAAACAGTGTTTTGGGTAAAACCGTTTCATTTATCGTACGTGATTCGACATGTTGTTCTTGATATTATTACTTATATCCTGAATTAAATAATTCCAGAATTTAATACAAGAGTATATATCTAATATATATTCATCATATACATATATATATATGATAGATCAATCAATGGAATGAAATACATCGTTCATGGAGACGGTAGGCCGTACGTATGCATGAATGCTGTTTTTGTTTCCTTATTGAATTGAATGGAATTAAGTAGATGACATATATATATATATATAAATATAGAATCATTATTATATCATACATTTCATGATTTCTTATTATATATACATTATAATCATTCATGAATGGTTAATCATGGAGAATGAATCTCTCAGCGTCGTGGAGACAGTAGTCCGTACATACGCAGGAGCGATGATAACATTCCCATGATCGTGGAATTGTATTGAAGTGTATGTATAATATTTAAGAATCTACATAACATTACAATAATCATATTTATTTATTTATTTACACCATTATACCCATCCAAGTAAGGTGGTGGTTGAAAACAGATTACACCACGGCATGGAGACGGTATTCCGTACGTACGAACACGTGGTGATTTCGATTTCTGTAGGATGGATACAAGGTGAAATATGGTTGTTTCATATTTATAATAACATATCAGTATATAATTAATACATATGTTATTACTTTATAATGAAAAAAATAACAAAGAATAAGTTGAAGAATAAAGAAACATGAGAGAATCGGAAGAAGAGGTTACCTCTTCTTCGACGCACCTCCTTTAAGCCTTCTCTTAAGGAAGTAGAGATGGTCTTTTGAGATGACCAAAAACTCCAGAATGTTTCTAGGGAAGTGGATAAGAGAAATGATCAGGGGTTCTCTGAGCTTCAAGGCTCAATAGGGTGTGAAGAGAAAAGGGAAGGGGTTCCCTTTTTATAAGGGAGGAGAGGGGCACCTTTGGAAAATCTTAAAATATTATTTTATAATAAAGTCATATTCGGTTTTTAATAGCTACAAATTGATTTTTTTTTGAATTTAAGGTGTGGATGGGTCGAAATAATATCAATAAATTGATTTTAGAAAAGTTTGGGTCATTATATTAACCTTATATTTTAGTTTTAACTCCTAGTTAATTAGACTGACATTTACCATGTCACATTGTATTTTTATATTATATAGTTAATAAATTTACCACTTACATCCAAGCGACCCCCAAGTGGTCCATTAATGATACACATATCATGATATATGTATCTTGGTAGATCCTTAGATTTTTATGAATATAATAAAAATTAATAATATAATATTTGTTTTAAAAACTATTTTCTGTCAATTTAGACACTATTTGGTAATTGATTACTGTGAAAATCATAACAGCTTGATTAGTTCGAAAAAAGTTAATCAAATCAATACTAACAAGTCATATTAACCTATAAAAATAATTTAATTCATAAAAAGTCTCATATAACATTTATTTGGGTATTTATAACATCAATTATGTTAATATTTCATTAATAAGATAACTACTGCATCATCATTGTGTCATAATTAAATTAAATTATATAATTTTTAAAAATTATAAATAAAATAACATTATGTATGAAATAATTTTATATTTCTAAAGAATATTTATTTTCAAATTTATCTTACATATATCCCTATATTAAAAATTATTCAGTTATTAAACTTTGATTTTAACTATTTTAATCATTCTTTAAATAAATTAATAATAAATGTCCTAATCTAATCCAAGTGGACCAAAATGGTCATATTTTATTCCTAAAGTTGTTTTTGGTCGAAGTACACTAATCCAATAGAATTATAACATGTTTTAGAGTAATAATAATATCATTTTACCCTTAATTACCCTATTTACTGTCAACCGTGCTAAATAAAAGTAAAAAGTTACTATTCACCAAAAATTATTTTCATCTCATTGAACTTCATTTTAGTCCTCGATATTAATAGTGTCTCTAGGATTTTTGAAATTCCACTCACAGAAGCATAAAAATTAAATTTTATGTGAATTTCGAAATTCTATTATGAGGTGCGTAAAAGATGGTGAAAAGTTCAATAAAGTTTTTATATATCTAAAATTATTATAAAATGACTCCAATGGATTACATTGAAATTATATAGGTATTATGTGTCAATTTTGACATGAAATAATTTTAAATAAAATAAATAATTATTTAAATAAAAAGTCGGTTTTTAAATAGTAACCCTGTATTTTCACTATTCATCAAAAATTAAATGTTTTCATAAAAATATAAAAAATTCACCCTAGGATAATTTTGATATTACGAATCCAAAAATGAAGACCATTTTGAATGATAAAATTTATAAAATTTCAAAAAGAGGGTATTACTTTTCATAGCGGCTAGTTCATAATAATATTATAATAATATCTCGTTTAGTGAAACTTGGTATTGCATATAACACACGCTATTGTGGAAGGTAGCGGTTGCGTTTAATGAAAGCCATATTAGGGTTTTGTGTAGTGAAATATTAATTTGTTATTGTGTATAATATAATCCAACCATATTTCATTTATACATTGAATATATATATATATGTACAATCAATGTTGTGTAAAATAACTTATATCAAACAAACTTGAAATTGTGTGTAACACGATCCAAGATTAGTGTTGTGTATACGACAAGCTAATATGGTGTTGCGTATAGAACAAGCTAATTTTGGTGTCGCGTACAACACAAGACGTCAATGATATTAAAAATTAATAATTCTCATAAAATCTCGGGTTGTTACATTCTACCCCCCTTAAAATGAATTTCGCCCTCGATATTCGTCGGGGTTATAAATTGTTTACTACTTGAAATTTTGTTTAATAGAAACCCACATTGTAAAAAAGTATACTAAAGATTAATTTTAAAAACTATTGTATGAAATGTAACGGTTACACAAATTAACTTATCCCTGGGATTCCACATAGGAGAACTTAGGTGAAAATATGGATCTGGAAGAGAAATCTAACCGTCTTGTTCTGATGGAGGGTGGTAGAGAAAATGGCTATGAAAAAGGAAAAAATCACAAATCCATAAATTTGTGATGATCTAAGGTACCATCTGATTCATCAGATATAAAGGCACTAGGACAACATTTTTAGTTTTCAAGATCATTTCCCTAAAGTTTAAGAATTTGAATTAGAAGAACTACTTACTTTATGTCGGAATAATCTCACCGTTGTTTGTTCCTTGAACAATTTCTACTTCATCTCTTAAAGAAATGAAGTTTAATTTGTCTTTCGCAAAGTTTTAATAGATCATTCGATAGAATGATAGGTCATTCTGTCTATCTCAAAGATAAGTTAGCATAAGATATATACATAAGTCCATATATGGTGAGATTAATCAGACATGGTTCCAAAATGGACTTATACTTCATCTATCATTATGCATAATAAAATAATACTCTTTTATACTAACTAGGGACTTCCTGTAGGCTAGAGGTCGGAGATAAAGGCCTATCGTACTTCGGTTGGGGGTTTGATTCCCACAACCTTGTCTGACACGATGGGTTTTCACCCGTTCTATGAGTTTTCCTTTTTCTAAAACTATACTATTATAACATAACAAAATTTCTATCCATAAACAATACTATATGATATCTAACATAATGTATTCCAATATTTAGGATTATCCAAAATACTTCTGTCCAATATCATAGTCTAAATATAACGATTACTTGAAATGTCATCTACCGAGCATGTGAATTCCATCATTTATCAAACAATATATCTTGTTGGTCACATTCCGAACATGTGAATACCCTAATCATGTATTCTCATGAAACCTTAATTACCATATAACCATAGTGAAAACATGAGTACTGTCAAAAGTTAACTCTTTCCACATACCAAAATCCCAAAATTTCTATATACTCAAACCATGATATCACGCAGTCCTTATATAAATCATGATCTCATGAATACAATCAAACATATTATTTTCTCCTTATCCATTCATTATGAGCATATCGTCTTCTTTCCAAAAATATCTAAATAACCTTTCACGGTTACCAGTACAATTCAAAATATACTTTCAAAAACATTATGAAAAATAATAGTGTAATAATCCTTAGTTGTGTCTTTATTCTATAGTACCATTAACTATACTACATAACTATTGACAAACATAAATCATTCCAGTACCTTCTTAAACCACTTACTGAGAATCGTCATTTCTTTTATCTCATATATCATTTGTAGCCTCATCATCATCATCAACATAAATACTACTCATACGACCATTCTGATTCTCTTCATGAGACTTTCCTCTAGGTAATTGGTTTGCATAATGCCCATAAATCCAATATTGAAAACATTTTATCATTGTTGATGTCATAGAAATACCATTATCATTGCCTATGGTCTTAACTGAACCTCTTCCTTTGCACTTACTGGCTTTGTGTCCTTCTTTTCATCACCCAAAACATCTTCCGGTTCCTTTGAAATAATCTCCATGATGCCTCTTCCCATATGATTTACATGAGGAAAATTGAACATTCTTTCCTATATGATCATCATGAAACTCCATCTTTCTCTAAATACTTGAGTCGGGAAACTTACCAAAGGTGAGATTATTAATCATATTATGAGATTTCTGATTAGGCAAAATAATGATATGTGGACATCCAAATCCAATTTCATTTGGTTTCTCATGTAGAATATCATTCCATTGTCTATCATATCCCCCATTATCATGAATCTTCCTGTGTCCAGCAATTTTCTAAAACCCAAAAAGAATAATGTGATTGGAAAAAATCATGATAGGAAAACAGCATAATAAAGGGGGAGTACCTTCAATATATAACACCTTAGGTTTAATTATATTATCATTACCATAATTCTAGGACTATAACCTATTCGTATACTTAACCTTGAAGACATCCCTATACATACTTTAGAAATATCTCTAAGGATCTCACTAAATTTGTCGCATCCTAGTTTCCAAAGGTTAACTAAACCTTCGCTCTGATATTAATTGTAGAGAACCAAATCTTGACGTAGATGGACATTACATAAATTTTGCGGAATACTTAACACATGATAAAAACAGACGGCCAAAAATTGTATTTGTTTAATGTCTTTGGAAACTCGGAACGAAATCTTCTAATCATGGTGAAAGATCATCAACATCTCCCATAAGGATCTTCCCCTTTTGGTTTTCTTACCTATAACCTTTATTTATATCCTGGGGAAAAGAAAATATAATAATAGTGATATAAAATACTTAGTAAGGGTAAACATAGATAACATAAAACAATCCATAAACATTTGAATGCAAAAACATGAACATAAAATCTAAACATCAAAATTTTGAGTAAAGACATAAATCATGGAAGTACGTAAGGCATATATCATAAAGGAACATCAATCATGATAAAATAGCTTAGAAATAAAACTAATAATTGTGGAAAAACATTAAGCACATGATATTATTTCCATAGTATCCAAGACTTTGGTGCCAAGAACATCTTAGTGGAAAAAGTCCCTTTCGGAATCGAGTTCACTCCTCGTTTCAGTCCTGTAATAATGAACTGGATTAACTTACCATTCTAGCCATGTATATCTCATTAGATATAAATCCTTACCCAATGCATTGTATGGAGATATAGTCCCCACCCATCTCGTAATAAAATCATTCTTACTTGTGCCACAAACTCATAAATCATACATCATAGCATAACCCATGTAATAAATTGGGATTCTTAAACATCATGCTATCATAGCATAATACATATAAAACAAATGGATATAAATTCATCATAAGAAGAATCATACCCACTAAATAATAGATAGATTATACTTGAAACATAAACATATGAAATAATTTCATCTTAGATTGAATTTTTTTTGACAAAACACTTGAAATGAATTCTTGAGGAAAATATCCATTCTTTTTCAAAATTAATATATTTTCAGAAAATGACATGCAATTTTAAAATAAAAGGATTTTGTTGAAAATATTCATTAGATATTGTACAGGAAGCTTCATATAAATAAGTCTTTGTGAAAGTGTAATAATCCATTCATGCCGTATAAGTTAAAAAACATTCTCCTAGTAATTTTGTTGGAAAAGTCAAAAATTACCTCGTATGGTAAACAAAAGAAAGATTCTTTCTAAAGCTTGTGGTAAAAGTCATAAAAGGGTATGAATGACTTTAAAAATACATGTAATATTAATAAACATTTTATAAAAACATTTTTCGAAAACAAGTACATGGATGATAAACATAACCCCAGTAAATAATTACGAATAAACAATCTCAAATAAGAATGAGATTGGAATAATTATCCCTTACCTTAGGTCCTATATGCTTCCTATGTATCCGAACCTCCTGTATAATGATTTAAATAATGTCATTGAATTATTACATAATCATATTCATTGTTATGATATTATATATGGTTCACTTATAACTTTATATTACCGGTTCATTTGTAAATTCCATGTTAAAGAGGCGTTTTGGGTAAAATCGTTTCATTTATCGTACGTGATTCGACATGTTGTTCTTAATTTTATTACTTATATCCTGATTTACATAATTCCATAATTTAAAACATGATTTATATATATAATATATATTAATCATATATATATATTTATATGATAGATCAATAAATGGAATGAAATACAACGTTCATGGAGACGGTAGGTCGTACGTACGCATTAACGCTGTTTTCGTTTCCTTATTGAATTGAATGGAATTAAGTAGATGACAAACATATATATACATAAATCCAGTATCATTATTATTTCATATATTTCATGATTAATTATTATATATACTTTATAATCATTCATGAATGGTTAATCATGGATAATGAATCTCATCGCGTCGTGGAGACGGTAGTCCGTACGTATGCACGAGCGATGATACCATTCCCATGATCGTGGAATTGTATTGAAGTGTATGTATAATATTTGAGAATCAATATAACATTAAAATAATCATATATAGTTATTTATTTATTCCATTATACCCATCCTTGTAAGGTGGTGGTCGAAAACAGATTATGCCACGGCGTGGAGACAATATTCCGTACGTACACACGCTCGGTGATTTCGTTTTCTATAGTATGGATAGAAGGTGAAATAGGGTTATTTCATATTTATAATAACATATTAGTATATAATTAATACTTATGTTATTAATTTCTAATGTTATAACTAAAGAAGAAATAGTTGAAGAAGAAAGAAACTTGAGAGAATCAGAAGAAGAGATTACCTCTTCTTCGACACACCTCCTTTATGCCTTCGCTTAAGGAAGTAGAGTTGGTCTTTTGAGAAGAAAAAAACCTCCATAATGTTTCTAAGGAAGTGGATAAGAGATATGGGCAGGGGTTGGCCGAGCTTCATGGCTCAATAGGGTGTGAAGAGAAGAGGTAGGGGTTCCCTTTTTATAAGGGAGGAGAGGGGATCCTTTGAAAAAAATTAAAATATTATTTTATAATAAAGTCATATTCAGTTTTCAATAGCTTTAAATTGATTTATTTCAAACCTAAGGTGGGGATGGGTCGAAATCCTCTCAACCAATAGATTTTATACAGGTTTGGGTCGTTATATTAACGTTATCTTTTAGTTTTAACTCTTAGTTAATTAGATTGACATTTACCATGTCACTTTGTATTTTTATATTATATAGTTAATAAACATACCATAAACATCCAAGCGACCCCAAGTGGTCCATTAATGATACACATATCATGATATAATTTCCTTGTACGAACCTTATATTTTTAGGAATAAAATAACAATTAATAATATAATATTTGTTTTAAAATAAATTTTATGTCAATTTATGCACTATTTGGTAATTGATTTTTGTGAAAATCATAACAGAATTATTAGTTCTCAAAACGTTAATCAACTCAATATTAACATGTCATATTAGCCTATAAAATTAGTTTAATTCATAAAAAGTCTCAAATTACATTTATTTGGGTATTTATAACATCAATTATCTTAATATTTCATTAATAAGATAATTAATGCATCATCATTGTGTCATAAATAAATTAAATTATTTATTGTATAAAAATTATAAATAAAATACCATTATGTATTAAATATTTTTATATTTATAACTAATATTTATAGTCGAATTTATCTTATGTATAACCCTATATTAAAAATTATTTAGTTATTAAACATTGATTTTAACTATTTCAACCATTCTTTAAATAAATTAATAATAAATGTCCTACTCTATTCCAAGTGGACCTAAATGGTCAAATTTTATTCCTAAGGTTTTTTTGGGTCGAATTAAACTTATCCTATATATTTACGACATGTTTTAGGTAATAATAATATCATTTTTACCCTTAATTACCCTATCTACTTTTAAAAGTGGTAAATAAAAATAAAAAGTTACTATTCACCAAAAATTATTTTCATCTCATTAAACCACATTTTGGTCCATGATACTAACCATGTCTCTCGGATTTTAGTCCTTGATATTAACCGTGTCTCTTGGTTGTGTGTAATGAAATCCAAGTCAGGGTTTCGTGTAGTGAAAGATTCATTTGTTGTTGTGTATAATAGAATCCAACCATATTTCATTTATACATTGAATATATATATATATACACTCAATTTTGTGTAAAATAACTTATATCAAACAAAATTCAAATTGTGTGTAACACGATCCAAGATTAGTGTTGTGTATACTGCAAGATAATATGGTGTTCTGTATAGAATGAGCTAATTTTGGTGTCATGTACCACACAAGACATCAATGATATTAAAAAATAACCATTCTCCTAAAATCTATGGTTGTTACCTTCTACCCCCCTTAAAATGAATTTCACCCTCGAAATTCGTCGTGGTTATAAATTGTTTGCTATTTGAAATTTTTTTAATTGAATCCCACATCGTAAAAAAGAATAATAAAGCTTAATTTTAAAAACTAATTTATGAAATCTAATGGTTACACAAATTAACATATCCCTGGGTTTCCACATAAGAGAACATAGGTGAAAATATGGATATGGATGAGAAATCTAACCATCAAGTTCTGATAGAGAGTGGTAGAGAACATGGCTATGAAAAATCCAACAATCACAAAGCCATAAATTTGTGATGATCTAAGGTACCATCTGATTCATCGGATATTAAGGCACTAGGAAAACATTTTTGGTTTTCAAGTTCATTTCCCTAAAGTTTAAGAATTTGAATTAGAATAAATACTTACTTTGTTTCAGTATAATCGAATCGTTGTTCGTGCCTTGAACAATTTCCACATCATCTCTTAAAGAGATAAATTTGAATGTTTCTTTCATGAAGTTTTAGTAGATCATTCGATAGAATGATAGGTCATTCCATATGTCTCAAATATAAGTAAGTAAATTTTATATACATAAGTCCATCTATGGTGAGATTAATCAAACATGGTTCCAAAACGGACTTATACTTCATCTATCATCCTGCATAATAAAATAAAACTAGTTTATACTAACAAAGGACTTATTGTTGGCTAATGGTAGATGATAAAGGCATGTCGTACTTCGGTTGTGGGTTTGATTCCCGTAACCTTGTCCGACGTGATGGGTTGTCACCCGTTCTATGAGTTGTCCTTTTTCAAAAACTATACTATTATAACATAACAAAAGTTATATCCATAAACAATACTATCTGATATCTATCTTAATCTATTCCAATATTTAGGTTTATCCAAAATACTTCTATCCAATCTCATATAATAAAGATAAAGATTACTTGAAATGTCATCTAACGAGCATGTGAATACCATCATTTATCATACGATATATCTTGTTGGTTACATTCCAAACATGTGAATACCCTAATAAAATATTCTCATGAAACATGAATTACTATAGAATCATAGTTAAAACATGAGTGTTGTCAAAAGTTAACTCTTTCCACATACCAAAATCCCAAAATTTTTATATACTCAAACCATGATATCACTCAGTCATTATATCAATCATGATCTCATGAATAATATCAAACATATTATTTTCTCCATATCCATTCATTATGACCATATCATCTTCTTTCCAAAAATATCTGAATAACCATTCATTGTAACCAGTACCATTCAACATATACTTTCAAATAATTTATGAAAAACAATAATGTAATAATCCTTAGATGTGTCTTTATTCCATAGTACCATTAACTATACAACATAACTATTGATAAAGATAAATCATTCCGATACATTCTTAAACTAATTACTGAGCTTCGTTACTTATTTCATCTCATATATCAATTGTTGTCTCTTCATCATCATCAACATAAATACTACCCATATGACCATGCCGATTCTCTTCACAAGACATTCCTTTAAGGCATTGGTTCTAATAACGCCCATACATCCCACATTGAAAACATTTAATCATTGTTGATTTCATAGAAATACCATTATCCTTGTCCATGGTGTTAACTAAACCTTTTCCTTTAGACTTACTGGCTTTGTGTCCTTCTTTTCCACACCCAAAGCATCTTCCAGTTCTTTTGAAACAATCTCCCTGATGCCTCTTCCCACATTATTTACATGAAGGAAATTGAACTTTCTTTCCTCTATGATCATCATGAAACTCCATCTTTCGCTTATTATCTGAGTCCGGAAACATACCAAAGTTAAGATTATTATTCATATTATGAGATTGATGATTAGGAATAATAATGATATGTGGACCTCCAAATCCAGTTTCATTTGGTTTCTCATGAACAATATCATTCCATTGTCCATCATATCCACCATTATCTTGAATTTTCCTGTTTCCAGCCATTTTCTAAAACCCAAAAAGAATATTGTGAGGGGGAAAAATCAAGATAGGAAAACATTATAATAAAGGGGGAGTACCTTCAAAATATAACACCCAGAGTTTAATTCTAATATCATAACTGTAATTTTAGGAAGATAACCTATCAGTATACTTAACCATAGAGACATCCCTAGACATACCTTAGAAATATCTCTAGCGATCTCACTAAATTTCTCGCATCACAGTTTCCGAAGGTTAACTAATCCTTCTCTCTGATACCAATTATAGAGACTCAAATCTTGACATACATGGATATTACATTACTTTTTCGGAATAATGAATACATGAAAAAACTGACGCCCAAAGACCGTATTAGTTTAGTGTCTTTGGAAACTCAGAACGAAATCTTCTAATCATGGTGAAAGATCTTCAAAATCTCCCATAAAGATCTTCCCCTTTTGGTTTTCTTACCTAAATCCTTTATTTATATCCAGTGGAAAAGAAAACATAATAAGGGTGAGGTCAAATGCTCAATAAGAGTAAACATATAGAACATAAAACAATCCATAAACATTTGAATGCAAAAACTTGAACATAAAATCTAAACATCAAAATCTTGAGTAAAGACATAAATCATGGAAGTATGTATGGCATATATCATAAAAGAACATAAATCATGATAAAATAGCTTGGAAATAAAACTTGTAATTGTGGAAAAACATTAAGCACATGATATGATTTCCATAGTATCCATGGCATTGCTGCCAAGACGATCTTAGTGGACAAAGTCCCTTTATGAATCGAGTTCACTCCTCGTTTCAGTCCTGTAACACTGAACCGTATTAACATATCGTTCCAGTCATGTCTATATCATGAGATATAAATCATTACCCAATGCATTAGATGGAGATATAGGTCCCACCCACCTCATAATGAAATCATTCTTACTTGTGCCACAAAATCATAAATCATACATCATATCACAACCCATGTAATAAATTGGGATTCTTAAACATCATGCCATCATAACATAATCTATATAAAACAAATGGATACAATTTTATCATAAGAAGAATCATATACATTAAATAAAAGTGACATTATACTTGAAACAAAAACATATGAAATAATTTCATCTTAGATGGAAAATAGTTTTGACAAAACACTTGAAATGAATTCTTGAAAAAAATATCCATTCTTTTTCAAAATCATTTTTTTTCACAAAATGAAATAAAATTTTAAAAGATAATGATTTTGTTGAAAATAGTAATGAAATCTTGTATAGGAATATTCATAGAAATAAGGCTTTATGAAACTGTAAGAATCCGTTCATGCATTATAAGATAACAAAACATTCTCCTCGTACTTTTGTCAGAAAAGTCAAAAAGTACCTTGTATGCTAAACAAAAGAAAGAATCCTTCCAAACCTTGTGATAAGAGTCATAAAAGGGAAAAATGACTTCAAACATACATGTAATAATACTAAACATTTTATGAAAACATTTTTAGAAAACATGGACATGGATGATAAAAATAACCCCAGCAAATACTTACGAATAAACAATCTCGAATAAGAATGAGATTGAAATAGTTATCCCTTACCTTAGGTCTGATATGCTTAGTACGTATCTGAACCTCATGTATAATTATTTAAATAATGTCATTGACTTATTAAAGAATCATATTCATTGTTATGATATCATATATGGTTCACTTATGACTTTATATTACCCGTTCTTTTGTAACTTCCATGTTAAAGCAGCGTTTTGGGTAAAATCGTTTCATTTATCTTACATGTTTCGACATGTTGTTCTAGATATTATTACATATATCCTGATTTAATTAATTATAGAATGTAAAACATGATTTATATATATTATATATTCATCATATACATATATATATTTGATATATCGATAAATGGAATGAAATACACCGTTCATAGAAACGGTAGGCCGTACGTACGCATGAACACCGTTTTCGTTTCCTTATTGAATTGAATGGAATTAAGTAGATGACATACATATATATAAATAATTCTAGTACCATTATCATGTCATATATTTTATGATTTATTATTATGTATACTTTATAATCATTCATGAAAGGCTAATCGTTGAGAATGAATCTCATCACGTCGTGGAGAGGGTAGTCCGTACGTACGCACGAGCGATGATACCATTCCCATGATCATGGAATTGTATTGAACTGTATGTATAATAATTCAGAATCAATATCACATTACAATAATCATATATAGTTATTTATTTACACCATTATACCCATCCAAGTAAGGTGGTGGTCGAAAACAGATTACACCATAGCGTGAAGACGATATTCCGTACGTACGCACGCACGGTGATTTCGTTTTCCGTAGGATGGATAGAAGTTGAAATAGGGTTGTTTAATATTTATAATAACATATCATTATATAATTAATACTTATGTTATTACTTTATAATTAGAAAACTAATAAAGAAGAAGTTTAAGAAGAATGAAACTTCAGAGAATCGGATGAAGAGATTACCTCTTCTTCGACGCACCTCCTTTAAGCCTTTTCTTAACGAAGTAGAGTATGTCTATTGAGAAGACCAGAACCTCCAGAATGTTTCTAGGGTAGTGGAGAAGAGAAATGGCTAGGGTTTTGCCGACCTTCATTTCTCAAAATGGTGTGAAGTGAAGAGGGAAGGGGTTCCCTTTTTATAAGGGATGAGAGGGGCACCTTTGGAAAAACATAAAATATTATTTCATAATAAAGTCATATTAGGTTTTTAATAGCTCCAAATTACTTTATTTCGAAACTAAGGTGGGTATGGGTATAAATACTCTCAAAAAATGGATTTTAGATAGGTTTGGGTAATTATATTAACCTTATATTTTAGTTTTATCTCTTATTTAATTAGATTGACATTTACCATGTCACTTTGTATTTTTTTATTATATAGTTAATAAACGTACCATATACATCCAAGAGACCCTCAAGTTGTCCATTAATAATACAATTATCATGATATAAGTATCTTATCCGATCCATAGATTTTTAAGAATATAATAACAATTTATAATATAATATTTCTTTTAAAAACTATTTTATGTCAATTTAGACACTATTTGGTAATTGATTTTTGTGAAAAACATAACATAATGATTAGTTAGAAAAACATTAATAAAATAAATACTAACATGTCATATTAACCTATAAAATTAATTTAATTCATAAAAAGTCTCAAATTACATTTATTTGGGTATTTATAACATCAATTATGTTAATATTTCATTAATAAGATAATTACTGCATCATTATTGTGTCATAAATAAATTAAATTATTTAAAGTCTAAAAATTATAAATAAAATACCATTATGTATTAAATCTTTTTATCTTTCTAATTAATATTTATAGTAGAATTTATATTATGTAAAACCATATTTTAAAAATGATTTAGTTATTAATCTTTGATTTCAACTATTTTTACCATTCATTAAATAAATTAATAATAAATGTCCTAATCTAATCCAGGTGGACCTAAAAGGTAATATTATATTCCTAAGGTTGTTTTTGGTCTAATTACACTTACCCAATAGAATTAGGACATATTTTAGGGTAATAATAATATCATTTTTACCCTTAATTACCCTATTTACTTTTAACCGTGGTAAATAAATGTAAAAAGTTACTATTCACCAAAATTTATTTTCATCTCATTGAACCACATTTTAGTCTTTGATATTAACCATGACTCTCGTATTTTTAAAATTACACTTACAGAAGCAGTAAAATTATGTTTTATATGTATTTCCAAATTCTCCTAGGAGGTGGGTAAAAGACGGTGAAGCGTTCAATAAACTTTTTATATATCTAAAATTATTATAAAATGACTCCAATAAATTAAATTGAACTTATATAGGTATTATGTATTAATTTTGAGCTAAAATAAATTTAAGTAAAATAAATAATTATTTAAATAAAAAGTCGGTTTTTAAATAGTAACCTAGTGTTTTCACTATTCATCAAAAATTAAAAGTTTTCAGAAAAATACCAAAAATTCACCCTATGATAATTTTGATATTACGAATTCAAAAATGAAGTCCATTTTTGAAAGATAAAAATGATAAATTTTCAAAAAGTGGGTATTAATATTTATAAAGGCTAGTTCATAATAATATTATAATAATATCTCATTTAGTGAAACTTGGTATTGCGTAGAACACACGCTATCGTGGAAGGTCGCGGTTGCATGTAATGAAAGCCAAGTCAGGGTTGCGTGTAGTGTAAGATTCATTTTTTGTTGAGTATAATAGAATCCAACCATATTTCATTTATACATTGAATATATATATACACTCAATGTTGGGTAAAATAACTTATATCAAACGAACGTGAAATTGTGTGTAACACGATCCAAGATTAGTGTTGTGTATACGACAAGCTAATACAGTGTTTCGTATAGAACAAGCTAATTTTGGTGTCACGTACAACAGAAGACATCAATGATATTAAAAATTAATAATTCTCATAAAATCTCGGGTTGTTACATTCTACCCCCCTTAAAATGAATTTCACCCTCGATATTTGTCGGGGTTATAAATTGTTTACTACTTGAAAATTTGTTTAATAAAAACCCACATCATAAAAAAGTATACAAAAGCTTAATTTTAAAAACTATTGTATGAAATGTAACGGTTAAACAAATTAACTTATCCCTGGGATTCCAAATAGGAGAACATAGGTGAAAATATGGATCTGGAAGAGAAATCTAACTGTCATGTTCTGATGGAGAGTGGTAGAGAAAATGTCTATGAAAAATAAAAAAATCACAAATCCATAAATTTGTGATGATCTAAAGTACTATCTGATTCATCGGATATAAAGGCACTATGACAACATTTTTGGTTTTCAAGATTATTTCCCAAAAGTTTAAGAATTTGAATTTTAAGAACTACTTACTTTATTTTGGAATAATCTCACCATTGTTCGTGCCTTGAACAATTTCATCTTCATATCTTAATGAAATGAAGTGGAATTTGTCTTTCGCAAAGTTTTAGAAGATCATGTGATAGAATGATAGGTCATTCCATCTGTCCCAAACATAAGTTAGGAAAAGTTATATAAATAAGTCCATCTATGGTGAGATTAATCATACATGGTTCCAAAATGGACTTATACTTCATCTATCATCCTTCATAATAAAATAAAACTAGTTTATACTAACTGGGGACTTCCTGTAGGCTGGAGGTAGGCGATTAAGGCATGTTGTACTTCGGTTGTGGGTTTGATTCCCGCAACCTTGTTCGACGCGACGGGTTGTCACCCTTTCCATGAGTTGTCTGTTTTCTAAAACTATACTATTATAACATAACAAAATTTCTAGCCATAAACAATACTATCTGATATCTAACTTAATCATTTCCACTCTTTAGGTTTATCCAAAATACTTCTATCCAATATCATAGTATAAAGATAATTATTACTTGAAATATCATCTACCGAGCATGTGAATACTATCGTTTATCATACAATATATCTTGTTGGTCACATTCAAACATGTGAATGCCCTAATCATGTATTCTCCTGAAACATGAATTACCATAGAACCCTAGTGAAAACATTAGTGCTGTCAAAATTTAACTCTTTCCACATACCAAAATCCCAAAATTTCTATATACTCAAACCATGATATCACTTAGTCTTTATATCAATCATGATCTCATGAATACTATCAAACATATTATTTTCTCCTTATCCATTCATTATGCGCATATCATCTCCTTTCCAAAAATATATGAATATCCTTTCATGGTTACCAGTACCATTGAACATATCCTTTCAAATACTTTACGAAAAACAATAGTGTAATAATCATTATATGTGTCTTTATTCCATAGTACCATTAAATATACAACATAACTATTGATAAACATAAATCATTCCACTACCTTCTTAAACCACTGACTGAGCTTCGTCATTTCTTACATCTCATATATCATGTGTAGTCTCTTCATCATCATCAACATAAATATTACCCATACGACCATTCTGGTTCTCTTCATGAGACTTTCATTTAGAGCATTGGTTTTCATAATGCCCATACATCTCACATTGAAAACATTTAATCATTATTGATGTCATAGCAATACCATTATCCTTGTCCATGGTGTTAACTGAACCTTTTCCTTTGCACTTACTGGCTCTGTATCCTTCTTTTCCACACCCAAAGCATCTTCTAGTTCCTTTGAAACAATCTCCCTGATGCCTCTTACCACATGATTTACATGGGGGAAATTGAACTTTCTTTCCTCTATGATCATCATGAAACTCCATCCTTCTCTTGTTATCTGAGTCAGTAAACTTACCATAGTTGAGATTATTAATCATATTATGAGATTACTGATTAGGAAAAATAATGATATGTGAACTTCCAAATCCAATTAATTTGGTTTCTCATGAAGAATATCATTCCACTGTCCATCATATCCCCCATTATCGCAAATCTTCCTATATCCATCCATTTTCTGAAACCCAAAAAGAATAGTGTGAGTGGAAAAAATCATGCTAGGAAAATAGCATAATAAAGGGGGAGTACCTTCAATATATAACACCTTAGTTTTAATTCTAATATAATTACAGTAATTCTAGGACTATAACAAATTTGTATACTTAACTTTAGAGACATCCCAAGACATACCTTAGAAATATCTGTAAGGATCTCACTAGAGTTCTCGCATCCTAGTTTCCAAAGGTTAACTAAACCTTCACTCTAATACTGATTTTAGGGAACCAAATATTGACATACATGGACATTACATTACTAGTTCATAATACATAATACATTACAAAAACAGACGCCCAAAGACCGTATTAGTTTAGTGTCTTTGAAAACTTGGAACGAAATCTTCTAATCATGGTGAAAGATCTTCAACATCTCCCATAAAGATCTTCCCCTTTTGGTTTTCATACCTAAAACATTTATTTATATCCTGGGGAAAAGAAAAAATAATAAGAGTGAGCTCAAATTCTCAGTAAGGCTAAACATAGAGAACATAAAACAATCCATAAACATTTGAATGCACAAACATGAACATAAAATCTAAACATCAAAATCTTCAGTAAAGACATAAATATTGGAAGTACGTAAGGAATATATCATAACGGAACATAAATCATGATAAAATAGCTTGGAAATAAAACTTGTAATTGTGGAAAAACATTAAGCACACGATTTGATTTCCATAGTAACCAAGTCATTGCTGCCAAGACCATATTAGTGGACAAAGTCCCTTTCTGAATCGACTTCACTCCTCATTTCAATCCTGTAACACTGAACCAGATTAACATACCATTCCAACCATGTATATCTCATGAGATATAATTCTTTACCCAATGCAATGTTGGGAGATATAGGTTCCACCCATCTCATAATGAAATCATTCTTACTTTTTCCACTAAATCATAAATCATACATCATAGCATAACCCATGTAATAAATTGGGATTCTTAAACATCATGCCATCATAAAATAATCCATAAAAACAAATGGATATCATTTCATCATAAGAAGAATCATACCCGGTAAATAATAGAGACATTATACTTGAAACATACACATTTGAAATAATTTCATCTTAGATGGAAAATAGTTTTGACAAAACACTTGAAACGAATTCTTGAGGAAAATATACATTCTTTTTCAAAATCATTTTTTCTCACAAAATGAAATGAAATTTTTAAAGAAAAGGATTTTTTTGAAAATAGTTATGAAATATTGTAAAGGAAGCATCATTGAAATAAGGCTTAATGAAACTGTAATAATCCATTCATGCGGTATAATTTAAAAAAACATTCTCCTCGTACTTTTGTCGGAAAAGTCAAAAAGTACCTCGTATGGTAAACAAAAGAAAGATTCCTTACAAACCTTGTGGTAAAAGTCATAAAAAGGTAAAAATGACTTTAAGCATACATGTATGAATACTAAAAATTTTATGAAAACATTTTTAGAAAACATGGACTTGGATGATAAACATAACCCCAGTAAATACTTACGAATAAACAATCTCGAATAAGAATGAGATTGGAATAATTATCCCTTTCCTTAGGTCCGATATGCTTCGTACGTATCCGAACCTCGTGTATAATGATTTAAATAATGTCATTGGCTTATTATAGAATCATATTAATTGTTATGATGTCATATATGGTTCACTTTTGACATTATATTACCATTTTTTTTGTAAATTCCATTTTAAAGCAGCATTTTGGGTAAAATCTTTTCATTTATCGTATGTGTTTCGACATGTTGTTCTTGATATTATTACTTATATAATGATTTAATTAATTCCATAATGTAAAACATGATTTATATATATAATATGTATTCAGAATATACAATTATATACGATATATCGATAAATGGAATGAAATACACCATTCATGGAAATGGTAGGCCGTACATACGCATGAACGATGTTTTCGTTTCCTTATTGAATTGAATGGAATTAAGTAGATGACATACATATGTATATACATAAATCCAGTATCATCATTATTTCATATATTTCATAATTAATTATTATATATACATTATAATCATTCATGAGTGGTTAATCATGGAGAAGGAATCTCATTGCGTCGTGGAGACGGTAGTCCGTACGTACGCACGAGCGATGATACCATTCCCATGATCATGGAATTGTATTGAAGTGTATGTATAATATTTAAGAATCAGTATCAAATTAAAATAATTTTATATAGTTATTTATTTACAACATTATACCCATCCATGTAAGGTTGTGGTCGAAAACAGATTAGACCACGGCATGGAGACGGTATTCCGTACGTACGCATGTGCGGTGATTTCGTTTTCCGTAGGATGGATAGATGGTGAATAGAGTTGTTTTATATTTATAATAACATATCAGTATATAATTAATACTAATGTTATTACTTTATAATTAGAAAACTAAATAATAATATGTTTAAGAAGAAAGAAACATGAGAGAATCGAAAGAAGAGATTACCTCTTCTTCGACGCACATCCTTTAAGCCTTCTCTTAAAGAAGTAGATTTGATATTTTGAGAAGACCAGAACCTCCAGAATGTTTCCAGGGAAGTGTAGAAGGGAAATGGGAAGGGGTTGTCCGAGCTTCAATGCTCAAAATGGTGTGATGAGAAGAGGGAAGTAGTGCCATTTTTATAACGGAGGAGAAGGCCACCTTTGGTAAAACTTAAAATATTATATTATAATAAAGTCATATTCGGGTTTTAATAGCTCCAAATTGATTTATTTCTAATATTAGTAGGTTATGGGTCAAAATTATCTCATCCAATAGATTTTAGATTGGTTTGGTTCATTATATTAACCTTATCATTTAGTTTTAACTCTTAGTTAATTAGATTGACATTTACCATGTCACTTTTTATTTTTATATTATATAGTAAATAAACATACCATATACATCCAAGCGACCCACAAGTGGTCCATTAATGATAAAAATATCATGATATAAGTATGTTGGCCAAACCTTAGATTTTGTGGTATATAATAACAATTAATAATATAAAATTTCTTTTAAAAACTATTTTATGTCAATTTAGACACTATTTGGTAATTGATTTTTGTGAAAATGATAACAGCGTGATTAGTTAGAAAAAAAGTCAATAAAATAAATTCTAACATGTCATATTAACCTAGAAAATTAGTTTAATTCATAAAAAGTCTCAAATTACATTTTTTGGGTGTTTATAACATCAATTATGTTAATATTTCACTAATAAGATAATTACTGCATCATCATTGTGTCATAAATAAATTAAATTATTTAATGTCTAAAAATTATAAATAAAATACCATTATGTATGAAATAATTTTATATTTATAATTAATATTTATAGTATAATTTATCTTATTTATAACCCTATATTAAAAATGATTTAGTTATTAAACTATGATTTTAACTATTTTAACCATTCTTTAAATAAATTAGTAATTAATGTCCTAATCTAATCCAAGTGGACCTAAATAGTCATATTTTATTCATAAGGTTGTATTTGGTCGAATTACACTTTTCAATTGAATTAGGACATGTGTTAGGTTAATAATAATATCATTTTGACCCTTAATTACCCTATTTACTTTTAACTGTGGTAAATAAAAGTAAAAAGTTACTGTTCACTAAAAATTATTTTCATCTAATTGAACAACATTTTATTCCTTGATATTAACCTTCTCTCTCTAATTTTCTAAATTCTACTCACATAAGCTATAAAATTATGTTTTATGTGAAGTTTCAAATTCTCCTAGGAGGTGGGTAAAAGACGGTGAAAAGTTCAATGAAATTTTATATATCTAAAATTAATATAAATTGACTCCAATTGATAAAATTGAACTTATATAGGTATTATATATCAATTTTTACCTAAAATAAATTTAAATAAAATAAATAATTATTTAAATAAAAAGTCTTTTTTTTAAATAGTAGCCCAGTTTTTTCACTATTCATCAAAAATTAATAGTTTTCAGAAAAATACCGAAAATTCACCCTAGGCTAATTTAGATATTCCGAATCCAAAAATGAATTCCATTTTGAAATATAGTATTTATAAAATTTCAAAAAGCGGGTAATACTATTCATAACGGCTAGTTCATAATAATATTATAATAATATCTCGTTTAGTGAAACTTGGTATTACGTTTAACACATGGTATTGTGGAAGGTCGCGGTTGTGTGTAATGAAAGCCAAGTCAGGGTTGCGTGTAGTGAAAGATTCATTTGTTTTTGCGTAAAATAGAATCCAACCATATTTCATTTATACATTGAATATATATATATACACACTCAATTTTGCGTAATATAACTTATATCAAACGAACTTGAAATTGTGCGTAACACGATCCAAAATTAGTGTTCTGTATACTGCAAGCTAATTTAGTGTTGTGTATAGAACAAGATAATTTTTTTGTCGCGTAAAACACAAGACATCAATGAAATTAAAAAATAACAATTCTTATAAAATCTCGGGTTGTTACGACCAATGCGAGGGATACTCTTAGAAATTATTTAATCATAATTATGTAGAACAATCCAAAATGTGAAAAAAATGTTTTATTAATATTTAGTAAATCAAATATACATGTAATACATGTACAAATAGTTTTTCCTAAGACACCAACTCCAACTGAAATACCACATAGACTATATCCCAACATCCAATGACATTCATGCCCCTATAACTTACTTTAAAATTATGTATCTACTAATTCAAGACCTTATTCAAAGGGTTTTACATGTTGTCATCCATGAAAATGACTCTCACTAAAAAATTAACTCTTTGAGAAAAATATCTCAAGAGATGATACTTCTAAAGTATGTGATTTGTCTATGGATGTGACCTTGGATGTTTTGTGAGAGCCACTATAAAAATATTATTACTATAAAGTGTTATGTTATATTTACTATTATGTATCACGTGGTTCTATTGGATGAATTTTTTCTTCTATAATACTTCATTAACTACCTTGTAATCTATAAAAAAACTCACATTGTACTATAAAATGTATGACCAAAGACTTCATTGAGATTTTCAAGATCACAATGCCACTATTCAATGTGAATATGTATCGTGTTTTTGACAACATGTCATCTTTATTTGTGTGGAAACTAGTGTGTTTATATATATCCTACGATGAATCTTTATCATCTATTCCATATACAAAAAAAATCTAAATTACACCTTAGACACGTTATCTTATTATTTATTTACATCCAATGGTGATCACCTTGTTCAGATTGATATCATCCTACCACACATATTTTGTAGGTTACATATAGCCTAAAACAAATAATAACATAAATTAATATCCCAATCATTGAATAATATAGAATCATTGCCATTATATTTCATTCCTCATTTTTATGAGAACACATTTTCTTATAAAGGTGAATACTATATGACATTGGAAACAATCCCCTCCTTGTTGTTTCCATAATGAATCCCTTCACTATATTGTAAATTTATGTACTTTGAAAATGGTTGGTAATCCTCCAAGATCTATAACAATAAATCTTGATCATTTTAATAAATGATTCATCTCTCAAGTCCACCATAGAGATTTATTTACTCGTCCATTCCTTAATAGACTATAAGATCGGTATTTTGAATCCAATGATAAATATATCATCCCTATATATAATTAAAAAAGAACAACAGTACCACTATTCCTTTTTAGCCACAACACTCTCACTATTGTTTGACGAGACAAAATTTTTTCATAGCTTTCTTAAAAATAATGCTACATGACATAGATGATTTCATTAATCCCCAAATGGTTTTTTGAAATTTTCATAATTTATGGCATCATTTGGAATCACAAACCCATTGGGTATTTTCATATATACATATTGTAGAACATAACCATTAAAGAATGTTTTTTAAAATTATTTTACAAATCCCATATCCATGGTTATACAGAATTAAAATTAAAATTATGATGGATTTTATCATTTCCACCAGCGAAAAGGTTAAATTGTAGTCAATTCCATGATTCCCTTTAAATCAATTATAAACTATTAATGCTTTTTTAATGTTAACATTTCCTTAAATGTAAAATTTATTCTTGAAAACAATTTTTTTTAAAAAAAATATTTATATCTAGTGAAAGATCACTCAAAATGAAAACTGTTTTGGTACATGGAATCCATTTTTGAATTCATGGATACTTTCTAATTGGAAGAATCACTGTCACAATCTATTTCATTGTATGTTATAGAATAATTATATCAACTAATAATGATTCAACATCCTCAATGACCAAAAACACATGGAAATTTGGTTCTCAGTCCACTATATTATTCCAATTTAGTATTTGTTCTCTGTAATAGTTTTTTCTCCCGTGAGGCTTTGTGGAATATATATTTGTAATAACTCTTGTGTACCTTGATTATCTACTGCATTGATGTGTATCTCTCTCCCAATACTTATTTTTTATATGTGCCCTATATCAAGGAATATCACATGTTGTTCCACTATTATATTTTTTAAAATGGGTCGTATAGATAATATACTCTTGTTTCCATGGGGTTTTCTACAAAGGAACACTTTGAGCCTCAGGGGTGTAAGTATAGTTACCTGATGAGGCCCTAAAAAAATATTCACATCCAAACTCATGTAAAGTCAATAACCCAGTTTTTCTTCAAATCCAAAATTTGTATGGAATATCATTCATTTATTTATTTGGTACTATGTCTAGTATGTGTATTCTTGTTTGTAATTACTATCCCAAAAATTATAATGGAATACTCTCATAACTCATTATTGATCTCACCTTGACAAACATGGTGAGGTTCCTCTAATAACATACCCCTTTATAATGATATATATAAGGAAGTGTGAGATAATATTTGATTCATAACTCCAGTAAGTAATCAAATAGGTCGTGATAATGATATTATCCCCCACAATCAGTACATAGTTTCTTAATCTTCTTAACAATATATTTGGTGACATCAATAATTTTTATCTAAATTTATTTGATTAATTTTACTTATATATTATTTTGTTGAAATTTCATTATCTACAAAACTCATTAGGTAAATTTATGAATTATGAGTTCTCGCCAATTTCACTAGTATGAAATGGTCCACATATATTATTATTAACTATTTAAAGAAAAATTTTATCCCTTTCAACAATCACACTAAACGGGTATTTGAAATTTTTACTACTAATCCTATGTGACATAAACCCATTCGCTTTAGTTTAAATTAATCTAAATATCCATATTGATTTAATTTTGTCAATCATTTTTCATTGAAATGAGATATCTGGTGATGCTAGTGTTGGGTGTTGTATGAGTCTTATGTAGTAAATTTATTATTGATTTATATTACTTGATTCATTAAATCGAATTCATAAAGATCATTATCTAAATGTTCCTTGATATAATAAATTATATCCTTATTAAAATGTCAAAATTTATCCCCAAACATAAAAGTAAATACATATATGTCTAGTCTTGATATAAAGGTAATGTTTTTTTGAAATGGACAGAACATACTAAAAAAAAGTAAATTTTTGTTGGCAAAGTGAGGTTGTAATCCTCGATAGCCACAAATTTAATTATTTAGAACTTTTGGATGTAATTATATCTAACTCCCATCATCCATTATGTATAAATATACTTGGTTATTGTATTTTAATTTTTATTTTAGAACCACATATTATATCATTTACCCATTATGTAGAAACAAATAAATTATACTAGATAACAAACAAACCTAAAGCTTCTCCTTTATTTTTTGATATGGTGATGTTTTCATCCAATGGACCTTCTTGTGACATTTATGTAAAACAACATATTTTTCCATTTCTTTCCACTTCATATTCCTTTTCATGGAAGTGTTTTTTGTAACACCCCGAGATTTTATGAAAAATATTCTTTTAATTTCATTAATGTCTTCTGTTGTATTCTACACCAAGATTACCCTTGCGCTATAAGCAACACCGTATTAGCATGCAGTATACGCAACACTATTCTTGGATCATGTTACACACAATTTTGATAATAGTTATTCTACGTAACATTGAGTATATATATATATATATATATTCAATGTATAAATGAAATATGGTTGGATTCTGTTATACGAAACAACTAAGGATTCTTTCACAACATGCAACCCTGACTTGGCTTGCATTACACGCAATCACGACCTTCCTCGATAGCGTGTGTTGTACGCAATACCGGGTTTTAATAAACAATGATATATTATTATAATATTGTCATGAACTAGCCGTTATGAATAGTATTAACAAAATTTTGAATTTTATAACATTATTATTCATCTTACACATTTTCTAGAACATGGTATAAGAACAAAATAAAATTTTCGGGTAAAATAAGTATTTTTCAAAAAATGTAGTTTTGCCACCTTTTGATGCCGCACCCACGTTAAATATAGTTTTTTACATGTTTATATGTTAAATTTGACAAAATAAAATTCTTCTTTTGAATAAGGATATAAAAATTTACATTAGATAAAGTTTTGATATTTTTCCGATAACTTTCATATCTTAATGAATAGTAAAAACACGCTATATTTTAATTAAAAAAAACTTTTTTCATCGTAATATCTTATGTGGTTAAATTATAATATTTAATGGTTTTAAATTATAAATAGAATATATTTTTACCTTTTAATATAATGTATGAAATTAGCATTGATTTTACCTTGAATTCGTAGGTTAAATCAATTCAATCTTTTGCAATGTTTTAAAGAAAACCCGTTTTATTTCGACAACGGGATTAATTTTAATTTAATTTCTGCAACTTTTGTGTATTGAATTTGGAAAAATGGATTCCATATTTCGAATTAGTGGATCCAAATTATGGTAATAAGCTACTTTTTTTGGGAATTAAGAATAGTAACTACGGTAAATTTTATTTACCATAGTTAAAGGTAAATCGGGTAATTAAGGGTAAATATAATATTTTAAAATTACCCTAAAAAATGTAAAAATCTTATTGGATGACTAAAAGTCGACCCATGTCGCCTAAGGGTCGTATTATATTCATTTAATTAAATTTTCTCAATGAAAATAATTTAATTATTATTATAACCAAAGAATGTGACAACATGTCACTTTCTTAAATCTTATAAGTATAATAATTTTAATCTAGTGATAAACTTCATGAAACTTATAAAATGAATATTATCCAGAAAGCTAATACAATTATCTACATCATAGGAATTTATTTATAATTTTTAGAGATTAAATAATTATTATTTATTATGACACAATGATGATGCAGTAATTGTATTAATAATGAAATATTGACATAATTGATGTTATAAATTCACAAATAAATATAATTTGAGACTTTTTATGACTTAAACTAATTTTCTAGGTTAATATGACATGTTATTGTTGATTTAAGTAACTTGTTTTGAACTTATCACTCTATTATGAATTTCATAAAAATCATGTACCAAATAGTGTCAAAATTGACATAAATAAGTGTTTAAAACAAATATTATATTATTAATTGTTATTTTATTCCTAAAAATATAAGGTTCTGCAAAATGACTTAGATAAGGTTATATATATTAATAATAAACAACTTGGGGTTCGTGTATTTTGATATAGTTAGTTTATTAACAATATAGAGTAAGAAAATAAAAAGACACGGTAAAAGTTAAATTATTTAACTTAGAGTTAAATCTAATTGATAAGGTTAAAATAATAACCTAAACTTTTATAAATCCTATTGGATGAGAGGATTTCGACCCATATCCACCTTATCTTCGAAATAAATCAATTTTTAGCTATTTAAAACCGAACTTTACTTTATAATAAAATAATAATTTTAGTTATTCCAAAGGTGCCACTCTCCTCCCTTATAAAAGGGAACCTCCTCCCTCTCTTCCTCACACAAATTTGAGCCTTCAAGCTCGGCCATCCCCTGAAAAATTCTCTTCTACACTTCCCTAGAAACATCCTAGAGGTTCTGGTCTTCCTCAAAGACCAATTTTAGTTCCCTAAGAGGAGGTCTCAAAAAGGCGCTTCAAAGAAGAGGTAATTTCCGTTACCGATTCTTTCACCTTTATTTCTTCTTCCACTTCTTCTTATTAGGTTGTTTCATTATGAAGTAATAACATCAGTATCACTCATATACTGATATTTTAATATAAGTATGAAACAACCCTATTTAAACATCTATCCATCCTATGGAAAATGAAATCACCGCGCGTGCGTACGTACGGAATACCGTCTCCACGCCGTGGTGTAATCTGTTTTTCCACCAACACCTTACATGGATGGGTATTATGGTGTAAATAATAACTATACATAGTTATTATAACATCATAATGATTCTGATATATTTTATCATCCACTCCAATTCAATTCAATAATTATGGAAATGATATCATCGCTCGTGCGTACGTACGGACTACCGTCTCCACGACACGATGAGATTCATTCTCTATGTTCACCATTTAAGAATGATTATAAATTATATATAAGCAATAATAATGAAATATATGACATTATAAATCTACTAGATTTATGTGTATATATATTTATGTCATCTACATAATTCCAATCAATTCAATAAGGAAACGAAAACAGTGTTCATGCGTACGTACGGCCTACCGTCTCCATGAACGGTGTATTTCATTACATTTATCGATCCATTATATATATGCATATTATGAATATATATTATATATAAATCATGTCTTATATTCTATAATTAAGTAATAATGATCTAAGTCATCATATGAATAATTACAAGTTAAAACACGAATGACAAATGAGACGATTTTACCCAAAACGCTACTATAACATGAATTTACAAAAGAACGGGTAATATAAAGTCATAAGTGAACCATATATGATATAATAACAATTAATATGATTCTTTAATAAGTCAATGACATTATTTAAATCATTATACAGGAGTTTCAGACACTTACGAAGCAAATCAGACCTAAAGGTAAGGGAAAATATCACAATCTCATTTTTATCCGAGATTGTTTTTTTACTTTGGAATTTACTGGGGTGTATTTTGTCATCCACATCCATGTTCCCTCAATATGTAATATTCTTTCCATCCACTTACAATAGTTTAAATCCAATTTTACCCTTCTTTGAGTTTTTAGTAAAGAATATGAAAGGAATCTTTTGTTGTTTTTCGTACGAGGTACTTTTTGCCTTTTCCGACAAAAGTACAAAAAGAATGTTTTCTTTTAACTTATACGGCATGAATGGATTTTTAAAACATTATTTCCAAGAAGCTTCCTTTACAAGTTTTCAAGTTTATTTTTAATCAACAACTTTTAGTTTAAAATTGTATGACATGTTAAGAAAGGAAAATTATTTTTGAAATAGAAAGGACATTTTCCTCAAGAATGAAGTTCAAGTGTTTTATCAAAATTATTTTCCATCTAAGAAAATAAAGGGTTCTGTTTTTATCCCTATTATTACATTGATTTGATTATGTTTTGATGGAAATATTTTTTATGAATTCCTTTATCTTATATGAATTGTTTTATGATGTCATGATGTTTAAGATTCCCATTTTTATTACATGGGTTATTCAGTGATGTATGGTTTATGATTTTGAGGCACACATAAGAATGGTATCATTATGAGATGTGTGGGACCTATATCTCCCTCAAATGCATTGGGTAAAGATTTTATATCTCATGAGATAGACATGGCTGGAATGGTAGGTTATACCGGTTCAGTGAAACAGGACTGAAACGAGGGTGACTCAGTTCAGAAAGGGACTTTGTCCACTAAGATAGTATTGGAAATGAGTCTTGACTAATAAGATATGATTCTATATGATTATGTTTGTATGCCACAAAGTTTCATGTTTTATGTTATGATTATTGTGATTACATTTCACTGCCATGAGTTATCCCAGGTTATGAAATTATGATCTCTTTTACAGGTTAATATTTCCAAAAGTTATGTGCTTATGTATATGATGTGATTGATATTTCTTTTGTTTACCCTTACTGAGAATTTGAGCTAACCCTTTTATGTTTTCTTTTCCCCAGGATATAAAGAAAGGTTTTAGGTATAAAAAAAATAAGATCTTTATGGGAGAAGTTGAAGATATTTCACCAGGATTAGAAGATTATATTCCGAGTTTCCAAAGACACTAAACTATTATGATCGTTGTGTGTGTGTTTTTGTTATGTACTAAGTATTCCGAAAATGTAATGTAATGTCAATGTATGTCAGGCTTTGGGTCTCTATAGTTGGTATCAGAGGAAATATTTAGTCAACCATTGGAAACTAGGATGCGAGAACTTTAGTGAGATCCCTTGAGATATTTCTAAGGTATGTCTAGGGATGTCTCTAAGGTTAAGTATACGTATAGGTTATAGTCCTATAATTGCGCTAATGATCATAGAATTTAACCTAAGAAGTTAGATATTGAGTATACTCCCCCTTTATAATGTTGTTTTCCCTAGCATGATTTTTGCCTCTCACACTATTCTTTTGGGTTTTAGACGATGGATGTAACCCGAAGGAACCGTGTTGATCAATGCAATGGAAAATGCAATGATTGCCCTCCTGAACAAACAAATATTATGGGAGATGGAGTGCAAAATCTTATTTCTATACTTACACAAGCTATGAATCATTCTGGACTTCCAAATGAGCAGAGAAGGGAACAATATTCTATTGAGTTCTTCATGAGGAAACGTCCACATTCTTTCAGTGGGACTTCTGATCCACTTGTTGATGAAAAATGGATCAGTACCACTGAAAAGATATTTTCAGTTCTTCAATGTTCTGAACATGATAAAGTCATGTTATCAGTATATCGTTTGGAAGGTGAAGCTGATCAATGGTGGAATCTTATCAATAATATGAGGCAAAGAGATGAAATTGAGTCCATGGAATGGGACAAGTTCGAGAACTTATTTTTCAATAAGTACTTACCTCGTATTCTTCAAACAAATATAGAGAAGGAGTTTCTTGAACTAAAGCAAAAGGATGATGAATCTGTTGGTATATACGAAGAGAATTTTACAATACTTGCAAAGTATTCATCTGGAATTATCATCCAACCTGAAAGTAAAGTTGATCGATTTTTTAGTGGATTAAAACCAATTCTTAGAAGGGCATTAGCTATAAGAGACTTCAGTAGCTATGAAGAAATTGTGCGTTGTGCTATCAAGGTAGAAATGGAAGTTGGTGTTACATATCCATCTCATGGTTTTGAAAAGAAACGAAAGATGGAGTTCAAGGAGAAATCTCAGAATAATGGTGAAAAGAAGATGAATGTTTCCTTAAGCACAAAGTGTGGAAAGAAGGATGGTGGATATTGTCTTAAAGGGACTAGAAAATGTTTTAAGTGTGGAAAAGAAGGTCATCGAGCAGCTGAGTGTCGAAGTAATGGAAAAAGGGTTTATAATTATGTGAATGAAGCAAACACTGCAGAGAACGCACCAACAACACTTCAATGCTTCAAGTGCAAGGAAATGGGGAATTATTCTAATAAATGCCCTAATCCAAGGGTTGTTGATGATCAACATGAGCAACCACTTAAGTCAAAGTACAAAGGGAAGTCACATGCGATCACTATTGGCGATGTTGAATATGACAACGATGTGGTGGAATGATTAAGTGTTTATGTAATGGGATTCCAAAATAGTGTTGTATATTGTATCGTGGCATATTGGAATATTTATGTATTGGTCTAATGTGGTATTCAAAGTGATTGAGATATTTTTAATTAGATGATATGCGCATAATGAAGGGAAAATGATAAAATGAAATTTTTAACAGTATTCATGAGCTCATGATTGATATAAGGACTAAGTGATATCATGGTTTGAGTATATAGAATTTTGAGGATTTTGGTATGTGGAAAGTGAAAACTTTTAACTGCATTCATGTTTTCACTATGGTTCAATGGGTATTCAAGAGAATACATGATTAAGGCCTTTGAATGTTTGGAATGTGACAAAAAAGATATATCTTATGATATATGGGGATCAACGATGGTATTAAATCTCTGAGAGTGGACTGTAGTATTATGGATAAGCCTAAAGATTAGAATGGATTATGTTGGACATAAGTTAGGATAAAATGATTTTCGATATTATTGATGGGATGTTATAGTAATATAGCTTTAGAAAAAGGACAACCTGCAGGACGGGCGACAGCCCATCGCGTCGGACAAGGCTGTGGGAATCGAACCCACAACCGAAGTGCGACTGGCCTTTATCTCCTACCACTGACCTACAGGAAGTCCCTATTTAGTAGAAACTAGTTTTATTATATTACACAGTATGATATATGAAGTATAAGTCCATTTTAGGAACCCTATATGATGAATCTCACTATAGATGGACTTATGTATTTTTTTGATAACTTTTCTAACCTTTTGTTTGAGATAGATGGAATGACCCATCATTCTATCACATGATCTGCTAACACATAACGAATGACAAATTCAACTTCATTTCTTTAATAGATGAAGTGGAAATTGTCTAAAGAACGACAAACGATGAGACTATACCAAAATCACGAAAGTATTTCTTCTAATTCCAATTTCATCAACATTAGGGAAATGATCTTGAAAACCAAAAATGTTGTCCTAGTGATCTTATATCTGATGAATCAGATGGTACCCTAGATCATCACAAATTTATGGCTTTGCGATTATTGGATTTTTCATAGCCATGTTCTCTACCACTCTCTATCAGAACATGATGGTTAGATTTCTCTTCCATATCCATATTTTAACCTATGTGGAAACCCAGTGATTAGTTTATTTGGGTAACCGTTACGTTTCATACTTTTGTTTTTAAAGATTGGTTTTGATATTCCCTTTTATGATTTGGGTTTCTATTAAAGAAACTTTCGAATAGTAAACCATTTATAACCCCAATGAATTTCGAGGGCGAAATTCATTTTAAGGGGGGTAGAATGTAACACCCCGAGATTTTAGGAAAAATATTCTTTTAATTTCATTAATGTCTTGTGTTGTATTCTACACCAAGATTACCCTTGCGCTATACGCAACACCGTATTAGCTTGCAGTATACACAACACTATTCTTGGATCGTGTTACACACAATTTTGATAATAGTTATTCTACGTAACATTGAGTATATATATATATATATTAAATTTTTAAACGAAATATGGTTGGATTCTGTTATATGAAACAACTAAGGATTCTTTCACAACAAGCAACCCTGACCTGGCTTGCATTACACGCAATCGCGACCTTCCTCGATAGCGTGTGTTGTACGCAATACCGGGTTTTAATAAACAATGATATATTATTATAATATTGTCATGAACTAGCCATTATGAATAGTATTAACTAAAATTTTAATTTAATAACATTATTATTCATCTTACAAATTTTCTAGAACATGGTATAAGAACAAAATAAATTTTTCAGGTAAAATAAGTATTTTTCAAAAAAAATGCAGTTTTGCCGCCTTTTGATGGCGCACCCACTTTAAATATAGTTTTTGACATGTTTATATGTTCAATTTGACAAAATATAATTCTTCTTTTGAATAAGGATATAAAAATTTACATTAGATAATGTTTTGATATTTTTCCGATAACTTTCATATCTTAATGAATAGTAAAAACACGCTATATTTTAATTAAAAACAACTTTTTTCATCGTAATATCTTATGTGGTTAAATTATAATATTGAATGGTTTTAAAGTATAAATAGAATATATTTTTACCATTTATTATAATGTATGACATTAGCATTGATTTTACCTTAAATTCGTAGGATAAATCAATTCAATCTTTTGCATTGTTTTAAAGAAAACCTGTTTTCTTTCGACAACGGGACTAATTTTAATTTAATTTCTGCAAATTTTGTGTATTGAATTTGGAAAAATGGATTCCATATTTGAAATAAGTGGATCCAAATTATGTTAATAAGCTACTTTTTATTTTTGGGAATTATGAATCGTAACTACGGTAAATTTTATTTACCATAGTTAAAGGTAAATCGGGTAATTAAGGGTAAATATAATATTTTAAAATTACCCTAACAAATGTCAAAATCCTATCGGATGACTAAAAGTCGACCCATATCATCTAAGGGTCGGATTATATTTATTTAATTAAATTTTTTCAATGAAAATAATTTAATTATTATTAAAACCAAAGAATGTGACAACATGTCACTTTCTTAAATCTTAGAAGTATAATAATTTTAATCTAGTTATAAACTTCATGAAACATAGAACATGAATAGTCTACAGAAATCTCATACAAGTATCTACATCATAGGAATTTATTTACAATTTTTAGAGATTATATAATTATCATTTATTATGACACAAAGATGATGCTGTAATTGTCTTATTAATGAAATATTGAAATAATTGATGTTATAAATGCCCAAATAAATGTAATTTTAGACTTTTTATGACTTACAATAATTTTCTAGGTTAATATGACATGTTATTGTTGATTTAAGTAACTTGGTTAGAACTTATCATTCTGTTATGAATTTCATAAAACTCTTGTACCAAATAGTGTCAAAATTGACATAAATTAGTTTTTAAAAAAAATATTATATTATTAATTGTTATTTTATTCCTAAAAATCTAAGGTTCGTCCAAATGACTTAGATAAGGTTATATATATTAATAATAAACATCTTGGGGTTTGTATGTCTTTATATAGTAAGTTTATTAACCATATAGTGTAAGAAAACAAAAAGACACGGTAAAAGTTAAATTATTTAACTTAGAGTTAAATCTAATTGATAAGGTTAAAATATTAACCTAAACTTGTCTAAATCCTATTTTATGAGAGTATTTAGACCCATACCTACCTTAGTCTCGAAATAAATCAATTTGGATCCATTTAAAACCGAACTTGACTTTATAATAAAATAATATTTTTCGTTATTCCAAAGGTGCCCCTCTCCTCCCTTATAAAAGGGCACCTCCTCCCTCTCTTCCTCACACAACTTTGAGCCTTCAAGCTTGGCCAACCCCTGCCAAATTCACTTCTCGACTTCCCTAGCAACATTCTAGAGGTTTTGGTCTTCCTCAAAGACCAATTTTAGTGCACTAAGAGGAGGTCTCAAAAAGGCGCTTCAAAGAAGAGGTAATTTCCATTACCGATTCTTTCACCTTTATTTCTTCTTCCACTTCTTCTTATTAGGTTGTTTCATTATGAAGTAATAACATCAGTATCACTAATATACTGATATGTTATTATACGTATGAAACAACCCTATTTCACCATCTATCCATCCTACGGAAAACGAAATCACCGCACGTGCGTACGTACGGAATACCGTCTCCACGCCGTGGTGTAATCTGTTTTTCCACCAACACCTTACATGGATGGGTATTATGGTGTAAAGAATAACTATACATAGTTATTATAACATCATAATGATTCTGATATATTGTATCATCCACTCCAATTCAATTCAATAATTATGGAAATGATATCATCGCTCGTGCGTACGTACGGACTACCGTCTCCACGACGCGATGAGATTCATTCTCTATGTTAACCATTTAAGAATGATTATAAAGTATATATAAGCAATAATAATGAAATATATGAAATTATAAAGCTACTGGATTTATGTTTATATATATGTATGTCATCTACTTAATTCCACTCAATTCAATATGGAAACAAAAATAGCGTTCATGCGTACGTACGGCCTACCGTCTCCATGAACGGTGTATTTCTTTCCATTTATCGATGTAACACCCCGAGCATCCACGATACGCCTCTCTTTCAATAATGCAATAGCTTGCATTGTACGCAAGTTCGAGTTCTAACACACCGCAACTAATCAAAGTAGCCATTATGAATAGTAATAACCACCTTTTAAATTTATAGAAATTTTATATTTCAAAATGCACTTCATTTTTGTATTCCTAATATTGAAATTAGCCTATGTTGAATTTTTTGTAATTTTCCGAGAACTTCCAAATTTTTATGAATGGTGAAAAATACTTAAAACAACTTTTTTAATCAAAATAATTTATAGTGATAAGTTATAATATTTAGTGGTTTTAAGGTATAATTAGAATACATTTTTACCATTTTATCCAATGGTGGTCATTAGAATTAATTTAACATTGAAATTGGACATAAACAATTGCCAATCTTTTGATATAAATTGTTTCTTAAAAACACGCTATTTGTCGTAACAGTGGGAATTAATTATAAAATTAATTAATGCAACTTATATGTTTGGAATTTTGTAAAATAGACATCATTTTTGAATTCGGAATATCAATTATTGCTTAGGGTGAAATTTTGGCCTTGTTCTAAAAAACTTCAATTTTTGATGAATAGTGAAACCACTAAGTGGTAGTTAAATAACTGATTTTTCGTTTAAATGAAATATTACCACTTCTGTGATTTTATTTTCAAAAATCCGACATACATGTTTGTAATTAAGAAGTAAAATGTGGTTCAATGAGATCAAAATAATTTTTTGGTGAATAGTAACTTTTAAGTTCTTAATCGCGATTAGAGGTAATTAGTGTAGTTTAAGGTAAAAATAATGTTTTAATAATATGATATGAGCTTGAAACTTGTCCTACTCCTATTGGATGAGTCATGGCCGACCAAGACAACCCATGGGTCAACTTGGGGACCCCATGGAGCCACTTTGGTTGGAAAATGACATTAATATATATTTATTTAATGTTAAAATTAAATTGACACAAACATGAGTTGTTTTACTAAAACAGTTCTTAAGTGGGGTTACACTTGTCCATATTTTGACTATAAATATTCATTAGAAATCTAAAAAGATTTTATACATCATAGTATTTTTTTTATAATTTTTAGACATTAAATAAATTAAATTATTTATGACATCATTATGATGCAGCGATGACCTCATTATTTAACGATTTAAATAAAATGAAAAGATAATTCAAAATCCAAGGCTTACACTTGTCCAAAGCCTATTGGATGAGGAGATTTATAAACCTTATCACCTTATCCTCGAATTATATAAGTATGGGACCTGTAGAATCCGAAAAGCATTGTGAAATAATGTAACATTTCAATCTTTCCAAAAGTTCCCCTCCTCTCCACTTATAAAAGGCCCCCACCTCTCCCACCTCATTTACACTTTCAGCCATTTGGCTCGGCCAACCTATGCCCAAATATTCTCCCAACTTCCCCCTCTTACTCCTAGAAGCCTTACTTTGGGCAGAACTCATCCCAAGGAAGCCTTTGCCTCAAATCAAAAAGAGTTACCCGATTTTGAGGTAATGTCTTTTCTAATGTTGTTTTGTTTTATTTTTCTTCTACAACCCCCTAAACTCTTTTTATTCATTTCTTTTGTAACAAAAAAAGTATCCTAAATATACCAGGATGTTGTTATAAGAATTATTCGAGCTACACTTACACACACCTACATCTAATGGTTAAAGAACATACGGTTTCTGTGGATGGCGAATTTCTGCCTCACGAAACGATGATTGTTCAACACTCATATAACACCTTCAAAGGTGTCCATTAAGATGTCACTATTTTTATATATGATATATAATATGTTTATGTTTGACTTATGCTTCTTTATTTCTCATTTATGTCATACTTTATGATTTCCATTATGGATAAAACGCGATAATTTCATTTTAGGAAGTGTGGACTACCGCCCACTCAAAGTGATTTGAATCGTGAATGCCATATGTGGGATGTATAAAGTATGGAGTAAATGGTATTATACACTATATAATACTGTAATTATATTATAAATTTATATCATTATGATTTCATTTCATTAAATACGAAATAGAAATGAAAGTAGCGTTCATGCGTACATACGGCTTACCGTCTCCATGAACGGTGCATTTCATTTCTTACCTCTAAATGTTACGTGACATTATGAATGAATGTATATACTGTATATATATGATATATATGACATATAAATCATGAATATAATTCTGGATATAATGGATATTCTACCACATGAACAACTTGTAATGATAAGAAGTTTATTGTTGACTCAAGTACCAAAGATCGACAAAACGACCGTTATTAACTTAAATAATTACATAATGTTCATAACATTGTAATAAGTGATATAAAAAGGATAATGAAATTGAAAATGGTTCTTAATAAGGTAGATATTAACTCTAGTTTATTATTCAGGAGGTTAAAGAATGGTTGAGTCAAGTCGGACACAAGGTAAGGGAACTTCTTAACCCAATTTCTATTCTTTGGGTTAATCTCCTACTTTCAAATTATGTCATGATATTATTATGTCCTATCTTGTATTTTTACATTATTTATGTGTAATTATAGTGAATACACATAATAGAGCTACTTTATAAAAAAATTATCTTTTTAAGGACTTCGTCTCAATCCCCTTTCATTGAGGCATATTTGGTATTATACACAACTTTCTTTTATACGGTGTATAAACCCCTTTGACTTTTACGTTTATTCAAAAGGAATCATTTTATATGAAGCATTTTTCTAAACGGCAAAAGGGAATGTTTTTCTTTCCGTACTTATGCGGCGACAACGAATTCTCCGCCGCCGCGACCATTATTTGAGTTTCGACTTCCTCTACAAGCCATCATTTTTTTAATGAAAAATAAATACAAAGTTTTAACTTTCTTTTATTTTGGTATTGAAAATGGTTTTGAAAGCGTTTCTATTATAACAATGTGTTGTATTGATATCTTTTGATTGAAATGTGGAAATGTTATGCTTCCTTTATACATGTTTTATGTGATACGATTATGTTATGGTTTATGATATGTTTAAACCTATTCATGTGAGGAATGTATTGGACTTAATAAGTGACGGGTGGAGCCCGCTATAGCTCCTCGATGTATCGGTAGGTCTCATGATACAACTAGACGTGGAATCGGCCGAGGACCTTTCCCAATTTGATTTATGGTTTTGGCCGAGGCCTTAATCATTTTAGACGTCTTGGCCGAGGCCTTGACAAAATGTTGCAGAATGTATGGCATTATACATTCCCTCATTATGAAAGTGGTTATTGATATTTCATGAGATTATTCGACCAGTAGAATATCCATGTGAAGAAGTGAATGGCATTATCTCATTTTACTTTTGCCATATTATGTTGATGTTCAAGTTTAAAAGGCTTTTGTTTTAGTTATACATTGCCTTAAATTTTTATGTTTATTTATGAAAGCTTCCGCAATATTGTTATCTTTACTGAGCATCTGAGCTCACCCCTTTCAATGTTTTAATATTTTCTAGGATGTGAAGAATTATTTTATGAATGACCTGCCGGGATTGTGAGAAGAGGATATGAGCGTGGACTATGGAGACTTTGTTATTGTAGTTTTTCACTTTATTATGTAATGTAACGTGTACAAATGCATCTAGTGTTTCCAAGGCTACTAAACTAATCGGTCTTTCGAGACTTGATCTTTTATGATCATGCCAATGTTATGAAGTAATGCACCGACTCTGGGTAGCTGGGGTCGGGGCGTTACAGTTGGTATCAGAGGCAGTTTAGTACTAACCTTGGAAGCTAGATTTAGATAAACTCTGATTAGAGCACATAGCCCAAAGATAGACGTTGAGGATTAGTATAGAAGAACTTCCTAAAATTTTGGTATTATAGAGATGTTATGAGTTTTCCGAGCAATACATCCCTATCTGGATACGAGCAGGTAGAGGCGGCTCTGGCACAGATGTACCTAGGGGTAAAACCCGAAAACACCGCTTTGAGCTAGGCTCGAACGGGAACTGGTGCACGACAACGGGCCTTGCTGCACTCTTGGTTACGACACTCCCGGGGGATATGCTTAGGATAATTCTAATTTTATTTACAAACCACTATGAAGGGTTATGAGTACATACTTCCTCAAAGAAAACATTTCTTTTTATGATTATGGATTATATCCATAAATAGTTCAATTTATGTAAAGTGTTTAACAAGTATGGAATTATGTATTTTGATTCATAAACTAATCTAGTTTATTCCATTGTTTAGAAATGGCGCCTAGTGGAAGGAATGGAAACGGTATCAATGCACGAACTCCGTGTAGGGATTGCCCTCCTGCTCAAGATAATTATTGTGGATCTGGAGATACAACTAGTGCTGATCAACTTATTACCATACTGGGACAACTCACTTAGGTTATGAATAATAACCTTACTGGTATGGAGCACCCTGATCCGCAACGTAGAGGATCAATGTTAGACCGCTTCATGAGGCAACAACCACCAACCTTTAATGGGAGTACAAATCCTATAGTAGCTGAGCAATGGATAAATTCCTTAGAGAAAATTTTCCATGCCTTGGGGAGTAGTGAAAGGGAGAAGGTTGTCATGGTAGTTTACCGCCTCACTAGAGATTCCGATCAGTGGTGGTCGCTGATTCAAAACACAAAGGAAGATGATGACGTATCGAATATGGAATGGAGGGAGTTCAAAGAGCTTTTCTTAGAAAAATACTTTCCTTGTGACCATCGAGCAGATATGGAAAGGCAATTTCTGAGTCTGAGGCAGAAGGAGGATGAGAATGTCGCAAAGTATGAGGCTAACTTTACAAGGTTAGCGAGGCATGCTGCCGATTATATACGTAACCCAAGGAGTAAGATTGATCGTTTCTTTGATGGGTTAAAACCATTTCTCCGTCGAGCTTTGGTATCACAATCCTTCTCATCATACGAAGATATTGTCTCGTGTGATATCAAGACAGAAAAGGAATTCTCTAAGTCTTATGACAACAAATTAAAGCAAGAGAAGAAGAGAACGGTGGAACAAGAGACAGATAAAGGGAAAAAGGGAAAGAAGGATTTTCCAGTATGTGATAAATGTGGGAAGAATCACCCTGGTACTTGCCTAAAAGGAATGGGAGTTTGTTATAAATGTAGAGAAAAGGGTCACCAGGATCGTGATTGCAAGGGATAGAAAGAGGCTATCAAAGTTGAATGCTACAATTGTAGAGAAATGGGTCATTATGCAAATGAATGTCCTAAGCGTCAGGGAAACTTACCTCAGAAAAGGCCAAGGTATCAAGGACAATCTTATGCTGTTACTACAGTTGAAGCAGAATAACTAATGTATTGGTGCTTCTGGACTCATGGATTATATTCTGGTTATTAGAATAATGTGATATATATATAAGGATTGTACTGCAGTACTTTTTGATTTCAGTAAGGTTTTAATATGATTAAGGTAATCATATTTTTAGTATGTGACAATAAGAGGAACTTTTCTTTGTTTGGGGAATCTGATGTTACAATTGATTTTGGAATTTAGAGACCTTTTAGAGAAAGTCTAGACGGAGGTATTTTGGATAATTATTAAGGTTGGAATGGATTAAGTTGAACCATGCATAGTATTGTTTAAGTTTAAAGAATTTCTGAAGATTATTCTTGGAATATTATAATACTATAGTTTTTGGAAAAGGACAACCTGCAGGGTGGGGAATAACTCGTCGCGTCGGACAAAGCTGCAGGAATCGAACCCACAACCATAGTGCAACAAGCCTTTATTTCCTACCACTAGCCTACAGGAAGTCCCTGGTTATTACAAAATAGTTTTACTAATCTAAATGGTATGTGTTAACATTTTGAACCTTATACAATTAGGATAAATAGAATATTTTTGAGTTCCGTTACCATTTTGAGTAAAAGATGGGTTTGTGGTAAAAATTTATTAACGAATGAAATTATACATAACAAGTATGTATATTCCCTTACGTTCTTAGTAAATCTCCTAAATAAATTCCTCAACATTATAAAAGGTAAATTAAAACAAAAATGTTGTCGGTTAACTTTTCCAACTGGGGATTCAATGACCGTTTAACCAATCACAAGTTTGTGATTTTCCTGTGGTTAAACATTCTCCTAATCCTGTTTTCTATAACTCTCCATCAGACCTTGATGGTTTGTTTCTCCTCCATATCCATATTTTCATATAATCTTAGAATGGGCTATATCGGGTGACCTTTGTACTTATCTTGCTTTCTTTTAATGTTATATATTTATTAACCTTATTTCCGATGTGGGTTTTCCTCAAAGGTATTTTCTCTTTTCAACCATTTATTTTGTAAGAAAAATTTCAAATTGCGAGGACGCAATTTATTGAAGGAGGGGAGAATGTAACACCCCGAGCTTCCACGATACGCCTCTCTTTCAATAATGCAATAGCTTGCATTGTACGCAAGTTCGAGTTCTAACACACCGCAACTAATCAAAGTAGCCGTTATGAATAGTAATAAACACCTTTTAAATTTATAGAAATTTTATATTTCAAAATGGACTTCATTTTTGTATTCCTAATATTGAAATTAGCCTATGTTGAATTTTTTGTAATTTTCCGAGAACATCCAAATTTTTATGAATGGTGAAAAATACTTAAAACAACTTTTTTAATCAAAATAATTTATAGTGATAAGTTATACTATTTAGTGGTTTTAAGGTATAATTAGAATATATTTTTACCATTTTATCCAATGGTGGTCATTATAATTAATTTAACATTGAAATTGGACATAAACAATTGCCAATCTTTTGATATAAATTGTTTCTTAAAAACACGCTATTTGTCGTAACACCGGGAATTATTTATAAAATTAATTAATGAAACTTATATGTTTGGAATTTTTTAAAATAGACATCATTTTTGAATTCGGAATATCAAATATAGCTTAGGGTGAAATTTTGGCCTTGTTCTGAAAAACATCAATTTTTGATTAATAGTGAAACCACTAAGTGGTAGTTAAATAACTGATTTTTCGTTTAAATGAAATATTACCACTTCTGTGATTTTATTTTCAAAAATCCTACATACATGGTTGTCATTAAGAAGTAAAATGTGGTTCAATGAGATCAAATTAATTTTTTGGTGAATAGTAACTTTTAAGTTCTTAATCGTGATTAGAGGTAATTAGTGTAGTTTAAGGTAAAAATAATGTTTTAATAATATGAGATGAGCTTGACACTTGTCCTACTCCTATTGGATGAGTCATGGACGACCACGAAAATCCATGGGTCAACTTGGGGACCCCATGGAGCCACTTTGGTTGGAAAATGACATTAACATATATTTATTTAATGTTAAAATTAAATTGACACAAACATGAGTTGTTTTACTAAAACAGTTCTTAAGTGGGGATACACAAGTCCAAATTTTGACTATAAATATTCATTAGAAAGCTAAAAAGATTTTCTACATCATAGTATTTTTTTATAATTTTTAGACATTAAACAAATTAAATTATTTATGTCATCATTATGATGCAGCGATGACCTCATTATTTAACGATTTAAATATAATGAGACGATAATGCAAAATCCAAGGCTCACACTTGTCAAAAGCCTATTGGATGAGAAGATTTCGAAACCTTATCACCTTATCCTCTAATTATATAAGTGTGGGACCTTTAGAATCCGAAAATCATTGTGAAATAATGTAACATTTCAATCTTTCCAAAAGTGCCCCTCCTCTCCACTTATAAAAGGCCCCCACCTCTCCCACTTCATTTACACTTTCAAGCCATTTGGCTCGGCCAAACTCTGCCAAAATACTATCCCAACTTCCCCCTCTTACTCCTAGAAGCCTTACTTTGGGAAGAACTCTTTCCAAGGAAGCGTTTGGCTCAAATCAAAAAGAGTTACCCGATTTTGAGGTAATGTCTTTTCTAATGTTGTTTTGTTTTATTTTTCTTCTAAAACCCCATAAACTCTTTTTATTCATTTCTTTTGTAACCACACAAGTATCCTAAATATACTAGGATGTTGTTATAATAATTATTCGAGCTTTACTTACACACACCTACATCTAATGGTTAAAGAACATACGGTTTCTGTGGATGGAGAATTTCTACCTCACGAAAGGATGATTGTTCAACAGTCATATAACACCTTCAAAGGTGGCCATTAAGATGTAAATATTTTTATATATGATATATAATATTTTTATGTTTTACTTATGCTTCTGTATTTCTCATTTATGGCATACTTTATGATTTCCATTATGGGTAAAACGCGATAATTTCATTTTAGGAAGTGCGGACTACCGCCCCCTCAAAGTGATTTGAATCGTTAATTCCATATGTGGGATGTATAAAGGATGGAGTAAATGGTATTATACACTATATTATACTTTAATTATATTATAAATTTATATCATTATGATTTCATTCCATTAAATACGAAATATAAATGAAAGTAGCGTTCATGGGTACGTACGGCTTACCGTCTCCATGAACGGTGCATTTCATTTCTTACCTCTAAATGTTACGTGACATTATGAATGAATGTATATACTGTATATATATGATATATATGACATCTAAATCATGAATATAATTCTGGATATAATGGATATTCTACCACATGAACAACTTGTAATTATAAGAAGTTTATTGTTGACTCAAGTACCAAAGATCGACAAAACGACCGTTATTAACTTAAATAATTACATAATGTTCATAACATTGTAATAAGTGATATAAAAAGGATAATGAAATTGAAAATTTTTCATAATAAGGTATATATTAACTCTAGTTTATTATTCAGGAGGATAAAGAACGGTTGAGTCAAGTTGGACACAAGGTAAGGGAACTTCTTAACCCAATTTCTATTCTTTGGGTTAATCTCCTACTTTCAAATTATGTCATGATATTATTATGTCCTATCTTGTATTTTTACATTATTTATGTGTAATTATAGTGAATACACATAATAGACCTACTTTATAAAAAAAATGATCTTTTTAAGGACTTCGTCTCAATCCCCTTTCATTGAGGCATATTTGGTTTTATACACAACTTTCTTTTATACGGTGTATAAACCCCTTTGACTTTTACGTTTATTCAAAAGGAATCTTTTTATACGAAGCATTTTGCTAAATGACAAAAGGGAATGTTTTTCTTTCCGTACTTATGCGGCGACAATGACTTCTCCGCCGCCGCGACCATTATTTGAGTTTCGGCCTCCTCTACAAGCCATTTTTTTAATGAAAAATATATACAAAGTTTTAACTTTCTTTTATTTTGGTATTGAAAATGGTTTTGAAAGCGTTTCTATTATAACAATGTGTTGTATTGATATCTTGTGATTGAAATGTGGAAATGTTATGTTTCCTTTATGCATGTTTTATGTGATACGATTATGTTATGGTTTATGATATGTTTAAACCTATTCATGTGAGGAATGTATTGGACTTAATAAGTGACGGGTGGAGCCCGCTATAGCTCCTCGATGCATCGGTAGGTCTCATGAGACAACTAGATGTGGAATTGGCCGAGGCCCTTTCCCAATTTGATTTATGGTTTTGGCCGAGGCCTTAATCATTTTAGACGTCTTGGCCGAGGCCTTGAAAAAATGTTGCAGAATGTCTGGCATTATACATTCCCTCATTATGAAAGTGGTTATTGATATTTCATGTGATTATCCGACCAGTAGAATATCCATGTGAAGAAGTAAATGGCATTATCTCATTTTACTTTTGCCATATTATGTTGATGTTCAAGTTTAAAAGGCTTTTGTTTTAGTTATACATTGCCTTAAATTTCTATGTTTATTTATGAATGCTTCCGCAATATTGTTATCCTTACTGAGCATCTGAGCTCACCCCTTTCAATGTTTTAATATTTTCCAGGATGTGAAGAAGTATTTTATGAATGACCTGCCGGGATTGTGAGAAGAGGATATGAGTGTGGACTATGGAGACTTTGTTATTGTAGTTTTTCACTTTATGATGTAATGTAACGTGGAAGAATTCATCTAGTGTTTCCAAGGCTACTAAACTAATCAGTCTTTCATGACTTGATCTTTTGTGATCATGCCAATGTTATGAAGTAATGCACTGACTCTGGGTAGCTGGGGTCGGGGCGTTACAATCGATCCATTATATATATTCATATTCTGAATATATATTATATATAAATCATGTTTTATATTCTATAATTAAGTAATAATGATCTAAGTAATAATATGATTAATTACAAGTTAAAACACGAACGACAAATGAGACGATTTTACCCAAAACGCTACTTTAACATGAATTTACAAAAGAACGGGTAATATAAAGTCATAAATGAACCATATATGATATAATAACAATGAATATGATTCTGTAATAAGTCAATGACATTATTTAAATCATTATACAGGAGGTTCAGACACTTACGAAGCAAATCGGACCTAAGGTAAGGGAAAATATCACAATCTCATTTTTATCCGAGATTGTTTTTTTACGTTGGCATTTACTGGGGTGTATTTTATCATCCACATCCATGTTCCCTCAATATGTAATATTGTTTCCATCCACTTACAATAGTTTTAATCCAATTTTACCCTTCGGTGAGTTTTTTGTAAAGAATATGAAAGGAATATTTTGTCGTTTTTCGTACGAGGTACTTTTTGTCTTTTCCGACAAAAGTACGAAAAGAATGATTTCTTTTAACTTCTACGGCATGAATGGATTTTTAAAACATTATTTCAAAGAAGCTTCCTTTACAAGTTTTCATGTTTATTTTTAATCAACTACTTTTAGTTTAAAATTGTATGACATGTTAAGAAAGGAAAAGTATTTTTGAAATAGAAAGGATATTTTCTTCAAGAATGAAGTTCAAGTGTTTTATCAAAATTATTTTCCATCTAAGATAATAAAGGGTTATGTTTTTATCCCTATTATTACATTGATTTGATTATGTTGTGATGGAAATATATTTTATGAATTCCTTTATCTTGTATGAATTTTTTTTATGTTGTCACGATGTTTAAGATTCCCATTTTTATTACATGGGTTATTCAGTGATGTATGGTTTATGATTTTGTGGCACACATAAGAATGGTATCATTATGAGATGGGTGGGACCTATGTCTCCCTCCAATGCATTGGGTAAAGATTTTATATCTCATGAGATAGACATGGCCGGAATGGTAGGTTATACCGGTTCAGTGAAACAGGACTGAAATGAGGGTGACTCGGTTCAGAAAGGGACTTTGTCCACTAAGATAGTCTTGGCAATGAGTCTTGACTAATAAGATGTGATTCTCTATGATAATGTGTGTATGCCACAAAGTTTCATGTTTTATGTTATTATTATTGTGATTACATTTCACTGCCATGAGTTATCCCAGGTTATGAAATTATGATCTCTTTTACAGGTTAAGATTTCCAAAATTTATGTGCTTATGTATATGATGTGATTGATATTTATTTTGTTTACCCTTACTGAGCATTTGAGCTCACCCTTTTATGTTTTCTTTTCCCCAGGATATAAATAAAGGTTTTAGGTATAAAAAAAGAAGATCTTTATGGGAGATGTTGAAGATCTTTCACCCGGATTAGAAGATTATATTCTGATTTTCCAAAGACACTAAACTATTAAGATCCTTGTGTGTGTGCTTTTGTTATGTACTAAGTATTCCGCAAATGTAATGTAATGTCAATGTATGTCAGGCTTCGGGTCTCTACATTTTTCAAAGCATCTTTTTCCTTAGGGTTTTTTTCGTGGACATTTCTTTTTTGTTCACCACAAGGATGGAAGTATTCTTTTTCATATGATTATCTATTTTCAAAAGGGAAGTATTTTTACCTAGGAGAGGCTTCTCAATGTTTTTCATATTATAATTTAGAACAATTATTCTTATGATATAATGTATTGATACAATAATTAGATAGGTACATAGTTATTTAGGGAGTTTACACCCTAGAAATTATAGGTTGTCAATATAGCTAATGAGCTTGAATATGGTAGACCTAGCTGGTGCTCCCTCTCCATGATCTCTCATTTAAAGAGACATGGAGATATCAAACAATTATTATCAACCACTCTTAAAATATATGAAATAATGTTTCTGAAGTATTCTATTAGATTCCTAGATTTGTGAGACATCAAGATTTCTCAAGATGTATATGATATCAAAAAACATTCTTCATTTACCATGTCTCTCAAATTTTTTTCATAGAAAAGAATCTCATTCATATATTCTTCATTAGTGGGTGTATTATCATTTGGGGACTCTATCATGTATGATCTCCATTAATTGAATAACACAACCCAATGGTGTCTAAACCACTCATGGATGTTACTATGAGTAAGGGGGTTTCCTATCTACAACATTAATCATTGAGATAGTGATGATGAAGATCTTACCATTTAATTCAACAATTTAAAGAGAAGATTATTAGTAATTTTTCAGGATTTCAAATTATGAAATAAATAATAAATTAATTGATTTTTTTAATTCATAAACTATTTTAACAAGCCATGGTAGCCATAAAAATTTAACACATAATTTCTAGATTCTAAAAAATTAAAATGGAAAGGATCCACATCCCCCTTCCCATAACCCTGAAAAGGGTTGGTCATGCTATTTAGAGGTATTTGGGTACTAAGTTATTTTCCAAATTAGGGCATGAAACTCTTTGATTCATTGATTGGATTCACATATACTAAAATATTGTCTTCGATTCCCTCAACACTTGCCGCAGAATTACACCATGACTCAAAAGAGATGACCTTTTTTATGGGATTTGATTAATTCAAACAAAAATCATAATAAAACCACCCTTTATAAAATTTAGTGTCAAAAAAGTGTTACTCAACTTCTATGTTTTGTTGCATTGATTCCAAAATCAAGTAATATAAGTTGATGACTAACTTAATATTAATATGAGGGCTTTTATGTTATATTGTGATTTATTTTTATCTTTTATTCCATTAAATATCTTTTTCTAATAAATTGGTCGATACATAATTAATTTACCATGTATTATTTTACATTTAAGAATAATTCATTTTTTTTAATTGAATATTTTCACTTTAATTCATTAATATATGTGATCACGATATTTCATCCCTAAAATAAATAATTCATAAAATAAATGAATATATAATTAAATGACTTTCTGACAATATTATCTAATGTATGATTTAATAAGAGGATATTATATCAAACTATAAAATTGGTGAAAATACTCTAATGTCATACTTGGTACTATCTGTATCATTCTACATGTCCACCTGTATATCATCACAGTTAGAATTATAATGGTTCTATCATGAACCTAATACATGAAACATTATATAATCAAGTAATTACATTTATTAATAACTCACATATAGGTAAAGATAACCAAAGGATTAGTCAAGGTGGATTACAGAAATAAAAATACACACATTATTCCAACATAATAATTGTTGGATGTATGAATCATATGAAATAATAATTAATTTAATGCTATAAAATTGGAACAAATTATATAAATTACATTACAATAATGAAAACATAATCAGGTCTTTTTCAAGCTCATAAATGCTCATACATGAATTGTATATACAATTGTAAATGGCTAGAATTCATTTCTTATAACTCCTTTAATTTTAAGATAAACTCATTTTAATTTATTAAATAATTATTTGTCTTTAATATTAATTTCCTTCAAAACCCTTAAATAGATAACCATCATAAATTAATTAATGGAAAAATGGAAGAACCAATAAATAAATTTTTATTAAAATAAATTAACTGACCATAAAAAATTATATAAAAGCCTTATTAATTTTTCAAACACATAATATGCCAACCAAAAAAATTAGGTTTAAATAGTGCCGTTTTTTAATGTAATTTTTAATTATTCCATTATTTGGGAGACTATAGGGAATGTATCATTCAGGTATACATCATGTAACTCAGTTTTCATGTATCCATGTTTCACACATGGGGCGTCATTGGGTTGACATAGCCAGAATGAATGGAATTTAAATTCTTGATATACACCATGTATCCGCTTATCATGTTCCTATTATACATTCTTGGGTCTTCAGTGTTTATCTTGTCAGGATCACAAGGTGTGGACAACCAAGATGCTTTCCATGTATCCCTTATATCATGTCTCCACTGTTCGTTCTGAATGGATTAGTGTGTATTTAACGTGTGGGGAATGATGAAGTACACTATTTCTAAAATTAATACACATCATAGATATCATAAATTATCTAGGAAATAATTTTCATATGTATTGATAGTGTATAATGTCCACATGGATTGTACTATTTAATCCATTAACTCGTGTAAACTACATGGCTCGTACGCTAGATGTAAGCTGTGTAATCTGGAATCATGTATTATGGGTTGGATCAGTCTACATGTGATCTGAAATAAGTTCACCGTGTCTAATTACATACTTATAATGTCATGTATCCTTCAACCCATATAGTTATAGTGTACATGGGTTCATGGAATGTACTCTAGATACTAGCATTGTATCCCTATTTTAATAAAAAAATATGGTACTTCCATATTGAATATCTATTCGTTCTTCATCTATAATTTGACCTTTAAGAAAATAAAACACAAAATTAACATGGTTATTATTTTGATAACATGTTAATTCAAATTGATTTATGTAATGAATAATATGAAATGAATACATTCAACCATGATTTCTTATATATCAACAACTGAATAAATAATATTAAATCAAGAACGTGACTCGTCTGATATCACTTGAAGGTTATGGGTTAAGCAGAAGAGGGTGTTGTTGAATACATGTTTAAATTTATTTTAATATTTCCTTTCATGAAAACCCATTAGATTATCATACATAACAAATTTATAATAAATTTAATTTGATTATAATAAATAAAATAATTATTCTTAATATATTTATTCAATATGGGTGTTGATCATAAAATAAAATCCTATTTAGATTGCCTTTGGTTAAGTATCAGGATCCAAGTATAAAATCCATATTGGTGTGATCCACATGTGATTTATTGATCTCCAATCAATGGAAATCAATCTATAGGTTCTAGTACAGTAAACCAGTTGCCTTTCATTATTTTAATTGGTCACTTTTCATTCATTCTTGAAAAAATATCTATTATGTTTCTCATTCTTAAGAGGGAGATCAAACTAATAGTAGATTAAGATTTCAGTGTGCAAAAAATTTCTCTATTTTTGGTTTGACACTATATACAATAGAAATCTATTTATAGATATGGGGAATATGATAAATTATTATTTTATTATATGTCAGTCCTTAAAAAAAATCAAATTTTTATAAACCCCATGTATCATGATAATAATGATATTGTTATTGTTAATAATAATAATAATAATATTATTATTATTATTATTATTATTTTGTAGTGTATTCAAAAATTTTCAATAATAAATATTATTTAGTGTGGTTGTTAATTATTATTTTTCATCCGGCACGGTCATTGACCTATCTAACTCCTTTATAATTAATTCAATATATTAATAAATAATTAATATTTTAATCAATAGTAAATATTATTTATTGATAAATCCAAAATAATATTATTCCCCAGCCTTGATAATAATAATTATTTTATTATTTAATTTCAAATAGAATTTAATCGAGATTAGAAGAATAACATAGTGTGTGACACTGTAATATTCATTCACATTGGCAGTAGGGTGGCTTGCCTAAATTCCATGATTACTGTCTTGTAATGGTTCAAATAATATAAGACAAATAACTTAATTTCATAACATTTTAAAAAATATGAACACTCAAGGTTTAATATAACGCATTTATCATTATATCTCATCAAGAAGGATGTACATTCGTGTCACAATTGAATATTCTCAATACGTATTTCTTTGACTTTATTAAATTAAATTTTCATTACACCATGGCTATGAAATTGTGTGAGATGGTTCTTTTCCAATTAAAAGGCCACGATATCAGCTTTCTTGAAGATTGAACATAATAATCATTCTTATAATTATCCATTAATAATAATTCATTTGGGATGCAACTAACATACCATAATTTTCAACAATATATTGTGTGATTTGTTCCATAAGTAAGTCTATGTATATGATACATGACATGTGATAGTGATAATATAAATGAATATGGGTCATTACTTTTACTCACAGATCATAATATAAGATGGTACCAAAATAAGTAGAATTCCTACTGATGGGTCGATTCTCATAATATCTGATATTTATATTAAATTTTGAAACATTATTCAGAAGAACCATCTTCTTAGGATTATTCACACTAGAAAGTTAATTTACTAAGAGTTCTGTAATAGTATGTTATCCAACCATGGAATATTATTTATGAATATTGTCATATTACCTCAATGTTCTCATCATAACAAGGAAATTATATAACCTAATTAATGTGAGGTATACTCTATGACAATGTTACCATGGAATTATAATGTATAATGAATAACTTGTAGTAATATGTTTTATTAATATTCAATAAATCTAATATAAATGTAATAAAAATAAAAATAGTTAGTCCTTGGACACCAACTCTAGCAGAAATATATCAGATGAAGAATGCCTCTAGGTAAATATTTACAAAATGTTCTGAAATTTTTTTTGTTTGATAATCAGATAAAATAATTGCACTTAATGAAATTATATATAAAATCCAAGAAAAATATTTTTAGGATGAATTTTCTGGAATTGATATTATTTACAATGGTTCCATAAATATATCAAATGTGACGACAAATAGTTGATAATTAAACTCTCACTAAAATGATAAAGGAATATGTTTATTATTACAACTTGAATATAAAATAACACAATATTTATTGAAATTAAATAATTTAAGTGTTTTATATTAATTTATCAAAGCATTAATAATATTCTGAATTCTATGAGAAGAATTTAGGTGATTGTTTTTGTGTGGGAGATTTTCATTTTGAGTTTTTTAATCGGTAAACTACTTCACTCTTTCAACATATTCTCTTAGAAATTTTATTATATTAAGGTGAACCAGCACATATAAAAAATATACAATTAACTCTATGATAAATTTTAACTTCTATATAATTGGTTTTATATAGAGACATCAAACGAACTACTATTAGTAAAATAAATTTGGAGTTTGTTTCCAACCTAGTAATCTATTAGTTTTTGTGAACAATAAAATTGATATTAATAGAGAAGTTATGATCATGGTTCCCCATAAAAACATTCATATAATTTAAAATTAGAGGAAATAGGTGTAATGATGTTTTTTAGTTATCATATGAAAGAAGACAAACATTCATGACATACATTTTAGACAGACATCAATATTGTCATCTTGGATGACCATTCTAGATAAATTGATATCTGACTAAAGAGGTTCATACACATTCCTGCGTAATAAATATAAGTATTTTTGAAATAATATAGAATGATTAGTTTGTAAAAGTATTATAATGAAAACATTATGATCTTATTTGTGATTATTTTTAGAAGTTGATAAAAAATTCACTAATACATATTTTGTGCTAGGAATCACATGCAGTTTTGTATTTTTTATAGAGAAATACAAGTTTATGGAAATCATCTTCATGTTTAATCCACATAAAAAGAATTGTTTAGTGTATTGTGTGTTATTATAATATTTTTGAACCATTATAAGTAAATATTTTCTTACTTAGTTTTGAACCTTTCAAAAATAGTATGTGTACTCCATACAATCATCCATACACATGCCTATAAAAATAAATATTGAACAAGATAATACTTATTCTATCATATCAAAAAGGTAAATGGATAAAAATTTACAAAAGGTTAAAATGATACCAACACTTATTCAACCCCTCTTTGTGTTTTTATATCCTAAATTAGTGCTATCAATTGGTATATTAGACAAGGTTCACCACTATTCTATTCTCGATATTGGGAATATTCTATTTTAAATACATGATTTTATAACTTGTGTTTGCAACCACTGTTATTTTTAGCAAATATTTAGTTATTTAAAAGAATAATTATAGTTTTACCAGTAGTATGATGAATATTATAAATAAGGAGAAAATAAATATGAATAGCCTTCCCTCTTATCTAATAATGTGGAATAATCATTTTCACTATGACTTGAATATAACTAAGATACATCAGTCATATAAATTTAAGAATAAGTGACACGAGTGTGTGAAAAGTATAAGGACAACATTCCTAACTCAATTAAATAATGGATGTAATGTTATCATGGTGTCTGTGAAAAATTATGTACATATTATCCTCAAAAATGAAATCCTAGAATAAATTGAAGTCAATCTATAACATCTGATGATATATCAATTGGTATATTAAGATATATTCATATTTTTTATAATGAAATAGTGTCCCTTGTATGTGGATTTTTTCAATGTTTGTAGAAATCGATCAAAAAGGTTGAAGAAGAAGCTATTAACATGGAGATGGATTATCATGGAAATATTTTTGAATGTAAAATCTCTCAAAGGATTTTGGAGTCGTTGTGGTAATAAGTATGGTGCCTGAAATTAAATCATCGACATATAAAAATAATTATATAGGGGAATATTAAGAGTAATATTAGATAAAATGATCTAGAATAAAATATTCTTACTCTTGATGAAAAGTTGAAAAACATCATTGATGTCAAAGAATATAAACAAAAAGAAAAATATAATAAAATATAGGAATGTGTATATTCTTTAAAAAATAAATATAATCTTTATAATGAGGAACTACAAAAAGGTAAGAATATTTGTGAAGAGAAGGTAATTATGATTGATGAAAAAAAACACCCTCAATATAAAATGTATATAATTGGAAGTGATGTTGTAAAATCATGAGAAGATGCATATTATGACTTTAAAGAAGAGGGATATGGTTGTTGTAGCTACTCAAGAATGGTTGGAGGATTCTATGGACTAAATAACAAAAACTTGTGGTAACAGTATCATGGAATCCTGTGATGATCTATTTTAAATATATATGAATAAATTGGTATAGTCCATAACATCTTGTAATAATGTCCGTAAATATTTTTTAAAATGTGAAGGTCTGGAAACAAAATATGAATAATTATGGTTGAATAAATGTGATGAAAACCCTACTACTGTGACTAGGATGGGTTGTAAAAAGTATCATAAAGTACATTTCTAGTGAAAATATAAAAATATTCTCAAGAAGATCCCAAAAAACCAAACAAAAATTATAATTAAATCATGTTTTTCTTTCAATTTTGGTATTGTAATATATTTGGAAAATATTTTTTATATTGATGGTTAAATCCTTAAAATGATAAATCAAAGAGCAAGCCAGACTCTAGGGGGTATGATATAGTTAAAAATGAAATATTCTTAAAGAAAAGTAAATATGAAAACTAAAATCATTTTGGAATGTTTTAAAATATTAATAATCTTATAAAATTTTGTGAACTGAAGGTTTATTCATTCTCATCTAAACATACATCAAGAAAAGATATAAAAATAATTCCACATATCTTAGTAAAAAAAAAGAAGAAAACTTAATAAATAATAATAAGAATGTTATATTCAGAAACTCATTCAAGAAGTTGAATAAAAGAAAAGCATAAATAAATTAAGATTAAACACAGAAAACATCATTTAGAGACTCTAAAGGTTCTTCCAAATTTAATAAAGATTTTTTTATCGATATAAAATATTTGGAATTAATTAATGGAAGACTCTAAATCTAGTTCATGTAAAAAATATAATTTAAAAAATTCCACATGAATTTGAAAAACATATATCTGTGAGGTGAAATATTGGTGGGTTCCATTCAAAATATTATTATACAATTATTGTAGAACAATAAATGTTATTATATAAAATGAATGTTTCAACAGGTGATAAATTTTCCTAAAACTCACTTGGGAAGAACAAATTCACATATAATGAGATTTAATATGTGATGAGATCTACATTTTCTAAATCACAATTTGATTTAACATTTTCAATTGTAAAAAAAGGAGTACAATGGATAACATGTTTGGAAAAATCATCTCATCCATTATTTTGATATTTATGAATAAATAAAGACCCATGTGATTCAATGAATTTTTTTATATTTACTATAAAAATTGGGAATTAATGGATAGATATATTCTCAGGGGAAGAAAAATAGGCAAAAAAATGGTTTTCAACATTGGATATAATTTTGTTAAAAACTTCAATCAAAAAATGCTTTATATGATGGTATAATGGTAATATTTATAAGGTTTTTCCTTTATTAAGATATAGTGATTTTTCGTTTGTAGAAAAATTCATAATAATGTTTCTCATTGATTCGTTCTCAAAAAGATGTTTTTTGAAAACATATAGATTTAAAATATTCATATTTATGTAGATTGTGTGGAAATAATCTTTTAGGGTGGTATCTGGATATTTTGATCAATGCTTTGGAAATTTTTGTCACAAAAAAATAAGATACTTTTAGAGATTTCTATAATATTATTTCATTTAAATGGTATTCATTTCTTAATATCCTAACCTAGGACACTAAAAAAAATCTAACACAATTATATAGAATTTCTATTAAGATATTAAATAACAAATTTCTATGTATGAAATTTTTCCAAACGGATCTTATCCAACTCATTACACATGAATGATCTAATCTAATTATGAAATAGAGTGAAATGTTTTTAGGTTGAATATTCAAAGAGATGTTTTATATTTCCTTTATCGTATTAATTTTTTGGAAATCCCCTGAACAGAAGATTAATGTTTATCATTTCTTGGGGTACCATGATTAGTTGGTAATTTATTTAATTGTTGGATAAATACATTCCTCTTTTTTTATACACCAATCATAGATATTCATAGAGATAAATAATGGTTCTCACATTGTGCAAAAAATTCATACACATTTCATGAAATTTGAATTTCTTTTCAATCAGTGGGTGAGAAAGTGAAATGAATTTTTTGAAAAGTAAAGCGGATTTAATGTTTGAGAATATAGGGAGAAAAACATTCTCATATTCTCATATTCATTTATATAGATCTTTGAAGGTATTTTCACTAATTAAATAGTGGGTATTGAAGAGACCACTATTAGTGCGAGTTGTATTTATTTTCAATGGATTTCTTTATATTTATATTTTTCTTAATGAAGTACATTTACGAATTTATAGAAAATAAATTATTGTAGATTAATCTAATTTTTCAATGATTGATAAAAAAATATTTATATAGATATAATATTGAATAAAATAAGTTAGTCATGTATTATTCTATAAAGTATGTTATTTTGATTACAATAAGTTTTTAATTATGTTGATTGGTCATTTTATCCTCATATCTCAATCATATACAATGATTGTAGAGTCTTATGTTTGTTATCAACATTAATAATTTTGTGAAGTATCTTAATTTATTTTACGTTTAGATGTTTGTATGGTTCATTGAATGATGAAAGTGAAAAATATTGGATGATAATTTCATAAAACTATGAAATTACTAGAATTTTTTTATGAAATTTAATAAATCATATAATATTTCCCTAGGAATGTTAAAAATACCAGATGATCTTCCCTTAAGAAATGACAAATGATCACTTGAAAATGATGAAAGATAGTGAAAAATATGAAAAATTTATAAAAAATATTAAGAGTTGAATGTTATTGGGAGGAGAATACTAAGATAATTTTGATAAATGGATATCATCTTACAGAGAGAATCATATGAACATTTAATTTTATAGAAAACATAATAAATGAATATTTTTTTTGTTAGAAAATCTTCATGAAATATTTTTGTAAAAATAAAATATGGTGATGATTTCATAATATAATGGATTCCAATATTATAATTTACAAAAAAATCATGATCTATGAATATTTTATAAATGGGATGAAATCTGGTTGATCATGTTTTAAATGTTATTTTATGAAGTTATGAGAAATTCACTAGACCAATAAAACATGACAATGTTATTTTGGAGAATTGTTTTTATTTAACACACATAATAGTGGATGTTTATTCTGTGTTTGTACATCCAATGATTAATAATTTTCAAAATTTTAGTAGTGATAAGTATCTATTGGAGGTCTATAAAGGTTAGTGAAATGGTAATATTTTTTATAATGATGATAGTGGAGATTCTAAATAATCTTATTAGATGTATATTTTAAATGTAAATCATCCAAAAAAATTATATAAATTCAATTGGTGGGAAATAGGAAAATGAAGTAAACTTTAAAAATATCTTCATTCATATTGTTGTATAGAAGTATTTTCATAAATTTCTTCAAATGTATGAAGTCTCTTCAGAAGAAGTTCATCATTAAAAACATACTAAATAAAATTTCTGATATTAAAAAGTTAATGTGATAAATGAGGATTCCATATGAATTCCAACTAAGAGGAACTCCGTCAAAAATGAAAATTCCATCAAACGTTAAATATACATCATACATAAAAAGTTTGTGGTTTATATTTTATAATGTAATCCTTCAGATGAAAAATATTTATGATAGATGATTTCAAAAATGTTTATACAGATTTTTATCATTGGTTAGACTCTCACCTTTCAATGAAATTCCATGGGGTATTTCAGATCAACATTTTTTATGACATTTTTATAGGTGAGTTTCTTTATGAAGGTTTAATAAAGATATCAAATGTTATATTACTGATATGATTGTTAAATGTTTAAAAAATCATGAAGGCATTGTGGGATGTTTTCAATTTGAAGGATTCTTGTTAATATTCCTTAACATTGATGTTAATGAAATATGATGAAGAAGGTTATTGAATGATATTTAGAGAATATTAAATAGTGGATAAGAGTCATTAAGAATAATTCAAGTAATTATTTTAAGATAGTGATTTTTATTTTGAGTTTTCATTGAGGTGGAAACTAAAGAAGTTTTTATACCTATGCAACCAAAAATATTTCAATATAATTTGGTAAATAAAAAAGAAAAATTTTATTGATCACATGTGTTAAAAAGATAAAGTGATACAGAACTAGCTTCATACAGATACGTCAACGGAAATTCTATTATTAATAATTTCATGTATGTTGTTTCCAACTATGGAATTACTTGGTTGAAGTGAAGAAGATTTTTTTTATGAACATAAATGTTATGATAAGGTTTTAGTAGATAAAATTTTATATCAGGTGGAATCCTATGAACTGGTTGTATGGAAATTGCATAATTATTAGAGGGAATCTGATGAAAATTATATGAAAACAACCCAGACATGGTTCCTAATTGTATTTCAAGTTTTACTTTTTGGATGGATAACCAATGGAATAAAGAGGTTCTCAACTACTACTAGGAAATAAATAAAAGAATTATTCCATGAATATCAAAATTGATGATTGAATAAACAATAGGGTGAAAACATTATAAGCCTACAGGTTAAGGATTATAAAGGATTTTATAAATTTATTACTACATTTTTTTATATGTACATGATTTTTTTTTGTTTTTAATTTTTCAATTCATGTTAAAGGATATTCCCTTCCTTCCATAACCACGTAAATGGCTTTTTTAAACAGTGGATTTTGTGGTATTAGATTATTACCAAACCAGGCCAAGAACTAGATACTTATGTTGAGTAGGGAACCATTAAAAAATATTATGGGTCATCATTACTAGATTTCATTGTATATCATATGGTAAAGAAAATAGAATAAGAGAATCGGGATTCTAGCTTGTCAAAGTGGAAAGGGGATAAAATTTTATCAATTGTTAAAAAGTTTCTAATACCGAATCACCCCCAGTGTTTAAACTATACCGATGTGGTCCTATCATGTAGTGTTTGGTTCAAATAAAATATAATTACATAAATATCATTGATATATTGATATGTTATTTTCTTAATGGAACAAAAGTTATTTATTTCTTCCCATCCACATAATGAAAATAAAAGAATGTCGGTCTAGTGTTTGTGAAAAGTATCACTTCCATTAAGTGGTGCGCTCTATTTTCCCCAACCACCGAACATGGATGATAGTAAAAAAATTATTTAATGTAAAAAAATAATACTTATGAACTATTAATAGTATAGAAATGTAAAATTAGACATTTTATAAGTGATACCTATAGTAAACTATTATACTAAACTAAAACACCGAAAATGAACATATTTGGATACCCTTCCTAATATTATATCATTTTATAAAAAAATATAAAACATTATTAATTTTATGAAAATAGAATAATAAATTACATAAACACATAATGTTATATAAATAATTAAGTTATTCTACGACAATTTCAACTATGGTCAATATATAAATAATGTTACATAGAAATAGACCAAACCACCTAAAAAATCAACATAATAAAACACTATATAATAAATAAATACCATAAGATAGCAATTGGTCTACAATAAATGAAATATAGAATAATTTTTTCATTAAGGTGTCTAATAAACATAATTTTGATTATTTAGGAGGTTATACACATGTGCAATGCGAATCATGAAAAAGGTATGGGTTTTATATCTCAATTTTCACCCCTTGAGACATATTTCTAATTATACACTATGTTTTCATTTGAATGGTCCAGATACCACCCCTTAACCATTTTTGTCATGTTTATCTTATATATTATAATATTCGTAATTATATCCAATTTTTTCTCATCTTTTTTAAAACATAAATTAAATAATTTGTAGGGATTTGTGTAAACTAAATTTTTCTTCCATTGAATTATAAACATTCATATTAATCTCTATTATTCTATTTTACATTTTTTATTTATTAAATTATATTTCATGCTTTTTAGTGTTTTCTTCCATGGTATTTCTCTTATAGGGGTTTGTCTTAAAAATTAAAAATATGGTAATGGTTTTTTGTCTAAAATTAAATTTATTGAAATACATTTATAGTATCCAATTAATTTTTTTACATATTTTATATGATAAATATTTTATTAGTTAAATCAAGAATATCAATTATTCATTTTATAATAAGTTTAATATTATTTTCACTCTTATTTTAGAGATTTTTTATATAAATGTTACTCAAAAAATAATAATTTTCTTAACTCAAATTCATTATCCTTGAGTCAAAAATTCTCTACATGATTATGATCTTATAATCCAATTTCATCCACCAAATTCACTTTCATTATTTTATTGTATCTTATTATCTTCTTATTTTACTTATTTTAATTAATATCATCTTCTTTTATGAAATTCAACTCAAATATAACGTTTGAAATCAGAATGAACAATTCCAACTATTTCCAACAAATCATTACTCCATGTCTATATTTTCCTTCACTTCAATGTCATCATCTCTTTTTGATAACATTAATATGGATTATTTTTAATGATCCTCATAATTTTATTTTCCTATTTTAAAATAAAATATCTAGAAAAATTTTTATTATGTTGGTTTTCATGAGGAGAGTTTTTTAAAAAAAATCTATTATTTAAAATAAAATGTTTTATCTTCTAATCAATAGATTCTTTATAAACCTTTTGTGGATTTTCATGACGCCATTGTTGAATATTTATTAAAAATTAGTTTATATTATATCTCAGAAGTATTCTATTCATCTCTTTGGAGAAATAATTTAAAAAAATGGTGAATTTATTTCATAGACATATTTATGTAATTATGAAAATAATTTTACATCTAAATCATTTTTATAATAAAGTATTTAAAATAATTTTGAATTTTTTTCCCATGATTCAAATTTTTATAATTGAAATTATTTTTCCATTATACTATAAGTTTTTTTAAAACATTTTTCATTGAAATAGTCTCATTTTATTCATTCTCTTCCTAGTAAAATTCAATTATTCTTCTAAAACTATTATTCATTTTCAAATTATTTTTTATCTGTATTTTAAAAAAATGTGAAATATTAAATCTTGATAAGAAAAATGATATATCACTACCTTTTTGTTTTCTAATAATATTTTTTATACCCATGAATATTCTTCCACTATATTTCCTATATGAACATCCTATTCTTGATTGAATTGATTGAATTGAGTTTACCAAAATGTCACACATAGATTGATTGATAGAATTATTTACATAACTAATTACCCATTATCAATGTAATGTAAATATCATATACTGTATTATCATTACTAAATATTAATTACAAAGAATTTTATTTAATATCCATCAATAAGAATTTATTTCCAATTTTTATACCATGTTATCATAGTTGGTGGAATTATGAAGGTTTTCCCAATGTCAATACTTTTGAAAATTATCCAAACCCCATTTTATTTATATGGGCTGTTTACTGGATGATAATGATTTAATTTATATGTACCACGTATTTATTTATAATTATGAGTGGGTCATATATCTCCCTATGATAAGTAGGTTTATGTTAATATCTAATGAGATAATCAACAATGGAAATAAATTTATTGTTCACATAAGAATGGGAATAATGTGGATAATCACATTTTTAAGAATAGAGGTAGTGAATGTATTCATATAATAATGGACATAATGAGTTTCTTGAAATTAATTTCCTATGATATGATTGCGTAACATTTCTATGAATCTCTTTATTCAAAATTTTGAAGTACTTAAATAATATAATGATTATTAATATATATATGATACACTCTCATGAATTATTATTGTCTGAATATGTTTTCACACTCTTTTGATTCATTTACTATATTAATCCGTGATTTATTCCATGAAACATGAAATTTTTTCTATTCATAGATGGGTTTGATATTCTTATGTACATTGATTATACCCATTTTCTCAATTCATGCACACTTATGATCATTGAAAATTATAACTTTTATTTAACATTACTTATCATTTGATAACACACTTGTCTTATGTTTCTTTTTTCCCACGTAATATAGAATAGTAATTTGTATGATTCTTCTCAAAGGGTATCTCATATAAAGATATTTTTTATATTTTAAATAATTTTCAGTGATTAATTAGTTACTTTTATCGTGAGAAAAGTTTACAATGTTTTAAAAAGAATGATTTTTGTTAGTTATTTTCTGTTGTAATAATCATGAACATTAAACATAAAATATATTGGAAAATTATTGTAATTAAATATTTACTTTAATTTATGTTTTCTATAAGGTCACATATATGGCCAAATATTATTAGTGTTAGATCTAAGTTTACATTACTTTATAGATTAAGATATTATCTATTGTAGATAATTTAGGAGTTAGAAATGTTATTGATATTTGATAAGATAAGGTTGGTCAAAATTTCAACCAAATATATAACCCTATAGATTAATTTTGGAAATATAGAATATTTTAGGTATGTAGATAATACAAAAATAGTTAAAACTATAAGTAATGTGTAAGGGATGATTCCATGTATAGTAAAAAAATTATAAGATTAAATAATGTAGGTATTCCATGGTACTAATAAAAATTATATCCATTCTTAAATACTTGAATTGAATGAAACTTTAGAAAAGGAAATAACCAATTTGGAATTTCATACACAGAATGGTTTTTTATCATATCAATTTCTATTATTGTGAAAAAATGAGTGGGACAAATTGTTCACTCCAAGCTGAAACATCCCACTGGATGTGCTTCTGTTAATGCATAATATTACTAAGAACCACTATGAGGGATTTTAAAACACATAGGATAGAAATCATAGTAGGAAATTAAAATTAAATCATAGTGATTCATGAGTTAATTATATTATAAATTTATTTATACTTTCATAGATAAAAAGTAATTTAAAATTTGAGGGTTTTTATTTTAATGATTTTGGGATAATTATATTTAATGACTGTTCATGATAATTTTGAGACATTTATTTTGTGGGATTACTATAAGATGTAAAATAGAATCATATTTAAATAAATTTTTATTAAATTGAAAGTATCAAAGGAAAAAATGATGGATTATATAAAGAGTACATATTTGGATATGGTTTCTCTATTAATCTGATCATTTACTCGTATTTTTTATATACATTTAGGGTTTTAGAATTTGGTTGAAATATGATAAAAAATTGAATCTAAGATAGATATGTGCATAAAAACAACTATATATTGTAACTAAACTCGGGATCACACATAAATTGTTGATAATAATAGTTTATTTCTGTTATGATAAATAAATGTGAGATTCCAAGACATACCAAATATAGTAATACTGATATAACAGTAAACTTATATCTTAATAATATTTTAAATTCTATTTATTGATTGATATTTATCAATGCTATTCTAGTATATTATTAAATTTATGGGGGTTATTCTTTAGATATAAGGGTTTTTGTTATATATTTTTTTATTTAAGGGTAACACAACATATATTAAATGGTATCAATAACCTTGAAACATGAATTTTTTTGAAGATTATATTTTGGGGAATTACTATTAGATAACACATAATTGATGTACGGATTACTCTTAGGCTTAATATATTATTGATTTTTAGGTAATAAAATATTGATTGATATTGAAAAAAATTAACAAGTATTGGTAATCTTATGATTCATAATTCATTCATTATATTTGTAGTGTAGTTGATCACATTTTAGTATTGTGGTATATATTTTCATGTGTACGATTTTAAAAAATGGTGATTAATACCGTTTTAGGCATAAATATAGTGTAAATTTCTAGAATAATATATGGTTTTATTATTTTTTAATGTCCTAGAGATTCATATGTTCTTGGGAATGGTATATATTATAGAATGTTTTATCTTTGCATTTTTATAATGGTTAAAATGATAGCATGAGTGGTTAATAAATTGATCAAGACACAATATTTTGGACCCTTTAAACAAATACTATATTAAATAGATTGTTCGAGACACAAAACCAGACTAACATAAAAACAATCTAAAACTAACGGTGATGTATTAAAATTACATTGATAATATAACCATTAGTATACATATATAGAGAGATAATAATTAGTTAAAATAATTACATATTATAATTTTTCATGTCTTCTTAAGAACCTTAAAATAATTATTGTCTTCCACATTAACAAAAACAATTGTTAACAATTTAATGTTTAATATAATAAGAAATATTTATATTTATAATCTAAATTTTAACAAATCAATTATTTATAAAATTATAGGAGAAATATTAATAATTCTTGATGTTTAGAAAGACATTTTCTAAATAAATTTAATTTATATATATATATATATTTATCTTAACATATAAACATAAAATTTTAAATTTTTAGAGGTTAATATATAAAAATAAAAATTATTTTTAGAATTATAATCCTAACATTAACTTAGGATTATTTTTTTGATATTTTTATAAAATAATTTTTTTAGTTGAATACTTAGAAACAGCAATTTTTCTAACACTCTCACTCCACATTGTTATAATACAATGTTGAATTTAATGTTTTAAAAAAAATTATATAAAAATAACATTTTTAATGTAAAATATATCATTAAATATAACACGATCAATTTATAAAACCCATATTTAACATTATGGAATCTAATTTTGTACTTTACTCTACAAACTATTTTTTTCAATTAGATTAAATTTTTTTTATCTCTTATAGAAATTTAATCTTATAAAATTGATTCAAGGTTTTATATAAAACCTTTCAAATTACATAATAAGTTCATTGTCATTTTTGGGCATAAAATTATTATTATTAAGATTAATGTTAATGACTATTATAATGGTTAAAGAGTTACATATAAATAATTTCTTTATTAATATAGTTTAATTTTTTTTCTAATAAATGAAACTCAACATTTTATTTAATTGATTTTATTTTAATTTTACACATATATATAAATATATTATCACTTATTCCATATGTAACAAATAATAAATAATATTAATAACCATCATTTGTAAAGACAACATTATTCTTCAAATCAATTATTTTATATTAAAAGTTTTAATTTTAAATTTATTTATATATTATAAATAATGTGAATAATATTAGATGGATCCTATATTTTGGTATATAACATCAAAATATTTTTATGAATTTTACCTTATGATTTTTTATAAAATAAAATATACTTGGATAAAAACTAGTGACTAATGTAAAAAAAATTTGTACAATGTAAAATACCAATGGTAAAATAATTCATTGATTATAGGGTGTTCACATAGATTCCATATATTCACTGATCATAGAAATTATTTACTTAACCATATTACCCATATCTATATAGTGTATATTCCACATAATATTTTATATTGATTTAATGGTATTTACCTAGAAACCTACTGAGTATCATTGGATACCCATTTATTTTCCATTATTTAATCATAATATGAATATTTATGGAATTATAAAAGTTTTCAAATTGTAATTCCATTTGAAAAAGGATGTGAATCACATTTGGATTATATTAGTTATTTATGATAGAAAGATAATTTATATTATGTGGCACTAATTTGTATGGATGTTGATGGGTGGGATCATTTATCACCATATAATGCATTTTTTTACATTTACATATCATAAGATACTCAAACACTTATATTGTTGGTCGCTCCATGATATTGTAGTTTTCATAATCAAAAATAATGTCAATATACAGATTCTAATCATTCATGCCAGTTTAATATCTCTCAGTAAATCAATTATGTCATTCAATAACATATACTTTAATAATTCAATCACTTATATTTATGAATAATTATGTTTAAAAATTTATTTATACATAAACTATTACATAACACTTAGTCTGGTAAGACAGACACTTCACAATCTTTGTAGATTCCCTGGCACTGATGGTTAGTTTGATAGACCGAAGACGACACACCAAAACTGATGCCGACACAACGAAGTTCGACAAACCAATGTCAAAACACTGAAACCGATGTTGAAACACCGATGTTTGATAGACCTATGTCGACACACCAAAACCCATGTTGACACACAGAAGTTCGACAGACCGAAGACGACACACTGAAACTGATTTTGACAAACCGAAGTACAACAGACTGAAATCAACACACCAAAACCGATGTCGATAAACCGATGTTCCACAGAACGAAGTATGTTAGACCGTAGTGTAACACACTGAAATCAGCACACCAAAGTTCGATAGACCGATGTCGACACACCGAAGATGAAGGACCGATGTTATCAAACTAAAGACAACAGACCGAAGATGACCCACCAATCATTATAAATACCTATTTTGAGTTTCTTAATTCAAATTTATTTGTAATGGTTATATTTGGACAAATTAATGTTTATGAAATTTTTATAATGTTGTCAGTAGGACAATCAATAGACAGAACGAGGTACTTGAACGTGCGAATATCTTCATGCCTAGAGGATCCTGGAGTATAAAGGACCTCCTATTTCACTTTAAGGAAGGGTGTTACATGATGTATTAAACACTAAGACATAGACTGTGCGAATAAGAAATGAGAGGAACTATGAACTTGATATTACAAAAGGATTTTAGCAAGCTACTTTCTCCTAAAAGCTTAGTATACATCAAGACCTTGAAGAGATGATCCTTTTCACTCCTCAAAGCTGGATTACAGAAACAACAATACTCTATTCTAAAGACTACTTCTAGAATTGGACTCAAATACCATTTTCTCAACATCCATTGAGTCTAGAGCATAACTTCACAACACACAGATAATTCATAAACTCTATTCTCTTTATTAACTCTATTGTAATTTATCATCACTAATTGAGCACTGTACATATTTATTTTTATCACACACACTGTCTCCTGAGCATAACTAAATTATATCAAACTGTCCTCATACTCAATCACTTATTACATTTGTATCCCACGTAGAACTGTGGAAGATATCTTGTGTGATCTTTTTATCATTATTTCCCACAAATAACTGTAGTTGAGGTCATGTGTGACCTGGACAGCTGGGTGTGCTATTTTGAATCCTGATCTAAGTTGTGGATCCATAGTTTATTAATATAAACATCTTGGTGGCAGGTGATCACCAAGTAGAGAGGACTAAGTCTCATCTTGAGACCAAACCTCTTGATTTATCCGATGTGTTTATTATCTTATATTTCTTATGTGATATGTATTTTCTACATTAAGATATCCTTAAGATTGGTAGTTATTTTATCAAGTGTTTACATCTATTTGGAATTAATAGGTTGGATTCGAATGTTTTGTTAATCAATAGGTCAGTAAAACTGAGAATTAATGAATCTTCTAAGAATCAAATTGAACCTTCATGACATTTAGAAAATCACTACAAACTGACATTGTGTTTATGTTTATACTGGGATTTTAATTTGTAATGAATCACATTATCAGAAAATTTTATAGATACTCAATTCACCCCCTCTAGAGACATCTACACCGACCAACATATGTTACCTAAGGTTTTTGAAACTTACTATTAGTTTTTGAAATCATTTCAATTGTGATTATAGTTGTGTTTCAAAGATATTCAAATTTCTATAATTTATAAAAAAAATTATCTATGAAATTATGTTACAACCTTCGTTTTTGAAAATATACTAGAAGAGGCTGCTACTAATAGACCATATTTCTTTAATGGAACTAACTATACCCAGTGGAATGTTAAAATGATGATACATCGAGAAAGTACGGGCTTTGAAATATGGACAACTATTGATAGTAAATATACAAAACTTGAAACTTCTAGAAGCACTTGGATTGAACCTACCAAATTTGCCTATAACAATAATTGTAAAGCAATGAATTCTTTGTATTTCTACCTAGGGTATGAGGAATTTAATCGTATTTCTCCCTGTAAAACTAAATAGGAAATTTTATAAACATTAGCTATCTCTCTTTAGGGAACAACTAATGTCAAGGAAATGATATTAAATACATACAGTATTAAATATGATAATTTTAAAATGATTCATGATGAACCAATCTCTGAAATTTATCTCAGGTTCAATGAAATAGTGAACACGCTGAGTATTATTGGGAATTTAGTAGACAACACGGACCAAATCATGAGACTGCTTCGATGCCTACCTACAGATGGAGAGGAACTTCTATTTCTATCCAAGAATCATGTGGCATAGGCAAACTTATAGTGAAGGAACTAATTGGAAAGCTTATGATGTATGATGAATAAATTAAAGTAAATTGAGAAGTAGATGGGGAACCAAGGAATAACTTAGTAGCACTCAATAATTCAACATCAAAGGGAAAAGATAAAAAAAATATTCAAGTTCATATAGACAGTTCCACTAGTGAAGAGTCAGATTTAGACAATGTTGTGGAAATGGCACATCTTGATAGAAGGTTCAAAAAGTTCTACCAAAAGAAGAAATTACTTAGGAAGTAAAACTATAAGGGACTTTATGATAGTAAAGGAATGGGGAATAAAGACAGAAAATAGAATGACAACTCAAATGAAATAATCTTCTATGAGTGAAAAAAATGGTCATGTGAAGGCAGACTTCCCCAAGGTGAAATTTAAGAAGAAATATAAAGATAAGGGCAAGGGTTATAAAAAGTCTATAAAATCTATTTGTAGTGCTTCAGAAGAAAACTCAAGTGGATCTAATGAATTTGATAATGAACAGAACAATCATGCCAACTTATATTGAATGACATAAACATTTGAGGTAACACTTAACTCTCTTATAAATAATGCCTTTTATTTTAGGAATAAGATTGAGTCACATAATGATGAAGACATTTCAAAGGATGAATTATTTGAATAATGTGAAATGCTTGTGGATACTTTTAATTAGATCAAGGAAAAATATAAATTATTAAAAACATAGTATGCTCTAAATGGTAACTAAAAATAATATCTGGATATTTAAATGGAAAGACATGCCTATCTATTAAAAGAAAATACTGAATTCAAATTATCAAATGAGCAATTAAAGAAAGATATTGAGAAATTTACTACTGGTAGAGATACCTTGACTCAGTTTCTAGGACAACCTATTTTCCCAAAATATACTTCTGTGATAGGCTATCAACCAGGTCAAAGAAATTTCTTTAAATCGCATTTTGTATCCAAATCCGGAAAATCTGCTACTATTTTCAAAAACCAAAATTGTACTACAAGTTCCAATCCCTGAAATTCTTTTACTATATCCAATTACATAGGACCAAACAATGTGTATTTTTCACATACTCTATATTTTTCATATTGGAAACCCATAATATTGTTGTGGGTTCCAAAATCTATTATTAATAATGTTTATGGAACCAGACAAATATGTGTACCAAAATTGTTTCTTGGTTAAACTGTTTTGAAGGTAAACTGCCAAAAGAGATCCTGTAAAAAGATGTGGTACTTGGACAGTGGGTGTTCAAGGCATGTGACAGGGGATTTTTCAAGATTTAAAAGTCTTATAAAGATCTATGGAGGACATGTCACATTCATTGACAATGGTAAATTAAAAAACATCGGCCTAGGCCAGATTGGTAACCCTAATTCTATACTAATTTCTAAAGTATTATATATTGATGAAATGATGTATAACTTTCTCTACATATCTCAATTGTGTGATTATGGATTTACTGTTATGTTTAAAAATGATTAATTCCATATTTTTTATTACAAAATAAATTTTTTATTTACTCCTTTAAGAAATGATAATGTATATGCTACAAATTTAGACACATTAGCCTCATAGAGTGTGTTTTGTCTAAATGACTTTCACATATAGTCTTGGATCTGGCCTAAAAGTCTAGTACATTGTAATATACACTCTCTTAGAAAGTTAACTTGAAAAGGATAGTTAGAGACTTACCCAAATTAATGTTTCTAAACAATAAAGTATGTAATCCTTTTTAAAAAATAAAGCAACATAAAATCTCTTTCAAACCTAAGAAAGAAGTAACTACTTCTCAAAAACTCAAGTTGGTTCACATTGACTTGTTTGGTCCATCTAGAGTATCGAGTCTCAATGGGAAGAACTATGTTTATTTTCTTGTAAATGATTTCTATAGGTATACCTGGACCATTTTCCTCCCTTATAAAAGAGAAACGTGTTCTCACTTTACAAAATATGCTAGGACTGTAGAAAATCTTAGTGGACTTCATATTAAACCCTTAAGAAGTGATCATGGCCATGAGTTTGAGAAGCAAGATTTTGAATCCTTCTTCTCAAAAAATGGCTATAATCATAGCTTCTCTACACCAAGAAGCCCTCAATAGAATTGTCTAGTAGAAAGAATGAATATAACCTTACAAGAAATTACCCAGACTATGCTCCATGAATATTATCTAACCATTTATTTTTGGGCTGAATCTGTTAATATATCTTGATACATAATAAATAGAGTCATGATTAGACCCATTTATAAGAAAACTCCCTACGAGTTGTGGAATAGTATTCAACCCAACGTAGGTTATTCAAAAGTGTTTGGATGTAAAGTTTATCTCCTAAATACTAAAGATAATTTAGATAAATTTTCCTCAAAAAGTGATGAAAAAATATTTCTTAGATATTCAACAACAAGTAAAGCCTATGGAGTCTTTAAAAGAATAAATAATGGTGTTGAGGAATCTATACACATCATGTTTGATGAAGCATATCCACATGAGCCCACGACCTCACTAGAAAATATTTAAGATAATATGTCCAATCTAGACATTAATGATAAAATCGAAAATCATCAGAAGAAGGATTTTGTGAAAACATTCATCTCTGAAATTTTTTCTCACCTTAACCGTGGTGAACCAGATCAACCTGACCATCTTGAAATATCAAGTCCTACTTTCTCAAGACCAACTAGGAACCTTAAGAGTCATCCCTTAGATTCTATTATTGTAGACTTAGATAGAGTACCACAAACTAGATCTTCCTTGAGAAACTCGGTTGAACATCAATCTTCTTTTCACAGCTTGATCCAAAAAATATCAATGATTCTATCAATGATGAATTTTAAGAAATGGCCATGCAAGAAGAACTTTATCAGTTTGAAAGAAATTATATTTCGAAACTTGTAGAAAGACCGAAGGATACGTTGACTATAGGAACCAAATGGGTGTTTAGAAATAAGGTAGATGAAGCTGGAAATATATTTAGAAACAAAGATAGACTAGTTGTATAAGGATATAATCAAGAAGAATGAATTTATTATGAAGATAATTTTTCTCATGTCGCTAGACTTTAGGTGATTAGGATCTTACATGCCAATTCAACAAAACTGGATTATAAACATTATCAAATGAATATCAAAAGTGCTTTATTGAAAGGTTTTATAATTGAGGATATTTTTGTTTAACAACCCCACGGTTTTACAAATCCACATTTTCAAAATCATGTCTTCAAATTATCAAAATCATTATGTGGTTTGAAACAAGCTCACATAGCTTTGTATGAAAGGATGAGTAATTTTCTTAGTTCAAAATGCTATAAAAAAGGACATGCAGATCCTACATTATTTATAAAAAGAATTTCAAAATGTTTTTTAATAGCCCAAATATATGTAGATGATATGATTTTTAGATCATCTAAAAATTCTTTATGTAATGACTTCTCAAACATAATGAAAAGTGTGTTTTAAATGAGTTTATTGGGTGAATATAAATGTTTTCTTGGATTTAAAATATATCAAAATAAAGAAGAAATTACCATAAATCAATGTAAGTACACAAAAGATCTCTTGAAAATATATGGCTTTGATATCATTAAGAGTAGTGAAAATCCTGTGTGTTCTATATGTATGTTACATATTGATGAAAATGGAAAAGCAGTTGATGAAACTGATTATAGAGGAATGATTGGGAGTTCGCTGTACTTAACCGGTAGTAGGTCAGATATTATGTTCAGCGTGTGTATGTGTGTGAGATTTCAAGAAAATCCAAAGGAGTCACACCTAAATAGTTTTAAATGAATGTTCAAATACCTAAAGTATACAAAAAATTTAGGATTGTTTTATCCTAAAGGACAAAATTTTGATTTAGTTTTTTATTCATATGCTGATTTTGGTGGATTGAAATTAGATAGAAAGAGCACCTATGGAATATTTCACTTTTTGGGAATGTCACAAATATCCTGGTGTAGTAAAAATAAAAATTTAGTTGCATTATCAACTGCTGAATCAGAATACATTTATAACGACATATGCTTTACTTACATTGTTAATACAGAAAAATTGAAGCATTCTTATTACAACATATAACAAAACCACGAAAGGACCGTATAGGTATAGTGTCTTTAGAAACTGGGAAACATAAACAACTGGTTCATAAAGCGTCTACACTGTCTCCCATTTATTTCATCATATCTATAGTCCCTTTTGGCTTATCTTACTTAATAACCTTCTTCCTGACCTGGGGAAATAAAACATACAAAAGGGTGATCTCAAATGCTCAGTAAGGGTAAACAAAAGAAATATCAATCACATCATATAAATAAGAACATAACTTTTGGAAATCTTAACCTGCAAAAGAAATCAGAATTTCATAACATGGGATAAATCATATAAGTGAAATGTAATCCCAATAATCATAACTTAAAACATGAAACTTTCTTTCATACACACATAATCATAGAGAATCATTTCTTATTAGTCAAGACTCATTTCCAAGACTATATTAGTGGACAAAGTCCATTTCTGAACCGAGTTCACTCCTCGTTTTAGTCCTGTTTCACTGAACCGGTTTAACCTACCGTTCTATCCATGTCTATCTCATGAGATATAAAATATTTACCCAATCCATTAGAGGGAGATATATGTCCCACCCATCTCATAATGATACCATTCTTATGTGTTCCACAAAATCATAAACCATACATCATAGAATTACCCATGTAATAAAAATGGAATTCTTAAACATCATGAAATCATAAAACAATTCATATAAGATAAAGGAATTCATAAAAATTATTCCATCACAACATATTCAAATCAATGTAATAATAGGGATATAAACATAACCCTATACTATCTTAGATGTAAAATAATTTTGATAAAACACTTGAACTCCATTCTTGAGGAAAATATCCTTTCTACATCAAAAATCATTTTTCCTTTCTTAACATGTCATACAATTTTAAACTAAAAGAAGTTTATTAAAAATAAGTATGAAAACATGTAAAGGAAGCTTCTTGGAAATAATATTTTAAAAATCCATTCATGCCGTATAAGTTAAAAAAACATTATTCTCGTATTTTTGTCAGAAAAGTCAAAAAGTACCTCGTACGAAAAATGACAAAAGATTTAATTCATATCATTTACTAAAAACTCCCCGAAGGGTAAAATTGGATTTAAAAAATTATAGGTGGATGGAAACAATATTACATATCGAGGAAACATGGATTTGGATGATAAAATACACCCCAATAAATACCAAAGTATAAACAATCTCGGATAAAAATGAGATTGTTATATTTTCCCTTACCTTAGGTCCAATTTGCTTCGTAAGTGTCCGAACCTCCTGTATAATGATTTAAATAATGTTATTGACTTATTCTAGAATCATACTTATTTTTATGATATCATATATGGTCAAATTATTAGCTTCTTATTAGTAATATTTCATTACTACTTGTTATTCGGGTGTTTATTACTTTTTGTTCTTATGCGTGTTTTGTCGAATAAATTCTTATTTTTCATTTTAGGTTATAGATACATCATTTACAGAATGGTATTAGTGTAATATATATCATATTAATTCATTCAATTCATTTATATAATCATTATTCAATGAAGATCATGTAGAACGAGTCGCATCACATCGTGGAGATGGTATTCCGTATGTACGCACGAGCGATGATATCGTTCCCATGATTGTGGAATTGTATTGGAGTGTATATATACTATTTCAGAATCAATATCACTTTACAATAATCATATATATTCATTATTTACACAATTATACCCATCCGTGTAAGGTGGTGGTGGAAACTAGATTACACCACGGCGTGGAGACGGTATTCCGTACGTACGCACGCGTGGTGATTTCGTTTTCCGTAGGATGGATAGATGGTGAAATAGGGTTTTTTCATACTTATAATAACCTATCAGTATATTAGTGACACTGATTTTATTACTTCATAATGAAACAACTAAATTAGAAAAAGTGGAAGAATAAATAAAGATGAAAGAATCGGTAACGGACATTACCTCTTCTTGGAAGCGCTTCTTTGAGACCTCCTTTTAGGGAACTAAAATTGGTCATTGAAGAATACCAGGACCTCTAGGATGTCTATAGGGAAGTGGAGAGAAGAAATTTTCATGGGTTGGGCGATCTTGAAGGCTCAAAGTGGTGTGGGGAAGAGAGGGAGGAGGTGCCCTTTTATAAGGGAGGAGAGGGTCACCGTTGGAATAACTAAAAATATTATTTTATTATAAAGTCAAATTCGGTTTTTAATAGCTCCAAATTGATATATTTCTAAGATAAGGTTAGTATAGTTCTAAATCCTCTCATCAAATATAATTTAGAGAAGTATAGGTATCAATTTTAACCTTATCATTTAGATTTAACTTTAAGTTATATAATTTATCTTTTACCGTGACTTCTTCTTTTCATACACTATAAGGTTAATAAACATACTATATCAAGCCAAACTAACCCCAATTTGTTTATTAATAATATATATAACCTTATCTATGTCATTTGGCGGAACCTTAGATTTTTCAAAATAAAATAACAATTATTAATATAATATTTGTTTTAAAAACTATTTTATGTCAATTTTGACAGTATTTAGTAATTGATTTTTGTGAAAATCATAACAGAATGATTAGATCGAAAGAAGTTAATTAAATAAATACTAACATGTCATATTAAGCTATAAAATTAGTGGAAATCATAAAAAATCTCAAATTACATTTATTTGGGTATTTATAACATCAATTATGTCAATATTTCATTAATAAGATAATTACTGCATCATCGTTCTGTCATTAATAAATCAAATTATTTAATGTCTAAAAATTACAAATAAAATACCATTATGTAGGAAATATTTTTAGCTTTCTGATTAATATTTATAGTCTAATTTATCTTATGTATAACCCCATATTAAAAATTATTTACTTATTAAACTTTGATTTTAACTATTTTAACCCTTCTTTAAATAAATTAATAATAAATGTCCTAATCTAATCCAAGTGGGACTAAATGGTCATATTTTATTCCTAATTTTGTTTTTGGTCGAATTAAACTTATCCAATAGAATTAGGACATGTGTTAGGGTAATAACATTAACACTTTTTTCCCTTAATTAACCAATTTACTTTTAACCATGGTAAAAAAAATTAAAAAGTTAATATTCACCAAAAATTATTTTCATTTCATTGAACCACATTTTAGTCCTTGATATTAACCGTGTCTCTCGTATTTTTGAAATTCCACTCACAGAAGCGGTAAAATTAATTTTTATGAAAAATTCAGTTTTTTAACTACCACTTAGTGGTTTCACTATTCATCAAAAATTGAAAGTTTTCAGAAAAATACCAAAATTTCACCCTAGGCTAATTTCGATATTCCGAATCCAAAAATGAAGTCCATTTTGAAAAATAAAATTTATAAAATTTTAAAAAGTTGTTATTACTATTCATAATGGCTAGTTTTAATAATATTTTAATAGCATATCATTTTTTAGTGAAACTCGGTATTGCGTACGATGCAAGCTATTGAGGAAGGTCGTGGTTGCGTGTAAAGAAATAAAATCTAGTGTTGTGTGTAGTGAAAGATTCCTTTGATGATTTAAAAACAAAATATTTCTCATAAAAGTCTGGGGCGTTACATTCTACCCCCTTAAAATGAATTTTTCTCTCGATATTCATCACTTTGTAACAAAAAGATGTGGATACCTCTCCCTCATCATATCCTCAAGATCCCATGTAGCTTCTTCTAATTGGCGGTTCCTCCATAAAACATTCACCAAGCGAGTGGTCTTGTTTCGTAGGACTTTTTTGCTACGATCCAGAATCTCTATCGGTTGTTCTTCATAAGAGAGATCTTGCTCCAGTGGTACAACTTCTGAGCTGAGTACATGTGAAGGATCTGGTATGTACATTCTCAGGAGAGACACATAGAACACATTGTGAACTTGAGAGATATTCGGTGGAAGTGCCAATCGGTAAGCTACCATTCCAACACAATCTAGTATTTTGAAAGGACTGATATATCTAGGGATCAACTTCCCCTTCCTTCCAAATCTCATGACCCTCTTCCAGGGAGATATTCGTAAGAACACTTTATCACCCACTTCAAACTCTAGGTCTTTTCTTCGGTTGTCGGCATAACTTTTATGTCGATTCTGAGCTGCTCTTATGTGTTGTTGAATAGATCGGACCTTTTCTACCGTCTCATCAACAAGATCAGGTCCTAATAGCTTTCTTTCCCCAACATCATCCCAGCATGTTGGAGTCCTGCATTTATTTCCATAGAGAGATTCATAAGGATCCATCTGAATACTGGAGTGAAAGCTATTATTATAATAAAATTCCACCAAAGGTAGGTGTTGATCCCAACCACCTTTGAAATCCATAGAGCAAGCTCTCAACATATCTTCTAGAGTTTGAATTGTTCTCTCAGACTGGCCGTCTGTCTGAGGATGATAAGAAGTGCTGAAACTCAACTCTGTATCCAGAGAATGCTGAATACTTTTCCAGAACATCGAGGTAAATCTCGGATCCCAATCTGATATAATATAAAGTAGTACTCCATGCAATATTACCACTTCCTTTACATATATCCTGGAAAGGTGATCCAGAGAGAAATCATCTCTAATAGCAATGAAGTTTTCAGATTTTGTAAGATGATCAACTATGACCCAGATAGCATTATTGCCTTGGGATGTTTTAGTTAGTCCGGTGACAAAGTCCATAGTGATGTTTTCCCATTTCCATTCGGGTATGGGTAATGGTTGTAACATCCCCTTAGACCTCTGTCTCTCAGCATTAACTTGCTGACAAACCAAGCATCGAGAGACATATTCAGCAACATCTCTTTTCTTGACATCCCACCAGAAGTACACTTTTAGGTCCCTATACATCTTCGTGCTTCCAGGATGAATAGAGAATGAAGAACTATGAGCCTCATCCAGCAGCTCCTTCTTTAATTCGGGGATGGGAGGAACACAAACCCGATTCCTGAACATTATTATCCCATCACAATCAAGGTTGAATTCAGGAATATTTCTCACCTTCTTTTGTAACTCTACATCTTCTTTTTGCGCCTCTTTAATCTTCACATGTATAGATGGTTGAACATTCATTTGATAAAGATACGATTTCCCCCCTTCCATTATAATTCCAAGATCCATACTTTGTAAATCCATAAATATTGGATCTTTTGTGAACCTCATCATGGATAAACTGGCATGGTCTTATCGACTTAATGCATCTGCCACCTTGTTTGCTTTCCCCGGGTGGTAATGAATTGGGAAGTCGTAATCCTTAATCAGCTCTAACCATCTTCTTTGGCGCATATTCAACTCCTTTTGTGTGAAAATATACTTTATACTTTTATGATCAGTATAAATGTCACACCTTTCTCCATAAGGATAATTCTTCTAAATCTTTAATACAAAGATTACCATAGCTAACACCAAATCCTGTGTTGGGTAATTTTGCTCATGGATTTTCAACTGTCGTGAGGCATAAGCTATCACCATATAATTTTGCATAAGAACACACCCCAGCCCCTTCTTGGATGCATCACTGTAGATCACAAACCTTCCTCCACTACAAGGTAGTGTGAGCACAGGTGCACTGGATAACCTTCTTTTCAACTGCTTGAAATTCTCTTCAAATTCGTCCGTCCACACGAACTTAACTCCAATTCGAGTCAACTTGGTGAGTGGATTAGATAATCGTGAAAAATCATTCACAAAATGTCGATAATATCTAGAAAAACCAAGAAAAATTCGGATTTCAGTTACTATTTTTGGTCTCGACCATCTTTCGATAACCTCTGTTTTTGCTGGATCCACAGATATCCCCTCTTTTGAGATTATTTGTCCCAAAAATGAAACATTTTGAAGCCAAAATTCACACTTTGTAAATTTGGCATAAAGCTTCTCATTTCTCAGGGTCTTCAATATAATTCTCAAGTGATCTTCATGTTCTTCCTTGCTCTTCGAATATACCAGAATATCGTTTATAAAGACTACCACAAACTGATCAAGATAGTCTCTAAAGACTATATTCATCAGATCCATGAAGATAGCAGGGGCATTAGTAAGACCAAATGGCATCACTATAAATTCATAGTGTCCATACCTTGTACGGAAATCTGTCTTTGGTATATCCTCCCTTTTGACCCTTAATTGATGATACCCGGAATGAATATCAATCTTGGAAAAGTATTGAGCTCGACATAGTTGGTCAAATAAGTCATCAATGCGCGGGAGAGGATATTTGTTCTTGATAGTGATCTTGTTAAGTTCTCAATAATCAATGCAGAGTCTCATTGATCCATCTTTTTTCTTAACAAACAGAACAGGTTCTCCCCAAGGTGACGCACTAGGGCGTATGAATACATTATCAAGATTCTCTTGGAGTTGCTTCTTCAATTCCTGCAACTCAATTGGGGCCATTCTATAAGGTGTCTTTGAAATAGGTAAAGCATCCGGTACGAGTTCTATTGAAAACTCGACTTCACGATTTGGTGGAAGACCCAGAAATTCCTCCGGAAAGACATCATCAAACTCTCATACAATGGGCATATTATTAATAGTGATTTTCTCACCAACCATTTGAGATAAATAACCCTCATTTAGTGGAATCAAGGACCATAAGATGGAAGAAATTTCCACTTGAAGGTTATGTTCATCCATTCATCGATAGACGGTCATAGATTGATCTAGAATATGAAATGTGACTTCCATTATTTGGAAATTGATATGGGAACCATATAAAGAAAGCCAATCCATGCCAAGAATCACATCAAATTCCACTATAGGAAGGATCACAAGATTTGCAGGAAGCACTTTCCCACAAACTTCAATCGGGGAAGAATTATAAACTTTTGATGCGACTTTTGTGCCATTAGTTTTTGTCACAGCTAACTTAACATCTAATTGTTGAGGTAATATGGTGATACTGTTAGAAAAATCTTCAAAACTAAAATAGTGGGTGGATCCAGAATCAGATCAAACATTTTCTACTTTAGAGTGGATGGTAAGTGTACCATTCACCACATCGTTATCGTACTCCACATTGCTGATAGAAATTGCATGTGACTTTCCTTTGTCTTTAGCCATATGATTTTGTTGATGTCGATCATCATCAACAACCATTGGATTAGGGAATTTATTGGCATAATTCCCCCATCTCCTTGCACATGAAACATTGAAGTGTAGTAGGTTCATTCTGTGTGTCCCTTCCTTTGTTTGCATCATTAGACATCTTCTTCCCATCATTTCAGCATTCAACTTCCCGATGACCTTCCTTTCCACATTTGAAACATTTACTTGTCACTTTAAGACAACTCCCTCCATGTTTCTTTCCACACTATGAGCATAAGGGAACGCTCATCTTCTTTTCAGTGTGCTCTTTGGATTTTCCTTCGAATTCCATTTTCCTCTTCTTATCAAACCCATATGACTGATGGGTTACTCTAATCTCCATCTCAACATTGAGAGCACATCGAACGATTTACTCATAGCTATTGAAGTCCCTTATGGCTAAGGACCTTCGAAGACTTGGTTTTAAGCCACTAAAGAATCGATGGATCTTACTCTCAGGTTGGATAATAATTCTAGAAGCGTACCTTGAAAGTCTTGTAAAATTTGCTTCATAGGTACCAACAGATTCATCATCCTTTTGCTTCACTTCAAGAAACTCTTTCTCCATCTTTGTTCATAGAATACGAGGGGAGTACTTATTGAAAAATAAGTTCTTGAACTCATCCCATTCCATGGACTCAATTTCATCTCTTTGCCTCGTATTCTTGATAAGATTCCACTATTGATCAGCATCAACTTCCAAACAATACACTGCTAAGATGACTTTATCATGTTCAGAACATTGAAGAACTGAAAATATCTTTTCAGTAGTACTAATACATTGTTCAGAAATTACTGGATCAGTAGACCCGCTGAATGACGGTGGACGCTACCTCATGAAGGATTCAACAGAATGTTTCTCCTTCCTTTGCTCGTTTGGAAGTCCTACATGATTCATATCTTGAGAAAGTTGTGTGAGCATGGCTATAAGATTTTTAATTCCAGCTCCCATATCGTTTGGTTGCTCAGGGGGACAATCATTTCATTTCTCGTCGCATTCCGTATTAACACAGTTCCTTTGGGTTCCAGCCATTGACTAAAACCAAGAAGAATAGTGTGAGCAACACTAATTATAATAGGAAAACCACATGATCAAGAATAAAATTTCAAACTTAAGGTCTTATCATCGGTAGTTCATGGCCATTTTTAAAACACTAAGATTGTGTTCTATGCTTAGACTTATCCTTAGGGTTCTTACTAAGGCTTTCACATCCTAGTTTCCAAAGGTTGACTATACCTTTCCTTTGATACCAACTATAACGACCCATGATTTACATACATTGTTAATACTTCAAAATTGAAGCATACTTATTACAACATATAACAAAACAACGAAAGGACCGTATAGGTATAGTGTCTTTAGAAACAGGGAAACATAAACAACTGGTTCATAAAGCGTCTACACTGTCTCCCATTTATTTCATCATATCTATAGTCCCTTTTGGAAAAACTTACTTAATAACCTTCTTCCTGGCTTGGCGAAATAAAACATTCAAAAGGGTGAGCTCAAATTCTCAGTAAGGGTAAACAAAAGAAATATCAATCACATCATATACATAAGAACATAACATTTGGAAATCATAACCTGCAAAAGAAATCATAATTTCATAACATGGGATAAATCATATAAGTGAAATTTAATCCCAATAAACATAACTTAAAACATGAAACTTTGTGGAATACACACATAATCATATAGAATCATTTCTTATTAGTCAAAACTCATTACCAAGACTATCTTAGTGGACAAATTCCTTTTCTGAACCGAGTTCACTCCCCGTTTCAGTCCTGTTTCACTGAACCGGTTTAACCTGCCGTTCCAGCCATGTCTATCTCATGAGATATAAAATCTTTACTCAATGCATTGGAGGTATATATATGTCCGACCCATCTCATAATTATACCATTCTTATGTGTGCCACAAAATCATAAACCATACATCATATCATAACCCATGTAATAAAAATGGGATACTTAAACATCATGAAATCATAAAACAATTCATATAAGATAAAGGAATTCATAAAAATAATTCCATCACAACATAATCAAATCAATGTAATAATAGAGATAGAAATAGAACCCTATATTACCCTAGATGGAAAATAATTTTGATAAAACACTTGAACTCCATTCTTGAGGAAAATATCCTTTCTACTTCAAAAAAACATTTTTTCTTTCTTAACATGTCATAAAATTTTAAACTAAAATAAGTTGATTAAAAATAAACCTGAAAACTTGTAAAGTAAACTTCTTGGAAATAATGTTTTAAAAATCCATTCATGCCCTATAAGTTAAAAAAACATTCTTCTCGTACTTTTGTCAGAAAAGTCAAAAAGTACCTCGTATGAAAAACGACAAAAGATTCATTTCATATATTTTACTAAAAACTCACCAAAGGGTAAAATTGGATTTAAACAATTGTAGGTGGATGGAAACAATATTACATATCGAGGAAACATGGATTTGGATGATAAAATACACCCCAGTAAATACCAAAGTATAAACAATCTCGGATAAAAATGAGATTGTGATATTTTCCCTTACCTTAGGTCCAATTTGCTTCGTAAGTGTCCAGACCTCCTGTATAGTGATTTAAATAATTTTATTTACTTATTACAGAATCAGAATTATTTTTATTATATCATATATGGTCATATTCTTAGCTTCTTATTAGTAATATTTCATTACTACTTGTTATTCGGGTGTTTATTACTTTTTGTTCTTATGCGTGTTTTGTCGAATAAATTCTTATTTTTCTTTTTAGGTTATAGATACCTCATTTACAGAATGGTATTAGTGTAATATATATCATATTAATTCATTCAATTCATTTATATAATCATTATGCAATTAAGATCATGTAGAACGAGTCGCATCACATCGTGGAGACGGTATTCCGTACGTACGCACGAGCGATGATATCGTTCCCATGATTTTGGAATTACATTAGAGTGTATATATACTATTTCAGAATCAATATCACTTTACAATAATCATATATAGACATTATTTACACCATTATACCCATCCAAGTAAGGTGGTGGTGGAAAATAGATTACACCACGGCGTGGAGACGGTATTCCGTACGTACGCATGCGCGGTGATTTCGTTTTCCATAGGATGGATAAATGGTGAAATAGGGTTGTTTCATACTTATAATAACATATCAGTATTTTCTTGACACTGATTTTATTACTTCATAATGAAACATCTAAAGAAGAAGAAGTGGAAGAAGAAATAAAGATGAAATAATCGGTAACGGACATTACCTCTTCTTTGAAGCGCTTCTTTGAGACCTCCTTTTAGGGCACTAAAATTGGTCTTTGAAAAAGACCAGGACCTCTAGGTTGTCTCTAGGGAAGTGTAGAGAAGAAATTGGCAGGGGTTGGCCGAGCTTGAAGGCTCAATGTTGTGTGAGGAAAAGAGGGAGGAGGTGCCCATTTATAAGGGAGGAGAGGGGCACCTTTGGAATAACTAAAAATATTATTTTATTATAAAGTCAAATTCGGTTTTTAATTACTCCAAATTGATATATTTCGAAGATAATGTGGGTATAGGTCGAAATCCTCTCATCCAATATAATTTATACAAGTTTAGGTATCAATTTTAACCTTATCATTTAGATTTAACTTTAAGTTAGATAATTTAACTTTTACCGTGTCTTCTTGTTTTCTTAAACTATAAGGTTAATAAACTTACTATATCAAGACAAAAGAACCCCAAATTGTTTATTATTAATACATATAACCTTATCTAAGTCACTTGGCTGAACCTTAGATTTTTAGGAATAAAATAACAATTAATAATATAATATTTGTTTTAAAAACTATTTTATGTCAATTTTGACACTATTTAGTAATTGATTTTTGTAAAAATTATAACTTAATTATTTGTTAGAATAAAGTTAATTAAATCACTAATAACATGTCATATTAACCTATAAAATTAGTGGAATTCATAAAAAATCTCAAATTACATTTATTTGGGTATTTATAACATCAATTATGTCAATTTTTCATTAATAAGATAATTACTGCATCATCGTTGTGTCATAAATAAATTAAATTATTTAATGTATAAAAATTAAAAATAAAATACCATTATGTAGGAAATTTTTTATCTTTATAATTAATATTTATAGTCTAATTTATCTTTTGTGTAACCCCATATTAAAAATGATTTACTTATTAAACTTTGATTTTAACTATTTTAACCCTTCTTTAAATAAATTAATAATAAATGTCCTAATCTAATCCAAGTGGGCCTAAATGGTCATATTTTATTCCTAAGTTTGTTTTTGGTCGAATTACACTTATCCAATAGAATTAGGACATGTTTTAGGGTAATAATAATAACACTTTTACCCTTAATTACCCTATCTACTTTTAACCGTGGTAAAAAAAAGTAAAAAGTTACTATTCACCAATTAATATTTTCATCTCATTGAACCACATTTTAGTCCTTGATATTAACCATGTCTCTCAGATTTTCGAAATTCCACTCACAGAAGCGGTAAAATTATGTTTTATGAAAAATTCATTTTTTTTAACAACCACTTAGTGGTTTCACTATTCATCAAAAATTGAATGTTTTTAGAAAAATACCAAAATTTCACCCTAGGATAATTTCGATATTCAGAATCCAAAAATGAATTCCATTTTGAAAAATAAAATTTATAAAATTTCAAAAAGTGGTTATTACTATTCATAACGGCTAGTTTTAATAATATTTTAATAGCATATCGCTCTTTAGTGAAACTCAGTATTGCGTACGACGCAAGCTATTGAGGAAGGCCGTAGTTGCTTGTAAAGCAAGCCAATCTAGTGTTGTGTGTAGTGAAAGATTCCTTTGATGATTTAAAAACAAAATATTTCTCATAAAAGTCTCGGGCGTTACAACATTGCTGCTGGTAGTTGCTGTGCACAAATTTTGTGGATGAAACACACCTTATTAGACAATGGATTTAAATTCAGAAATATCCCTATAAATTGTGACAACACAAGTGCTATTAATATTTCTAACAATCCAATTTCTCATTCAAGAACAAAACATATTTATGTAATACATCTATTTTTGAGAGATATTTATCAAAATGGTGATATAACTATTCAGTTTTTTGGGACTACACATCATCATGGGGATATATTAACTAAACCCTAAAATTATGAGAGAATGAATTACATAAGACATGAAATAGGAATGATAAATCAGTAGTAGACATTTATAAAACTGATCTTTGGGAAACCAATCTTTATAAAACCGATCATTGTGAAACTAATAATTCTAAAACTGATAATTGTGAAACAGATATTTCTAAAACCGATCTTTGTTAAATCGATACTTCTAAAATCGATCTTTGTGATACCGATATTTCTAAATCCAATCTTTGTGAAGCTGATATTTCTAAAACTGATCTTTTTGAACCTGATATTTGCAAAACCAATCTTTTGTGGAACCGATCATTGTAAAACTGATCGTTCTAAAACCGATCATAGTAAAACTGATATTTCTAAAACCGATCTCCTGTGAAACTGATATTCTTGAAACCAATTCATTGTCACTGATATATTTAAGGGATGTTTGGTAAATTCTGTCTGCATTAAATGAAACGATTATATTTTATCTCTTTTAACTTGTCACGTTTAAATTTTATGTTTTATGATTTAAAATCCATCAATGATATAGTATGGCCAATCTATCCTAGCATTTCACCTTCTACATAGCCGTAAATCATTGTAAACATAGCCACACTATCTCTATCGACTCTTGAACTACCACCTATACTGGAATCCAAAGCTTGTTCATGGGAAGGACTAAGCGTGCAATAGAAGAACCTCAAAAATTTCCTCCTACTAAATGTCAGAAAGGTGAGACCAGTGGGACTGCAAAACCAAGCTTAGAAAGCCAAGTAGTTACAGCTAAAAAATGTGTCTACTGAGTGGCTTCTATCTTGAAAATATTTTCTATTAAAGGTACTAGAATCTCAATGGTGGCTAGTTGGTTCACCAATAATTAAAGACCCTGTTATCCTCTACTATTGAATGTGTTCTATCATTATTTGAGTATATCACTAGATGATGCTGAGGCTTGAAAAATGAAATCTATGGTAAAATTAAAAGAATTATCTTTTTCATCTTTGTAATGGGATGAATGCTTAGAGTTACCTCATGAAGGAGTCTATGCTAACTATCCTGGTAATATTCCACCTACAGCAAACTTGTTTTCCTATGAAGATGCTCTGATGGAGCTCATTGGAAATGAAGAATCTAGAAGGACAGTTGCAAATGAATATAAATAAGAAGTGAGACTGCTTTTTACGTTCATACAGCATCAAATCTGCCCAAGGAAGGAATATTTCTCTTCTATAAAGTATTAGGATGTCTTCTTGATCTTTTTGTTGAAACATGGAATAAAGGTGAATCTGTACAGATATCTTATGGTGCATATTTCTGATTTGATTAAGCCATCTAAAAAGGAAACCTGCCTATAATATTCGAGGATGATTTCTTCCATGTTGAAAAAAATTAGATTGTGTAGAAGATGGAAATGAAGTGATAACTGCCTGCAGTGGTTTTTGTCTTCAAAATCATATTTGTAAGAGGATGAAAATATTCCAGAACCCTTGCAAAATATGTTGGGTAGGAGAAGAAGAAATTATGTATAAAAATTTCAATCTAGTTGACCACCCTTCTAGGCCAATGGACCAAGTTGATCTACGTCTCAAACCTGGAGAAGTTCCAGTTTATTCTAATGATGATACTGAACCTGAGGTGCTATGGTAATAAGGCTATCCTTTTGATGATACAAGTGATATTAATATTGGTGAGAGTCCCAAGAATATGACTTATGGACCTACTAGTCCACCCATGGAATTTCCTTCTAGAGAAACTACTCTAGGTGATAAAGAAGAGGAAGAAACTGAAGTTACCGGAGATGAAGGTTATGTTAGAAAATCAAATGATGAATATGATGATGATGATGATGGTTATGTTGGTGATGATAGAATAAGTTTTGAGCATGTGAGTGACTCTCTAAAAGTGGGACAACAAGTGTTTGACAGTTCCAGTGAGGAATCTATTCATGGAGCTGGTGAAGGAATTGATCCTACTGATCAACAGGTTGATGATCATAGGGATGTTGAACATGAGGACAGACCACTCCATCCTAATGCTGAAAACCAATATCTCATTTTGGAATACAATGATATTATGGTTTTTTCCAAGAGGGAGAAGATGTAGTTCCAGTGCCTTAATTTGAGGAAGTACCTGGTGAAGTTGAAATAGCTGGAGCTCAGGCAGAACCTGAAGTTTAGTTGGTTCCAATTCACATACAAGTTGTTATGGACAGAGAACCAGATGAAGTACATGATTATATTGATGTTGTCACTGAGCCTTAGGGAAGAAGGGTAAGAAGTGACCCTGTTGAGCCAAGATATTGTACCTGTACTAGATAATGGAATAGTGATCCTTGCTACATTCTTTTTAGATTAGATTACAACTCAGATGAGAAAAGGATACCTCCTCCTCCTATTATACAAGTCCATGCAGAACCAGAACCTGTTTCACTTATTCCTCTAGCCAAACCACTACCTCCAAAACATATAGCTCAGTCAGTGACTAGTGATTATTTCACTATGGTTGATTTGGAAAAGGTTATTAATAAGATATGTGAGTCTGTGATACCTTCAATGGGATCCAGAAATGAATCCTCCACCTCAATAAGTATCTCAGATACTGATGCAACAAAGATTGAAAGGATTGTGATTTAAGAGATTCAACTAAATCTTATTACTATAGAAAAAACATTATTAGACACAACACCTTTCATTGAGAATAAGTATGAAAGATGATCAATGAGCTGACTTCCCTAACCTTTGACTTCGAGACATCCTTTAGTGGTTTTCTGGATGTTTTTTGGAATATAGTAACTCATCACCTCAATGTTGACTTGAAATAAGAGCTTGAAAAAATGCAGGAGTGGGAGAAGTGTTATTACTGATTTGGAGACTCTCAAAGCTATGATGAAAGAGGAAATTAACAAACTTTTGATTGTTTCAGATAAAGAAAACATTGAAAAAATACATCTGAATACTGATCATGTATACTATATGCTCAGAAAGTGTACAAATGATGCCTCTACTGGTCAAAAAGAAATTCAGGAAATGGTGGATAATTATTTCATTAAGATATACACCAAGAATTACCTTATTAATATTTTCATGTTTCTTGAAGAGAATCTTATAATTCCTTCAGTCGCAGAGGCCTTAAAAAATAATGTTATTCAATTGAGAGAGTTTACAAATTTGCTGAGTAAATTAATGGAGAATAAGGATGACTTTGAGAAGGCAATGCAATATGGTGGTGAAATCATTAATGATATCATCAACTTGCTCAAACCTTATTTGCATGATCAGGCCAAGGCAATTGTGGTCCCTCCAGCTACTTCAATTGGTACTGCCTCTTGGCCTCCTGCTCTAATGACTGGCTCTCAAGATCTTTCCCAGATTTGACTGATCATTACTGAGCATTATCCTAGTCGTGTGTTGTCAGAGAGAAGTCACAGCCTTGCATCTATTGTCTCTAATGTTTTTTCCCTACCTGGTATTATCCGTATACCTCCTCCCTCTGCCACTCCCAAACCCTCTCCTTCTCCATTGGATCCTTCAGACAAAAGAAAATATCTTCCGCATCCAAACCCTTAATGATAGATTGTATCATTTGATGGGGATTTGATCTTTTTGTTTGTTCTTTACTCTTATACCTTTTAAGGAAAATTCTTATGAAGTCATTTCTTTTATATTATTTCTCTTTCTTGTTTATCCCTTTTTCATTATCCCCAAAGGGGGAGAAAATAAGTTCACACATTGAGGGAGAGATATGTTTTAACTAATTTCTATCAATGAAAAACTTTAGTTATAATGGAAAATTACATTCAGCTATATTGATATATCTTTATGAAATATATTTTCATGTATACCATAATTTTTGATTATCATAACGGGGGAGATTTTTGGACCCTCCATGATATTGTAGTTTTCATAATCCCAAATAATGTCAATATACAGATTCTAATCTTTCATGCTAGTTTAATATCTCTCAGTAAATAAATTTTATCATACAAAAACATATAAATTAATAATTAAATCTCTTATATTCATGAATAAATATGTTTACAAATGTATTTATACATAAAAGTTTTCATAACACATAGTCTGGTACGACTGAAACATCGCAATATTTCTGATTCAAGGGCACATATGGTTAGTTCGACAGACCAAAGTCGACACACTGAAACCGAATATGACTCACCGATGTCGACACACCGATGTTCGACATACTAAAGTCGACACAACGAAACCGAAGTAGATATATCAAATTTCGACAGACCGAAGTCAACACACAAAAACCTATGTCGTCACACCAAAGTTTTACAGATCGAAGTCAAAACACGGAAAAGGAAGTCAACACACTGAAGTTCGACTGACCGATGTTTTCACACTAAAGATGACAGAACGCTATTATAAAACTAATGAAAACAAACCAAATATGAATAATTGATTAATATATAAAATTTTTTCGAGTTTATAAATTAAAATTTATTTGTAACAGTCATATTTGGAAAAATTAATGTTGCTGACATTTTTTTAATGTTGTCTGTAGAACAATTTGTAGACAATATGAGGTACATGCATGTGCAAAGATCTTCATACCTAGAGAATCCTAAAGTATAATATTACCTCATCTTTCACATTAAACAAGGGTGGTACACGAAGTATTACACGCTAAGACATAGACTGTACGAATACAGAAAGAGAGGAACTAAGTGCTTGAGGTTACAAGAATATTGTAGCGAGAAACATTCTCCTAAAAGCTCAGTATACATCGATACGTTAAAGAGTTGGTCCTTTTCACTCCTCGAAGGTGGATTATAGAAACTGTGATACTCTATTCTGAAGACTTTATCCAAAAGAGGACTCAAATACCACTTTCTCAACATCCATAGAGTCTAGAGCATTACTTCACAAACCACAGAGAATTCTTAAACTATATTCTCTTTCTTAGCTCTATTGTGTTTTATCTTCACTAATTAAGTAGTGTGTATATTTTTTTGAATCACAAAAAATATCTCTTGAGAATAACTGGAGGATATAAAATTGTCCTCATACTCAACCACTTCTTACATTTGTATCCCACATTGAACTGTAGAAGAGATCATGTGTGATATCTTTATTTTTATTTCCTATGAATAACTATAGTAGAGGTCAAGAGTGTCCTGGATAGCCGAATGTGCTGTTGTGAACCCTCATCTAGGGTGTGGATAAAAAGTTTATTAATATAAATAGCTTGGTGGAAGGTGATGACCAAGTGGAGATGACTATGTGTCATCTTGAGACTGAACCACTTGATTTACCCTCTATGATTATTATCTTATATTTCTTATGTAATTTTTATTTCCTCAATTAAGATAACCTGAACATTGATAGTTAGTTTAGCAAGTGTTTATATCTATTTTGAATTAGTAGGTTTGATTCGAATGTTTTTTTAATCAATAATTTAGTAAAACTGAGAATTATTCAATCTTCTGAGAATCAAATTGAATCTTCATGACTTTTATAAATCCACTAAAAATGACTTTGTATTTATTTTTATAGGGGGATTTTACTTTAAAAAGAATACTTATAACAGAAATTTTTATATATACTCAATTCACCCCCCCCCCATCTTGAGTCATCTACTCTGACCAACATATATAATTACTTTTTTCACAATGGTGTGGGTTTACTGAGTTTTCTCATATTTTCAAGCATGTACATAATGACATTTTCTTATAGGCGAAGGAATAGTGAGTTTTTTCTTAATGGTTCCCAATGCTATGACTGTATCATATTTTTATTGAACTCTTTATGTTATATTTCCATGAGAAACCATACTTTTATGGTAATTATTATTTCTATGTTACTCAATCATGGATAATTATTGATGGAATATGATTTTAAACAAATTTGATTCGATCCATATATTATTACAAGATTAATACCATGACTAAAAAATTCTTATATATTATTTTTTGGGTTTTATATTATTATGTACATTATATATACATGTTTACTCATATTACGCATACTTATGATTATTGGAAATTATCAGTCATATTTAACCTTAATATAATATTGAAATCACCCCTTTATTAGGTTTAAATTTTCCCAGGTTATATAAGAAAATAATAAATATGATGTGTCTAAAAGAGTATCTTGTATGGATAGTTTTTTGGGATACATAAATTTCTAGTTAGAGATAAATTAGTAACTTATATAGTGGGAAAATAATTTTTTTTTTAAAAGACATGAAGTTTATTAGTTAATTATTTATCCAATTTATCAAAAATATTACACCTAAAAGGTTTTGGGAATATATTATAACAAAATATATTATTTAAGTCATGTAAATAGATGTGTACATCTAATGGATTCTATAAGGAACCCATGAAAGTTATAACCTTGAAGGGGCATATTTTGAGGGGATTAGATGATAGTAGGAGGCCTTCCATGAGATTCCCCATACCCACACTCACGAAAATTGTGGAGAAAACACATACATTGATTTCTTTAATTCGTACCAACTAAGGTGACACAAGATAAAAATATATTTATTTTACATTATTATCATAATGTATGAATTAACTCTCATAATTAATCACACAATCCAAAAAGCCTAAGGTTTTATTACATCGATGATTAGTAATAAAAGATCCCAATTTTTCAATAATTCTATACATTTAAACATAATAAACCTCACTTGAACCCCATCTAGTCTTATTATATGATATAATCACAATCATAGCCAATGAACTGGATATATTAGAAAGGGGATATATCAAATTTATAGTAAAGAATAATATAAGAAACATGTCATCAAGGATTAATTTTTATTAGTAAGTAATATAATCTTATGAGAGGAATGTCTTATTAAAATGAACATGGAACAACAAGAGTTGTTCCTAAGGTATAATAGAAGGGCATGTAATATCAATTAATTAATCATATAACAAGGGCTATGTGTGTGGTATCCTGTGAAAATGAATATGATCAATGAATCGTAACGTGGGCATGTAACATAGAAATGGTTTAAAAGAATTATTGTAGGAAATTATAGAATTGTGTACCTAAATATCAAAATTATTCCCATGATCAATATAGTGAACATAACTAATTCCATAATGAATAAGTTTACTCTTATGAACATATCTGACTATATTATATCTTCTCCCAGTCATTGTATTATAGTTAACCACATTTTTTTATGATAAACATATTATCCTGTGACACAAAAATCTTTAAAAAATGATTTTTGAGGGTTCTATATGACAACACTCATAAACATTAGTACATGTGTGTTATTTAATATTTTAATATTTTATTATTTAATTGAAACTCACTGAATAAAAAAAATATCATTTCTAAATGGTTTCATAAAATATGATACCAAAAATATTAATTTGATACCAAAAGTGAAATCGTCAAAAATGAGTACTTTATAATGGAATTTGGAGGGTGATTTATGAAACATTACTTCAAATGATTGGAGTATTATAGAAGAAAAGTATAAAATATAAGGTAAGTGAGGATAAAAAATTTTTAAAATTTTTTTTATCATTATATAAAAAATTTGAAGATAATTGTTACTTTGAAAAGTTTCTTTAAAGAAGATCTCATTGAAAAATTAGAAACATTTTTGCAATGTTATCTCAAAAATGGGTCCATTAAATATGCATCATGGATTAAAAAGTAAATGTGAAGTGGAAAATGGGCTGTGGCACTGATGGTTAGTTCGACAGACCAAAGACGACACAACGAAACCGATGTCGACACACCGAAGTTCGACAGACAGAAGTCGAAACACTGAAACCAAAGTTGACACACCGAAGTTCGACAGACCGAAGTCGACACACTGAAACCAAAGTCAACACACCGATTTTTGATAGACCAAAGTTGACACACTGAAACCGAAGTCGACAATACAATGTTCGACAGACCGAAGTTGAGGCACTAAAACCGATGTCGATACACTGATGTTTGACAGACTGATATATGACAGACCATAGTATGACACACCGATGTCGACACACCAAATATCAACAAACCGAAGTTGACACACTGAAGATGACATAACAATGTTATCAAACTGAAGAAAATAGACCAATAATGACTCGAAAATTAATATAAATAACTATTTTGAGTTTATTAATTCAAATTTATTTCTAACGGTCATATTTGGACAAATTTATGCTTCTGACATTTTTTTAATGTTGTCATCAGGACAATCAGTAGACAGTATGAGGTACATGAATGTGCAAAGATCTTCATGCCTAGAGGATCATGGAGTTTAAAAGGGCCTCCTCTTTTAGTTTAAATAAGGGTGGTACATGCAATATTACACGGTGAGACACAAACTATGCGAATAAGAAAATATAAGAACTATGAACTTGAGATTACAAGAACATTAAATAAAGAAACTTTGTCATAGAAGATTAGTATACATAAAGACCTTAAAGAGTTGTACCTTTTCACAACTTGAAGTTGGATTACAGAAACTGCAATAATCTGTTCTAAAGACTACTTCCAGAAGAATACTCAAATACCATTTTCTGAAAATCCATTCAGTATGGAGCATTACTTCACAATACCCAGATAATTCTTAAACTTTATTCTCTTTATTAACTCTGTTGTGTTTTATCTTCACTAATTGAGAAGTCTATATATTTGTTTGTATCACAGACACTGTCTCCTGAGAAAAACTAGAGGATATCAAATTGTCCTCATACTCAATCACTTCTTACATTTTTATCCCATGTAGAACTATGGAAGAGAGCCTGTGTGATCTGTTTACCTTTATTTCCCATGAATAACTGTGGTAGATGTCAAGTGTGACCTGGACAGCTGGGTGTGTTGTTGTGAACCCCTTTCTAGTATGTGGATCAAAATATTATTAATATAAACGGTTTGGTGGTAGGTGATCACCAAGTAGAGAGGACTATGTATCGGCTTGAGACTGAACCTCATGACTTATCTGTTTTGTTGATTATCTTATATTTCTTATGTGATGTGTAGTTCTTGCATTAAGATAACATGAACATTGATAGTTAGTTTAGAAAGAGTTTACATATATTTTGAATCAGTATGTTTTATTCTAAAGTTTTGTTAATCATTTGGTTAGTAAAACTGCGAATTAATCAATCTTCTGAGAATCAAATTGAACCTTCAAGACTTTTATAAATTCACTAAAAACTAAATTTTTTTGTATTTTTATAGTGGTATTTTACTTTGTAATGAATCCTTTTATCTGAAATTTTTATAGATACTCAATTCACACTCTCTTGATTCATCTACTCTGACCAAAATTTGCTATCAGAGGTTTTTGAAAGTTACTGTTAGTTTTTAAAATCGTGTCAACTATGATTATAGTTTTGTTTCAAAGATCTTCAAGTTTATGTTATTTCTTAATTTTTATCTCTTTGAAATTCTATTACAACCTTTCTCATATAAAATAGACTAGAAGGGTCTAATACTAATAGACCTCCTTTCTTTATTGGAACTAACTATGGTCAGTGGAATCCTAAAATGAAGATACATCTAGAAAGTATGGGCTTTGAAATCTGGACTGCTATTGAAAGTAAATATACAATACCTAAAACTACTAGAAGAACTTGGGATGAACCTACCAAATCTGCCTATGACAATAATTTTAATGAAATGGATGTTATGTATTATGCCCTAGGGGATGAAGAATTTAATTGTATTTCTACCTGTAAAACTACATATGAAATTTGGGAGACTTTACCTATCTCTCATGAGGGAACAACTAATTCCAATTAAATGAAATTAAATACATACACTATTAAATATGAAAATTTTAAAATGAATCATAATGAACCTATCTCTGAAATGTATCTCAGGTTCAATGAAATAGTGAACCCCATGAGTTTTCTTGGGAATCCAGTGGACAGTAAGGACCAAATCATGAGACTGCTTCGATGCCTACCTGGCATATAGAGAGGAACTTCTTTTTCTATCCAAGAATCATGTGACATAGGAAAACTTCTCATGAAATAACTAATTGGAAATCTTATGATGTATAAAGAAGAACATAAAGAAAATCAAGAAGTAGATGAGGAACCAAGGAAGAAGTGAGTATAATTCAAGACTACATCTTTAAATAGCAAGGATAAAAAATATATTCAAGTTCCTATATACAGTTCCACTAGTGAAGAGTCAGATTCAGACAGTGATGGGAAAATATCACATCGTTCTAGAAGGTCCAAAATGTTCTACCGAAGGAAGAAATTATTTAGGAAGTCAAACTACAAGGGAATGTATGATAGTAAATTACAATGGAAGAAAGAAAAAAAATGGAATGACAGCTCAAATGAAATAATCTGCTATGAGTGCAAACAAAATGGTCATGTGAAGGCAGACTGCCACAAGATGAAATTTTAGACGAAATATAAAGATAATGGTAAGGGTTATAAAAAGGCTATGAAAGCAACTTGGAGTGATTCAAGAAGAAAAATCCAGTGGATCTGATGCTTCTGATAGTGAACAGAATAATCATTCCAACTTATATTTCATGACATAAACAACTAAACTAACACTTAACTCTTCTATATATAATGCCTATTGTTCTGGGAATAATATTGAGTCACATAATGATGAAGATATGTTTAAGGGTGAATTATTTGAATACTGTAAAAAAATTTAGGATACCTTTAATGATCTCAAGGACAAATATAAATTATTAAAAAGACAGCATGCTCTAAAAGATAACTAAAAATGTGATTTGGATATTGAAAAGGAAAAACGTTCCCAGTTGATAAAAGAAAATAATGAACTCAAGTTATAAAATGACCAATTAATGATAGATCTAGATAAATTTACTGCTGGTAGAGATACCTTGACTGAGTTTCTAGGAAAACAGTTTTCCCCAAAATATACTTCTGGTATAGGTTATCAACTAGGTTAAAGGAATTTCTCTAAATTGCATTTTGTATCCAAATCTGGAAAATTAGAAACTATTTTCAAAAACCAGAATTTTATTTCACGTTCTAACCCCTAAAATTATTTTACTATATCCAATTATATAGGACCAAATAAAGTGTATTTTTCACATACTCTATATTCTACATATAGAAAATCCATAAGATAATTGTACGTTCTTAAAGCTTTTATTACTAATGTTTGTAGACCTAGAAAATATGGGTACCGAAATCATTTCTTGGATAAACTATTTTGAAGGTAAACTGACTAAAGAGCTCATGTAAAATGATGTGGTCTTGGATAGTGGGATTTCAAGGCATATGACAGTGGATTTTTCAAGATTTAAAAGACTTTTCATGATCTATGGGGGACATGTCACATTCAGTGACAATGGTAAAGGCAAAATCATCAACCTAGGCCAGATTGGTAACCGTAATTCTATTTTATTTTCAAAAGTATTATTTTTTGATGGACTGGAATATAAATTTATCTGCATATCCCTATTGTGTGATGATGGATTTCATTTTATGTTTAAAAATGATTTATTCCATGTTTTTATTGCCAAAAATAATATGGTATTTACTGATTTAATAAATGATAATGCATATGCTATAAATTTAGACACAGTAGCCACACAGAGTGAATCTTGTCTAAATTCCTTTCACAAAGAGTCTTCGCTCTAGCCAAGAAGACTAGGAAATTGAAATATACACTCCCTTAGGAAGTTAACTAGAAAATTCTTATCTAGAGACTTACCCAAATTAGTGTTTCCAAGCAATAATGTATGTAATCCTTGTCAAAAAGGAAAGCAACAGAAAATATCTTCCAAACCAAAGAAAGAAGTTATTACTTCTCAACCTCTCGAGTTGGTTCACATGGACTAGTTGGGGACATCTAGAGTTTCGAGTCTAAATGTGAAGCAATATGTCTATGTTCTTGTAGATGATTTCTCTAGGTATACCTGGATATTTTTATTGGTTCATAAAAGTAATGTTTGTTCCCCCTTTACCAAATATGCTATGACTATAGAAAATCTTAGTAGACTTAAGATTAAATCCTTAAGAAGTGATCCTGGCCATGATTTTGAAAATCATGATTTTGAAGCCTTATTCTCACAAAATGGATATAATCATAACTTGTCTGCACCAAGAACCCCTCAAAACATGGTGTAGTAGAAAGAAGGAATAGAACCTTACAAGAAATTTCCTAGACAATGCTCAATGAATATGATCTAACCATTTATTTTTGGGCTGAAGCTGTTAATACAGCTTGCTAAATAATAAACAGAGTAATTATTAGACCCATTATAAAGAAAACTTCATACGAGTTATGGAATTATAGGAAACAAAAATTAGGTTATTTTAAAGTGTTTTGATGTAAAGTTTATATCCTAAATACTAAAGATAATTTACATAAATTTTCTTCAAGAAAGTGATGATTGAATATTTCTTGGATATTTTACATCAAGTAAATCCTATGGAGTCTTTAAAAGGAAAACCAAATTTGTGGGGGAATCTGTACACATCATGTTTGATGAAGCAGACCCACATGATCCCACGACCTCACTAGAAAATATTGAAGAGGATATGACCAATCTGAACATTAATGATAAAATCAAAAATCATCATGAGAAGGATTCTATGAAAACATCCAGCTCTGAAATTTCCCCTCACCTAGACCTTGGTGAACCAGATCCACCTGACCAACTTGAAATATCATGTTCTACTTTCTCAATACCAACTAAGACCCTTAAGAATCTTCCCTTAGATGTTTTTGTTAGAGACTTAGATAGAGAAACACAAACCAGACCTTCCTTGAGAAAACATGTTGAACATCAATCCTTCTTGTCACAGTTGGAACCTTAAAATTTCAATGATGCTATCAATGACGAATTTTGGGTAATGTCCATGCCAGAAGAACTTTATCAGTTTGAATGAAATATTTTTTTGAAACTTGTAGAAATACCTAAGGATACTTTGACTATAGGAACCAAATGGGTGGTTAGAAATAAGGTATATGAAGCTGGAAATATAGTTATAAATAAAAATAGACTAGTTGCACAATAATATTACCAAGAAGAAGTAATTGATTATGAATATACTTTTTCTCCTGTAGCTAGACTTGAGGCGATTAAGATCTTACTTGCCTATGCAGCACACCTAGATTTTAAACATTACCAAATGGATGTCAAAAGTGCATTCCTGAATGGTTATATAATTGAGGATGTTTTTGTTGAACAGCCCCTTGGTTTTACAAATCCACATTTTCCAAATCATGTGTTCAAATTATCAAAAGCATTATATGGTTTGAAACGAGCTCTCAGAGCATGGTATGAAAGGCTGAGTAATTTTCTTATTTCTAATGGTTTTACAAAAGTATATACAGATCCTACTTTGTTTATAAAAAGAATTTCAAAATAGGATATAATAGCCCAAATATATGTAGATGATATTATTTTTGGATCATCTAAAAATTATTTATGTAATCACTTCTCAAACATAATGAAAAGTGTGTTTGAAATGAGTTTAATGGGTGAACTTAAATATTTTCCTGGATTTCAAATATTTCAAAATAAAGAAGGTATTATCATAAATCAAAGTAAGTAGACAAAATATCTCTTGAAATGACATGGATTTGATAGCTTTAAGAGTATTGAAACTCCTATGTGTTTTAAATGTAAGTTAAATCTTGATGAAAATGGAAAATTAGTTGATCAAACTGCTTATAGAGGAATGATTGGGAGTTTTCTATACTTAATTGCAAGTTCGCTGGATATTATGTTCATCGTGTGTATGTGTGTGAGATTTCGAGAAAATACAAAGGAGTCACACATAAATAGTTTTAAAAGAATTTTCAAATACCTCAAGTATACAACAAATTTAGGATTTTTCTATCCTAAAGGACCAACTTTTGATTTCGTTAGCAATTCTGATGCTGATTTTGGTGGATTTAAATTAGATAGAAAGAGTACCTCTGAAATATGTCACTTTTTGGGAAAGTCGCTAATATCAAGGTGTAGTAAAAAGAAAAATTCAGTTCCATTATCAACTGTTGAAGTATAATACATTGTTGTTGGTAGTTTTTGTGCACAATTTTTTTGGATGAAACACACCTTATTAGACAATGGATTTCAATTCAGACATATCCCTATAAATTGTGACAACACAAGTGCTATTAATATTTATAAGAATCCAATTTCTCATTCTAGAACAAAATATATTGATGTAAGACATAACTTTTTGAGAGATCATTATCAAAATGGGGATATAACTCTTGAGTTTATTGGGACTGCACATTAGGTTGCTGATATATTCACTAAAACCATAAATTATGAGAGAACAAATTACATAAGACACAAACTAGGAATGATGAATCAGTAGTAGATATTTATAAAACCGATATTCGTGAAACTGATATTTATAAATCTGATCTTTGTGGAAATTATATTTCTAAAACCAATCATTGTGAAACTGATATTTCTAAAACCGGACATTGTGAAACCAATATTTCTAAAACCGATATTTGTGATACTGATATTTCTAAAACCGATATTTGTGAAACTGATATTTCTAAAATTGATCTTCGTGAGAACAATATTTGTAAAACCGATCTTTGTGAAACCGATATTTGTAAAACCAATGGTTCTAAAACCGATCTTTGTGAGACCGATATTTCTAAAACTGTTCTCCTATGAAACCGATATTCTTGAAACCGATTCTCTAACACCGAAATATTTAAGGGATGTTTTGTAAATTCTTTTTTCTTTAAATGAAACGACATTGTTTTATAACTTTTAACATGCCGTGTTTAAATTTAATGTTTTAAGATTTAAAATCCCAAAATGATATATTATATCCAATCCATCCTGACCATTCACCTTCTCTATAGCCGTAAATCCTTGTACACTTAGCCACTATATCTCTCTCGAATCTCGACCTTCCAACTCTACTGGAATCCATAGCTTGGTCATGCAAAAAAAAATGTATGTAATGGAATAACCTCGAAAATATCCTTCTACTAAATGTCAGAAAGGTGAGACTAGTGGGACTACAAAATCGAGATTAGAAATCCGAGTAGTTATAACTGAAAAGGAGGTCTCTTCTGAGTGGCTTCTTTCTAGAAAATCTTTTCTATTAAAGGTATTGGAATCTCAAGGGTGGCTCAGTTAGATCACCAATAATGAAATACCATGTTATCCCTAGCTAGTGAATGAGTTCTATCCACATTTGATAATATCACTGGATGAAGCTGAGGCAGCAAAGATGAAATCTATGGTAAAAGGAAATGAAGTATCTTTTTCATCTAAGGAATGGGTTGAATGCGTATAGGTACCTCATGAAGGAGGATATGGTGACTATCCTGGTAATATTCCACGTACTTAAAACTTGTTTTCCTATGATGATTCTCTGCAGGAGCTCACTGAAAATGAAGAATCCAGAAGGACTGTTGCAAATGAATTCAAAGGAGAATTGAGACTGATTTTTATGTTCATACAGCAACAAATCTGCCCAAGGAAGGGAGATTTCCCTACTATAAAATATCAGGATGTATTATTGTTCTTTTTATTGAAACATGGAATAATGGTGAATCTGTGCAGATTTCTTATGGTTCATATTTCTGATTTTATTAAGCCATTAAAAAATGAATCCTACCTATACTATTCGAGGATGATTTCTTCCATGTTGAAAAAATTAGATAGTGTAGGAGATGGAGATGAAGTGATAAGTTCCTGTAGTGGTTTTTGTCATCAGAAAAATATTTCTAAGAGGATGAAAATATTATGGAACCCATGGAAAAGATGTTGTGTAGGGAATGAAGAATGTATGTATGAAAATTTCAATCCAGTGGACCACCCTTCTGAGCCAAAGGTCCAAGTTGATCCAGGTCTCAAGCCTAGAGTGGTTCCAGTTTATTTTGATAAGGATACTAAACCTGAGGTACCAAGGGAATAATGACCTCCTTTTGGTGATACAAGTGATCTGGATATTGGTGAGAGTCCCAAGAATATGAATTATGGACCTGCTAGTCCACCTATGGAATTTCCTTCCAGAGAAACTATTCTAGGTGATGAAGAAGAGGAAGAAACTGAAGTTACTAGGGTTGAAGGTTATCATAGCAATTCAGATGAGGAATATGATGATGATGATTATGATGATGATGGTTATGTTGGTGATTATGGAGGAAGTGTTGAGCATGTTAGTGACTCTATAAAAGTGGGACAATAAGTGGTTGATAGATCCAGTGAGGAGTCTGTTCATGGAGCTGGAAAAGGAATTGAGCCTACTGATTAGCAGGCTGATGATCATAGGGATGTTGAAACTAAGGACAAACCACTCCATACTAATGCTGAAAACAAAGAGCTCATTCAAAAATAGAATGGTCTTATGGCTGCTGGCCAAGAGGAAGAATATGTAGATCCAGTACCTCAATTCGAGGATGTACCTAGTGAAGTTGAAATAGATGGAGATCATGCAGAACCTGAAGTTCAGTTGGTTCATGTTCCCAGAAAAGTTGTTATGGCTAGAGACCTAGATGAAGTACATTATTATATTGATTTTATCACTGAACATCATAGATGAAGGGTAAGAATAGACATTGTTGAACCAATAGATTGGTCCTATACTAGAGAATGTAATTGTGATCCAGGCTACATTTTTTCGGTTTAGATTATAACATAGATGAGGAAAGGATACCTACTCCTCTTATTATACAAGTCCATGCTGACCTAGAACCTATTTAACCTATTCCTCTAGAAAAACATCCACCTCAAAAACCTATAGCTTATTCAGTGACTAGTGACCATGTCACTAATCCTAATTTGGAAACGTTTAAGAATGAGATATGTGAGTTTGTGATAGCTTCAATGGGATCCAGAAATGAATCATCCACCTCAATATGTATCTTGAATACTGATGAAACAAATATTTCAAGGATTTTTATTTAGGAGATTCATACGAATTTTATTACTACAGTAGAAACCATTATTGTACACAACACCTTGCTGAGAGAATAAGTAAGAAAGACTAGCAATGAGCTGACTTCCCTATCCTATGACTTCAAGACCTCCTTTAGTGGTGTTTTGGAAGTTATTAGAAACTCAGTAACCAGTCTCCTTAGTGTTGACGTGAAAATGCTGACATAAGAGCTTGGAAAAATCTGAACTGGCCCATCCAGTTCAAGGAGTGGGAGAAGTGTTATTACTGATTTGGAGACTATCAAGGCTATGATAAGAGAGGAAATTCAAAAACACTAGATTGTTTCAGATAAATAAACCCTTGATAATGTACATCGGAATTTTGATCTCGTATACTATATGGTCATACAATGTACAAATGAAGCCTCTACAGCTCAGAAAAAAATTCAGGAAATGGTGGATAAGTATTTCACTAAGATATACACCATGAATGACCTCATTAATAGTTTCATGTTTCTGGAAGAATGTCTTAGAATTCCTCCAGTCCAAGAGGCCTTCAAAAAGAATGTTCTTAAATTTAGAGAGTTTACACTTTTTCTGAGTAAATTTATGGAGAATAAAGATAACTTCGAGAAGGAAATGCAATATAGTGGTGAAATCATTAATGACTTCATCAACTTGGTCAAACCTTATATACATGATCAGACCGAGGCTATTGTGGTCCCTCCTGCTGCTTCAATTGGTACTGCCTCTTAGCCTCATTCTCTAATGACAGTCTCTCAATATCTTTCCCATATTTGACTGATCATTACTGAGCATTCTCTTAGTCATGTGTGGTAAGAGAGAAGGCCCAGCCTTGTACCTATTTTCCCTACTGGTGTTTCCCTACCTTTTTTTATCCTTATACCTCCTTCCTCTACCACTCCCAAACCATCTCCTTCTCCATTGGATCCTTCAAAAAAAAAGCTCCTCTGTATCTAAACCCTTAATTATAGATTCTATCTTTTGATGGGGATTTGATCTTTTTTATTGTCCCGTACTCTTATTCTTTTTAATGAAAATTATTATGAAGTATTTTATTTTATATTATTTCTCCTTTCTGTTTTTCTCTTTTGGTTAATCTCAAAAGAGGGAGAATAAAAGGGCATATATTTATGGGGATATTTGTTTTAACTGAATTCTTGCAATGAGAAACTTTTGTTATAATGGAAAATTACATTCAGCTATGTCGAGTTATCTTTATTATATATATTTTCATATATGCCATAATTTGGGATTATCAAAAGGGGGAGATTGTTAGAACCTCCATGATATTGTAGTTTTTATAATCACAAGTAACGTCAATATAAAAATTCTAATCATTCATGCTAGTTTAATATCTCTCAGTAAATCAATTATGTCATACAAAAACATATACTATAATAAGTCAATCGCTTATATTCATGAATAAATATGTTTACAAATTTATTTATATATAAACTTTTTCATAACACATAGTCTGGTAAGACAGACACTTAAAAATATTTCTAGATTATATGGCACGGACGGTTAGTTCGCCTGACCGAAGTCGACACACCGAAACCGAAGTCAACACACCGAAGTTCGATGTACCGAATTCGACACACCAAAACCATAGTCGACACACCGAAGATCGACAGACCGAAGTATGACAGACCGTAGTATGACACACCAATGTCGATACGCTGAAGTTCGACAGACCGACGTTGATGCATCAATGATGACAAATCGATGTTATCAAACTAAATACAATAGACCAAAGACAACTCACTGATTATTACAAATAACTGTTTCGAGTCTATTAATTCGAATTTATTTCTAAAGGTCATACTTGGACAAATTAATGTTTCTGACATTTTTTGAATGTTGTATATAGGAAAATCAGTAGATACTACGAGGTATATGCAAATGTGAAGATCTTCATGCCTATAGGATCCTATAATATAAATGGATATAATCTTTCACATTAAAGAAGGGTGGTACACTAAGTATTACGCGTTGAGCCATAGACAGTGCGAATACAAAAAGAGAGGAAATAAGCGCTTGAGATTATAAGAATATTGAAGCAAGATACAATCTCCGAAAAGCTCAGTATTCATCGATACCATGAAGAGCTGATCCTTTTCACTCTTCAAAGCTGGATTATAGAAAATATGATACACTGTTATGAATACTCCTCCATAAGTGGACCCAAATACCATTTTATCAATATCCATTAAGTCCAGAGCATTTTTTCACAACACAAAGAGAATTCTTACACTCTATTCGCTTTCTTAACTCTGTTATGTTTTATCTTCACTAATATAGGAGTGTGTATATTTGTTTAGACCACACACATTGTCTCCTGATCATAACTGGAGGATATCAAACTGTCCTCATACTCAATCACTTCTTACATTTCTATCCCACGTAGAACTGTGGAAGAGATCCTATGTGATATGTTTATTTTTATTTCCCACCAATAACTATGGTAGACGTCATGTGTGACCTGGACGGATGAGTGTGCTGTTGTGAACCATGATCCAGGGTGTGGATTAAAATTTTATTAATATAAATAGCTTGGTGGAAGGTGATGACCAAGTGGAGAGAACTAAGTCTCAGCTTGAGACTGAACCTCTTGATTTATCCGCTGTGGTGATTATCTTATATTTCTTATGTGATATGTATTTCCTCCATTAATATAACCTGAAATTTGACAGTAATTTTAGCAAGTTTTTACATCTATTTTGAATTAGTTTTTTTAGTCAAAAGTGTTGTTAATCAATAGGTAAGTAAAACTGAGAATTAATCAATCTTCTGAGAATCAAATTAAACCTTCAAGACTTTTATAAATTCACTAGAAACTGAATTTGTGTTCATTTTTATTGGGGGGGGGGGTTTACTTTATAAAGAATCCTTTTAATAGAAATTTTTATAGATACTCAATTCACCCCCCCCCCCACTTGATTTATCTACTCAGACCAGCATATATAATGACTTTTTTCACAATGGTTTGGGTATACTGAGTTTTATAAAATTTTCATGCATGTACATAATGATTTTTTCCTTTAGGGTAAGGAATAGTGGATTTTTTCATAATGGTTTCCAATGCTATGACTGTATCATATTTTTATTGATCTCTTTATGTTATATTTACATGGGAAACTATACTTGTATGGTAATTATTATTTCTATGTTACCCATTCATGGATAATTATTGATGGAAAATTATTTTAAACGATTTTGATTCGGGAAATATAATATTATATGCTTTATACCATGACTCAATAATGCTTATATATTATTTGTTGGGTTTTATATAATTATGTACATAAATTATACATGTTTACTCATATTACACATACTTATTATTATTGGTAACTATCACGCATATTTACCCTTACTATACTATTGAAATCACACCATTATTATGTTTCCATTTTCCTGGGATATAAATGAAAATAATAAATATGATGTGTCTAAAAGAGTATTTTGAACAGATAGTTTTTTCAGAGGCATCGATTTCTAGGTAGAGATAAATTATTTACTTATATAGTGAGAAAATTACAATTTGTTAAAAAAGACAAGAGTTTTATTAGTTAATTATTTATCCAATTTAATATCACACCTAAAATGTTGTGGGAATATATTATAATAAAATATTTCATTTAAGTCGTGTAAATAGATATCCACATCTACTGGAGTCTATACGGAACCCATGAAATTTATAACCTGAAAGGGGAATATATAGAGTTGACTAGATGATGGGAGGAGGCATTCCATGAGATTCCCCATACCGACACTCTCGAAAATTGTATAGAAAACACATACATTGATTTCTTTCTTTCATACCAATTAAGGTGAAAAAAGATAAAAATATACTTATTTTACATTATTTTCATAATGTTTGAATTTAATCTCATAATTAATATCACAATCCAAAGCGCCTAAGGTTTGATGCCTTTGATTATTAGTAATAAAAGAACCTTATTTTTCAATACAATTGTACATTTAAACATAATAAAACTCACATGAACCCCATCTACTCTTCTCATTTGATATACTCACCATCATAGACTATGGACAAGAAATATTAGAAAGGGGATATATCAAATTTATAGTAATGGATACTATAATAAACATGTCATGAAAGGTTAACATTTAATAGTAGGTAATATAAGGTTATCAGAGGAATGACTTATTAAAATGACCATGGAATAATAAGAGATGTTCCTAAGGTATAATAGAAGGACATGTAATATCAATTGATTAAACATATAACAAGGGATATGTGTGTGGTATCCTTAGAAAATGAATATGATACATGAATCGTAATGTGGTCATGTAACATAGAAATGGTTTAAAAGAATAATCGTTGGAAATTACAGAATTGTGTACATAAATATTCAAATTATTCCCACGATCAATATAGTGAACATAACTAATGCCATAATGAAGATGTTTAGTCTTATGAACATATCTGACTATATTCTATATTCTCCTAGTCTTTGGATTATAGTTAACCACATTTGTTTTATGATCAACATCACTATCCTGTGACATATAAATATTTAAAAAATGATTATTGAGGGTTCAATATTACAGCACTCATAAACATTAGTACAAATGTGTTATTTAATATTTTAATCATTTATTATTTAATTAAAACTCATTGAATAAAAAAATATCATTTCTAAATGGTTTCAGAAAACATGATACCAAAAAAAATCGGTTGATACAAAATGTGAAATTATCCAAAAATTATTATTTCATAATGGAATTTAGATGGTGATTTTTGAACCATTACTCTAAAGGATAATAGTATTATAGAGGAAAATTATAAAATATATGGAATGTGATGATACAAATTTTCTTAAAATATTTTTATTATTATATAAAATATTTGAAGATAACAGTTACATTGAAAAGTTTCTTTAAAGATGTTGACCTTAAAAAAATTAGAAAAATATTTGAAATTTTATCTCTAAAATGGGTCCATTAAATAGGCATAATGGATTCCAAATTTACTGTGGAGTGGAAAATAAAATATATGATCTCCAAATAAAAAAATTTAAAATTTTTAAAAATCTAAATTATTACATTCCACATCATAAAAACAGCGAAAATTATTTTATATATATATATACATAAAAATTAATGAAAACCTTGGTAAAAAGATTAAATATTCACATAGAATAGAAAGATCCCATTTGTAGAGGATGAAAAATATTGTTAACGTCAAGAAATTTTATTAAGAATGCAATCTAAGAAATATTTTTTTTAATATTTTAATTTCCCTAAAAATAAGGAAGAAAATATATATAATATTTTCATTGTATTAGGTAATATAATAATTAATAACAACATTAAAATAAGAATAATTATATGTTAATAATGTTAGTTGAGTAAAAAACACATTTAAATTTGGAACATTATAATCAAAATAATTGAATGGATGGATTTATCAAAAGGAATTTAAATGAATTGAATGAAACCTTATTAAAAATAAAAATATCATCTAATGGGGCCATAATTACAAAATATAAAATGATAACATGAGATCATGGATCAATATATGGAAATTTTGGTGAAATTCATTGGGAATTTAGTTACATTTGAATAAAAAGGCCATTAAAGGTTGAAATTGGAAATGAAAAATTATTTTCAGGAATAAATACTAATCATGATAAAATAGTCCACATATGATGTTCATAAATTTTATAAACAAAAATGGGTTCCTAATATGAAATATGTCTTAAATAATTAAGTTTAAGATGAAATACATGTACCATTTAATCCTTCCAACAACAAAAGATCTTTAAAATTAAGTATCATAAAAATAAATCATGATAAGATATTTTTGAACATATTTCATATCAATTACCAACTATAATATTCAATTATAATTATTTATTACACATTAATTAGTAGTTTAATGTCAATTTTCCTCTTCGAATGTTATTGATTTTCAATTTTTCACGCATTATTTAAAATTAAAATTTCGATTCTGGTTGTTTGATAAAAATTTAATCATTCATTGTTTATCATTATTATAATATTTAATCCTATATATTTATTTATAATTTTCAAATTTCATTGAATTTGAGTTTTATTAATTATTTGTGAAGACAAAATCAGTGGTGATCTTTTTCTGATAATTTTGTATGAAAAAAATGTAAGAATTTTAATAATGAGTTACATATTAAGATAAACTCTATAGATCACTAATATTTTCATAAAACTAATTATAATTCATAATATAAATTCTTATTATCATCAAACAATTTTGAAATGAAGAAGAAATGTGTGGTTAAGTGGATGTGGTAGTCCACACATATACATGAAATACATTTTTATTTTTTAAGAATAATAATAATGATGAAATTTAAGTCACATTAAAATATCTTAATCAAGATTAAAATTTAATATTTTTTCATGAAACACCCATTTTAACTATGTATATAAGGTAGTAATTAAAAATAAAACACGTTATTCATAGAGGTTGTAGTCCTCACATAAAATAAAAGATGTTTTAATTTTATAAAGAGACGACGAGAGGTAATTAATGGTTATTCCTTCTATATAATTTTTTTTGCACAGTAATAATACCATATTAAATATATTATAGTTTTTATAATAATTTAAAAAAAAATATAATAATAATAAATTAAATAATTATTTTATAGGACAAGATACTTAGGTAGATGAACTTTTTTTGAAACCTTATTGATTTTGAAGGTATGAAATATTTATCATGATCAAAATTTGCTGAACATAGGATATAATTATTTTCAAAATAATTTTGGAAAAATATATAGGTTAATTTATATTTTTTGTGTATTTTAATCGATTGGTTTGAGGCTCCTTTTGAATTTGAAGGTGATGAAGTTTTTGAAAACATTTATAAATTTGTTTTATTTGTATACTATTTATAAAGTAAATTGGCTCCTAATGTGGCAGATAATTTATAGGGGAAAATTTCTGGACCATCCACCTCTTATAGATATAAATAATGGATACGTATTTGAGATATTTAGACATTATTCCCTTAATTTATATCTTTTCTATAATTTACATTAACTATGGTAATTTTTTTTGAGATTTGGTTACTTATTATAATAGGAAAAATCAAAATTACATTTGTTACCTCATTTTTTATGTTTATTATAAATTTTAAAACAAATTTATATTATAAATTTTCTACAATGAAAAAAAATTATAATACCAAATATTTATCACGTAAAAATAATTTTTGGAAAAATATATAAATTATGTTCTAAAATGTCAACTATAGGATTATAAATTAATATAAATATTTTATTTATGTAATGTTACTTAATAAGTTAATAATTTATTAAATAATATTCAATTAATTTTCTATGTTATTCTCATATTTTAATTAATTTATAAAAATCATGGAATCTGTAAAATCGATATATTGAGCCATTCACAAAAAAAATAAATATTTCCAAAAAATATATAATATATAATTTTAAGGTAATTTTTTTATTCTGAATCAAAAAATGAAGACTGTTTTTTCGAATAATAAATATAAAATTTGATTATTTATCTTTCAAATAAATACATAAATATAATAAAAAGTTCCTTATACATGAAAATTATTTTTTTAGAAATTATGTCTTCTACATATTATTTCTTATAAATTAATAATTAATTTAGATTTGATATATCTATTTGTATATTGAAAAAATATATTATAATAACCCTTTAAATTTCATCAATTAAATTTAATAAAAAGATACACATCACTTAAAAATACTGATAAAATTATTAATTTTACATTATATAATATTCACCAAATACTTCTAAAACTAATTTTTTATATTCTAAAATTTTAATTTTAACATTGCAATGATATTAATTTAATTATTTTACTTTTATAAATTTATCATATTATAAATTAAAAACTAATAAATTTAAATTTATAAAAATATTGTTAAAAAAATTAAGTAAATGACGTATGTTTTAAATATTTATTATTTTATAAATATATTATTTTAAATTGTGGACAAAAAACACACAATATTTGTATACCTATAAGATAATAGAATATCCAAATACCTTATTTTTATTGGATATATTTATGAAAGTAAAATTTCACTCCTTTATATATCATATCATCATTTATCTCATTCATTCCCTTCTTTCTAAACATGACAATAGTTATTTCAGTGATTAGATTTTTACATTATTTTAATCAGGGTTATGATTTTCAAAGTCAACCCTGAGGATGAAGATTATATGTTCATAGTATTTTTTATTCATTCACATTTATCCAACTTGTAATTTTTTAACTGTTAATTATTCTTACGTCCTCCAAATATTTTTATTTTTATCCCATGTTTTATTTTTTTAACACATTAAAATGCATCACGATATGTTTAGTTTGGGGTTTCATGTAAAATAGTAGATTCTATATAGTATTTATTTAATAGGAATGAAAATTTATACATGTAATATTCCCCCACATCACTGATATAATTTTTATAAAGAAAATGTTAATTACCACCAGCAATTGTGATTAGTATAGTCTATCCATAATATATACATGAAAAATGATATAATTTATAAAGAGATGTCATTCCTACAACATAAAATAAAATAACTATCTTAGAAATAATCTTATACCATATATTAAGTTTTTATTCTGCAATAATTTGATCCAGACATCCCTTATGATTGGTTATCATGACTCATAGAATTAGTTTTTTCTAGAGTGTTTATATTCTTCCATGAAATATTAGATATTCATATTATATTTTTCATATGAACTATGTATTTTTTATTTTTATATGGAGTCCATGTGAGTATATAAATTTGATTTTAAATATCACATTAAATTCTTCTAAATTAATAATTGAAAATATTTACATGAATCACATTCATATAAGCTTCATCATGGGATAAAATAATATAGCAATAATTTTTCATTGAAAATTAAATATTATAGGTGGTCATCTATTTCTTATTGAGAACATTTGAGAAAAACAATACATCCTAGAATAAAACTCTAATAATAAATCCAAATATCAATAGTGGTTGATACATGTACATTAAATATCATGATTAAATTTAGTGGTTATCATAGAAAAGGTTATTCCTTAATCGCCTAGATTAAAAGAATGTTGATTCTTATAATCCATAGTATTCATGAATTTAGGTATAAATGTTTATAATTTGTCTCATACATATATTAATTGAACTAAATAATTATTTGTGAATTGTTTGGGACATTATTATACATAGTTTTATTTTTAAAATTTATTTTAAAATAATTTATTCTGATACTAATATTTATACTCTCGAAACATCTTCATGTACCTTTCAAAAAAGTTCATGGATACATCTTTCCATATTATTTACACATATAAAATGCAATATCTTATCCTCCTTGTCCTTTACAACCTAAAAGTACAGGATACTCAATTATTATCTTCTCTGGTTTGTTTAGATATTAAAAAATATTCATGTTGTTGATCAAAATTCACAATAGCTGGTTTGTAGAAACCAAATGATACCTCACTCCAACTCTTATCTCGTTCACTGGTTCATTGGGACAATAAATTATTTTTCCATTTCACAAATATTATACTATATTTATGTATACTCAAAATATTTTAATAAAAAAGGAAATTATAAGATAAGAATGAAAAACCTTATTAAAAAGGAAAAAATTAAATAGAAATAAATAAATAATAAATGACACACATTCCGAATATTATAAATTTCAGGGATTCAATCTTGGTTATCCCTGGTCATTTTCTCATTAGGATCTCTACACCCTAATATATTATAATCTATTATAATGGTACATAAATTGTATGTGAATTAAAAAATAATATTACATTTTTGTATCAAACCATGTGTGAATTTAGTCTTTTTTTTACACATGGTGAATATTGAGATAATACCCAACCAACGATTTAATGTTATTACCCATAGGTCAATCTATTCCAAATCCAACATAATTTTTTGTAACTAGAATGGGATTTTGTTTCATAGAAACCACACACCCTATAACTTTAAAAAATCACAATTTCATTATGTACATAAACCAATAGCTCGGGTTCTCGCTAATAATCTCTCATTATAAAATCAAAATAACTAAAAAAATCCCAAAAAAAACTAAACCCTTATTTTATAAAAAATACTTCTGAGGATCGAATCCTAGGATTTATTCCCATGATATTATTCCAAAAGAAACATTTTTAATTTCTATATTTGATACCATCTAAGATTCCCAAGACCTTCAGTCCCATTTTTAGTTATAAAAACACACAATTCAATTACTATAATTTGACACAAAATATGTAAACCCAAGATAAACAAATATTTATTTTATATCTGTTTCATATGCCAATAATCACATCTAATATATAATTTCACTACCCTAAAAACTGATGTTTTACTTTATTTGTCAATTAGCTACAAAATTATCTTATTTTAAAACAATTTTGAGCATTTCACTTTAACCTAACCACACTATACCATTATCTATATTTCTTATAAGTTATAATCATATCAAAAATCTAGGTAATGGAAACATATGATATGGGTGATATCAAATGCTCAAAAAGGAAATGTTAATAAATATGAAATCAATGGTTATACCATAATTTTAAAACCCTAATATTTATATGAAGTATTTCTCTATAAATAATTTTATTTTGGTTTTTAGATATTGTTTCACGCAACACCAAGTCCAAATGAATTGTGATATACTATTAAAATATTATTATTTTAACACGACCATTATAACATTGAAATTAAATTGATGGGTATGACTTTTAATAACCATATTTTTAAAAAATATGAAAATTACATTCAATAAACATTTATTCATTAATAATTATGAAATAGACACTTTGTTCTTAATATTCATTTTATTCTTCATAATTTTTCTTTCAAAGAACATTTTTTTTCTTTCTATGATAAAATAAATATTATTATTTTCCATAGTTTTAGAAAATATAATTGAAAAAATACACTTTCTTAAAATTTAGTGTGAATAAATTAACATAGGATTAATTTTTGATAATTTTATGAAAATTTTGAATTTTAATAAATATAGAACAATATAGATTTCTATTGAAATTATATTTTAATTAACTGAATTAAAATTCTAAAATTATATTTAGGATTAGTTTTAAAATTTTAATATATCTTTTGAATATAATCATGGTCCTTAAAATTAATTTTAGTCATGAATTTAGTATAAATATAATTTACATATATAAAGTGAAATTTTTTGAGAAATTGTTTTCTATTGAATATTTTTTGATTAATATTAATTAAATGACAACCACTTCTGTGTTTTGTACTTTTTAAATTGATTACATTTTTTGAACTAGGAGTCTAAAATTTATTATACATATGAATTTTATTTTTGATTAATTTTAATAATATCCTTAATAATTTTTTTACTATAATTATGGGTAAATCAGGTAATTAAGAATCAAAATAATATGTCCAGGACAAAAACAATCACCCAAAAACATTATACAATATTATTGGATGAGTAATTTCCTAAAATAATCATCTAAGGGACTAATTTATGACCATTTTATGGATCCTAGAAAATATTATGGATTTTATAGTATTTTATTTAATTAAAGGTCAAACATGTCACACTTTGGTTTTTAATAAGTATAATATTTTTAATACAGCTTTATCTAGAATATGTGATTGACTATAAATATTGTATTGGAATATAAAATATTAATATTCTTTATGGTAATTTATTCCTAATTTAGAGTAAATAAACATTTATAACAAATGCTTACAGAACTATGATGTAGTAATTATTAAATTAATGGAAAAATAAAATAAATAAAATTACATAATATTAAATTAAAGATAATTTGATATATTAAAGGAGATTAAATAATTTTATATATTTAAATAAAAAAGTTATTATATAATAAAATAGTTTTTTTTATTTTAACTTCTTTTATAGCTGTTTTTAAAGTCATAGTAATGAATAGTATCAAAATTGACAATAATGATATTTTATGGGATATTATTTTATTAAATTATTTAACAACATTAAAATATTAAATAAAGAAAATTGGGACAATATTTTGCTTAGAAAATCATATCCTATACATTTATGGAAAATTTGGAAGCATTTCTAGCTAGAAGAGCATAATTGTAATATAGTTTTTTTAACAAAATTCTAAAATTACCCCTCAATGCAAATATAAGGGGATAACTCCTCCCTCACATATTTACAAAACATGGATCATTATATCTCGACTATAATATTCCAATTTATCTTATCAAAATACATATAAACTTTCTATAATTTCTGGTCATCTCAAAAGACCAACCCTAGATCCCTTCAAAGGCGATCTAAAGGCTTTGTCATAGAGAAGAGGTAATCACTCTAAAGGTTCACTTTCATTTTCTACTCCAATTTAGAAACTATAAATATATGATATTAATCATAAAATAATAAATTAATCATTCTAAATTTTATTAAATGTAATTATTATTCTATAAACACCATTACACAACCTCTCACCCATCAAATATGTATTGATGGTATTGCACATGTGTATATAGGACATACCATCTCCACATAGTGATACAATTCATATTTCGTTAACATATTTTCTATATAGGTATTATGATGTATTTAATGTATATAAATTATATTATTTACATAATAATACATCTTTAATGACAATATCATTTCTACCTTCTTTCCATTTATTATTTTGGAATTGATAATGTCGCTCATGCATACGTATTGACTGACTTCTCCAAGATGCAATGTGATTAATTTTTTAAATTCACATGAATGGTAATAATTATAAATTTGGTGAAAATATATGGAATAATTATTTTTAATTAATGGTTTTATTATTCTTTACCTTTAATTCACTCCATTGGTTGACAAATGGAAACAATGTTCATGAATACATACACTCTACTGTCAACATGAAAAAATTTAATTATTTTTATATCACCTATATTATGAATGATTAAACATATATATAATGAATATATTATATTTTTATACAATGATTCTTTTTTTTAAATTACTGTACCATTATCAATGTATAAGGTCTTGGATTACAAACTGAAGCATTCTTGTAAAATGAAACTATTATCACATAGAAAAGTGTTTTAAATATAAAATTATTAATAATTGGGAAAAATATTTTATAAATAAATAAAAAATTGTATTATAGATATATTTTTATTAGATAAATGTATAGTAAATCCATATTTTATATTCAGGATGTTTTAACTTGAATGATAAAATGTGTGACTTGTGGTTTGGGTTTATTTAACTATTTCATTATTATTTTGGATTGTCTATTTATGTATCCATTGTTTAATATTTCTCTTCCACATCCATGTTTCCTAGAAAAAACATATTTTTTTAAAATATACAACTAAAATTATTTGAAAACATTTTTACCCGTGTTTGAAATTTTCAAAGGAATATTTTTTCTTCTTCTAAACAATATTTCGTGTGACTTTTTTGAAAAAAATACAGGAATGATATTTTTTTATTTAGAATGAGAAGATTTTCCTACCATCATGATGGATTATTTATATGAATAATCTATTAAAATATTAAAATATTATTTTCAAATAATATTTTTTATATTATAATTGTACATCTTTTAGAATCAAATCAGTTAAAAATAGAAAGGTTGTTTTCCTAAAAAATAATTCCAACTAAAATTTAGAAATAAAATTCAATATATTATAACATTATCTTATATTGTATTGACCCATCAGAGTGGGGCCCATGTCGTGACTCCCCATTCTTACCTCCAATAATCTGAGGGTTGGTGAATAGCATCCCATTGGCGTATCACTAACATGTGAGGCATTTTCTGGGTACATGTACACATACACACCCCCTCTAAGCCCTAGAAATGTAAAAATGTAAAAAAAACCTATTCATACATACATATTTATCTTAAAACCACAGTACAATAGCATTTAAATGTACATAAACATGGTCAAATACATGACTACAATAATGAGTTTGTAACATACGTCAAACCTAAAAGTAAAGGTATTGGGTCTGCTATCTGAAATCCGTATGAACACACCTCGGTCTGTCCAATCTCACTAAAAAATATATAGTCCTAGTCCACCATGGAATTTATCAAAATATCGATCCTATGCACATGACATGAAACGTGCATGAAATTATTTTTAATAGGTGAGTATTACATTACCTGGTAGTACACCCCAAAACCACCAAGAATACAACAAAGGAATTACAATCATCTAAACATAGGTATATGTCTAAAATACATATAACATGAATATTTAGATATACTCAACAAATAAATAAATTATATATGTAATCTAAAACAATATTATAAAATCATGGGATCCCATCTTGATGATTCCATGATGCACTTATCTTAGGGAACACACTCTTAAGTCTGATAGCACAAATGGTGTCCACTTGAAAGGTATTGATCGTGGGGTCTAATCATGAGAAAGAACATTCTTGATTGTCTAAATAGATATAATAATTAGATTATAATAAAATTTAGGGCCATGGGGTGAATCTAATAACCCAGTATATATTAACCAACTAAGTAGAGGATTGATGCCCACGTAGTATTTATCACATCATTACCAAGAACTCAATATAAGTCATGAATATGAATAGAGGATCTCACCCCATGCTTCAAGGAGGGATTCCAAGAACCCTATACAATATGTTTGGGTGTAAGGATCGTAGTACCAGGACTGGAAACTATTCCATACTAACCATCAGAGAAATAATTAAGGGAATGAAGACGAATTAGGATTGTCCAATCCATTGAGGACAAGAGTCCTATTCCATTTTTAAAAGTCTACATGGGCTATAGAAGGGATACACATCATATTCCATGACCCAAGGTACTTCCCATGTAAATGGACTATCACATCAAGTAGCCTCCATCTATAAAAATTGTACATGATGTGCAGTGGGGTCACAAATCATGTCCCTGAATCTGGGGTCTTGACCATTTACTTTAGATGTGTGCTAGTACACAATGCCATCAAGTGTATCTGTCCTCACACACTATGTGATGTTTTACTTCCCCCAGAAACCCTAGCTTCTTCTTAGGGGGCGCCATAAATCAGGTAATCTCGGATTACGTGGCATATGTTTCACCACTTTACAGAATTTTAGAATCTTCTACCACGCATCTACTTCACTGCCATATTTCTATATGATGTTCTCCTTACCATGAAATTAAATATACATTCTCTTCAAAAAAATTACTTTATCTAAAAACATGTACTATCTCCATATCTACTCATAATATGGATCAAATCATATTTATTTTTTTTGTGAGGAATAACATCAATGAATGTGAATTTTGATATCCACTGTTATCGAAATCACTGTGTCATTATCATCACAAATCTATCATACATTGATAATCCCATATCTATGATATTAGATCGTTTCACCATGAAATATGATTACAATGATTGATCGATTGGGATTCATCGAGATATAAACCGAATGAATAACCCCCATGATTAATGGTGTGGGGGGGAGAAAATTATAAGAAGAGAATTGAGGAATATACCTCCACCAATTTCCCTACTGGTCTCCATCTGTTTTCATTAGAATGAAAATTGAATAAATCAACAATAATAAGATAATATCCCATCAAAACATAAAAAATTTAGAAATAATTCAAGGAGATCGATCCAAAAAACCGTCCACTCATCAATTGATATGAATTTATCACATAAATAGTTATTGGGGAAGAAGTTCAAATAAAAAAATTCCATAAATTGATTTGGTTTGATCACTGAAGAAGAATGATTCATTTTCATCATCATTTTTGTAAATATCCACCAAATCAGAGGTGTGATGATTCTCAATCAATGATATATTTAGATTCTCTTAGGATAGAATCCTCTAAGATATCTTCAATGAACCTCCAACATATTTAAGTTTATACGGCTTACCCTGTAAATTATCTGTGATCGTATATTTAAATACATTCCAATCGCTACATCAATAATTTAAAATAAAATAATTTTTTTTAATAATTTTTTTTAAAATTTTCATCTATAATGACCTTTCCACAAATAACACATGATGATTAATTTTATGTTGTTCCTAGGTAAAATCTCATGAATTTAACTCAATGGTTCCCCCTGATTTTTGAACCGTGAAACCATTTTAGATGTAATTCTATTTTTCCCCAAAAAAACATGTGTGCGATTTTTAATATATTTCACATATTTCAGTCATTTATTTTATTCACATTTGGCCTTATAATTTCACTCAGTCTCAGTGCATGGTCTTCATAATAATTTATTTAAAATTGAAAAATAATACATTTAATATCCAAGACATTACAGTCTCCCCACCTTGGGGCTTAACATCCCCCAAAATCCAAAATAGAGGATTCTCAGAACTATGTGGGTACTTAACATGAATATGAGCCTCCCACTCTCATGTTCACTCCTGAGGATTCTTTTGCTGACATCGGAAAAAAACAAAAGGAATTGATCTCCCATGAAGGATCACTTTTCTAGAGATCCCCGATCACTACTAGGTACTCAACAAAGGTCATGTCATCTTCTATATCCCATTCACACAAGTAGATAATGTGCATTGGGTATTGCACATTTGTAATCATATGTGAGATGTGGAATATGCCATGTACTTGGTCTAACTTTGGCGGTAGATCTGTGAAATATTCCACCTCATCATTTCTACACAGTATTCGGAAAGGACCGATGAAAATCCAAAATCTCTCTTTGCCAAGGCCAAATCACTGTAATCCCCGCTGAGGTGAAACCCATAGTAACACATAGTATCCTTTATAAAACTCCAAAGTCCACTGTAAACTTTCATTATAAGACATATTAAGGCTTTCAATAGTCTTCATGAACCCTAAGATGATATAAAAATTATTTATTTTAGGTCGCACCAATTCTGGGCCCATGAGTGCTGAATCTCTTGGGTCACTCAAACAAAGTGGTGACCTACATGGACGCCTATAAAAATCCTCAAATGGAACCATACCGATGATGGAGGTCCTGATAAATCTTCCAAACGTCTAGATGTATTGTAAAAGGGTATTTATGAAATATTATCAGAATCTCCTCCCACAACATCACGAGTAATATCATTTATATTCTTAAATAAATGACAAGATCACCACTTTTAGAAAATCCATCAAGTGCTCTTCTAGTGGATAACCAAGCACAAAGTTTCTTGCAGTCGATATCCCTGGTTTGGGCCTCCTTGACTCATTCTATGATCACATGGGTAAAAACCATAGAATGGAGACTAGCTTCTCAATATCCATCCCTGAATGACAACTATAATGAGGCCAACTAAAATGATTCATTGTTTAATAACTACGAACAACATCTTGAGATGAGGTTATCTGCTACCAATTCCCCCTTCCTAGGACAATAGATATACTCAAATTCATAGTCTTGGAGAAAATATATCCATTTCATTTATCTCAAGATGAGATCCTCCAAATATAAGATATTAATGTGGCTCTTTCCATCAGAGTAGGTGATGAATCTCTCACCCATCAGGTAGTGTCTCAACAACTTCATAGAAATGACTACTGCTACTAATGCAATATCATCTATTGTGCATTTTTACTCAATTGGTCTTAACGAGGTTAAAACATAATAAATCACTACATTCCCCAACATAAAAAAAAACCAAGATAGGTTCCCAAATCATCACATAAAACTACTTTATCAACACCTTACTTTGAAAATTTCAAGATTAGAGCACTTATTAAACATTTCATCAACTGCTGGAAATCCTACTCGATCTTCTCATCACACAAAAAGTCTTCCTATTTATATTCATTATATCATGGTTAGTGATATGATGGAAAATCAGGTATGAATATCATTTAATAGGCTTCTATCCTAAGTAATATTTGCACCTCAATCTCGCTCTTAGGTGACTCTCAAGATAACCATGCCTCGACCTATGCCAGGTCCACTACCACTCAATCCTATATGATATCATGTCTTAAAATGTGGATCTCATTAATACAGATCTCAAACATAGAGATATTTTCATAAATTTGGTTCTCTCAGAGTACATCCAAAACCATCCAAAAGTGTTGTCTGTTCTCCTCCTTGGGAATTGAGTATATAAGGATATCAACAATTAAAACTACCATCAAAATGTCTAAGAAAGGCTAAAATATTCTGTTAATGAGTCCCATGAATACTACTGGGGTGTCTATCATTCCAAATCCACCACGAATTACTCATAGTGACTGTAGATACATCTGAATATCATCTTTGATATATCCTCATATTGTACTCACAACAGTTGATTTCATGATTTGGCGTAAAACTGTGATAACCATTCTAACTCTCTCAACTACTAAAATAGTTTTTTGATCCTTGGAAGTGTATAATATTTCTTCATGTTAACCTAATTCAAGCACTAGTTATCCACACACAACCTCAATCTAGTATTCCTTTTAGACAAATCAAACAAGGGATACCCATTGTGAAACACTAGATCTATCAAATCCCATTCGTTTTTGCTTCCAATAATTTCCTCATCTAACGAAGATCTATGGGATCCATATCATATGTTGGTGTAGATATCGGTGTCTTCCAATGGTATAGGTCAATGAAGAAATCTATCTCTCGATGGGGAGTTAAATCGGGAACATCTTCCAGGAAGATATCCTTGAACTCTACCACCAATACTGGAAACAAGAAACTCATAAAATCCAATGAACCAAGGTTAATTCTAGCTGAATGGTGAGTAATCAACTTCATCCTTCTATACATGAGTCCATCCAATTCTTCTTGGGTTTCAATTTCTTCTAAAAAATAAAACATTGTTCCTTCACACTAAACACACCACACCATTTTCCAACAATAGTTAATATGGGAATGGAATATAGATAAACAACCCATACTAATTTTTAGGTATAGTTTCCTCAATGATGCTACCAAGAGATTCCATCCCAAAATCATTCCTCCAACATATAGTTTATAATGTCGGCGTAAGTGTGTGATCCCTGCATCTTCTCCTGTAGGAGTCTCCAAGCGTAAGGGTCAAGTCAATAGTTCAACTAGAATTCCAGAGTCTCAAAAATGTTATTTGGGGAGAAAATAAAGGAAATAATCTCTGTTTATGAGTACTATATCTAAATTAGAAAAGAGACATATCTTACCTTGAATCATTATTTAAGCATGTGGGTCATAAGAATAGACCACCCACTGTTGTCCCCTCCCATACCCTCTACCCCCCTTGAGCGTGACGTGGTTCACCTGGAGGTTGTGGTGGAAAATTAAATGCATCAACCACCTCTTTTTTCTATCCCATATACTCTTCACATATAACACCCTATGAACCTTTCTTCTCTTACCATTCCCTCTAATTTGGTGTCCCTTATATGATTTTTCTATTAACTGTATGGTGGGTTGGACAATCTCATGGGAGATACCCCCTACCATCACATGTGTAGAACCATCTCTCTCTAGGTTACTGGACCCACCATGTTGAGCCCTGTAATGTTGATCCACTTTCCTAGGACCTCCTTCTAAAATGTATCCCACATCTATGTCCCATGTGACTGACATCGACTCCCTACTGCCGAAGTCTCTACTTATACTTGCACACCACTGAAAATTACCTATTGTAATTGCTCGGCCAATAAACTATTGACCTCCAAAGCTATCTCTAGTACCCCAGTGTAGGTTAGAATGCATAAAGGAATAACTTTGTTTTAATTTTCTTATGCATTCCTCACCCAAATATCATACCACTAAAAAAACTTATCTCAAACCATAACCATCGATTACCTGGAGTGGTTGGTAAACCATTATTAATATTCATCAATGGTCATGATTACTGATTAGAGTGGTAGATGATAAAATATATGTATAATCCTCAGCCTATTTTGTGCTAATTCCTCTATAAAAGGGTTCCCAAACTCTATCTATGAAATAGTCACCTCATTGTCAGACTGAGTAACCAAACCCAATTATCACCCTGCTGATCATTGATGAATTCACACACCCATGAACACCATCATATCCTATAGTGGCCTAAATAGAGCAATAACAAAACTCACCACCTCATGCTAGTCCCCAATCGCCTATGGTTCAAGATCACATGGGAACCTAAGGGGTATCTATCTCTCAAAAATGAGAAGTACATTCATCTTAAGCACCGTAACCACTGGTATTTCAGGTACCACATACCACACTACATGTGGTGGTATGGATGAAGCACCACTAGGATCTAGAACCTCAGAAATTGGCCCCCTAATCGACAACTCATCACTAAGGGGATCATCCTCATGATCATCATTCAAAACCCTAGCTGGCATATGTAACGAAGGAATCCTGAAACAATCAAGATGTGTCATGGTGAATGAATATATCAAGAGAGGTGAGTCAAGAATTACATGAAAACCACAACCCATGCCAGCATGATACATATACCATTTTTCTCCATGAAACAAGTGTTATCATGTGCCTAGTAGAAAATCATGTGATCTGAGTCCTCATGTAAGGATACAACTGTCGCTACACCATAACTGGATTCTCTGGCCTGAATGCCATACTCAAAATAGTTGAAAATGTTTCCCCAAACCAATCTCACTGAATCGAAACATTATCTAGAACCAACCATCTCTGGAACCACTCCGTCATGATTTGTCCTATTGGGGACCTTTCCGCGACTCCCTAAGTATGTCTTAAATAGTCCAGTGGCATGTGAATAGCACCGACTAGGCATGTCACCAACATGGGAAGCATTTCTGAACTACCTTTACACTAGTAACATCTCCAAGACCCCAAAATGATAAATCTAAAATAACTAAACAACCAATTCCTGAATACATATCCAATCCCACAAACTAATCGTGAAAAAATACAAGCCCTCCAGAAATATTATGATACAGAAGTCCAACCAAAATATAAACGTACTATGACTGCTATCTGAAAGCTGTAATAACACACCTTAGTCTATCCAATAGCACTATGCATCCTCTTATTCTGGTCCACCTATGACTCTATCAAATGGTTCATCTTCTACATAAGACATGATACATGCAAGAAAATCTAATGCCGAGGTGTGTATAACAATATTCATTAGGACACCACTAAACCGAAAATCGTACAAGAAAGGAAATTCCAATCATCTCTAAAATGGTATATTTATGCAATGCATTAAACATGAATATCAATATGTACTCAAAAAAGACACAAATTCTAGATGTAATCCAAAACCATAGTGTAGAATCCTTGGATTCCAGATCAAATATTCTACTAAGGAGTCATCTGGGATAATAGACTCTTAAATCTGATAAAATTGATGATGTCTTCTCAAGAGGGACATCTAGTTGGGTCTCGTAATTAGAAATAACACCTTGATAGTCTGAGGAGATAATCTACTCAGATGAGGATCACATCCAGGACCATGAGAGACACCATAACTCAATCTATAATAACCCACTAAGTTGAGTATTGACACTATCGTAGTGTTGGTGACAATGATACCAAGAACTCCACTAAGGGAACAAAGATGAAAAAATGATCCAGCTCTGGGTCCCTTGGAGGGATTCTAATGAATTTATCCAAGAATTCTTTCTTAAGGGATGTATTCCTAAGAGTATGAAATTATTATATATAAACTGTTCAAGAAAGAATTAGGGAAGTAACCCTATCAAAACTTGTACAACTCATTGAGGAAAATAATTTTATTCTAGTTGTGAAAGTATACACGATGTGTAGAATGGTTAGACATCGTGTCCCTTGACCCTGGGTTCTATAGAAACCCAAATCTTGACGTACATGGATGTTACATTACTTTTGCGGAATACATAATACATAACAAAAACAGACACCAAAGGACCATAATAGTTTATTGTCTTTGGAAACTTGGAACATAATATTTTAATCATGGTGAAATATCTTCAACATCTCCCATAAGGATCTTCCCTTTTTTTCTTACCTAAAACCTTTCTTTATATGTTGGGGAAAATAAAACATATAAAGGGTGAGCTCAAATGCTCAGTGAGGGTAATAATGGAAAAAAAATTAAAACAAACCATATACATTTGAACTTCGAAACATGAACATAAAGTTTAAACATCAAAATCTTGAGTTGTGAAATAAATTTTGGCATTACATAAGGCATATATCATAAAGGAACATCAATCATGATAAAATAACATGGGAAAAAAACATTTAATTATGTAAAAACATTAAACACATGATATGATTTCCATAGTAGCCACGACATTGATTCCATGACCATGTTAGTGGAAAATGTCCCTTTCTAAATAAAGTTCACTCCTCATTCCAGTCCTGTATCACTAAATCGGATTTACTTACCATTTCATACATGTCTATCTCATGAGATATTAATATTTACCCAATGAATTGGAGGGATATATAGGTCCCACCCATCTCATAATGAAATCATTCATACTTGTGCCAAAAATTAAACTTAAAAACTTCATCATAACACAAAGCATAAAATGGGTTTCATAAACATCTTCCCATCATCACATAATCCATATAAAACAAATGGATATTTCATCATAAGAAAAGTGAAACCATGTATATCATAGAGAAATTATACTTGAAACATACACATATGAAATAATTTCATCTTAGATGGAAAATGGTTTTGATAAAACAATTTAACTCCATTCATGAGGAAAATATCCCTTATACTTCAAAAACATCTTTCCTTCCTTAACATGCCATTCAATTTTAAACTAAAAGAAGTTGATTAAAAATAAACATGAAAAATTTTAAAGGAAGATTCATGGAAATTATGTTCTATGAAATCATAAAAATCCAATCATGTTGTATAAGTTAAAAATAACATTCTTCTCATACTTTTGTCGGAAAAGTCAAAAACTTCCCCGTATGGTAAACACAAGAAAGATTCTATCCATAACAAAATGTAAAAGTAAAAGATGGGTAGAAATGAATTTAAACATACATGGAAGAATAGTATTCATTTTATGAAAAAATTTTGAGAACATATGTACATGGATGATAAACATAACCCCAGTAAATAATTACGAATAAGAAATCTCGGATAAGAATGTGATTGGAATAATTATCCCTTACCTTAGGTCCGATATGATTCGTACGTATCCTAACCTCCTTTATAATGATTTAAATAATGTAATTGACTTATTAAAGAGTCATATTAATTATTATGATATCATATATGGTTCACTTATGAATTTATATTACCCGTTCTTTTGTAAAGTTCATGTTAAATCCGCATTTTGGGTAACATCGTTTCGTTTTTCGTATGTGTTTCAACATATTGTTCGTGATATTATTATTAATTATATCTGGATTTACATACATACAGAATGTAAATCATGATTTATATATAATATATAAATTCATTATATATATATATAATAGATATATAAATGAAATTAAATACACCGTTCATGGAGAAGGTAGGCTATACGTACGCATGAACGCTGTTTTCGTTTCCTTATAGAATTAAATAGAATTAAGTAAATGAAAAATATATGTATATAAATATAGTATCATTATTATGTAATATAGTTCATGATTATTCATTATATATACTTTATAATCATAGTTGAATGGTTAATCATGGAAAATGAATCTCATCGCATTTGTGGAGACGGTAGTCCGTACATACGCACGAGCGATGATATCATTCCCATGACCGTGGAATTGTATTGAAGTGTATGCATAACATTTAAGAATCAATATTTATGTACAATAATCATATATAGTTATTTATTTACACCTTTTTACCCATCCAAGTTAGGTGGTGGTGGAAAACAGATAACACCATGGCGTGGAGACGGTATTCCGTACGTATGCATGCGCGGTGATTTCATTATTGTAGGATGGATAAAAGATGAAATTGGGTTGTTTCATATTTATATTAACATATCAGTATATGATTGAAACTGATGTTATTAATTTATTATTAAACAAATAAATAAGAAAAAATAACCCCAAGTGGTTAATTATTAATATATATGGCCTTATCTAAGTAATTTGGCTGATACTTAGAATTTTAGGAATATAATAACAATTAATAATATAATATTTGTTTTAAAAACTATTTTATGTCAATTTTGACACTATTTGGTAATTGATTTTTGTGAAAATAATAACAGAATATTAGTTAGAAAAAAGTTAATTAAATAAATACTCACAAGTCATATTAACCAATAAAATTATTGGAATTCATAAAAAGTCTCAAATTACATTTATTTTGGTATTTATAGTATCAATAATTTTAATATTTCATTATTTAGGTAATTAATGTATCACCATTGTATCATAAATAAATTAAATTATTTAATGTCTAAAAATTATAAATAAAATACCATTAAGTAGGAAATATATTTATCTTTCTAATTAATATTTGTAGTCGAAATTATCTAATGTATAACAATATATTAAAAATGTTTTAGTTATTAAACATTGATTTTATCTATTTTAACACTTCTTTAAATAAAATAATAATAAATGTCCTAATCCAATACAAGTGGACCTAAAGGGTAATATTTTATTCCTCCAGTTTTTTTGGTCGAATTACACTTATCCAATAGAATTAGGGCATGTGTTAGGGTAATAGTAATATCATTTTTACCCCTAATTTCCCTATTTACTTTTTACCGTTGTAATTAAAATTAAAAAGTTACTATTCACCAAAAATTATTTTTATCTTAGTGAACCACATTTTACTCCTTGATATTAACTATGTCTATTAGATTTTAAAAATTCCACACATAGAAGCTGTAAAATTATGTATTATGTAAATTTATAAATTCTCCAAGGAGGTTGGTAAAAAACGGTGAAAAGTTCAATAAAAAATTTATATATCTAAAATTATTATAAAATGACTCCAATGAATTACATTGAAATTATATAGGTATTATATATCAATTTTGACCAAAAATAAATTGAAATAAAATAAATAATTATTTAAATAAAAGTCGGTTTTTAAATAGTAACATAGTGTTTTCACTATTCATCAAAAATTGAAAGTTTTCAGAAAAATACCAAAAATTCACCCTAGGTTAATTTTGAAATTCTAAATCCAAAAATGAAGTCCATTTTGAATGATAAAATTTATAAAATTTCAAAAAGTGGGTATTACTATTCATAACAACTAGTTTACATAACATAACGTTGTTTATAGAAACTCAGTATTGCGTACAACACATGCTATTATGGAAGGTCACAATTGCATTTAATGCAAGCCAAGTCAGGGATTCATGTAGTGCAACCTCTTTTTGGTGTAGCGTACAACACAAGACATCAGTGAAATTAAAAAGAATATTTTTCATAAAATCCCGAGGTGTTACATTCTACCCCCCATAAAATGAATTTCTCCCTTGAAATTCGTCGGTGTTATAAATGGTTTACTACTCAAAAGATTCTTTAATAGAATCCCACATCGTAAAAATGAATTCCAAAACTTATCTTTAAAAACTAATGTGGGAAACATAACAGTTACCCAAATTAACTAATCACTGGGTTTCCACATAAGAGAACATAGGTGAAAATATGGATATGGAAGAGAAATCTAACCATCATGCTCTAATGGAGAGTGGTATAGAACATGGTTATGAAAAAGACAACAATCACAAAGCCATAAATTTGTGATTATTTAAGGTACCATCTGATTCATCGGATATAGGGACACTAGGACAACATTTTTTTCTATTCAAGACCATTTCCATAAAGTTGAAGAATTGTTGAATTAAAATAAATACTTACTTGATTTTTGTACAATATTACTATTTTTTGTTCCTTGAACAATTTCCACATCATTTCTTAAAAAAATGAAGCTGAATTTTTCTTCTGTGAAGTGGTAGAAGATCATGCGATAGAATGATAGTTCATTCCATATCTCTCAAACAAAAGGACAGTAAAAGTTATTAAATATACATAAGTCCATATATAGTGATATTAATCATATATGGTTCCTAAAATGGACTTATATTTCATATATCATATTTCTTAATATAATAAAACTAGCTTCTACTAACCAGGGACTTCCTGTAGGCCAGTGGTAGGCGATAAAGGCATGTCGCACTTCGGTTGTGTGTTCGATTCCCACAGCCTTGTCCGACGCGACGGGTTGTCGCCCATTCAGCATGTTGTCTCTTTTCTTAAACAACACTATTATAACATTCATCAATAATATAAAAAAAAGTTCTATCCTTAACCAATACTAACTTATGTTCAACATAATTCATTCCAATCATTAGGCATATCTAAAATACATCTATCCAAGCTCATAGTATAAAGAAAACACTTACTATAAATGTCATCTACCGATCATGTGAATACGATCATTTATCCCCCATATATCATACAATAAATCTTGTTGGTCACATTCCAAACATGTGAATACCTTAATCATGAATTCTCTTGAAACATAAATTACCATAGAACCTTATTGAAAACATGAATTCTATCAAAATTTAACTCTTTCCATAGACCAAAATCCCAAAAATTCTAAATACTCAAACCATGATATCACATTGTCCTTACATCAGTCATGAGCTCAATAATACTATCAAACATATCATTATATCCTTATCCCTTCATTATGCGCATATCATCTACTTTCCAAAAATATTACAATCACTTTTCACGGCTACCGGTACCATATAATTATTGAAAACCAATACATAGATGTTCCCAAATTCCATGATCCATAAATCAGATTACATGATACTATTTTGAAATCCCATTATATAAAAACTTTATCAGCACACAACATCAATGTCATACTCAACATCACAAATAGTGATCGCATGTGACTTCCGTTTATCCTTTTCCTTAAGTGGTTTCTCACGTTGATCATCATTAACCCTTGGATTAGAGAATTGATTATCATAATTCCCCATTTCATTTCACTTGAAGCATTGAAGTGTTGGTGGTGCGTTCTTTGTAGTATTTTCTTTATTCACATCATTAGCAACCCTTTTTCCATTAATTCGACACTCATCTACTCGATGAAAATCTTTTCCACACTTAAAACATTTTCTAGTCCCTTTAAGAAAATCTCCACCATGCTTCTTTCCACATATTGAGAATAAAGAAACATTCATATCTTTTCACCATTATTCTGATATTTCTCCTTGTGCTCAATCATTCATTTCTTGTCAAAACCATGAGATGGATATGTTACACCAACTTCCAAATCTACCTTTATAGCACAACTCACAATTTCAACATATATACTGAAGTCTCTTATCGTAAATTCCCTTCGAAGACTTGGTTTTAAGCCACTGAAAAATTGATCAACTTTTCTTTCAGGTTGGATGATAAAACCAGATGCATACTTTGCAAGTATTGTAAAATTCTCTTCGTATATACCAACAGATTCATCATCCTTCTTCTTAAGCTCAAGGAACTCCTTTTCCATCTTTATTTGAAGAATACGAGGGAAGTACTTACTGAAAACCATGTTCTTGAACTCGTCCCATTCCATGGATTCAATTTCATATTGGGGCCTTGTATTCTTAATTAGAGTCCACCACGGGTCTGCTTCACCTTCTAAACGGTAAACAAATAGAATGACTTTATCATGTTCTAAACAGCGAAGAATGGAAAATATCTTTTCAATGGTATTGATCCATTGTTCAACAACAATTGGATTAGAAGACCCATTGAAAGAAGGTGGATGTTGCCTCATGAAGGACTCAATAGAATAATGTTCTTTTCTCTGATCATTTGGAAATCCAAAATGATTCATATCTTGTTTAAGTATAGCAATAAGATTTTTCACTCCATCTCCCATCACATTTGGTTATTTATGAGGACAATCATTGCATTTTCCATTTCATTGATCAACACGGTTCCTTCAGGTTCCAGCCATCATCTAAAACCCAAAAAGAATAGTGTGAGAGGCAAAAATCATGCTATGGAAAACAACATAATAAAGGGGGAATACCTTAAATATATAACATCTTAGGGTTAATTATAATAATGTTACCATAATTCTAGGACTATAACCTATACTTATACTTAACCTTAGGGATATACCTAGACATACCACAGAAATATCTCTTGGGATCTCACTAATGTTTTCTCATCCTAGTTTCAAAAGGATAACTAATCCTTTCCTCTGATACCAACTATAGATACCCAAAGCTTGACGTACATGGAAATTAATTTACTTTTGCGGAATACTTAATATATAATAAAAACAGACACCAAAGAACTGTAATAGTTTAGTGTCTTTGAAAACTTGGAACATAATCTTCTAATCTTGGTGAAAGATCATCAACATCTCCCATAAAGATCTTCCCATTTTTTCTTACCTAAAACCTTTCTTTATATCCTGGGGAAAAGAAAAAATATAAAGGGTGAGCTCAAATGATTAGTAAGGGTAATCATGGAAAAAAATAAAACAAACCATATACATTTTATCTTCAAAACATGAACATAAAGTTTAAACATCAAAATATTTAGTTGTGAAATAAATCTTGGCAGTACGTAAGGCATAGATTGTAAAGGAACATCAATCATGATAAAATAACATGGGAATAAAACATTTAATTATGGAAAAACATTAACCGCATGAAATTATTTCCATAGTAGGCATGGCATTGCTGCCATGACCATCTTAGTGGACAAAGACCCTTTCTGAATCGAGTTCACTCCTCGTTCCAGTCCTGTATCACATAACTGGATTAACTTACCATTTCAGCCATGTCTATCTCATGAGATATAAATCCTTACCCAATGCATTAGAGGGAGATATAGGTCCCACCCATCTCATAATGAAATCATTCTTACTTGTTCCACAAAATAAACTTAAAACATTCATCATAACCCAAAGAATAAAATGGGTTTCATAAACATCATCCCATCATCACATAATCCATATAAAACAAATGGATATTTCATCAAAAGAAACGTTAAACCATGTAAATCATAGATATATTATTCATGAATCATAAACATATGAAATAATGTCGTATTATATGGAAAATGGTTTTGAAAAAACACTTTAACTCCATTCTCGAAGAAAATATCTTTTCAACTTCAAAAACATTTTCCCTTTCTTAACATGTCATAAAATTTTAAACTAAATGAAATTGATTAAAAATAAACTTGAAAAATTGTAAAGTAAGCTTCATGGAAATAATTTTCTATAAAATAATAAGAATTCATTCATTCCATATAAGTTAAAAATAACATTCTTCTCGTACTTTTGTCAGAAAGGTCAAAAAGTTACTCCTATGGTAAACACAAGAAAGATTATTTCCATAACACAATGTAAAAGTGAAAGAGTAGTAAAAATGACTTTAAACATACATGGAAGAAAAGTAAACATTTAATGAAAACATTTGGAGAACATATGGACATGGTTGATAAACATAACACTAGTAAATACTTACGAATAAACAATCTCAGATAAGAATGAGATTGGAATAATTATCCCCTACCTTAGGTCTGATATGCTTCGTATGTATCCGAACCTCCTGTATAATTATTTAAGTAATGTAATTGACTTATTATAGAATCATATTCTTTGTTATGATATCATATATGGTTCACTTATGACTTTATATTACCCGTTCTTTTGTAAATTCTATGTTAAAGTAGCGTTTTGGGTAAAATCGTTTCGTTTATCGTACGTGTTTCGACATGTTGTTCTTGATATTTTTATTACTTATATCTTGATTTAATTACTTCCAGAATGAAAATCATGATTTATATATCATATATATATTCATTATATATATATAATAGATATATAAATGAAATGAAATACACAGTTCATGGAGACGGTAGGTCGTACGTACGCATGAACGCTGTTTTCATTTCCTTATTGAATAAAATGGAATTAAGTAAATGAAACATATATGTACATAAATACAGTATCATTATTTTTTAATATAGTTCACTATTATTTATTATATATACATTATAATCATACTTTAATGTTTAATCATGGAAACTGAATCTCATCGCGTTCGTGGAGACGTTAGTCCGTACGTACGCACGAGCGATGATATCATTCCCATGATCATTGAATTGTATTAAAGTGTATGTAAAATATTTCAGATTCATTATCACTTTACAATAATCATATATAGTTATTTATTTACACCATTATACCCATCCAAGTATGTTGGTGGTGGAAAACAGATTACACCACGACGTGGAGACAATATTCCCTACATACGCACGCGTGATGATTTCGTTTCCATGGGATGGATAGATGATGAAATTTGGTTGTTTCATATTTATAATAACATATCAGTATATTATTGATACTGATTTTATTAATTTATGATTAAAAAATTAAATAAGAAGAAGTAGAAGAAGAAATAAATTGGAAAGTATCGGTAAAGGATATTACATCTTCTTTGACGCACCTCTTCATAACCTCCTCGTAAAGAACTAGTGTTGGTCTTTTGAGGAGACCAGAACAACTATAATTATTATAGGGAATATTATGAGGGAAATAGGAAGGGTTTTTTTGAGTTTCAAGTCTCAAAATGGTGTGAAGAGAAGAGGTAAGGGGTTCCCTTTTTATAAGGGAGGAGATGGGCACTTTAGGAAAAACATAAAATATTATTCTATAATAACGTCATATTCAGTTTATTATAGCTCCAAATTGATTTATTTCGAAGATAATGTGGGGATGGGTCGATATCCTATCATCAAAATGGTTTTAGACAAGTTTTGGTGACTATTTTAACCTTATCATTTAGATTTAACTCTAAGTTAAATAATTTAACTTTTACCGTGTCTTCTTGTTTTCTTACACTATATGGTTAATAAACTTACAATAACAAGCCAAAAGAACCCAAAGTGGTTAATTACTAATATATATAACCTTATATAAGTCAATTGGTCGAACCTTATATTTTTAGGAATATAATAACAAATAATAATATAATATTTGTTTTAAAAACTATTTTATGTCAAATTTTACACTATTTGGTAATTGATTTTTTAAAAAATCATAACAGAACGATTAGTTAGAAAAAAGTTACTTAAATCAATAATAACATGTCATATTAACCATGAAAATTATTGGAATTCATAAAAAGTCTCAAATTTAATTTATTTGGGTATTTATAATATCAATTATTTTAATATTTCATTATTTAGGTAATTACTTCATCACCATTGTGTCATAAATAAATTTAATTATTTAACATCTTAAAATTATAAATAAAATTCCATTACTTAGGAAATACCTATATCTTTCTAATTAATATTTATAGTAGAATTTATCTTATGTATAACCCTATATTAAAATTCTTTGAGTTATTAAACATCGATTTTAACCATTTTCACTCTTCTTTAAATAAAATAATAATAAATGTCCTAATCCAATACAAGTGGAAATAAAGGGTAATATTTTATTCCTAATATTGTTTTTGGTCGAATTACACTTATAAAATAGAATTACGACATGTGTTAGGTTAATAGTAATATCATATTTACCCTTAATTACCCTATTTACTTTTAACCGTAGTAAATAAAAGTAAAAAGTTACTATTCACCAAAAATTATTTTTATCTTATTGAACTACATTTTACTCCATTATATTAACCGTGTCTCTCGGATTTTTTAAATTCCACTCACAGAAATTGTAAATTTTAGTTTTATGTAAATTTTCAAATTCTCATAAGAGGTGGGTAAAAGACGGTGAAAAGTTCAATAAAATTTTTATATATTTAAAATTATAATAAAATGACTCCAATGAATTACATTGAACTTATATAGGTATTATATATCAATTTTGACCTAAAAAATTTAAATAAAATAAATAATTATTTAAATAAAAAGTTAGTTTTAAATAGTAACCTAGTGTTTTCACTATTCATCAAAAATTAATGTATTCAGAAAAATACCAAAACTTCACCCTAGGATAATTTCGATATTCCAAATCAAAAAATGAAGACCTTTTAGAAAGATAAAATTTATAAAATTTTAAAAAGTGGGTATTACAATTATTAACAGCTAGTTTATATAACATATCGTTGTTTAGCGAAACTCAGTATTGCGTACAACACACACTATCATGGAAGGTTGTGATTGTGTGTAATGCAAACCAAGTCAGGGATGCATGTAGTGAAAGATCCTTTTGGTGTAGTGTAAAACACAAGACATCAATAAAATTTAAAAGAATATTTTTCATAAAATCTCAGGGTGTTACAGGTTCTGCCTATATTAATAACCCATTTCATCATGTTATGTCCGTATATAATATGTGTACACAATGGGTGGATGGGTCACATGTTGTGTCCCTGTATCTAGGGGTCGTATACAGTTACTACTATCATGTGTCTATATATGATTCCATTCATGTATTTGTGCCCGTTTCCAAGTACATGTTATAGCCCGTGTATAATGTTCATGCCATGATTTGTGGGGGATCACATGACTTGAAGGAAATCCATGTACTCTCCCCATGTACTTATAATCTCTGAAGTAAATTCCGAGTATCTGGGGGGGGGAACACATAAATTTTGATAAGGTCACATATTGTGTGATGTTTATCTTTACTTGAAAGTCCAAAACACATCTCAGTGGGTCCCACAGGCCATGTAATATCATATTATGCACTGTGTGATTCACATTTTTCTAGAATCACGTGAGCTTCCCCTACATCTTTTATCCACTTACAACATTCGATCTATTGTTCATTTTCCTTCGAATTGATGATACAAGCCTATAAAATCCCACCCATAATCCAAAAATGTGTCCCATACCCATATAACCTTGGAATATTTGTCAAATTGTTGTTGTTTGTTATTCACTGAAGATTGTTGAAGAATGAAAATTTGCGTATTCACCATCATTTTAATTTCTCTTTCTCCTTCATCACACCTCCTTTGATTCATACCAATCCTAGATCAAAGATATAATAATTTTTCAACATGAACAATTTCCCAATGATCAATTGATCATGATTTATCGTGTTGTGGGCTTAACGAAGAACGCTCACATTGAACGATTTATAGGTGAGAGAGGCACAAGTACAGAATTAAGGAATTAACCTCGATCGTTGTTTGTGTCAATATTGATTCATTTTCTTTATAATTAAAAACTATTAAATCAATAATCATTAGATAATATCCTTTCAAACCCCCAAAAAACCAATTCTGAAAGGTGATCGATTCATAAATAAATTTATTCATCATTTTATTTTCATTCATCCTAGAAATTACGAATGCTGAAGAATTACATAACCAAACACACACCCTTCCTCAATTCGGTTCGATCACCAACAAGGAATGATGTTTTTACATTTTCATTTTCATGATCCTTCTAATATGAGGTGAATTAGTCATCGATTTGTGATCAGTCATCATTATCTTTATATAGAATATTGGACGCTCTATCCAATGAATATTTAACATTTATTGGGTTGTGTGGCTAACTTTATAAATTATCCATAAACATCGATTTAATTACATGTTAAAATATGTGTTAACAAGATTTTCAATCCATGTAGGATTGAGTACAAGGTGTGTAGAAGGGTTACATTCCATGTCCTTTGACCTCAGATCCTGACAGTGTAAATGGACTATGTCATCAAAAATCCTTGATCATACCCATACCTTATAATAATCAAACCACATGCCATTTTATTGATTTATTGGTCCTCATTCATTGTAGAAATTTGAAATGAGGAACACCCAAATTGAATCACATGCCATAAAAAAATTTGTTTTGATCCCTGATAAAGAATAATGCATCATCACCATCATCGTTGGAAAGATCTATCAAATCAGAGGTGTGTTGATCATAGATCCATGATCCCTCGTTGTTCACCTGAGATAGAATCCTCAAATCTCTATCTTATGGCTCTCCCAAATTTCCATGGTCATGTGGATAAACCTATAAATTCGCCAAACTTATCTGTTTAATATGTTTTTATTTCAATGTCAACAATTTAAAATAAAATAATATTAATTAAATATGTTATTTATTTCTATGACCATTATGACATTTCCACAAATAATGCACACAGACTAATGTTAACTTGTGTCTAGGTTAAACCACTTGTTATGAACATAAGGATTCCCTCATATTTATTATTTGTGCACATGTTTAGATGTTCTTCCACCACAATGATTCTATAACACAAGTCCAACATGATTGTTATTGTATTCAGAATACTATCTGAAATCCATAAGAATACACCTCAGTCTATTTGGTCTCACTATGCACTATTTTGTCCTGTTCTACCTAGGTCTATATCAAAAGGCCTCTCATCTACACACGAAATTACATGTACGGGAAAATCCTATGCATGTGTGTGCATTAAAAGACTCATTAAGAAATCCCTAAACCCAAAATCACAATGAAAATAAAATTATAATCATATCTACCCATGTATATGTTTACAATACATATAACAAGAATACCCAGATATATACAACAATGAAAAAAAAGACTAGAGTCATTCCAAATCATGGTATACTAGACTACGATTCAATATAGAATATTCCATGCATAAATCATCCTGTAGAACATACTCATAAGTCTGATAGCATTGATTCCATTGTTTCAAGAGGTACTGCTCGTCGGGTATCATCATGAGAATAAACATGTTGATAGTTTGAAGATATAAAATACTAAGATGAGGATCACTGCCAGGTACGTAGGTTGATACTGAAAAATAAATCCATATTAACCCACTCAGTAGAGGATCAACACCCATGTAGTGTTGGTCGCATTGATATCAAGAACTCCACCTTGGGAATGAATATTAATAGAGGACTCCATGCTGAGCCTCTTAGAGGGATTATAAAGGCTATATCCTGGAAAACCTACTAAAGGGATAGTTGTCCATGGGTTGGGAGATGATACTATACCAACCATGGGGGAAATTGTAAGGGGAAATTAATATAAAGAAAATCTTCCATGATACGCGGGAAAAGAGATTAATGTCATATATAAAATAGTACACAATGTGTAGTATGGGCCACATGTCATGTCCCTTGACCCTGACACCTACCCATGTGAACAACCAATGTCTCAAGCCATTTCTTTGAAGTAGTACACGCCATGTAAGAATCATGTCTACTCAAACTGTGTTCAAGTACACATCTTCATCCCATGTACCCATGTTTCTATATGAGTACATGTATTTACTATGTACTTGGTCCAACCAGTAGTTGTGTGGGATGTACCCAAAATATGGGAAACTTGTGTACTCTACCTCCTGTCTGTGTACTCTCTAATGAACACTCCACGTATTCAAGGAGGGAAACACACTGTGTAGTCTAATCAACATTCTGTTTGATGTTTATCTTCTTATGGAAACCCTATCAACCGTTAATGGGGTCCAATAAATAGTGTAATCCTAGATTACACAACATGTGTATCAAGATTTTATGGAATCCCTAAATCCTCCTCCAGGAAACCTTGATGATGCTTGGTCTTCTATTAGGTGGTCTCCTTGACACATAAATATAGATCAAGCTGCTTTCAGTCATTCAATCACTAAATCAAATAGATTCAAGCCTTGAATCATCTTGGTAAATGGAATTTAAGTCATTATTCATTGAACAATAAATAACACAAAATCATATACCAATCATCATATGATTCTTCACCTCTTCCATTATCACTCCACCTTCATTATGTTTCGATCACATATCTATGATTTCATATCATTTCACCAAAAAACATGTGTAAATTGATCGATTTATTGGTATTTATCAAACCATGTTCCATATAAAAAATGTCAATGAATAATGATGAATGTGGGAGAAAAGAAAAAACCAATCAATAGGAAATAACATCTATCGATCTTTATTTCTATCTTGGTTCATTTTTTGTATAACATTAATTGAATTAATCAATAACCAAATATGAAAAATCTCCGTATAAAACCTTTAATAATATGAATCCCACATGATGATCAAACTGCAAGACAAATAAGTTCATTGATTTGGTATGTTTTTCATTTTAGAAAGAAAGAATGTGGAATAAGAAATTGAAACAAATTCCCTACCTCAAGTATATTCAATTTTAGATAAAGAATGATGCATCATCATCATCATCATTATAAGGATCTTTTGAATCCTAGGTGTGTTGATCATTGATCCAAGATCTATTGCTGTTCACATGAGATAAAATCCAAAAACCTCTCTCCAATGGATCTCCCTCATTTATTGGGTTATATGGATAACCGCCAAAATTATCGATAAACATATATTTAAATATGTGTCAATATCTGCATTATCAATTTGAAATAAAATAATTTTAAATAATTATTTTATTCATTTCAGTGATTATGATTATTTTTCCAAAAAATTACCCATGTCAACTAAATTTAAGAAGGACCTAGGGTAAAAATAAAATTACGAAGTCCACACTGCACTTGGATTTATGACTAAGTCACATGTTAAGAAGTTATTTAACTTTTTAAAGGAAAACTGCACATGCATGCTATTTAATATATTTAATATATTTGAAACATTAATTCAGGGCACACCGGGTCTTGGAGCTGGACACTATCTCATCGTGTTGTCTAAAAAATAATCCATATAATATCCAAAACATAATACATGGAAAATATGAGACATTAAATTCTACCCATCATGGGGATTTACTTTATCAAAAATCCAAAACAATAAATACTAAAAAATATAATTGTACTTAACATGAATCTGAGCCTCATTCTCTCATGATCTCTCTAAAATATTCATGTGATTCCACCAAATAGGTAATAAATGAATCAATCATCTAAAATGAGTTATCTCCTTCTAATCCTCCATATGTTTCTAGTACTCAACATCTTTCACTTCATCATCTATGTTTAGTTCGCCCCAATTGATAATGTGTGATGGGTCATGCACATACCTCCTCAGCAGCAACATGTGGAAGATGTTGTGTACCTTGTCTAATAACAGAGGAATATCTAAATGGAATTTTACATATTAAAATCTACATATTATATGGAATGGTTTGATAAACATCTGAGATAGCATTACACCATGACCAAATCTATGTAATCCATTTTTTTTGAAACTCAAATGAACACATGGTCTCCTTCCTCAAACCCAAAAGGCCTCTATTTCCTATAAATATAAGACTTATGATAGCTCTATACAACCTTCATCCTCCCCTAGATGATCTGAAACTTCCTTTTTATAGCTCACACCCATTTTTGGTCAATGTGTGCTTACTATCCTTTGTAAATATAGAAAAATGGTGACCGATATAGTCACCCAAAAATGGCCTCAAATTTTTCCATACCGAATGTAGAATTGAAGCTTTTGTTTTACATAAACTACACTAGTGGAAGGTGATCCCCAATATACAGCCAAAGTCCAATATGAAATCTCACAGCTTTTCCTTTAGCACCAGAATAATTTTCTCTTCCTAGCATTCATTTTTGCATTGAAACACTATGCTCAAGCATATTTTTTCCCAATCAACTCTATTAATACCTCACACTATTGATATGTAGAGGGGGAATCATGATCATAAATAAAAATTGATGGGACTCTATGGATTTGGACTATCTTCTACATGTAGAGGTTTCTTAATCTCTCTACTGAACTCGGCTCTCATATAGCTGGGAAGTGGGTCGACATGGTGAGCCTGTCTACAATCACCCAGATTGACTATCATCCAAAAGATGTATATGGTAAGCCAACCATGAAAACCCTGAATATCCCATCCCACATCATTTCTGGATCCATAAGGGGTTGAGATACACCCTCGGAAAGTTGGTTCTCAATCTTCACATAATGACAAGTACGTCATTAAGAGACATAATCTTCAACTCCCTTGTTCATATGTGGCCACTAATACCATTGTAAGTGGTCCTGATATATCTTTTACACACCTAGATGTACCTTAAAAGAAGATGTAGGAAAGAATCTCAGAACCTGCTCCCAAAACATCACAAGTATAATCATGTGTCTTATGAAAATAAAGAAATGATCTCGTCGATTAGAAAATCCATTAGGATCATTTCCATTAGAAATCCAAGCATGTAGGTTATTAAATTCGAAATCCCCATGTTGTTCCCCTCGCTCTCAGAATGAGAGTAGGGGTAACATTAATGACCAAAACATTCATTAATGAAAGTTCCTATTGATCTAATTAAATGTCATATTATAGATATATATAAAGGTAAACTTCAATGGTTTTATGTTTCTATATTTTAAAAATATTGTTATAAATTGTGACCATTGCTAATATAGCCATTGAACAGCGGTCACATGATTAGTATAAATATAGGGCTTTAATAAATCTAATATACGTAGAAAAAGAAAGTGATGTCTTTATCCAGTAGACTTGCCCCGTACGAAGCCTATTTGTATGAGCTCATAAAAGAGGTGGTGTCATTGGGCTTGTCACTTGAGCAAGACCATGCCGAGCTTAAACATGTTAAGCTTGAGTGGAACCGACTATGGGAGAAGTGTAAGTTAATAGAGATTAACACCACAACGATGTTATCCGAGCCACCCCAAGAGTCTGTCACCATCGCACACCATACCCTTCGATCTTATGCGGGTGTTATAAGGGGTTATGATACATGACCCAAGAACTATTACTATGTACATTATTTTTGTATAAATAATGTGCATTCATTTTATTATTGTTACTTTGTAAATAGTTTTTTAAAGGACAAATAGTATTTTCTGTTAATATTCAACTAAGAAATCTATTTTGATGAATGAATGGATTTTTGAATTAAATAATTTTTTAATAAAATATTATTATTATAATTAAATTAATTTTTATTAAATATCAATGATCATATAATTTTATGAATGAAATTATAATTTTTATTATGGTTTGAAACCTATTTTTGTCAAAACCCATGAATTTTTTATAAATGACGGGTTTTATTTTAAAAGTAAAAATTTACATATTCAGAAAATTATTTAGATAAAATTAATATTATTTTTGGAATCGGGATTTTGAAATTTTTCAATGGTTAATATTTCATAATTTTCTGAGACAGTCAAATTTTAGGGTAATAAGTAAATATCGTTTCAAATATATAATGTGTTTTATGACATAATAATGACCCAATAGTGTCGTAATAAAATAATATAAACATTATGTTTAGGAAATATATGTTTTATAATTAAAATAATGTGATTTTGGATTTGTTTTATTTATATTACAAAGCTTTAGTGGACACTCCAAGACTTATAAAACATTTTTGTCTTTTTAAATTGTTTTCTTTGAGAGTGTGACTCACCTCCACATAAAAAACCTATTATTTTAAGATCTTAGGATATTGGAAATATAAAATATTTTCTTCCACTCTCCTTTAAAAAAAATAATCTGCAAAAAAAATGGGATGGTTTTTTGTTTTGATTAGTTTAATGTGAAGTGTCCCAAACCTAAATAATTAAGAATTCCTTCTCCTTTCCAATATAAATCCACCCAATCTCCCACTTCTTCTTCACTAATATACTTTGGAGCTCAACAAAACCCTTCACTACTCCCTATATAATCTTCCCAAGGTACCCCATGTTCCCGAGAAGCCTCTCTCAAGCCTCTCCCAATCCTTTGGGATCACACTTCCACGTAAGGGATTTATTCCTTTCTCATTTTTGTTCAATATTCTTTAAGTTGTTATACCCTTTTGTTTTCAATTACAAAAGTTGAGGTATGATTTCGCCCCTTCTCCCGTACTGACCTCTTTATTTTTGGATAATGGGAGACCCCTTTCTCTCTCATTAATTCCTCCCATGTACACCCGTTACTATGCCAAAATTCAGTGAGGGGTTTCTCTCACATCTTTTACATCCAAGTAATTCTTTTGTATTATGAATCTAAATTACATTATGATTGTAGGGAAATTTATCTATATGACCCCATTATTTTCCATTTCATTTACATATGATGATAACCTTTTTTCTCTCTGATCAACTATTTTCATGAATCTTTATGTCTTGTCATCATGCTGCCGAAATTGCACTACAGCATTCCAAGCCACGATCATTGTGTAGTGAATACCATACCGATGTTCCTATCAAGGGTATTCACCATTATTCACATATACAAATTGAATGGTACTTTAATGTATTTATTCCACATTAATTAATCATGGAATAACTTATGATGTTGATTGATTCCATGTTATATGATCTTTGTGGCCCACTTATGCATGAAATGAAATTCTTAAGAAGGGTTCACCCAGATGGCGCTCCAATGCATTGGGTAATGTATAGTATCATGATACATCATGTGAAATGGGTGTTTACTCATACTAATTCAAGTGAAACAAGGATTTAATCATCCTTCATGTCCAATTAGGGTTTACTCAGGCTCCATGCGCAATGAGTATGGGATCATGCTAATTCCATGTTACGTGTTTCTGCCACATTTCCATGTTATGATTATCATGTATTATCATGCCTTTATGTTATTTTTTCTCTTGTGCTCCATTGATATGTCAATTATCTAACATTTATTTTATTCCTCATGTTATTCCATGTTTATTCCCTTACTGGTCTTTATAGCTCACGCTTTTCATATGCATGTCCTCATGTTATCTCATGCAATGCTAAGTACGAGGGAATGTAGTGGCCATGTAAAGGAGGTTTTCAATAAATATGTTGTGCATTTTATGTTCGAAGATATTATTTAATGTTAATAATCCCCAAATACCCAATACCTCTCAATATTCTATGTTGTATCAAGTGAATATTTTATGTAATAAATCATGTTTAAGTGAATAACAAAAAACAAGGTTGTTAAAGTTGGTATTAGAGGATAGGTTTAGTTAATTATGGGATTAGGATTAGAAAACCCTAGTGAATACTTAGATACAATAATAAGTATAATACAAACATCCCTATGTATTAGTGATTATTGAGTAAGTGGTTTATCAAGAAGATGTATCCCTATCTGGATACAAGCAGGTAGAGGTGGCTCTGGCAGAGATGTATCCCAGGGGTAAAACCCGAAAACACTACTTTGAGCTAGACACAAACTAGAACGGGTGCATGACAACAGGCCTTGCTGTACTCTTGGTTACAACACTCCTATGGGATATGCTTTGGTATATTCACAACCATATTATGATCCCTTATTAAGGGAATGAAAAAAATTCCCCTAAGAATATATCGTAGAAAGTAGATCACGAATAGCATATATTGAAGCCTATGGATTCATAAGTTATGGAACTAAAAGTTATTTATAAGTCATCAGTTTTTTCCTTGGATTACACGTTATGTTTTACCCCTAAAATTCCTTTATTCCATATAATGTTCGGTAATAGGAGGACTCAGGCTAACAACCGATGTGAAGACCAATGTGATGACTATTCTAATGAGATGCCCAATTTGATGGGAGCGGGAATCGTGAAATATGTCATTATAATCTCTTAGTTAACTCAAGAATTGATTATTAACATAGGTCAATAGGAACTTTCACCCCCACCCCCTAAAAAAGGACAAGTCAATATCGAGATCATCATGAGACAAAGGTCTCTTACATTTAATGGATCATTAGATCCCTCAATTGCCGAACAATAGATCAACTCCATTGAAAAGCTCTTTTCAATCCATCAATGTTTTGAACAAGAGAAGGTTCTTATGGTTGCTTATCATATGGAGGTTGGAGCTGATCAATGGTGTACGTAGATCAAAAATAAGATGCTTGGGGAGGATATCAAGGTGTTAGAATAGAAGGATTTCTGGAAGATGCTTTTTGGTAAATAATTTTTGTGCACCCTCCGGCTTAAGATTGAAAGAATCTTACTTGCCCTCATGAAAAAAGATGATGAATCTGTTGGAGCGTACTAGAAAAACTTCAAAATTATTGAATAATATTCTTTCTTCTTTCTTTTTATCCCCAAAATAAAGTTTGATGGCATCTTTGTTGGGCTGAAACCTAGCCTACGAAATGTGCTAGCGATCCTGACTTAGACAGCTACGAAGAAATTTTTTGATGTGCCCTCAAGGTCGAAATGAAGATCCTAGAATCTCAGGGGTATCATGGGGATAGGAACCATAAGTCAGACTTCAATTCTGGTCATCTGATTGATGAATCCAATGTTTCTAAGAAGATCCAGCACCCCACTTCCCAAAGGTGCGGAAAAAAGTACACCAAAAATTTCCTAAAGGGGATGAGGAAATTCTTTAGGTGTAGAAGAGAAGAACATATAGCTATTAACTACCAAAAAGAAAAAACCCACAACTGAAATAGAGGAAAGAAACACTCCATTCAATCCTCAACACGTTGTTTATTACTACAGATGTAATGAACCATGGAATCTTGAAATTCAGTGCCATAAGCTAAAGGTTTTCGCAGGTAACCAACATCCTACAAGGCAGCAAGGGTGAGATTTTTCCAACACTACTGCCAAAGTGAACCCTAAAAATGAAGTGGTGACATGTACACTAGTTATTCATTACTATATAGTGAACATAATTTTAGATTCAGGTTCTACGTATTCTTTTATATCCCAAATGATTTGTAGAACAATCCCAACACCACCACAAATCATGCATGTAAAGATGTCGGTGAGTACGGAAAATGGGAAAATCATTTCATCCCATGAATATAACTCCTCCCCTATCTTAATTGGTTGATTGAACTTCTTGGAGAACCACATAATACTCCATCTGGTGGAATTTGATTAAATTATTTTCTTAGATTGGATTTCCTTATACAGAGCTAACATAAATTGTCATGAGAGGTAAATAACTCTCTATGTGGAGAATCAACCCCCAATTATATACAAGTTAAAGGAGAAAGATTAATATTATTTAGCTCCATCATCTCAGGTGTGGATATTACTTCCCTCTAAGAATGTGTATCTGGCTCAAATGACTGTGTATAAGGAGACAACCGTCCTTGAAGACATGCCTATTGTGTTTGCTGAAGTGTTTCCCGAGGAATTGTTTTGTCTTCCTCTTAGAAGAGATGTTTAATTCTCAATTGATCGTATACCTAGGGCATTGAAAATATCTAATACTCCATATATTATAGCTATTGTGGAGATTGAGGATATGAAGACACAACTACAGGAGAATCTAGATAAAGAATTTATACGGCCAAGTGCTTCACCATGGGGTGCACCAGTCCTTATCATCAAGAAGAAAGATGGGACAATGTGCCTTTTCATCGATTATCGTGAGCTTAACAAAATCATGATAATGAACAAGTATCATCTTCCAGGAATCGATGACTTGTTTGATCAGCTTCATGGAAAACAATAATTCTCCAAGGTGGATTTGAAGTCAGGATATTATTATATAATGGTGAAGAAGGAAGATATCCCCTAGACTATTTTTCGTACAAGATGCGGGCATTATAAATTCATAGTAATTCATTTTGTACTCACTAATGCTCTATAAATCTTCATGGAAATTATGAATAGAGTCTTTAAGGATTCCCTCAAAAAAAAATTGTAGTCTTTATAGATGATATTATGATATACTACAAAACCAAGGAGGATCATGAGGAGCATCGAAGATCTGTACTGGAGACCTTGTTGAAGGAGAATCTCTAAAAAAGTAAAGCAAGTGTGAGTTCTGGTTGAAGGAGGTATCATTCCTGGGCCATATCATCATAATCAATTGGATTTATGTGGATCCCTCCAAAATAGATTCAATTGAGAGATGGATGAGGCCAACATCGACAACGAATATTCATAGATTCTTGGGTTTAGCTGGATATAATCGACAATTTGTGAGAAATGTATTATGATTGTACAACCTTCTTATCATGCTAACTCATAAGGGAGTAAAGTTTTCTTGGAGTTATGAATGTGAAGAAAGATTCAAGGAGTTAAAAAGGAGGCTTATCACTGCACCTGTTCTCATATTACCAATAAGTGGAGAACTTTTTGGGGGTATTCAATGATTCTTTGAAGAAGGTCATGGGATGTTTGTTGATGAAAAATGAAAATTTCATTGCCTTTGCATCAAGGAAATTGAAAGTTCATGAGAATATTTATCTAACACATGATTTGGAGTTGGATGCGGTGATCATCTATTGAAAAATTTTGTCGCATTATCTCTTTGTGGGGAAGTGTGAAATATATATGGACTAGAAAATCATTAAGTATATATTCACACAGAAAGAGTTGAACATGCACGAACGAAGATGGTTAGAGATGGTCAAAGACTATGACTGCTCAATCCATTACCACCTTGAAAATGTGAAGATGGTGGATGATGCCCTAAGTAGAAAGAACCTAAAAATTCTATCATTGATGAAAACTAAGAAAGATCCAATCTTATTAGACTTGATGAAGATGGACATGGGAATCATAAAGAAGAGAAAATCATCAATAGTTTCAAAAATGATTCTCGACCATCTCTTCTGTAAAGGTTAAAGGATGCTCAAAAGGATGATCCGGGAATTCAAAAGAAATTGGAAGATCTTAGAAAAAGGAAATCCTTGGATTTCTATGTTAATGAAGAAGGAATTGTGAGATTTGGGAAAAGACTATGTGTTTCATCAAGTCTATAGCTAAAGAAGGAACTTTTGGATGATGAACATAATTCAAATTTCTCTATTCACCTAGGAAACACAAATATGTATTGAGATCTCTGAGAGTATTATTGGTGGGATAATATGAATAAAGATATTGGTGGGTAAACATCAAAGATCCTGGTGTGTCAGCAAATAATGTAGATAGGCAAAAGTCTATAGGGATGATGCAACCATTTCTTATACCAGCATGGAAAAGGAAGAAAATCACCATGGACTTTGCCACCAGACATCTGAATAAATCCAAAGAAACAATATAATCAGGGTTGTTGGGAATTGTCTTACAATGTCTTCACAATTTAATGCAATTCGAGATGATTTCTCATTGGATCAACTAGCACAGATATATATCAGGGAAGTGGTAAGGCTGCATGGAGTACCACTAACTATTCTTTCCAATAAAGATCCAAGATTCACCTCTATGTTTTGGAAGAGTCTTCAACATGCTCTGAATACTGAACTGAACTTCAGTACGGCCTATCATCATCAAACTGATGGCCAATCTATGTGAACTAATCAGACACTAGATGATATGTTAAGATAATGTTCTATGTACTTCAAAGATGGGTAGACCAACATCTTCCACTAGTTGAATTATTCTAAAATAATAATTTTCAATCGCGCATCCTAATACAACCTTATGAAGACCTATATGGGAAGAGGGGTAGAACACTGGAATGTTGGGATGAAGTCATCGAGCGTAAGATGCTAGGACCATAAATGGTTGATGAAATGGTGGAGACGGTGAAAACCATTCAGCAGCATATCAAGGCATCCTAGAGTCGACAAAATAGTTATGGAGATAACCATTTATGAGACGTTGAGTTTAAAGTTGGAGACATGTTATTTCGACACATATCTCCATGGAAGAAGGTCATGAGGATATAAAAGAAAGAGAATTTAAGTACTAGGTACATCATCCCCTTTGAGATTCTTGATCATGATAGGGTTGTGTCCAATCAACAAGAACTTACACCTACAATGCCTAAAGTACATGATATATTTCATGTATTCCTCTTACGGATGTATATACCATACCCTTCACATGTACTCACTTCAGAGGTAGTACAACTAGGGGATGATCTTTCTTACAAGGAGGAACCAGTGAATATCTTAGATCATAAAGAAAAATTTCTATAAAATAAGACAATTCCCCTCGTCAAGGTGTTCTGGAGAAACCAAAAGTTTGAAGAAGTGACATGGGAATTAGAGGAAATGATGAAGCAGAGTTACCCACATCTATTTTAGTGTGGAAAAATGAAATTTTGACTGTGAAATTTTTTAAGGGGAGAAGATTGTGACAACCCATACATTCATTAATGAAAATAGCCCTTGATCTATTTAAATGTCTTATTGTAGATATATAAAATGTGAACATCATTGGGTTTATGTGTTTGGATTTTAAAATACCTTTATTTATTGTGATAATTTCTAATATATCCATTGAATAGTGATCACATGATTAGTATAAATATAGGGATTTAACAAATATAATTTACCTAGAAAATGGAAGTGATGGCCTCATCAAGTAGACTTTCCCCGTACAAATCCCATTTGTCGGAGCTCGGAAAAGAAGAGGTATCATTGGGCTTCACTCTTGACCAAGCCCAATCCTAGATTCAACGTGTTCAGATGGAGAGGAACTAACTGTGGTTGAAGTGTAATTTAATAGAGATTATGTAACACCCCGCCCCTACCTCATTGGCATGATGAGGCAGTGAGGGTTACTTGGCATTAAGAGATGTTCCCAACGTTCCAAAGGATGGAAATAATTGATGAGGGATCTGAGAACAATTGGGGAACAATTTTACCTTGATACAAAACCAATAAAACAACCACAACTCTATAATGCATGTTAACAACACCAAACTCATACATTACCAAGACAGCCGGATAATCCGTAATCATCCATGCCAACACAACCCAGTACAACATCAGAGTACAATGCAGAAGACTCAACAAGAAACACCAAAACCATGACACCACCACTGCACCACGTCAAGATCCAAGCTCCAAGATCTAACAAGTAATCACAAAGATCCTCCAAAGGATGTTGATGCATTACCTTTTCCCATGTCACGGTATAGGACGTCTACAAAGACTCCAACATGCCAATGTAGGGGGTGAGTACTAAAACTCAGTAGGATTTCCAGAAATGACTTCCCTACACACACCACTAGGATAAAATCATTAGCCCATTTATATAAAACAGTTTGTATAAAATAATACACAAGTGCAACCATTTTCATAAGTCAAACATACCCTTACTAGGTCATCACATCAAAACCGAGCAACCCAGGGAAAGACAAACAACAAATCCATAAGCCATTCATTTTCTCACATATTAGCACAACAATTCCATCTTGCAAAAAAAATGCAAAAAACAACCAAAACAACCAAACGGTGGAACTTCTGTCCAACCCGTTCACCCATTCACAATTAGTGGCACTTCCCATCCACTTTTACTTTGATGGTGGGCCTTCCATCAACTATCCATCCCCATTATTATAGTTGTACTTCCCACCCTATTCCCCACAAAATTTAAAACAAGCCAAACCAAGATCACAACATCATGCAATCAACCAATTTCATTTCACATTAATCCTGTTTAATAAATCAACCATTTATTGAAAATCATTTTCCATGGAAAAGACCCATTTCAATAAAAATACCTCTTTATTGAAACCCATTTTTCATCAACCATTTTCCCAAATCAATCTCATCAATCTCATTTTAAAATATCCATTTTAAAATTCATAATAAAAACATTTCACCATGAAACTCCCTTTTTCCCCAAAAACCCCCAAATGAATTTCCAACCAAAATCACACATCATCACACAATTAATTTCCATCACAACAATTTAATTATAACATGTAACTACTATATAAACCCATGTCGAGTTGAGAGAGAAGACACCTACCTCTTAGGGTTTGGCGAAATCAACCTTTCGCCCAAACTCACTTCAATCCGGTAGAACGTCTCCTCAAAACCTCTCTAGATCCATCCCCTACCATTCAAAAGCTTTAATATTAAAATCCAAGGCAACCCCAACCCTAGATCTACACACAAAAGTGTTGATCTAGAAAACCAAGAAAGAGAGGGTTGTAGATCTAGAGGAAAACACAAGAAAAACAAGAGGAGAGACTTACCCCGGAGAAATCACCATGAAACCCCTTTGAATTGCTTATAAAACGTGTGGGAGGGCCCCTCCAACCCTTGAGAACTAAAAATCCAAAGTGTGGCTCGAGTGGGAGGAAGAGTGGAGTTAAATGAGGCAATCCTGAGTGAGCCCAAGTTTTAAAACCCTAACTTTAAGTGGTCGTACGGTTAGCCCGCATGGTTTGGAAAACCGTGCGGTAACCGTGTTCACGCCACTGCCACGAGAGCCAAGGTCCACATGGTTTCCTTGCATGATTTGTCAAACCGTGCACAGGCCGTGCAGAGCCTACTATCTCCCCCTGTATAGTTTCCTGGAGCATACGCACGGTTTACACTAACCGTGCTCAAACTGTGTACCACATTAAAATCCTCCAAACTCATCCAAAACCATTCGAAACTCTCCCAACCTATTCCCAACTCATTCCATGCTCTTTAAATACATAAAAATGCATAAAAAAGGCCACATACCTCAAATCAGGGGTGTTATAGATTACCACCCAAACAATGTTATCCGAGCCACCCCAAGAGTTAGTCACCATCGCACACCTTACCTTTTGTACTTTTGCGGGTGTTATAAGGTTTTATGTAATAATAACCTATCACTATGTCTACGTAAATTATTTTTGTATAAATAATGTGCATTCATTTTATTATTGAAACTTTGTAAATAGCTTTTAAAGCACAAATAGTATTTTTATTTAATATTAAACTAAGAAATATATTTTGATGAATTAATGGATTTTTGAATTAAATAATTTTTTAATAAAATATTATTATTATAATTAAATTAATTTTTATTATATATAAATAATCATATAATATTATGAATGCAATTGTAATTTTTCTTAAGGTTTGAAAGCTCTTTTTGTCAAAACCAATGAATTTTGGATAAAGGACTGTTTTTATTTTAAAAGTAAAAATTCACATAATTAAATAATTATTTAGATAAAATGAATATAATTTTTGGAATCAAGATGTTCAAATTATCCAATGGTGAATTTTTCATGATTTTCTGAGACAGAAGAATTTTTGGGTAAAAATTAAATATCGTTTAAATATATAATGTGTTTTATGACATCATAATGTACCAATAGTGATGTAATAAAATAATATAGGCATTATTTTTGGAAAATATATTTTTTATCATTAATATAATATGATTTTAGCTTTGTTTGATAAATTTGACAAAGCATTAGTGGACCCTCCAAGACTTATAAAACATTTTGTCTTTTTAAATTGTTTTCCTTGATAGTGTGACTCACCTTCACATAGTCGACCCTATTTTTAAAAAAAGATAGGATATTGTACTAATAAAATATTTTTTCCACTCCCCTTTTTCCAAAACAATCAGCAAAAACCATGGGCTGGTCTGTGGTTTAGAGTAGATTGATGTGAGGTGTCCCAAACCTAAATAATAAAGAATCCCCCCTCCTTTCCTATATAAACCCACCCAAGCTCTCACTTCCTCTTCAATCAAAGACATTGGAGCTCGACCAACCCCTGAACTCCTCTCTCTAGAATCCTCCCAAGTTTCCCCAAGCTCCCAAGAATCCTCTCTCAAGCCACTCCCATGAAATTGGGATCACACTTCCAAATAAGGGATTTCTTATTTTCTCATTTTGACCAATTTTCATTAATATGTTATGCCCTTTTGTTTTCTATTAAAAATGATGGGGTATAATTTCAAACCTCCCCCATAATACCCTCTTTATGTTTGTATAATGGGAGTCCCCTTTCTCTGTCACTAATTCCTCCCATGTACACATGTTACCATGCCGAAATTCGGTGAAAGATTTCTCTCTCCTCTTTTACATCCAAGTAATTCTTTTGTATTATGGATCTAAATTCCATTACATTTGTTGGGAAATGTATCTAAATGATCCCATTACTGTCCATTTAATGGAAATATTATGAGACACCCTTTTCTCTCTCATCAACCTTTTTCATGAATCCTTATGTCATGTCGTTATACTGCTGAAATTGCACCACATTTTTCCAAGGCAAGATCATTGCGTAGTGAATACCATACCCATCATTGCATAGTGAATACCATACCCAAGTCTCTATCGAGGGTATTCACCATTATGAACATATACATATTGAATGGTAATTTAATTTATTTATTCCACATCACTTAATTGTGGAATAACTTAATATTTTGATTGATTCCATGTTATATGATCCATGTGGCACACTTATGCATGAAATGAAATGATTATGAAGGGTGTGCCCCAATTGTGCTCCAATGCATTGGGTAAAGTATAGTATCATGATAAGTCATGTGCAATGGGTGTTGACTCATTCTAATTCAAATTCAATGAGGTTTTACTCGTTTTCCCTATTCAATGAGGGTTTACTCTGACTCCACATACAATAGCATGGCATCATACAAATTCCATGTTAGGTGTTGCTGCCACATTTTAATGTTATGATTATCATGAATTATTATTCCTTTATATTAATGTTTATCTTTTGGTCCATTTATATTGCTAATGTCTAACATTAATTGTATTCCTCGTGTTATTCCATGTTTACACCCTTACTGGGCTTTATAGCTCACACTTTTCTTATGCATGTCATCAGGTCATCCCATGTAATTCTAAGTACGAGGGAATGTAGTGGTCATTTAAATTATGTTTTCAATAAAGATGTTGTGTTCTTTATGTTCTATGCTATTCTATAATGTTACTAAGCCCCAAAGACACTAGACCTATCGATCTTCAATGTTGTATCATGTAAATATTTTATGTAATAAATCATGTTTAAGTGTGTAATAAAAAGAAGGGTTGTAATAGTAACAACCATAGACTGGAGATATGCTTCCCTATCTCCATCCATGAAAGAAAACTTCAATGAGTCTAATTTCACTATCACCATATCTATATGTAATATAGATCATGTCTTCATTCTTCATTGTGCACCGAAGAATGTGAATTTCGGTATCCACTGTCGTATGAATCTATTATTCTCCACAGTCCCACCTCTGTCACGTTGTTTCCATCCCAGATCTACAATATCAGATCATTTTACAAATAAATATGTGTGCAACGAACGATTAATAGGGTTATTCAGAGCTGCGTGTCAAATGAAGAACACCCATAATGTATGATTAACGGGGAATAAAAGAACAAGAACATAAACAAGGAAATTACCTTGATCGATGATCATGTGGATGATGATCTATAGAAATTAGAATGAAAAATGAATAAACAATCAATCATAATATAATCTCCCATAAAATACATGGAAATAACCCCATCCCTCTAGGGGATCGATCTGAAAATCAATACACTCATCATTTGATTTTTGTTCATAATTGTAATTAAGAATGTGTAAGATATCCAAATAAAACACATGACTTACCAAGATTTGGTTTGATCGCTAATGAAGAATGTTATCTCATCATCATTATTGGAAATATCCTTCAAATATGAGGTGTGTTGATCATCGATCCTTGATATGTCATCGTTCACCTAGGAGATAATCCTTAAATCTCTCTCCAACAACTCTCCAATGTTTTTGTGGTTATTCTTATAACCCTCTAAATTCTCCATATTCGTCTATTTAAAATCCTTTCAATCATTACATCATAAATTCAAAAAAAATTAGTTATATTTAATTATTTTATAAATATTTTTCCCAGGATGAATTTTCTATAAATGACATTTTTTGAATAATGTTATGTCGCAGAAAGGATGAACCTCGCATTCTAAACTCAATAGGGCCCTCAGATTTCTGATCTAAGCACCCATTTAGAAGTTATTAATTTTTTTAAAAAAAATATTCATACACGGTTTTTAATAATTTTTATATATTTAAAACATTTATTTCTAGAAGACCGAGCCTCGAAATCACACACCATCTCAATGCCTGTTCTCGAAAATAATTCATATAATATCCACAATTAATATACAAACAAATTTGACACATTACAGATGTTAATTATTCTTTGTTGGGTATATGATTCTAGGATACCATCCTTACTATTTCTATAGTCGGTTTAGTTTTATGAGGGTATGATATTTATGAAACATGTTCCTTTTCCATGGGTTATATTATGACGAAATGTTTATTAAACCCATTTTCCATGGGTTTTTTATGATGGATGATTTATGTACTTATGGAACACAAATGTATGGTTTTTATTATGTTTTAGGTGGGACATATATATCCCTATATGTAATTGGGAAAGGTAATATATCTCCTAAGATATACACGATTGGAACAACAAGTGAATCCAGTTCATTAAGGGAAAATTTCTACTATGATACTATTCGGAGTGAAATTTGTCTAATATGATGGGTTGGGAACTGATCACATCCCTCTATGATATTCTTGGAGAAGACCCTTTACTACAAATGAAATGATATTATTTGACTATTTATATGCTAAAATTATAATACTTATGATAATGTGACTCTTTTAGGGTTCATGTACATTTCAGATTCATGTATTGTGAAATATCATGATTTATTCCACGAATGAAGATTATGATATTTGATAGGGATGTAATAATCATAAAAACTTATGATAATGTTATTATTACATCCTTCTCATGTAATTATTGATATCTACATTGTTTACCGTTATTGAGAATCTATTTTCTACATTTTCTTATGTATATTTTCCCTAAGATATGAATAATGTCATTAAGTATTATATACCAAAAAGTCTTATACATATGAATGGTATAATTGGGAGATGATGTGGATATTTTAATAACAAGTTATATAATTTTTCCAGATTCCAAAGACACTAGACCTATATAGATCTAGCGTGGATTTATTTGGTTCGTAATAAATATTCTTCTAAAAGAGGTAATCTTTATGTATTAAAATTATTTAGTCAATAAATATAGTATCAGTACATGGTTTATCTAACCATTGTAAAGTAGGATGAAAAAAAACACTAATAACCATAAGGGTAATTATAAATATATCTTCTAATTGTAGATTTTTGGTGATGATCATAAATAACCTTGGTAAAAACTAAGGTGTCATGGATTGAAATATTATAAGTTATTTACCAAAATTATCTAGTTTTTCAACTACGGTAAGTGTTTCTGAAACGATGGATTTTTCATTTAGTCAATGGATTTAAACAGAAAAAACTATGATAATGAATAGTTTGACGGGCAATGAAATGTTTGTTCTCCGGAGCAACCAAATTTTATCAAAACTAGAATTAAAAATATTACTATTATTCTCACACAATGTTCTTAATATATGAATATTATAGTAATTCCAAATCAGAAAAGTAGGGAACAAAATTCTTTTGAGTATTTCATGAGGAAACATCAACCTTATTTCGTTGTGTTTTCTAATCCACTAATTAAAGATAAATATATCGGAACCACTAAAAGTATATTTTAGGTTTTTCAATGTTCAAAACATGAGAATGTCAATTTTCATGTTTACTGTTTGGAAAGTGAACTGGATCAATGGTGGAATCTTATTATGAATATGTGGTAATGGGATGAAATTGTATCTATAGATTATGAAATATACAATTACTGGGTTTTTTTAAAATTAATATCCTTATATTCGTCAAATTAATATTGATAAATAATTACCTGAGTTATAACGAAATTTTGATGAATCTATTGGAACCTATAAACAATATTTTACATGAATTACAAGGTACACTTTTGGAATTATCACCCAACCTGAAAGTAAGGTAGATAAATTCCTTAGTGTCTTGAAACTAAGTCTCTAAGGAGAGTAATCCATAAGATACTTCAGTAGCTAGGAATAAATTGTTTTCTGTGATCTCAAAGTTGAGATAGATATTGTTGATACCAATCAATCTTATGGTTTTGAAAATAAAATAAAAATGCAATTAAATGAAATTATAAAAACCATAGATAAAAAATATGATTGTTCATTTATTACTCTATGATAGGAAGGAATCATGGGGAAAACTTTCTAATGGGAACAACTAAAATCTTCACATGTGGAAATAAATTTCTTTAATATAATTAATGATGAAGTGATGGGAATATGTTAGTTAATGATGTGAATAGAGTAAAATCACCATAGAATGCACCATACACATTCTAATGCTATGAATTAAATGATAATTGGAATTGTTCTAATCAATTCATGAAACTAATGGTTTTTTAGTATAAGTGTTATTAATTTCTAAATACCAAATACAATGGAAAATCTCATATAATCCTGACTACCAAAGTGGGTTATGAGAAATACATGATGAAATGTACACTTTTCATCCATCCTATAAAATATTATTTTTTATTTGATTATAAATACACCCACTCATTTATTTTTAATGAATTTTAAAATGTTATCACCATATAAACTTAATAATTTGAAGTTTAGTTTTTTGTAAAAACTCTTAATGGAATAGAAGTTGTATCTCAAGTTTATTATTCTTCTTAGATTAATGATTGTGGGAAGTGTTTCCTTCTTATCTTATGATTACACATTAGTTTAATTTCCTATGATTATTATCATGGATTGGATGTCTCTATATGGGGATTATATTAATTTATAAGCAAGGGAAGTCACATTTCATATTATTAATGAACCTATAATCATTTACCAATGTAAGGATGAATATGAACTTCCAATTGAAATTTCTACCATATTGTGGTTCATAATTTCAAAAAATATAATTTATATATCTCATATCATTGGGAAAAGATTATAATTAAGGATAAACATATTATAGAAGATTTCAGCGTTTTTTTGTCAGATTAATTTCTTGTTCATCTACTGCATCGTGAAGATGACTTTTAAATAGAACTCATACATGGTGTTATGCTTATTTTAATGAATCCTTTTAGAATGGAACCAATTTAGTTGTAGGAATTATATAAAAAAATCATGAATAATATTGATAAGGTAATCATTCTCCCTAGTGAATCACCATTGGGATCCCCTCATATATTAATTAAGATGAAATATTGATCAATGAGATTATGCGTTGATTATCGAGAAGAGATCAAGTTAAATATCATTTAAAGGTGACCACTTCATTTTATTGAAGTCTTAATTGATAAACTAAATAGATAACAATATGTTTCCAAGACCCAACAACATTTTGGATGACATCAATTGAGAGTTAAGAATGAGGATATAAACAATATAAAATTCCATATAAGTTATGGAAACTATAAATTTATAGTGATGTCTTTTGGTCTACAAAAATTCCCCATCTATCATTGTGGACATAATTAGTAGAGTATTTAGAAGACTTTTTTTCCAAAACATTAGTATCCTTTAAAAAAATCTTCTATATTTAATGTGAAAATAAAAACATGAATATATCAGAAGGATTAGGATTATAGCCTTGAAAAATGATGAACTTTAAAAAAATTTACTAAGAGTAGATTTTTGGAAATTTTTTTCATTTTTTAGGCCATGTAATCTTAAATGATGGTATATCAGTAGATACATAAAATATAGAATCTGTTGATAAATTTCATACACCAACCACAGCAAGAGAAATCAATATATTTTTTAGATTGTATCGATATTATACAATTTTTTTGAACTATTTCTCTTCATTATCTAATCCACTCACCATGTTCACATTGAAATGAGTTAGGTTCATATGAAAAGAGGAATGTGGAGAGAATTTATAGGATCTAAAAAGATGGAAAGTCAGTTCACCTATTCTCACACTACCAAATAGTGAAAAAAAATTCTAATCTATTGTGATGAAACATAGAAGGGATTGGGATCTGTTAAAATAAAAAACAATATTATTATGTCTTATGGTTCATGCTAATTGAATTTCCATAAGAAAATTTACCCAACTAATGATTTTCAGTTAGCTGCAATAATTTTTTCTTTAAAGATATAGAGGAAGTATATTTATTGGGAAAGGTGTGACCAATATACTTACATATAATCATAAAGTATATTTTCCCACAGAAGTATATAAACATGAGCCAAGGAGTATGGTTGGAGCTTATTAATGATTTGGACTAATCTATACATTACAACCCAGGGATGGAAAATAAGGAGTAATATGAATTGAGTCCAAAAGATCCTACAAATGTTTCTAGGAGGAGGATCACTATAGATTCAACAATAATAGAATTCAATGGGTGGACCTAGAAATATTAATATAAGGGATGATATATTATCTAGATCAAATAAAATTTCAACCATCTATCCAAGTTAATATTAAAGGGGTGAAGAAGGTAGATGTTGAACTACAAAATAAAGTTGTAAATTTTCCTGAGTTCATCCATGATTGTGATATAATAATAATACTTAGGAACTATGTATGTGTTTTGAAAATACTATATTTCAAGAAGGAGTTGTTGTATGAGGCTCAAAGGACATCATTCTATATTCATCATGGATTTATTAAGACGTATAGAGGCATGGAAGAATTTTTTTTGTGGGATTGAATGAAGAGATATATTGAATAGTATATTTTTTGGTGCTTTATTTCTCATTATTTTAAGTCATGGAGATAAAATTATGATGCTATGTTTTTATAATTAACCGTACTACAATGTAAATGGGAAAATAACACAGTGGATTTTATCATCAAAATACTCTAGACATCAAAAGGCCAAACACTATACAGGTTAATGTTGATTGACTTACAAAGTCAGCATAATTAACTACTATAAAAAGATTTATCTCTTGATCTTCATGAAAGAATATATATTTAGGAAGTGGGGATATTTTCTGGAGTACCACATTAAATTTTATTTGACTAGGATATGAGGTTTACCTAATTGTTCTGGTGTAGTGTTCAATAAGATTTAGATAAGTATTTATGTTTTATCACATCATATCATCCTAAAATAGATGGTCTATTTGAGAGAACCATTCAAAATAAAGAATAAATTGGCAGATATTTCTCAATGTATTTCAATTTTGGTTTGCATTGACTCCTTCCATTGGTAGAATTTTCATTGAACAATTGATTTCATTCAATAATTAAAATAGATCATTGTGAATTCCTCTATGGAAATAACTGAAGAACACCAAAATTTTGGAATGAAGTTGAGGATAAAATTTATTTGGACATGATCCAGATTAGGATATGGAAAACAAGGTTAGATCAATTAAATAACACATATGATATTTTAAGAGCTGAAAAATACTAATGTTAACAATAGTTGGAAATATCAAGTGTATGAAGTGGTTTACAAGGTATTTCTCTGAATATATCCCTTGACGAGTTTCATGAGATTTGGGAAGAATAGAAATCTAATCACTAGGTATATTGGTCCGTTGGAAATTAATTCTCATATTGAGATGGTATTTAATCGATAGGTTAGTCCGCCAAATATCTCTCAAATTCATGATGTATTCCCTATATCTTTCTTAAAAAAGTACATACCTAATCCTTCATGTATATTAATCTCATAATTAATTCCAATATAGAAAGAAAATTCATAAAAAGATTAATAAATATATAATTTATATCATATATATAATGTTTTATAAAAAAATTACAACTCTCCTGGTTCATGATTTGTCGAATAACCATCAATTTAAATAAGATTCATTGGAACATGATGATATATTGAGGAATATGTTCCTTCATATGTTTGTATACAAGTGAAAAATTACGAGGAAGAAATTATTGTTAATGGGGGTATATTGAAACACACTGAGATTTTTATAAAACATTTATCATAAATCAATTTTATTTCTTATATACCTTATATTGTAGGAAGAATTTAGTTTAAACGAATATTGATATACTATTAAAATATTATTATTTTAAAAAAATAGTTATAAACGAGTAATTAAATTAGTGGGCATGAATATGAATAATCATATTATTAAATATTTCTGAGATTTTTATTTAATACTCATTTATTTATTTATTATTATAAAATTAACACTTAGTTTTTTAGTAATGTAATTTTATTCATGAAATTTATGTTTTCTTGTAAAATAATTATTTCTTTCTATGATAAAAAAATAAACTAAAATTTTAAACATTTAAAATATTTATTTTAAAAACAAAATTCATTTTTTATTTGTCATATAAAAATTATCTTACGATTAATTTTTTAAAATTCACAGAAAAATTTAATTTTTCATTAATAGTGTAAAATTCCGATTTCCATTGAAAAGTGTATTTTCAATCAAGGAATTAATGAAATTAAACATTTATTTTGGATTATTTTTAAAATATAATTATCTATTTTAAATCTAATTTTGTCCCTCGAAATAAATTTTATACAAAAAATTTGTTTTAAAACATCTTATACTTTAAAGGGGAATTTTTTTGAAAAAAAAGTTGTTATTTTATGGTTTAATGTTAAATTATATTCTAAAAATATTGTGTTCTGAATTATTAAAAATTTATTAGATATTTATAACAAGGATAAAAATTTATTAAACATACCAATTTTATTTTTTATCAAAATGGATAGTAAAATACGTAATATTTATTACCAAGGTGAAGGGTAAATCAGGTATTAAGAGTAAAAACATGAAAAGGACCACACAATTGAAATAAAATGTAATAAAATATTCTTTTATGACAAATTTTCATCTATAATAATATGAGGGTAAATTTTATAAACATTTTAGGTCACATGAATATGATTATGACCTTTATAGTATTTTATTCAACGAAAAGTCAAATATGTCCCACTTATGTTCTTAATAAATATAATATTTTTAAAATGGATTTATCTAGGTTGTATTTTTTTGATATGAAATTTATTTTAAAGATAAATGATTTATCTTAATCATGGTTATTTTGATATTATATTTAGTGAAAAATAATTATTGTAAATGCTTACACAATGTTGTTGTAGAAATAATTCAAATAACAGAAAATCACAAAATAGTATTAAAAATATTAAAATAATTATAATTTGAGATATTTAAGGTGATTCATAAATTACATAGATGAATATAAAATTTTTAGGATGAAAAAAATTCCATTTTTTTGTTTTCATAATGTTACTAAATTCATAGTAATGAAAAGTATAAAAAATAAAAATAAGTATATTTTATGGGACTAATATTTTTTAAAATTATTTAATAACAAAAAATTTATATGTAGACAAATGGGATACTATAAAGTCTAAAATATCCTTCTTTATGAATTTATGATCCATTTAAAATTATTTTTCTGTATATTATATTTATTAGGTTTTATTTTTTAATGAAATTCCAAAAGTTCTCCCCACGTCAAATATAAATGGGAACCATCTCCACTACATATTTATGTGAATTTGATACATATATCTCAATAATACTCTAAAAATATTCATTATAAAATTAATTATAGATATTATATAATTTCTATTCTTCTCAAATACTAACCCTAGATCCCATTAGAGGATATATAAAGGAGTCATAAAAAAGGAAATATCTCTAATCAATCACTTTCGTTTTCTACACTTCATTATCTTCTATAAATCTATTATGGTAATCATAAAATAATAATTTAGGTACTGTACAAAGTATTAAATGTTATTATGATTAAAAAACACCATTATAAATTGTGCTTCCTATCAAATAAAAACTTTATGCATCGCACATGCATATGTAAGGCCTATTGTCTCCACATTGTGATACACTTCATTTTTCATTACCATATTTTTTTATGGTTATTATGATGAATTTAATGTTTATATATGATATTTTTTACATTATTTTACTTTCTAAAAAGTAATATCATGTCTACCATATTACCATATATTCTTTTGAAAATGATAATGTCGTTTTTATGTTTGTATGGACTATATAGTACCATTGGCTTCTAGTATGTAACCCTTACTTGAAGCTATGAAGGAGAAAAGTCCACATCTTTTCCCAAGGATTACATCATCCACATGACTTCTTGGTTACAGAATGTCATTATGGTTGGAAATTTTTACCATCATATTACCTTGATAGAGTATGTTTTCCCTCTTTCTATGTTCTGTTTTGATTCAATGTCCATAGAAGTGGTTTTATAGATTTTTTATTGGTTGTAGACCAGGTACATGCTGAGTACTGGAGGTATACGCCATGTACTGGTTACTGGATACATGTCATGAATGGGGAGATCACAATGTGTGTAAGAAAAAATCATATACCTGATATAAATGTCTTTTAGTGTTTCAATATAGGATTTTTATCCTGAGGTGATGGGTTTTTTGGAAACCATATTCATCATGGCCTACACAACATAACAAAGGGGTACATGTCGTTACTTGGTCCATGCCGAAGTTAAAGTCTTGTGTTTAGTTGTTTTTCACATTCCATTCATCATAGAAATTGTTTATCTTATCTCTAGGCTACCCCTAGGTGATTTTCATAGGACCCACTTCATTTAGATTGATCTAAAAACTTTGGATCTTCGTTGCGTCTCTAGTGAATCTATCTAGGTTGGTTTTTTTCTTTCTTTTATTGTAGTTCATCGGTCTTCACACTTCTTCTTATATCTACTTAAATTTACTTCTCCTCTCCTCTTGGTTTCTTGTACCTGCACCCATTGTTGTTTAATCAATGTTTTTGAATTCCTTATAAGATGAATTTTGGATTTTTTATTTATATGAGAAGATATACAAGGATGGTCTTTTGATGAATCAACCATGTTTTTTGTGAGTGTTCTTCGTCTATTATCATTTTTCTTCAAAACATTTCAGATAGGTGGACCCACTCGGCACTTCTCTTAATATAATTGTTTGGAATGATTTAAAATTGGTTTTGATGTGATAAATTGATTGTGAATTGGCTGTTTAGGAATTTTTGGAATCCTTCTTTTTTGATGGTTTAGTTTTTCATGGAGATCTCGAAAATTGGAAGTTTAAAATAAAGTTGTTTGATTCTTTTTTTCAATGGGGATATTCTATAATTGTTTCAAATTAATTTGAATATATGTTTTCAATAAATTGGGATGTTTTATTGATTGTAAATATTTGTTTTGATATTTTTTTATTTGGTTGTCAATGAATGTATAGTTTTATTAAAATGGTTTTAATTTGTTTAGTTGAATTTTTTTGGCATGTATGGGTTGTGTGAGTTCATGTATGATGTGCACTTGAATAAGGGACATGTACCATTGGGGTATAAGGTATGTGACCCTATATTAGGGGTGTGTTTCATTGGTACAGAAGGTGATTGGATGAAAGACCACTCATTTGTTTGGAACTATCAAATAAATCATGCATGGGTTTGTGTGTTGTGACCCAAGTAATGGGTATGCCAAAGTAATAATGATGAATGATTCTAATGCCTTGTTTTTTTGTTTTTATAGAACAATGACTTTATGGAAAATTGGTTTAAATACAAATTGTTTTAATTTGGCTAAAAATGGGTTTGACCATTTTTATATTATGATATAAACTATTTTACAGAATTTATTTTTATAATTGGTTTTATATAATGGTTTCTAACCTTTTTATCCTAGTGGCATGAGTACAGATGTAATTGGGGAAAGTCTACTAAATTTGTTACTCACCCCTTCTTGGTATCTTTGGTTATTTTTTAGATTCTTTTTTCTAAAGCATGGGAAAAGGTAAACAGTTATGCATTTTTAGCACCACCACATGATATGTGAATTTTTTAGTGATGTTGGAGCTTGGATATTATGGATCATGGATTCTTATGGTCATCTTGGAGTATTTAGTTGTTCTTACACTATATACTTTGATAAATTCATTTTCTTTTACTATGGTACTCTTTTATGTGGTTTTCATATGAATACAATAGTTTAATTTTATTTCTTTTATTCATGCATCATATAGTGATTTGTTTAGTTTTGGTTAGTTTAGTTAATTGTCTTATTCTTAATGGGTATATCATCCCCCACATGCATTTGAAACCCTTTTTCATTTATTAAAAGCCTTTGGTATTGTGGGGATGTAACCAAAGGACTAGAAATGATTTGTTTTATTCTCAAGCGAGTGGGAATAAGAGGGTGATTTTAAATGGTATCAGTATGTTTGGTCCTTGTCTAACAAGTAGTCTTTAGTTTCTTGGTCTTGGATTTTAATTCATTCTTATTTATTCCTTGGGTTGGAATTTGAAAGAGGAATATGATTATTTGAACATGAAATTTATATAATAAAAGGGCATATATAAGCCATTTATATTGAACTTCATGTCACCAGGGAGTTGTGTACATAAGTGTTTCAAACACAATTATAGTATCTGGAAATCTCATTGTCATGTGATTAGCCAATGAGTTGATAATTAATGCATTATAGAGGAATAAATTACAACTATGATTTCATATTTTATTTAGAGTAATGGTTTATGATTTTCTATAAAGGTATATATTTTTGAAAAATGTAGACTTTGTTTTCAAATCAAGAATTTTGAAAAGAGGATACCTGATGTATTTTGAAAATGGTTTGATTTTTAAAATCAACAATGTTTTTAAAAAAAATTGAATGTGAAAAATGTTTTTTAAACTATTTTATGATAGTTGATGTGATATAATTTCAAATGATAAGACATAAGTTTCTATGGAGTGAGACATACTAAGTATGTGGTTTGTTTAGAAAATGTCACCTGGTAGGCACGTAGAAACCAACTGGATGAAGCAGCAGAGAATGTGGTTGAACTTAAACCTCTAGTAAACAAAGATTTTTTTGAGAGCATTATTCAACCGTTAAAGGTTGTGGATACATGTAACTATAGGGACATAACAAGGCATGTGAATCATTCCACCCAGTTCATGAAGAATAATCCACCCATCTTTTGGGTTTATTCATATCCTGAAAATGCAGAGGTGTGGCTGAGAAGGATGAATCATATCTTTGGTTTCATCGGTAGAACAGTGGAGTTCAAGGTTAATCTATCCACGTATATTCTCTAGGATCTAGCACGCTAGTGTTTGGAACTGGTGCTGCAAGCTAACGGGGGTCAAGGCCTATGTTGGGAGGATTTTGATGAATTGTTCAATAAACAATACTATCTTCACATGTTTAGGATCCAGAAGATGACATAATTCCTCATCCTAATGCAGGAAAACCACTCTATCATAGAGTATGCATCTAAATCTTTTAATTTTGTGTGATTTTCACCACATGTTATGGTGAGTCTAGCCTTAATTGAATGCATCTTCAGATTGGGGCTATGGTGGGAGATTTGATTGATGATTATGGTGCTCTGTATTACAGATTATACGAAGACAATGAATAGAGTGACAATGGATAAATAGGATCTCTTAAGGTCTGTGAGGGGAGAAAGTATGATGATACCTATAAGAAATGTTTGGAAACCTAATTCTCGGATCAAGAAGAAGAGGGAGACCTATTTTCAGGGTGGGAGCAGGACCTAAAATCAGAAGATTGGATTAGTGAACCTTCCTCCATAACCCATGAGTGAAGAAGTTTGTTTTCAATGTGGTTCACACGACCAAATAAAGAGAGAGTTTACACCAAAAACTAGAGTGTGCAATAATTGTAAAAACATGGTCCATATTCATTACTATTTTTATGGTTCTCTAAGGTTAGGTTCTCGGGACACTTCTCAGGCGTTTCAAGCATTATATGATTTGACATGATGAGGGAAGAAGACTCACTCTCTTTAGTAGTCTAGAGAAAACCATGGTGATTCTTGGAATACCATGACTCCTCGTCAAGGGAAGTCTAAGTAAGGAAAAAATTAGCATAGTTTAATGATGAAGAAATTTAATGGATCTTAGAAAATGACTGTTGATGAATTGGTTGGACCATATATTGTGAATTATTTTTAATTCTACCCTTATGAAAGTACTACTTGATACTGGTGCATCATTATCCATCATTAATTCTTGGGTTGTTGATTTTCAAAGTTTAAATTTCGAGATGATGCCTTCTATGATAAAATTTAAAACTCATCTTGTGGAAAGATAATATTGATCCATTGTGTGTATAATGTATTCTATAAATATTGATGTATTTAATCTAAAGAGGGACTTATTTGTATTGGATAGAGATGTCTATGATGTAATCATGAGTGTGGATTTGTTTCAAATATTCAAGGATCACATTGACTACTATAGTAGAACAATCATTTTCTCAACTATGTATGGATTCGAACATATCTTCAGAGGAAAAAGGTTTGTAAAAATAAGCAGAACAAGCTTGTTGGAACAAGGAGTGTAAACGATATCTTACCCATTGGTGGAGTTGAATTTGGCATCAATAGAAGAGATCAAGGATATCAATTTTCTAGTATTTGTGGGGAAATTTCCATTTGTCTCTCCCAATAATTTATTAGGGTTACCATGAATTATGGAAGTGTAGTTTAATATTGATCTCTGTTCGTGGACCAGTCGTATTTCCCTTTCATCTTATAAGATGGAACCAACAATGTTAATGGAATTGAAGGTGAAATTAGAAGAGATGGAAAAAAAATGTTCGATTTTCCCATGTATTTCTCCATGGGAAACAATGGTTTTGTCCGTAAATGAGGCACATAGAAATATTCGACAATGAATTGATTATCATAATATTTAAAAATATAAAATAATTAATCATTAACCACTATAATTCATTTATGATCTATTTGATCAATTTACAGGATCTCAAAGGTTCTCTAAAATTGACATGTGATCTGGATATCATTAATTGTGATTTTGGAATGAAGATATAATGAAGACAGCCTTCAAAACCATATATGACCATTATGAATATGTGGTAATTCTTTTCGGTCATAATAATGAACTAAAGGTCTATATTGTTAACGAGTCAAATATATCATAGATATCTGGATTCTTTTTCAATGGTGTTTGTAGATGATATCATGGTATATTCAAGGAAAATGGATATTCATGAGAAACACTTGGTGATACTATTGGACATAATTAGAGACCACCGTTTGTATGTAAAACTATTAGTGTGATTTTTGGATATAATAGTTTCTCTTTATCTACCATGTAATTTCTAAAATAGGTGTTTCAGTGGCCTCTAAAAAGATAGATGTTTTTTTCTCAAGGGAAACCCAAATAATTTATTTGATATATAATGTTTTCATGATCTGGATGGTTTTTAGAGACACTTTGTGCATTAATTTTCATGTCTATAATCACTAATGAAATCATTGACAAAGAATAATTTTCTCTTCCAATGGACTATGGAATTATAGAAGTTTTTTCACGAGCTGAAAGTTCGTCTTATATCAGCACCTATCTTGGTATTTCTAGAATTTGTATTGGGGTATGTGTTGTACTTTTATTCTTCGGGATATGGGTTGGGATTTGTTTTAATGCAAGGATATGATGTGTTTCCTATGGTTCATGTTAGTTGAGATTGAATGAGAAGTACTACCCCACACATTACTCAGAGATAGATTCAGTTTTACATCCTTTGAAGATTTGGTGTCACTATCTCTTTGGTGATAAATTTTTTGTCTTTATAGATCATAAATTAATAATACATATTTTATCACAATGATATTTGTGTATTAGGAAAAGGATATTTATGGATTGTCTCTAGATGTTTGATATTGACTTAATGTATACACTATGGAAGATTAATTCATTGGCCAATGCATTATGAACAATGTCATATTTTCAATTGGTAAAGGAATATTTATATGAATGGTATTTTATGTTTTTCCTAGATAACATGCATCTGAAATGTGAGGAGTGGGGTGATGTTGTTGTTTTATTTTCAGATTATATGGTTCTAGATTAGTTAAAAATGGTAAAGGATGCAGAAATATCTGATGTAGAATGTTGGATTATGAGTTCAAAGCTCAATGGTGGGGAGACTATTGAGGGATAGAAATTGATGGGAGTTCAGTTCTATGGTTCATATATTGGATTTTTATACCTTTATCCTTTCAAGAGAAACATCTTCATGCTTACCTCTATTTGATATACTCTATAAGGTCCCATCCTTAAACCTTTCTTAATCTTTAGTTACTACAAGATTACACATTGAGGATCTTTTTGGGTTTAGAGTATTAGTGAATTAGATCATAAAACATGCATTACATTCCACATATAAACAAAGTGGTTACATAAAGATAGTATTCTTCTTTCCCATCAATGGAAACATATTTAAAATAAAACATGGATTCTTTCTTGACACTTCCTCGAAACTATCATCATATCATGTACCTTTCCCTTGACCTGTGAAAAAAATTTCAAAAAAACATGGGATGAGCATAAAAAGCTCAGTAAGGGATATAAAAATATGGAAAGGAAACATGGGAACATATATACATAAGAATGAAATCACACTTTACCCATAAAACATAATCACTTTAACATACCTCATCAAATCATGAATAAATCATAGAAATCATAAGACATAAAGGTAACTTGAGGCATTCATAACATTCTTACGTAGGGAGTAACCCTCTTGGTTACGTTTGGAATACCCATCATAGTATATCCCCTAAATCTCTTCGGAGAAACCTTAACATTTCACTCCTTCGCGTTACCTAATGCATTAAAGAGCTATATCGGGCTCACCCGCCCTTAGTCTATCACGGAACCACCTGTCTTCTTAATAATGCCCAAGAACCTCAACATAATTGTATCACATAAAACATGCATAAAGGAAACATAACATTTCCACCTTTAAATCACAAGATATCAATACAACACATTGATAAAAACATTATGAAATCAATGTTCAATAAAAAAAATAAAAGAAAAGTAAAACATTGTATTTATTTTTCTTTTTAAAAAAAAGGTATGGCTTGTAGAGGAAGTCGAAACTCAAATAATGGTCACGGCGGCGGAGAAGTCGTTGTCGCCGCATACGTATGACAAAAACATTCCCTTTTGTTGTTTAGTATGTGATTTGTATAAAAAAGATTCATTTTGAATAAACGTAAAAGTCAAAGGGGTTTATACACCGTATAAAAGAAGGTTGTGTATATAACAAAATATGCCTCAATGAAAGGAGATTGAGACGAAGTCCCATACCTCGGGTCCGACTTGACTCGGTTGTTCTTTAATCTCCGGAATAATAAACTTGAGTTAATTTCTACTTGTTTAAGAACCTTTTCAACTTCATTATTCCTTTTATATGGCGTATTCCCATTTCATGAACACTATGTAATTATTTAAGTTAATAACGGTCGTTTTAACGATCATTGGTACTTGAGTAAAAAATAAGCCCTTTATAATTACAAGTTTTTCATGTATCCATTATATCCAGAATGGTATTCTTGATTTAGATATCATATATTTAATATATATCCATTACATTCATGCATTTATAATATTACATAATCAATTAGAGGTAAGAAATGAAATGCACCGTTCATGGAGACGGTAAGCCATACGTACGCATGAACGCTACTTTCATTTCTATTTCGTATTTTGTAGAATGGAATCGTAATGATATAAAGGAATATTATAAATCCAGTATAATTTCATAAATAATATCATAACTCCATCCTTTATATGTCCCACATATGGTATTTAACGAATCAAATCACTTTGAGGGGGCGGTAGTCCGTAGTTCCTTAAATGAAGATATCACGTTTACCCATAATGGAAACCATAGAGGTATGCCCAAAATGAAAAATACAGAAGCTTAAGGAAAGCATAAACATATTATATATCATATATAAATATAGTTACATCTTAATGGCCACCTTTGAAGGTGTTAAAAGAATGTTGAACAATCATCGTTTCAGGAGGCATAAATTCACCATCCACGGAAACAGTATGTCCTTTAACCATTAGATGTAGGTGTGTATAAATGTAGCTCAAATCCTTATTAAAAAAACATCCTAGTATATTTAAGATACTGGAGTTGTTACAAAATAAATGAATAAAAAGCGTTTAGGGGGTTGGAGAAGCAAAATAAAACAAAAGAACTCAAGTGAAGACATTACCTTAAAATCGGGTAACTCCCTTTGGTTTGAGCTCAAAGGCTTACTTGGGAAGACATCGGCCTAAAGTGAGGCTTCAAGGAGTAAGATAGAGATGTGGAGAGACAAAATGGGTAGGGGTTGGCCGAGCCATTGGCTATGGGAGTGTGGGTAAGGAGCTAGAGGTGGGGGCCTTTTATAAGAGGAGAGGAGGTTCACTCTTGGAAAGTGAAGAAATGTTACTTTATTTTAAAATTATTTTCGGATTAAAAAGTTCCCACATTGATATAATTCGAGGATAAGGCGATAAGGGTTCTAAATCCACCCATCCAATAGGGTTTGGACATGTGTAGTTCATATATTTTACATTATCATTTCATTTTATTTAAATCCTTTATTAATGAGGTAATCGCTGCATCATCATGATGTCATAAATAATTTAATTTATTTAAAGTATAAAAATTATAAAAAAATATAATGATGTAGGAAATAGTTTTATCTTTCCAATGATTGTTTATAATAAAAAATCTTACTTGTATAACCCCATGTAAAAATTGTTGTAGTAAAACATCTCATGTTTGTGTCATTTTTACTTTAGCATTAAATAAAAAATTATTTATGTAATTTCCCAACCAAAGTGGCTCCATGGGGTCCCCAAGTTGACCCATGGATTTTCATGGTCAGCCATGACACATCCAATGAGGTTAGGACATGTTTCAATCTCATATCATATTATTAAAACATTATTTTTACCTTAAACTACACTAATTACCACTAATCGTGATTAAGAACTTAAAAGTTACTATTCACCAAAAAAATCATTTTAATCTCATTGAACCACATTTTACTTCTTAATGACAACCATGTATGTTGGATTTTTTGAAAATCAAATCACAGAAGTGGCAATGTTTCATTTAAACGAAAAATCAGTTTCTTTAACTACCACTTAGTGGTTTCACTATTCATCAAAAATTGAAGTCTTTCAGAAAGATACCAAAACATCACCCTAAGCTATATTTGATATTCCGAATTCAAAAATGAATTCCATTTTACAAAATTCAAAACATATAAGTTTGATTAATTAATTTACTAATTAATTCCCGCTGTCAGAGCAAATAGTGTGTTTTTATAAAATAATAAGTATCAAAATATTGACACTAGTTTAAGTCCAATTTCAAAGTGAAATTGATTCCAATGACCACCATTGGATTAAATGGTAAAAATGTATTCTAATTTCACTTCAAAACCAATTCAAAAGATAATATAATAATATAAATAAATTAGATTAAAAATAAGTTTTGATGTAAAATGCAGTATTTTTCACTACTCATAAAAAAATGAACATTGTCAGAAAAATACCAAAAATTCACACAAAGTAAATTTTGATGTCCCAATCATAAAGAATAAGTTTATTTTGAAAAACATATCTTATAAAATTGTCAAAAGATATATTTAAGGATGGTTTTCCATCAAAAGGCAGTAAAACAATCTTTTAAAAATATTAGTGTATTCCATGCTTAAGATTGGATTTATTTTCATTTTAAGCCTCTAAAACACAGTCCAATTCATTAATAGACATATATAAAAATATCTATCATTCATTACTTACTTGGGATGTTACATCCTTCCCCCCTTTAGAAAATTGCGTCCCCACAATTTATTTACTTATCAAATAAATGGGGGTACTTATCCCTCATTGCATTTTCAGATTCCCATGTTGCCTCTTCCATCATGTGGTTTTTCAAAAAAACCTTTACGTGATTAATCACTTTATTCCGTAACACTTGCTCCCTATGGTCAATAATCTGGACCGATTGTTCCTCATAAGATAGGTTCTCTTCCAGCTGAAATACCTCTGGACTCAAAACATGGGACGGATTTGGCATATAGTTTCTCAACATCGAAACGTGAAAAACATTGTGTACCTAAGATAAACTCGGAGGTAAAGCCATCCGGTATGCAACTGATCCAACTCTCTCCAGAATTTCATATAGTCCAATGAACCTTGGACTCAGCTTTCCTTTATTACCAAATCGCATCACACTTTTCCATGGTGAGACTTTGAAAAAAACATGATGACCTACCTCAAAAGTTAGATCCTTCCTCCTGCTGTCTGCATAACTCTTCTGCCTACTCTGAGTTGTTCTCATGTGTTTTCTGAATCAGCTAAACTTTTTCTGCCATATCTTCTACCAATTATGGTCCCATCAACTTCCTTTCACCCACTTCATCCTAAAATGCTGGAGTTCGACACTACTTCCCATATAACGCCTCAAATGGTGACATCTGTATACTGGAATGAAAACTGTTATTATATGAAAATTCAACCAATGAAAGATGTTGGTCCCCACTTCCCTGATAATCCATCGAACAAGCTCGTAGCATATCCTCCAAGGTCTGAATTGTTCGTTCTGACTGCCCATCTGATTGAGGATGAAATATTGTACTAAAATTTAAGTCAGTACCCAACGACTTCTGAAGGCCTTTCCAAAAGTTAGAAGTGAACCTGAGATCACGGTTAGATACAATGGAGAGAATAACTCCATGTAACCTGACTATCTCTTTAAGATACAAACAAGAGAGTTGGTCTAGGGAAAAAGTATCTCGTATAGCAAGGAAATGAGAAGATTTAGTCAAGTGGTCAACAATAACACAGATTGCATTATTACCTCGATATGTCTTCGGTAATCCCACAACAAAGTCCATGGATATATTCTACCATTTCCACTCTGGCACTGGTAAAGGCTGAAGCATCCCTTTCGGTAACTGCCGCTCTACTTTAACCTGTTGACATGTCATACACTTCACAGTAAAATCAGCAATATCTCTTTTCATTCCATCCCACCAATAATACTCCCACAGATCTCTGTATATCTTAGTACTGCTAGGATGAACTGAAAACAGGGAACTATGAGCTTCACATAACAACTCTCTCTTCAACTGTGAGTCACAAGGCACACAAAATCTCTTCCCAAATCTCAAAACGAAATCATTATCAATGTTGAATTCAGGCAACTTACCTTTCTGAACCAGCTCTACCTTTTTCTGCAACTCGCTGTCTTGCTTCTGTGCTTTCTTGATTCTATCTGATATAGATGATCTCACTAATACCTAAAACGAAACAGAAGAACTTCCTTCACCAACAACTTCTATGCCAAAGTTCATAAAATCCTTAACCAAAGGATCACGTTCCAAACACAACATTGCTAATGAATCATTACTTTTTCGACTCAAAGCATCAGCCACTTTATTTGATTTTCCCGGATGGTAATGAATTGTACAATCATAATCCTTGATTAATTCCAGCCATCTCCTCTGTCTCATGTTTAAATCATTCTGAGTGAATATATACTTTAAACTTTTGTGATCAGTATATATTTCACACATTACTCCATACAAATGATGTCTCCAAATTTTTAAAGCGAATACAACAACATCTAATTCCAAATCATGTGTAGGGTAATTTACCTCATGAGTTTTCAACTGTCGTGAAGCATAAGCAATTACCTGATCATTCTGCATTAGGATGCAACCAAGTCCTTTCAATGAAGCATCACTGTAGATAACAAACTCACCATTCCTGGAAGGTAGTTCCAAAACTGGAGCTTTCCCCAATCTTCTTTTCAATTCTTGAAAACAATCATCACATTATTTTGTCTAGATAAACTTAACACCCTTACGAGTTAGCTTAGTCATTGGACTAGATAACCGTGAAAAATTTCTAACAAACCTTTGGTAATAGCTTTCCACACCAAGGAAGCTACAAATCTCAGTTACATTTGTGGGTCTTGGCCAGTCATCCACAACTTTTGTTTTTGCAGGATCAACAGTTATCCCATCTCTAGAAACAATGTGACCAAGGAAAGAAATTTGATGCAACCAAAACTCAAAGTTGCTGAATTTCCCATACAATTTCTTTTCTTTTAAGGTTTGAAAGATAACCCTTAAATGTCTTTCATGCTCCTCTTTAATTTTAGAAAACACCAAAATATCATCAATGAAAACCACCACAAACTTATCCAAGAACTACAGGAAAATTCTATTCATTAAGTCCATGAATACAGCAGGTGCATTGGTTAGCCCAAAAGGCATTACTACAAATTCATAATGGCCATATCTTGTAAGAAACGCAGTCTTCAGAACGTCTGCTTCCTTTACCTTCAGCTGATGGTACCCCGATCTCAAGTCAATCTTTGAAAAATACTGAGATCCCTGGAGCTGATCAAACAAATCATCGATATGAGGCAAAGGATATTTGTTCTTAACAGTGATGTTATTCAAGGCTCTATAATCAATGCAAAGTCTCATTGAACTATCTTTCTTTTTAAAAAATAAAATAGGAGCACCCCATGGTGATGTGCTAGGTCGGATGAAACCATTCTCTAATAAATCTTGCAATTGCTCCTTCAACTCTAAAAGATCAATTTGATCCATTCGATAAGGGGGTTTTGAAATTGGATTAGCATCAGGAACTAAGTCAAAAGTAAATTCAACTTCCCGATCTGGTATTATTCCAGGCAACTGATCAGGAAAAACATCAGGACACTCATTTACCTCTAGCACATCATTAATCTGAACAGTTCCTTTATTTTCAACGATGTGTCCAAGGTAACATTCATTTCCATCTTTTACAAGTTTCTTGGCCTCTTGAAAAGTTATCAATAGTAAGGGTTCATTCTTGTACACAAATTGAAAGTCTTTCTGAAAAAAAACTCCATTAGCTCTACAGTCTATCTTAGCATGGTAAATAGAGAGCCAATCCATACCCAGGATAACATCAAACTCTACTAGAGGTAGAATAATAAGGTTTGAAAGTAGGTTCTTTCCACAGTTGAGTATTAATGTTCACATAGGAAATTATTTTTCAAGTGCTAAATATAAAAAAATAATCTCCATTGAGATATTATGGAATAATTAAATTAATATGGTTTTTTATTACATTAAATTTTGATTTCAGGTGTTTAACTGCAAAACTGGTTATCAGAAAAAACAATTTCAAGCACGGTGAATTTGAAATGATAATAGATAATCTGAATATATTAGAAAACATAGTTGATTATTTTATACTAGAAACACATTAAAAATAAATTGTGTTGTTGATCAATCTGATATGTTGTGATCAATTATATTACAATGGAAAACATTATGTTAGTGATGAAAGACTCAACAAATATGATTTTATATGTAAAATCTCAACTTCCACGGAGATCATAATAGACTATATCGATGAGCACATCGTAGAACCGATTTATGCATTGTGGAAGGATCATTAGGAAGGATATTGGGAAGAAAATCATTTAGTACATTAATAATATTACAGGTAAAATTCATTTGTTTTTTGTTAATTTTTATAAATTTCATAAAATATTAGATTAATTAGTTTTATTTTCTTTATTAAAACACATATTATAATTAATAAGTTAAATATTTTGTTTACATTAGTTTATTTTTTTTATTTTACGATGATTATCCATAGGTAACTTATTAATTTATAATTTTCTTGGGAAAAAAATAATTTTAAATCTAATTTGTTTAAAAAAAATAAAAATAATTAATAAAAGAGTATATTTAATGAATATTCTTTTTGGTGTAAAAAATTATGTTGTTCATTAGAGCATTTTACTATTTAAACAGTATATTTGGGTTTGTTTAAATTTTTTTATATTCTTTCATCTCCCACTATCATTGTTAGAATTTTATTTGACTACTCTAAACAAAATTAATAAGAATGAAGTAAGATAAGATGACTTTTCATAGATTAATTTTTATATATTCAATTAATGTTATTTTTTGTATTAAATATTTTCTAATCCATTGGTTATTCTTTATTATTAAAAAACTATTTTTGAAATTTTTTTCTTTCGTTAATGTCATTTTGTATATGATCATTCAATGAAAGATCCATCTACATTCACTAGGAAGAAAATTTTGGAGGTTAGTAGATGTGGGAGAATATGTTTAAAATAATTATCAGTTTCCAATATCTAGGACTTGAGGAAACATTTTGACAATGATGATCATGATATTCCTGTTGGTCTCAATTTAAAAAATAGAGATTTTGTTTTAGTATAGGATAAGAAAATTGTTGATTTTTTTATGATTAGTTAAGTATTGATGAAATGGGAATATCTCAATTATAGGTGTTATTTTTTTTCATCTCATTTTTTATTATTTTTATTATCATGTTATTTTCATACTAATATTTTTCCTTTATTATCTGATGAAATTTAATATAACTAATACTAGAGTATTCGAGAATAAATTGGTACCATTTGATTCCTATAGATGGATGTATTTTGTCTGAAACCTCTCATTTGTTTTCATTTCTAGGCATAGACAACATCAAAATCCATGAAATATATATATCAATTTAAAGATGAAGATGCATGGAATCAATTTATTGAAATCATAAAAGAAGAACTATTTTGGTTAATTGAAATTTCATGTTTTATATGTGTTTTATATGTTTTTTATATAAATTATTTATTTAATATTAATATATAGATCTTCATAATATATTTAGTCCATAAAAATATACCCTTGTACTTTATCTAAGAAGGTTATACATTATAGGTAAAATTATAGATAAAAAAATCACACAATGAGATATAATTCATTAGTCTCTACAAATTTTGGCCCTCCTTCCCCGATCTAGACATAGAAAATGAAAGGGGGATAGATTAGCAAGCAAGGCTAATATATTACAGAAGAGTCATGGTTTTTAGTTGAGAGGATTCAAAGATGTTTTATTTATTTATTTATTTATGTTAAATCAATTATTTCTATATTTTTATTCACAATGTATTTTTCAAGTATTATATACCGGAATATTATTAGGAGAAGTGAACACATGGAGACTTTATAACTGCGGGTGGAGGGTTATTTTAGCTACAACATTGGGATACCTAAATATATGTTTCATGAATGGGGATACTTGGTTGGTGTATCAGTAAAAAAAAGTGTTTCCACATTCATCAACAGAAAATGATCACAGAGAATATAATACTTGGAAGCTACATGTTACTATATTCTTTAGATGATGCAAGATAATATCATAGATTTATTACATTCGATGTTTATAGACTTGAAAAGAAAACTTTTGGATAATGATGTCAATCCTATAACTCCACCTAAAGATCCCACACCTCATACTTATCTCACTCATATAACACCACCTATGGTTCCCATTTCTCCTACAAATTATACACCAACAATACCTCATTAACAACATCCTATTTATTGTGAGATATTTTTTGATGATCCCAAATATCATATTGTTGAATTTGGGATTAAATATTATATTTTTTCTACCATTAAAAATCAATAGATAGAGATAGATAATCATTGGGTCTCTATACAAGATATTGTATATAGATAAAAAGAACCCCATTCCATACATATTAGGTCAATATAGTAAGACAATACATCAGTAATGATATTCCAAAGAAAAAATTGTTAATATATTCCATGTGTTATGACTATAGATACAACTTCTAATAGTCTTTATAAATTGTTAATATATTCCATTTTTTTTAAAGATTATGATATTCCAAAGAAAAATTTAATTTTTTGTAATTCAATTAATATAAAACGTCTTAAAAAAGAATTTATAGATCTTGAAACTATACAAGAGTTGGGAAACAACACGATGGAGGTTTTTTCAATATGTGTTTATTAATATAATTCTTTCTACTATTTAAATTTATTGAACATTTTTACTTATGCCAGTTTTGTAATATGTACCTTTATAAAACAATTTATGCAACATGAAATGGTTGAAATATATGGTTTTTTAGACCCATGTTTTATTTCACCTATAGTGGAGATAATGACTCATGAAAAATGATTGGTTTTTATTTATAAAAGACTTAATTGTAATGAAATTATTCAGTAATGAATTTTTATTTATCTTTAAAAATCTACGACATAAATCTTATAAACTGTTAAATATATTCTAACAGAATAACCAGTCCCATTGAATTTTATTACATAATAGGGTCAACTGTATTTTGGGTATTTTTTTCTAAGGGACAAGTCACTTTAATGGAAATTATCTATCCATGGTGAAGTGTGAGAAATTTTTATGACTGTACTAAACACTTTTTTTTAATATTAATATAAATTTTTATATTAAATAAAATTTAGAAATATTTTATTCAGATTATTTTCAAATAAAGCATGTAATTTCTTTATAGATATAATAATAAAAATGATCCCCAATTTTTGATGTATAAAAGAACGGGTTACTTCTCATTTACAATTACTAAATTATTGTAGTAATAATAAAAAATTTATTCTATATTTAAAAAAATTTAAAATAGAAATTTCATAAACATGGATTGAAGTATTTATGATGCTTTTATTTGACATTTATGTTTGAAATAACTTCAACGATGACAGTTATGATGTTCTAGAAGGTTAGATGTTGTTATAATATTTTCATTTATTTCTGATTTCATTTATTTTTAACACCCATTAAGTTATTCCTTTACAATCATTAAAATTTTAATTACCCTATTACTTATACTATATAAGAGAGAATACACATAAAAATTTAATGGGTGAGTCATTTCATAGTCAGATTTGGTGTTAGTTTATTTTTAATATACATTATAAAACTAAAAATTCAAATTGTAAATATATTTTCTTCTTCTATTTTTTATTTTTTAATAAATTTATCTACCTTTATGTGGTTGGAAATGTATAAAATAAAACAATTTTATTTTGATAAAATATTATTCACATTGGTAATTTTTTTACGAAAGTGAAACTTTTAAAATAAAATTTACCACATTAGTGAATTTTTAAAACTGACGTTGAAAACACTCTTTCATGTAGGATATTTCATTATAGAATAATGACATAAGGGGTCCAAAATTATACCCTAATTCCATTTGTGGACATTTAAGTTTATGTGAATAGTATTTTTCAATGTTCAGAGAACTGGCCTTGGTGTATATTTGGTATTAGGGGGACTTTTTTCCCGTGTTGTCATTCTCCATTTCATTATCGAAGTGCAAATTCTATCACATTTCATTCTCTATGTTGCTTTGATGAAAAAATACATTAAAACATAAATATGGAAGACATTTCAAGTAACTAATGACATAATAAGAGTCAAAAAGTTTTTCCAAGTCCTTTTTAAATGATGTGTTGAATGGTTTTTCACGCCTTTATTTTGATAATAAATATAAAACACATTATCCATATTGTATTTATATAATTTATTTTCATTAACCGAGATCAAAAACTTATTTATTGTGTCTTCAGTAATAACACCACATACGTACTAACATTATAAAAAAACCAATGTAATGATTCTATTTTTAACTAGTGTTTGACTTGAGAAATTTTTTATTCATTAAATTTTAACCATATCATCGACATTATACTTTTTTTATTAATTTTTCTTGGAGTTATGAAGCCATAGTTAGTCTATTAATCAAATATTTATGTTTTAATGAGTGCTTTTGGATTTATTTCTTATGTCTTCGGACAATGATATTGTTTTCTTTTCACATCAAGTGTTTATCATCAATTACAACAATGTTGGAAACATATCTAAGGTAAGTATATATATTGAAAAAGGTTATCTTTAACATATATTTCTATCAATAATCTATTTTGGATTATATTTCATAAATTTTCTTTAAAATAATTTATCTTTGATTTTTATTTGAGGCATGATGTGGTCCTTGGATTCATATTTTCAATGTATAATTCAAAATGGGTTTCAAATATGGTGATGCGCTTAATACTTCCCAAGTGGTTTATTTACTAGTTCACAATGATTTCATGGTTTCAAGTTAGTTTATAAGAATTTTTATAAAGTATTTTTACTTTATGAATGGATTCTATCAAAGATATGAGTATTTTTAAAATGGATTGTGGAATAGAATTGAAGTGTGCCAGTTGGGATGTGGATATGATTGAAATTGAGTAGAGAATAAGATACATGAGGTTTGAGAGCTTATTTTCCAATGAATTATGAGAGGCCTTGGAATGAAGGCTGAGAGAGCTTATAATTTTTTATCAAATAGATCATGAGAGTCTTTGGGAGGAAGACCAAGATAAATTACACTTATTACCCAAGATACAAAGAGAGATCTTGGAGTTGGATCCGTGGAAGACCATGGGAGATTAAACATAATTTAACTATCTATCCAACTATATTTTATCCATACTCACAAAAGTCCCTTATTGTTAGATACCTATTTAAACTTACTCTTTACTAGTTGTTTTATATGTTGTATGTATTGTATTAGAACCATGCCTTTCATGATATACGGTGTTATGACAATTTATATTAATTTCATTGATTGATGATCATGTTTTTTCTTACCCTTGTAATTCATCTTTTGGGTATATTGTGCATCTTATGTTTAATGGACCTATACATTCAATTAAACTATGTTGATAAAATTATTTGGAATACCTATTTTATTTTAGAGAAAACCAAATGGATTTCAATGGTTTGACATTAAGCATACTTTTTTAAAATTGATATTATTTTGATAAATGATTTTTAAAACAATATTATTGGTCTACATAGTATATGATACTTAAATAGATTTATAGAGTGGTACTAATAGAATTTATACCCTACACAATATATATTTCTTTGGAAATATGAAGAATTTGTTTGGTAGGACATGGGTAAAGACATGGGAACTATGAATATTGGTGGTTTTACTTGATTATCACCTTTTATATTTTTATGGAGGGGAGTTTCCTTATAGTGTTGGTTCACAAGGAGCTATTTTTTTGGATTATTTACCCTTGGTGTGTATGTATTTTCCTTGTTAGTTTTTATCCTATTTTTGTGTTTTAGTATTTTGACTAGAGATTCCATGATTATGCCTCATGTGTGGAATGTTATGTATATTATATTTTTCGATTAATTTTGGTTGTTTATTTTTTGATTTATACTACTATGACTAGAAATCTATAGATTCATTGACTCTGAATGTGTTGGTGTGTCCATCCCAATTCATGAATGGGTTATGCTAGTTTTTAAGGGAGAAAATGTTCCTAAGTGATTATCCTTTAACACCTAAGAATGTTTTCAGCACATGGTGATCTAAAATATGATTCCAGACTTGTATATGGTTGTCTTGGGTGACAAATTAGCTTAAATTAGTTTGGTTCATTACAAAATAGTATAAGTAACCATATTTTTTGGGTCATTGGTATACTAGAACTAGGACAATTTTTACTCAAGTAGTTAGAAGAAATGAGTGTATGTAAGAATATTCTTCCTAATTAACCTCATGTTTTCATGGGTATTATATTACTTTTTTATGTTTTTTACAGGTTATGGGTTGTGTTATTGGGATATTAAGAATTTATCTTTGTCATTGTGAGTTTGGGGGGTTATACCATGGGTTAATTTGAGTTTTGGGGTGAAATAGGGATGTGTGGAGGAGGTTTATAGATCACCCACATGGTTTGTGGTAACCATGTGTAGCTTATCCAAAATTTTCCATCACCATTAACCTTCACTTACATGTTTAGAATGTTGTTTAGTTAACCATGAGTCTATATTGTGTTTAGTGAGGAAATGAATAAATTTTTATGTTTTTTTCCCTTTTCATTTTAAACAAATCTTGATGATAATTTTTTTGGGGGACCAATTAAATTGTTTATTTTGGTTAAATTAATGATGTTTCATATTAAATTTTTAATGACCATTTTTGTGGATTTTTTTCTACAAAATTCCTCATAAAAAAGAAGTTTTCTAGGTATAGATATGGTCCTGTATTGAATTTCATACCATCGAGTCTTGCACTGGATCTATCATTGGTGAAGTAATTAATTAACATAATCCAATACATAGTCTATATTTTTGGTCAAGAGAAACCATAATGGGTGGATCATGTTTTGAGGTTTACTAAGAATAATCCATTATTTTACATAGTTACAAGGGATTTAGAAACCTTATGTAGTGTATGGATTTAATTTATCGAATATTTTAGTTTATAAAGGCCCATGAGACCTTAAATGTTTCTTCACCATCTATATGTTGGATGGAAGTGGTAGAAATTGATGGGATTCAGTGGTTCGAGAAAGGTGGCACAACAATTTCACATGGATATATATTAAGTAAGAATTTAATCATAAATTTTACCCAAAACCATGTGGGAGGTGAAATCCAAAGAGTGTGTGCTACTGGAGAAAATAATCTATTTGTTTATGGAGTATGATACTTCATTTACCAAGTTGGTTCATGTTTATTTGGTTCTTTTTATGATTTATTTTCTTTAGGAACAATGATTTGAGACAGGCATGGAGCCTAGGTTTGGATGCATGCTTATTCTTAAATGACTGGAAACCTTTTCCAAGGCGGTTAAAAATGATTCCATAAATATTGCGGATATGGATTGGAATATAGTTCTTTGTGGTGTTCATTAAATTGGTGATATCCATATATCTTCATCTAGTTAGAAGAGGAAGCTAGAAGAGTCTCGTTGGGGAAGTCCCAAGGGTGATCAATAGTATTCGAGTATAATTATAGTAAATTATATGTGGTGTGAGATTGTTTCATTTTATCAGTATAGAAGGGATGGTAATTAAATTCCTAATTTACTAGAGTTCCTGAGGATATTCCACTGCTTTTACATTTTGTTCCATCGTTTTTTATTCGTTCAACATTTTTTTGTAGGGGTTCGGTGCATGATCCAAATTCTCAAAGGGTTCTAACAAACATTATAAAGTTTCTATGAGAGATAGTAGATCTAATCTGAGAAATAAAAATCAAGGAAGGTGATATTTAGGAAAATTCTCTATAGATAATGTTATAAAAGAGGAAATAGATATTATTATATAACCTCTAGTAGGTATATTTTTTATTTCTACTTTACATGAAATTTTTCAAATTTAATACACGGGAATCCTATTATTTTATTTAACTACACATTCATTATTTCTTAGCTATGAGAGGAGATTTTATTCCTTTTGTTATGGATTTTGTTACCACATTTAGTAGGAATAATGTACAAGGGTTCATGTTCCTATATTTTCATGTTCTAGTGGTGGATGTGGAATTCTTTTGGGACTTCCTCAATTTGGAACTCGGTATTTTTTTCCCTTATAATCAGTGTGGATTGGTTTATTAAATTCAAGGAATAGATTCAATATTATCATTTCAAGGTCTAATTTATTACTATTGATAGGAGTACTCACATATTCTTGATTGAGTGGGATCTGTGATCTGGTATGGAAGGACCGGTTGCTTCAAGGATTCTTTTTCATGCAAATTGGCATGTCAATTCATTGATTACACCTCAGGTTTCTATGGTATGTCCCTAAATGGTCATAGGAAGATACCCGAAATTTATTATGAGGTATTTTTAAAGTTTTATTAATAATATAATGGTAGGGTATACAATAAATATTCTCTTGTGGTTGATACCATTTCGTATGAATCTTTTATGATTGTTGTGACTGAGCTGAAAGAAAAAAATATGTGTGATAGGGGACCTTAAGGGAAAAGGTTTGCATTTTCCAGAGAGTATCACCATGGGCTTCACAAGTACTATTTCCAAAAAAGTGGATTATATTATATTCATATAAAATCACTATATTAAATTTAATTAGGTTTATATAAAGATTAAATACTCATTTCCTTGAATTTTCAATAAATTTCATTGGCTCATTGGAGCACATTTATTTCAATGATAGATTTAAGATTAGATTACCACAAGTTGATGGTCTGAATAAAGATATTCATAAGACCAAAATTTAATGTTTGTGTGAATATTTTGAGTATTTTTATTCTATTTTTACTTACCAATTCTCCTAAAATCATTATGGCTCTGATGAACTAGATCTTGAACTACCTTTTTACTCTTTCCTGGCTGATTTTTCTGAAGAAATATTGATGTATTCGAAAATGTAGGAAGATCATTCTGACCACCTGGATATTTTTTTCTAGTATTATGGGACTACAATCTATATTGAAATATATCCAACTATTATTTTTATATTTTTTATGTAAAATTCATTTGTCATTTGATATTTAATATATGTGTTTCTGTATATCTCAAGAAGGCTCAAGAATATATATCTAAGGATCATCCAAAGAACAAGTTTGATATCTGAATAGTTTTTGGATTCTCTTAGTATTTTAGTTTTTTTCAGGAATTATTTTCTATAATAATATAATTTACTATGCAATTGATATAATTTGTGTGGGATGAGAACATTTAGAGTTTTTGTATTAGTTCCAGACCTGTTTGACCTCTATGCCACTCTTGATTCTTCCCAAACCTAAAAAAACATATGTTAGTTTATGTGATTATTTTGGGGTGGTATTTGTATTTTTTATTATGCATGATTACCATGTGGTGTCCTATGCCGCAAAAAAGATAATCCCGAATTATTTTAATTATATAACTAATGACCTGGAGTTAACTACTCTAATGCATGCACTGTATACATGGTGACATTACCTCTTCGAGGATTCATTTCATTCTATTTGGTTAAAAAAAATATGCAAGTAAATTTTTATCCAATGGGATATTAACATCATATATATATATGTTATGTGTATTATCAACAATAATTTTATTTTTAAATTTATTATCAAAAAATTAATGGGAATTTAGTTTTCAACACTTTGAATATGAAGCTTCTAATGAAATTTTTTCAAAAACATTTAGATGAGTGGGGTTTGAATATTTTACATATTTATGGAAATATTGGATTTTGTGATGTTGTAGGGAAGTTTTTCTTGTACATTTTTTTGGTAGCAACCACTCTTATGGATCATCTTAATAGATAGCATGTATCAAACCATTAGTTCTAGGAGTTTAGTAGTTTTGTGAAAAGTTTTGATTCCATGTTTGATTTTTTAAGTATTCCAATTGTTCATAAATTTTCATGAAATAGTTTTTGTTCCTATGGTCTTGTGGAAAGAGGCAATGCATGGGATGCATCATTCTAGATGGGTCATCTACCATGTGCTGAAAAATATGTTGCATTCCTTCATCGGATGATAATAGAAACCTTGGATAAGATCTCCTATTTAATCTATGTTTCATAATTTTTGAGTTGATAGATAATTAAACCTTACCATCAGATACCATTCAGGTTGTTATAGCCTCTCCCCAATCCTATGTCGATGTGTGATAACATCTATATGGATTCCATGATTTGGATACCTCGAATTGTGAGTTAGAAAATTTTAATATGTTTGATTGTTAATTTTTTGAGGAAATAATACCATCATATTATAATAAATTATTTGATGAATATATAGGATTTTGGATTCATGTATGTATTTCAATATGGTAGAAATTATAGAGTGACCATGGTGATACATTCTGAATGGAATTTATTCTTTTACATCTATATTTTGCAAGTAATACCAAGCAGCTTTGGGAACCAAAATGATGTTGATAAATGTGTATAACTTACATAAGAATGGTCAGTATAACGAAACAATCTTGACTCTCAAGGATATGCTACCAAAATGTGCGTTTGATTTATGGGATTCATGGTAATAGAAACTATTAGTTGTCGAGATTTTCTATAACAATGGTTTGCATTACTTAATCATAATGACTTGAATTTGTAATTTATACATGTAACCATGACAATCCCCACTATGTTGGGGTGATATGGGTGAGAAATACTTATTGAGACCATGTATTACTTAGTAGATGATAAAGATAGTATGATGGATCTAGAAAAGGATAGGGGAAACTCATAGTTTTCATAATATTTTTAGTCAGTGACAAAAGCAATTATAGATTGAGGTAGTTGATCTTGTATTTCTTTGGGTATCAGTTCAACTCAAACACTGTCTCATGAGAATAAATTGAAAGTGGGCCCCAAATTATATTAGGTTATTTTGGTGTTGTGGATGAAATTGAAAATATATACTATTCTTTATACTTTCCACAATTGATTACCTCAATCCATGAAGTCTTTGATGTTTCCTAATTTAAGAGATATCATCTGAACTCATCTCATGTTTTAGAGTGGAAGGATTTGGAGTTTGGGTATAATTCCACCATTGTAGATCATACTATTCATATCATGGATTTTGAGAGCAATCAGATCCATGATAAGTCAATATCAATTGTCTATATAATATATAAATGTTATTTTGATTTCTAAAACACATGGAAGTTGGGAAATTTAGTGAGGGTGCAGTGACCTTGCCTATTTTATTCAATGAATTTTAGAGGACATTCTCTTGGTAGAAATCGGAATGGTGTAGATATTTTGGACACATTTGGGTCATTGGTCTAGTATTTTTTAGTTTTATTGACATGTTATTTCATTCGTGGGTTTCAATTAAGTCAAATGATGAAATTATGTTGTTTAAAAAATAAGAATTGTTGCACTGTAGGTGCATGGTCTATCTACCTATATGACTAACAATGAGAAGGATCCTATTTGAGGGGAAATATAATTTTTCATGGTCTTATAATGGGTATTTATTCAATGTTCTTACAAGGTGTTAATGAGCGACTTGATTTTGTGAATGCTGGAGAACCCACTTAGTTGGAATATGGTTTTCCATACCGTGAGACCAAATCATGCGAGTGGTCTAGCTCATAAAAATAATGATTTTTACCAAAATTTCTTTATCTGATTTTTAAAAACTTGACCAAACATATTTCTCCCTATTTGGGTAAATCCCACCAAAAATATTGGAATTTTCTTCCCTCTCTATGGTAGTGGATCCTCCATCGATTCAAGGTGTTTTTACATAAGGTATGATCTATTATTTATGGTCTCTTTATCTATTCCTCTTATGTTATTTTTTCTTCATTTTGTAGGGAAGTATAAACCCCTAGTGCTAAGTTTATCTAAGTTTAAGGGTTTTAATCATGGGGGTTTTTTTGATATTTTTATGTATTATGTGAGTGAAGGTATTTTTTATAATTATTTGTTTGTCATAAATAGTGACAGGCTTGAAATCATTTCCAAGGTAGGTAACTCTATTTAATGGTGATTGATGTGGCTTACCATTGAATCATTAGTTAACATTGGTTTGGGATTATATAATTTAATTTTTACTTCTTATTTAGGATTAATTTTTATTACATGTTTGGTTTGTTCCATGGTTTCATGTTGAAAATTTTTTAATATTGGTTTTCCAAATTATGAGGGCCTTAGTGTAACCCAATTGTTTGATGAAATTTCTTAAAATAATTTATTGGTACTAAATGGGTTTTTGAAATGGTTTTAGGAATGCTTTTAACTTGATGATGGTGTTTTATCAAAATAATTATTTTTTTATTAAAATGGATTATGTCATAGCTTTGATGTATGACACATGTTATGTGAATATGATTTTATTGAGTAGAACATGTGATACCTATGGTGTGAAATTTTTTTCTAAGTGACTGTGATATACTATAAGAGGAATACCAAGAAATATTCCACTTGTTACCCAATAATCCATGAGATCCTATGAAAGAAAGACCAAGAGAGCTTTCACTTGTTAGTCAAAAGACAAATAGATTTAATAGAGTTGTCCCCAGGGAAGACCATGACATCCTAAAATTTGTTTATCTGACTACAAGTATATATTTTAGTCATACTACCATTTCAAACATATGGTTAGATGCCCAGTTCAAATTACTCATTTTGGGTTTATTTAAATTCTTTTTTACTATGTTATATCCTTTTTTGATGTTATAATAGGTGTCATTCGATTTTCTATTTATTTGGATGAATGAGTATCATGTTTATTCTTACCATTTTTATAATTTTTTTGGGTGTATTGAGTATGTTATATCATATGGATATATTCTTTCACTTGATAATTTTTTAATAATTATTTTTGTAAAACCTATTTTTTATATAATATCAAAGGGATTTAATATTACTGAATTTAAGTATAATGTATCTAAAATGATAAAGTTTTGGGAAATGATTATATAAAACTTGTATGTTAATTCTTATTGTTTAAAAGGTGTAAATATATTCGTTATTCTATCATACATGGATTTGTGTCTCATGCCCTACATATCTATTTGGTTGTCTGTATATTTTTTTAAGGAAACATGTAAAAGAGAGGTAAAACTACATATTATTTGATGTTCATTACTATCACCTTATGTATTTAAATGGGGGGGGGGATGTGGTCTCACAGGGTTGGATCATGAGAAGTAATTTTGGGGTTCGGAATCTTTATGATTTATGTATTCAAAATGTTAATATTTTTTTCATTATATTTTTGTGGTGTTTAATTAAGATAATATTTTTATATCTCTTATAAGGAATGTTTTATATATGAAGTTATGGTGTTAATTTTGGTATATTCTTTGTTCATTGCTCTTTACAAGAATTGGTTGTTTATATATTCATTTACTATTATCATTTTGGTATGAACATCACATTTCGTGTATGGTTCTTGCAATTTTCCATGGCCAAAAGTTTTCCCAAGTAATATTCCTTTCTCCCTTGTGTTAGACGCTAGATCATGGTGATCTGGAAGAAACATTGAGTCATCTGGGATGCCATCTTGGCTGAAAATTCTAGTCAACCCATGTTAGTTTTCTAAAATCATAATCTCTTAAACCATATAGTTGATATTATTTATTATTTATTCTTTGTTTTTTCATATATATTTAAAATTTCATCTTTTTTGGGACAAAAATCAACAATTCAGTTACATGTAAGGTAATTTCTTTTTATTTATTTATATTATCCATAAAACCCTTTTTCTCCCATGGTGAAATTTTGTTTAAAATGATTTCTATATTGTATTTAATATTCTCCAATGTTTCTTTTAAATTCATTTTATCCTATGACTGACTATATTCAAAATACAATAAAAAATCTTCTCGTAATTTTTTCAATGTTTTACTTTTTATTGAAGGTATAAATGAATCATTATTCTAACATAATCCACACTAATTTGTTTTATTTCTTAATGGATAATATTTTATTTGATTCTTCCCTTAAAAATTTCCATTTTTATTTAAAAATAAATTATTATTATTTTTATAATTTTTATTAAAATGATATCATATTAAATTTGTATTATTTTCCTAATTGATTGAAATGAATATTTAAAAAATATTTTGAAATCAATTATTACAAGAAGTAAAGAGTGTTTTATTACTAAAATTATCTTTTATAATGTCTTGGTTTTACTATAAAACCATAATTTTTTGATTAATTTATGGTTTTGTACCATCCATTACTAATAATAGTTTGTACCTTATTTTGAGATCATTTGATTTCTTGTGGTCTTATTCTCAATAAATATCTATTATTCATTAGAGTTTATTTTTTACCTTCAGGTCCATATTTTTATTATTATAGATGGATTTGGAAATATTTATATTACATTGATGATGTATTATTTATATATAATTAACATATAAGGTATTATTTGAATGAATCTCATTATGTATGTTATTTTAATTTTTGGTGAAATATTAATTTTCAATATTCTTGATTCAATAGAGATAATTTTTTTATTTATAATATATTTTTAGAATGAATTATATTGATCATTCAAAATTTGAGGGATTCATATGACATTAAAGTGACAGGTGTGAGTCAATTATAGGTAGCTTTTATTTTCATGAACAACACTCATGAGACAAAACAAAAAAACCATATTAGATGGGTATTTTGTTTACACCTACCCATTTATTAAGATTTATTTATTGGTTTGGAGGTATTGATAGTAATATTAATGATTTATTTGTTTGGATTCCTTGATGATTCATGTCTAGAATTATGCATTTAATTTAATAATAATTTAATTTCCATTATCCATTTGATTTCTATGTTGATATTATCCATGTATGTTCATTAAACTCGGGTTATTGATATAATGGCATGTATTTTTGTATCCACACTACCATATTGTTTACTCATTTTCTACTATTGAGTGATTCCACTGAACATAACCCTTACTGAGCATTGTAGCCCAACCTTTATTTTATTCCATTCTCCATGTTAAGATGAAAGATATTATAAATGTCTTTTGAGAAATAAATAATTTATCTTAATCTATTTTTTTTACAATGTAATATGGGAATCATATATGTATATAGATTTACAATATCAATAATCTAATTTATACATTATGGTATGATCCTTATTATCATTTACAATTATAATAAATTAAACACGAACCCTATGTTACATAATTTGGGATGTTACATTATTAATGGAGCTTGTATCCACTCATAGTACAATCTAAATTTTTGTTATTATAAGGAAATGTGGAAAGGAAGTAAATTGTGATTACATTTATATAATTAAATTTTATTATAGTTATAATTATAATTTTTTAAATATAAGAGTGGTTTGAATATATTTAATAAGGGGAAAAATTAAAAAAATGCTATCCTGATCATAGAGGATAAAATACATAAATAGAAGAAACAAATTTCTTCTTATAAAAATAATTGATTTAGGAGAGATTTGGGAAATCACTATGGACCAGAGTATCATGAATATTGGGGAGTCATCTTTTAGAATGGAAAGATTAATAATATAAGGGAAAATTCATGTTTTTTGTGAACCTATTATGGGGTGGTGAGTATATCCTTTTATAAGTGAAGGGAATAATTTTTTGGTAAATATTCATAAATTTATTTCAAAGGGAAGCCATTTTCAATGTAAAGTGGACTCTAAAGTTGAAAATAATGAAGTGGAGACAACCCATGGTTTATTCACCACTCATACAAATAAATATGGGATATAGTTTTAAGATAGATATTCATTTTACCTTTAATTTAACTTTTAGCCATAATTTACTTTTACCGTGGTTCCAATTTTTTCAACCCCAATAACTAATCTTTCTGACCAAAAATGAAATTATCCATATTACCTAATTTTTATGTCCTATTTCTAAATATTAAATTAATTTTTATAATATTAAATTACTAAAATTTACAAAAAATAATTTAACAATGATTAACATATAACACATTAAAATGATATAAGAAATATATTTCTTTGCACTCAAATTTTTATTAAATGATTCTAAATTAAACATAGTTTTTGAATTATATAAATATAATAATAAAAAATATATATTTTTTAGGAATTTATTTTAATTTATTAATGTATTCTTATATCATGATGATTTCATAAAAAAATAATTCTTAATCAAATATTTTGAATTATTAACCGAAAAATCTATCATTTAATAATAATGAAAAAAAATTATCCTAAAAAATTATTTATGTTTTTAATATAAAAATTATACATATTTTATCATATTTAAATTCTAAAATTGGAGAATTTATATTTTAAATAAAATGAAAAATATAGTGAAAAATATTTTCTCATATAGAATTTAATTATAAAACGATAGGTGTTCATAAAAAAATTTCTTATTTAATAGAATAAATGTGTGTTGATATGTTAATTTATTTTAATCAAAATATCTTATTATAATAATACATTAAAATTGACAAATTTAATTGAGGATAAAAATTAAAAATAGTTAAAAGAAATTGTTCAATGAAAATTATTACTTTTGTATTAAATAATATTCACAAAATACAACTAAAATTAAGTAAACATATTATAAAAAAAGATTTATTATTCCATCGACATTAGAATATTTTATTGAATTTTATAAATAAATAATATCTTACAAATTAAAAACAATATTTTAACAAATAAATAGTTTTTTAATAAACATTTCAATAAAATAATAAATTTTTGTTTCATTAATTATTATCTATAAAATATTTATAATAAATATTTTACTACCAACACACAATACTTATATACCTTTTAAATTCATATATATATAATGGCTATATTTTCGACAACCATATTTTCAACAACCATTTTATCCATTATAATAGTTATAGAAATCATATATCATTCCAATATATATCATAAAATAATTCATCCAATTAATTCCATTCATTCTATTATTCCTAAAAAATTATATAATAGTTTTATTTCATATCCTTCTTTCCATAATTTTGATTTGGTTTATTCTTTTTTGAGCCAACCATGATTGTGAAGATTGTATAACCATTGTATTTTCATATTATTCTACATTTATCTCACTAAAAATATTCATATTGTTTATTATTCTATATTATCCTAACATATTGATTGTTGTCTTATGTTGTAATATTTTATCTCATAAAAAAAATCTTGGTTCATTTTAGTTTTGTGTAGTGTGATAATTAAGAGATTTAACATAGTGTTCATTTTTTTAACAAAATCATAGAGTGTTACATTCACCAATTAAATAAATTGAGTACTCGCAATTTTAAGTATCACATATAAATAAAAATATTAATGCTCTCTATAAGATAGACATTACTCTATATAAAATTTATAAGAACATATCAACCTTAAAATTTTTCGAAACCTATATTTTTTACTCAGAGTATTATTATTCCTAATATTGGCTTCTTTCCAAAAAAAATTAACTAATCATCCCTCATGATTGGTTATATTGACTCATATAATTAGTTATCCTTATAGAGTTCTTATTCATCCACATGCTAAAAAGTAATCATATTTTTGTCTGAAATATTAAATGATATTACACTATTATAATATAATCACTATGTGATGAGAGAATATCAGTTTCCCAAATAAAATAAAATTTATCTAAATTAAGAATTTATAAGATTTAAATTAATTCCATTACCGTAAACATCAGTATTGGATACAATTATACTACCATTTGTTATTTTAAATCATCAAAAAATTTTGGTAGTGAACTAGTTATTTTATACATCTTCCTTGATATACTACAGTTTATATAATCACAATCCAAAAAGATATCCGCAAATAATGAGTAGAGGAAAATTATACGATAATTATCCTGATTTACTTTAGTGATTGTGACAACATCATCCCTTAATTTTTCAATTTGTTTAATATTTCATTGATTCATGTTATATTTATAAATCCAATGATTGGGATCACTTTATTTAATAACCAATATCTTTTAATTTAATATGTTGATTTTTTTGTGTGGATTGGATGGGATATTAGTATCCTCCTTGTAAATTTTATATTTAATAAAAAATACTTAGATCTATGAGTGACCTTGGAACACTTGATACATATTTGCATTACATTTAGAAATTTTTGTTGTTTCTTATTTCCCTTGTTATTGACACATAATAAATTGAATCTTATCTCCTCTACAGTACTATCAATTGAAATAATATGAAACTCCATCCTTATCTTATTTGGGTTTTTTAAAATTTAATATTGGATTATGTTTTTATTCATACTTTATGATATATGGTCAAGAAAAATCAAAATACTACTCACTCTATATCTTATCCCATGTGGTGTTTCATTGGGATAATCATAAAATTTTCCAATAAAATCAATATTGACTTGGTTTCTCTAATATAAAACCATTACATTAATCAAGGAGAGTTGAAAATATATGAAGATTCTTTTTAAAAAAATTCCCTTAAATGGAATAAATCATAAATGAATTAGATACTCTAAATTAAATATTCTTTAGTATCAATTTAGATTATATTGGGTCATTTTCATATTAGGTTCTTTAATACAAATATTTCCCGATCCCACATAATTAATCTTTAAAGGCTTGTGAATCACCAAATAATATACACCGTAAGTGCCAAACCAGGTGTCTAGTTAGGCCACTCTATCACACGCTAGGTGAAGATCACGTTAATACATGACCATCCTTTTCTGGTTTGTTACCCACAGGTACACCTATGTAAAATTATTCATCAACATGTTTATATTATAACATTGATTTCATTACAAGGATACCACACACCCTATAATTTATGAAAATTTTAGGTTATTTTCCAACAATTTGAAAAATCCATAGGGTTTTCATGAAATTTATCTCATAAATCCACCAAAATAACTAAACCCAACATTTATATGAACCAAAATTATCTAGACCCATAATCATATAAATGGTGAAAATAAAACATATATTAATTACTTGATTTGATACCTAAAGTGCCACCCAAATGATGAAAACAAAGATCTACTACTAGAATCATATAATTTAATTATTATCTTTGTAAAAAAGCATGTTAACCCAAGGTAAAAATATATTTATTTTAAAAAAATTATTTTAACTGTTACATATTTTAAATAGTCAGAAAATCTATAGAAAATAATGTTTATTATTGTTTATAATTAGATACATAAATAGATTATTTAATAATATTTCTAAACATTACTATATAATCAACCCACACTAGAACCCCTAATATATTTTTACTATGTTTCACACATATATATAGCCTTAGGAATGGAAGAATTAGAAATTTAGGATAGCAGACACTCAGTAAGGGTAAAATTCCTCAACATTTCATTAAGGGTTATATCATATTCATTTTAAAAATAACATTTTTATGAAATAAATATCTTATTAAAAAGAATATAGATCAGTTAGAGTTGTTTATAAGGAACAAAAAACAGAAATGTAATATAAAATAATCATAAATATACTAAGTCATAAGTGTGTGGTATCATGGGATAATAATCATGATCCACAGATCATATCATAGGCAAGTAACATTAAACTGTGTCATAAAAATAAAAAAGTATTATAATAACATTTTGAATATACAGAGCCTCATTGTGTCCACACACAATCTTGTGAACATAGAAAATGGCATAGTAAAAATGATCAATCTTGTGAACATATCTCACCACATCATAGTTACATTAAATCTTGTGACCATTTTTAACCTCATCATGTTCATGCTCAACATTATTATTGATTGAGATATGAAAAAATAAAAAAAAAAATATTAGAGAAATATATAGTATATAATCCATCAATATAAATAAATATTTATTCCATAATATATCATTTATTAATCATTTAATTAAAACACATGGATATAAAATTGGCTTTATATCCATTCCAAAATTTATCGCAAAATGTGACATAAAAAGTAGATTATCTAATACAAAAAATTTATTTAAAAATTTGTACTTTATAATGGAACTTATAGAGTGATTTATATAAAATTATAATAAAGTATAAGGATACATTGGATATAAATAATGAAGTGGTAGAAAATCATTAAGAGAAATTTCATAAATCATTTTTAACATTATCATAAAAATTCAATGTTACAGGTTACAATTAGAGGTTTTTTTTATAAATGTGGACATGATTTTTTTCAAAGACCATTTTTGGAAAGGAATATTAGTAATTGATCTTTTATGAATACATACTATATTTCTAGAGTCAAACTTGAGGGTAATATTATATTCATGATTGATAACGAATAAACTTTTTCATTTTCTTAAATAACATTTTTGAATCCAACATCATACAAAGGGAGATGAATCAACCATTTGACAATGGTAAAATAGATATTTTAATATCACTAAAAATAAAACATATTTGGATTTTGAAATAATATAATTTTAATTAGTAGAAAAATTCAATATGAATATGAGATAGAAATAGATCATTTAGAGAGGATCAAAATTATTCTCAATATCATCATGTTTTATAATGAATGAAAAACATTGATGTAGATATAGGTATTGTGATATTATAATTCCAAAGAAAATCAATTATTAAATAAATATAATATAACCATACTATCTGTGAAATCATCTTGTATAACAATAGTCTATGTGGAATAATAATGAATCCAGAAAACAATTTCAGTTAATAAAACCCAAAAACAATTGGATAAAAAAGATTAAAAAAATTAAAAGGATGGATTCTTGAAAAGAAATGTAAATAAAATAAGATAAAAAGTAGTGATATTTATAATAATATTTTAAAATTCGGTAGTACTTATACCTTAAAAAATTAGATGAGTATAAAATTTATTGATGAATGAAAGTTGATAAATAAAACCTTATTGATTTGAAAATATTTCAATAAAAATACCGTAAATGTAGAAATTGAAATAGAAATTTAATTAACATTAATAACATAAAATTATGATAGGATATTCCAAATAAAAATCGTATACACCATATTACCATTAATTGGTTCATAATGTATAAGTTTTCTCAAAGAAAGAGGTTCCAGAATAAAAATGATTGTGGCTCCTAAAGTTGATAATGACATTTTTGTAAATATTAATAACATTATTTAAAATGAATTTCATATTAAATTGATTGTTCCTCCGAAAGTTGAAAATAATGGAGATATTTATATTCTGGGTTTATCCACCAATTATCCATACAAATGTGGGATAATATGTTATGATATTTTATAATTCCCCTCTTAAATTAACATTATAACACACATTTCTTTTACCATGGTTCATATCTCTTAACCCCTATAACTTATTTTTATGACCAAAAATGAAATAAAAATTATTAAATAATTTATATATTATGATTCTAAAAATGAATACAATTTTATGATATTAAAATTTAAAAATTGATAAAAATGCATTTTATTAAAATTAAATGTATATTACATAAAAAAATTGTAAATAAATATTAATTATGTTAAAAAATGTAAATTATTATTTTTTAAATATAATATAATATTTTAAATGTTTATGTTTGAATATGAAAAAGATAATTCATGAGGTAAACTGTGATATAAATTTTTATTTTTTTCTTATATGCTAAAGATATCATAAAATTTACATTATTTTTAAAAATGATATTTTTCAGTATTCACCTTTTTTAGAAAATACATAAAAATTCATCTTATGATACTATTTTATGCTGAATCCAAAGAATAAATTTATATAAGCAAATTAAAATTTTTATATTTTTAAATTTATTATTTAAATAAAAACATAAAATATATTGAATAAACTATTATTATAGAAAAATGAAATTTTAAACTTAAAGAGTTCTTAATATTATTTCATATATGTTACCAATTAAATAAATGTTGGTATATATTATTAATACTGAAAATATTTAATTATAATAATCTCTTAAATGTGATCATTCATTTAATGATAAAAAAGAATAATACTTAATAAAATATTTCAATGATTTTTCTTTTCTAATAAATAATACCCACCAAATATAATTAAATTTATTTATTTATATTCATAAAAATTAATTTTTTGAATCCATTGATATGAAAAGGTTATTTTATATTTATAAATACATCATATCATACATATTAAAAACTATTTTTGAACACCCCATTTTTTGTAAAAAAATATTTTAATTAAACAATTTTTTTTAATTATTTATTTTATATGAAATACATTATTTTGAAAGTATTACAAATAACACATGAAATACGTGTGTCTGTTTTATGTAATCATTTACAATTAACTTATTTCCAATAACCATTTTCCTTATTACCATATTTCCTTCGACAATAATTATGACGGTCATATTTCATTCCTATAAATAGATCATTTATCTCATTTATTCATTGAATTTTTTAAAATACTATAATGATTTCAATGCATCACCTTTTTTGTTAGTCATTATTGGGGTGATTCATTCTATGGTCCACCATGAGGATTAATATTATATGTATGTGGTATTTTTATATTTTTTCACATTACTCCCACTAGTAATTTTATAATAATTGTGTATTATTATGTCTTCATAACGTATTCATCTTTATCTGATGTTATAATGATTTAACTAATAAAAATTTATAAATGAGTATTTTAGTTTTGGGTTTCATCTGACGTAATATAATAAATATATTTTTTTACTATGTACTAAAATCTCAAGGTGATACATTCCCGAGACTAAAACTGCTCTGATTTTGATTATTTCAGACCTAATGATTAGTTTTACCAGAAAATATGAATCTTCAATTGTTATATTTGGAGCTATCTTGATACACAATGATTAGGTGGTCACTTATGGGTCTCATATTCTATGGCCCTATGCGAAATTACCCTACATGGTGATTAGAGTTAATTTTCATGGTCTATTACCTAAAGTGTTTATATAATTACCTTTTTGGTGATAGAATGTTCATCTACATAGGCCATAAGAACCTGAAATATATATTCTTCTATAGGTCTATAACCAATAGAAAATGTATTAGGTTTAGTGCATGATGAATTTTGATTTTGAGTAGAATTATTTGATAGGAAAGTGGAATGTCGTCACAAAACCCATATGTAGAATGATCTAGATGTATGGAGTTATAAATTATATAAAGTAGTGGATTTTTATGATCATAATTGTAAATTAGTAAAATTTTGATTCTGAATCATTGATAGGAAGTGATGTATACTTCGTTGTTTATAACTACTTTCTTAGTTAACTGAGTAAAGGCTATCTAAGAGACTGCTTTTGATTTTATTGTGATTTATGAATGCTTTTTATAAGATTATCTAATTTTGGTTGGGTATTGTGATGATAATGTGGTATTATACATATATGATATGTCTTTGGCCCCAAAATCAATGATGGTTAAGCTAATAAGTGATTCATATGCCTCATGATGGGTGGTACATCTGATGTTAAACTAGAAGTATCATGATATATGGTGATGACTTTAGTGATTGGGGATTAAGAGATATATTTCAAGCTTTGTTTCTTTAGATGTGACCTATAAAATGGTAGAGGTGAAGCATCAATAAATGAGTATAATACATTGAAAAAATGATGTTCATTTCTGAAAATGGGATGTAGAGACTATGGAATTAATCATAATATTTATTAAATCCTCGAGATGTCATCATGCTATGCGGTAGGTGGTTATCTGGTTGATGAATGTTAGACACTTATTTTTTATTTAGGTGACACGGTTCATGGATTATTTAGGAAGGTTTTATGTGTTTAAATTAGAATTACTTCATTACCCTCCAATGAGTTTTTTTTAGATTTAGATACACTATTCACATTGATATTATGAAAGGTCTTGTTGAAGACTCTGGGATCTCTCTTGAAATTGAGTTAAATGTAATACCCATAGTCAGATAGATTGTTTGAGAGAAAAATCTAGATCCTAGATGATATACCCATGTAATTTGTGATAGATTATCATGTAGCATGATATTACCATCCTAAATATGATTTATTTTTATATAATATTATATTTTTGGATTTTATTTATTTGGAATCCTTTGAGACTATTTATATAAGGTCACATCGCTCATCATGGTGGTGGACAGAGGCTGGTGAGTCAATTATTATTGGATTGAGCTTGGATCAGGATACCGCCTAGAGGATTTAATTTATATTGACATATTTGGTAACTAATCAATGTATATATAACTCATTTGATGATCAGAGTAAAAAACACTATATTTTATATGAGTGATTGTATATTCTTTTGTGTATTACCCTGATTGGGTGGTTGAACATTGAGAAGGTATGGAAATTCTACACTATTATTCTTTGATCTGTTTGATATTTTGGAATGGATTGGTGTAGTGGATGATGGGTTGGATGTTCCTTCACGATGGTCAACTATGAGTGTGTTGTGTGTTTGACAATTCGTTGCTCTTGGAGTATGATCTAGACCACAAAAAATGATTAAGAGTTGGAAAGTTGATTTGGGGGTGCATCATAAGAGGAATGCCTGATGTGGATTATTGACTATATTTAGAAGGTATTTTATCAAATTATTGTACGTCTTATCTAAGTATTATAGGAGAAATGTTTTATCAAGAATTTGAAATGGGTGCAAGAGTATGATGTGTGGGAATAATGGATATAATTATTCAATAAGTAACCAAAGAGACACTTCTCAAGGATGATAAATAATTATAAGTTGTATTTTTAATTACCATATAAAATAAAGTAGTATTATGTTATAAATTTATTTATCATAGATAATACTAGTAATTTCAAGTCATATTACGTATTGTTAGTGGTTTGATCATGCTTCATATGTGAAAAATGTCTTCCTATAGCTGGAATTATATTATACATAGGTGGTCATAATATGGATCTAGGGAATAGTGGTGTAGCTCACCTTACATAGGTTTGGGCCTTCTATTTTGGGATGTTATATATTGACCAATAGGGGATGTTCCATAATAATAACTAGAGGGAACGTCATGTTCTCACTCTTATGGGGGCCCTTCCATTACAAATTAAGGTTGAGGATCAATCCCTCGACCTAGGGTTCATTGTGATGTGTCCTGTAGTGGTATGAATATTATCAAAATATGCGTGGATTCATCATACAATGACTGTTTGGTATATTCCATAAACAATCACCAGTGATTCCTATTAAAAAATGGTATAATTTATATTAAACCCTAGATCCCCCTAACCATTACAAATATATCCCCATGACCCACGCATCTTTTGGATGAGATTGTAGGATTTCCTTTCTCTTTTTTATATCCTCCACCCTTATTCCTTCATTGTTCCATGTATCCTTCAATACTGCAATTCTATCTTGGTTATTCAAACCCATATCAGGCCATGTTGTCTTGATATTCCACTGTTTCACAATATCCCATATCAAAACCATGTTTTTCTTGATTTTAGATTTCTTTGTATTTTATTACATAAAAATTTAATCCACAACATTCGAATGATGAGTACACTCTATTAAGCTTAAAGAGGTAAATATTTACCGTTCATGGCCTTTGTATGAGGTTATTTGAATTAACATGCATTGGGGTGTGTGAGTGGACATATGAGACATTTCTTTTGGTATTAAATTGGTTAAGTTTGTTCATATAAATATTTTGAACCCTTGAGAGGGAGATTTATAGGTTAATTTATTAAAAAAATTTAATCCCATAACATTTCATGGAAAATGGTAGAGATTTTTTATAGGATATAATTGTCCTAGATGGACCTATTTTGGATTATATAGGTTGGGAATGATGTATTTGGGTGCTATTTAGGTACATGTGTTGAGACCCATAGATGTTATGTTGTTGAGAATGTCATGGTGATTGTTTGGGAAAACATGAGGGTTGACTAAGGACTACCCTGAGGATTTTTTGTCACATTTTAAATTTCTATAGTGAGTGCCTTAAGACTATCTAATTTCATGATGTCTATATCAACCTAGAGTGATAATGTTGATCTTGAGACTGGTTATGACTCATCCATAAGTGAGAATGTGTGGTTTTTTTGTTTTTTCTTGGTCCACCTCGATTGGTAATGGGTGCCTTTAGATGGGACACAAGGATACTCTTGTATGAGAAGCCATGATTAGAGATGTGGGGTAAGATTGACCATCAATTAAATTATGGTCTAATTTGTGATGGTGACATCCCTTGAGGGAGAATGGTGAGTTTAAGTGGTATATGTGAGGACATTTCTTAAGTGATAAGGCATTGACCATATATTTTATTATATTTTAATTCTATAATAAAATACCTTCTGAAATTAATCTAGAGATAGTGTGGTCAGGGTTCATGGTGTCTTGGTGTCATGGTTTATTCATGGTGACCTTGTATAAGTTAGGTGTTTATTCTTTTATTTTTTGGTACATACACCATTATATGATTACTGCACTCATATTATTGCGACATTAGTGGTGTCCAACTAGATTTTATTATGCAGACCCTACCCATGAATCTTGATTCATGTAATTATTTAATTACTGAGTATCCATCAATGGGTATGGTACTTATTTTTAGTTAATAAGAATTGTATATTTTTATGGACTAAGGTGATTTTGGGACCAAATGTTCTATTATTGGTTATTTTCCCTCTGTTTTATTTGTTTTTATAGTTCATTATAAATATTGATCCCAAAAATGTATTGATCCTCTTCATATTATTATATTAGTGATTATATTCAATCTATATATTACATGTTACACCTTCAATTAATTATTCCTCTATGTTTATTGTGGATTATTTTATACTACTTTCACTTTATTATTATTGTTTGTTATTTTAAATATAGAAATAATATACTCATTATATAACTCAAGGCCAAATCAGTAGATAAAAATGTACTTCATATTAGAAGGTGATAATTTTTTCATGTGTCCCTCCAACTCATACTTAGCGATCTTAGTTAGGGAGTTATAAAGGTTAAGTTAAAACAACTGAGAGAGAGAGATTGTAAGACTTAAAAGGAGTCACCATTTTTACCTTTTAAAGGAAAAAATGAACCATAAAAGTGTTCCACAAACTAGGAAACCTACAAAATACTTTCTAATTCTAATAATTTATTTACATTTCTATAATTATTTTTATCTATATTCTATAATAAAAATTATCTGAAAATTTTCTCGATGAATTTACCTAAAAGGAAAGGTTACAAAAAAAATATTTCAAAACATCAAAAGGCATGTGATGTTTTTTCTTACAGTTTTCCTACTTCATCAAATGTAAGTGTTACCAATTCAGCCCATCTTAACTTCCATAGACAATATAATTTCTTCAATAGTTAGTATCAAATATTTAACTAACTTTATTTTTCTATTACTACGACACCCATAATATCAATAAAAAAATTTATTTTCTTTATTAGAGTTCTATATAATTTTTTTAAAATTATATGAAATTATCTAGATTACATGATTTAAATAAATATCTAGCATTATTGTGAAATGAGAATTTGGTTAGGGAGAAGTATATTATAGTGAATTTTTTTAGCTGCACACAAAAAATGGAGACCAGGGTATTGGGCCATTAATTCTTGTAAAAGTGTATATTCTATATTTTAAATAATAATATTTCAATATAATTATATGTTTTATTATAGAAAGGTCAAGAATTAGAAAACGGTGTTCTCAATTTGCATCTCTTCCATATCCTTGCCTTTTTTTGATGATTCTCCATTAATTCATGGATATTTCATGTGGTAATAGCCATGAATCCATTACATTATCCATTATTCCACCGTATCATCCATTGTTATCCCAAATATATCAATAAAAGCCTATGGTTTTTATTTTTGTCCATTTAATTTATGGTTTAATTATTTTTGGGCTTATGAACCCCTCATGACATCAATGTTATATTTTTCATGGGGCTTCTCTATAATGATTTGGTTTTTGATAGGAAATTATATCATCTACAAACACTTTTTCATTGAAAATTACACTTTATACTATTTAATCACTTTACTTAAATAATTAATGTATTTTTCAGTCATTATTTTTAGTTTTGAAGAAATTTATTTGTTAAATTTAAAATATGTCAATATTTAGAAAAAATTCCCAGATGTATTTTTAAAAATAAATTATAGGTGCTTTCTGTTTAAAAAATATAAGATAAAATAATTAAATATCGAATATAAATATTTTATTTCTATAATATCATATTTTATTTTCGAAATGATTTTAGTGGTATTTTTACACATTTTCATAGATTTCAACTTATTTTAAGGCCTTTTCCAATGTGATTTTGTTGTTTTTCAATAGACTAAGAGTAATTTACATAATTTTTTTTTGGGATATAAGATTCATTATTTGAAGGAGGTTTTGTTATCTTATATGTGTTATGAACCATCATGGTACTCTGGGTATTTGATTAATCTTTATATATTCATGATCCACCATTTTGATCTAGGTAGTGAACACCTGGTGAGTTCCCTAAATGATTTTTTTATCATGTGAGCTGGGTGAGTGGGTAGAAGAACATCACTTCTAAATGGGTTAATAAATTTTGATTAATTTTTTATATAGTCCCTAGAGATAAATATCCATTGATGATGATTTTTTTATTATGCTTTATTATTAAATAATTTCAATGATAAATATCTATTGTTTTCATGTATTGGAAAAAAATTATAGTCATTCTACAAATATTTTTTAAATAAGACAATATTTTCTTAAATAAATTTTTTGGTATAATATATAGCTATATATAGATTTTTTTCATATCATTTAAAAAAATTCATCTTGATTTTAGTATTTATATGAGTGTATAAAATATCACAGAGAAACAAATTTGTTTTTACATCTTTCTTATATATACACTTAAGCATGTGTGTTGATATTTGTTCTCATGATATAGGCAAAAAACCAATTTATTTTTGCGGTGGGATGTAGTGATGATTTGGTTACAGAGGTGGTGAAACAAAATTGATTATCCTATATAGCATGGATATAGATTATTAATTTCGTTTTTGTTATTTAATTTTCATTTTAAATTGTATACTTGACATTTTCGTACATCAACCACTGTAGATCCACCATTTTGTTACATTTTAATAATTGTACATATGTAAGATACTATTGAAATATATATATGGTGATTTATTCTTATATTTGAAATTCAGAGGGTGGATTTTTTTTATATTTTATGTTGTATTATTTTTTAATATATGTTTTGGAAGCTACACCTCCTTTAAAATTCCATTCATTTTTAAAATGAATTGTATAAATGGTTTAGTTGTGTCTGCATCTTTTCCATGAACAACTTGTTTTATACAGAATAAGTATAGTTGTTTGTATTAAGATTATTAGAGGTATAACCAACCCAGGAATGAATTTTTCATCTAATTTTTTAATTTCACAGTTATATAATAAAATTTATCAAATAATGTTTTTACAATACTAGTTAACTTTTAATAAGTGAATTGAACAACACCTATGAATTTAAAAGAACAAAATACAAAATTATGTCATCCAAAACACAATGGTGATATTTTATATTAATTATGTAACAAAGGGTGTTTAAACTATAGATTAAAGACTTATTGGATGTAATAATAGAATTTAAAAACATTTAAGATGGTTTAAGGATGGGTTGTAATATCATTTTTAGGGTAGAACCTCCAAAATGGTTTCTTATGTAACCTTAATGGAGAAATAAAACTCTTATATATAAAGGTAACTATTTAAATCCATGATGTTGGAAATGTAATTATCATTGATATGTATGCCTCGAAATTTTAGGTTACATAAGAATGAATATGATTTAATTTAATACTATGTAAATGGGTGTGCCATGTTGTTTCACATAAAGAAGAAAATTCGATTATCAACTAGTTTTAGATAATATGAAAATGACTACTCATGTCAGTTTTAGAGAAAAGTGAACCATTATCAATTCTTTTACGTTCATATTTAAAGGAATAAATATTTTTTAGTTTACTATTATAAAAATATGATTTGATATAGAGAATATATTTAAATAACCCTAGAATATACCGATGATCATAGGATATGGTAAAAATTATGGGGTTCTATTTTGGATGTAAACAAAAACAACATAATAGTATGGGAATAGATGTGAAAACCCCATAATGGGATCCAATTTGGTAACATGTAGGCCATAGGTTCCTAAACAAGTAGTATCCCCATTATCAATGGGGTACATGATTAATCACACGTTGGTCTTCCAAGGTAGGGAGAGGAACACTATGGGGGAATTTATACCAAATAAAATTATTACCATTTTTAAAATTTCATATGATCACATGGTATATATGCACATGGATGATGGAATGAACAATAAAGTGAATTAAATGAATCGAATATTGACCATGTAAAGGTTGAATAGTCTTATAAGAGGAGGGGGTTGTGGCTCATCGTGGTAAGAGTATTTTTTAGAGTATGTAACATATAAATTATGGCCTCTCATTGATAAGACCTTATAATCCTCACTACATTATGGTAAATAGGTCCAATTTGTTAAAAAACGAAATCATTTTTATGGTAGGTGTCTGTGAAAAAAAGTTAGGGAAAGGTGAAACATGGTGGTGTAGAGAAGATTATATGATCCTTGAAAACACTTTCATTTATTTAAGAGAACATATAAACAATGACCCTCATAAAGACTACTCTAAAATCATACTCAATGGTGACCTTTAGAAAGGATTAAATTGTTTAAATCAGAAAGGTGGTATCTCATGAAGGTATTATCCATGAAACTATTACATTACACAAATTCACACATATACTTACTCTTCTTTTAGGGTATGTTTTGTAATTTACCTCTTGAAGTCTATTTACCATTTGATGTTTTCTTAAGTTATGATTCACTAAGACTTGAGTCTCCTTTGAGTTATTTCTCTTCAATATTCCTCATAATATTATCAATCTCAAATTTGGAAGTAGAATGACATATATATATATATATATATTTAAGGAATTTTAATTATCTATACATTTAATTTGTTGTGTGTTATTCCTTAATATTGGAATTATAATAGATTTATTCTTAGTCAATCCTATAATTCATAATGGATTTAATTGAACATATAAATTTGTGTTTGAAAATCCTTTTTATTGGAACATTATCCCTTATGAAGTCTATTTTCATAGAAATTTGATTAGGGATTCAGTAAATTTTATTAACTCATTGATTGAGTATATAAAACTTCCCCTTGAATTGGATAATTCATGATAAATAATAGAATTTCATTAAAAAAAGGACTCTATCATGTTTGTGTTGATTAATAGTAAGGTGGTAGCTGAAAGGTATCATTTATCCTTATAAATAAATGACCCACCACAAATAATCTTATATATAATGAACTTTAATTTTTCTAATGTTTAACATCATTTATTAGTTAATATCATAAGTGTTTGGTGATTCCTAACATGACTAAGGTGTTATGCTACATGAATATCATTTATAATCATATAAAACTAATTTTTACTCAAATTACATTTCTTAATTTATGACCCCACATCAATTATTATTAGTTATAAATGGTATTTTTCTCTTTTTTATGAACTTAAAATACCTATTTTATGATATTATATGTAAAAATGTTGTCTCTCAAACCCCAACCTCCCTTTTTTATACAAACAGTCCACCGATTGAGGAAATAAGTGTCAAAATTGATCACTATTAAATTAATTACACCATTACTCTGATTTATTCACATTTAATTTCCCTTCTATAAAGCCCCGAAATTATCTAATCATGTTTAATTATAATTCATTGAATACCTAGTCGATATCCATTCCACCACAAGAACAAAACTTTCTTCTATAATATATTTCGCATGGATTAAGGCTAGAGAGGGTGAAAAATGTGTTATCCACGTAATATATTATTTAAGATATTTTGGAATAATTATATATCTTGGGACACATGATCTCATCCCTTGTAGACTATCATAATTTTCCAAATCCCTATATGTTAAACTACCCATTAATATACCACTTATTTCTTAAAAATAATATTTAATGTAAAAGTATGAGTTTCGAATTATGGATGAGGGATGGAATTAATCATGGCATGACAAATTATTACATAGTAAGGAAAATCCCAATCAAAAATGAGGAAAAAATATGATACAAGGATATATTAGTTGTTTATATTTCAACAATTTAATTGTACAATCCTGTAGATTTATTTCTAACAACTAAGTATATAGAGTCTATAGATAAAAATATTATAACTATTATATGGGGTTTTTGAGATATGTCTATGTGGTTTATATAAAACGTGAGTGGTCCCAACTCTAGGGTACATTTATGATATTTTCATTTCTATGATGACTAGTGAGAGAGATGTTGTGAAGACCCCACCATTTGTCTTAGTGTTTTGAAAGAATCATGAGACACTATAGAGAATAATCACCAAAGAATAACAGATATCGAATTCGAGATATTTAATTTCATATTTATAAAATGAAATTGATAGGTATTAGAGTTTAACAAAACCCAAAGTATTATGGTTCTTCATATAAGAGGGTTACTTGATATTATAGGAAAAAATATGGAAATTATTATGTATGAGAAATTTAGTGTGGGGATCATCTTGGTGATAAATATTTGAGGAATTTTAATCTACATACATTTTCTGTGGTTAAGAGATAATATATTGTAAGTTATTAGTTTTCATATTGGAATGAGTATGATCACCTTAATGATGGAAGCACAAGTGTCATAGTGAAAACCAATAAGATGGGAAATAATTGTTTTTCCCATTCTTTTCCGTGATATATTGCATGCATACATATAACGACCCAGTCTTGAATTACATAGACATTTCATTAATTGTTAAGAATACATATTATGTTCAAAAACATATTCCCAAAGTCTGTATTAATTTAATGTCATTAGAAACATGGAATCATAAAAATTGGTACATTAGTGATCTACATTATCTCCCATTAGGTTTTTCATGAATAACACCATTATTAAAAAAATCATATTTAATACATAACTTCATAATGTGGGGAGGGAAACCTAAAAATGGCTGAGATAATATGTTCAGTAAGGGTAATAAATCAAGACATAAAAGCATAAACATGATCATATTATTATGAGAATGTGAACAAAACATTAGTAGATAATACCTTTCATATCAAACATCATAATAATAAATAATAGAATAAATATTTGTAGATTATAATAAATGAATCATAAGGATATAAAAAACATGATCCCCAAAATAATAATATAATAATGTGAATCGTACTTTTGGTGGACATATAATCATATAAAAACACTCTATCAAGGTGTCCTACCAATGTCGTAGTAAGATATTTTTCATTGGTTAATCACCCATGTAACTTCTTTGATCATTGGAATCCCTCCCTTTTACCCTCTCATTTTGGGATTGGGATGTCCTCTCGTGTACCCTCTTGTTTTAGGTGTGGGATTTCCTCCAATTTATCATGTTGTTTCATGCATTGGATTCCCTCTTGTTTAACCTTTATCTCCTAAGACATTTATTGTCTCCCAATTATTTGGAGGGAGATATACATCCCACCAGTCACATAATAAAATCATACAAAAATGTTCCACAAAACATTCATAATAAAATAAACTATGAAAAGAGATGGGTTTTATAAACATCAGATCATAAACCATTAAATAAAAATAGTGTCATTAACATTTCATCACATTATAACCTATTGAAAATAGATAGGTTTCATAACCATTTCATCAAAGAATAACCGGTGAAAAGAAAAGGGTTTCAAATGTGTATAACTAATGGAAGAGAAATATGTTTTGTATGTATTATTCTAACAATGCATAAACAATTAAATAAATAATATGAATGGAACCTTTCTATCATTTCTTATAAGTGATTTAGTAACATCGATGAATGTCATATTAGATGGAGAATAACATGTAAAAATATTTTGGAATCATTTCTTATAGAAATTTTTTTTTCTACTTGAAAATTTATTTTTAAAACATAAAACCTCTTGAAAACCATTTTCATGAAAATAAATTTCATACCTTAAAATGAAATCCTAAAAACATTTTTAAAACTATTTTCCTTGAAAACATATAAATGGAGGCTGAAAACATTTTCAAAACCATTTTTCTTTGAAAATTAATAAAAGGAGCATGAAATCATTTTTCAAACCATGTTCCTTGAAAATTTATAAAATAATAATGAAAAAAATAATAAATCCATTTTCCCAGAAAACTTATAAATGAATCTTGAAGTAATTTTGAAAACCATTTTATTTAGAATCATATAAAATGATCTTGAAAACATTTTGAATATAATTTTCATTGAAAAATTATAAAATATTCATTAAAAAAATTTTAAAAAAAATTAACTGAAAATTTAATTTAAAAATATTCATAATTTTTATTCCCTTGAATATAAAAAGTAATCTTTACAAAAATTAGGATGGTTATATCCATATATATCATATGAGGTAAAATAAACATTCCTTTTTCTTGGTCAAAAGGGTAGTAAAATTACTTGTTCAAAAAGAGATGATAATATTACCATAAAATGGATAAAAAATAATAATTCATTTTAAATGTTATAGTATAAGGTTAGAATATTTTTGGAAACCCTTTTAAGAAAATAATGGTATTGAAGGAAGACAGATTTCCGACCTAAGAGAGGGTAATGTTGGGATTTCTTAAAAAAAACATTCTTAACTATCTTATATAAAAAATAGTAGAAATGGTACCAATATAAAAATATATCATGAATGAACATAATAGAAGAAAATTATTGATATATATTAATAAATGTATCATAAAATTTCAACAAGGGATCCATAAACATAAAAAATCTCGAAAAGTGATGAAATTGTTTCAATAAACTCATACAACTTGGAAAATTTGAACCATACTCCCATTTTAATATAATTTAATTAAATAGAGATTATAATATCATGAAAATAAATATATTCATGATATAACTTTGCAATGTATGTATATACAACTCCTAGAGAAATATAGGTGCATAACCTGGCATGAGTCTTGAATAATGGAAATTGAGAGAAAATTACATTACCGATTTGGAATGTTTTGAAAAATAAACCCCATGAATGAAATAAAATAAAAAGGATATGTAAATAACAATATATTTAAGTATAAAAATAATATAATTCATCCTTTTTTAGTTTAAACACCATAAAAAATGGGTTTTAAATAAAGAATGTATCTCACACAAATAAAAATTGAGATGAAGTGCCCTTACCTTGTGACTTGACTGTGATTGAAATTGTTAAAACGTCATCTTAATCGGGTAACTATTTTTTGTTTGAACAAAATTTTAATTGATTTTATTATAAAAAAAAATTATATAAATAAATAAAATGTATTTCTATTTTATCAAATTAAACTAATTGATGTGGGAAAATTATTTAACACTAGTCTCATAGACGTGACGAGAAAGCGGGCATTTAAAGTAAAAATATTAAAATTTTAAATAAAGTATTTATAACCAATTTCCTTATAAAAATGATTCAAATGGCCTAAATTTAGTTAATATATTTATAATTAATCTATTGTGACTTTATAAAACTAAATAAAAAATATAAATTCATATTAATAATTATTTAAATGAATGGACAGTTTTTAACTAAAAAACTATATTTTTCACTCTTCATTAAAAATGAAGTTTCTTCAAAAATCTCAAAACGTCACCAAAAGATTATTTTGACATTACGAATTAAAAAATAAATATTATTTTATAAAATAAAATTTCTAAAATTGTTGAATGTTAATTTAATTGTGTTTCACAAAATGACCTGAAAAGTAGATCGTTTGAGAGGATAATAATTTTCAATATAAAATGACTTTACCAAAAACTAAGTTTTTCTTATTCAATTTGTTATATTTATATAAAACCAATATAAAAAATATTTTAAAAGATTATATTACAATTAATATTATTAATTATACTCACTTGGATATAATTATATCTAATAAATAATTATAACAATAAAATGATGCGTCATCGAAACACGATGTTCCGTATAACGTACACGAAGCTAGTAATTTATGTAGCATAAAGAAATTTAGTTTTGTGTGAAAGGATTGTTTTAAATAGTGAAATGAAATCCATTAATGAGAAATAAATCATTCAAAAAAACATTTACCAAAATCTTGGGGTGCTACATTCTACAACCATTAAAATGAATTTGGTCTTTGAAATTCAACAAGGTTATCAAAGGTTTAATACATTAAAGATACATTCATAAAAACCCACATAATAAAAATTAATACTAAAAATTCCCTTATATGGGAATTTTGGAGCCATAAATATTACCCAATGTAACTGACAACGAGATTACCACATAAGAGAACATAGGTTGGAAGGAAACAATTGAACATGGGGGAGAAATCTGACCATCATGTCCTAATAGTGTGTGATAAAGAACAATGTTGTGAGAAATTTAACAATAAAAAATACATATATTTGTGATGACCTAAGGGACCTTCTAATTATTATAAATTAATGTTAAATGATAGTATTTTTTATCTTGAAGATCCTTTTAACTCAAGATGATGAATTTTCATGAAAATATATAATTTCATGATTCCAGGATGATTTTACCCTCTATTATTAATTGATCCATGTAACCTATTTCTCTAAAAAGAAAAGAAATTTTTTTATTCATGAAGTATATACAGATCATGAGACCCATGATATTCCATCCCATCATTTATCATCCATACAACGTAGTATGAACAAGCTGTCCAATGTGCATAAATACTCATATAGAGGGATAAAACTTTAATCATACTGAATTCATTGATGTTTAACATAAACATTCCATAAATAGTTAAACATAGAAAAAATACAATAGATGAATGTTAAAATATTTAAAAATAAACTCAGTAAATTGTCTTAACATTGATCTACCAATCATCATAAATTATCTCTAGGTTGTCACATTCCAAACATGGGATTAACATCATTGAATATTCTCCTAAAAGAAGGTAATAACCTGAATTAACAAAATTCCTTATTGAAAACATGAATGATTCCTTATTCCATGGTATATTTGATATATTCCTTCAATCCAAAAAATTTGTAAACCTAATGCTTGATGACATAGACCAATTTTTAAATAATCAGTTCTTGGAAAATTTATACTGTTTGATTTACTTATTCATATCTATTATATCTTTATCCATGCATGATTATCTCAGCTTCAGACATTAATTAAGGTTTACCTTCCCTGATTTAAATATCACCATTCTATGAAATAACTTTTCTATGTCCCCATCATCATTCAACATGTCCTTTTTAATACTTAATTAAAACATATACTAAATATGTTTATATATTTCATGATTTATATAACATAATATATGAATTACAAAAAATATTACTTCATTTATCCAATATTGTTCATAAACCAATACTCAATATTCTTCAACCAATTCCTTAATACCTCATCCCTAAAATAAAAGATATGAATCATATATTAAGGTTCCTTAAACATAATATAATCATAAATTGTATGCTTAATATAAAAAATATAGGAAGAACATCACATACCTTTTACATGATATTTTAGATAACTATTTATTCTTAAAAGTGAAACCAATACACATACCACAATCCTTATTCACTTTATGAGGTTTCCACATGTAAAATTGACTCGCATAATGCCCATAAATTTAATATCTAAATACTAAACGTTATCCAAATTCCATCAAGCTCTATCTATGGACTAAATCCATATTACATAGTGTGAGGAACTTTTTCACCAACCGAACCATACCAGGCTCGAGACGCAACTACCCCAAGCCCGCCTCCATAGGCTAGGTACTGGCGACAAACACCGAAGGCAGAACAACTCGGGGAGTCCATTTCCTGAGTACCTGTACACACACTCTCTTCCCACTCGATGCAATAGTGGTGAGTAAAAGAGAGATTAAAGTACCAACTGCTATTAATAAACCACAAATGTGCATCGACCTCTAAACAACACAAAGTAAAATCTGAAGGTAAACTGAAAAGAAGAAGTGAAAAATACACATCCAACCAGAAAAGTACCACATCCTGGCAATAATTAAACAAAATTAAAACAGTTGGGAGAGTCCCACACCTAGAAACCAACTACGACCACCGCATGTGGTCCATGCTTCCGAACTACTAAGCTCCTCTGAAGACACGACCAACTTGTCCATCGCCTGCAAGGGCACACCAAGTGCGGGCAATGTCCAAGCAGGGGTGATTATAAAAATACTCAGTAGGATTCCCTGAAGGCTCGAGGGAGAAACAAAGGAGGTACTAAAGAGGTGAGTAGTAGATTGATCAGGGAAAAGTAAATGTGTACAACCGAGAGTGTAGTAAATATTACATCTGAACCCAACAATAGGAAAGAAGTAGACTCATCCAAACACTAGGAGCTTGAAATGGTGAGAAGATGAACTTCTCGTTGAGTCTTTGCTACCTATATCAAGAGAGTAGACTCATCCAAACACGAGAAGCTAGACACAGAAATCACGTGGCATACCCCGCGCATCTTTGCCTCTCCTGGAAGGAGAGTAACCAAAACCCATGAAGTGGGTACTAGAAAAAGGTATACACATATATATGCTCTTTCACGAAACCCAAACAAGATCGTAAGGGGATCTCCGTCCCATAGCTCAGCCCAAGAAGTGTGTAGCCAATAGTCCCAGAAGTAAACACCATGGATTCCCAGCATCCCACACGTCTGCACCGAACTGCAAGTCAAGGGGTTAAAATCATCGCACCTTGATACTATCCGCTTTGGGTGGCCCTGAATCACCCGCACGTTTTTAGGTCACGTCTCAAGGATGCGGCTTGGTGGGGAAAGTGCCCCTCATACTTGAGAGTTCTGGGTAACGTCAAAACACACCTCTTCACTGCCCTACGTTCGAGAGGTCTCCTCAAAGTCGACAGGCGACCCCCTGCCCAGCCCCGCTGGAAGGTAATCCCTGGAAGTCAATGGGTTCCCACTAGAGGGAGACCCAAAAAAAGTCGACAGGTGCCACACTACCCAATCTCGTAAAAGGGTAATCCACTGGAGCGAGACCCGGCTAAATTCATCGATGAGTCCCAATGCCCAGTCCTTTAAAAGGGTACTCCACTGGAGGTAGGCTCGGAACCATTATCAGGGACCACTTCCCAGCCCAGCTAGAGGTAAACACGACATCAGGGACCACTTCCCAGCCCCGCTAGAGGTGAACCCAAAACCGCTCTGGCCATACCTACTGGATGGTACTGCTCGATGAACACAGCTGAACTGGGCATCCCAAATAGATGGTACCCCACTAGTCATCCCTACTAGATGGTTTCTCACTTGTCATCCCTACTGGATGGTATCTCACTAGCTATCCCTGGTGGAAACAACCTCCTGGGTAGAGGATTGGTTCCCGCGTAAAGTGTTGGTCACACCGAAACCAAAAGAACTCTACCAGGGAACACGAAGCAACTCTGCCGACCAAACCATCGAGAACAGAACCAAGGGAAAACCACTCAACCTTAACGGTCAAAACCATCATGAATAGGACCAGGGGGAAACTCAACACTGCTGGTCAAAAAATGAGAACAAACCCAAGGGAAACTCAACCCTACTGGTCAACAATCAAGAACAGAACCAGGGGAACTCAACCCTACTGTTCAAAAAACGAGAACAGAACTAGGGGAAAACACAACCCTCCTGGTCAACAAACAAGAACAGAACCATGGGAAAACTCAACCCTGTCGGTCAATAATCGAGAACAGAGGGACACTCTATGTCACGAGAGGTCAAAGGTACGTAAAGCAGAACACGAATCGCACATGTGGATCACACGACGTGTGGCCCCAAGTAAACTCCTACCAAGAGAATAAAATTCTCAGGTACAAACAACCACATGTACCTCCAGAAATTCTCCTATACTCGTAGATTATACCACATCTCTAGCCCAAAGGATATCATGCAAACGACACCCAACATCAACGCGATGGGAGAAAACATAACAACTCCAACATGCCACCTCATCGGTCGAGGCACAGCCAACTACAACTCTTCAACATTTACATCACTCACATGGGAGTAAACGCGATCGTATTTCAATGCTTAGCTTCCGAACTGAGCAAGAAGAACCACCATCAGATCATCCTTCATATTTACACATTTAATGAGATCTTGAAAGAGACGTTGCACATCCAAATAGATTGTACCATTGTAATCATAGTGGAAAAACATGAGAGATACACTATATACTCGCCTCTAATGGATATCTAATGGAAGAGTCTTCCCACACTACTTTACGCATGAACAGCGTCCCGTGGTCCCGAACCACGGTCCCGAATACAGTCGGGTGCATCGCACCATTGCGATCCCCTCGGAAAAGCACGTCAAAAGGAGTCCCCACTTGAGTGGAACCTATATCTGGAAAAAAAGACGCATTTTGTCAAACCACACACGAGCGGTTCTACCTGGGACCCACACCCCGATCCCAAAGAACAACGAATGGATCACACAATTGCGATCCTCTCAAAAAAGTACACAAGATGGACTATTCACTTGTCAAAAATGGACACCCGGTGATAAAGCTGGAAATCACCACCAAGTCGCAAAATGGCCCACAAGGGCCCACATAATCATGCATAATTAAAGTGGGTGAATTGTTCCAATGCAATTCCCCCGGAAAAACACCCAAAATTGACAGCTCGCATGCCCCAAAAGGACGTCCGATGAAAAAGTTACAAAAAGCTGCGTGCAGGTCGAAAGAAGGGATGTGGGGCCCACGCCTCATCCCCAGAATCAATGCATGAAACCACCCTAGGAAGCACCGGCTCGGCTCCAGGATCCCATCGACGCTGACGGATCTCAAAACGGACATCGGATGTGTCCGTGCGTTCCAAAACAAGAACCCCCAAGAAAAACGTCCGTCCACTTAACATCGTGTCGCGCCACTGAACCCCTCGTCTCGGAAATTAAAAATCCCTGATGCCATCTCAAAAGCTTCGAATTGACACCTGGAGTACACTGCTACAGATGGCACACAAAACAGACACACGTAATGAAAATTACGGGCTTCCGAAGTCGAGGGGACGAATCCCCTTGGGCTGGACCGGCCAGGGCCGGCTAGTCCGCCCAGCCTGGGCCGGCAATGGACCTGCGGTCCACACATAGACCGACCCTCATGGCCAGTCGTCTAGCCGCATGAAGACCCATGTGACGTGGTTCGTGTCTCCCCCACGGGGTCGCGCGTCGTGACACGATCCTCCGCATTAACCGACCGGCGCAGCCGACCGACCCATGCGCTTCGCGCCACCAGCTCGCCCAAAGGAGCCCCCCTGCTGCCGAACGCCCATGTTGCCCTGCTTTCGAATGCCTACGCCTCCCTGCTTCCATGACGGTGCCTCTGCTAGGACCCCCTCTGCACCGCCACGCCCGTTCGCCGGACCGTTGTGCTAGACTGCCGGAAAACCTTGGAAAAAGGCTGGAAACTTCCCGGGGCCACCAAGGATGCCCTGAGACTCGGATTTTCGATTCAAAAGGGGAGATGGAAACCTCAAATTGAGATATAATCAAAAAATGGTCTTCTCTTGACCATTCGAAATCAATTCGACGCAATAAATTGTGTTCAAAGGTAAATGCGGAATAAAAAACGCAAAATGTAACCTCCTACCTCGTTGGGCGTTGCCTGACGCTTCACCAACGTTCCACCGGAGATGTCATGCCTCGCCGGGGAGGTGGAGGAGAGGAGTAGTTCCTGTTTCATTGGGAGGGTTTTCTCCATTGGGAAAACAAAAAGAGGGGGGTGACGTTTTTAAATAGAAAACACTTAAAGTCCCCACACATAGGCCATGCACTCGAACCCTCAGCGGGGTCGAGGTTAAGCCTCCCCTAGGGTAAACACCACCTCTCGAGCACAACGACAGTCTCAAAATTTTAATCTAAGGCCTTGTTCAAAAGGTATAAAATTTAATGAAAAAGGCTGCTATATTATGAAAATTCCCCTGGGGCCATTTTTCTCAGAAAGCCCATGCCCGTGAAAATTACACCCCTCCTAGGGTAAACGGCTCGTTCCGGACTCAACAGTGCCCCTGGTTTTACAATCCGACTGACCATTTAAGATATATCTGAATTTAACCATTAAAAAAATAAATTAATTATTTTAGTTATCCGTTTAATGTTCCGTCAATGGGCGAGGGGTCCCAACGTCCCGCGCAGACATATTTTATGTCGTTCTTAGGGTAAACACCCCATTTTTAGCCCATACGTACTCTTAGATTTCTGATCTGAAACACCATTTAGGATTTATCCCATTTATTTGGTGTGCCTAGTGTGAATGCACTGGAAATTTAATTTCGGTCACACCGGGGCTCGGAATCGCATGTCGTCTGAAGGCGCTTCTCTAGAATAACATCAAGAATATTCCAAAGTCATTTATAGAAAAAACCGGGTTCTTACATCATTCCCTCTTATAAGAGTTTCGTCCCAAAAATGCAAAACCAGGGAACAACTTAGGGTGCTACGCCCTCACCTATCTCTCCCTTTCCCAGAAGAAAGCCTGCACAGTCATGCACCACCACACACAGACCAAAGGATTTGATCTGTTCACGTGCGGTCAGCCCTTTCCGATGACGTGCATAGGAGCACGCACACTTCTTCTTCGGGTGAGTCGCATGGGAGACGTCATGCACCCACTCCCAACCGTGGGGTTATGTCAAGGTGGTAGGGAAACTCTACATCCCTTCGCACGGTCTCAAATGGCCCGAAGGCTCTTGCGGGTAGCTCAACTCTCAGACCGAACCCCTACGTCGCACGACACGATTGGAATCACCATTGGAACTGGGATAAAGTCCAATAATTCCCTCCTTCAGAATATCCATATGGTGAAACACCCAAGGATAGCTGGTCACACGAAATTTCATAGTAAATGTCTCATGACCAAGACTCTCTTACATGCTCAGAAAGTGATGGATTCGACACCATCCACTAATGGAAAAAGTTCCCACGACTTTTACCTTACCAACACAGGGTTACACTGACACCCCACGCCACCCTGGTAACAACTCAAACAAGGATCAGGGAAAAAATAATTTCACACACATTGTATAACAATTCAACTACAATAAGTAGAAGAGCTGTAGAGTGTACCACTTATCAACTCATGCTCTGTAGGATCGTAGACATCCAAAGCTCGCGGTTGTCCGTTGTCCCAACTGTCAGCTCCCGGAGCCTGACATGTACCTTCTGGTGGTGATGGAATGACCTCGTAAGGTCATCCTCCACTTCTAGCTCCTCCCACTCCTCGGCAAGCACCACCTCTTCGGGCAATACTCCGATCATGGCGCTGCCTCTGCCTTGGTGGTGCACCTATAGCAGCCTGATATTCTCAGCGCGCCTGGTCAGGCAGTTCCATGCCAAGTGACCTCACTCATCGCAATCATAGCACCAACTCTCCCCAGGCTGTACTGGTGCCCTCAAGTGCCGCTATGGTGTACGACCATGCCTCTATGCCCGGTTGTCAGAAAGCCACATGTGTCGAGGTTCTGCTTGCCGACACCCGCTAGTTGCGGCAGACGTCTCAGATCCATCGTGTCTGCTGCCACCACCAACTGTAGAATGTGACAAGAATATTTCTATCACCAGCGCCTGATCTAACACCCAGAAATAAGTGAGAATGCCCAAGGGTACTATGACATCACAAATCTCTCAGCGGATACCCCTCTCAAAACTCCCGTGCTTGGATGTTACCGTCATAGACCAAGTCTAGGTAAAAGTGTGCACGATCTGCGAAACTAGCCATGTACTCGGCCATTTTATCCCTCCCTGCTGAAAATTCAGGTGCTCCTGAATCCGAATAGTGCATAAGACAGAGGGGAAAAACTCCTCACGAAACAACAACTAGAAGTCGCCCCATGAAAGCGACGACTCATAAAAAAAACTGAGTCACCAGACTCCACCAATGCCATGCTGCTCCACGGAAAATTTTGGCGGCCAAAGCCACCATAAAATCTGTTGGCATCTTTACAAGCCTGAAAATGCGAACAACTATCTCGAGCTAAACATATGCTGCATGAGGGTCTAGCTCACCGCTGAACCTCAGCAGTCTCTGTCGCTGGACCTCATAGAGCACACTAAACCTGCGCTCACACTCCGTTTTCTCTACTAAAGATGTCTCCTGCTCAACAGGAGGGGGTGCGGCTACCAGCCCACCCGTAAAAAGGGACTCTAATGATGGGTCATGGACTGATGCCTCGTAGCTCACAGGGTCGTCGTCACACACCAAAGCTGTTATCCTGGCTGGCTGTCTTCACGGAGACATCCTAAATGTTATCAAGGAGTGCTACGGTCAGATGATCATATATGTATATAACTGTAACAACAATGGGAAGATGACTCAAGAAGGATATTAAAGACTCAATTCTATGTGATAAACAAACCAATATTTCTTGAAACGAGGGTCTCAGCATGCTGAATCCACAAGTGGGTTATCAGGGTCCTGGTGAATGGATACGTCGGCTGCCGCACCATTATTGGACTCCCATTCCTAAGAGCTTCTCTCAAGACATGTTAACAATGTTCCCTAAATCCCAACCAATTCCTTTTTAGGGACATCTGAACAACGTCCCATAGAATGAACCAGTGCTGATACAACTTCGTCACGACCCGACCCTACCCAGGTTCGAGCCACAACTACCTCAAGCCCACGTCCATAGGCCAGGGGCTGGGGACAAGTGATGAAGGCTAATCAACTTGAGGAGGCCTTTGCCTGAGTACCTGTACACACACACGCAGCACACTCGATGAAATAGTGAAGAGTAAAAGAGAGAGTAAAGTACAAACTGCTATAAATAATCCTCAAATGTGCATCGACCTCTAAACAGTACAAATTAAAAGCTAAAGGTAAACTGAAAAAAGGGTAAAACACACATCCAACCAGAAAAGTTCCACAACCGGGAAACAGGTAAACAAAAGTCAAACAGGTGGGATAGTCCCACACCTAGAACCCATCTACAACCACCGCACGCAGTTCAAGCTCCCGAACTCCTAAGCTCCTCTGACGTCACAACCAACCAATCCATTGTCTACAAGGGCACACCAAGAGCGGGCAAAGCCCAACCAGGGGTGAGTATAAAAATACTCAGTAGGATTCCCCGAAGGCTCTAGGGAGAAACAAAGGAGGTACAGAATAGGTGAGCAGTAGATCGAATAGGGAAAAGTAGAGTAAAACTAAGAGTGTATTAGAGAGTACAACTAAACCCAACAAGAGTAAAGAAATAGACTCGTCCAAACACAAGGAGATAGAAACAGTGAGGAGATGAACTTCTCGTCGAGTCTTAATTACCTATAGTAGGAGAGTAGACTCGTCCAACCACGAGAAGCTAAAAACTGAAAGCACGTGTGATAAATCGTGCATCTTTTCCTCTCCTGAAAGTAGAGTAACCAAAACCCAAGAAGTGGGTACTCGAACAAGGTATACAAATATGTATGCTCTGTCAAGAAACCTGAACAAGATTGTAAGAAGATATCCGTCTCGTAGCTCAGCACAAGAAGTGAGTAGCCAACAATCCCAGAATTAAACACCATCGATGCCCATCATCCCACATGTCTACCCCGAACTGCAAGTCAAGGGGCTCAAATCACTGTACCTTGATACTATCCACTTTGGGTGACACTGACTCGGCTGCACAGTTTTAGGTCGCTTGCCAGGGATGTGTCTCTGTGGGGAAAGGGCCCGTTTTACTTGAGAGTTATGGTGAATGTCAAACCACACCTTGTCATTTCCCCGTAGTAGAGTTGTTTCCTCAAACTCAACAGGTGAACCCCTGCCCAGCCTCACTGGAAGGTAATCCTTGAAATTCTATGGGTTCCCACTAGAGGGAGACCTGGTAAAATTCGACGGGTGCCACACTACCCAGTCTGATAAAAGGGTAATCCACAGGAGGTAGACCCAACTAAAGTCGTAAATGAGTCTCAATGCCCAGTCCTGTAAAAGGGTACTCCACTGGAGGGAGGCTCGGAACTATCATCGGGGGACACTTCCTAGCCTAGCTGGAGGTAAACCCGACATCGGGGACCACTTCCCTGCCCCACTGGAGGTAAACCCAGAACCGCTCTGGCCATACCTTCTGGATGGAAACCCACTAGCCATCCCTACTGGATGGTAGCTCAGTGGTCATCCCTTCTAGAAACAACCTCCTGGGTTAAGGATCAGTGCCCGCGTAAAGTGTTGGTCACTCCGAATCCACTAGAACTATACCAGGGAACACGAAGCATCTCTGCCGGCCAAACCATCTAGAACAGAACCAGTGGAAAACTGCTCAACCTTACTGGTCAAAACCATCGTGAATAGGACTAGGGGAAAACTCAACCCTGCTGGTCAACAAACAAGAAAAATACCCGGGGGAAACTCAACCCTGTTGGTCAACAATCGAGAACAGAACCATGGGAACTCAACCCTACTGGTCCACAAACAAGAACAGAACAGGGGAAAACTCAACCCTGCTGGTCAACAAACGAGAACAGAACCATGGGAAAATATCAACCCTTCTAGTCAACAATCGAGAACAGAGGGATCCTCTATGTCGTGAGAGGTCAAAGGTATGTAAAGTAGAACCAGGCAAGCACATGGGGACCACACGATGTGTGGCCCCAAGCCAACTCCAACCAAGCGCACAAACATTCTTAGGTACAAACAACCACATCTTCTTCCAGAAATTCCCGTATACTCCCAGAGTATACCAGATCTCTAGCCCAAAGGCTATCATGCGCACGACACACAACATCAACCTGAAGGGTGAAAACATAACAACTCCAACTTGCAACCTCATCAGCCCAGGCACGACCAAATACAACTCTTCATCATTTACTTTACTCACATGGGTGTGCACGCGATCGCACGCTATGGGTTCTCTTCCAAACATAACATGATGAACCGCCACCGGAGCACCCTTCATATTTCCACATTTCATGAGATCTCAAAAGAGAATTCGCATATCCAAACGGATCATATCGTTGTAATCCTTGCAGAAAAACATGTGAGATAGACTATTTACTCGCCTTCAACAAATATATGATGGAAGAGCCATCCAACACCGCTTTACGCCTGAACGGCGTCCCGTGGTCACAAACCTCGGTCCTGAATACAGTCGGGAGCATCGCTCCGTTCCTATCCCCTCGGAAAAGCACGTCAAAAGGACTGATCACTTGAGTGGAACAAATATCCATAGAAAAAGATTCATTTTGTCAAACCGCACATGAGTGGTTCTACATGGGACCCACACCCCAGTCCTGAATCACAACGAACGGATTGCACCATTGCGATCCTCTTGAAAAAGTACAGAAGATGGACTATTCACTTGTCCAAAACGGACACACGGTGATAAAGCTGGAAATCACTACCAACTCGCAAAACGACCCATGTGGGGCCCACACCAACATGAAGAATTAAAGCGGGTGGATTGCGCCAATGAAATGCCCTCAGAAAAACACCCAAAATTGACTGCTCGCACACCCCGAACGAACGTCTAATGAAAAAGCTAGAAAAAGATGCGTGCAGCTCGAAAGGCGGGATGTGGGGACCACGCCTCATCCACGCTTTCAAAGCATGAAACCACCCTAGAAAGCACCATCTCGGCTCCAGGGTCCCAATCCCACTGACGGTGCTCAAAAAGGACATCGGATGTGTCTGCGCCGTCCAAAAAAAGAACACCCGAGAAAAACACTCGTCCACTTAACGTTGTGTTGCGCCACCGAACCACTCCTCTCGGGAGTTAAAAATCCCCAAGACCATCTCAAAAGATTCTCCTTGATGCCTGGAGTACACTTCCGTAGACTATACACAAAACAGACACCCGTAATGAAAATTATGGGCATCCGAAGTCGAGGGGGAGAATCCCCTTGGGCTGGACCGGACGTGCCCGCCCCGCGGCGCAGCCGCGCGTGCTGGCCATGGACACGTGGTCCACGCGTAGACTAGCCCTCGTAGTAGGTCGTCCCACCTCATAATGACCCGCGAGACGCAGGTTGTGTCTCCCCGACGGGGTCGCGCGCTGTGACCCCGATCCTCGACATCAACCGGCCAGCCCTTGAGCTCCGGGCCCCCAGCTTGCCTGGAGGAGCCCCCGGCCGCCGAACGCCTGCGACGTCCTACTGCCGAATGCCCACGCCACCCTGCTGCAGAGACGGTGCCTCCGTCTAGACCCCCGTCGCGCCGCCACCCCCGCTTTCCGGACCGTCGTGCTAGACCGCCGGAAAATTGTGGAAAAAGGCCGGAAACATCCCGAGGCCACCAAGGACGCCCCGGGACTCGGATTTTTGATCTGAAAGGGGAGATGGAAACCTCAAATCGATATCTAATCAAAAAATGTCCTTCGTATGACCATTATACAGAAATTTGACACAAGAAATTGAGTTCAAAGGTAAATGTGGAATCAAAAACGCAAAACGTAAACTCCTACCTCGATGGGCGTTGCCCGACACTTCACCGACGTTCCGCCAGAGTTGTCGCGCCTCGCCAGAGAGGTGGAGGAGAGGAGGAGTTCCTCCTTCCTTGGGAGGTTTTGAGCTAGGGGAAAACAAACATAGAGGGGGGGGGGGGGGGTAGAAGTTTTTAAATAGAAAACAATTAAACTCCCTGCCCGTAGGCCCCATACCTGAACCTTTAGTGGGGTCGAGGTTAAGCCTCCCCTAGGGTAAACACCACCTACCGACCACAACGGTGGTCTCAAAATAACATCAAGAATATTCCAAAGTCTTTTATTGAAAATAACCAGGTTCCTACAAACATTTATCTAATAGGAATATCACATAATCATGAAACTTACTTATAGGGTCCTTAAATCATGCCTCCAACTTCATTAATCAATGAAAAAATATTTTTTTCATATTAAACATCTATTTAAATACTTCAAGATGGTCTATAAAGAGTGTGTTAATTACCAAACAATATCCTCCTACATTTTCAAACCCGGTGTGAATCAAGGACTATTTTCATGCACCAAATTAGCACGAGTCAGACCTGAGATATCTTTTTATAGTTGTTACCCCAAGGTATATCTATGTCACAACCACATACACATGTAATATCCCGAAAATGGATGTATTTCTAGGAAATATCTCACTCTATTCAATACAAAAAATCCCTGACATTTTCCTAATCATTAACTCATTTTTATAATTATCCTTAGAGATATACTTATACATATTCTTATAAATATACCTTAGTATATTAGTAACATTTTTTATCAATGTTTACAGAGGTCCACTAAACCATTACTCTGATACCAAATATAATAACTTAGTATTGATGTATATATAACTTACATTACTTCTTTAGAATACTTAATACATTACAAAACTGGGTGTCCAAAACTGTATTAGTTTAGGGCCATTACAAATATTGAAACACAAACACTGGTACATTAGTGGTCTAAATTATCTCCCATTTGGTTCTGCTAGACAATAACCATTCTTACACAAGTCATACATAAAACATATATTCGTAACCTGTTAAAGGAATCATAGAAAAGTGCTAAGCTCTGATGCTTAGTAAGGGTAAACAATTGATACATATAACAACAAACATGATAATGGGGGTATAAGAATGTGATCATAACATTATAATATCCTACCCTACATATCAAAAATAATTCACAAAAATTGATGCATTAATATTTTTGGTTCATAAGACATGAATCATTAGGAAATAAATAACAAGATCTATGAAATCATAATATAATAATAAGACTTGGAATTATGGTAGAAACATAAACGTATATAAACTAATTGTCATGGAAGCCTACCAAGGCCTTTGTAATATGTTAGGCTTTGATTAATCACTCATGTATATACTTATAGATTGGGATTCCCTCATGTATACCATTTTTTTGGGCTTGAGTTGTCCTATTGTGTACCATCTTACATCAGTGTTGGGATTTCCTCCCATGTACCATCTTGTTTTGAGATTGGGATATGATCCAATATACCCTCTTGTTTTGGGATTGGCAGGCCCTCATGTGTAACCTTTTATATCAAAAAAAATTATCATTACACAATGCATTAGAGTAATATATAGGTCTAACCCATCACATAATTAAATAATACATACATGTGCCAAAAAACAATCATCATATCATGACTTATGAAAATAGATGGGTTGTATAAATATCAAATTATAACCCATTAAATGAAATGGTTATCATTAATATTTCATCACATAATATCCTATAAAAACAATATAGGCTTCCTAACTATTTCATCAAAGTTTAACTTGTGAAAAGAAGTGGGTTTCAAAATTGATAATCCAAGGAAGAGAACGGGGTTTCATAAACATTATTCAATCATAGCAAAAACCATTCATGAAACAATATGAATTGAACCTTTGGATAATTTCATATAAATGATTTAGTAACATCAATATATTTCATCATAGATGGGGAATAACATTGAAAGATATTTTGAAATCATTTTTTGTGGAAAATAACCTTTCATACTTGGAAAATTATTTTCTGAACATAAAACCTTATTAAACCCATTTTCCTTAAAATTATATTGAAATATTATAATGAATTCATAAAAACATTTTAAAAAAAATTCCCTTGAAATTTTATAAATAGATCTTGAATACATTTTAAAAATTATTTTCCATGAAAACATATAAAAGGTTCTTAAAAATATTTAGAAAACAATTTTCATTGAAAATTTATAAAAGGATATTGAAAAATTTTAAAAACAATTTTTTGAGAAAACATAAAATATAAGATAGGAATAATTTTGAAAAAAAATAATTGAATACTGAAACATGGATCTTGAAGACATTTTAAAAACAATTTTTTTCCAAAATATAATAAAATAATCTTAAAAATATTAAAAATAATAATAATTTGAAAATTAAATTTAAAAACATTTTTAATAAAATTTATACTTTTATACATAAAAATAAAGCTTCAGAAAAATTACTATGGGTAAATTTATTTGTTCCATACAACATAAAAAAAGAACATTCATTTTACATACAAAAAGCTTAGAAAAATAATTATTCCAAAATATAGAAGAACATTGTGTTGAAATAATTGGTAAAAGAAAAAAATAGTAAAAATTTATTTTAATGATTATTTGAGAATGGTATAAAATTCTTGATAACCCTTTTGGATCCCATTTAATAATATTTGGTATTTACGAAATGTTATATACACAAACAATGAATAAACTATCGAAACAAACTAACACAAATTATTATAGTTTTAAATTGTCAAATCCAAATAAGAAGAAAATTGAATATTTATAAATATAAATTTATTGAATTTATTATAATTGAATATAATATAAATGAATTAAATGTGACTAAAATTAACCAACAGAATAAATTTAAACTAAAAATAAAAAATTAACCAATTTTATTATAACAAAACTTAACCAAATAATATAAATTCATTTTTTATATATTAATGGGTGAAATTAATTAAGTTACTCAACTAACTAAATATAATTATGAAAATGAAAAATTTAAGTGTGAATGAATAAAATTTAAAAATCTTGAATCTCTTATTGGTATTTCAAAAAAAAATCAAACACTAATTGACATACTCTCAAGCATTATACTGAATATACTCTCAAAATTTGACACCAATCATTTTTTATCTTAATAAGAGTCTCCTAATCTTTAAAAAACTATTTTGTTTATCAATTTCCCTAAATTATTTAATATCATGACTATATATAAACCCACAAAAACTATCATTATTGAAAAATTGGTACATGAATTACTAATTACATATGATATACATGGTCTGCAACCCATCCATCTAGCATGGCTATAATGAATGCTTCTAAAAAATTGATCCATAATACGTTCTTGGGAAACTAAATCTTATATATAAGGTTTTGAGACCTATTAATCATTTGGATTACACTATTAAAGGATTTCCATTAGTAAAAATAAAAATAATTTAACAGTATTGAATGGTATTTAAATTGCCGACCCAAATTCTCTTGGTAGATCCGTTCACATAACCTCCATACTTTTTTCATGGAAATCAAATTGAATATTTGTCCATCTAAATGTTTTACCTCCCTCCATCAATGATATCAAAAATAAAAATATAAAATTTTTAAAAAATGTTCTACTTGAAGGGGTACATATATATTATATGATAAATTATATTACACCATTCCATTCCATTTCATAGAAAAACTATTCAACCCAGCTATGACGGTAATTAGATGTTGCTCATGACTAGCCACATTTCTCATATAATAGAACTAAAAATTTTATATATAAATAAATGATAAAAATATATTTATAATATTTTATTTATATAATAATAAATAATAATATAATTGATGTGATTGAGATCCATAATTAACAACAAACAACATCCACTAGCCCCTAAGAATTATATCAGAGACATTCTCATAAAACTATGGTACTAATAGAAATGTGTTATTAAATTAACTCCATAGTATCCAATTAAGATTCATCCCTATATTTACAATGGTTTTTAATGTACATTGAGGTGAAATTTCAAAACACACATTAAGATTCATCAACAATTGTAAATAAAATTCATAGAATTCATTAGATTATTAATGTAATAGGAATTGTTTTTCTTATTAATCATATATGAATACATAATTAAGATAGTAACTTTATCTAACTATAATGATACTAAATATTACAAGATAATAAAATATTAATCCAATTATAATAATGAATAGTTAGGTACACTTCCTCACATGAAAACTATCCAAGAATCTCCCAATATATTATTATTGTATCCCAAATGGGTACCCAATATACAATAAAAGGGATGAATATATTTAATTAAATAAAATTAAAAACCTTTTTCCAGTTCATTATTTAACTATTCAATTAGTATTTATATCTACTTTTCATATAAATGAACTAGTTAGTATTAATATTTATGAAACTAATTTCATCAGGATTCAATATAGACCAACAATTGTGATAATCTAGTAACCACTATATTGTAATTGATTCATGGTATGAACACTGAATAAATTAGTGACATTAAAACTAATTCAAATATATATAAAATTCAATTATATGTTTTACATTTATATTTATACCATTAAATAATAAAAATAAGACATCATATTCTTTATTAGAATCAGTTTCTTCCTAGTTTTTCAATTTATTATCAAATTATATTTTGAAAATTACATATTCATAAACATCTTCACCCTCCCCCACATGGATGGTACTTTCCAAATTGTTACGGATACAAAATTCAGTGTGATTTTGTTTATGGGTTTCAATATCACAAATTATTTCTCCTGAATCACCCATATCATACATGTATCTTTATTTAATGTGAACAAAAACACTACATCCTTCACCTAATATTCGTTAGAAGTAATATACCTTTTTTTGGAAGAAAATATATATGGATAAGGTTCTTCATGTTTATCAACATTGATAAAATAAGAGTACTACATATAAGTAATTTGAAATGATTCTTTCCTTATAACCTTGTTAATATTAACAAACATGAATTTGAATAAAAAAACAGAAAATTTTCTACGATATTTTAACTCAATGATATCAACTAACATCCCTTAGATACCATGATAAATTTCTATAAATATTCCACTATTTTTTGTTTATAAACCTTCCTCCAGATATTCAATATAAATTTAAAACCCAAAATATTAAAAGCATTGAATCACCTTAAATCCTTCATATTACCTCGTTCCAAATAGTTCAAATATTCAGGTTGTTCACAATTATAATTATTCTTGGTTACTTATAAAAATTGATATAAAATAAAGTAAAATGCATTATTTAATTATTGACATATTCATATTCAAAATATATATTACATTAAAAATATATAAAATGTTAAAAATAATCAATAATTTATTACCTAACCACAATTGTTATCTTAGTCTCATTTTGGGTTAGAATCCTAAATTGTTTTAATTTGTGTTTTCAATTCATCAATATATTGATAAAAAAATTATGAGTGTTGAGTGGAACATATTAGTGTGATTATCTTAACTATAAATATTTCAATGAAAATAAGGATAATATTACAACATCTTATCCAAAATTTAGAAATATTATTGATCTTTTATCATCATTGGAATTATTTGTATTGTCATAAACACATACAACATGGTTGGAAATTAATTTAATCATTTATAACTACCTCATTCAAAAGGATAATCAATATTAAACAAGGTAACCTTCAAAAATAAAGACATATAGTTGAGATTTATCATTAAGATATGAATTTAAAGGTCCAATATACCTAATTAAGTAACGTATGAAATTAATAATTAAACATCATAATAATTTACTTGGAAAATAATAATTAACAAAAAAAATTCCCCCAATGGGATACATCCATCAATAATGTATGGGTCTTCAAAATTTAGATTCCTTGATCAATTGAATCATATTAGAGAAGCATTATTAAGGGTATCAAATCCAAATGAATTATATTTCATATTATTCATTTTGAAATTTAACAAGAAATGGTCTGCTATTAAAGTTTCCTTAAGAATGTGCAAAAGTCCATTAGGACTATAATTTTTTCCTTGAAAATAAACAATCAAATTATAATGGTATAAGCTGATCCATTATAATATGTGAGTAATAAATTGTCAATTCAGAAAAATATGACTATAATTGAAACATTATTAAATGTTACAATAATATCCATTGGCAATAGTCACATTCTTATTCCTCAAATGAAAGCATATTTTTCTAATTTAACATTAATAAAATTATTTCTAAATACTTTCAATTTTAATTTTCAAATGGATCAATATTTTTATTTAGGTATTTAAAGTCCTTATGAAAATTTACATGGTCATTAGATATCCCCCACTCATTACGCATTATATAATGAAAATTTTCACACAAATTCTTCTAAATGTGAAAAACCCTAAGACAATGATGTAAAAATTCAATTCCAAATATATAAGATATAAAGATATTTATATTTTCTACTGTTATTATATTATAATATTATTTGATTTATTTTTAAGTGTTTTAAAAACATTTATTAATTTAATGTATTTTTCAAACAATGTAATGACATTTCATAGTTAAGATAAGATATGTAATTAAGATAATAACCTGGGGAATCCTCTAATCTATTTTCCATGGAACCATGAATTATTAAACTAAAATCGATGAGATGTATCGAGGAATTAGAAATGAAACATGAAAAAATAATTTAAAATATAAGTTATCTATTGAGAATAAAAAACATACTTTTATACTAAATAATTTCGTCCATTATGTGAGTTCAAACTATATGAATTTCTTATTTTTATAATTTCTTTGATGTTCCATATTGGGGAATCATTAATTTTGATCATTTTCAAAGTATATTCATCATATATTTAAATATTACTATTACATGACTCATGAATTTCATGGATAATAGGCTGAAAATTGACATAAATCTTATTCTAAATCATTTATTCTGGAAAAAAATAATTGATGTGATGAATTAAATATATTACATATAGAATTAATGATGTAAATTATAAAAAAACAACCAATCATATGAAACAATTTCTACGTAAAATATCTTCATGACTATATTCATTAGATAGAAATCCATTATCCACATTCCATTGACCAAAATAAAAATATGAATGTAATGAATTAAAAATATTACAAACTTTTGAATCTTCTATAAATAACAAGAAATCCTTTTTTTGTTGTCTAATAAATTATGCTTTAAATGTTTACTAAAATTTTATGGTATAATTAATCTTAAAAATCATGGGTCTCAAGAAATGTTATAAAAATATTTGATATCCTTTAAAAAAATTTCATGTAATTAAGGTAATTTAGAATAACATTATTAGTTTTTGACTTATATTAAAAATTATAAGATATTTTCTACTATTATCAATTAGAATCTCCAACCGGTATAAAATAAAATAATTAAGAAAATATTTAATCATTTTATAATTAAGTCTACATTTGATAATAACCTTATTTATATTATATAATGATATCAAGATCTTATATTTTTTAAATTCATCATGTAATAATTACAATATTGTTAAAATTTATTTATTTATCATACCACAAAAGAACTTGATATGGTAAAACATCAAAATAAAAGATATATTTATATACTTGAATCATGCTTCATATAATTTTAATTTTTTTTTATTCGATTAATTATGAAAATGTTTTTGTATACTCAAATAATTTTTCCATTTTATTATTATAACAAAAAATAATTCATTGATATATTATTATCACGACCGGCCTATCTTATAGTTTCAAAAACATTTTTAATATTTATTTCATAAATATGTGGATAAACTGATGTACTAATATCATGATTTAGTTTCCATATTATTCAAAAAGAAACATTTATTGTTTTTTGAATTTAATTATCCACCATCAGTGTATTAACCAATTCATTCTAATATTGGATATAATTGCTTGAACAATATTTAATAATTAAATATCCATGCCACAAACACCAAGAACATTACGAAGGAAATTATGTCAATGTTAATTACTCAAATACTTTATGTATCCTCAACAATTATATAAATTTACATCTAGCACACAAACATTTTATTCATCCTTCCATATATTTATTTAAATTGTAAAATACAAAAATATCTCTAAAATCATAACATAATGGGATATGTTTTGAGGTAACGACATCCAAATTCTCACATTTATAATTCATTTCCTATACTTTATTATAAATAATACTTATATAAATATATGGGAATAATGTATAAAATTTTATTAAAAATAGTAAAGAAAATTAATTTTTTTCAGTAATATAATATACAGTAATATTATAAAAGAAAATTCAAAGTAAAATTTAGATGAAAATATATGTGGAAATTTTTAACAAAAAATATATTATAACAAGATAATTTTTTAAAGTTAATCCTTTGAAATGATTATAGAATACATTTTCAAAGGTCTTAGTACATAAAAATAGAATGAATGTCCCAATTTAATAAACATGAACATAAAATCACCCAAATGAAAAAAAAAATTCTAATAAATAATATACATTGACCTCAAATCCAAAAGTTATTAACATTTACCAACACTGAGAAAAAAAATATGTCTACCCAAATCATGAAACAAATCCCCTCCATCAATGCATTAAATCCTAAACACTAGTGTTTAACTAGGATTCAACATCACTAAATAACAAGACACTCATAAATTATTTCCTCATCTAATACAAAATAATAAGACACCCTAACATCTAACTCCCAAACTATTTATATAATAATTAAAAACAAAATAAATGGTAAAAAGTGTGATTATTGAAATCATAGAAATGATCGATATGTATCAATTTTAACTATCAACAATAAAACTTTTAAAAAATAAATCGATGAATCAAAAAAACATTTTAAATTAAAAATCCTATTGTTAATGCTTATTTCTATATTTCTAATAATTTTCAATTATAATCAATATATATTGAAAATTATAAACTATAGTGGCAATAAAAGGGAAAATTTAATTGTGAAACATGCTTCCTAGTTAAAAAATATTTCTTACATAAAAATTATAATGGAATATTCTAAATAAATATAATATCATATTCAATTAAAAAAGTTCTATATTAATCAATTTTTAACATTATAATACTTGTACTACATATTTATAAACTATAATAAAACAAGAATAACAGTATTATCAACACAAAGTAAATTAATAGTTGACAAATAAGGGTTAGAAATAATAAATAAAGTAAAATAATATTGAGAAACAAAGAAATTAATCCATAATTTAAATTATATAAAAGAAATAAATGGAACATCATCTACCTAAGTTGGAGACCAACAGGTGGAAATAAAGAGGCCTGTATGGATATATAAGTCTCAAATGATAGTGTTCTATGAATATGTTGAAGGGAATCAATGTATAGGATATAGATAGTGTGGTGGAAAATGATGGATGAGAGGTGAAATCAGAGTAGAGGATGGGATTCCAAAGCCTATAGAAGGTGGATGTTCCTAGGTAATTGGCATTGTCTGGATATCGAGCTAATGGATAAGGTGTGTGGGAAAATTAATAAGCCCCATAAATGGGTGCACCACTATGAATGATGTGAATTAACAGTTCTCTTAAATTATAATTCATTTTTCATAAAAAAGTTCTATGGAATATTTGGATATGATCCCCTTTACAATAAAATCATCCTATCCTCAATGAAAATTGAAATTAACAATGGATTAGGAACTCACATTCTTTACATGGTTTGGTCCTAGAGTATTTACGTTCTCTTCATTGTAATTGAGGTGTCTGAGTCATAGATTTTACACTAGTAGTCAATATAAAATTACAAGAATATACTTGGGTCATCCTCTAACACGGTTTTTTCACAACATTATAATTCTTCCCAAATATAATAATATGATTAAAAATTGAGTAATACTATAGGAAAAATTTTGGGATGCTTCAAAAAAGTATACGGATCTTCATCTTTCGTCCTTAAAAATGATTATATCAGATTGTGTTAACTTCTTCCACATCATAAACCAATTAAATTCAGTATTGAGTCTATATAAGTTAGACACATTCACTTCATGAAGAATAATATTATTATCTACTTCTTAATACAAAATCAATGACTTTTTAGAATTTAATGGCTTTGCTTCACATTTCATGATTCCCAAATTTAGACTCGATATTCTTAATCACTCGATCAATAATTTTCTAGATTTTAGGGTCACATCAATATCTCATTAAACTACTCCATAATTCTCAATTATTTTTTAGTACTCAAAATTTAATAAAATTTAGATAATCAATTCCACCAAACATTCTAGATAATTTTTATACCTAAATTGTACAACATGTTCCTCCACATATTTCCTCAGTTGAATATATTCATGATCATTCCCCCATGATCTATATATATTTATTTCGAATTTAACCAATGTTAGTAATGATATTCAAAAAATATCCTCCACATTTTAATTAATTTAAATATTCTTTGGAATTACATCTGTAGAAATTTACATTTAAAATAATTAAAAATAAAAACATTTATGAATTTATAAAAATCCAAAAATTGATATCCTCAATTAATTTAATTAAAACAACTTTAGTTGGATTTATCCTTAATTTTCATCATGATGTGAAATATTTATTTTGGGTGATGCATTTAAATAACTATTCATGAATCATATAATAATCATTTTTATGTGAATATTTGAATTTAAAAACAAAACAACATTACACCATTTACCTTTCCCCAGAATATTAATATTAGAATTTATCAAATATTTCATCCTTCACAACTCTCAAATATTCAAAAAGGATCTGACATAGGAAAACCTTACAATAAAAACTATAACATAAGAGTAAAATTACTCTTATTATGTTCCCAATAATTAATTTCCATTATCAAAATTTCCACCTAAATTATAAAACATCTGATAAAATGGGTCTTACAATGTAACAATATTCCAAAATTCCATACTCTAACCATATCATAAGAGTAAATGACTCTTAAGATACTCTAATAAGAAATAGCCTTTCTAATTTATGAATGTTATATTCCTAAAGTGTAAATAACTCTTACATAAACTGAATGACACTTATATAGAGTCCACTGACTCTTGAATATAGTTCAAATGACTCATAAAATGGAAAGAAACATCATTCCTTGGAAAAAATTTATCTTATGATGACTCCTACAATTACTTGTATGACACTTACTCAATATTTATGCCTCTAAAAAATAAAATCCATCTTAAAAAGTATTAATTATTTTTATAGAGTTAGTAACTTTCAGATTTTCCACCTCTACAGATATTTATTTTAGAGTAAATGACAAGTACAAAAATGTTTTTTTCTAATTTTCATAATCTGTATAAAATTACATAATTTTCACAAATAAATAGATAAAAACCTAAATTATTCTTATTAATTCCCTTAATACTCAATATTATCTAAAAATCATTCACAATAGTTCAAAATCAATCTGTATAGCCTCCATTTATTGACATGCATGTTTCAAACCAAATCAAATTCTTTAATATTAAAAATGGGCTATTCAATCTCCCCATTTGGATTTTCTATCAGTACCATAAACCCTTTTCATATCCACTAAACTAATTTCATTAACTCATTAGAAAAAACCAAAAATCATCAAACCATATCCTTAATTATATTTTGAGATTCTTACGACCATAACATATAAAAAATAAATGATTGTTTTGGAATTCAATATCATGGTGATCTAAAATAATTGGAAAAGTGAAATATATTTTCTCCCCCTAAATTAACAAAACCTTTTCTCCCCATTTTATAATTATCCACCAATCAATATTAATAAAAGGAAAGAGTTTTTATACCCACCTTTGATAAATAACTCTACCTATTTGAAAATTAATATGATGTTATCTCTCCCCCTTTGGAAACATCATCCAAAGAATTGTGGGGGTTAAACCCAAACATCCTTAAGTAATATAGAAAGGATTAATAGTTAATTAAACCTGATTTATTTGAATCTTTATATAGATGTTGATTTTTTAAATGTATTAATAATTTGGTTCTATTTTGATATATATTTTAACATAAAATCTCCATTTTTAATTATTATTTAAAGAAGTTAAATCTAGTATCAATATGATTTTATCTTAATATTTGTACTATATTATTCTTTAGATTAATAAAACATTTAATTCGAAGATAATTCCCCGATGGATTCTGAACTTCTACATTCTGACCATCATTCTGAATGCTCATCCACAATCTATATTTATAGGAATGAATTATTGTAATATATCTCACTATAATAGTGCTTAAAGAAATTGATCTCTACTTATTACTGTGTAATCATACATAGGATTCACCCAAAAAAATTGTTCTAACTAATGTTAAGTTTTATTCAATGATATCAGTATCCATGTTGGCATATGTGAAACCCATTAGATTCATTTTTTGATGTTTTTATTATAGTGCTATATGACTCATTATCCCTTTGATATATCATAGAATTTGTTTGGATGGTATCATGTGAGATGCATTAGGATAACCATTATATTTTTTACAAGGATTCACTACATACACTATATTTTTATAAGATGTTGTTTTAAACATCAAAGATTTAATTAATTTTTTCTAAAAACTTATCATTTTCAAAAAAATCATCCTTATCATTTTTAAAATTAGTTCTTACAGTAATGGGTGTTAAAGGTTCTGTACAATCTTCCATGAAAATATATATTCAAAAATTCTGTAAAATATTTTTCTCAATATAAGAACATATATGTGTGTCATTTCATAATTTATTATCCCATAAAATAATTTACCTCAACCAATATTGAAATATCAAATTGCATTTTCATATTCTAAATAAATTCATCATGGGAATATTATTGGTCTATAAAAACATTATTTCATACACATAAACTATAATAATTAAATTAACTATTAAAACCCCATTTATATAAATGTTTCCATCAACATTTCCTTTAATAAATTCAATTTGTCTCAATAATCCCTCTAATTTAGAGCACTAGGCCTTATAGGCCTATTTTAAACAATATAAATCTTTTTTCAATTTACACAATATTCGTCAATATCAATCTAGAATAAACCCTTCAGTTTTATAAATAAAAACCTATTCATCTTGATCATCATTTAATAAAGTAAGACTTTATATCTCTCTAATACACCATGTAGACCATGTGTGTTGCCACTATAAAGAATATTTTGATAGTATCTAGTGTTTCCACTAGTTAAAATGTATATATAAAATCAATTCTATAATTCTATAAATAACCCTTACATAACAATAAGGTATTATTTATTAACACTTACACCTTATTGTTTAATTAATTTATAAATACATACATGGTATATATTTTATTTTTTCCAATCATTGAATATTTTCCAAAGTAAGATTATTGTCAATCTGACCCAGTACATCATTCCTATAATTAATACCCTTCTAATGCTTATCTACCTATGAAATAGTGTTGGGTCAAAGATGTGATATGATTTACATTTTATTTTCAATCCTTAACCATCATATTCCCTCTAATTCAAGTAAAATTATTCTCATTTGAAGATTATTCCTCATTCTAGTATTTTGAAATTTTCTTTTTAATTCCTGATATATTTTCTAAATATTCTTTCACTATCACACCTAATTGTGAATTATTTTCCAAAATTATTGTTGAAAAATTTTCAAATATATTTTGAGTTATTTTATACCATAGTTTAAACACCCTTTTTTAGATAAATATCCCATTAATATTCATTATTCATGTTTATCCTGAAATATTCCCATATTTTTTATTTTATTTTTAATAAAATGAATATTTAATACAGTAAATTATTTTCTTATTTTATATCTATTGTTTAGAATTTCATATGGTTATATGTATATATTATTCCTTATTAAAAACATATTCTATATATGAAAAATATTATTTATAGCTTCACCCTAAAATAATTTTGAGAGCTTTTGGTCACCTAGGATTGTTCAACCATTCTCAACCAAACTAGTGTTTATTATTTCCACTATAACCTTTTGTTAGGGACTGTATGGTTCACTGTATTCATTATTAACTCCATGAATTACAACCTAACCACAAAAACATTACAATTGATCTCTTTCACATTATCTAATCTCAGATTCATGTCGTATACTCCCACCCCTTTCCTATTTATCATCTCAATATTTTCAATATCTCAAATAATTATGTCTTATGATTCATGACCATAAAATATCACAACCCAAACCATTATGGAACCAATGGCCATTATTATGCCAATATTGAAACCTCATACCCATATCTAATAGTCCATGGTCTATAGGATAGCACTGATTAAGAGTATCACAAACAATGAAGGACATAACCTAATGAGTATTTGCGCACACACATAACCAAACACAAGTATAATGGTGAAAGAAAAGTTAATTTTTATGATAAATACATGAATAAATTTTAATCGCACATTAGAGTATAAAAAAATATTTTATAATGTTATGAATAAAAAAATACAAGCCCAAGAAAATTAATGGGGTCTGACATACTAGAAAAATAAAAGAGCTCCAAAACTACATCTCTAGGATTTGTATGCGGTCTATCTTGTCTAATTGAAATTTACTATATATTTATCCCACTATTGAATTCATTAAATAGAATATCTTCTACATGGTATATGGCTTTTATGGGAAGATTACATGCCCAGGGGTCTACAAATATACCTATTGGGAGACCCCATAAACAAAAAACAAACAATAACAAAGGGAGTGTCGTCTAAAAACACTCAGCATGGGGAAATAAGAAAAACTAGATGTCCTCAATGTAGGAAACAATGTATCAGGGTGATTTTCCCCAAAATGTCAGCCTACAAATTCATCTTGAATATATAATGTAATTATCTTCTAATGAAACTCACACTATGGGTCTTTATACCACTGATGTAACTCATAAAAAAGATACATTGGAAGGAGATCACACCCAGGGCCCATGGGGGATACCTAACCTAATATAGAATAACTGACTGTTATAAGGGATCACATGACATTGATATCATTGAAAAAATTATTAACCCCTTCTAGGGAATAATGTGATAGAGGATTTAACTATAGGCTATATGGATTGATTCATGAATTTATCTAGAACTATCTTAGAGTTGATATTACTCTTCCATTACATGAGACTAATTACTTAGTGTACCCTCATGGGAACCAAAATAAGAAAACACACACATGATAAAATGGTCTTGCGAACACACACCTTCTAATAATGAAACCATCTAGGGATTCATATGATAAATATATAAATTAAACTTTTATGTTATACTTTATCATCACAAAAGTTTATCCATTTCATAGAGGGGTCCATATGATGTGTGTTATATGAAACTGAAAACAGTGTAGAAAGATTTCTGGAAACCCACTGTATTCAACACATCTCTTACCATATTATTATATTCTCATAATATCCAATGGGTCTCACCTAAATATACTAGGGATTATGTGTATGTTGTTACTATCATCGCTCTCTCACCTCTAGAAAAAAAATAATAGAAAAACTAGCTCACACAACTCTAGTAACCTGAACTGCCAAAATATTTCTATCATACCAATAATTTTTCTACCATGTATATAATCCTAACATAAATCCCATATAAATAAATTATAAAGAATAATTTAAAATACACCATGGAATGGGTTCTCAGATATAGTTGAATGATTGGCTAATAGAATGTTGATAGTGAACTAATCATGAAGGGGGGAAATCTTAAAACCCAAAATTGAACATAAAATAATGGTTGGATTTTCTTTTACACAATTGATAGAATCTGAAGAATTGTGGATAATAAAAAAATGGAGAAAAATATAAGCTTAATAACTCTAGAAAAAAATGAATATATAATATTTAAAATCACCAAAGAAATATTGATTAATTAATTTTTAGTAAAAAAAATTATTTCACAACAACAATAAAAAATATGAAATCCAAAAATCAAAAAAAAATATCTACAACAATATTAATTATATCATGTCTAGTTTTTTTAAATAGCATCATCACCTAAACCATATTCTCACACAAACCTAAAAAATTCATTATAATAGTTCATAAAACCAAATCCAATCCAACATGATTTTATTATAGAATGTTACTCAAGACTGAGAAAGTCTACGGATATAAAAACACATACCCTACATCATACACTGAAAATGATAGAGATATAATATTATTGAGGAAAGATTAATTTCATTGATCTTGGGTATATATAATAAAAGATACACCAGGATCCCCTGAATTAGGTTTAATAAGTGCAGCCTCTTAATTCTGAGGTTTGATTTTTATAAATATTTTTCAAGAAGAATCATAGAGAATTATTCTATACATATTTAACAAAATCAAAGATTTTCCTTAAATTATTCTACTAAAACACTGAGAAAAAATTATGAAATAGAAGGAAAATCAATATGAAATCTGGATAAATTATTAGGGGAAGGAATCCACTAAATATGGAATTAAATAACTCAAATTAAATTCATATTTGATTCACCTTATAACCCATAAAGATATAACAAGAAGGAAAAAAATTTTGAATATTTCATCGCCAACCTAACTTTTCCCATTTCATATACCATATCCTGACCATGGATGAGGTGTTCATGAACACATAGAAAAATGAATAGGCCCCACAAAAATTTTCAATGATCCTAGGAATTTAAACTCACCATAACTATGGTGAAGATATACTAATAATGGACCAAAAAACCCTTCCTCAAGAAAAAATTCTATGCCACACCATGCCCTTCCAATTCAATCTACTTTTTCCTTCATAAAAGGGCACACCACAACCCACAAAATGACCATGGTTTCTAATTTTAGAAAAAACCACTAAAACATACTTTTAATATTCTAAAACAAACTCAAATACCACTTACATCACACAATCAAGGATAAACCAAATAACATAAAGTAGAAGATAGAAACAAGGCTTTACATATCATTAAAACAACATCAAATTTGTTTCTTACTCTTAATTTATCATTTAAAACATTCCAAAGTATCATATTGGAAAAATTTAGTCCTTGAATTCTTCCCACCATGGGACTATTTTCTTAGAAATAAAACTCCAAAAACATGTGAGGGTATAATGTTTGTATTTGGTTCTACTGCCCAAATGTTCTCTCTTGGAGGCTCCCATGTTTCCAAAAATTTACCCCAATGAAATAACTCACCTGCGAAAGATCTCCTCTATTTAATCATAGATTTTAACTTGGTACTCTAAGATGGTAACTCCATCCTCATGGTAATTCTCATCCCAATTAGGAAAATGTTATGGTTTTTGAATATATATCCATAATTGTGAAACATGGATTTTTTCACACACATAGTGTAACTAAGGGTGTAGGTCCAAGTCGTATTCCACCTCCCAAACCCTACCTAGTACCTATAAATGTTCAATAAATATTAGAAATAACTTTATAAAATAGAAAAATCTTTATATTCCACCCATATAAGAGTCCTTTTGGAACACCTTGTCTCCCTAATTAAAATCTAATGGCCTTTATCATCTGTCTTTATAATAATTTTGAAGGATATGTGCCGTCTTTTTCTACTCTCAGATGATATACACAATTATTATTATTTCTTACACCAACTGTAAGACTATAATAACAAACTACCCAAGATGTTTTCATCACATCGGTGACCAACATGGTCTCCTAGAAATGGCCACAAATTGTCCCATACCAATGGTGGATTAGTAACAATTAATGTAAAGAAACAATATCAATGGTAGATAATCCTTCTATTTATAACCGAAAATCCAAGATGCAATCTCTATACATATCCCAAAAGACATGAATTGTCCACTCTATCTATTCATCTATTTGGGGATGGAACATAATGAAAAATCACAATTGAGACACAGAAATATCTTACAACTCTCTTGATAATAATGAAATCAAGTAATCATCATGATCTGAAAAAATCGTTGAGGGTAATACATGTAGATATATCTCATCTATAAGTTCATGAATCCAAAACTCTCCACTAGACTCTTCTCTATGATAGAAATGTTATAGGATAACTTGGTGAGCCATTCTATTATCACCTAGATACTATCGTGACCTCTATATTATTATGGATGTACAATTATAAAATATTTACAAATTCCATCCCACAATCAATTTTTAACTTTTATGCGTTGGCCTAATCCTATTAGTACCTAATATTTTTCCTTCACCTGCAATAATGTGTAAAATCAACAAATTAGCTGAGCTACAATCTATTAAAACATTGACCACAAAAACTGATGATAAACATTTGGTTACATCTTCCCAACATAATTAAATATAATAATGAGGAATATATGAAAATACCTCAACACCTCCTCCCATGGAGTGACTAGTAGCATCTTATTTCTCCAAGAAATGGATGGTGTTCTCTCCAACTTAATAAAATATTTTAGTATCATGTATTGTGAATATATCATTGTGAAATACATTGTAATTGATATCACACAATTGAGACTATCTAACGTGTTAAAGAATTATTGGGGTCACAACCATCTGTCCATTGTATGTTTTTATACCATCATCTATAATGGATAACTGTAAGGAGTCCAACTGATATATTTCTTCCTTTGGAAACTATGAACTGGATTTCTCTAAAAGAGAATATACCACCACATTACCCTTCTTGAGAGCATAGAATATCCCAAATTCAAAGTCCTTAATAGAATACACCCATCACATATTACTAAGGGTAATATATATACCTAAAAATAAATACTCAAAACTTTTATCTTCATATTAACTAATAGATTCATCTCTTATATGGTAGTGTCACAAAATTTATCTGGTGAACACAACTACTTCCAATTATAAATCTTGTGTCCTATAATTATGGTCATCAGTTCTCAAATTCCAGGACAAAAATGATATAATAAACTTTATCTACATAAAAATAATCCCATAGAAGCATCAAATTCCTTAAATAACACCACATACTCAACTCCCACCTCTAGTATTTTCAAGATGGGGGGATATCATCAACCTTTATTGCATCCCTTGAAAATCCTACTAACACATGTCAAACCACAAAACTAGATTCTTATTTATTTTGAATGTAGTCATGTGTTTATTAATCATTTAAAAATGTTGAATAAATCTCTTGTAATAACTTTCCATCCTAATGAATCTCTACACCACATACACATTATTGGGAATCTCTTAAGCTAGAACTGCCTTGAGATTTACTGGGTCCACTACCACCCCATCCTCTCAAACAACATGTCCTAGGAAGTGGGCCTATTGAATCCAAAACTATCACTTAAATATATTCCCTATAAGTTTGATCTATTATTAATTGTTTAGTACCATCCTAAAATTTATTTTATGATCCTCCTATGATTCTGAGTACAAAAAGATGTCCTCTATGAAGTCCACCATAAACCAATCCCTAATAACATGAAAGCCCTGGTTCATGAGCCCCAAAAACAAATGAGTCCATTTTTTCACACCATATTTTTCCACAATATACTCAAAATGACAATAAAGACATTGTAAGGACATCATTTGAATATCCTTCTCTCAACCTTAGAGATGGTGATAACTCGACTAGAGGTAAATATTTAAGAACCACTTCACCATTTTCAACTGGTAAAATAGATCATTGATTTTGGATTGTAGAAAACAATTCATGAAAGTCACCATATTAACGTGATGTTAATAAAAAAACATCAATCACACATCTACCTTCTTGTAGAAAAACATATAGGCTACCCCTAGGGACACAATTGGACTTACAGATCCTTTCCTTTATAGATACACCAACTAAACCTTCATCCCTCACAACTCTATAGGGTCCATATGATATGTTAGTATAGATATCAATTAAATCCCTAGTTATAGAATTCAGAATTTCTATATAGGGGTATTCTTGTATCATACTTGGGAAAGTCATCCTAAAAATTCTTCACCACTTCAAGGAACTGAAAGTTTACAACATCTAAAAATCAAATGGTCATATTATCCCACTAATGTGAAATTAGATACACCCTCCTAAATTCATTCCAAACCTTATTTATATAATATCCCCTCTCAACCTCAAGGGATAATCTATTCCCATCTACCTGCATGCACTATGTCCTCTATATGAAATAGTAAATCAATGCATGGATGGAATAAATCTATTCCATACCATGAATTACATAATAGGTTCTCATCACAGATATGAAAACGTTTCATAAAAATATCTCTCAACCAAGAGTTGGGTCAAACTAACAAAAATGTGTGTGATTTCTAAATCTCCCCCATTAGGATTCTATAAGTGAAATGGCAGATAAAAACCATTCAGTTTATTCTCTATGTCTCAAAAAAGTGATGTGGAAGAGACAGAAAATCACTTTTCTATGTATATCAAAACTAGAGATAGGGTAAAGTGGACACATGTCATATATAGGATCATAAAATTATAATCTAAGTTATAAGTATCCACTTTATATAACTGTCCACATCCTTGACCTCCAACTCTAATAGCCTAGTGTGGAAAACCCTTGAATAGTGGTAGTGGAAATAAATCATCACTTTTAATACCACCCACAGCTCTCCCAACAATAATTCCACATCTACCACTATGGGGACTTCCCTATTCAAGTAACTACCTATTCCTTATTGTCCCATTGATCACCTCCTTTTCTAATGTAGGATGTTTATGAAGTCCCACACGATATGGCCTCAGTAATCCTGAGAGAATAACTGCCTTTCCATCATATTAATATAATCTCTCTGAGATACATAATAGTCAAAAAAATATGTCTAGATACTTCCTTATAAATTGGATAATTTGACTAGATCCATGAATTTGGCACTGACCTCCATCTATAGATGACCTAGCTCTAGGGTGTCCGATATTAGAATTAGTGGTCATTGACAGGTCAGCTAAAAAGGAATGCAAAGAGATAACACTCTATATTATATATCATATTTAAATAAACACACAAATTTATGCATTAATATTCATCTATGATGAACCATATCCATGGAATACAGTGAAAGGTCGGTGTACCTCGATGTATATTCGGAGGCTATCATATTTCCCAACTGAAGCTACAGAGGCTCCTAGATATGCACTTCCAGCAAAATCAATGGAATAAAACTCCCCTCTAAATAGGTTCTCAATGTTTTACAATGTAAGGGTCAAAACTTCATTTTCCTACATCACCATTCTTCACCATCAAAAAATTGACCATGGAATGGGATCACTACCAAGGCCACCATCTAATAGGGAGGGGGTTTCACAAGGTGTAACACATTATCTACCACCTCTAGCCAATCCTCCATATCATGGAGATATAGTTTACCCCAAAACATAAGTGGTATCTATTTCTAGAATTCATCAATTGTTTCCAACCTATACACATAATTTTCTAGTATCATCAAAATAACTTGAATCACACTGAGTGGAGATGATATCAACAATCCACCTAGAGGAACTTTTATAACAACCATGTTATTTACTAAAAATAAATTCTGGATTAACTATATAATATTGCACATAATAGAACCTATAAGATCAGGAATTATAATATATTGGGGAATTAGGAACATATAATAACAACTTAAAATTGGAAAAAAGTTATCTATATTTGAAAATTTATTTAACATTTTTGGAAAAAATTTCTCAAGGAAACATTGAAGTATTTTTTGGTTGATATTTTTTGTTGGAAAAGTTGTATTACAAGGTATATTATCGAGATCTAGAGATATTGTTGACTAGGAATGTTTTGAAATGATCCAAGACAGAGGAATGGATTCAATGGAAGAGGTATAGAAAATTATTACACAATGTCGCATTATTTTCCAGTGTTTTCCAAATTTTTGGGATCAATGATTAAGAGTTTGGGTAGCAATATAAAAATTCTATTTCCTTAAAGAACTTATGAAAATAAGGAAAATTAATTATGTTCATGAAGAATGGTCTTTACAAAGGGTGTTTCGTGAAGGCACAGTGATTATGATAGTGAGCTCCGTGAGTACGAAGAGCATGACGAATGGTAAAGGTGAAGAACCATCATGAGTGAAGCTTTGTAGAGGCATCAATAGTTTCATTGTGATATCTATGGTTACAGTGAGAATCACGAATGAGTAATTTCTGTGGAGCTTCTTGAAAAAGAGAGCATCCGGGATGAAAAGAGGGAGTATTGGAAAATGCTGTTGATGTGGCCATAAGGTTCTAGAATTAGTGGAAACTTATATATTTTAGCCTTTTCCCCTTCATAAAATGATTTAGAACTAGCAAACATATTAAATATACATAATTTTGAAGGTGGTTTGCGAAGGTGGTTTGCGAAGAAGTTTCATGAGAAAAATTTCACAAAGGCTACGATAACCAACCAAATTTTTTTAGCATAGTTAAAGTAAAAGATTTCATGAAGGCTATGTAAGCATTACAAAAGGAAATATCTTCAGGAATGTTAGTTGAGAATTGTGATAGAGGTGTGATTTTTGATGGATATGTGGGATTCGAGAATCGTAGGATCTTCACAAAAGGAAATTTGAGCTTCCTTAAAGAGGATATTTTCAAAAGCATTGAGGATTGTGAATGTTGGTCAAAAGTCATTGACCAAGGAATCTTTGGTAAAGTGGTATTCATCTATTGGATTAAAGGGGAACTTAAAAAGATCATCAATATAGAACTAAGGTTATATTCATTTGAGATAATGAAGGGAACTACAAGTCCATAAACTATGTTTGAATGCTCTCCATGAAAAGTGTGTGAAGGAATAAGATGATTGTGATTTTTTTACACAAGCATTGTGCTAGAGAAAGATACATAGGAAGTGACCCTTAAGAATTTTTGAGCAGATCCTAAACCATGTAAAGGATGTTAGCCTAGGTAAATATGATATTTAGCCCAAACCTCCATTATTGGCAATGAGCCTTAGTGGATTTGGAACAATCGGATCATTGTCGTTGTTTTCTACTTAGTTATTGCCCTATAAGGGTGAAAAAAGTAAAAATATATGTGCCAGTGTTCTTTCATTCATGTATATCATTCAAAATATCATCTACATATAAAGAACAAAACAATAAGATCACCATTATCACATAATTTCAAAAAAAAAAAGTTACCCTTACAATAAAGAGGTCAAGATCTAGTGGGGTATGAATAATTTAGAAAATAATTTCCATATCCTGGTTCTCTCCCACTCTTTGGGTATCTAGTCACCTTTTGGACCTGTGAAAAATACATAAACTACATATTTTGTTGGATAACCTAGGGACATACATAAGAAATGGTGAGCTATAAATCCCAATAAGCGAATAAACAATGAATATGGTAATACATGTCAGAAAATAGGCATATCAATGAAGAATAAAAATATTTATAATCATAAACATGAATAATGAGACATAATATAGCATGATAATCGTAAATGAAATAAGGAAATTCTGAAAAAAAACATCATCACTAACATAGGTCAAGTATTACTGACATGACATCATCACTGAAAAAGTCCCATATAGGAATTAAGTTAATTCCCTATCCCAACGTGGCATATCATGAGATTAAGCATCACCCAATGCATTGGAGACTGATATAATTCTGGGCATATTCATCACTTTCCTGTCATTCACATACTTAAGTGTGCCACACATGTCGTAAAACATGGATTCATTTATCGTCATATTTTATTCCTTGATAAAGGATTGTGGAATTAATACATGTAATTCCTAAATAAAATAAGTATATTTTTTCCAATTTTATCACATTTGATATTAATTGGGTGTGTTATTCACTACCTAATTTTTTTGGCATGAAAAATCATGGTGAAATTTCAGCAGCCTAATAACATAACATTAAAATTAACAAAATGGGTTGATGAGAGAGAAAGGGGTATATAATAATTTTAGCATCAATTAGGTTGTAATGGGGATGATTAAGTACATTTCCCAATATAATTAATTTGAAATAAAAGGCATAATGTAATAAATAACCTGAATAAAGATGAGAAGGTGAGGATCCCTTACTTGAGTGTGTGAGTCAACAAGCATTGATGGAGTTTCTTGAGAGCATGGGGATCCTAGGGAGGAATATAGAGAGGACGTGACAGATTTAAGATGTCATACTAGTATTTTTATTGAATATTTGTGGAATCGTGTGTGGGTTTATAGACAAAATAAGTGGGGGTTTAATTAATATATCTCAAACAAAGAATTTAGCCTCTATAATAAAATAACCAAAACCAAAAACATTACTATCGATTTATCCCATGGCTTTTTTAAATGTTTTTGTTTTTAATTATTTTATTTTTTTAATGGAATAACCTAATAAAATAATACCATTTCTAATGTAGAGGTGTTACATATACCTAACAAAAGGAATTTTAAAACAAAAAATATATTAATGGTTTTGGGGGATTCATAATGGATTAATAAAATTTATAAAATAAACATAAAATATCACTATTATAAATATTAACAATATATTTGGTTGTTAATAAATTTTATAGTATTTAATACTTCATTTTTGGGTCATTATGATGTCTTAACTCACAAATTATATTTAAAAAATCTAATTTTTACCAAAAAAATTGACTATCACGAAAAGTTATGAAAATTCATAATTGGATAATTTTGTTCTTATATTTATAATAATAATAGTTATGTTATATAAATAATTATTTAAATAGATAATTTTTCACTCTTAAAATAACATTGACATTTATTAATAAATTTTTTGTTTTTTGACAATTACAGGTTTTCAAACCCTTATAAAAATTATATTTGACACCATAAAAATAACATGATTATTTATATTTTATAAAAATTATCTAATAATAAATTATTATTTTAAATATTATTTATTAGTGTAATCCATTAATTAATCAAAATAAATTCATTGATTGAACTAGAAAATTATCTAAAAATAATGTTTTTGTTTTTTTCAATAAATAAATATATATATAGTGAAAATAATAGGATGAATATATATTAATTAATATATAAAAAATCATGTACATAATAAAATTTCATGTTTTATGATACATATCTCCTTAATACACAAATAACACCCTATGTGTATGGTGTGTGATAGTGGGATTTCTAAGGAGTGGTTTGGCGAACATAGTTTGTGGTGTGATATAAATGAGAATAAACTTCTCCCAAAAATGGGTTTTCTCAATATAATGCTGTTGGATATCAACTTAGGCTACAACAAGGGAAAAATACAATGGTGTTATCTACCTTATAATCTCCAATAAATGGGCTTTATACGGTATAATCATATTAGTTGAGTCCATAATTTCCATTTATTGTGTTAATTAGTTTTGTAAAAACCAAATATTTATACTAACCATGTGATCATAGTTCAGTAACTATATTATCAATGTTAATTATAAAAAATGGTTTTATAAATTCTATATAATATAATATAACCAAAAAAATCATGTGTTTTCTATAACCATATTAAATAATAATACATTTAATTAAATCATGAGGGAAATTTTATTTATGACACATCATGTCATTAAAATATTCAACCATTAAGAAATGTCACCATAAAAATTTTCATTTCTCAAACTAAAATAGATGAGGGAATATTTTTTTCATCACTTCTTCTGGTTCCGATGTCACTTATTCAAACTTATTGTTTCTACACAGAACTTTGACCAGGTGAATTATCTTATTTCTTATAACATTTTCTCTACAGTATAAGATCATAACCAACTTCTCTTTATAGGAATGATCATTATAATATGGTATCACCTATATATTTAGTACATATTAATGGTTTAGTATTTACTTTCTTAATAAGGATACATGGAATTCATCAATTACTTGAGATTGGTTCAGTGGGAATGTTAGTCGATAAGACACCACTCTGATGTGATCAAGGATCCCAAAGGGGATGATGTATATTAGAATAAGATTTATATCATTCCAAAATATCATCTCCTTATTCCATGGAGAAATGTGAAGAAATACCATGTCTCCAAAATAAATCTCTAGTTCTCATCCACAATTATTAGCAGAGCACTTCTATTGACTGTGACCAACATTGATGTGTTGCAAAATGGGTTTAACCATTCCCACCTTTTCCTAAACCATTTCAATACCTAGTTGTTTATGTTCCCCAAAATCATTATAGTTGTAGGTGGTATTCACCTCTTCTCATAAATGGACTCATAGGGACCCTTTTGGATAATTTCATGGAAACTTTCGTTATAGGAGAAATCAACTAGAGGGGGATGATGGTCCCATCCTCTTCTGAAGTATATTGACCATGATCTCTACATGTACTCTTGTTTTCCTGTAGTATTTTCAGATAGGAAATAATTTTTAGGGTGATAAGAAGTTTAGTTGTTCCACATAGGGTTTAGATCATGTTGAATACTTTTTTATAACATGGAAGTGAATCTCATATCTTGATTATAAACAATCAATAGTGGGATCCATGCAGCCTCCCCACTTCTCTGGTATTTATTCGGGAAAGATGATCGAGTGAGAAATTATATTGAATCACAATGGATTGTGAAGAAATTATGAGATCATCCACCACTACACATATATATTTAGTCTCCATTGATTAGTTTAGAAGACAAATGAAAATTTTAATGGTGACATTTAACCATTTCAATGTAGGTATGGGAAATGGTTGTATCATCCCCTTGGATTTTTTTCATTTCTGCCTTCACTTATTGACATTCAATACATATTGATGTATATTCAACAATATAATTATTTATATTATCCAAACAATAGTTTTCGTGGAGATCTAAATACATATTTATGATTCTAAAGTGGATGGGGTACGTAGATCAATGTTCACCCTCCACTACCTCCACCTTTAACTCTGGAATTATTGGTACATGTAGACTTGACCCAGATCCTACAACACCTTATTCATTAACATTTAACTCATAGGATTTACCATTAAATATTGATCCCAAATTATTATAAATTTCTACATCAACTCTTCGATAACACATTAACCTCTCTATAAGAGATAGTTGATAAATTATTTGGGAAAGGATTGATGATGTTCATTATTTTATGATTCCCTTTTCCATTCTTTTCAAATATAAGAAGATCAGATCCTCATCAATTCTCATCAATGATATAATTTTTATATCCTTTATATATTGAGTTTCTAAAACATTATTCACATTCATAGGATGGTATTAATGTTAGAATTCGTGGTCCTTGATCATCTCCAACCATCTTCATTGATGCAAACTCAGCTCACTCTATGTTAATATATACTCAAGGTTTTTGTGATCTGTATGTATTTCTCATTCCTCCATAATGTGATAATTACAAAATATTTTCAAATTGAATATCACTGAATCCAACCCCAGATTAGTCTTAGGGAAGTTCTATTTGTGATCTTTCAGCTTTCTAAAAGCATGTCCTAGGACTTCTTTATTCTACATTAACACACTACCCAAGCCCTTTTCGAAGCATCGCTAAATTCCAAAAAAAAAATCTCCACTTGTTGGTAATGTTGGAATAGGTATAGTAATAAGACATTATTTTGGCTCCTTATATCTCCTTGTATAGTCCTCATTTCAAGAAAACATGACACCCTTTAGCTTTATCATCATTGTAGGTATTTAAAATCATGAGAAAGTTATCAGAAATAGATGATAATAAAAATATAATCCTAGAAAACTAGGGATATCAATCCTAGATGTTGGCCTTGACCATCCTTAAATTGTGTCTTTATTTACAGGATCCATAGATATCCCATTTATAATGATTATATTTTTCAATAATGAGAATTACTTCAACCAAAACACACATTATTTTTACATGGAAAATGATTATCCATGACAAGTTTTTTACTATAGTGCTTATATGAACCTCATCGTCCTCTTTAGTTTTAGAGAATATTAGAACCTCATCTATAAATACTATCATTGTTTAGTCATGGAAATCCCTAAATTCTCTATTCATTTTTTCAATTAAGATTGTTATAATATTAGCGAGTCTTAATGGCATTACTGTGAACTCATAGTATAACGACCCAAACCCAAAACCCAGGTTCAGCCCTAAAAATTGATGTGTACCTTTTTTTAATAAAAAAAATTGAAAAAATACACAACATTTTATTCAATAGAGTATCTTTTACCAATATAAGTTTTTGAAAATTAGATATCTGAGTTACATTTCAAAAAAATACAAATTGAAAACAATGATTCTTCAGTGAGTTGCTTCCACCATAGAGTTTCAATGCAGCATGTATGAAAAACCTGAAAAGTGTTTATAATTCATAGGATGAGAATAAAATTCCCCGTAAGGTGTTTCAAAACAACCGATTAATTTCATAAAGAATCCCATGAAATAAATATAAATATTTAAAACATATTTTCACAAATACATGAATATATATAGTAAAATATATTTCACAAATTAATTATGTTTGGAAGCTATTGGGAATTCTCCCTAAAAATAATTATGTTTCTCTGGGTTATTTATAAAACACGGCAGGCCATTATTAAAATCCATACATACGGCCACTAGTCTTCACTATGAATTATGGGTTCACTCCCTACTCATTGATGACTTGTCTCATTGGGAGCAGTTTCGTGGTATTAATCCATGTGTGATGCGCCAAACCTTCATCCAATAAGAATGGGGTTGGAAACTAGAAAAGAGTAGGAAATCACACACAAGGGTTGCCTTAGCCGAAAGTACCTATATACAACCACATATATCCAATCACCAGTATAATGTACAATGATAAAAAGATAATTCTATGAATTCATACATTATATCTATTACCACATTAGAGTATGAAAAAAGTGTATGAAAATATAAAAAATTATACATAAAGAACACCAAAATTGTAAAGGAGTCTGGCATGCTCAAAAAATGAAATTGATGCCAAACTATGACTTTAGGATTTGCATACTCTCAATCTAGTCCAGCAATGATTCACCTTCTATTTGTCCACCTAGGTCTCCGTAAAATGGAATTTTTTCAACATAATGAAAATAATGTTTCAGAAGGGAACATTTAGGAGTGAGTATAAAAAAACCTACTAGTAGACCCCAAAAACATCAAATAAAAAACCTTAAAGGGAGTTTCTTCTCTAAATCACATGATAAGGGGAAAAAATAAATTTAGATATTATAAAATGAATACTCTTTGTGTTATATTGAGGTCAATCCAAAATACATGTGTAAAGATTTAGATCAATGATCCATGTTAACAATCATCCAAGAGAACGCACTTTACGAGTTTATACAACACTGATAGCGCTCATAGGTCACAGATATGTAGGTAGTGGATCATGTTTTTGGCCTATGAGGGATTGTTGAATCTATCTTGAATAACCCACTTTGATGAAAATAAAATTCTCTAGATATAAATAATGAAATTTCTGGCCCTACTAGGGGAATATTGAGATAAAGTATCACACACCGGGCTATGTGGAGGGATAACTAACTCTATCCAGAACTATCCCTCAATGGAAAACATTAATCATCTACTCATGTGAGATGATTAATAGTATCCTCATGGGAATGGAAATAATGAAACCCGGCCATTCTAAATCATTTAGAGTAAAAACACTCCCTCTAATAAAAACACAGCCTAGAAGTTACATGGTATGTAGAAAAACACACAAAAATGTGATTCTTTTTCATCCTAAAAGACTATATCACTAGGAGGGTTGAAATGTTGTGTATTCATCCAAACTACACACTTTTTAAAAAAGATTTTCCATTAAACTCTATATATTCCATGTGCCTCCACCCACTTCACTATCACCTATACATCCTTTGTGGGTCACACCCAAAGTTCAAATGGATTATGTGGATAGTGTTGAAGTCATTTTTATCACACCACTTGAACGAGACACCAACATTATCCAAGTTGAAAACCCACAATCACCCGCACTACCATCATATATTTTTCATCACATTGAGGCCTATATTATGCCTCCAATCACAAAACTAAACCCCCATGAACAAATTATATAGTGTAGTGTTAGAAATATTATGGAATGAGTTTTTATATGTATTCTAATCATTTAACAATCTAAAACTAATCATGAACATAGAACAAATGATGAGAGATATTAAACAAAAAACCGAATAGTAAAAAATCATGTATTCAATGTCGATGGAATCTAAACAATGGAGGTGTAAATAAATCTATAATAACTTAAGAAAACCAAAATTATAAGAAAAATTAATATAAATTAGTTAAAATAGAAAATAATTATTCAAAAATTAATTTATATATAAATGTTTTCATGTTTATTTATGAAATAAAAAATGGAAAATTACCCAATCAAAATAAATCCCTACCTCACTCGTAATTACCTCAATGTCAGGGTTCATCGAGAGTGGGACCACCAAAACCACATTCACACCCCAATTGTAATAATATTCCATTCGAAGAGTTCTTAGAACCTATTACAATCTATCATATCACGGTTCTAGAAAGAGAATATATAATGAGAATGTTATGGTATAGAACAAACACAAACCATATATTAAAAACTAATAATAACATTAATTCAGTCAGGTTGGGGAAAGGGAAATTTCATCCATCTTGGAAAACCATGATAGAAGTGATGCTCAGATCCATTGAATCTACTTCAACAGGTGTATCCCTAAAATATATGGTTTTAGTCTCAATATTATCATATAAGAAGATTCAAGGATAATTAATCTCCCAAATCAATGTATTCATCAGAAATTATTTTCAAAATCCATTCAAAAAAAATTCAAGTAAAACATATAGAAACCAATGGAAACACCATGAGGATGGTTTAACATATTAATTTGGGTAAGAATCATTTAAAAATGGAATTAAATACCTAGAATTAAATACACATGTGTTTCCCCTTTGAACCGATCGATATCTAAGAATAATTCCTACAGTTTTATCCATTTCAATGTTATCCTGACCATCGACATTCCCTATACAATGGTCTAGTAATATATATGGTGTTCTTTAACACACTAAAAAATAGATAGTCAACCATGAGTGTGTGTTGGGATCGAGTTGTTCTTCCCTCTCCATTGCCTCCACCATGGACATGGTGAGTTTTCAATGGTTTTGAACCACTTCCCCATTCCCCAAGTAACATTTCTAAGCCACACACGGACCTCCCCATTTTCTCCCTTTCCCACATTACAAAAGGAGACACCACAACCTACACCATGGCTGTGTTGTTTCTTATTTTGGAAAAAAACTCATTTTTTTAGCTTCCAAAAGCAACTTAAATCCCACTAAGTTTATCCCATATTGGATAATCAAAATCATAGTTAATAAAAAGATTTAAATAGGTCCCAACATATTTGGAAACATGTGTAAACTATATGTCATACACTGAAGATATCATTTAAAATATTCCAAATTATCATACAATAAAAATAGATTCAATACATGAAATTAGTTATTTTTGTGTAATATTTAATGAATGAAATGAAATATATGCAACCTCAAAAATAATTTTTCCTCACTATAATACATATGAAACATCTTGGGATTTGATGATATATTTCTATTTAAAAATTTGATGTTTTCAGTGGATTTATTTCAATGAATGTGCAAACATATTTGAATAATTTTTGTACATTATAAATCACCTAATATGGTATTCAAATTAAACATTAGAATCAAAGATAATTTCTAATTCACATATGATATTAATAGATTCTAAAGAACTATTTTCAAATATTCTTTTTGTGATTGTTTTTTATAGTGTATGTTTTATTTAAAGGTAATTTTATTTTATTGTAAAAATAAATTAATAAAAATAAAATTATAAAAAATATTTTTTACACTTGTATAAAATTAATTCCTCTGTTATTTACTGGTTATTAGTAAAAATAAAATTATTTATAGGTAAAATGGCTATTTTTCAGAAAAAAAACTATTTTTTCTGTACAATAAGTTTTTGTCCTAATAAATTAAGTTAATCACTATAAAGAAATTAATTTAATGAAATTTATTGATTAAATATTAAATAAAATATTGTAACATTCATGTAAATGTTCTGTCTATGCAAGAAATTTGAATAAATACATATTTATTCTTAAAGAACATTATTATTAAAATGGATTCCATTTCATATTTCAAATGTATTTTAAAAGGAATGTTTCCCAATTATATGTATTAAATTTGATAAATTGGATTTAATATTTTTTTAATTACCATGTAATAATTAATGAGTGAGGGTAATTTCATTTTTAGTCCTAATGAATTGTGAAAATAAAAAAAAATTAACCCCATTTTAGTTTAAAATTGGTTTACCATGGGTATTATAAGGGGGTAAAAATACACATAAATTTGTATAAACCATATTAATTATTGATATTGTGACCATATATTATCCCAAATTTTAATTCCTAAACATTATTTTACACATTTTCATGAAAATATATTTATATTATTTAAATATTTTAAGTAATTCCATCTGCGTCCCTCCCCTCATTTATAAAAAAATTCCTCTACTCCATCAATATTTTAAAAAATATAGATATCTAGTTTAATAAATCCATAAAACCCCATCCATTCTTCCATACCCTTATTCTTAATCCACTTTTATTTTAAAAGAACTATACATGAATCCATAATTTTCTCTTCAAAGGTGGATCCCCAATGAAAAGGTACATGTTCTTTCCAATAATTCTCATGTTCTTTTCTAATTACACATACTACTAGTATTCTATAATCATAATAACATGATGGAATTAGTATCTTAACTATATTGAGGTTTTTTATGTTAATGGTATAACCATTTTCTAGCTACTTCCTATTCTATGAAAAATGATAATGTCTCATGTGAGTACATGTGGACTACCATTTCCATGAAATGATTTGATTCATTTTTAATTTAATATTTACATGGTTTTTTATAAGGATATATTTAATGAATATATATAATATTAATAATGTAATTATTATTTTATAATTGATAATTTTGTATACCTATGTTTCATTCTACCCATCAAAAGTTAAAAAACATCACTTGTGTGTATTTGTGGACTACCATCTCCAAGAATTGATGTTGATAATTTTTAATCACCACTTTATATGAATGATTTAAAAAGTGGAAACAAACAAAAAATAAGATACTTATATATTTATTGATATTCTAAACATCATTAAACCAGGACCAAGGTGCACGTATCAAAACCATAGAACCAAAACATGTATAGAAAATGATCTTTTTCAACCGAATGTTTATTTTAATGATGAAATTTCTAATAAAAGTATAATTATAAATTATATTGTAATGATACCAAGTTATTTTTGTATAAAAATTATTATAGAATGTATATATATAATATTATTTTATAGGGGTTTTTAACATGTATGAAGAAATATGGGGCTTGAGGTAATGGTTTATATTACAATATCATTTATTTTTAGGATTGCATATGAAAATTTTCCATTGAGATAAATTATATTGATCTTATCCTTTGAACAACATCAATTATCATCTCCACTACTTATTCCTATAAATTTCAAGTAATAATACATTTCTTCTCTCAATGATACTTAATATGATTTGAGAATATGTTTTTTTAAATAAAATCTTACATTATTTACTCTTTGGTAGATGAACTGGTTCTTCTATTTCCATTATCTGAAAAGTTGTTTTGTGGAAGTTTTTACCTACAATTGAAAAGTTTTAAAATTTCTATTTTGACTAATATTTTAATTTTTAGAAATGGTTTAAATGGAATCTTTTAAAAAAAACGTTTTTTAAAGATGGAATTTTTACATTTTATAGAAGTTTGAAAAAAATGTTCTATTTTAATTTATATAGTATGAATCAATTTTTCCACAATCATGACTATTCATTTCATTTAATAAACCCTTATTATTTCCATTTTTATTTTCAAGGAAACTAATTTCCATTTCAATATTTTAATTTTTGAATAATATTTCATCAAAATAAAATGATATCATACTCATATTATCAAAAAAGTTTCAGGTGACCTTTTAAAGATATCTTTCATTTTTGTTTACGTCCTTTAAGGAAATTTTTGATTCCCTAAATTTGTGCTCTCATAATTCCATCAGTATTTCCAGATTTTTTATGATAATGATAATCCTACGATCATTGCATAAAATTGTTAACTTTCCCATAGGATAATTAATTAGTGATTTTATAATGAATTCTCTTTTTATAAATCAATTACATTTCTCTATAAGGATTCTGATTCTGTGATGATGATATGATTATAAATATCATTTATCATACACAAGTTATACTATGATGATATGATGAATGTTTTATTATCTTTTTCTGCAAATAGGTATGATTTTAATTATGGGATTGGTTGGTCTATAATTATATAGAGCTCTAAGGAATTGGATAAATAATTCTATCTAATATGATTATAATAATAAAATTGAGGGTGAAGATAGTGTAATAGCATACTCTATCATCTATCATAGTCATGGGAGTGAACCCTTTAAAGATAAATATTTGAATGAGGCATGAACCAAATCCATTGTGATAGCCCTAGAAGTGAATCTTATGTAATGTATTATATAAATGGTGTGTTCTCTTTTTATTCATAAGATTGTGTTCTTCATATTTGGAGGGAATCATGATTCATTTTGTGAGTTTTAAATTGAGCCAGTTTGGGTGTAAAATTTAAGACATTTTTATGGTGTTATGATTCTAATGTTGTAAAGCAGTCATGACAAAGAAACCATGAAAACAATTTGCGTGGTAAACACACAAACATGATAAATAACATTTTTCCATCAGAAAAGTTTACCTCTAGGTAATTTAGCATGAGGAGATATGTTTTTAGTCAAACCATGATTTATATAGGATTAATACAGTAATTCCTGGGTTTATGACATAACTATGATGTGCCCTAGATGTTTTTTCCATCTCAAGAAAATCCTTTATTATTTTATCAATCAATATCATTGTAAACCCCAACTTATCTTCTAAGTGATTTTAAGAGATTTGACTTCTTTCTAATAGAATCTTTTAGCACTCAATATCTACAGTTTTTGTTCTACATATCTCTCAGTCAGAGACCTTACTACATATTCACTTTTATTTGTTGACGCAGTAATATTAAGATGAGTTTATAGGATCCATTGAAAATAGGTTAATTATTATTTGTCCTTCATGATCTATTTTTTCATCCACTTCTGGATGATGATCTCTTTGATGGTTGTGGTGTGGCATGTGAGTTCCTTGATATAAATTTTGATCTAAACTCTCTAAAAACTTTTTTTATTATGAAATACAATTATGAAATGTAATAATTGTTGATAGGGCCTCCATTTTCTATTTTATGTTCCTTTTTTTGGTTTTGGATCTAATCAATTTTGGTGTGTGACCTAAGATTAGTTTTGTGGTTATGTACCTATCATATGTCATATGAACCTTTAATTCTCTAGTTTTATAAAAAAAATTAATTGTAATGATTGGTTGATTTATGTGTCTAAATAGTTTTTTTAGAAAATATGGTTTTTCCTTTGTTTTTTTAAAAATAATAGTTATTCTAAATTCATTGTGAAATGGATATACAAAATGTGGTTCAAATATTAATTTTTGTGAAATGATTGGGGATATGTAGCATAATGGATTCCTTTAGAACATAGGTGGAATATGTAATGATAGTACTTAACCATTGTTAATATTAATGGGTTCAATCATGGGACATTATTCTACTCCCTAGGTAACATTTCTAGGGGATTCGATAGAAAATATTGGGGCGTTCACTTTTCCGGGTGTTCCTCAACGCAATAGAATCGATGTATAAGTCGAGGGACTCGATGGAGAAGATATTCTATGTTTATGAAGGACAGATCCAGATAGTATGATCGGTAATGATCCGTGTTTCGATGTACCTATTCTTGTATTTTTATAGTTTTATTTTTTATTTCCTTCTTTGATATATGGGATATGATTTGTAACTATTTTTCCTGTATTTTTTAAACTATCAAGAAAGGGGATATATTTTACCACAATTTTGATATAAAAACATTTTAACTAATTAAAATTCCTTTTTTTCCTCAAAATTTAAGAATGTTTAGATTATTTTGGAAAGAATTGATGTGGAATACCTAGGTGAGATCCTATAGATCTTGTTTAGATAACACGCTAAAACCCCACGGGCTGTGCATAGACCATGAATTTTATTTTGATGTTGGAAAAGGCAAGATGTTATAGTGATAATGTGAGGTACATGTCACCTAGGTATGGGTAGTTGGTAGTGAGATTCTATGAGGTTTCCCACTTATCACATAAAGTTGGAGTTTTTTATTTATCTATCTTTTCTTGTTTCATTGAATATGTACCATTGGTTTTTATTTCCCTTTTTGGTTTTATCATTATATATGTTTATATTTTGTTATAGCTTGGATTTATTTTAGTTTTCTTCCACTTTTTCTTTCTGCTTTATATATATATGATTTATCTTATTTCAGATTGGGAGAAATCACTTCATCTAGTTTTTTATTGATTCCCATGTGGTATTTTCCATCTTATGAGGACATGGAATTCAATTTTAGTATATGTTATAACATTTTAGGTTCCAATATGTGAGGGTATTTAAGGTGAGTTCATGAAAATTTTATATCATAGGGTGGTTTGTCATGAAGAGTCCCAGTATTGGGAAATTTATTAGATAGCATAAAATATTTTCTAGGGTCTGAGAGGTACGTTGTCGTGAGTGCTTAACCAACTCTTGTCTTACCACCCTCAAGTAACCATTGGATACTAGGATGTGTGTCCCCTATATTTTTTTTAATATTATTAGTAAGTTATTTTTATGGGTTATCGTGTTTAAATTAATTTCATTTTGTTTTTTGGCCATTATTTATTACTTCCATGTAGTAAAATGGCTTTGATACATCTTCTATATAATACACTGGTGTGTGTTATGAGAGATTACCCTCAAGGTAATTTTCCTCTGAATAAAAATCATATTGATTTTATCATTTAAGAAATTTCTGTTTCTGAAATGAATGTATCATGAGTTCAAGAACCATATATCGAGGTGCATCAATTAGTTAGAGGAGATATAGATCAATCATGAGAGTTTTTACGCAACATTCCCCCTATTTTAACATTCTGAATGAACCCCCAAAGTATAAGTATTGGTTGAAAATTACTAATCTGGACTTTGACTTCAGGGATATACCTAAGGAAATTAAATAAAAGTAGGAAGCATTTAGACTTGAGGGTCCCAGTATGTGGTGGTGGGTTTCAATGGAAAAGTCATATCAACACATAGGATTATATTGAAAGGATTTCAAGAGCTGCCCATTTCATAATTTCTACCCAGATTCTTTAATGATGCAAAAGTCCCTAGAGCTTCTCTCATCACAGTAAAGAGATTATTCGACGTTTTATTACACCAACTAGTTTAATTAGTTGGTACATATTTCTCTAGATGTAGTGGAAAATGATCAGATGATAGATCATAAATACCTGTTGGGTTTGTAATAATATATCAAATTATAGTTGTACATTTTATTCTTTTTATCTATCCTAATATGGATGATAGGGATATTATGGAATATATTGATATGATGGGAAATATTATTTACACATCCCCTTATCTTCCACCCAATGGGAGTTTTTGTAGCCCTCTAGGGAAGAAGAGGATGTGACATGAAAATCGGAGTAGTGGTGGAGGTGGTTTTTAATAGTAAACCACCTTTTAACTATTTGTAATATCCATTAGTGTTCCCCTGACCTACTATCCATGGTGAAAGGCATGACATGCCATGAATAATTATCATTTTACCTAAAATATGTTTAATGTGTTATCATGCTATGACCATCTATATATATTCTTCATAGACATGTCAATGACTCATTATGCTCAGGGATCTTTTACAGGTAATATCCATAGTGGTGTATTCAGATCATGAAAAGTCTACAGGACTTCGTTCGAAGGCCTAAATAGTGAATCAACTTTACATAGTGGATTCATTTTATATGGTGTTTTACATGTGTCTATAAATATCAATTTGTACTATTTTTAATTGCATCATCTACATAAAATTCCATATTTGATATTTTTATCTCTTACTCGTTTATATCTACCCAATTTTTGATGTTGTTTAAAATAATAATTATTTATTTAATTAATTTTTTTGGAATTATTGACGCCTCTTGGAAGGAGAATAGAGTATAGGGGTTTTAATTTCCATCTTGTGCTCTATCAATAGTTTATGGAGAGCCAGTCTAGGATTTTCTCAAAATCAATCTGAGTTTCTATGAAATCATCAACATGATTGATTGTATATCTTCCCACCATAATTATATTTTTTATTACCATTTTTATGATTCAATTTTCACTGTATAGATGAGATCTAAGATGTTTTTGTGAGACTAGGATCCACGGTATGGTCATACAGGTCATTCCCAACAAGATCTTAGCAGTTTTTTCTACCATTATGGTCAAGTCCAATAGAATTTCCTAATTTTTTGATCATCATATGGTTGTTTTAGAATTACTTTATGTATTCTCAAACAAATTATTTAGTCATCCTATAGATATTTAGTTGGAGTCAATGGTTTATTTGGTGCTCGGTATGTAGACTATCCTGATACCCACTAAACGTATAGAAACATATATGTTGAAAGAGATCATGATCCATTTGGATAAAACGATAGAGAAAGTTTTTTTCACCATAATAATTTTACCTGGGTTACACCAAATCTATTTTCAAATAAGTCATATGGTTCAATTCATTTTATTAGACTATTCATAGTTGAATATGGTGATGGTTAAGAAAATGTATCATTTTCCCCATGTATATTATTTTTACTAGTTAAAAGCAGTGAAGCTATTTTCATTGAATTGTATTTGGTTTTTTTATTATAGTTTCTATGTTTACAATTATGATATTATAAAAAAAACCTTATAAAACATGTATGTTAATTATGAACATCTTGTGATGAATTTTGATCTAAATAAATCTCTAGAATCCTTAATGGATTTGATGAACTCAATATCCCATTAGTATCATGGAACATTTATTGGGGTGTCTATGGTTGATATCTTGTTCTATTCATGATATAAATGTTTACATAAGAACCATATGAATATGGTATTAGAAATCAGGAGGATTCATTAGATTTATGTGATGGTTTTCAAAAGTGTTTTTTTATTTAGTAGAGGAATTCATTCCGGAACATGATTTATAATCGTGGACTCTGGATTGGTCCTATAAAGGTGAAGGTCTTCTTGTCAAAGAATGATCCACATAACATTTTTAAGATTATGATATACTTAGGTCTTTCTAGATAATATTGGTTGTTCATCAAGGATTTCTCGAAGTGAGTATAACCCTAGAACGCTTTTGATAAGAAGGATATGAATTTCACAAGGGATTAAAATATTAAAACTTATTTTGATGAGTCGAAATGATTCTAGATTCATGTACTATTATAATATTTCCTCAACATTCTATAGGGAATGTGGTATATAATGATACTTTTGGTGTTGTTTTGGGTTTTTTTCTTAGGTGGGATGACCAATTGTTTTCTTATAGTTCTCATCATCATCGGCTGCATGAGAAACATTCCCCCACTCGTGATTTACAGCTTTTCAAAGTTAAGAGTGTTCTTAAGTATTTGTGGTGATATATTTTTATAGAGAGGTTTATAGTATTTTATGATCATAAGAGTATAAGATATATTTATTATTATAATCTCTATGATCTCATGAAGAGAAAATGGATTTAACACCTCGTGGTATTTGGCATAGAACTGGCCTATACCCTGGGGAAGGTTAAGATCATTAAAACAACTGGTGATTTTCACTCCTAAATCTAGTACTAAAAACATTAGAATTATGGATTTTTAAACACTAAATGTGCCCCATTTTTTCAATAAAAACATACAATAAAATAAGGAAATACTAGATCACTTACATACCTAAGTACCATTTAGGTTTACAGTTTTAGTGAATAAGGAAAAACACTTCAAAACATTGATTCATAAATAACTACCTCAAAAAAATCATCATTAAATACCATTATTTCCACCTTTTTATATATCACATTAGGGAATCAATATCATCCATGTGTAAACCATAAAAAAATTGTTCTAACATCTTCCATCAAAACTTGGGAAAAGGAAATATATTAAGGTCAACACAAATGCTTAGAAAGATCAATAAAGTGAGTTGTCAGTGATCATAAATGAATACCCAGAGAAAAATGGTTTTCTAATATTATATTTACATTTAAAATTTATACCCTTTATATCATATTTCATAATCTTGAGTCATAGATTACTGATTGGTAGTTTATAAGACATGAAATTGTGGTATAAACATAAACTTATAACTTTGTGAACATGTATAAATAGAAATATTTCCACTAATTTAGTTCACAAAATGAAATTTGGACCTCTAATAAAATTATTTACATGAAATTAATTCTATACATAATATTATATAAAGGAAATCCAGTTCCATGCATAAATTAACAGACATGAAAACTAGATCCACTCATAGAATTGTGAACAAGAAATCATGTCCAAGTATAACACGGGTGAATAATGATTTATCAATATTCACCCAATCCACTAGAATGATATATAGTTCCCTCCCATAACTGGATGAAGAAAATAAATATTTCTTACACAAGAATATAAATCATTCATGAAATCATTACCCATATAAAAAAATGAGTTTCATAAACATTTCATCATATCATATCTCATGGAAAAGTAATAGGATTCATAAACACAATGAAATAATAAATATAAACCATGAAGATAATGAATAAAGATTTTATAATTTTATTATATCAACAAAAAAACATAAATTACATCAAATAAATTTGTTTTAGAAAGAAATTGATAACAAAATATTAGTAGAAATAAATCTTGATGAAAATATCCATTTCATTTTGTTTCAAAAGTCATGCTATTTCAAATGAATACATTTTCTTTGAATATAGACTTATCTGATTATATAGGATGCTTCAAATCATTAAGTAAACATGATGGAATAAAAATATGCTCAGTTTTTATAAGTTAAAAAAATTCGTTCAACTTTTTTTTAAAAAGACATAAAGTACCTAGATTGGAAAATGATAAAAAAATTCCTTTCAAATAACTTCCTTAAAAATAAAACAATGGTAAAAAATTATATTAATAATTTTTAATAAAATAAAAAATAAAATTTTTTATAATATTTCTAGAAAATAAGGACATATAAGATTAATATTCCCCTGTAAAGACTTAAGAACAAATAATCCCCAACAATGACGAGATTATGAAATAAACCCTTATAGTATTGGTACCATTTGAGTCAAAAGCCCCATTAATGAGAGAGACATATATAGATATTAAAAAACCAAAATATTCAGAATAATACTCATAAAATAAACTCATTTTTATTATATAAACCACACAAAATATTCACATTGTGTAGAAGGTATGTGTCCCACTTAAAAAAGTGAGACAAAAATCCCTTACTTCAGGTCTTTCCTTTATTCATTTATGTTCAAAACTAGTGTATAATAAATAGGGTTTTATTATACATTTATTAAAAAGACATAATTTTATCATAAAATGTATCATTTATTTATAACATCTTATCACCCACTTATTAAAAATATGTTATGAAACTCTCTATTCTAGGTGATAACTACCTCGTTTTCCAAGCATGTTTCTGTCTATAAGTCGTTGATCTTATACATTTCTCTTTGGTCTAATAAATTATATAAATTTAGTCATTTTATAGACATCATATATAAATATATATAAATATTCATCTAAAGTAGAGATTGATAAATTAATTACACCATTTATGAAGATGGTGGTCTGTATGTACACATGAACATTGTTTTCATTTTTTGATAGATGGAATGAAAGAAAGTTAAATAATAATTAACATTTCCTCAATAATTATTAAAAAAAATATATCAGAAATATTCATTAAACCCATAGTAATACCCATTTATAAAATATGGTTATAAAAAATCAATTGTAGCGATATGTGGAGACCACACACTATATGTAGGCATTAGTGACACTTTTATTTTTGTTTGATGGGAAATAAGGTGTATAGTGGTGTTTTAATTGTCATAATTGAAATTAATTACATTTAAGATACTGATGTTATTATTTAATGATAAACATCATAGATTTATAATAGGTAAGGGTGAGTAGAAAAACAAAGTGATCAGTTAGTGCAATTACGTCTTCTTCAAAACGTCCCCATTGGATATCCTATAAAGGAATTAATGTGTAATATTTATGAAATAAAAGAACCTATATAAGGTTACTATGGATGCTTAGAAGATCAATTTTAAGGTTATGGTCAAATAAGAAGGCTCAATGTTGTGTAATGAAGTGAGAGAGTAGGTTCCCTTTTATATTTGAGGTGATGGGAACATTTGGAATTTCCCATAAGAATAAATTATAATATTTTAATTTTATAATCAAATACAAAACAATTAACATTTATTCTAAATAATATATAATTATATAGTAATATAATTATCCAATATATTTTACCCAATATTTTGTGTAATTTTAAGACTTATATTTTGATTAAACCTTCATTAACCTATTTTAATTTAACTATGGTAATAAGTTTTTTAATATTAAAAGAATGTGATAATTACTTATATGGTGTCAATTAGACCATAAATAGTCAATTTAAAATCAATCTAATATAACATTATCACTTGTATGTTTCAATATTTTTATATTTTTAAATTATTTAATAAAATGTTAATCCCATAAAATATCATTATTGTCCATTTTTATACTATTCACTACATTTAATTTTTAAAATATCAACTAAAGATGATAAATTTAAAAAAAAATTATTATATTATATATATGACTTGTCAAGGTATTCTCTATAATTCTAAAATTACCATAAATATATCCGATTTTAATAATTTTTTTATTTTTAAAATAGTTTATTCCATTTTTCTATTAGTTGAGTAATTATTGTAATAGTGATGCATAAACTTTTATGGTTATTATTAAATTTTTCGAATTATTAAATAAATTACAGTGAAGAATATAAATGATTTATATGTAAAATTTAATATTTATAGTATAACATGTCCTCTGGATTACACCATACTAAAAATATTATACATATTAAAATATACTAAATTCTAATCCAATATGTAATATTATGAGAATTTATGGCTTTATCACTTATTTTATATCTATATTGGCATGTTTTACCCTTTAATGAGGTAAAAAAATTTACTATGGTAACTATTCATATTGATAAAAAATAAAATTGAAATATTTACTACATTTAGACACCGAGATTCCTAATATGGAATTATTTTTTTAAAATTTAAAATACATAATTTTTATAGTTTAATTGAAAATTAAACATTTTTAAAGTGATGAAAATCTATTTTTCTAAAAAAATCCCTTTTAAATAAAAAATGTTTTTATTCTAATTTCAAGTATGAAATCTATTTAGAAAAACCAAATTATAGTATTATAAATGATATTTACCTAATTATAGCTTAAAACTAATCAAAATCATTTTTACCTTTAAAACCAATTAAAGGATAAATAATGTTTTCATTAAAAATTTGATGTATTCAGTATTCCATGGGAAATAAATATTTTTTGAAAATTATCTAAAAATATTTTTAAGATAATTTTTACATTAGGAATTCTGAAATGAAATTAATTTTTTCAATTAAATTTTATCAAATTCTAGAAATTAATATTCACTCATAAAAAGAATATAACTCATTTTTTGAGGAATAAAATGACTTTTATAAATTTTATGTGATCATTTTCTAAGAAATAATTATTATATTCATATTGAGATGGAACATTAAATTTACTTCATCAATTATTTATTCCAATTATATTTTTCAAATTTAATATCTAAGTCATAACATTCACATAATAATAATTCATCGTTTGTTTATACTCATTGATGCATATATTTCACTGTATTGAACATTTTCTTTCCTTCAAAAATATTAGGATTTTATATTCCCCCGTCCCGTTTAATAAATAATTCTCTTATATTTTGAACATTATCTCCATAAAAAAGTTTTGAAATTTCAACATACTTTTTTTGAAATCCCACATCATAATTAATGTCAATAAATCATCCACATTAAATAAAGAAAGAAAAGTATGAAGGCCATATAGAGTTACAAAAATTAGGTTTCTATATAGTAAAACATGGCACTATTTGAGAAAACTAATTCCCAATAACTTTAATAGAGTGAATGAGAACACAATTATTATAAATTTAACAATAAAACCCCATATATTAGTATTGGGATAAAGGGATATTTATTTATTTGTATGAAATGTTAATGGATAATGTTTTTTTTCAGAATAATTTCCAAAAATTCAAGGAATTCTATTACTGCCTAGAGTAAGAAACTAAGAAAATATACATACTTTAAAATTAGCGATTTATACTTTAATAAATTACTACAAAAAACTCATCTTTTTCACCAAATGATGCGTATGAATTATTCAGGAATGATTCAAAAGAATCAACTTCCACAGATCCTATATTTCACCATATCATAACAATTTATTCCACCCCTCTTCATAAATGGACCACCAATAAAATGGTTAAAACAAGATAAGTTGATCCCCAAAAATGATAAACCTTAATATGATGAAAAATAATTTAATATACCCTATTAAATAGTAATACTAAAATATAAAAGTACATATTCAATAAATAAAAATACTTTAAATTCGTTGAAATATTCCTATCTAATTTGAAAACCCAAAAACTACATAGTCTTCAAAGATAAATCTAATATTTATTTTCGGATAAAATCAATTACTCTTAATGTATCATACTAAAAATGTAATTTCCCTAATAACATAATCCTTAAGATATATTAATTTTAACAATCATAAATCAATAATAAAATCAATTGTGATTATAAAATATTATTATAACTTTATTCTCATATAATATCCCATAATATCATATTTCCTTCCCATAATAGTGAGACTCTTTCAAAATAACATTATTCACTTAACCACTAAATCAATTTCCAATACCATAAGATAAAACATATGTTCCTTAAAATCAACATATTTTTTATTCATCAAATAATTAAATAAAATGTCTTACTAAACATTAATTCATGTAGGCCAACGGTAGGTGATTTACCATTATTGTGCTTCGATTGTGGGTTAAAACCTTACAGATTTTCTAGATGCAGTCGATCATCACTCCATATGTGGTTTTTCCCTTTTCTAAAATTATATTAACAAAATTCTTATAACATTCCGAATAATATGAGAAATATTATCAAAAATCAACTTAATATGTTCAAAATTAATGAAATGGTCTAACCTCAATGGTTATATCAAACTTTTAATTTTTTATTCTGAATGTAATAGCCCATAATTTCCTTAAAAATAAATATAACCAAAAGTATCATTATTCACCTTTTAATTTAATATCTTAACACCTCAAAAGGTGGTGTCTAAGACTCTGAACTCATGCAACATCATGTTACCTATATCGGGTATGTTTTTCCTTTCTTTAAGTTTCCCCTTTTGTTCAATTTTTTTAGAGGTTTCTTTTTGGTTTACTGTAGGTTGTAGAATAATTAAACCTTATGTACCAGAGGTACACATCATGTACTAGTTTATGGATGCAAGTCGTAAAGGGGGAGGTCATAAATTGAGCTTTTACACTTCGTGAATGTTGTGTACACATCATATAGGGTGAAAATATATGTTCTTAACCTGAGCTAATGGGTTTTTCAGTGTAACTTTTCCATCATGGACTACATGTTGTGACCCATGGGTACACGTTGTGACCTGGCCCATGATAAGATTTAATAAAAAATTTTGGAATTATCGTTGGGTCTATTCATTCTATACCTAATCTCTCCCAAACTAGAACTCTGTTGAGTATTTTTTTGGAGGCTCCCCTCTTTCTAGATCGATTTGATCATCTTTGTATTGTTGCTTCGCTTGCAGTGTGATTCCAGGATAAGAAAACTCCCTCATTATTCATGCTTCTCTCTTTATCTCCATTTGGGTCACTATGGATAATATTGGGATTGATAGATACACTCCATGTGGTGTGATATCTTTCTTCTAGGTTGGGTTTCAAGATCTCCTTCACCTTCTTTCTCATTGACGAGTGTAGTTGTGAGTGTCATCCTCCACGGAAAACAATAGTTGTTCCATATTGATGGGGCCAAATTGATTACCATTGTACTACCTAATTTATTTAAAAAACTAATTTAAATTAAATTAGATAAAAAAATCAATTACATCGATAAAACCCAATTCTATTGAGTTGGGTTATTTGGAATGCTTTTGGCACGAATATTTCGGAAACCACATGTTCCCTTGAATTTGGGGTGGGTTTAAGGCAACTTTTTTATTTAAATTGGTCAATATAAATTATAGATTTTATGGGAATGTTTTTAATTAAATTTTTTAAATTAATTATATATGTGGATTTCAAAAAGGATAGAATTTGTTTTTAATGGATTCAAACAAATAAAAATCGATTAAAATGATTCGATCGAATCCCAGTGTTTTTATCTTGAGAAAGAGGCATGTTTTTGAAAAAAACCTATTTTGGCTTTAAATAGAACGAAATATGAATTTTTGAAAATAAATAATGGAAATTATTGTATTTTAAGCTATCTTAAAATAGTTTTTTCATCATTTTAGAGCACATTCAATCCTTAGGCAGTTCATGAGTTATTTGGAAGAACTCTACACTATGAAAACGTTCTAAACCAATCTTACGGTAGTTCACATTCAAGATGGGAGGGTAACGAGTCACCTCCATCCAAGGTCTATGGGATTTTAATATAATAATTTTGTTTTGTATAGTTATATAGTGTGGAATCCTATAGTTTGTTAGTACTATTCAACCTTTTCAGATGACCATGTTTCTTGTTTGTTTATTTATATTTGAGATATTAATGTATGGTAATATTGATTGAACTGCTTTACCTAACTACTAAATTTATTTAAATAGATTCATATAAATGTTTTACTTAACTCATTATTTTAGAAATTTTCCATCTCTTATAATGTATATTCTATGATTTAAAATTATATTACACCATTTTGAAAATGTACAACATGTTTTGTTTAAACGTTCAGTTGAAATTTTCAAACCGTTTTTCATTGAAAATTGTAATCATTCCCTTTGGTTAGTATATATTTATCATTTGTAATGGAATCCTTGGTTGGATCCTCAAAAGAGTGAAATTTTATGGCTCTCTTTGCACAATTTTGTAATGGAGTTTAGGAGGAATGGGATGAGGTTTCCCTGGCCAGTGTTTAGTTTACATCTACTCTTCTTAACATGATTATTCATGATCAAGATCTTCATGTTGAGTTTTGTAGCATTAGAGACTCTCTTTATGGTAGAGAGATTGTTTATGAGTTGTCTTTCTCAAAAGAGGGTATTCTATGCTATTGAAACTGCTTCATTATGCCTTAAGCGGCAAGGGAGGTACTAATTAGAGTTTTTCATAACTCCCAGTGGGTTGTTTCACCTAAGAAACACTACAATGTTCTATGAAATGAAGCAGTAGTTCTGGTGGCCAGGGAATATTGTGAGACATTGCTAAATTTGTCTCTAATTTCTATATGTGCCATCAAGTTAATGCTGAGAACTAAAAAGCTTCATGTTTACTTCCCCCAATTCAATTCCCCAATTGGGTGTGAGATGAGATTTCTATAGTCTTTGTGGTTGGATTGTCACGTACCTTGAGAAAGAATAATGCAACATGGGTTGTGATTGATAGGTTAAACATTTCTGATCACTTCATACCCATTCGAGATACTACCAACATTGATGATCCCACAGAATATTAACTAGAGATGTAAATGATATTATAATTAATATTTATGTATAACAAATAAAATCCATATAACAACCCTGCTCTTTTATTACATAATTTAACATAATTTATTACATAAAATTCACTTGATAAAACATAGAATATCAATAGTTCTAGTGTCTTTGGGTCTTAAGATCATTACATAACCACTTAAAACATTAAAAACAACATCTTTTTTGAAAACTTCCTTTACATGAGCTGTACATTCCCTCGTACTTAACATTGCATGGGATAACCTGAGGACATGCATAAAAAAGGGTGATCTATAAAGCCCAGTAAGGGAATAATAATGAAATAACATGAGGAATAAAATAAATTCTAGATAGTAGGAATATCAATAGAGCACAATAGAATCATAAACATAAATGCATGATAAATCATGATAATCATAACATGTAAATGTGGCAACAACGCTTAACATGGAATTAACATTAGCCAATGTTCACTGGACATAGAGCATGAGTAAATCCTCATTGCACATGAAGCATGAGTAAAATCTTATTTCACTTGAATTATCATGAGTCAACACCCATTTCACATGACGTATCATGATACTATTCTTTACCTAATGCGTTGGAGTGCTATAAGGTTGAACCCTTCTTAAACCTTTCATTTCATGGATAAGTGTGCCACATGGATCATATAACATGAATTCATAAAACATCATCATTTATTCCATGATAAAATAATTTGTAATTAATACATGAAACTTTATAATCAATAATTAAATTTGCATAAAGGTGAATTCCCTTGATAGAGAAATGGGTATGATATTCACTACACAATTGAATTGGCTTGGAAAATCGGTGCAATTTCGGCAGCGTAACGGCGTGATGTAAGAATTCATAAAAATGATTGAGGAGAGAGAAAGGGGTGTATAATCATATTTACATGACATAGAAGGTAAGTGGGTCCTATTGATACATTTTCCAAAAAAAATTAATGGAAATTAGATCCATGATATAAAAGAATTGCTTGAATGTAAATGAGGAGAGAGAAATTCCTTTTGGAATTTCAGCTTAGTAACGGGTGTACATAGGAGGAATTTAATGTGAGAGAAAGGGGTATCCCATTATTTAAACATAAAGAGGGTTGTATGGGGGAGGTGCGAAACTATACCCCCAACATTTAAAATCGAAATTAAAAGGTCATAACAACATTAAGAAAATTGGACAAAAATGAGAAAGGATGAAAAACCCTTACTTGGAAGTATGCTTCCAAAGGCTTAAGAGATTCTTGAGAGATGCTTATTGGGAGCTTGGTTAACCTTGGGAGGATTTTAGATATAGGATGGTAGAGGATAGATAAACACCAAAGTCTTTGAGTGAGGAGGAAGTGGGAGCATGGGTCAGTTTATATAGGAAAGATGAGAGAATACTTTATTATTTAGGTTTGGGAACCTCACATTAAACTAATCCAAATAAAAAACCATCCCATGGTTTTTACCCATGGTTTTTGGAAAAGGGAATTGGAAAAAAAATATTTCAGGAGGCCAAAGTCTGAACTTCTAAAAATAATTGGGTTGCTTATGTGAAGGTGAGTCACACTCCCAAAGATAACAATTTAAAAAGAAAAAATGATTAATAAGTCATGAAAGGTCCACAAAAGCTTTTTAAAATAAATAAAACAAACCCAAAATCACTTTATTTTTATATTAAAACTTATATTGGACGAAAATTAGGTTTATAGTAATTTTTTATATCAGTATTGGGTCATTATGATGTCATAAAACACATTATATATTTAAATGGTATTTAATTTTTTCCGAAAAATTTGACTATCTCAGAAAATTATGAAAAATTCACTGTTGGATAATTTTGACATCCTGATTAGAAAAATAATATTTATTTTATCTAAATAATTTCCTAAATATGATAATTTACATTTTTAAAATAAAAACTGACATTTATCAAAAATTCATGGGTTTTGACAAAAATGGATTTCAAAACATAATAAAAATTACAATTGCATTCATAAAATTATATGATAATTTATAATTAATAAAAATTAATTTAATCACATTAATAATTTTTTAATAATATATTATTTATTTCAAATATCCATTAATTCTTCAAAATAGATTTCTTAGTTAAACATGAACTAAAAATACTATTTGTGCCATAAAAACTATTTACCAGGTAACAATAATATAATGAAAGTATATTCCTTATTATATACAAAAATATTGTACATAACCATAGTACTATGGATTTTTTACAAAACCCCTTAAAACAGCTGCATAAGTCCTAAGGGTAAGGTGTGCGATGGTGACAGACCCTTGGGATGGCATGGATAACATTGCACACGTGGTGATCTCTATCAAATTATACTTCTCCCAAAGACGGTTTTGTTCGAGCTTGACATGTTTAAGCTCATCATGGTCTTGGTAAATAGAGAATCCCAATGACACCACCTCTTTTTCAATCTTCGACAAATTGGATTCGTATAGATCAATTCTACTGGATGAGGAAATTGTTTCCTTTTTCTGAGTAAATTAGATTGTTAAATCCCTATATTTATACTAATCATGTCATCACTGTTCACCGACTATATTAAAAATGGTCACAATTCTTAAAATAAAACCAAATAAGTTGGCATTTTATATAAAGATTTTACATAAAGAGAAATTTAATTAGATCAAGAGTAATTTTCATTAATGAATGTTTGGGTCATTTCATCCTTCCCCCCTTAAGATATTTCTCCCTAAAAATTTCCTTTTCCCACAAAAAATAGATGTGGGTAGATCTGCTTCATAATTTCCTCTAATTCCCACATCGTTTCTTCAAAATTATGGTTTCTCCATGACACATTGATGAGGGGAATTGTCTTATTTTGTAGAAATTTTTCTCTACGATCTAATATCTTCACTGGTTTATCCTTGAAAGAAAGATCATCCTATAACTGTACCACCTTTGAAGAGAGTACATGTGAGGGTCTGTTATGTACTTCTTTAAGAGGGATACATGAAAGATATCATGTACTTTGGCTCTAGGCTACCTTGATATACTACTGAATGGTTTTCACCTTTTCCACCATTTCTTAGACCATTTCTAGTCCATGCATATTACGCTCACCGACCTCATCCCAACACATTGGTGTTCTAAACCTTTTCCCATAAAGGGCTTCATATGGTTCCATTTGGATGCTTGAGTGGAAACCTTTATTATAAGAGAACTCAATAAGAGGAAGATGTTGATCCCATCCTCCTTTAAAGTTAATTGAGCACACTATCAACATGTCCTTAAGTGTTTGGATAATAAGCTCGGATTGGCCATTCGTTTGAGGTTGATAGGTCATACTGATGTTCAGTTCAGTATTCAGAGCATGATGAAGACTCTTCCAAAACATGGATGTGAATCTTGGATCTCGATCAGACATAATAGATAGTGGTACTCCATGAAACCTTACCACATCCCTGATATATATCTATGCCATTTGATCCATGGAGAAACCCTCCCAAATAGCTATGAAGTGTGCAGCCTTTGTAAAATGATCCACAACAACCCAGATTGCATTGTTGCCTTTGGATGTCTTCAGAAGTCCAATGAGAAATTCCATGGTGATGTTCTCCCATTTTCATTCTGGTGTGGGCAATGGTTGCATCATCCCTTTAGACTTCGGCCTCTCTGCCTTCATTACTGACACACCGGGCACTATGATGTACATTCAGCGATCCCCGTCTTTATATTGTCCCACCAATAATGCTCTTAGAGATCTCAATACATCTTTGCGTTTCAAGGGTGAATAGAGGTGCATCATCCAAAATATCTTTCTTCAGCTCCGGACATGATGGAACACATTGTCTTTTCCCAAATCTCACAATTACTTCTTCATTAACATTAAACACCAACGATTTACCTTTTATGTTATCTTCCACTTTTTCATGAATTCCCATATCATCCTTTTGAGCATCCTTTAACCTTTCCAAAAGTGATGGTAGAGAATTCATTTCTGAAAGGATTGATGATGTCCCCTTTTTTATGATTCTTATGTCCATCTTCATCAAATATAAGAATATTGGATCCTTTTAAATTCTCAACAATGATACAATCACTGGGTCCTTTCAATTTAGGGAATTCGCCTCCTTGTTCTCTTTACCAGGTTGGTAATGGGTTGAGTAGTCATATTATTTGATCATCTCTAACCATCTTCATTGGTGCATGTTCAACTCTTTCTGTTTAAATATATACTTGAGGATTATGTGGCCCGTATATACCTCAACCTTCTCCTCAAAGAGATAATTCCACCAAAATTTCAATGCAAATATCCCTGCAACCAACTAGATGACATGTGTTGGATATTTCTGTTCATGAACATTCAATTGCATTGAATCATAGGCAATGACATTGTCATTTTGCATCAACACGCATCTCAATCCCTTCTTCGATGCATTATTGAATACAACAAAAAGTTCTCCACTTGTGGGTAAAGTTAGCACGGGTGTAGTGATAATCCTCTATTATAACTACTTGAAGCATTCTTCACATTCATCACTCCAGGAAAACTTCACTTCATTCTAAGTTAGCTTGGTCAGAGGGTTGGAAAATCGTGAGAAATTTCTCAAAAATCGTCAATAATATCAAGCTAATCCCAAAACCCTAGAGAGATCTGTTACTGATGTTGGCCTCAGACATCTATCAATCGCTTCTTTTTTGGAGGGATCCAGAGATACCTCATTTCTTGTGATGATATGGCCCAATAATGACACCTCCTTCAACTAGAACTCACACTTTATGTACTTTTCATATAGCTTCTCCTTCTGCAAGGTCTCTAGTACAGTTCTTAGATGCTCCTCATGATGCTTCTTGGTTTGGGAGTATATCAGAATATCATCTATAAAGACTACCAAAAAATTTTCAAGGCAATCTATAAAGACTCTATTAATCAAGTGCATGAAGATTTTTGGAGCATTAGTGAGTCTGAAAGGCATTACAATGAATTCATAGTGCCCGTATCTTTTACAAAAAGAAGTCTTGGGATATCTTCCTTCTTAAACCTTACTTGTTAATATCTGAAGTGAAAATCCACCTTGGAGAAGTATGGGGCTCCACCCAGCTGATCAAACAAGTCATAAATTCATGGGAGAGGATACATGTTCTTTATCATTATTTTTTAAGCTCACGATAATCGATGCAAAGGTGCATTGACCCATCCTTATTTTTAATGAAGGGGACAGGTTCCCCCCATGGTGAAGCACTTAGGCGTACAAACACTTTTTCCAGATTCTTCTGTAGTTGTTTATTCGACTCCTCAGGCTCTACAACAGCCATTCTTTACAGAGTCTTGGATATTGGAAACACCCCAGGTATAAGATCAATTAAGAATTCAACATCTCTTCTAGGAGGAAGATCCAACAATTCCTCGGGAAACACTTTAGTGGATTCCCTCACAATAGGCATGTCTTCTAGGATTGTAGCCTCCATAGACTCAATCATCTGATCCATATACGCATGCTCATAGGGCAGTAATATCCATGGTTGAGATGATGGAGCTAATGAAGCTTCATCTTCATCCTTGAACTTGTAAGGAATCGGGGGTCAATTCTCCAAATGGAGAGTGATTTCCCTCTCATGGTAATTTAGGTTGGCTCTATATAAGGAAATTCAATACATGCCAAGGATTGCATCAAATTACACCAGAGAGAGTTTGATGAGTTTCTATAGAAATTCAATCAACAGATTATGACATGGGAGAAGTTATATTTAGGGGACAAAATGATTTCCCCATTTGTTTTACTCACTTACATCTTCACTTCCATGATTTGTGGTGGAGCTGGGATTGTTCTACTAAAATCTCGATATATAAAAGAAAGCGTAGAACCTGAATAAAAAATTCTGTTCACTATTCTCGAATGAATAACTATTTTACTTGTCACAACATCATTTTCAGGGTTCACTTCGGCCGTAGTGATGGAAAAATATCTCCCTTGTTTCCTTGGAGGTTGTTGGTTGCCTCCGAAGACCCTTGGCTTGGGGAACAGATTTCCAAGATGCACGGGTTCTTTGCAGTTGTAGTAATGAACCACGCATTGAGGTTTGAACGGAGAATTTTATCCTCTATCACAATTGCATGTCTTTCTTGCCGATAGTTAATAGCTAGGTACCCTTCACTTCCACACCTAAATCATTTCCTCGTCCCCATTAGGTAGTTTCTGGGGTGCTTCTTTTCGCACCTTTGGAAAGTGGGGTGCTGGATCTTCTTAGAACCGTTGGATTTATCCATCAGAATGCCAGAATTTAATTCCACCAAATGCTTCTTATCCCAATGATACCCCTGAGATTCTCTAATCTCCATTTCGACCTTGAGGGCACATCGAACTATTTTCACATAGCTGTCGAAGTCACGGATCTCTAGCGCTTTTCGCCGGCTAGCTTTCATCCCACCAAAGAAGTTTTCAACCTTTCATTTGTGGGTAACAAAAAATCCTGAAGTATATGATGAAATCCTTGTGAATTTTTCCTCATATGCTCTAACAAATTCATTATATTTTTTCTTGAGGGAAAGGAAATCCCTTTCCATCTTAATCCAGAGGGTAAGCGGAAAATATGTGTTGAAAAACAACATCCGGAAATATTTCCATTCCAATTCCTTGATTTCCTCCTCTGGCTTCATATTTTTTATCAATTTCCACCATTGATCAGCTTCACCCTCCATATGATAAGCATCTAGGAGAAACGACTCTTTTTCATCACATTTAAGGATAGGGAAAATCATTTCAATGGAGTTGATCCATTGTTCATCGATTGAGTGATCGGATGATCCATTAAAAGTAAGAGGCCTTTGTCTCATGAATCTCCCGATAGAGACTTGTTCATTCGGGGGGGTGAACATTCTTCTTGACCCATGTTTCTATTCAAATCTTGAGTTAGCTAAGAGAGAAGCGTGACAAATTTCACGATTCCCACTCCTATTGGATTGGGAATTTCAGTAGTTTAGTCATCACATTGATCTTCACATCGGTTGTTATCTTGAGTCATCCTATTACCGTCCATTGTCTGGAATAAAAGGAATTTTAGGGGTAACACATAAAGTGTAATAAAAGGAAAAAGTTGATGACTTGTAAATAACCTTTATTTCGTAACATATGAATCTATTGGCTTCAGTCTATGTTATTCATGATCTACTTTCAAACATATATTCATCGGGATTTTTTTGTCCCTTAATAATGGTTCATACTAAGCTTGTAAATTTACCAAAGAATATCCCCTAGGAGTGTGGTAACCAAGAGTGCTGCAAGGACTGTTTTCGTGCACTATTTCCCGTTCGAGTCTAGATCAAAGTGGTTTTTCAGGTTTTACCCCTAGGATACATCTATTTCAGAGACACCTCTACGTGTTCGTATCCCGATAGGGATATATTTTCTTGATAAACCACTTAATCAATACTCACCAAAACATAGGGATGTTTATATTATAGCCAGTTTTGTCTTTAAGGATTTACTAGGGTTTTCTAATCCTAATCCCAAAAATAACTAAACCTATACTCTAATACAAACTATAATAACCATTCTCTTTTATTACATAATTAATAATAATTTATTCCATAAAATTCACTTGATAGAACATAGAAGACTGAGAGTTCTAGTGTCTTTGAGGCTTAATATCATTACATAACAACTTAAAACATGCAAAAAAACATCTTTTTTTAAAACATCCTTTACATGACCACTATATTCCCTCGTACTTAGCATTGCATGGGATAACCTGAGGATATGCATAAAAAGGGTGAGCTATAAAGCCAAGTGAGAGAATAATCATGAAATAACATGAGGAATACAATAAATCTTAGACAATAGGCATATCAATAGAGAACAAGATAAACATAGAGATAAAGGCATGATAAAGCATGATAATCATAACATGGAAATGTGGAAACAAAACATAACATGGAATTAGCATGAGCCAGGTCTCATTACACATGGAGCATTAGTAAATCCTCATTGCACATGAATCATGAGTAAAAACTCATTGAAATTGAATTAACATGAGTCAAAACCCATTGCGTATGACATATCATGATACTATACTTTACCCAATGCATTGGAGCGCTATAAGCGGGAACCCCACTTAAACGTTTCATTTCTTGCATAAGTGTGTCACATGGATCATATAACATGGATTTATAAAACATCATAATTTATTCCATGATAATGGAATATGGAATTAATACATGAAACATTATAATCAATAAGTAATTGTGCATAAAGTTTTATAAACTTGATAGAGAAATGGGTATGGTATTCACTACACAATGGTATTGGCTTGGAAAAACGATGCAATTTTGGCATCATAACGGCGTGACGTAAGAATTAATAAAAATGGTTGATATAAGAGAAAGGGGTGTCTCATCATATTTACATGACATGGAATGTGTGGGGGTAATACATATACATGTCCCAACAAATTTAATGAAAATAATATTCACGATACAAAAGAATTCCTTGAAAGTAAATGATGAGAGAGAAATTTCTAAAGAATTTCGGCTTAGTAATGGGTGTACATGAGAGGCATTTAATGAGAGAGAAAGGGGTATCCCATCATTAACACATAAAGAAGTTAGTATGTCAGACGTGTAAAACCATACCCCAACATTTATAATTGAAATTAAAATGGAATAACAACATTAAGAAAATTTGACAAAAATGAGAAAGGAATAAGAACCCTTACTTGGAAGTATGCTTCCAAAGGCTTGAGAGAGGCTTGAGAGAGGATTCTTGGGAGCTTAAAGCACATTGAGAGGATTATAGAGAGAGGAGGGTAGAGTATGGATGAGCTCCAAAGGCTTTCAGTGAGGAGGAAGTGGGAGATTGGTTGGGTTTATATAGGAAAGGTGACGGAATTCATTATTATTTAGGTTTTGGACCCTCACATTAAACTAATCCAAACCGAAAACCAGACCACGGTTTTTGCCCATGGTTTTTGGAAAATGGAAGTGGAAAACAATATTTTATAATTCCAAAGTCCGAACTACTTTAAATAATGGGGTTACTTATGAGGAGGTGTGTCACACTCCCACGGAAAACAATTTTAAAAGACAAAATGTTTAATAAGTCTTCAAGTGTCCACTAAAGCTTTTCAAAATAAATAAAACAAAGAAAAAATCACATTAATTTAATGTTAAAACATATATTGGACCCACATGAGGTTTATAGTATTTTATTACATCACTATCATTATGATGTCATAAAAATGCATTGTATATTTAAACGATATTAAATTTTTACCCAAAAATTTGACTATCTCAGAAAATTTTGAAAAATTAACCGTTGGATAATTTCGAAATTATGATTCCTGAAATAATATTAATTTTATATGAATAATTTTCTAAATATGTTATTTTTCACTTTTAAAATAAAAACTGACATTTATCCAAAATTCATGGTTTTTGACAAAAAAATGGCTTTCAATCTATAATAAAAATTACAATTGCATTCATAAAATTATATGATCATTTATATTTAATGAAAATTTATTTAATAATATTATTAATATTTCATTAAAATTTTATTTAATTCAAAAATCCATTAATTCATCAAAATAGATTTCTTAGTTGAACATTTACTAAAAATACAATTTGTGCTTTGAAATCTATTTACAAGGTAAAAATAATAAAATGAAAGTATATTCATTATTTCATACCAAAATAATGTACATAACCATAGTACTAGAGATGTGTTACATAACCCCATAAAACTAATTTATATGACCTAAGGGTAAGGTGCACGATGGTGAGATACTCTTGGGGTGGCTCGGATAACATTGCACGCATAGTGATCTCTATCAACTTCCACTTCTCCCATAGATGGTTCCGTCGGAGCTTGACATGTTGAAGCTCGGATTGGGATTCGTCAAGAGTGAATCCCAATGATTACACCTCTTTTCTGAGCTCTAATAATTGGTTTCGTATGGAGCAATTCTACTAGATGAAGTCATCTCTTCCTTTGTCGATGTAAATTAGATTGAAAAAGCCCTATATTTATACTAATCATGTGATCACTGTTCAACGGCTATATTAGAAATGGTCACAATTCTTAAAAAAACCAAAGAAGTTGACATTTTATACAAACATTTTACATAAAGATACATTTAATTAGATCAAGAGGGATTTCAATTAATTAAGGTTTGGGTTGTTACAATCCATCAACTTAATATTATTCTAGATTATTCCTTCCATTACATGATTAGGATTGAAATCCATAGATCGATGTGTTTGACCTAACCTTTTTTGGAAAATAAATTTTATCATTGTGTCATTAGAATAGTTTTGTCTTCAACTAACAAATTTATATCAAGAAAACTAGCCCTCATTAACCTTGATGTAACTTGGGGAAAGTTTTGAGTAGATTTGAGTAAGGGTTTCCAGATTTTGTAGTCCACTTAATAGATAAAAGAGTTATAATCCCACATTTGTAAAATACATTCCAACCTATATTCTTTTATGTAACTTATTGAATTATAAATTTAGTTTTGAGAGGGGTATACAGATACATTGCACTAAAGTGTCCTGTAAACTAAGAATTATGAGTCTAATGCTGAGGGTAGTTAAGACATGAGAAAAGAGTGGAAGAATTTATAAATAAAAATTCATTATGTTTCACATAAATTTTTATAAACTATATTACTATTATTCAAATATTTTATAATTTTAGAATAAATGTAATTTCCATTAACCACATTATACCAAAGAACTATTTCATATAAAGAGAAAATTGTTATAGGAACTAAATTCTTGAAATGGTTCAGTCTGCTATGGGGTGGGTTGTCCTAGGAATATAAATATTACCTGAAATAATCTTAAATACATGATCCACCTAGAAGGGTGGTAGTTTTGAAGAGTTGGACGTTTATAATATACATTATAATAACAAAATTGATGTTCAATATTTAATTCTTTCATCCATGTATAATGAATACAGGAAGTCATATGAAGACATTGATATTTATATAAATCTCTAGTATCTATGTGGCCTATATCAAGAGAGATAGAGATATGAATTACTAGATTTATAATAAGGACTCTTTTAGAGAAATCTGGTAGAATATCTTCCAATTGGTCCTCATGTATTCAAACATATTAGATACATTCAGTTCTTAGAGGATATTTGGTTTAATAAACATTAAAACTATTACCAAACACATTATTTCACTACTATCTCATAGCTTCCCAATATATTTTTTTAATTTCAATATAAATTCATAGATAAGAAACTTCCCAGTCTTCTCACCCTACATAATTTTGTTTATAAAAGGATCATCCATTAAAATATTTATTTCCTTATAGTGTATGAAAGGAAAGGTTGGTTGAATGGATCTATGTCCAAGGATTTTTTGTAACACCATTTAAAGAAGATATTGATTCGGGGAAATAAAGGGAATATGATGATATCTATTTTACAAGGGTAATTAGGGCCATTGGAATAAAAATATTATCCATGAAAAGAAACAATGTGAATATTAATTTCAGTTTTTTATTGGGTTCAATCAATATATTTCAAAAAATTGGGCACTTGATATAGAAATATGTTCTTATATATTTTTTCCAATATAATAACCAATTATATTATAGAATATTGATTGATTGGAGGTATATCTATTATCATACAATGGAGCCCAAATTTTTGTCCTGGTTTTTAGGGATGTCCACCATACATTTCTAGCAGGAATGATCTAGGTTTTAAAATATTTTTATTATCTTTCATATATTACCAAAAACATTATTTTTGAATCCATACAAAATAGGGATGAATTTATAATAATTCTTGGGAATAAATTTATCTATATTTATTGAGATATCATTTTTTGGGAAGGAATATTCAAAAAATGTTCACTATGTTTTGGAATACACAAACCAAGTAATGGAAATCGAAAAAAAACTACTTCATGTGACTCATAACACACCCCACTATGGAATCACCTAATAGAACATGTAAATATAAATAATTTGAAAATATTTCACCAATATGGATATATAGACTAATTTTAACTAAAACCACTTGGTGTATGTCATGAATGTTTACATGTAAAATGACAGAATCCCATTTTATTGGAAGTGGTGAAAGGGCATATGAGATTCTTGAAATAGTTCATACTAATCTGTGAAGACCATTTCCATTTGAATTAAAGGTTGGGTAATCATACTTCAAAACTTTTACTAATTATTTTAGAAGATATATATTTTTCTACTTAATGAGGTATAAGTCGGAAAATATTGATTAATTAAAAGACTGCATGAATGATGTTTAGAGAAAACATGGAAAAGATATTAATAATATTTGTTCAGAACATGGTAGAGAATAACTTAATCAAGAATTTAAAATACTATTTATGAGAGTTTGGGATTCATTATCAACTCCCTCCACTTTAAGCACCTTGTTGGAATTGTGGAAACGAAAGGAGGAGCCATATCTTGTTAGAAATATTGATATCAATAAAGATTCATGGGAATATTCCATTATCCTTTTAGAGAAATGCATTGCAAAAAGTAGAAAAAAAATTAAACTATGTTCCAACTAAAGTGATAGATGGTATTCTATACCAATATTGGAGTGGAATGATGATTTTATTATTATACATACATGTGTGTGGATGGGATGTTTTTCTTATGTCCACATGAGTGATCAAACAATCACCCAAATGAAAAAAGTACATTTATAGGATACCCTAGGAAAAGAAGTGGACGTTTTCTATATGTCCATTCAAAAAAGGTAATAATTGAATTACAGACCCAATTGTTTTAGAGGGAGAATGTATATAAAAGATATACTAGGGGAAAGATAGACTATTATGAATTTTATGTCTAAGGTACACAAGATTTCTAGAAAGAATAAATTTTCCAACTACCCATTGAAGACGTAGTTCCAGAGACACAAGAAATTAAAATAAGTGAAATTAGGTTTTCTGAACCAAAATAGTATGGATTTATTTCCACTAATAATTTTGAATCATTATTAGTTGAAAATAATAATCATGTATAAATAAGGACACAGTAAGTGGCATAGATATTTACAAGTGGAATAGAATTATGAATTATAAAATAAATTCAATATAACAAACCATGTTTAGATTTTTTTAGATCTTATTGTGGATTTAAATCTCATTTGTTATAAATGGGAATTAAAGAAAAAACTTGACATGGATGGACAATCCAGAACTTATAATACATGAATGGTTGAAAAATGGTTTAACCAATGTCAAGGAATAGACTATGGGGAAAACATTTCACCCATTATAATGCTAAAATCCAACATGTATATATTTTACATTATGAGATTACATGAATATCAAATTTGGAAAATGTATTTCAAAATACCCTTCCTTAATTGTAACTTTCTTGAGAAGTTCTTCATGGGTCAACCTGAAGGTTTTGTGACATAAAAGGGTGATAACGAGGTTTCTAAATTTAAAATATACATTTAAAAATTAATGAAACCATATAGTTCATGAAACATTCAATTTGATGAATCAATTACTGTATCTGGTTTGATAAATAATGAATGTGATCATTGTGTCTATAATTGGTTTAGTGGGAGTGTATTCATTTTTCTTAATAGATTGTGTTAATGATATACTATTTATTCGAAACTAGATGGATGTTTTAGAGTCAATTAAGTCTTGATTAAATAAATTAATACTCATTAAATAATTAGATGAATATGAATATTTTCTTGGGATCAATATCTATTTTTATAGATCTAAGAGGATACTTTGTCTATGTCAAGGAATAAATATTAATAAGATACTGAATAGTTTCAGTATGGAATAATCCAAGAGTTAATTAATTCTAATGCCTTATAGAATTCATATTTATAATAAAATATTCCTGTATAATACTTTGAAAGACAATGGATATAATGTATTCCAAACAAGTATGTGATTGGGTAATTCAGGTATGTTATGTTATTTTATGTTAGGTTATTTACTAGTTCAGATATCGCCTATGCCTTAATTGAGGTTGGAAGATATCAACAAGATCTAGGTAAATGTCATTGGAAAAAAATAAAAACAATCTTCATGTTTTTAAGGAATTATAACAATATTTTCCTAGTCAATGGAGGAGATATGGTGTAATGTCCTGAATTTTTTAGTCATGTTGAAAAAAACACGTCATTTTAACTTTTTTAAGTAGTGGATATCCAATTTTCTAATAAAATTATTCAAACTAAATTCAAAGAGTTAAATCATCTTCATATAATATTTTTACATGGGTTTCATGCTTTATTCGAGGTCTTGGGTGTTCAGAAAATGTTTCAGGAGCATCAATGTCCAAATGGTGTATTTTGGAATATCAGTTTAGGGCATACGGTTTAGGGAAAATTGTGTGACCCATTCTATTTAACAATGGAGAACATTATTTAATTGTGAAATAGTTTCTATAAACCATGTTAAGTAATTTCAAAGTCATTCATGGGTGTATATAGATGTTGTAGAGGCATTATCATGGTTTGTGCATGATTACATCAAACCACGCAGAAGGTCGCATGGATACTACCACTTTAGTTGTACCTTAACACAATAGCATGTATGGTTACTGCATGGTTTTGAATACAATGTGGGTAAACTATGTGTCATGTACATGTTTTTTTCTTATGCTATTCCTTTTTATTTATTTATCCTCTATTTATTCTCCTTTGGTGCATTCATAGTACAATGTTCACCCTCTTCTCCTCCATGCATCAGATTTGATCCCTCTCCTCCGTCGGAGGTCCAATTTCAGATCTGTCAAGTTTATTATAGTTATAATAGTGGTAATTCTAACCTCACACCATCCTATTATTTTTTTATCTTTCACATCATTCACCACTATTTATGTTTGATCCGATTTTGAGGATTTCAATTGAAACTCAGATCTACACCAATCCACTTCGAATTGTAGCTCGATACCAGATGTGCCTACATATATGAGTCCATGTTAGGTTGTGTATATCTTGATTTGTGTTTTTAAATACTTTTTGGTGGTGTGGATTTTATCACCTCTTGGGGAAATTGATAGAGACCCCCACATCATGGTATATAAATGATCATATATCCCTTGAGATGTTTTTGGGAATGCCCTTACCATTTTCACTCGAGTGAGGTCAGGTTAGAGGTCATAGATCATTGGGAAAAATGCCTTGGGGTTTTTAATTCATTTAATTTGAATAATTTAAATTGAATTGGAAAGGTAATTCAAATTGAGGCATTCAATCCCCCTATATTGATTCGTTATGCTTATTTTGAAGATATAATTCAATTATTTTAAGTTGAATTTTCTATTTATATTGAAATTGATATGTGTTGTACAATTTCATTGAATTGATTGTTAAATTGAAGTGAATTATTTATATATAATTTCTTGTTATTACTGATTGGACCCAAGGTTCATGATACTCTTGGCCTGGGGAATTTTGGATGGCATCGAAATTGGGGTTGGGTGATGTTTATCACTGGTTGGCCTTTGTCCAAATTTCATGATTTATTTTGACCACCATATTGGGTGTCTTGGACGAAGATTGAGGTAGTGAGGCTATCTAGATGGGCATGGTATAGATATTATGATGTAAAGGCCATCAGATCTGAGTGATGTTGTTAAAGGGGCACCAGGTTCTTATTGATATTTCATAGGGACTTATTTGTTAATTTACGCTCAATGGTGATAGAGAAATCTCTGATTTGTGACTTGTAAATGTTGTTTGACTACATTGATGTGGTGTTTTTTGACCACTACTATAGGAAGAGGCCCTCGATATTGAGGGTTGGGATTTTTATTGAGCGTTCTTACCATATAAATACATGTGAAAGGTGAGGATCCGTCATATGTCAGTGTTAAGGCAGATGTTTGGGTGCTTAGGTATTCATTGATTTATATTCTAGGCCAGGAATTATATTGCAGGGAAAAATCATCAATCCATGGGACATCATTCCAAGGGATAAAGGATTATTTTATTTTGTTGAAAAACATCATTTTTCATAAAAATTTTGGGTCATGGGCCGACATATGCATTTGTGCAGGGGTCTGTGGGACCGGTGACTATCATGGGTTCCGTCAGGACATTGGTATTTATTAGGACATAAGGTGTTAGGAGGAACATTGTGTGGGATCCATTCTTTATGTGGAAGCTGAGGGTTCAAATGAGCTATGAGACTTCAGAGCTACCTTGGGCCATGGGCTAATAACCCATTCTACATCTTGGATTTTATAATTCATTAAGAAAGGTGATTTCTTCCTAGTGCCTATTGAGAACAAGAGACGATATTGTTGTTTATTACATCATAATTCTTTAACTTTAATTTTATTGAAAACCTACATGAATGTGTATTCTAGGTTTGCACCTTTGGGTGGTATCTTACCGAGACTCATATCACACCCTTCATTACTCCATTGGTGTGTGTGTAGACTTTATGAATTTACATTTAGGTAAAGGATCATCCTTAGGAGAATTATCTTAGAAGATTATTTCATAGAGTTTGGCATGAGACCATGAGGCCATACCTAGTTGGTTCTTCTATTTAGTTTTCATTTATATTAGCATGCTATAGTTGTATGACTTATACTTTACATCCATTAGTGATCCTATTTTTTTACATGCATGGCCTGTTATGACATGCCTCTTTTTATTGTTTTTTTGGTAGTCGATACAAGTGGAATGATGATCTATTTATTTATCTTTCACTTATATTATTTATTTATTTCATTCACTATTTCTTTTTGTTGAATGTTCTTCTACCGTTACCGAGTATGGTTTGAGTCTACTAAGTATTATTTATTATACTTCATGCTATATATTATTACATGTACTAGTGTCTTATCATTCATATAGGGTATTTCCTCCCCACTATATCTATTTACACCCTCACTACTAGTTAGAAATGTAATGTCATATATTTCTCATGTACTATTTTAATTTATTATATGTAATTAATTCAATACTGAGTGAAAATATGGAATGAAATTCCAAGTCCCAATGGGCCCTAAATAAATGATAAAAATATATTAGCTATATTAAATATCACGCATAATCTGTTTTATAAAAAAAGTGTAATAACATCTAAACAGTTTCCCAAATCCAATATCAAAGGGCACCATTATGTTCAGAGTAGTGAATTTACCTTTAGCGATGCCTAAAATTGGTTCGTGCAAGTGTATTGTGAAAAATAGTTTTCAAACATTTTGATGAATAAAATAAATCATGTATTTATTTTATTTTAACTTTACGTAGTGATGTTTTTTCTCTATTTTTAAAAATTATCTTTGCAGGGACCTAGGGTAAGATTTCATAACCCTAGAGAATTCATTGGAGGCTCTTAGTAGAAATGTGGAGAAATATCTTGACAGATGATGACGAGATGGTGGAATGGTCATTCTTGAAAAATCTCCTTCAGTAAAAAAATCCTCAACAGAGAATGACTCATTCCCAAGTAAGGCATTTTATTTAAATATAATTTCATCCTTCTTTGAATTAAGGACAAATGTGGATCAACCAATAAACAGGATAACCCACAGATTGATCGCTCTTGCAAGATGGGTTTTAATTCTTGGATTTTATTATCAGGGTTTGATTTGATGGAGTTACTTTGGTTTTTCTGGGCTGTTCATATAGAATGGATCAAGTCTAGAACAAAAAATAGTAATGGTTAATTCCACAGGTTGTTCTCTATGCATTTCTCCCCTAAAATTCTTCATGTTCTTCAATTTCTTCACATTTTCTGAGGCATATGAATAAACAATATTTGTACCTTATTTTCACAGTGCAACAATCAAGATCAAAGATCTGTCAATAGTACACCTTGAAAGAGGTGTGATGGAAGTTGTTGTAGTGGATTGAATGATGGTGGGTTCTAACTTACTGTTCTTCATTGAAAAATAAGAATTATGATGATCTTGTTTTCTAAGATGATTCGTGGCCCAAATCGCACTGATTCAGGGATATTATGACAAGACGGCCATAGATTTGGAGTTTCACGATGAGGCATGTCCGGGATCGGTGGTGGGAGTTACAGATCACAAACCAAGGTATCTATAAATTTTTGAACAATGCGGTGTGTATTCCGAAATACATTGTGTGAGGGCCCTTAAGTTTCAGTTAGGGTTTTGGAATGTGGGGAAGTACCACACGATGTGTGACACCTTTCGCGTAGCATATGGCCCATTCCCTAAGACTCGACATGTACTCCCCCACACCTCTTGGTTGAACTAGTTACACAGATTACCCCACATACTGGTACACAGGCAGAGCTACATGGGTTTTCACCATGTATAGGAACATGACTAGAGTACATGGGTGGACCTCGGATGGAAAGTCACAGTGTGTAAGTATTTCTACATTCCATGTACTCTCATTTTATAAGACATGTTCTTAACAAACACAAGCCACTATACACTATCAGTACCCGAGTTCAAGTAATATTGTGTGTGATCCTATGACACGTCATGTATACCATCCTTCATGGTTTGAATCTCTTGTCCACCATATCTTGAACAATCCCCAATATGATTCGTTCCCTTTATCATTTCCTTGATGATTTGTGGGTATTGTATCTTACTCATATGATTGTGATCCCTCTAGCCTGACTTTCTAGATACAGTCATTGGAATCCCCTCTAAGACTCCTGGAGAATGATCCTCTATTAATTCATTATTCCCTAGGTAGAGTCTATAGTATTGATGTGACCAACTTCACCACGTGTAGATCCTCTGTATAACAGGTTAATCAATATGGATTTCTTGGTATCACCACATGGCCCTAGATGTGACCCTCATATATGTATCATATCCCTATTTAAATATTTCAGAACATCTCTCTCCCATGATGGTTCCTGATGAATTGTACTTCTTAGAAGGACATCATCAGTGCTATCAAACTATGGAGTGTGTTCTCCCAGATGAGTGTTTTGGGGAATCCTTAATCTAAATCCCTAGTGGTGGTATATGGTAGTTGTGACTTGCCTTTGGGTTGTGTGTATTGGTTTGAGAATATCTGTATATTCTTATTATATGTATTGTAGACATATACTATATAGATATGACTGCATAATTCTTTGTATATTTCTCTGTTCTTTCAGGGCGTCCAATTGAGTATTTATATACTCACCCCTACCTAGGATTTTCCCACATGTGTTGGGTCTTGTATAGACGAGTGACATTTTAATGGACCGAGACCATACATAGCATTGTAATTATAGGCAGGACAAGGTGTTCCTACATCTTTAAGCAGTAGTCCTAGTACCTATTTTATTTATAGGTTTTAATTTGTTGTTTACATACTCTTTCTTTTGGTGGGCATGTATTCTAGCCTAGTTTAATTTTCTACACTTTACATCATGTTGTACTCTATTGGTTGGGATATATTATTGTGCATACATTTTGTTATCGGTGGTTTTAAAAACTTCAAAAAAAAATTGGTCTTGGAAATTTGTCTGTCCATATACGTATATAAGAAATTCCTCCAATTTAGTGATATGCCTACTTGATTCTAGTCACTATCCCATATACTATTGGAGAAGTGACTGGGGATCCACGACACAAGGGCCCACAAGTATGGTTCATGATTATCTAGAGTTCCTAGACAAGGCATGGTCACGATTGGTGTCGGAGTGACAGGGAACATGATGAAGCGCCAGCCATGGTTTCTGGAAATTTCCAAATAGCACGTAGTATATAACTCAATAAATGGCATGTGCTCCCCTAGACTAGATTTTAGGGTTTCAAGAAGTAGTGAAGTGCCACACGGTATCTGACACCTATCACATGATGTTCAGACCCATGCATGAAACTTAACATGTATCTCAGAAGGTACAGATACACAGGGAAAAGTACATGGGGTTCTAACATAGTGTGTACTCCCCCGCACGACTTGGATGAACCAGTTATGTAGATTATCCCACGTACTTGTACACAAGAATAGATATATGGGTTGACACCTTGTATAGCCACAAGACCAGATAAAATGGGTGGACCCTATCTGGAATGTCATGGCATGTATGTCTTTCTACTTGTCGTGTACTCTATTTTAACATGAAAAGTTATAAACGACACTGGTCATTGTACACGGGAAGTACCCATTGTCTAGGAACATGGTATGTGACCCTAATACACGCCAAGTATACCTTCATACCTATAATGAATCTCTTTTTACTACATCATTGAAAAGATTCATTAGGGTTTGGTCGCTTTATCGTTTCCCTAATGTTCGGTGGTTATCGTTCCATACTCATAGATGCATGATACCATCAGTAGGAATTTCTAGATTGAGTCTTTGGAATCATCTCTGAGAGGCCTGCATTAGGATCCTCTATTCATTCTTTATTTTTAGGTATATTCCTTAGTATTGACATGACAAGCTTCACGGGGTGTTGATCCTCTACATAACAGGTTAATATATATGGAGTATTTAGTGTCACCCCATGAATATAGATATGATCCTCATCAATGTATTGTATCTTTATTTAGATCTTTCATCATATATAGCTCTCATTACAGTTCTCAATGAACATTAATTCTTGGATGGATAACTTTAGTTATATTACCATCTGGAGTGTGTTCTTTGAGAGGAGTGCTTCATGGAATCTTTGATCTAAATCCCCAGTGGTGGTAAGCGATAGTTGTAAAGTACCTCTAGACTACGCGTCTTGGTTTGATTATATTTGGATATTTTTATTATATGTTTTACAGACATATACTGTGTAGATCAAACTATATCTTCCTTTGTGTATTGTTTTATGGTTTTGGGGTGTCTTACTGGGTATTGTTCTATTCACCCCTGCACTTTCTTTTCCCGCATGTTTCATGTCTGGTATGGATGAGATTCCTTTTAATGGACCTAGTTCAGAACGAGACTTTTCATTCCAGGTAGGCCATGGTGTTCCTATGGCTTTGAGCTACAATCCAAATACTTATTTTCATTAGAGTTTGTACTTTTTAGTTTATAGACTCTTTCTTTTGGTGGGATTTAATTCAATATATTTTACTTTACAACACTTTAAATCCTTTCATACTCTATTTTTTTTATATAGTGGTATGCATGCATTTTGTTCTTAGTGGTTTTTCATATTTTATAATTTTTTGGGCTTAGAGATGTGTGTGTACATATAGGTACATTGGAAATTCCTCCCATGTAATTGGTATTCTTACTTAGAGGTAGTCACCATCCCCTTGGCATATTGGAGGTGGGATTAAGGAGTCACATAATGGGCCCCACTAGGATGGGATGTTATAGGAAACCACTGGAGTTCAGGGAGGTGCACCTAAGGCCAGTGGAACCTGTCCTAATAGCATAGTTCAGGTGTCTTATCATGTCAGTGGTGCTAAAAATGGTATCATATGATTTTTTTACTTATTTTCTTATTGATTCTATTTGGTGTCATAGTAGACTAGAGATTATGTTATAGTCCGAACGAGATTCTGAACTCTTGTTTCAAATCTTACATCCCTATGTATGAAAGACATTTATCTTACTAGCGGTAAAAATTTCTATACTATTTTTCTCAAATTATAGTTTATATTTTTTTCCTTATTGGATCACATGAAATGTGATTTTATTGGTTGTGATATGTGTCCCTTAACCTAGTGAGGTAAGAGAGACATTGGACCTTGTCCCGATGAGGCAAAGTGTGATTGCTAGTTTTTATTGGATTTTGATGGGCATATTTCAGTTTATTTATATTTTAAAAATGATCTTATACTTTTTTTAGTGTTTGTACCATGTGAAAAATATCAAATTCTATGTTAAATATAAGATTTCATGATATGAAATTTTTTATGCCATATAATATATATATATATATATATATATAATTGTCTGTGATATGTGAATTGGCCTGGATCTTATACAATATGGCAGGATACTTGGAATGAGGTGATTTTTATCATTGGGTTGGGGCACTTGGTCATCGGTTTGAGGCAACAAATGGTTTCTACGATGGTTGAGGTCTAGGTTATTATTGATACCTGGATTTTTTAGGGAAGTTGATGAGGAAATAAAGTGAGGATTCCAAGGGGAATGGTTGGTGTAGGGGAGAGTAAGGGAAGTGAGTTGACAATTCCTTTTACCTAACTTCCCTATGTGTATATTTTTATAAATGTGATTTCTATACACTTATGGTATTCAATAGGTTCCTCCACGGTGGATTGAATGGAGCATCATGTGGGTGCTATGTCAGTTCCTTTGGAGAACGTGTAGATTCAGACCCCTAAGGGTTATGTAGAAAAGGTACATGATTTGGGATATGTTCAGCCTCATTTATAGGAACAAATGTAGGCAGTACAACCACTGTATTCCACATATTTTGGTTTGTGGCTCAATGAGTAGATTTGGTCAATCATGTTTTGGGATATATAGGGTATTGACTGGGGTACCTATAGAGTAGAGCCATCTATGGAATATCTGACATTGGAGTTCCTGTCGTAGCACCAACGTATTTTTTAGGGTGAGTGTTGTTCTCAAGTGAATGAGAAATAGATTGAGAGCATGCATACACTACAGGAAAATTATCCTAAACCCACGGTTTAAAACTGTGGGTATAGACCCCAAAACCATGGGTATAGGCTATACCCATGGTTTTGTGAACCGTGGGCTGGAGAGGTGTCAGGATAGGTCCCGAGCCTATACCTGTGGTTTTATAAACCATTGGTATAGCTTTTATTTTCCACACTGTAAAATCCTCATTCCACTTCCACGTTGTCAACAGCTTTACCAACAGTTTTAAAACTGTGGGTATTAATTATACAAAATTTCAAACAGAATGTGTTGAACCTATGGCTATGGAGACCTGTGCCTTACAGCTGATGTGCCGCACCACTAACCTACAAGACTTCTCTATATATATCACTATTTTGTTAATTATATTAATTAATTACATATTAAGAAAAAAGAAATTCTATGAGTTTCGATAATGGATCATTCTCCCTAAATTAGTCCTGACTGACGAACCCATCTATAACGCTTTTCCTTAAATAAAGCTAAATTTAGTTTAATATATTAATATATCTCGTTATATCAGAAAAAAACCATTGCGGGATTTGACCCTTGGACCGCGGCAAGAAAGAAATACTGCCCCACCAACAAGACTACGGATTTTATTTTCTAAAATGTTTATATATCTTTAATATATTAATTTAAACCATTGGTATAGGTTTTCCAACCAAATACATTTTGTTTCCCATGGATTTTTTCCCTCTAAAGTTACACCAACGGTTTTGTAAAACCATGGGTATAGGTATTCGAAAAAAACCATATTCCCACTATTTTCATAAAACCGTTGGTATAGGCCTTGAAAGAAACACCTATACCCACGGTTTAAGAAAACCGTGGCTATAGGTCCTAAAAAATCTATACCAATGGTTTTTTCCAAAACCGTAGGTATAGGTGACCTATACCCATGGTTTTCATAAAACGTGGGTATAGGTCCGTGTACTATCACTATACCCACGATTTTCCAACACCGTGGGTATAGGTCTATTTTCCAGTAGTGATATTTTATTCCAGCATATTGAAACACATCTAGAGAGGAGGGTTATGGTGGTGATGTAAATGCATAGAGGACTGGCTGAACACTGGTAAGATATAAGGTTTTAGGCTGGTTGACATAAGGGTTTGGCTTGGAAAGATTTCAAGGCCAGATTCATTGATAATTTCTTCCTGGATATGTTGAGGTATGAAAGGACATGGGAGTTATTTAGCTTTCAATATGGTGAAATTTATATCATGGACTATGTCGTGATGTTTGGTAAACTATCTCGTTTCACACTCGGTATGGTCAGTGACAACACTGTCACTGTGAGATGCTTTGAGGATGGTTTATGGTATGCTATTCAGGTGAAAGTAAACTTCTTTAGATTTTATTCATTCACTGAGGCATTGAACCATGATAACATTGTCAAATGAAATATGATGGATAGGTTGTAATCGAGCAGGCTAGTGGATTTAGGTGATTTCAATGGTGATGATTCATATTGCAGGAAGCGTGCTAGAGGAGTGTTCCAGTATGGAGGTTAACCTAAGGACTCAGCCATACCACCTCAGAATGGATATTCTATGATTTTATTTCAGTGTGAGAATTATGAACATGTAAAGACTCATTACGATAAGCCTCCAATGGAGTTCCAGACATGTGGACATGTTGGCATCTCGAGAGGTTTTGTAGGAGGAATTCTTGATCAGATAGTGATCATGATCAATTAAGGGTAGACTCAGACATTTGAGGTTGGTTCAGGAATGGTACTTAGTGTAGGTAGTGAAGGTTCAACTACACATAGAGGTTGTGGAAGAGAAATTGGGACCCAACACTCTGTTCTGTGGTTGGTGGCTAGAATATCCCCAGAGGGAGTCTAGGATTGGGCAGTCATGCTTTTGGACAGGTGCACATCAATGATGTTCTGGGGGGTGAGCGGGTTGGTGAGCCGATGAAATTCATAGGTAAACCGTGAACATGGATTTGATTTTATTTTTGTTTTAATTTAGTAAGGCCTATTGAGGCATGTCTGTTTCGGTGCACTGGTTTCATAGGTTGTAATGGATTGACCCAAAGATGTCTATTAGTTGGGTATTAAATTAAATTCATTATATTAATACTTGAGGTTCTAGGAACCAGGTTCTATACTTGAGCACTATGGGTGAAGGATTGTATGGTTATTGACATCATGAGAATAAATTTATGTGAGTTTCTAAGGTCCTTTGGAATCAGTCATCAAGGATGTAGATTACATGAGGTGATATTCATTTGGTCACTATGATGGCGTGCTACTTGATTGAGGTGCATAGCACCAAGATTGATTTGAAAATCCAAGGTAATGCGAGACCTCGTTGTTTCTATGGGTGTTATGGTCTTAAGGCTGGAACCGATGCAGTTTGGGACTTGAATAGTCACCTTATATGGAATAGGAGCACTTTGTGAGGTGAAATTATAAGGCCCCAGCCATAAACCTTACTTAATCTTGAGTTATTACAAGATTACACATTGATGATCTTTTCGAGTTTAGAGTTTTAGAGAATTAGATCATAAAACATGCATTACATTCCACATATAAACAAAGTGGTTACATAAAGATAGTATTCTTCATTCCCATCAATGGAAACATATTTAAAATAAAACATGGATTATTTCTTGACACTTCCTTGACACTATCATCATATCATGTACCTTTCCCTTGACCTGGGAAAAAAATTTCAAAAAACTTGGGATGAGCATAAAAAGCTCAGTAAGGGATATAAAAATATGGAAAGGAAACATGTGTACATATATACATAAGAGTGAAATCATACTTTACCCATAAAACATATGCACTTTAACATACCTCATCAAATCATGAATAAATATTAGAAATCATAAGACATAAAGGTAACTTGACGAATTCATAACATCCTTACGTAAGGAGTAACCCTCTTGGTTATGTTTGGAATACCCATCACAGTATATTCCCTAAATCACTTCGGAGAAACCTTAACGTTTCACTCCTTCGCGTTACCCAATGCATTGGAGAGCTATATCGGGCTCACCCACCCTTAGTTTATCACGGAACCACCCATCTTCATAATAATGCCCAAGAACCTCAACATAATCGTATCACATAAAACATGCATAAAGGAAACATAACATTTCCACCTTTCAATCACAAGATATCAATACAACAAATTGATATAAAAACATTATGAAAACCATTTTCAATACCAAAATAAAATAAAAGTAAAACATGGTATTTATTTCTCTTTTAAAAACAAGGTATGGATTGTAGAGGAAGTCTAAACTCAAATAAAGGTCACGGCGGCAGAAAAGTCATTGTCACCGCATACGTACGACAAAAACATTCCCTTTTTTCATTTAGTAAAACGATTCATATAAAAAATATTCCTTTTGGATAGATGTAAAAGTCAAAGGGTTTTATACACCGTATAAAAGAAGGTTGTGTTTAAAATAAAATATGCCTCAATGAAAGGAGATTGAGACGAAGTCCCATACCTCGGGTCCAACTTGACTCGATCGTTATTTAATGTCCTGAATAATAAACTTGAGTTAATTTATACTTGCTTAAGAACCTTTTTCAAGTTCATTATTCCTTTTATATCACTTATTACCATGTCATGAACACTATGTAATCATTTAAGTTAATAATGGTTATTTTAACGATCATTGGTACTTGAGTAAAAAATAAACCCTTTATAATTACAAGTTGTTCATGTATCCATTATATCCAGAATGGTATTCATGATGTAGATATCATATATGTCATATATATCCAGTACATTCATGCATTTATAATATTACATAATCATTTAGAGGTAAGAAGTGAAATGCACCGTTCATGGAGACGGTAAGCCGTACGTACGCATGAACGCTACTTTCATTTCTATTTCGTATTTTATAGAATGTAATCATAATGATATAAAGGTATATTATAATTCCATTATAATATCATATATAATATCATAGTTCCATCCTTTATACGTCCCACATATGGTATTTAATGAATCAAATCACTTTGAGGGGGCGGTAGTCCGCACTTCCTTAAATGAAGATATCGCGTTTACCCATAATGGAAACCATAAAGCTATACCCAAAAATAAGAAAACAGAAGCTTAAGGAAAAAATAAACATATTATATATCATATATAAATATAGTGACATCTTAATGTCCACCTTTGAAGGTGTTAAAAGAATGTTGAACAATCATCGTTTCGGGAGGCATAAATTCACCATCCACGGAAACAGTATGTTCGTTAAACATTAGATGTAGGTGTGTGTAAGTGTAGCTAGAATCCATATTATAATAAAATCCTAGTATATTGAGGATACTTTAGTTTTTACAAAAGAAAAGAATAAAAAGAGTTTATGGGGTTGGAGAAGCAAAATAAAACAAAAGGACTCAAAAGAATACATTACCTTAAAATTGGGTAACTCCCTTTGGTTTGAGCTCAAAGGCTTCCTTGGGAAGACTTCTGCCCAAAGTTAGGCATCAAGGAGTAATATAGGGAAGTGTAGATACAAAATGGGTAGGGGTAGGCCGAGCCAAAGGCTTTGGGAGTGTGGGTAAGGAGGTAGAGGTGGGGGCCTTTTATAAGAGGAGATGAGGGGCACTCTTGGAATGTAAGGATAAGTTACTTTATTTTAAAATGAGTTTCGGATTCAAAAGGTCCCACATTGATATAATTCGAGGATAAGGTGATAAGGGTTCGATATCCACTCATCCAATTGGTTTTGGCCATGTGTAGGTTTTAGATTTTACATTAACATTCCATTTTATTTAAATCGTTAAATAATGACGGCATCGCTGCATCATCATGATGTCATAAATAATTTAATTTATTTAATGTATAAAAATTATTTAAAAATAATATTATGTAGTAAATATTTTTATCTTTCTAATGAATATTTATAGTCAAAAATCGGACTTGTATAACCCCATATAAAATTTTTTTAGTAACATAACTCATGTTTGTGTCATTTTTACTTTAACATTAAATAAAAAGTTATTTATGTCATTTCCCAACAAAAGTGGCTCCATGGGGTCCCCATGTTGACCCATGGATTTTATTGGTCGGACATGACACATCCAATGAGGGTATGACATGTTTCAAGCTCATCTCATACTATTAAAACATTATTTTTACCTTAAACTACACTAATTACCACTAATCGCGATTAAAAAGTTAATAAGTTACTATTCACCAAAAAATTATTATAATCTCATTGAACCACATTTTAATTCTTAATGACAACCATGTATGTCAGATTTTTTAAATTCAAAACACAAAGATGGCAAAATTTCATTTAAACGAAAAATCAGTTTTTATAAGTACCACATAGTGGTTTCACTATTCATCAAAAATTGAAGTTTTTCAGAAAATTACCAAAAATTCACCCTAAGCTATATTTGATATTCCGAATTCAAAAATGAAGTCTATTTTACAAAATTCAAAACATATAAGTCACATTAATTAATTTAATAATCAATTCCCGTTGTCATGACAAATAGCGTGTTTTTATGAAACAATAAGTATCAAAAGATTGACACCAGTTTAAGTCCAATTTCAAAGTGAAATTGATTCCAATGACCACCATTGTATTAAATGGTAAAAATATTTTCTAATTCCACTTCAAAACAAATTCAAAAGATAATATAATCATATAAATAAATTAGATTAAAAAGCAGTTTTGATGTAAAATGCAGTATTTTTACACTATTCATTAAAAAATGAACATTGTCAGAAAAATACCAAAAATTTATCCAATGTAAAATTCAATGTCCCAATAATAATGAATATATTTATTTTGACAAATATAGATTATAAAATTTTCAAAATATTTATTTAAAAAGGGTTTTCCATCAAAAGGCAGTAAAACAATCTTTTAAGAATATTAGTGTATTCCATGCTTAAGATTGGATTTATTTTCATTTTAAGCCTCTAAAACACTATCTAATTCATTAATAGACATATATAAAAATATCTATTATTCATTACTTACTTGGGATTTCACATCCTTCCCCCCTTTAGAAAATTGTGTCCCCGCAATTTATTTACTTACCAAATAAATGGGGGTACTTATCCCTCATTGCATTTTCATATTCCCATGTTGCCTCTTCCATCATGTGGTTTTTCCACAAAACCTTTACCTGCTTAATCACCTTATTCCGTAACACTTGCTCCCTGTGGTCAAGAATCTGGACCGGTAGTTCCTCATAAGATAGGTTCTCTTCCAGCTGAACTACCTCTGGACTCAAAACATGAGATGGATCTGGCATATACTTTCTCAACATCAAAATGTGAAAAACATTATGTACCTGAGATAAACTCGGAGGTAAAGCCACTCTGTATGCAACTGATCCAACTCTCTCCATAATTTCATATGGTCTAATGAACCTTGGACTCAGCTTTCCTTTCTTACCAAATCGCATCACACTTTTCCATGGTGATACTTTGAGAAAAAAATGATCACCTACCTCAAAAGAGAGATCCTTCCTCCTGTTGTCCGCATAACTCTTCTACCTGCTCTGAGCTGTTCTCATGTGTTTCTGAATCAGCTGAACTTTTTCTTCCATCTCTTCTACCAATTCTGGTCCCATCAACTTACTTTCGCCCACTTCATCCCAGAAAGCTGGAGTTCGACACCGCTTCCCATATAATGCCTGAAATGGTGCCATCTGTATACTAGAATGAAAACTGTTATTATATGAAAATTCAACCAATGAAAGATATTGGTTCCAACTTCACTGATAATCCATAGAGTAAGAACGTAGCATATCCTCCAATGTCTGAATTGTTCGTTCTGACTGCCCATCTGATTGAGGATGAAAAGCTGTACTAAAATTTAATTCAGTACCCAACGACTTCTGAAGGCCTTTCCAAAAGTTAGAAATGAGCCTGGGATCATGATCAGATACAATAGAGAGAGGAACTCCATGTAACCTGACTATCTGTTTAAGATACAAACGGGAGTGTTGATCTAGGGAAAAAGTATCTCGTATAGCAAGGAAATGAGCAGATTTAGTCAAGCGATCAATAATAACCTATATTGCATTATTACCTCGAGATGTCTTCGGTAATCCCACAAAAAAGTCCACGGATTTATTCTCCCATTTCCACTCTGGCACTAGTAAAGGCCGAAGCATCCCTTTCGGTAACTGCCGCTCTGCTTTAACCTGCTGACAAGTCAAACACTTCACAGTAAAATCAGCAATATCTCTTTTCATTCTATCCCACTAGTAATACTTCCGCAGATCTCTATACATCTTAGTACTGCCAGGATGAACTGAAAACGGAGAACTATGAGCTTCACATAACAACTCTATCTTCAACTGTGAATCACAAGGCAAACACAATCTCTTCCCAAATCTCAAAACGCAATCATTATCAATGTTGAATTCAGGCAACTTACCTTTTTGAACCAGCTCTACCTTTTTCTGCAACTCACTGTCTTGCTTCTGTGCTTGTTTGATTCTATATGATAGAGATGATCTCATTGATACCTGAAACAAAACAGAAGAACGTCCTGCACCAAAAACTTCTATTCCAAAGTTCATCAAATCCTTAACCAAAGGATCACGTTCCAAACGCAACATTACTAATGAAGCATTACTTTTTCGACTCAAAGCATCAGCCACTTTATTTGCTTTTCCCAGATGGTAATGAATTGTACAATCATAATCCTTGATTAATTCTAGCCATCTCCTTTGTCTCATGTTCAACTCTTTCTGAGTGAATATATACTTTAAACTTTTGTGATCAGTATATATTTCACACTTTACACCATACAAATTATGCCTCCAAATTTTTAAAGCGAAAACACCAGCAGCTAATTCCAAATAATGTGTAGAGTAATTTACCTCATGAGTTTTCAACTATTGTGAAGCATAAGCAATTACCTGATCATTCTGCATTAGGACGCAACCAAGTCCTTTCAATGAAGAATCACTGTAGATAACAAACTCACCATTCCTGGAAGGTAGTGCCAAAACTGGAGCATTCACCAATCTTCTTTTCAATTCCTGAAAACAATCATCACATTCTTTTTTCCAGATAAACTTAACACCCTTCCAAGTTAGCTTAGTCATTGGACTAGATAACCATGAAAAAATTCTAACAAACATTCGGTAATAGCCTTCCAAACCAAGGAAGCTACGAATCTCAGTTACATTTGTGGGTCTTGGCCAGTCTTCCACAACTTTTGTTTTTGCAGGATCAACAGTTATCCCATCTTTAGAAACAATGTGACCATGGAAAGAAATTTTTTGCAACCAAAAGTCACACTTGCTGAATTTCCCTTATAATTTATTTTCTTTTATGGTTTGTAAGATAACCCTTAAATGTCTTTCATGCTCTTCTTTACTTTTAGAAAACACCAAAATATCATCAATACAAACTACCACAATCTTATCCAAGAACTCATGGAAAATTCTATTCATCAAGTCCATTAATACAGAAGGTGCATTGGTTAGCCCAAAAGGAATTAATACAAATTCATAGTGGCCATATCTTGTACGGAACGCGGTCTTCGGAACGTCTGCTTCCTTTACCTTCAGCTGATGGTACCCCGATCTCAAGTCAATCGTTGAAAAATACTAAGCTCCATGGAGCTGATCAAACAAATCATCGATATGAGGCAAAGGATATTTGTTCTTAACAGTGATGTTATTCAAGGCTCTATAATCAATGCAAAGTCTCATTGAACCATCTTTCTTTTTAACAAACAAGACAGGAGAACCCCATGGTGATGTGCTAGGTTGAATGAAACCTTTCTCTAATAAATCTTGAAATTGCTCTTTCAACTCTAAAAGTTCAATTTGAGCCATTCGATAAGGGGGTTTTCAAATTGGCTTAGCATCAGGAACTAAGTCAATAGTAAATTCAACTTCCCGGTCTGGTATTATTCCAGGCAACTCATCAGGAAAAACATCAGGATACTCATTTACCATTGGCACATCATTAATATGAACAGTTCCTTTATTTTCAACGATGTGTGCACGGTAACATTTATTTCGATCTTTTACAAGTTTCTCGGCCTCATGATAAGTTATCAACAGTAAGGGTTCATTATTGTACACAAACTGAAAGTCTTTATGAAAAGAAACTTCTTTAGCTCTACAGTCAATCTTAGCATGGTAAATAGAGAGCCAATCCATACCTAGGATAACATCAAACTCTACTAGAGGTAGAACAATAAGGTTTGAAATTAGGTTCTTTCCACAGATAAGGATAGGATGATTCTTATAAATTCTTTTTGCCTCAACATTCCCCCCAGGTGTTTTTACCAAAAGTTTAGGAGTCATTTCTTGAGATGGTATTCCCATTTTACTATAAAAGGTTTCAGAGATGAAAGAATGTGTAGACCCCAAATCAAACAACACACCGGCATAATCTGAAAAAAAACAAACAAAGTACCTGATACAACTTCATTTGATGGACCGACATCTGCTGAAGTAGTTGCAAAGGATTTCACCACCCCTTTCTGCTTGTAGTCTAACTGCTTCCCATCACTCAAGCTCTTTGTCGGACACTCGTTTTCATATTGACCCATCTCATTGCACTTATAACATTTCACTAACTGTTAAACAAATTTGGTCTTACCTTCACCTTGATCATTTTCCGTGCGAGCCTTATGTCCCATCTTACCACATCGTTAGCACTTTCCAGAATTCAGAAGACATTCCCCAGCATGCCTTTTTCCACATTTATCACAAACTGGAATCTTAGTTTTCTTACCATCAGACTTTTTTGAAGAATTCTTACCTTTCTCCTGCCACCTCGGTCTCTTATTCTATTGGTTGTTATAGAACACTTGATCATCGGCAAACTCCATTTCCACCTTCTCAGCACATCGAACAACATTTGCATAACTTTTAAACTCAAGAGAAGCTAATTCCATTCGATATTTTGGCTTTAATCCTGAGTAAAAACGATTGATTTTACTATCAAGGTCTCAGATAAAATTTGGAGCATACCTTGCCAATCGAGTGAGCCTTTCTTCATAGGTAGCCATTGAGTCTTCCTCTTGCCTCAATTCCAAGAATTGTTTTCCCATCCTAAGTCGAACAGCCTTAGAAAAATACTTCTCAAGAAACATACCTTTGAATTCATCCCAGTCATGAGCATCAATCTCATTGGCGTCCCCGATATTTTTAACCATAGACCACCACTGATCCGCCTCACCCTCCAAACTGTAAATAGAAAGACTAACCTTTTGACTGTCTGAACACCCCATGACATCAAAAATCTTCTCCAGTGCTTTAATCCACCCTTCAGCTAGCACATGGTCAGATGATCCTCTGAATGATGGGGGATGTTGCCTCATGAAATGTTCCAACACTGAAATGTTCCTCTGCGGTTGATCTGGCTGATCTCGTGTATGTATACCACCACCATTTATCTCATGAGTCAACTATGCTATTACTGCAAAATTTGTTTCCTCTGCGGAAAACCATTCTGAACAAACATGTCTTAGATGAAGCAACATGGAAATATTCAAATACTATATCATTTCAAAAAAAAATATTTTCGGATAATCATTTAATAGAATTATAACTCCAAAATTTATCTAAACCGACCTCTGATACCAACTATAAGGCCCCAGCCTTAAACCTTACTTAATCTTGAGTTATTACAAGATTACACATTGAGGATCTTTTCGGGTTTAGAGTTTTAGAGAATTAGATCATAAAACTTTCATTACATTCCAAATATAAACAAAGTGGTTACATAAATATAGTATTCTTCATTCCCATAAATGGAAACATATTTAAAATAAAACATGGATTATTTCATGACACTTCCTTGACACTATCATCATATCATGTACCTTTCCCTTGACCTGTGAAAAAAATTTCAAAAAACATGGGATGAGCATAAAAAGCTTAGTAAGGGATATAAAAATATGGAAAGGAAACATGGGTACATATATACATAAGAATGAAATCATACTTTACCCATAAAACATATGAACTTTAACATAACTCATTAAAATCATTAATAAATCATAGAAATCATAAGACATAAAGGTAACTTGAGGAATTCATAATATCCTTACGTAGGGAGTAACCCTCCTGGTTACGTTTGGAATACCCATCACAGTATATTCCCTAAATCTCTTTAGAGAAACCTTAACGTTTCACTCCTTCGCGTTACCCAATGCATTGGAGAGGTATATCGGGCTCACCCGCCCTTAGTTTATCACAGAACCACCCGTCTTCCTAATAATGCCCAAGAACCACAACATAATCATATCACATAAAACATGCATAAAAGAAACATAACATTTCCACCTTTCAATCACAAGATATCAATACAACACATTTATATATAAACATTATGAAAACCATTTTCAATACCAAAATAAAATAAAAGTAAAACATGGTATTTATTTCTCTTTTAAAAATAAGGTATGGCTTGTAGAGAAGCCGAAACTCAAATAAAGGTCACGACGGCGGAAAAGTCATTGTCGCCGCATACGTACGACAAAAACATTCCATTTTGTTGTTTAGTAAAATGATTCATATGAAAAAGATTCCTTTTGGATAAAGGTAAAATTCAAAGGGGTATATACATCGTATAAAAGAAGGTTGTGTATAAAACAAAATATGCCTCAATGAAAGGAGATTGAGACGAAGTCTCATACCTTGGGTCCAACTTGACTCGATCGTTCTTTAATGTCCTAAATAATAAACATGAGTTAATTTCTACTTTCTTAAGAACCTTTTTCAAGTTCATTATTCCTTTTATATCACTTATTACCGTGTCATGAACACTATGTAATTATTTAAGTTAATAATGGTCATTTTAACGATCATTGGTACTTGAGTCAAAAATAAACCCTTTATAATTACAAGTTGTTCATATATCCATTATATCCATAATGTTATTCATGATTTAGATATCATATATGTCATATATATCCAGTAAATGCATGCATTTATAATATTACATAATCATTTAGAGGTAATAAGTGAAATGCACTGTTCATGGAGACGGTAAGTCGTACGTACGCATGAACGCTACTTTCATTTATATTTCGTATTTTATAGAATTTAATCATAATTATATAAAGTTATATTATAATTCTAGAATAATATAATATATAATATCATAGTTCCATCCTTTATACGTCCCACATATGGTATTTAATGAATCAAATCACTTTGAGGGGGCGGTAGTCCGCACTTCCTTAAACGAAGATATCGCGTTTACCCATAATGGAAACCATAAAGGTATACCCAAAAAGAAAAAAAACAGAAGCTTAAGGAAAAAATAAACATATTATATATCATATATAAATATAGTGACATCTTAATGGCCACCTTTGAAGGTGTTAAAAGATTGTTGAACAATCATCGTTTTGGGAGGCATAAATTCACCATCCACGGAAACAGTATGTTCGTTTACCATTAGATGTAGGTGTGTGTAATTGTAGCTCAAATACATATTATAACAAAATCCTAGTTTATTGAGGATACTTGAGTTGTTACAAAAGAAAATAATAAAAAGAGTTTAGGGGGTTGGAGAAGCAAAATAAAACAAAAGGACTCAAAAGAAGACATTACCTTAAAATCGGGTAACTCCCTTTGGTTTGATCTCAAAGGCTTCCTTGGGAAGACTTCTGCCCAAAGTGAGGCTTCAAGGAGTAAGAGAGGGAATTGGAGAGACAAAATGGGCAGGGGTTGGCCGAGGCAAAGGCGTTTGGAGTGTGGGTAAGGAGGTAGAGGTGGGGGCCTTTTATAAGAGGAGAGGAGGGGCACTCTTGGAAAGTAAGGATAAGTTACTTTATTTTATAATGAGTTTCGGATTAAAAAGGTCCCACATTGATATAATTCGAGTATAGGGTGATAAGGGTTATAAATCCACTCATCCAATTGGTTTTTGCCATGTGTAGGTTTTAGATGATACATTAACTTTCCATTTTATTTAAATCGTTAAATAATGAGGTCATCGCTTCATCATCATGATGTCATAAATAATTTAATTTATTTAATGTCTAAAAATTATAAAAAAATACTATGATGTATTAAATCTTTTTATCTTTCTAATTAATATTTATAGTAAAAAATATGACTTGTATAACCCCATATAAAAATTGTTTTAGTAACATAACTCATGTTTGTGTCATTTTTACTTTAACATTAAATAAAAAGTTATTTATGTCATTTCCCAACCAAAGTGGCTCCATGGGGTCCCCAAGTTTACCCATGGATTTTCTTGGTCGGCCATGACACATCCAATGAGGGTAGGACATGTTTCAAGCTCATCTCATACTATTAAAACATTGTTTTTACCTTAAACTACACTAATTACCACTAATCGCGATTAAAAACTTAATAAGTTACTATTCACCAAAAAATTATTATAATCTCATTGAACCACATTCTACTTCATAATGACAACCGTATATGTCAGATTTTTGAAATTCAAAATACAGAGATGGAAAAATTTCATTTAAACGAAAAATCAGTTTTTATAAGTACCACTTAGTGGTTTCACTATTCATCAAAAATTGAAGTTTTTCAGAAAATTACCAAAAATTCACCCTAAGCTATATTTGATATTCCAAATTCAAAAATGAAGTCTATTTTACAAAATTAAAAACATATAAGTCACATTAATTAATTTAATAATCAATTCCCGCTGTCTGACAAATAGCGTGTTTTTATGAAACAAAAAGTATCAAAAGATTGACACCAGTTTAAGTACAATTTCAAAGTGAAATTGATTCCAATGACCACCATTGGATTAAATGGTAAAAATATATTCTAATTCCACTTCAAAAAAAATTCAAAATATAATATAATCATATAAATAAATTATATTAAAAAGCAGTTTTGATGGAAAATGCAGTATTTTTCACTATTCATTAAAAAAATGAACATTGTCAGAAAAATACCAAAAATTTAACCAATGTAAAATTCAATGTCCCAATCATAATGAATATGTTTATTTTTACAAATATAGATTAGAAAATGTTCAAAATATTTATTTAAAAAGGGTTTGCCATCAAAATGTAGTAAAACAATCTTTTAAGAAAATTAGTGTATTCCATGCTTAAGATTTGATTTATTTTCATTTTAAACCTCTAAAACACTATCTAATTCATTAATAGACATATATAAAAATATATATTATTCATTAATTACTTGGGATGTTACAGGAAGAGTGGTGATTCACCATAGGAGGACCATGGGTCCATGAAATATGTCTATAGGCCATTGTTTTTTGTGCTTTAGGTTGGACTAATACAGGGTTAGTCAATTCCTAAGGTAGGGATCCCCCTTGTGTAAATTTTCCTATACCCTAGAGATCTGGTTAGTTTAGGTTAATTCAAACCAGATGGTTATGTTTATAACCATCTTTGGTATTCATTGGATTCCCTGGGGATGATCTATTTTATGGTGGTGAGATTATAACATCCATGTTTTTTAGTTGTGTTAAAAAACCACTACAAATTTGATATTTTCAAATAGTAGCTCGGTAATTTTTTTATTTGATGATCAGAGATAAATTCATAGAGTTAAATCAGCTTTATATCACCTTTCTACATAGGTGTCAGGAATTATACAAGGAATTAGGTGTTTGAATGTGGTGTTTGGAGCACCAAAGGCTGAATGGCATGTTTTGGAATAGCAGATCCATGTGCACAATTTAGGGGAGAACCGTGCGGCCCCTTCCAGTTAATCGTGCGAAACATTTTTTAATTATTAAATGGTTTGTGTAATCCTTGTGAGGGAGATAGATGACCGTGAATGGGTGTATGAAGATGTTTCAAAGGCTTCTACATGGTTTTTGCATTGCTAAAGAAAACCATGTGGAAGGCTGGACAAGTACTTCCCCCAAAGGAGAACTTCATCATCGTAGCATGCACGGTTACCGCATTGTTTGGAAAATCATGTGAGTAAAAAATGTGGAATATACAATATTTTTTTAGATTATATTAATTTTTTTACTTTTTCTTTCATTGTACGCTGTTTCTTCTCCCTTGGTACCCAAACAGCTGAGGGTTCACCCTCTTCTCACCCTTTTGCTATATTTGACATGTCTCCTCCATCGATGATCTAATTTTATATCTATCAGGTGAATTGGGTTTAAATTAAGGCTATCCTCAACCAATATTTTTTTGTTTATATTTCACCTCAAAAAACTCTATTTCCACCCAATCCAATTTTCAGGTCATTCAATGGAAACGAAGATCTACGCCAATATACATCGAATTGGAACTCGTTATTAGACATGCCTACCGCTATGAGTCAAACATAGGTTGTGCATATAATTTTTTTTTTGGGAATTTGGGTGGTGAATATTTTTTCATGCCTTTGGTAAATTGATTGAGATTACCACTAAAATGTATTTAAATTCTTGTATGACCCAAGGAATGGTGTTGGACAAGCCCTATCCTTTTTCACTCAAGTGGGGAAATGTTAGAGGTCATAGCTTGTTGGAAAAAAAATCTGAGGGTTTTTAATTCATTTAGTTTTAATAGTTTAAATTTAGTTCATCTGGTTATTAAAATTAACACATTCACGACCCCTTTACTTAAATTTTTTTCTTTCGTCATGTTGATGTTAAATAATTTTTTGATGAATATATTTTTTGTATTGAAATTGAGATTTTTTTAATTTCGTTGAATTTTTTGTTAAATTAAAGATAATTTTTTGTATATAATTTATTGGGATTACTACATATACCCAAGGTGTTGTGTTAGGATTGTACCAGGGAATTGGGATGGAATGGCCATTATGATGGAGTGATGTTGATCACTGGTTAGGTTGGGCCCATATTTCTTGAGTGTTTTTGGGCATAGAATTGGGAATTTTGGATGTCATATTGAGGTGGTACGACCATCAAGTTGGGTATGGAAAATGATATTGGGATTGAATTTCCATCAAATTTAAGTGACATGGTCATAGGGGCACGAGGTTTTGGTTGATTGGGACTATGCACTTCTTTTGTGATTGTTACTCACCAGTAATGGCCAAGGAGCCAATTTGAGTCATGTACACATAGAATAAATTTATTGACGTCGTTTTTTTTACTAATGTGGGTAGACTCCCCTGCTAGTGTGGAATATAATTTTTTATTGGGGTTCTTGTGATTGATTTCCTTGTGGAATGGGAGGATCCTTCAAATGTCATCTTTGATCTTGATGGTTGAGGGTGAGCCTTGTCGAGATTGATGACATGGTCCTCGACCTATATCATAGGACATACATCATATTTCCTCAGGATGTTATTCAATGGGCCAAAGGTGATTTTATTTCTAGGATAGACATTTTTGTTCCTCCAAATGTCGGGCCATGGGCTGACCTGTGCTTTTGATAAGTGGTCTAATGGACTGGTTACTTTCTCGGGCATGCCTTTGGGACATTAGTACATATTCGTGCATGAGGTGTCAGGAGGAAAGGGGTGAGAGGATACATTATTTAGTTGAAACCCAAGAGTTCACCTGACCAACAAGACATTATAGGTACTTTGTGACATGGGCTAGGAACCCATTCTACTTCAAGGAGTCTACCATTGGTCGAGGTAGGTGATGGATTCCTAGTGGTTTTTGAGCACTCGGGAAGACTTGGATGTTTATTACATTGTACTGATTTACTTTCATTTATTTTTCATTCCTTCGTGAACACATATGCTCGGTATGCACCTTTGGGTGGTATCCAACTGAGACACATCTCACACCCTACATGGGTCCTTCGGGATGCTTGTAGACTTTATTAATATACATATAGTTAAATTATCCGCCTGAGAACATAGATCTCAGTAGGATCCTTCAAGTAGTTTTTTCACAGGACATTGAGGTCATTCATATTTAGAGATTATGTTCAATTTTATTTTTGTATCATAAAGCAATGTTTGTATGAATTGTACTATGCATCCATTAGAGACCCTCTTTTTTATAAGGACATGTATGTCCTTCTATGAAATGAATTTTTTCTTGTTTTTTTGTGAGTTGATATAAGTGTCATGTTTGTTTTCTTATTTTTCTTCTTCAATAATTTTTTATTTATTTATTCCCTTATTTCTTATTGTTGGTTTTCCATTCCGCCATTGGTGAGTCTAGTAAGAATCAGATGAATCTTATTTATTCCACTAGAGTGTATACATTATTACTCAAGCACATATATTATCATTCCCCGAGGGTATCGCCTCCCCACTATACATATTTACATCCTCACTTCTTATCGTAACCCTTTGGGATTTGGGAAGGTGTTCCAAAGGCCAGTGGAACCCATCCTTATTACAATGTTTGGTCGGATAATTAGTTTCGGGGTGCTATATAAGGAACTAGTCATTAGAGTATACGTAGAATAATATTTCTATATTGATAAAGATGATTTAAACCACATACGAGATACATATTCACTCTCAATGGAGGTGTTATAAGCAGGAAGGGCTCAATGAAATCTATAGTCATATATTCAATATATATTTTTACTTATGAGGTAATAAAAGAATAAATTGAGATGTTAAAATTTTTCCTTGATCATTAGTTGTTACCATTCAATAAATATCCCATCACATAATATTAAGATAAAACTGCTTCAATGTACTTTTCAAAGGATCCAATTTCATATCAGCACATGAGGAAAATAAATCAAACATTATCATCTCTCTTGATGGATTCGTCCCTAATTGGTGATATACCAAATACCATAATATCAATGGAAGACAACACTCACCCTAGGGTTCTATTGCCGGCGATTGGGGGGGGGAGTCTCTGGTGCCTTCCCCCTCTGCTTTCTCTCCCTTTTCCTATTTTCCCCTCCCCTTTGTCTTCCTCTGTCTTCCCTGATTATGGGATTATATCTCTGTTTCTCCTCGGCGGTGATTCGTTTCCACGCTTGCGACAGGACGACGACCGGATTTTATCCGCTCAATCATGTCGGCGATTTCAAGGTGATGTCCAGGATTGTCTTCTCTGTGGTTAGGTATTGGTGGTATTATTGTAGGTTTTTTGATGTTTCTGTCCTTTGGATGATCATACCCCACTCTGGCTTCTTGTTCCTCTTCTTCTCTCCAACTCGTATCTGGAGTAGTGGAATCTATGAGTTTTTGGATTCGTGGGTCGGCGGTATAAGGTTTTTTGTCATTTTCTCGCTTGAAGTATTAATTCGGTGTTTTTTTCCGCTCTTATCCCTGCCCTAGCATCGTGTTCCTTTACACCTATCCTAGTCGGAGTTGGAGTAGTGGTACTAAGAAGTTTTGGGATGTGGGTTGGAGACCATCGATGGGCGCGACCAGAGTCGGGATGGTTTCTATTTTTTGGCCTCTGTGATGATGGACTTGTTTGATGTTGGCTTTATCAATGTCAATGGTGGTGTTTTTGTTTCTGGTTTGCTTAATTGTTCAGTTTTTTGCTCAAAGTGGTGATACGGGTGATGATGGCACGACGTTCTTCATGTGGGCACAATGATGGAACAATGGTCGTCGGATGGGTACGACGTTGACATAGTGTATGGATTATGGCAAGGTTAAATCTCTATTCTATTTTGATGTTTGAAGCTGTGGTGGTATTGGCCGGTAGGGTTATCCCTGGTATTGTCTGACGATGGTGACGACGAGGTGGTTCGATTTCGGGGGGCGCGGCTCTAGAAGGCTCGCTGCTTGAGGATCTGTGTCCCAAGGCCTACTGGTGGTGATTTGATGATCGTTTTTGGGTGATTTTAAACTTTTAATCAAAAAGAAGATCTTGTGAAAGTAGTATTTGGATTTTTATTTTGGTAATATCATGTATAGCTCGTCCCGATTTTGAAAATCAAATAAAAATAGAATTTTCTATCAATGGAAGTCAACATGGAATACCCCTAAAATAAATCATTAACTTAGTATAAATTTTATCATAATTTGAGGTCTAGTTGACTAAAAGCTGTATGTAGTTGGGTGAAGTTAATGTAGGAGTCTGTTCAAGTTGGTTTCCTAGAGATTTGTTTTAATTTAGATTTATTGTATATAAAATGATGTAAATATTTATAAAAATTATTATATATTGTTCATTTTTCTGCATAAAATTTGTGAACTAATTTCCTAGAGTATTCGTCTTAACAAAAAGGGCATAACAGTTCTCCAATATAATGAGAACCTTGAAATGGAATAATCATATTCTTAAAAATAGTCTTACATTGGGATAACATACTTTGATGAGACAAATTGAATAATTATTTTCATGAGTGAGTAATCATAAAAAGATGAGACTCCTTCACATGAAGTTCATAAATTTTAATATTCAAGATGGTAGATTCTGAAAAAAACCCACCATTAGGAATTATGCATGTTTATGAGTCATTGGATATTCTTTTCTTCAATTGTGTGAAACTTTTCAAGTACTATTATATTATAATTAATTCATGTCATCACTCACCCACATAAATTTACTAACCAAAAGTGTGACACCAAATGATCATAGTAGTTGGGGTATATTAATTTCATCATGAATTACATTTTATAAATAATATGATGAGGAAGGATTTTTCCATTACATATTAATAAAGTTTGATATCTCATAAATTTAATTGAAATGGGACTATCTCATTAAATTCCATTTTTATGGAATAATTATAACATTTTTTCAGATATTCAAAGAAATATGTATCATGTACAAAGTTTTATGGCACATGTATAAATACTTTTTAATGAGATATTGTGAAAAAGGGGTTATATTACATAGTAAGCATTCATGTGAGGTTTTCAAAATTGTTTCATTAACTTGTTTTTTTTGGGTGCCATTAACCATTAATAGAATGTAATATTGGACTTTATCAAAGTCATCAAATTCCAATGTGAAATAATCATATAGTGTCACACACTAAGTTTTTAGTTGATCTCAATTAAATACAATTTAAATTTAATCATTTCAATAAATATTATCCTCGATATTGAGGAATAATTTTTTCCTATTTTATTGATCACACACATTTAATAAATATTTACTCTTCAAAATCTAAATGGAGTATCTATTTTATTTATTGAAAATTTAATAAATATTTATTCTCCAGAAAGTGAATATAATTTTTATTTATGAATAAATATTTAAATAAACATTTACTCAATTATTATATAATTGTCGAGGAGGATGAGTAGACAAAGATACTTTCTGGTGATAAATTTTTATTTTCAATTCAAAAAAATAATATTTATCATTAGTCCAGATAATGAACTTCATTGAATAAAATTATTATATTTCTTTCTAAGGGGTTAAATGGGGTTTAAAACATTATTTAAGGGTTATTGTAAAATTAGATGATATTTTAATATAAGACCTAACTCAATAAATAAGGTGTTATTTCTATTATGAAATATTAATTTAGAATTGAGAATTACTGTGAATAATAGAATTCTCTTTAGATTTATCCTTCTCTCATAATCTTAAGAATGAGTAGAACTCCCTCAAGAATGAGGGATCATGAGGTTATCAATACGATAAATCCACGATAAATAATCTACTACATTATCACCCGATAACGATTCAATTTACTTCATAGATCAAATGACCATATGTCGATCCCCATTTAAGGGGATCTACTTTGGGTCCTACCTTTGCAATGATGGTAAATCAAAAAAGGTTTTGTATGATGAATTTATTCATCAAAAAATATCCTAATATAAATTAATCTTACCCATGATCTAATTTAAGTTGATTAATTTTTTTTCAAGGATCCAATATGAGTTCTGAGATTTTAATGTTAATATTTAGTGGACAATTTTCATTTTTGATGACAATTATGTGTTTTAAAATTGGTCAATGTTCCATCAAATTCGTCCAAAACATTTATGGTTGTATCCCAAAAAGTATCTTCCATTGTGTTGGGAACCTTCCTCATAATCAGAAACATAATAAGTGTTATTTTCCCTAAATCATATGCTTTCAAAAAAAATATCACCTTACTACTATATCCCTTTTCTAGGATACAAGTACCACTCAACAAAATATGAAAATTGTTAATGAAAAATTAATTCTATAAAATAATTAAATGTTTCATGATTATTATAATAATAAAATCATTAATTAAATATAATAATCATATCCAAAAAAATAATGGCATAAATCATTCAAATTTAATGATTGTCATATCATAGGTCCATGGATGGTCTTGGAATTATACCCATTTATTAAGGAATTGAATTAGATAATTCCAAAACTCCCCACATATAATACATTGAACTATAAATGGAACCTTCATATGATATTCGTTTTCTTTCATTGAACACTTAGTTTTTTTATTAAAAATTATGACTCAAATGCCCTTATCTTATACAGATAAATTGTTTTCTTTTTCCTATAATCCATTTCCCTAGGTTTTTATTCTCACATACATGACAAATAAGATGTTGAATCTTTTTTCCTACATGGATTTCATTAGTTAAACTCCCATGAAACTTAATTTTCTCTTATTAGTTGTTTTATGAAACTGACCGAAGTTGAGGTTGTTAATATTATAGTGAGATATATAATTAAAAATATTCTCAAGATTTTGAATTCCAAATCCAATTCCATTTGTTTTATCACATGAAAAAACATTCCATTTTTTCACATTCAAACATCACATGATTCATCTGAGCTTTATCATTGTCAAAAATAAAAATTGCAAGTGTTCCCTACAATAATCAATTTGATTAACCATGTAATCATGAAAAAAGTATCATAAAATGTCTAAATTGTGTAATCTTATTTCAAATATTAGAATACATAGGTTTAATATAGGTAATTTATGGTCATAGTCTATTAAAATTCTTCATAATTGTATATAATGAAAATGAGAATTAACCAAAGAATATACCCTTAGATTAATTATCTAGTTATGCAGTATTAGGACTTCTCATTATTCACTAGTGATTATTGAGTTAATACTAACCCTTTACCTTTCATAGTTATTACCCCTTGGTGCATATGTACGACTACAACATCCACTTCCTATTATATAGATACGAATGTATATTAATAGAAAATTATACAATCACTTATTCACTAAAATTTTATGATGTTATCCTACAATTAGGCATGTACGATGTTTTTCACTGATGTTTTATAACCATAATCTTGAAAAAAAATTAAACTCATCTATGATTTAATATAAATTACCCAATCACAAATTCATAGATATTACTTTTTTTATGAATATTCAATATATCTGACAAATAAAAATCCCTGAGAACCATAAAATATCAGTGTATCTAGAGACTATATAAATAAAATTTTATTTAATAACAATATTCATCATATCAAACCTCTTTATTTACATAATTTTCCCATGTATACTCTTTAAACTAAAATAAAACCATCATAACCTATCGAAGGGAAAAATGAAAGGGTGATCTCAGATGCTTAGTAAGTTGAAACATGAGATAAATTAGTCATAAGAAAAAATAAGATGATTATAAGGGTATAATAACCTAATCATATTAATGTTTGAAACATAAAATATTTATTCCATGAAACTCATAGATCATGAACACCAAAATCAGTTCGTATATTGTAGAATGATCAATAATGGTGTCAAATTTGTAATCATAATTTAAAGAGTCGTTATATATGAATGTGTAATCATAATCATGGGAAATAATAATTTTGTAAACATATATATTCAATCACATTTCCATGAATAATAGTATGATTCTATATATAACAAATCATGATAACACACCATATTATGAAATATTTACCACATTTATCATTTTAATCCAATTAGAAATCAATATCATATTACCTAATTAATTTGAGGGATATAACAGACCCATACATTATAAAATCATAATCCACTCATATGTAAGCCACTTTGTTATGAAAATAATTATCATTTCATCATAGCATAACTCATAAATAACAAAATGGGGTTTATCGTGATGTATTTATCATAATAAATAAACATATAGTGAAATAATAAGGATTGTATCATTGGATCATATCCCTAAATAATAATAAGTAAATTCAAAGGATTTTTTTCATAGATGAAAATACATTCAAAGATCACTATAACATTTCTTTAGGAAAATAACCATTACATTTTGAAAAAAAAATATTTCTAATATAAAAACATCTAAAATTTTGGGGAAAAATAATCTTTCAAAGAACCATGGAATATTGAATAAACATCATATCAAAGACTTCAAATTATGTTAGAAAAATTCTTTCATGTGATATATTTGAAAACAAATATTTTGTTCACACCATTGTCAAAAAGTACCCTTTATTGAAATGGAAAGAATACTCAATTTAAAAAAATTAAAATTATAAAAATGGATAAAAAGTAATTTAATAAATCATTTTATAATAATACAGAATTTCTAAAAAACATTTGAGAAATAAAATGGATACTATATAAAAATATTACTCACTAAATGGGGAATAATTTTTTTTAATATAAAAGATTTCAATCATATAAAGTATCAAAAAGAGAAAAATGGTACTATTACTTGAAAATGAAAAAAATAAACATAAGATAATAATATATATTCTATTAAAATGATAAGAGCCATATAATTTATTTAAATTTATATTTAGCATAAATAATCTTGAAATTAAATGATATTATAACATAAATCACATTCTAATTTTTTAGAATTTGAATTACAACCACCATGAAATAAATATCATTAAATAAAATTTAAAGTACCATAAATTCAAAAGTATTAATGATATAAAATATCAAAAGGGAACTATATAAAACATTTTATATAATTAATTGGTGAATATGGCATATGTATCATAGAAATAAAAGTGAGACAAGAAATCCCCTTACCTTTAAATTCTTATTTCATTGTATACATATAATATCATTTATAATAAAAATTTATTAATTATACTTATATTATAGAAACATATTCCTAATTACTATGTACAATTTATTTATAATTTTATATATATTTTTGTTAATAATTTCTTCTTTAAAATGAACATATGGGTGATAATTTCTCTGTTTTCAATGCATGTTTCGGTGTGATGGTTTTCGTAATTGATCTTTGTTCATGATGTCATCATATAAAAAAGATTAATCAAGTAATAAGTATCATATTTATTCATAATATGAACAATAATAATCATTAATATAAATAGGGGATATAATTTAGTTACATTACATCATGGTGATAATAGTCTATATGTATGCATGAGGGATGTTTTCTCTTTTTAATGGATAGAACGAAAGAAATGTAAATAATAATTAACCTTTATAGAATAATTATTATATCAAGAATATCTTATATATTAATTAATAATATCCTTATTACCAATCATGTAAATATGAAATGAAAAAAAAATCACATCAATTCATGAAGGTGCTAATCCACATGTATGTGTGAAAAACGTTAATAAGGTAGATTAGATCTTATAATCAAATAAGAAAAATTTATCCAATAATATCATATACAAAATTTAATTCGACAATAATAACCAACAATGGTAAATTGTGATGGAAAATATATCCTAACACTACATGGAGAAGGTAGTCCGCACATACGAATGATAAATACATTCAGTTATCATTATATTGGAAGGAGAAAACAAAAGGATATCCCATTATAATAATATAAAAGTATATTTTTGATGTTGTAATAAAAATTGTAATCTATATATAAAAATTTTAGAGGCAGTGGAAAAAAAATTAAAATTGAATGTACTATATTAAGAGTTGTACCTCTTCATTGAGAAATCTCTAAAGGTGTTGTCAAATTACACACATCAATGTAAATATAGAGAAGATTAGATATGAATTTGAATTTTCATTCTATCGGTTTAACCATTTTTTATCTCATTTTACCATTTAACAAGGTGATAAATTTTACCATGATTACTATTTATAATGCATAAACATATAATGGATATATTTAGGAAATTCTATGCTACACATTCAAAATATATAGTCTATTATCTGAGATTAAATTTTAATACATGGTAGAAATCACTTTTAATACATATGTGCAAAATGTGATGAATATTCATTTTTTGATAACTGTATTTTTAAACATAAAAATGATCCCTTACTAAAATAAAATATAATTTCAATTCATATAGAATTTTATATATTATTATCAAAAAAAATAAATCTTATATTACATTTAAAAAATATAAAATAGAATGGGATATACAAATTACTTGATTTAAAGAAAAAATAACAGTTTTCTAAAAATTTATATTTTCACTATTCTCTTAAAATAAATATATTTTAGAAAATTTCAAAAAATTCAACCTAAGATAATATTGAAATATTGATTTAACTAATGATACATATTTCTAGAAATACTATTTCTAAATATGGTATAAATTTATTATAATTTTGTGCAAAAAATGTAATAAAACCCATTTTCTATAAAACATATAACAGAAGAATAAAATTAACCAATTGTGAATTGAGTACATATTTATTTTAAATTAATTAATATGTTTTAATTATATAAATAAATTATACATATTATTTATAATGTGGTTATTTCTATTCATTTATACAAATTTAATGACTAGGTTATAATGACCACATTCAAATAATATTGTTTTATAATATATTGTAATTCACATATAGATCGGTGATGTGTTTCATAAATATATTAGGAAGTGTATTATTTTAATCTAGATTTTCAAGGTGTAATAATAGCTAATGTTGAATAATAACATAATAATTAACATGTGATTATTTTATTATATAATAATATAATATTATCTCATTTCTATTTTTTGAAAATATTTATTTTTGAATATTTAAAATATTTCATTCTTCATAAATATCAACATATTCATATGTAAACTTTATCATATAAAACTCCAAGTAAATACTATATTATAACAGTAAAATTAATCTTGTTTCTTAATTTATTATTACATTCGATTATTAATTTTCAAAATAAAATGATTTACTAAAAGAGAAAAATGAATCTTACAAAACATGAATTTCCAAATATTCTAAACTAAAACCATATCATAAGAGGAAATTAATCATATGATCCACTTATATATCATTCCTTACTCAATTTTCATAACTGATATTATGCGACTGTAAATAAATCTTTCATAAATTGAATTGTTCTTATTGATAGTCTATTTAATTTTTTATAGAGTTCAAATGAATCATACAATGTTAGGAGTCTTTATAACTTAGTCAAATTTCAAATCAAATGGCACTTTGGATGACCTAAATGAATCTTATGGAATCTTGATAACTATTATTGAGTATAAATGACTATTACAAAGTTCTAATTTCTATTATAGTGTCATTCTTATCAGATTATTTCCACATCAAAATATATTTTTAAGAGTATATGAATCTTATTGTAATGTATGTCAATGTCATAAATAGATGTCTCCATAATTTGAAAGGTTAATCGATATTGGTATACTAAAATTACAATTTAAAAATTTAATACATTCCGCTACTTAACTTGATAAGTTAATGAAATTATAACTTTATATGTATCATTATTTGTCTCAACATTGGTTAGTATCTATACAGATGTAAACAATAATGATACCCAACATTAAATGTGAGGTCCATTAATAAGTTTCACCTCCCAACGGATGAATACGCCACCAATATGTCATGGTTGTTATATCATAGGTATAGATTCCTTTTTATTATAAAAATAATTTTTGAAAATTACATTAACTTAGATTCATTATTTTAGGATGAATCATGTACAAATAAAAATACAAATTTTTTTCCTTGAATATCAATTGAATTCAGGATTCAGTCAGATTCCCTAGAAGTAAACCTGTAATGAAACTCTATGTGTCCCTTGTAAAATGTTAGTGATTTTCATCCTTAGTCACAAAAATAATGTCGGATACCTCCAGATCCTCAAGGACTAAATAGTGCATAACGGTTGTAGGCTATCTCTCTCATAGTCTTTGTCCTAATTATATTCAGAATTAATGAAGACCAATAACCCTTTTCAACTTCTACTTATTTAGTGTACACTTGAAGTAACATTTATAAAACACTAAAATATCTTCATCAATAAATTTCAATGGATTGATAGAATCGAATATGTTTATGCCTCTAATATTATTTCATATTTTGAAGATATACTGATGGCACATTATCTGTTCTCTAAGGTATCTTTTCATTCAACATGAAATATATTTGATTGTGTTATTGGGTTGGAAACTAGTTTCTTCTTCTATATATTAGAATAGATATTCTTTGTTTGTGTAAATATCATTTCCTCATAATTTTCACATTAAAAAAACTATAAATATCACTCTTTAAAACTCATGAATTAGTTTAAACATGCCATATAATATAACTAGGGATTAACTCCATTTCATTTCATTCCATGGGAAATTTGAAAAAATCACAATATTCATGTTTATTTAAATTTTCATGAAATCCAATTCATTCTTATATTCTATAATCATGAAAAACACATCATGATATTTTTTGGATTTGAAATCACAATTCCCTTTCATAGTTTTTTTTATAATTCATCTAAGTATTGTGATTTTGATATCTCATATTTAGTGAAATTCAATGAATGCCTTGACTAGAACGTTGTTGTGTCAATAATTTTCACATTGCTATATTTTCCACATCCAATGGTCATCATTTAAGTGTGGTCACCTCCCACTCATTTATTTTTACATCATATGACTTGAATGAGTCTTATTGTAACACATATAAATACATTTTACAAGAAACACTCACATACTATGATAAGGCCAATATTTGGTTCCCATTTTTCTATGACATGATCTCCACTTTTCATTGAAAAATTGTTTCCATTCCATCTTTGTGACACTATTTCATTAGCTTCAAATGATTTCACACAATTACCATAACACCAACTCAAAATTCTCCATGGTGTGGTCCCATCTTCTTGTGGATATCACATACATTCTATGAAATGATTTCCATTATTATATAAATGCCCATTTTTAATGTATAATATTCACTGTAATGTTAAAAAAATTATAATCCTTCATCGTAATTATGGATTTGTAAGGAATGTATGTGATCACATATAGTTATTGACTCGGTATTAGAGTCGTTCAGATTTTCTTGTATGTCATTACAACATGAAAACAGTTTAATAATATTAAAAATAGTAGCACTAATTCCTCAAATGAAGAATCAACCTCTCTAGGTTTAATAAAGTAAGCACAATACTATTTTTGTTATAAACAATATTGACTTTAAATAAGGAATAATGTATTATAAATGTCATATGACATCAGACGATCCTTCGAAGATGACACTCTTTATAAACTCACATGCATTTTAAATATTTTGATGCACTCCCATAAAACTGAATTATTCCAAGGTCCTCATTACCACGTTGACCCTATAGAGATGATATATCCTATGATTCACGCAATATATATTCTCTCAGTGCCAACCCATAATATTTTTTTAAATCATTCACGTCATAGTTTCACATTCCAGTCCCAAAAATATTTCACCTAAGAATAAAATGACTCTTATGAATTACATAAGAGTACTCTTACATATTTTCATGAGACCCATATGTATTTATTCCACTCATACATAGGAACGTAAATGATAATTACCCATGATTATTTTACAAATTTTTAGTTCCTGAAATACTCACTTACTGTTCCTAAAATGTGGATTTAATGTAGATTATATTCTCAAATTATATTTTTAACAATTCTTTGAAAATCAAAAATAATATACAAGTGAGATAAATCTTGTTATAAGCTCAAAATATTCATTTTTAAATATTTAAAAACATTATTAATCTTCAAAAAACAATTTAATTAATCATATATGTTTGGAAGTCTACTCATTATCTAGCTTGGGAACTCTAAACATCTAAATTATTCTCATCAACATATTTAAATCATAGAACATGAATTTATAACTTTGATCGTTATTGTAAACAAATAAAACACAAAAAAATTTGGGTTAAAAAATATACTTAATTATATTTTTTTCAATACAAATATTAAAAAAATGGCATGTCATTATATTATACATTTCTTTCTTCATTAACTCAACATTTTTTCTCTTCTCCCCTTATCTCATTGACAAATACCATTTTCTTCCCTCACCCTTATTAATATTAAATACAATGTTCATGTTAGAGTATAATTGTAAATTCCTTCTTAAGTAATGTTCTTTCATTCATCTAACTAAAAATATAGGTCACCCATGTTCTCTATAAAAGTTATAAGGGATATAATTAGTTAATAAATCTCTCCAAAACACCAATAATTTGATACAAATTATCATTATAAATATTATTCTAAATAGACTATTGAAACATTATTCAAGATTAACCAATTAATAAAAATTCATATATATATATATATATATATTTTTATGAATTTTAACCCAAATTTAATTCAGTAATCTCAATGCATAAATGAATTCATTCATGGAACAAAAATTAATAATTTTAAAACGTCAAAAAACCTTATAACCTCACTAAAATTAATTTTAATATCATTTATAAAAATAAATTTTACCCTATAATAGAAAATTTTCATTCCATATAACCATAGATGAGGGAGAATCAAGAGAAATTATTCTATAAATATTTCACAATATCCTTCAAAAAAGGATTTTTATGAAATAAAAATTCTATGGAAACATCCCATGAATGTCCCCCTAAAGGAATACATTCATCCTTTTATTCATAAATGGTGTGTTATTTCATTGTATTTTTTTATACCTCTACTTAATTGATCATTACATGATGTGGAATTTTTCAAATTTCCAATTATTATTCTATCTCAATTTCCATAATTTTTTCCTCCCTTTATAATAATATTCATATTTAATTTCCTTTATAGTACACACTAAGATAGAGAAAAATAAATCATAATAAGGTAGAGTTTATTTTTAAATTTAATGTGAGAAAAATGCATAAGAATCTATTATCAACCATGATAATATATTCTTTTATAAAACAAATTTATGTGTATTTTAAAGGCTGATGTTTCTATATTTAATAATTGTATTCTTTAAAATCAAGGGTGATATTATTTTTTTCTTGTGGGAGATATTACTTTTAACATTGTCCATCAAAGTATGTGTCTCATTTGGTGAATCTTTCATCACTTTTATAATGGATTATAGAGTTGGGGTAATTGTTATACAATCCATTATGTTGTGTCTGACATCATTAAACCTCCCACAAAATACTTCAAAAATTATTTGGTCATTATTTGTTCACAACCTCTCATGATAATAAATTTATTCATTTGTAATATTATATTTTCCATTATAATTTTTTCTTATATTCCTCTTTTATATGTATTTATTTTCTGGATCACCTAGATAGATGAGAAACCATTATTTAGATATTTCTCATGTACCTTATTTGATCTTCCACATTGACTCTTAGGTTTTCTATTCACCAATTCTATCATTTTATTATTTTCTTGGTGGATAATTCCACTATATGACTTAATCATTACTCTATAGTTTTTAATTTCATTGGGATGTTCTTAGGGTTCCACAGTTTATCCTTATCTTCTGAAAAATAATGAAATCACCCTCATTTGTGTTGAATCATTGATTTCATTCAAAGTTTTCATTTTAAAATAATGTTTATTTTTTACTCCCAAAGGATGTCTTAATATCCTTCTTCTCTATATTTTTTCTTAATGATGTGATTCCTTTATTTTTAAATTTTTCTTTATTTCGAATTTGTGGTCTTATCTTCTTAGAATCAATTGATTATTTCTTGGATGATCTATGTATACTTCTGTCCTCCCTATGCAATCTTTGGTTATTAGTTCCACATGGATTCTTTAAATTTTCAAAAATAAATACTAAATATATTATTACCTTACTATTTATTACTATTTTTCATCTCGAAATTTCTCCCAATAAATTTTGGCTCTTCATTACTTTCAATGGTTGAAAAATTATTCCAATAATAATGTTTAATATGGGAAAACCTATTACAATACCAACAAGAACCCACAAACAATAATCTCTCCAATTTCATATAAATATAGAAAAATATTTTTCCATTGTGTTATTATGATTTTTTATTTAATAAAAGAGTATTATTTCAAGAAACATGTCATTTATCAATTAGTTGTGGAATCTTAACTTGAATTTTTTCTCTATTTTAAAGTTTTATATAAAGATAAAGTAATTAATTATTTAGAATATTTCTCACATACTATAATATCATAATCCTGTATTAAATCTCTATTATAAAATTTTCATCATGCTCATCATGCAGCCTAGTTTCTTCATGTAAGAAATAGTGAAAATCCAAAATTCGGTTGTCCTTAAATTATAATAAATAATTTTTTACATCAATGACTGAACTTTTATATTCATCTAATGAATGGGGAATTTTTAATTCCTTTTCAAGACATGTTATATTTATTAGATTGATTTTAAAAACGTATCTCATGTCTGTAACATTTTTATTCGGACTCCAAATTCTATAATATTTTTTATTTAACCTGATTTGTAAAAAAAACATACAAAAACTTGACTAAATTTAAAATCTTCCCCTTTATATCTAATTATCTCTCATAACATGTGACTTATTCCAAAATAATTAATGAATTCAAAAAAGAGAGAAGGTATAAGCATCTTTTAGAAACCCATATAGATATTATTTAATGTATTAAATTGAATAAAAATATTATTTTTCATAATGATCAACATAGGTATAGTATTCTCTATTTAAACATGGATTGCCATGGGAATTATCTTAAAAATAACATACAGTAAATTTATATTCATGTATGAGAAATGAAATTGTTGGTAGAGAGGAATTAATATTCTTCCTTTTTTTACTTTTCATCCAAATATCTAGTATCCGTACACAATTTTATTTCATCATGATTTTAGAGGGTAGAAGTTTTAATTTCTGTTTTTTAAGAGGGTGTCCTTATTTTTATTTATTAATTCCTCCATCCTTTTATTATTTTTACACATGGAAGAGATTATTTTATGGTTAGTTGTTGATATAATTCATCCAATCCTAAATTCCATGTTTGTTATGCAGGCAAACATTGATATTTTTTTTCAAAATTTTGATATTGAATATAATTTAATTGTTTTATTACCTAATTCAATAATAATAATTGTTATGATCATAATGGGGTTCGTCAGAAACTAATATGGGAGTGAATTGTTATGGTTGTTATTTTATTCCTATTTTTACCTTTATCCCATTTCCCATATTCACTTGTACAATGAATAGATTTATTCATTTCTCTATATCATTAATTATTTCACATTTGGTTGGAATGATTTTAGAAGTAAACAGGACATATATGAAATGATAGAATATGATTCTTCAATGATGTTTTTCTCTCTAAGGATTAATAGGTCACCGAAACATTTTCAATAGTATCCCATGTTTAGAGCTTCATTTTTTTACAAAAAATATCTTGAGGAAGGGTATTCCAATGGAACTATTATCCTAATACTAACAATGTAAAAATAAATATATGGATTACTATTATATATTATCTATAGATTACATGATTTTTTATAATCCACAAAAGTATATCGATAATGAACTTCAATATCCCCTATAGAAAAAGGAAATTTTCTTCTTCCTCATTTATAGAAATCTAGTGTATTTTCTAAACAAACTCTAGAATTATAAAGGATATAAAGTTGTTGGTTGTATCTCTCACATTTTTCTTCTTGGATATTATCACCATTATTGAAAGTTGATAAATTGTCTCAACTTTATCTTATTTAGTATAATAAGGTGGTAACTTTGTTGACACACAAAAACATCTCTTGCACTTGACTTCATAGGAGGAACAAAACTAAACAAATCATGCCCCTTATATTTTTTGATATTATATAATTATATAGGATAACCTAGTATTGGTTCTCCCAATACTATTTTTCATCAAAAAATATATATTCAATATCGTTATAGTGTTTGGAAGAAAATTATCCATCTATATATCAAAATATATATTCACTATATGCATGGATATAGATTTATATTAATTTTTGATTTAAAAATTCATAAAATCTTAATCGTTAAAACATATAATTTAATTTAAACTATCCTTATAATCTAGATATATAATTGAGTCATTTTATTTTCCATGTAATATTTAGAAATATCATGTTCTTCTTTTATATTTAAATTATCAAAAATATATATATTATCTTATACAATCATGGAAAATACCTCGTGATATTTTTCTCATTGAAATGAAAACTTGCTTGCATTGTAAATTTTTTTTTCTTACCAAATTCTTGTAACGTTGTGAAATCATCCTTAGTTTCAAGTCACCATGACCTAAACTATGAAATGGTTTTGTCTCATCATTTATCAAAAGTTGGTTTTCAACATTATATAGTCACCATTTCTACATAGTCTCTTCTGACTTACTATTTTTTAGATTATTTGACTTGAATGAGTCTCATTATTACACAAAAATAAACATATTTCATGAAACACTCACATACTATGATGTGGTCCCAAATTTTCCCCATTTTACTGGGTCACGATCTCCACTCTTATTGGTAAAATGGTGAGAATTTTATTTCAACACCTCTATTACTCTCATTGATTATGTTTCCATTCCAAGAAAAATTACCACTTTAAATTATCTATAATGTGGTGCTATATTCTCATATAAGTCAAAGAAAATTGTTGACAGGTCCTTATTTTATCAATAAAACCACCTTGTTTCATGTAGAATATTTACAATAGTATTAAAAAATAAATATGGTTTGATCGTAATTATAGGTATAGAATGATTTAATGTTATCCAACATGGTGATTGACTCATTATTAGATCTATAGAGATTCCCTTCCATGTTTTACAACACAAAACTAGTAGAATGGAATGAAAGACAACAACACAAACTCCCTATAAGTAGTCATGATAACCCAAGGTTGAAGGAAAAAGTTGTGGATTTGTTTTATATAGATGACCATGGTTTTAAGAATCTAATTATGTAAAACATACCTTATCCAACAATGGAATATAACTCAATGTGGTGTCAATTAATAAACTCATGTTTGTTTTGAGATAATCAATGACCTCCCATGGAACTGACTCGTGACAGGACCCTTTCCACCATGCTTACACTACATGGTGGAACTCCCCTCCATTCCTCTTACTACACCTGATATAAATATATACTCAAAATACATTAATAAAACATTTACATCATAGAAATACTCACCTGTGATGGAAGTTGTTTACTTAATAAAATTGAGTATAAAATATTTATAAGATTCCTCTTTTGTATTTTCCCAAGACACGTATATAGGTAGTCCACTCATACATATTTAAAAACTTTACACGTAGAAACAACCCTTTACCAAATTATTAGTTCCTAAAAAACTCATCAAAGGTAAATAAAATACAGAATCAATTGGTATGATCTTATAAACTTCTCCATTTACCTATTATTTATTAATTATTACTATTCTATGTGTATTTTAAAGTATTGAATTGCCTAAAAACCTTCTTTTCATGCTCCAAAACATCATCCATCTATATTAAACTATTTTATTCTTGATATATTAATGTAACACTTCTTGTTACCATCGATGGGAAATTCAAACTCCTTAATTATATTCATCAAATTATTCAAATTATGGAACATGACTTTATGACTTTGATCATTATTGAAAATAATTCAATTAAAACACATTGTGTTTATAAAAATGGAATTCACCAATTTTTACATTCTTTATAGAATTTCAAAATACCTTCAATTTATCACATATATAATTTACACTTTCCTTAGACATCTCTGTCCACTCTATAACATTTAAATTTCACTCAATATAGTTTATAAACAATCTCTGAAACTTCCATTAATTCTCATTCAAGGTTGAAACATGTATAAATTTTCAATAAAAAAATGGTATATTCAAAAATGCCAGTGGTGTTTTTCTTAGAATATATAGAGTTAATTTCAATTAAAAAAACAACTAAATAATTATTATTATTAATTTTAGTTTAAATCAATACTAAATGTAAAATTTAATTTTTATTTTAGAACGATACACAAAAAATTAAAAAATATTAATTTTTAGCTCTATTTTTTGGAAATAACTACAACATAACTTATGCTAAGTAATAATATCATATATTTAATTTTTTATAGTCATATTTTATTTTAAGGTAATTCATAACATAATACCCATACCAGTCATCTTAATATAAACATAAACTCCATGATAATTTTTAATTTTCACAAAAAATATAAATGTAACAAAAATATTCCATCCTATAGGACTTTAAACTATAAGGAGTGGTCTTTCCACATGAACATAAACTATAAGGTATATTTTCCTTTCCAATTGATAATAAATGGTACACCCAGTTAAAAATAATTTAAACTACTAGAATAATTTTCATGGATGATTACTATACTCTACTTTCATGGATTTATATTTTATATTTTGTCATAATTCTCGATATAAATTCACTTGATCTATTTATTAAGGATGATTTTCACATCCCATAACATGGATTTGTTTGTGACCTAGAACAATATGTGTTTTTATTCCTAAAAGACTGATCTGTAATAATTCTTCTATAGGTTTCATCATAATATTATTATAAGACCCACACTCTACACCTTATAAGATAGATTATAATTAAATAATTAATTCTTATATAGCATTATAATCATTCATAAGAAACATTCGACATGTTATATATATGAAATTCACTATGCACTATTCATATTAATACTTAATTTTTATAATTATTCTTTTAAATGAATCAATTTCATTTAGTCTCTTTTATCAATGATAACCCAATTATTTACAGTGATTTAACATATATTCATTAATTAGTAAGATATTAACAAAAAATATAACATGATCATTTGTGGAATGAGTTGTAACACCCCATGATTTTATGGTATGTCTCTTGTCAAATTTAATTTCTTCAATATCTTACATTTCACAAAACACCCAACATAAACGATAAATAAAATATTATTATAACTATGTTGTTAAATTGGCATGGATGAGCAGTATTAACTGCCTTATAAACTATATATATTATATGTTAAATGTAATTTTTAACATTCATATTATGTTTCTTCTATAGATGATATAAAAATAAATCTACTTTTATACATAAATGGCTATATTTTTCTAAGGATGTTTTATAGAATTTTTATAGTGCACTTGTATTAAATATAAATTTTGAAAAATTAATAAATTTTATTTGAAAAAATAAAATTCTCCTTATAAATCAAAATAAATAAATGTACAATGGTTTCATTTTTGGTATTTTACTTATAAGTTTCATTTTCTGATTAAGAGTAAACAAATACTGAATTTTAATTGAAAATATATTTTCCATCTAAATATTTTATACTGTCAAATTATATTTTATATTGGTTATAAATTATAATTAGATCAATTATTTAATTATTTAATCTAAATTTGGTAATTGGAATCAATTTTACATTGTATTTGGATATATTAACATTTCAATCTTTTGAACAATTTAAATTTAAAAACATATTTTATCATTTCATCAATGAGATTAATTTTAAAGTAATTACTGAAAATTATGTGCTTTTACTTTTAAAAAATGGATTCAATTTTTATCATATTTTTTCAAAACTATTTAAATAAGTTCCTTTAATTTTAGAATATTATGACTAGTAACTTTTTATTTTTTTGATCAACAATGTTAAAGGTAAATTGATTAATTGAGGTTAAAAATAATATTATAAATATTAGAAAATTAATCTAACACTTGTTCAAGTTTTAATTGATATGTCAATTTAAAAAAAACACCATTGGGCCGATTTTATGGCCTCTTGGATCCAATTATAGGAATTTAGGCGTTTTATAGTATTTTCTTCTAAGGAATGTAAAATATTTAATAATCATGTTTTTAATTAGTATTACATTATTTTTATATGTTTTGTAGTATATATATTTGACTATGAATAGTAAATTGAAATTTATTTTTTTATTTATCATGATTATTTATTTTTAATTTTAAGCGAAGAAATAATTTAATTAATGGATTGCATAATGATAATGCATTAAATGTTTAATTTATGGATATATCATATAAATGTCATTGAAAATATTAAAATAAAATTAATTTTATATAATTAATGTCATAATTGAATTTTCAGTATGACCTGGAAATATTATAAATTTTGTTGTAATTTTTTTCAAATTTATCTTATGGTTATTATAGTCTTAAAAATTCAAGAAATGAATAGTGTCAAAATTGACATTAATGATGTTTTAAAATAAATAATATTTTATTAAATGACATAAAATTAATAAAAATATAAACATTTAAAAAATTATTGAGATAAAGTTTAAACTTTTATTCAAGACTAATTAATGGTGATTCTGTCATTTTATTCGAACTATATTAACTATAAAATATTAAAAATCCAATTTGTCATGGTAAGAGTTAAAGTGTTTTACTAAGGGTTAAATACAAAATAAAAGGGAAATAATGAGACATAAACCAATCATAAAATTATTTAATCTGATGAATTAGACCCATATTTATCCTTTATTATAAATAACTCACTTTGTTTCCATTTGGAATTGAAAAGTAATTTATATTAATTTAATATTTTTAGTGTTTCAAAAAGTTCCCCTCACCTCAATAATAAAAGGGAATCTCTTACCTAACTTAGTAACAAAACATTGATCCCCATAGATAAACCAAACTATTATTATTTATCTTAATCACATCCCACCATTCATCCTAGAAGCTTTACTTTGAGAATAAATCTAACCAGATAAGCCTTTTGTGCAAATCAATAGAAGATAACTCAAGTAGAGGATACATTCATCAACAAACATTTTTGATTTATTTCATCCTTAAACCACTATATTATTTGTATTTGAAGTTTATATAATAAAATAATTATACTAAATATATTTATATGTTGTTATATTAAGGATTCTACCTAAAATCACCCAAAATTCCATCAAATGGGATACACAATCATTGTTCGTGTGTACCACGGACTGCTACCTCACGAACTCATGTTTTTTGTTCTTCCATTTCCACCATTAATAGTTGGAAATAATTATGTAATTTCCATATTTATATGACATATATAAATTTTTTATGTATTTATTCTTCAATAATTATTATATGACACATAAATTCATGTTATCCATTTTTTGTTAATATGATAGTTTATTTTGTGGACCTATAGACTACTAAACCGTCAAAATGTCGTGATTTGTTAAAATTATACATGAAATATATAAATGGTGGGTCTATAGAATTTATATGGTATATATTACAAAAGATTACTAATATAATAACATTATTTTCTTTCTTTCATTCATTATGGTAAGAAAATGGAAACAGAGTTCATGTGTATGTAGGGCCTCCCATCTCAATTAATGATGTATTTCAATTTCTATTTCCATATTTTATAGATTATTTTAAATACATATGTATTTAAGATATATGTTATTTATTTACTATTTATAATTTTTTATATGATGAAATTGTGATATAATAAAGAGGATAAAAAATATAACAAATCAAAACATATGCAAAAAAACAAACCGGTTATTACCCGAAATGTAATTTTAATATGAAATTTTTAGTAAATGGGTTATATAAAGTCATAATTAAATCATATATAGTATTTTAAAAATTAATTTTATACAATGATAGATTTCTAATAAACCTATATTTTTTATAGGGTAGGTTTGAGTGAGTACGAAGAGAGTCAAGACATATGGTAAGGGACTTCATCTAACCTCATTTCATTGAGGCATAATTTGATTTTATGCACCCACCTTATTTTCTATGGTTTATATAAATTTCCTTTTACATTCAATTTCATTAATTTATTTATTATAACATTATTTAATGTCATTTTAAATGTTGGAGCTTATGATTAAAATTTTCAAATTGTTATGGGACACATTGAATATTCAAATATTTAGTTATCAAATATTTTTCTCTATGTCAATATACATGATATTTTTTTTCATATTTATTTATCTTCGTATTAGACAAATATAAATGAAATTTTAAGTCTATATTTATTTTCATTTAATGGTTTTAAAAAGAAATATTTTTACTTTTTTTATACGACATTTTTAGAGATATGATAAAAGGAATGATCAGTTTTTTTATTGTACAAGGTGAAAATGACATTCCCACCATTGTGACTGTTAATTAATTTCTATATTTCATTGAAATTGTTAATATTTTATTAAATTAAAAACCATATTCCCAAATTTTTGTTATATTTGGTATTTAAAATAGATATTTTTATAAAAAAAGATATTTTTATACGAAATAATTATTTATATGGGTTTAATAAGTGTTTTAATTTAATAAGTTTTATATGATTTGATTAGAGTATTTTAATCAATGTCAACAAACATCATTGAATATTATTATTAATTTAGGTTGAACTCTTATGATATCATTTAAAATATTTTATAAAAAGGTTCACAATCAATTTTATTATAGATGTGTTAATTTGATATCATTCACCATATTACGCAGAATGCTTTTTGATTATATTTATTGGTTGAGGAAAGTTATTTACATTTAGTATGTATATGTTGTTTATGTTTCACCACATTCATAGTAGGATTGTGTTAAACATATTTAGTGATGTTCGGGGCCTCATATATCCCCTTTATGCATCAATAAGCCTCATGAGACAACCCAAATATGATCTTAGCTATGTACTTACCTATTTATTTTCAAATATGGACTTGGCTGAGGCCCTGACAATTTATATTCAGATGTGGACTTGGTTAAGGCCTTTCCCATTTATTTTTACATATGTATTTGGAAGAAGACCTAATAATTTAATTTTATAAATCTTGGTCAACACACCAATGATATGTTTCTTATTTCCATCATTATGAATTCCATCATTATGAGATTTGATGTTGATATTCAGTGTGGTTATTGGACTTGTAGAATATCCATGGTTAAGTTTCTAAGCCCATGTGACTATTTAAATGTAATGTGTTTTATTTATTTACCTTTCTAAATTATTTATGCCATATATACTCATAGATTCCACTGTACGCATACCTTTACAATGCATTTGAGCTCACCCCTTTCATATGTTTGAAATTTACATTGGGTTCTATGAAGTATATTGTGATTAATATGTAGAGTAACACAAATGGGGAATAATGGAAGACTCATGAAACCATTTTTTTCTTTAACTTATTAAACTTTAATTTGTAATCTGAGTATTTATCTAGTTTACCAAGAATAAAAAATGATTAGTCCTTTAGTCAATATTTCATTGTAACCATGCCAATGTAAATAAAATAATGCACCAGCCCTGGGTTTTTTGTGTCAATGTGTTACAGTTGGTATCATAGGAATTTTAGTATAATCTATAGGAACAATATTAATTATAGAACAAAACCCAATGTAATAATTATGAAATATATTCAAATAAACAATGATTCTAATTTAGTGATTAGTTGTACCCAATTTTTAAACATAGGTTAAATGATTCACTAGTTTTAATATTATACAATATGTTTCATAGTATTATAATCTAATCTAATCTGTGAAATTATTTAGAAATAGAGCCTAGTAGACAGAATGGAAACCATATCAATGCATGTAATCTATGTAGGGATTTTCCTCCTATTCTAGATAATGATGTTGGAGTTGGGGCCCTAATTGGTTCAAAACAAATTATAATTATACTAGGACAACTGAATTGGGTTATGAATAATAATATTACTCGTATGGAGCATTCTAATCCCAAAAAAAATGAATGAATAATGTAAAATAGATACGTGAGACAATTACATCAATCATTCTATGGGATTATAAATCCTTTTATAGCTGCAAAATGGATAACTTCCATAGAAAATATATTTTCTACTTTGAGAACTTATGAATGGGAGAGGGTTATCATGTCTATTTATCATTTAATTGGATATGTGGATCAACGGTTTCCATTGATTCAAAATAACAAGGATGAGGAATTATAAAAAAAATAAACAAAAGGATTTAATGGAACTTTACTTGGAAAAATGGTGTCCTCATAAATAGTAAGCGAACTTAGAGAGGCAATTTCTGAGTTTTAGGAAAAAGGGGGATGGTAATGCCCTTATGTATTAATCCAACTTTATAAGGTTTCCAATATATGTTTTTGCCTACATATGTAATAAAAGGAGTAAAATTCCTGGTTTCTTTGATCGGCTAATGTTATTCCTCCAAAGGGAAACGGTCTCATGAAATTTCTCATCATATGAAGATATAGTCTCGTGTTCTATGAAGATAGAGAAAAAATTTTTACTGTTTTATGATTTCAAAGGTAATAAAGTGAAGAATAGAACAAAGGACCAAGAGTCGGATAATGTGAAGAAGTGAATGAATTATTATCTAACATTAGATACTTATTTAGGGAAACACCCTAGTACCTTATTGAAAGGAAATTGTGTTTTCATCACGTTTCATGAGAAAGCCCACCATGCTCCGGATTGAAATGGAAATAAAGAAGCAACAAAGGTTTAGGGATACAATTGTAAGGAGATGGTGCACTACTAAAATGAATTCACCAAGAGTTGATGAAATATAACTCCGTATAAGTAAAAGGATCATTGTCAGGATTATGTTGTTACTATAGTCGAAGTGGACTAATTAATGTATTTTTTTTCTAGTTATAACGATCATAAGATAAATAAGGATTTTGTTACAGCTTGACTTCTTTAATAATTTTGAATAATTCATGTTTTCATTAACGTATTAAACGCTATAATGGTATTCATATATTTGTTATATCAAAAAAATGGATTCATTGTGTTTTTTGGTTTTGCAGAAAATATGATGTTAAGTTGAATTTTGGGAAATTTGGTGACCTTACTTATAAATATTTCAACTTTGAATTTGAACAGATCACTTTTTTATGAGTCTTAAGGTTAAAATAGATTGAGTTGAACATTTTATAGTATTATTTTAGCTTAAATAATGATTATTGGATACTTTTTGGTAATTGTTTTTATTAAACATTTAAAGGCTGAATGAAATAGTTGTGGACCTTTTGATTCTTAAAAAGTGCTTCTAGAAGAAAAATTAAACATGAATATCCATCTCTAGGTGTATAAAATGAAGTTAAAATATATGGAACCAAATCTAAAATATGTAATTGTGACATGGAATGTAATTAAGTAATTTTTCATGAGTTTTTTTAACTAGATGGAAAATGAATCCATCATCACTAGGAAAGGTATTTTAAAAAAATTATGTTTATATTCCTTACTAATAAATTATTGGTCTTCTCCCCATTCAAAAATTTACAATTAGGTTATGGTTAAATATATAATGACCATGTTCTCTATCACTCTCCATCAAAACATAATAATTTTATTTTTCTTACATGTCTATTTTTTCCCTGTACACTATGTTATCTTATATAAAATCCTAATTTTGTGGTGACCTTTGCGTTTCCATTTTCCTCTTGTTAAGTGGATAATTAATTAACCCTATTTCTAATGTGGGTTTCCTATAAATTAATTTTTTATGAATTATACTTTGATCCTTTAAGCCCAATTTCAAATTTTGAGGATGTGATTTATCGAAGGAGGGGAGAATGTAACACCCTGATATTTTATGATATGTATCATGTTAAATTTAATTTCCTCGATAACTTACATTGCATGAAACACTTGTCTTAATGAATACTGAAATATTATTATAACATAGATGTTAAATTAGTAAAAATAAATACTATTAATTGAATTATAAAATTTATATATATTGGGAAAATTTTTGTATGAATATTGTATTTGTTGTCAACAGTTGCCAATGCTGGTAAAAAAGATGAAGGAGATGAAGAAGGAATGCAAAGATAATGGAGATTTTATGTAGCGATGATTCCTGTAGAATTGTAATAAAATTGTAGCATTGGATTTCATGCTTGGGAAATTATTCATGAAGTAAATTTTGAGGATTTTTCAATTGATCCTATGTTCAATGAAATTTTTTCTAAAGTGACACATTTTTTACAACAATGAATAATAGAGAAGTATCATCCATTTAATGATGATTGAAGTATAATGGTGAAGTTTCATCTACCTGAATATGATTTATTATGAATTAGGTTTTTAATTAGGGAATGATGGTTGAAGAAGAAGAGAGAGTGTGTAAGGTCTTGGCATTCCAAGCTGGTTATACATTACACCTTGCGTTGAAAATGAGATGATGATTTTGTAATTTATATTTAAAAAACATCATAATTTAGGAGAATATGTGATGCAATCCTTATGAAGGAAAGGGGAGAAAAGATGATTCTAGTAATATTCTGTTTTTATTATATAGAATGATATAATTGGATGATATGGAAGTTTCAATACTACCCATTAAAAATCTGACGATGTTAAAGCTATTAGATAAAAGGATACATAACATGATATTGGATTTCATGATGAAATATGAATAATGGTACGTTGTGCGTAACTAGAGTTCTATAATCCGAATATCAAAATCTGGAAATGGAGAGGCTTGCATGAATGATTTGTTTTTGCACGCAAGATTAAAGGTAGTTTGGAATGTTGTGTGAAATGCATGATTCGAGGAAAAAACTTCAAAAAATGGAAAAGGATGGATGTGTGTGAAAGATTCAAGAAGTGTGCAAATGATTACATTGGCATGAAAGAGAGTTATGCACCCAATGCAACGTCAAATGGGGTTTTGCGTGACGCATCAGAATCATGGGCGACACATCAGGGTTTTTAGACATGGGGGTTGATGAGGTCTATTAGTAATAGGTGACACCCTTACATTTTTGAAGCTCTAAACATAGAGAAATCCTGATCTTTGGGGTGCGAAATAATTTTAATTAAAGGTGAGTTCTAAAAAGAAAGATAATTTTGCACATGATTGAAGTTTTTCATAAGAGGTCTTCTATGACAAAAGTTTAATGGTGTATGCAAGTCATTAACGTTTCGAGAAAGTTACCCAAAAGGGTTGTGTGAATGATTGGGCTCCCATAGTCTTTTGAAAGGTGAATAGAACACTCTAAGGGAGTTTTAAAAGAATGAAGTACTGTGAACCATTCAGTTTTACAATGAAAATTTCTACCTTAATCACCAAACTAGTGTTTATCACCCTCGTTGTGCTTTGTGAGGTGAAGAAGAACTAGAAATGAAATAGAAATCATAATAGTATAAACAAGTAAATTATTCTTCTGATACACTCAGGTGTTGGTATTTAGAAGAGAAGAAATAATTGAGGAAGAAGAACTAATTTTGTCTAACTAAAGACTGAAAATTATACAGGGCAGTTTAACTATGATGATGCTAAGATGAACTGGACTTCATTGATTTGATAATCACAACGGTATTTCATGATTTCGGAAAAGAAGAAGACCAGTGATCTCAGTGCAGTGGGTTTTTCACTGAAATAGAATGTGTAAAGAAGATAATGTTTCAGTGAAGTTGGTTTTTCATTGAAGAGGTAGAAGAAGAATAGATTACAGCTTACAGGTTTACAGTAGAGAAATAAGAGGTTGGTTAATTGCTTGCTGATAAGAAAGTAACAAGGGGAAGAATAATGTTGTGGAATAAAAAAGTATCACTTTAGCATCCAACAGGTCTCAACATGTGGCAGATTCTTTTGGTGTTGCATACTCTTTTAAACAGATATAAGACTGCCCTCATAGGCTGTATAAAGAACTAGCTAGAGGCTGTAAGATACTCTCTACAGTAGAAGTATAATGAACCAACAATTATAAGGGAATATACTACATGTTGAATGTTGGAAGAGGATTATCTCCCTTCCCCCTCCAAGTATAGGGAGCCACACTGACTAGAGGATTGTTTTCCAATTCAATCCACTATAACAACATATAAAATTATAGTGGAGATTCCATGAACTAGTCAACCCTATGCATGGAAAAGACGTAGTGCTATTATGGAGTGGTGAACCTTGTAAAAATATAGTGTGCATATTTTACTACTCTCTATTATTGCGTGCGACACAGAAAAGAGAATAAGATAATCAAGATCCCAATAGATCAATAGGTATAAAGATAGAAAGTTGGAATTGGTTTAAAAAGTACTCAACACTAATTCACCCCCCCCCCCCTCTTAGTGTTAGGTATATCTCAAACTGGTCCTCTCAATATAATTTATGTTTAATATAATTTTTAAAAATCATCTTATGTTTTTTCTAAATATAATATAAAAATAAATCCACAATTACGCATAAAAATATATATTTATCTAATGGCGGTTTTACAGCCTTTTGATGCCACACTTATTATAAAGATAAATTTTTAAACATTTATAACTTTTATTTCAAAAAATAAACTTCTTATTTAAAATTGGAATACCAAATTTTACTTTGCCTTCGTTTTTTTATTTTCTTATAAGTTTTAGGTTTTGTTGTATTGTTAAAAATACTGAATTTTAATTGAAAACACGTTTTTTATAAATAAATTATAATTTTAAATTACATTTTTCATTTTTTTATGTATAATTAAATCAATTTTTAATCATTGATTATAAGTTACATAAATGTAATCAATTCTAAATTTATGTTTTATTTAAAAAAATTTTAATATTTTGAAAATTTTCACTTCAAAAACATGTTTTCTTGTCATGTCAAGAGGATAAATTTTTAATTAATTCCTATAAATTATATAAGGCCCCGGCCATAAACCTTACTTAATATTGAGTTATTTCAAGATTACACATCGAGGATCTTTTCAGGTTTAGAGTTTTAGAGAATTAGATCATAAAACATGCATTACATTCCACATTTAAACAAAGTGGTTACATAAAAGATAGTATTCATCATTCCCATCAACAGAAACATATTTAAAATAAAACTTGGATTCTTTCTTGACACTTCCTTGACACTATCATTATATCATGTACCATTCCCTTCACCTGTGAAAAACATTTTAAAAACTTGGGATGAGCATAAAAAGCTGAGTAAGGGTTATAAAAAGTTTGAAAAGGAAACATGAGTACATATATACATAAGAATGGAATCATACTTTACCCATAAAACATATGAACGTTAACATACCTCATAAAATCATGAATAAATCATAGAAATCATAAGACATAAAGGTAACTTGAGGCATTCATAACATTCTTACATAGGGAGTAACCCTCTTGGTTACGTTTGGAATACCCATCACAGTATATTCCCTAAATCTCTTTGGAGAAACCTTAATGCTTAACTCCTTCACGTTACCCAATTCATTGGAGAGCTATATCGGGCTCACGTGCCCTTATTTTATCACGAACCACCCGTCTTTATAATAATTCCCATGAACCATAACATAATTGTATCACATAAAACATGCATAAAGGAAACATAACATTTCCACTTTTCAATCATAAGATATCAATACAACACATTGATATAAAACATTATGAAAACCATTTTCAATACCAAAATAAAATAAAAGTAAAACATGGTATTTATTTTTCATCAAAAAAAGGTATGTCTTGTAGAGGAAGCCAAAACTCAAATAATGGTCACGGCGGCGGAGAAGTCGTTGTCGCCGCATACGTACGACAAAAACATTCCCTTTTGTCATTTAGTAAAAATCTTCATATAAAAAGATTCCTTTTCGATAAAGGTAAAATTCAAAGGGGTTTTTAAACCGTATAAAAGTAGGTTGTGTATAAAAAAAATATGCCTCAATGAAAGGATATTGAGACGAAGCCCCATACAAAGACGGTATCCTTGGATTAAGGATAAATCAATTATATAATTATGTGTGACAAATGAATACACCAAATATAAGTGGATATTAATTGAAAAACAATCATAGTAAATTCACACATATTCATAGAATTACATATTCAAGGATTACTAGTTTATCCCAAAGAAACAAAATTAGGTTAAGAAGTTCCCTTGCAAAAATTTGACAGCCTAACAGCGTAACTTAAAAATTCAGAAAAAGAGTTGATGAGATATAAAAAGTGTATCTCATCACTTGGACATAAAATTTACACCAATAAGGATATAGAATAACATATCCCAACATAATAGTATGTGAATTAAAAGACATAACAAAATAATTCCTTTAAAAGAGGAGGGTGAATGGTTCCCTTACCGACTTGGGTAACATTCGAAACATACACCCCATTGAAGAAGGGTCATAAAATGAATATGTAAATACCCATAAATGAAATTATATTAAACAAAGAGTATAATAATGGGAAGTACATACATCACTCAAAGTATATGGTGGAAAATGTATCATAAATCTCACAGAACTAAAAGGGAGATGAAAAATCCCTTACGAAAACTCACCAGCCTAACGACGCCAACTAAAACTTCCAAAAATGGATTGATGAGATCAAATAGGGTCTCTCATCATATTAAAATAAAATTTACAAAAAGACAAATATAAAAGAACATCCCCCATCATAACAAAGAGTAGCTTAAAAGAAGTTACATAAAGGATAGTACTTAAAAAGAAAGAGAGAGGTTAGATCTCTTACAAAAATTCAGCAGCCTAACGACGCCACTCAAAACGTCCAAAATGGATTGATGAGAGAAAATAGGGTCTCTCATCATATGAACATAAAAATTACAGTAGGATTAATATAAAATAACATCCCAATCATAAGAAATATGAGCTTAAAAGGAATTACATAAAAGAGTGTACTGAAAAAGAAAGAGAGGAGTAAGATCCCTTACCTCGGGTCCGACTTGACTCGATCGTTCTTTAACGTCCTGAATAATAAACTTGAGTTAATTTCTACTTGCTTAAAAACCTTTTTCAAGTTAATTATTCCTTTTATATCACTTATTTCCATGTTATAAACATTATTTAATCATTTAAGTTAATAATGTTTGTTTTGTCGATATTTGGTTCTTAAGTCAAAAGTGGACTTATTACAATTACATGTTGTTCATGTGGTCAAAGTTTCATTACATCCATAATAATATTCCTGATTTTTATATCATATATATAATATATATCCATAATATACATGTATTTATAATATTACATAATCATTTATAGGTAAGAAATGAAATGCACCGTTCATGGAGATGGTAAGCCGTACGTACGCATGAACTCTACTTTCATTTCTATGTCATATTAATGGAATTAAAACTAAATGAGAGGTATGTATATTTTAATTACATAATTATATTCATCATTTATAAGTAACATACATCATATATATAAACGTTAAATCCATCCTTTATACATCCCACATATGGCATTAACGAATCAAATCACTTTGAGGGGGCGGTAGTCCGCACTTCATAAAATGAAATTATCGTGTTTACCCACAATAGAAACAATAAAGGTATGCCAAAAAAGAAAAATACAGAATCTTAAGAAAAACATAAACATATTATATATCATATATATATAGTGATATCTTAATTTCCACCTTTGAAGGTGTTATATGAGTGTTGAACAATCATCATTTCGTGGGGCAGAAATTCGTCATCCACAGAAACAGTATGTTCTTTAACCATTAGATGTACGTTTGTGTAAGTGTAGCTAGAATGATTATTATAAACACATCCTAGTATATTGAAGATACTGGATTTGTTACAAAATAAATGAATAAAAAGATTTTAGGGGGCTTGGAGAAGCAAAATAAAACAAAAGAACACAAGTGAAGACATTACCTTAAAATCAGGTAACTTTCTTTGATTTGAGCCCAAAGGCTTCCTTGGGAAGACTTATGCCCAAATTGAGGCTTCTAGGAGTAATAGAGGGATGTGGAGAGGCCAAATGATCAGGGTTTGGCTGAGCCAAATGCTTGAGAGGTGTGGGTAAGGTGGTAGAGGTGGGGGCCTTTTATAAGAGGAGAGGAGGGGCACTCTTGGAAAGTTACAAAACGTTACTTTATTTTCAAATGAGTTTTGGATTTTAAAGGTCCAACATTGATGTATTTCAAGGATAAGGTGGTAAGTGTTATAAATATACACATCCAATAGGTTTTTGAAATGTTTAAGTTATAGTTTTAACATTATCTTTTTATTTTATTTAAATCCTTTATTAATGAGGTAATCGTTGCAACATCATGATGTCATAAAACATTTAATTTATATAATGTCTAAAAATTATAAAAAAAAATATCATGATGTAGGAAATAGTTTTATCTTTATAATGAATATTTATAGTCAAAAATATGACTTGTATAATCCCATTTAAAATTTTTTTTTAGTGAAACATCTCTTGCTTGTGACATTTTTATTTTAACTGTAAATAAAAAGTTATTTTTGTCATTTTCCAACCACAGTGGATCCATGGGGTCCCCATGTTGACCCATGGATTTTATGGGTCGTCCATGACACATACAATGAGGGTAGGACATGTGTATAGGACATTTCATATTATTAAAAAATTATTTTTACCTTTAATTACACTAATTACCTCTAATCGCGATTAAGAACATAAAAGTTACTATTCACCAAAAAAATTATTTTAATCCCATTGAACCAAATTATACTTCCTAATGAAAACCATGTATATAGGATTTTTGAAATTCAAAACACATAGGTGGAAAAGTTTCATTTAAACGAAAAATCAGTTTCTTTAACTACCAGTTAGTGGTTTCACTATTCATCAAAAAATTGAAGTTTTTTAGAAAAATACCAAAAATTCACCCTAAGCTATATTTGATATTCTGAACTGAAAAATTATGTCTATTTTACAAAATTCAAAACATATAAGTTTCATTAATTAATTTAATAATTAATTCCCGCTGTCAAAAAAATAGCGTGTTTTTAAGAAACAATATCTATTAAAATATTGACACTAGTTTAAGTCCAATTTCAAAGTGAAATTAATTCCAATGACCACTATTGGATTAAATGGTAAAAATATATTCTAATTTTACATTAAAAACAATTCAAAAGATAATCTAATAATATAAATAAATTATATTAAAAATAGGTTTTGAATTAAAATACTACATTTTTCACTATTCATTAAAAATTGAACTTTGTCGGAAAGATGCCAAAAATTTACACAAAGTAAATTTTGATGTCTCGATTCTAAAGAACAATTTTATTTTGTCAAATATAACACAAAAAATTGTCAAAAAGTCGATTTAAAATAGGTCTACCATCAAAAGGCGGTTAATCGACCTTCTAAAGAATATTTGAATGTTTACGCTTAAAATTGAATTCACTCACATTTTTAATCCTCTAACATTTATTGTAAAAATTAAAAATATTTGACACAAATATATAATCATTTTGTAGTTAGTTCTTTTCATTCCTTCCATTACAATGTCTAGGCGTTAACTACCATTTAAAATAATATTATTTTATTATTATAGTGCAACATAAGATTTCAAAGAAACTCATTGATGCGTATTGGGTAAGCCATCAAGCATAGCGTCCTATTTAAATTAATATGAACATTTTATTCACAAATAGGGATAAATATAAAGATGTTATATTCTTTATTTACCTGGGGTGTTACAAATTATGTGTTCTGAATTTTTATAAATGGATTCTATATTTGGAATAAATGTTTCCAAATTATGTAAATATGTTATTTTTATTCTTAAACATTATGAATAAAAACATTAATAATTTCTTATTAATACAGTTAAAGGAAAGTCAAGTAATTAATAGAAAATATAATATTTTAAATATTATAAAATTACTCTAACACTTGTCCAAATCTTATTCTATAAGTGAATTTTGACCAAACCATCCTTGGGATGATTTTATGGCCTCTTGGATCCACTTCGATGACTTTAATCCTTTTCATGTATTTTAATCTAAGGAAAGCCAAATATGGCATACTCATGCTATTAAAAAATGTTATATTTTTTGTAAATCGTTATTCAAAATATAACTTGGAATATAAATATTCATTTTGAAAATAAAAATTTCATATTCATCATTATTCATTTTTTATTATTAGGTTATAAGTAATTAAATTAATGGCTAGAACATTGATGATGTAGTAATGTTTAATTAAGGTAAATATCGAATAAATTTTATTAAAATTTTTAAAATAAATTTAATTTGAATTATTTAATTTAATCCAATAATTTTATATATTACATAAACATATTAGGGAAGAATTTATGTTTTTTTGGAAGTTATCTTGTAGTTATGATATTTTAAAAACCTCACTAAATGAATAATGTCAAAATTGACATTAATTATATTTTAAAATAAATAATATTTTATCAAAAGATATAAATATAATAAATATCTAAACATAGATGAAATAATTGAGATATTGTTTAAAATTTCATCTATGGCTCATTTATGGTTTGACTATAATTTTATAGTAACTATATTTACACTAAAAGATTTAAATCTGACGTTGTCACGGTAAGAGAAAAAGGGTTTAGCTACGGTTTAAAACCAAAAGATAAGTGTAATAATGTAACCTAAGCCTATCTAAAAATTATTGGATGAAAAAATTTCTAACCAGAATCATCTTATATTTGAAATAACTCAATTCAGATCTATTTGGAATTGAAAATTAATTTATATTAATTGAATATTTTTTGGGTTTACAAAAGTGTCCCTCAACACAATTATAAAAGGAAACCTCCACCCTCACTTCATCACACCACATTGAACCATATATATTGACCAGAACCAACCCATTTCCCTTTAAAATATCCCTCCCTTTACCTTAGAGTCTCTACCTTCAGAATAAATCTAACCAAATAATTCCTATTGGGAAAATAAAAAGGAGATATCCAAAGAAGAGGTAACATTCATCAACTAATTTTTTTTTATTTCTTCCTTAATCTCTTTCATTTATTTGTATTTCATGTTTATATAATAAAATTAATTTCCTCAATATAACGATATTTGTTATATTAAGGGTTCTAAATACACTCACACACAAGTCCCTCAAATGGGGTACACAATCATCATTTGTGTGTACAGTAGACTACCGCCTTAATAACTGATGTCATTCGTTCTCCCCCTTCCAACTTTAATGGTTAGAAATAATAATTGAATATATATTATAATATAATTTATATGATATTTGTGATTTATTTATTCTTATTTAATTATTATATAACACACAACTTCATGGTATCCATTTTGTGTAAATATTATAACACTGTTTGTTAATGTGTGGACTATAACCTTCTCAAAATGATGTGAATCATTCACACCATACATGTAATTTTTAATTGATGAGTTAATTATATTATATTATATATTTGAGGTAAATTTTATACTATAATTACAGTAATTAATTTATTTATATCAATATCTTAAGAAAATATGAACGACGTTCAAGTGTACGTACGACCTACTGTCTCCATGAATGTTTTATTTTATATTATATTTTGATATTTTATATATTATTAAAAATACATTTTTACTGAATATATATGATATTTATTTATCATTTATAATTATTTAGATGATAAAATCATGATATTTGTAATAGGATTAAAAGTATAACAAATCCAAATGCCTTCCAAAAACAAACCATTTATTACCCGAAATGTAATTTTTAACATGACATTATTTATAAAAGTTGAATATCGTGTCATAGGTAGAGAATATATGGTATTATAGAAATTAATATGAATATTTGATATATTTATAATGAAACTATACTTTTTATATAGGAGTCTTGAGTGAGTAAGATGAGATTCAAGATATAAACTAAGTGACTTCATCTCAATCGTCTTTCATTGATATATAGTTTGATGTTATACACCAATCTTCTTTTATGAGGTGTCTATACAACCTATTTGGCTTATAATTTTATTAATTTATTTATTATTAGGTTATTTTATTTCATTTTAAATGTTGGGAATGGGGATTTAATTACTCAAAGTGGTATAAGACACTTTTCTTTTTTTTTGAATTAAAAGATGCTGCCTTGGACATAATACAAGAATAAAAATATTATAAAAGTAAGAGGTTAGATGAGTCAAAAAGAAAGAATCAAATTACAATCCTAATCATGAAGAGGAATTAAATTAGTTGGGAGATCATTCAGCTATGTAATATATTGATTTACTCCCTAATTAGTGAGTCCATCTGCATCTATGTTTTCCTCATGATAAATATGAGTGATGATGTACTTAATATTGAAAAGAAAACGGATTCAATACATCCAACGAGTAGTAATCATCCACACAAGATGTGTCACACCATTCCAAATCGCTTGCACAATTGTAGTTGAATCACATTCAATCTATATTTTGTTCCAAAAGGATTATAAATGATTTTTATATCTATTTTTAATTTAATTAAATGTTTTCCAAAATTAATATTTTTACATGTTTTATATGGAATGTATTGACCGATGACAAAAGGATTGTTCTTTTTTTAATTTACACAGTGATAAATAATTTTCCACCACTACAAATATTATTTAATTTATAGGATTCATTGAAATCATCTTTATTTTATTAAATTAAAAAACCCATTACCTTATTTTTGTGATATTTGGTATTTAAAATTCTTTTTTTTAAATGAAAAGGGTATTTTTATATGAAACTATTTTTCATGTGGTTTGACAATAGTTTTTCCTCAATAATTTTTCTATGATTTTATTAGATTACATTCATCTATGTCAACACTACTTCTTGAATACTATTCTTAATTGAGGTTGAAATATTATGATATCATTTATGATATTTTATAAAATGTTTTATGATTAATTTGGTTGTGGATATGCTATATTTTTATCATTCACTGTATTACTCAGAATGGTTTTGGATTATGTTTAGTGCTTAGGTAATGTTATTCACATTTCATTTCTATATATTGTTTAAGTATCACCACATTCATATGAGAAATTAAGTGGACTTAGTAAGTGATCTGAGAGGACCGATATAGCCCCTTGATGCATTGATGGGTATCATTAGACAAACCAAATGTGGATTTTCTCAAGGCCTTGTCAATTTATTCTTAGATATGGACTCGGTTGAGGCCTTTCCCATTTATTTTCAGATATGGACTAGGTTGAGGCCTTGGAAACTTATTTTTAGATATGGATTTAGCTGATAGGTTAACCATTTAATTTCATATTTCTTGATCAAGGCCTCAAATGTATGTTTATTATGTCCAACATTACCTATTCCGTCATTATGAGATTAGTTATTGATATTAAATGTCATTATTCAACTAGTAGAATATAAATTATAATTTTTCTTTGATCATGTGATTATTTAAATAGAAACTGTTCTATTTATTTACCTTTCCATTTGATTTTTCAATATTTACTCGTATCTCCCAGTGTATTCTTTCCCTTATGAAGCATTTGAGCTCATCCCTTTAATATGTTTCAATTTTTCCCTAGGATATCAAGAATTATATGTTGGGTTAATAAAATTGGAATAATTGAAGAATCAATGAAACTATTTTTGTGTATTATGTTTTAAAATATAATTTCAAATTCATCTATGTATCTAGTTTAAAAATACTACTAAATTAACTTGTCATTTGAAATGAATTTCATTTTAATCATGCCAATGAAATAAAATAACGCACTTATTCGATGCTTTTGGGGTTGGGGAACTACATGAATAGACCTCTCATCCTATAAACTAATAAATTTTCACTTTCACTATTAAAAATATAATAAGTCAATAAAATATTAGAAACAAAACAATTATTATCCCAATGTGATATATTTCACCACAGAAAGTGTATGATTGAACATGAAAATTTACTGGTGATGTTGCATTAAATTATTTATTATTTTTTCTCCCACAGAATTGGAATATCGGATTTAGTGAATAAAAATCTAGGTGTAATGATCCCCAATCAACTTGGGGTAGTGTAACAGTGATTAGATCTATCATGGACTAGAAGGATCACATAGTTTCCTTGTGACGTAGTAGACCTATAAAGATGTTTCTATAGTTATAAGTGTATCATCTAAAACGAAATTTTGTTTTCTATCTTGAATAAAATACCTTCATAACAATATAAAAATCTCTTTTGTAAAAGAGTAATTGTATGATGGTATAATTTTCACACTGATGGTAGTCAATGTAGGTATTAAAGGGATGATTTAATAAAACATATAGTCACATTGATGAATGAAATTATTGTAGGTAGCCTCCATCAAGACAAAAAATTGTTTTTTCATCCTATTCTAGTATTACAAGATTAAATTATTCAAACAATTAGGGTTTTCAAATAAGTGTATACAATACATTCTTGTTATGGATTAGGGTTCTCCTATGAGATATCTTGAAAGTCATGGTTATCACTATAGTTCCACACCCCTCACCATTATATAAAATTTGGAAAATGTATCAACCCTGGTCATTTAGATTAGGTGTAAAAAAAGAGGTCCCACCAGAGGAAATCCACTATAATAACCCAAGAGAATGAAAATTTTACTACCTATTTTGAGATTCCAATGTATTTCCACCAAATCCTGATGGTAACCTAAAGAGTTTTTGAGTTCATTATGATTCATAGGCCCTGAAAATACTCTTTTTATAATTTAATATTCCCAACTACTAATGTCATTCTATTAATTTATATCAACCATGATAGAGGTTCACTTCATGAAAAATAAGATTGAAACCATGGAGGTGCTCCCCATTCCACCCACCATGGGGGTCATCCATGCGATGAAGTATCAACCTAGAAAAGATATCTTTTATGTGACCAAGAAGAATTCAGTCATAGAGCTTCTCCCAATGGTAAAAACTATAGAGTATCTCCATTTCATTAAGTATAAAGTTTATATAGAGGAAAACCTCATTCCAAAGAATATAGAAACCATGGAGATTTCCAACATGGATACAATCCTAGGGTCACTCCACGTATCAAAGTATAAAACTGTAATGACCCATATATTATTGAGATATGAATTAAATTTCATTTTTCTAAACCTCCTCAATTTCGTTGTTTTTGGGTTGTATGAGGTGTTGGAGGGACCTGGGGATAAGTATCAAGAGTTGAAACTGAGTTCAATATGTTGTTATATTATAGGTGGATAATCACACTGTAACATATGTGGAATATTTTGTGATGAGGGATATGTATGGGTCCACTACACTAAACTGAAGTGGGTTAAATCATGTATGGGTTTTGTAAGTGTAATTTATGGTAGTGTGAGAGTAAAATATTGTATTGTGTTGAAATTATAGTTAGACCCTGGGGAATTTGAGAAAGTTTGGGGATTTATAGAAGTAAATCATGATATATGTAAGAATAAATTATTCTATTGGTATTTGGTTTATTCTCAACCTATGTGTTACAAAATATAAATTTATATGAGGGTAGAGGCATCATGACACACCATGCGAGTAATGCACTGCAAATCCAACCAGGGAGGACATTCTAATTTACAAATTGGAAGGTTATGCAGTGATGAAATAGATATTGGATTTTTGGTTTCTTTGCTTGTGAAAGGAACAATTTTTTGATAAGACTTTTTTTTAATTTAATTAATTAAAATTTAAAGACTTTTTAAATGAGATCATCCTCGTAACATAGATGTTTTGTGGAGAACTACATCTCTTAGGGTCACCCTATCATATTTAGATGTTCCCTCTCTTATAAGTTTCTATATTTGAGTTCCATTAATTTTTGGTGATAGTTAGAGGTATTTATACAACTCATCCTTGATGAATTTCATATTTCTTCCATTTTCTAGTTTGTTATATTATTTATACTCTAATTGGAGTGATTTTTCATATTTTTCATGTCTTATTTGTTAGATCCAAGTCAACTGATGATACTCGGCAAGTGGGCATCTATCAGAACATGTAGGTGAGCCTTAACTAATCTCAATAAATTAGGCTCATCTCTTATAATGTTTGATACATTGTTTCAGTAAAAATGTAACATTAATCTAGAATTCAATATTAATTTCTTTCCTTTGAACTATATTGTGTGGTTAAAGATATTTAGGGTCATTTCATACACTTGGATGGTTATTACTTTTTTTATAACAACCAATGTTCATGGGAATGAACTAATGTTTACTAACCATTAAACTTATAACACCATTGTATAATTCTTTGAGTTATATTTTTTCATAGTGGGCCAATATTGGTTCTTTTAGAATCCTTGTACGTTGGAGAGGTATGAAATTGGTATGGCCAAGCTTGATCTTTGGATTATGTGAACCTACAAATTTGGCCTATATCTTATGGAATGATAAATTGGTATTGGGTAGGAATTCATCAAAATTAATTTTTTCTAAAAAAAGGTGTCTTATAACATAGTTATGTGTTTGGATATTAGTATACTGTGAGGAGACCAGCTTAGCTATAATTTAAATTGTCTTAGATGATATGCCCAGATTTAAGATTATGGTTTATATTATGGTAAACAATTTGTTGATGAAAACACTTCTTTGCTATTTTTACCATCAAGGGATAATATTCCTTTTATGAAATTGATAGAAAATGTTAGGATAAAATTATAATTTGTCATTTGAAATTAATTATTTAGGATTACATGCCCATTATTTCATATTATCAAACCTATGAAGTGATTATCAAGGCAATAGGATGTTATTCCACTATGTCCTACAACATAATACCCAATATGTTTTATTGAGGGTGGTTATGTGATATTATAACCAATTATATATATTTACTTTGTAAGACTAACATACTACTAATAATGTGATGCATTCGAGTAAAGTTACAATATTTTTTAATAAGAATCGTTATGTTGGGATGTAATTCTATATCATACGATGATGCCTAAGATGGGAGACTTTTTGACCCCATGTGATCATATAAAAGTCTTGGGACATTATCCGCTTTCATTTTTACATATGTTTTCGAATGGGTAAAATGACCACTTTTGTTATTATATTATCACGATACACATCCCAGATATTGATGATTATGAAATCATAAGGAATTCATGTCATGACCCGTCCCCGAGGGGCCTGCGCCGTGACTCCCCAAGCCCGCCTCCAATAGGCCAGGGGCTGGTGACTAGCACCGAGTAGAATATTACTAACATGGGAGGCATTGCCTATGTACATGTACACATGCACACATCTCCAAGCCCTCAAAAGCTGAAATGTACAAAAACACTAAGGAAAAAAGAATGAATGCATACAACTAAAACCAACAAACAGAGTACGACGAAAGGCAGGGTGCTGTAATAGTAACCTGGGATAGAATACAAGCCCATAAAAAACAAACAAACAAGAGTCTAAAAACTACAAAGTCCAACCTAGAAGCACAAACGGTACTGGGACTGCTGCTCGTAGTTGTAGGTACGCCTCTCTTGTAGGGAACTCAGAAAGCTCGGTCATGTCTTGGTTCTCCCTGGACTATGTCTAAAGGTTGCTCATCTACACAAGACACCAGACAAGCGGGAAAATCCCGTGCATGGGTGAGTATAACAATACTCAGTAGAGGACCCCAAAAACCACAAAGCAGTACACAAAGTAAAGGTACAGTCAACTATGCACAGAATATTTCTATAGAACATATAAAACAAACCAGATATACTCAACACCCAGACCTGTGGTCTAGAGACAAGTCACACAACTGCATACCCCCGTTAGGGATTCTGCTCGAAGATTCTGTGATTCACTCGTTCCGGGAGAACACACTCCACGAGTCTTATAGCTCTGATGTCATCCGTCTGAGATGTTCTTTTCATTGGGAACTGTCATGAGAGATGGATACACTCATTATGGGAGACACACTCCTGAGTGGAAAGGTTACGATAGATAGAAGCACTCATTATGGGTGATGCACTCCTGAGTGGGAAAGATCAAGATATACAGATGAGGATCACTACCAGGGCCATGGTAAATACCGTGACTCATCTGGATTCAACAGTTAGGTGATACACCAGCTTGGTAAGGATCAACACCCGATAAGGTTGGTCACGTCGATGCCTGACTCTATCTAGGGTCAAAAATGGATAGAGGATCTCGATCCGGGCCTCTCGGATGGATGCCTGACTCTATCACAGAATGTCCTGCTGAAGGGATCATACTCCTAAGTGGTAAATGATGCCTGACCTTTAGAGGAACAAGAAGGAGGAGAAATAACCCAAACTAAATATTTCTAGGGTATACTGAATGAAAGGACCATGACATTTTCCAAAAAGTATACGGCGTGTAGAAAAGGTACACTCCATGTTGTCTGACCCCGGGTACTGCCCGTGTACAACGGCCCATGTCAAAGGTAGGTCGTGTAGAAAAACATAGTACATAGCGTGTAGTATGATGTACATGCTGTGTCTGAGTAACTGGGGTTGGATTTGTACACTCTGGCCATGTGCCGGTACACGGTCATCATCCCATGTACTCCAACCCATGTAATCCACACATGGGGTGACCCGTGCTGCTGTCCTCGTATGGCCGTATGATGGCGTACATGGTCGTGTACTCCATCCCATGTCTGCAGATCCGCGAGATACATGTCGAGTCCCCGTAGCCGCTTCTGCCGCTCTGTACATGCCTTACCTCCTGAAGCCGTGGAGCTCATCATGTGCCCGTGTACTACCCAAAGTACACGCCGAGCTTCGGGGAAGGTCCAACACGCCGTCTGACCAGGGTAACATGTCATGTGATTCTTCTCTGACCCCAAAACCCTAGCCGCCACCACCAGCACTACACGACGTGTTCTTCGGAGTACACGCCATGTATTCTGCAAATTTCCAAAAATGGCGCTCTTCACCGGCGCGCCTCCTGTGATGCTTTGATCGTTGATCCAGCAGTTCGATCGCCACGAATCCTTCAGGTTTTGAACATCCCGACACCACGAAGCTGCTTCCGTCATTTTTGGGCCTCCGATCAGCTCTGAAAATGTGTTCTGATTTTATGTACGAAGAACGCTCAAAGAAATATCTTCCTGATCTGGTCCGATTTGTCGCCTTCCATCGTCGCCACACCCCCCCAAGGTCGTTACGATGTTGAACCCTCGATTTGAGATCATTACGTCATAGAACAGATGCGCAACGATCCATTGTTTGTCGCCCCGTGAATAATGCGAAGAACGCGCGAGGAAGGAAGGGGGAAGAAATCCAAATAAACAAACTGAGGAATGAACCTCCACCGTCGTTCATAACGGCGTTGATCTTCTCCCGTTAGTGGGCTTAAACGGAGAAAGATTCAACAACGCCATAAAGCACGGATCAATTCCACAAAATCATCCCAAAAAAATCCATCCTTCAAGAACTCATAAATCCGCAGATCAACTTGTTTGTGGTTGATCCGTGTCCGTCATTTAAACTCAAATACGGGGAAAAGAAATTGAAATAACAACCCCAACCTTTTGAAAGGATTGATCGTTGACGAAGGCGCTGCACTTCCGTTGTCGTCGAGATCCTCTAACGTTGTTGGCGTAGCAATTCTTGACTTCGATCCGTCATCGTTCATCTCCGAGAGTTTTCTCCAACGCACCACGGATTTGGAAAAGGTTCCTCTCAAACATCACCAACGATCAACAATTGTTCACCCCTTTAAAAAGGGAAACAATATTGGCACTTAATTACGCGGAGATATTAATGACTCCTACTTTCCAAAACTTGAGTCATTATGACGCGCCATTAGTTAAGGAAACAGACGTCTCGTCACTGCGTATTAAAGAGTCCAGCTTTCCATTTATTTTCCATTATGACACATCATTTAATTAAGGAAACAGCTACCCTTTTTAACGCGATGCAGTTGTTGTTTCCATAAAATAAAATAAACATTTAGTTTTTTATTTTAATATAAAAACTTCTGAAAAATTAACTTTTTCCCACGACCCGTTCTAGTCAAGGATAGACTCATTCTTAGGTAAAGTATTTTTCCCGGACGTAATGGTGTGGTCAGATTTTTAATTCGGGCATGCGTTTGGAAACTGGTACAACCACGCACAAGTGTCGATCCACTTAACTTAAAAAGAGTTCAAACCACCATTCCGGGCTCACTAGACTTCGGAATGATGTGTCATCGTCGCGCCCGATCTCGAAATAATTCTATATAATATTTAAAATAATAAACTGAAAATCTGATACATTACATTCTCCCCACATTGGGGCTTTACACCCCTAAAAAGCCAAAACAAAGGCTACTCAAAAAGATGAGGGTACTAGGCCCGGATCTGGGCCTCCCGCTCCCACATCACTCCATCCTCAATGTCCAGTTCACCCCAGTCAATGACGTGTGATGGGTCGTGTACGTACCTACGTAGCTGCAACACGTGGAAGACATCGTGTACCAGATGCAATTGTGCTGGTAGATCAAGGTGGTACGCCACCTCGCCAAGTCTGCTCAAAATCTGGAAGGTCCAAGGAACCTTGGAGATAGCTTGACGCCTCAGCCAAATCTCTGCAACCCTCATCGAGGTGAGACCTGAAGAAAGACATGGTCTCCCTCTTCCAACTCTAGAGGTCTCCATCACTTGTCAGCATAAGACTTCTTTTGGCTTTGTGCAGTCTTCATCCGATCCCGTATGATCTGCACCTTCTCTATGGTGGCTCGCACTAACTCTGGACCCGTGAGTGTTGACTCTCCGGGGTCGGTCCAGCAAAGTGGTGACCATAAGGGTCTCCCATACAAGGCCTCGAACGGTGCCATACCGATGGTGGAGTGTTAGCTGTTGTTGTACGCAAACTCCACCTGTGGTAGGTGGTACTCCCAACTACGACCAAATTCCATGATACATGCTCTCAACATATCCTCAAGAACCTGAATGGTCCTCTCCGTCTGATCATCTATTTGGGGATGAAATGTTGTGATCAAGTGTAACTGAGTCCCAAAAGCCTCCTGCAATCCCTTCCACAACCGGGATGTGATGAGGGCATCTCGGTCTGAGACAATAGTCAAGGGAACTCCATGAATCTGAGCTACCTCCTTCACATAGAGGCGTCCCATGCTCTCTACGGGACTCTGCTCCCTGATATCTAAGAAGTGGGCTGAGTTGTGGAGTTGGTCAACGATCACCCAGATGGAATCATGCCCCTTGGACGTCCGTGGCAAGCCCGTCATGAAGTCCATCGAAATTCCATCCCGCTTCCACTCTGGAACATAAAAGGGGTGAGATAATCCCGTGGGAACCTGGTGCACATCCTTCACCTGCTGGCATGTGAGGCACCGAGAAACAAAATCCGCTACTACCCTCTTCATGCCTGACCACAAAAACTATCATCAGAGGTCCCAGTACATCTTTTCCACACCAGGATGTACCGCCAAAGGGTATGTATGGAACTCCCTCCAGACCTCCGCCTACAACACCACTGGTACAACAACGCATCCTCTGAAAAGAAGTATGTGCTCCCCACCTTGCGAATATCCCTCAGGAGCATGTCATGTGGATAACTGAGCACGTAAATCCACACAGTCGATATCCCCAAGTTGTGCCTCCCTAACTCGTTGTAAGAGTAGAGGGGTGACAAGCATCGACTATAGATAAGATGTATCCTCTCCATCCACAAAGGATAACTGTAATGCGGAAAACTATTGTGTCGCCTCACTCAACAGCTGTGAGCTCGACCTTCTGCTAAGGGCATATTCCACCTTGTTCCCCTTTCCAGCAGTATAGATGATCTCAAAATCATAGTCCAGGAAGAACTCTAGACAATGCCTCTACCTCATATTTAGATCCTTCTGTGAGAAGATGTACTTGAGGGTCTTGTGGTCAGAGTAGACCATGAACCTCTCGCCCCTAAGGTAGTGTCACCACATCTTCAATGCGAAGACTACTGCTGCTAACTGGAGATCATGGGTCGCATAGTTCTGCTCATGTGGGCTAAGCTGGCATGAACTATAAGTAATCATTTCATGTCACTGCATCAAGACACAGCTGAGCCCGGTCACTGATGTGTCGCAGAAAACTACTAACTCAACACCCTCCTCTGGAAATCTCAAGACCGGGGCACTCGTCAAACTCTGTCTCAACTTCTTGAAATCCTACTAGCACTTTTTTGTCCACACGAATGGTTACCCCTTCCTAGTCAAGGCTATCATTGGTACTGATATCTGGGAGAAGTCATGAATGAATCTCCGGTAATACCCTGCCAACCCAAGGAAGCTTCGCACCTCCGTCTCGCTCTGAGGTGGCTCCCATGCTAACACATCCTCCACCTTGTCTAGGTCCACAGATACTCCATCTACTGAGATGACATGTCCCAAAAAGTGGACTTCCATAATCCAGAACTGGAACTTTGAGAGCTTCCCATAAAGCTGGTGCTCCTGGAGTACGTCCAGAACTATCTACATGTGTCTCTCTTGCTCCTCCACTAACACCGAGTACACAAGGATTTCGTCGATGAAGACCATCATGAAACGGTCCAAGTATGGATAGAAGATCCGGTTCATCAGCCCCATGAACACTGTGGGGGAATTCGCCATGCCAAAAGGCATCACCAAGTACTCGTAGTGACTGTAGCGGCATCTGAAAGTCGTCTTCAATATATCCTCCTCCCGTACTCGTAGCTGGTGATAGCCTGATCAAAGGTCAACCTTCGAGAACCATTGTGCACCTCTTAGCTAATCGAAGAGATCATTGATTCTCGGTAGTGGATACTTGTTCTTCACCGTCACCTGGATCAGGCGCCGGTAATCCCCGCACAGTCTCAATCTCCCATAAGCCTTCTTCGAAAACAAGACTGGGGCCTCCCAGGGTGAAACCCTGGGTCTCATGAAACCCTTGCTCTCCAAATCCTCCAACTGCACCCTCATCTCGCGAAGCTCTATGGGAGACATCTGATACGCCGATGAGGAGATCGATGTCGTTCTGGGGTGTAAGTCAATGCACAAATCGATTTCTCGGTGGGGATGTAGTCCTAAAACATCTTCAGGAAAGACATCCTCATACTATGCCACCACTTCTGGGAACTGAGAGCTCACAACATATACTACTCCGAGGGTAAAGCTATCCAACTCATGAGTGATTGGATACACCTTCCTATTCATGAGCCCATTTTGTGCTGCCTGGGTTTCATTCTCTCTGACAATGGAAAACCTCATTCAATCACGGCGGACACACCGCATTCTTCGCCTAAAACAGTCAATCTAGGCATGGACCGAAGATAACCAATCCATACCAAGAATGACGTCGTAAGGCCTCGACGCTGCCACCAAGAGGTTCCAACTGAAACTCTCACATCCAAGGGCAAGATCACATTGTCCAGAAAGGTGCGTGATGGTCGAGTCTACTCTAGTAGGTGTCTCCAAGCGTAAGGATCAAGTCAACGGTTCTACCGAAATCTCTAGGTTTTGTACAAGACATGTGTCTATAAGGAAATGACTGGAACCTCTGTCTTTGAGTACGGCAGATAAGGTAGAAAATACACAGATCGTACCTCGAATCATCCCTGGAGCACCTGGGTCGTATGCCTCAACCGCATGCAGCTATCCTCGCCCCATTCCCAGTGTTCCCTGAACCTAGTGAGGACCTCCTAGGGGTGGTGGTGGAAGTAAGTCGTAGCGTCTGCCACCACCCGCAGCTCTTCCTGCTTCTATGCCACGTCCGCCGCCTGGCGGGTCTGCTTGTTTCGTTCTCTGCCTCTGCCTCGGTGGTCCATCCACCACTTCCCTGTCAGCAGCTCGACGGGTCGAGAAATATCTAGCGAGATGCCCCCTACCCTCCCATGTGTATCATCGCTCCTCCCTAGGCTGATTGGATCCATCCTGAGAGCCCTGGGTTGTCGATCCCCTATCCTGGGTCTTCCTATGATGTTCCCCATGTCCAGATCCCAGTGCCTGACATCAGCTCTATACTGTCGGGGTCTCTGCACCTGTCTGCCTGCTGCTGACTGCCAGCGGCTCTCTCTACTCTGCCAAGAAGCTCTCGATCACAAAGGCACGCTCAAGAACTCCAGCATAAGTGGAAATGCATAGAGGCACGACGCTAGCTCAGATTTCATGCTGTAGACCTCTTTCAAAGGTCCGAGCTCTGATGTACTGATCCCTGGACATATCCATCGAGTACCTGGTGAGGTTGGTGAACCTCGATGAATAGTCATCCACTTTCATACTGCCCTGATGGAGCTGAAGATGATCTTTGATGCATACATCTCTCAGCGTAACCGGAGAGAACTCCTCCATACAGAGTCGCTCAAACTCCATCCATGAAAGTGTCTCCTTATCATTAGTCTGCGTGGTTTGACTCCACCATCGTCCCACCGAGCCCTGAAGAAGGCTCGCTCCTAGGATCACTATCTGGTCTGCTGATGTCCTCACTAGATAGAAAACTCTGGTCACCGACTCAAGCTAGTCCTCAGCCACCTGAGGGTCGGGCTCGCCTTAGAACCTTAGGGGTCTCTATCACTAGAAATCATGGAGCATGCTAAGCCTGAGCTCCTCACCGACCAGTACTACAGCAACCACTGGCTACTCCATTGGTGGTGGTATAGAAAGTGCACCACCTGGTGGCAACACCTGGGGAGCGAGTCCCTCTATCGATGCCTCGTCACTGAGGGGGTCATCCTCATGATCGTGCTAATGAATCCTAGCAGGTATGCATCGCGAAGGCATCCAGTAAACAAACAAGATGTACCATGGTCAATGAGTATATCTAGATTACTGACACAAAGGACATGGAAAACACAACCCATTCCTATATGATGCATGTACAATTTATTTCCCCAGAACAATTTTTTTCAGGAACTGAATCGAAAAGCAGGTTATCAGAGTCATGGTGTATGGATACATCAGCCGCCGCACCAACACTGGGGTCTCAGGCCTGAAACCCAAACTCGAAACACTCAACACTATTGCCCCAAACCAAACTCACAGACTCTTGGTTCTAATGTAGAACCAACCTCCTCTGATGCCACTCTGTCACAACACATCCCAGTGGGGCCCGAGCCGTGACTCTCCAAGCCCGCCTCCAATAGGCCAGGGACTGGTGACTAGCACCGAGTACGCATATTACTAACATGGGATGGAATTTCCTAAGTACATGTACACACACACACATCTCCAATCCCTCAAAAGATGAAATGTAAAAAAAACACTAAAGAAAAAGATTGCATGCATACATCTAAATCCAACGAACCGAGTACGACGAAAGGCAGGGTGCTGTAAAAGTAACCTGGGCCAGAATACAAGCCCACAAAAAACAAACAAACTAGAGTTTGAAAACTACAAAGTACAACCTCTAAGAACAAAAGGTATTGGGACTGCTGCTCGTAGCCGTAGGTACGCCTCGGCCTGTACGGAACTCAGAAAGCTCAGTCCTGTCCTGGTCCTCCCTGGACTCTGTCAATAGGCTGCTCGTCTTCACAAGACACCAGACGTGCGGGAAAAGCCCGTGCATGGGTGAGTATAACAATACTCAGTAGAGGACCCCAAAAACCACAAAGAAGTACACAAAGTAAAGGTACAATCAGATATGCACAATATATGTCTACAGAACATATAGAACAAACCATATATACTCAACACCCATACCAATGGTCAAGAGACAAGTCACACAACCGCATACCCTCGTTAGGGATTCTATTCGAAGATTCCATGATGCACTCGTTCTAGGAGAACACACTCCAAGAGTATTATAGCTCTGATGACGTCCATCCAAGAAGTTTTGTTCGTCGGGAACGGTTACGAGAGATGGATACACTCATTATGGGATGCACGCTCTTGAGTGGAAAGGTTACGATAGATAGAAGCACTCATTATGGGAGACACACTCCTTAGTGGGAAAGATCATGATACACAGATGAGGATTACTGCCAGGTCCATGGCGGATACCTCAACTCATCCGGATTCACCAGTTATGTGATAAACCAGCTAGGTACAAGATCAATGCCCGATAAGGATGGTCACGTTGATGCCTAACTCTACCTAGGGTCAACAATGGATAGATGATCTCGATACAGGACTCTTGGATGGATGCCCGACTATATCACAGAAAGTCCTGCTGAAGGGATCATACTTCTAAGTGGGAAATGATGCCTGACCTTCAGGGGAATGAGAAGGAGGGGAACTAACCCACACAAAATATTTCCAAGGTACGATGAACAAAAGGACCATGCAGTTTTCCAAAAAGTACACGGCTTGTAGATAAGGTGCACGCCGTGTTGTCTGACCCTGGGGACTGCCCGTGTACAATGGCCCATGTCAAAGGCTAGTCATGTATAAAAACATAGTACACATGGTGTAGTATGATGTACACGTCGTGTCTGAGTAATTGGGGTTGGCTCCGTGCACTCTGGTCATGTGCACGTACACGGTCATCAACCCGTGTACACGAACCCGTGTAATCCGCACATGGGGTGACTCGCTCTGCTGTCCTCGCCTGGCCGGGTAATGGAGTACGCAGTCGTGTACTCCATCCCCTTTCCATGTATATGCGATATACATGCCATGTCCCCATAGTCTCTTCTGTCGCTCTATACACGCAGTGCCGCCTGAAGCCATGTAGTTCATCTCGTGCCCGTGTACTACCCAAAGTACATGCCATGCTTCAGGGAAGGTCAAACACACCATGTGACTAAGGTCACGTGTTGTGTGATTGTTCTCGGACCCCGAAACCATATCTGCCACCGCCAGAACTACACAGCGTGTTCTTCGGAGTACACGCCATGTATTCTGGAAATTTCCAAAAACTGCACTCTTCGTTGGCTTTCCTCATGTGCTGCTCCGATCGTTGATCCAGTCATCCAATCTCCAAGAAACCTTCAGGTTTTGGTCACCCCGACACCACAATTCTGCTTCCATTGTTTTCGGGCCTCTGATCATCTCCGAAAACGTGTTCTTATTTCCCGCACAAAGAATGCTCGAAGAACGCTCTATCCAATCCGATTCGATTCGTCGTCCTCCATCGTCGCCACACCTACACATGGCCATTGTGATGTTGAACCCTTGATTTGGGATCGTTGCATCACAGAACGTATGTGCAATGATCCGTTGTCCATAGCCCTGTGAACAATGCGAAGAACGCGCGAGGAAGGAAGGGGAAAAAATACAAATAAACAAATTGAGGAACGAACCTCTGCCATCATTCATCACGGTGTTGATCCGCTCCCATTAATGGGCTTAAATGGTGTAAGAATCAACAACAGCATAAAGCATGGATCAATTCCACAAAATCATCCCAAAGAAAATCCCTCCCACAAGAATGCACAAATCTGCGGATCAACTTGTTCGTGGTTGATCCACATTTGTCGTTTAAACTCAAATATGGGGAAAAGAAATTGAAATAACAACCCCTACCTTTTTAAAGGATTGATCATTGATGAAGGATTCATGCTGCCATTGTCATCGAGATCCTTCAATGTTGTTGGCGTAGCGATTCTCGACTTCGATCTGTCGTCGTTCGTCACCGAGAGTTTGCTCCAATGTGCCACAGATTAGAAATAGGTTCCTCTCAAACATCGCCAATGATGAATAATTTTTAACCCCTTTAAAAAGGGAAACAAGATTGGCACTTAATTATGTGGTGATATTAATTACTCTTACATGCAAAAACTTGAGTCATTATGACGCGCCATTATTTAAGGAAACAGACATATCGTTGCTGCGTATTAAAGATTAGAGATTTCCATTTATTTTCCCTTATGACACATCATTTATTTAACGAAACAGCTACCCATTTTAACGTGCTGCATCGATTTTTTCCATAAAATAAAATATACATTTAGATTTTTATTTTATTTTATTTTATTATTAAAACGTCTGAAAAATTAACTTTTTCCTTCGACCCGTGCCGGTCGTGGTTAGCCTCATTCATAGGTAAATTCGTTGTCCCAGATGCAACGGTGCGCTCAGATTTTTAATCTGGGCATCTGTTTGGAAACTTCCACAACTGCGCACAAGTACTGACCCACTTAACTTAAAAAGAGTTCAAACCACCATTCTGAGCTCACTGGACCTCGGAATTATGTGTCGTCATCGCGCCAGGTCTCTAAATAATTCCATATAATATTTAAAATAATAAACAAAAAATAATAGACATTAAAATTCAATCCAAATATTCTAGTTATGTTACATGGAGGATTTCCCCATGTATTGAACATTATATTTTGATGGGATTTAGAATAAATTTATGATGGATTTAGATGTGTTATCAAGTTGATGATTTTGTGATATTTATAAGGACACCATTAAACTATCCTAATAAGGTATTAGTCACACCCTTTTGGTTGTATATTATCTGTGGATACAACATATTTATTATTACTTCAATTTATTATTTACTTTTATTTTTGATCACATCAAAATTTGTAGTCATGTGGTTGTATAGTATATGTCGAGCTTCATAAGATTTTAGATAGGGGACTAAAAAGAAATCAACAAATATATTTATATACATATATTGTATGTTTGGTATTTATGATAATTTGTAAATATAGTCTATCTACATAATATACTGATTATATTAGTATTATTGTACCACATAAATGATAGTAAATTTTTTGGGCATGTAGGCTGTTATTTTTTTTTTGTGGAATTCAATTATAATTTTCAATTTTAATTTATTTATATTGTGATTATTATTGATTATATTGATTAAATTGTGATTTATGGTTATCTTCACAAAAGTGGATGTAGTATCCCTAATTTACACTTAGACCCTCACCACTTATTGGCAGGCTCTAGAATAGTTGGTAGCATTCTTGAAGAATATTTCAATTGATTTAGTCATAGTGGATGTTAATTGATATAAAGATGTTTCTAATTGGTATCAAAATGGGAAACCACTTTATAGGAAATGGTTTATATAGTATAGGCATAATACAAGCACAAGAATATAACAAAAAATATATGGGAGTAGGATTCCAGTATGTTGATACAGTGGATGGTGTTTCTTGTTTACAAGGGTTTGTGATGGACAGTGACACATCTCATCAATGATTGGCCCTATTTTTGGGTAGTTTTAAATCATTTTAAATTATTGAGTTACAAATTTGAATTTATTTTGACTAAACTACGTGTTTTTTATGTTTATGGGTTTTTTAAGTTGTTAATAGGGACCTAGATATCTTTTCGAGGAGTTATCCATGAATTTTGGGATGAATAGTTTCTATAAGTAACTCATCACACTGCAACACATTAATGTTTTTCAATGATGAGGAACAAGTATGGGGTCCTCAGATATCCTAGAAGTGGGTTGCTACATAGTGAGGGTAATGTAAGAGTAATTTAGATGCTATGTAAGATTAAAATATTATAGCGGATCAAATGTCAAGTTGAATTATATTGCATTGTGTCATAATGATGGATGTAAAAAACTTTTGAGGAATATAAGATTAAATTATTTTAAAGTTGGATATTAATGCCACAGTCTATGTGTTGTATAGTGAAAACCTATGTCCTGAGTTTTCTATCACACCAAATTTCCTAAGGAATTATTTATGAATCATGACTAGTAAGGATACACAATTCCATGAATGGTTTTAATGTTCCAGGATGAACTAGGGCTCATATTTCTAGGTTATACCCATTATCAAAGCACCATACTATCACTGAAGCGGGCACACCACTAAGGTTACCCTAATAGGGAAATTTCATTATAACCCCTATAATCATGCCACAGACCACCTAGTATTCAATATTGTTTTATTTCTAATTTAATTAAAAAAATATAAAATCCTTGTTAAATGTGGTATCTCTTCTCTCATTGTAGTCATTAAAACTACCAAATGTCATAGGGTACTCCTACTTATCCATGTTTTTCTATCCTTATTGGTGGAAAAATTTACATATCATCACTCCATGGGGTGGCTAAATTAATTTTTATCACACCTCTTCAATCTATTAACAATTTCATCAATTATTCCCATGTTTTCCAATATTTATACCCTAATACAATTTTTCCCTATATTTTCAATTTCTACAATTTAGAGCTAATTTGTCTAGTTTTATGTGAAAAACAGGCTTCCATTCGACTGATGTACCATGTCCCTTAATAATCATTATGAATTATGCTAATTCTTTGTAATTTTTTATATGTGGCTTTCTTTCCCACCACCCATGTGTGATTAACCTGTATTTAATCTTAAATACTCTAATTTGACCACGATTCATTAGCAAATTATTTTTACGACTATGATGGACCCTTGTATGGTTATTCCTTTACACATAGTCTACTGAAGGTCTAGGTATTGAACTAATGTGTGTTAACAGTTATGCTCATATACCCTTTGGAGGCTTCCTTGAGTTTTATAATTTCATAGTAGAATTATATTAGTTCCTTTATCCTCCTAGGACATATGATTTGAATAAAATTCTGGAGGCCACTCTTGATCTTGGCATGTGTAAATCTAGTCAGTTTCTCAAAAGCTTTGGTCTGGTGTAATTGGTACTAGGTGGTTGTTCCTCCTATATTATCCTGTTGATATTGGGTGGGATATTCATTTGTTTTGTGTACGGATATGATTTTAGTGTGCACAAACTGACAAAAAGATAATTTAAAGGATATGAGATGCTTTTTGGACCTTAAATATGATGTTTATTTCTCTTAAAAATGTTTCTATTTATTTCACATTGATATTTTGCTTATATTTAAGGGAATATATTCCCTTTATTACTTGTATGGTTAATGTTGGGATGAAATTTACACATATTTTTTGATATTCATGATGAGGGATGCCATTCAAATTATTTCATATGATGTCAGCAAGGATGTGATACCCATGGTAATGGTATATTTTTTCACATGGTCATGAAACTTTATTCCTATGATGTTTTCATGATTTTGGTAATGATAAGTTGTTCCTATATATTTTTATTTCCAATTTATGTATGTTTTACATTCCATAATGTGATTATTCCAAGGAATGGGACAATATTACTTGATGAGAGTGGTTATAGAGGGACATGGTTCTCTCTCATATGATAGAACCTAAGACTAGGGATGTTTTTAATGCTTTTGATTATAACTATGGAATGGAAAATTATTCCCTCTCTGGATGTTGTTTTTTGGAGGTGATGTATGCTTTTATATGTTGGCTCATGGAATCTTTGAGCCTGGTTGTGATTTTATTATCAAGATGTAAAATCCATATATTGATGATTATGAAATCACATTGATGTTATTATCCAATGTATTGGCTATTGTATTGTGGAAAATTTCCCATATATTGGTTATTATACTACGATGGTATCTTATTCCCATTGATGATGACTTCAAATATGATTCCTAATTTATGTGGTATGTTCAGAAACACTATATAACCAACTAGATATTATATTAGTCACACTCATGTGGTTTTATAGAACCTATGGTTGTAACATATTTATTATTATTTCTATTTTCTATTCACATTTACTTATAATAATATGAAACCTTACATGAACTTTCTTATACTAGATATATTTTGGGACACCGTCGGTGGTGGCATACTAAGTTATAATCACACCCTATTTAGTCCCATTTGTGTCAAAATTTATTTTATGATTTATGATCCATGTATGGGTAGGGAAAATAATATTGATGGACGTGCTTTAGAACATGGTTGAATTTGGGATATGGGGTCAATATTGTACTTGGGACCTGTTTCCCAATCTTGTCCATTGGTCTTTTATTTTTGGGACTTGTGGTTTACAATATCCCCATGGGAGATCCTGATTTTACCTAAATCGACATGTTTCACTATTTGTACATATTATTTTATGGTATCAATGTTATTATTTATTTATTGATGGAATGTATCTATGTTTTTTTTACTTTTAAATTATTTATATTATGATTTTTATTGATTATATTTTTTCAATTTTTATTTATGGATATATGTTCCAAAGAAGGAATAGTAACCCCACTTTATACATAGACTCTTTATATTTTTTAAGGCCTATAGATTATGGAGAGGCATGTCATAGGTATGTGGAAAAAAGTTCGGTTTTAATAGTTATTGACCATACTATGGAAAATAGACAAAAAAATCAACGTCTGATGAGTACTGATAATGGACTTGATCAATAATTTCCTCTTCATAGTAACCACAGTTGAGGACCTCAATATAAAGCTAACATTTAGATCATCCTTATTCAGAATAATAAGTCAAATATGGTGTTCTTTTACTTGTAAAACTATATAGAGTTCATCCTCATAAAAATTAATAAGTCGACATAGAGGTACTTCCCGCACCAATGAAGGCATAAACCAGAGTGCTTTTCTCCAAGGAAATTGTTATAAGGGTACTCCCAATACCAAATTATCAAATAGATATTGTGGCCCTCCTTATTCAAAAGAAAACATTGAACATAAATATCATCCCTATAGTAATATTTGTTGTGGTCCACCCCATATTGAAGTTTCAAGAAAACAATGATTTCCTACCCTTGATAAATAAGATTGAAACTATCAATGTCCTTCCCAGGGTAACCATCATAGTTGTTGTGACACATTGATATTTTGTTAAAAAAATATAATATTTTTAATATTTTTATTTTAAATAAACAATTATTTTATCTTTTGTCACATGAGATTCTAATTTTTTCTTGAGTTACCCACAACACTAATTATATCTTCTTAAAAATTAATTACGGAGTTTTAACGGTATGTGACAAACTATTAAAATATTACTATTTAATGTGATGGTTGTCACCTAGCTGTTTGAATGGTGGGTATAAATATGATTCCCTAAATTATAAAAATATATGGTATACCAACATATATATATATATAATGAATTATTTGGTGACCAATTAATTTAAAATTAAAATTACGAACATTTGGTTATAATGGAATTTTTTCTTAATATACTATTTTGGATGCACAAATGTATTTCACATCAATAAATTAATAAATTAAATTTTGGGGAATTATATTAATGAAATTTATATATGACATATTCCATATAATTTTTAACATTTATCGTATTTTTTTATAATGTATATAATAATAAAACAAATTTTATGTTTAAAACTGTATATTTTTCTAAAAATAGGTTTTGTCGCCTCTGGCACAATTAATTTAAAATTAAATTTTACCAATTATAGAAAATTTATTTTAAAAATTAATCTTACATTTTTTAATCATAATATATAAATTATATTTGGTTATATATATGGTATTTTTCGAAAACGTTTCCTTTTTTGATGAGTAGTGAAAAGTACTGAATTTTGGTTTAAAACTGACTTTTCAATTAAATTATTTATAAAGATACATTGCATATTAATATTTTTTAATTTAAAAATATTAAAATTGTAAATTTATTAATATTATTTAGGTTATTTAAGTCATTTTCATATTTAATTTTTCAATGAAAAACTCTCTGAAAGCCTTCTTTCTCATCGCGTCTACAGGGTGAATTTTAAATTAAATATTGCCTCTTTTGTGAAATGAATTTTGAAATATAGTTTAAATATTTTAAATAACTATAATTTTTATAATATTAAAAGTTAAATATATTTCTTAAAACCAAATAATAGTAAAAAAATTTACCATATTTAAGGTAAAAATGGGATTACTGGGGGTTAAACTGGGAAAATAAGTGTTAATAATGACCTACTAACTTATCCAAAACCAATTTTCTATCCATATTTAATCCTTATATATCCTAGATCCTATAATTTACCATTTTGGAGTGTGTTTCACTTTATAAATAGGGGTATTCAATTTTCATTCAAACAATGAAAATTGTGCCACTTATCCCACTTATAAAAGGCTGCTCTTCTCCTCTCTAATTTACACCTTCATACTATTTGGTTCAGATCAGACCTAAAAAAATGCACACCCAAATACCCGCTCCCCCCTCACCATAGAATCTTTATTTTGGATGTAAATCCATCCTATGAAGTATTTTTGTGAAAACCTAAGGAGGTTATCCAACGTAGAGGTAACATTATTCAAAGATAGATTTTATATTATTTATTCCTCCACCTCCTGAAATTTTTATTAAAACCTGATTATATATTAACCATAGAATGTTCCATATACTGGGATGTTTATTTGTTACTTTCATTACCTAAAACCATATCATCTTCAATAAAATGGGTTACAAAATCATCATTTGTGTCTATAGTGAACCCCTGTCTTACGAACCATTTTCATTCATTTTTCATTTACAACCTATCACAGTTGAGTATGATGAAGTATATAAATTATAAATATATTATTTTTATAACATAATTATACCTATTATATAATTATATAAAATATAACTTTCTTACTTTCCATCCCATATTGGATACAATAACATCCCTCTTCTATATGGCGATTACCCCCCCGTGAAGCGATATGATTTATTTTAAACAAAAGCATCACTTGTAATAAAATAAAGGAAAATATATGTGATATAAATCACATTATTATGTTATTAGTGAAATATTTTTCATTAATAAATGATAATATATCATTTTCCTTTTTACATTTTCACTCAATAAAAAATGATGATGTCGTCCATGTATGTGTGGTCTTACACCTTCACCAAGAGATATGAATCTCTTTACATCACCAAACTGCATTGATAATATTTATAAGTTTATTTAAAGAAATAATATTTTTATTATTATATTTTTATCATTTTTGAAGAATAATCGATTACTTACCTACTTTCCATAATGATTGTTGGGTAATGGAAACAATAACCATGCGTACTTACGACCTACCAACTTCAAGATCGTAACATACTTAATTTATCAAAATCAACTTTCATGATTATTGTTAAAAGAATAATTGATATATAAAATTATATTTATGTCATTATAATTATTCTGGTGGTGATGGAACAAAAATCAATGTACGATGACTAAAAATAAAAAACAATCGATATATGAAAAACAAAGCGCTTATTACCCAAAACACGACTTTAGCATGGAATTATTAATAAATTAGTAACAAAAGGGTATAATTAAATCATATATGGTAATATATATATATATATATAATAATGTGTATTTAATATATTTATAATAAACTAATATGTATTTTATAAGAGGTTCAAATGAGTGTGAAATAAGTCGAGACTTATGGTAAATGGTTTATATCTCACTTTTTACTTTTATGAGACTCATGCCATATTCACCACCTATTTATTTTATGTGTTGTATATATTTACCATGAATGTATTTTATAAATATTCACCTATATATTTTTGGTAATTATAAAATGAATTTAGTATATCTCTTTCATGCAGAATATGGTTCAAAATATACCAAAGTAGTATGAGATTTTTTTTAATTTTCCTTCTTTGACATGGATGTTATGTTATAAAACCGTCTTATTTTATGAGGTGTATATACATACCCTTTGAAATGTAATTTCATGAATCCAATTATTTTATTGGAATTATATGTTTCATTTAATTTTATCTTTTTATGTGAATTTTGATTCAAATTTTCAAAAGTTGTTAGAATTTTATATCACAATCACATTATTTATTGGGGATATTTGTGATTATAATTACAATGACGACATATTATGATATATCACTCAAGAAACTCATTTTTTTCATATACTATGATTATTATTTAAATTTTCATGTAATATTACCTTTTCTGAACTCTTTGTTAATTAAAATAATTAATAATTATTTTATGAAAATCCGACATCATTTCTCTCTTTTATTCAAAATTAGTTTTCTTAAAAAATGATGTTTTCTAAAAAAGTTTTAAAAAGGTTTATTATTCTGATATGATTTAAAAAATAAATTTTTACCCATGTTTTAACTTTTAAAAGTATTTTTTCAAATTAATCTTAATTTATTTTCAACAATGGCCATTAGGATTATACTCAAAATGTAAAAAGAATATTTGTATTAAAGTTAATTGCATGAAATAATTTACCACTATTATGACCATTATTTTAATCGAAGATTTTTAAAAAAAATTCATGTATTTTTAAATATAAAATTATTTTAAAAATGATTTATCTTTTAAATGATAAAAGTAAAAATGATATTTTTTACAGTAAATGTTTTAAATAATATTTAATGCTTCAGTCATACATATTTATGTTTAGTTTTATAGAAAAGGATTTCAAACATATTTTATAAATGTTAGTGTAAAATGTGATTTAAAAAAAGGTTATTTTCGTAAAGAAACATTCCAAGTGGTTTACCTTTCAAAACCATTTTCCTTATAAGATAACATCCTTTTATGTTAATTATTAATTAATAGGCATATGATCCAAGGATACCTTTCCTAAAATTTATCTGAATGGTTTTTAATTATGAAGAAAATAATTTTATAAAACTGATTTTCCCCTCCACAAGTTATACCATGATGAAATTCTTCTAAAACCCACTATTATATTGGGTTATGTTTTGATGAAATGATTAAATTTTTATGAAACCTATTTATTTTCCATAGGTTATGTTATAATGAAATGTCCATAAAACCCATTTCATTTCATGTGTTTTGTTAAGGTGAATATTTTATGATCTTGTGGTGACCATATATATGATTTTCATTATGTGAGAGGGGTTATATTATAATCAAGCATAGTGGTTTTGTTATAACCAAATATGGGGTTATTTTATCATCAAAAAAGTTAAACTTATATCATCATCCAATGAAATGTGTAAAGAATAATATCATATGATATATATGGGACTGTAATGGGGACTAAACTCAGTTTATCAAGGGAAGTTTTCCACTATGATGGTCTTAGGACTAGAATTTTTCTACCATTATGCTTTGGGGAGTAAACCCATTCCACTATGAGGAAATGGATACCACTAGAGATGGTTTTTTTTATTTTCACAGGAGGTATAGATGCTAATCTAGTTCCCTAATAGTTTTTTGGAAATGAGAATTAACTACTAAGGAAATCATTTTCAATGTATATCAATATAACACAATTCCATGTCTTATTCTAATTTTCTCCTCTCATTGATCATGTTCACAGATTTTCTTTTGATTCATGCCTTCAGAGCATCCAATATTTCTTCCTTTACTCATTATTTGGATCATTGAATATTAAGGTATGGTTTTAATATATAATTTCTATTATTTCCATATTGTTGGATTCATGTTATGTTTACATATATCCCTTTTAATATTATTGAACATTTGAACTCATCCTTTATTATGTTTTATTTCCCTAGGTTTTAAATAAAAAAATCAAGTAGGGTGTGTTTGTGAAGAGTAATAAAGGTGAGATAATTAAGGGAGATGTTGAATATATTTCACTAAATTAGAATATTTTTTACCTAGCTTCCAAAGTGCCTAAGAACATATGTTTCTCTGGATTCTAATTTTTGTAAGGTAATGAATATTAATCAAAAAAGATTCTATATCCATTTATGTGACGTTTGGGTTTCTATAGTTGGTATGAAATTAAAGGATTAGTTTCCTCTGGAAACTTGAATGAGTGAAATTTAGATAAATCTGTTTGGGATGTATCTAAGGGTACGTTGAGTGATGTCTCTGAACATGAGTAAAATGGAGATTCAAAATATTTGAGAATGTACTAGAATTTTAGTAAAGGATAGAACACGTAGATTCCCTAAAATTATATCCCTCTATGGATATAAAAATGGATGTGGATATGGAATAGCGATACCTAGGGATAATAATTATTCAAATGGTACATTATACTAGATTGGATCATCACCTAGTGTATGACAATGGGTATTGATTCACACCAAGTTTGAAACTCTTAGGGGATATGATTTAGAAATACACAATATCTTTATTAACCACCATGAATGATTTAAATATATTATGATCATGTATGACCAAGGGTACGCCTAAGGTGACATGCATATATTTAAAAGAAGGTGTCTTGATTTAGAAATTTTAAGTGATGTTTCTTGATTATTTTGTTTTCCACTATGATTAGTGTTTCTCAAATTATTATTTTTGGTTTTAGGCAATGGTGTTATCCAAAAGAAACTTGGTTAACATTGAATTTGATGGTAAATTTTCTTATGAGAATCCAAATGGGATTATGACTAGAGTAAAGGATGTTGTAATTATGCCAAATAAATTATCACCAAACATGGTTAACAATGTGTATCTTAACCAAATCTTAGACTCACAAAATAATGGAAGGATATATTTCCCTAAGAGTGTGGGTAATGGAGACCATGGAGTAAAGAGGGCGCAGTTTCCCATATATTGAGAATGTGGGAAGAAGCACTCAATGAAATGTCTCATACAGACATGAAAATGTTTTGATAGAGGAAAATATGGAAATAAATCATGTAATTTTGTGGTATAAATGTAATGTTTGGTTAATAAAATGGAATAAAATAGTATCCTACCTATGTTATCATTGACTGTTGAATGTTTTAAATGTGGAATGTATGGTCATTATGAATATAAATGTCCAAAGGGGAGATCTCATGATGAGAATCAGTAAGGTTGTATGAGAAATGGTTTTTATATTGATGATGAAAAGACTATGAATGACTTATTAAAGAAAATAGGTATTTCAAAATAATATAATAAAGACTATTTAATGGTTTGATAAGGAACTAATACGATTGAAATATTTATGTATTGGAATCTAAGAAATATGAAAATATTAGGATTTTTCATTATATGTTTTTCATTAATGATATGAAAGAATATACTGAATGTTGTTGATAACCAAAAAAAGTTATTTATTAGAAAGGTTAGATTTTATGGAAACACGTTATTTATAGAATGATATCACTTAATATGTTTTTAATATTGATATATTGATGTTGTGATAAATAGATGTTTAATATAGGAAAAATAAATTGGATAGTACTAATTACCTTTGAACCAAATAATGTTTTTTAACAAAGTGTTTTATGATATCATTGATGGAGTTTACAACATTTTTTTATTTAGTGAATATATCCAATTTTCTCTGTTTAATGTAAATAATGATGACAAATGTATATTTTCAAAATGGTTTTAATGTAATTAAAGTTATTACCATGTTTCAATTCAATACAAGATTAAGGTATTCATGTGTTTGGTATGTGACAAATAATAGATACTACATGTTGTTGGGGGAATAAAGATATGATTATTTTGTGAATTTAGGGACCATATTTCTAATGGTTTGGATTTTATCATTTTGGAAGTTTCATAAGGTTAGACATTTATGGGACTGTTTTAGTTTATTGCGGGAAAAGTCTTTAGAGATTAATTTGTTCATTCACAATATGAAGATATATACATATTGGATATCCTATGATATCTTTATTTTTATTATGATAACTAAATATATAAAGAATGAATTATTGTTCTCTTTATGGATCTTTTGATTTGTTAGTGCTCTAGAAATAAAAAATTCACCTTCATTTCACAGAGTATCAGATAAATTTTAAATTTTCCAAGGAACAATGAAATTAGAATACTATGTATGTGGAGTGGAATGAAATCATGTCAGTATATCTTTTCCAGAAAATTATTCAAAATTTGGAAAACTATCTTGAATAAAAAATTTATCCCATTATCATCATTATTGATGATATTAATGCCCATTTTCATGCCTCTTTGGTTTATAGTTTTATTTTTTTATCCTTAACATGATCACAAAAATTCTTGTGATCAATAATCTCAATCACTCTTTATAATTTATTAATCATTTATTCCATGTCCAAATATTCACATCACTCCTATATTGTCCTTTGTTGAAACTATGTTATGAGTTATTTAGGTAACCATTATGTCTCCGACTTCCCTTTTTGTGGTTAGTTTTATCTTTTTATTTTAATGATTTGGATTTTTATGAATTAATTATCAAATGATAAATGTTTGTTGACTTTGATTTATTTCAAGGAAAAAAATTTATTTTAAGGGAAGTATAATGCACACCGTGATTTTTTTTGAAATATTCTGTCGAATTAAATTTAATATTTTTATTAATATTCAATTACAAACACTGATTTTATCTAACGTTATATGAAACACTATGTTTTATTTGTGTTACATGAAACCCTAATTCTAGAATTTCATAGAGGAAACACGAAGTATAGAAGGAACATGACATAAAATTAAAATATTATAATTTAACAATATATTTATCAGATTTCTATTGGAATTGTGGTTTTTTATAAGATTAACTTAACCATGAAAATATATATTCTACACACATATGTGTAATATTAATTCATTTGTGACAAATTAATTATAAATGAAAATTAAAACCCTTCGACAATAATTGATGTCTTTTTTGATTAAAATGTTTTTAGCTGAAAAAATTTGTTTTACACCATTATGATATATATATAAATTATGCTGAATTGTATTAATTAAATATTTAAACTATATATTCAAATAAAATTTTAATATTCACGTTATTTGTTTTATAGATATTATATAAGAATAAATCTAATTTTACACTTTAATTTGTATTTTTTCTAAAAAAAATTCATAGCCTCTGGCCCAATTATTTAAAATTTTATTTTAACCAATTATATAAAATTAATTTTCAAAAATAAACAAAATTTTTTAAATCACAATATCAAAATCATATTCTATAAATTTTTTGGATTTTTTTTGGAAAGATTCATTTTTTGATTAATATGAAAAAATACTAAATTATAGTTAAAAACTGTGTTTTCATTTTTATTATTTATAAGGACAAATTATATTCTAAATTTTTTTAGTTCAAAATTATATATATTATATATATTTTTAGTACATTTGAATCATATTCAAATATAAAATTGATATAAAAACTTTTTAAACATTTGAACAAATTTTCCTTCAAAACTCACTTTCTTATCACCTCTCTAGGATTAATTTTAAATTGAATTTGGCGTCTTCAAGAAAAGAAAATTTAAAAAAAATTATTACATATAAGAAATATTAAGAAGTAATATTATCTATAAAGTTCAACTTAATCTTTTACCAAAATTAATAATAAAAATAGTAAAATTTATTTATCATGGTTAACGTAAAAAAGGGTTTACCAAGGGATAAACTCACAAGATAGAGGTTAAAAATGATCTAAAAACTTTTTCCACAACCATTTTATGTCCATATTTTGACCTTATCTATTGTATTCTCTATAATTTTAAAATTATTATCACTTTGGCATGTGAAAAACTTGGGTACATATTTTTTAAAATCATTATAAGTGTTCCCCTCACCCAACTTATAAAAGTCCACCCACTCTTCTATCCTCTTCACACCATAAAACAATTTTGGATTAAAAATTCTTTCCAAAATAATTTCCAATGTAACATTATTTCATCCTAGAATACCATGTTTTTGAATCAATATATCATAAAAATGATTTTGGTGAAAACCTATGGAGGTTACCCGAAGAAGTGGTAACCTTTTTTAACAAACACTTTAATTTTATTTCTTCCTCCAAACACTTAAATTATTATTTAAATATTAATAAATAATAACCTCAGTATGTTACATATTCAATTTTCTTTTTTTCTTTTTTTTGTAATAGCCTACAACCATATCTTATTCCATCAAATGGGTTGTGAAATCATTATTCGTGTGTACGGCTGATTACTTCCTCGTGAACTGATGTCACTCGTTTTCCCATTAACAGCTCTCATGATTGGGTATGATAGTGGATATAAATTGTAAACATATGGAATTTATAACATAATTAAACCTATGAATTTATTACATCATATAAACCCATTTACTTTCAACACTATATGGTAAAAGATAATGTTACTCATGTGTACGGTGCACCACTGCCCCGCGAAGTGATGTAATTCATTTTTCAATAACGGTATTCATGAAATATAATAAGAATAAGTATATATAGGGAACTAAAAAAAGTTATTTTATTTAATATATATTTATAATTCTAAAAATATAATATATCAATATATGTTTTACCTTTTCACTCACTGAAATATGATAATGTTTTTTGTGTATGTGTAGACTATCGCTTTCATGAAAGATGTGGCTCTCTTTCGATAACCACACATCATGAATGATTTATATAATTGAATTTAAACAACTATAATGGTATTTATGATATTATAATTATTTTTAATGATAATATTTTGCTTACATTCTTTCCATAATTATAATTAAAAAATGTAAATGTTACTGAAGTGTATGAATGACCTACCATCTCCATGATCATAATATACATAAATTCCAAAAACCAAATTTCTTGATTGGTATTAAATGTATAAGTATAAACTAACATCATGGTTATTATTATAGATTCTATAGAACCATGATAAAATTAATATGATATAAAATAATAGATCAAGATAGGTACTAAAAACCAACTGGTTATTACCCAAATATGTAATTAACGTAGAATTATTAATAATTGGGTAATAAAAATAAATAATTAAAAAATATATGATATGATATATATATATATAGGTATGGTTATATAGTATATGTAAAATAAACAAATATTTGTTAAACAGGTGGTTTGAATGAGGGTGAAGGATGTCGAGGCTTATAGTAAGGAATTTTAATCTCACTTTTATTTCCTATGATAGAAGTGTCATATTCATCACATGTTACTTTTATATGGTTTATATACTTCCCATGAATTTATTTTATGACTAACATACATAAATATATTGTTATTTACATATCAATTTTAGGATCTCTCTTTTATGGGGTTTATGATTTCAATCTTACCAAACTGGTGAGAGATTTTTTCCTCGATTTTCAATATTTGAGACATATATTATATGATGCACCAATATTATTTTACAAGGTGTATATAATTCCCATTTGACATGTAATATAATGAATATATTTATTTTAATTATATTATTTGTTTCATTTATTTTTATTCATTTATTAGATTTTTTATTCAATGTTACCAAAGTGGTCATATTTTTATCTTACAATCTCATCATGTATCAATATAATTTATTTTCTTACTAGGTTGAGGTTCAATCCTCATTTAATGAACATAAAAAAGGAAGCATAATTTTTAACATTGGGGAAATAGGGAACCAATTAGAATGATAGGGGAAATCCCTTAAGAAGACCAATACCTAAATGATATAAAGGTCAATATTGTCTAAAGGGTGATAAACATTAATATATAAAAAAAATAGGTCTCATTACCCACCTTAATATAATAGAATAGTGAATTAAATCATAAATGATGCATCCCCCCTCCCACTAACAATTCTCATTATGGTGGACCAACACTACAGGGAAGAGAACACCTCCCATAAACACAAACATGAAAATTGGGGACCTGATGATAAATTACAACATAGTAATATCACTTTCAAGTCCCCACATGAAAACAATTGTGAGAAAATAATTTCTCTATATCCCAAATAAAATGATAAAATATAAATAACCCGATATAAAAAATCAATTGTAGGTCACCCATCCTTCCAAATGGAGGATGATAGTTGGATGGATTATAGGTGTCAAATATCAAGATTCTTTATTATTATACTTTTGATGATAAAATATTATAATCTATCACTCATGAAACTCACTAATTTTATATTACTTTGGTTCTTCATTAAATTCAAAAGTAATAGTATCATTTTCTACTCTTTGTTACATAAAAAAGTTGAGAAACTATTTTTAATAATATCTGAATTTATTTTTCTCTTCAATTAAAAATTTATTATCTTCTAAAACAATGTTAAAAAAAGAAATTTATTATTCACCTATAATTATTTAAAAAAATTTAACAAATAATTTATTTTAATAAATAAATGTTTTGAATGGAATTTTTATTTATTTTTCTAGAAAATGAATGTTTGGATTTTACTGGAAAAGTAAAATGAATCTTTATTTTATCATAAAAACCTAGAAAGGAAGTTCCCATTGTCATGACCATTATTTTAATTGTAGTTTCCATTCTAAGGTTTTAAGGGTATTTTGAAAGAAAATATTTTAAAAATGGTTTATATTTTAATTTTTTTTCTAAAATTGGAAAAGATATTTCCCTTAAGGAAGGTTTGAAATAATTTTTAAATATTAAATTACATGTTTTCAATTTTACTTTCAAGGAAAATAAATTATAAAATAATTTTTAATGTTTATTTTTAAAATCCTTCTTTTCCCAGAATGGTTGTTTTCCTCAAGAAATGTTCCAAGATATTTATATTTTAAAATCATTTCTCATCTAATATGGCATATCTTGATGTCACTTATGCTTTATAGGGGATATGACCTAAGGATATCATTCTTATTCTTTATCTAAACCGTTTATGTTTGTAATGAAAATATTTTTATGATACTTTTTTATATTTCTTGGGTTATACCTTGATAAAATACAGATTAAACCTTCTAATTCTTTAATGGATTATGTTTTGACGAAGTAATGAAGTGATTATGAGTCCTATTAGTTTTTCACAGGTTATGTTATGATGAATGTTTTGTGAAACTCGTTTCATTCAATGGGTTTTGATATGTTGAATGTTTTATGATCTTATGGAACACATACGTATAATTTTCATTATGTGATGGTGGTTATTTTATAACCATGGATGGAGATTAGTATATTACCAAATATTGTGGATATTTTATAAAAAAAGTGTTGTGGGAAACATATAACCCTAAAATGCATTAAGTAAATATTCATATATCATAAGATAGATAGGGTTGGAATATAGATCGAACATAGATCAATAAGAAATGTTTTCTACTATGGTGGTCATGGGAGTGAACTGTGATTATCTTGATGGTTTGGGGAGTGAATCCAATCCACTATGAGTAAAGGGTTTCCACTTGGAGATGTTGGTGTGTCCCAACCAAGAGGTGTAGCCACCAATGGAGTTCCCTATATGGTTTTGGAAATGAGCCTATAGAACTAAGGAAATGATTTTTTATACTTATCTATATGGCTAAATTTAATGTATTATGGTAATATTATTCTCTAACAAATCATGTTATCTGATTTCCTTATGACTCATGTATTATTACCTTTTATTATTCATGCCATGGCTCAAGATTATGATCTTTGATATTCAAGGAATGGTTTTTATATGTTATTCTCATGTTCTCATGCCCTTATGTTCATTTTATTCTATATATCTTCCATATTTACCCTTATTGTTTATATAATATCATCTTTTTTATGTTTATTTTTCTCCTGTTATGTAGAAATGTTTTACGTTGGGTTGTTTCTGATGTGTATTTAAGGCATATATCTTTATGGGAGAAGTTGAATATATTTCACCAAATTAGAATATTTTGTACCTAATCTAAAAATTCCGTAAACAAATATAGTCATTAGGCATGTAATGTAATGAAGTTTCCAATAAAAAGATTTAATATCATTTTATGGGATGTTAGGGTCACAATAAAATTCCTCTTATTAATGAACTAAAAATTGTGGTATATCCCTCGTAGAATATGAACACCATGATAGAAGTCATATTTGAGATGAATAATCATCCACATATAGGATCCCCTTAATGTTTCCTTCATAATGGTTCTTCTCATGATGACGATGAAGAACCTTACTCATTGGTAGTACCTATAACAATGGAGAACTTACCATGATTATTAATGTTTATCAAATAAGAGGAATAGATTATATTATCTGGATGAACATTCAAAATTATATATTCAAAAGAATTATAATAAAATATTGTACTCAGTGTTACTCATTTATTAACGAGTTGAAAAATGATTACATGTCATCTCATATATATCCACTTAATAATAGGTCATAGTGATCCCTTGTTTCAATCTAGACACATTATTCAACCATGGTAATATTATATGTCAAAATCATGTGAAAGATACATTCTTATCAATATTTTCTCTTGAATTCATAAAAAAATATGTCAAATACACAACCATTGATCTATAAAAATATATATTTATTAGTGAACATGTGTGATAATATTTTTTCTCATTTATACTACTAGACTATTTTAATTTTAATCAAGTTGAATATTCTAATTATAAGATGGACCAACTCGATAAGGTAGTTAAAAATAATATCATTATTTCGAAATTTCCAAGTGAAATTTTGTGTTTAAATATTCCCAAATTTAATGACATGTGAGAGAATATATCTATTTAAAAAATTGTGATTATACACTAGACCCTTACCAACTCTTACAATATCATGGATGAGCTCATTTATGAGATTATCTTATCATGAATTTAATATAAAATATAATGACTATTCAATTTGATTGGTTTTTATGGATTTTATGTTCCTGGTATGCGAAAAATATTAAAATTCTTGAAAAACAATATGGGTTGGTTGAAAAAGATGAACTTACTATAAATTGGAATCCAAATTCTTTTGTAAAATTAAAACATTTAGAATAAACTTTCATAAATATCCCTAGAGTTATTTGTGGAATCATTAAATAATATTCCTCTTATATATATGTCATATATTCATGAGGTATTATATTCCATACTTTCACACTGCCATTCATACCAAGGGGATCCTAATGTCTCAAAAATGGTATCCATTTTGGAATCATCACGTTTAAAAATACTCTACATTTATACTATTGGTGACAACCCTCATTTGAGATGTTATGTGGAAAAAAATTATCAATAGTCCATCCCTCTCTAGAAAACCTAAACATAAAATTATTTTTAGAATAAGAAGATCATATTGTTTTTTATACAGTCACTAAATCAGTGATGGATGCCGAAAAAATAATAAAGGAAAACTCTATTTAAATATGGACACCTATTATTCCATTTTTTCCTATACCATGATAGAGAGTTTGGAATAATGTCAACTTTAAAATAATAGAACACATCTAGTGAAAATAAAATTATGAGCATGAGTAGCATGCACAGATACACCTAATGCATCATATAGAAAACCCCATCCCATAGTAATTGTGTATTCATCCCTAATTTCCTATCCTTTTATTAGTCAAGAATAAAGATACCATAATCTATACATCTACTCAATTTAATAAAATTAGTATTCATAAGACTTGGGGAATCTCCAAAAATTCATAGTAAGTGATTTATTCTATATTATCAATATTCATTGTTAGTCTGAGATAATTTCACCAAAATATCGGGCCACAAATAAATTCCTAACATACATTGACATGATATATATTATTGGGAAACATTAACTCTAACCCTACTAATTTCATTGAATATATTATTGAAAATTGGTTGGGAAGGGAGAGGAATTTATATAAAAAATCACACTTTATAAAGTTTGATAGGAAATATTTTTTACATGGAATCAAAGGTAGGACAAATCATTATGATCCCTAGACAAATTTCTATTTCCCACTACCCAGTGCACCATTGAAAATAGAAAGGGTATTTCCACCTATTATATACAATTCCATCTGATTTTATGGATAATACATATTCTAAGGATCAATTTACATAGTTCTTAATCATAATAGAATATATATATATGTGTGTGTGTGTGTGTGTGTGTGAAATTAACACTAAGATAATTGGATGGAATGTACTCATTGAGAACATCTCTTTGGAAAAAGAGTTAACTATATTATTTAACCCTTATGAGAGAGAATATTCCAATTAATCCACAACTATAGAATTTATATTTCTAGTTTATTCAAATACACATCAATATATCTAGTTAATTTATACCATAATAAATTAATATGATTTTATAACATTGAATAAACATTTATCCAATGTTTAATTGAATATTCTGGAACATATCTAATCATAATGAAAACAATATTATATGAGATACTTTATTCCACTACAGCTTGTCTAGAGTCGATCAAATCTTAGCATGAACCAGCGTAAATGATGAAGAATTGATACCCCAATTAATTTATCTTGGGGTATTAAGGATCTAATTTTTGTGAAAAATATTATGGAACCTTTGTTCATGGGGTATATAAATATTGAAATGGTCATTTTCAATTGTTATGAGAGTCGTATACAAATATTCCTCTACCAATTTAGCTTAACATGGATGAAAAAATTCAAGTTAACGTCTATAATTTTATTTAATAGAAAAAGTATTATATTTAATTCTATTTCATGATGAAAGGTTATAATATCTTCCATAGAAATGTGACTGCCCAATAGTTTTTGTTAGATATCTACATGACAAACATTCTAGATGAGATGTCTACCCAATTGATCCTAGAAATGTAACCTAGTTGATATTAAAATTTCAATGAAATTCATCAATAAAATAAAAATTCAATTTATTAAACTAAAAAATATGAAAATAAACATGTATAACAAAGAATGTTATATGGAATATAATATGTATTAGATATCACTCTCAAACAAGTATATGTACTATATCTACTTCTTAAATCAACTAGGTTTGAAGATGAAATAATAACACGTATACAATAATCAAAATATGTAATAAATTAATAGCGAGTAGATGAATCAAGTAAATGATATAATTATTATTACAGCCAGTTCATTTATGCCCAACCATTTTCATTCATATATCATATTTAAATTAGAGATTAATTTAATAGTATTGTTAGAGCTGAAAAATTTTAATGAGGTTGTGTTAAGTGACCATTCCAATTATTTTTCTTTACTAACGGATGTATAACCATGAAAAATAATATTAATTTATGCTCTACTATTTTGCCCAAATAATAATTTATGAGTGTTAGGTAGAGATGTATAATCCAAAATCACATATGCCATTCTCTCAATCCATCATCCTTAATGAAGGATAAAAAATAGATGTTTTAAATAAATATGTATATAAATTTGAAGACTATATGGATCAAAATTTAGTTCATTAATTCTATGAAATTATTAAGACATGAATTAATAAATAATTTGTATCTCTACATTCATCTACAACATCTAATGTAAACTTTTCTAATTTTTAACCTTCTAAAATTTATCATAATTAATATTGACATAGGAAGGACTACAAATAGAATCTCCTGAGAACAATAAAAATAATTTATCATTTAAAAAACATTATTCCCCAAAAATTTTAACGTTTAACACTTCCCCACTAAACAATAACCTCTACTAAAAAAATTCAATTCAATTTTCCCAATTTCAACTGATTAATGGAAAAAATGTTGATATGAATTCGTTTTATAAACCATAAATTTATAACATGCCTCTTGGAAGTGTTAAATGTATTGGAAGATACATATATATCCCAAATAGAATTCAATATGTTATTTATGATCACATAATACATGTTATCAAAACAATAAGAAATTAAATTTAACAACTTTAATATATGATATGTTCCAATATAGTATCCTCGGATTCCCACATTTCTTCTTTATATTTGGTAAACAAATTTGATGGAAAATAAGTCACCAAATCTCTCTCAATGTATTACCGTATTGTTCTACAATAACCTAAATGAAACAAGTTTAATGTTACAATAAAATGATAGGGACTTAATCATTAAAATATTCATCCCATTATAATTTGAATGAGATATCAAACACAAGGTATTGAATTTTGATACATTTCATAAAATTTTGATTTTCTGAAATATCATTCGATATATAAAATAAGAATCTCATTATGTGATAACCTTTTCCTATCTAAAGATCTTTTAGATGACCTTATAAAATATCTATTATGTTATTAGAAGTTTTTTTATGTTGATTCCACCAATGAATATCGAGATAAGGTTTAATTTGAGTAAATAAGAATAGTCACATTAACCATGAAAAAACATCGATGTTGTTATACTGTGGAACATTATACCCCAATATGTATATTGATGTTTCATTCAAATTTAAATGGTTCAGACCATAGTGGATAATGGTTTGGCGATCAACCTCATTTTGGATGAGGATATCCATGAATTTATCTTCAAGGAATATGAATTGGTTCTTTATAATTAGATAATTATTAGTTGGGACAAGAGAAAATAAAAACCCATGGGGTAAGATCAAGTATAAATAATAATCAAGGGATCTTGTATTTGGATATAATTTCATGGTAGCTCTAGAAGACACCAAATTTAATTCCTTATTGGGGGGAATATTGCTTGTTTTTTATATATATTAGTATCCTATTTCCACCATTAATATCATATGTATTCTATGAGTTGGAAAATATTATAGTTGTGTTATGATATCACCCCTTTCAAATCATATAGAGTGTAGCACAATGATGTTAGATACTTTAATAGGGAGTGTATAAAGTTTTAAATAGAAAAAACAAGAGTTATAATCCCCAAATGGATTAGATATCATCAGTATTAGTCCTAGTAATGATAAAAAAGGAGTGTTCTTTTATTCCCATCTATCATATTGAGGTAATACATTCATACTTGGGATGTCTCTCTATCCTTTTTTCCTAAAAATATATCTATAATATCTTATTTCCTATTATATAAATTTATATGTTTAATTCTAATTGTTATATCTATGGAAGAACAAAAGAGTACCCATTTTTTATTTATAAACATTTACCATGATTTATAGATCATTTATATGAAAACATGTTTTAAGGGAATTTAATCAACATAACCAATGAATTTTGATGAAATATTAGATCATAAAGTATAAAATGAATTTGGTTTTAGGTACTTTTGTCATTAATAAATTGGAATTAATAAAGCTCAAAGTCTATGTGATAATTTTTAATGACTCTTCCCATTATAGTGAGGATGAAAATTCTGTAAAAAAATGGGATCAAGATACTAATCAGTTATCAATCACACATGATACTAATGAGGAATCACATGAAGATACCCCTCCTAACATTGTAGAGGTCATCATTTATGATGTTAATATGACTAGGCAAGTAAAAATTAGCAACGAATGAGGTAAGAAACCTACACTAGTTAGCATGAATATATTTCATGATAAACAATAGAAGAACACCATGTTTCATGAATTACATTCGGATTTATTTTTAGGGTGATATAATATAATATAAAGATTATATACTAAAGTATATATATCCATATCTTTGGTTTACCAGTTAATCACCATGGGAATAAACAATAATCTATAAGAAATATTCTATCTTATTATGCTATGGTAGAAGATTGAAGGCATTAACCGATCAAATCCCAATTCATTCAAAAGGTTCAATATTTGGGGTGGTTGGGAAATATTGTTTCAATAAGGATGAATAATGAAAAAATGAAGACACTATTGACTTATTTGACCTTAATTTTCATTGTCTAAAGGATTATTTTCTTTTCAAACTTAACAAATTACCGATTATTAAAGTTACTTTATTTCACGTCCTCTATTTCATTGATGGATAATATATAATTAACCAAATTCTAATATCCCATGAAGATAAATAAGAAACAAACTTTTTGAAATTTAGTGAGTTTATTTGTATTGGATAATTTATTTCAATTAGATCAATTTAGTAACTATATCCCAATAAGTTATGCACCATATTTTTATAACCCTCCTCATAAGTATATTTAATGTTATATCAATAATATATTTATGTACTCATACCAAAATTCCAATAACTATAATGACTATGAGGTTGTGCTTTCCTAACTTTAATCACATAATCTAATGTTGATCCTTTTTATGTTCACATGCCCAATCACTTTTGGAAACTATCTTCAATTTTTTGTTCAGGATAATGGAATTGAAAAATGTATCTAAGACCCCCATGTTGGTCTGTGTCATAACCCCTTTATGTAATATCATGGAATTAGTAGGACTCTTGGAACTACTAACTTAGAACATTTGTTTCAAAGAAAATGTCACCATAAAATGTTTACCCTTTACTGAACTGATTAAAAAGGATACAAAATAGAATTTTCATGAAAACCTATAATGATTATATAATAGACTCGATAAATATTTGTGTCATACTCCAACATTAATTCCACTCAAATAGGTCAATCCACACATTATTAATGTGGTAGACTCGAAATGATCTACTGGTTCTATCCTCTTTCAGAAGAATAATAATGGTAAGAAGAATATTCTATACTATCATGGAAAAATGTATTTAGTTGTTAAGATCATATATACCCAAATTGAGAAGAATTTATTCACCTTTATATTTATAATTAGTAAGAAATATCACACCCTAAAACATCTTGAGGTCAACCTCATTTCCCACATTTGATGTATCTATTGATTTCCCAATCACCCCATAATAACAATGTGGTTAGAAAGATGACTTATAATTCTGTAATAAATTGATATCTAATTTATCAATCACTATATTATTAAAGGATATAAAATAGAAGGATTCTTGGTATTATACCCAAAAACATTGTAATTTCCCATAAATATGATGTTCCATAGTGAGGTAGTTTTCACAATTTATTAATCCAACTAAATATAATATATTTACTTCTATATCATTTCATTAGGTATATCTCGGAAGAGAATGTAGGAAACAAATATCAATATAATTTTATTATGATTTATATTCATATATCATGTAAAGAAAAACATTTTTTAGACTTCCATTATTTAATAGGGTTTCATTGACAATGAGTTGAAATAGAAATCACACATAACAGGCATGTAATTAACCTTACAACTACTGATTTTTTAACTTTGTGTCAAATTTTAATATGAGTTATTGATTAAGTATGTCAATGGGTAATATTCTATCAATAAGATGTCATTAAAATTTATTCATGATCATAAAATAGAGTTGATATATTAATTTTCCAATAAAATAGTTCTGTCTTAAATTTCATGGCTACACAATACCCAAGCTGACAAGTTATCCAACTTATAAAATATAATTTAAAACCTATATCAAGAAAAAAAATCAAAAAAAATGTGCATTTATGTTTTTTAATTCCATTTATAAATAAATATTTATGATAACTCAGTGATATTGATACCGTTATGGATATTTCCAACTCCTTATCCATACAAGTTGACTAGATAATTGAGTAAATGTATTAGATTTATTATTTTATCCACGATTGAGGTTTTATTAAATATTGGGACAAAATGGAACATATATATCAATGAGAAACTGATCTCATCCCTTATGAAAAACTAATTATAAGAATCACCTCTATAATTGAGGCTTTAATGGAGGTTTTATCAGGTTTACTAATGAAGGAAAAACCCTAAAAGTTATAAAATAAGTCTATAAAGACACATGAAGTTTACATAAAATAGAGACCAAGCTATCTCCCCAATTCAAGAGACTTGAGTACTTTATAAACTCTGTAATACATTATTTTATGGAATTATTGAAGAAGATTAATTCATTAAAAGAATAAACAATTTATTCATCCACCCAAAGAATTATTTCCTACTATAAAGTACAATTTTCTATTTCCCATATAGTGAATTGATATTATAGGTCCTTTTCCCTCTATTAACTATTAGGGAGTTAAAGTCCACCCTTACTACCATTGATATTTTTAATCATGTAGAATGAAGCTGTATACTTAAATATAGAAGAAATAAAATTATTTATCATTTTCATAATACCCAATTTCATCATTAGTTTTTATTTTTCCAGGCTGTACTCATAGATAATGGAAATTTTTTTTAAGTGTTTGAGTTAAATTTATTGTATTTAATATATAATATCAAATCCAACAAGTCGTCTGGTTGTCATGTTTTTATAAAGTGATATATTGAGGCAACAAAAATGTTTTTATCGTGTATCAGGAAAAATGTAGGGGATAATGATAATAATTCAAAGGATTATAAGACCATAAAATCTCTATGGTCAAAATATAGCAGTATGTCTGCCTTATAGAAACCAAAAACTTTTTTTAAAACATTTGAATATGTTTATAAATATTTTTTAAGGTGTTAATGTGACCGGTTCATTTATTAAAATCATCATAGGCCTATAAAGAATTTTTAATATATTAAAATTATTATATTTTCATGATGCATGTGTGAACAATTAATATATCCATTTTCAATCCATAAATTATAATTCCAATAATTTTGTTATTCCAAATATTATAAGTTCCTCGTAAATGTGGGGTAGAATTACATGGGTTTCATATCCTTGTTCTTGAATGTTTTTGGACATTATTATGAAAATGTTACTATTTAGAGTCTCTAACCCAACATCAAATATATAGATTCATCATAAATCCTATTTCATAAGGATTAACCATCATTATAAATTATAAATACATAAGAGGATATTTGGGGAATATTTTCATTGTGGAGGCATCAAGGTTCATAGAATCATATCTATAACATTAATATATTGATGATTCACTAATGAGGTGAGAAATCATTCCTATTAATATCATGTCATTCTTCATTCATATTATTTTCAACAAAATTAATTTATTTAGATATTTATAACTCGATAATGGGAGATTCATTCCTTCAGTAATTTTTTTTATTCCTTTAATAATAATTACCTAAAAAATTATTAAATTAATTTCATTATTTTTTTATTTCAGTTTTTAACTTTATTTTTCAAATGATCAATCTAATAATCTACGTAAGCTAGGGTGAAAAAAAATCATTAATCTTCAATCTCATTTTATCCCATATTATTTTCCATTCCCATAATGAATAATTGTATCAGGAATTTTCAATAACTAGGAGTTCATGGAAGAATTTATTGGATTGTTGGTCAGTTGGTGATGAGTGAGGAACATAATGGTTTTGGTGGGGTAGTGGTGAAGATTCCACTTCAGGGTAGTGTGTTTGTGGTTTGTGTTCAATAGGAGATCCCATTTAAACAAAACATTTGTGAGCATAATGTTTTGTGTGATCAAAAATGATAGTGGATACTAAATGTAAAATTAGTGATATAATATTGCATATTTGGTAACCAAGGGTGTGACAACAACACTGGGGAATGAAAATAAATACATTTGGATGATTATTGGTGTAAAATATGATGGTTACATTAGAAATAACAAGTGGCTATGGTTTCCAGAGTTTGAATTTGTGATCACTTAGAGAGAAAACCTTGAGTTACTCATTGAATCACATTTCAAATGTGGATAGGGTTTAAATGAAAGAGGAAAATATCACACATTGTGTAGTATTAATAAACATGTCATTAATTTCTAGATCGATTACCATGGGAATGTGAAATAACTTCCTTGGATAATTCTCATTACACACACCCCATATAGGTCAGGGAAGCACATGATTGATTACCTGAAAAAAGGAATAAATGTACTACAGAGCTTACCCAACTACCCCAGACTCCAAACAACATGTAACTAGACTACGTGACATGTCTATATGGATTCCTGTATCAACGTATAGTGATGCACTTCATGATACCCCCTGAGTTCCACATATCATTTCTAATGGTTTTACATGTAGTATCAGATAAATTGACGTGACATAGGTTGTACTAGAGTTTATTATTGACTATCTTGATAGTTCTTAACATCTTGACTGATTAGGATTAAACCTTGTAGGTTTATTTTACAGTAAAAGGTAATTATTTCATATGCTCAGCTAATTCCCAAGGCTCACATGTTGTGTCTAGAAGAATACATGTCATTTAATTTATTATATTTGTTACCCTTCATATCTTTTATCCTAGGCATTAGAATTAGAAGAATAAATATACTATTTTAAATTATTTCCACATAGAGAATGACAGTGAAAACCTCTATGTCTTCAGAGATCATTCGTGTGGAATTTTATAAACATTAAAAATATTTCTTTATATATATGATAATATTTTTTGGGTGAGATGTTTGGATCTATAATAGAGTAGGAAACCTCCTTGAGACCAATTGATACTAATTTAATTTCTGACACTTATTACATGGATTTGATACCCTCTCTTGGATTAGGGTTTGAACCCTCCACTTTAGGTACCTCAGTTTGGGGTCAGTGCCACTTTGATCCCAACATGTTTTGGGTTCCCCAAATGATGGTTGAAGTAGGTAGCCCCTTGTATGATGGGGCATAGGTCATCCAGTCATGAATTGTTCAACCCCTTGACTGATATACACATCCACTAATAATGATTGTCTCTTGTACTTGGGTCAGTACCCCCTCAACTGATATTCCCTTCTTATTGATGTGAAATCCCCCCACTATAATTTGTGAGGGAAATCATAGAATCCCAGATATTTGGATTTTTTGGGTGTTATATGTTTGATAAAATATTGAGAATCCTTATTTTTTCTGAAAGAATAACTTTTATTGGGGTTGATATATAAGGATTTAGATAACCCCATTTTCTTGGGTTTTTAATACTCATATTATATATGGTTTATCCTTTGACATTTCATTAATTCAAAGAACTTTGATTTTGAGATGAGTATTTTTTTCACTTGCTACGTTGGTTTTCAAGGAGTATCATTAAGTATTATTATACTCACCCTACATAATCATCATTCACATATATGTTGTTCCTTTGTTGATATTTTAATAATTCAAGGTGAGTTCAATAGACATGGATTGAGTAGATATATAGCTCAATGATTTAACATGGTGATTGTCATTATTAATGTTTTTTAGGGAGATAGTCTAGTAAGGAGATCACTTTTTTCAATTTTTTAAAACTTATCATTATTGAGGGTTATTTTCTATTAAATATGAATTATTCAACTAATATTGAAATATGATTTTATTATCTATGTTTAATATTTTCCATGTGTATATTATTTTAGAATAGGAAATTATCTTTTGTTTAGCATTTATTCTATTTAATTTAAAATATATATTTCTATACATATGTTTTTTAAGATAATCTCTCTATTGCCTATGCTATGCCGTTATTGGGAGAGTCACTATACCCTAGCGTATTTGTGGTGGTCTTAGAGAAGACAATTATCTTATTATTATCCCAGGCGGTGTCCTGGTGGATTGAGTCGTGTTAGAGTTGTATTAAAGCATGTCTATCTTAGGAATTAAATGGATAATTTGGAGTACCATTAAGTTCATATTGTGGGAACTTAAGGAAAAGGTGACAATGTCTCTTAAGTTCATTTAACAAGATTCGGATCCTTATTTAGGTGAGGGATGTCAATATATCCCTTCTTTGGGACACTAGTAATATGGGAGTACACTAAGAACATCGAGGATTCATTCTTGTAGTATGAAGGGATTATACATTCATGTGGTAACATTTTAATTATTATTTTTTCTTATATGATTCTTAAATATTCTTAAACAATTATTGGTTCATCTTATAAAATGTATAATTCCTCCATATGGATCAATTTATATGATTAAGGGGTAGGTTTATGAAGTTCCATAAAAAAATCAACAATCTCACATCACTGAATAGATAAGAAAAATATAGTAGGTTTAGTGGATCGAATGAAATGTATTTTTAATTTTTAGAAGAGGTAAGATCCCACACCATTTTAAAAAATTATATACTCCTATAACTGAACATATGGTAGTACCTGATATATAGATGAAACTACACACTTGTTGACAACACTACATGAGTTCAAATTCTACAGGCCTCCTAGGTTTTGAGGTTAGAATGATCTTTATAAATTAAATGATTGGATTGTGTTTTTGAAATTTTAATTCTATATAGTTATATCACCCACCAAATAGATAGTTATCCTCATATTGAGTCATTTCTAGGGGATGATTATACATTATAGGATGATTTCTATTATGAATAATGATGAGGTCACTCTACCATCATTGAATTTTGATATATTATATAAATTGTATAATCAGCTTGTGATTCTAAGGTTAGTATAATTCCATGGGTTGTTATACCTTTTGTAGGGTAACATGAATATTAATGGGTATCTGTCATGGTTTACCTTCCTCGCATAATAATCTGTAGACATAGTGCTTATTAATATTCAACAGGACTAAATGTTTCTGCATTTACTGGATAGATATATAAAAAGTGAAAATATTCATCTATGTATTCATATATATTATGGATTCCAAGGATGGGAATTAGTAATTTAGAGCTTCATGGAAGGGATGTAGTCAAGATATTTAACTCTTCCATGTTTCCCTAGTGTGGAGTTGTAAATAGAAAAAACTAATAACAGAAAATATGATCCTATAATTAGAGGCATCCACATTCAAAATCCATATCTTTGGGATCAGTTGTAGGGATTTCCCACATAATGTTTACCTAATATGAAGAAAGTGTTTTTTTATGATTATGAAGGAAATGACACCTTGACAATTTTTTGATGACCTAATGAGTAGTAATGGAAAACCTAAGCGGTGTTGGGGAATATATTTTATGATGAAGGTAACATATGGATCAAAGAATTCAATATGGTGGACATAATTTCCCCATCAAAGACAGTATTGACGAATTATATGGAGGTGAGGTGTCCACTAGAGCCAGAGGACAGTATATTCCAATTCCACCACCACACCAAAGTAGTCTACATGAGTAACATGGTACTGCAGGATGACATGAAATAAAATTCACATTGTGGAGGAATATGATCAAACTGAACCTAACATGGTTAAATGTATAATCTATATCATTTATAAATTGAAATGTATGCTTATAAATAATAATGTGAGCCATTATTTTAATTGGGAACTATTAGATCATATGTTTCATATTTATTTAGATCCTTTAGAAAAACCACTTTGAGATGTGCCTCCTAAAAAAAGATCACCTAATCACCAAATTATGTATTTGGTGTGGTTTTTCTCAAATATGAGATAGTTTTACCTAGGATTTTATCATGATAGAGATGATTCAATATGATATCATCCTTATCATGGAATAGTTATTTATGGTACAACTTGGTATAGATTTCTATCATCAAAGAGTGATTTTTTAGTTTGTAATATGGGACCATGATCACTTTTACTAAAGAGTGAAGCATTTTAGTGGAATTATTTGGTAAAATTATGCAACTCACAACTGATTTCAAACAGGTTAAAGATATTTCCTTAGTGAATTTTGAATTATTTATAGGATGAGCTCTCATTATTATAGAGGACTATATGAAAGTTCTCAAATATGATGTTTTGTGGGGTATGTCCCTTATTCTTTGAATGGTATAATAATTGACCTATATACTGAGAACACGTTGATGTCTTTTTTAGCTTAAAAGATTTATTTATTCAAGCATAAGTAGTTAATGGTGTAGTTAGAGGAACTCTTGTAGAAAATTTTCCTCAGCCTAGTGTGTACCCCATGTTAGCTTCCATTTTTTTACTAAAAGTTTAGAAAATATATTGAGTTTTTCAATTTAATATCTCCACATGAACTACGTATCTGTCAGAATTCACACTACCAAGGATCAATGATCTTTTCATCAAAAAAAGTAGGGAAAAAGTTGTTCTCAAAGAAAAACTTCATGTTTGGGTATAATTTACTTTATTTTTAGGATGAGGATATATCAAATATTGTGTTTAAGTGTTTTTTATATATATTTAAATTTATCGATAATTTTTTTTAAATTAAAAAACAATCCAATATTTTTCCTGTAACTATAAAACCATATTTTTTATCCTTTCTATAACTACATTATTGGGATATTTATTGATAACATCGTCATCTCATCCGTGATATAGTCAGAAAAAGTTTAATATCTATGTTTTTTATGAACATTTTTTGGGAGTACCAGCTATATGGTAAACTAAAAAATTGTTGGTTCAAGAGTTTAGAAATCCATTTTATAGGGAATGTAATCTTAGAGGATATATTAGAAGTTATACCTACGAATATTTTTTATTAATAGCCTAGGCGCCATCCAATATTCGGTTCTAGGAGTGTGGATTTCCTTAGCTAGTAGTTTATTTTGAGTGATTTATATTGTACTTACCCAAGATTTTATCTCCAATGAATAAACATACCTAAAATGGGAAAACATTCATATATTTTGAGAAGTTGAGACCCCATTAGATGAAAAATGTGACTCATGGTAGTGTTCACCTTGAACACAAAAAGGCGTTGTCTATTATAGTGGAAATAGATATTCAGAACGATCAACCCTACAGAACCTAAAATTTGGAAGAAGTTTTTCGAGATGTTATTGAACAAAAGAATGTATTATAAGGTTTATTAGAAAAAGGATAATAGAAATATCTTGATCCATACACTCTCTAGATTTCAGTCAATACTCACCACATAAAACCTAAATAGAATAAGAAATATAGTGAAAAACATTTCTCAATGAATAAAAAATATTGTTTTTTTATTGTTAATCCATATTAATAAAACTCTAATAGAAGAAGAATTGAGAGATTAAATTATATCGATAAATTTAATTCATAAGCTAAAAAATCTTGAGAGAATAAATTTCATGTACAGTGCAAGTGATCCCAAACCAATTATTTATATATGAGTACCATAACTACTTTCTAGTTCCAATTTTTCTACAAAAATCTTTTCATTATTTTTGACCACCACATTATTAGGGAAAATACAATTAATCCTTTTTAACTTATCAGACTCAAATTCTTCATGTGTTATAACGGGGAATCCTTGGGAAGTGAATTATTTTACTCTTATCTATCTCTCTGAATAAACATAATATAGCCTTTGGAATCCTCTTTTTACTCTAACACATCAACAAAGTTACACAAATATAGAGTATAACTAAAAGAATATTATTATCTAGAATCAGTTATAAATATTTATGGTTCCAGAAAATGGGGTTTAGTTTGCCAAATTTTATCTGGATTTAAAAAATTTCTATATGTGTATCCTTCCTATAAGCTATAATAATTATCCATAAATATTTTTCCTGACAACCAATCATAAAAAACTCACAGTTACAAATTTCTTTCTTGGAATCATCATGATGTCCTCTAGTTCATGAGTTCTATGTTCCATAACATCTTATTTTTTATACTCTCGCCCATTCTATCAAGGCTTCCATGATCTCACAACTTCCAAGGTCCATATTCCCCATTAAATTATAATACTACTCTATACATTCTCAATCATAATTTTATCCAAAATATCCACTAGATTTTTAATCCCTTCACCATTATATTGTTTTAAAACACCATATTACATGGTATTTTCTAAGAGGTTGTACTTCAGTTGAATGTGAATAGTGTGGGGTGAAATTATAAGTTATTGTCTATGTCAATCATAGTTCCATTTTCATAGTACATAATACAAATTTCTTACCACTTTGAAAATCCCTTAAATATACCCTTAAACAATACTAAAAATTTCTCAACATCTATAATGAAATCATACCTAACTTTTATGGGTGATAGTGCTCCTAATGTCTATATCATGGACATCCAACCCCTGAAAATATGTTCAAAAGTAAATAAATCCTATGGTGTGTTTTTTCCAATGTATTTCTTCATAAAAAATTTCATCTTAAAACCCTTAGAGAAGATATTTTATTTCGAAAAAATGTTCTAGATATGTTATGACTTTAAGATACTAAAATATCCACATCACTACTGCCCAATTATATTTCCTTCTTTTATAAACTTAATAACCAACCCTTACACTTAAGAGATATTATTCTTTTTCAAATCCATTGAATGAATTGTGATTTCCATAAAAAATGAATATGGTATGTTTTTTTTGTACTCATTTTTTTCTCTATTTTAGTTTCCTTATACTTTGAAATATTGAAGTGGTTGTAAATGATTGTTCTCACATGATTTGATTCACTCATTATAAAATAATCTAATTCCTTCTATATCTTCTCTAATATAAATACTAATAATTTCTTATAACTTTTATATCTTTCAATAAACATCATCATAATAAACTTTTCAAAACTGAGATATTTCGTCTTGAAGATTTATGAAATATCACACTTCAGCTCCTAAATAATAACAATTATAAGTGTAATAAAGAGTAAGTAATTAATGTATAAATTAATAATGATGAAACTCTCATATCCATACTACTTATGATGGAAAAAAATGATTTGAATTTATCATTCAAATTATTTTACTATCATAATGTTATAAAACATAAAATAAAAAATCTTTGGTCATTTCTTAGCACCATACAAACTTATCTTATACATGTACACTAGTACCCCCTTAAATTATAGAATGAAACCTTCCAATTTCGTTATGTATATTACTTTATCCAATTCTCAGTAAAATAACATGGTATTGAAACCATTTTTTCAAAAAAAAATAAACTTATATATAAACCAAAACATAGAGTTATTTTAAATTAATTGTGCTTAAAAATATGTGATAAAGAATCACTAAATTATACACATTCTAATTGTTAAAATCCTCTCACAATTATCCATTCCCTATACTAAACTCTATCATATTGTTATTCATTCCGAAAATAAACCCACTTGTTCTTGTGTTCCTTCTTTCCTTGTGGTAATACAATTTTCTCCCATTTATCATTAATATATAAGTTATCCAACTCTCCCTTCATTTTGAAATACCTCTATAATGAGTCACTTAATCTTATATAATCACAGTGGATTTATTGTTCCCCTACCATATGTATGTAGTAGAAAGTATATTTTAGAAATAAAAATTTTTACTCGTTGTATAACCACAGTAGACTCTCTAAATCAGTATGGTACATCCCCTCATGGACCACGGTATTTTAAATTTTTTCATAAGACTCTATTGTACTTGAGAATTTTGTTACCTCAAGAAGTTGTACTTATATAACAAGATATGTATTTTCCATTACACAACATTATAGTTCCACTAAAACATTATTATCAATTCCATTTTAAAAAATAAACAATGTCGAACCTCTATAAAAAAACCATAACTCAAAACATTGGTTCAATTCTCCCATGAGAGTCTTCCTCCTAGTTATGATCTTTCTATAATCTATACTCTATAAAGGGGATATTATGGATGCTAATAACCTTTCAATAATTATATTTTTAGGGTCCAAAACAAATGTTTTCATCACTATAACCAATACCAAAACTTTTGGTATACATACATTTTAACATATCCTAATTCATGGAACCAATGTGCAGATTCACGCGGAATCTGAAATATTTTAGGTGAGAAATGTAAACCTTTTTACCAGAAAAAAGTTCTTTTAGATTCAATTGTCACATTAGTTCGTAAAGATAATGATTCATGAGATATGATATATAGAAACAAATTTATGTAAAAAAATTAGGGAATTTGGTGCTAAATTGCATGCTTCTATCTATCTCACTCAATTTCTATTTCATTTGATCCAGAAAAACCTTTTTATCAGGTGTTCTGGGTATAGTATTTTCTATATTTATTATGTACATATAAGAAAATGATCAAAAATCTCTTCCTCAGTAATTATCCCAATTTTCATACATAAGTTATTCCATCCTCATTATATATTTGAATCCACCATGTCTCTCAATTATAAAAAATTTATGACCAATAAAAAATTGTGATTAGGGAAAATTTATGACACCATTCATATGGATTAATAAATGAATGTAATATAGTACCACGTAGCACTGTGAAATCAAAATGGCTAATTTTTTAAGGACTCTCATACATTTTTACAATATTTACCATGAATTTCAAAAATTTATTCACATAATAATTGTTTATGGCCTTGTTCTAGGATAACATCATACAGAATACACTTATAAACTTTCTAAAAACTCTTTTCCATGATTCATTTAGTAAGTATTCTAGTTTCACCCTGATTAATGGAATTTTAAGATCTTCCAGGAATTAATATCCATCAACCAAAAAAATCACAAAACCAATGTATGATGCATAATATTTATCCATCCACATATTTACCTCTTCCAATTCCCTCTTCTAAAATAGAATTATTGAACTAAAAATGAAAAGGGTAAAGGTTATGTAATGAATTCTTTATAAAATTTTCTAATAATCCTTCCATTAAGATTACATCACCATGCTTTGATTCTACTTTTTACACCAAGAGTAGAGATCTAGAATTACCCAAAATCCACAAACTCAGATGTGGAATATATAAAAACCCAATACTTTTAAACATATTATTTCATGATTTTTAAAATAAACATCCGTTAATATAACTCAATTATCATAAATTCCTAATTTCATTAGAAGACCCGGTTTATAAAATATCAAAGTGGGACTAAAAATAAAACTTTTTATTTAATTATCTATAAATAGATTAGAAATATTTCATATATCCTAAAATTAATAGGATAACATGGGGAATACATAAATTATGAGGTGATATAAAATTATGAGGAAGGTAATATATAAAATATGGAATCATTAGATGTGGGTCAAAGGTATAACATGATATCATAATAGAGAAGTCTAATGGGTAATTTTTGGGAAGAAATACCTGAACAAAATTGTATCATAATATATGGTAATCACATGAAATGTGGAAAAACATAAAAAAATGACATATACATGAGTCAAAGATAACTCCCTAGACAATATCACAAAGTATACAAAGTCCTATAATGGATTAATTTTACAGCTTAATCCCATATATGACATCTCGTTTGACAAAAGATTTACCAAATGATTTAGAGTTCTATATGGGTGAACCCACTATAAAATTTTCATGATATATGTGTTCAATATAAAATAAATAAATAATAACTCATTACATTAGAATTAACCATATATGGAAAATTTATTTCATAATCTTACTTCATATCATATTTAATGGAAATTTCATAATGACTGCATTTGAGAAATGGTCATATAGAAAGTATTTTCCCATCAAAGACTGGAAGAATAAGCTATGTATAAATTTGATAGAAATATTTATAGAATTTAGAATCATTTAATATGATTAAATATATTGATAATGTGACTTATAGATAGAAATTACATAACCCAAAGGAAAGGGTGGTTTAGAGACACCTCTTACATTAATCTCGATTTGTCCCTAGTGTTATTTATCTTCAAGAATAATTAACTTATGTTAATTATTTACATTCTTAAGAATAGTGTTAAATTTTATTATTACTATTATTTTAATATTTCTCATTTCATATTCAATTACATAACCAGTTAATTTCATTTCAAACGTTTTAACAATAAACAACTCATATGTCAAAAAATACTTTTTTAAGTTGACTATGGTTAAAGAAATTACTAATTAGTCATCACCAGAATGGTAACCATTTATTAATTATAATTTTTATACCTAAATAATAATTTTAAACCAAAAATTAAATATATAAATTAATAATGAACTATGATACAATCATAGAAATAATAGTTTGTACGTGCACATGAGCAATGTGTCCGTTTTTCAAAGATCGTGATAGAAAGATGAAATGTGTAATTTTATATTTCCATGATGATCGTTATATCATTTATAAAATATTATTTAATTAATTAAATTTAAACATACAATCCATGTGATGTGATAATAAAATTTAATAACATCACTTTATGAGGTTGTAGTCCGTCGTACGCATAATCCATGTCAACATTTATGCAATGGAAGATACGAAATGAAAGTATATGATAGATTTATTTTCTATAATGGTTAATATGTAATGTATATCAAATATAAATGTCAAATTATTCTTTGTTACTTTCCATCTAAAGTGTAATAAAAAAATAAATCAAATCTCTTCAAGAGATGGTAGTCTTCCAAACACACGAGTGACATTATCGTATTCCATATGGAATGTAAAGTAAGAAATGGTTAATGATATTATAATATCAATAGTTTAATTAGATCATATATATCATAGAAAAACATTTGATACATCATTATATATATTTTTGAAAAGTACTGGTGGAAAAAAATGTATGTCGATTTGTGAGGTGGTAGTCCACCTTAAACAAAAAAATGATTATATTTACCATTTGGGTATGATAAGATAAGTTTAGTTCATTCCCTTAATATAACAAAAACTCAGTAGGGTCCGAATTATGGAGGTTATTTTGGAAAAATATTTCATAATTTAATTTCTAGAAAAATAAGGGTTCTAGGATTAGGGGAGTGAAGTAGGGATGTGATTTGGGTAGGTATTTTCCCAACACAATGGTTTTGTATGTGTTTAAATGAGTGTATAAGAGACATACTTTTATAATTTGGTGAGAGGAAAAACTGCTAATTTTTTAAAAAAAATAATTTCATTGATGTTTTTATCAAGAAAAAAGGATCCAAAATAATAAATTTTAGAACCTAATAAGTTATAATGTTCAAATATTACTGGAAAATAAGAATTTTAAAATATTTTTGTCACTTTTAACCCATATCAATTTTATTTAACCCAATGATAAACCAATTTTTACGTTAACAAGAAAATATAATTCTTATTGTTTCCATTATTAATTACTGTAAAAAAATTATTTGAACATATTAAATAATATAAATTGTGATGACTACAAATATGGAATTCATTCTTTCAAATCCAACTCATATAAGTGGAATAATTTATTTCAAAATTAAAATCACAGATGTGCAGAAAAATGGTTTTCTAAATGAACTTTTTTATATAAAAGGTGAAAACAAATTTATATAAAATTCAATATCAAATTATTTACAATAAAATAATTTGTATAAATTAATATATAATTTAACTAATTTTACTTTTAAACCCACATTAAAATATAATGGTTCTCTAAAATCTATTAAATAAAAATTAATTTTTTAACAAAAATTTGAATTTCCACTTTTCATCGAAAAATGAAATTCATAGAAATATGCCAAAACGTCACCATAAGATAATTTTTATATGACGATTTTAAAAATGAAGTCAATTTTTTAAAATAAACTTCTAAAAGGGGTAAAAATTAATTTCAAATTATACGTACAAAGCATGACTAATCGTAGTTTTATAAAAAAAATATAGTATTTCGTTATAAATTTCTATCTCCTTAAAATGGTCATTATTTAATTTATAATCAATATGTAATGATTGAATTTATTTTAAACATTTAAAAAAATGTTTTAATGTTTATTTGGTCCAATTCATACCCACCAATTTAATGTCTTGGTTATAATGGACTTATTTAACTAAGCGTATCACATTTCTTTTAAACCTGATGTTTCATTCATCACATGCTATTGACAAGATTGAATTAATTTACAAATAAATATATATTAATGTCTTGTGGTGTTATATTATTCCCACCTTAAATAATTTCTCCCTCAAAGCTTCATATTAAATAAAAAAAATAATGTAAGGGTAATTATGCTTCATCTCCTCTTCGAATTCCCAGGTTGCTTCCTCGAACTTGTGGTTTTCTATAGAACGTTGACCAGGTTAATTTTCTTGTTTCATAGAACTTTTTCCCTATAATAAAAGATTTTAACATGATGATTTTTGTTTTATTGGTATTTCTCCAATTTTACCATCTCTAGATTCTGTACATGTAAGGGTTCTATTATGTACTTCCTTAAGAGTGATACATTGAACACATCATGTACTAGAGATTGGATAAGTGGTAGTGATAGTCAATTGTCCACTACTATGATTTTATCCAAGATATAAAAGGAGTCAACCAATCTAGGACTAATATTTCACTTCTTCCAAATCCTCATGAATTTGTAACATGGTGAAATATGTAGAAACACCTTATCTCTAGCCTCAAACTCCAGGTATAATTGATGGTTGACTGTATATATTTTATTTAAAATATTCATGGATTTCAAGTGATGTTGAATTATTTGGATCCTCTATTCCATGTATTTGGAAAGATCATGTCACATCATATTCTTCACTCTAACTTAATCCTAGCATGTATGAGTACAACACCACTCCCTATGCAGAGCCACTTAAGGTTTCATTTTAATGTTATAATGAAAAATGTTGTTATATGAGAAATATATAAGAAGAATGTATAGATCCCAAAATCCTTGTAAATCCATTGAAAAATACCTCACTATATCATCAATACTTTGGATGGTTCTCTCAGTATGACAATCTTTTTAAGGGTGATATGTATTGTGAGAACTGAGTTAAGTATCCAACAGTGGATAAAGGCTTCTCCAGAACCATTAGGTAAACCTTGAATATTGATTAGATACAATAGATAGTTTAAATACATGAAATTTAACCACTTTCATTATGTATGTCAAAGATATTTGGTCAAGAGGTAAAGTTTCCTTGATAGAAACAAAATGTTTCAAATTTATAAGGTGATCAACTCCCACCTAGATGGTGTTATTACCTTAGGTGTCTTGTGGAGTCTTATTATGAAAAACATGGTTATGGTTTCTTATTACCATACTGGTATGGAAAATGTTTATAACATAACACTAGACCTTTGATATTCATCCTTGACTTGTTGGAATACCAAGTATTGAGATACAAGTCTTTTAATCTCCCTCTTTATGTTATCCCACAAGAATTTTTTCTTCAAATCATTATACATCATTGTTATTACCATATAAATTGATATGGATGATCTATGTGAATCATTTAGATAATCCCTATTCATATGTTGTTTTGATGAGATACATATCTGGGGTCTAAACATTAAATCACCATATTCAGCAAAGTTGAAATATAAAATATTCTCAACCATTTTCGGTAGTGCCTCATCATCTTTTTGGACCACCTTGATCCTCTTAATAATTAATGGTCAGGAAATTATTTTAGATAGGTATGATAAAGATACTTTTATTATTCCAATATAAATCTTATTCAACTATAAGAATATTAGATCCTTCTTAATTCTCACCATTTATAAAATTGTTAGATCCTTTCTACTTAGAGTATATGCTACCTTTTTGGATATCCTATGATGGTAATGGATTGGTACGTTATAGTCCTTGATTAGTACAAAACAACTTTATTTTCAAAATCTAATCTCCTTCTATGTGAAAATATATTTTGGCTCTTGTTATCCTTATATATTTCACACTTCCTTCCATAAAGATAATTTCACCATATTATTAATTTTAAGATCACTACAATCAACTCTTGGTCAATTTGTGGAGAATTTATACTCATGAACATTCAAAATCCTTGAGTAATAGGATAATAATTTATCATATTTAATTATTACACATCCCAAAAACTTATTATAATAATTTCTATAAACCAAAAAAGAATCCCCACTTGAGGGAAGCATAAGAACTGATGAAGTGATAAGACTTTCTCAGCTCATTAAATCTCTCTTCACATGCACTATCCCAGTAAAATTTTACACACTTATGTATAAGCTTGGTTATTGAGTTTGAAAATCATGAAAAAAAAATCATGACTCATTAGAACTACCCAGCTAATCTAAGGAAAATATGGATCTCCATTAAAGATTTTTTTATAGGAAATCCATCGATTACATTAATCTTAAAAGGTTTCCTGGATATCCCTTTACATGTGATAATATTCCCCAAGAATGATACTTTTATTATGTATAACTCACATTTACTATACTTTGTGTATATATTCATTATTCTCAAAGCCCTTAGAATGATATTAAAATTCTCTTCATGCTCCTCTTTTATTTTATAGTATATAAGAATTTAATTATAAATACATCTACATATTTGTATAGTTAATACATAAATAATCAATTCAATAAGTCTATAAACATGTCTAGATAATTAATGTGTCTGAAAGGCTTCATTATGAACTCATAGTGTCCATACATTGTTCAAAAGGTATTTTTGGGAATATCTTCCTTCATTATTAATTGGTGTTAGCCTAAAAGTATGTCCACTATAGAGAAATATTGATCTCTACATAGTAAATCAAACATCTCATCTATCTATGGAATGAGATACTTATTCTTTATCATTATTTTTTGAGTTCCTGAAAGTCAATACAGAGAAGCATTGAACCATCCATATTCTTAATAAAGATTACCGGTGCACACCTAGGTGGTGCACTTAGGTTTATAAAACCATTTTCCAAATTCTCTTCAAACTTCAACTTTATTTCTTCCAACTCATTGGTTGAAATTTTATAAGGATTCTTGGATGTGGGTTCAGATCAAGGTATAATCTAAATTGAGAACTCAACCACTTGGTTAGGATGAAGTCCAAGAAACTCTTTTTGGAATATATTTTTATAATCCATCATGATGGGGGTGTATTCAAGCATGATTCTCTCCTTTTTCTTAACAATTTATGATAGATATTTTTTCTCATAAGGAAATAATATCCATTCATTAGTAGAATATTCAAGGGGGGTTCATCATCCTTCTTAAACATGTATAAAATTTTAGTATGAATTTGGATGTGTATAATGATCTTCCACTCTCAAAAGTTGATTTTTTATTTATATAATAATATCCAATCCAATCTCAAAATATAATCATTCTCCACAAAAATAATAATTATTAGATTTGATGAAATATTATGTCCAAAAACATTAAATAGGGAAGAGTAAATTACTTAGGATGGAACTATCACTTTATTTTTTTCTAAAACATAGCTCAACCCCGAAGTTTTGAGGTGGTGTTTGAATAGTTATTCTAAACATTCAAGATATTAAATAATGTTTAGAATCATAACTGAAAAATGCATTCACTAATAATGAATGAATACTATAATACCTTCCACAACATAATTTTCAACATTCACCTCATCTTTAGTTATAGAATACTCCCTTACATGATTCCACATAGTTTTTTTTCATTATTTTATTTGAAACCCCTTGGTTTAGGTAATTATACAACATTATTCCCATGTTTAGTACAGTTAAAACACTATAAAACATGTATAGTGTTGATCTAAACCTTACTTTATTCTTACTAATTATTAGAATTCCAAATTTCTATACAGAACTGATTAGTTTTATGCCCCTCTTTTCCACACTTTAATCTTCTAGTTCCCATTAAGTAGATTCTTGGGGACTTCTTCCCACACTTTTGACAAGATGTTGGATTTTATTTCCACCAAGGGATTTATCTGTTGATGGTCCTGAATGAAACTTCATTTTATTTTTTTCTTTCCAATTCCATGACACCACTAAGAGTCACCAATACCCATAAAAATATTAATGGAAAATGTAAAATATCTTCATAGAAATCAAATCCTGAATAAAACAATATTTTCATAGAATTAGATTTAAACCACCAAAGAAATAATCCACCTTACTTTTGATGCAGATAAAAAATCTAGAGGAATTCCATGAAATCCTTGTAATGTTTTCTTCATAAACCTCAATCTACTTGTCTACCTTTTTCATCAGAATAAGGATCTCCCTCTCCATTTTATGAAATAGATTTTAGGGAGAATAATTATTGAGAAATATTTTCTTCAAGTCTTCCAGTTCCATGGAATCAATATCCTATTTGGACTTTTTGTTCTTGATTAGTGTTCACCAATGATCATCTTTTCCCTCAATGTGACATATGCCCAACACAACTTTGTCTTACTTTGTACATTGGATGACATAAAATATATTTTCAATGGAATTAATCCATTATTCTGTGATAAGGGGACCAGAATGTCCACTAAAGCTATAGAACAATGTCACATGAATTTTTCAACTAAAGCTAGATCCTTATTTGAATGGGTATGGAATTATGTATGATTCATGTTATTACCCATGAAATGAGATATTTGGGTCAATACTTGCATTAAGTTATCAGTTCTCACTCCCATGTTTTTAGGAATATCATTAGGGAAATCAACACATTACCTATCGCAATGGTGGCTGACATGGTTTCACTTCATTCCTACCATTTCCTAAAAGAAATAAAAACACATGAAAGGTATAACTTAACATAATAAATTGAAACTTATAAACAAAAAAAGGAATAACTCATTAATGATAAGTATTCACTATCTTATTGGCCTCTAGGTTTCAATTTATGTTATTCATGGTAATGTTTCCTATTGTGTTTTCTAATTAAAATTTTTTCCTGTACTTTATAACAGTATGTAATGTTTTTTTGAACTTCCAAATCATATCCCTCAGGAGTATCAATCCAAGTGCACAGTAAGGCACATTGTCATGTACTAGGTAATGCACGATTCATGCCCAATGTGACTTTTTTATAGTTATTACACCTAGGTACATATTTTCGACAACCACATAGACTTGTAGTATCTATAAATGAATATAACTGTTTTAAAACCACCCTCTTTATATTTCAACAATATTATGTGATATTATTGTATTCATACTTTCTTCATTAGACATAACCCTTGGGTTTTCTCAAAAAAAATCATCTTAGTTTGTGAAGGTTAACTAAACCTTTACTTTGATACCATATTTACTAATCCAATACTTTTACTCATAATATTATATGACTTTTCACATAAATATTTGTTAATAAAAAAAGTATCATAAAGGCTTAGTGTCATTAAAGGACTACATTCATAAAACATCAATGTGAGACTAAATTAATACTTTGTTTTTTATTCTCGATAATGAGCTCCTAAATACTTTTGATATCCTAAAATGCACGGGATAAACTTGGTAATAAATAAATAAAATGGAGATCTAAAAATATTATTATGGTAATATATTTGATAAGGAAACAAGACATGGAATTCTAAGGTATAACATTATATCATAAAATATAAGTCTTGTGAGTGATTTCATGGAAGCGTGTCACAAATAACATGTTATCATAAGATCATAAAATCATATTAAATGTGGAAATAACATATAAAATTAAATGAAAAATATTCAAATATAACTTTATAGTCAATATCACAAGGTAGAAAAAGTCCAATAATTTTTAGGTTCACTCCCTAATCACATACATGACATCCAATAAGAGTAAAGCTTTACCCAAAGAATTGGAGATCTGTCTAGGTTCACCCATTATAAAATTTTCATAATCTATGTGTGAAACACAATATAAATCAATCATAAGTTATAATTTAATAATAATCCCTAGAACGAAAATGGGTTTCATAATCTTACTTCATATCATAATCAAGGAAAATTTTATAGTGAAAAAATTTAAGAAATGGTCACAAGTCAAGTATTACCCCACAAAAGGAAGGGTGTATAAGAGAGTTATATTTTTTAGAGACATATTCATATTATTTAGAATAATTCCATTATATTAACTAGAAAAATAATATATGTTGTGTAGAGAAATTTCATAACTTTAAAGAAACATCATTTTAGATAGATCTCGTATCTCAAGTTTGATATGTTGTGTGAATTTTAATCTTCCTAAACAATAAACATATGTCAATTACTTAATTTAATAAGAAAATATTTTCATCTTATTAATATTAATATTTTTATTTTTATTAGGTCACATTCATTTTCTTAACCAATTAATTTCATAACACATTTTTCAATGATAAACATATCATACATTCAAAGTCACTTTAGTAAGTTGAATATGGTTTGAGAGATTATTAATTAATCATCCCAAGGATGGTAAAAATTAAATTATTATATTCTTTGTACACAAAATATAATTTTTAAAACAACCATGAAATATGTTTGTGAAAACAATAACTACATTACAATTATAGAGACTGTGGGTCATATGTAAGCATGAGTAACCATTCCATTTTTCAAAGATCATAATGGATGAAAAGAAGGTATTGTATTATATTTAATTGATGATATATATATCATAAATATAATTTAATTTCTTAAAATACACAGACACATATAATCAATGGGATGTATTAATAAAAATAAATCACATCACTTTGTGAGGTGGTATCCGATCATACACACGAACGACAATATCATTTATTCAATTGATCATGAGGTAAGAAATTAAATGATATATTATTTTTATATAATGTTAGATATTTCATCAATATCATATATAAACATAAAATTATTCTTTATTACCTTCCATGTAGAGAATATGTGAAAAAAGAATTACATCACTTCACAAGGTGGTATTCCGCTGTACACATGAGAGACACTATCATATTCTTTATGGAATAAAAATTAATAAATGTATATGATATTATAAATATATAGGAATAATTATTTCAAATATATATTATATATAAAAATTAGATAAAACATTATATCTATCCATGATAGGTGGTGGTGGAAAATGAATTATGTCTGTTCACGAGGTGGTTGTTCATCATATATATGATCAATGATTTTGTTTCCCATTTGAGGGAGGATGGTATTGTTGTTTTCCATGCCCTTAACATAAAAAAATATCATTATATGAATTATATTCAAGTTATTATAAAATCATATTTTAATAATATTTCAATTAGATGTAAGAATAAAAAATAAAATGCTTGATTAAAGATGTTACCTCTTCTTCAAAAATTTATTTTAATTTCAACCATAATCCGTACCAGGTTGGATTTACGACCAACCAAAAAAATTATTGGATAAGGGGAGTGGAGTAGGTAATTGATTAAGGTAGATATTATCTGAACAAAATGGTTTTTTAAGTGTGTAAATGAGAGGAAATGGGGTTTCATATTACATGTGCGGGAGTGGGGACACATGGAATTTCTAAAAATAAGGAATTATACCTGGGTTTTTCTCATGCTTCAAGGACAAAAATATTAACCATTTTTAAATAATATAAGTAATAATTTTTAAATATTACCATTGAAATTAATTTTAAATGTTTTGTTAATTTTTAACCCTGATCTTTTTATCCAAATGACCCCCACTCTACCCCCCCTTGGAACGCTTATTTTTACCTTAACCTAAGTAAAACATTATTTGTGATTTAACTATTCATTTTGGTGTAAAACTATGTTGAAATTATTTTATAATATACCCATATCACGACTTATATTCCTTTAAAAAAATATTATATTTCATAAAATATTTATGTCTCTCTAAAATGGTTCTTTCCTTATCTATAATCAGTAGATAGTCATTTAATTTATTTTATACATGTTTAAATCCTAATTTTAATAATTTATTTATTATTATTCATGCCCTCCAGTTAAATAGCTAGGTTATAATTTTCATATTTAAATAAGAGTGTTATTATTTATTTAAACCAGTTGTTGTATGTGTTGTAAGATACTGTAGTGATTGATTTTATTTAAAAGTAAATATAACCTAATGCCCCGAGGTTTTATATAACACATTTTTCTAGAAGTTATCAAATTCATAATACATTGGATAGGTTCACCCATAACTAATAATCTCAAGCACCCAAGCCACACACCATCTAAACTATAGTAGGAAATCACATAACATGACCCGAATGGAACATGAAACACATAAAAGTAAATCACTAAAAAAAGTAACATAAGAATTGAAAATGGTTTTCAACAAGTCCTAATCCATTCTAAGAAACTTCAATAGAATATGAAACAATATATTATAACTCAATAATAACACTAAATCAAATGTTTATAGAAACTGATGTGTGAAAATTTAAAAAACATTATAATTAACCATAATCTATCTAATTATTTTATATTATAACATCTATATTATAATCCAATTGTTTCCCAACAATATGATTATCATGAGTGTCTTTATCTTGATTGTAGTGACAACTAGTAGTACCTTGAGTGCTACAAGAATCAACCAATTCACGTTTAAAATGCTGTGTGTATTTTGAAATTCATAGTTTTACTGTCAAGTACCTCTATAAAGAAATAAAAAATATGATTTTAAAAACTATAGTTACTCTGACATATCAACATAATTACACTTAAGCGTAATATTTATTACATGCTTACATTATCTAAAATCATTCACCACTATCATTGGTTTTGGATTATGTATTTCCCTATGTCATCTTACATCCAACTTCATATATAGTTATAGATTTTTATCCTTTCCAAAATCTATATTATATAGTGAAAATTGGTTTTCACTCACCAATTAATAAAATTACCTTCTTGCTGATAGATTCATGGTATAAATAGGAACACATGTGTCTAAATTATATTTTATCCCAAAAATATCTCATCCTATGACAAATGATGTGGCAAGGGTTCATATAAAACTATAATTTTGGGATTGCCTACAATTTAGGGAATTGAAGTTTGGTGGGTGATGATAATAGTAATAAATACCATACTCGTATAGTTTAGAAATTTACTAGGTGGAAACCCTCAATTTAGTTATCCTATTATATAAAGGGATTTGTTTTTTACCTCTAATCAATGTCTGTGTCAACCATATTTTATTATTGTGTGAGGAAGTCCTAGTTAGTTGATATTTATTCGAAGGTTTTATGTTATCAGATATTATTAGGGGGTATTTATGGAAGATTATTTTAATTGGGATAGCACATTATCTTCTTTGAGAGGTGGTAATTGGTTCTATTTGGGATACCAGATGAGGTATTGAGGGAGTTTTACACCTCCCATTTGTTTGTGTATCTTGATTTGATAAATATGTACTGAGCTCATTGATGTTAATGTTGGTGTCTATTAGTGAAGAATAATGTTAACAAGTTCGTGTCATGGTGCCTCACAAATCAATAGGTGAAGGCTAAGCATGAATTTATTATTATAATCCAACCCCATATGGTTTCATAGTGTACGTTGTAAAGTATAACAATAATTTTTTTACCAAAAATCTATTTTTTGTGAAAGATCATGAAGTTTTCTGGAGGATCATTAAATATCTAACCATATCTACAGATCTCATTCGTATTCAGAAGTAGAATATTCTAGATATCATGATATATTTTTACATGGATATGATCATATGATTTCATAGATTTTATTTAATTATATTTCTCAGCAAAGACACATGATTTACATCCCCATTATAGAGGATATACTGAGAGGAATTCAAAACACAGTTGTGGTTAAGAAATAAATTCCACCCCATGATAGATTTCAAGATATAGAGGTCTATTTAGGGTCTATATGACTTATTTTTCAAGGTTTTATGTCGATCAAATTTAGTTTGTGTATTATTAAAAGTACAATGGTTACTCCCAAATTATTAACTTGATGATAATCAAGGACTTGTGTGGGAGACCCTTTAGGTCACCCCTTTATTGGTTATATATTTTTGAGTCATCACTTATAGCACCCTATCTAGGATGTTTAATAACAAAGATAGTGCAGGTAATCTAGGAAAAAATGAGGATAACTCCAATACATTAGGATTCTTATAAGAACTAAAGATGAATTCAATTATAGTTTATAGAGGGATACTATTTTATGTTATGTTCACTCTATGAAATGGAGTGGGTATATTTTTGGGGGATAAAGATATACTAACATTCATTTGGTCCTTTTAGATTTAGTGTAGGGACATAAAGGTTGATTATCACCTGAAATTAACCCCACTATTTGATTGAGTACATAGTTTTTCTATATATTTTAGTTGAGGACATATGTGCATGATCCATCACACATTATCTACTTGGGTGAGCCAAATAATAAATATACCACCACCTATATTGAGTTCTCATTAGTGATTTTTGACTAGAAGTAAAAGAAACTTTGTTAATGACTGTTCCAATTGGTGAAAATATTATTTTAGTAAGTGATACATTAAAAGAGATCATTGGATATTGATATTTAGATTAAATATTAGTAATATCACCTCTTTGAGTGAGTTCATTTTTTTGATATTAAAAAATTTTAAAAGTGTGGAGGATTTAGTGACATGAAGTTTTTGTTTTGAGATATTTTAAATATTTTATATAATATTCATTAAGGTATTTTTTGGGTTCGTTTGTTTTAGAAGCATCACATGCCTTGGTAAAATAGTGAATATATTATGTATATTATTTTCAGAATCTATGTAAATAAAAAATTAATACCTAATTTAATAAACCATTAATAGAAATTCTAAAACCATATTTGTGTCTGGAATATATAATTTTTTGAGTGATAGTAGAAAAATTATCACTGTCATGGGCCCGATTTAGGCCTACTTCAAGATATTATAAAAGAATCCCAAGATGTTAATTCCCTACCCTAACTTTATATCCATTAATTAATATCTAATCCTCTTTTAGAAATATTATCCACCATCCAAAATAATAAAACCCTAGTAGGGTCGTTATAGAATTCATTCGCCATGGTGGTATCGATATTCATCGATTATGGTTTGGGAAATTGAAGCATGAAGTATTCAAAGAAATTGGAATCTTTATTATTCCAACTATATTTTATTCATTCTTATTATTTTAAAAATAATAAATTTATATTGATATTTTTAAAATTATTATATAGGATTCATTACTTGGGAAATAGTTTTTGATACCTTGAATATTCATTGCATTAGAAATTATTTTATTAATTCTAATATTTTTCATTTATTTCAATTTCTTGTCTTCTTTTCCAATGATTAAATATCATGTTTGAAAAACGTGGGTGGGAAAAAAACTTCCAACCATCAATATTCCCTTATCCCAAATTTCTCTACCTTCTCACATTAAACATTTTCCACTAGCCCATAGAATGGTTGGAAGTTTGATAAATAATGGTTGGGATAGTGGGATGGTCAGTAAAGAGTGATACTGATGTCCATTACATTGGGGTAGATAAAATAACAAATAAATTATGTGGTTTGGAAAATGTTAGTGTGAGACAAGAGACAACCATGTGATGTCTTGCATGCGGTTTTGAAAAGAGGTGTCATTATGCAAGGAGGCTCCTCTCAAAGGAAAGAGTATAAATATATGCTATTGGGGATAGAAATTGAATATCTATAGGAAGTGATGAGAAAATATAGGTATATATCAATTGTGAATATTCATATATAATTAGTATTGGTTAAAATAATTAGGGATTAGGCATCTATAGCTTTAAAACACTATCACATAGTGTATAACAACTATGGTACACATTAGGTCACCTATCAGCTGTGGCTAGGGATTGCATAGAATATTTAAATATCATATTATGTGTAATTTTCATATAAAGTTTTCTAACTAGATAATCGTAATAAATATTTGGTCCCCATAAAATTGATAGAGTATGATTTTATCAACAATAAAGGTGTGTGGGTCCTCCATTCATGGATTTGGTTACCCCCTCAACTGAAACCCATATTCATTAATAAGGGAAGAGTCCCCTGTATATATTGACACACTATTTATTAAAAAACAAATCTCAATGAGGTATTTGTCTCCCACTAGGATTTTAGAGAGACATCATAGATTATTATAAATTTTGGTATTTGAGGTGTATTTTGTGTTAAAACTTATTATATATATAAGGCCCCAGCCTTAAACCTTAATTAATCTTATGTTATTACAAGATTACACATTGAGGATCTTTTAAGGTTTACAGTTTTAGAGAATTAGATCATGAAACTTGCATTACATTCCACATTTAAACAAAGTGGTACATAAAAGATAGTATTCATTTTTCCATTCAATTGAAACATATTTAAAATAAAACATGGATTCTTTCTTGACACTTCCTTGTCACTATAATCATATCATGTACCTTTCCCTTGACCTGTGAAAAACATTTCAAAAAAAAACTTGGGATGAGCATAAAAAGCTCAGTAAGGGTTATAAAAATATGGAAAGGAAACATGTGTTTATATATACATAAGAATGAAATCATAATTTACCCATAAAACACCGGCACTTTAACATACCTCATCAAATCATGAATAAATCATAGAAATCATAAGACATAAAAGGTAACTTGAGGCATTCATAACATTCTTACGTAGGGAGTAACCCTCTTAGTTACATTTGGAATACCCACCACAGTGTATTCCCTAAATCTCTTCGGAGAAACCTTAATGTTTCACTCCTTCGCGTTACCCAATGCATTAGAGAGCTATATCGGGCTCACCTGCCCTTAGTTTATCACGGAACCACCCGCCTTCATAATAATTCCCAAGAACCACAACATAATCGCATCTCATAAAACATGCATAAAGGAAACATAACATTCCCACCATTCAATCACAAGATATCAATACAACACATTGATATAAAAACATTATGAAAACCATTTTCAATACCAAAATAAAAGAAAAGTAAAACATGGTATTTATTTTTCTTTTAAAAAGAAGTTATGGCTTGTAGAGGAAGCCGAAACTCAAATAATGGTCACGACGGCGGAGAAGTCATTGTCACCGCATACGTATGACAAAAACATTCCCTTTTGTCATTTTGTAAAATGCTTTGTATAAAAAAGATTCATTTTGGATAAACGTAAAAGTCAAAGGGGTTTATACACTGTATAAAAGAAGGTTGTTTATAAAATAAAATATGCCTCAATGAAAGGAGATTGAGATGAAGTCCCATACAAAGATGGTATCCTTGGTTTAAGGATAAATCAATTACAAGATTATGTGTGAGAAAAGAATACACCAAATATAAGTGGATATTAAGTGTAGAAAAATCAGAGGTTGTTCACACATATTCATAGAATGACATATTCAAGGAGTACAAGTTTATCCTAAAGAATCAAATTTGGGTTAAGAAGTTCCCTTGCAAACATTTGACAGCCTAACGGCGTCACTACAAAATTCCGAAAATGAGTTGATGAGAGATAAAAAAGGGTATCTCATAACATGGACATAAAATTTAAATCAATAAGGATATATAATTAAATATCCCAACATAATAGTATGTGATTTAAAAGACATAACAAAAGAAGTCTTTTAAAAAGAGGAGGGTAAATGGTTCCCTTACCGACATGGGTATCTTTCGAAACATACACTCCGTGAAAGAAGGAAAATACAAAATTGATGTAAATACCCATAAATGAAATTATATTACACAATGTGTAAAATAATGGGCATTACATACACCACTCAAAGGAAATTGTGGCCAATGTAGCATAAATCTCACAGGAATAAAAGTGAGATGAAAATTCCCTTATGAAAACTCGGCAGCCTAACGGTGCCACTTAAAACTTTTAAAAATGGATTGATGAGATCAAATAGGGTCTCTCATCCTATTAACATAAAGTTTACAGAAATTGAAGTATAAAATAACATCCCCCAACATAACAAAGAGGAGCTTAAAAGAAGTGACATAAAGGAGAGTACTTAAAAAGAAAGAGAGAGGTTAGATCTCTTATGGAAATTCGGTAGCCAAACGGCGCCACTCAAAACTTCCAAAAAAGATTGATGGGAGAGAATAGGGTCTCTCATCATATGAACATAAAAATTAAAGTAAGATTAATATAAAAGATAATCCCAATAACAAGAAAGATGATCATTAAAAGGATTGACATAAAAGGGTGTACTTAAAAAGAAAGAGTGGAGTAGCATCCCTTACCTCAAGTTCAACTTGTCTTGTTCGTTTATTTATATTCCTGAATAATAAACTTTTCTAAATTCATAATTGCTTAAGGACCTCCTATAAAGATTGTTATTCAGTTCATATCACATATTTTAATGTTATAATAATTGGTTAATAATATGAGTTCATATCAGACATTTTTGTCGATGTTTGGTACATGAGTCAAAAATTGAACTTGTTGGAAAATAATTTTCCATGTAGTAATAGGTACATCATATCCAGAATAGTATTTATGTTTTAAATATCATATATATCCAGTATATATTCATTTTATACTATTCCATAGCATTTGGAGATAAAAAACGAAAAGCACCGTTCATAGAGACTATAGGCCGTACGTATGCATGAACGCTACTTTCATTTTTTCTTTGTCATATTAATGGATTTATAAATAAATGATATATATATATTATAATTCCAGTATAATATATATGTTATATAGGTCACATATGTTCATTAATTTCATTCTTTATACATTCCATGTATTGCATGTACGAGTCACATCACTTGAGGGGGCGGTAGTCCGCACTTCCTTATATGAAATTATCGCATTTACACAACATGAAAAAAATAAATGTATGTTTTAAATATAAAATACAGAATCATATAGTAAACATAAATAACATATATATATATATATATAATACAGTGACATCATAACGGCCACCTTTAAAGGTTTTAAAAGAATATTCAACAATCATCGTTTCGTGAGGCAGAAAATCGCCAACCACAGAAACAGTATGTTATTTAACCATTAGACGAAGGTGTGTTTAAGTGTAGCTAGAATACTTCTTATAAAAACATCCTAGTATATTTAATATACTGTAGTTGTTTCAAAAGAAATGAATAAAAAGAGTTTAGAGGGTTTGAGAAACAAAATAATACAAAAGGACTCAAGTGAAGACATTACCTTAAAATCGGGTAACTCCCTTTGGTTTGAGCCCAAAGGCTTCCTTGGGAAGACTTGTGCCAAAATTGAGGCTTCAAAGAGTTATAAAGGGATGTGGAGAGACAAAATGGGCAGGGGTTGGCCGAGAAAAAGGCTTTGGAAGTGTGGGTAAGGAGGTAGAGGTGGGGGCCTTTTATAAGAGGAGAGGAGGGGCACTCTTGGAAATTAAATAAATGTTACTTTATTTTAAAATGAGTTTCGGATCTAAAAGGTCCAACATTGATATAATTCGAGTCTAAGGTGATAAGGGTTCTAAATCCACCCATCCAATATGTTTTGGACATGTGTAGGTCTTATAATTTACATTATCTTTCCATTTTATTTAAATCGTTAAATAATGAGGTCATCGCTGCATCATCATGATGTCATAAATAATTTAATTTATTTTATGTCTAAAAATTATAAAAAAATACTATGATGTAGGAAATCTTTTTATATTTCCAATGACTATTTATATTCAAACATCTGACTTGTATAACCCCGTGTAAAAATTATTTTATTAAAACATCTTATGTTTGTGTCATTTTTACTTTAACATTAAATAAAAAGTTATTTATGTCATTTCCCAACCAAAATGGCTCCATGGGGTCCCCAAGTTTACCCATGGGTTTTCTTGGTCGGCCATGACACATCCAATGAGGGTAGGACATGTGTCAAGCTCATCTCATATTATTAAAACATTATTTTTACCTTAAACTACACTAATTACCTCTAATCGCGATTAAAAACATAAAAGTTACTATTCACCAAAAAATTATTTTAGTCTCATTGAACCACATTTTACTTCTTAATGACAACAATGTATTTAGGATTTTTGAAATTCAAAACACTGAGGTGGTAAAAGTTCATTTAAACGGAAAATTAGTTTTTATAAGTACCACTTAGTGGTTTCACTATTCATCAAAAATTGATGTTTTTCAGAAAAATACCAAAACTTTAACCTAAGCCATATTTGATATTCTGAATTTAAAAATTATGTCTATTTTAAAAAATTCAAAACATATTAGTTTCATTAATTAATTTAATAATTAATTCCCGCTGTCAGGGCAAATAGCGTGTTTTTATGAAACAATAAGTATCAAAAGATTGACACTAGTTTAAGTCCAATTTCAAAGTGAAATTAATTCCAATGACCACTATTGGATTAAATGATAAAAATATATTCTAATTTTACTTTAAAACCAATTCAAAAGATAATATAATCATATAAATAAATAATATTAAAAAGTGGTTTTGAATTAAAATAAAACATTTTTCACTATTCATTAAAAATTGAACTTTTCCGGAAAAATACCAAAAATTTACACAAAGTAAATTTTGATGTCCCGATTATAAAGAAGAATTTTATTTTTTCAAATATAACACATAAAATTTTCAAAATGTGGATTTAATAGAGGTTCGCCATCAAAAGGCGGTTAATCGACCTTTTAATGAATATTAGAATGTTTACGCTTAAAATTGGATTCATTCGCATTTTTAATCCTCTAACATTTATTGTAAAAAGTGAAAATATTTGACAAAGATATATAATCATTTTGTAGTTAGTTATGTTCATTACCTCCATTACAACGGCTAGGTGTTAACTACTATTTAAAATAATATTATATTATTATTAGAGTGCAACGCAACATTCCCAAGAAACTCGTTGGTGCGTATTGGGTACGACATCACGCATAGCGTCCCCTTTAAAGTTATTTTATTCAAAAATATGGATAAATGTGGAAATTACATATTCTTTATTTACCTGGGGTGTTACATCCTTCCCCCCTTTTGGGAATTGCATCCTCGCAATTTAAAAATTGGGCTTGGAAACTTCAATGAAAATCCCACATCGGAACAACAGTCAGTAAAACAATCACTTTAAAATAAAGAAAGATAAGTATAAAGGTCACCCGAGTTAACCAATACTAGGATTCCAAGTATGAAAATATAGACATGGAGGAAAAAACACAGGGTCATGTTCTGATGGAGAGTGATAGTAAACATGTCTAGAAGAAAGTTAACCATAAGAAAATCGCATACTTGTGATGGGTTAAGCGGTATTTGATTCCCCAGTAGGAAAAGTTAACAGACAACATTTTTGTTTTGAGTTACTCTTCATTGGGGAATTTATTTTTGATCTTAAGGAAACATACTTACTTGTCATGTTGACTTTCAACTTTTAGTAGATTTCTTACAAAAACTCATACTTTCCCCAAAAGACGAGTATTTAGGAAGACTTGTTCACATCAAGAGTACTATAATAAACTTCTAGAGGATCACCTGATCCACAAAAGAGAACTATATACTTCCCATATCTTTAGACCTTAACCAAAAACAAAACCAAAAAGGTTAGTACAAGATCAGATAATACCCAAAAAGGATAATCCTTTTTTAAAAAAAAACAAATCTATTCTTAATCTACAAATTTATGAAACAATACCCAAAGTTCAACAAAGACCATTCAATAAAAAAAATTTCCATAAAATACATCAAAGTAAACCAAACTAAGATTGAAACACAAATTTTTGAAGGATTTAGTCACATAGTCTTCCAAGTTAAATCGTAACATTTATCTCCAAACTACATCATTTCCTCCTAAAGTCTCGTATTGAAAAGTAATTAAACTAATCACATATCCTCCATGATAGGTTAATAAATTTCCTTAGATAACCCAAAATCAGCTTACTCTTAATTCATAAAATCATATAACTAAAAAGAAATAGTCATACTAACCAGGGACTTCACGTAGTCCAGTGGTAGATGATAAATATGAGTCGCACTTTGGTTGTGGGTTCGATTCCCGCAGCTTTGTCTGGCGCGACGGGTTGTCACACGGTCTGTGTGTTTTCCTTTTTCCAAAACTATATAATTCTTAAAACATTCCCCCAAATGAGATAAAATCTTCAAAAAAAATTAATCATAAAATATTTTAACCACATGTTTATCTCATGCCTTTAATTTTCCATCATAACATATAATAACCCATAATTACCTCAAAAGTAAGGATCATATAAACCCTAATGGTTACCTTTATAATTATTACCTGAACTTCCACATCAATTGGTCATCTCATACATGATGCATTATAGAACATATCAAGGTTCAAGTGGATGATCATGACTCCTTGATAGTTCGTGTAGAACAACCACGAGTTTCCTCATTGAATACCCCATTTCATCCAGTCTCTTAATCAGAGAACCCCCATAGTTTCCTTCAATCATATTTTCACTTTGGTGCCTTCTAGATCCATCCATTCACTAAAAATAGAAATGTCAGTGTGAGTATATCAACAAAACCATCATGTACTAATGAGGAAGATAACCACTAAGTTATACTTACTTATTCACTTTATCTAAAACTAGGACTCTTTCTGAAATCCTAACCATTATGGTAATGTCACTTATGCTTAGAGGATACCCTAACCTCTAAAGTTATCTAAACCGACCTCTGATACCAACTATGAGGCCCTAGCCTTAAACCTTAATTAATCTTGAGTTATTACAAGATTACACATTCAGGATCTTTTCAGGTTTAGAGTTTTAGAGAATTAGATTATGGAACTTGCATTACATTCCACATTTAAACAAAGTGGTATATAAAATAAAGTATTCATTTTTCCCATAAATGGAAACATATTTAAAATAAAACATGGATTCTTTCTTGAAACTTCCTTGTCACTATCATCATATCATGTACCTTTCCCTTGACCTGTGAAAAACATTTCAAAAAAAACTTGGGATGAGCATAAAAAGCTCAGTAAGGGTTATAAAAATACGGAATGGAAACATGAGTTCATATATACATAAGAATGAAATCATACATTACCCATAAAACACAGGCACATTAACATACCTCATAAAATAATGAATAAATCATATAAATCATAAGACATAAAAGGTAACTTGAGGCATTTATATCATTCTTACGCAGGGAGTAACCCTCTTGGTTATGTTTGGAATACCCACCACAGTATAGTCCCTAAATCTCTTCGGAGAAACCTTAATGTTTCACTCCTTCGTGTTACCCAATGCATTGGAGAGATATATCAGGCTCACCCGCCCTTAGTTTATCACGAAACCACCCGTCTTCATAATAATGCCCAAGAACCACAACATAATCGCATCACATAAAACATGCATAAAGAATCATAACATTCCCACCTTTCAATCACAAGATATCAATACAACACATTGATATAAAAACATTATGAAAATCATTTTCAATACCAAAATAAAAGAAAAGTAAAACATGATATTTATTTTTCTTTTAAAAAGAAGGTATGCCTTGTAGAGGAAGCCGAAACTCAAATAATGGTCACGGCGGCGGAGAAGTCGTGGTCGCCACATTCATATGACAAAAACATTTCCTTTTATCATTTTGTAAAATGCTTCGTATAAAAAAGATTCCTTTTGTATAAACGTAAAAGTCAAAGGGGTCTATACACTATATAAAATAAGGTTGTGTATAAAATAAAATATGCCACAATGAAAGGAGATTGAGACGAAGTCCCATACAAAGACGGTATCCTTGGTTTAAGGATAAAACAATTACATGATTATGTGTGACAAAATAATACACCAAATATAAGTGGATATTAATTATAGAACAATCAGTGGTTATTCACACATATTCATAGAACGAAATATTCAAGGAGTACAAGTTTATCCCAAAGAATCAAATTTTGGTTAAGAAGTTCCCTTGCAAAATTTTGACAGCCTAACGGCATCACTACAAAATTCAGAAAATGAGTTGATAAGAGATAAAAAGGGTATCTCATCACATGGAAATAAAATTTAAATCAATAAGGATATTTAAGAACATATCCCAACATAATAGTATGTGAATTAAAAGACATAACAAAAGAAGTCTTTTAAAAAGATGAGGGTGAAAGGTTCCCTTACCAACATGGGTAGCTTTCGAAACATATACCCCGTGAAAGAAGGACAATAAAAAATTTATGTAAATACCCATAAATGAAATTATATTACACAATGTGTAAAATAATGGGAAGTACATACACCACTCAAAGGAAATTGTGGCCAATGTAGCATAAATCTCACGGGAATAAAAGTGAGATGAAAAATCCCTTATGAAAACTCGGAAGCCTAACGACGCCACTTAAAACTTTTAAAAATGGATTGATGATATCAAATAGGGTATATCATCATATTAACATAATGTTTACAGAAAGATTAATATAAAATAAAATCCCCCAACATAACAAAGAGGATCTTAAAAGAAGTGACATAAAGGAGAGTACTTAAAAAGAAAGAGAGTGGTTAGATCTCTTACGAAAATTCGGCAGCCTAACGGCGCCACTCAAAACTTCCAAAATGGGTTGATAAGAGAGAATAGGGTCTCTCATCATATGAACATAAAAATTACAGTAAGAGTAATATAAAAGAAAATCCCAATAACAAGAATTATGAGCTTTAAAAGGAATGACATAAAAGAGTGTACTTAAAAAGAAAGAGAGGAGTAGGATCCCTTACCTCAAGTTCAACTTGTCTTGTTCATTTCATTATATTCCTGAATAATAAACTTTGGTAAATTTTTAATTTCTTAAAGAACTCCTATAAAGATTATTATTCAGTTCATATCACAAATTTTAATGTTATAATAATTGGTTAATAATATTAGTTCATATCAGACATTTTTGTCGATGTTTGGTACATCAGTCAAAAATTGAACTTGTTGGAAAATAATTTTCCATGTAGTTATAGGTAAATCATATCCAGAATAGTATTTATGTTTTAAATATCATAAATATCCAGTATATATTCATTTTATTCCATTCCATAGCATTTGGAGATAAAAAACGAAAAGCACCATTCATGGAGACGGTAGGCCGTACATACGCATGAACGCTACTTTCATTTTATCTTTGTCATATTAATGGAATTAAAAATAAATAATATATATATATATTATAATTCCAGTATAATATATATGTTATATAGGTTACATATGTTCATTAATTTCATTCTTTATATATTCCATGTATTGCATGTACAAGTCACATCACTTGAGGGGGCGGTAGTCCACACTTCCTCATATGAAATTATCACATTTACACAACATGAAAAGAATAAAGGTATGTTTTAAATATAAAATTCAGAATCATATAGTAAACATTAATAACATATATATATAATACAGTGACATCATAATGTCCACCTTTAATGGTGTTAAAAAAATATTGAACAATCATCGTTTCGTGAGGCAGAAAATCACCAACCACAGAAACTGTATGTTCTTTAACCATTAGACGAAGGTGTGTGTAAGGGTATCTAGGATCCTTCTTATAAAAACATCCTAGTGTATTTAAGATACTGGATTTGTTACAAAATAAATTAATAAAAAGATTTTAGAGGGTTGGAGAAGCAAAATAAAACAAAAGGACTCAAGTGAAGACATTACCTTAAAATCGGGTAACTCCCTTTGGTTTGAGCTCAAAGGATTCCTTGGGAAGACTTATGCCCAAATTGAGGATTCAAAGAGTTAGATAGGGATTTGGAGAGACAAAATGGGCAGGGTTTGGCCGATCCAATAGCTTTGGAAGTGTGGGTAAGGAGGTAGAGGTGGGGGCCTTTTATAAGAGGAGAGGAGGGGCACTCTTGGAAAGTAAATAAATGTTACTTTATTCTAAAATGAGTTTCGGATTTAAAAGGTCCCACATTGATATAATTTGAGGCTAAAGTGATAATGGTTCGAAATACACCCATCCAATAGGTTTTTGACATGTTTAGGTCTTATAATTTACATTATCCTTCCATTTTATTTAAATCGTTAAATAATGAGGTCATCGCTGCATCATCATGATGTCATAAATAATTTATTTTATTTTATGTCTAAAAATTATAAAAAAATACTATGATGTAGGAAATATTTTTATATTTCCAATGAATATTTATAGTCAAACATCTCACTTGTATAACCCCATGTAAAAATTGTTTTATTAAAACATTTCATGTTTGTGTCATTTTTACTTTAACATTAAATAAAAAGTTATTTATGTCATTTCCCAACCAATGTGGCTGCATGGGGTCTCCAAGTTGACCCATGGGTTGTCTTGGTCGGCCATGACACATCAAATTAGGGTAGGACATGTTTCAAGATAATCTCATTTTCTTAAAACATTATTTTTACCTTAAACTACAATAATTACCTCTAATCGCGATTAAAAACATAAAAGTTACTATTTACCAAAAAATTATTTTAATCCCATTGAACCAAATTTTACTTCTTAATGAAAAACATTTATGTCGGATTTTTTAAATTCAAAACACTGAGGTGGTAAAATTTCATTTAAACAGAAATCAGTTTTTAAAAGTACCACTTAGTGGTTTCACTCTTCATCAAAAATTGATGTTTTTCAGAAAAATACCAAAACATCACCCTAAGCCATATTTGATATTCTGAATTCAAAAATGAAGTCTATTTTACAAAATTCAAAAATTATTAGTTGCATTAATTAATTTAATAATTAATTCCCACTGTCAGAGAAAATAGTGTGTTTTTATGAAATAATAATAATCAAAAGATTGACACTAGTTTAAGTCCAATTTCAAAGTGAAATTAATTCCAACGACCACTATTGGATTAAATGGTAAAAATATATTCTAATTTCACTTTAAAACCAATTCAAAATATAATCTAATCATATAAATAAATTATATTAAAAAGAGGTTTTGAATTAAAATACAACATTTTTCACTATTCATTAAAAATTGAACTTTTTCGAAAAAATACCAAAAATTTACACAATGAAAATTTTGATGTCTCGATTATAAAGAAGAATTTTATTTTGTCAAATATAACACATAAAAATGTAAAAATTTGGATTTAAAAGAGGTTCTCCATCAAAAGGCATTTAATCGACCTTTTAAAGAATATTAGAATGTTTACGCTTAAAATTGGATTCATTCACATTTTTAATACTCTAACATTTATTGTAAAAAGTGAAAATATTTGAGAGACATATATAATCATTTTGTAGTTTGTTCTGTTGATTTCCTCCATTACAACGTCTAGGCATTAACTACTATTTATAATAATATTATATTATTATTAGAGTGCAACGTAAGATTCCCAAGAAACTCGTTGTTGCGTATTGGGTACGACATCGCGCATAGAATCCCCTTTAAAGTTATTTTATTCAAAAATATGGATAAATGTGGAAATGACATATTCTTTATTTAACAGGGGTGTTACATCCTTCCCCCCTTTTGGGAATTGCGTCCTCGCAATTTTAAAATTGGGCTTGGAAACTTCATTGAAAATCTCACATCGGAACAAGAGTCAGTAAAACAATCACTTTATAATAAATAAATATAAGTACAAAGGTCACCCGAGTTAACCAATACTAGGATTCAAAGTATGAAAATATGGACATGGAGGAAAAAACAAAGGGTCATGTTCTGATGGAGAGTGATAGTAAACATTTCTAGAAGAAAGTTAACCATAAGAAAATCACAAACTTGTGATGGGTTAAATGGTATTTGATTCCCCAGTAGGAAAAGTTAGCAGACAACATTTTTGTTTTAAGTTACTCTTCATTGAGGAATTTATTTTTGATCTTAAGGAAACATACTTACTTGTCATGTTGACTTTCAACTTCTACTAGATTTCTTACACAAACTCATACTTTCCCCAAAAGAAAAGTATTTAGGAAGACTTTTTCACATCAAGAGTACTATAATAAACTTCTAGAGGATCACCTAATCCACAAAAGAGAACTATATACTTCCTATATCTTTAGACCATAACCAAAACCAAAACCAAAAAGGTTAGTACAAGATCAGATAATACCCAAAAATGATAATCCTTTTTAAAAAAACAAATCTATTCTTAATCTCCATAATTTATCAAACAATACCCAAAGTTCAACAAAGACCATTCAATAAACAAATTGTCCATAAAATACTTCAAAGTAAACAAAACTAAGATTGAAACACAAATATTTTAAGTATTTAGTAACATAGTTCTCCAAGTTAAATCGTAACATTTATCTCCAAACAACATCAGTTGCTCCTAAAGTCTTGTATTGAAAAGTAATTAACCTAATCACATATCCTCCATGATAGGTTAATAAATTTCCATAGATAACCCAAAATCAGCTTACTCTTAATTCATAAAATCATCTAACTAAAAATAATTAGTCAATCTAACTAGGGACTTCACGTAGTCCAGTGGTAGGCGATAAATACCAGTCACACTTTGGTTGTGGGTTCGATTCCAGCAGCTTTGTCTGGCTTGATGGGTTGTCACACGTTTTGCGTGTTTTCCTTTTTCCAAAACAATATAATTCTTAAAACATTCTCCAAAAAGAGATAAAATCTTTAAAAAAATAATCATAAAATATTTTAACCTCAAGTTTATCTCATGCCTTTAATTTTCCATCATAACATATAATAACCCATAATTACCTCAAAAGTAAGGATCATATAAACCCTAATTGTTACCTTTATAATTACTACCTGAACTTCCACATCAATTAGTCATCTCGTACATGATGCATTACATAACATATCAAGGTTCAAGTGGATGATCATGACTCCTTGATAGTTGGTTTAGAACAACCACATGTTTCCTCATTGAATACCCCATTTCATCCAGTATCTTAATCAGAGAACGACCACAGTTTCCTTCAAACCTATTGTCACTTTAGTGCCTTCTAGATCCATCCATTCACTAAATACAGAAATGTCAGTGTGAGTATATCAACAAAACCATCATGTACTAATGAGGAGGATAACCACTAAGATATACTTACTTATTCATTTTATCTAAAACTAGGACTCTTTCTGATATCCTAACCATTATGGTAATCTCACTTATGCTTAGATGATACCCTAACCTCTAAAGTTATCTAAACTGACCTCTGATAACAACTATAAGGGCCTAGCCTTAAACCTTAATTAATCTTGAGTTATTACAAGATTACATATTGAGGATCTTTTCAGGTTTAGAGTTTTAGAGAATTAGATCATAAAACTTTCATTACATTCCACATTTAGTCAAAGTGGTACATAAAATCAAGTATTCATTTTCCCATCAATGGAAACATATTTAAAATAAAACACGGATTCTTTCTTGACACTTCCTTGTCACTATCATCATATCATGTACCTTTCCCTTGAACTGTGAAAAAAATTTCAAAAAAAACATGGGATGAGCATAAAAAGCTCAGTAAGTGTTATAAAAATACGGAAAGGAAACATGAGTTCATATATACATAATAATGAAATCATACTTTACACATAAAACACTGGCACTTTAACATACCTCATCAAATCATGAATAAATCATAGAAATCATATGACATAAAAGGTAACATGAGGCATTCATAACATTCTTACAAAGTGAGTAACCCTCTTGGTTACGTTTGGAATACCCACCATAGTATATTCCCTAAATCTCTTCGGAGAAACATTAATGTTTCAATCCTTCGCGTTACCCAATGCATTGTCGAGCTATATCGGGCTCACCCGCCCTTAGTTTATCACGGAACCACCTGTCTTCATAATAATGCCCAAGAACCACAACATAATCGCATCACATACAAAATGCATAAAGGAAACATAACATTCCCACCTTTAAATCACAAGATATCAATACAACACATTGATATAAAAACATTATGAAAATCATTTTCAATACCAAAATAAAATAAAAGTAAAACATGGTATTTATTTTTCTTTTAAAAATAAGGTATGGCTTGTAGAGGAATCCGAAACTCAAATAATGGTCACGGCGGCGGAGAAGTCGTTGTCGCCGCATACGTATGACAAAAATGTTCCCTTTTGTCATTTTGTAAAATGATTCATATAAAAAATATTCCTTTTGGATAAACGTAAAAGTCAAAGGGGTTTATACACCGTATAAATGAAGGTTGTGTATAAAATAAAATATGCCTCAATGAAAGGAGATTGAGACGAAGTCCCATACAAAGACGGTATCCTTGGTTTAAGGAAAAATAAATTACTTGATTATGTGTGACAAACGAATACACCAAATATAAGTGGATATTAAGTGTAGAACAATCAGAGGTTATTCACACATATTCGTAGAACGACATATTCAAGGAGTACAAGTTTATCCCAAAGAATCAAATTTGGGTTAAGAAGTTCCCTTGCAAAAATTTGACAGCCTAATGGCGTCACTACAAAATTCAGAAAATGAGTTGATGAGAGATAAAAAGGGTATCTCATCACATGGACGTAAAATTTAAATCAATAAGGATATAGAAGAACATATCCCAACATAATAGTATGTGAATTAAAATACATAACAAAAGAAGTCTTTTAAAAAGAGGAGGGTGAATGGTTCCCTTACCGACATGAGTATCTTTCGAAACATACACCCCGTGAAAGAAGGACAATACAACATTGATGTAAATACCCATAAATGAAATTATATTACACAATGAGTAAAATAATGGGTAGTACATACACCACTCAAAGGAAATTGTGGCCAATGTAGCATAAATCTCATGGGAATAAAAGTGAGATGAAAAATCCCTTATGAAAACTCAGCAGCCTAACGGCGCCAATTAAAACATTTAAAAATGGATTGATGAGATCAAATAGGGTCTCTCATCATATAAACATAAAGTTTACAGAAAGAGGAATATAAAATAACATCCCCCAACATAAAAAATAGGAGCTTAAAAGAAGTGACATAAAGGAGAGTAATTAAAAAGAAAGAGAGAGGTTAGATCTCTTACGAAAATTTGGCAGCCTAACAGCGCCACTCAAAACATCCAAAATGGATTGATGAGAGAGAATAGGGTCTCTCATGATATGAACATAAAAATTACAGTAAGAGTAATATAAAATAACATCCCAATAACAAGAAAGTTGAGCTTTAAAAGGAATGACATAAAAGAGTGCACTTAAAAAGAAAGAGAGGAGTAGGATCCCTTACCTCAAGTTCAATTTGTCTTGTCTGTTTCTTTATATTCTTGAATAATAAACTTTGGTCAATTTATAATTGCTTACGGACCTCCTATATATATTATTATTCAGTTCATCTCACATATTTTAATGTTATAATAATTGGTTAATAATATGAGTTCATATCAGACATTTTTGTCGATGTTTGGTACATGAGTCAAAAATTGAACTTGTTGGAAAATAATTTTCCATGTAGTTATAGGTACATTATATCCATAATAGTATTTATGTTTTAAATATCATATATATCTAGTATATATTCATTTTATACTATTCCATATAATTTGGAGATAAAAAATGAAAATCACCGTTCATGGAGACGGTAGGTCGTACGTACGCATGAACGCTACTTTCATTTTTTATTTGTCATATTAATGGATTTAAAAATAAATGATATATATATATTATAATTCCAGTATAATATATATGTTATATAGGTCACATATGTTCATTAATTTCATTCTTTATGCATTCCATGTGTTGCATGTACGAGTCACATCACTTGAGGGGGTGGTAGTCCGCACTTCCTAATATGAAATTATCACATTTACACAACATGAAAAGAATAAAGGTATGTTTTAAATATAAAATAAAGAATCATATATTAAACATAAATAAAATATATATAAAATACAGTGACATCATAATGGCCACCTTTAAAGGTGTTAAAAGAATATTGAAGAATCATCGTTTTGTGAGGCAGAAAATCACCAACCACAGAAACAGTATGTTCTTTAATCATTAGATGAAGGTGTGTGTAAGTGTAGCTTTAATCCTTCTTATAACAGAATCCTAGTATATTTATGATACTTTATTTGTTACAAAAGAAATTAATAAAAAGAGTTTAGAGGGTTGGAGAAGCAAAATAAAACTAAAGGACTCAAGTGAAGACATTACCTTAAAATCGGGTAACTCCCTTTGGTTTGAGCTCAAAGGCTTCCTTGGGAAGACTTATGCCAAAATTGAGGCTTAAAAGAGTAAGATAGGGATGTGGAGAGACAAAATGGGTAGGGTTCTGCCGAGCCAAAGGCTTCGGATGTGTGGGTAAGGAGGTAGAGGTGGGGGCCTTTTATAAGAGGAGAGGAGGGGCACTCTTGGAAAGTAAATAAATGTTACTTTATTTTAAAATGATTTTCGGATTTAAAAGGTCCCACATTGATATAATTCGAGGCTAAGGTGATAAGGGTTTGAAATCCACCCATCCAATAGGTTTTGGACATTTGTAGGTCTTATAATTTACATTATCTTTCCATTTTATTTAAATCGTTAAATAATGAGGTCATCACTACAACATCATGATGTCATAAATAATTTATTTTATTTTATGTCTAAAAATTATAAAAAAATACTATGATGTGGGAAAGCTTTTTATCTTTTCAATGAATATTTATAGTCAAACATCTGACTTGTATAACCCCATGTAAAAATTGTTTTATTAAAACATTTCATTTTGTGTCATTTTTACTTTAACATTAAATAAAAAGTAATTTATGGTATTTCCCACCCAAAGTGGCTCCATGGGGTCCCCAAGTTGACCCATGGGTTGTATTGGTCGGCCATGACACATCCAATGAGGGTAGGACATGTGTCAAGCTCATCTCATATTATTAAAAATTATATTTACCTTAAACTACACTAATTACCTCTAATCTCGATTAAAAACATAAAAGTTACTATTCACCAAAAAATTATTTTAATCCCATTGAACAACATTTTACTTATTAATGACAACCATGTATGTCAGATTTTTAAAATTAAAATCACTGAGGTGGTAAAATTTCATTTAAATGGAAAATCAGTTTTTATAAGTACCACTTAGTGGTTTCACTATTCATCAAAAATTGAAGTTTTTCAGAAAAAATACCAAAACATAACCCTAAGCCATATTCCATATTATGAATTCAAAAATGATGTCTATTTTACAAAATTCAAAACATATTAGTTGCATTAATTAATTTAATAATTAATTCCCGCTGTCAGAGCAAATAGCGTGTTTTTATGAAACAATAAGTATCAAAAGATTGACACTAGTTTAAGTCAAATTTCAAAGGGAAATTAATTTCAACCACCACTATTGGATTAAATTGTAAAAAAATATTCTAATTTCACTTTAAAACCAATTAAAAAGATAATATAATCATATAAATAAATTAGATTAAAAAGAGGTTTTGAAATAAAATACAACATTTTTCACTATTCATTAAAAATTGAACTTTTTCAGAAAAATACCAAAAATTTACACAAAGTAAATTTTGATGTCCCAATTCTAAAGAAGAATTTTATTTTGTCAAATATAACACATAAAATTGTCAAAATGTGGATTTAAAAGAGTTTCGCCATCACAAGGTGGTTAATCGACCTATTAAAGAATATTAGAATGTTTGCGCATAAAATTTGATTCATTCGCATTTTTAATCATCTAAAATTTATTGAAAAAAGTGAAAATATTTGACAAACATATATAATCATTTTGTAGTTAGTTCTGTTCATTCCCGCCATTACAACGACTAGGTGTTAACTACTATTTAAAATAATATTATATTATTATTAGAGTGCAACGCAAGATTCCCAAGAAACTCATTGTTGCGTATTGGGTACGACATCGTGCATAGCATCCCCTTTAAAGTTATTTTATTCAAAAATATGGATAAATTTGGAAATGAAATATTCATTATTTACCTAGGGTGTTACAATATATCCCAAGTTTTCATAGATGCACAACTTGGTGTGAATTTGAGCTATGATGATTAAGACTAACCCATTTTTTGGGGTTTCTACCCCTTAATAACATTTATTTTATCCTAGATCATTTTATTTATCCTTATTTTTTTGGTTTTCAGATCACTTTTTTCACTCCTTACTTCGGGTTTTTTGGTTATATTAAAAGGTATTGTTATACTCTCCCCTATAGAGGCCCTATAACCACATGTGTAATTTTTGTGGAAAGAATTATTTTTTAGGTGAATTTAATGTACAAGCAGTAAGTGGATCTTGGAAAAGGTGGTTTCATACATTGAAGGGTGTTGTGTGTGCTCATGATATGATTTGGTTTAATGAATTGATCAGCTATTTCATTCTTTAAGGTCAATTTTTATTATAGGTTACATATATTTTCTATTATACTTAATCCAATCTTATCAAAATATAATTTTTTTATTTATGTTTAGCAAGTGTCACCTAAAATTTATGTCATTATTAGTTATAATAATTGGTTTTTTGATGCTATATTTTATTCTAGGGACATTTGTATCTGTGCATTTTTTTTTTTCTATGGTACCCCATGTGTGTGATACGCCTTCTAGGTGCCAATAAATATCCCCTAGATTATGGGAGGTAGGATTCAGGTTGATTATTAGGCTTACCATCGGCCTAGGATGGGTCCTAGTGGGTATGTTTAGGTTTAAACTGACCCAAGAAACCCCATGTTCATGATTTTATAAGACCAAAGGGGCTTTTATTTTGGAAAATAAATTAAACTAACTTAAAATGATTATTTATAATCACTAACCTAAAGATGAATTATCACAATATAATTTTAATTTTTCATAAGAAGGTTTTGACAAAGGTCTAATGGAATAGAATTACCATAACATTAACTCAAATAGCATGACCTAAGAATTTAATAATATGTTTTTTTGTTTCTCATTTTCTTAGAGAGAGCTAGTGTTATCCATTATAAAGACAATAATTTCTTGGATGGACCTTTTTAAATATGAACTAAAATTGGTATTTCCTAACATCACACATGGAATATACTCTAGTAGATAATACTAATTGATTACAATGGAGATATATTACATTACACATCCTTATAGTATAATTATTCGAAAAAAATACTTCAAAGTGTAGAGTTATATTATCTTCATAGTTACATTCCACTTTACCCTAATTATATGGTATATGGATCTCTCTAAACAAAATTAGATTTCACAAAATGGGGTACATTCAACATAAACACAAACTGCATAACAATCCTTGTGTAAGTGCTCGATCTATCTAGAATTCCCCCTTTTTCATGAGCTAGTTGAAATAATAGTATATTAATTTCCTTTGACTAATGTCTATTCTCATTTAAGTAAAAAATACATATTTTATTAAAAAAATATCTATATTGATACATATCATTATTGGATACAAAATGGTTTCTGATCACTTATCTTAATCAGATCTATAAGTTTTTATTCCTTTATATTTTCCCTTTTTCACACTTAGAATCATCCTCTATATCATTCCACATTATATTTTTTATACTAACGTGTCAATCAAATATTATACCCTAGAAATTGAATCTATAGAAACTCACATTGTGTTTAATCTACTACTCCAATACTAGAGTGTCATCTATTTCAGAAGCTATGTACGACTTTCTTTTTTTCTTTAAAGGAAACACAAAATGAAAGGAAACCAATATTTTTTCTCATAGGTTATGTAAAGACCTGGAGACCAGTATCCTAGAGTTGGTGCCTTAATTTATTAAATTATTACAATGAATAGGATTTAATATCCCAAATGACATAATAGTTTATTATCTTTTGACTGCTACATAAAAACATAATTTTTACATTACAACTAGAAAGTAAGAACAAAATTGAAACTCCATGGGAAACACCCATAAATTACTAGGTTAACCCGGAAAGTCATCCATAATATACATCATTGCATCTGGGGGAAAAGTAAAACATAAGAAATGGGTGATATGAGATGCTGAGTAATAGTATTAAATAAAAAAATATATTATAAATAAAAATAAAGAGTAAGGAATGGTGAAGAACTAAAAACACATTCCCTTAAAACTTAAACTTGAGAAAAATATGGCAGGAATAAAAGTTTATTAAATAATATAATATATATATAATCACATAATATATTAACATGGATATTATACTAGTTGAATATTCAAATGGGTTATCAATTAATAGTATCATAATGATGGAATGAACAATGCTGGTCATCCAAACGTACCTTCATGGCCTAGGCTAAGACATTTAAATAAAATACATATGGCCTCAGCCAAATCACAATTTGGTTTGTATCATGAGACATACCAATGAATCAAGGGGATATATCATTCCATTTCCATCACAAACTATTTTCAATGCATTCACAAAATGAATATTTAGAATCTTAAACCGCATATAAATATGAAATGTAAATGAATTTCCCTAATTATTAAACATAATCACTAACTATTCTGAGTAATATGGTGAATGGTTTCAAGATAGCATGTCCACAGTAAAACTGATCAAAAACCATTTAATGAAATATGGAAGATTATATCATAAAAGATCATTCTCAATTAATAATAATAATCAATATATGGTGTTGAAATATACAAAAATACTCTAATAAAATTATTGATAAATTATTGAGAGAAATACCCTTTTTATGTTGTCAAGTAGAGTTATTTTGGACTATTAAATTTCATTTTTCATAAAATCATATTTTAAACATGTATATCCTCGAAATAAGAGGTAAGTATATTTAAATTATGTTTTAGGTATAAATGATATCCAACTGAAGTGAAAACATGCAAAAAGAGTTTTAAAGAATCTTTATAATTGGGGCACTTCAGTTCGGTTTAAGAGATAATATAAAAGATCCATTAAAACAAAAAAAAAGTAATAATTGTTTGTATAAATCTATAAATGAACTAAAATAGTTTTTCATGATAAAAATATTGATTGTATATATATTCAGGAATAAAATAGATTATGGAGTGTACATTAAATTGGGTAATAAATTGGGAACTTCCCTTCAATCAGGCTTTCTTATCGGGATTAATAAAAAATGTAACCTTATAAAACATATATTTCCCCATAAAAAAAGATAAACTAATTTGGATACATGAGTTTGGAATATAAAAACATAATTTATATAAATTATATAAAAATAAATAATAATTACATTTTTTTAAAGAGAGAGGAAACGTAATCTGAATGAAAAATGGATATTCATGGAGAATCTTTACAAAATTGGAAATAGTCAAACCATATACCCCATAAAATTAATGATCATCAAATGAAAAACAGAATAACCTGAAGTTAAATAGATAATGATATTATAAACCAATGGGTTATATAAATACCCCACACACAAGAAATATTGTAGAATAATGAATATCTCGTAGGAATAAAGTGGAGATGATAAAAACCATTACCATATGTATGAAAGTGTTTTTCACATTCACTTCATGACTTGGATAATGAAATTATATTGATTAATATTTTAATTTATAATATAATAAACATTCCTTTTATTTATTATAGTTTTATTAATCACATTTAAGGACTTTTTGATCAGTTATAATATTCAATTTCATAGTTTGTTAGTTTTTATTTCGTAGGTTTTAATGATTGATTCACCTATATGAAAGTATAGAAGCTCACGTAAAATGGGAATAGTTATCTATAATTGAAAAAATATTTTATAAATGAATTTATAGAATATTAAATGTTCTTATATATCAGTTTTTTCATATATTATTATGATTCATTGGAGAAAACATTAATGATAACCATTTTGATTATTCTGACATTTTCCGATCATAATGAAATAGTTTTGTCTTATTTATTAACAGTATGAATATATTATGGTTTTAGAACATTAAATAAGTTTTTTACATATATTAATGTCTTTTTTATATATAAAAAGTCTATTATGATCATATTTTATGGGGAAATTCAAAAACAAAAACTCATATTCCACGAAGGTGGTAAATTGGCACCTTGCGGATGATGTTTTCATTTTTAGAATAAGAAGTGGAATATAAGGGAAATTATTGTTGATATAGAATTAACAGAATAAAATTATAGCATATATAATATATTATATTTATCATTTCACTTTGGAAAAGGGGATTTGAGGAGGGGATAACGAATGAAACTAAATTAAAATATCGAATGGGGATTTTACCTATTGAATTATTCTCCTTGAGAACCTCCTTAGGGAACTTGGAAGTGGTATTTTAGTGAGAAATACACACTAGAATGTGTAAATTGATGACTATAATGGAATAATGAATAAAAAATTTATCAACATGGCTTAATGTGATGAAATTAAGTGAAGGAATGAGACCCTTTTATAATTGAGGTGAGAGGAAATTTAAGAATTTCAAATATATAAATATATAATAAGTCTAATATATAGGTGAAGACTGAAAAAATTCATAAACATAAAATGAAATAAAATTTTCAATATAATATTATCATATTTTTCTTTATTCAAAGTATTTGTGACTTTTAAATAATTTAATAAAAAAATTATTAATTATTTTTTTAATTTTAACACTATTCAAGACTATGGCTTCAAAAAATCAAAAAAAGTGTAAAATTAGAAATATATATATATATATATATATTATATCCCATACATATATTATTCATCTAGAAATTTCATTTATTACCTTAAAAATGTCAAAGAAAAATTATTTTAATTTTTATAATATAATTTATTTTATTTTTTCATTAATTAAATGATTATTTCATTATCGTTATATAATCCATTAAGGAAATAATTTGTTCCCTAAAAAATAAAAAATAAAAATGAAAAATATAAATTTATTATATCTCATATAAATATTTATTTTTCATTATATCTTATGTAAAACCATATATTAAAATATTATACTAATTAAAAAATCTATGTCAATAACTTGAATTTATTTTAAGTAAAATATTATTAGGGTCCTAATCATATCCATGTGGCTCCAAATTATCATTAATTATACCAGTTCGAAAATATGGTCGAGATATAATCATACAATAATATTTAGATTTTTTTGGGACATTTAATGGTTCTTATTATTTTAATAAAAATTATATTATTAATTTTTGTACTGCTTTCACAAGCACTGCATCAGTGTTTCACAACCATTAAAGTACATTATTTCATATATTAAAATTAAAAATAAATTAAAATCACAAAACTAAATTAATTAGCCACAATATAACCTTTTATATTATTTCAATATGTATATATACTTATATCAATGTCATGAAAACTTCTTTAATTTGTTAATTTGACTTTTCTTTCCTTATGCAAACATTGCACAGACATTTGGATAAGATTCAAATTCTATAGATATAAAATTAAAAATAAATATCATAGAGAAACACGATTAATAAATAATAATTAATTAATTAATAAATAAAATATTTTTATCACTCAATTATTATCAATAAGGAACCACATTTTACTTTTTCAATGTTATGTAGGCACTCCGTCAGCACTCTTAATGATTTCAATACTTTTCAAGAAATAAATTATAAATTACATATTTCAATTTATTTATTGTAAATTAATTATATTACATTTTCATAATTTTTTTATTACATAATTTAAATAAGTTTTATATCATATTTATTTCTTTTTGTTGTCACAAAAATATATAAATTCTTAAAAAAGAATTATATATTTTACTATTCACCAAAAAAATTAAATATTCTATAAATTTCTTAAATATTTTACCCTAGTTGTGTTTCAATGTGTAGGCCTAAAAAATAAACTCCATTCTCTAAAAATTATTTTTAGAAATAAAATATCTTTAATATAATCATCATTTATTCAAAAAATACCAATTTTTTGTTGTAACCGATTTTATGTCAATTTGAAAAATTAATTACACTCCTGTAAAATTATATTGTAATTATAATAGAATAAAATATTAATTTATGAATCTATTATTTGAATATGAATTTACTTTTATATAATTAAAATGATTACAAAATTATGAATCAACATTTATGTTTCAAAAAAACCAACAATTAATTTATCTTTTATTTAATTATTACATAATATAAATATAAAAGATATTCTTTTACGAGATACCTAAATTTTATTTATGCATTCATAGTTTAGGATATTATTCAAATGGCCACATTATTATTCCAAAGGACGTGTTAATATTTAATATTATATCATAGTTCTTTTATTCTATAACCTATTAAATAAATTGAATTAATTTATGGGGATACATACTGCAAAATATTTGGCTGCTGTATTCTCTAATCCTTTAATAAATTACAACCGCGTAATTTTGAAATTTAACATGGGGAATAAATGGATGATACATGAAAATTCTTTTATGGGAAACACACATTTTAAATTGGATTTATAAAAAATCCTCATAGATAGTGGGAATGAAAAATGTGAAGGTCACCACAAAATTAGGAATCTTAATAGGGTAACATTAGTGAAAAGTAAAAATATAGATATGGAAGAAAATCTAACCGTCTTGTTATGATGTAGAGTGATAGAGAACATTGTTATTATGCTATTAAAAATCACAAGTCTATAAATCTATGATCTGTAAAAAGGTTATAGATTTATCAAAATGAAGATTAAATTATTGAGGTTTTTTTCAAAATACATTTTCCAGAGTTGAAGCATTATTTTACTATATAGATAAGCACTTCAAATAACAAACATAATAAATTCCTTTAAATGTAATAATATCATACTTTGGTTGTGGATCGAAATATCTCTAATTTGTCTCTTGAACCAAATAATGGATATTTGAGATGAAGTTTAATATCTAAATAAAATTATCAAATGATCCATAATTCATTCCTTCAATATTTGAATTTTAATTGAAACCAAGAATGTTTGAGGAGGTTATCAAATATTTTAAATCATACTTTAATCTTAATCAATAATATCCTAAATCCATTCCAAATGTAGTTAACCATAATACTTATCCAAAATATTTTTATTCATATACAAAGAACCAAAATTTATATGGAAGGTCACTTAATTAACATAGCATTGGATTCCCAAAACAACATAATGTGACTCTTAATGTCACATATCAAATATATGAATTCCTTGATCACTTTTAATCGTTAATGAAATCAATCATGCTTCTAGAAGTATAATATCATGTTCTTGGATATATTCCTTTAATCCAAGAATATAATAATTCCAAAAAACATAACATAAACCATCAAATCACAAACCATATTCATGGACAAAAGTAAAATTATATAAGAATCCATTTTTTATTATCTCAATCGTATTCGCATATTTAGGGTTATTATTCATGAGTCATGTGTTTTAAAAAAGATTATCCTACAATAGAATCACTTCTGTTGATTACCATTGTTATTCATATCATGATTCCAATTCCTTAAAAAAGAAGTATTTTAGTATAATCCTAAGATATCTCGTGAATATTTTAAAAATATAATTATTGATAAAATAATCATAATTGTTGAATACAAATTTATGAATGTTAATAATTACACTTCATATATGGAAGTATCGTAGTCATGACCATGATCCCTTTGATTCATCTGAACTATATTCCCTTGACTATTGGAACATTCATTTTCATAGTGCCCCATATACTAACAATTGATGCATTGAATGTAATAAAATTCTATCATTCCCTTTCAATCCTAAGTATGGTGGCCTTTTACAAACTCTTAAATAAAACTCATTTTCCTTTTAAGTATGCACCATAGTGTTTCCTTCCATAAGTATCACATGTTGGAAGATTATTATTTCACTTCTTTCCATTATTCAACTTATTCCAAGATGTACTCTTTTTTCATGCTTCCCTACAAATCCATAATACATAGATAAATCTTCTTTTGTCTAATTATCACATGATACTAAGACCTCATATGATAAGAATTTTTGGGAGACATGTTCTCTTTGAAATATTTCCATAAGACCATAAAATATTTGATCCTCCTTATTCTTTAGATCATGTGCATTAGAGAGGTTTGTACTCCTTCTACGAGGATCCATTTCTAAATAACGACATACACTTGATTACATAATATCATTATGAAACACATTTTAAAACCCCAAAACTACTGAAATTATTAATGTAAATTAAAATTTTTATTCATAGATAAACTCATAAACATTTTTTCATTGGGATGTTATTATATATATTTCATTAAATTATATCATAGGGTTAAGTTCTCTCATCTATTTTTTCCTAAATCTAGTTTCCAAATCCCCTACCAAACTTTCCCTGATACCGACTAAAAATACCATGACCCCAGTATCCTAGATTCTATCCCTTACTTTATTACATTTATACTATGAACAAGCATTCATATCTTTTATGAATTAATAGTTTATAATATTTGGAGGACTACATACGAACATAATTGTTAAATTACTAAAAAAACATATAAAGTCCATTGGGAACACCCATAAAATCCTAAATTATCCCCCAATGTCATTCGTAATATACAACATCGCATCCTGGAGAAAAATAAAACCTAACAAATGGGTGATCTCAAATGATTGGTAAGGGTGGAAATACAGCCGAAGATATAATAAATAAACTTAAACAATAAGGTAAGATTAATAACTAAAAACTCATTCAATCAAAACATAATCTTGAGCATGATATGGAAGGAATAAAAGCTGATTAAATAATTCCATATAAATATTCACAAGAAACATAACCATGGATAATATACTAGTTAACAAGTCACATGAATTATAAATTAACAGTATAGTAATTATGGAATTCATAATTATAGACAACAGAACATACCATCAACACCTCGTCCAAGACATCTGAAAATAAATGGGTAAGGTATCAGCCAAATCACAATCTAGTTTCTCTCATAAGACTTACCAATGAATCAAGGGTCTATAGAGAGTCCTTCATATAATATAATATATCTAATAATTTTTTGATATTAATATTGTGAATCATAAACAATATATACATATGAAATTTAAATAACTTTCCCCAGTCAATATACATAATAACTACACATTCTGAGTAATATACCGAATGGTATCTAGACAACACATCCACAATCAAACTGATCATAAAAAATGTAATAAAATATGGTAGATGATATCATAAAATATTAGTCTTAATTAAGAATAATATTTAATATAGGGTGTTAAAATATTTTAAAATACTCAAATATAATCATTGAGAAATTCTTGAGAGAAATATCCTTTTTACATTATAAAGAATATTTATTTTGGAAAATCACATTATATTTTTCATAAAATCTTATGGTAAACATATATATCCCATAAATAATAGGGATTTAAAATGGAGTTATGTTTTAGGAATAAAAAATTTCCAACTTATGTGAAAAATTTTAATAAGAGTTTTTAAGAAACTTTAGAGTTGGGCCACTTTAGTGCGGTTTAAGAGGAAGTATAAAAGAGTATTTAAAATGCTAAAAGAAATAATTTTTTGTATAAAATTGTTATTGAACTTAAATATTTTTTCATGATAAAAATATTTTTGGATGAAAAAATATTATGTAGTGTACTTTATAATGAGTAATAAATTGGAAAGTTTCTTTAAATTAGGCCTCCTTATCAGGAGGAATTAAAAAAAAATACGTTATAAAACATGATTTTTCTCATCAAATAAAGTTTAAGTGAACCAAATAAATTAAATTAGAACATATAAAAAATATTTATAATAAATATATAAAAAAATAATTATTTTTTGAACCAGATAGATACAGCGTAACCTGAATGAAAATTGGTGATTTGTGGATAATCCTTACCACTTTGCAAATAGTTGAACTATATGACACAAAAATTTAATGATCATATGAAGAAATGATTAATACCATAAATATAAAAAAAATCATGAAATTATACATAAAAGTGATGTATAAATACACCACACATAAGAAATAGTGGTGAATAAGTTATATATTATAGAAATAACGATGATAAGAGAAAAAATATTACCTTATGACTAAAAGTATTCTAAATTGCAATTAATTTCCTGGAAAATAAAATTTTATTAATTAATAAGAACCTATTAAACATTTATTTTTTTATTATAATTTTATTAACTTCATTTCTGGTCTTTTTGATGAGTTATAAGATTCAATTTCATCATTCAGGAGTGTTTGTTTCATGGGTTTTCGTGATTGATTCACTTGTATACAAGTATAGAAGATTATGTAAAATGAGAATGGTTTTCCATATTTAAAATAACATGTTATTAATGAACTTACATAATATTAAATGTCCATATATATCATTTTTCCATGATATGTGGATGCTTCATTAGATAAAACATTAATGATAACCATTTAGATTATTTTTGTTTTTTTCGATCATCACGAACTGGTTTGGTATTATTAATTAAAATTATGTTTATATATTGGTTCCAGAACATTAAATAAGTTTTAATACATATATTAAAGATTTTTTTGACAATAAAATGGTTTTAATACTAGACTTGAAGGTGAAATTTAAAAATGATAACTTTTCATCCACGAAGGCGGTAAATCGGCACCTCATGAACAATATTTTAATTTTTAAAATAAAAAGGTGATGAAAAGATATTTTTTGTTGATATATTATTACCATAATATAATTATAATTTATAAAATATATTGGATTTATCATGTCACTTCTAATAGGGAATGTAAAAAGCGGATAACAATAGGAAAGAAATTAAAAAAACGAATTGGGATTTTACATCTTGAATTCTTCTCCTTGAAAACCTTCTTAGAGATCTTGGATGTGGTCTTTTAGTGATGCTAGAAACACTATAATATATAAATAAATTAAGATAAGGTAATTTGGAATAATATATTTGACTAGTATGGCTTAATTTGATGAAATTAAGTAAAGGAATGAGTCCTTTTTATAATTGAGGTGAGGGGAAATTTAGCAATTTCATAAAATATTAAAATATAATAATTCCAATTTAGGGTTTAATACTTAAAAAGTCATATAAATCACATAAGATATAATTTTAGATATAATATTATTATATCACTCATTATTTAATAATTTTTTTATTTTTAAACAATATAATAAAATATTTTATTCATGAAATATAGTATTTTTCAAATTTAAAAGTTTGCATTACTATTAATTCAAAACATCAAAAAAATAAAATTTTAAACAAATATTTTATTAAATCATATAAATTTAATATTAATCTATAAAAAATAATTATTACGTTAAAAATATCAAATTATATTTATTTTACTATTTTTAATATTATTTATTTGATTTTATCTTTAATTATTAATTACAGAATCAACGTTATGAATGTCGTTAAGTTAATAATTTATTCACTAAAAATTAAATATAAATTTATATGATGAAGATTAATTTATAATATTCAAATAAATATTTATGCTCAAATATATATTTAGAAAAAACATATATTAAAATATTATAAAAATTAAGAACTATATATGAACTACTTGACTTTTTAAAGTAAAATATTATAAGGGTCCTAATCAAAACTATGTGTCTCCAATTGGTAATTAATTAAACTCTTGAAAAAACATGATCGAAATATAACAAAACAGTAATATTCAACTAAATTTTTGGGTTATTTAAGGTTTCTTATAATTTAAATTAAATTCATTTTATTAATTTTTCTTTTGTTTCCACAGGCACAACATAAGCATTTCACAACCATTACAATTAATTATTTCTTATATAAACACAAAAAATAAATTAATATCGTAAAAATAAATTAATTAGACTCAATAAAACCTTTTAGATATATTAATTATGTATATATACTCATATCAATGTCAAGAAAACTTCTTTAATTTGTTAATATGCCTTTTCTTGCCTTGTGTATGCATTGCACAAAACATTGGATAAAATTAATGTTATATAAATAAAAAATTATATAAAATCATAAAAAACATTAATTATACCTAATTATTAATAAATAAATCATTCAAATAATTTTTAGCACCCAATTGTTTTCTGTAAGGAACCAAATTTTACTTTGTTAGTGCTTCGTAGGGATTGTGTCTTCACTAACGAGGATTTTTATACTTATCAAGAAATAAATTATAACTTACATCCTCTAAATTATTTATTAATAATATTCTAAGTTATAATTACATAAAATAATTATTACATTTGTTTAATAAATTATATATCATAATATTCCTTTTTAATGTTATAAAATTACTGTATTACTTAAAAAAGGACTCTAATTTTTATCTATTCACCAAATATTTAACTTTTTCAAAAAATTCTCAAATTATCACCCTAATTTTTTTTCAAAATGTATATTTCTTAAATTATCTCAATTTTATGACAATAATTTTCCAAAATATGAGTAATTTAAGAAAATATCAATTATATGAAAAAATTGATTTTAAACTTATAACTGATTTTTCAACACATTGAAAAATTAATTATGTTCTCATAAAATTTCATTACAATTATAATACAACAAAATATCAATTCATGAATCTATTATATTAATACGAAGTTCATTTTAAATAATTATATTATTTACAAAATTATAAATAAGCATTTATGTTTAACAAAATCACCCATGCTTAATTTATCAATTATTTTTAAATTTCATGATATAAAATATAATATTTTATTTTATAAGGCACCTAAATTTTTTTTATACCTTCATAGATGAGTTTATTATTCTAATGGAAACCTTCCTATTCATAATGGTCACATTACTATTCTAATGGTCATGTTAATATTTAATATTATACCATAGTTCATTTAATATATAAGTTATCAAAAAAATTAAATTGATTTAAGTAGATAAAAACCAAAAATAATGGTGTCTAATGGGTTAAGGCTACCAAAGTTCATGCATTCTTATCCAACTAATAGAAATATTTTGATCTTCTGAAAAAAAAAATAGTTTCATTTGAACAGCTTGATGTTTCGATTCAATATATTTTTAAAAAGGTTTGTTCAATTACACTTTGTTTCTTCTTTTCCTTCGTGTATGCTAAATGTGACACATAGGAGAGGTAAATTTTGTGTAATAATCTATCGTCTGTGAGTCCAAATGATTCCTCTTGGTTTGTGGGTGGATATTTTAATTTGATTTGGGATCCATCTGAGATGAAAGAGGATGAGATTATTTCTTAGAAGCATAAGAAGTATTTTATCTCTTTTTTCACTAGCAATGGTTTACTAAATATTGGGTTTTCTAGAGAAAAAATTACATTTTTAATTATCTAGATAGGGATTCAGTGCACCCAGAGTAAGATTAATCAGTGCATCGTTAACCTTCACTCCATATTTTTCTATGTGAATTCAAGAGTTCATCACCTTCTAAGATCCTAATCTGATCACTATCTTATCCTTATTTCTCTGGAATTCATAGGTGCCAGTATCAACCATTTATTATTATTTATTAGGTTGAAATAAGATCTTGGTTATCATTATAAAGTTATTTCTTCATTTAATAGTCCCATGCAAGGTCATCATTGGGAGGATTCATAATAATCTCTAGGTTATAAAATTGGACTGAAAAACTTGGAGTAGTAACCATCCCTCTCATCTCATGGATATGGAGTAAGTGAAGGCTGTTTTTTACCATGTGGGGGAAATACTATAGGTATACAATGATGATAGAAATTTCTATGATATTAAACAAAAATAATTAATTTCAAAGAATATTTTGAACGATGAAATTATTTATTTGGAGCGATCTAGAGCCCTATGAATCAAGTAGGGGGGATCGTAACTCTTTATCTTTCATTCATTAATCAAATGGAAGAATATAACATCTATTACAAATGTCTAGAAAGGAATGTTGATCCTTTGTTAATGATTTATAAGAGGTGGTAGGTATGGCCCAGTCCTATTTAAAATCTATCCCTGTGGATACTAAAACCTCAATGTAGTATGGATGCCCCTCGTGCAGATAAAACTTTTCCAGCCACAATCCCAGGGTGGTTTCAATCTCTACCAACAACATCATTGGTAGCATCTTATAAAAAGACAAGCTATGGGATATTGTTACATATCTTAACCTTGAAAGTCCACTAGGTCCTGATGGGCTTTCACCCAGATTATATTTGTCTTACTGAGATATCGTAAATATGGATCTTATTGAAATTATTCATGACTTCTTCCAGGGTGGGGAACTCCCCAGGGTGACGTGGATAACTAAAATGGTTCTTATACCAAGGGGGGAAAGATACAAAATCACACAAATAGTTCAAACCAATAAGTATGTGTAATTTTCCTTATAAAATCATTGTAAGAATAGTCCAAATAATAATTTTCTTATATCTTCCCAAATGGTTCTTGGAGGGTTTGAATCGTTTATTACAATATAATATCCTCAATTGGCTATTGTTCTATCAAAATAAATTATTTGGGATATTTATATAATATAAATAAAAACCAATTTTGTGATAAAATTAGACATGGAAAAGGTGTATGGTCATTTTTATTGGAGCTTCATCAATAAGGTAGTAACTTGTATGGGATTATCTATTAGGTTAACGACTTGTGTTTCAAGTTCTTCCATTCTCTATGGCTCTTAGTTTCCCTCATGGGAAAAAAATGTGGGTTCTTTAATTCGATTTGTGTCCCTATGTAGGGGGATAGCCTTTCTCCTATAATTTTCATAATGGTGCAATACACCCTCATCAAACATGTTACCATGAGAATCATAAAAGGACTCATATTCAATGGCCAGTCTTTTCACGAAGGCATGGCTTGTTCTTTTCACTCCATTAAATTTACCTAATGATGTTACCCAATGTAATCCTAGAGTTCACAAGTGTTTCCAGGGATTGTTTGGTACTTAGAACCATATATACTTTTAAAATAGACTAGGTCACATGGTTAGAAGAAATTTTGTTTCCCATACAGCACATCTCTCATAACTGTGAAGGGTGTGATAGAGAAGAACATGGGGTCATACAATTTGTCTTCAACTATGAGAGCCCAATGTAATTCCTGTGAAAAAAATGTAGAGGTTAGATATAGGCCTTTTTCATTGTTTTCATATATTTGGGAAATGGTTCACTTTAACTGTGTGGTGTCTCTCTTTGAGAAATGGCCTTACCATGGTTTGCACAGGGTTTGGCCACACCATGTGGCCAAACCATGTGACCCCAATTTTGAGGGTGAAATGAAAATTTTTCCAATAATTAAACATTAAACCTCATTTTCATTCATTCTCTCCTCCCATTCCTGCAGATGGATGGGGTTTTCTTCTCCCATGGATCTCCCTCAAGCTCTCGTAGATATTTAGATATCTATCTAGTTTGAAGTCCGATTTGAGTTTCGAAGGAGGTGTTCGATAACTAGAGTTATTCTCTCTTGTCCTATTCCTTCCATTCTATATAAATATTTTTATCTGTTACGCTATTTAGGTGCAAGATATTTTTCCTTATTTTTAGGGTGTGGGACTATTTGTTCATTTTTTTCCAATATACTCTGAATTAGAGGCATCTATTAAGTAATGAGTTGTATACTCCTCTAAGGTAGGTTTTCTCTTCATTTTCACCAATATTTATGTTTTTTTCATAGCTACGCTTTTGTGTCTCATGCCATCCTTTTATGAAAAATTTCGTTAAAATGGATTTCTTCATTTCTAAAATGATATAAGCATTTTTATACCCTTATTAATAATTGTTATGTAAATAAATGTTTTGAACCCTGGTCGTAAACTCCCCTTTAGTGTGCCATATTGAAATAAACCTTTATATTTAATTATTTAAATGTCTAGAATGCCTCATGAGTGTTTTGATTGCTTCTAAATTGAAATTTCTCACCACCATATCATATTTATTTAACCCAATCACCTCCTATGTGCTTGTCTTGACTTATAAATGGAATTTCACTTATAGGTAATCTCCCAATTGACAATATCACCATCCAAATGCTTCATTGAGCGTTATAAAATGAATTTCCTTATTTTTGTAAATTCAATAGATGGATAATATAGAATTTATTTTTTATGATGGATTTATTGATTAAATAACTTATATAATTTAATTAAAATTTTTTATAAATTGTATCAAGTCCAAACCAATCATTTCATGATATATAAAACACTTTAAATAAACTTCAATCCCCTTGGTTATATGTGGCCCTAATAAATATAATGCCTGAGAGGTAATTACTCATAGATATTATTATAAATATAATTACACCATTGATCTTTGTAGTGGAATGATGGTTAAATAAATTGTTGATCATAGAGATTTACTCTCCCTTACATCATTTGTTGACCATGATGTCTCACAAGATTGACACTATTTGGATAGTGGGAATGAAACACAATGTCCCTTGATTCAGGCTTTGACATGAAGTATCACCCACTATCTCAAGTATTCATCATGACTTCTCTCACTCTTCAAGGGATGTTTGGCTTGTTCCATTTTTCTTGAGCTTATAGGCTAATTTAGACTTGTTGTTGATTACTTTGTTAAGCCCTGGTCCAGCCAACAGCAAGTATTCTAGGTATATTGATACTTACAAATTCACATAATTAGACCGTATAGGTGGATAAAATATATAATTATACTATATATATATATATATTATTACTATATATATAGTTGATCATATGTTCATTCCAACCATGTGATGAAGCAGGTAGATTAACCAGTTGTACTTGAGGAACCTGAGTAGGCTAGTTATTTCTTCATCATTATTTTATAATTCTATTACACCTACACACTTTTATTACTATGTAAACTACTTGGATAACATCTAGACACCATTGGTAGTGGCATAATTTGATCGTATCTCACACCCCACTCAAGATTCCTTTTGTACCAGAGTATATTACTTATCTAAATTAATGGATAAGGTAAACCAACATGCTTTAGATTTTTGATATTCTTTGCTTATAGATGGTTCATAGGATTAGAGGATTAAGAATATGATTGAGATTCTAGTGGAGAATGATTTTTTTTCTATTTTATATAATGATTGAATATTCTTATCCCTTGTTCCCCTTTTTGAAATCATCATTCCATGAATACATGTGAATGGAACAAAAAAATGTATTTTGATATTATTATACATTTGTTTAGTTATTTACACATCCATCCTAATTGAAAAAAAATTATATATTCTGATTTCCACTATGTTGGGTATCTCATTCAGTGTTTTATAATCCATTGATATATTATTTGGTTGTTGTTTGTTAAATACTATTGTATATATTGTGCCACTCTGATTTGAGTGTACAGTCTCTCCATTATACCACCTTTACACCCACCCTTCTAGTTGGAAACCTCTGGCATACAGGGAGATGCGCTTGAGTCTATGTGTCCCATCATCTCGGGGCCTCTATTATGTAAACCCTAGTTCATGTTGTTAAAAACTGTAATAAGAGCCTTATTTTTCCTTTGTATTACTATTTTGGGTAATAGATGGGAGAGAACGAGTTAAAAGAATCTTTAAATGACCATGTTCCTAGACATAGCTAACCCATGTATAGGGAAAACCCAAATTACCTAGGATGGGAAATTGCAATTATTGATTATGTTTAGTATGTTTGGTATGACTTGGTCACGACCCATCCCCCGGGGTCCCTGTCGTAACTACGCCAAGCCCGCCTTCCATAGGCTAGGGGCTGGCGACTAGCACCAAAGGCGTAAATCCCTATAACTAGGAAGGCACTACCTTTATAAAACATAATATCACTCAATCAGAGAATAAGAAGAAGCAAACACTAAGTAAAGTGGTATAATAAGTGTGCTGAAAGTACAAAGGGGGCGGAAATAAAAGCCCAACAGAAAGGTACAGCTGCAACTAAAAAAAGTACAACTGAAAAGACAATAGTTGAATGGTGAAGTAGCTCCTAGATCTTCCTCCGAGTTCCTACCTGAAGGGTAGGTATAGATGTCCCCCTCAGCACTCCGTGTCTATCAGTCCGCTCCTTGTGCTGTCACGCTGAGTGTCTACCTCCGTGAACCATCTAGTCCTCGTACACTCTACCTCGGTAAGCACTATCCTTCGTATGCATCCAACACAATGAGGTGCGGGCATAGCCTGTGCAGGGGTGAGTATAACGAAACTCAGTAGGGACCCTGAGACCCTCAAGGACTCACAAAATCCAACACAGTAGTGATCCCGCCATTTGTCTGCCGCCCCAACACAGTAGCACTCGTCCACCACGGTTCAACCACCCCAACACAGTAGTGCTCTGCACTGGGCTAGTCAAGTCACTCTGAAATGAATCGGATAAGCAGTCATCTGGTCTCATCCAGCTACAAGGTCTCTGAACTCTGTATTCTCATCTCTGGAAGGATCCACTCCACGAGCTACTAGTCAATACTCCAAGTGTCCCTAAATCTCATGTGGAAGTATATCAAAGGTCCACCTCATCATAGGGTTCTCAACGCAACAGATGGCACGTCTATCAGATGCCCAGTCTGTGAGTTGTTAGCCTTTTTATCCCGGGGTCCCAGTCGATTTCGTGTACGAACCAACCCGACCATATCACAATTGTACCCCGAACTCCCATGGGGTATACTCAAAGGAACCGTTTCTCAATGATATAACCAATGCCACTGACGGTTTTTCAAATAGATGTCCAGTCTGAGAGTTATTGGCTTTTTCGTTCCAGGGGCCCGGTTGGATTTCGGGTACAATCCTACCCGGCCATACTCCAACTGCACCCAAACCTCGAGCGGAGTATTCCAAAAGAACCATATCATCAAAATAAATCCAACGTAGTTTATTACATGTCAATCGGATGTTTGGTCCTTAAGTTATAAGCGTTTCTGCTCCGAGGGACTAGTTGGTTTTGGGTTCGAACCAACCTGGTCGTAAACAAACATCGCTGAAACCTTGAGTGTAATATACCAAAACAACCGTCCTGATCCAAGGAATCATACACAACTGATTGTGTGTCGATCGGAGGTCCGTAGCTCAGGTTATGGGTGTTTAAACGATTCTGGTCCGAAAAAGGGGGGTTTGGGCCCGGTCCGACCCGGCCCAACCCACCCTGGGTCGGCCTGAACCGGGTCGACCTGACCTGGGTCCGGGTCCGGCCCGGTAGGGCGCGGCCCATCCCGGCAGGCACAGCCCAGCCATCTTGGCTGGGCAGAGGGCGCGACCTCCCCAGCTGGCGCGGCATTAAGCCGCGCCCCTCTATCTCCTGAACGGCAAAGCCATTCCGGTCTTCCTCCACCGTTGTGCCGGCGTGGCATGCCACCGCCGCCTTCTTCGGACCACCGAACGCGCTCTGGTGGTCCTTTTTTCCCACAGTCTACACCAGCGGCTCTCCCGGGACCCGCTCTTCACTGCGACGGCTTCAAATCACAATTGCGGCCCCGTTTCGTCATTTCCCGTCAACCCGCGCACAGATAAACAACCTACGGAGCTTCATCGGGTCGTGTTTGTTCAGCCCGCACCCTCTGCGTTAGGCGTTATCGTTTGGCCAAAGATATACATGGTTTCATGTAGATCGAATATCAATTTCATTCAAATAAAATTAAAGCAATCCACCCTACCTCAATTATGACGTTGCACGTCGTTGAGCCATGGAAAGAGGACAAGCGCCGAGGTAGAACGGCGTCGCAGGTAGACGGAGTCAACATGTTGATGTCAAGGATGAAAGGCCGAAGATAGCGCGTCATCGGTATTCCTCGCGAGTGGCTCCTTCTCCTTTGGTTTGGCTGAAGATCGATGACATTGAGTGACGTTCCTCAGCGGTTCATTGTTAGAAGGTTGGTGTTCTTCGTTGAGAGAAGAACACCCTACACTATTTCCTAAATCTCTCTCACCCAAACCTCTCAACACAATGGAAGCCCTAAAAATAATAGCAAAGCCATTATTTTTATTCACACATTCCATTCAAAATTCAAGCAACTTAATTAACTTAAGAGGTTGAATTCATTAATTAATATGTGTTGGCATACATTTAAGATGGGGAGAGGGAGGTGAAGAGTTCTCATAATAAGGGGGAGTTGTCACATTAAATGGAATCTCAATGATTCATGGGAGTTAAACGGGGTTTGAAGAGAGTCATGGGACATGAAAGGTTAGGGCTCGTGTGGGCCCCATATAAGGCCCCAGCCTTAAACCTTACTTAATCTTGAGTTATTACAAGATTACACATTGAAGATCTTTTCGGGTTTAGAGTTTTAGAAAATTAGATCATAAAACTTGCATTACATTCCACATATAAACAAAGTGGTTACATAAAGATAGTATTCTTCATTCCCATCAATGGAAACACATTTAAAATAAAACATGGATTATTTCTTGACACTTCCTTGACACTATCATCATATCATGTACCTTTCCCTTGACCTGTGAAAAACATTTCAAAAAAACTTGGGATGAGCATAAAAAGCTCAGTATGGGTGATAAAAACATGGAAAGGAAACATGGGTACATATATACATACGAATGAAATCATACTTTACCCATAAAACATAGGCACTTTAACATACCTCATAAAATCATGAATAAATCATACGAATCATATGACATAAAGGTAACTTGAGGCATTCATAACATTCTTACGTAGGGAGTAACCCTCTTGGTTACGTTTGGAATACCCATCACAGTATATTCCCTAAAATCTCTTCGGAGAAACCTTAACGTTTCACTCCTTCGCGTTACCCAATGCATTTGAGAGCTATATCGGTCTCACCCGCCCTTAGTTTATCACGGAACCACCCGTCTTCATAATAATGCCCAAGAACCATAACATAATAGTATCACATAAAACATGCATAAAGGAAACATAACATTTCCACATTTCAATCACAAGATATCAATACAAGACAAAAACATTGTGAAAACCATTTTCAATACCAAAATAAAAGAAAAGTAAAACATGGTATTTATTTTTCTTTTAAAAAACAAGGTATGGCTTGTAGAGGAAGCCGAAACTCAAATAACGGTCACGACGGCGGAGAAGTCGTTGTCGCCGCATATGTACGACAAAAACATTCCCTTTTTTCGTTTAGTAAACGCTTCGTATAAAAAATATTCCTTTTGAATAAATGTAAAACTCAAAGGGGTTTATACACCGTATAAAAGAAAGTTGTGTATAAAATAAAATATGCCTCAAAGAAAGGAGATTGAGATGAAGTCCCATACCTCGTATCCGAATTGACCCGACCGTTCTTTAATCTCCTGAATAATAAAATTGAGTTAATCTCTACTTGCTTAAGAACCTTTTTCAAGTTCATTATTCCTTTTATACCATGTTATGGACATCATGTAATCATTTAAGTTAATAATGTTCATTTTGTCTGTATTTGGTTCTTAAGTCAAAAATAGATTTCTTACACTTACATGTTGTTAATTTGGTCGAAGTTTCGTTATATCCAGAATGATATTAATGATTTGGATAACATATACATCATATATATTCAGCATATACATTTATTTATAATATTACATCACATTTAGAGGTAAGAAATGAAATGCACCGTTCATGGAGACGGTAAGCCGTACGTACGCATGAACGCTACTTCCATTTCTATTTCGTATTTTTTTGGAATGGAATAATAATTATATAGGAGTATATTATAATTCCAGTATAATAACATATATAATATCATTAACTTTATCCTTTACACATCCCACATATGGTATTAACGAATCAAATCACTTTCAGGGGGCGGTAGTCCGCACTTCCTAAAATGAAGATATCGTGTTTACCCATAATGGAAACCATAAAGGTATGACCAAAATTAAAAAAACATAAGCTTAAGGAAAACATAAACATATCATATATCATATATAAAAATAGTTACATCATAATGGCCACCTTTGAAGGTTTTAAATGAGTATTGAACAATCATCGTTTTGGGAGGCAGAATTTCCCCATCCACGGAAACCGTATGTTCTTTAACCATTTGATGTAGTTGTGTGAGAGTGTAGCTCAAATAAATCTTATAACAACATCATAGTATATTTAAGATACTGTTTTTGTTACAAAATAAGTAAATAAAAAGAGTTTAGGGGGTTGGAGAAGCAAAATAAAACAAATGAACATGAGAGAATGAATTACCTTTAAAAGTGTAACTCCTTTTGATTTGAGCCTAAAGGCTTCTTTTGAAAGGATTATGCCCAAAGGTAATCCTCTAGGATGAGTAGAGGGATGTGGAGAGAGTAAATGGGCAGGGTTTGGCCGAGCCAAAGTCTTGAGGAGTGTTTGAAATGAGGTAGAGGTGGGGGCCTTTTATAAGAGGAGAGGAGGGGCACTTTTGGAAAGTAAAGAAATATTACATTATTTGAAAATGTGTTTCGGTTTTAAAAGGTCCCACATTGATATAATTCGTGGATAAGGTGATAAGGGTTCTACATCCACTCATCCAATTGGTTTTGGACATGTTTAGTTCATAGATTTAAAATTATCTTTCCATTTTATTTAAATCGTCAAATAATGAAGTCATCGCTGCATCATTATTATGTCATAAATAATTTAATTTATTTAATGTCTAAAAATTATAGAAAAAATACTATGATGTAGGAAATATTTTTATCTTTCCAATGACTATTTATAATAAAAAATATGATCTTTATAAGCCCATGTAAAAATTGTTTTCGTAAAACATATTATGTTTGTGTCATTTTTACTTTTACATTAAATAAAAAGTTATTTTTGTCATTTCCCAACAAAAGTGGATCCATGGGGTCCCCAAGTTGACCCATGGCTTGTCTTGGTCGGCCATGACACAACCAATAAGGTTGGGACATTTTTCTAGGTCATTTCATATTATTAAAGCATTATTTATACCTTAAACTACCCTAATTACCACTAATCGCGATTAAGAACTTAATAAGTTACTATTCACCAAAAAAATTATTATAATCTCATTGAACCACATTTTACTTATTAATGACAACCATGTATGTTGGATTTTTGAAATTCAAAACACAATGATGGCAAAATTTCATTTAAACGGAAAATCAGTCTTTATAAGTACCAATTAGTGGTTTCACTATTCATCAAAATTGGAGTTTTTCAGAAAATTACCAAAAATTCACCCTAAGCTATATTTGATATTACGAATTCAAAAATGAAATCTATTTTACAAAATTCAAAACATATAAGTCACATTAATTAATTTAATAATTATTTCCTGCTGTCAGAGAAAATAGCGTGTTTTTATGAAACAATAAGTATCAAAAGATTGACACTAGTTTAAGTCCAATTTCAAAGTGAAATTGATTCCAATGACCACCATTGGATTAAATGGTAAAAATATATTCATATTACACATTATGACCAATTCAAAAGATAATCTAATCATATAAATAAATTAGATTAAAAAGCAGTTTTGATGTAAAATACAGTATTTTTCACTATTCATTAAAAAAATGAACATTGTCAGAAAAATACCAACAATTCACACAAAGTAAATTTTGATGTCCCAATAATAAAGAATAAGTTTATTTTGAAAAACATAGTTTATAAAATTGTCAAATATAGATTTAAAATTGGTTTTCCATCATAAGGTAGTAAAACAATCTTTTAAGAATATTAGTGTATTCCATGATTAAGATTGGATTTATTTTCATTTTAAGCCTCTAAAACACTATCTTAATCATTAATAGACATAGATAAAAATATCTATTATTCATTACTTACTTGGTATGTTACATCCTTCCCCCCTTTAGAAAATTGTGTCACCGCAATTTATTTACTTATCGAAGAAATGGGGGTACTTATCCCTCATTGCATTTTCAGATTCCCATGTTGCCTCTCCAATCATGTGGTTTTTCCACAAAACCTTTACTTGCTTTATCACCTTATTCCGTAACACTTGTCCCTGTGGTCAAGAATCTGGACCGGTTGTTCCTCATAAGATAGGTTCTCTTCCAACTGAACTGCCTCTGGACTCAAAACATGAGATGGATCTGTCATATACTTCCTCAACATTGAAACATGAAAAACATTGTGTACCTGAGACAAAAGCGGAGGTAAAGCCACCCAGTATGCAACTGATCCAACTCTCTCCAGAATTTCATATGGTCCAATAAACCTTGGACTCAGCTTTCCTTTTTTACCAAATTTCATCACACTTTTCCATGGAGAAACCTTGAGAAAAACATGATCACCTACCTCGAAAGATAGATCCTTCCTCCGGTTATCCGCATAACTCTTCTGCCTGCTCTGAGCTGTTCTCATGTGTTTCTGAATCAGCAGAACATTTTCTGCCATCTCTTCTACCAATTCTGGTCCCATCAACTTCCTTTCACCCACTTCATCCCAGAAAGCTGGAGTTAGACACCGCTTCCCATATAATGCCTGAAATGGTGCCATCTGTATACTGGAATGAAAGCTGTTATTATAAGAAAACTCAACCAAAGAAAGATGTTGGTCCCAACTTCCCAGATAATCCATAGAACAAGCTCGTAGCATATCCTCTAATGTCTGAATTGTTCGTTATGACGGCCCATCTGATTGAGGATGAAAAGATGTACTAAAATTTAATTCAGTACCCAACGACTTCTGAAGGCCTTTCCAAAAGTTAGAAGTAAACCTGGGATCATGATCCGATACAATGGAGAGAGGAACTCCATGTAACCTGACTATTTCTTTAAGATACAAACGGGAAAGTTGATCAAGAGAGAAAGTATCTCGTATAGCAAGGAAATGAGCAGATTTGGTCAAGCGATCAACAGTAACCCAGATTGCATTATTACCTCGAGATGTCTTCGGTAATCCAACAACAAAGTCCATGGATATATTCTCCCATTTCCACTCTGGCACTGGTAAAAGCTGAAGCATCCCTTTCGGTAACTGCCGCTCTTCTTTAACCTATTGACATGTCAAACACTTTACAGTAAAATCAGCAATGTCTCTTTTCATTCCATCCCACCAGTAATACTCCCGCATATCTCTATACATCTTAGTACTACCCGGATGAACTGAAAACGGAGAACTATGAGCTTCACATAACAAATATCTCTTCAATTGTGAATCACAAGGCACACACAATCTCTTCCCAAATCTAAAAACACAATCATTATCAATGTTGAATTCAGGAAACTTACCTTTCTAAACCAGCTCTACCTTTTTCTGCAACTCACTGTCTTGCTTCTGTGCTTGCTTGATTCTATCTGATAGAGAAGATCTCACTGCTACCTGAAACAAAACAGAAGGACTTCCTACACCAACAACTTCTATGCCAAAGTTCATCAAATCATTGACCAAAGGATCACGTTCCAAACGCAACATTGCTAATGAAGCATTACTTTTTCGACTCAAAGCATCAGCCACTTTATTTGCTTTTCCCGGATGGTAATGAATTGTACAATCATAATCCTTGATTAATTCTAGCAATCTCCTCTGTCTCATGTTTAACTCTTTCTGAGTGAATATATACTTTAAACTTTTGTGATCGGTATATATTTCACACTTTCCTCCATACAAATGATGCCTCCAAATTTTTAAAGCAAAAACAACAGCAGCTAATTCCAAATCATGTGTAGGGTAATTTACCTCACGAGTTTTCAACTGTCATGAAGCATAAGCAATTACCTGATCATTCTGCATTAGGACGCAACCAAGTCCTTTCAATGAAGCATCACTGTATATAACAAACTCACCATTCCTGGAAGGTAGTGCCAAAACTGGAGCATTCACCAATCTTCTTTTCAATTCCTGAAAACAATCATCACATTCTTTTGTCCAGATAAACTTAACACCCATCCGAGTTAGCTTAGTCATTGGACTGGATAACCGTGAAAAATTTCTAACAAAACTTCGGTAATATCCCTCCAAACCAAGGAAGCTACGAATCTCGGTTACATTTGTGGGTCTTGTCCATTCTTCCACAACTTTTGTTTTTGCAGGATCAACAGTTATTCCATCTTTAGAAACAATGTGACCAAGGAAATAAATTTGTTGCAACCAAAATTCAAACTTTCTGAATTTCCCATAAAGTTTCTTTTCTTTTAAGGTTTGAAAGATAACCCTTAAATGTCTTTCATGCTCCTCTTTACTTTTAGAAAACACCAAAATATCATCAATAAAAACCACCACAAACTTATCCAAGAACTCATGGAAAATTCTATTCATTAAATCCATGAATACAGCAGGTGCATTGGTTAGCCCAAAAGGCATTACTACAAATTCCTAATGGCCATATCTTGTATGGAACGCGGTCTTCGGAATATCTGCCTCCTTTACCTTCAGCTGATGGTACCCCAATCTCAAGTCAATCTTTGAAAAAAACTGATCTCCTTGGAGCTGATCAAACAAATCATCGATATGAGGCAAATGATATTTGTTCTTAACAGTGATATTATTCAAGGCCCTATAATCAATGCAAAGTCTCATAGAACCATCTTTCTTTTTAACAAATAAAACAGGAGCACCCCATGGTGATGTGCTAGGTCTAATGAAAACTTTCTCTAATAAATCTTGCAATTGCTCCTTCAACTCTAAAAGTTCAATTTGTGCCATTCGATAAGGGGGTTTTGAAATTGGCTTAGCATCAGGAACTAAGTCAACAGTAAACTCAACTTCCCGATCTGGTATTATTCTAGGCAACTCATCAAGAAAAAACATCAGGATACACATTTACCACTGGAACATCATTAATCTGAACAGTTCCTTTATTTTCAATGACGTGTGCAAGGTAACATTCATTTCCATCTTTTACAAGTTTCTCAGCCTCTTGATATGTTATCAAAAGTAAGGGTTCATTCCTGTAAACAAACTGAAAGTCTTTCTGAAAAGAAACTTCTTTAGCTCTACAGTCAATCTTAGCATGGTAAATAGAGTGCCAATCCATACCCAGGATAACATCAAACTCTACTAGAGGTAGAACAATAAGGTTTTCAAGTAGGTTCTTTCCACAGATAAGGATAGGAAGATTCTTATAAATTCTTTTTGCCTCAACATTTCCCCCAGGTGTTTTTACCAAAAGTTCAGGAGTCATTTCTTTAGATGGTATTCCCATTTTACTAGAAAAGGTTTCAGAGATGAATGAATGTGTAGACCCCGAATAAAACAACACACTGGCATAATCTGAAAAAATAAAGTACCTGATACAACTTCATTTGATGGCCCGACATCTACTGAAGTAGTTGTAAAGGATTTCACCACCCCTTTCTGCTTGTAGTCTAACTGCTTCCCATCACTCAAGCTCTTTGTTGGACACTCGTTTGCATAGTGAACCATCTCATTGCACTTATAACATTTCACTAACTGTAAATCAAATTTGTTCTTACCTTCACCTTGATTCTTTTCAGTGCAATCACGAGCCTTATGTCCCATCTTACCACATCGGTAGCACTTTCCAAAATTCAGAAGACATTCCCCAGCATGCCTTTTTCCACATTTATCACAAACTGGAAACTTAGTTCTCTTACCATCAGACTTTTTTGAAGAATTCTTACCTTTCGCCTGCCACCTCGGTCTCTTCTTCTACTGGTAGTTATAGAACACTTGGTCATCAGAAAACTCCATTTCCACCTTATGAGCACATCAAACAAGCTTTTCTTAACTTTTAAACTCACGAGAAGCTAATGCCCTTCGATATTTTGGCTTTAATCCTGAGTAAAAACGATTGATTTTACTATCAAGGTCTCGAATAAAATTTGGAGGATACCTTGCCAATCGAGTGAACCTTTCTTCATAGGCAGCCACTAAGTCTTCCTCTTGCCTCAATTCCAAGAATTGATTTTCCATCCTAAGTCGAACAGCCTTAGTAAAATAATTCTCAAGAAACATACCTTTGAATTCATCCTAGTCAAGAGCATCAATCTCATCGGCGTCCCTGATATTTTTAACCATAGACCACCACTGATCTGCTTCACCCTCCAAACGGTAAATAGCAAGACTAACCTTTTGATTGTCTGAACACCCCATGACATCAAAAATCTTCTCCAGTGCTTTAATCCACCCTTCAGCTAGCACATGGTCATATGATCCTCTAAATGATGGTGGATGTTGCCTCATGAAATGTTCCACCACTGACATGTTCCTCTGCGGTTGGTCTGTCTGATCTCGTGTATGGATACCACCGCCATTTATCGATTGAGTCAACTACGCCATTACTGCAACAAACTGTTCAGTTCCAATTCCGACCATTTCTGGATGCTGATTCGGAAGGTTATTTCCTTCTGTATGCCTTCCTAGCACTGCTTCCCTGTTTCCTCTGCGGAAAACCATTCTGAACAAACATGTCTTAGATAAAGCAACATGGTAATCTTTAAATGCTATATCATTTCAAAAAAAAATTGGATAATCATTTAATAGAAATCTAACTCCTAAATTTATCCAAACCGACCTTTGATACCAACTATAAGGCCCCACCCTTAAACCTTACTTAATCTTGAGTTATTACAAGATTACACATTGAGGATCTTTTCGGGTTTAGAGTTTTAGAGAATTAGATCATAAAACTTGCATTACATTCCACATATAAACAAAGTGGTTACATAAAGATAGTATTCTTCATTCCCATCAATGGAAACACATTTAAAATAAAACATGGATTATTTCTTGACACTTCCTTGACACTATCATCATATCATTTACCTTTCCCTTGACCTGTGAAAAAAATTTCAAAAAAAACATGGGATGAGCATAAAAAGCTCAGTATGGGTTATAAAAACATGGAAAGGAAACATGGGTACATATATACCGAAGAATGAAATCATACTTTACCCATAAAACATAGGTACTTTAACATACCTCATAAAATCATGAATAAATCATAGAAATCATAGGACATAAAGGTAACATGAGGCATTCATAACATTCTTATGTAGGGAGTAACTCTCTTGGTTACGTTTGGAATACCCATCACAGTATATTCCCTAAAATCTCTTCGGAGAAACCTTAATGTTTCACTCCTTCATGTTACCCAATGAATTGGAGAGCTATATAGGGCTCACTCGCCCTTAGTTTATCACGGAACCACCCATCTTCATAATAATTCCCAAGAACCATAACATAATCGTATCACATAAAACATGCATAAAGGAAACATAACATTTCCACATTTCAATCACAAGATATCAATACAACACGAAAACATTTTGAAAACCATTTTCAACACCAAAGTAAAAGAAAATTAAAACATGGTATTTATTTTTCTTTTAAAAAAGAAGGTATGGCTTGTAGAGGAAGCCGAAACTCAAATAACGGTCACGACGGCGGAGAAGTCGTTGTCACCGCATACGTACGACAAAAACATTCCCTTTTGTCATTTAGTAAACGCTTCGTATAAAAAAGATTCCTTTTGAATAAATGTAAAAGTCAAAGGGGTTTATACACCGTATAAAAGAAAGTTGTGTATAAAATAAAATATGCCTCAAAGAAAGGAGATTGAGACGAAGTCCCATACCTCGTATCCGACTTGACCCGACCGTTCTTTAATCTTCTGAATAATAAACTTGAGTTAATCTATACTTTCTTAAGAACCTTTTTCAAGTTCATTATTCCTTTTATACCATGTTATGGACATTATGTAATCATTTAAGTTAATAATGTTCATTTTGTCGGTATTTGGTTCTTAAGTCAAAAATAGACTTCTTACACTTACATGTTGTTAATTTGGTCAAAGGTTCGTTATATCCAGAAAGATATTAATGATTTGGATAACATATACATCATATATATTCAGCATATACATGTATTTATAATATTACATCACATTTAGAGGTAATAAATGAAATGCACCGTTCATGGAGACAGTAAGCCGTACGTACGCATGAACGCTACTTCCATTTCTATTTCGTATTTTCTTTTGGAATGGAATCATAATTATATAAGAGTATATTATAATTCCAGTATAATAACATATATAATATCATTAACTTTATCCTTTACACATCCCACATATGGTATTAACGAATCAAATCACTTTCAGGGGGCGGTAGTCCGCACTTCCTAAAATGAAGATATCGTGTTTACCCATAATGGAAACCATAAAGGTATGCCCAAAATGAAAAAAAACAGAAGCTTAAGGAAAACATAAACATATCATATATCATATATAAAAATAGTGACATCATAATGGCCACCTTTGAAGGTGTTAAATGAGTATTGAACAATCATGGTTTCGGGAGGCAGAATTTCGCCATCCACGGAAACCGTATGTTCTATAACCATTTGATGTAGTTTTTTGAGAGTGTAGCTCAAATAAATCTTATAACAACATCCTAGTATATTGAAGATATTGGTGTTGTTACAAAATAAGTAAATAAAAAGAGTTTAGGGGGTTGGAGAAGCAAAATAATACAAATGAACATGAGAGAATGAATTACCTTTAAAAGTGTAACTCCTTTTGATTTGAGCCTAAAGGCTTACTTTGAAAGGATTATGCCCAAGGGGAATCCTCTAGGATGAGGAGAGGGATGTGGAGAGAGTAAATGGGCAGGGCTTGGCTGATCCAAAGGCTTGAGGAGTGTGTGAAATGAGGTAGAGGTGGGGGCCTTTTATAATAGGAGAGGAGGGGCACTTTTGGAAAGTAAAGAAATATTACTTTATTTGAAAATGTGATTCGGTTTTAAAAGGTCGCACATTGATATAATTCGTGGATAAGGTTATAAGGGTTCGACATCCTCTCATCCAATTGGTTTTGGACATGTTTAGTTCATAGATTTTACATTATCATTCCATTTTATTTAAATCGTCAAATAATGATGTCGTCGCTGCATCATTATTATGTCATAAATAATTTAATTTATTTAATGTCTAAAAATTATAAAAAAAATACTATGATGTAGGAAATCTTTTTATATTTCCAATGAATATTTATAATCAAAAATCTTATCTTTATAAGCCCATGTAAAAATTGTTTTCGTAAAACATATTATGTTTGTGTCATTTTTACTTTTACATTAAATAAAAAGTTATTTTTGTCATTTCCCAACAAAAGTGGATCCATGGGGTCCCAAAGTTGACCAATGGCTTGTATTGGTCGGCCATGACACAACCAATAAGTTTGGGACATGTGTCTAGGTCATTTCATATTATTAAATCATTATTTATACCTTAAACTACCCTAATTACCACTAATCACGATTAAGAACTAAATAAGTTACTATTCACCAAAAAAAATTATTATAATCTCATTGAACCACATTTTACTTCTTAATGACAACCATGTATGTCGGATTTTTGAAATTCAAAACACAATAATGGCAAATTTTCATTTAAACGGAAAATCAGTCTTTATAAGTACCACTTAGTGGTTTCACTATTCATCAAAAATTGGAGTTTTTCAGAAAATTACCAAAAATTCACCCTAAGATATATTTGATATTACTAATTAAAAAATGAAATCTATTTTACAAAATTCAAAACATATAAGTCACATTAATTAATTTAATAATTAATTCCCGCTGTCAGAGCAAATAGCGTGTTTTTATGAAACAATAAGTATCAAAAGATTGACACTAGTTTAAGTCCAATTTCAAAGTGAAATTGATTCCAATGACCACCATTGGATTAAATGGTAAAAATATATTCATATTACACATTAAGACCAATTCGAAAGATAATTTAATCATATAAATAAATTAGATTAAAAAGCAGTTTTGATGTAAAATGCAGTATTTTTCACTATTCATTAAAAAAATGAACATTGTCAGAAAAATACCAAAAATTCACACAATGTAAATTTTGATGTCCCAATCATAAAGAATAAGTTTATTTTGAAAAATATAGTTTATAAAATTGTCAAATATAGATTTAAAAGGGGTTTTCCATCATAAGGTAGTAAAACAATCTTTTAAGAATATTAGTGTATTCCATGCTTAAGATTGGATTTATTTTCATTTTAAGCCTCTAAAACACTATCTTAATCATTAGTAGACATAGATAAAAATATCTATTATTCATTACTTACATTGGATGTTACACCCCACCTCACAAATATCCACACATGGTAAGTTATGTGGTTTTGTGTTCCACCCTTAACTCCCCTTTATAGGATATAACTACCATAGATATAATAAAATTGTGTACTACCTATTTTATTTCTTTTAATCTAAATCCCCAATTATGAACTTTCAACCCGCATAAAACACAACAATGGTAAAGGTCCCCTTAAGAAATTACCCGCACTACGAGTTCATCGGTGCCCTCAGATACAAATTCCAAGAACCGGTTCAAAAGATAGAAAAACACGCACGTACGTTTATTGAACGTACCCAAACAAAACTTTGGATATTGATTTTGGGTACACCGGGCCTCGGAATTAGGCGCCGTCAGAAACTGCAGACTTGTAAAATTACAAATAATTAAGCAAAAAAATCATTGAAAGTTATGGGTATTTATATTACTCCCACCTCATATATTTATGTCCCCATAAAGCTACAACACACACTAGGGAAACTAAAGGGGTGAGAATGCTTCTGAGCCTCTTGCTCCCATGTCCTCCACTAGAGGTTCCTATGCTCCTATCAAAGGTGAAACAGAGGAATCGACTGTCCAAGTAGGACAAAATCCTTTCGATCCTCGATCTCCACCAGGTCCTCCACAAACGTCACCTTGTCATAATTTTATAGCTCACCGTGATTGATGATGTGGGTCAGGTCATGCACGTATCTCCTCGGCTAAGATACGTGGAAGATGTCATGCACCCTGTGCAACTGAGGTTGAAGGGCCAGGAGGTAAGCCACCTCACCTACTCTTATGAGGACCTAAAATGGTTCGATGAAATGCGGAGATAACTTGTCACCTCGGCCAAATATTCATAGACCTCATCGAGGTGAGACCTGTAAGAATACGTGGTTGCCATCCTCGAACACCAGTGGTCTCTGTCTCCTATCAGCATAGGACTTCTGTCAACTTTGTGCAGTCTTCATTCGCTCCTGGATGATCTACATCTTCTCCAATGTAGTCTGCACCATCCCTGGTCTTACAAGAGCTCCTAATATTTGCCCTTTTCTGAAAATAGAAATCTGGTCTCATCCTCTAGATGAACCAAGATCTTTTCCTAATACAGTCAATCCTGACATGAACGGTAAAATTCATGTCTTCGATGACATCGTAAGGCCTTGAAGATACTACTAAGATATCCAACCGTTACTCTCGCCTCCAAGGGTTGAGTCACACTTTCGAAATCTGTGTGCGGTCACAGGGTCTCCTCCAATAGGTATCTCGAAAGTGAGGGTCAAGTCAATAGTTTAAACTGGAACCTCTTAATACACAAAACGGAAGGAAAAAAACGTCATAAGGACAAGTGTCTTTTATTACTGCAGGTCAAAGTACAAAGACACATAAAAACCAAGAAAAATCAACAACAAGGAAACTAGAAGAACCATGAACAAAGGCCTCCATGCCTGGAACTAGTCCCTCTCATGTCCACCTTCTTCCGGAGCTCCATAGTCATATGCTTCAGCTGCCTGAAGTTATGCTCTCCCATGTCCACCAATTACATGTGGTCGGGGTGGACATCCTAGTGGTGGTGGTGGCAACATCTCGAAGCGTCGTCCACCACCAGCTGCATGACCAGCTCCTCTACCTCGGACTCCAGCTCCTAGCGGTCCACCTCGATTGAACCTCTACCTCTTCCTGGGAGGTCCTTCTTCTATCTCTTGATCATCTGCACGGTGGGTCAGACAGTCATGATCCATGTGACCCTTTCCTCCACATGAGTAACACATCTTGGAAGGTCGTGCTCTGTCTCCACCCTGGGTTCCCCACACTACCGACCCTAAGTCGTGCAGTCGACCACCTGAAGGTCTGGTCCTCTTGGACCTCTGCATCATCTGTCTACTGTCAGCTTCAGAAGACTCTGCTGCATGCCGGTTAGTGGTGGGTCCCACTGCTAGAGACTTCTCAGCAAGGAAACTCTTTATTAAGAGGGCTCGCTCTAACACCCCCTTCTTCACCGGGATGTTGTGGGAGACAACTGAAGCTATAATCTCTCGCCTGAGTCCCTACTCAAAGGTCTGGGGCATGAATAATGGGTCTCGTACTATATCGGCGGAGTAGTGCGAGAGGTCGGTGAACCTTGCTAAGTATTGATCCACCATCATGCTACCATGCTGAAGATTTATTAGCTCCGGTATATGCACCACTGGAAGGGTGGATTGTACAAACTCCACATGGAATAGGCTCTCAATGTATTCCAATAGAAGTGTCGTCTCATCACGCATCTGGAGCATCAAGCTCCACCATATGCCTGCAGCTGCCTAAAGGTGGCTGGCAGAAAGGATCAACATAAAGTCTGTTGGTGTTCCTACCAGCCCGAAGACTCTCATCACTTCCTCCATCCATTCCTCAGCCGCATGTGGGTTCGTCTCTCCCCAGAACCTGGGTGGCCTCTGGCACTGGAACTCAGGAATCATGCTCACACGGCGTGCGTCACCTGCTACTGGGGTTGGTGGCATCGGTGTGCCAATGGGTGGTTGTACCGCTAGTGCCTCCGCTGGTGCCTCAACTGGATGAGGGCCCTGTACAGAGGCCTCATCGCTCAGCGTCCTGTCAGTACGTACAACTCTCAGGGCACCAGCTGGTCATCTGCGGGGCGGCATCCAGAAAGAAACAGATGTGACACAGTCAAAGACTATTCTTAGTGAGCTAACCTGGTTCGAGCTGACTTAAAAAAACTTTTGAAAACTTACACGCAATCAGTGTTTTCATGAACTGAGTCGGAAATCAGAAGTCAAGGTCCTGGTGTATGGATACGTCAGCCGCCGCACCAACACTGGACCCCCTAAACTGAAAACCACACTTGGTATGCTTAACACTATTGTTTCACAAAAAATAAAATAGCAGATTCCTATGTTCTGGGGTATAATCGACTCCCCTGATACCAATTTTTCATGACCCATCCCCTGGGACCCTTGTCGTAACTACCCCAAGCCCGCCTTCCATAGGCCAGGGGCTGGTGACTAGCACCAAAGGCGTAAATCCCTATAATTGGGGAGGCATTTCCTTTATAAAACATAAACACACACAATCAGAGAACAAATGGAAGAAAACACTAAGTAAAGCGGTATAAAAAGTGTGTTGAAAGTACAAAGGGGCTAGAAATACAAGCCCAATAGAAAGGTACAACAAAAACTGAAAGAAAAGTACAACTTAAAGGACAACAACTGAATGGTGAAGTAGCTCCTAGATCGTCCTTCGAGTTCCTACCTGAAGGGTTGGTACAAAATTTCTCCTCATCACTATGCATCTATCGGTCTGCTCTGTGTGCCATCATGCCAAGTGTCCACCTCCGTGTACCATCCAGTCCTCGTACACTCTACCTCAGTCAGCAATGTCTGTCATCTTCATCCAACACAATGAGGTACGGGCATAGCCCGTGTAGGAGTGAGTATAACAAAACTCAGTAGGGACCCTGAGACCCTCAAGGTCTCACAAAATAAAACAAGGATAAACCAAAAAGAAATATCTCAACAAATAACCTTTAATTAGGTATATGCCCAAACATATACCTATGTTATCAAATAAACCATCTCAATCATGAGGAAAACACAAAGGTTATTGACTCAGCTCAAAACAGGGTTTTCATTCACGATGTCAAAACCATGGCTACTGAAGAACTCCTCTTCTGTAGAGTATAGCAGTCTTGTCTCTATTGCAAGGTGTTACTCACTAACCTTAGACTGCTGAGGTACTCCTCCTATCGAGTACCGTGGGTATGTCGGCCCAACACTAGTGATCCCTTCCATGGGTCTGCTGCCCCAACACAGTAGCGCACCCCCTAATAGCCTACAGAGGTTCTCCTCCTGTCGAGTACCGCGGGTCTGCCGCCCCAACATAGTAGTGCTCCTCCCCCATGGGTCTTCCACCCCAACACAATAGTGCTCCCCACTGGGCTAGTCAAGTCACTCCGAAAAGAAACGGAAAAGTAGTCATCAGGTCTCAGCCAGCTACAAGGTCTCCGAACTCCATTTGCTCATCTCCAGGAGGATCCGATCTATGAGCTATTGTTCGATCCTCCATGTTTACCTCAATCTCACGTGGATGTATCTCAAAGGACCACCTCGTCATAGGGGTCTCAACGCAATAGACGGCATGTCAATCAGACGCCCGGTCTGTGAGTTATTAGCCTTTTATCTCAGGGTCCCGGTTGGTTTTGTGTACAAACAAAACTGACCGTATCTTAACTATACCCCAAAATCACATGGGGTATACTCAAAAGAACAATTTCTCAATGAGATTACCAGCGCCTCTGACGGTTTGTCAAACGGACGTCTGGTCTGAGTGTTATTGGCTTTTCTGTTCCAGGGGCCCGGTTGGATTTCGGGTACAATCCATCTCGGCCATACTCCAACTGCGCCCAAGCATCGAGTGGAGTATGCCAAAATAACCATCTCATCAAAAGAAAGACAACATAGTTGAAGGTATGTAAATCTTGTTTCCGGTTCTTCAGATATAAGAATTTCCGCTCCGAGGGCCCGGTTGGTTTCGAGTTCGCACCAACCTGGTCGTACCCAAACATCACTGAAACCTTAAGTGTAATATACTGAAACACCCGTCTCAATCCATGGAATCTTATGACATTGATGGTGTGTCGATCGGAGGTCCTTAGATTAGGTTATAGGCATTTAAATGATTTTGTTCTAAAAAAGGGGGTCTGGGCTCGGTCTGACCCGGCCCAACCCACCCTGGGTCGACTCGACCCGGGTGCAGATCCGGCATGGGAGGGCGCGGCCTGACACGGCCGGCGTGGCCGGAAGGAGTGCATGTCCTCCCCAGTGGGCATGGCATTACGCCGCACCCCTCCAAATCTTGAATGGAAGAACCGTTCCGGTCTTCGTCCGCTACCACGCCGGCGTGGCGCACCGCCGCCGCCTTCAGCTGACCACCGGATGTGCTCTGGTGGTCCGTTTTGCCCACCGTCTACGCCAGCAGCTCTCCCAGGACCCGCTCTTCACTGCGACAACTTTAAATCACCGTTGTGGCCTCGTTTTTCATCGCCCATCAATCCACGCATAGACAAACAACCTGCGGAGGGTCGTCGGGCCGTGTTTGTTCAGCCTGCACCCTCCGCGTTAGGCACTATCAATTAGCCAGTGATAAACATGGTTTCATGTAGAAAGAATAACAATATTATTCAAATAAAATTGAAGAAATACACCCTACCTCGATTAAGACGTTGCACGTTGTCGAGCCGCAGAAAGAGGACAAGCGTCGAGGTAGAACTGCATCATGGGGAGATGGCGTCAACTCGTTGATGTTAAGGAAGAAAGGTCTAAGATGGTGCATAGTCAGCATTCCTCACGAGTGGCTACTTATCCTTTGGTTTGGCTGAAGATCGATGGCGTTGAGTGAAATTCCTCGGCAGTTATTCATTGGAAGGTTGGTGTTCTTCGTTGAGAGAAGAACACCCTACACTATTTCCCAAATCTCTCTCACCCAAACCTCTCAACACAACGAAAGCCCCAAAAATAATAGCGAAGCCATTATTTTTATTCACACATGCCATTCAAAATTCAAGGAACGTAATTAGTTTAATAGGATGAATTCATTAATTAAAATGTGTTGGCATATATTTAAGACGGGGAGGGGGAGGCGAAGAGTTCTCATAATAAGGGGGATTTGTCACATTAAATGGAAGCTCAAAGATTCAAGGGTGTTAAAGGGGGTTTGGAGAGAGTAATGGGAGGTAAAAGGTTGGGGATCATGTAGGCCCCACCTCACAAATATCCCCACATGGGAAGTTAGGTGGTTATGGGTTCTACCCTTAACATCCTTTTGTAGGATATAACTACCATAGATATAATAAAATTGTGTACTACCAATTTTATTTCTTTTAATCTAAATATCCAACTATTAACATTCAACTCGCATAAAACGCAACAGCGGTAACGTTCCCCTTAAGGAATTACCCACGCTGCGAGTTCATCGGTGCCCTCAGATTTAAATTCTGAGCACCTGTTCAAAATATAGAAAAATTTGCACATACGTTTATTGAAATTACGAGAAAAAAACATCGAAAATTGATTCCGGGTACACCGGGCCTCGGAATCAGATGCCGTCAGAAACTGTGGATGGGTAAAATTACAAAGAATTAAGACCAAAAAAATCCTTGAAAATTTCGAGTCTTTACAGAATTCACTATTGAGTGACGCACATGTCTTGGGATGTAAATATTGTTTATATCATGGAAGTGATATTTCTTTTGATAGGTCCAATGAAATAAGGGTGTTGCATTAAATTCATCATAATTGAAACAATAAGAATAATATTTCATGCATTTTCCCATGCCACATCAACATTTATCATGCATATACCTATTTCAAATTATTAGAGCATTCATTATGTATTTAAATGTGTGTAAATTTCTTGAAGGGGATTTAAAACATAATTTATACTTAAAGTGAAAACCTTAACCAGTATATTTTTTTCTAAATAGGTTAAAGTAGAATCCTTAAGAATTTGGTTATGACACGTTGATCTATAGACCACTGGTCACATGTTCTAGAACATGTTCTGGTTTGGATTAAGTGGGTTCTAGACTTCAGTTTTGGAGGAGTATGGGCCCTCATGGATCTAGATGGGTGATTGTAAGAACATAGTTTTCTTTGTGGATTGGATCTCTTTTTTCAATCAATTCATAGTTTAAATGATTAAATATGGAAAATTGGGAGTTCTTGTTGATTTTACAAAGATATCATGGGTCTATGGGGTTGTTCTATATCCTGAAACCCTTATTTCGGGTGAAAAGAGTTGGCCACATTGTTTGATAAACTGTGTGGCCAGGTCTTCATTTTTAGCAGACTTTGATATAGACTTTGAACACGATTTTTACATGGTTTGTAAACCTTGTGTGTTAACCATGTGGGTTATTCATGGCCTATAAGAAACTATTAATTATTTATTTATAGTTTAGAAAATAGTTCGTGTAAAGCATGTGGCCCTGCAATTTTATAAATTTTTTATTTAATTTAAATTCTTTTAATTCCCAAATTTGGGTTCTTTCTCAAATTCACATTAATGGAGACCCCCTTATTGATCTATCCTTCATATATTCTCTAAATTGATATCAAATATATATCCAATCACTGATTCTAATGTGGTTCATTTCTTTATATCTATAATAATAATACCTTAATTAATCTTTAGACGTTCTCGATTCTTCTGGATATCATCTGCACTATTTGGATTTAGCGTGATATGGATTATTTTATTGTTCAACAACCATTATTCATATTTCATTCAGTCTATAATGAATCAAATCCTGATACCGGATGATCTATTTTTCAATGACCTAAGGTTGGTGGTCTTGTGCCTTTCACTGAAATTCAATCTATTTATATATATATTGAGGTGCCACACAAACATTTTTTAGGCATCGCCTTAATTGAAAAGGAAACCTATTATTATGTTTTGTGTTTTAAGTAATTTAATAAGGGAATAATTTATCAATTTAATTGAAATATATTTATATTTTAATTTAATTGAATTAAGAGAATGGGAGGGATGTTTTTACCCTTTAACCATGTATTCCATTTCTTGATTAATCGTTCTACCTTGTTAGCCTTACCCATGTGAGTTATGTAGAGTCTATGCCATGAATAGGTTTAAATGGATTGAATAACCTTAAAAAAAATTTCCCCATGTGAGATATATGATAATTAATCCATTTTATAGCTTGATAGGATTGCTCATTTTGTTATAGTGAAAATTGACATGTGAGTATTTTAATGGCCCTTGAATTACTAGCCCTTATGAGTTATGTTAAGACCAAGAAATGTAATGGATTGATTGATCATAGGAAGGTCATTACAATAATATTCCCAAGTGAGTTAAATGATGTTAAAGTCGTGTATTAGATTTTCATGCAAGGGATGCTTGTTATATTAATTATTCCCAGGTGAGTAAATGAAAGCCCAATCCTTTGAGGTTGTTCTTTACCCAAGTCACCCTTATTGTGGTGAGTTATAGTGAATGCCTTTGGTTTTCACAATGTCTTGTTTAATGAATTTTATAAATGAATTTTAATTGGTTAAATGATAAATAGCCTTGGGTGATACATTGATTGAAATTATAATTCTAGGGATAGACTCATGTGACTATTGGCCTTTATTCCTTTAGTGAAATATGGACTCACCTTGGAATTCTATGACTGAACTCAATGGTTAATGTGGTATTTTCATGAGTGATACATGGGTCCAATTGAGAGATTCAATGGAAACTCATTGAGACTTGACTTATAAGTTGAGTAATACATGGAATCCAAATGGATTGACAAGGATGAACTAAAGGGGAATTATTTATATGTCTGTAGTGAAACTTTGGGCTTCCTTAGAAGACTACCAAGGATGCATTCATATGGATTATAATTTCTACCACATCTATAGAGATACATGGTTTCATGAGAGGTTCCCCAAGGATGGGATCATTGGGTGTATGTTGATTATACCAAGAGTGATACATGATTTAGACCATAATAATCTCAAGGACAGACTCAGGTTATATATGACTTAAATAAATGAAATGGATTTTAAGACATGTCTCCATTCTAGTGCCTAATCTTGGGTTAGTCTTTAACATTATTATTTAGATGTACTTTTGAAGTATCTATTGTGTTTCCAGCTATACGAGGGATTTCGAGCTTGATCTAGATCTTAGGACATATAAATTTAAGTATAATTGGAATGGTAGATAAATGTAAATGAATACTAATGAAAGTTGGATGTTTAATTTTGAGTTATTTTCTATTTACCGTGTTTTATATTGTACACTAACTACTATATGTATTCACTAAATGATTGAAACTGTCCTTTGGCAGTTTCTTATAAGGTTTTAGTGTCACATCCTGTTTGGGTCACGTTTTTGTGACCCGAAAAGAATATTTGTTTACAGGAGTCTAAATGGGAAATCCACTTTCAAAGTTACATGATATACTACCATAGATTATGAGATAATAGGAACAAGATGAGGCTTTTGATACTATAGAGATTCTTTTGAATTTTTTTACTTTTGAGATAGGTATTGTTTATGTATGTTGGGTACATGTTTTGGGTTTTTTATTAGCAACTTGTGATATATATCATTATCTTTAATATGATAGGATTTCTGTCTTGATTTATACTATCTATATCCCACTTTTTATTTCTATTTTATGGCTTACTTTTTCCTCTACTTTTATCTAATATTGATATTTTGTTGCACTACACACAACTAATGAGAGCATAGTCTCCCCACAAAATCACTCAGGCCCTTTGATTAACCACTGAAAGAGGCTAATATTCATTGATAATATTTTAGTATCCATGTGTTTCGATGTCCATAAACATCTTTTTTAGTGCATTATAGAAATTGAACTTCATTTCTCATATCTAGTGCAATTCATGTTCAAAATTTAATTTTTTGACCAATCAATCATCTATTTGTGGAATTCATTTATTTAATTTTTTGGACATGATATTTTTTTATATGATTAAAAATATTATTTTGAAAATTTTTTCTTTTAGGAATTATGAATTAATTTAAACAGAAGATGATTAATTTTGGGCATGAATGTATAAATTTTCAAGATTAACCTTTATGGGCCCAATCCCCATCATAAAATAGTGGGGCCCACTATCTAGCTCCAATGAAGCAATAATTATTAATGTAGAAAGTGAAAAATATTTGGATCATTTCACTAAACTATTTGTGCAGCTAATTCTGAAGTTAACATGGAGATAATGGGATCTTAAGTTGACATTTAAATGGTGGTCCAGATTTCAACACCCATAAAGTCATCCCACTAGATCGATCATAACATCCAAACGGATGTTCCAATTTTCCTAAAATCTTTACCAAACATATGGGACACACTGTCTAAGATATTTTTTTTATACTACCCATTTTTACTTGGATATATACAGTTACAAATTCACATGTCAACATGGGTATGAATCTAGATGATTTTCTTGGTCAACTTTGAAACATCAAATTTCCCTTGATTTTCTCACCCTCTTTTTTAATCTCTCAATTAATGGGGAAGGAATGTATTTATGGTGGGTCGACCTAAGACTCCAATTATACCTATATAAGGATCTGGTTTTGAAGAGAATTAATTTTCATTTTTTCCTTTCTATCGACGTTTCTACTTTCTATCAATGTTTTTCATTTAAATCGAAGTCTTTCCTTCAATAGTAATTTCCTACTTTCATTTTGTAATTGCATATTTATTTTTTAAATGTATTTTTTTCAATCATTTTTGTTTCATAATAAAATCTGTTCTTATTCTTCACTTATTCTTATTATTTTTATCACATATTAATACCGTTGAAACAATATAATAATTTCTTCACAACTGCACTTGTGAATTACTCAAACACTTTTAGAGTGATCATTTTTTATAATGTTTTTATTCTTTAATACAACTTATTTATGTTGAAATAATACATACATTGATAGAATAACATCAATGGAGGGCTTAAATTTTATGGCTAAGTCTGAGAGAGTTCCATGGGCTGGAATGAATGTTATTTTATGATCATAATTTATTTAATTTGTTCTTTATTTTAATTTTTCCTCTCATTGACTTATCTTCTTCTTTTTCTTCACAGAAATTAATGACTACACATTCTATGTGTTTGTATGATCCAATTAAATGGAGTGAACATGAAGGTGATCCTATAAGTGAATTGGAGATTAGCCTTGGTATTCTATATGGATTAAATTGGATAATTATATTAGGGAGTTATCTCATTGATTAGATACATCATGAACTATAGAACAAAAAATTACGATGAAATGAAATTCATACAAGTCACCCCATCCAAAAACCTAGTATCAAACTATCATCATAAATTTTTTAGTTTACATATAAGGTTATTTTTCTTTAAATTAATTAATTAGTTACTCAAATCAGTTCAACACTAATTGTTATCCACTCTATATCAAATCCTTCATAAAATATGAGTTTTTCAAGATCACTTATTTGGTCCCTATAGATTTGATAACACATGACGTACTAAAAGAGACCACTTAAACCATATAACATGGGTAAATTTGGGTGTAAACAAAATTTGGTTCCATTTATGGGGATGCTATTTTGTACCATAGTTCCTCATTCTATTGCTCTACATTTCTCTTACCTTGTCCCTATAGGTTCAGAGCACAATGGAAGCATGTAGATGGGTGCACCCAACTTTGATATGACTGTTGAAAACGATCAATACGAGATGTTTCACGATGATAAAATGCCATATTTTTTAAATAAAATGTAGAAAGAAGGAAATAGGGATGTCCTGAAACCATAGAGAGGATCATCATATGTTGGTGGTAATTAATTTAATTAAAAGACAAGAATTTACATGGTGGAATTTTTTTCTATCTTGATGTTTTTTATCACGATCCAATGTAATCCGTCTTTTCATTATAGAATCCAAGTTTATAATTCCTCCAACAGTGATCCACATATGCTCCACGTATCTTTAGACATCGCCAATTGGATCTATGGGTACTATCATGGAAGAGACTTCTCCTGTGATGTCTGCCTTCAATCTCTTTGATAGCCGCTTCCAAATCTCTCTCCTGGATCTGGTGGAGGAGGATCTCTCGAGTAACATGAGAGAATTCACGGAGGAATGGAATGATCTCTTACACTGAGATATTTCTCCATATTCATTGTTCAAAACCACAGTGAATGGCTATATCTAATAAGAATAATGTAATTAGGATTTATATTACATAGAATAATAAAATGAATTAATTACCCAATTTAATTTACCCATTTCATTTAATTCTTAGTGATACCACATGTCTAATAATAACATTTCACTATTATTATCACTTAACATATGCCCAGCGAATTACTCCAAAAATTATTTAATTAAATAAATATTATTATTTCTCAGAAATCCCCCAAAAAACTACATGGTATGTATATTAATATACAAGGCTTGTACTTATGTTTTTACATTTTATTTATTTCCTCCACCATATTTATTATACTATGAATAATGAATATTTATTTATTATATAAATATCACTGCATTATTCAATAATAAATATATTATTTCTCCTACAATATATTCTCTCTTAAATAACTAGTCCTGAAATAAATGTGATCAGATGTCCTTGAATAATTAATAAACCAGAATCGTGAATTATCTTTATTCAACTAGTTAAATGAATATTTAACTTAGATAACGAGATACACATTGTGTGTGACCCACTTTTCATATTTCACAGTTTCATTAGGCGGAGCCTACCTAATATCCAAGGATAGTGTCTAGCAACATTCCATGGAACCCATAGAGAAATAAGTTAACACTAAAATGACATGTCACCTTGTACGAACACCTACCATGTAATGTAATCCATTTTTCTTGATATCTCCAGTCAAGCAGGTTGAATGCTAGTGCCATTAACCCATGTGCTCGATTATTCTTCCATTAAATTCCTAGAATTGAAATTCCCAATTTCCTCACCATGGAAATGGATATATTTGGGCTATATAAATTCCATAAAAGGTCCTAAGATGTCATGTTTTGTTATGTAATAGAAGGGAAAAATCATTTCTCGCATTATCTATTAATGCAGTATTACTCATGACGCACCCAACATATCCTACATCATTACGAGCAGTGCTTCATCACAGTTTTTTTCAATACATCTAAGTGTGAGAGTTGTAATTCCCATTAAAAATAATCTTAAAAGTCTAAATAATAATACACACATCTGTATATAGGAACATCCAATGACACTATGAAATGTGGATTTCCTATTAGCAGATCTCGTTCTCATAACATCCACCTAGATATTACCAAGGGTCCATGCCCTAAAAGGGTTCCTTGTAGTTTTAGGAGTACTCACCCCTAATGGTCAGTATTATTTGTGTCCCTAAAATAACATCATCCAGTTATAGAACATATATTCCATAATGGTGTTGTGGAACTTCCGGTTTCTCATCATTGCAAGGATCCGCTATGACCCTTTAGTGCAACATTTATCATTATGATATTATCACATGAATTGTCATGTAGAAGAAAAATCAAGATGTGATAATATATTATTAATATTTAAATCCATAAAACAAATTTATCATAAAGTAAAAATTAGTTGTTTCTGGGCCACCAACTCCAACAGACTCCAACTTTGACTATTACCAACTACAAACAACCTTTAACCTGCTAAATCTCACATGATATTCCTACTTATGCAGAGATAGTAATGTATTCATGGGGTCCTCCAAATTATTTTCTGTAGACACACTTCTCAATGAAACTTCACCTTGTTTATAGAAATCCATCTAGAGGTGATACTTCCAGAGAATGTGCTTTTTATGTTGATGTTACCTTACATATTTTGCAGGATCCACTACTGCATCATTATCACAATACAATATGATATGATATTTACTTCTTGGCACCACATAAAGCTTCTGAAAAATGTTTTGAATCTAGATGGATTCCTTGGATGCATCAGAACCTACTCTATATTCGGACTTAATTTAGAATCGACGAAAACTAGGAGATTTCAACTCTTTGATATCACATCTTTTCTGTTGAGATAAAAAAGATATCCTGATTACAAAATTATATTGTTCTGATATGTCTGAAAACTGGAATCATCATACCCACTAATGACAAGTTCCTTGTGTCCTCCATACACTAGGAACATATCCTTAGTTCTTATCAGATACTTAAGGATAGTCTTGAATGCATTCTAATGTCATTATCCTATATCTTATTGATATATTCTTACCATGTTCAGTTCATAGAAATCATCAAGTATGGTACATAACATGGCATACATGATGGATCCTATAGCCAAATAGTATGGTATCTTACTCATCGTATCTTTCTGTTGTTTTGTTTTAGGAAACAATTTTTTAGAAAGATGTAGTCTATGTGAAACTGGAACCAATACTCTCTTAGATTTTTCTATACTAAATATATTTAGTATCTAGTAAATGTATGTTCCCTGAATTAGTTCAAGAATCCTCTTGTACCTATCAAAAATTATCTTGATCTATAGAATGTAGGTTTCTTCACCTTAGTCCTTATCGGAAAAACAGATGCTCAACCAGTCCATAACTGACTATAAGACTCATACATCATCTCTAATAAGTAATATTTAATCAACATATACTACTAATATAAAGACAAAATTCCCATTAAACAACTTATAAAAACTTGGATCACGTTCTTTTTTAATGAAACCAAATTCTTTTGTAGCTTTATAATATTGAGTGTTCCATGACATGGATGATTTCTTTAATCCAAATATGGATTTTTTTTCAACTGGGAAACACATTTGGCTTCACTTAACGTCACAAACACTTCTGGTTGTGTCAGATAGACATCCTCCTGAAGGTTTCAATTTAGGGATGTTATTTTGACATACATCTTCCAAATATCATAGTCATGGTAAGTTGTTATGTCAAGTATGATTCTTATGGATTTAAGAATGGAAACTAGAGAGAAGGTTTCATCAAAGTAAATTTCTAGATGTTATCTAAGTCCTTTAACCACAATATGTTCTTTATAGGTGTTAACTTGACCTTCCAGGTCAATAATTCTCTTGATTACTCATTTCAATCCAATAGTATTTACATCAACTGGATCATCGACCAGAACCTGGACTTCGTTCTGATACATGGAATCCATCTCTGAATTCATAGATTTTTTCCATATTGTAGTTTTTAATCTCTTTACTGCTAACTTGTAAGATACAGGTTCATTATTTTTCAAAAATAATGATTCACCATCCTCAATGACTAAGAAACCAAATCACTTTGGTTCCCTTACCTCTCTAGAGCTCAAATATAGTACTTTTCACTACTACAAAAATGGGCAAGGGAATCACCACCTTTTATCAGTGCTAAAGAAAAAATCACTAATAAAGGTAAATATTTATCAATGCTAATAAAAAACACCTATAAGTTATCCCCTTACCAGTGATAAAAAAACGCTGATAAAGGAACCATTTATAAGTGCTAAAATTTTATGACTGATAAATGGCGTCTCTATCAGGGTTTTTTTAGTGCTGATAAAGGGTTCCATTTATCCGCACTAAAAAGGGCTGATAAAGAATCCATTTATTAGTGATTTTTTAATGATGATAAAACCATAGTACCATTTAATAAAATCATGTGGATAGAATCCTCTGTTTATCGCACCCTCAAGCTCTCATGGTATTGTACCACTGCGACAACTCCCCTCCCCCCTGATCTTCTCTTTTCCAGACCTCCACCACTAGCCCTACTCTGCCTCTAGCCCTAATCTTTATCCTCCACCTCGAACCCCTTCTGCAGATCCTCCTCCCTGAAAACCCTACTTCTCCTCCTCCCTGCTGGACCCTACTCCCCAAGAACCCTACTCATCCATTTCTAAATAGTTAGCAGCTCCTCCCGTGCACCTCCCCATCTAGAGGTTGTGTATTCCCCTCCCAGTGTAGCACATAAGGCTCCCCGACCGCTCGACGCTTCTTCTCTCCCTCCATCACAGGTGAGATCAACTCTAGGTAAGTCTCCCACTTCTCCTTTTAGGTTTTTTTTTGGTAATTTCTCTCCATGGTCCACATGTTTTCATCATTTTAATTATTATTTGTAAAATGATTCAATGAATAATTGGTGAATGGTTATTTCACATTCCATAGATGGAATTATGGATCACTCCATGTAAAAATGAGACACGGGAAATTCTAGTCATTTTTAGACACACCGTATACCCCTAAAGACACATCATGTCCTCCTTTAAGGATATTTTTGAGCCCTGTCTCCTTTAATTTTATTTTTTTGTGTGATTTTTTAGCTTCCATGGACAAGTATTTCAGGATTTTGTTCCCTTGGTCTATTCTTATGAGGGCTTGATGCAGCTTCATGACCCCATCTAAGGATGTTGGCCCCTCTATATCTTCTAAATGATCAGGGTAGTGTTGGTGAGTTCCATTATTCTTGATTGAGTTATCTTAGTCCACTTATATGAGGGTTATTATGGAATTGGGTCTCGTTCATTGGAACTCATACCCCTCAGCAACTTGGAACATGTAACAATTCAAGGTACCCAGAGTGATCCTCATTTCATTCATGTTGTCCCTATATTGGGTTTGTAGAATTGTAATCACCAACACTTGCATGGGAATTGATCCCTTATATTAGAGGATGTTTCTAAAAGGGTCTATTTTCCCCCAGAAAGCCTTAGGAATTAACCCCCACTTCGTGTATAGAGATCTGATCTTTTAAATGGTGTATTAGTCTGATGGAGCATGTATCTCGAATGACCCCCCTCAATTTTTAATATACTTGATCTACAGTGAGTGGTCTCAGTTCACTTTTATGGGGGTTAGTATGAAATGTCATGTGGATCAATGGACCACAGGTCACTTAGTGACCTGGAGCTTGTATCCCTCTGAGAGGCCTGAATAAAACCTAATTTCCAATATGTTTTCCATATGTTGGGTTTGTTGAATTGGAATGACAAACACTTACACAAGTGTTTATCCCCAATCTTAGAGGATTATTGTAGTAGACTCTACTATCCCCCCAAAAATTCCTTGGGTATTGACCCCCTATATTTATATCATGAACTGATATTTCTAATGGGTTATTAGTCTGATAGAGTGTATATCATGAGTGAACACTCTTTTTTATTAAATCCATTAATTTATATTGTTCAATTCATAGACCAACCTATAATTATTTGAGGGAATTAAACATGTAATACTAAGCTTTTTATGGCTATATTAGTGTTCTATGATTATGCATATGGTTTGAGTTCATATCATAATCTTCTAAGGTAGTGATCTTCTTGGATGTAAGGTTAGTAGCACCCACCCACAGTAGGTGTGTGATGCAAGTCTCATCTCAGGAGGCATTATCATTCAAAGGTACCTCAAGGATAGCCCATCACTCAAAGAAATTTAAAATGATCGTGATGGGTATATACATATCACATTGCATTTTCTTAACAATCACTCTATATTCAGATAGGTTGTCGATGAATAGCCTTGGTAGAGGAAGGAACTAGAGAAATGAGGTATATAGAGCACTAAAGTGATGGAGGAGATTGGGGAGTAGCATGAGGTGGATGGAACTTTGGTTTTATTCTACTAATACAACCCCTTTGTAGACCACTCTTATATTGGGAAGTCAGCAGTTACTATGTTGGATAGTTGTAGTACCTAGAGACTTTTTACCTGGAGTCTTGAGGAGTGTTTGGAGGTAGGATCTATGTTCGTTATACTATTCTTGTATTACTATTAGAAATAGGTACAAGAAACTATTTTTCTTATTTTTTACAATTATTTTCTAGTTATATGGTAGGTTTTGGTATAACCCCATGTTAGTAATGTTTGGTACGAATTTAGACTTACAAGGAAGATAAAAAATTCCCAAATCTAGATGTGTTCTTGAGAGGTGATCAAAAAACATGTGGTCAAGTCAATGACTCCTAAAGTGGTTACTATATAGGTGTTGTAGATGGGGGCTTTTTAATTGTGTGTTTGGGGACCTTTTATGTGCTAAGGTATCATAGAGATCCATGTTTTTAGTGAACTAGTGTGAAATGAAAAGGGTCTGTTTCAAGCAATAGGATCTCATAGAGGCTTTGAGTGCGGCTCAAGGTATGTGTTTGGGGATGGTGAGGGAGAGTTATTGCATATCCTTTTGATGTTCATGATAGAATTTATGTTCACTAACATTAATTTTATATTTCTTATTATAATTTCTGTAACGAAACCTATGATATTCCATAGTAATTTTGGATTAGCATGGGATATTTTTCTCCCTTGAGAACCCCTTTATGTTTGGAAATGTATCTACTATATTAGTTTTATCATCAAAATTATATCCTTGTTTTCCTTTTATTTGAATTTGGTCACTTTTTTTTGGGTGTTTAATGTGATTATTTTATTATGAATTAGGTGGCTAGTAGGGGTGGTTAAAATGATGTTTAATGTTTTTCTACAAGGGTGGTGGGTGATAGAAATATTGGTAAGGGGGATGGAAAGTGTGTCAATTTTTATGGGGTGTCTATCCTAGTTTTTTTTATTTCCAAATATTTATTAGAAATGGTTATGATCTGTTACTCTCTATTTTTATATTGAAGTGGTTCTCTTCTACAGTATTTGGAAGTCTTTTTTCGTGCGTTTGAATCAGAAATAATAATATTTGAGATTCAAATAGAAGGAGATGAATACATATTTGATGGATGATAATCATTTGATAATAGAGTATTAGAACTGAGTGAAAGAGTTCATCATGTTTGAAAAGGATCAAACAAAGGAAACTTCTCAAATCCTTTGTCTGTGTTTACATTATTGTTATTCTAGAATAATTACTCCAGATGATTTAGAAGAAAATTTGATATGTCACAGAATAGATCGCACTTATAAATGTTGGAATAAACAGAGAGAAAAAGTTAATGTAGCTACTGGCTGGGTCAAAACTGCATTTTATGGATCATCAATGATTAAAAATATGGATAATAAAGAAGACTGTATGGAGGATGTGATTACAGATTCCAATGATGATGAAGATTTTATTTAGCATATGACAAAGACAGCTGAAGTAGAACTCCGTGATTTCCCAAAATTGTTTGAGAAGTTAAAGAGTTGTGAAAAGATTCCATTGTATGCTGGTTACACTAAATATACAGCACATTTAGTTGTACTAAAGTTGTATAAATTGAAAAAGGACATGGATGGAGTGATGTTAGTTTTACGGAACTACTTGCTCTCTTAAATGACATGATCCCAGAAGATAATGAGCTTCCAAGACGGACATATGAAGCTAAACAAATGCTTCTCTTGGTGGTTGTGATTTCTGAAAGAATACATGCCTGCCTGAAGGACTATATATTGTTTCTCAAGGAGAACAAATCTCTTACAGAATGCCCAGAGTGTGGTGCTTCCCGATATAATAAATATGAACCTAGTCCTATTAAAGTTGTATGGTACTTTCCAATCATTCCCAAGTTTAGGCATCTATATGGAAGTGGAGAAACGTAAAGACAATTATCATGGCATGAAGAGAAAAGAAATAAATATGGGTTTTTACATCACTTGGCCGACTCTCCTAAATGGAAGAGAATTGATCATGAGTATCCAGAATTTGCAAATGAGCCGAGAAACCTTCATCTTGCGTTATCTACAGATGGAGTGAATCCTTTTGGTTTTCCAACTAGAACTCATAGTACATGGCATGTTATGTTGGTAAGTTATAATTTTCCACCCTAGTTATGCATGAAACCTTAATTCATCATTTTATCTATCCTTATATCCAGACCAAAAGAACCAGGTAATGATGTTGATGTTTATTTGGATCCATTGATCGAGGATTTGAAGTTATTGTGGGATTATGGTTTCATGTTGTATGATGCTTATAAAAGTGAATACTTCACATTGAGAGTGATGTTTTATGGGTCAATAAATGATTTCCCTTCTTATGGGAATTTTTCAAGATATACCATTAAATGTACTCAAGGATTTCTTGTGTGAGAAGAAGATATCGAATCAATTAGGTTGAAACCTTCATCAAAATGTGTGTTTCTAAAACATTGTAGATTTCTTCCTCATCGGCATATGTATCGATCATGGACAACATCATTCAATGGAAGTTCAGAACAATGCACAAAACTGTCTCCACTAACAGGTGATATGCTGTTTGAGAAAGTAAAAGATGTGAACACTGTTTTTTTTAATCCATTTTTGAAAAACTTTACAAAAATCCGTGGGAAAAAGAGATCAGTTTTTTTTAATTACCATACTGTAATTTCCTGTACATCAGACATTTTCTTGATGTGATGCATGTGGAAAAAAATGTTTGTGATGGTGTTATCAGATTGTTTCTAAATTCCCATCGAAAAATAAAGGATTGGATTAAGGAAAGGTGGGACATGGTTGACATGGGAATACGAGAATATTTGGCTCCTGTGAAGGCTGAAAATCGAATGTTTCTTCCTCCAACTGCTTAAACTCTTTTCAGAGGGGTATTTATCAAATATCAAGAACATTGTGTCACTGAATGATTTGAAGTTAAAAGGTTTTAAATCACATGACTTCCACGTTTTGAGGAAAGATTTAATTCTTATAGATTTACATTGCATTTTACCCAAGAATATTCATCATACATTAACCAAAATTTGTTTCTTTTTCAAGGATATATGCAATAAGGTTTTAGACCTGAAAAAATTTCCATTTATGGAAAGAGAAATTGTAATCATATTATGTGAATTTGAAATGCTTTTCCGAATATATTTATTTGATATGATGGTTCATTTTAGGGTTCACTTGGTGAGTGAGATTCGAATTTGTGGTCTTTTTCACTATAGATGGATGTACCCCGTTGAATGGTATATGAAGATTTTTAAAGGCGTTGTCCAAAATCAAAGTTGGCCAGAGGGTTGTATTGTGGAGCAATATATTTTTGAGTAATCCATTGAATTCTGTACTGAATACTTATCTGGTGTGGAAAGGATTGGTCTCCCAAAATCTCATCACATTGGACGCATTGGGGGTGAGGGAATTTCTGGAAGGGATGTTGTGACAATCAATATTACAGATCGGGAGCAGACCCACCTTTTTGTTTTTCAAAACAGTTGGGAGGTTTCTCCATATATTGAAACCCACATAGACATTTTTAGGCAGTTGAGTCTTTCAAGGGCTGAAAATTGATATCAAATACACATAATCATCAGTTTATAAGATGGTTTCAAGAAAACATTTTTAAGGAGTTAGCGGAAAATCCAAATTCAATTTCAGAACGACTTCGATGGATAGCTGCTAAACCAAGAGTATATATTATATTACAATGGTTATGTAATTAATGGTAATAAATTCTATATAGATGAACATGATAAAGACAATACCATACAAAATAGTGGAGTTACACTTGTGACTGACGTGATGCATGTTTCTGGTAGTAAGAACAAAAATCCAAATTATGCGAATACGTCATACTTTTGCATTATCAAACAAATATGGGAGTTGGATTATACGTCATTCCAATTGCCTATTTTTCAATGCAAATGGGTTGATAAAAATATTGGTGTTAAAATAGATGAATTGATATTTGTGATTGTTTATTTTAGTAAAGAAGGGTACAAAGGTGAATAGTTTATAATGGAATCACAAGCGGTACATGTATTTAATGTTCCCGATATTGAAAACTGAATGTGGTCGATTGTTCTGTTGTTGCCCCAAAATATTGAGGGGTCAGATGAAAATTTATTTAAGGATGATCCTTTCAGTGGAATGTCACTATAATTTCACAGTGGTCCCAATGTAGATGACATTTTGTATGTTAAAGGAGACCACAGTTAAGGGATTTGGATAATAGATAAAGGTTTAAAATCCCATCAGCCTTTGAGAAAAATAAATATAGATAAAAAATGTAATATTTTTTCATATAGATCTTGTTATCTCATTTTATTATCCTATCATTACTGAATTTATGTAATATAAATTAACTATTCAACCACTTTTCAAATAATGACTTTTGTATGCTCTAGTGCTCCTAAACTCAAGGACGAACAAGTCTCTCATGTTGCTACTACTGCTCATGGTGCGAAGCAACAACAATATTCTGAACCTGTTGCGGCTCCTAGTGTTGAGGTCCAACAAGAATCATCACATGTTGTTGATACCATTTCAGATGAACATATAGATTATGTTGATATCGATGAAATGGTCGAGGATGAAGGACTGACGTCCCAGAAAACACAAGTGTGTCATATTTTTATGGTGTTATCCAAAGTTACAAAGGCGGAAAGCAAAGGCATAAAATTTGATGTCAGAAAGAATGCACGACGCAAACATATGAATACCAAGAAGTCTATATTTAGTAGTTACACTGGAATTTTCAGTCGAAAACATGTGTCGATTGGAATATATTCATGGAAACATATTTTATCCAGGATAAAGGCTATGATCTGGGAATAAATTACGGTAACATTATGATATTATGTCTTTATTTTATTGGGAAATAAAATAATGAAATAGTGTCTTACTCTTCTCGATATCTTACAGAGTAAATTTATAGTAGATGATTTACATAAAAATTATGTACTAACGCTTCTAGGATGGTTTCATCAAGGTTTTTACACTATTATAACAAAATGCCACCTGAAATATTCCAAATATAATGTAAACCCGCACCCACCCCTTCTCTATTCTCACATGATATCCCAAGAAGCATGGGATCCATTTATTGACCATCGTGGGGATGATAAGTTTTAGGTATAGTGTGGATGATAATACATTGTTTGAGGATACGTGTATTCATCACTTCGATTGTCAATATTTCATTTATTAAACAACAACTCAGTACTGAAAATAAGGAATGTGCATCAAAACCAAAATACCCCTATCGTAAAGCAAGTATGTGGTACGCTTCACTAGATTAGAAAATGGTGCGTATTGGAAAATTATAGTAATATTGTTAGGTTCCAGGAAACAACATTCTATTTATCTCTCTATATTTAAATGTTGATTGATGAATCTAAATTAAAAGACCCTTCCATCCCACATCATGTGCTATGGAAGGAGGCACGTGTGAATAAGTAAGGGAAGCAAGTAGATGAAAACAAACAAAAATTGCGGGAAATGTGTGTAAGTTTCACACGATAAAAGGTCTTGTTTTAAATTTCTATTAAATAATAATAATTACTTATTTTCCTATATCTGAAAGTCACAGGAATTAGTTACTCATATAGTAGGTGTAGACCTATTATTGACGGCTTTGAAGTGGCCTGAACAATACAGTCGTGTCAGAGGTGCTGGGTTTGGGGTGACACTCCGAGTATATTTTCAGAAAAAAAATAAACGGATGGTAGAGATGAAGAAATGAAACGAATGATCGAAAGACTATAAACACTTGAAGTAAGATTTCAATGGAAGGTATAATTTCTAGAAACTTTTATGTGTGGGAAGCAAGAAGAAGACACAAATCTGGAACAACCAGCGCATGAAGATCCCAACCCACCCCCCCCCCCCCCACCCCACCCCCCACCAGCTTTGAGGCGAGCCATTCCCCTCAAAGAGCTGTCTTAGCCATGGTAATCAATATTCTAATAATTTTTTCCATAAAATGTCAATAAAGAAAAACACAGATACTTTTCTTAAAATGAACTTCTACAGGGTGATAATGACTATGATTTATACCTATCAACACCCACCTATCACCTTGTAGTGAGGGCTATAGTGTTCAACATCCTCGAGGAAAAGCTGCATAATAGACCACATCCAAAAGATCGTCTGAAAGTGACGATTACTGCAGCTCATGAGACAAATGCAAAGCTACCTATTCCTCTTAATGATGATGATATTCATACGGTAAAAAAATCTATTGGGACATTAATTTCATGGTCGTCACAACTTTTAAGTGTACATGTGGACAAAGAGGTATTTATTTACATTTTTTTCAAACTAAACCATTAACAATTGATGAAAAAGGTTATGAAACAATGAATGTTATTATAGAGAGAGAAAGGGAAGGGGTGAAAAGAAATGTGGGATCAAAAGAATCTAAAGGATCGACCAAATAATCCTAAAGACATACTGATGAACAATAAAAATGCATATTCTCTATCCACGTCTACTAGCTTTGAAGACACATGTTGATATGAAGCTAAAAAATGGTAGTAGTCATACAGTTGTTTTTGAAATGAATATATACAGTGTAGAAATTCAAGATTTCATTGCTGCTGAAAATGAAAAAGAGATCCTTGAATATGGTTGGCTAGGTGTCACAGTTGTAAATTTATATATGAGGTATGTTTTCATGAATTTATTTCCTAAAAGCTGCAATAATGTGATAATTATGACTAAATGTATTTTATATTATTGGAAGGAGTGTATATTAAAAACAGTTGAAGGGATTTCCCCATGATCCAAAATTCTGACTCATTAGTCCTCATACCATATCAACACAACTAACTAAATTATAGCCATCAAAAAGGATTAAATAGTGAAAGGCTTACTGAAAACATTTGAAAAAAAGATTATAGATGACAGACCCTTCATGATACCAACCATATAGGGGTAAAACTCTACAAATAAAAAATACCAATTATATTTTAACTTATTTTATTACATATTCATTTTTGTGTTTTTAGGCAACATTTACTATAATTTGAGTGAACTTGGATACTCTAATTTTTTTTTTTGGATTCAATTCAAGGATATCCAACAAACCGACCACACATGATAGAGTTTGTGAATCTATAAGACACTAAATCCTACATTTTAGGTCTAAACATAAAGTTATATAATTTATATTATCTTTTATTAAGTATTTGGTAATAATAGGTTGGTGTATCAATATCATCTAAAATAAGGAATGAGGACAAGGGCTAAGCATATGGAGGCAAGAAAATACTACATCTAGACCGATATCAAAGTATATATAATAAAATTTCAACATACTAACACATATCAAAACAAGTTACTTATTCTCCAAATGATCAATGTTTTTGAAGTGTCCAAAACAAATAAATGATAATTTGAAGTGTCCAAAACAAATAAATGATAATTATTTCAGTTATTGTGTTTTAAAATATAGGAGAGTTATTTTTTCCATCAACAAACTAGCATCCCCAAAGAGGTATTTTAGAAAAACTACTATTTCATTTAAATTATTTATTAATTATTTATTTATATATTTCACAGTAATACTATGACTGTAAAAAAGCCTCATATTCACAAGAAGATATAGATTTTTTTAAAAATGAGTGGGCTGCATACCTGATGGAGGATTGTACACAAATAGCATGAAGATATGACTTGGGGACGTGTACAATTAGTGGCCATTTATGAGAGGGATTAAAGATATCAAAAGATGAAACATTTTTGTATGTAAATGTTCATAGGAAAATTTTAATTGTTATTGAGTAAAACATCCTTTCTCCAATGATTAATTTTTCGATTTTAACATATGAAATGAACAGGCAACATTCAAGAATGATGAACCACTTTTCTTTGGGCTTTGGATAAATAAATAGTAAAAACTCCAAAATACCTTTATATATAACCAAACGCATTCATATTGTCTTGATACATTATGAGAAATATACATGGTTCATTTGTGACATGTACGAGTCAACATCTCTTCAATCTGAGGCATGGTGTGGCCGGTATCACTCAAAGTGTCTCTCTTTGGTTTAAAATGGACAAAAGTTTAAGTTAAAATAACAACTGACAAATGGAAATACAACCAAACTCATTTTGATTGTGTTGATACATTTGGATAATGATCCATGGCTCATTTTTTACGTGTAAGAGTCATCCCCACCTCAATCCGGGACATATTGTGGCCAGTATCACTCAAAGTGTCTCTCTTTTGTTTAAAATGGAGAGAATTTTAAGTGAAAACAGCAACTGACATAGGGAAAACCAACCAAAAACATTTGTATTGTGTTTATACATTATTAGAACAATACATGGGTCTTTTGTGACATGTCAGAGTCAACCCCACCTCAATCTGAGGCACGGTGTGGTTGGTATCACTCAATGTGTCTCTCTTTTGTTTAAAATGGACAGAATTTTAAGTGAAAACAATAACTGACTTACTGAAAACTTACAAAAAACATTCTAATTGTGTTGATACATTAAGAGAACGATCCATGGGTCATGTGTGACATGTAAGAGTCAACCAAGCCTCATAAGTGGCACGGTGTGGACAGTATCACTCAAAGTTTCTCTATTTTGTTTAAAATTGAAAGAATTTTAAGTGAAAACAACAACTGACGTATGAAAAACCCACCAAATAAATTTGGGTTGTGTTGATACTTTAAGAGAATGAGACATGGGTAATTTTTGAAATTTTAAAGTCAACCCCACTTCAATAAAAGTGATGGTGTGGCTGGTATGACTCAAAGTGTCTCTCTTTTGTTTAAAATGGACAGAATTTTAAGAGAAAGCAGCAACTGAATTATGTAAAACCAACCAAACGCATTAATATTGTGTTGATACACTAGGATATCAATACGTGGGTCATTTTCGAAATGTATGAGTCAACCCCGACTCAATATGAGGAACCGTGTGGCTGGTATCACTCAAAGTATCTCTCTTTTGTTTAAAATGTACAAAATTTTAAGTGAAAACAACAATTGACATATGGAAAACTGATCAAACACATTCATATTGTGTTGATATATTATTATAATGATTCATCGGTAATTTTGGAAATGTAATATTCAACCCCACCTTAATTAGACTCACAGTGCAGCTGGTATTACTCATGGTGTCTCTCTTTTGTTTAACATGGACAGAATTTTAAGTGAAAACAACAACTGACATATGGAAAACCAACCAAACGCATACAGATTGTGTTGGTACTATAGGATAATGATCCATGGGACATTTTTTACATGTACAATTCATCCCCACTTCAATCCAAGGCATGGTGTGGCCGGTAACACTCAAAGTGTCTCTCTTTTGTTTAAAATAGACAGAATTTTATGTGAATTCAACAACTGGCATACGGAAAACCAACCAGACACATTTGGATTGTGTTTATACTTTTTTAGAACGATCATGGGTCATGTGTGACGTGTACGATTCAACCTCATCTAAATATAAAGCACAGTGTGGCTGATATCACTCAATGTGTCTCTATTTTGTTTAAATTTGACAAAAATTTAATTGAAAACAACAACTGACATAGTAAAACCGACCAAACGCATTTGGATTGTGTTTATACTTTAGGAGAATGAGCCATGGGACATTTTGTATGTGTACAAGCCAACCTCACCTCAATCTGAGGCACGGTGTGGCTGGTATCACTCAAAGTGTATCTCTTTTGTTAAAAATAGATATAATTTTATGTGAAAACAACAACTGAAGTACGAAAATACTCCTTTATACCATACACACCAAAATAATTCATTTTTCCTAAAGAAATACATACTAATTAAATAAAAACTATTCCACATTTTTTTAAAAAAATACCAATGATCTAAAAATCCATGAAATTCATTCCATTAAAAATATTAAATTCCCCACCCCCTGGACCCCATCCCACCCCCTAGACACCCCCAAGCACCCCCACCACCTTAGACAACCCCCCCACCCCACCCCTGGACACACCCAACCCCCTAGACGACCCCCACCCCCTTCTAGACACCACCCCACCTATACACCCCCACCCCCCTGGACACCACCCCACCCCCCTTGGACACCCCCAACACCCTAGACCCCCCACCCCCCTCGACACCACCCCACCCCTAGACATCCCCACCCCCTTGACACCCCCACCCCATATCCACCCACACGCCCTATAAAGTCCCTCCCCCAACCTCGTGGACACCACCCAACACCCCTGGACACACCCAAGGACGCCCCCCCCCCCCCCGCCCACCACCACCACCATGGAAACCACCCCATCCCCCTAGATCCCCTCCCCCCCATAGCCCCCTAGATGGCCCCCACCCCCTGGAATCCCCACCCCTTCTAAAAACCACCCCACGACCTGGACACCCCCAACCCCTTGGACACTCCCACCCCCATGAACAGCCACCCCCAACCCCATGGACACCACCCCACCCCCCTTGAATAGCCCCCCAATCTCCTAGACCCCCACCCCCTAGACACCACCTGACCCCCTAGACTCCCCCAGTGCCCGGAGCAGCCCCACCCCCGGAAATCCCCATCCCAAACCTCGGGACACCCCCCCCCCGGACACCCCCAACCCCCTAAACGGACCCCACCCCTCCTCGACACCACCCCCCACCTGGAAACCCCCACCCCTCCTGGACACCCCCGCCCTATGGACAGCCACCCCCACCCCATGGACATGACCCCACCCCCCTTGGACAGCTCCCAACCTCTTGGACCCGCCCAAGACACCACACCACCCCCTGGACACCCCCACCCCTAGAAACCCCAAACCCCCTAGACACCACACCAGCCCCCTGGACACCACCGTGGACACCCCCCCCCCCACACCAACACCCCAGATATCCTCCCCCCCCAGACACCCCCACCCCCTCGAACACCCCCACCCCCTGGACACCCCCTACCCTCTTTGGAAAGCCACCCTGAACCCCTGAACAACCCCCCCCCCAACCCCCTTTATTCTGAATTGAATTCTTTTTGTATTTAATTATCTTAAGAATTATGCTTTAATGGGGTATACTTTATATATTTGTATTCTTGGTGTAATTACCCTAAGAATTATGTGTTAATTTTGTATGGATGTACTTGTTGATATGATGATTTTTTTGCAGGTCTTGTTTGGGTGTGATAGTGCAGAATTTTATGTTACAGTAGGTAGGGCACTTATCAACACTTTATTAGCATTGATAAAGAATCCCTTTATCAGTGCCTCTTTAGCACTGATATATTATTCCTTTATCATCTCTTTCATAGAAATGATAAATGGGACCCCCTAGTTCTGATCTTTACAGAGCTTTTGTAGCGCTATTAAAACCCGTTTTGAGCACTCATATAGCCCGTTTTTGTAGTAGGGTTTGTTTCGGGAACCTCATCCATGGGGACTAGTGGAACTTTTTCATGTAACAACTCTTGTGTATCCTGGCCATCAACTTAATCGAAGTCAACCTTTCTCCCACTATCTATTTTGAGGATATGGTCCCTCTCAAGAAGAACGGCGTTTCTAGTGATAGTCACTTTCTTGTATGAAGGGTTATATAGGTAATATCCTTCTTTTTTCTTGAGTTATCCTATAACGATACTCCTCAGGCCTCTGGGTGATATATTGTTTCATGAAAAATACCTAAAAAGTACTCACAACCCCATACATGTGTGCGTTACAAAATGAGTTTATTTTATTCCCTAACTCAAAGGTAATTCCATTTTAAGCCTTAGTTGGTACCCAGTTTAATGTGTATGTTGCAGTTTGTAATTTATATCCTCAAAAGAATAATAGAAGATATTTGTGACTCAACATTAACCTCACAATTTCCAAGATGTTTTTGTTCCTTCTTTCACTAACATCATTCCACTGTAGTGTATAAGGAGGATTGAGTTGATGTAGAATCCTAAACTCCCATAAATGGCTGTGAACTCTTCTTTCAGATATTCTCCACCTTGATCCAAACAAAGATTCTTTATATTCTTACCAAGATGAATCTCTAATTCATTTTTTAATTCCATAAATTTCTCCAATGACTCTGACTTATAACACTTTAAGTAGATATATCCTTATCTACTCAAATAATCAGTAAAAGTAATGAGGTAAGAATATCCACCTCTAGCTTCTACTGGAAATGGTCCACACACACATGTGTGTACCAATCCTAGAAGATATGTGGCCCTTTATCCCTATTCACCAAAAGGAAGATTTTTCATTTTCCCTTGTAAACAAGATTGACATCTATCAATTGGTTTTAGCTCAGTAGAGTTTAAATAACTATCTGGGCATGGATTTTTCAAGCGCTAATCATTTACATGCTTGAGATGGTGATGCCACAACTGGGTGTTGTATGAGTCATTGTATTTTGTCTTGTTATCAATTTCTAAGACTTGGATTTCATATTTAAAACATACAAACCATTATTTAAATGTTCCACACCATAACATTTATTGTTCTTATAAAAAACAACTATTATTTCCAAACATGAAAATAACGGCATCCCTATCAAAAAATGATATAGAAATTTTGTTCTTGATAACACTAGGTACATAGTAATAGTTATGTAAAATCAAAATCATTCCAGTAGGAAATGAGAGATGGTAATTTCCAGTGGCCAATGCAGCTAGCCTCACACCATTGGTAGCTCAAAGATCCACCTCTCCTCGGGAAATATTTCTAAATCTACATGTTTGTAGAATTTGAATATGAATGTTATCGCCCATTCTGAATTTATTACCCAATGTATAGAAATGGAAATCTTACACTCGATAAAAAATGAACCTTTAGCATCCCCACGATTCTAGGTGAAGTTTCTCTACCAGTGGCACGGCTTAACACATGTAAAACATTCCACCTCCCATTCCTTTCCCTACCTTTGGAACTTACCCTTATTAAAGGGATGGTGCTATAGGGCTTCAGACCATTTATAAATCCTTGGCCCCCTTTCCTTATCCTTCCTCTTCTTATTCACCATAAGTACTACGAGTTTTTCATGCCCCCGGTCCTTATCTACATAGAGAATCAAGATCAGAAGTTCTGATAGAATCTTCTCATTATTTCTCATGTTGTAGTTGACAATAATGCTAGAGATGGTCTTGGGAAGTGATGATAGGATGAGATATGTATATAAATCATCCAGGAACCTAATATTTTAAGATGTACATGCATTAAATGTATCCAATAAGAATTACTAAAAGATTCCTAGCTGGTGTAGACTCTCTAATCCTAGTTGTGAACAAATCGTTGGAGATATCATATCTCTATTTTTTGTCCTTCTCCTGATAGGGATCCTTAATGTGAGACATCATGCTATACGCGTCCACATTTTTATGTTTCTTCAAGAGCTCATTAGACATGGCAGATAGCATGAAACATTGGGAATATATGGAGTCATCCAAATGTTTCATATATATTTATATATATAGTTCCTAATCACTGGCCTTATTTCCAGGTGCAACTAGTACAGGCTCCTCCAGCACATATAATTTCTTCTCATGGTGAAGGATGACGCGTAAACGCCTCTTCCACTCCTAGAAATTTATTCAGTTTAGAATTTTTTTAATTCTTGAGTATGGTTCGCAATGATATGATTGAACTAGATTTTATTTGAATATCTAAAAATTAATATTTAAAAATATTTAATACTTTATCATGATAAAAACGAGACAAATAAAAAAATTAATATTTTTTAATCTCCTAAAATTTTATTGAAATCCAATAGCCCTCACCACCTACTCTGGAATATTTCGTTTCTTGAATATTAAAGTGGAAAGGATACATATTACCTTTTTATTATCCAATCTAGGGTTATTCAAGAATCATAAATTCCTTCAGGTAGGCATTCTAAAAGACAACTACATTAACTCGTAGCTCTTTGATTCACTGAGTTGACTTCCCAATCCTGAAATCCTTTTATATTGGATTTCCACAACCTTTGCATCTTAGTCACACCAAGTCCAATTGTGGCAGTCAAACCATGTTTTGAGCCAATTCAATTCAACAAAAACCTCAAATTATAATTCCCTGATAATTGAAATCACCCCAACTAGGGTTGGTTATGCAATTTGAACTATGGTTTGAATCTAACCAAGATTATGGAAGGCTATTCTAAGTTAATATTTTTTTGAGGGATTTTATCCTTATACGTAAATATCAATTTTATTATCTTTATTACATGATTTTTAATATTAATTAGGATATAATTAAGATATTAACCATTTCTAATATAAAATGTAAACAATGTCTGGTCATATATTTGTTTTATTGTGCATGCTTGTTTAATTAATTAATTGTGTGATCAAGAAAACACACCCAAAATAAATAAACCATGCAACTAGTAGAAATAAAATAAATGGAATGATCATGATCTTGATCAATTGGTTAGTTTACCTAGTTATTGATAAACTAACCCAAGACCTAGGGGAGAAAACATCTTGAATGTTTTGGTTTGGTGTTTACAACTTCCCACATGTCCACCTTTGTATCTCCTTAGATTGGTTTTTCCTTGGATCCTAACTTGAGCCTCCTCCACTAGCTTGGGAGCTCCATCCATTACATATTCTTTTCTCTCACACATAGGTGAGGGAGAAATGGGGTTTTACATAAAATAAACCTTATTCCCACAATCCCTACATATTAATGAATAGAAGGCACGCATGCCAAGAAATTTAATTTAAATAAATAAATTAAAAGAAACCATGTACATACAAAGTTACTGGTGTAGCTCATGATCATCCATGCATGAAATGATACAAATGCATAAATAATAATATAATTCAATTAATTAATCGTTATTGGTTAAGATAAATCATTCTCGAATCAATTAATCATTATATTTAATTAATCAATCATTTTATCTTAAAAAATTTTCTGAATTTATTTAATATTATCATCAATCATAATATTAGACAAATAAATTAACTTAAAAAATTATCTTTGTACATAACCTGTACCTTGGAGGTCACCCAGTTAATTCTATTTCATAACTACCCAATGAGTAGAAATGAAAATTACACAGATGTTAAATTAAAAATATATGTATAAAACACATATCACATGTTGTGCCCCATATTTATGCCCATACCATGGTGTGTACTATCATTCATCTTCCATTTGAAGTAAAAATCCAAGGATACAACGTGTATATGTAATTCGGAAATCTTTAGAGTACATGACATGTTCAGTGGGCCACATGCCATGTAGTCTGCACATTACATGGTCTCTCTAGCGGGGAAAGCCGTGTATGAGGCATATAGTCTAACTCTAACCTAAAGATACTACACTCCATGTCCAGTGTTCCACATGGCATGTTATCCAAAAACCATGCCACCTATTTCTGTTCAACACACAGAGTCATTATGGCTTATAAAAACTCCAATCACATGGCATAGTTTGGCAGGCTAGCCTAATGAATTGAACCTTGACTACATGGTGTGTACTGCTAAATACACATTGTGTGATCTGGTGTTTTATTTCTGAGAACCTTTTTCACCTTAGGATGAGATCCACTATTTAATTTTAATCAAAATTAAAAAGAAATATCATTTCAGTAAGGTGAACGAGAAAGAAAAGTGGAGGAACAGATCCCGAGATTCAGATTTATGGAATGAATAACTTTAATTGAAACTACTAAATTATTAAAGGTTCAAATCATCAACAAAAAACTAAATAATTATAATCAATGATATTAACACTCTGATACCACTTGTAGGTTCTGGTCACATTGGAATAACGTAGATGTTTGAACCCAACTCTAATTTTACCATTAACAATGGTCAACTAGAGATCCATCAAGATGATAAAATGCAAGATTTTTAGAAAAGAATGAAGAAAAAAAAGGAAAGAGGGATTTCACGAAACTGTAGAGAAGATCATCATATTTTAGTTTTAATAAATTTAATATTAATACAAGAATTAACTTTATGGAATTATCTCTCCATTGATGTTACCAGTCACGATCCAATGTGATAATTCATTGCATTGTAGAAGCCTAGTGTAGCCTTCCTCTAACAATGATCCACACATGCTCCATGTATCTCTGGTCGTCGCTGGATGGATATATATGTTCTAGCATGGTAGAACCTTGGCTTATGATTTCCACCTTTGATCGCCTTGAGATCCTCTTCAAAATAAAAATCCTTGATCCGGTAGAGGAGGATCTCTCTCAAAATTTGAGAGTGTTCTTAGAGGAAAATAATCTATCTTGTCTTGAGAGACTTCTCTAGATCCACTGTCCAAAACCACAATGAATGGATATCTATAAGGATAATATTGTAATTGGGATTTATAATACATAGAATAATAAAATGAAGTAATTACTCAAAGGAATTTATTCATTTCATTTAATTCTTAGTTAGACAACAAATATAATAATAACATTTGACTATTATATCACATAACAAGCGCCTAGAGAATTACAGCTAATATTTTTAAATTAAATAAATCATATTATTTTTCACAAATACCCAGAAAAAATATAGGGTGTGTAAATTAATATACATGGTGTGTACTATTGTTTTTTAAATTTTCTTTACTTCTCCCGCCACAATTATTAGAACTTGAATGATGACAATTTATTTAATAAATAAATATCACAGCATTATTTGATAATAAATATATTATTTTGTCCACAATATATTCCCCAAATAACTAGTCTCAAAATAAAGGTGATCATGCATCCTTGAAAAATTATTAAACGAAAATCTGGTATAATATTTATTCAACTTTTCAAATAAATATTTAACTAAGATACTAGGATACACTTAGTGTGTGTCTGTCTTGGCCTCTTTCTCAATAGCATTAGTCGAATAATGCATAAGGTCCATGGTTAGCATCTAGAAACATACCATGTCACCCATATAGAAAGTATTTGTTTCCAAAATTATGTGTTGCTTCCAAGGAATGATTACCATGTAATGTAATCCCATTGTCTTAATATCTACAATCATGCTGGTTGAATGCTAATTCCATCAACCCATGTGCTCAATTATTTTTTCTTTGGATTTACAGAATTGGACTTTCCCATTTACTCATAGTGGACATGAATTTTTTAGCACATATCAATTCTATCAAAGGGCCTGAGATATCAACTTCTATTATGGAACATAAGGGATAAATCCTTTATCGAATTATCTATTAACGTGGTATTACTCATGATGTAGCCAAAATATCCAACCTCACAATGAATAACATGTCATCACATTTTTCATCAATACATCTAATTGTGGGAGTTTTAATACCCATTAATAATGATCTTAAAGTCTAAGGACCAATACACGCATATATAGATAGGAACATCAAATGACACTAAGAAATGTGGATTTCTTACTGACAGGTCTCGTTCTCAAAATATCCTCCTAGATATTACCAAGGGCGCACACCCTAAGAATATGCCTCAATGTTTTGTGAGTCCTCACCCTAAATGTCATGTATTATTTTTCCACCTCAAATAACATCATCTAGACATATAACATATATTCAAGAATATTGTTATGGAAATTTTTGGTTCTCATAATATTAGGGATCCCCTATGGCCCTTTAGTGAAACATCTATACTTATAAATTATCACATGTATTGTCACAAAGAAGAACAATCAATATGTGATAAGGTATTTATTAATATTAAAATCTATTAATACAAGTTTATCATAAATTAAAAAGTAATTGGTTCTAGCATACCAACTCCAACAATCCCCTTCCTTTTTTCTCTCTCTTTTCTTAGTGCACGTACACCTGCAACTATGACCATTCAAATCATCTTGTTATAGTGGATAGACTTGGGTTTGGGGAGTCAAGTTCCCTTTGGGTTCTCTTCTATTAGACCATAATATTCTTAATATTCTGGATTCTATCATTTATCCCAGTCCAATGGATGGTATTCAAAGAAACCAATTAATTAACCCTAGTGCAAATCAATATGGATTTCCAAATCTGGCAGTCCCAAACATGGGTAATGTCATTAATCAAACCATGAATGACTACCTTACACTGGCCTGGACCAATTCACCCTATGTATTTCAGTGTGACCTCATAAGATATGATCAATATGTTTTCAAACCTAATGTATTGAACCACCTTCCAAACAATCATCGTGTGGAGTTTGATATTCCTTACCTTCATGTTAAAGAATTCAATGACCTTATTGAAACCATGTTCTCACGAAATCAAATTGAATCAGCTAAAATGAGACACTTTACATTTTTACTCAAATATCGGGAAAAATATTGGTTAAATAATATGAGGTCATCATCCATTAATTCATGGGAACAAGTACAGAGATATTTCTAAAAAAATAATTTCCCCCATCAACATACCATTTCATTTAAAAATGAATCCAAAAGTTTTTTCAAAATGACGGAGACACATTTAATGAAACATTGGAAAGGTTAAAATACATGTTAAACATGGTACTACATCATGGTTTCTTAATCCCAAAATAAGTGATAATTTGTTATGAAGGGTTATGGTCTGGAAAAACAGTTTATTGACATGATGTGCAATAGAACATTCAAAAACAAAGCCTCAAATGATGATTACGAGTATCAAGAAAATCCTGCTAAAGAAAACCATACATGGAGAAAAACACCTTAATATGTGAAGCCACCCTAATATGGGGGAATTCAAAATCTCATAGAAGAATAAAACGTTAGAGAAAAACTAGTTGCACTCACTAGGAAGGTCGATGTGAAAGATCTTAGGAAGGTCTACGAAATCCAAAATTGTTGATATTGTTTTCACAATTTGTGAAAAACATGGCCATAAGACCGATAATTTCTTGAGAATTTCTTATTTCAATGAGGTTATTTTAGGAGAACCGCCAATGTAGGTTAATTCTTTTAATATTAAAAATATAAAGTATGAAAACATAATCAATCAAAGGTACAATGACCATTCGATCTACATTTTTGTAAAGAGTTCTAGTTAAAAGAATAGATTCTAACCATCTATTAAAAGAGTGAAAGAAACTACATAGAAACGATGAACATGGTCAGATACTAACAAAAGTTTCAAACAAACAACTAGTTTCAATCAAAAACTTTCTAATACTAACAAACTATTGAGAAACCAAAACAACATTCAATCTAATAGACAAAGTATCCTCTTAAGGTAAGGAAACCAACACAACCCCCTACCAAATCTTCCCCCAACCAATCCTTGATGAATTTTGTATGGAAATTAAAAAATTAACACATAAGTCTCATCACCTAAACATGAATTGAAATCAATAAAAACTAAAAATTCACCCATTATTACTCACATTGTTCCTCGACCAACCTTAAGGAGAGAATCTAGTTACACACAAAGCTCTCCCAAACTACTCAATACGATAATTGTTTTAAGAAGTAGGAAAACAGTTTAAAAACATGAACCAACTATTAATCATACATCCAATTCTTCAATATATTATGAAAATGATGATTAAAAAATCATTGAATCAGAAAAACCCTCTAAAATATTTGAGGAACCACCACCTTTGAAAACAATCCTACAATATACTCCATTCCCTCAATATGTGAGAGTACATTCTAAACCTGAAGTAAGTGAAATATTGAGTTAATTGTTCTCACATTTTAAGATGATAATATCCCTTATTGATGTAATAAAAACCATATATAAATAATCCATGTAACTTATGGAATCTTCTAAGTCCAAAATAATTTTTTCATATAAAAAACAAGTCAATTTGTTAGCTAATGTGAGTACCAACATCCAAGGAACCATGCCACCTAAGTTAAGGGATCCATTTTTTCCTTCCAAAAATTTTGAACTTGGAGAGAAAAAAATTGATCAAGCCCTTATTTGATCTAAGATCTTGTGTGAACCTCATTCTGTATACATTTTCTTGTTAGATAGGTCTCGAAGATCTCCATCCCGCTCTTGTCACACACAAACTCGTTGATCACAGTGTTCACAATCCAAAGGGTATCTTGATGTATGTTTTAGTGATAGTTGATAATTAATTTTACCCTACTGACTTCATTTTCATTGACCATCACACATACTTTGGGCTTAGGGAGTAAACCCTAATCATCCTTGGTTTTCCCTTCCTAGAAATAATCAACTAATTCGTCCATGTTAGTAATGAGAAAATGACATTAATCATTTGAAACATTATCCTTGATCTCAACATATTTAACCCAAGATCTCATATTAGTGATGATGAGGAAGTTCATGAGGTGAATTTGATAAGTACTATTGAAAATGAAATTGAAAATGATCATGGAATTTCTGATGCATGTCTGAGTCCAAGTGATATAATTTCATGTGTTCACATGAGGGAAACATGTATCCTTGGATAGATTCTATTTTATATGGATCCAATAGTAATTTTTCATGATCACAGATCACTGATCCATTAGGATAAACTATAAACATCAATTCCGTACCCATTTTTAAAAATCTTCTAGCGAATTTTGTTGATGAAACATCTGTACAAAATGAACCAACTTTTCTAAACAATTTTCAAACTAAAATAGAGTACAATTTGAGATCTAGGTTTTTTTATGAAATAATTTTCTAACATAAAGATGAATTAAAATCCAAACTCCCACTCTGAGGTTTTCATTCATAGGTTATAACAAAAATCATTCAATTTTCATTCCATACTCTCTCAAAGAAAATGATAATAAAATTCTCCTTGATGTATTAAGAAAGGCTAACCGTGGAATCAGATGGGATATTTTTGATATTCATGGTATTAGCCCATTTACTCGGACCAATATGATTTTTATCAAAGAAATTTACAAACCATCCCAAAAACCGCAATAGAGACTTGATAATAATCTAATGGATGTTGTGATGAATATAATACTTCAGATGTTGAAATATTTTATTTTTAATGCTTAGGGTCCAGGTTGAGCTATGATCTTCAAATTAAGCACTTTCTATATGGAAACCTAGCTTTTTTATTTTTTTATTCATTTTTTATTTTTTCTGTTTTTCTGTTTTATTTGTTAAGAGAACCCCTTGGGGTTTACAATGTGATAAAATGTCTCTTGTGTATGATATTTAGGTGTTTATTAATGTTAGTATTTCAAAATAAAACTCTTGACTTCTAAAAGATCGAACCCAGCCATCAAATATCCCTAATGAGTCTAAATGTGACTTAAAGCCAAAGTAATCAATTACCTATTGATTGGACATCAACTTCAAACCAGGTGATTTCATTCCATGATTTAATTTGAAAACACATTACCCCCTCTTTTATCCGAGTTCTAATATATCTCTTCTCTTCTCTTCTCTTTCAAAATCGAGTGTATTTTTATTCTATGTTAGGGGAGTGAAAATCATGGATTTTGAAAAAAAAAATTGGGATTTTATGATAAAAAATTCAATTAATTATCCTTTACAGTATTAATGTACATTGGAAAACATGAAAATTTATTTTAAAATGATTTTTAATGGATTGATTATGCTTTTAATCCATGTTTATGTTTGTGAGCATATTTTTTGAAAAGTTAGGTTGTATGACGTTAATTTTTAAAGTTATAATTTTCATCCTTTTAATAAAAATTTCCAAATACACATCCATTGGATTTTGCATGTATGTTTTAGTTCTTAGTACCCTTTCATCATAGAATTGGGTTCATGGAATCTTTTATTTTAATTTTAGTATCCCAATAAAATAAAATAATGACCACATAGAGAATTTTTTTGTCCAAATGTGTGGTGTCTGAGATTTGGGGATCATGAATACATATTTTTCATTCCCATTGTTAGGATTTATATCTCAAATGTAGATCATGGAATTAACAATATTTGTGGCATCTGACACTTGGGGATCATGGATCCATAGTTTTCTTTCTAAGAGATAGTCTTTTCATATCTATTTTGGTTTAAAAAAACAAAAAAAACAAAAAAAAATATAATCATCTTAAGGTTTAATGTCATTCCCACTTAAAGCTTCCATTTTTTCACCTTGAACACGAGAATGGGCACCATGTATTTTTTAATGCACAAAACAACATCTTTCTTAATTAAAATTGGATGAAATGTGGTAATGAATTTGAACAAAATAAAGGTCTTGGGATTGGAATATGATAGTGAACCTAAATTCTGTGAAATGATTTTGATAGATTTCATGATTGTTTGGAATGAATTATTTTGGGGATCATTTTTGGTTAAAATATTTTTGAAACAAGGAATTGAATTTAATATTTTTGAGGTACTTTTTTATCCGGACTAGGAAAACTAAATTTGGGGGTGTGATTAGCCACTAAAAGAGGATAATATTAATTTATAATATTTTAATATTCATATTTTTTAAATTCTATAAACATAATATTTAGTACATTATATAAATTGAACATCATTTCTCATCTCAACTACAAATCATGTTTAAAATGTAAATTTTGGCCCAATCAATCTTCTTTTTGTAAAATTCATTTCATTAATTTTATAAAATTGATATTTTGTGATATGATTGATCATGTTATTGGGAACATTATATACTTTATGATCAAAGGATGAATTCTAAGGGAAGTTGATATTTTTAGGTAGTAATGTATAAAATTTCTTGGACAAAGAATAATGGGCCTAAGGACCATGAAACAAATGGTGGACCACAATACAAGCACAATTAATCTCCAATTTTTATTATAAAAATAGAAAAATATAGCGATCACTTATTTCCATTATGGTCGGAGCTTATTCTTATATTTTAATGAAGATAATGGGATCCCAATATGACATTTAAATGGTGGTCCAGATTTAAATGCACATAAAGTCATCCCCCTAGATTGAGTGTTACATCCAAATGGATATTTCAATTTTCCTGAAAATTTTTCATCTCTTAGAGGACACACAGATAAAGATACTTTCCTTCTATGATTCCTTTATATTTGGCCAAATTCAGTTACAAATTCACACATAAATAAGGGGGGATGAATCTAGATGATTTTCTGGGTCAACGTTGAAACGTCAAATTTCTCTTGATTTTCTCACCCTCATTTTGACTATCCCAATTAATGGTGAAATAATGTATTGATGATGGTTGACCAATGTCTCCAAATTTATATATATAAGGAAATAGTATAGAAAGGAATTAGTATGCATGATTTTTCCAATTAGTTTATTTTTTTACATTCTGTCAATTCTTTTCCATTACATCAAAATTTTTCTTTCAATTGTAGTTTCCAACATTCATTTTTTAATCGCATCTTAATTTTTTACCTGTTAGGTTTTCAACCATTTTAGTTTCATAATAAAATTTTATCTTCTTATTAACTTATTATTTCTCTTTTCTTCACACGTTGATATTTTTTAATCAATATTTTAATGATATCGGGGAGTTATCTCATTGATTATATACATATTGAACTATTGAACATAAACTTTATAAGAAATTAGATTCTTCAAATTCACCCCAACAAAAAACCTAGGATCAACCCACTATGAAAAATATTCTAGTTCACATAATAGTTTTATTTTAAATAAAATTATTTTTCTTCAAATCAAATAAATACAAATATTTGACCACTCCATAGCCAATCCTCTATCAAATATGAGTGTCTCAAGTTCACTTCTTCAATCCCTATGGATTTGATAAGCCATATTGTACTATAAGAAAACACTTAAACCATATAAATTGGGTAATTTTTGGTGTAACAATATTTTCGAACGAGTTTTGGGGACCCTGGTATGTACCTTAGAACCTCATTCTATTCAGCCCCATTTATCTTACCCTATCCCCTTTCTTTTTTTCTCTCTCTTTTCTTGGCACATGTCCGCCAAAATCCATGACCATTCAAATATTTTAGTTAGGGTGGTAGACCTACATTTGGGGAGTCACCTTTACCTAGGGGTATCATTCCATTAGACCATAATATTTCTAATTCTATAGATTCAATCATTAATCCTAGTCCAATGGATGGTATTCCAAGAAACTGACTCAACAACCCTAGTGGGAACCAACATGAAATTCCAAATGAGGCAGCCACAAACTTGGGGAATGTCGTTGATCAAACCAGGAATGACTACCTCACCCCTCCATAGACCAATTCAACCTCTTCGATTCAACATGATACCATAGGATTTGAAAAATATGTTTTCACATACCAAGATTTCATGGTATGGAGTCTGAGATGCCTAACCATCAGGTTAAAGAATTTAATGACAATGTTAGAACAATGATCCGCCCAAATCCAATTGAATCAGTTATATGATACTCTTTCCATATTCACTAAAGAATCGGGAAAATAATTATTTTAATAATTTGTGGTCTTCATCCATTCACTATTGGGTCCAACTATAAAGATATTTCTATAAAAAATATTTCCCCCATCACAAAATAATTACACTTAAAAAATGCATCCAAGCATTCATTGAGAAAGATAGAGAAAATTTCTATGAAACATGGGAAAGGTTAAAAGACACATTAAACATGGTATCACACTATGGTTTCTTAATCCTAGAACAAGTGAGAATTTTCAATGGAGGGTTAGGTACAATAAAACAAACATTTAATTGAGAAATGTGAAATGGAACATTCCAAAAGAAAACCCAAAATGATGATTACAAGTATCTGGAAAATATTTATAAACAAAACCAAACATGGGGAACAATAAATTACTATGTCAATCCACCAAAATATGGTGGAATGAAAAATCTTAGATAATAATAAAACCTTATAGAAAAACATGTTGCACTCACTAGGAATGTTGAAGAAATAGATCCTAGGAATGTCCATGAAACCCAAACTATTGATCATGTTTCCATAATTTGGGATAAACATGACCATAAGGCCAATAATTTCATGATAATTTCTTATATTAAAGAGGTTATTTTAGGAGAAACACTAGAAGAGGTTTACTCTTTTAACAGTAAAAATATAAAGTACCAAAAACCAATTCAATCTAAGGAACAATAACCATCTAGGCTTCTTCTATAATGAAAATAAAAAACTTGCACAACAACATTGTCTTTACCCCAACCGTCAAAAAAAATTCAAACACATAAACTAGTTTCAATAGAAACCAGTCCAATTCCAATAACCTATTCAGAAACAAAATCAACATTCAATCCAACATCTAACATATCTTTTTGGTGTAAATAAACCAGCATAAACCCCTACCAAATCATCCCCTCAACCAATCCTTGATCAATTTTGTAATAAAATAGAAAAAATGAACACATTATAATAACCCCTTAAATAGAAACTAAAATCAATGAATACTGAAAATTAACCCATTCTTACTAACATTTTTTCTCCCCCAACCTTGAGGGGAGAATCTAGTTACACACAAAGCTCTTCTGAAAAACTCAATGTGGTGACTGCTTTAAGGGGTGGAAAACCCATTGGAAAACATGAAACAATAATCACCAATAATTAAAATGCTTCAATATCTCATGAAAATTATGATGAAAATAATATTGAATCTGAAAATACTACTGATAATTTTGAGGAACCACCACCTTTTAAAATAATCCTATAACCTGCTCTATTCCTTCAATGAGTGAGAAGGACATTTGAAAACTGAACTGAATGAAACACTGAGTGAAATATTATCACATTTTAACATGATCTTACCTATTCTTGATGTAATAAAAGCCATAACATCATACTCCAAGTACCTGATTCCCTTGTGTACAATCAAAAGAATGTTTTCATACCAAAATAAAGTACTTTTGGAAGCCAATGTGAGTACCACCAACCAAGGAACCATGCCACCTAAGTTATGGGACACAATTTTTCCTTACATCAATGTTGAACATGGAGATAAAAAATTGATCCAGGCCTTATGAGATCTAAAAGCTCCTGTGAACCTATTTCCATATAAATTGCACTGTATGTTAGGTCTCTAGGATCTCAACCCACTCCTATCATGCTCCAACTTGTTGATCGTAGTGTTCAGATTCCAAAGGGTATCTTGAATGGTGTTTTAGTGAATGTTGAAAAGCAATTACTCTATTGACTTCCTTTTCCTTGAAAATAACCCATGATTAGGTCCTAGGGAGAAAAACCCCTTCATCATTGGTCATCCCTTCTTAGGAACAATAAACTATGTCATTTATGATAGGAATGGTAACCTGATAATTACATTTAGAATCATGGGCTTTGATCTCAACATCTATAACCCAATCATTCATGTTAGTGATGATGTGGAAGTTAATGTGGTGAATTTTATAATTACTATTGAAAATGAACCTGAAAATGACCATGGAATTGTTGATGGATGTCTAAATCAAGAGGATTTAAATATCATGTATTCACATGAGGGAAAATTTTATCCGTGGATTAATTCTCATCTAGATAGATCCAATCATTATTTTTTCACAATCAATAACCACTAATACATTGGGAGAAACCATAAACATTGATTTCATACCCATTTATTATAATCATTTGGCCAATTTTGTTTATCAATCATATATTCAAAAGGAACTCATTTTGCTGGCCAATTTGGAAACAAAAACTAAGTATAATTCAAGATCGAGGCATTTGAATGAAACTGTTTTCTAACGTGGGGTTGAATTAATGTTCTATATTCCCTCTCCTAGGTATTCATTCATAGGGGATATGAAAAATAATACAATTTTTTTCATCCTATCTCAAATATATTGATAATAAAATTCTCCTCAATATATTAATCATAATTAAAAAACAATTCTTATAGGCCATTTTTGGTATTCATGGGATTGTCCCCTTTACTTGGACTAATAGTATTTTTATTGAAACAATTTCCAATCCATCCCAAAAACCAAAATGAAGACTCGAATATGATATAATAGAAGTAGTCATTAACATAATCACTGAGATTTTGAGATTTGGTATTGATTAAGTTGGGGGTCCAAGTCGAGCTAATGACTTTAAATTTATCACTTTCTAGAAGGAAACATGGCTTCTGCATTTTTTTATTTTTTTTATTTTCTGTGTTTTTGTGTTTTATTTATCAAGGGACCCCTTGGGGTTTACAATGACATCTAATTTCTCTTTTGTGTGAGATTTAGGTGTTTATGCATTTTAGTATTTCAAAATAAAACCCTTTCCTTCCAAAATTTCAATCCCAGCCATCAAACATCCTTGAGGAGTTTACATGTGACATAAATCCAAAGTAATAAATTGCACATTTCTTGGACAAAAACTTCCAAAAATGTGATTTTTTCCATTATTTCATTTGAAATCACATTCCCCTCTCTTCTAATCAATATCTTATTTTCACTTTCAAAACTGAGGGATGTTTATTTTTAATTTGGGGGGAGTGAAAATCTGGAATTTTGAAAAAGAAAATATTGGGATTTTATGATAAAAAAGTAAATTAATAAAACAATTAATTATCCTTGAATTAATTAATATTCCTTTTGAAACATGAAAACTAATTTTCAAATGATTTTGAATTCCTTGATAATAATTTTAATTCATGTTTATGTTCATGAGGATAGTTTTTTTGGAAAGTGTAGTTTTTTATGTGATTTTTCAACGTTAAAATTTCCATCCTTTTAATAAAAATTCCACAATTCACATCCAATGGATTTTGGGTGTAAAATTAAGTTCGTTGGGCCCTTTCATCATAGAATAGGGTTTTTAGACTCATTTATTTTAATTTGAGTGTCAAAAAAATAAAATAATGACTACATAGGGTAATTTTTTTTTCAAATGTGTGAAATTCCACACATGGGGATCATGAATGCATATTTTTCTCACAAAGATTTAGGATTTAATTCTCTATATTCTAGATCATTGAATTGACTATATGTGTGGCATCTGACACTTGGGGATCATGAATCCATAGTTTTATTGCACAGAGTTAGTCTTTTCATATCTATTTTGGATAAAAAAAATAAAGAAACAAAAATAATAATAATAAAATGGATACTCATATTAAGGTTTATGGTTATTCCCACCAAGTGATTCCATTTTCACCCTTGAAAAAAAAACTAACCTCATTTCTTTTGTGATACACATCAAATCATCATAATAAATAGAAATTGGATGAAATGTTGCACTGAATTTGAAAATATTAATGGTCCTGGGATTGGGATATTATTTTGAACTTATCTCATGTGAAATTATTTTGATAGGTTAAATGATATTTTGGAATTATACCTTTTGGTGATCATTTTTTTCAACCAATTTTTGAAAAAAGAATTCAATTTCATATTTTTGAGATACTTTTTTCTCGGGACAAGAAAAACACAAGTTGGGGGTGTGATTATCCACTAAAATAGGATAATATTCATTGATAATATTTTAATATTCATGTTTTTTAAAGTCCACAAAGATAATTTTTAGTGAATTATAGAAATTGAACCTCATTTCTCATCTCAAGTGTAATTCATGTTTAAAATATAAATTTTTCCCCAAAAAATAAACTATTTTTGGAACTCATTAAATTAATTTTTAGAACATGATATCATGGAATATGATTGATCACATTATTTTGGGCATTTTATTTTTTAGGATTGATGGATGAATTTCAAGGAAAGATAAGGATTTTTGGGCATAATGCAGAAATTTTCTAGACAAATCATAATGGTCCTAAGGCCCATCAAACAATAGTTGGACCCTCACTCCATGCCCTATGAAACACAAATTTTTACTGTAGAAATATAAAAATATTGGGATCATTTCATTCAACAGTTTACGTAGCTAATTATAATGTTTTTATGGAGATAAAGGGATCCTATGTTGCCATTTTAATCATGGGCCAGATTTGAATGCCCATAAATTCATCCTACTAGATCGAGTATAACATCCAAATGCCTATTCCAATTTGCCTTAAATTTTTACATATCTTAGAGGACACAAGTATGAAGATATTTTCCTTATATGACACTTAATATTTGTAGGATCGAAATAATGATGTAGATGCTCAATTTACAAGAGGGGGGTGAATTGTAAACTTTAAAAATTCCTTTGGAACCTTTAAAGTTACTTACAAATAACTATATTTTCCTTAAGTAAATGAAAGGGATAAGTTTAACAAAGTTAAAATTAATCAAATTCACAAAACCTCTAATACCAAATGAAAACTTTGAAAGAGATTCCGAAAGTAGGTTCCGGAAATATGGTTCCGGAAATTGAAACTTAACAAAATATTACAATATGAGATTCTACCTTAAAGAGTATAGGATCTAAATGAAAAAGAGTACAAGTAAGGAAGTATAAGAAAGTTATAATTTTCTTATAATAAAAAATACAGTGGAAATAAACAAGTATTAAAACTACAAGTAACAAGATATAAGTCTTTTAACCCAAAGAGAAGGGTATCCAACAACCATGGATAAAGGTCCCTTGATTTATACATTCAAAAAAGTCTATCTTACCCACACCAGGGTAAGCCCTCAATATTATGATCGGAGTGTCTCTGTCTTTCTATCCCCACAATTCCTCAACTTCGAGGTAGTTGGCAACCTCTGTCTTCCTCAGCAAGGAAGCCCATGAACTTTAAGGTAGTCGTCACCTCTGTCTTCCTATCCCTGGAAGTCCTCGAATGTAATCACCAACATTCGGAGTCGCACAAATCTTTAAGAGTTAATAATATCCTCTCTCTCTAGAAATCACTTCATGCATGTAATCACATGAGTCGAAGATCAGTCAGCCTTTCAACACTGAGCTCTTTCAAATGAGATCCTATTTATAGGTAAGGTCGGCCTCTTTTCCAATGATCATATTTTCCTTAAAAATCAGAGGGACCTATACACGTGTAACTTAACCAACAGTTCTTTCATAACAGAATACACGACATCATTTTATAACAAAAAAAGTGTAACAGAATGGATGACATCGTTTTATGTCTAGGTTAAAAAAGTTCGGAATGAATGTTCGGTGTGTAAAAATATTTTTTCGGAGTCTAAACAAATACGGAGTGTATAAAACAAAGATGACTAGATTCTGTTTAATAGATGAATTTGGAATGAGAATTCAGAATGAGAATTCGTCGTTAGAATTCATAATGAGAATTCATCATCAGGTTTCGTAATGAGAATTCATCATCAGAATTCGTAATGAGAATTCATTGTCGAACTTCATAAGGATTCGCATCCTGAATCTGATGTAGAACTTAATTAGCGTTCATATCCGGAGTTCAGAATGAAACTTTATTACAGTTCTCATCTGGATTTCGGAGTGAAACTTTATTACAGTTCTTGTCCAGAATTAGGATCCTAAAACAGAATACTTCATATCAAAGTTTATAACAATTCTGAGAAAATAGAAATTAATCCGAATCTCATACTTTAATAAAAATCTGGATGAAAATATGATAAAGATAATTTTTCTTACAAAAGCGATTTTTCTATTAAAAACAATTTTCCTTATAAAAGAAATTTTCCTTATAAAATCAATTTTCCTTATAAAAGCAATTTTCCATATAAAAGAAATTTTCCTTATAAAAGCAATTTTCCTTATAAAATAAATTTTCCTTATAAAAGCGATTTTCTTAAAGATAAGGTGTTTGTGATTTTCAAAACAAGAAGGAATGGAAAAGTCATAAGGAAAACCTTATTGACTCAACAATATTCTACAATATTCAGTTACAAATTCACACATCAAAACGGGGGGTGAATCTAAACTATTTTCCTTGTCAACTTTGGAACTTCAAATTTCACTTGATTTTCTCACCATCCTTTTGAATCTTTTACTTAATGGGGATGGAATGTATTGATGGAGTGTAGACCTAAGAATCTAAATATTCATATTTAAGGATCAATTGATGAAGGGAATTAGTATTCATATTTTTTCTTTTTTCTTAATTTTTTTACTTTCTATCAATGTCTTTACAATGCATCAAAGTCTTCCATTCTATTGTAATTTACCTCATTCATTTTGTAATCGCATCTTTAATTTTTCCATGTATGTTTTTAAATAATTTTAGTTTGATATTAAATTTTATTCTTCCTATTAACATATACTTTTCTTTTTCTTCACAAGTTGATATTGTGGAATCATGATGTGAATTTATTCACACCGTCACTTGTGAATTCCTCACACAATGGTGGAGTGTTCATTTTTCATATTTTTTTTCTCTTTTAATCTCACTTCTTTAAGTCGAGTTCCTTCTTCTATTGATAGAATAACATCAATGGAGGGATAAAATTTTATGTTTTGGTCTAAGGGAGTTACATTGGGAATATTGAATGTTATTTTAAGATCTTAAATTCTTTAATAAGTTTGATTTTTCAAGAGTTCATCTCATTGACTTATCTTATTATTTTTCTTCACTAACATTAAAAACTACATCTTCTGAGTGCTAGTGGAATCCAATACCTTGGATTGATCATGAATGTGATCCTCTAAGTTAATTGGGGATAAGAATTGGTATTGTGTATGAAATAAATTAGATAATGACATTGGGGAGTGAAGACGCTCTCGATCCTTCGTTGCCTCTCCCTTGTAAGTGACAACGGCGACCTCCTCGTCGGCCCCTCCCCCCACGGTGGGGGAGGGGGAATCGTCATCCCATAAGATAGCAAGGATCTTCCATCCATTCTCCAATACATAGTTTCTCCCACCTTTCCCAAATATCTCTATAAACCCTAAGGTCCCAGATCTGGTCGACGGGGTGCCGAATCTTCATCTTTCTCCATCCATGTTTACGGAATCTTCTAGCTTGCTAAATCTCACACTTATGTCTTGGTTCAAGAACAAGAGGCCTTCTGTGGATGACTTTGACCGATTCATTTTCAGTTTTTGGGATCTCCAGGAATGAGCGGTGGTCGTCTTTCTTGACAGTAAACAAATCATGGTTTATTTTGAGACAGTGGCTGACCTCATTCAAGTGTGGTCGAAGGATCCTCTATACTGGAAGGGATCTCGATTTCTGATCCTCCGTTGGTCCTTCAACCTGTATATGAACCACAACCCACCTTCCATCACGGTCTGGGTATGTTTTCCTAAGCTTCATTTTCCGTTTCAAAACCCAGCAATTATTCGATTACTGGGCAATATGGTAGGCCAATTTCTTTGTTCTGATAGCCGTACCAAGGTGGTTTGTCACCCAGTGAACCACTGGGTGTGTGTTGAAATTGATGTGTCTCACAGACCATTTGATTTTGTTTGGATTACAATTGAAGAATATTATCACTGTAGACAGCGAGTTATTTATGAAGATTAGACTGAGTTTTGTAATTCATGTAAGAGGCTGGGACATTCGACGGAGGCCTGTCGAAGTGGACATCCTCCACGGTTGAGGGACAATCCTCGCAAAGGGATTTCCTCTCTTGTGAGCATGATTAATGATACTCATTTGAAGATAGGATGAGTGTTGGGTCCTGTTCTGAGGTCACCAGGGCCTTCTTCCAGAGGGTGGTTCTCTGGTGTGTCTAGTCCGGGTTTAGATGGTAAGGCAGGTGGGTCTCGTAAGGTCTCTTTTGAGAACAATCATGATTCTGGAGCTTTGAGTGGCAAACAGAAGTCTATCCCGAAGGTTGCTGAGAGTTATCACTGGTTAACGTGGGAGGTTGGATATCCCTCTATCTCCTTGGTTAGTGAGGGCACCAGGATGGTTGGGGATGGGAGGGTTTTTATTGCAGCGAAAGTGGTTTGCGCGGCTGGTGCGAATGAGTCGAGAGAGTTGTATCCTTTGGCTCCTCCATTTCTTTCCTTGAGTAACAGGTTCGATGGTATGTCTGATGGTTTGTTGACTGAGGGTCTGGAGGATAAGGGTATTTCAGGAGGGGATGATGGTGAGGAGGTTCCAGAGAGTAATCTGGTTGCAGGTGTGGAAATTGAATCTATTATGGTAGAGGAGGAGGATGTGGTGGTTCAACAGGTTGGAAACAGGGGGAAGGAACTTGATGTTTTGTCAGTGGAGAACTACCACTCAGTGGTCAGGAACTCATCTTTGGTGGAAACTAATAGGACATTGGATCTTCATATTGGTGGAGGTGTGAAGGAGGAACTTGCGGCGAATGTGGAAAACGTGTCTGAAGAAGGTGAGCAACTGCCTCTGATGGAGAATAAAACTCCATATGGCCCAGTTGGTCGTTCATTCAGTGATGTTGTTCAAAGTGGGAATCCGAAACTGGAAACTATTGAAGGACCTTTGTCTTCTACAACAAAGAGACATCCAAGAAGAGATTACTCATACCTTCTGAGGCCGATGTGGACTAGATATGCATCGAAGAGGGATAGTGAGGTGACTTTGGCTTTTAAAAAGGGTAGTGTGGTCAAGATGACATCACCAGAAAATTCAATACTGGATCAGCTTAGGAGAGGGTTTCAAAGTGAAAGCTGCTAGAGGTCACCAGAATGGGAATCAGCCACGGCTACCGGAGAAAATGAATCCATCTTGGGAGGTGAAGATGAGTATGTTTTTTATGTGTAATCCTATTTTGGTTGTGTTATCTACATCTATGTTTCTTTTGTTTGATTTTCTGCTTGTATTTTTGGGTTTCAGAATCCCTTAAACCGGCCTTTGAAAATAAAAAAAAATCATTCAGTGTGATATTGGGGAGTTATCTAATTGATTGGATACATCTTGAACTAATGAATGGAAAATTCATAAGAAATGCAATTAATCCAATTCACCCTATAATGACCGGAAAACATGATTCTTTTATTTATTGATCTTACTAATCTCGATAAATCATTATTTTTTTATGATAGAAGCACATAGAATTACTTTTTATTTCATTATATTTGTATACATCATACATCATTGATAAATTTAGATTAGTAAAAAAATGAACAATAATGTGATATACACATTTAAGAATTTTTTTTCTTAATAAAATATATATTCCACAGGGAAAATTTTGATAAATTTATTTTTTGGACCCAAATTGTACTTTTCAAAAATTATATAATTATTATAATAAATTAATGTATTATGAATAATGATTTTTTAATGAAACATTATAATTAAAACATTCCTTTTTAATTAAAAATGATAAAATAATTTTTTCAGGTTTCCGAAATTTCACTCTTTAATTTAACTATGTGATTTCACTATTCATTTTCCATCCACTATTATTTTTTAATAACATTTTATTTTTATATTTAAAAGTTAAATTTTGCATATATAGAGAATTATTATGTTAACATAAACATTGTTTTTTAATTTAAAATTTTAAAATTAATCTTGGACGATTTTTTAAAATCTTCCTAAGATGATTTAATTTTTTAGTATTTGATTAATAGTATTTGACGAATAGTATTATATAAATAGTAATAGATGAATTGTTTTTTATGAATAGTAATAAAAGATTATTATTAAATTTATTTTTCTGTGAAATGATTTTTGAATGACAGACATACACATTTGCTACTAGAGACATATTTAGAGTCTAATAAGGTCAACATAATTTTTTGGTGAATAGACTTGACCCTTGGGAGTAGTAATTTTACCGTTGTGAATGGTAATTTAAACCAATGGTATAGTAACCCCACATAGGGAAGTATAAATATATTTTAGACATCTTAAATGTTAATGTGATATAATTATATCATAGTATAAATTAATAAATTTTTTATATATTTTATTTATTTTATATAATTTTAAATAAAATTAATTTTTATAAAATTGAGTTCACTTTTTAATTCTACACATCAAAAAAATAGGGTGAATTTTTAGAATATTTTGAAAGCAGTTGAATTTTGATGAATGTTAAGATTAATGTTTTGATTTTTCTGTATGTTTAATGACATCAAAATTGTGTCATAAATATTTAATGAGTAAGATAATATGATTGTTGAATATTATGTATTAAAATATTTTATGATGTGTCCGAAGTGGCCAATACCATAGGAAAATACAATGGGAAAGCCCATGTTTTTGAAAATACCACTAATGAGGTGTCCATTGAAATTAATAAAATATTCCCTCACTTTTTCTATAAATACCCAACCATTCCTTTGTTTCCTTTCATTCCTAAATCTTTCTCTAAAATGTTATGATTTTATTTCCCACCAAGGATCCCTCCCGTGATTCCCTAAATCCCCCATGTTCCCTATCATAGAGCTTTAGAAGTTACTCTATGAGGTGGTGGAATCTTCCACCCTTCACTTTTCAAGAACTCCTTTAATTTTATCCCTTCTTAATTTATATTTTTTTATGTTGGGATATTTCCTTCCATATCCCCCTTATGGTAAATATTTTTTACAAATGATGATATACGCCCTATTTCTCTCAATCAACTCATTTTATGAATTTTCAAGTGACGTCGTTAAGTAGTTGAAATTTCATAAGTCAATTCTCCAAATCTATTTTCCTTTCAAGTTATCTTTTATATAATATGTCTTTGAAATTTCTATACCATGTTTTTATTTCCAATTTATTATATACATGTACTTTATTTTGATTCATTTACTGATAAGATACCCTTTTCCCCTATATTTTTAATGTTTTCTAAAACCATGCTTCATTGCCCTTATGCTGTAAAATTTTCATCTTAAAATATCTCTCTTTTTATCAAGAAATTATTTTATTTTATTTATATGAATACCCAAAACACTTTAATTTTCAAGGGTATTAATAATGACATAAAAATGATATATTTTATTTTGTAATTGACAAACATGAATCCCTAATTCTCTTTCTGTGGGTTATAAATGACATAATGATCATGTTTTTTAAGAACTTTTTGAAATTCCAGGATTTTGATATGAAAAACATTTATTTTATTCTCTATTGGTTATTTATGAAATGTTTGATTATTATATATGTGTCCCAAATGAAAATAAATACATATTAAGGGTGATCCTTGATAGTGCTCCAATACATTCGGTAAAGAAATTAATCTCTAGTGTGACAAGTTTAATGACACCATGGCGAATAACCTTGGTAATTTTTATGACACCTTGGTGATGAACCTTGGTGATATAATTATGAATGTCAAAAATAAACATTCTAGCCACATACCTAATTTATGATTCATGTTCTTATGATATGGATCTTTCTTATGATTTTATGTATTTCTTCAAGTTCTTATTAATATTTCTCAATATCACAAGTAAATTGTTACACTTTTTTTCCCTTACCGGACCTTCGGCTCACCATTTTCTCTGATGTATGTCACCATAATATGAGATTCTATAGTTGTACTTATGATTAACTTATTATAAATCCATTCATGTGGTATAAGAGAATGTGTTTTAATTTTACATGTATTATGTTTTGGATTTTCAAGACACTAAACCCAAATGATCCTCTATTTGTAAAATGTTATGTAAAGTTATGTTATAAAAAGGTGGGTTGCCATAGTTGGTATCAAAGGATAGTTTAGTTATTTTTGAATGTTAAGATATTAAAACTATAGTAATAACCATATAGAAAATTTTAAATATAGGAAAGATCCCAGGTATATTGATGAAATATTAAGTAAGTGGATTCCAAAAAAATAGATCCCTATCTGGATATGAACAAGTTGATGTGGCTCTAACACAGATGTATCTACGGGTAAACCCCAAAAAAACTGCTTCGATAAAAACTCAAACATAAATTGGTGCACGATAACAGCCCTTGTTGCACTTCTAGTTTGAATCTCTTGGGGGATATATCTAGTTAACCACATGCTTTTTATGAATTGTTATGATAGATTTATTGAAGATGTAATTCTTGTAAAAGAATAATAAAATTTTTCATAGTTTTTTTAAGACATAAAATTAATTTATAATTATAATATTCCTAATAGTAACAAATTTCTAATAAGATAAAATGGTGAGGATGCACTTTCCTTAAGGGGGAAATAATGTAACGACCCAAAAAATGTACTTCTTTTATTTATGGATCTCTTTCCACTCAATAAATTTATATTTTTTTATAATAGAATCACATAGAATTACTTTTTATTTCATGAAAATAGAATACATCATAAATCAGGCATAAATTTAGATTAGTACAACTATGATCAACATTTTGATATACATATTTAAGAATAGTTTTCATTAATAAAATATATGTTCAACTAAGACAAATTTTATAAATTAACTTTTTAGACCCAAATTGTACTTTTCATAAATTATATTATTATTATAATAAATTAATGTATAATGAATAATTATTGATTTAATGAAATCTTATGATTAAAACACCCCTTTTAAAATGTAAATGATAAAATAATTTTATTTTGTTATGTTTCAGAAAACTCACTATGCAATTTCACTCTGCATTTTCCATCCACTATTATTTTTAATAACTAAGGATTTTTTTATGTAAATGTTAAATATATCATACTTAGAAAATTATTATGGAAATATAAACATTGTTTTTGAATTTCAAATGTAAAAATTAGTTTAGTCTGAATGTCTAGAAGTTTTCTAAGAAGTTTCAATTTTTTAGTATTTGATGAATATTTTTTGATGAATTGTATATTTTTTATGAATAGCAGTTGATGAATAGTGTTTTTAATGAATAGTAAAAAATTATTTTATTATTTAAAGACGTTTTTTATGAAATTATTTTTGAAAAACGGACATACATGGTTACGAAGAGGAAGATATTTAGAGTCGAATAGGATCAACATAATTTTTTGATGAATAGTAACTTAACACTTTGGAATATTAATTCTAACCTTATGAATTTCAATTTAACCAATGGAAAATTAAAATCACCTAAGTACATATAAATATATTTTAGTTATCTTAAATGGTAATGTGACACAATTATATCATAGCATAAGTTAATAAATGTTTTAGAAATTATTAGATAAGTGTCCGTATTTTATTTATTTAATTAAATTTAAAATGAAAATAATTTTAATAAAAGGGTTTTCACTTTTTAATTCTAAACATAAAAATATTTTAATGGTGATTTTTTGGGCTTTTTTTTGAAAAAGATGAATTTTCGATGGATAGTAAAATTATCATTTTGAGTTTTCAGTATGTTTAATGACATCATAATTGTATCACAATGATGTAATGGGTAATACATGATGCATGTAGATTATAATATATTAAACAATGATATTATTTGTCCCATGTGTCCAATACCGTAGGAAAATACCATGGTAAAGCCCATGGTTTTGCAAATACCTTTAATGAGGTGTCCTTTGAAATTAATAAAATATTCCCTCTCTTTTGTTGTAAATACCAACTCATTACTTTGTTTAAACTCAATAAAAAAATCTCCATGAATTTATTATTGTATTACCTCCCAATGAGTACTCCCATAAATCCTTTAATCCCCCATGGTACCGATTAGAGAGTTTTAGAAGTAACTCTACAAGGTAAGGGAATCAACCAACCTTTTGTTTTCAATAACTCCTTTAATGTTATTCCATTTTAATTTCAATTTTATTATCTTTTCATTTGTCATTAAATATCCCCATTAATCTCCATATTTGTTTTTCAAATATTTAGATACCCCTTTTTCTCTCAATCAACTCATTCTATGAATTTTTATGTGACGTCATTAGGCTGTTGAAATTTCATAAGGGAATTATCCACTTCTCTTTTCCATTCTAGTTCTCTTTTATATGATTTGTCTTTCAAATTTACATACCATGTTCTTATTTTCAATTTATTCAACCTTTTTATTGAATTAGGATTCATTTAGGGATGGTATACCCTGTTACCTTCTCTTTTTAATGTTTTCTAAAACCGTGTTTCATAGTCGTTATGCAATGGAATTTTCATCTCAAAGTCTCTCTTTTTATCAAGATATTATTATATTTTATTTATATGAATACCAGAACCTCTTTTATTTATAGTGATATTCATCATGACATAAAAATTATTGATTTTATTCTATAATTGACATACATAAAGCCCTCATTCTCTTTTTGTGGGTCATAAATGACATAATGATCGGGCTTTTAATCACTTTCTAAAATTCCCTCATTTTGATATGAAACCCATTTATTTTATTCCTTATGGGTTATTTATTAAATGTTTTATTACGATATATATGGATATCATGAAAATATGTAAATATTAATAGTTTTCCCTAATAATTCTCCAATGAATTGGGTAAATAAATTAATCTATCTAGATGACAAGTTTTACGACACCGTGGCAAATAACTGTGGTAATTTTTATGATAATTTGGGATAGACCTTGGGGATATTCTTATGAATGTATAAATTAAATTTTGTATCCAAGTATCTATGTTATGATTCAATTTTTTATGATATGGATATTTCTCATGCCTTAATTTATTTCTTCAAGTTCTTATTAATATTCCTCAATACCACAAGTAAACTATTTCACTTCTTTTCCCTTATTGGGCCTTCTGCTCACCCTTTTCTTTGATGTATGTCCCCATGTTAGGAGATAAAATATTTCTACTTAGGATTAACCTTGAAAAATAATTTCTTCTGTAATGTAACAATGTTTTAAGTTTTCTTGAATTATGTACTAAATTGGCAAGACACTAAACATTAAAAGACCCTCTATTTGTAAAATCTGATGTAATGTTATTCTATAAAAAGGTGGGATACCACACACCGCAAACAAAAACCTAGGATAAAACCACCTTCATAAATTGTGTTTTTCAATTAATTGTTTTTTCTTTAAATTAAATCATTTGTTATTTATATAAAATCAATACAAATAGTTGGTCATTCTATAGACAATCCGCTATCAAATATGAGTGTCTCAAGATCACTTCTTCAGTCCCTGTGGATTCGATAACCCAAGTTGTTGTGAAAGTGACCGATTACACCATATAACTTGGATAAATTTTAGTGTAACAAGATTTTAGCATAGTTTCCAGATAATCTAGTAAGTAATTTATAACTTAATTATATTCTCTCTCATGTTTCTTACCTTTTCCCCTTTCTTTTTCTATCTCTCTTTTCTTGGCGCATGTCCTCTTACACCCATGACAATTCAAATTGTCTCGTTACGGTAGATAGACTTGGGGTTGGGGAGTCAAGTGCACTTATAGGTATCTTTATATTATATCCCTATATTCACAATACTCTTGATTCAATCGTTGATCCTAGTCCAATGGATAGTATTCAATAAAACCAACTCATCAATCATTAACCGTCAACAGTATCACCACTAGTTCATAATTAATACTTATTCATAAAAAATTTTAACTGAAAAAATGGCATATTAACCAGGAAATCACATAAGATAGTGTTAAATGGTAAACACTTACCATCCTTTGGTTGTGGGTTCAAGCCCCGTGACCTTTCAGGACACAATGGGTTGTCCTTTTTTCAAAACTATATTAATGTAATTCTGATAACATTAAAAAAGTGTAACTATCCATAATTAATGTAAACATAAAATATATTATATCCCATAAATTTTACCAATACCATTAAACATATTCCCAAATTAGTTATGACATTCTTCCATAGATAACTATTTCGTTAAAACATATACTAAACCAACGAGTTGTATTGCTATAAATGAATCCGAGAATATCCTGAATCGTCTTAAACTTGCATCACATTAAACCTAAAATGGGTATTTATTCAATTAAACTAATGATAAAATAAACACTTATCATCCTAAGAAACTTTATGTTTAACCAAGGTTATTCAATTTCATCATCTATTCAAATCCTTTATAATTGTTTATAAAGAAAATGTGAATTATCCTAATCATATCCCCTGAGGGTACCAAACCAGGTGTGTAGTAAGTCCCTTTTTCATGCACCAGGTGACAAGTAGGTTAATCCCATTCTTCTTTTTTGGAGGTATTACCACTAGATACAAATGTCACAAAGCCAAATCTAGTTTCAGTATCTATAGATGGGTGTATTTCTTAGAAAACCCACATAGTAACCTCGTTAAAATCATTAGGATGATCTTCAATACATATCCTTAAGTTCTATCATGGGTTTATGTTCCCTAATGAATGTTTTCTTAAATATAGTTCTCATTTTTTCTATTATACTTACTACGATACCATCTATAGAGATCCCAAACCCTATAGCCCATAGATGGTGACTGCTTTATTACATTTTCATCAGACAAAAATAATTACATCACAAAGGACTGAATAGTTAGGATTATTGGTAAACTATATACATGCATGACGTCCATATTACATTTGAATGAAAAATTTACAATATTATTTATTTATTTATTTATTTATTTATGTTTATAATAATTTTATTCCTTCTAGTATATCATTTCATGTAAATCATAGTATAATTCATGGTCTCTTTAGAAAGAAAAAAATATGGGTGATCCCAAAGGACTAGAAAGGGTTAAGCATAGTGGAAGCTATCATGAATCAATAAGAATAATCAATGTGGAAAGGTAAATAACTAGACACACATTCCATTTAAATAACATTGTCATCATGATAAGACAATTCATATTCAATATGGAAAGTTAGATAGCTAAATGCACATTCCATTTAATCAATAAAATTATAATTAGATGCATCTAGAGATAATATCATAGTGAAACTCACATGGATAATACTATAAATCTTAATCAATAATTCTAGTAAAATAAAGAATCATGAATTTGATTTAATCAATAAACTTAGAATTAAGTGCATCAAGAGATAATATCATTGAAAAAATCTCATGGATAATAATAACTGAATTTTTAATGAAGGAAATTCGTAATCATTAGGATCCATGTTATTAGTCACATGATTCCTCTTATTTTAAGACAATAAAAATTATAGTTTATAAAAATAATTAGAAACTCGTTTAATACTATCTTACTGATTCACCTAATGAAATTAAAAAATCATGAAGGGGGCATATAATTATGGACCCCACCCATTATTTCATTTCAAAGAATTCCTCATATATAAAAAAATCTATTTTATTAATTACAAACATTTCTTATCATAAAACATCATTATTATATAAAGAATACTAATTTATCAATATTTTTCTAGATAAACAAGTAACTTTAAATATAGAATAACATATATAGAAATGATATATGGTTTAATAAATAAAAATTTATATGATAAATAATATGTATATTTAGGGGAAATATATTTTCCAATGATCAAAGTAATGTTAATATTTCAATAGAAAATTAATGAGTACAAAAATAAATCAATAAAGTGAAAATTCAATACATTCTTTGTTCAAAATGATTATAAACCATCCATATAAATGATAAGGATGCTATCAATACAAAATACCTCTAGTAGGGTATATATAAAATAAATTTTTTTTGTTATTGATGAATACAAATTATAAAGGATTCATGATATTTCATGTAAAAGGGGTAGTATATGAACCATATAAAAAATTCGGTTCATAACATTACAATATGCCTCAATGAACAGAAATTGAGATGAAGTCACCTACCTCACATTTAATTTAGGTTACACATGCTTTATCCTCCTATGTTGTGATTTCAAAAAAGTTATTAAATTATACCAGAACCATGTTAATTTTAATAATATAATATATTATCCTTTTATATCATCTTATCACCTCTTTGTCAATAATATTTCATTATTTTTATTGTTTTGAGTGTTAATTGTCTTCCCATTTGTGATTTTTCATGAATGTTCAGGTTCTTATGTATATTATATAGTTCTATCATATCTATAATAATAATAATTACATAATTATCATATTTATACAACAATTATACTTTGAAGACCAATTATAATATATAGTTTTGAGAAATAAAGTGTGTTATGATCCTGGAGACGGTAGGTCATTCGTATGCATGTGTAATGTTTCCATTTTTTTGATGATCATTTTTTAATAGGTAAGTAATAATTTATCTTAAAAAATTATAATAATATCATAAACACTATATCATTTCTTTAAATATATTTATTTATATCATCCTTGTTGTGTGGTGATAATAATTGAGTCACATCGCGATGTGAAGGTGGTAGTCTATACATACACGAAGGATGTTATCGTCTTTCTGTGAGAGAAAAGGTAAGTAATAAAATGATATATTATCTTTTTAGAAGGATAAATATTTCATTAATATCATTTATATCATATATATTCATTAAATTTATCCTTATTACCCTTCATTTAAAGCTCTAGGGAAAAATGAAACACATCGCTTTCTAAGGTGGTGGTCTGTTGTACACGCGATCGACATAGTCGTATCCCCTATAGGATGAGAAGTAAAAAAATTTATATATTATATAATGAATAAAATGGTATAATTATGATATAAATATCATAGATTTGTTTTATATCAATCATCTTACCAATCGTGAGATGTTTAAAATGAAAATGTGGCTCCTCGTTTCATGAGGTGATATTCTGTCATACACACAAATGCCATTATAGTTTTCCATTTGAGGGAAGAGGAGATGGATAAAATTCATGAACATTGAATAATAAAATTTCCTTATATGGGTGATATTTTTTTATATAATCATAAATTAACAATATTTTAAGGAGGTGGAAGAAAAAAGAAAGCAAACACAAATAGTTAGGAATTTTACCTCTCCATTGACCACCTCTTTAGGAGTACACCAAAAATATACCGAGAATATATTAAAAAACAATTAAGTATATGATTAAAGGGTGTAATTTTGGAAATTAATTACGTAGTTATTTTTTTGAACCAAAATTGTTTTAATGTGTGAAGAGGTTATGAGAGGGGGGGACCTTTTATAAGATAGGTGAGTGTCTCCATTGTAATTTTTGAAAAGAAGATGTGTTCCCCACAATTTCCAAATGAAAAAGGGTCTAAAATTAATTATTATCATTAATAATACAATATAAGGACAAAATATGTCTATAAAATGTGTTTTTTACAATTTTTTAGGTTGTTATAACCCTTTTCATCTTAGTTTAACCACCCATAAAATTAGTGTTTACCTAAACTATGGTAATTAATTTTTACTACTTTTTTTATTAATTATGGTGAAAATTAATTTGAACATATTAGATAATAAGAATTATAATTTTTTTAGTTATTTAATTCTGGTTTTCAAATTCAATTCATAAAATTGGGAGAATCCAATTTAAAATTATACCCAAAGATGTGACGAACAAGTGAGTTTTCAAGGATAAAATTCTCATAAGTATAAGAGGTTTTAATATCAAATTCAATATAAAATTCATTTCAATGACCTATAAAAGTTAAATTGTAATATAATTGAACTAATTTTACTTTAAATACAATTTATAATTTTATTTATCTTTTTAATAATTTAATTAAATATTTGGTTTTCAATAAAAATTGTATTTTTCACTACTCATCAAAAAAATGAAACATTTCAGAAAAATACCAAAAATTTAACCTAGGATAATTTGGATAGTATAATATAAATATTTAAGTCAATTTTATCAAAAAAATATAAAATTATTACAAACTAATTTTAAATTATTTGCAGAATTAATGACTAAATCATCTTTTAGAAAACATATATTTTTTATAAAAATATTTTTTTCTTATTTTATATAATTTCAATTTTATCTATAATAAAGATGTAACATTTATTTTTTTTAATTTATTTAGGATTATACATACATTAAAATTAAATTTCTAATTTATAATGGTATACTAGAACACTTTTCGTCTAGACTTGTGGATGTCTATTCCACAATCTGTTGAAGAGATTAAATTTAACAAAATGATTTTCATGGGTTGTTTAAGCTCGACAATGTGTATCAAATATGCTATTGAATAAAAACATTAAAATTTTATTGTGCTAAAATCATTCCAAAAAATAATCATAATTCAAAATATAATATTTCATAAATGACATCCTGTGGTATAAAGTGAATTCATAATAATTCTATAAGAATCACTAGTTCTCACTTCTAACTCACCAAACCCATATTGACATATCATTAAAAATAATTAAAAAATTAGGCCCAACAATATACTCATTTTTATTTTGTTGAAGATATATCTTCAAATATTTAAAATTATATAAGTCTGGTTAATATTTATCAACCTTATTGGAAATAAATGAAAATGTTCAGTGGGAGGTTTCTCCACATCTCATATTTATTTTCAAAACAAGATCTTTTCTGTTATATAAAATTTTCTTAATCACTTTATAGAGATAAATGATCTCACATGGTTGTCTTAGAAAATATCGTCTATTTAATCAAATCCATGTCTATGTCGACTAAAACTATGTAGAAAATAAGAGATATATAATCAATTATTTATTAGATGTTCATAAAATACCATGCATGATAAATCAATAATATAAATTCTCAACAATCATTTCTATAGTTGTAATTAATAATGTTTATCAATAAAATGAGAAATATTGTACACACTTCAACAAATGCTTCAAAATGTTTAAGTGAAAAATATATACCTCCCCCTTTGTAAAAATATTTCATCAAACAAACATTTCCACTTTATTTGATATTATAAATATAATTAAGAATTATGGATGATTGTGTGATAGAAAAACCTCAAACTTGTAGTTTTTTTATAATTTTTAGAAGCTCCACATTCACTATAAAGTGTATATTTAATATAATTAAATGATTAATGATCCACATCAAAGGATTCATCCATTTTATATCATTTTATTGAACTAAGCAGACTTTGTGAATTATAATTTATTCAAGCTACCAATAAGTGGTAGCCTCATAAATATTATTCAATTCCTATCATGTTATCTTAAAGCATGTAAAATAAATGTGAATAAGGAGAGGCCTATTAGTTTTTCAGAAACAACATTCAAAATGAAATAATACTCTCAATATAAGTATCTTACTCTTATTATGTTTATTGGAATTTATGATTGATTTTTCTCTATCAATTGACACTTTTGATTTAAATTTATTTTCCACTATAGTATCATAAGCACTACTTTTCACATGAAACCAGTTTTTCCTAATCTCTTATTGGGATGGTAGTATTTTTGTATAACATTTTATATCATGCCTAGTTTATCACACCTTTCACACATCAAAATCTATATGTAATCAATTTTAGATGAATTTTTATCATATTTATCTTCATCAACTATCACCTCTTACTTTCCATTTGACTTATCAAGATTATGTTCCATCCCTATTTGTTTTAGATTCTCATATAGTTCATTGGTGATTGTAGAACTCTTAACATATTGACTTTTCATTTCATTTTCATGATGAGGAATCTCACTCTATTATCTATCTCTTAATTTCTAATCTTTCTGACCATATTGACCACATCTACCACAAAAATCATTTAAACACTAATATTTGTTCTATGTTGATAGTTTAGATGATGTCTTAGTCATAATATTCACTCTATAATAATTTACTCTCATATTTTTAGCATTTATCCCCCTATATTTATGCCTCATTCTTGGTACTGACATGTCATATGAGTATTAATAATCTTTATGAGTGAACACACCACAAACCTAGTAGTATCTATTAAATCATGATCTTCCATACTAATATTAGTTCTTCTATAATTATATTTTTTGTTTTCTTTACATTTAATGTGTGTGTATATATTTTAGACAAACCTTCTGACTGAATTATTCCACTCTTCCTTTTTGGAAGATATTTGATCTTTTATTCTTTTATTCTAACTAGATTTAATCCTTTATTTTTGTCATGCACTGGGAGAAATAAGAAATAGTAATTTGGATTCATTAGGTAATTAATCAAATATTTACTATGGACCCTTCTTCTCATCAAATTTTGAATATTAATATTTAATCTCAACAGGTTTGTTTTATATCTTATTTCATCCTACTCAATTTACTTTGAGATAAAAGGCGCATAGATTGTGTTTTACATAATTATGTCTCCCTCTCAAAAATATATTCACGTATACCACCCACTATATTTTAAAATTCCATAAACTTTAAAATGTTATTTATTCTCTTCCACAATAGATAATTACTTCTTTCATGTTACGTTTTCCTTATTTGTTTTCATATTTTCTACTAAATTAGTTATTTTCATCTTTTATGACCATGTTTATTTGGGATGTGTCACCTACTTATTCATATTTTCATTATTTTAAAAGGTTCTCTTATCAAATTATTTCTTAATCCTTTTCATTTCCTACATAGGTTTTATATTTTACACTGGTGTATCTCCAAGATTTTCTTTTAACATGCATTCAATTTGAATTATCTCATCACGTTCATTATCTTAAAATGAATTTTTTGATATCTTGGATTTTCCCATAAGACACATGAAATTCAAAGAATATATTCCATCTTCTGAATCAAAATATTTTCATAAAAATTCAACCATTTATTTTTGCATCATGATTATCTTCATGGATGTAAAACTATTCTTATTCCTCTTCCAAATCCTTTTTTGGGACATCTTATCTTCTTTATCATATTCAGTTTTATTATCCTAGTTAATGAACTTGAAACCAGAAGCTCAGAGTCTATTATTGAAACATTTTATGTAATTTTTTCAAATAATCATGCATATAAAAAAATTACATATCTCATTATGTAATAGAGGATCATTCCAGTTTAAGTTCTGTAAAACTAGATACTGATAATACACTTCTCCCAAATCTTGAAAAAAATATACTTCAAATGGTTTCCTTAACATAAGGGTATTAAAAGCTTGATAAATTTATTTAGCCCTGTAAAATAAATTTAAAACGTAAGATGATGATAAGAATTCCCAGCAAGGGGTTTTAAAATAATGTGAAGAACTTCACTTTTAAAAACAAAAACCTTTGAAATAATCACAAAACATTTTCTTAATAGGAAAATAATACTTCCTGATTAATTTCATCAATATTTTCAAATGTTACTTGAAAAAATTTTCCAAAAATTCTCACAGACAAATATTATATGAATTTACATAAAAATTATAGGTAAAACATAAATCAGAGTGCACATACATGTAAAGGAATGCGTGAATGATGAATAATACATAAATTGATCAAACAATCCCTAAAAGTGAAATGTAATGTTTTTAAATATAATTTCATGAGTAAACATGTCATGATTTACATAGAACATAACATGAAATTCATGGATTGGTAGATATAACATCAACTTTAGATACCCTTTCCTTGTATAACATTCCATTTTTATACTTAATCAGGCCAAATACATCCCTAACCATTATTATAGATTATTATTAAGCAAGGGATGTTCTTTTAGTCTAGTAATCACTTGGATGGTCATATACAAATACATAATGAGGGAATATATAATTCTAGACTTTTTCGAGACCATTTTTCAAGTCCTAACATCATCATTCTGGCAAGGCCTCGTGCTAGGACCATATGGGTAAAACTCAAGATAATTCCTCTCATGAGGCTTAACTTTAACAAATACATTAGAGAGCTGTATAATTTTAGGCACACCCGTCACATCATAACATTCATATTTTTCTATATAATTCGGGGCGCACCCATCACATCATTTAAGTCCATCACATTCTTCATATGTATTATTATGGTCTTATATTCAGAGTGTTTAGTACTATGATTATTACATAAGTTCTTAATAGATAAAATTAATTCTTGAATAGATATTCAAACATGCACTAAAAAAAATTAAAAATAGCTAGATTTTTTTTTTATGTTTATGTGATCATTACATTTAATAATAACATTCATGAAGTAAAATGAATACATTTACACAAGCGGTAAGAACTATTACACATAAAATATAGGGCTCTCTCATAAAATAATACCTCTTGCATAATACCTTATGAATGTAAACCTTTTCATTCAATGATTTAAATTCTTTGACTTTGAGATACTTATTTAACTATGCAATGTTAATTGTCATATAAAAATAGTTTAAAAAAACATAATTAACTAAAGGAATTTCTCATAAAAAATTGGAATATAATGTATAGGAAAAAAATTATTATATCATATAAAGTATTTATATGTAAAATATAAGGTAATTAGTTACATGTGCTTATGTATGTATATTTATTTTTGTGCTTAAGCATGAAAAAACAAATTATACCACTTACGAACATAGTTAGCAATATTTAAAACTTGAGATGTCAAAATTGAAATAAATATATGTATATATGTTGGTTTTGAAAATTATATAAAATCCTATATATAAAGAAGGTGTATACTTGGGATTTTGACAACCCAAAACAAGGTTTTATAAATCCTTATAACTGATGTAAACATAAAATAAAAAATTAATTTCTAATATAGATTTTATGAAAACCTAATTCGAAATAAAATTAAAACTCATATATATATACACATAAACATATGTGCACACATGTGTTTCCGTGGTCCAATTAAATAAAACCAATTCTATTCCTTACATGTACTTATGAACATTATTTTAAAAACATATTTTCATCATTCTTAAACCATAGAACCAGATTAGGTTTATTTAAAAAATATACATAGGGTTTAATTTAACACAAAACAATGTGAACCATTCATTGAATAAAATGTATTAGGAACACCATTTATAAAAAAATATAATTTGAAAATAATAAAATTAGAATGAAATTATAATATGAACAAACGTATAAATGCATAACCATATACACCCATGTTGTAAGAAAGGGTTATTCATACTAAAAACAAGATGAACGAAACCCCTACATGTATTTCATATTTTAAAAACATCATTTAAAAAAATTATATCCATTCAAAAAAATCATAAACCCAAATTGATTTTTTATATAAAGAAATCGTATATAAGTCTATATACACATATTTTAAAACAAACATAAAACAATTTTAACCCTTACGAGTTTTTTATACCTTAAAACATCAGTTTAAAACTAATAATAATTTTTTAAAATCCTAATAAATAGTTAGGATAACATTATATACATATACATATAATTTTGAACAAAAAATAGATAAAAGGGGTTGTCAAATTGAAAGTGAAGCAAAAAGATCCCATACCAGGCTTCAAGTGAGAGACAGGGTCGGGAAGTGGATGATGGTGAGTTGAGGAAAAGGAATTATGTAGAATTATATGTGCATGTTTGGGTTTATATAGGTTGTGTAGGTATATTTTATAAATCACGTTTTGTACATATATTATAAACAAAGACCACCAAAAGAAAACTAATAAAAACAGGTCTAATACTATAATTAAAACAAATCCTAAGAAAATTGGTGACTATATTATTATATATACATACTTATGTAATGTTGTGGAAAATTAAACAAGGAGAAAAAATAATAATAAAAAGAATACCAAAAGAGGCTTATAGGTAGAAATCACAGGCTAGTCTGAAGAGAGGTGGAGGATCTTCGGATAATAAGAAAAAAAGGAAAAACTGCGAGTCAATCCAATAGTTTGTCATAAGGAAGAAGAAGTGAGGAGAATATGTGGAAATGGTTGGACGGTCTAGATCAAGTGAGTCCCAATCAAACGGCTACGGTTGATTCTGCAATTTTAAAAAAATGGAGGGATGAGATTAAACCTTGGATTGATTGGACATCCCCAGTATGATCAAGCATTTGAAAATAGACAGGTGGCGAAGATCAGATGATTTTGTGATCAGATAGATGATGAAAATGTGGCATTGATACCGCAGAGATGGAGTTTTGAACCTGGGACCAGATCGTGTGGTCCATATCTCATAGGGAAAGATTGTACATTTGATATTCGATATCCACAAAAAAAAACTCATCCTACATAGAAACAAGGGGAAAACAAAACCAAATTTATAAGCCTCAAGCTCCCATCACTCACCAGAATACCCTATCCCCATCCCCAGTACCTCCACGTTCCAGTTTTCCTCTTTTAGGGTGTGCTCTATGCCCTCCACTGCCTCCGAGACACCATGCATGGTAGCACGCTGCTCGGTTCCTCCATGTGTGCATATACGCACGCATACATGCCCTCACAAGCTGGCCTATGGGTAATGTATTTTTTTATAAATACAAACTTTTAAAACATTCACAAATAAAACCATTTCAAGAAGGTAGATATTATGTTTTAAATATTTTAGTTACATTAGAACCATTCTTCTCATTAATTTTTATTTGTCTAAAACATCATTTCATCTTTATTTTAAAATTTTGTACATTAATATACACAATACAATATATTCATTTTAAAATATATAAATTTTAATTATCAATAGTATTTTATAACATAACATTAAATTTAAATAGGTATTTTTCTAATATAAACATTATTCAAATTCATTGATGTAACCATATGTACTTCTCTTTATATTTTCATTAAAACACTAAGGTCTTGATTTCAAATTAATTTTGAGTATTAAAACATCATGCTTTCTAAATCTAAATATATGTTCAATTACATCATTTTATAATATATAACATAAAAAAACCGTAAAATGTACCCAAATACTTAAAAAAATTTAAAATTACTCAAAATACCTAAGATAAACTGAATAATTGAAATTCATAAAAAATTACCCAACTGTTATAATATTTTATGATTGTTGTAAAAACAAATAGTCATCTAAGGATTACAATGGCTACCAATGGTCACCAAAGGTCTTATAAAAATATGGTTAGGGTACTCAAAACTGTAGAAACAACTTGGTGAAGATGGTTCTCATTATACCCTTAATGGTTACCATGGTTGTCTTAGTTCTTTCCATTCTATTTTTCAACATGACAGATTTGAAAGAATTCCATTATTTTTTTGACATGTTTGTGGTGTTTGGTGGTCTCCCATTAATTTTTATAGCTCTCATAGTTGGTATTATGGGTTAGTAAATTATCTTTTTACCTATTTAAAATGTAAAGTTTCAGTGTTTTATTGAATAAAATATGTCTTCTGTTTATTTTGAAAACATTTTTGGGATAGTACGGAAATTAATCAAACAAAACTATTAAAATATTATTATTACACATAAAATTTGTTCGGGATATCAGACTATCCCCCCATTAACAAATTTTACCCTCACAATTCTATTACACTCCAACCCTTCAGACAACTTCCCCAATGTCCCTTCACTAGTTCACAATATTTAGTGGTTGTGTAATTCCATGGTCTCCATGGTAGCTCTAAATTCTTTGGTTTCTTTGGTACATACACATCTCAACCATTCATAGTTATACTCATGTCTACAATGATTGGATATCATATAAATGTAATAGGAGAATAAAACATCATAGATATAAAAAAGGATATTATTCCTTTAAACCATATGAACCACCTTATTTTCTAAAATTTTGAAATCGCAAAGCCTCCCACAGAAACTGATGATTATGAGTTAAAAAAGGTATGTTGTGTAAAGGTCACCTGCTTTGGTGGCTACCCAAAATTTTTCTATAGCTGGACATATTTCAAGCATGGTAAAACATTTGAAGAGTCCCTCAAAATAATTTCTTCTTTGTGCATAGAATGCACGTTGGTCTTGTACTAAGAAGAAATAAATGAAACCTGATCCTCGGAAGAATCATTGCATATTAGGAGTGTTAGATATCTGATAAAGATATTTTCATGATAATCCCATACTTCTGAGGAGTTCAAACATGTATTAACATGACTTTAACATTACATTTTCTAGTATCTCAATTGGTAGAGACAAAAGTTTAGTTGGTGACCACTTGTCTTCCATCTAAAATTTTAATGAAAAAAATTTTCTATTCAGAAAAGTATAAAAATATAAACACAAAGATATAATTTTGAAAAAAACATATTATAGTACCAAATCATACAAATATAACATCATTCATTTAATTTAAGGTTCATGAAACTCGGGGTTCTATATATTCATTTATTCCCTATCACAAAATCACTAGCACGAAAATATTAACATCCACTATGATCTCCCTTTACTAGACCTACTAGCATTGATAATTTCCTTATTTCCCGATTAAAAGGATACTTAAAAAAGTTTCAAACTCTTCGATCTCTCTGGTCCAGATACAGCAAGGGAAACATGGATCAATCTCATGTATAAATCTAAATTTTCATATCAGAAATGCTTGAAGTTTATGAAGATGGGCGATAATAGTATGAACTTGAAGTCTATAAAACGAATGGGAAGACTCGTGCTCAAGATTTTTGAAGTCCCTAACTTGACCATAGATACTGTAGGTCAAGATTTGATAAAAATATGCCTCTTGGAGGTCACCATCTTGTGTGGACTCTTATAAGTCCTTCAGGGATTGAAAAACCTTGGCTAGGGTAATGTATTTAAATAGAGCCTCAAAGTACTTTCCCTTACATTCATAGAATAGAAGTTGAGTATGCATCATAATAAAATAGTCAAAGCCTGATCCTCGGTTGAGTTGAAGTACACGAGTAGAGTTCGATACATAGTAGATATGTTTACATGACAATTGAAGGTTTTCAAATGTCTCATAACCTTCTAAACATGACTTTAAAACTATAGTCTATAGTATATCATTTGGAATAGACAAAATACTTATTTCACCAGCCATCTGAAATTTGAAGAAAGAATTCTACTTAGTAAGTCATAATAAAATTTTTATTGTTGTTATAATTTTACAAAGTTTTATAAACTGATTATCTAATAACAATAGTAATGACCTTGAACCCAAAAGCACAGAGTCAATTCCTGAAAAATGGTGTGTTATTTTTTTCATAGAAATATTCATATAAAAAATTACACATCTCATTCCATTACAGAGGACTGTTTCGGTTAAGGTTTTCGAAAACTAGTTTCAACTGATACACTTCTTCCAAATAATGAAAAAATTATATTTCAAATTTTTGTCATCACCTAAGGGTATTAAAATCTTGATAAATATACTAATCCCTTTAGAAGAAATTTAAAATGTTGTGTGATCATAAGAATGACCAGAAAGGGGTTTTAAAAAAATTTGAGGAACATCCCTTTTAGAAACAACAACCTTTGAAATAATCACAAAACATTTTCTTAAGAGGAAAACCCTAAAAGTGACATGTTAAGGGGTAAAATAGAATTTCATTTGTAAAAATGTCATGATTAACTTGGCACATAACCTAAAATTCATGGATTGGTAGATATAACATCAACTTTAGATACCCTTTCCTAGTATAATATTCCATTTTCATACTTAATCATGTCATATGCACTCATCACCATTATCATAGAAGATTATTAACCAAGTGATTATTTTTTATTCAAATAATGACTTGGATGGTCATATACAAATACATAATTAGGGAATGTATAATGTTAGACATTGTCAAGGACTTTTTCCAAGACCGTACTTCATCGTTATTTCAATGCCTCATCCTAAGACCATATGGGTAAAACCCATCATAATTCATCTCATGAGAGTTAACTTTACCCAATTCATTGGAGTATTGTATAATTTCGGGAGCACCCATCACATCATAACATTCATATTGTGCTATATAATTCTGGGCACATCCATTACATCATTTAAGTCTAATACATTCCTCAAATGTCTTAGTATGGTCCTAAATTCACAGTGTTCCATACTACAATTATTACTTATATTCTTAATAGATGAACTTAATTATTGTAAACATATTCATACATGCAGTGAATTATGCAATAAATGTAAAAATAGATAGATTTTTAGTTTAAGGTTATCGATGAATCATATTTAATAGTAATATTCATGGAATAAAATGACATTTATTTTCACACATGGTAAGAACTAGTATACATAAAATATTAGGTTGTCTTATAAAATAATAACTCTTACATTAAACCCTTATATATATGAACCTTTTCTATCCATGGTTTACATGTTTTGACATTGAGATACTTGTTTAAACCATGAAATGTTAATTTTTATATCAAAATAGATTAAAACATTAAATTAAATAATAAAATGCCTTATTCATGATAAATTGGAATACAATGTATGGAGGTAAAATAATTATTTCATGTGCACAATTCATGTATAAAATAAAATGTAATTAATCACATGTGAATATATATGTATATATATTTTTGTTCTTAAGTATGAAAACAATTATACCACTTACTAACATAGATACCATTTTTTAAAATTGAGAAGTCAAAATTGAAATACATATATGTATATATGTGGGTTTTGAAAATTATATAAAACCCTATATATATACAGTGTGTTTACTTGGGATTTTCCAAACCCAAAGCAAGGTTTAATAAATCCTTATAAATTTTGTCTACGTTAAATATATAATTAACTAATAAAATATATTTAATGAAAAACTAATTTGAATTACAATTAAAACCCATATATATATACACACACATATCCATATGTGCACACATGTGTTTCCATGGTCCAATTTAATAAAACCAAGTCGATTCCTTATATGATTTACATGTACTTAAGGTCATTATTTTAAAAACATGTTTTCATTATTCATAATCCATAGAACCGTATTACGTTTGTTTAATAAATAAAAACACAGTTTAATTTAACAAAAAACAATGTTAACCCTTGTATGTGTGACATGTATTATAAACACCATCTAGAAACAAATAACATTTGGGAATCATAAAATCAGAATGGACTTGTACGATGAACAAATATATATATGTGTAACCAATTACACCCATGTTCTATAAAAGGGGTATTCATACTAAAAACAAGATGAAATAAACCCCTACATGTGTTTCGTTTTTTAAGAACATCATTTAAAAACAAATTATCTCCATTCAAAAAATTCATATACCAGAATTGAATTGTTATATAAAGAAATCGTATATAAGTAAATATATATGAAAAATGTTTAAAATAAACATAATAAAATTTTAACTCTTATGAGAAATTTATACCATAAAAAATTATTTTAACACTGATAATAATTTGTTTTTGAAATTTTGAAAAGGAGTTGGGATAAAATTATATTCATATACATATAACCTTGAAACACGAAAATAGATAAAAGGGGTTTTAAAATTAAAAGTGAAGCAAAATGATCCCTTGACTAGATTCAAGTGATAGATAGAGTGGGGCAGTGTATGTTGGTGAGTTGAGGTGAAGGAATCAAGTAGAATTACAAGTGTAAATTATGGTTTATATAGGCTATGTATGTATATTTTATACGTCGCAATTTATACATTAAATAAACACAAATTCCACTGAAAGAAAACTAATAAAAAAAGATATAATACTCTAATTAAAACAAATCCGAAGCTAATAGGTGAAAATATTATTATATATAAATATATACCTATGTAAATTTGTGGAAACTTAAAATAATAGAAAATAAAATAATAAAAATAGGACCACAAGAGGCTTACGGGTAGAAATCACGAGCTGGTTTGAAGAGAGGTGGAGGATCTCGGGAGAAGAAGATGGATGGAAGGAAAACCAATGTGTCGAGCCACTGGTTTGGCATGGGGAAGAAGAAGAATCAAGTATAATATGTGGAAAATAAAGGATGGTCTGGATCAAGAGAGGCTTGATTAGATGGCTATGGGCGTTTCTACAATTTTTAAGAAAAATGAAGAGACAAGATTAAACCTTCGATTGATTGGACGTTCTTGGTTTGATCCAACATTTAAAAATAAAAATGTGGTCGAGATCAGCTAAGTCTGTAATCAAATGACTAATGAAAATGAGGTTTTTATCAAACTATGGTGGAGTTTTGATCCTAGGACCGGATCGTGTGGTCCCAATATCGCATAGAAAGATTGGATAGTTGATATTCGATCTCCACTGATAAAACATGTCCCACATCAAAAAAAGGGGAAAAAGGATCTGGCTTTATAAGCCTCAAGCTTGCAGCACTAACCAAAATTCCCTTTCCCCTTCCAGATACAGCCCTATACCAGTTTCCCTTAATGTGGGCGGACTTTGTGCCCACCCTTGCCGCCGTGCCACCCCGCACGGTGGCACGCTGCTCGTTTCCTCCATGCATCCTTGTTTGTACGCATACATACCCTCACAAGTTGGGGTATGGTTAATATATTTTTTAGAACCCCAATATTTTAAAAAATTCAAAAATAAAACCATTTCTAGAAGGAATAAATTAATTTTGAAATATTTTAATTACATTAAAACCAAAAATGACATTAATTTTTATTAGTCTAAAACATCATTTCAACTTTATTTTAAACATTGGTACCTTAATATACCCTATCCAATAAATTTTTTAAACCATGTAACAACTTTAATTATCTATAGTATTTTTAAAAATTAAATTAAACTTAAAAATTTATTTTTTCAATATAAACATTCTTCTAATTCATGGAAGTAACCATATGTACTTCTCTTCATATTTCTTTTAAAACCCTATGTTCTTGATTTAAAATTAATTTTATGTTTTAAAACATCATTATTTCAAAATATTATAATAAGTTTAATAAAAAATGATCAAATATATAACTTTAAAGCATCTTAAAATTTTCTCAAATACATAAAACATAAAAAAAATCAAAATACCTAAGATAAATAGAATAATTGAATTTTTTTTTAAAAAAATACCCAATGGTTATAGATTTTATGATTGTTATAAAAACCAACAGTCACCCAAGTTCCATTATGGCTACCAATAGACACAAAAGGCCTTATAAAAGGATTATTGGTGTATTTAAGACTTTTGAAACAACTCAGAAAAAATGGTGCTCAACATACCATTAATACTCATCATGGTGACCATTGTTCTTTCCATTATATTTTTCATCGTGACAAATATGAAGGACATAAATTATTTTCATGGAACGTTTGTGTGTTTTAGAGTCTCCTGATAATTTTGATAGGTCTCCTAGTAGGTATTCTGGGTTATTAATGGTTCATTTGGCCTTGTTTAAATGAAACGTATCAGTGTTTTTTTTAATAAAATATGTCTTGTTTTTTTTTTGCAAACTTTTTTTTGAATAGTACCAAAATTAATCAATGTAAGACAATTAAAACTATTAAAATATTATTATTACACAAAAAATATGTTTGGGATATCACATCCTACTTATTTGAATATTTACCATCAAAATGAAAAATTATTTGGAAATTCTAACATTTGGGTGATTGTTTTCCTTTTATTTTCCATATGCCCCTTTTGAACATTCTTGTAAATATTGACAACATTTTATTGAAGTCCTTTTAAAAATCCCCATCCTTAGAATCACTTGATTCTAGTTCTCATTTTATTCTAGATATACCTTTTATCATGTCATCAAATGTCACATCATCTTTTTCCTTCTTGTCAATTCTGGTACTATTCTCATTTTATAAGTTATGTGAATATTATGGTGTTCATTCAATGATAGGCCTTCTTAATATTCTATATATAAAACCCTTTTCTCAAATCTATCTATAAAACTTCTCATAATATTATTGATAATGTTTGAGTCATCTAGATTCTCACCAAAACATATAATGTTACTGAAAATATAATTTCCTCTTGTAAAGTAGTTATCAATGCTTTCGTGTTAATCCTTTTTATAACATTAAATCTGCTACATCAGATTTGAAACCTTGCATCTTAAATTTATGATTTACTTCATGCCCACATATCATTTCATCGTAGATCTCATTGTTAGTTTGTATACACATCGCATTTGTGTATAACATTTCTGATATATCCATAAAGAATTCATTTTGATCCTTTCCATTCTTCTACAATTTCCTCTTATATACAAAATTTGAAGGATCATTCTAATCATAGCATAGAAATCCATTTTAATATTCATCTCTCACTTCTAACCCAATTGATATGAGGTATGGTATCATCTTATTCCTCCAACTATGATAGTTCTCACCATGGAAAATGGTAACACCCATACTCTATACTAAATTCAGGTTCTCTATACTCAGAAGTCTATTGAATATTTCATATAAAACCATCACTGTGATATAACTTGTAGAGCCCATATTATAGTGAGATCACTAAGAGGGGGAAGGGGTGAATCAGTGATCCATTTTATTTTTATAAATTTTTCCTTTTTAAATAAACCTATGTGGATGACTAAATACATGATTCAATCATCTTGTTTCTATCAACAATACATTTTATTTTTATATAAATTAAATTTGTAAACCATAAGGATTTACAAGGATTGGTACAAATTACTACTTATTATCATGTTTTTTTGTTCCCTAAATGATGGATTCTATGCTATATAATATGGTGATTACAAATGGTAATTGGTTATACCCACCCAATTATAAAATTATTAAACATGCCGACTCCAATAAACATTCAGTAGCTAGTTATACCCCCCCCCCCCAACTGCATCCTCCTCATCAATAATTGGTTATACCCCCCCCCCAATTATAATCTTCCAGAAAATGGTTATACCCCCATTTGAAACCTTACTCTTCAAATTTATAGATCCACTATATAAATATATTCTGATGAACCAACTATATGATCTTGAAGGATCACACAAGCTCATGTACAATTCATGTACCTTTGCCCAAATTAATGTCTTTCTAAAACAACCACTAATCGTATTATATAACCAGTTTCTTCATTCTTTTCAAATGACTATGTAATAATTTTTTCTTATGATTAATGAATACCTAGACACACTTATATTTGTGAGAGTGGTGCATACATGTTCACTATTATTTTTTGAAAGATAGAAATTTTAAAACCCAATACTCTTTTATTCCAGAAACCAGAGCACATATTCTATATTTATCTGTTATTTTATACGCTATTCAAAATTATGTTTGGGTTTTATTCTCAACTAGATATTTTGTAATGTGTTCATGAGCTCAAAGATTGTCCACTTTCTTCCACTGAATATCACAAATAACCACACTAATACCTCACACATCCATGTTATCACATCATTTATATTTAATTTATCATGAAATAACTTCATATAAGGTGGTGTGTACACACTATCCACTACTTCCTTACAAAAAAAATGTGTATACTACATGAAATTATGCATGAACTGTATCTATGTAATCCTCGCACACGGTGGAACTTCTCCTTCACGAAATATAGTTTAGGTGACACTTCGTCATGGTGTATCAATGAAGTTGACTCAATCCTAAAGGGATTCTCATAAATAGTTATTTTAGAATATATTTGAGTATGATATTAAATAGCCTAAGGCTTGTTCAATTTCTCCTCTCCCTCCTGTAACCATAACAGTCGTGAAACTCTTCCCTTCATGAAACATAAGATTTTTGTTCTTTATTTTCATTGGAAAGTGATATCTCTCTTTCTGTCAAGAGGTAGAACCTCACATATTATTGATTCATCAATATATATAGGTAATGAATACTTCCCTTCACATCCATAAATACAAAGTTTACGTTGTTTTTATCTATCCATTGAAATCCTAGAGATATTGGCTTTCATATTTTCAAATGTGGAATTTCTTGTGATGTTCATAACTATGGAATCTCTTCATTCATGAAAAACTCTTCTTGTGAATAGTTATTATAACATGATCATCATCATTTAAGAATACTGAATTTACCCTATATAAACGTTGAAAGCCTCTATAAATTCATTTTTATTCTGTCAAGGCATGTCTTAGTGTATCTACATGCATGTATGATATAGATTACATGCATGGAGGTTTGTAACTACAACGTCTTAGTATCTAAGGATCAATTTTATCACGATAGACTTGTCATTGATCTATGGAAGTAAATTATGAATTCTATCCAATTTGAACACCCATATGAGGCTTCATATAAGAAGACAGTCATTGTCTTAAATTAATGTCCCTCATTGATCTAAATGAGTGGTCATGGTTTTTTCATATCCTATTAATATAGAGGAATAATGACTTTTGTGGCATAATTTCACATTAGAATTCCCATTTTTATGGCCATTTCATTGTTATCCTTTATGTTCCACTACCAAAATAGGCCATAGAATCATGGTATTGTCACTCACATACACTTTCACACACACCACCACACTGTTGTGCTTCCATGAATAGTTTATTCAGCTATAACATATGCACTCTACATGTGGTCCTACTAGTACCATACACATATCTAAACTCCTCTTCCACCATTTTTTCACTTTGGGCCATCTCTGTCATGGAGTTGATGCACGGGCCTCTCATGTGTGGTTGATGGGCTGGCCCTTGTGAGGTTGTAATGGTTTGACCATGTTTTACTAAGGACCCATTCATGTACTTATTAAAACAATAAGTATATAATATAATCCCAATCCCACATGAAGTAATATTCATGATATATATATATATATCATAGACATCTTGTTTAATTAATTCTAAAAAACTTTATGAAAGACGTAATTTCTTTTTGTATGGCCTTCTTATTCATCTAAACATATTTTTAAATAATGTTTCACTATAGACACAAGTACTTGATCTTCAATATTAATCCAACATTCATCATATTTTCAAGGATAATTTTTAATGAATGACATCATATTCCATAAGGTTAATCCATATCAATTAACCATGAAACATCACTTCTCACCATAAACTCACCAAAAATATATTAATACATCATTTATAATAAATACAAAATTGGGACTTATTATATGGAACATGCAAAATGATTTTCAAGGAGGTTCAGGTTTCTAGACTCTCATAGATTTTGCTTGATGGGTTTTATTAGGTTGTTTTAGATATTGAACCATTATGTTATGACATCTCATGATGGATCTGTGTAGTCAGGTGTCATCTTGGTAGTTCTTTTGTTGTAGAATGTGGTGGATTAACCTTTGATGAGTAATTTACCTCATGGTTCTATTTGTGAATAAGAAATTAAGTTTTTTATAGAGAATAATTAAATTATTTAATGATGAATTCACAACCTGGGTGGTTCATTATGTGTGTTTGGAAGACCATTGATGGTTCTTGAGGATGTGAAATGTTATTTTATAGATATTGTAAAACCACATATATTTCTGAACTGTTAAAATTAGCAGAAATATTAATTTTTTGTTTAGGATGATTATGTGGGGTTCAATTGTCATTTCCAACGCTATATGATCATAGATATTTTTTCTAGCCACATGATGGTCTTGTAAAAGGATGTTTACCCTAGTACAATGGTTTTTTTTTGTAAATTTTACCTAATCAAATTTTCATGGAATATTTAATATTTTATTAATTAAATAATGATTATTCATACATGTTTATTTGGTGAATTATTTTGAATTTAGTGTTTTATTGAGATTACAACTCCTAGATTGAGTCCACAATAAGGGGTTTTCCTTGGAGAGGAATAAAATCAATTTGGAAATCAAGTTGTGGATTAGACCCCTTTTCTCTTTCTATTCATCTTTTTCCTTCCTTTTCACTTTCCATTTCCTTTCTATTTTCTTCTATTTTATTCTTGTGAAAAACATAGGGGATTCCTTCACCATTCCCAAGAGGGAGGAGGATATATATGGAGAGAGAGTGAAAGAGATAGGGGGAAGGGAGAGGGTGGTTCCATTATCGAGCACAAGAGGAGCGAGATCATCATTCAGAAGTAGGAGAGCACTGATATGGGTGAAGCATCAATGGATTCCACCTAGAGATAGGATGTGTTTTGAGTTTTAATCATAGATCCATGTATTGTTGTTAATTTTCAATTTCTATTCTATTTATGAGTTTTTTATGGACCCCATAGGGTTTATTTTTAGTTATTTTTGGGTAAAAGTAGGTTTCATGAGGATTGTAGGGGTTTCACATTTTCCAACACCGATCAAACTGTGTGTTGTTTGAATAACCATCACCGTGCGTTCTATTTATTCATAGAAGATGGAGTTTTGGGAAACATGTCATGGAGTCTAACTACAATCCATTTATTGGGACATGTTCATGTGGTTGATTCATTATGATTTCACACATGTGATGGGGACATGGTCAACTAGTAGTAAATGACTAGACCCCAAGTGTTCCATGGCTTTGTAGTAGTATATTAACATACCCCAAGTGTTACTAGGACAAGTAAAATTTCATGTATAAGTGTTATTTTGAGAGTACATGTCTTGTACATAGAATTAAATTCCAGGTATTTTCCCCATTGATTTGTTTTCGCGAATTTGGTTCCCTTAGCTGAAAAAGGGTTCAAGAGGAGTCTTATTTGAATATTTTTAAGCATTGAATGCAATCACTACCACAAAACTGGGCATTCCTAGCACCACACATTATCAGTGCTAATGAAAAAGTGCTGATAAAAGTGTATGCCTTTATCAGCGCTAGTTAAAAGTGCAGATAAATATAACCTTTATCAGCGCTAAAATAATCCCTAACAAAGGTATACCCTTTATCATTGCTTTTTTCTAGCGCTGAAAAAAGGGCACATTTATCAGCGCTTATTTTAGTGCTGATATCTTAATTTATATAAAAATATATTATTTATCAGCGCTAAAATAAAATTGCTGATAAAACATATCTTTATCAGCGCTTTTAATGAGCACTGATAAGGGTTCCAGCGGTTTCTATTTAATAACCCTAATAGGCCCTCCTCTCTCGCATGCAGTAAAGCTTTCGTGGAAGCTAAACCAGGACCCTCTTCCGCTGTGACTTCTCCTCCTTGTTTGTGCCTCGTCCTCATCCTACTCCTCCTCCTTGTCCTGCTCCTCCTCTTCCTCCTCCTCTGCCATCGCCACCGTTGGGGTTTTCTCCTCCGTCATTGCCTCCGCACCGTTGGTTTTTCTCCTCCACCGTTACCGCCACTGTCTCCGCCGCCGCGACTGTCGCGGCCTCCAGTGTTTTTTCCACCGCGACCGTCGCTCCCTCCGTTGCCACTCCCTCCATCACCGCCCACCTCTACCACCGCTGGTTAGTCGTAAGAGTATATATAATAATTACTATAGATAATATTTATTCAATTTGATGATTATACTATTACAAAATTAAGATTGTTTTCTATAGTTGGATTTTGATGATGAACCTCTTAGGGATAAAGATTCGGTGTAGGGAATTGGTATTAAGGTGGTACCTCTGGGTGGTTTTCCAATCCATATGATACCCATTGAGTATAAGGTATTTAATGAAGAACCATTCTTACTCAAGTTCTCCCACACATCAAAATTTTGATGTCACCTTGACCATGTAAAACTGGTATCTCCCCCAAGACCATTTAGACACTTGGGTCATGAAACCATGACTGGTATGAATATCCCCACCATATGTGTATTATTATCAGTCTTATAAACTGACCACACAAACTCTATATCCCACACTATAACCATCACCACACACAATGGTTATATGCTGGAAACCCACTTGTTCCTGAGTTTCCAGAAACAACATTAACTGATGCCCATTCCTGATGCACCGGAATGTGATTTTAAATAGTGGCCATAAAATCATCTAAAACGAGGGTCAAACCCTCTAACTAGTCACTTGTGAACATCCCACCATATGGTTACCCTTATACTACTCCATGAGTTGTATCCCTATCTGGGTACCAACCCACACGCGTGACACTCATCCTGAGTCACACTCTTTCATCTATGACAACTCTTTTCAAGGACCAAGCTCTAATTGACTATCCAACAATACATATGTCCATCACCACATCAAATTTCACTTCCATAGAACGTCTGTAATATTTCTCCAAAGGAACTGGGTCACCATTCTCACACGTGTCTCTCTGAATGCACTAGTCACCTCACATTGAGTGTGACACTAAACCAAAAACCACCATAACACCACCACTATCACAACACTTAGGCATGTACAAAACCCAAAACATTCTTAATAGACCTACACATGACACATTCTACTGATCCATGAACCAATCAACATTGTGCTTCAATCGCACGTGCCTACCCTCACACACCAAGACCATTCCTAAAAGGCCTCACCAACAACACTCTCCTCCTAAAAGGCAGAGTGAACCATCGAGAATACTCTCATAGGTTCTTTCCCACTCTCTAACAAAATCTCATCCAAACCCAATAGTTGTGCACTCTAATTCAACCCAATCATGAAACCCAACCCAATATCACATGAGTCTTTTCCTTTCTAACCAAGTCTCATATTCTTAACCCACTTACCATTCCTCACATGAATTTTAGTCGCAACCAAAATCCCAATGTATATTCTATGCCAAGGCTAACCACACAACCACCCACCCCATTGTCTTCGCCTTAATAACCATGTGAAACTAGCTGTGATCCCACCACAGTATGAAAATGTGAATTCAAAACCACCAGGCTAGGGACCCAACTAGTCCTACCCTCTAAGAAAATCTTTTGATAATGTAAGGCATGCCACATGACTTTCCATAACCCACTAGGGTTCCAAAAACTTAGGGTGACTCATGTCCATCCTCAAACCACCTCTCAAGAATATCTTCCATCATTGAGCCATCACTAGGAATCTAACACTCGAACTAACCTATAGTGGGTCTCCAGGTATCCATTGTCTTAGGGACTACATTTCCACCACTGGAAAACCTACCTCTATAAGATCCAAATGACCTGCTATCAAAGAAAATACATCGCTATCTAGCTGAGTAGAATTCCACAAAGAATTTATACAGGAAAACACCAAATAATTTTTTTTACCCTTTAAACAACTCAAACCACTCATTAGTAAATGACTATAAGAAAGAACATGTATGTCATCTAAATTCTACATGCCTATAATGATTCATGCACATAAAATCATTCCATTATTACAAGAGATAAACCCCCAATAAACCATAAACCTCAAAATCCATATGTGTCACCCAAGGAAAAATCATAAAATCCTAACACTAAAAACTAAGAATTGTAATCCCATGCCTTATTAACCTAGAATTCCTACCAAAATAAGTGTTCTTGATTCACCAATCTGGTATCCATTACAACTCTCTACACATCCATAGAACTCCTATATCCTATATTTCCAAACCATAAAATAGAACAAGCTATGATACCACTTTGTAACATCCCTCCCCATATCACTCTATGAATATTATCCAAAACAATTCTCCAAATGACCTTAGGCATGCCTCCCCATATGAAAGAGGCTAATGACTATTTGTCTTGTATTTTCAAAGGTATCATACAGACTTTGTAAGACTAACTTGAAATTAATTTGATATTTTTCAGATTAAATCAAGTATCTTATCCATGGATGATGTTCACCCTACTGGACACACCATATATATGGATTTCACATGAGTTTAGAAATTGTAGTATACAACTAACCTTGACTGAGAACCCTACACATTGTGTATACAAAATATAGGGCACAGCCCCTTGTATACAGATAGAGTTCAAGTACTTTCACATGTTTTGGGGTATGTTCCTCTATTTCACTGTAGAGGCATTTGTACCATGATTTGTTTTTATAAAACCCAAACAATGATACTTGATTAATTAAAACACAATATTATGAAATTTTGAGATCGAGCCCATAAAGACGATGAATATGAATAAATAATGGATGAATTCCAATCGGTTGACAAAAGATTATGAAGATGGCGTGAAAGAGTTTATCAAGTTTGTAGGAGATCATGCATGTGACCCTTCTCAAATACCCTGTCTGTGTTTACATTGTTTTTACTCAAGAAAAATTAGTCCAGAGGAGTTAGAAGAACACCTGATTAGTCATGGAATAGATCGAAGTTATACATGTTGAAATAAAAATGGGAAAAAACGAATGTAGGTAGTGGCTTGGATAACACGACATTTTATAGAAGATCTGATATGATTACAAGCGTGAATAGGGAAGATGATCGTATGGAGGGTGTGATTATAGATGTGAATGATGATGAAGATTGTAATGAGGAAATGACAAGGATAGTTGAAGATGAACTTCGTGATTTCCCAAAATTTTTTGAGAAGTTAAAGAGTTGTGCAAAAATGCCATTGTATGCTGGTTCCAGTAAATATACATCATTTTCAGCCATACTAAATCTATATAATTTGAAAGTAGGCAATGGGTGGAGTGATGCCCGTTTGACGGAACTACTTGCTCTCCTGAATGACATGCTCCCAGAAGATAATGAACTCCCAAGTTGAACATACGATTCCAAACGAATGCTACGATCGATGGGTATGATCTATGAAAAAATACACGCCTGCCCGAATGACTGTATATTTTTTCGCACGGACCATAAATCACTTAATGAATTCCCAAAGTGTGGTGATTCTCAACACAAGAAAGATGATTCTAGTCCTACGAAAGTTCTATAGTACTTTCCAATCATTCCAAGGTTTAGGCACCTATATGGAAGTGAAGAGACTGCAGGACAATTGACATGGCATGCAGATACAAGAATTTAAGATTGGAAACTACATCACCCGGTAGACTCTCCTTAGTGGAAAAGAATTGATCACGAGTATCCTAAATTCGGAAACGAGCCGAGAAACCTTCGTCTGGCGTTATCTACAGATGGGGTGAATCCTTTTGTTTTTCAAAGCAGCATTCATAGTACATGGCCGGTTATGTTGGTAAATTATAACTTACCATTGTGGTTATGCATGTAATGAAAATAAATCATGTTATCTATGCTTATATCAGGACCAAAACAACTGGGTAAAGATATTGATGTTTATTTGGCTCCATTGATCAAAGAGTTGAAAATATTATAGGATTTAGGTGTTACATTGTATGATTCTTACAAAAGATAATATTTCACTTTGAAAGACATATTGAATGAGACGATAAATGACTTTCCTGATTATGGAAATTTGTCGGGATATAGCATTAAAGGAACTCAAGGGTGTCCCGTTTGAGAACAAGGAGCACAGTTAATTAGGTAGAAACATTCATCTAAAAACATGTTTTTAGGACACCGCAGATTTCTACCTAGATGGCATAAGTACCGATCTTGGAGGACATCATTCGACGGAAGTTCAGAAGAGCGTACAGCACTGTCTCCACTAACAGGTGATCAATTGTTTGAGAAGGTAAAATATTTTAACACTACTTTTGGTAAACCATTTTCGAAAAACCTTACGAAAACTGGTTGAAAAAAGAGATCAGTTTTTTTTTGAATTACCATATTGGAATTGTCTGTATGTTAGACATTTTCTTGATGTTATGAATATTGAGAAAAATGTATGTGATAGTGTCATCGGCACGTTGCTAAATGCACCCCGAAAAATGAAGGATGGAATTAAGGCTAGATATGACATGGTTGATATGGGAATACGGAAGAGTTGGCACTAGTGAAGGGTGAAAAACGAACATTTCTTCCTCCTACTGCTTATACTCTTTCTAGGAAGGAGAGATATCATTTCTGAAACTTCTTTAATTACGTAATGGTTCCAGAGGGGTATTCATAAAATATCTAGAACATCGTGTTAATGAATGATTTAAAATTAAAGGGTCTGAAATCACACGATTGCCATGTTTTGATGCAAGATCACATTCATATAGCATTGTGTTGCATTTTTCCCATGAATTTCTACCATACATTAATGAAGCTCTTTTTCTTCTTCAAAGTTATATGCAACAAAGTTATAGACCTGGAGAAATTTCTAACTATGGAAAGAGAAATTGTCTTCATATTATGTGAATTTGAAATGTTCTTCCCGCTGACATTTTTTGATATGATGATTCATTTGATGGTTCATTTGGTGAGATGTATTCAACTATGTGGTCTTGTACATTATAGATGGATGTACCCCATTAAATGATATATGAATATTTTGAAAGGGTATGTCAAAAATCGAAGTTATCTAGAGGTTTTTATTGTGGAGCAATATATTGTTGAGGAAGCCATTGATTTTTTTACTGAATACCTGTTTGGTGTGGAAAACGTTGGCCTACCGAAATCTCGTCACACTGAGCGACTTGAGGGTGAAGGAATTTATGGAAGAGAGGTTGTCACAATCAATATTACAGATCAGGAGCAGGATCACCTTTATGTTTTGCATAATAGTTTCAACGTTGAACCATATGTTCAAACCCACACAAAAATTCTTATGCGTTTGAATCCATATAGGGATGAAAAATGGATATCAGATACACATAATCGATAGTTTATAGGATGGTTTCAGGATCATATTTTGAAGCAGTTAGATAAAAATTCAGACTCAATTTTAGAACGACTTCGATGGCTAGCCGAAGGAGCAAGTTTGTATGTATTATCTTACAATGATCATGCAGTTAATGGTTATAGATTCTATACTAATGAAAATGATGAAGATAGTACCATGCAGAATAGTGGGGTTACACTTGTGGCTGAGGAGATGCATGTTTCCGGTGATAAGGACAAAAATCCAATTTATGCGAATCTGTCATACTTTGGCAACATCAAACGAATATGGGAGTTGGATTATACGAAATTCAAAGTTCAGATTTTTCAATGCATGTGGGTTGATAACAGGAGTACTTTTAAAATAGCTGAATTATGATTCATGAAATCTGATTTTAGTAAGGAAGGGGAGAAATACAAACCATTTATATTGTCATCACAAGAAGTACAAGTATTTTATGTTCCATAACCCGCAAACCGAAATTGGTCAATTTTTATGTTATCGACCAAAACAACTGATGGTTCTGATGAAAGTTCGACGGAGAATGACCCTTTTATAGGAACTTCACAATCATTTCATAGCAGTCCCAATGTAGACAGCAGTTTTTATGTCAGATGAGACCACAATGAAAGGGATTTACAAAGTCGATAGAGGAGTTAAATCTATTCATCCTTTAAAGAAAAAATAGAGTACAATAATCAGGTTATTCTTTTATTGTAATATACATTGTGTTACGTTATGTTATTATATTTCTGATGCTCCTTTTATGTAATCTAAATTAAATGTTAAACCAATTATGCAGATAATGACTTCTGCACCTACTGATGTGACCAATCCTGAGGCACAAAAGGTCTCTCAACCACCTACTGGTGGTCCCAGTGCAGAGAAACAAGAGGTTTCTCAACCAGCTGCTGGTGGTCCCAGTGTAGAGCAACAAAAAGTTTCTCAACCTGTTTTTGTTGGTCCCAATGTAGAGCAACAACAAGTTTCTCAAACTGTTGTTGTTGGTCCCAGTGCTGATGCTAGTTCTCTAGAGAATGATATTGATGATACCTCTAAGGAAATGGTGGGAAATGAAACCCTAAAAGCAAAACAAAACAAGAGCGTTGTAGTTTGACAATGTTAGCCAAAATCCTTAAGGCAAAAGAAAAATGAATCAAATTTGAGGTGGGATGGAATAAGAGAGGCCAACATGTTAACCCTAAAAAAGACATATTAAGTATCTACATTGGAATCATCACTCAGAAATGCGTGCTGATTGATGTACATTCGTGGCACCAGGTTGTCACTGGTCTTAAGACACTAATGTGGGAAGAGATTACGGTAACATTATGATATTATTTTTCTTTAATTTATTTAAATAAAATACCAAAACATTGACTTAATCTTTTTTATCCACTGTAGAGTGCATTTATAGTAGATACCTCAAACAAGGAATATCTAGTAAGAGTTGTAGGAAGGATTCGTAGAGGTTTCCGCACAATTTTAATGAAATATCATCTTAAAGATGCTAAAGGGAAAATCAATATGCACCCACCTCCTCTTTATCCACACTTGATATCCCAAGGAGAATAGGACGTGTTTATCAACCATCATGGGGATCATAATTTTCAGGTACATTGTGTGGGGTAATATGTTGTTTGACGTTGCGTGTATTCATCACTTTAATTGATAGTTTTTTATTTATGAAATAGAAACTAAGTGTTGAAAATAAAAAACGCATAGCAGAACCAGCGTACCCTTACCGTAAAGCAAGGTTGGGGTATGCTTCACTTGAGAAAAATTGGTACATCTTTTAAATCTACCATACTACTTATATGTCACATAAAAGAACACCATAACCATGTTTCACTATTTATATGTAGATAGATGAATCGAACTCAAAAGCCAAGTCCATCCCACACCTTGTTCTATGGAAGGATTCTAGTGTAAATAAATATGGGATACTGATAGATGAAAACACACAAAAAGTGTGGGAACCATGTGTAAGTATGACATAATATAAATTTTAATTGTTTTAAATCATTATTACATTCGAATGACTACTAATTTTTCTATATTTTCTATCTAACATAGTCACAGGAATCAACAACACCCCCACCAGATGCAGACATACTTTCAGTAGCACTGAAGAGGCCAGACCAGTATTGTCGCATCAGATGTGTGGGTTTGGGGGTGACACCCCGAACATATTTTCACAAACAAAAACAAGCGGACGATAAAAATGAAAAAATGTAAAAGATTCAAGAAAAATTAGCTATTTGTCAAGAATAATTACAATAACAAAGAGAGATAATATAAAAATTTATGGGGGAGAGGCAAAGAGAAAAAAAACTCAACAACAACCCGTGTGTGATGATCCCGCCACACCCCCACCAGCTTTGAGGCAATCCATTCCCCTAAAAACCTGACTTAGATAAGGTAATCAATGTTTTAATAATTGTTTCTATGAAATGTGATTCACATAGAAACTGATACCTTTCCTATACTAATATTCTACATGGTTAAAATGGCTGTGATTTATATCTAGAAACTCCCACCTATCTTCTTTTAGTGAGGGCTACGGTGTTCAATATGCAGAACGACATGATACACAACAGACATCTTCTAACAGATCATGTCAAAGTGTCAATTAACATAGCTAATGAGCCGAGTGCCAAGCTACCTGTTTCAAAGGACGATGAACACATTCATATGGTTGAACAAGCTTTTGGAACAATCATTGCATGGCCGTCATTTCCTGTAAAAAAACATGTCGATAATGAGGTATCCTTTTTCATGTTATTTTTTATGATGGACCTTTAACATTTAATGAAAAAATGTCTGAACCGATGAATGTTATTACAGAATGACAAAGAGAAGGGGGTGAAACGAAATATCAGCTCAAAACTATCTCAAGGATCAACCAACTAATTGAAATGGTCAACTGAGAGCACCTTGACCCCGCTCGTTCTATATCCACAGTTAATATCATTGCAGGCTCATGTGGATACAAAGTTGATAGACATCAATGCTCACACATTTGTTTAAAAAAAATATCTATGGAGAGGAAACATCAGATTTCATTAGTGCTGAAAATGTAAATGAAATCCTCAAGTATGAATGGCTAGGAGCCTCAGTTGTAAATGTATACATGAGGTATGTTTTCATGATTTGATTTTACAAAAGCTGATATACTCTGATAATAATGACTAAATACATTTTATATTTTTTGCAGGTGTATATATGAAAAACAATTGAAGGGATTTCCCCATGAACAAAAATTTGGACTCGTTAGTCCTCACACCACCTCTTAAAAGAAGAAATAGATTCTGATAAAGAGACTGTAATAATGTCATCCTTGCTCAAATCGGTTGAAAACAAAATTACGGATGACAAACTATTTTTAATACCAACGATGTAGGGGTAAAACTCTACAATTTAATCATATCAACTATGTTTTCATTTCTTTATTTACTTATTCCTTTGTGTATTTTTAGGGAGAATTGGATGCTGATTGTAGTCAATTTGGATACTCCAAAGATTTATTTTTTGGATTCAATGCATGGATATCCAACAAACTGACCAAGCATGATGGCGTTTGTAAATTTGTAATACACTAGATCCATCATTTTAAAACTAAACATCTAGTTATATAATTTATGTTATCTTTTAATGATGATTCTGTTATGATAGGGCGGTGCATCAATATCATCTAATGCGTGGAATGAATCTAGGGAATAAGGATGAGCAAGCATACAAGATCCACAACCGGAAAAGTATCCGGGTATATAGAATAACATTACACTATCCAAACACATATCAAAACAATTTACTTATTGTTTTCGATGTTTCTAAAGTGTCCAAAACAAACAAAAGGAAAGAACTGTGGTGATTATGTATGTAAATTTATGAAAGAGATCGTATTTCATCAACAAACTAGCATCCCTAATGAGGTATTTTAGAAAATAATTACGAGTTCATTTAAAATATTTATTAATCCTTTGTGTATTTATATTTTTTCAATATTACAATGACTGTCGCAAAAAACTCATATTCAGAAGATGATATAGATGTGTTTAGAAACGAATGGGAAACATACCTTATGGAAGATTGTACACAAATAGGATGAAGGTGAATTCCTACTAATGTTATCCATATATGATCATTGATATCTCCCTTATTTACACTTACTGAGCATATATGATCACCCATTATTATGTTTTATATCCTTAGGTTATGAAAAATGGTTTTAGATATGATTTGTCTTTCTAGTAAATCATAACTCATTGGACTACACTGGTTGATAGTGTGGAAGTCGACCGATGCATAGTCATTCAATCCACTCATAAGGATCTTAAAATCTTGATGGGAACCAATATCTTGGATTTTCAGTTTTCTAATTTTAGTTTCCCTTATATGTGGGTGGGGGTGTCCAGGAGGGAGGGGTGTCCAGAAGTGGGGGGTGTCTAGGAGGGGGTCTGTCCACGAGGGAGGGGTCTCCAGATGTGAGGTGTACAAATTGACCACACCTCAATCTGATGCACAGTGTGACCAGTATGGCTAAAAGTGTCTGATAACAGTTTTAAATTGACATTAACTTTATAAAACAACAAAATTGACATACAGAATACCGAGAAAAAACATTCAGATTGTTTTGATACTTTAGTAAAATGATCCATGAGTCATTTGTGAGGTGTAAGAATCAGCCACAGCTCAATCTGACGCATGCTGTGATCGGTATGGATAAAAGTGTCTGATAACAGTTTCAAATTGACATTAACTTTAGAAAACAACACAAGTGACATACAGAAAACCAATAAAACGCATTTGTATTGTTTAGATACTTTAGGAAAATGATCCGTGAGTCATTTGTGAGGTGTACGATTCGACCTCACCTGAATCTGATGCACGGTGTGATCGGTTTGGCTAAAAGTGTCCGATAACAGTTTCAAATTGACATTAAAATTAGAAAACAACACAAGTGACATACGAAATACCAATAAAATTCATTCGTATTGTTTTGATACATTTGGAAAATGATCCATGATTCATTTTTGAGGTGTACGAATCGACTGCACCTCAATCTGACGCACTGTGTGGCCGGTATGGCTAAAAGTGTCTGATAATAGTTTCAAATTGACATTAACTTTATAGAACAATAGAAATGACATATGGAATACAGAGAAAACATGTTCGGATTGTTTTGATACTTTAGTAAAACGACCCATGAGTCATTTTTCAGGTGTACGAATCGACCGCACCTCAATCCGATGCACAGTGTGAATGGTATGGCTAAAAGAGTCTGATACTAGTTTGAAATTGACATTAACTTTAGAAAACAACACTACTGACATATGGAATACCGAGAAAATGCGTTAGTATTGTTTTGATACTTTAGGAAAATGATCCATGAGTCATTTTTGAGGTGTACGAATCGACCTCACCTTAATCCGAAGCATGGTGTGATCAGTATGGCTAAAAGTGTCTGATAACAGTTTCAAATTGACATTAACTTTAGAAAACAACACAAGTGACATACATAATACTGATAAAACGCATTTAGACTGTTTTGATACTTTAGTACAATGATCCATGTGTCATTTTTGAGGTGTACGAATCGACTGCATCTCAATCTAACGTATGGTGTGACCGGTATGGATAAAAGTATCTGATAACAGTTTCAAATTGACATTAACTTTAGAAAACAACACAAATGACATACAGAATACTGAGAAAAAAAAATCGGATTGTTTTGATACTTTAGGAAAACGATTCATGAGTCTTGTTTTAGGTGTAAAAATCAACCTCACCTCAATCCGATGCATGGTGTGACCGGTATGGATAAAAGTGGCCAATACCAGTTTGAAATTGACATTAACTTTAGAAAACAACACTAATGTCATAGGGAATACTAATAAAATGCATTTGGATTGTTTTTATACTTTAGTAAAATGATCCATGAGTCATTTTTTAGGTGTAAGAATTTACCACACCTGAATCTGATGTACGATGTGAATGGTATGGATAAAAGTGTCCGATAACAGTTTCAAATTGACATTAACTTTAGAAAACAACACAAGTGGCATATGGAATACCGAGAAAATGCTTTAATATTGTTTTGATACTTCAGTACAATGATACATGAGTCATTTTTGAGGTGTACGAATCGGCCTCACCTCAATCCGACGCACGATGTGACCGGTATGGCTAAAAGTGTCTGATAATAGTTTCAAATTGATATTAAAATTAGAAAATAACACAAATGACATACGCAATACCAATCAAACACATTTGGATTGTTTTGATACTTTAGGACAACGATCCATGAGTCATTTTTGAGGTGTATGAATCAACCTCACCTCAATCCGACGTACGTTGTGACCGGTATGGCAAAAAGTGTCAGATACCAGTTTGAAATTGACATTAACATTAGAAAACAACACTACTAACATATTGAATACTGAGGAAATGCATTCGGATTGTTTTGATACTTTAGGAAAATGATCCATGAGTCATTTTTGAGGTGTACGAATCGATCACACCTGAATCCGACGCATGATCTTATTGGTATGGCTAAAATTGTCGGATAACAGTTTCAAATTGACATTAACTTTAGAAGCCAACACAAGTGACATACGGGAAACTGATCAAATGCATTCGGATTGATTTGATACTTTAGTAAAACGGTCCATGAGTCATTTTTGAGGTGTACGAATCAACCGCACATGAATCTGATTCACGGTGTGATTGGTATGGCTAAAAGTGTATGATAACAGTTTCAAATTGACATTAACTTTAGAAAACAACACAAGTGACATACAGAATACCGAGAAAACACGTTTGGATTTTTTTGATACTTTAGGAAAATGATCCATGAGTCATTTTTATGGTGTAAGAATTGACTGCAGCTCAATCTGACGCACGGTTTGACCGATATGGCTAAATGTGTCTGATAACAGTTTCAGATTTACATTAACTTTAGAAAACAACACAAATTACATATGGAATACTGAGAAAACGCATTCGTATTGTTTTGATACTTTAGGAAAACGATACATGAGTCATTTGTGATGTTTATGAATCAATCGCACTTTAATCTAATGCATGGTGTGAACGGTATGGAAAAAAGTGTCTAATAACAGTTTCAAATTGAAATTAACTTTAAAAAACAACACAAATGACATACGGAATACTGAGAAAATGCGTTCAGATTGATTTGATACTTTAGTACAGTGATCCATGAGTCTTTTGAGAGGTGTAAGCATCAAACGCACCTTAATCCGACGTACAGTGTTATCAGTATGGCTAAAATTTTCTGATACCAGTTTGAAATTAACATTAACATTAGAAAACAACACTACTGACATACGAAATACTGAGAAAACGTGTTTGGATTGTTTTTATACTTTATGAAAACGATCCATGAGTCATTTGTGAGGTGTAGGAATTGATCACACCTTAATCTGATGCATGGTGTGATCGGTATGGCCAAAATTGTCTGATATTAGTTTGAAATTGACATTTACTTTAGAAAGAAACACTACTAACATACGGAATACTGAGAAAACGCATTTTTATTGTTTTGATACTTTAGGAAAACTATCCATGAGTCATTTGTGACGTGTGAAAATCAACCGCATCTCAATCCAATGCACGGTATGATCAGTAATGCTAAAAGTGTCTGATATCAGTTTTAAATTGACATTAACTTTAGAAAATAGCACTACTAACACACGGAATACCAAGAAAACGCATTCAGATTATTTTGATACTTTAGGAAAACGATCCATGAGTCATTTTGGAGGTGTACGAGTAGACCTCACCTGAATCCAATGCACGGTGTGATCGGTATGGATAAAATTGTTTGATATCAGTTTGAAATTGACATTAACTTTAGAAAACAACACTAATGACATACGGAATACTGAGAAAACACATTAGGATTGTTTTTATACTTTATGAAAACATTCTATAAGTCGTTTGTGACGTGTACCAATCAACCGCATCTCAATCTGACGCACAGTGCGATCGATATGGCTAAAAGTATCTTATATCACTTTGAAATTGATATTAACTTTAGAAAACAACACTACTAACATATGGAATACCAAGAAAACACGTTCGGATTGTTTATAAACTTTCGAAAAATGATCCATGAGTCATTTTTGAGGTGTAGAAATTGACCGCACCTCAATCTGACGCACGGTGTGACCGGTATGGATAAAAGTGTTTGATACCAGTTTCAAATTGACATTAACTTTAGAAAACAGCACTACTAACATATGTAATACTGAGAAAATGCGTTCTGATTGTTTTGATACATTAGTAAAATGATCAATGAGTCATTTTTGAGGTGTATGAATCGACCGAACCTAAATCTGACGCACGGTGTGATCGATATCACTAAAAGTGTCTGATAATAGTTTCAAATTGACATTAACTTTAGAAAACAACACAAATGACATATGGAATACTGAGAAAATGAATTTGTATTGTTTTTATAATTTAGGAAAGCTACCCATGAGACATTTGTGAGGTGTACGAATTGACCGAACCTTAATCCGACGTACACTGTGATCAGTATGGCTAAAATTCTTTGATATCAGTTTGAAATTGTCATTAACTTTAGAAAACAACACTACTGACATACAGAATACCGAGAAAACACATTCGGATTGTTTTGATACTTTATGAAAACGATCCCTGAGTCATTTTGAGGTGTAATAATGGACCAAACCTCAATCCGATGCACGGTGAGATCGGTATGGCTAAAATTGTTTGATATCAGTTTGAAATTGACATTAACTTTAAAAAACAACACTAATGATATACGGAATATCGAGAAAATGCATTAGGATTGTTTTTCTACATTAGTAAAATGATCCATGAGTAATTTGTGACGTGTAAGAATTGACCGCATCTCAATCCGACGCACGATGTGATCGGTATGGATAAAAGTTTCTGATATCAATTTGAAATTGACATTAACTTTTTAAAATAGGGCTACTAACATATGGAATACCGAGAAAACGCATTCGGATTGTTTCGATACTTTAGGACAACAATCCATGAGTTATTTTTGAGGTGTACGAAACAATATCACCTCAATCGGACTCACGGTGTGATCGGTATGGATAAAATTGTCTGATATCAGTTTGAAATTGACATTAACTTTAAAAAACTACACTACTAACATACGGAATACCAAGAAAACGCGTTTGGATTGTTTTGATAGTTTAGGAAAATGATCCATTAGTCATTTGTGACGCCTATTAATCGACTACATCTCAATATGATGCACGGTGTGATCGGTATGACTAAAAGTGTCTGATATCAGTTTGAAATTGAAATTAACATTAGAAAACAGCACTACTGACATACGGAATACCAAGAAAATGAGTTTGGATTGTTTTGATACTTTAGTACAATGATCCATGAGTCATTTGTGAGGTGTACTAATTGACCTCACCTCAATCTGATGTACGGTGTGACCATTATGGCAAAAAGTGTCTGATACCTATTTCAAATTGACATTAATTTTAGAAAACAGCACTACTGACATACGGAATACCGAGAAAATGCCTTCGGATTGATTTGATACATTAGGAAAACAATCCATGAGTCATTTTTGAGGTTTAAGAATCGACGAAACCTGAATCTGATGCACAGTGTGATCGGTAAAGCTTTTCATTAGGTAAAGAATCAGTATTTATTAAATGAGATAAATAATCCAAAAACATATTGATTTTACATTATTCCCTTTCATTTTTATCAGAATTAAAACATTTGAGTTTATCATTTCCATATTTTAGTTTCACATTTCCATATTAATGTATTCTTTCATATTAATGTTTTAATTTATTTCATTATTGTATTACTAACATAATATTTGTTTTCTTATATAGGAGAATTTTTTTCCTTGAGTTCGGATGCTTTGTTTGACAACAAATACCGTGGATGAAAAGTTTTTAGAGAGTATCATGGATATCAAAGGATGGAACATTATTGTTTATAACTGTTGTTGGATAATTGTAATTGTAACCATGTAAAACATTATTTGAAATGTATATAGCGGTGTTTTTTTGTATTCATTATGTTAAGTGAATGTATATAGGATTTTTTGTCAAAATATTGTGTGTGGGTGCTATTTTGTATAGGTGTGTGGGTGCTATTTTGTACAGGTGTAGGTGCTAGTTTGTACAGGTACTGGTTCTGCAGGAGCAGCTGAAGGAGCCTTTATCAGCCCTATATTGAGCACTGATAAAGGACACCTTTATCAGCGCTATCTTGAGCGCTGATAATAGTGCCCTTTATTAGCGCTAAAAATAGCGTTGATAAAGGAACCCATTTATCAGCATTTTTCTAGCACTGTTAATGTCAGTTTTTTAGCACTGATAAAGGGCCAATTTGTAGTAGTGAATGGTGGAACCCTTGGAATATTTTATAGACTTATAAAAGATGTTTTAAGGGAAAAACGTTATGATGGATGGGTTCTTCCTCATATAATTGAATTCAGATGTATCTTGAGAGGGGGTGAGACCTAAGTAAGGATCATGAGAATAAATGTAGGGCTTGGAATATGAATATTGTGCTACATGCGAGTGAATATAATTATATATAACATAGTTAGTGGGATGGGTTTGTGACCCCAAAAGATGGATATGTCTGGTTTTTGCGATAGCCAATAATGACTTAGAAATTTGATGTGATTGAAGTGGCCTCCCTTGTGAGGTTTTCCATTTTAGGCCTTTGAGGCCATGAGATGTTAGAGAATGGGTTTGGGATATGTTACAACTAAGAGATGTGAATTGGACTGAGAGACTAATTCGTGACTAAGGATCCAAAGAGGGATACCTCTACATATTTTTTGACACAGAGGATCCCAAAGGTATTCCACTTCTTGTGTACTTATTCTAAGAATCCCAAGTGGTATTCTTATATGTATGTGAAGAAAAAAATCCAAAAGTGGGTGTCTGTTGATAAATTCACCCTAAGTGGGAGTGTATGGCTATGGATTGAGATGGTAGGGGTGTTGCCTTAAGATATGTATCGATGATGTGAGCCTAAGTGGATGTAGAAAGTGGTGATGGGTTTAGGAATATTCTAAACCCTTCTTTTTTAATTATTCATTCACTTTTTTATTTCTAATAAAGAGATAGATTAAGAAATGTGCTTCTTGGGACTGCGAATTTGGGATTGATGTGATAATCGTATAGAGTGGATGCCCAGAGGTACTTCCTTAGATCTGAATTATGACATATATTTTCAATAATGGTGATATCTGGGAAACCATTAATTGATTAGTGGGATTAATATTTGTGCCACTTATGATAGAGATGTGAGGTGTCTTGATGTGAAGACATCATCATGGATTCTTAGTGTCGTCTAGGATCCAAATTTTGAGTTCTGTAAAGAGTTATCAAGAATTTATTATTCAACTTTAGAACTATATGGGAAAACCTATATGAAATGAGTCACTAAGATTCCTAGCTTGTCCAGGATCAACAATGTAGTCTTAAGGGATTATTTTGATTAAGTTTATTATTATAATGAGATGGGTAGGTCGCCCTTGGGATCTGTCCAATTGAGACTTATGAAATCAGATGTTCTTGATCAATAAGACTAGGATTCTTGGGCTTCAGTAATTTAACATGGTGGCATGGAGACTAACCTTGATTCAGATACATTTTAGGATTCCCAAGAATTGTATTCAATCTAGTTATTATCCGGTAGTGATGAGAGATTCCAGATACACCTAGGATCAAGATATGGAGCCATTAAAAGTGATTTTTTTCTATTTGAGCTTCTGATCGTGGGATTCATGGTTTACACCATAGGTTATAGTAGTCCTATGGAGGCACAATCATCATAATTTATTCAGAGAAATATTGTCCCCACAAGAATCATGTATGGTCAGTCGGGGTGATGGACCTAAGGATCAATGGTGGCATTGTTTCATTTATTTTATTTTGTTACCATTTTCTTGTCTAGATTGGGCATATCAAATTTCCTAAACATATGATTTATAGTAGATCATAGGCCCACCATTGTGGGTTTCCTACGGATGATCAAATTCTTAACCCCTTGTTTGGGTACCTCGGTGCTCGTACATACTTTTTCCCTACATTCAGGTTGAACATGGGTTGCAATGTTGATAGGGCAGGTTCCCAAGATTGCATGATTGAGTAGATCCACATTTGCGGAGTCTTAGGATCAAGTAGGATAAACATAATAGGTTTTAGGAGATTTGGTTTGAAACATAGATCATATTTTTAGTAAAACCATTTTAGTTTACTTATTTATTAATCTTGTCTATGAGATCATCTCAAGGGGTGATAAATTATCATTTTTGATCATGAATGTTTGAGTCTCTATAATGATTTTCATTTTGTTATACTTTTTTCTATTTTAGTAACTATTATTCATAACATAATTCTTATGGATTTATATGATATTTGTTTTATTTATATATGATCATGAAATCTAGTGGTGGGGTATTGTCTCATCATAGTACTATGTTAGACACATGCTACTAGTCAGTAGCCTCTTCCATATGAGGAGGTGTGCTTGAGGTGCTTTCATAAACTAAGTTGGGGAACTAGTAGAGTGGCCTCTAGATCATGGAGTTACACCATATAGCCACATAGAATTGGGATAATAACTTATGTATCATGTTGGGCTTGGGATTTTTCATCCCTAGTTGGGATCCAATAAAATAGTGCTTGAGCTGGTTACTGATAAGGTCTTAAGCATGCCTCCCCATACCCCAAATAATTCCTACTAGTAGTGAGGGTATAATTATGGTATGATAGGGAGTTTATACCCTCCATATTAGTGAATAAATAGAATAAAAATATTAAATAATATATATAGTGGAATATAATAATAATTTTCAAGGAATAAGAAACATATAACCAAGGAAAATCAAAATGACCATCAGTGCATTTACTTGTTCTGTCATATTACATGAAGTAAACACACTCTAGGTAATGTATACAGAGTTCTAGACTACAATAGAGTTAGACTGAAAAAGAATGAATAAATAAAGGACCCTAATCTAATGGTAGCATGATTATTTTCTCAAACTACATCTCCTATGAAAATTCCAAGTCCCATATAACCAAAAAAATAGTACAAGCTAAATCCTAACCTAAATAAATTAGATATGTCTAGGTATCAAAAATGACTTGAATATGGTGTGAGTAAAACTCAATAGGCCACCAAAAATGGTGTGTAATGACAATATAGTCTGAGAATATAAAATAAATTAGTTTTTTGGTATATCAAAAGTAAATTAGTAAAGTATATATAAACCATGTAGGCCCTAGATCCTCACAAGATCCCTATCCAACTATACCAACATTGGCCTAAGACAAAATATCTCTGAACAAATGAAAAATAATAGATAAATAGGGCTCTTGGTTATAATCCCAATAATCCATGTATAACACTAGTCATGTGGGATATAAGAAGAAACCAAGTCATTCATTTATAATTAATATCATATAAGGATCTATATTTAAAAATATATAACAAATAAAAATATCTTAATATATGGGTGTGGGGTTTCATGTGCCATAATTAAAATAAATGATAAGTTCCTCTATCTCAAATAGTTTCAATGAATATTGATAACGTATAACATCATGTCTAATAAGGTAGGTAATGATAAAGATACAGAATGACATGTTCAACTATACAGGTAATGATGATGAATGTAATGTCGGTTGGAGTAGGTGGACTAGAACCAACTATTTTTTACATAATGATATACTTGTATTAATAAATACCATATCACATCTTGATTGTTCTTCTATGTAACAATATATTTGATTATATCCTAATGATATTTGTTACACTAAAGAGTCATAGTAGATCCCTGCTATGATAAGAATCCAGAAGTACCATAACACTATTTGTGAATATATGTTCTATGGTTGGTTGATTTTTTTAAGGGTCACAAATAATATAGGCCATTAGAGGTGAGGACACAAAAAATATTGAGGCACCTACTTATGGTGTGTTCCCATGGTAAAATCCATGAGGATATTATGAGAACGAGACCCAACAGTTGGAAATCCACATTTCATAGTGTCATTGGATGTTCCTATCTTTGGACATGTGTATTGGTCCTTCGACTTTTAGATTATTATTAGTGTATATTAAAAGTCACACAATTATATGTATTGATTAAAACTATGACGACACAATGTTCGTAGCGAGGTAGGATATTTTTGGTGTTTCACGATTAATACTGCATTAATAGATAATGCGAGAAAGGATTTTTCCCTTATATTCCATAATGATAGTTGATATCTCAATCCCTTTGATGTAATTGATATAGCCTAAATAAATCCATGGAAATGGTAAGGAATGGAAATGTTCAAATCCGAAACATAAAAGAAAGAATAATTGAGCACATTGGTTGATAGAACAATCATGCAACCCGCTTGATTGAAAATATCATGACAAATAGATTACATTACATGGTAAGAATTCCTAGGAGGTGACACATCGTTGTGGCGTTAAATTCTTTATCTGTGGATACCTTGGAATGTTTCAAGATTCAAACCTTGTAATTTAGGCAGGCTCTGCCTAATTCCACTGAGAAATAATCCTAGATGGTCACACACTAAGTGTGTCCAAGTATCTAAATTAAATAAATATTTAACTAGGTGAATAAATATTATTCCCATTTTTGGTTTAATAATTATTCAAAGAGTTATAATCATGTTTAATTTGACACTAGTTATTTGAGAGAATATATTGTATCTGAAATAATATATCTATTAGTGATTAATGTATTGATATTAATTCATGAAATAAATAGTCATAATTCAAGTCTAATAAATGTGGTTGAGGAAATAAAGAAAATGGAAAAAACAAAAATACATGTTGTGTATATTAATATACACGCAATGAAGTTTTTCTTGGGATTTTTGAGAAATAAAATTATTTATTTAATTAAATAATATTGGTTGTAATTTGGTAGGTTCATGTAAAGTGATAATAATAGTCAACTCTTATTATTAGACATGAGGCCTTACTAATAATTAAATAAAATGAATAAATGCTTTCGGGTAATAAATTTATTCTATTAACCTAAGTAATAAAATCCCAATTATGTTACTCTAATTAGACTAGCCATTTTTTTGGTTTTTCACAATGGATTTTGGAGAAATATCTCAAGACAAGATAGAATACTTTTCCTCCAATAACTCTCTCAAGTCACGATAGATATCTTCCTCCACCGGAACAAGGAGAGCACTTTGGAAGCTGCTCTCAAGGAGATCGAAGGTGGACATTGCAAGAGAAGGCTCCGCGGTGCTAGAACATAGAGATCCCTTTGGAGAAGTCCAGAGATATGTGGATCATGTGTTGATCATCTCTAGAGGAAGCCCACACTTGGCCTCTATGATGCAACGACGAATCTCAGATTGATCATTGTTAATGGAAAATTTAATGTAGGGTACACCCATCCATGCTCTTCTATGGTTCTCGGAACCTACAAGTGGTATCAATGGGATTATATCGTAGATTGTAATTTTTTATTTTTTCATTATTGATTTATGCATTTAGTGATTTAGTTATTTCAATTCAATTTAATCATTCTGGAAATCTAAATCACAAGATATGTTCCTCCTCTTTTGTTTCTCATTAACTATACAAAAATGATCATTTATTTTTATTTTGATTAAAATAAAATATATGATCTCATCCAGAGGTGATAAAAGTTCTCAGTCTTACAAAACTAGAATACAAAGCATGTAGTTGTATTCGGACACTATATATCAAGGTCCAATGCATCAGGAATGGTCCTCCAAACCAAGTTGTGTCATTGGAGTTTATCTAAGTCTTTATGACTCTGCGTCTTGACCAGAAATAAGTGGAACATGGATTTTAGACTACACACCATGTGGCCCACTAGACACAGCATGTGGTCCCTTTAGGTTAGGGTTAGACCACGTACCTCTTACATGGCTTTCTGTACTAGAGAACGTGTAACGCATATACTGCATAGTGAGTGTCCCACTAGACACACCATTTACTTCGATGATTTCAAAAGTACACTCATATGTTGTATCCCCAGGAGTGTACTTCGAATGGATAGTGAATGATATTATGTGTTGTGTAGTTGGAACTACCCACCGTGTTTCATCCATATTATATAGATTATTAAAATTTATTATTATATTATACAATCCCAATTTACGTGAACCATGGTGCAATAGTAAAACTAAGGCACAACAGGTGATAAGTGTTTTATATGTGTGTGTTTAATTAACATCTATGGAATGATCATTTCTGCTCATTGGGTGGTTATGAATGGGAACTCGCCAATTTTCCTCCACGGTACAAGTTAGATAAAAATATAATTTTAAATTTATACATTTGTTTAAAATTGTGATGGATGAAAATCTCAAAGAAATTCAGAAAAGGGTTTAAGATAAAAGGATTAGCTAATTAAAGATAATTAATTGATTCAAGCGTAATTTGTCTTAAATAAGAACAATTAATGAATTGAATCCTATTTTTATTCATTCGTAAATATTGTTCCATGTATAGATGATCATCAGCTAGAACATGACCTCTTTATGTCTATGGTTTCATTAAATTTATTTATTTATATTAAATTTATTGTCTTGTGAGCCTTATCCTCATTAATATGTTTGTCCTGTGTGCCCAAGGATTATTTTATAAAAAACCCTTTTACCCTTCACCTATGTGTGATATAAAAGAATGTCAAATGGATGGACTCCGAAGCTAATGTAGGAAGTTCAAGTTAGGAACCTAGGTGAAACCAACCCATGGAGAGACAAAGATGGGCATGTGGAAAGTTGTATATACAAACCAAAAAGATTCAAGGTGTTTCTCCCCTAGGTCTTGGGTTAGTTTATTAGATTCTAGATAAACTAACCAAAATAACAATCCAATGATCATACCATTTATTTTATTTCTATCATTTTCTTGGTTTATTTATTATGGGTGTGTTTTCACGATCACACAATTAATTAATTAAACAAACCTGTAAGTTGAAACTAAAATAAGATCGACTTATACGTAAATATTACCTTATACATGGTTAATCACTTAAGTATATTACACTTAATATTAAGAATCATGTGAGAAATATAATAAAATGGAAATTTACATAAAATTATAAATCCCTAAAGGAAATATTAAGTTGGAATATACTTCCATAATCATGGTTAGATTCGAATCAAAGTCCAAGGTTCTTGACCAACCCTAGTTGGGGTGATTTAAATTATCGGGGAATTATAATTCATTGTTTTGGGTTGAATTTACTTGGTTAACATCAAGGGTTGACTGCTAGAGCAGAACATGATTTGACCAAGAGGCAAAGGTTGAAGAAATCCAAAATAAAAGGATCTCAGGATTATGGATTCCACTCACCGGATCAAGGAGCTGAGAGTTAATGCAGTTGGAATTTAGAATTCCTACCTAAAACATTTCATGTTTCTTGAACAACCCTAGTTAGGATAATTCTAAGGTAAATATGGATCCTTTCCACTAAAATATTCTGAAGGCAGAATATTCCGATGTTAATGGTGAGGGGTATTGGATTTCGATAAAATAGTTGGAGACTAACAAGTATTAATTTATTTATTTGTCTTGGTTTTATCATGATAATGTACTAAAATCGTTTCTCATCTTAATTTGTAGAAATAGTAAGAAAAATGTCTTCAAACATATAATTCTGAACCATACTCAAGAAGGAAAGCCTTCTCACCAACACCAATTTTCAAGAGTGGCAGATGCGTTTTCATGTCATCCTTCTCCAGGGGAAGAAATAGTATGTTCTCGAGGATACTATTTCAGTTTTTCCTGGAAAAAAGTCTACTGATGAGGAACTAGCTCTATATATGAAACATATAGATAATGCCACAGATTTCTAATGTTTCATTCTATTGGTCATGTCTAATGATATCTTGAAGCCACATGAAAACATGGATTCTTAAAGCATAATGTCTCAACTTAAAGTTATCTATAAAGATAATACAACACAGGATAGATATGAGATCTACAATTATTTTTTAACAATTAAGCTGGGAGATTATGTGCCAGTTGGGGATCATGTAGTCAAGATTATTGGAAATATTGAACACTTAGACATCTTTGGGATTAATTTATCGGATGAGTTCCGTACATATCCCATCCTATCATCACATCCCAAGACCTTATCTAGATTTATTGTCGACTAAAACATGATAAATAATGAGAAGATCCTATTAGAACGTCTGACCTTGATTTTCGAGGTATATAAGGACATGGGGTGTGAAAACCCCACCATCATTATGGTGTATATGAAGAGGAAGGACAGGGGAAAGGGGAAAGGATTCATAAACGGTCTAAAGCCCCCGAGAACCATATCTCCAAGAAGGGGAAGATATACAATAAGGTCAAGGAATGGGAGGCGATGTGTTTTGCATTTGGAAAGTCAGGCCACTGGAAGATGAACTTCACCTATAAGCATGATGGCACTAAAGGTTCATTTTTTATCGAGTGTAATCTTTCCATTTATACATATTAGGTATTAGATGCAACTTTTGGTGCTCACATGTGTATTTAAATGTAAGAACAATGAATATTTAGACAGATTTCCAGAGGAGAGATAGATCTTCAAGTTGTCAATGGCGCGAGGTGGGTTGAATTGGCCATTGGAAATTACCATCTCTCATTACGAACCGAAATGATTTTGGTTTTACATAACTGTTATTATGTGCCTAGTGTTACCAAGAACATAATTTATGTATCATGATCAGATATGGATGGATTTATTTTCATGTTTGCAAATAAGGGTTGTTTCTTTTATAAGAACAATGTATGTTATGATATAGCGCATTTAAATAATGTTTTGTATGTATTAAATTACAAGAACCAAGTGATGGATATCAATAATGAAACAAACTCACATTACTCATACAACGCCCAGTAATGACATAACCATCTTGGTCATGTAAATGAGAAGCACTTGACAGAGCTCTACCAAGATTGTTATTTAGAATATACTGAGCTAAAACCACTTGATAGATTCCACACTTGTTTACATGGTAAAATGACCAAGACACCTTTTGGTGGATAGGGTGAATGTGCTATAGAGCTTCTAGGACTGGTGTGTAGGGATGTGTGTGGTCTATTTCTAGTAGAAGCTAGAGGGGATGACGAGGCTGGTTTTTAGACATAACCAAACAATCTGAATTCACAATTAGGATATGTTTTCTTTCTCAAAGGATGAGCTGGGAGCTGGAAGAGTTCAAAGTAGCCAGATGTTGCTAATTCAACAGTAGTGTTCGAATATATAGTGGCTTTTGAAGCATCCAAGGAAGACATATGGATTCAGAATTTTTCTAGGAGTTTTATGTGGTTCCTAGGACTATAAACCCTATGACATTGTAATGTGATAATATTGAGGCGCTGGATCTTGAAAAAAAACCAGTGTCACATCAACAGAAAATGAACATTCTCCAAAAGTATCACCTCTTGAGGGATTTATATAAAAGGGACAATGTTTTAGTGAGTAGAGTTTCTAAAAAATAGAAAATCATAGACTCAATTACTAACGACATATCTAAGCAGAAGCATGAATATCATGTGAGAGCTAGCGGGTTAAAGGTTATTAGCAGTTGGCTTTAGTCCAAGTGGGAGTCTGTTGGAGTTGGTGTCCTAGAACCAACTACATGGAACATTATGATAAACTTGTATTAATAAATACCTCATCACATCTTGATTTTTCTTCTCTGTAAAAAATAATGTGACAATGTTTGAAGGAAACTATTTCACTAAAGGTTCATAGAGAATCCTTGCTATTATGGGATCCTAGAAGTACCATAACACTATTATTGAATATATTTTCTATGATAGGTTTTTGTTATTTTAGGGACACATATAATATAGGCCATTAGGGGTGAGGACTCAAAAAATTTTAAGGAACCTTATCATTGTGTGAACCCTTGGTAATATTAAGAAGGATATTATGAGAACAATACCTTCTAGTAGAAAATCCACATTTCATAGTATCATTATAAGTTTCTATCTGCGGATGTGTGTATTGGTCATTAGAATTTAAGATTATTATTAATGGGTACTACAACTCGTGCACTCAGATGTATTGAAAAAAAATGTGATGATGCACTCTTCGAAGTGAGGTAGGATATGTTCGGTGCTTCATGAGTAATACATCATTAATAGATAATGGGAGAAAGGATTTTTCCTTTATTTTTCATAATAGAAGTTGATATCTCTAGCCCTTTTATGGAATTTATATAGACTAAATAAATCCATATCCACATTAAGGAATGGTTAATTTCAATTCTAAGAAGTCAAAGAAAGAATTATCAAGCACATGGGTTGATGTAACTAGCATACAACCTGCTTGATTGGATATATTGTGACAAATGGATTACATTACACAGTAAGAGTGCATAGGAGGTGACACATCATTCTAGCCTTAACATCTTTCTCTAGGAATTTCTTAGCATGTTTCTAGATGCTAACCTTGGAATTTAGGTAGGCTCTGCCTAATTCCACTAAGAAAGAGGCCTGGAGGGTCACACGCTAAGTGTTTCCAAGTATCTCAGTTAAATATTCATTTAACAAGTTGAATATTTATTATTCTTAATTTTGGTTTAATAATCCTTCAAGGATTCTTGATCTCATTTATATTGACAATATTTATTCGAGAGAATAAATTTTGGGTAAAATAATATATTTATTAGTGAAAAATGAGGTGATATTTATTTAAGAAATAAATAGTAATTATTCATGGTCTAATAAATGTTATGGAGGAAATAAAAATATGGAAAAACAAAAATACACATCATGTATATTAATGCACACACCATGTAGTTTATTAGGGATTTTTGAGAAATAATATTATTTATTTAATTAAAAAATATTAGGTGAAATTGTCTAGGTTCATGTAAAGTGATAATAATTATCAACTATTCTTCCTAGAAATGGGGTCTTACTAAAAATTTAAATGAAATGAATAAATGATTTCGTGTAATTAATTCATTCTATTATTCTAAGTAATAAAATACCAATTATATTTTCTTATTAGCCTTGAAATACTTTGCGGTTGTGCACAAAAAAAGATTTGAGAAATCTTTCAAGCCAAGAGAGAATTATTTTCCTCCAAGAACACTCTCATGTTACTAGAGAAATCCTTCTCCACTGGATTAAGGAGAGCGCTTTGGAAGTGGCTCTCAAGGCGATTGAATACGGACATTGAAAGTGAAGGCTCTTATACTCTAGCATTTGTAGAGCCCTTCAACAACATCCAGAGATACATTGAGCAATTGTGGATCACCACTAGCCAAATACTAAACATGGCCTCTACAATGAAATGACGGATCACATTAGATTGTGACCAGAAACAACAATAGAGAGAGAATTTCAATCAATGTAATTAATATATTTTAATTAAATTAATTATAACCAACATATGATTATTCTCTCTATAGTTTTGGGAATCCCTTATTTTCGTTAATTCTTCGTTCAATTCTAAATATCCAGTGTTTTATCATCGTGACGGATCTCATATTGATTGTTGTTAGTAGAAATATTAATGTTTGGTATACCCATCCACGCGCTTCTGTTATACCCAGAACATAAAATTTCTAACAAGTTTAAAATATACATAAGTAATGTCATGTCCAGCAATTATACATTATATATGTGGAACTTCATATCCAACAACAATAATTAAATGATGAGTAATTTTATATCTAATAAATATACAAAATAATGATGAACGTACAGTCTAAAAATTATAAATAAATTTCAGAAATTTCATGCCTCAAATGTTTTACATTATACATTAGGAATGTCATGTCTTAAAATTATAAATTATATATATAATTAATTACAGGTCTATTATAAAAGGTAATCATGATGTCATAAAAGTTTCGATATATCACAATCAAGGACAAGAATTGACCCCTTCCATTTATCAGTCCCATTCCAATTGATGTACAAGACAAGTAAATTATTTGTGAACTTTTTATAATTTTTTAAGGTTTCATATAACATCTCACTTAAAAAAACATAAAGACCAAGTAGGAATTCATTTAATAATATAATTCACTCAGTTCATTTATTTTAATTTGATCAATTCATATATTAAGAGATAATAAAAACACACCTATAATGTTTTATGGTCAAATACAAGAAATGTCCAACATAGGTAAATAATAGGAAACACCTAAATGGGTGATCTAAGTCAATTTAACAACCCTACAATGATACAACATAGGGTTTTAGAACCAACTACTCTATGGAATTGTCAATTTATTAAGTTATTTTATATTTAAGAGGAGACCCGTATAAAGTCTAGTGCATGGAATAACAAATCATTTAATAATCCTGAGAAACATTGAGGGAAAATACATATACCACCAACCTTATACATATAGTAGACTCCTCATCCCGTATCCGCCTATGAATCAGGATAGAATGGGAGAAATCAAAATAATAGAAAAAATCCCTAAAAATAGGGAATATTAGATCACTTGTAAATCTCATTACATAAGGAAACATTGGAGAATAATAGAATATATAGGAATTAGAGACTTATCATGATGTTTAAACTATGAAAAACAATTCTTGGATTGGAGTCCAGGTGGAGGAGATCAATCAAAATATAAAAATATAGAGAGTATAACTCTCAATTTTTGTTTGGATGTTATGTATGAGAAATGAGGGAGTTGGAAGATGAAAATATATTTAAATTTATAAGATCAAAAATTTAGTTTCACCATTAAATTTTTAAAAGGATTGGGGTATTTACAGCATAAATAAAAGACTTATAATGGAAATCCACCCTTTTAATGTCTTCCAAGACATGCACTATAGTGTAAAAGGATATTTTACACCATATAATCATCATCTGTACAGACACTTCCCATTTTCAACTTCCTCTCAGATCAAACTGAAAATATAAAGAGAAACATACCTGAAAAAAATGCATAATCTTACATATCCTAAGAACCCGTGTACCACCTTGGGATTATGCAAACATCCTATGTAACCACTTTGATCTCATGAGATATAAAACACCAACCAATGAATTGGAGGCCCATATAAGACCCTACACATAAACATCCATACATTTGTGGGCTATAAGATATCAATCATTAATTATATCATGAAACCCCAAGGAAACAAAATGGTTTTCATATCATTTCCTTGTGGTATCGCATAACATGATATTAAAAGAAGACCATAAAACACCATTAATTTAATCTCCCAACTGGATTATTTTATATAATAATTATTATGGTAATTCATAAAACATAACTCTATAGGTGTTAAGTGTTTTAAAATAGAGATGAAAATGGAAGAAAAACATAAGAGGGGATTTAGCAAATATTTCATAACATTTACATAAAAAGAAGAAGATTTGTGTTACTTTAAAAAATATCAATTTTGATAAATTTAAGAGAATGAATTTTTAAATTATTTATTTGGAAATAAATATCATCAAAAATTCCTTGAAATTACACAAAGATATCAATAAATGTGAAATGAAAACAATCTTTAAAACTTTTAAATTTAAAAATAGTTGTAAAAATTTGAGGGTTGAAAAACCACCCTTTAAAATTAAGAATTCATATTAAAAATATAACTTTTACTTTTGATAAATATGAAAAAAAAATTAAAATAAATAATAATTAAAATCATTTAAAACTCTATATTGAAACTAAAAATATAAGCTTTCTATAAAAATACTTATAATGATGAAATCATGAGTCCATATGGAAAACGTTACAATGAGGTGCTTTGTCAAAATGATGAGTGTGGAAAATGTTAAAACATTTTATGAAACTATTGTAAATTATTTTAAATAATCGAAAAATAATATATTTAATTATTGAATCATGTATAGGGAAATATATAAAATGATGGTGTTCGTACATGGGGATGATCCATGATGATAAGGAATATGTGGGTTTGGCTGTAATAAAAAGTTTCGTGTCAAGTAAATTATTAACTAATGTAAGTGATATGAATAAAGGACATTTAAAATCACAGTAATAAATATAGTATAATAATTTTTTGGGTAATATAGATAAATTTTACAAAATGTTTCCCCGGATGGAAATTTATTCAAAAGAATCTTGAATTGAAAGTGATTTTGGAAAGAAATTATTGATGATTTGGTAACCATAAAACCAAAAGCCCCTGAAATATAGTACATGATATGGATTTATAATACCTTTCATACTCATTAAAATTTTGATAAAAATACATACATGGGTAGTATATACACCGCACAATACAAAAAAAAGTGGTGGATATATGACCTGCCTTTCATAAGGTGGTATAAAATCTACAATTTATTTTTTCTAGTGTATCATAATGAATTAATAGGGTCATATCAATAGAAGAGATTTTAAAGATGAATCAATTATTATTTGAAATATAATTAATTTATTTTTTGAATTTTCTATTTTTGAAATAAATAAAAATTTTGGTTTTTGTTTTATGGAATGAGTATTAAAATTAAATATGTAGACACAGTGAAAAAAAATTAATGTAAGTTGGGTAGAAAGAAAATAGTTATGAGACATTCATCTAGTGATAAAATTCTCTGTCTTGTTTCATACTCACTTGAGGAACACACTTCACTATATATGTGAATGTATTATTCTTTCCTAGTTATGAATATACAGTAAACTCAAATATATTAAATTTTACAACACATCCACCTTCAAAATCAATAGAGTATGGCGGAAAACAAATATGTTAAACAATAGATAGTAGTAATAAATATTACACTCTTACTAGATCATCTTTATAATAACCTAAAGAAAATATTAAAAATAAACTTGGGTTCAAACAAGGGATTACACCTCCAAGATATTCATTGGGTTAGTTTCTAATTATAATTATTAAAAATGATCATGGTGAAGAAAAAATTTGGGAGAGAGAATATGTGAGATATAGAGAGAGAAAAAAATGAAGAATCTTATTTAAAATAAGGAATAAAATTAAAAAATAAAATAAATAAAATAGAATTCCAAAAATAAAGTAGTATAATTTTGAGCGATCTTCTTTGTGGTGAATGACAACCTTTAGTAGAAACATATCCCTCTTATTTATAGAAATCCTTCTCTCCACTTCATAGGTTTGAACATTACTTATTATTTTGTTATGAAAAAATATTTTATTATTTTATATTTTGAATTTTGAATTGTTTCCTTTTTCCTCACATTATAGATCTCACATGATCAACTCTTCCACAAATTTCATGGCCTTTATCTTTAGGGTTGATCAAAAAAAAAATTTCAAGTGTTACCCCTTGGTTGGTTATGTGAGTACTGATGTGGTGACCCAATATTCTCTTCGAATTCCCCATGAATTATACTACCTTTTCAAAATTCTGAAATATTTTTGATATCAACATAAGTCTTTGAACATACATAATATATGGCTTGAAGTCTTATGATTAAATACTATAATCATACCCAAACACTACTAATAGTTGGTGAAGCTTTACGATTAGAAACAAAGTATTATAATATTCTCGGAACAGACTAACAATATCTAATAATTTCAAATGAATAGTCTCAGAGTCTTATTCTTTGTCTTTGTAAAGTCATATATTCAGACCCTTATTTAATTTTTTAACTTCAACTCTCTAACAATTTCAAATGTTTAGCCTCAGAGGCTTATTCTCTAGATTTTTAAATCATATTGTCTAAGCCTTATTTGATTTTCTATCTTCAACCTATATAATATTTTCTAAAATTACATAAAATATGTTTTAATCCTTTTGGAATAAGTATTTGTCAAGGTGGAAAGTTCAAAATCATGTAAAAATGATATCCCTAGTTTTCTGTCATCTGGTGGACCATTATATCCCTCAAACTAATGGTTTCATTAGTATAATAAAATCAATTTATATTCATCTAATGTTTTATCAAAATTTCAAAATAACCTCATTAATATAGAAGAATTTATGTCTCAAACATTGATGTGATGTCAAGACTGATTAATCCACTCCAAGATAGAATTATTATCCCATTTTCTCTATGTAAAATCTTGATCTAGCTCATGGTATTTTAAGAAAATATATAGCTCCATATGTATATAATTCAGTCATTTGGTTTCAATTTAAAATTTGATATATATAAAATTTTATAATAAAAAATAAAATTATAGTTTAAAGGGTAAAATTTGAATTTCTATGTTGTTTCCAAATTCATGCTGAGATAAATAATTCCTATTAAATCATCACATAGAAATTATGGATTTACCAATTAATATTATATATTAATAAAAACACTTAATAATATATAATATAACCCTTTTTTAAAATATATTTTTTAATCTGAATATGGGATAAATAGAAATAAATTAAAAAATTATTGTGGGATTTTAAAAATTAAAATTCAAATTAACATATGAAAATATCGACTATTTCAATTGTCCCATACTAAAACATTATACTCCTAGAAAATGATCTTATACCATAGTAAATTAAAATTTCTCAATATATAAATTATAACCCATTTAATTTAAAAAAAACAAAATAAATTATATGCCTTCATAATAGATTTCAATTCACTCTTTCCTCCTTCAATATAAAAATTCATTCAATTAATTTTTAATTATACTATAAATTTTATGATTAAATTTTTGAATATATATCTCTCTTAAATAAATAAATTTTAATTATAGTTTTTAAATTGTGAAAATCATTTTTGATTTTATAGAATATTAACTTAACATAATCATAAAAATGTGTTATTCATGAATACTTTACTGGGTTTTGTTATGAGGGAAATGGGTCTCTTGTATTTGATTGTATGAATATTTTAGTCCAAATGATGTGGCTTGGATCTAATGTAATGTAAAATTAAAGAAAGAATTTAAACTCAATATTGGGATATTAAACTCTCCACTTTTCAAATAGATGACCTCCAAACTCCTCTTTCTTTTGAGGGCCTGTACAACTTCAAGTGTTTTCGGGATGAATGAGTAGATTTCTTACCGCTTTAATCCATTTTTAGCATTGAATCATTATTTTATGTTCCGGATTTCACTATAGAATCAAATTTTGGAAGAAAATATAGTCTTCTTTTGATATTCATGTAGTGTTGTGCTCCCAATCTAGCTATAAATTACATTTTTTATCATAATCAAATCTTTCAAAAATGATTTTTATACTAAAATAACTGAATAAAATAATTTGTAGTATCTTAGAAAATAGTCCATAATGTTTTTTAAGTAGATTTATTCTCCCTTTTCAAACATGAGTTCAACCATGTTAATGAAAATATCTACTAATGAATGTGTATTGGGTTATCTAGACACACTCAAATAAACTACTCAGACTCTGGGGGAGTATATTGGAGTGGCTGGTGCTGTCGGCCCATCCCATGGGGAGGTGGCTCCATGCTCGTATGTGATGGCGGTGCACAACGGAAGTTGCAGGAAATTTGGTAGGGTGGCTACTGGTGAGAGTAAATAGAAATCAAGCCATGAGTGGGAGCAGTCTTCCCATGGGGTACGCAGGACACTAGATACCAAGAAGGACACCAACTTGAGGGGCACCCTATCTTGCATTGACCTCAGCAACTGATTTGGAATCTTGATCAATAAGGGAGAGTCTGAGGAAAATTCAAAGGGTCAATCTGAGGCGGAGTCTGAGGTCGATGAGAAGCCTTTTTATTATAATGGATTGGGAGGAGCTGGAAAAACCATGCACAACAAAAGAAGGAAGAAAGGGAACAAAGAGTACAGGGACCTGGGGTGATGCATTGTTTCTGGGAAGACGAATCTGAAGGGGTGCAAAGACTACTCCTATCTTCCAAAACTGATTGAGACCCGATCGGCAAAAAAGGTGTATTCACAAGGAGCTTGAGATTCAGTCAGTGGAGGGAGAGGAAGGACAGAAAACCTTGGTCTTTGAATCTCAAAAGCAAGAGACGGAACCATCAAAGCAAGGAGATCAACAGGAGTTGTGCCTGCATAAAGAGGAGGTGACACCGGCGGTTACCCCTAGTCCATGGTGTGCAGCGGGGACCAATATGGTTGGTGTGGAGAACATAAAGGTACATGAGAGGGAACTGGTCTCAACTGCTAAGGTGGGAGCGGGGGGGACACCAGGGGATCCGGAAGGAGAAGTGGTGATCAGGGAAGATTCATGGGAGCTGCTTTTACAATCCAGGGAAGAGATGGCAGAGAATGTGGTATCCATACCCGCTTCAGCTGTGGTTGCTGAAAGGATGCAAGCAAGATTGATTCATGTTGACACGAATAAGGAGCAAAGCGAGTGGATCAACAAACAACACCTAATACTTGTCAGAGGTTTCAATAACAATAAGATAGTTAAAGAGGAGGTCCTGCGATCGTGGATTAAGCTAGATTCTCATTTTGAAGACATTATCAGAGACGACCCCGATAAAAAGGTAACAAATATTTCCTTGAAATTGTTCAAGTCAAGTCAAATGGGTTCAAGTTGGTGTTTAATAATTTTGTTATGTGCTATAGTGTCTAAGGGTTGTATTGAACTGTTTGGTTTCACACTTTCTCCAAAAAACTATCTCTTTAATTAAATTATTTATTTGGAGGTGTATTGCGTTAAATGAATTTTAATTTGGATGCCTAATAAGAACTATAGAAAAACATTCTTTTGCGAAAGGATTAATTCCCATCGTAGATGGTCCATCCCAGGGGTTATTTGCGATGGGGGGTTCGTCCCGTCGCAAAAGTTAATGGGAGCTTTGGTGCGGAATGAGTGCCAAAGCGTGGGAAGGTTACTTACGATGGGACCCCCCCCCCCCCCACCAATGAAAATACTATGTCCGTCGGAGGGTATTTCAGACACGTCTCGTCGCAAATACCGGTGGTGGTAAATTAGTTTTTGCGAGGGGATGTTGTCCCGTCGCAAAAAAAGTGTGTCAGCATGTCACTTTTTGCAATGAAACCTATCGCAAATATCCTTTTAACTGTCGCCCGTAATTAATGTGGTCAAAGGTATTTGCGACGGGTCTCATCGGAAAAAGTACTATTAGGGACGAAATCACGTTGCGAATAGACATGTCGGAACTAATAAAACTGATATATATACCCCCCTCCGTTTTTCTTTCCCTTCCTCTCATTTCTCACTTCCTATCTCTCACTAAACTCAAATTTTAGAGTGAAAATTTTTCTCAATTAAATTTTTTTTATGGAGAAGTTGTGAAGGCACTTACATCAATAAGAGATCAAGTTAAAATGTATTTACATTTTATTTAATTTAGTATTTATTTATTTATTTTATGTTGATTTTAATTATTGTTGATTAGTTGTAGTTAAATTAGATTTAAATTGTTTTCTTATCTGTATTTAAGTAAAGATAATAATAATTTGTAAATATTAGTAATTACTAATAAATAGTAATAATTAGGAGTAAATAGGAATAAATAGGAATAATTATTAATAAATAAGAATAATTACTAATAAATAGGAATAATTAGTAATAAATAGGAATAATTACTAATAAATAGTAATAAATAGTAATAAATAGGAATAAATGGGAATAAATAGAAATAATTAGTAATAAATAAGAATAAATATGAATAAATAGGAATAATTAGTAATAAATAGTAATAATTAGTAATAAATTGTAATAAATAGTGATAAATAGGAATAAATAAGAATAATTAGTAATAATTAGTAATAATTAGTAATAACTAGTAATCATTAGGATTAATTAGTAATAAATAGAAATAAATAAGAATAATTAGGAATAATTAGGACTAATTAGTAATAAATAGGAATATGTAGTAATAAATATGAATAAATAGGAATAATTAGTAATACTTAGTAATAATTAGTAATAATTAGATATAATTAAGAATAATTAGGAATAATTAGGAATAAATAGGAATAAAAAGGATTAATTAGGAATAATTAGGAATAATTGAAAATAAATACGAATAAATAGGAATAAATATGAATAATTAGGAATAAATATGAATAAATAAGAATAAATAAGAGTAAATAGGAATAAATAGGAATAAATAAGAATAATTAGGAATAATTAGTAATAATTAATAATAATAAGTAATAATTAGTAATAATTAAAAATGATCAGGAATAATTAAGAATAAAGAGTAATTAGGAATAGTTTGGAATAATTAAGAATGAATAGGAATAAATAGGAATAAATTGGAATCAATAAGAATAAATGTGAATAAATGTGAATAAATGTGAATCAAAATGAATAAATAGGAATAAATAGGAATAAATAGAAATAAATAGAAATAAATAGTAATAAATAGTAAAAATAACAATAAATAGCAATAAATAGCAATAAATAGCAATAAGTAGCAATAAATAACAATAAATATCAATAAATATCAATAAATTGGAATAAATTGGAATAAATTTGAATAAGTAGAAATAAATAGGAATAAATTGGAATAAATATGAATAAATACGAATAAATAGTAATAATTAGTAATAATTAGGAATAATTAGGAATAATTAGGAATAATTATGAATAATTAAGAATAATTATGAATAATTATGAATAATTAGGAATAATTATGAATAAATAATAATAAATAGGAATAAATAGGAATAAATGGGAATAAATAGGAATAAATAGAAATAAATAGAAATAAATATCAATAAATTACAATAAATAGAAATAAATAGCAATAAATAGAAATAAATATCAATAAATAGCAATAAATATCAATAAATAGCAATAAATAGTAATAAATAGCAACAAATATCAATAACTAGCTATAAATAGAAATAATTAGGAATAAATAGTAATAAATAGTAAAAATAGAAAAAAAATAGAATAAATCGTAATAAATTGTATAAATAGTAATAAATAGTAAAAATAAAATCATTTATAATAAATTTAAATAACTTGTAATAACTTGGCACAATTTCCAGTGGATTGACAGTACTCCTTTTTCTAGATGAAACTTTTCCTTTCAATATTCACCGACTCAAAACATTATGAAAAGACTGCTTCTACATATGCATATCAAATATAGTATGAACGAGTTTGAATATGCATTCTTAGAATAACATTTTTCATAATGTGTGTAGGTGATTATTGTTTCAAGAATATGATTTATCGACGAAAAGGTGGCTCTTTTGTCTAACGGCTCATTTACGTGCAATTTTCTCACACAAAAATCACAATTAAGAATATGCTCGGAGGAACTCTTATTTATTCTCGTATGCATGAGAATGAATATGTGTACCTACGAGAAGATTATTAATTGTGATATCAATGAGATAAATTTGTAGGTAATTGAGCTTTCGGACAAAAGAGAATTCGTCAATCTAGTAAAAAAAATTTCACGAAAAATTTGTATTTGCGATGGGACCTGTTGCGACAGGAGCCAATCAAAAAAAATATAAATATAAATTATTATTATTTTTTTGACGGGCTCATCGCAAATTGTATATGCAACGAGCCCATTGAAAAAGGTTTTTATATATATATAATGTATATAATCGAAGGCTTAGTTACGGCGGGGCAGTTTCCCATCGCAAATAGTATTTGAGACGGCCTATCACAAAAGGTTTATTTATATATATAATGTTTATAATGGAAATATTATTTGAGATGGAAACCCTCCCCACCACAAATACTTTTCTTTTATGACAAGCACGTCACAAAAAATAATATTTGTGATGTCGCTTTCTGCAACGGACTATTTGCGACGGGGCCCCAACGCTAAAGCCTATTTCTGATGAGAGCCCATCGCGAATACCTCTAATTATAATAGAGAAGGTTTCCAAGGATTATAGGGTCTTAATAAAAAGATATCTGTAAGAGATGTTTTGAAAAAATTGTTCAATATAAAAATTATATTTCAAAATATAGCCTCAATCATATTCAACACATTTTACGAAATATAATATCTATAAATAAGAGGTAAAAAACACGTTCTATATATCATATGATGATTCAAGACTTTCATGAAAATTATAATTAGATATAATGTACAAAAAATTAATAGAAAACTCTCTAGTGATGGTAAAAATTTACATTTTTGACAACACTAGTGAATAGTGACTTTCACATTTGATTAAATAACCATAAATCCTTGTATTGAAACACAATATTAATTTTTTTCATATATCATTTAAAACTTTTTATAAATCAAAATGATGTTGTGTTGTCAAAAATACTGATATATTCTTAATTTTTCTAAGGTTTTAAATAAAGCTAAAAAGGGTCCTAATCCAAAATTATAAAAAATCTAGAAACAAATAATGAAAATAAGAATACTAATTTCTTTCTAAGAAATTCAAAACTCCCTCCCCAATATATTTATAAAATCATACCATTTAATTTCAATCATGAGAACCAAATATCAGAAGTTATTAAACCAATATAAAAAGAGAAATGAAATTGGAAGTTATTGGTCCAAAATGCCTCTTCGAGTTAATATCTTAATCATTTTCCTATAAAACATGTTGATAAAAAATAAAAAAATATAATACAACTAGTTTAAAGTGGAAATAAATGACGATGTAAAGAAATAGAAGTTGTAGAAAAAAGAAGGATAAATTCTTGGTATAACCCCCATGTGGTCCTTGGGTTTTTGACTTCCCCTAGATAGGTAGTACTATTTGTTAACCCTAATCAAATGGTGGAAGTGGTTTGTATTAGATGAACCACAAAATACATTTTTTTAGTCCTCATCATCTATCTTTTTTATTAAAATCCCCATGAATATAGTTTAACAAGTAAATCCACATATTTTTTAGGTAGATTTTGTAAGGTGGGGTAGGATAAATAATGGTCCCACTTTTTTAGCTAATACTTATACAACCTCTTCGTACTATTACATGGATTTCTCACATATTACTATATAAATAGATTCATGAAATGAAAATTCAGATAATTATTTTATTTTAATGAAATTAAAACTTAAAGAATCAACATAAAGGTCTTCGCCTTCATTAATTGAGTCCTCATAATTTTTTCTACATACATAGCCTAAGGAATATTTTCATTTACCCCATTCAATAATGTTTCCAAAGATTAATGGAGCTCCATCTATTCCTTATCAGGTGATTGTTAATTTTCATCTTCATCTTTCAGGTAAAAACATTATTGGTCAAAATATAAAAAATAATGAATGGGATTTCATGATAAATTGTTTTTATATAAAATTAAATGAATATGAGGTCAACAAAAAATTATCTCCCCATGTTTTTCAAAATTCAAGGGTTTATTAAATATAATGTGCCTACTAGATTTGGTTTTTAATGGATGTAATTAGATAAAAATATCATATATCCTCTCTTTATGTTCCACCACTTGGTGTATTCTACATCCAATACTAGAGAAAGATATATAGGTGTTTATTATCCAAAGATGGGGGACTGTGTGACATGTTAGTATATAGAAATTCATCCCAAAATTCATTGAAATATTATTAATATAACATATTAATGTTAGTAGGGAATTCTTCTTCATGCATATCCTCTAGTTAAGGTTGAGTAGGATTTGATAATAATAATTTTTCCTGTAACTCCATCTTTTCCTCCTTGGTGCCATAAAATTATAAAAAAATGAGGATATTTCTTACTCTATTTCTTTGGGTTCAGTTTTTTAGTGTTATAGATTTATAACAAGAGATTAACATATATATTAAACTTCAAATTTTATTTTTCTATATATGTTTTCAATTTTCCCACTAAGTCCATTCAATTGGGGTTCTTCATTATTGTGAACTTATTATTTTTTGGTTATATAACAGCAATCAGTCTATGAGGAATAATCATAATTTCAATGCATCATAGAAAAATGGTGTTTTTTTATTTTTTATTTGAAAATAAAAAAATTATTTACAAAATTCAACTATAAATAGTAACTAAAAAACTAATATGATTCACAAAAACAACAAAAAAAATTGAATCGCATATTATTGATTAGTACAAAAGATAAAATTTATATTTCTTAGTGCAGCATATAGGCTACCCTTGGTCACCTCACTAAAGCAATGTAATTAGGGTTTTTTATTGTATGGAAGGAAAACTAAGACAAAATATGTGTTTTAAATGAAACAAATGACTTTGGTTTAGAAATAACCGAAATTATCTTGAGAGATCCATCTGAAGATAAAATTTTGTGTCCTGCGACATATTCACTTAATGAACATAGTCCACTACATGCATAAACATCATCATCTTCCATATTTGTGAATATATAGTGCAATAAATTATAACCATTTACACCACACATTCACATTCTTGATTAGTGAATTATGGTTATAGATAAATAAGTTAACCCTTAGAAAACCACAATGAGGTTTACACTCATAGGAGATCATACTAAGATTAAACCAAAGCATTTATCAAACATCAGATTGGGTCCAAATACTTGATTACTCCACCAGGATATTAGCTATTTTATTTACTCATAATCATGAGTACAATAGATTGCATTGAATAATTAAATGGAATTAGAAATTTACAACTATATAGAGAGATATGGTAAGAGAGAGAAATTAGAACACATAATTAAAGTATTGCATGGAATTAAAGAATTAAAGAAAAAAATATAATATAAAATAAAAATCAACAAAAAATGTATCTGATAAACATTGTTGTAGAACATAACCCTCAACATCAGAATACTCCTCTTGTTTATTAGTAGAATCATATCCTATTAAATGGTTTTAACTTCACTTCTGATTTTATTATAGTCAAATATTTTTTCATTTTATTTTTAAAATTCTAAAAGGTTTCCCTTTTCCCTCATATTAAATATATATCATCATTTAAACTTCCAAAAAAAGTTCATCCTACCTATTTTTGGTTGATCAAAATATTTTTATATTATTTTAAACATGGCAGTCCCTAGTTGTTTATCTGAGTGGTCACATGGCTTCTTGAAGTCCTCATAGAAGTCCCAATGAATTATCCATCATTTTACAAGTTATTATAAATTTGGGATTTCATGCTAAGCCTTTTTAATGCCTTGTGATCAGAAATTTAGTATTTCTATTATGTCTGATTAATTGACTCCAAGATTTATGATGCCTAGTAAAGATTTCTAGTTAACTAAAATGACTTATGATCTACCCAGGAAAGATTTATGATCAAAAACAAAGTCGTACATTCATCCTCAAAGACTTATGATCTAACTCTATAAATTACTACACACATCCCCATATTTAATTATTTACCTTCAACTTGCAACATTATTTCTAAAATGCAGATAAATTCTAGAAATGATGAAGAATATATAGATTTATCATTGAAGTATGGTCGAGAATGAAGAATCAACTACATGGTTAAATTATGGCTCAATTATCTCTATGAAAAAATATAATCTAGATTATTTTCTTAAAATAAAATAAGTAGGTATATATGTTCACATTGATTTAAAAAACATAAAATTAAATTTTAACACATTTATTATTTCCTAACAAAAATACTAATTTGTAGTCAAATGGATAAAATTGGAATTTCCATGGACTTTCTAATTTCGTGATGAGGTCACAAATTTCAATTTAATCGTCACATAAATTGATGGATACAATAATTAATATATAATATGAATAAAAAACAATAAAACCCATAATTATAAATTTTTCAAACATAATAAAAATTATTCTTTAAATTCAAAATTGATAAAATTACCCATAAATTAACAATTTTGGTGGGAATTATGACATTAAAATTAAATTGAAAAATATGAAAATATTAAATCTTCGAATATGGAATAATTCTTAATTCATTAAAAATGAGATGAGAGAACCCTTTTCTTAATTCTTAGTATCCATGAAATTGTTTCAAACTCATTGATAATTTAAACATTATCTTAAATTACTTCGTATAAATAAAATATTTTATAAATATTCTTTTGACCATTGAATATAAGACATAGAATAAATTTTAGGAGAATTAAAATGTGAGGTTTTTAAAGAGAAATTATAATTTTAAAAGAGGCTTTGAATGGGTGGTATAATTCCACTTTTACAAGGGTAGAGAACTAATTTTTTTTAAATAAAACCTCTCAATATAATAGGAACACATATTTAACATGGAAAGTGGATTCAAAAGTGGAAAATAAAACAGATGATATTAGGTTTGATAGAGCCACACCTCAAACACCAATTTAGAAATATTTTTTAAAATAATTTATCTCTTTTTTATTTTTTTATACTTCTTTTACATTAAATAACATTTATCACGATAACAACATTTTAAACATCAGTAACTAATTTTAATGTCTAAGAATTAAAATTTTGATATAAACTAATTTTAAAAATTTAATTTCAAATTTTGAACAATTTTATCAAATTTAATTTAAAAGGATAAATAGTTAATTATAATATAAGCATGAATTAGATGTATAAACCATTTTAAAAACATGTTTTTTAAGAATAAAAAATTTTTTTAGAATTTTTTTTATTTTTTTGGATTTCTCATAAATTAATTTGTATATAAAAAATAAAATAATGTTTATTTTATTTTAAAGACAATCTAAAAAACTAATTCTACCTTGAGGATACATAATTAAAATAAATGGAGAAAAAATAGATTGAAATAAAATAAATGTTACTTCAGATTCAAAATGTTAAACAAGGGATTTCTAAATTTAAAACAATATTTTTAAATAAATTATTTTACCTCATAAATATATTTTTTGTCTTGAAAAATGTTTTATAAGTCTTAATGTCATACATAGTTTATGATAATGTCATAAAAGTTATGGTAGAGGTATAAACTTTATTTTTTACTATTCACCTACACATGAATCTTTAAATAATTAAAAAAACATTTTAAGAAAACATTGGATTGATAAATAAAAAGTGAAGTTCATTTTTTCAAAATCAAATTAAAACATTTAAGATTTTAACTTTTAAATGGAAATATAAAATATAATGAGAATATATTTTTAATTGGAAAATGAATTTTAAAATATTAAATATTCTTATTCTTATTTCTGATAAATTAATGATTAAATTAGAATTAATATATTATTAAAATAAATAATATATATATTATCATAATTAGGCTGTAATATATTTAGTTTCTTAAAATATTAATAGATAATTCCTAATAATGAAATTATTAGGAAAATACATTTTTATTCATAAAATGATCATATTAGTTATTTAGAAATACTGATTGAAATTTTTCAACGAGTAGATATTAAAAATGAACTATTTTTTCTATTCAATGTATATTTCAAAATATGTATACTCTTATTTATACCCTCAAAATCAATGGCTAAATTATGATGGTTATATTAAATAATAATAATTTTATTTTATTAAGGTATATCCCAATTTTGTTTTAGTTCAATGATTCATATGGAGAAAGATATAAAACACATTATATTTAGATATTAAAATCTTCAGGTGTTATAAAAATTATCTATCACAACAACTAGTTGAACAAGAAACATGGCAATCAAATCCAAAAAATTATAAATAATCAACCCATGTTGTATAAATAAACTAATTACAATGACACAAGACTCAGGAAGAAATCATAAGATCCCCCATAGGAAATCATATTTAACTCAAAAAAATGAAAAACAAAGTGAAACCCTGACCAATACTTCAATATTTATGTAATCCCATATCTGGATTCTTATGATCTATCTATTTAAACCAATAAAAAGTGGACCTCTTCCCTACATGCACATTCAAATACAAGATATTCTTGTATAGAAAAGTGTCAGGGATTCCTGATTATAGTGTGAGTAAAACATAGTACCCGCCCCCCACAATCATGCCCCTAAAATAATCGGTAAACACAGTTTATATATTATTCGATATACTCGTAATAATTAAATAATGTATGGAAGCGTAATAAATTAGAGTACAAAATATCCTCAAGATCTTAGATGAAAAATATGATTGACTACACCTGATTATGACAGTTCCATGTCTTTTATCATGCCACACTCATGCCAAGGTTTGAATAAGAACTATCCACAATACCATCTATATCATAGTTAGGGGGAATGGTGCTTTCCTCGTAAAACCTATATATTATATTAGGGGGAATAATGCATGCCCCATAATACTAATAATATATGATATTTGTTGGAATGAATCCCACCTCAAAATACCATTATATATCATATCCAGGCTAATGGATCCCAACCCATATATCTCACCTATCATATCAGTGGCCAATGGCACCCCAACTACATATCTCATAGATCACCTAAAGGGGAATGGTGGCCCACCCGTATATCTCATAATATACCATATTAGGGGGAATAGAGAGAGTAATTACCACCCATTCATACCTATATATTATATAACGTAGGAATGAAACCCCTACCATAATATCTCATATCTCATATTAGGGGTAATGGAACCCCACTTTTAATATATTATCATTTGTTATATTGGGGGGGATGGAAACCACCCTGTTATAATAATATATAATATTAAGGGAATAGTTACCCAGTAACATTTCATGTCTCGTATCATGGAAAATGGCACCCCTCCCATAATATCCCCTCATATATCATATCATATGGAATTTCACCCCTCCCATAACATATAATATCTCATATCATGGGGAATGGTTCCCCTCCCAAAATATCTCTTCAAATATCATATCGGTATGAATTACACTCCTCCCATAATATTTTATTTTTCATATTGGGGTTAGGTGGAATATCCCACAACATATCATATCTTATATCAAAGGGAATGATTCCCTGACCATAATATCCCATATTTTATAATTATATCACATGGGTTGGCTATACGCCCAAACTCAATACACATCTACTAATTTGGACTCTTAAGATCACAACAAATACCGTTCATTATATTCATAGTTGGATAGTATTATATTATCCTCCCTATATTGAACTATAATAGGTTCAACATGAGACTAGGCCACCCACTATGGGCCCTTAAGTCATCTCATTTTCTTGATGCCCACACAAGTTCTTTGATCTTATTCCATCTCTAGGTTCTAATTACATCACTCATAGTCCATTTCATCCCTCATCCCAACCTTTTCTATAACATGGTCTGATCATTTATAATATTGATAAAAAATATGAACCACATTGGGGATATGGAATAAATCCCATATCACATCTAAATCCATGCTAGAAAATTCATATCAAGACCCAAAAATAACTAAATCCTTTCTATGATTAACTCTTTATGGAACACGCATACATGTGGGGTATGAACACTCCCCCATGACCAAATTAATAGACTTGAATTTTATAAGGAAACCCATGCTTCTTTGTTCCCTACCCATTGAACAACCATTTCCAAACCATCACAATTATCTACTTACAGGGAACTAAAAGAGCATATCTCATGGTCATATATGTTAAGTTGTTAATTTCATACCTATATAGACAATTCATTCCATATAGTACATAATTTTGGTTAAACCCTTTGAATTTTAAGAACAAGTCAACTAGCTGATGTCCAAGGGTCCCCCATGGACCAAGACACGTCAATTCTACTCATAGACCATTATTTAAATAAAATAATTCATTTTTAGGTCACCTGACTTGTCATTATTTCATTATTTAATAAATTAATTTTAATAATATTAATATATAAAATGTTAAAAAGAGTTTCAGTTTATAATTTTAATATTTATTTAGTAATTGGTATTGTGAACTTTTTGCGTACTATTAGAAGAAATTATATTCCAAATAAGTATAAGGGGTATCCACATTCCATTGTGGTTTAAAATAGTATTAGCATGGTTATCCCAATTATATGACCTACCTAAGGTACCCATGTGGGCACCTTGTTCTTGTCTAATAGGGATAGAATGGTTGGCACGCCATTTTTTAAACCATGTGTGACACTCAGAACATTACAATTTTAATTTATTTAAAAAAAATTCACTATAAGTTTTTAAGAGGATAAGCCTCATTTTTATTCCCCCACCATCATTTTTAACCACTTAGATGATACCTCCATGGTGCATGCAACCTCCCTTTGTCAATCCTCTCCTCCCAATGTGATTTTCTCCTAATTTCTAAAGGATCTGTGTCCCACATAGGTACGATCTCTATTTTCTTATATTTCCTTTCCCATGTTATTTCTACCACATCTATCCTAGTATTGGTTTTTTCAAACTATTGGGGTTCTAGGTTGAATCATTTTTAATGCCATATTTTTTTATAGGTCTTTTGTATAACCCTTCGTACTTGTTTGAGCATCTTCCCTTGATAGTAATATGTTTTGGTCTATTTTAGCTTTCCCACCATGGGTTTTAGGTATGTGTATCTATGTAAATACCTTCTAATTTTTCTTATAAAATTATTATTTTCTTTTCAATTCCTTTTTTTTAATTTAAAATCCTATTGTATATTGTGGTGTGATTTAAAGGGTCTAGGAATAGATTTTAGCGCTTGGCATGGGCATTGTCCGCATTCTATGTTATTTTAAAAATTTCTATATGGATTATTGATAATATTTAATGTATTCTAAAATATTTTTTCATGGATTTAAATTGGTTTAGTAACCTTTTTTTTAATTATACCTTCAGTAATTTTAAGACTTCACATGGACTTAAGTCACAAGCTAAGTGTTCCTTAAAGTTCGTTTTTTGAATTTCTCAAATAGGGTATAAAATGTTTTCAAGGATTATAAATGATCATTTTATTGGGATAAATGTGTTTGTTTTTCTTTAAATGTTTTTTAGAGAAAAAATTTAGGTTTTTCTCTCGTTTTAAATTTTTAAGTATATTGGGCCTTATGGTTTCCTCAAGTAATTTCAAAATGAAAATTTGAGTTTTATAAATAAATGAGAAGAACCTTTTATATAAAATAAAATGGATTTTAAAGTTTATTGTGGTATTTGTATAAATGGTTGTATTTCCAAATTGGATTCAAAATTTACTTTTGGGAAAATAATTTCAAGTGGGGTTTCAAAACAATATTTCATGGGTGTGTGGCACTGAGATCACCCTTATAAATAAGTGTGCCCTTATAAGTTTATTTTTTGAAATGTTCTTGTTTCAAGTAGACAATCACTATTTTTGAAATATTTATTTTAAATTGGTATTTGAAATGAGATTTCAAATAAATTTACTAATAGTGTGTGTGGATCAATATCCTAAGTGGTGTGTTTTAAATGACTATTTGGATCATTTAAATTGTTTTCTAAATACGTGGTACCCTTACTGATCCCAATTTGATTACTTTTATTATTAGGGTTTTTAACCCCATCCATGAGGTTTTATGTTGACATGTATTTTATAACGATTATGCATGGATTTATATTTGGAGGTTCTTCATGTGAAGGTTTGTGAGGAAAGGTATCACTTATTTTCAAATTATTGATGTTTTACTTATGTGATGATTGATTTTTCTCACCTATGTTTCACTTTTCAGGAGAACCCTATGGATATAGAGGATAACATGTGCAAGTTAAAACCCTTTTAGAGATATTGGGTTGACTATGGAGTGTTACCTGGATACTCTAATATGGGTAGACAGGAAGGAGTAACATACCATTATGCTTGAAATGTTTTTATTCTCATGGATAAATGAATTCCAATGATGTTTTTTCACGAATAGTTTGGTGAGACGTCAAAGAAATTAATGGGTTTAATAGTTTAAGTCATGCTTCCATATTGGAAGTTCAGGTATTTTGTTACTAGAGCCTTGGTACGGTATCATTGATGATAGGTCATTTTTAAGAAACATTATGTAATTTTTTATGTTATTTGGTTATGTTTCACTATATTTTCTTACCATCACCATTATTTCTTGATTATATGATTTATATTTTGTTTCCTTGTTTCATGTTTCCTATGTTTCATTTATGCATCACCCTATCTATGTATTGGTTTATTTTCATATTATTTTTTTATATGGTTTGAAATTGTGGATTAAAAAGCAATATGGTTTGTTTTTCCTTGAATCAGTTTTTAAGAAATTGTTTTCCTTATAATTGTTTAGGAAAAGGGGGCTTTCATGGGAATCTTGGAATAAGGGGTGAAGGTGGATTCATTTATTTTCTATAGTTAAATAGGACATATTTACTTGGTTTCAAAGTATTAATATAAATGGATATGTTTGGAATTATTTATTTGAATGATTTTTTTTGGAAATAATCATGTAGCATGTTTCATGGTTTTGTTTTATAAATCCAATGAAAACCTAATTTTTACATTATATTAAATCTATAATTTTATATAAAAAAATACTAAGTATTTTATTAGAATCAGTAGGCTATGGTGTCCTACTCAGTGATTTTGTGATCTCACATATTATGTGTTTGTTTCAGGTTTTTGTTTCTCTTTTGGGCTACTCATTGATCATTGATTTTATCTTAATATTTGATGTGACTTGTTTATTTTATAGCATTAAACTATTTTTTTGATTTGGTAGGTCTTATGTTTACTTTTATAAAATGGATTTTGTGTGAAACTTTATATAATTTAATTTGGAAAAGTATTATTTTACTTCTATCTAAGGATGAAGTGTACTGATATATGTTGGTTTCTAAAGAAAGTTCATATAGTGGAGGATTTTTGTGCATTTATAAATTATAGGGGAGGTATATAGGGGTGAGGATAGGTTTTTTTGTTTAGTTTTTTTGCTAATTCATTTACTATTTATTATTTTAATATATTTTACTTAGCATAAACATTCTATATATGTATTGGTCATTCCCTTTTTTGTCTTTATTTTTTAACATTTATTATTTGTAAAAACTATCCACAAGTGTTTTCCATTAATTCCTAGGCACTAGTTTCAAGCCTCTGGGAATTAGAAACAACCTTTAGGCAAGTGGTATATGAGTTTAGGTATTTATTGGATGGGAAACTAGAGTTTTTTCATTAAAATGGTATTGTCTCTTATGTCCTTTTTCTTAATAGTGTCTTAGGAATTTGTAATTAAATTTTTTATTTTGTTTTTCATGGCATGATAAAGTTTTAATTTTCAATTAAAACTAGGGAGGTACAAACTTAAAGATTCTATCAAACTCCAACAACCACAGATCCTTGAGTTTCAATGGGAAGTGGGGTTTGAATCTTGAGTTTAGGATTTTGTTAGACTTATCGTCAATGATGTGTTTATCTTCACAATCATAGTGTGAGTTATCTAGGGAGTTGGGTTGTATTTTATAATAGAAAAAAAACATTAATTTCTATGGTTAGTTTGGTTTTCATGCCACATTAATCAGAGGAATTGACCAAAAATTTTACTTTCAAATATATTATTAATTTTGTTGAGGGTATACTATACTTCATAAAAACATGAGGTTGAGTTATTAGTGGTTCTTCACCCCCTTTTTCTTATTTTTTAGCCAATCTTGATAGCACCTTAGTGGAAGGGGACAAGTAAAGGTGGGTATTGTAATATATTTATTGTATGGATTGGTTTTTGATAGAATTTTAATGTGAATCTTTATAATGTGATTTTATTGTGGAAGGGTTTTTTGGGATAAAGTCAAATCTCATCGTAAATGGTCTTTTTGGTTTTTTAAACAATCCTTGGGACTTATTTTCATAACCATTTTTATTTTTCATAAATCCTTCTATCTCTAAAATTATTTAATGGTTTACGAGTAAGGGGTTTTTTTTAATATATTGGGATGTGTTTTAAAAATTGATGTTTTATATTGATGAAGTTGAAATGATAAATTTTTTGAAAACATTTTATGTATTGATCTTCATAAAGCTCATATGGTTTTGGTTTTTTCTAAATGGATTGGTTTTGTTAATCTAACTAAAAAAATTATAATTCTGTTAGGTAATTTGTATTTTAAATGAAGTAGTGTTCTTAAAAATGTTTTGGTTTTTTTTCAAAATCACTTTTGTTTTACTAATTTAGTAATGTGGTGGTTTTTAAGTATGTTGGTTTTGTGAATGTTATTTTCCTTGTTCGGTTGAGTTTTTTTCCTTCATGATGAATGGGAATAGTGTGATTGATTTTGAGAACATGGTCAGGTTGAGTTCATGTTCTATTTACTGAAAATTTCTCCCCTTGTAAATGTCTAGGAAAAGTTAGAGTGGAAAGTTTTTCCCATTTGTATGGTGTGGTGGAGTGTTTTCTACCAGTATTCCCTGGGATCCTAGGATAAGTGTTCCTTTCTTAGTGAATTAGGTGTAATTTTTGAGTAATAATCTTCTTGGGATGATGGTTTGTTTTGAGAATCAACATTTGACATGTATAGAGACTTATAGTCTTTAGGTGAATTTTATTTGGAGTGACCTCTTAGTTTATCTTTTTTGAGTGTTTTCGATCGTTTATTGTTTTGTTTTCCTATGTTATTTTTTAGGGTAATTGGAATTTGGGTTTGAAATAATGCATTTCCATTTGGTTCCCTTGTTTTTGAAATTCTACTATTTTTAAGTGTTGTAATCATACGGTCATGTTTTTCTTCTCTCAAACATGGCTGACATTTGGTTCAGTTCTTGGGTAATTGAGATAGAGCTTTCCTTTAGGAAGTTGATAACCTAGTGGTTTTAATTTTATTTGGTTCAGTGTGGGATGGTGGTCTAATAGTGTAGTCCTAGTTTACCCATTGAGTATGATGACCTGGATCAAGGTACCATATTTTTTGTCTTTTTTTCATTTTCATGAGTGGTTCATCATGATACTTGTGGTTGAAAGGATTATTGTGCTTCGTTTTGATCCTTGTTAATTTATTTTTGAGTTCATTTAGGATGTGTTCACTTCGAAGTTAGAACAAATCTTAGGATCTTCAACATTATTTAGATTCGAGGTCCCTTGAGTGTTTCTTAGATCATTCATTACTTTTGGGATATGAAATAATTTTGGATATTCATGCTTAGTGAAATAATTTGGTATATTTTATGGCTATTAGGTAATCATTTTTGTCTAAATGATTCTATACTCATTGTAATGGTCATTTAATGCTTCATCATTTCAATTAATTATAAATGGTTTGATCTCATTTTTTAGAGTTTTTTTGTTGGATTATTATAAGGGATTCTATTATAAGGTTACTATAATTTTTTGGTTATTTTAGTGGTTTATTAAAAGTAGGAGTATGTTAGGTTTCAATCCTCTATAAGCATAATAGGTTGATACCTTTACCTTGACAATAAACTCTTTGGGTTAGGGAGTGGCATGGTGGGGAGATTTTCTACACCCATCATGTCTCTATGGAATTAATTAATCAATTAATTTAATTAATTTTTAGCCTTCATGAGTTCCCGATAGTTTCTGGTTGAAATTTTAAAATTTCCAAATAAATTGGTTTTGTTTATGAATTTTTCAGGGTTATAATTCACCTTTCATCAACCATGTTTGATTATTCTCCAATATACATTATTATTTCATATGGTTTGATCCCAATTACCTCAACTATGTGACTTACTCAAGGTAACCATGTTGGAATATTGTTCCTTGTTATTAGGGAAGTCATGATTGGTTCAAAGTTTACTAAACTGTGTTCCTAAACCATGCAAGATGATCAGGACCTTAAGATTCTTATTTTACTCCCAAAATAACCCAACGAAACATTAAATAGGATAAGACTCATTTTTATTCCCCCTCTATCACTTCAAACCCCCTTGATGAGACACCCATGGCATGTGTGACCCCCCTCCATGGAACTTCCTCTCCTTATGTTATTATCTCCTAATTTATTCAAGATTCCAAGCTAGATCTCTTATGTATAGTATCCTCCTTCTTCTCTTTCTATTCCCACATAATTTATCCCTCCTCTATCCTAATTTTGGTTTTTCCAAAAACTAGGGGTTTTATTTTGGATGATTTTTTAGTTCTTCTTTGTTTCTAGGACATATGTGGGTCCCTTGGTACATGTTTGGGCATCTTCTATAGAAGGATATGTGTTTCAAACCATGTTGTATCTCCCGGTATTGATTTTTGGTATGTGTCTCTATATAACTTAGTTTTAATTCATATTATAAAATTATTATGTGCATTTAAATTCTCTTTTTATGAAGTTAGATTAATATTTTATGTAATGGTATACTTGAAATGATTCTATAAAGAATTTTATCACTTTTCATGGGTCCTAGCCACATGTAAAGTGCTTGTGAAATTTCAAATGTTTCTTTTGAAAAATATTTCAAATATTATAAAAAAATTCACATGGATTTTAATAGTTTTGTAAAGAACTATTAGTTTTAATTTTATTTTAATAAATTTCAAGACTTGGCATAGACTTAATTCAATGCCCAATGTTCCTTAAAATAAAAATTTGAATTTCTCAAAATGGGGTTAATTTTTTTCAATTCACGTGGATACTAGTTTAATTCGTATAAATGAGTGTGTGTTTATATAAAGGTGTGTTTTGAAAAAAAAAATAGAGTTTTTCCATTGTTTATAGTTTTTATGCCCATTGGTGCTTCTTTTTTCCTCAAGTTTCTTCAAAAATGTAAATTTAGTTTTATAAAATGGTGCATTTCTCATTTTATTCTAAATTAAAAATGTTTTGGATTTAAAAACTTGTTTTTATATAAATGGATAGATTTCCAAATGGGTTTACAATTATTTTAAAAAAATAATTTAATGTGTGGTTTTAAATATAGATTTCAAGTCTATGTTGCACCAATATCCACCCTTTTAAAGCAGTATTCCCTTTTAAAGTGATTTAATTAAATGGTCTTTTTTTAAGTAGTCCTTGTCCAAGTTTTCAAATATTGGGTTTAAATTGGTATTTTAAATGATATTTCAAATGAATTTAATATTTTTTATGTGTCTTGGGATCCAAATAATTGTGTGTTAATGACTAATTAATCCCCTTAAATTGATTTATGATTAAAGGGATCCCTCATTAGTCGTTGTTTTATTATATTTCATGTTATGGATGGTGAACCCATTGGGGATTGTATATATTGAAATAAATTTTTTACTGCTTAGGTATGGAATTATGTTTAAGGATACTACAAGGTATGGTGTGATATTGAAGGCATTATTAATTTCAAATTGATTTATATTATACTTGTCTGATGATTCATTATGCTCACCTCTATTCAAATTTTCATGAGACTCCTATAGATTTATTGGAAAACCTTTGTGATGTAAAGTCCTAGTGGAAATAGTGGGTGGAATAGATAGTTTTTCCAAACTACTCTAAGATGGGTAGACCAAATGGAGTGGTCGGAATATACAATATAAATATTTTGATTCATGTCAATGAATGAATTCGACGGATATTCATTCTAATATATTTTAGTGGGACTTAATAGGATGTGAAAGGTTTAGTAGTTTCAACACAGGTAACTTATTTCAACTTCAAATCATTCATTATAAGATCCTAGTGGTGATTCCCATTATTATATGTCCTTTTTGGACACTTTAGGTGATTTCATTTGTGATTTTTTTCATTCCCCTAGATTTTTTAAACATCATCCCCAGTGCTTGATTATGTGATTTAGATTTTGTTTAATTATTTCTTGGTACATATAATTATTTTATGAATAACCATATTTCTGTGGGGTTTAAATTCAAAACATATTTATTTTATATGCATTAAAAGTGGAGGTTAAAAATGAAAATGGTTTGGATTTACCTGAAATATTTTTTATGAAATGGTTTTCCTTGAAATTTTATATGAAAAATGTTTTTCTAGCGATGCGTATAAGTAAGGTAAAAAGTTTTATTCATTTTTTATAAGGTTTTAAAGGACTTCGTTACATAGTTTTAAAATCACAACTTAATAGTTTTAGTTTTAAATGATATATTTAAAATATTTAATAATCCTACTTTTAAATTTATAAAAAGGGATGGTTGTGTATAAATGTTCATGTGTAATGTTTCTTTCTTTTGTTTTATAAATATTAAGAAAACATACTTTATTAATAATATTTAATATATCATTCGATAAACTATATTATAAGTTTTTTAAAAATATTCAGTGGGTATCGTTGGTCTACTTATTTCTTTTGTTCTCTTGACTATTATATCACAGTTTCAGGTTCCTAGTTCTCCTTCAGATTGCTTACTGAGTGTTGATTTTATCCGGGGATGTGAGGTCATTTGTTTATTTTACTAAATTATCCAGGTGGTTCCTATTAAATAATTTTATAGGTCCTAATTTTAAATTTATATAATATCTATTGTGTGAAAAAAAATTTATTTACATGGTAAATTGGTCTAATACTACATTCTATATACTGAGGGTGGTGAAATATTCTTGTGGTCGAAGAAAAGCTATCTAGTGGTGTATTTTTTTGTGTTTTTGAATTGTAGATGAGGGATGTTGGGGGTGAGTGGAGTGTTTTTTTGTATATTTTCTATTATAATTTATGTTGTTTTTGTAACTCTAATTATCAGAAAAAATTGCACCTATGTGTGTTATTTTGATTAACAAGCACTATTATCAATCACATAGAGACTAAAAAATCCTTATGGGGCAGTGTAGGGCTAGTTTGGCTATCTTTTGGATGGGAGGCCTAAGACGATTCTAATAAATTTTAAATTTATTGATTATCACATAATAGTGGTGAGAATAAATATCACATATAATGTGAAAAAAATTTGTACTATTAGGGAGATTTTCAAGGGACCAATCACCTCATATGTGGATCAATTTTCTTTATAATTGATGTCGGACCGCCCACTCTTATTATCATCTAATCAAATGACAATCACCCATTTAAATTAGTACCTGAATCTATCAATCCATCTCAAATTAATTATAAATAAATCATAATTAATTTTCACATTTTATAAAATAAAATTAAATATTTAGTTCTTATAGAATAGTATAATAATACTCACCCAAAATCACTTACAACTTAAATCATTCATTAAAGTGGTTTGCACCACCCCCAATATACATTCAGGCATTTAATATTCAAGAGGCCTAATTAATTTACCCAAATTGATAATTATCCCGAATGGACCGAAGGCCTTATTTTTTATTTTTTTATAGATAATACCCCTTTTAAAGGATGAAGGGGAACCTGTACATGACCAGTAGGCCCAAGGAACAAGGCTCGACACGACTCGCAATACATGACCTGAAGGCCTAGAGGAATATTATACCCAATACATGACACGTAGCCCCAAACCACATGAACTACCCCTCCTCTATATTATGCATCATTGATCTCCTAGCTCCCCACCTTGCATTGCTGATCGGATAGCATTTCCCCATACAAAGCTGTATGGTGCTTGGTCCTGACGGTGGTTTCCATACCCTTTCATTCTTCAAATTCGGTAGCTCTACTTCTGGTGAGTGCTAGTCTTGCTGCTCTGATCCTCTTTATAGCCTGCTCTGTGTGAACTGGGTTACTCCATTGTCTTTGTGGCCTGAAGACCCTGAGGCCGAAATACATTTGATGACCCGAAGGCCCTGGAGACCCGTAGGCCCAAACTGGCGGCCTGAAGGCCCAAATCAGGTGATAAGTTTCACCTGCTACAGTACTGAATAGTACCTACTATAGTACTGCTACAGTATCCCAGAAATTCCCCTCCACCCGGTTTTGAACCTGCGTCTCTTGGATGCCAAGAAGGAGACCTTAATACTCGGGTACGGGCTCTTTTTTTATCCAAATTGATAATTTGTTTCAAACATATATTATAAGAAGCTAACTCAATTCAAATACGTTGCATTTATGTTTCATAAAATATCAAATAACACATTTTTATCCTAGATTAGCAATTATAAACCAATTCCATGATCTCTATGCGTAGAATATATAAAATGAGCATAATATGGAAATGAGTAAATTCTATTAAATGTACCTTTTACTATTGTAGTCGATGTAACTCCTTAAAAAACTTTGAATATTCTTGATAATGATCACATAAGTAGTAGATAAGGGACCCCCATCTCTTGAGGTGTCCATGGGTTAGGCTTGGATCATTCATCATACAAATGAGACTTCACTTTTATTTATGTTACACTAACATTTCATATGAAATGAATAATGTGATAACATTATAGGGTTAGGTAGTCTCAGACAAACTTAATCACTCTATACCTTCTCATGGAAGTGGTCTACATATATCCATGAGGATGCTTCTTGAATAACTTTTTCACTAACTCATGTGTTATAATGTTTGATATAATTTCTCATCTTGATCATCCATCGTATGGATGAATGTGACTCCAATAATGTGCTAAATCTTATGTAATGCTTATTCAAATGATAGACTATATGAGATGATCACTCATATGATAATCATTTATCATGTGGCCGCCAATTTTTAAATCTCGTGATAAATTATAAGAGATAGAATCTCAAGATATTCATATCATACATATTATAATACATTGATGATAATTTACACTTAATACTTTATTTATGAATATTCTAGAAAGAAAACAACCATATACTTTTCATACGCTTACATTAGTGGAAACATAAGCTAATATCCAAAGCATAATAAATACATCCCATGAAATATTTCATTTGGGTCATATTCATTTCAATATCATACTTGCACTAAATCCTAAAATAATTTGTGAATTTTCACCTTATATTATATAATATAGAACAACTTGTGAAATCAAACCAAAAAATCCTTCTGAATATCTTACAAAACACTTTTTAAATGATATCATAAATTTAACTATGTATCGCATCATATTTAATACCTTAGGAGCACCCATTACCAAAAAATAATGGATTGACTCTAAAAACATTTAAGGAATCTGTCAGAGTTATAATCAATCCCCATTTAACTAGCCATAATGTGTGATCCCATGGGCCTTTACTGTATTGACAAAAAATTTGAATCATTTTATCCATAATAGTAATAAAACACAACATCTATAAAATCATCATTATCACTCAATAAATAAAGGGTTCTAGTGTGATCTCTATCAAACACATATATCTCTATACTTTTTTCCACCACTCACATCACATGCTCAAATTCACACTCATATGTTCCTTTTTTTATAGTTAGTCGAGTGATAATAAATCACAAAAAATTCCACTCCCTAGTATCCAACTCAAACATTATAAATTTTATGATTATATACTAACTAATTTAATAAATACCTCACATGTAATTCACCTTTATGGATGAGAACATCACATTTACCTCACCCAAATATATAGGAAAATCATATGTACTATCAAGGTGTAGTTTCAAACTCATTAGTCTATCTCAATAAATGGAAAATATTTCATACTCTTTGTACAATTGGATATTTCCCATCATGTTTGAGGTCCATACGATGAAATAATCTACAACATAACCAAATATCTATGATTAACTAATTCAAAATGAATTTCATAAGAAAGAAATTAATGTATGAACTATACATAGTGTATGACTCTCTAAGTGGTTTAGTCTATGGGAAATCCATTGCACATTAAGAAATATTTCCTTTGTTTTGTGCCTCATGAGAATATTTTGTATCTCAAATAAGAATACTACTCAAGTTAAACATAACATTTCATCATTGCCAGTAATACTGTATGAAAAACATTAATTGGGGATAACTAAAAGTCATACTTTAAGGGTGAATTTTCATTACACTTTATGAAATGTATATCCAAATATACATTTATGAATCCAGTGTGAAAGAATGGAAAAGTAAATATTTCCTTTTATATGATAGGTTTTATATTAGTAAACACTTTTAATAATATCTAACAAGTATCAGTATATCATAACATATATGATATACTATTATATCATTTCTATATATACTTCACTTTATAGGGTTTTGTTAACTCATTAAATATATATATATATAATTTTATCATTTAGTTATATGACCATCTGATAAAACCCTCCCATTAGACTCTTTAGTCAATGTTATTTATGAATAAATCAAGTTTAAATAATGGTGTGACTTAGGAATCATATCCCGAATGTTCAGCTCCCAAATAATTTTCAACTCTTTAACTTCACAACATCATAGGATAAGACTTCCAAAATTTATCTAATTATATATCTTTCTATGTTTAATATCATCATCATAAGATCCCTTTCCATCAAAATCCTTCCCCTAAAATATGTTGGTATATAATATAATTATTTACATTATTTAATTAACAACACATCTTAAACAATATTAGGATAAATTGTGTTCCAATTTAGTATGTTATGTAAATGTAACTCTCTATATTTTGCTTTACTGTTACAACTTAAAACTATTTTAGGATATTAATTGAAATTTACATTAGATTTTGATAAGAAATCCTTTATTTGTTAAAATTTAAAATTATTAAGTCCAAAAACACTCTCAATATCTTCTTAAACACTATATTCTTTTCATTATAACTTGATAGGATACACAAATTTCCTTGTGTTTTTAAAAGAATACATATTTCATTTTAATAATATTATTTAAAAAATAAACTCTTATTTTATATCGCACGTGGAATTTTATGTGTTTGATGTATTTTCCTATGAAATAATATTTTTCATCTAAAATTTCACTAATGGGTTCTGGAATATCTTACCTCATATTTTAAAAAACATATTGACAACCACTTTTTCCTAGATTAATAATTTATATACTTTAATTCTAATGAAAATTGTCATATAATCTGATGAATCATAAACCATACTTATTCATTTATTTATCTTACCATGTTGAAAACATTTATTTCTAAATAAAAAAATTTGTCTTATCATAACAGTTAAAATATTAACACATCCATTATATTTAAATATTTGATGTAAAAACTCTTTATTTTATTAGTTTAATTAAAACTATATTCTCTATAAATTATCCCATTGATTTTGAACTCCTATAAACTAATAACACTTTTAAGACATATAGTTGCTATCAAAACACATTCAAAATGGAGGAACTAATTTCCATTACATTAATACCTAACATAAACATTTCATGGAGTTTATAAAACCCCTTTAGGTGTCTCAAATATTTCTATCCTATGGAATCATAACTCCTCCCTTCCAAATATTAAATTTAGGTTTCAATGTCCAGGTCTAACCACTCGAAGAAAACAATAGTGGACTCTCCAACCAATTATTCTTCTTTTTTTTGAACTTTTACCCACGTATACATTCTATAAATAATAAAAACATTGACACAATGTGACCAATTTATCAATTATAAAAAAAATTTATAATATCAGGTAAACATTTTCTGGTCTCTGTCAAATTTTTGTAACATTTATAATGATGAAAATAGGAATAGTTCCTTAATTGAAATAGGCCTTATATGAAACATCTAGTCTCACTATTTCAATAGAATAATGAATAATATTAATCATATAAGTGATGAATAAAATTCATTAATTCATTCTGGAGAAAATTTCTTAATCTCCCTAAATGAATCATTTTACACTCCTTGTAAGAATCTAAAATCACTTGTCAAAGAATTATAATACTTGGTCACTAAGTAAAGTGATACTCTATCACATTGAATATTTATTTACTTAAGTAATATTCCTGAGATACTAAAATTTTTAGTTGATTAGAATAATATAAACCTTTCAATTATAGATTTAATTATTTAGTTTTCCGATTTTGATGATATTATCTAAAAAATAATATTTTATTAAATGAGTATTATTTTTTATAATCATTTAATAAAGAATTTTACTAAATAGACTTATTCCAAAATGATAGACCCTTTGGAATCACATCATATCCATTAGTTTTCTAAAATATATTTCTCATCATGACTTACATAGGGTATCATGTAAATAATACATGACTATATCTGGTTGGAAATTATTATCAATCATATCATATATGAATCTTGGATAGTTTAATGAAAAATATTTGTCTGATTCATCTTATAGATCAACTCAACCTATTGCTATGGTATCCTTACCATTAGTGTTTCCCATGTAAGTGTAACACAAATAAAATCCCAGAAACAAAGTAAATAATAGATAGGTCACCTTATTACTTTCTTTCCTTACAAAAGATAATCAATAAAAAAACCCTAAATTGTCAGATCCTACCTGATTGGATGATTGAAGTCTTGACGAGTACTAATTCAGAAGGAATCCAAGAGTTTGTGTTTTGAAGTGGATTTAATATCACCATATTATCTCATGTTATTCCTTTTATGTTTTTATTCTTCTAGTTATTTTTTTTATAATCTAATTCCTTCCATAAAAATATTATGTTTAAACTATATTGATGTTAAACTCTTTACACAACTCGCGGTTTTTGTTATTAACCCAAAAAATGAAATCAAACATATTTATACATATCCAAATTCACCACATGTATAAGTCACATGAATTATTCATGTAAATATTTAGAATTATATGACACTAACAATCTCTGTGTGAGTAATCCTAGATCAATATACAAAAAACCCTACATTTCTTGAACAAGGCATAACTCCACATGCCATTAAAAAATTCAACCCAAAGTACCCCTACCAAGGGACACTTTACTTAATATAGAATACCATTCATCATAAATCTAACACCGCATGTGTATAAAATATATTAGAAAACTAAATTAAAGAAAATAACAGTAACTAAAAACTAAATTTAATGAAAATGGAAACAAAATACTTTATCATACATAACATGTAACAACATAGATGTATGTATGATAACATCTAGTAGAAGTTTAACTTTTTAAATTAAATCATACAAAAATAATAATATATAAAATTTATTACAATGATAAAATTATGGAATAAATTTTAAATAAATGAACATATCATATATTTAATCATCATATGACCATTTAAACATAGTTCATAAATATAAGGTAATTATAAACACTTTATAAACTAGATAATCATTATAGACACTCCAAAATATTGAATATGAACACCTTATATCCATTTTATAATATGAATTCCATTAAATTATACATTATATAAAATTTACTATAAATATGTGTTTTTTATGATTTATAAACTAATTTATATTCTAATTGTCTTTATGTAAACATTATAAATTCCTGTATAACACATAATTAAACATTATTTAAACATTTATCATGTCATTAATAAAAATTCCTTTTTAATAGGTTTTAATAATTTACGAATAAAACACTTTTTATTTGAATACACCAAATTATGTATTATGAACATTTTCATAATATAAAAATATAAGAATATATTTATTTTTTGTACTTACTTTGTAACTTATAAAAAAATTATAAGCTTCCATTTAATATTTCTAAATAAAAATTCTATTTCAAAGTTATAAGGAATGACATATAATATAAATAAAAGTATTTCATAATAACACCTAATATTAAAGAATTTTTATTAATAAATGTATCAAAAAATTATTTATTTGTTTATAAATAATTAAATTATAAATATTTTTTTAATTAATGAACTCCCAAGATACCTTTTAATTATAGTTTATAAAAACTAAATACCATGTACAAATAATTTACAATTATATACATAATCAACAAAATTTAAAAAATTTAATTAATTAAAATGTTTTTATTTTATATTTACAATACATTGACACACAACAAATTTTCCATCCAGTATAGAGGGACAGTGCAATTCAGCACCAATAGGAAGAGCACAAGGCATTGCAAAGACAAGAAGCACGTCTTGGGGTAACACTGTGGAAAATACTATAGGGTGGGATGTTTTTTAAGGGAATTCAACAACCCCCATTAGAGTGCATTTGATAATGAGGTAGTTGTCGTCTTACTGAAATTATAGCGAGGGACTCACTAGATATGGACATTGTTCATTATTTAAGAATGTACATTGAATTTCTATTTAACATTATGTTTTCTCCCAAATTAATTTCAACCCCCTCTCCCCACAATTCAATGACATTCAATTTAATGTTAAATAAGGTAAAAATAATGCTTTATTTCCCATGGAATGTGACGCAAGTTATGTTATCCCAAAAATGTTTATGGTGACTCACACTCCACATTACATTAACAGCTTCGTGTTTTGTGTAGTTCTTATAACACATTATGTTAGAGAAAAAATGTAACATTGGGGACACTCTTTAAATTACATTAATACTTAATGTAATTTTAGTGCATGATTTCAAATATTTAAATGCGTGGTTATCCATGATACCAAAATCATGTTATTTATACTAAATTAAAAACATATCCTATAATCTCTATACATAGAATAAATAAAGTTAGTATAATATGTAAATGAATAAATTCTGTAGATTGTTCCTTTCACTATGTTATTCACTAAAAGTCTTCAAACATCTATGAATATTCTTGATGATGATTGCTTAAGTGACAATTAAACGCCCCCCACTTCTCAAAGTTTCCACAAGTTATGCCTGTATCATCCATCATTTAGATGGTACTTCCCATCTATTTATTATATGATAAAATTAAGTATTAATATAAGGGAATATGAGATATTCGGGTTAAAGACATTTGGCCAAACACCTACACCTCCAAACATTTCATGGTAATGATTTAAATATATCTATGAGGACTCTCCCTAGAAGATGCATGCATTAACTCATGCATTGTCATGATTTTATTTATCATTTTTATCATGCTTTGTAATAATTAATATGACTCCACTCTTATGTTACATTACATTTAATACTTATTTAAGTGATACCCTATATGGTATGATCACTCAAATGATAAAAATTTATCATTCGACCGTCGATATATTAATCCCATGATATGTTAAAAGAAACATAATATCATGATATTCATATACTAATATGTTGGGTACAACATACTCTTAAGTTTATTTTTAATAATATACTATTATAAACATGTTTTGATACTTTTATTAATGTTATATTGGTCAAAACATAACCAAAAGGCTCTATTCACAAAAATGGATCACCTGAAATATTGAATTTAGGGTATACTCTTGTCATTAACCTCCTCGATTCTAATCTAAAATTTGTTCAATAAAACTCCTAGGATCCCCTTACCCCAAAACAAACCAAATATGTATTATATTGATATGATTATAACATGATCTATTGGAATCAATTCAAAAACCTTTTATCTGGTAACAAAAAAATCAATGTGGAAGAAAAGTGCAAGAAACCATGAAGGAATCAATGTCGGGTGATATATTTACCTCAAGCAATACGTCAAATCAAAGGGAACTCAAGTCCTTGAAAAATTAATGAATATCTCATTATTGTAAGACAAGGAGAATGAGAGGACCATTTTGGTTGTATGTCTGATATTTTTCTTCAATTAATCAAATTTTCCTTTAATACAAATTTTTATATTTTCATTATTTTTTATTTGAAATACTATAAAAATATAATTTTTAAAATTTTAGTAAAATTGGATACCTCTTAAAAATATATTTTTTATCACTTTTGAGATTCCATATGTAATACATATTGAAATATATTATTTAGGTAAAGACCTGGAATTTCCATATAAATTTTGTGTAAAATTATTTGGGATTTTTACGGGTCTGTGAAAAATGATGGCACATGATTCCGAGCCTGGAGGGCCTGGAATGGAATTTTGAACATTTATAAAGGTACTTTCAGTAAAAATGCAAGAGGATATTTATATCATTTTAACCAGTGCTCAAATTAAAAATCGGAGGGCACCGTTGAATTCACATCGCCGGGATTCGCTTAGGCAATACATAACTTCGACCGACGAGGGTCAGAAAAAAAAGTCAATTTTTTGGACTTCACATAAAAAATAACTCAATGAATTATTTTATTTTCTTCACACCATGGAGCGGTGGATGGAAAGACCACGGTGTAATGTTAGGCTTGAATGGGAGTCATTTAATGACGTGACATGTGGGTTTCATAACCACAAAGTTCACTGAATTAATGGCTTATTAATTATGGTTCATTAATAAACTGCATTAATAAAACCTAATGTGGGAGGTTCTTATTCTTCTACTTAAAATATCTTATGGTATAGGTTTTCGGGATCGACTTGAAGAATCTATCAGGAAGCGCCGGTGCAAGCCTACTCCAATGAAGAACGCGGAACGCACGAACGCCGACAAACATCTTCGAATGTGGACCCTTATTCTTCATCTGCAGCACCTTCCAATGAGTTCAAGGTATGGTTTTGTCTTGATTTATTTATAATATTTTTATAAATTCATATTCTATTGCTGACATTTGTGCACTCCCCTTGTTATAACTCTAATGTGGAGGGCGTAGGACGAACCAATCAAGTCCCAAAACCTCTGTCACTTTTTAATTGGTTGCATTATTCATGGGAGACCAAGAAACATTGAGGCTAGGAGAAAATGAGGGCCACGTAGTGATGGCAGTATTCAGGGAGTCTTGTAGGCTCATCCAGAAAAGAAAACAGACCTCCTGAGCTTCATCGGAGACCTGCAGATTCTTGGCCGGCATCGCAGTACTGGCAACCGTAGGAGGCTACGGGCGACTCTCATTGGCCACGAGGGGATGGAAGCGCTCGAAGGCACCAAGGGGGATAGGGGTGGATGGCCTTTTTTGGCCACGTAGATAGTGGGTGCCGCACCGTGGATTAGGGTCATGACTATGAGCCGCAACATAGGGTGGACCCATACCCGCGGGTCTCGCTGTTGACCGGTCCTTGTGGGCCCACGCCCACTACCCAATGGGCCTCACCTGCAGCCATCAGGCTAAGTCTGCAACCTAGAAAGCCGGACCAGGCCCAGCCAGACTGTCCCTCACCCATCCTATTCGGTTCGGGGCCAACGGACCGGGTCGGACCGAACGAAGACCCTTTTTAGCTCAGTTTCGATTAAAGGGCCTTATCTTCCAAACTAGACATTCATTTGATGAACCGTCTATGGTGCTAGAACCCTTATCATGAAGAGGTTCTTTTGAAATACTCCACTTGGGTTTTGGATAAATTTGGAGTACGACTAGGTTGGATCGGACTCGAATCCAATGGGGACCTTGGCACTGAAATGCATATAACATATAGACTAAGTGTCTGATTGATGCAATTTATGTTTCATTAGAACCCTTATGACATGGTGGTTATTTTAGATACCTTTTAGTGGTGCCTTTTGGTGGTTGATGTATGACCATTATCTTGAAGATTGGTTTCTCAGAAACTTAAGTGCACCAAGTGTGAGAATCATGTGGCTGGTTGTCAAGTAACATAATAACGTTTGTTGAATGACATTAGAATAACCCTGTGTGGATCAAGAGTAGCATTACCGATATGGACCAGCCTTGGAGAGACCCATCATAGATCAGTGACTTATGACCCAATATGGATTGGGAACTTATGACCATGTATTTATCGATGACTTACGACCCTGTGTGGATTGATGACTTACGACCCTGTGTGGATCGATGAGTTATGACCCCGTGTGGATCGGTAGTGGAACGACCCAACAAGGACCTTCCTTATAGAATCCCATCATGGATCAGAAACTTATGACCCTAGGTGGATTGATTACTTACAACCCATTGTGAATCAGTTTCTTATGACCCTATGTGGATCAGTGATAGAAAGACTTCTTCGCGGTTTGGTCGTGGAACATCTCAATGGAACAGGATTTAATATCTTTATAACTAATCATCATTATTCCCGTTCATTAAGTTATATACCTAGTTTTAGATAAGTCTTTTACTTGTTATTTGTTATTGGGGTCAAGATTTTTTTTCCTTTTTGGAATTTTGGGAGGCCTTCAGGGGGTTTCACGGTCCCTACTAGGTATTGTTATAATCACCCCTGCACGGGATTCACCCACACCTTGTTGTATAATGTGAAGACGTCGAACAGATTTGACCAAGGTTTGGGATCTATGACCAGACGGTACATGGAGGTGACTGGTTGACGCAGAGAAACTCAGTGACAAGTTGTACATACCCTTCAGGTTGGATCATTGGCTAATGAACTCAATAGTTGTTTTCCCTTTCCTCTATATTTTTCTTTTAGTTGGGTTTTTATTCTATCCCATTCTTCTTTAGTTCACACTTTTACATTCAAAAGTTATACTATGTGGTTTGTTCTTGTTGTATTCCTTGTCTGTGTGTTTTTATTTTTAAAGCAAATGCCTTCCCATTTTTGGGATATACCTTTCTGGTTCTAGTTACCAACCCCTGGCCTATGGAAGGCGGGCTTGGGGTAGTCACGGCATGGGCCTCAGGGGATAGGTCATGACAAATTGGTATTAGAGGAGTCAGTTCTTCTGAATAACTACGACACCAATATTTTTAATGGGGCATTAGTATTATCTTTTTTAATTATGGTTTTCAGTTTGGGTAGTAAAGTGTTTGTGCGGAAGCCGACGTATCCATACACTAGGACCCTGCATTCTAATTTCCATGAAAACACTGATTACGTCTATCTTTGAAATGTTTATCTTTTTTATCTCTTTTGAGTCATCTCCCTAGGTATAAAAATATAGATCATGGCACATCTATTTCTTTACATGAAACCACCGCTTAGATAGACAGCTAGGATTCCATAGAGAGTTCACATGGCTCATGACTACCAGACCCACTCATCTACATATAGTTCTGGATACACTCTGGGAGCACTAGTTTTATGGTAATCCCTTAAAGTGATAGTTGTGGATACTGGAGGTCCACTTTCTAGGACACGTTGTCTCGGAGGCTAGACTTTTGGTGAATCTAGTGAATATAGAGGCAAAGCTTTATTGGGATCCACCCAAAAGTGTGCCTGATGTATGGAGTTTCCTAGGATTGGTTGGGTACTACTGGAGATCTGTACATGACTTTTCCATAGTAGCAGTTTAATATCCCAGTTCTGGAATCTACATAGAGGTTCCCTGTATACAGTTGGTCACATGGCCTCAAGTGCATTTCCTCAAATGCTAAAGGATTTCGACTAGAAGTGAGGTCCTTGAGTGTGATATTGGGGAAACTATTCCCTCATTGGTAGAGTAACACAACATAAATAACAGATAATAATAGAGGAATAAATAATAATACCATACAACAGGAAAGAGCATGAGGCTGGAAGAAATAAACTTAGCATATATATATATGATGAAGGATAAATATATCTAGGAAAGCATCTAAACAAGTCACAATGCTGGAATATAATACTAAACCAAAGTACAAGGAATATCAAGTAAACAACTCCACAACATCGCCAGCCTCAGCTTGGTCCCATACTCCCCAACTCCATAGAAATCAAGTACTTGAAGTATAAGGGTGATTTCACTTATCTAGACCTGCAAAAATATTATCTGTTTGGGCCCAAAGACGTGACCCAAATAGGGTGTGAGACAAATCCTAGTGGGAAACCACACAAAGATCTGTCTCTAATAGTCAGTGAATACACATGGTAGGAAATAAGCAAAAATAAGTAGTATAAAACGAAGTACTCAAAAGTCAACATTCATATATAAATTAAGAAACTAATCACAGACAGGTAACCCTTTGGGAAGTACTCACACCCTAATCCCTCTGGTTCAACCTTAGTAAAGACTCTATGAGGAAGTACTCACCGTTAATTCCCCATGCGGTCTCATATCAGTAACTAATAGGCACTATGAGGAAGCAATAAACATCTAATTCCCCATGGGACCCATATCTAAGAAACTAAAGAAACTCTGAGAGAGCACAAATTCCATCCCCCTTATGGTCTCACAACGTAAAAGTAAAACAGACACTTGGTAGAATCCCTCAGCATCCATTCTTCCTATGGTCTACTACACCAGGTTCCCACAAACCTGTGTAACTTAATCATGAAAAAATGATTTGTGGAAGAAAAATTAAACATCAAGAACTACTTGGATAAATATTCTATAGTATCTCACAACATGCCAGATAAAATCACTCCATCCTAACAATACTAGTCATTGAAAACAATAAAGCAACCTAACATGCAAAGCTAGACCAAACGGTCAAAACAAGTAAACATGGGAAAACATCCAAAGCTTGTAAAAGTTAAACCTATTCATAAACAATTTACCTCTATCCAAAAAACAAGTCCTTGTAGGCAATAATAGGGACAACTCCCATAAAAATTCAATACCTAGAACAAGGTTATTGGGTACTTTTTCACATATAACTCAAATAATAACTACATAAATGCACAAACCACATACCTCATCATTGTGAGATCAATATATGTGAACCTCAGGCCAAGAATCTCCTTGGAACACCGTAGATCTACAAAAAATTTAAAAATGTTCAACCAAGGATAACTCGTGAAATGGGATAAGATAGTAGATGATGTTCAAGAAGAAAGGATAAATCACTGATGTAATTCCAATGCAACTGACGGAGGTTAAATCGGAGAAAAAATGGCGAGTCAGGGGCTCAGCGAAGATCCATCGGTCTCATTCGCTCCCATACGAGATAGGTTGAGAAGAATATGGTTTTGTACAATCGACACGACCCTGTTCTATTTATTGAAATAAAAAAAATTGCATGGCATGTTCGTTAAAAGTACACGGCGTGTACTTCCCTTTTCAAACCTTTTCTTTAGGTGGTATCTAGGTCACCACACATGGTCATGTACTCGGCCATTACACAGCTAGTACATGGTCACTCATAGCAACCAGGTACACAGTGTTTACATATAAGTACATGACATGAACTACTGAAATTTCTAGAAACTCATCTTTTTCTCAAAAACAACTAGAAAAGAAAGACATTCCTGAATATAAGATCTTGGTTCTTAAATACTTCTCCCCATAAATATATTCATCCTCGAAATTCCCTAGCAAGGCAGTATTGAAGAATAATCCTCAAACAGCTCTGCCCATTGCGATCTTACATTGGCCTCCTTCCCCCAGGTCTCGCCTTGTACACGCCATTGATGACATAACACTTGTAACAGAGGAATAGACCAGCCACCAAAAACCTTCACACATCGATCAATAATCCAGGTAAGACACTCCTCGAATGAGGCATTTACCTCAAGCTCAACCTAATCAAGTTGGAAAACATGAGATGGGTCAAAGAATTACTGTCCAATCTAAGAAACGTGGAAAACATCATTCATCACCTGTTTCCTTTGAGGTAACTGCAACTGATAGGAAATCGTTCCGACTCTCTCTAAAACCTCAAACATACTGACGTATCTTGGGGAAAGCTTACCTAGTCTCCTAATTCTTCTATGCCCCAAACTCAGTGTGGCATGCAGTAAAACCTAATCTCTAACCTTGAACTCTAGAGGTTGTCTCTGTCGATCAGTATAAGACATCTGTCATGACTGTGATGTAGTCATCCTCTTTCGAATCAACTCTATCTGCTCTGTGGTCTCCTGGACAAGACGAGGTCCCAGCATAGGTGCCTCTCCTACCTCTATCCAGCATAAGGGGGATTGGCATGGCCTATCGTACAAAATCTCATAAGGTTCCATTTGAATTGTTTCTTGAAAACTATTTTTGTAGGAAAACTCAACAAGAGTTATGTGCCTCTCCAAAGAACTTCCAAAATCCAATATGTATGCTCGAAGAATGTCTTCAAGTACCATAATCATACACTCAGACTGGCTATCTATCTAGGGCGGTATGTTGTACTCAAAATTATCTATGTACCCAAAGCCCTCTATAATCATCTCCAGACTCAAGAAGTAAAATTTGTGTCCCTATCTAAAAAAATGGAGTGTGGAACTCCATGTAGACATACAATCTCTTGGATGTACAACCTTCTCATCTCATCAACACTGAAAGTATCCTTGATCGCTAAGAAGTGTAAAACCTTCATAACTCTGTCAATGACAACCCAAGCCACATAATTCCCTCAATTCGACCTCAGTAACCCTGTCTTGAATTTCATCTCAATATCATTCCACTTACACTCGGGAATGGGTAACTACTAAAAAAGCTCTACAGGTATCTAATTGTTTGGCTTCACCTACTGATAGGTAGAACATCTCATGACCAACCTAGTAACATCTCTCTTCATATCTGACCACTAATACTGATGGTGTAGATCATGATACATCACGGTGACACTAGGATGAACTTTCCAAACTGAGGAATGAGAGTTCCACATAATTTCCTCACGTATGTATACTGGCACCCACACACGCCCATGAAAACGTGAGATTTCATCCTCACCTTTTGTCCATCCAAGAATAGGACCCTCCCTTGACACACTCTCAAGTAGGACTATGCCTTCATAATCTGATAGTTTACTCATTTGAAATCAATCAAGTATAGTAGAGGTAGCATCTACATAATAAAGAAACATCTACCCCTGTTAGTCATGCACCTCTAAAAGAATCTAAGATAATAGAGACATAAGATACCACTCATTGCTGGCCTCCTAAACTGCTTGTATCTAAGTCCTCCTACTGAACTCATCAGCCACGTTGTTTCTATTCCCTAGCATGTAGACTAGCTGAATGTCAAAGTACTAAACGTAATCAACCAACCTTCGTTATCTCAGATTCAGATCACACTCCGTAAAGATATACTTGAGACTCTTGTGATCAGTGAAAACCGCAAAATGGTCTACCAATAGGTATTGCCTCCAACAGCGTAAATAATGAACAACTGTAGCCAAATTGAGATCATACATTGGATAGTTCCTCTCATGTGGCCTCAACTGCCAAGAACCGTAAGCAACGAATCCTTCCCCCTACATAAGCACTACTCCCAACATAATACCTTATGTATCACAATACACTGTATATCTATTTCTCATCTATGAAAAAACTAGTATAAGTGCATAATTAAACCTCCCTTTCATCTCCAGAAAGGCTAACTTGCAAGAATATTACCATAAGTACTTCTCACCCCTCTTAGTTAGGCCCGTCTGTGGAACTGTTAAGCGTGAAAAGTCATGTATGAAATGTTGGTTTTATCCAGCCTTCCCTAGGAAACTTCATACCTCAGAGACGTTCCTTAGCTACTCCAAGGAAACTATTGGCCTCACTTTCTCTAGGTCTACCAATACTCATGTCTCTGAGATAACCTGACCCATGAAGTGAATTTGGTCCATCCAAAAGTGTCATTTTAAGATCTTATCATATAATTTATTATCTATTAGTGTAATCAAAATTTTATCAAGATGTGTGGCATTGTAATGTAGAATTTGAGAGTACACCAAGATATCATCCATGAATACTACTACAAAATAATCCAAATATGGATAGAACACTCAGTTTATTAGTTCTATGAAGACTGCCAGCACATTCGTGAGACCGAACGGTATAACCACGAACTCGTATAAACAATACCTACTCTGAAAGGCTATAAGAGGTATATTTGATGTTCTAACGTGCAAATGATGGTAACCAGACCTCATGTCAATCATTGAGATCACCCAGGCTCCTTAAAGCTGATCGAAGAGATCATCAATACTTGGAAAGAGATATCTGTTCTTGAATGTCAACTGGTTAAACTTCCAATAATCCATGCAAAGTCTGAGGGTACCATCAACCTTATTTTCAATTAGGATAGGCAAACCCCAAGGAGAAGTTCTGGGTTAGATGATCCCCTTAGCTTGTAACTCATATAGCTTCTTCTTGATATCCTTTATCTATGATGTATCCATCCTATATGGAGGAATGGACACCAGTTCCGCTCCTGGGACAAGCTGGATAAAAAATTATACCTCTCACTCCAGAGGAAAACTTGACAAGTCCTCTCAAAATATGTCAATGAAATGATCCACCACTAGAGGAATGTCCATTTTTGAGGTCCCCTAGACATCCAGATAGAGACTAGCAATCTAGTCTGTAACTCCTCCCAAACCATGATGCTCAGGTCGTGCTCTTCTTGTTTGGACATCCCATTCAAACTTATGTAAAAAGGATCCACCTTCTAGTGATGTGAAACTCACCCTACGGTGATAGCAATCGACAACATCTTGAAAGGTAACTAACCAATCCATTCCATTGATGATGTCATAGCCTATCATCTCTAGGACATAGAGGTCCCATAATAAGTGACACCTACCAACCTCTAGAGGGAACTCCTTGTACTATCAAACACGAGTCATTCTTGTCCCAAACAGAGTGTCCAACGTCAATACATCATAAGATCATAAGCTAAAACTGAGGTAACTAGGATCATACCTTGAATTGTAGAGGTTCTGGGATTCTTATCCTACTGGATTTGATCCACTATAAAGGTATGACATGTACCATGTCCCCATAACCCTTCCTGACAACCCTAAGCTGGTCCACCTTACTGTCGCTGAAATCCTAGTGACTAGAAACCATGGTCGTGACCTCCACCTAGGCCTAAATGATCAGAATAACACCAGTTCTCTAACTGAGGATAAATTGGTGGTGCATCTCCTAAATGAGGAGTCATAGAAGAACAATTGTCACTTGCTTTCGATGAGAAAAACTAACCGAAATGCTGAAGGTGCCCCATATTTCCACAAGATCAGCACTCCACTAGGTATCTTAGGCAATGTGGCCTCATATTCCAACTCTTCCCTAACTGTTATCACACCACCTGGATTCCAAAAGATGTCTCTCACCTTCATGGATCTCTGTGTGTATCCTCCCTATAGCACTTCCTATTGTTATTAATAGGGATACCAACCCTGGATACAGAGCTTCCCTGGCTCTCAACTCTAGAGTCCCTCAGATTATGCTCCTTGATCAGCACCTAGTGGACTATATACTTGATGGAAGTCAACCTGAAGATGTTCACCTGAGATCGAATGCCATGCTTGAGACCATCCTCAAACATCCTCTCCAAGAATAACTCATCACCTCTTGGGATGGGCGGGAAGTGTTGCAGCTCTGTGAAGCCTGAAGAATACTCCATAACTAAAAGAGAACCCTACTCCAGACTCATGAAATCTCAGGCTCAGTCGGCCCTTAAATCCTCTTGTAAATGTTATCAAAGAAGGCTTGTTGGAACTCATCCCAAGCCCTGACCTGCTGGCGTCCTTCCTATGAGATCACATCCCACCATCTCTTGGAGGAATCCCAAAGCATATATGTAGAGAGATTTAACATCCTCTCTGGAGGAATCTCTAGATAATCAAGGTTAGAAATCATGGATTCTAACCATGACTCTTCAGCCTAAGGTCCTCCTTCCCTTGTGAAGGTGGGAGGATATTGTTGTTGTAAAACCAGCGTTAGTTATTCCATTAACGGGGCAGGGTGTGGTACTCCTTGGAATGTTTGCATGAACCTCGTGAGTCCCTATCAGAACTTTTCATCAGCACCTATGTCTGGAATTATGGTTGGTTCCATGAATGGTACAATTAGAGGATCAGCTGGTATTCCCTGAACATCCATATACGGTGTCGGATCACTACACTGTAACTGGCGTACCACCGGAGGACCTCTCAGTGGAATGACTTATCAAGGTTAATATAACACCTTAGATCGATATTATCAAGGACTAAAAAATTTAATTTTAAGTAGGGAACATGAGAAACAAATCATTCGTGTTCATAAAAACATGGATACATGAAATGTATTACACCTACATGGTGTGTTCCTTTAAGCCTTCACATGGGTGTGTACTTCTTCCAAATTGGTCGTGTAACACCCCATACACATGGTGTGTTCTCCCAAGACATGGTGTGTACTTTAATCCTCTTCCCCTACCCGAGTTACCTTACATGTCTAAGCCACACAGTTCTCCTAGAACAAGACTACACGGTGTGTTAGTACCAGACACGGTGTGTACCGCTTAGGTTTCAACTACCCGTGATGTTTTTCACATAGTTGGACACACGGATGACTGTACATGACGTGTTTTTTTTCTAGAAAGGATGTGTCCTAGAAGGATTTCACCAACCCATGTTGTTAGTCACACGACCGGATAAAAGGTATAAACACACGGCGTGTACATCCGGTACACTGCATGTTCCACCAAGATTTCCCAACCCCGTGTCTCTTCCCACACAACCAGTGGCACAGTTAGAGACCACACAGCGTGTACATACATTACACGACGTGTACTTAATAAAAACAGTTCCTTCATGAAAATAAGGACACATGGCGTGTATTCATCATCACACTTCATGTATTCTAGGATTTTCTGGAGAGAAATCCTTAAAAACTACTCCAGAAGCCCATAAAAACTCTAAAACAACATTAAAGTGCCAAATTACGATCTGTGAGGGCCCATACACCCCGCGAATAAAATCTTGGCATCTTATACATGTCATATACAAAGAATAACAAGGCAATAATCCACCAAATTTTGATCCATGAGGGCCCATAACACCTCAAGGACCAAATATTGGCATTCATTTAAACTAATTAATTACATTTTAGAAATACCCAATCAAATAGAAAGTATTATATCAAGGAATCTATCACATCAGCATTAAAATATAACACAACATCTATCACAACAACATGAAATCAGTAATTAATCCTAAATGGCATGACAATAATGCATGACATGTGATCTCTAGGAAGTTCCTATATGATTCATGAGATGGAATAACCACTTCTCATCCGGTTGCAATATAAATAGAACCTCAATAATATCAAAAATTACAATAAAAACATGTGAATCAGCCAATGGTGAAATCAAATCGACTGTAAAATTTCAAAAGTAGAAAAAATTACAATAACAAGGTAAATTAGATTTTCCGTATACACAGGCTATCTTATCCTGGGAACAACTTATTACCAAGTACCTATTACTTCTTACCCTTGTATATAATCTCCAAATAGTAAGTTGAGAAGAAAATAAAACCTCCTTTGATACCAATTTGTAACGTCCTAGTTTCAGAAGCCGCCTAGAGGTGCCTCGTATCCGGTTGATCACATGGCCTCAAGCGCATTTCCCCAAATACCATAGGTTGCAGACTAGCACCGAGGGCCTTGGGTGTGATGGTGGGGAAATTATTCCCTCATTATCTAAGTAACTCATTGGAAATAAAAAATATCAATAATGGAAACAATAATAATACCATACAATAGTAAACAGTAGAAGACTGAAAGAAATAAATTGAGCGTATATATATGTGATGCATGATACCTATGTCTAGGAAATCATCCAAACAATTCATGATGTTGGAATATAATACTAAACCAAAGTATAAAGAAAAATAAAATAAACAACTCCACAACATCTCAACCCTCATCATGGTCCCATGCTCCCCAACTCCACAGCAATCAAGAACCTAAAGAATAATGGTTATTTCCCTTACCTAGACCTTCAATAATATAACCTGTTTGGGTCCAAAGACATGACCCAAATAGGGTATAAGATGAATCCCAGTAGGTAACCAACAAAATATCTCTGCCTAACAATCAGTGAATACATACAACCTGCAATGAGTAAAAAAGAAGAAGTAAAAAATAGAAGTAATCAAAAGTAAACAATCCTACAATTAAATTGATTTCAACTTTCATATATCAAGTAAGAAACTAATCACAAGTAGATAAACCTATGGGATGTACTCACAACCTAACCCCTCTAGTTCAACCTTAGAAAATACTCTCTGAGAAATCACTCACAGTCAATTCCACCTATGGTCTTGTATTGGTAACTAATAGACACTCTGAGGAATCATTCAACATTCAATTCCCCTTGTGTCCCATATCAAGAAACTATAGACACTATGAGGGAGCACAAAGTCCATCCCCCTTATGGTCTCTCAACGTAAAAGTAATACATACACTCTGGAGAAGCCCTTAGGGTCCATTCTCCCTATGGTCTACTACACCAAGTTCCCAGATCCCTTTGTAAGTTAATCATGCACAAACAATATGCGGCAGCCAAAGTAAACCTCAAGAACAACTTGGATAAACAATCTATAGTTTCTCAAAGTATGTAAGATAAAATCACTCCATCCTAATGATTCTAGGAATAGAAAACAAATAACCAGCCTAACAAGAAAATCTAGACCAAACGGCCAAAACAAGAAAACATGGGAAATACATCCATATCATGGAAAAGTTAACCCTATTCATAAACAATTAACCTCTATCAAAACAAACAAGGAATAATAGGCAATAACAGGGATAACACCCATAAACATGCAATACCCTAAACAAGGGTATTTGTCACTATTGCACGTATAACTCAAAGAATTACTACGAAAAGGCACAAACCACCTACCTCAGCATCGTGAGATCGATATACGTGAACCTCAAGACTTGAATCTCATTAGAACACTGTAGATCTACAAAAATTTTAAATCATTCAACCAAGTATAACTTATGAAATTTTAGGAAACAAAAGATGAAGTTCATGAAGAAAGGATAATTCACTGATGCAATTCCAACCCAACCGACGGAGGTCAAATTAGAGAACAGATGACGAGTTGGGGGCTCAGTGAAGTTCTAGAGGCATCATTTGCTCTAGGATGAGATAGGTCAAGAAGAAGATGGTTTTTTCCATCCTATGAGACCCTGATCTATGTAATAAAAAGTAATAAACTACATGTAATGTTCATCAAAAATACATGGTGTGTACTTTCCTTTTTTGGTCTCCCCTTTAGGCGGTCTCTAGGTCACCACACACAGCCATGTACCCGACCATTAAACAGCCAGTACACGGTCACCTATGGAAACCGTTTACACAGCGTGTACTCCTGAAATTTCATGAAACTCCTCTTTTTATAAAAAAAACCTAAAATGAAATACATACCTTAAAAGAAGATATTTGTTCTTGCAACTAGAACCCTAGTCAACTTTGAAAAAAAGAATGGAAAAAATTTCTTGTGGACACAAAAATTCATGCATAGTTTCTAAGTGTTGAGGTAGAGACTGAAGAGTGCCCCCATCTTGAGGCTAACAGAAGAGGGTGTTGGGTATATAGTCTAATGTGACGCATCAGGGACCGAAATGGGATGTTTCCTGATGCAGGATCAAGTAGTGATCATCTATGCCTCACGATAGCTGAGACAACATGAGCAGAACTACACTGCTAGTTACCTGGAGTTAGTAGTAGTGGTCCTTGCGTTGAAGATGTGGCGGCACAACTTGATGGTATAATGGTTTACTATCTAATCTAATCACAAGATTATCCGGTATATATTCTCTTTGAAAGACCTAAACCTGAGACTACGGAAATGGCTGGAGTTCCTCCAGTACTATGACTTTGAGATAGTCTACACTCCTTGGAAGAGGAATGTGGTGGCTAACCCACACAGTAGGATGTTTGGGTTACAGATACTGAGTGAGGTGAAAAAGTAACTAGTTGCATTGAAGTTATCCTTTGTGTATAGTGATGGAGCAGCATACCTCCAATCCATGACTGTCACTCCCCCACTCCTTCATCAAGTATGGGAGACACAACATGGGGACGTTGACTATGAGGCCTGACGTTCTCAGATATCCTCAGGATGGGCTCCTGAAGAATTTTCTAAAGGTGGGGATCACATCATCCATTTCATAGGACGGATCATTGTATCAAGGACTCTACGATATGAGGTGTTTAGGGAGTTCCACACATCCCATTTGGCAGTACATCTTGGTGTGGAAAAGATGTACCCGGACATCTTTGATCTGTACTAGTGGCCAAGGATGAATAAAAAAGTGACAGAGTTCGTTTCACGATGCCTCATATGTTAGTAAGTGAAGGTCGAGCACCAGGTTCTAGCAGCCTTGACATAGCCACTTGAGGTGATAGAGTGGAAGTGGGATGGCATCTCTATGGAATTCCTGATAGGGAAAACACATACATCCATGGGTCACGATTCCATCTGTGTGATCATTGACCGACTCAGCAAGTCAACCCACTTCCTACCCATCTGAGAGCAGGGATCAGTAGAGGTCTTGGGAAACCTCTATATACACAAGACATAATGTCGTCACGAGGTTCCATCAACTATTTTATCTAATTTTTATGCTCATTTTAAATCTAGGATCTGGAAGGGATTATAGGAGGTTTTTGGGAATCAGATACGCTTTAGCACCACCTTTCATCGTCAGACTGATGGTTAAACGGAGCGGACCATAAAGACGCTTGAGACCATACTTTGTGCATGTATCCCTGATTTTGGACATATTTGGGAGGACCACCTACCCCTGGTGGAGTTTTCACACAACAATAGTTATCACTCCACCATCGGCATGGCACTGTTTGTGGCCTTGTATTGGAGACCATGAAAATCACCTCTATGCTGGAAAAACCAAGGGGAGTCATCACTTATGGATCCAGAGTTGGTACGAGCTGCCACTAAGAAGGTATATATCATCCAGAAGTGGATGTAGACTTCATAGATCCATCAAACTTCTTATGCCTACAGGCGATGGAGACCATTCGAGTTTGAGGACGGAGACCATGTCTTCCCATGGCTCCCACCCCGACGAGGATTGTGGAGATTTGGCTAGGGCCGAAAGCTATCTCTAAGGTTCATCAGACAATTCTAGATTCTCATAAGATCAAGCAAGGTGGTGTAACGCCTATCTCTTCCCACATAGATGTACCGTGTGCATAATGTTTTCCATGTGTCACACTTAAAGAGGTATGTGCATGATCTATTGCATGTTATCAACTAGGGAGAGCTGGACATTGATGATGGGGTGACATTCACATATTTCACGGTGGAGATAGAGGATCAACAAGAGTGGGTTCTTTTAGGGGTAGTCGATTCCTCTAGTGCATGTTTGGTGGCATCACGGGAACCTCTAGGAGAGAACATGGGAGCAGGAGGCACAAATACATTCTCAGTACCACCATTTGTTCCCCTAAATTTGATGTGGATTTTGGGGAAATAAATACATAAGGATGGGAGGATGTAAAGACCTATAATTTCCATATATATTTTTTTAAAATTATTTTGGACGTTTACTAGTCTATAAAAATTGACGGCATGAGATTCTGAGGCCTGGAGAACCCGGAACAGAATTTTAAACTTTTTTTAAGGTATGTTTAATAAGCATACATGTTGTAATTTCTATATTTTGAAAATATGGTTGGATTTAAAATCTGAGGGCACCGTTGAATTCACAACATTGGGAATCTCTTAGGAGAATGTTATCTTCGACCAGAAAGGGTCCAACAAAAAAAGTTAATTTGTTAAACTTTAATAAAAAAAAAATAACATTATGAGTAATTTTATTCTCTTCTCAACATTGAGTGGTGGATGGTAGGACCATGCTGTAACGTCGGGCTTTAATGGGAGTCATTTAATGACATGACCCTTTGGTTTTGTAACCATGGTTTTCTCTGAATTAATGGAATATTAATTGTGGTTCATTAATGAACCTATTTAATAAATCAAAACATGTGTGGTTATTTTTCCTCTATTTAAAAAAACCTATATCATGGGTTTTATGGATTGACATGAGGAAGCTCTCACAAAATTCCGAAGTAAACCTACTCTAATGAAGAAAGAATAATAAATGAATTCCAAGGAAACAACTTCAAACGCGAATCCTTATACCTCTTCCATAACGTCTCCAACGAGTTTAAGGTAGGGTTTGTCTTGATTTATTTCTAAGATTTTTATGAATTCATCTTCCCTTGATGATTTTTAAACTCTACCATTATTATAATTCTAACATCGAGGGCACGAGCAGTATCGAACAAGGTTCATATGCTCCACCAATTTTTCTTTGGTTGCGTTCTTTATGGGCGACTGAGAAATATGACAGAAAGGTGAAAACAGGGGCCATGTAGTGATGTTAGCATCTTGGGAGGGTCGTAGGTGCATTCAGAAAAGAAAACAGACCTCTGGAGATTCATCGAAGGCCTACAGAAGCCTCTCTGGCGTGGCCGCACCGGTGACCGTAGGAGGTGGTGGCTGTGTAACACCGCCACACCAGAAGCCCAGAGTTGGTGCATTTTTTTAATACATTGGAATGATTATAGGGAATCATGTCCCAAAGGACCGATCAGTTTATCAGTCTTAGAAAATATATTACATACATGAATGTTACATTACACATTCACACACAACATAAAAAAACATTTAAAAATTACATTATTCTTCTAGATTAAACCTTCATATAAATCATAATAAACTTTTTGGAAGCTTTGGAAAATGAAAAATAAGAAATGGTTGAGCTCAGATGCTCATTAAGTGTAAAAAATTTAGTGGAATCTATAAACTTTTAAGGAATGATGTGTAATAAAAAAGGCCTTTTAAACATAATAAGGAAAAAATAAATCGAACATTACCATATAAACATGAACATAGATATTCTATTAGTCGAATAATCACATGTAATAACTAATTTTATAATGAGGGAATTCATAATATCAGACATCATAAACCCATATTTACAGCCTCGTACCAACACTACAAATAAAAAAATTCAAGGCCTTGTGCAAAGATACTAATTTGTCTAATGAGACCTACCGATGCATTGAGAAGCTATTTTGGGCTCCACCCGTCACTTACTACGTTCAATGCATTTCTTATATGAAAATGTTGAAACATAACATTAACATTCGTATTAAAACTAGAATAATAAATGTCAATACATTAACTATAAATCCTGAACTATATAAAAAAATCACATCCACAGTAAAACATATCATAACTCATTCAGTACAATATTGAAGATTGTATTATAATAAATCAACTTAAATCAAGAATAATATTATATAAAGGATGCTCACATAGTTCAAAATGATCAGTAAAACACTTTGAGAGAAATATCCCTGTTTTGTGAAATCATTTAAAAGTCATACATTTAGAAAGAAAGTCATTTAAAATATATTTTTTAAATCAAATTTTCTCATACCACTTTTAATCTTTTGAAAGGAATTAATATTTTAAAACAATCATATCTATAATAAGAAATACTTAAAAACATTCTGAAAAAATGGGCATTAATGAAAAAGGATTAGAAGAATAAATATTTAAAACATTTAAAATGATTTTTTAGTTAAAGAGTCCCTTAAAAATAATCCTTTTGAAAATGATTCTATAAAACATGGACATGGATGATAAATATGTCCTAGTATATACTTTCATATAAATAATCATGGATAATATTGAGATTGAGAAAATTAACCCTTACCTTTTACATTCCTTTGGTAGATGGTACTTTTAACCTTCTGTATAATGATCATAGTATGTTATTAAATTATACCAGAACCATATTCATATTTATTATATCATACTTTTTTAATTTATGGCTTTAAACTACCCATTTAATAATAATTTCTATGTTAAAATTTTATTTTGGGTAATAATCGGGTTCTTTATCGTACATGTTTTAACTTGTTATATTTTATCGTACCACTTATATCATGATTTAATTGCTTCCAGAATATAAAAAATTATTTATGTATCATATATATTCAGAATATAAATATGTATAATAGATAGATATAGAAAATAGAAAACACTGTTTATGGAGATGGTAGGTCATAAGTACGCATAAACAGTGTTTCCATTTTCATATCGTATGGAACGAAAGTAAGTGAATGAGATATATGTAAATACATTAAAATATATATATATATATACATATATTTATGTAACTATATATATCCAGTAGCATTATTATGTTATATATTACATAAATATTAATAATATATATTTTTATAATCATTATTGAATGGTAAACGTCAAAATGAATCTCATTGCGTTGTGGAGATGGTAAGTCGTACCTACGCACGAGTGACGATTTCATTTTATTAGTGGTGAAATAGTATATAATTGGATGGTATATTATATATAAAAAATAATTAACATGTTATATTTATTATTTACATCAATTATACTCATTATTATACCCATCCCAATAATGATGTGTTGAATAACAAACAACACCAAACGTGGAGACAGTAAGTCATACGTACGCACGTATGGTTACATTTTCATTCATAGGATGGATAAGATAATGAATATGGTTGTACCGTATTTATAATAAAATCATATTATATATAAGGTAATGGATTTATTATTTTGGTATGGAAACAATAGAGTGAGAGGAAGTGGAAGAAGAAAATAACTTTGAAAGAGGTGATGAAATAATTACCTCTTCTTCGGGTTCTTCCTTTTGATTTGACAAAAATGGCTCTTTAGGTTTGATTTATAATCAAATTAGGGAATATAGGTTGAACTAATGGTATTTGGGAAGAAATATTAGCAGGGTTTGGCCAAGTCAAATGGATTTGGAGGTGTGATTTTGTGAGAAGGGGAAGTAAACTTTTATAAGAGAGGTGAGGGTTACTTTAGGAAAAGATGGAAATATTATTTTACTATAAAATTATTTTCGGTTTCTAATGGATAAAAATGTATTTATTTCAATAATAAGGTGGTTATGGGTCTAAATTTTCTCAACAAATAGGTTTTAGACATGTTTTGGTCACCATAATAACCTTATATTTTAGATTTAACTCTTAGTTAAATAGTTTTGCTTTTATCATGTCTTCTTGTATTTTTATATTACATGGTTAATAAATATACTATAAAAATCCAAGAGAACCTGAATTGGTTAATTAATAAAATATATATCATTATATAATTCATTTCTCTGAACCTTATATTTTAGGTAATATTATATCATTTAATAGTATAGTATTTGTTTTAAAAACTCATTTATGTCAATTTTGACATTATTTAGTATTTGGTTTTTTTGAAAGCCAAAAAAACTTGATTAATTCGAAAAAATAAATGAAATAAACCCTATCATGTCATATTAACCTAGAAAAGTTTTGGAATTCATAAAAAGTCTCAATTTAAATTTATTTTGATTTTTATAATATCAATTATTTTAATCTTTCACTAATAAGATAACAAGTGCATCATGATTGTGTCACAAATAAATTTAATTATTTAATGTCTAAAAATTATAAATAAAATAAAATGATATAGGAAATATTTTTAGATTTATAATGAATATTTATAGTCAGAATTTTATTATGCATAACTCTATATTAAAAATGTTTTAGTTATTAAAATTTGAATTTAACACTTTTAACTATTCTTTAAATAAAATAATAATAAATGTTTTAATTTAATACAAGTGGATCAAAAATGATCATATTTAATTCATAAGATTTATTTTTGTTTAAATACACTTATACAATAGAATTAGGACATGTTTTAGTGTAATTATAATATCATTTTTACCTTTAATTACCCTATTAACTTTTAACCATGGTAGATAAAATTAAAAAAAAACTATTCACCCAAAATTATTTTCATCTTATTAAACAAAATTTTAATTTATGATATCAAAAATGTATCTTATATTTTTGAAATTCAATTCACAGAAGAGGTAAAATTACATTTTATGAAAATTTGTGAATGTGCCTTGAAGGTGGGTAAAAGACGTTAAAAAGTTCAATAAAATTTTATATATCTAATATTATTATAAAATTAATTCAATGAATTAAATTGGAATAATATAGGTATTATGTATCTATTTTGACTTCAAAATAAATTTAAATAATAAATTATTGTTGTTTAAATTAAATTCAGTTTTAAACAATAACGTAGTGTTTTCACTATTCATCAAAAATTGAAAGTTTTCAGAAAAATACCAAAAATTTACCATAAGATAATTTTGATATTCCATATTCAAAAATAAATTCTATTTTACCAAATTAAAAATATGAAATTTTCATTAATAAATTTAAAATTAATTCATGTTGTCAAAACCAAAAAGTGGGTTTTAAAAAAGTAAAAACTATCAAAAGATTGACTTGTGTTTGTGTCCAATATAAATGTGAAATTAATTATAATGACCTAAATTATATTAAATGGTAAAAATATAATATAATTATAATTTAAAACCACTAAAATTCATAATTTAACACTCTAAATTATTTCGATTGAAACACTTGTTTTTAATTAAATTTAGTATTTTTCACTATTCATCAAAATATGAAACTTATCAGAAAAAAACCGAAAATTTATCCAAACTAAATTTTTATGTCTATCTTCTAAAGAATAATTTAATTTCAATAAATTTAATGTATAAAAGTTTAAATATTGTATTTAATAGCGGTTCACCATTAAAAGGCGGAAAAAACTAAATTTTTTTTGAAAACTAATTCTTTTATCTAAAAAATTAAATTTGTCCTCAAATTATGTCTATGGAACACAAATTGTTAAGGTTAAAATTATATAAGATATATTTAAAATTCAAAATTTTGTTAATACTATTCATACCTGCTTTTTTAATGGCTCGTTTGGTGAGTCGTGGTGTGCTTGAACTCGGTGTTGCGTGTAGCAAAATCTATTGAATTACTTTAAATAAATAACGTACAATGAAATATTGGGGTGTTACATTCTCCCCTACTTCAATAAATAGTGTCCTCTCAATTTGAAATTGTTCTTTGAAAATAAAAGGTTGAAAATTGAAAATACCTATGTTGAAAATCCACATTGGAAATAGTTTTCATAAAATTTCGTCTTAATAAGAGGAAAAGGGAAATGAAAAAGTCACCACAGAATTTGTGTTTAGAATAGATGAACACAGGGGGGAATTATAAACACATAATTAGAGGAAAAACGTAAAAATTTATAGGGATTTATTGAGGTCATCAATCACAAACATGTGAATAATAAATGGAAAATTAAGGGCCTCAAAGCCATAAATCTATGATGATTTAAAATATAATCGGTTAAAAACATATGGTATTAGGATAACACATTTTTTGTTTAAATTTTTTTTTCCTTAATGTTTAAAAATTAATTTCTACATCAAATAAGAAAAATATACTTGACAAGTAGAGTTCCATCCTTTAAGTAATTTCTACCACAAACTCATCTTTTACGCAAAAAATATAATAGAACTCAAAAATATTATATTTAACCTAATTGTATAGGGTTTCAAAAAAATGAATTTATAATTCATATTACATACCATTTTAAAAATATATACATTATATAAACCAGGACATCACGTAGGCTAGTGTTAAGTGATTCACCGTTGTCTCCCTTAGGTTGCAGGTTCAAGTTTCGCAGCTTGGCTGGACGCGACGGGTTGTCGCCCAACCTCCAGGTTATCATTTGTATAATGATCCAAAAAAATCTTAAGAAATGATTTAACCTTAACAATAGTATCCAATGTCAAACATAATACATTCCCACCTTTATACTTGTCCATAATACTTCTGTCCAAAATCACAGTCCAAAATCTATAAGGAAGGTCACATAATATACATGTGAATACCTTCATTATGTATTCTTTTAAAACATGGTAATAAAAATAATTACCAAAAACCATATTTGAATAGGTATGTTCTTCCTTATTCCTTCTGTAAAACATAGAATACTGGATATACTCCTTAAATCCAAAAATGATGTAATCTCCATTAATGATGGAAGAATCAAACCATTAATTAGTTCCAAGGTATCCAATAATATACAATATAATTTATCCAAATCAATCATCACTTATCCCAAAATAAAAACCTTAGTCTCAAGACCATATTATGGTTTATCTTTCCTTAAAACATGTATTTTCCAAAAAGTATAACATAGTGTTGAGTTACTTTTCTTGGTACTACACAATCTCAAATCCTTAATGAAATATTATTGTAGTGCAATCCTTATATACTCCATAATTCTTAAACCTGTACATCATTGATACAACACTCAAATGACATAATTCTTTAATAACAACATAAGAAAACTAGTAATTCCTATTTATCTTCGGTTGTATCATAACTTGATTATTATCCAACAAAATTATTTTTGGTATATACTAGTTATTGGAAAACTGATTCTCATAGTGTCCCAACTCCTTGCAGATGAAGCATTGTACATTTGAAACCATTTTCTTACCCTTGAAATCATGTACTTTGTGTCCTTTTTTCCACAATTATAACAAAATCCGATTCCCTTCAAAGATTTACCAAGTTTATTCTCTCCATAGTTATCACATATGTTAAAATATTTCTTTTCCTTCTTCCCTTTATCAATATTTCTCTCTACCATACTTTTCTTCTCTAGCTTCCCTTTGAAGCCATAGGGCTCAGATAGTTCTTTACTTTTCTTATTAACTCATGATTCTATTTCTTCATATGATGACAATGTGTGGGAGACTATTTCTATTCTAAAAGTGGTCTTAAGACCCTGAAATATATGATCCTTCTTACGCATTGGATAATGTATATTGCTGGAGTTCTCATTCCTTCCTCTGGGAACCATTTCTAAACAATGGAATACACTAGGATAGTTTATGAATCACAATTCATAATTACAAACTTGTAAAATACCTAACCTAAAGTGAACAGTTTATGAATCTAATCCATAATCATAAAAAAAATTCTTTTTAGAGGTATTTACTCATAAACCCTTAATAATGGTTTGTAAAGAAAATATGAGTTATCCTTAGCATATCCCTTGGGTGTGTTATTACCAAGAGTGTATCAAGGCCCGTTGTCATGTACAAGGATACCATTGGTCATGCCTCGGACACCTTGTCAGAGTTTTCACTCTTAGGTACATCTGTGTTAGAGCCACCTCTACTTGATCGTATCTAGATAGGGATGCATTGCTTGGAAAATTCACAAAATCTCTACATTACCAAAATTCTAGGAAGTTGTTATATATCTATCCTCAATTTATATCTTAGCGTAATGTTCTCTAAAAATAGTTTTTCAAAATCTAATTTCCAAGGTTTGTACTAAACTTTCATTGATACCAACTGTAACACCCTAACCCAAGAAGCCTGGAGCTGGTCCATTATTTTAATACATTTGTATGATTAAAAGGAATCAAGTCCTGAAGGACTGATTAGTTTATTAGTCATGGAAAATAGATTACATACATTAATGTTACATTTCACATTCACACAAAACATAAAAAAACTTTTATAATTACATTATTCTTATATCTTAAACCTGCATATAAATCATAATACACTTCTTGGTATCCTGGTAAAATAAAACATAAGAATGGGGTGAGCTCAGATGATTAGTAAGGGTAAATAATTTAGCAGAAGATATAAACTTTTAAGGAAAGATGTGTAATAAAAACAAAATCCTTTTTAAACATAATATTTAAAATAATATGGAAAAATGTATCTAAAATTACCATATAATCATTCACATAGATATTCTATTAATCGAATAATCACATGTAATAACTAATTTCATAATGATGGAATGCATAATGCTGGAAATCATAACCACATAGTCAAGGACTCGTTCAAATACTACAAATAAAAATTTTGTCACAGCCTTGTTCCAAGACACTAATTTGTCTCAGGATACCTAACGATGCATCAAGGAGCTATATCGGGCTCCACCTATCACTTACTAATCCCAATTCATTCTTCATATGAATATTTTGAAACATAACATAAACATTCGTATTAAAACAAGAATACGAAATATCAATACTTTAACCAAAAATCATGAATGGTATAAGAATATTCCATCCATAGTCAAACATATCATAAATAATTCAATATAATATTGAAGATTTTATTTTTATAAATCAACCTCAACCAATAATAATATCTAGTAAAAGATGTTGAAATAGTTGAAATTGATCAGTAAAACTCTTGGAGAGAAATATCCTATTGTTGTGAAATCATTTAAAAGTCATACATTTATAAAGGAAGTCATTTATAAAATATTTTTCAAATCAAAGTGTCCAATACCACTTTGAAACTTTTTAAATTAATTAACATTTTAAAATAATCATGTCTATATAAATAAATCCCTAAAATCATTTTTAAAACATGGACATTAATGAGAAATGTTTAGAAGAATAAATATTTAAAAAATTTAAAATGATGTTTTAGTTAAATAGTCCCTTAAAAATAATCTTATTGAAAATTATTTTGTGAAACCTAGACATGGATTATAAATATGTCCCAGTACATAGTTACATATAAAAAATATCAGATAATAATGAGACTGAGAAATTAACCCTTACCTGGTAATTTCCTTTGTGTCGAGGGTACTTTTAAACTCATGTATAATAACCATAGAATGTAATTAAACTATAAAATAACCATATTCATATTTATGATATCATAATTTATTCATTTATGACTTTATACTATCCATTTAATAATAATTTCTATGTTTGAATAATATTTCGGGTAATAGTCGCTTTCTTTATCATACATGTTTTTACTTGTTATTCTTGATCATATCACTTATATCGTGATTTAATTTTTTATAGAATATAAATAATTATTTATGTATCATATATATTCATAAAATAAATTTGTATAATAGATAGATATATGAATTAGAAAACATCGTTTATGGAGACGGTAGGTCATATGTATGTATAAACCTTGTTTCTATTTTCATATCGTATTGAACAAAAGTAAGTGAATGAGATATATATATATCCATTAGAATTATTATTTCATATATTACATACTTATTAATAATACATATTTTTATAATCATTGTTGAATGGAAAACGTGGAAATAAATCTCATCGTGTCGTAGAGATGGTAAGTTGTATGTACGCACAAGAAACGATATCATTATATTGATAGTGAATTCATATGTAATTGGATGGTATATTATATATATATAATCATTAAAATGTTATATTTTTTATTTAAATCAATTAAACCCATTATTATACTCATCCAAATAATGAAGTTATGAATAACAAACTACATCATGATGTGGAAACGGTATGTCGTACGTACACATGTATGGTGACTTTTTCATTAATATGTTGGATAGGATAATGAATATGGTTATACAATATTTATAATAACATCAAATTATGCAGAAGGTACTATAGTTATTATTTTGTTATGGAAACAACAAATATAGAAGAAGTGGAATAAGAAAAGAACTTTGAAAGTGGTGATGAAATAATTAATTCTTTTTCAGGTTCTTCCTTTTAATTTGAACAAAAGGGATCCTTTGGTTGGCTTTATGATCAATGTAAGGTCTCTAGGTTGAATTGAGTGAAGTTAGAAAGATATTTTAGTAGGGGTTGGCTGAGACAAATGGATTTGGATGTGTGATGTTGAGAGAAGGGGAAGTATCCTTTTATAAGAGAGGTGACGGTCACTTTAAGAAAAGATTGAAATATTATTTTATTATAAAATAATTTTCGGTTTATAATGGCTCAAAATCGGTTTATTTCAAAGAAAAGGTGGGTATGGGTCTAAATCCTCTCAAACAAAAGGTTTTTGTCATGTTTGGGTCACCATATTAACCTTATCTTTTATATTTAACTCTTAGTTAAATAGTTTAGCTTTTACTTTGTCTTCTAGTATTTTTATATTACATGGTTAATAAACTTACTATAAAATTCCAAGAGAAACTTAAGTCATTAATTAATGAAAAATATTTCATTATATAAGTCCTTTGTCCAAAAAATAGATTTTTAAGAATATTATATCATTTAATAATATACTTTTTTTAAAAATCATTTATGTCAATTTTGACACTATTTAGTATTTTGTTTTTTGGAAAGCCATCAGAACATTATTACTTAGAAAAAAATAAATTAAATCAATTCAATCATGTCTTATTAACCTTGAAAATTCTTCTAATGCACTGAAACTCTCAATTTACATTTATTTTGACATTTATAACATCAATTATTTTAGTCCTTCATTAATATGGTAATTACTACATCATCATTATATCACAAATAAATTTAATTATTTAATGTCAAAAAATTATAAAAATATTATTATTATGTTGGAAATATTTTTAAACTTCTAATGAATATTTATAGTCTAAATTATCTTATGCAGAACCCTATATTAAAAATGTTTTAGTTATTAAAATGTTTAATTTAACACTTTTAACTCTTCTTTAAATAAAATAATAATAAATGTCCAATTCTAATACATATGGATCAAAAAGGATTATATTTTTTTTATAAGGTTCATTTTGGTCGAAATACACTTATCCAATAGAATTAGTACATGTGTTAGGGTAATTATAATATCATTTTTACCTTTAATTACCCTATTTAATTTTAACCATGGTAAATAGAATTCATAAGTTACTATTCACAAAAAATTATTTTTATCCTATTGAACAAAATTTGACATAATGATATCAAACATGTCTCTCATATTTTTGAATTTCAATTCATTGAAGTGGTAAAATTACCTTTTATGCAAATTTGCAAATGTGCCTTGAATATGGGTAAAAGACATTAAAAAGTTCAATAAAATATTATATATCTAATCATATTAAAAAATGACTCCATTTAATTAAATTAAACTAATATAATAATTATGTATCAATTTTTACATTAAAATAAATTTAAATAAAAAATAATCATTATTTAAATAAAATTCTGTTTTAAACAATAACGCAGTGTTTTTCACAATTCATCAAAAATTTAATGTTTTGAGAAAAATACAAAAATTTCTCCCAAATATAATTTTGATATTAAAAATTCAAAAATAAAGTTTATTTTACCATAATCTAATACATATAAGTTTCATAAATTAATTTAAAATTAATTCCCGTTGTAAAAACCAAAAAGCGAGTTTTTAAAATGTAAAAACTATCAAAAGATTGGCATGAGTTTATGTCTAATTTAATTGTGAATTTACATATAATGACCTAAATTATATTAAATGATTATAATAAAATCTAATTATACTTTAAAATTAATTTAATTCATAATTTAACATAATTAATTATTTTTATTAAAAAAGTTGTTTTCAATTAAAATTTAGTATTTTTCATTATTCATAAAAATATGAAACTTATCAGAAAAGCATAAAAAATTTATCCAAACTAAATTTTTTTGTCCCGATTCTAAAGAAAAATTTAATTTCACTAAATTTAATTTATAAAAGTTTCAAATATTGGATTTAAAAATGGGTCGCCATTAAAAGGCATAAAAAATTCTTTTTTTGAAAAATACTTGTTTTATCTGAAAAATTGAATTTGTCCTCATTTTATGTATATGAGACACAAAAATTATATAAGAAATATATATAATTCAAAATGTGGTTAATACTATTCATAACCACTTTTTGAACAGCTAGTTTGGTAAGCCCTCTTGTGCTCGAACTCGGTGTTGCGTGTAGCCTAAACTATTGAATTACATAAAACAGATTACATACATTGAAATATTGGGGTGTTACAGGCTGTCTATCACTGGACAAGAGATGTAGATGGTACTTGAAGGCATCATGGTAGACATGGGTGGTCGAACTTTCTCGTCCGCGTTAACGGCTGGCGGGGCACCGCAGAGGAGGGCTGTGACTCCGAGCCATAGCGGAGAGCGGACCCGTGCCCGTGGGTCTTGTTGTTGACCAGTCCACACAGAGCAGTCAGGTGGAGTGTCTCAACCTTGGTGCCGAGAATTGGGGAGAAAAAATGGATTTAGTTTGTTCAGGGAGGTGGACCATGCCATGCCAGTGGGTCGAGCCAGTTCTGCGGCCTGACGGGCCCCGCCCAGCCGGGTGGGCCGGGTCGAGCCTGCAGCTAGCAAGAAGAGTTTGTGGCCTAGCCGGATGGCCCAGGTGAAACCAAAATAGGCCTTACCCAGCCAGTTCAGGCTGGGCCTATCGGACCGGGTCAGGTTAGTCCAACCGGGTCATACCGGACCCGAACCGTTTTTAGACCAGTTTCTCGTAAAGGTTCTTATCTTCTAAACCAGATGTTCGTTTGACGAACCCTCTATGGAGTTAGAACCCTTAGGATGAGGTGTTCCTTTTGAGATACTTCACTTGGGTTCTGGAGAAATTTGTAGTATGGCCAGGTTGCATCGGACTCGAATCCAATGGGGCCCTCGGATCTAAAATGCCTATAATTTACAGACCGGGTGTCCGATTGACGCACAGTGTATTGCGTTGAAACCCCTATGACATGGAGGATTTTTTTGACACATTATAGTGGGACTTAATGGAGGTTGAGGTATGATAAATATCTTGAGGATAGGTTTCTCAGAAACTCTAGCGCACCAAGTGTGAGAATCTTATGGTTGGTTGTCAAGTAACATACGACCCTTTCTGGATCGGCATCTGAATGACCCTGTGTAGATCAGCAGTAGCGTCACCCAACGTGGAAAAGCCATAGAGTGTCCCATCATGTATCAAAAACTTATGATCCTATGTGGATTGATTACTTTCGACCCTATGTGGATCGAGGACTTACGACCCTCTGTGGATCAACGACTTACGACCCTTTGTGGATCGATGACTTATGACCTTGGGTGGATCAGTATTACTGTGAACTGATGAGGATCATCATTAGTGTGACCCTTCGTGGATCAGTGACTTACAACCCTATGTGGATCAATGACTTATGACCCTCTGTGGATCACTGACTTATGAACCTATGCGGATCGGTGGCAGAGTGACTTCATCGTGGTTCAACAATTGAACTTCTCAACGGAATAAATGAATTTTTTTATGAATAATCACCATTATTCATCATCTTTAAGTGATATAGTTGGTTTGATCTGAACCCTTTACTTTTGATTTGTGATTGGGTTCAATCATTGTGCTTTTTCCTTTCTGGAATTTTGGGAGACCTTTGGGGGGTCTTGGGGTCCTTACTGGGTATTGTTATACTCACCCCTATAAAGGCTTCACCCACACCTTATTGTGTCTTGTGAAAATGATGGATATCATTGACCGAGTTTTGGGAGCTTGGACCAGATGGTGCATGGAGGTGACCAGTTGATGCAAAGAGCCATAATGATGAGTTGTACCTACCCTTCATGTAGGATCCTTGGTGGACGACCTCATGAGCTATTTTTCCTTTCCACTTTATTTTTCTTTTAGTTTGGTTTGTATTCTGGCCCATTCTGTTTTAGTTCACACTTTTACATTTCGCATTTATACTACATGGTTTGTTCTTGTTGTATTCCTAGTCTTTGTGTTTGTAGGTTTAAAGGCAATGAATTCCCATTTTATGGACATTCCTTTCTGGTGCTAGTCGTCAACTCCTGGCCCATGGAAGGCAGGCTTGGGGTAGTCACGGTACGGGCCCCTGGTGATGGTTCGTGCCAATGTATCACTTCACCAGATGTCCTTATGTAATATATTTAAAATATATTGTACAACATCAAACATTACTAATTTTTTCAAGCGCGTCCCTTTACATATAGTATATATAGGTCATTTTTAATGTATATATATATATATATATATATATATTAATTATGTAAGGTTTTTACCTTAAAAAACATATATATGTAAAATATTTACTCTATTCACAATGTTCATCCCTTAGAAAAAATTTCCTTTAAAACATATTTTCAATATGTGAGCTTTTTCTCTTTGTGTAAAAACCAATACATAAATTTTTTTCACTTGTGCGTAATTTTATTTATACCATGTTTAATGTTTTTTCACTTTTTCAAAACCTATGAATTAATTTTTTAATCAATTTGTAATATATTTTTATAATTCAGAGTTCATAAAAATAATTTTCCAAATTATTAAGTTTTTATCATTTAGAAATTTTTTGAATGTAATATATTACATCATACGTAACATATTTTACTTATTAAAAATTCTGATGTGTAATATATTTATAATATGTCAAATATTTTTTCCAAATACATGCGTCTTTAGTTCATCCAAAAAATGGAACATAATATAATCTTTCTCTTCCCTGATATGTATTATTTATAGAACATCCATTTTTTCATACGCAAGATTTTCCTCTTTGGAAAAAAACATTCATAATAAAAATATATATTTTTTAAAATACATAAAATTTTAGACATAGAAAAAAATTATATTTAAGATAATATTTATCTTCCCTATTATATATAAAATTCTACAATTATTGAAAAATTCAGACATATGATTTTTATAATTAGGAAACATTTTAAAGAATGGCAAATAAATTACTAAAACACTCTCATTCAGCTACAACACCGAGGGGGTCTTCAAGACCTACCAGCTACTAAAAATAACAAAAATTCAATCCTTAACCCAAAATAATTCACAAAATTAAATTCTAGACCTATTACATCTCAAAACCTCAAAATCATTAACTCATCCCACTACACTGACTGATCTACAATATTCACTTGATTACCCGATTAAACCTCTAAGGACTCTAACCGAAATATAGAAACATATCATAAAGATGTAACAATTCTTAGATTTCTGATCCGAATACAAATTCCTTGATTGTTCACTACTTTAGGATCAAATTTAAAATTTAACATAATTTTAAAAACCTATAATGGTGAAAACCATTACAATATCCCCACCTAAATTATTATAATCCCTAAGAAGTATCCTCATCCATCGTTCATGAACTATATTGGTCACTGAGCCCCAATGCATGACCCATTTTATGTGTCTTTCACTAGTTATGATCTTAGTGATACCACATCCAAAGTATCTTCGATACTCAAAACTCTACCAAACCACACATCAGGACACCAACTATTTCCACCAACTCCATAATTATTCCCCAAATTTAGTGACATTAATGAATTTTTCCATTTATAAACATCACACCCTATCGGTCATTATGACATTCCATATATGTTATACACGTTATTTCATGATTTGTTACATTAAGATAAACATAACATAATCCTAAAATATAGATAGGCCTAATGTATTTGGATAATTACATAAATAAAATAATAAATCGAAATAATGATATAAAAACATTTTTTAGACACCCAATATCATGCCCTTAAATGTTATTGATCTTCTTAAACTGAACGGGATAACATTGGTAAATACATAAGAAATGTGTGAGATATGAAGCCCTGTAGACAAATAAACAAGCAACAACATAATTAAAATTAGTAAATCTTAGAAAAAAGGTGCATTATGATGACATGGAAGGGTGAGAATAATAATAATGAACATCAGAACAAGATATTTGATGATAACATCCAGGCAACATAGGAATGTGGTAAAAATATAAAACATGCAATCATAATCATAAGTCAAAGATAACCACTAAGACTTCATAACATGGTGTTCATAAGCTAACCACTCACACACCATACATGCTATATCATGGGATAAAATCATTAACCAATTAATTTGAGTGATATATAATTTTCATCTCGCCCATCATATTCATATCCCGTGCATACATTTGTTCACTACATCGATCATACAATATATAAAACATATTTCATCACTTTAAATACAATTATTAAGTAGTGTGGTTTATATAAAGAGAATTATTCAATAAATGAAGCATAGATACATCTATGTAATAACCATGGGGATGGGTATTCATAGCACAAAATATGGGCATGGAAAATTACGGGATATGTTTTGGGAGCATAACAGTTCTACATAAATGTTTAGGGATGGGTTTAATGAGAGTGAAAGGTAGAATAGAATTACATCAGAATCACAATTAAAATAAATATGTAAAGACCCAAAAATCCTGTGGAAATTTTTTTTATTAAATAAATGAGAATTTTACAAGCCCACAGTTTCTGACGGCGCTTGATTCCGAGGCCCGGTGTGCCCGGAATCAATTTCTGAATTTTTGTTTGGGTACGTTCACTAAACATATGTGCAGGTTTTTATATCTTTTAAAACAGGTGTTTAGAGTTGAGATCGTAGGGCACCTTTGAACTCGCAGCGCCGGTATTCTTTTAAGGGGACATTTACTGCATTTGAGTTTCAATGTGAATGGATGTTTTTAATTGGGGATTCTAAAAAAATTAATAAAAATATGTGTGATATATTTTTATGTAAAAGGTGGTTTAATCCAACAAAGGGAAGTTAGAGGTGGGTCCCACCCCCACATAACATCTCATGGGAGGACATTATGTGGTGGGGCCTACATGAGCTCAACCTTCTTAAACCCCCCTTTGAACCCCTTGAGCTCCCCATTATTAGAGGAAATTCTTGGACTTCCCATTAATGTGCCAAAACACCCTTGTAATTAATTAATTGAATCCCTTGGAATTCTTGACAACACCAAACATTTAATTAAGTGAACCAACTTAATTAATTTGAAATATTTTAAACTCATTAAAACCATTAAAATAAGGAATGAGCCTATTTTATTTTGGTTTGGCATAATCGTTGGAGAGTTGGGTTGGAAGAACATCATCCTCTCGACGAAGAACGCTTCTCATCTCTGAAGAATGATGATACCGTCTATGATATTCGACCTTGCTGCAAGTGAAGGAGCCTCCCGCGAGGAACATCGACGATGCTTCATCCTCGGACGTTTCCCTATGTCAATGAAATCTACATCCGCCCTCCTTCCACGACTTCGACAACGTACTCAAAATCGAGGTAGGGGAATTTGGATTTTTTCTACCTATGAATTATATCCTCGTTCTTTGATGTTTACTTTGGTATGACGGTGGCCAATTGATATCACCTAACACCGAGGGAGTGGGCCGATCAAACACAGCCCGAGTTCCTCCATTGAGACTTATTTCATCGAAGTCAGAGGCAGAGCCGAAAGGGCGCGGTGTCGTCGCACCACACTGGAGAAGAACCGCGGCGGACGAAAGAGGAACCACAACCAAGAGGGTCGCGACGGATGAAGAAGCACAGCATTGTCGCGCCGCGGTGGAAGTATGGAGGCAGCCGGCCGAGCCTACCACCATGGAGTCAGACCACAGACCGACCAGCCGGCCCGCTGGAAGACTGCGGCCCCTGCAGGCGCCGTCTGGAGGGAGACTACAGCCTGTGTCCGTGGGCCGCTCGGATGGAGGAACAGGTTGGCCGGGGTGAAGAAATGTGGCACCCACAAGAACCACATAAGGGAGGACCACGACCCGCATCTTTGGATCACTCGGCTGGAAGAACCGACCAGCTATGGCTGGCCGAGCTGGAGAATCACAGTGCCCACAGGCACCGCGTTGGAAGAACCCGGCCCGCTGTGCAGGTCGTATGCACCGGGAAGAACCGTCCAGGTGGGAAGGGGAGAAGGCGGCGCCGCTTGCCACCGTCGGGCGAAGCGGACCGGCTCACAGCGCGGGTCAGGTCCGTAGGTGGGCCACACCCCCAACGGGCTGGGGCGACCCCCAGCCGGGTTGGACCTGCTAATCCGGGTTGGGCCGACCTGCCGGCCCACTAGGCTTGACGGCTCAGGCCCCGCTTCTCTTAAATGCGAATATCTCTTAGACCGCGTGTCTGATTGATGCGTCGTCTACAGCACTGGGACCCTCATGAAGAGGTGGTCATTTTTAGATACTATAAGTTAGTTTTGGACAAATTTTGGAAAACTTCCTGGTTGGATCAAATGTAAAATCCAACTGGGCCCCTGGAATGGAAATGCCAATAACTCTCAAACCGGGCGTCCGATTGACGCGACGTCTGTCGCGTTGAGTTCCTTATGATGAGACAGAACTACGGGATACATCAACTTGAGACTTCTTGATATTTGATGTATCGACACTTGGCTCGAGGTGCGGACCCTCCTGGAATTGAGGGTGATATGTGAGGGAACCCTAGAGCTAGATGTGATGACTACTGTACTGAAATCCTAAGTGGGTTCGACAATGATGATTACTGAACCGGAATCCTCCATGGGTTCGATAGTGATGACAACTGTACCAGGATCCTCCGTGGGTCCGACAGTTCTGACTTTTGTTCCTATATCCTGTGTGGGTCCAACAATGTAGCTTATCATGTATCTTGTGTGGGTCCGACAGCTTAGCTGGTCCTGTATCATGTGATGGTCCGACAGCTTAGATGAATCAGTGACTGCATCTGATCATCTCTATCTATATACGAAAGAAGTAAACCTGTGTGAGATGATTCATGTATTTTAACCATTATCATCGTGGTGTTTGACTTTACTTCCTATGTGGACTGGGTTGTTCTTGGGCTCGAGAGTTGGAGCCGGACTATGACTAGTAACTTAGGTATATGTATGGTCATATACCTAAGAATGGATGGTTGATACTCTATGGTTGTATCTTACTAAAATGTTTCATCCTTAGTGGATTCTTGGAGACCTTCGAGGGTCTCGCGGTCACCTAATGAGTATTGTTATACTCACCCCTTCATGGGCTTTGCCCGCACCTTGTTGTGTTCTGTGCAGACGACGGACAGCAGTAATCGATCCTGAGGGTGATAGATGAAGGTTTCTCGGAGTTGGACTAGATGAGACATATGCAGGGACGAGTTTTTCGAGTTCTGTACTTACCCTTCTAGTAGGATTCCCCGGTGGACAATCCAGGAGGTGTTTTCCCTTTTTATTTGTACTTGTACTTGTTGTTCAGTTGGGTTTGTATACTGGCCCACATACTTTCAGCACACCTTACTTTCTTATTTTAGTACTTGTTGCCTTTGCTGATTGTGTTTATATTGTGTGTGTGTTACAGGTTAAAAGGCAATTCCTTCCCTTTTTATCAGGGATTCTCCTTTGGTGTTAGTCGCCAGCCCCTGACCTATGGAAGGCGGGATTGGGGTAGTCACGACACGGGCCCCGAGCACGGGTTGTGACAAATTGGTATCAGAGGAGTCTGTTCTACCGCAGAACATGGACTTTGATTCTTTTAACAGTAATAATGTTATTTTTTTGGATGTGGTTATCAGTTTAGGGAAACCAGTGTTGGTATTGCGGCCGACGTATCCATACACTAGGACTCTGACTTCTGATCTCTGACTTAGTGCACGAAAATACTGATTGTGTGTGTGTTTCCTTTGAAAAAGTTTTCTTTGTGATTACATTTTCTCAGATCACCAGGTATACTATTTTAACCTTGGAATACCAGTTTATTTTTCGGATGGCCCCACGAAGGCAGCCAGCTAGGGTTCCGAGTTTTGTACGAGATGGTAGCCCACCGAGCGACGTCGCCTCAGTGCAGGGCCCCATCACAGCAGAGGTATCCACATTACCACTACCCGATGGGGAACCGATACCACCCGCTCAAGAAGTAGAGAGTGAACACTGCCAGAGTGAGTTGCACGAATTCTAGCACCAGAGGCCACCCAGGTTCTTGGGAGAGACGGACCCACAGGCAGCTGAGGATTGGCTGGAGGCTTTCATGAGATTTTTCAGATTGGTAGGGACACCAGTCGACGTCATGGTGATCCTTACAGTGAGTCTCCTTCCTGCAGCAGCTGGAAGATGGTGGATATTGATTCTACAAGTTCATGACGAGGCATAATTACTCTAGAAATAATTCGAGAGTCTCTTCCACTTAGTGTTTTTTATAGCCACCATTCGTGCGGTGCAGATTCACGAATTACTTCATCTGCAGCAGGGAAGCATGACAGTAGCTCAGTACTCAGTGATGTTCACCGACCTCTTCTACTACTCAAAATATATGGTGCAGGACCTATTCTTCAGGGCTCAGACCTTCTATCATGGACACAGGCATGAGATCAGAGCTTCGATGATTCCCCTTAGTATTCCGATGAAGGCGGGGGTGCTGGAGAAATCCCTTCATGTGGGGAGTTTTCTCGCTGAGCAGTCACCAATGATGAGACACACCAGAGGGAAACACGTAGTGGAGTCTTCTGCAGCTGGTAGTAGACAGATGACGCAGAGGTCCAAGAAAACTAGAACATCAGGTGGGCGACCCCAGGATACAGGTTTGGTTGTGCGGGGCACACGAGACATAGTCAGCTATATGAGGAGCAGGCAGTGCTATGCATGCGGCAGGCAGGGCCACATGGCTCGTGACTGCCCAACCCACCATGCATATGAGTAGCAGACAGTAGAGGGACCTCCCAGGCAGAGGCAGAGGTTCGATCATCATGTTCCGCCGGGAGCAGGCGGACGTGGCAGAGGATCTGGCCGAGTAGCGGGTGCAGGACAATGTTTCAAGGCTCTACCACCACCACCACCAAAAGGTCCACCCTGACCACAGGAAGCTAGAGGACAGAGGCAGGCTCAGCTCCAAGTAGTCAAGGCATATGACCACGGCGCACCTGAGATTATTCGAGGTACTATCTATGTCTACTCCACCCTTGCTGCAGTACTTATAGACACGGGTGTGAGTCATTCTTTTATTGCCACTGCCGTCGTTCGGAGCTCAGAGATTTCGACGGAGCTGTTGGCTAAATCCTTACGGTTAGAGACTCCTGTGGGAGCATACTCAATGATTACGCACTGGTTCCAGTAGTGTGAGCTTACTCTAGAAGGCGAGAGCTTTGGCTGGGATCTTCCTGTAGTGGCATCGAGGCCTTATGGCATCATCATGGGTATGGACTTGTTATCCATAGTACATGCTCAGATTAACTGTATTAGGCGCAAAGTGTTGTGTATCCACATGGATGGGACCAGGTTCACCTTTAAAGGAGAGAAGGGATCCTTTGCAGCATGGGTTGGACTTACATAGAAGAGGGGCAGCCGATCACACATCAGTTGCCTAGTCTCATCCTCGGAGTGGTTGAAGTGCGGAGTCTGGGTTTTCATGTTGTGGTGGATCAGTACACAAAATTATTCCCTAATGATGTTTCAGGACTACCTCCTCGTATAGAGGTAGACATCGACATTGCCTTATACCCTGGGACAACAGCGGTATCTACTCCAGCATATCGGATGGATCCCGTAAAGCTTCGTGAGTTGTGGGTACAACTAGAAGACTTTTAGGGGAAGGGATTTATCTGACACAGTGTTTCACCCTGGGCATCTCCGATTTTGTTTTCCAAGAAGGATGATGGGATCTTGCGACTTTGTGTCGACTACTATCTACTGAATCTGGTGACCGTGAAGAAAAAGTATCCACTCTCGAGGATTGACGAATTCTTTGATCAGCTCAAGGGAGCACGATGGTTCTCAAAGATAGACCTTAGGTCAAGCTATCACCATCTCAGAGTTTTAGACAAGGATGTGCAGAAGATGGCCTTCATGTGTCGATATGGCCACTATGAGTTCTTTTTCATTCCATTCTGCGTAACCAATGCTCCAGCATTGTTCATGAGTCTCATGAACATGATCTCCCATCCTTTCCACGATCGCTTTGTCGTATTATTCTTCGACGACATACTGATTTACTCGACTACTGAGGACGAGCATGCCTACCATTTGAAGGTATTACTAGACAGACTCCGAGAGCACCAGCTTTATGGTAAGCTCTCGATGTTCTAGTTATGGATTCGAGAGGTTCACTTCTTGGGACACGTCATCTCAGAGGATGGAGTTGCAGTGGATCCAGCAAAGATCAAGGCATTACTTGCTTGGGAGCCCCCCAAGAGTGTGTCGGAGGTGCAGAGTTTATTGGGTCTGGCTGGGTACTATCAGAGATTTTTTCCAGACTTCTCCAGAGTTGCAGCACCATTTTCAGCATTGAAGAAGAAGGGGAAACCCTTCGTGTGGTCAAACAGATGCCAACAGAGCTTTCAAGAGCTGAGGCAGAGGTTGACCAGTGCGCCCATCTTGAGGCTACTAGAGGAGGGAATAGGGTACGTAGTTTACTGCGACACAATAGGGACTAGACTCGGGTATGTCCTAATGCAGGAGCGAGTAGTAATCACGTACGGTTCATGGTAGTTGAGACAACATGAGCAGAACTACGCTACCCATGACCCCGGGTTAGAAGAAGTGGTCTTCACCTTGAAGATGTGGTGGCACTATCTGATGGGCGAGTGTTTTACAGTCTACTCTGACCACCATTGTATCAGGTATATCTTCTCGCAGAAGGATGTGAACCTAAGATAGTGACGATGGATTGAGTTCCTCCAGGACTATGACTTCGACATAGTATATAATCCAAGGAAGGGGAATGTTATAGCTAATGCTCTCATCCGTAGATAAAGAATCCAGCTGCTAGGAGAGGCGACAAAGCAACTGGTCACGTATCAGATATCCTTTGTGGATAGAGGTAGATCAGCCTTTCTATAGTCTCCCACAGTCACTCCTCTACTTCTTCAATGACTCATAGAGGCACAGTTTGGGTACGTTGACTGTGAGACGCGACGTGCTTAGATATCCTCAGGGCAGGCACCTGATGGATTTTTTGAAGGTGGGGAGCACGTCATCCTCTTCAGAGGACGTATCATGGTACCAGATGCACTACAAGAGAAGGTATTGAGGGAGTTCCACACATACCCTCTAGCAGTACATCCAGGAGTGGCAAAGATGTATCAGGACCTCAGACGACAGCACTGGTGGTCGTTTATGAAGAAGGCGGTAACAGAGTTTGTCTCACGATGCCTCACTTGTCCACAAGTGAAGGCAGGGCACCAAGTTCCAGCAGGTTTGGTTTAGAACTTAGAGGTCCCAGAGTGGAAGTGGGATGGGAAATCCATGGATTTCAGGACGAGACTTCCACGTATATTCAGAGGTCATGACTCTATCTGGGTGATTGCCAACCGACACACCAAGTCGGCCCACTTCCTACCGATCAGAGAGCAGGGCTCAGTAGAGATCATGGGATGCCTCTAAATACATAATATCGTACGACTTCATGGTGTGACATAGACGATCATCTCCGATCGAGATGCTTGTTTCACTTCCCAGCTATGGAAGGGGTTACAGGTGGATTTTGGGACGCAACATTACTTGAGAGCCATCTTTCATCCTCAGACGGATGGCCAGAGTGATAGGACCATTCATACACTCGAGGACATGCTATGTGCATGTATTCTTGGCTTTGGTAGCAGTTGGGAGGATCAATTACCCTTGGTAGGGATTGCATACAACAATAGTTACCACTCCACCATCGGGATGGCACCATACGAGGTACTTTACAGCCGACCCTGCAGATCACCTCTATGTTGGACTGACCCAGAGGAGTCAGTGTTTATAGGACCAGAGATGGTGGAAGCTACAACAGAGAAGGTTCATATCATCCAGGAGCGGATGAAGACTGAATAGAGAGGACATAAGTCCTATGCTGATAAGAGATTGAGACCACTAGAGTTCGAGGATGGCGACCACATATTTCTATGGGTCTCACCTCGAGGAGGTCTATGGAGATTTGGGTGAGGCGGCAAGTCATCTCCGTGATTCAACCAACCTTTTTAGGTCCTCAGCTGGTTAGGTGAGGTGGCTTACTGCCTGGCCCTTTCTTCTCAGTTGCACCAGGTTCAGGACATCTTCCACGTATCTCAGCTGAGGAGATACGTGCACGACCCATCCCACATTATCGACCATGGGGAGTTAGATATCGATGACGGGGTGACTTTAACGGAGTTTCCAGTAGATATTGAGGATCGACAGGAGCAAGTCCTATGTGGATGGTCGATTCCTCTGGTGCGTGTTCGCTGGAAATACCGGAACCTCTAAGAGAGAACATAGGAGAGGGAGGCTCAGATACGTGTTCAGTACCCCCATTTGTTCCCTTAGTATGTGTTGTATCCTACAGGGACGTAAATCCTTGAGGTGGAGAGAATTTAAAGAACTGAAAATCCCATGGAAATTTTTTTCTTAAATACATGGGAATTTTAGAGTCCGCTGTTTCTAACGACGCTTGATTCCGAGGCCTGGTGTGCCCGGAATAAATTTCTGAAGTTTGTTTCAGGTACGTTCAGTAAACGTACATGTGGGTTTTTATATCATTTGAACTGGTGTTCAAAATTGAAATCTGAGGGCACTGTTGAACTCACAATGCCGATATTCGATTAAGGAGACCTTTACTGCAGCTGAGTTTCAATGTGAATGGAAGTTTTGAATTGGAGTTTCTAAAAAAATTAATAAAAATATGTGTGACATATTTTTATTTAAAAGGTGGTTTAATCATCCAAAGGGAAGTTAGATGTGGGGCCCACCCCCACATAACCTCCCATGGGAGGATATTATGTGGTGGGTCCCACATGAGCTCAACTCCCTTAAACCTCCCTTTGAACCCCTTGAGCTCCCCATTAATAAGATAAATTTTTGGACTTCCAATTAATGTGCCAACACACCCTTGTAATTAATTAATTGAATACCTTGGAATTCTTTCCAACACCAAACATTTAATTAAGTGAACCAACTTAATAAATTTAAATTATTTTGGACTCATTCCAACCATTAAAATAAGGAATGAGCTTATTTTATTTTGGGTTGGCATAATCGTTGGAGAGTAGGGTTGGAAGAACATAATCCTCTCAACGAAGAACGCTTCTCATCTCTGAAGAATGATGATACCGTCTACGATCTTCAACCAAGCCGCAAGTAAAGGTTCCTCCCACAAGGAACGTCGATGACGCTTCATCCACGGATGTTTCCTGACATCAATGAAATCGACGTCCTCCCTCTTTCCGCAACATAGACAACGTACTCCGAATCGAGGTAGGGGGAATTTGGATTATATCTACGTATGAGTTATATCCTCGTTCTTCAACGTTTACTTTGTTTTAACGGTGGGCAATTGATATCACCAAACGCGGAGGTCACGGGCCGAACAAACAAGGCCCCACATCCCTCCGTTGAGTCTTATTTCGTTGACGTCAGAGGCAGAGCCGAAAGGATGCGGTGCCGTCACACTGTGCCGAAGAAGAACCGTGGAGGATGAAAGAGGAACCGCAGTTGTGAGGGCCTTGGCGGATGAAGAAGCACGGCGTCGTCGCGCTGCGCAGAGGGCAGCAGGACCGCGGTGCCATCGCACCTCAGTGGAAGTGAGGAGGAGGATGGTCGAGCCATCCGCCGTGGAGCTGGATCGCGGGCCGATGGGCCTGCCCAGTGGAAGACCGCGGCACACACAGGCACCACATGGAGGGAGACCGCGGCCCGCATCTGCGGGCTGATCGGCTAGAGGAACCGGTCGGCCTCCTTCCGGTCGAGCTAAAGAAATGTGGCGCCCACATGCATCGCATAGAGGATGACCTCGGCCCGCATCTGAGGGCTGCTCGGCTGGGTGAACTGGCTAGCTACGACCGGATGGGCTAGAGAACCGCAATGCCTACAGGCACCGTGTGGGAAGAACTGGGGCCCACTGTGCAGGCCCCATGCAGCAGGCAGAACTGGCCGGCCACGGCCGGCTGGCAGGGGTGAAGGAGGCAACGCGTGGCGCCGCCAGACAAACTCGAATGGCCCGCAGTGCGGTCCAGTTCAGTACGTGGGGCGTTCCCCACCAGGCCTGGACGACCCCCAGCCGGGTCTGGCCAACCCGCCATCCCACTGGGCTTGACGGTCCGGACCCCACTTCACCTAAATGGGCCGACCTGCCAGTCCACTAGGCTTGACGGGCCAGGCCCGTCTTCACTTAAATGCGAATATCTTCTAGACCGCGCGTCCAATTGACACGTCGTCTACGGCACTGGGACCCTTGCAATGAGGAGGTCCTTTTGAGATACTCTAAGTGAGTTTTGAACAAATTTTAAAAAACTTAAGGGTTGTATCGAATGTAAAATCCAACCGGGCCCCTAGAACGGAAATGCAAATAACTCTCTGATCGGGCGTCCAATTGACGCGCCGTCTATCACGTTGAGTACCTTATAATGAGACAGAACTATGAGATACATCAAATCGAGACTTCATGATAGTTAATGTATCAACACATGGCTTGAGGAGCAGACCCTCAAAGAATCGAGGATGCTATGTGCGGGAACCCTAGAACTGGCTGCGACGACTACTATACCGAAATCCTACGTGGGTTCGACAACAATGATTACTGAACCGGAATCCTCAGTGGGTTCGATAGCGATGACTAATGTACCGGTATCCTTTGTGGGTCCGACAGTTCTGACTTCTGTTCCTGTATCCTATGTGGGTCTGACAGAGTAGCTGGTCCTGTTTCCTGGGTGGGTCTGACAGCTTAGCTAGTCCTGTATCCTGTGTGGGTCCAACAGATTAGATGAATCAGTGACTACATTGATTCATCTCAATATCTATATGAATGACGTATACCTGTGTGAGATGAGTCATGTATTTCAACCATTATCATTGTGGTGTTTGAATTTACTTCATGTGTGGACTGGGTTGTGCTTGGGATCGAGAGTTGGAGCCTGACTGTGACTGGAAACTAAGTTATATGTATAGGAATATACCTAAGTAGGGATGGTTGATACCTTGGGATTGTATCTTACTAATATGGTTTATCCTTAGTGGATTCTGGGAGACCTTCAGTGGTCTCGGGGTCCCCTACTGAGTATTGTTATAATCACCCCTGCACGGGATTCGCTTGCACCTCGTTGTGTTCTGTGAAGACAACAGACATTAGTGATCGAGGCTGAGGGTGATGGACAGAGGTTGCTCGAAGCTGGACTAGACGGGACGTATCGCAAGGACGAGTTGTTTGAGTTATGTACCTACCCTTCAGGTAGGATTCCCCGGTGGACGATCCAGGAGCTATTTTCTCTTTTTACGTGTACTTGTACTTGTTGTTCAGTTGGGCTTGTATACTGGCCCACTTACATTCAGCACACCTTACATTCCTATTTTTGTACTTGTTGCCTCTACTTATTGTATTCAGACTTTGTGTGTGTTACAGGTTAAAAGGCAATGTCTTCCTTTTTTATCAGGGATTTTCCATTGGTGCTAGTCGCCAGCCCCTGTGCTATGAAAGGCGGGCTTGGGGTAGTCATGACATGGGCCCCGAAGACGGTTCGTGAAAAAATAGATGTGTAAAAATAAATTAGAATTGAAATAATTGGAAATATAAAAGTCTTAATACAAATAAAGTAGATAAATAAATGTGAAAATAAATAGAATGCCTTACCTTAAGATAGTGTTTTTAAAATATTAGGAGGAGATTATTAAGAGATTAAGAACACATTGTGAAGGATTTAGAGAGGTATATGGAGAGAAATCTTATGATCAAAGCTTTTTTATAGAATAATAATGGTAGGTTGGGTCAGAGTTTATATCAAAAGATAGGGGAGTTCGTTATTAATTACTAAACATAGATTTTGGGCTCTATGGGATTATATAATCAAAACAAAAAAACATCACATTATTTCTTCCCATGGTTACTTTCAAAGAGGATTGTTTTTCAATATTTTATCATATTAATAATATAATTCATTAAAATAATATTGTTCCTAAGCTATAAGTGAGTCATGTTCATATATAATAGTTTTTAAAACCATACAATAATAATATAGGTTTTGAAGGATTCACTACAGGTTTGTAAATTTAATAAAATAACATAAAAAACTCATTATTTTAAAGGGTATAACATTTTTTTCATGGAATCTTTTTATTGAATTTCTTACATCACCTTTGAACTATTATTATTTCATAAAACAAATTGTATATTTATATGGTATTTAATTTTTACCTAAAAAATCAAATATCGCATAAAATTATAAAAAAACTCACCATTTGATAATTTCAACCTGTTGATTTCAAAAATGATAATTCTTTTAGAAAAATAATTTTATAAAATAAGTAATTCACTACTTTAAATAAGAATATTTATTTATTAACAAATAACACTTTTTACGATATAAAAAACTTTCTGATCCTTATAAAAAATGTATGGGACTTCGTTAAATCATATTATGATAAATAAATATTACATAATAAATTCATTTCATGAAAATAAAATTTAATTAAAAATTATTTTATTTATAAAAAATACTGATAGAATTGAAGCTATATACTTTGTAAAAAGAAAATTTACGTTTCTTCAAAATAAAATCTATTTTTTTCAAAATCATTATCTAATAATGTATATATATATAAATTAGTATTAAAACTTGATCAATATAATCATTAAAATATTAAAATTCATGCAACTAGGATTTATATACATAATCCCTTGTTACTATAGTGTATTTTTTGACGGGTAAGGTGTGTGATGGTATTACTTTCTTGGGGTGGTTAGGAGAACATGGTTTGGCTGGTGATCTCTATAAGTGTGAAATTATCAACTAAAAAGTTTTTCATGAGTTTAATTTGTTAAATATCATTAATGGATTGGTTAAGGTTAAATCCTAGGGATTTCATCTCCCTAAAAATCTCATACAAATGAGATTTATAGGGTATGATTCTACTGGTCGAGGTCATCGCTTCTTCCTTATCTATAAATTCGACTTTATCATAACCCTTAATATATAATAATCATAATAGCCAGTATAAAATGAATATATTAAAAAAAATATTATTTTTCATAATATTGTTTTAAATTAAACAGAAAAATCATGGAAATATTTTATAGTGGTCCAAAATAACAATTGAAATATAGTTTTTGTGTTTTCTACAACTACATTTCTTAATAATAAATCTATTAATTCCAAAGGTAATTTAATTTTTTAATGTTTGTGTCACTTCATTCTTCCACACTTTATAAATTTATCCACAAAAATATTATTTCATGCACTAAAATAGATGAGGGTGTTTCTATTTTTTCTCCTCTTATGGTTATCATGTTTCCTCCTCAAACATGTGGTTCCACCATAGTACTTTTTCCAAGTGGTTTATCTTGTTTCGTATAATTTTTTATATATGATATAATATCTTCAAAAACTTTTTTTTATAAGAGTGATTGTTTTCTAAAGATACCACCTCTATATTTAGTACATGTGATGGTTCCGGTATGTGTTTTCTTTAAGGTGATACAAGGAACACATAACTTACTTGAGATAGGATAGTTGGGAGTGTTAATCAATTGGAAAAATCTCAGATATGATAATTGATCTCAAAGGGGATAATATATTTAGGGCTTATATGTTTTCCCCTCTTCCCAAAACTTATGACTTTCTTCCCTGGTGAAATAGAAATGAATACCATATCATTGAACTCAATCTCTAGGGATTGTAGATGGATTTCTGTGTATTTTTATCATCTACATTTTTTGAATTTCATAAGATACTTAAGATTTTGGTATTTTTTAATAATATCTTAGATAAGACTATGAACCATCAGATTCTTCTATTGAGTTTTATCCTAGTATATTGGAGTCTAAAAAATATTCTTATATAGAGCCTCATGAGGTTCCATTTGAATGGTAGAATGGAATATATTGTTATTTGAGAAATCCACTGATTAAAGGTTCTAATTCCAACATTTTTTAAATACATTTAACAATATCTCATAAAATAAACTATAGTTTTGATGGTTCTTTCATATTAACCATCTATATGAGGATGATATGGAGTACTGAAACTCATATCTGAATCTAAAACATACTGAAGGCTTCTCTAGAACCATCATGTAAACCGAGGATCTCAATCAGATACAATAGAATGTGTTTCTCCATATAGTCTTACCACTTCTCTTATGTATATCATGGAAATTTGTTCAAGGTAGAAATATTACTTGATAAAAATAAAATTAATAGACTTAGTATGGTGATTGAATACCACAAAAACAGTGTTCTAAAATTTAAATGTCCAAGGGAGTCTTGTAATGAAATCCTTGATTATGTTATCCCATTTTCATTCTAGTATGAAAAATAGTTATATTGTACCCTTATAATTTTCTCATTATTCCTTTACTTATTAGAATACAAAGAATCTATATACAATTATGAAATTTATTTCTTCTTGTTATCCATATAGAAGTTTGGCATCAGATCCATTTACATATTAGTTATTTCTAGATGAATAGAGAAGTATGAGATATGTGCATCATCTTGAAGATCCATATTTAATTAAGGTTTTGATGGGACATGTATATCTATTCCAAAACATGTATCTCTATCTTTAACAATGTTTTACTCTAGAATATTATATACCTTTCTTTGTATCTCCCTATTTTCTTTTTGGGCCACCAATGTCCTACCAATAAAGGATATTTGAGTACTCATTTGAGAAAGGTAGAATGTTGTTCCTTTTATTATTCTCGTGTTCATCCTTTTCATGTCCAATAATATTGATCCCTTTCAATCGTCATTATGGATAATGTTTTGGGATTATTTCTAATCATATCAGCTATAACATTATTAACCTTCCTATGATGGTAATGGATTTAGCGTTCATAATCCCTAGTCATCTCTAACCACCTAAATTGGATCATATTAATCTCCTTAAATGTGAATATATACATGAGGCTTCTATTATTTGTATATATGTCACACTTCTCCCCATAAATATAATTTCACCAAATATTTAATTTGAATATCACTGAATCTAATTCAAAATATTGTTTTGGGTTGTTCTACTTATAGATATTTAATTAGTGGGACGAATAGGCTATCACTTCATCATTTTTCATGACTACACTAAACCAACCCTTTTTGGATGCATCAATGTACCCACTGGATCGTAATGCGAGCATAAGTTTGGTTATTGGACTCTTCGTTAAAACTTTAATGTTACCCTCACATTCATAAATCTATACAAAATTAAATTTATTCTATGTTATCTTGGATATTCTGTTAAATAAATATTAGAATTTTCCCAAAAACTAAAGATAGTACCAAGCTAATCCAAGAAAACTATAAATCTCGGTAATATATTTTAGTCTAGGTTATCCTTTAATTGCATTTGTATTCAAATGATCTATGGATATCCCTTTTATTTTGAAATAATGATTAAATAATGTTACTTGATCTATCCAAATCATGCATTTACTGTAATTTATATATAGATTTCCCTTTAAAAAGGTATTCAATATAGCATTAAAATTCTCATCATATTCCTCCTACCATTTTGAGTACATACGAATATCATCTATAATGACTACGAAAAATTTGTTTAAGTAATCCCTAAAGAATCTATTCATTAGGTATACAAATATTTTTGGAGAATTATTGGGTCTGATCATCATAATTATGACCTTTTCGTGCCCATACATTGTATGAAAATCATTCTTGGGGATATCCACATTCTTCTCCTTTACTTGGTAATATTCCAATTGAATATCCACCTTATAAAATTAATGGTACACAGGTAATTAATCAAAAACTACATCAATAAATGGATTATGATTCTTTTTCTTTATTGTGATCTTCTTGATATCCTAATAATCAATGTAGAGTCACATTGACCCATGTTTCTTGTTGATGAAATGGAATGGATCCCCCCATTACGAAGAAATTGGACATACAAAAACTTTATCCATATTCTATTATAGCTTCTTCTTCTTTCATTTATGTTAAATAGTTATTATTCTATATATAATATTATATAATGAAAAATACATGGGTATAAGTTTGAGTAATAACCCAACCTCTCATCTTTAAGGAAGACTAGAAAATTCTTCAAAAAACACATCAGTGTATTCTATTAAAATTGGAATGTCATGAAGGAAAATATTTTTCTTAGTATAAATAATATTAGAAAGATATTATTTCTCATAGGGAAATAATATCCATTCTTGATATAATTATTCAAAATAAGGATCCTCATTCTCCATAAACTTTTATCGAATCTGAGGGTGGTTTGTGATATAAGGGTGATTTCCTTCTCTCAGTAATTTGTATACTCTCCACAAAAGGAAATCCAATCCATACCCAAAATAGGATTGAATTATAATAAAGGTTGTTTTGACATGGTTCACTAGGAAATTTCACCTGTAAATAATGGTAGGGGAGATGTCATATACTTGGGATTCAATTGTTGACCCATTTTTGTTTTAATTGAAAATTCCACTTCTATATTTAAAGGTTGTTTTTGAATAGTTCTAAAAAAATCAATACAAAGAATTCATAGATTCAAAATAAAATAGTGAATTCTATATAAATGAATGAATAACTAGCATACATGTCACCACTTTTATGTTAGGATCCACCAAAATAGTTTTATTCACATATGATCACCCTTTCTCTATATGACATAGAGGATGTTGTCACTAGTTTTCTTTGAAATCCATTGGCTTAGTGAATTGTTTAACACAATTTTCTTGTTCTTTATAGTTAACACATTTGAAAATTGACTGAGTGTTCGCTTGAAATTTCCTTTCATTCATCACATCGGTGAGTTTCTGATATCGGCATTCACTAGATAGGTTTACCTTATTCCCATTCCATAATTACTTCCTTCTTCCATTCAATAAATTTATGTGTAGTTTCTTAACACACTTTTGATAAGTGGGAATCTATACTTTCTTACTGAAATGAAATTTCTTCTTTACTTATCCTGAATTTAACTTCATTCTTTGCTTCCTATATCCATACCCATGAGACCCTTGATATTCATCGATTTCCATTTTTTTATTAATAGAATTGCAGACTTTATAGTATTCAGATAATTGCATAACCAATGACTTTCATTGTTTTGGGTTTACCCCACTAAAGAAGTCTTCAATTTCACATTTGGGGTAAATGAAAAATCCATAGGGATATCATGAAATTCTTGTGAATTTCTCTTCATACAACCTGATTAAAACATCCTCTTTTTTTTTAGGAAAAAGAACCGCCTATTAATTTTAATTTGTATACGGTGATAAAAATATTAATCTAAAATTTATTTAATTGATTATTTCCACTCCATCGCTATGATATCTTCCTTGGGATTTTTATTATTGATCAACTTACACCATTGATCAAATTTTCCCTCTATGAAATAAATTTCCAACACAACCTTCTCTTTATCATAGCATTGAATTATAAAGAATATATTTTTATGGATTTGATTCATGGTTTCTCAATTAAGGTATTAGTATATACACTAATGTTTAGAGGAATTTATTGTATAAGAGTCTCAATTTCAACATGATCTTTCTTGGGGGGGGTATTAGTGTTCCCCTGGATTCAAGTTTCAATTAAAAGAATTATGTAATTGAGTATGTATTGTCATTAGGATCTGGACTCAAAATTTCACCGGGTTGGGCAACTAATTTAGGTACTCATCACATTTCCCATCATATTATTTTTTGACTTGGTTCCTCCTATTTCCATCCATTGACTAAAATAAAGATAAATTATGGATAATAATTTCCAAAATATTAAACACATAAAAGGGAAACTATGAATGTTTAAGTTATGACTCATAAATGGAATATATTCCTTAACCTATTAATTTCTAACATTCAATATAAGTTATTAATGGTATATTTCTTATAATAAATTTCATTGTAATTTATGTTCCCATTAAAATGGTTTATAAAGGGTTTAAAATTTGATAAATAATATCCCCCCTAAGATTAAAACTTGGTGTTAAAAAATCATCTTAGTCATGCATCACGTACATGTCTATTTAATACCCAATAAACCCTTTCAGTGATATTACCCCAATGAACATATGTGTTAGACCCACGTCCACTTGTAGTATCTAGACAAGGATTTTTTTTCTTAAAAATCACTCGCACTACACTTTACTGAAATTTTGGGATGTTTCCAAAGTTTAACCTTATATATATGGGTTTAACTAAGGTTTCTTAATCTTATTTCCAAAAAATACTAGATCTTTCTATGATACGAAATATGAAAACCTATATCTTTTATAAATATTACTTCATGGTTTTTTACATTTAAATACACATAACACAATCCCTAAAGATTAAGAGGCCTTGTGACTTTGGGTAATTATATATATAGAATAATAACATGAAACACGGATATAACAACATTATTTAAAATATCCATAGCATTCCCTTAAATTCCATTCATCTTATAAAACTACATGAGATAACTTGAGGATGTATATAAGGAAGGGGTGATTCATAAATCCTAGTAAGGGAATAAAAAATTCATTTCATAATGTTAATAAATACATGTGAGTCAAGAGGCAAAACATGATGACATGGAAGGGTGATAATCATAATCATGAACAAAAAATCTTGAAATAAGATGGTAACATAAAGTTCTCATAAGAATGGGACAACAACGTAAAACTTGACATCATAACTATTTGTCCAGGAAAAAAACGAAGACATCATAACATTGTGTGATTACTCTAGCAAACAAAGAACCATAAATGACATCTCTTGAGATAAAAAAAACATTACCCTGTGTATTGGAGGGGTATATAATTTTCCTTCAACCTGTCACATACATGTTATGTACAAGAATTTTTCTTCTACTTAAATTATACAAAAACGAAAATATTTCATAACATTTAATACCATAATTAAGGATATTAGGATACATAAATTAAAGTCCCTAATTAGTAAATTTAAATTACATCTAATGGAATTCCCTTGATTGGAAATGGGGATGGTTATTCACAACACCAATGTTGAGCATTGAAAATCACATGATAATTTTTGTAGTATAATGTGTTCAGATAAATGTTAATAGAAGGATTTAATGATAGTGAATTTTGGTGTCTTGATACATGGTAATCATAAATATAACTAATGGATGTGTAAAAAGACATTATAATATAAAAATTTTGAAATAAAATTTTTTATATACAAAAAAGTACTTAAATAAAATTGAAGAGGAAAATAATACCATAGATTGAGAGGGTGCTTATAAAATATTGGTAGGAGATTATTAACAGATTGGGAACACCTTGGGTGATCTTTAGAGAGGTAAGAGGATAGTAAATTCATGATAAATGGGTTTTTAGTGAAATTTAATTGGTGGTTGGGTGTCTATTTATAGAAAAAGTGACAGAAACTCGTTATTAATTTATAAAAATAGGTTTCAGAATCTATGTGATAAAATTATCAAAACTACAAACCTTATAATGGTTTTTTACAATGTATTCTAACAAATAGTATTTGTTTCCAGTATTTAATTATTTTATGAACAAAATACATTAAAAATAATACCATTAATGATGTGGAAGTGAGTCATATTCCTAAATAATTTTTTTAAAACCATAAAATTTAATATAGGTTTGGGAGGATTCATTATAGGTTTGTAAAATTATTCAAATAACACAAAAAACTGATTATTTCAAAAGGTCAAAATATTTTTGATCATTTATGTTTTTTTAGTGTTTACTACATCACTTTTTTTCAATTATGATTTCATCATACATACCATATATTTATACCATATTTAATTTTTATGAAAAAATTAGACTGTCCCAAAAAATTATTAAAAATCCACCATTGGATAATTTTTAAATGATAATTTATAAAAAAAGATATTTATTTTACAATGATAATTTATAAATATAGGAATTTACACTTTAAAAAATACTTACTTACTGAAAAATAGTATTTTTATGATACAAATATCTTTTTACCCTTATAAAAAATATATGGGACATCATTAAATTATATTATTATAAGTAAATATTGTATGATAGTACTATTTCATGAAAATAACATTTATTTCAAAATTATTGGATTTGTAAAAAAAGATTTTTAATTGAAGCTATATACTTCCCAAAAATAAAATTTCAGTTTCTTCAAAACAAAATCTCATTTTTATTAATCTCATTATATAATTATATCAATATAAAAAAGAAATAATGAAAAGGGATCAATATAGTCATTGTTTAATTAAAAATAAAATATAAAATTTAAAATTACTTGGGTCTTGTTTTATAACCCCTAATTAATCATGTGTACACCCTTAGGGTGAGGTATGAGATGGTAGTACTTTCATAGGGTGGTTTAGAAAACATGGTTGGCTGGTGATCTCAATGATCCTAAACTTCTCCTGTAAATGGTTCTACTTGAGTTTATGTTGTGGAATATTGTATTGGTTATAGTTAAGGGAAAAGCTAGTGATTTCATTTCCCTCAAAAGCTCTAAAAATTTGTTTATTAGGGTACAATTCAATAGGTAAAGGTCATCATTTATTCCTTTTATGTCAATTAGACTTTATCATACCACTTAATATATACTAATCTTAATGGTCACTAAATAATGTCTATATTGACAATGCTTATTTTTATTAATCATATTTTAAACCCGACAAAGAAATTACAGCTATATTTTATAACAATCGAAAATAACAAATAAAACAAAGTTCTTGTGTTTTCCATTACTATAATACTTAATAATGTAATTATTAATTCGTAAAAGAATTTAATTTATAAAATATTCAGCCATTATAGTTAGTTTCACTATTTCAAGCCTATTTTTTACCCATTTGCTGCCACACCCAATACCACTTGAGAATTCTCATCTGAACATGGGGTCCCGCTATTAATCTAGCATCAATAACACAAGGACTTTACTTATTTTACATGTCTACATGCAACCCAAAAGCATAAATATTCCACATGTTGGATCACACTACTATCTTATTTCTTGATATTCACAACTCAGTCACACTACCCAACCAGTATCCAATATCTAATGGATTTTAAATTACCATACGCACTAACTTAACTTGACTCCCATCAACTGATACATGTATTTAGGTATTTACCATTTATTATTCATAACATAATTACTCATATCAATGAAACATTACAAAACCTTAACTAAACCCTGGCTATGTTCATTAACATGTCACTCCTTATCTTAATTAAAAACATTTCTAATAAGAACCATGAGCATAGTTCAACTATGTAATTCCTTCCACCAGAGAACTTTATTTACCCCACCCCTCATGTAAAATGTCTAATAGGTTTTATCTTCTCACATATGTCACACCACTTGAGCCACACTCATTCTATCCCTGAAAATACAAATTAGTTACCAATATTAGATATTCCAAACCAACGTACTCTAATCCATTTTTGATGTCTCATTCATCATAGAGGGACACCACCCATACCCATCAAGACCTCGATCCACCACATCCATTGTAATCCTATTAATTACATTGGTCACGTCAATGATTTACAATTTCTATAACCCACTAGTCTAGGAATCCAACTGATCGTACCTTTAAAAACCTAACATAACTCAGGTATCAGGGTTGGTTATTCACATCCATATAGAAACCCATTCTCACTCTAAACAAGTTCAAAATCATTAATCCCATTCGATTTATAGTTAAAAAAATTATAAAACCATTTTCTTAGACCCCACACCTAATTAAAAATAAAAACCACCTTATCTAGTCCATGACTTGGTCATATGATTCCATCTACCACATATGATGAAAACCCCACTCTATTAACCCATGGTAATACAGTTTCTTCACTTGACCAATATCACAATAGTTATCAACTACTCCTATTACCCAGAAAAATATCCAAGTACATGTACACCCTAGTGTCACCCTACTACACCACCCGACACATCCATATTTATGTGCATCCCATTAATCCCAGGCTTGGTATCTTTGTTAACGAGGTTATCATTCCTCTAATTCAAGTTAGAACAATTACAACCTAAGAGTTTCTCATTCCTTTAGATTGACAACCCTAAAGCATCTCCATTCTTATATCGCATACTTGATAAGTCCTCCCATTTATCAATATTAAACACCAAGAATCTACCCATTCTTACTATATCTAAAGGTACTCACAATCTTGGATGACCATTTTTATTGGTCACTCTCATATGTCATAACTCATTTTTAACAATAATACAAAAACACCTCACAAATAAATCATATAACTCAACTCACCAATATCCCGATCCACATATTAATATCACGAGGCTCTCCCACCAATCCCATAAGTCATGTATCAGATAAATCTTGATTCATTGGTAAATATCTAGTATCACCTCATGGATATCACGCGAAAAATCACATCCCATAGCACTCACTCAAGGTTTCTCATATATATACATATTAGGCAACTCATACTCAATCTGACTACCCATTCTAAAGTAAAAAAATCCACATTGTGTGTCCTCATTCTAGAAAACTAACTCAATGACCCAAGTCACATCAATATAAATGAAAAAATCATAAAACATTTATGATATGTATAATATAGATCATAAATGTGGTTTTATTAAATTTAATTCAATTAATAAGTTATAGAGTAAAATTATTTATAAGTTGTTACTTAAATTTTATTTAAGTGATACAAAAAAATAATAACAATAATTAATTTCCAAAGAAAATAATAATTTATTATGTCCAGTTAAGTATAATACCACCAATAATATATATGGAAAAACACCATATAGGTTTTTGTTAACACTTTAAATAAATGAACCTATCATATCATTTTGTTATTTATTTCCACACAATAATTATTTTCTCACAATCACACACAATCATGCACTTTTAATATGTGTATATGTGCATGATATTATGCATTATAATATGCCTCTTCAAACCCCAAACCAAGTTCCAAAATCCAAAATTCATAAAATCCATAATATCATATTCAATTATAATCAACTCAACTATAATAGTTAAAATAAATAACAACAATCCCAACTCATTGATAACATGGAATTCATTTTATTTAGGTGTTGGTCAAGAACATGACATAATATCTATTCTAAGTTCTAACCATTTCTATCTCCTTTATACTAGATATTATATAGTGAAACAAATAAACAAGTATCTAATACCCCTTTGTAACACCCCAACCTAAGATCGTGCATCAGTGTCCCATACGAAGTGTTATGAGACCTCTAGTGTACCTCTCCATATACAAGAGGATGCATACTATATGTGAGGGTCTAAAATTAAATCATGGGGAGAGTATACCCTCGTAAGAGAGTGAACCAAAATAATGAAAATAATAGTTAATTAGTCATCGCATAGCCAAACTAAACTATAAAAATAAGAATCTAATCCAATGAAATATAAATTTTCAACATATAGTATACAAATGAATAAGCTATAATAGCACTCAAATCAAGAATAAAATTTAAGATACCTCATTAGATAATTATATAAAACTAAACCCAAAGGAAAAATAAATTAAAACACCATCCTCTTCTCGAGTCTTGTTCTGGTCCCATATACTTTCTCTGTTTAAGCAATCCAGATCAACTAATTAAAATTGGGTCACTACCATAACTACACCGGTAATCATAAGGATTTTTTGGGTACCAAAATTCTCGGTCAACCCAAAAAGTGTGTGATTAAGACATTGTAGGATACGGTCAATGGTTTTCCGAACATAACCACTAAATACACTACATTTATGATGTATCATTCTCATAATAATCAAATAAAGTATGTAAGGGTAATTAAATAAATCATCATTGATCCCTGGTCTCTAAGGTAACTCTAAAGTCCTGGAATTCATAGCCTTAAATTAATGTCTATTTCCCTCCGTTTTTGGATTTGATCCATGTTTCAAAAATTACATGGTGGCTTAAAGAATCTAAATAGGCTAAAAGAAATTTTTTTGAAGCTTGCTTCCAAAAAATATCCACAATGTCATATCACTTTGTAACATGCATCAAAAGAGGATGTTACACCATAATGGAAATGGGTATATCGTAAGGTGTTGTACAGCACAGGATGCACCATAGATATCAGTGTGATGGGAAAGATTGATGATGTTGTTCCATAATATCTGAGAACATGTTGTAGTGTTACTTTCTCATGTACATTGACCCATCCTAGTGGTCTTCAATCTCGTATGGTTAATACCTTTGAGTGACATTTTAGTATTGAATAGGGTTCAAGGAATTAAATTATTTGAATTTTGTATTTCCTTCTTTTTCTAATTGATTCACCACTCCTGAGTTAAGAGAGTAATTGGTGAGTCTTTAATTCACAGATTTTGAACCTAATAACACCATCCAAATAATCTTCCTCCACCAATAATATACATTGTTACATAACTTATATGGAATACAAACATACCTAAATATCATAGGCCCATCCTTTTCACTAATATGGTTTGAGGTAAAGATCTTCTTTGTTCCACATTCCATATCCTTACAGTGTTGTCGTTCCATACATTGTGGTTTCACGAACGCATCTATACACTCTATGCAATAGTGATCAACTTGCACCAAGGTTATCTTCTTACAATGCATCATTATTCCATGGTATCAAAAATTGTGTCATGGTGGTGTTTACCAACACACCCTTCAGGTCTTAGCTTCCACCTTGCACCATGGAGACCTCAAATTTCTAGAACAAAACCATCCTCGCTTCTTCCTACATACTTGTGCATTCCTTTTGTTTAAAATTATCATGGTTTAAGTTTCGTTCATCCCCTTTGGTCTTGTCATCCCTTTCTTTATTCAAAAACCCATGGAGTTGGCTTCATTCTGGTTCTAAGAGTCATTAGTGGGTGAGCATGTTTTGATTGGTGAAAATGTGGTTATTGTGACAACACCATTGATGAAACTTGAATTTTAAGTGACAAAAAAAAGGTATAAAGTTATTTACTTCTTAGGATTTTATATACACATGTTTCCAAACTGTGATTAATTTTTTGGATTATTTGATTTCAAGAGTGATATTAGTGATTCGTATTTTTATATTTGATTTTGATTGCATGGTGTTATGTGGGATTCTATGTACTTATAAAGATATTTTATTCCTATATATATTCATTACTCTATATGTGTCTTATCATCCCTTGGTGGTTAGTGTTATTTTACATAGGTGGATTTTTATGAAATATTTATCCCTTAGAGGAGGGATGTGCTTAATTTTTGATGATGGAAAAGAGGTACCTAAGCATGGGGTCGAGGTACAAGGTTTCAATGTTTATCAATTGAGGATTCACATAAGGCATCCTTGATGTTGTTGGTTTGATGAAGCATAAGGTTTCTTGGTTGATTTGGGTAATAGATATTATTGACTAGAGGAATTCATGTGGCGTGGTCCTCTTAATGGATGGATAATATTGGGTTTCATTTAAACATAAAATTGTGAGGACATCATAAAGAGGATAGTGTTGTTATTACCGACATCATCCATTATCTTACTAGAATGCACGAGACGCAAGTATGGTTGGGGTCATGGGGGCTTCGTAAGTGCATAAATTCTCTGTTTTGGATTGTGTGTTTACACCATCATGCATTTTTTATTAATGTGAAATACACATTCATACTTGAGAATGTTGGGTAAGGATGGATTAGTGGTGACCAATTGCATCATTTACTCACACCCTAATCATGTATTTTGGTGTTCTCGTAGATTTCATGTAGGATACAGTGAAGGGAAAGGGTTTTGCGGTGGACAGTTGAGAAATGGAGGATAAAGTTATAAGTGGACCTAGATAGATTTTTTTAGACCCATAGATATTAATTTATTTATCCATTTTGATTACTCTTGACAAACTAATACATTGTGGTTGTTTTATTTATATGATATGTATGTCATTTATTTAGTTCTTCATTAATATTATGGTTCTTATTTATATTCATTTCATTATTATTGATCCTATGACATGATACAGTGGTTATAGTCTCCCATTGATGGATTGAGACCCTCGCTATTAGTCAGTTTCCTCTGGTGTATTGTGAGTTGTGCATGAGGTCACGTGCCACTTCGAATCATGTCTAGTGTTCTAGGTCACGGTGTTACAAAGTGGTATTAGAGGATCAGGTTTCAATAACATTTTTTTATATTTACCATCATTTTGGATAGAGTGGATAATATATGGGATGGTTGGGACCCAATTAGGATAACTATGTTAGTGTATAGACAAAACTTTAAGGTAGACCCCTGAGTTTCCATAAATAGGGAAATTTTGTTTTTTTTTTGTTTTCATTGGTTAAACACACCTTGGGTGATGTACATGATTTTGATATATTATTTTTGATATTTCAGGTGAATCCTTGCATCATGGAAATACACATAGGTTCACATAATATATATATATACCTAGTGTTGTGTTACATAGTAGTTCATTAATTAAATTTCTTGGTTGAGATATATTTTCAGGACAGTTTTTATTGTGTTTTATATCAATGCTTTCATGTTGTTTCGATATAGAATTGTTGGCGGTAATTATTTGAATAGATTATATTGATCTATGAGTATATTTATGTTTATTGTGACTAACTTACAAAAATGGAAACCTGGGTTTTTTCTATGAGGTTAATATCTTGGGTTGAGGGAAGACTCCTTGAAATAAAATTTAATAACACATACAATGGTTATAATATGATTATGTTCTCAATATTCCATCTATTGAATAAGATGTTTCCTCATAGATGTTTGGTAAGACTTCTAGTTGAGAAATTGCTGGAAACGTTCATGATATAGGGGCCCTCTAGAAATCGGTGGGGAGTTGTGGGTTGGGCTGGTCAATGTAAAGGAATCTCATGGGAAGACATCAAATAATTTTTTAGAGTTTTTTAACCCCTAAAGGCCAACCGAACATAGGTTCTTATGATACTACAGAAGGGATCCATGGTATTGTTAGAAAATATTAATTTTTTTTGTAGGATCCTTCATTCCTCACAGATTCTAGTTGTAAAAGAGTCCCATAATGATAATAAGTTTGAAATTATACTTTATCTCAACCATACCTAATAGCTCTGTAGTATTGATCTAGCTTGGTACTCATAGTTTTTGAGAACGTACATGACTATTGAGACTATTCTAGAGGATAGACGACTAGCTGGTCTCTTCATACCCTTCACTACTCAGATTCATGAACCTCCTAATGCATTTTTAAGAGCATATTTTGATGGTGGGAAAAAGAAGGTCAAGTATATGTAGAGGACCAGTGGAATGCGTGTCTAGTAGAGTTTAGTCTCATTAGTTCCATCAAGAGGTGACCTGTAGTGCTTCAACTATGGTATGGTTGAGGTGAGTTACCTCTATATTGTGAATCAAACCCTAGTGTATTATAGAGAGGATCCATTTATTGATAAAAGTATTCTTTTTATCAAATCCTCCTTACCTTGGTACATTATTTTGATATTGTTTCTTCCTATTCTTTTATAACTACAATTGTTATTGTGGAATTAAATTAGCAGTCATGTTATCCTCCAAACATGTCTCTCTTGATATACTATTTGGCACAAAAGTAAAGGATCTCGCACAATTTCAACATTATCCAATAGTCATCCTTTTATAAAGAAATTAATGGGAGTTCTTGGTTATGGAGATAAAAACATTTTATGTGATTCTCATTTTGGACTAGATAACTAGTTTCTGAGATCACATCAAATTTTATTAGAGACAGGTTTTATTTACTTCACTGAAGGGAGAGAGATACGTAATGAATGGAGGGTGGTAAATGGGAGTAGACACCATTGGACCGTACATGGGTTCATATTTGGATGATTTTAGCATAGATGATAGGCTAATCTCACTAGGATGGATAAAAATATCCTTATCATATCATTCACTAGACATGGATACCTATTAGGTTATATTTCCAAATTACCTCACAATACTTCCATCTAACATAGGAGTGGTCTTTGAGAATGATCTCATTATTGGTGAACAAACCATTTGATAACTCCATATCATATATAACCAACAGAGATAAAGGATATCAAAGTATAGTTGGATAACCTAGAGAATAATTTATTTATCAGTTCAATTACTTCCACATGGAACACACCTGCATTATTTTATGAGAAGGAGGATGAAATTATTTGAATCTATATTAAATATCGAATGATAAATAAGGTGATTGTGAAAAACCAATATCCCTTTCCCTAGATTGATGATCTTTTTATTAATCTAATAGGATCCCAGTGATTCACCAAGATAGATCTTCGATCGAGTTATAATTAATTGAGAATTTGAGATAAGGAAATTATTGAGACAACATTTTAGATTGGGTATGGACTATATGAGTACTTAATAATGTCTTTTTCTAAAATGAATTTTTCAAAAATGTTCATGGTCCTCATGAAAAATATCTTCCATCCATACTTGGACTAATTCGTCATGGTGTTAGTTGAGAAAATCCATTTCTACTCACCAACACCTAAGTATCATTTAAGAAACCTTGAGATAGTCATGGGTATCCTACAAGAGCAATGTATTTATGATATTTTGTGGATGTTTGACTTGTGGAATCAATAGGTAAACTTAATAGGACATGTGGCTTAAAGAGAGGAATTTTAATGTACCCAGATAAGGTAGTGGTACTGATGTTTGGGAGACATCCTTACACTACTATACATAAGGCCTTTAAAAGAACTATAATATAGCTTTGTTATTTTAAAAAAAGAACAGATAATCAGAGCACCCTTAGACGACTTAGGCCTTTATCAGTGCTTTTATTTAGCACTGATAAAGGAATCATTTATCTATGCTAAAAATAGAACTAATAAATGGGTCCTTTATCAATACTAGTTTAACAATAATAAAGGATCCATTTATCAAAGCTTTTCCTAGTGTTGATAAAAAATTCCTTTACCAATGATTTTTTTAGAGATAATAAACCGGCATAGTGTTGTAGTGAGATGTTAAAAGTACATCACACTAAAATAGAAAAAATAGGGAGAAATAGAGAAAGAAAATATATAATTTAATTTAAATAAAATTTACAACACAAATATAAGAAAAAACTCTATATTATATACTTTTAAAATATTAGTTTGTATAATTACTTGAGTAAGTACAATTTATCACATACATTCAAAAATATCTATGATCCTTTGTCTTTGGCCCCTGAATCCTGGTCATGCTATTATTTTTTCAAAAAACCACCCCATATCAAGTAGAAAAATTACTCCATATAAGAAAACCATTTTTATATTATTAATACTATAAATAAATAAATTATACACAAATATCAATTTTACACTAAATACATATAATTCAATTAATACTAAGAGAATTGTGTATCCAATTTAGTTGTGGTTTATTTTTACATGTCAAAAATCTTATTGTTGTTCTTAAAATTACATTCTCTTTAATCAGATCACATCTGTTGTGATATAAAATTCACTACAAATGTGATACAATTCAAGGGTACATTCTATTTTGGAACAAGACATCAATTATCAAAACATTTCTTGTTTGTCTTCAAGAATTGTCTCTATCAAATTTAAATAATTAAATATTAGATAAAAATGATAAGTAAATTATTTAAGTAATAGAAGATAAAATGATGAGAAAACAATCTACAATTGTTTTTCTTAGTTTTTCCTATGTAATTCACATTTTAAACAACGATGACACTTATATATTAAAAACACACACATTAAGTCATACTGACCACATAGTGTGTCGGATTAATGTGCATTCAATTTCTACACGTCAAAAATGAATTATGGATTATTGTTCAAAAGTTTAAAAATAATCTAAGATAATTTCCTCTATTTTGTCAAGTGACATGTAATTAATATAAAATTAAAACTATATATTGAAATATCCACTTAGAATTGTATTGTCCACATCGTGTTTTGGATTGATGTGTCATCATTTATTACATGTCAAAAATGAATTCTAGACAGTTTTGCTAAAGTTTGAAAATAATACAAGCTCGTTTTCACAGTTTTGGATATTTGATGTCTGTTTTAAACTAAAATGAAACTTTTTTATTGAAAACATACAATTAGAGTCAAATCGACCACATTTTGTGTCAGATTGTCATGTGGTCAATTCCTATAAATGAAAAATGAATTACAGATTTATTTCCTAAATATTGAAAATAATTTGAGCTTACTTTCATGGTTTTGGTGATTTAATGCACATTTTAAACTAAAATAATACTTTTGAATTGAAAACATTCACATTGAATCATGCTGACCACATAGAGTGTTTGATTGATGTGTAATCGATTCTTAAAAATCACAAATGAGTTATCAATAATTTGTTTAAAGTTTAAATACAATCTGAGCTCATTTTATTATATTTTCGTGATTTGGTATGTGTTTTAAACTAAAATGACACTTTATTATTGAAAACATGAACTTCATGTCATAATGAACACATAGGTTTTCAGATTTATTTGTGGTCTATTCCAATTTGTAAAAAATGAATTATGTGTCACTTTACTAAATTTTGAAATCAATCGGACATTGTTGGATTAGTTTTGTCTATGTGATTTGTTTCAAACTAAAATGATAATTTTATAATGAAAACGCATACTTCGAGTCATACCCACCATATCATGTGTCAGGTTATCATGAGTCTAATTTCTATACACAAAAAATAAATTATGGACCATATTCCAAAATTTAAAAAACAATAGAAGTTAGTTTTCTTGGTTTTGGTGATATGAAAAACATTTTATAGAAGAAATGGATATTTTATATTGAAAACATAAACATCGAGTCACACTATCCCCATTATAGGTTGAATTTAATTGCATCAAATTCTTACATGTCACAAATGAATTATTTAGGATTTTTATAATTTTTTAAAACAACCCGAACATTTTTCCTCGGTTTTGTCTATTTCATATGTTTTTTAAACTAAAATGATACTTTTATATTGAAAACAATCACTTCAAGTCATATCGACTACTTCAAGTGTCGGAATAATGTGTGGTCAACTACTACCTATCACAAATGAACTATGGATCTTTTTTTACATTTTTATACAATCCAAGAAAATTTTATCAGTTTTGGCTAGGCGGTGTGTTTGAAACTAAAATAACACTTTTACATTGAAAGGATGTACTTTTAGTCATACTAACAACATTTTTTTTCAGAATAGAATGTATCTAAATTAAAAACATGAAAAGTGAATTGAGGATCATTTTACTAATGTTTGAAAATAATTTGATCTTGTTTCCTCAATTTCATTGTTGTGACACATGTTTTAAACTAAATGGAACTTTTTTTTTGAAAACATGTGCTTTGATTCATACTGACCACATCATATTTCAGATACACATGCATTCAAAAAATACACATCAAAAATAAATTCCTAATCAATTTACTAAAGTTTGAATAAAATGAGATCATATTTTCCTGATTTTGGATACTCGATGTGTGCTTTAAACTAAAATGACTATTTTGTATTGAAAACATGAATTTTGTGTCATACCAACCACATCATATATCAAATTAGGGTGTAGTCCATTACTACATATAAAACATGAATTAAGAATCATTTTCCTAATGTCTAAAAACAATATGAGATATTTTTATTTGTTTTGGTTTTCTGGTGTATTTCAAACTAAAATGACACTTTTGTATTTAAAACATGTACTTTGAGTTATACTGACCACATTGTGTTTCAGATCGGTGAGCATTCAATTCCTACACATAAAAATGAATTATGGGTCATTTTATTAAATTTAAAAAGATTATGAGATGATTTTCTTTATTTTTGTGACGTAACATGCATTTTAAACTAAAATTACACTTTTATATTGAAAACACACACTTTGATTCATACCAACCACATCATGTTTCATATTGATGTACAATTGGTTCCTACATGTCAAAAATAAAATATAAGTCATTTTACAAAATTTTGAAAACCTCTAATATTTTTTTCTCATTTTGGGATATTAAATGTCTGTTTTAAACTAAAATGATACTTTTGTATTGAAAACACACACATCAAGACAGACCCACCATATAGGGTGACAAATTGATGTGTGGTCCATTCATTCATGTAAATTATGAATTATAGATCATTTTATTAATGTATTAAAACAATATATGACGGTTTATTTAGTTTAGGATATGAGATGTATTTTAAACTAAATTGACACTTTTATATTGAATACGCGTACTTCGATTCATACAGACTGCATCATGTATCATATTAAAGTGAAGTAAATTCCTACAAACAAAAAATAAAATATGGATCATTTCTTAAAATTTTGAAAAAAATAATATCTCATTTTCTCTATTCTGGAGATGCGACGTGAATTTTAAACTAAAACAACACTTTTATATTGAAAACATGCGCTATGAGTTATATCGACCACTTAAGGAGTTGTATTGACATGTGTTCAATTCCTAAACATCAAAAATTAAATATAAATCATTTAATATTTTTGGTAAATAATCTAACCATATTTTCTCAGTTCTATTTATTTTATGCATGTTTTAAACTAAAATAACACTTTTTTATTGAAAACATGCACTTCGAGTCATATCGACCACATTGGGTGTTAGATTGGCATGTGGCTTATTCTTAAATGTCAAAAAAGAATTATAGATAAATTTATTAAAGTTTTGAAACAATCCAATCATGTTTTATTGGTTTTTTTATGTGATGTATTTTAAACTAAAATAAAACTTTTATGTTGAAAATGTGAACTTTGCAGCATACCGAATACATCATGTGTCAATATTTTCTTCAATAATTTCCGACACACAAAAAATGAATTATGGATTTTTTTTCCTGAAGGTTTGAAAATAATATGATATTGGTTTCTTGGTTTTAGTGATGTAACATGCAATTTAAACTAAAATGGCACTTTTTTATTAAAAACACACACTTTGATTTATACTGAACCCATCAAGTGTTAGATTGAAATTTAGTTGATTACTACATGTAAAAAATGAATTATTGATCAGTTTAAAAATGTATGAAAACAATCCAAATTTTTTTTGATATTTTTGGATATTTATGCATGTTTTAAACTAAAATGTCTCTTTCATATTAAAAATTCATACTTTGAGTCATACCCACCACATCAGATCTTAGATTGACATTTTTTCAATTTCTACATGTTACAAAAAACTATGGATCATTTTTATAAATTTTAAAAACAATCTGACATCATTTTCTCAGTATAGGATATGTGATTCTTTTTAAACAAAAATGAATGTTTCATATTTAAAACATGTACTCATAGTTATACAGACGATATCGTGTATTTTATTTTAATGTTGCAAATTATTAAATTTGAACAATGAATTATGGGTCTCCTTCCAAAATTATAAAAACAATTCAATCTCATTTTCTTGGTTCTGATGATGTTACATGTGTTTTAAACTAGAATGGAACTTTTATATTGAAAACACACACTTTAAGTCATACCAACAACTTCAGGTTTCAGATTGAACTTCGGTCCATTCCAACATGTCATGGATGGATTATTAATTATCTAACTGAATTTTGAAAACAATTTGGGATATTTTGTTCAATTTTGGAGATATGACATGCATTTTAAAATAAAACGTCACTTTTATATTGAAAAGAAACATTTTGATTCATAAAATCTACGATGTGTGTCAAATGGATGTGAAATTGATTATTACACATCAAAAATAAATTATGGACCACTTTACAAACGTTTGAAAACAATAAATGATTTTTTCCTCAGTTTTGTCTATTAGAGTTGTGTTTTAAACTAAAACGGAACTTTTGTTTTGGAAACCTGCACTTCAAGTCATATCGACCATATCAATTTTCAGATAGATGTGCAGTCAATTATTATACATCAAACAAGAATTAAAGTTTTTTTATAATGTTTGAAAACAATATGAGATTATTTTCTCACTTTGGGTGATTTCACTTACACTTTAAATTAAAATTGAACTTTATTATTGAAAATATGCTCTTTGATTCATATCGACCACATTAGGTGTCTGTTTTATGTGAGATTGATTCCTACCAATCCCAAGTGAATTATAGATCATTATTCATAAATTTTGAATGAAATAAGAACATATCTTATTGGTTTTGGATATTTGATGTGTATTTTAAACTAAAATTACACTTTTGTATTGAAAACATGCACTTTGAGTCATACTGGCCACATCAGGTATCAGATTCACATACAGTCAATTCCTACACACACACACAAAAAGAATTATGGTTCATTGTCATAAATTTTTAAATTATATGATCATTTTTTATCAGTTTTGGATATTTTATGTATTTTAAAATAAAATGAAACTTTTATATTGAAAATGAACACTTATAGTCATAATTACAGTATCCTGTGTCGGATTGGTATACAATCAATTCATAATTTTGAAAAAATAATTATGGATTATTTTTCAAAAGTATGAAATAAATCTGAGATCATTTTCTCAGTTTTGGAGATGTGGCATGTGTTTGAAACTAAAATGAATCTTTTATATTTAAAACATGAACACTGGGTTATACTAACCACATTGGGTGTCAGATTTATGTGTGGTTTATTTCTAGGAATAACAAATGAATTATAAATTGTTTTCCTAAAGTTTCAAAATAATTTGAGCTCATTTTCTTGGTTTTTTATATGTGACAAATTTTATAAACTAAAAAGACACTTCTATATTTAAAACATGTACTTCATGTAACATTGACCAAATTGTGTGTCGGATTGGCATGTAGTCAATTACAACATTTAACAAGTGAATTATATATTTTCATCTCAATTTTTGGAAAAAATCTGACCTTATTTTCTTGTTTTTGTCTCTATGACCCATATTTTAAACTATAATTATACTTTTATATTGAAAACACATAATTAGAGTCATACTAACCACATCAGGTGTTAAATTTATGTGCGGTGAATTCTTGCACATCACAAATGAATTATAGAGAATTTTCCGGATTTTTGAAAAAAAAATCTTTGGGTTTTTCTCAATTTTGGATTTGTGAGATATACATTAAATTAAAATGACCTTTTTATCTTAAAAAAACACACTTAAATTCATAAATACCAAATCATGTGATAGATTGTCGTTTGGTCAATTCCTAGACATAAAAAATGACATATGGATCGCTATCCTAAATTATCAAAACAATCTAATTTTTTTACATGGTTTTGATCTTGTGACGTGTGTTTTAAACTAATATATAAATTTAACAAAATAAGTATCATATAAAAATGGCAAGGAAACTAAAAAAAGATAAAATGATCAGAAAATTAACTAAATAAATTGTATGAAGTAGACTCTTCATGATTTATGTATATATTCTGACACCATGTATGTTGGTCATTTCTTTCTAAAGAAATAATTTTCCTCCATTATACTTCTCCTTGAGAAATGGATAAAAAATAATATATAGTCATTCTGATAGTAACGATTCAAATCCCATGTATATCTCTAATGTCATATCCCATACTGGAAAACAAATGTAATAGGTAATCCCCTAAATTTTATGTTGAAAAACATTTTTTCCACATGTACTATGCACACTAATCTCAAAAAAAATCACTTCTTCTTTCGAGTTAGTATATTTTTGGAAATGTTGGTAGTACTGAGAAAATATTGAAAATAAATGACTAAAGAATATTTTTAATGAAATTTTATTTACCTTTATAAATTACTTCTTCTGGGATTCTATTATTTTGATGGTATATAATATATTTCATAAATTTACAAACATAATATCCATAATAATTTTCATTGTATTCTTTTAGAAACTACATAAACATTGTCCAAAATAAGTAAATTTATTTGAAATTTGTTTTGATAGTAAAATTATTTTATATTTACTCTGATTTTTTCCCATTTGAAGAAATCAATAGGCTTTTTTTGTTCAGTCAAAGACCTAATAAAATTATTATTTTTATATTTATATATCTCCCAATCATAAAACAATTTCATTAAAACAAAAACTAAAATATATAATTCAAATCTAATCTTCAAATTATCAATTGAAAAAAATTAAAAATTCACAATCCACGTCATTTGTTGTCGGTTTCTTGGAAATACATACATTGGATCCAAAAAATAAATATTTGGTGTGTCTAAATTTATTTCAATTGAAATCTAATGATTCCTAAAAAGGAAAAACCAAATAAATAATTAATTAGAAAGATGTATTTTTTATGATTAAATTGGAGAGTTTTACCCCTCCATTGTAGTAATCAAGATGATTTTGTCATCTATTATTTTCTTCTCAAATTCCGTTCTTATCTCAACTACTTTATTGTAAATTTATTTCACATTCAAATAAATCCAATTCTTAGAAATAATACAATGATTAATGAATCCAAATAATGATTCATAGAGTCTTCCCATTATATATTAGAAATATATCTGACTATAGAAAAAATGAATAGTTTTTATCTTTAATGAACGTAGTGAGTCATTTTTGGATAGAAGGATTATGAAAATGTGCCTCATATATTTATTCAGAACTGAGACTCTCATCCATTCAAACTTTAATATCTCATTTATATTCTTCAGACTAACCATGTGTGTAGTAAAACTTCCAAATATATCTTCTTTATATGGAATTTTTTACATTTCTCCATATTTCAATAGGGTGTCTACATTGTGTTGTAATTTCAATATTTACTATAGTGGAACTGTTGAGAAGAAGGTACTCATGGAAGGTGATTTTTTTTTCTTAGTCGATTCACTAGATTATCTTAATCTGACCTTATATTTCCACATCATTATATATGTATGTAATAACAAACCTCACTTCAACCATTTTTCATCAATTGTTTCAAATTTTTCATTTAAAAAAAATTAGGGAATACCTCATATATAATTATAAGATTAAATGACCATTCTAAAAAGGATCCAATGGAATCATTTATTATTATAATATCTAGATCATCAAGTGGAATATGAATCTCAATACTTTTCTCTAAAGATACTTCAGTTCCCACTCTCTTGTGATCTTTTGGGAGTTATTTATTGTATAGCATGTATCCCAGTATATTATATACCACACCACTTATAAAAAGGTGGTGTGTGGGTTTTGATAGATAGAAATCACCTAAAAATTAAAAATGATAAACATTACTTATATAAATTTATTGGAATTTGATTCACATTTAGGAAAAAGTGTAATAAAAAATTGATTACCTTGGGAAAGGTGTGTGGTTAAGGGGAATGACTCGCGTCAAAGCTAGTGCGTTCATTTGGCTCTTTATGTGTTGATCTTTGTTCCACAGTCAGTTCTGGTTGATCCTTTCACATATATTGGTCCTCCAAACCAGACCAGACAATAATATCTTACAAAGAATCTATTTAAACCAAAAATTCATTCATCAAATGGTATGTATCTTTTTGTAGTTTTTATTCTCGAAATGTGTTCGAGGAAACACTCTAAAACCTATAATTACAACACGACCATAATTTTTTAGGCCATATTAAATCCACAGAATATATTTACTATTCAGGAATGGTCACAAGTGATTCTTGTGTCAAAACTGTATGAAAAATATATTAACAAATTTATATATATTTCTATAAATCATAACAAATTAATATAATCTCTTACTTACACATGTTTACCATACTTCTTTTTCATTTCCATCAATTATTTTACCCTCATTATTTACCTGGGCCTCTTTCCATAACACATGATTTGGGATGGAAGGGGCTCTATATTTTCATTCATCAATTTTTATTTAAAAAAAGGAATATATTTTGTTTCATATCACATATAATTTTTGTTTTAGATTTAAAATATACACCATTTTCTTCTCTAGTGAAGTGTAACCCATATTTGTTTTATAATAAGGGTACATTGGTTTTGATTCATGTTATTTATTTTCATAACTCCTTTTTAGTATCATAAATTTACAAATATCTAATCAAATTGGTTAATATAAATAATTTCAAATAGTATTTTATTGACTACAGTTCACCTAAAATGATTTATCATCATAGTGACTAATAAAATATGTCTATTTTTCCAACTTTATAATTTTTGAAAAAGTAAATGGTGGTGGGGATTTACTTTCCACTCAAAATAACTAAGATGAACGTCGGTAATAATTGTCTAGAAGACTCTATATGATTTTTCTCTGATTGTATAGACATATTTCTTATAGAAAGCGTATAAAATAAATGAACTCTATAAGGGATAGTGAAAATTTAGTAAACATTTCATTGTATAATTTATCATTAAAATAGAAAACATATGTTGTAACATTTCTTTAATATCTTCTCAACAGTTTTACTTTTTTACAAGATAGACATGGATCCACAAATCTATATGAATTGGAATATTAATTCTCAATATGAACCCAACATAACAAATAAACATTGTGTTGTTGGGGTCAACAAGTTGGCCACATTGATTTCATCCAAACAAAAATTTTGTACCCTTTCTACTTTAGTTGCTAATTTCAGTCAAAAATAGTTATGACACATTGTTTTTTCTTTTTGTCATCGACATGTTTTTGATCCTTTAATAATTATTTAGTTTCATCACCAAAAATTTATTCTTCCCCAATGTTGGTAACAACATCATGTGAAAAATTCATTGTCTATATGAGAATCCAAAAATTTAATTTAGATTATGATAATACATTAGATAATAGATAATGTAACGAGGAAAATCATATTATTAAAAAACACATTAACCATATCATTGAACATTATTTTTTTTAAAGGTTTAAGGGATTTGGATCCTATATCCAGAATCCAATTCCCCTCTTTGCAGTCCCCTATAATATATAAGACATTTTCTAGAATGGGACCTCTATGAAATGATTGTGATCTCCCAATTAAAGATTCGTCCATGATTTAATTTTCATTTAACCTTATAGTTGTTTTAGTCACCAAGATGAAAAATGAATAATTATTATTTTATGGATCATATACATAAAATACTGACACTTATTTTGATTCCATTATGAATGAATCATCCTTAGACCCTTCCATACTGAAATTCATCTTCTCTAATCCCATTTCGTTGCCTTTAAATACACTCTTATTTTCAACCCATTTGCAACAGAAAATAAGCACTGTAAATGTGTGTAATCCAAATTTTATATATATTCAATGATACCAAAACATGAAATATTTTCATAAAATATATTTTTATACTTGGAACTAGATATGTGCATCACCTCCATTTCATGCATAACTCCATTTTTTCATCATAATGTGGTTATAATGTTCTATTGTGTAGAACATATAACCATTAATTACAAAACCAGTATAAGTTATGACATTTTCATTTGGTGCCCTGGATAGTTATTAAAACCTTTTATAAATTGAATTAAAATTTTCAGATAACTCCTTATAAATATGATCTCAGAACCATCCAATAAACTATTGATTATATTTATCTTATATCCATACATTATCTATTGATGGATTCAAATGTCTCGGAATTTTATTGTGGGATTCAACATATGGATCTAAATATTAACTATTATGTAAAATGTAAATGTGAGATTTCTTCCTCTCTTTTATGGTAATTATAACAACATATCTTCAAGAAATTCCTTCACCCATAAGTAATTCATTGTGACGAGACTTTAGCTTACCAATGCTATAAATATCTCATAAGTAATTTGTACAAAATTCAAAGGCTTCTTTAAAATTATTTCATTCTTTAATACAAACTTTTGGATGAGTTTGTTTCTTGATGCATCCCTTAAAAATAGTTGGAAATTGGACAATGGGGTACATCCAAATTTAATGGATAGAACCATATAGTTGAACCTACCTAACGTGGTGCATCATTAGGTGGACTATTATATTATAGAATGACGGTGGGAAGAACATATCTAATTTAGATAATATGACTGCAACCTCTTTATTCAGGATTGGAATTTTCATTAGGTCTATAACATTACAACATATGCATTTGAAAAAGAAGTAGATTATGGATAATTTTTGTCATACATTTTTAGGAAAAATGAAATGTAAAGAGTTGGGCATAAAATATTTTATCCAAACAATATAATTGTGTGATTTCAGTCTATATAACTTGAAATTTTTTTTTGACATGATAATATTGATATTTGATTAATACCCCTTCAAAACGTTTACACTATTAAGTAAAAAAGAAAATTTTCAACTTTTTTATCTTGATTGAGTGTAAGATGTTGAAGGAAGAAAAGTCCCCCTTTTAACCTACATCGATTCCAACTCTTCCCCAATCCCCATATCAATCATATCCAACCTAAAATTGATTTTGTATTTTTTGTCATGAAAATTTATTAATGTGAAAATAACCCTATCAAATACATTTTTAGTTAGTAGATATGTTGTTGTACCTTATTAGGTATTCTTATTAAGTGTTCATATCTAGTTTTGGTATTTATGTCTTTGGGGTAAAAACTTTCGACGTCTTAAAAACACAGTCTTCAAGGAATGTTTCAACCAAACTGAGTGTCTTAATTATTCATAAATAGGACACCCTGATATTCTTTTAATACTATATCATAACAAATTCCAATAAGTATGAAATTAATTTATAATTATGTACAACATGGCCCTTTATTTGAATTATTCACATTTTTGAGGATCATATATTGTAACACATGTATCCCACATCAGTTTAAGATCTTCAATTAATGGATAAAAATATACATCAATATAATTACATGGTTTTTTAGTTTAAATATAAGAAAAGACAACATAATGTTTTTTTTCTTCATGCATGACCATGGAGGGAAATTATAATTTGACAACATTACTGGACATGTACTAGGAGTTTTATTCTATATTAAAAAAAGGATTTATTCCATCAATGGAAAAAAAGATGGAAGTTTCTCAAATCATTTTCAAATTCAAGATACATCAAATAAATTTTCATTCACTGAGGAGAGTCTACTGGATGTTGTAGTTTCTCATCTTTAATTATTGTATATGTGTTACATGAAAATTTTCTCATGGTTTCCTGGAATCTATATGGTCTTCTAGACCATGGAATGATTGAAAATTATCATAAAACATCAAAGTAATTGATTCAGATTTCTTGTATTGATTTTTTCCACACGTTGGGAATTTTATGAGTGATTCAAGGTCCATTCAAAAAAATATGAAAACATTTGGAAAAGCATGTATTATTTATATATTATTTCCATTGAACATATCATTCATTTAGAATCATATGTTTAATATGAAATTTCATTTTTTTATGTTATAGTATCATTCAGTAAACCAAGTAGTTCTATAAAGCCATTTTTTCTCTATCTACTACCATATTCCAAATTATATAACATTAATATAGCTTCCAATGTTGTGTATTTAGAACATCAGGTACACAATGGTCTCTTAGAATATATATTTAACTTATAAAATACTTTATTTAATCATAAAGGTCATATTTAACTGATATTTTCATTTCTTCCATACAATATCCATCATCATTTACACTAGCAATCATATCAAATTATACACATATTGTAGTATCTTACCAATTGGTGTGCACATTCAGTATTTCCACATGTTTAGTCCTAAATTTATACTTCTGATCAATTCTGTGACAAATCAAATGATCTTACAACTCTTTTGGACTACTTTTACTTGAATAACTACAACATAAACATATAAAATTGATTTTAGAAGGGTTGTATGCATGCTCTGTTGCAAATATGATGAAAAATTTAACTCTATATTCATATTCTTTTGTTGTATAATTAGAGTGCATCCATTTAAAATCCATATTCTTCCTATTATGTTCATAAAATATTCATTTTGTACAAAAGTATAAATAAATACACATAAAATATTCATAATCAAAGGATAAAATTATAGATATTTCTGACAATGGGAACCAAACATTTGAATATTATCAGTTATGAATCCTAAAAATTTATTATTTTACACAAGTTTGACATGAATAGAAACAACCTGGGGTGAACATGTGATTTTTTCATAGATTCTCAATTTGATGTAGTTTGAAATAAAAATGTGGTAATAAATATGTTGAAAAAATGCATTTACTATTGGATGGTAGACTTCCGAAGGAAATTATTTTCCTTTCTTTTCATTTAATTATGACTTGGATTTCTAAATTTTTGTAAAAATATATTTCTTCAAAACAGACATGGTCATGTAGTCACTGGATTTTGACATATGGTATGGGATCTTGTAATTTCATGATATGAAAGGATGAAACTATTATTGATGATAGAAGTTAAGTTGTATTGCATGTTACTTTATTTTTCTGTAGGTTAGTCTAGACCATGTATTATAGAAATACGAATAAATATATTTATACCATAACCCACTATTGAAACCCAATTTTAAAAATAGAGTTATCATAATTAGGAATATTTCACAGATATAATATCCAAAACCCCTATTTAAATTCATTAAAACACAACAATTACTTTCCGTTAATACAAATTACAAAAAAGTAAGTTATTATGGATTTCACATCATTAAGATCTAAAAAATTATTATTCCACCTCTAATTATGACACATATCACTATAATTTTTCTACCACATTTTAACATCCTAACCCACCTCACCCCTGAACCAGTGGACTAACCGGTCTCTACATGGCCTCAAGCGCATCTCCCCATATGCCAGAGGCTTCCGACTAGCAGCCAGGGTCTAAGGATAGTCCATTGGGGGACTATACCCTCTTATCAGAGTAAAAAATAGTGGAAAATATAAAAAAATGGAAGAAATAGTGTGAATAACAATAAAGCTATGCAAGACATAATTTTGTAAATCTTTTATTAAAAAATAGCTAACACCAATGTTTTACAATGAATGCATGTAATAATGGCGCAACTATTAAAGTGATAAACAGTACATCATGCTTTACATATAAAAAAATAAAAAAAATCATGACTCAAGCCCCGAGGGTGATCTCCTCGAGCATACCAAGCGCTAGATCAGTCCTCTCCTCTTATCTCCCAAGTATATGCAAACAACATAATCCTGCAACTGAATAAAATCTACTTCGGTACCCCAGTGAAATGGTATGTAGAGTAGGGTGTGATATTTAAATCTTGGTAGGCTGGGACCATCAGTGTCTACCCAAATCCAGAAAATAAATAAATAATTTAAACAATTTTATGATATGAAAAAGTAAAGTAAGCAGTACAATGTAACTATATACTCAAGTAAATGCTTCATCCCTTAGCTAATGTCTGAACCAGCATTATACATTTTTCCTGTATACAAAACAATCATCACACATTCATTTATAATTATCAATTATTCAATCCTCATTAAATTATATAAGCCTCATTAATTTAAGTTCATTATTTAATCGCATAAATCCCTGGTTTACCCTAGACACTCGTATCTCAATACCTTCCTCGGTCGTGCTGGGGTCTGAACCATTTTACATATTCAATCACAAATCATTACATCACTCCATATTTTATTAACTATTTAATTTTGTTCATGTAGGGTCAATGGGACCCACAATCCAATGTCAATTAATTGGTGTATAACGTCATATCTAATACCCTCATGAGTATTTGGAGCACCTGTCATTATTTCATAACCCATGGGTATTTAGAGAATCAGTCCCCATGTCTAAAACCTTGTGAGTATTTAGAGCATCATTCCCCATATCACAACCTACTTCTCAATCATACATATATATATATATATATATCATTGCTGTAGAAATTCATGTCTAACACCCCAAAACCATCAATTAATTACTAAATAAATTAATTAATCAAATCCGTTAATTAATTTGACAACTAATTAAGAACATAAATCTCAAATAAAATAATTCTATAATCAATTAACCATTTAACATCTCAATAGTTAATAATTAATTAACAATTAATTATTCTAAACCACAAGCATTTCAACTATATAATTAACTCAATGTTTAATTACCCCAATTCCTTAATAGAAAACATGATAATTAAATCACCAATAAACTATCTTAATTACCTTACTAATCTAATCAATTAGTTAAATATACTAAATCTATTTGTTAACACAACAATTAACTAAGTACGCATTACCATTAATTAATCCTTTAATTAATTAACCTAAAAAACAAAACGCATCCCATAATTAATTTTCCAAAAAATAATTCTCTCATTCTAAATATCAACTCTCCATAATTAATTTCAAAAATTAATTATTTAAATAAATCACTATAAAGATAAATAATTAATTCACCATTAATTACGTAAATTAATCCAGAATGACTTGTCTCATTAATTAATTTTTTTAAAAAATAATTTATCACATCATTTAATTATTTAATATTATCACATTAACCAATTTAGAAAAAACATGTTTAAAACCAACACAAGGACATGTCATCATTTATCTCACATGGGAAACATCATTTAATAAAATCAAAAGACATGCATCAACATATCACATATCACATATATCAATTTAATCGAACTTACTAATTTCACATTTGAATGGAATTCAATATAAATACTTCACTGAATAATTTAAATACCAAAAAAAGTGGACAAAGAATTTTATTAATGCATTTATTAATGTCGGGGACTCAAAAAATGATCCTACCTCAGGGTGAAACCAGATTGAATATGAATCCCTTTGATTTACTTGAATATAATCAATTGCAATTGGCACACAGTTACACATACACACCATTAACTAGAACTCATAAAAATAGTGTAGTGGGGACCAACACACACACAAAATATTAACCACAACATAGAAACACCATAAAAATCCAAATCATGGGGTGAGAAACCAAATAACGAGTTTAAACCCTTACCTAAAAATGGTGGTGATGAACCAAAACTAAGCCTAAATGCTTCGCCTTTCACGGTGGGTGTGAAAAAACATACCCAAAGGTCTAAAGGAGCCCATTTCACAACCCTAGAACCAATGAAACAATGAAACCCAATTAAACTAGGGCCTTAGAGTTTTGGCAGAGAAAACAGAGTGAGAGAGGATTTAAACAACTAATGAATGTCATGAGCAAACATAATCACCTTGACGAGGCGGACAATATTCATGAAGACACCTAGAGTATTCGAGCGCACAAAGTGGAGCTGACAGGGGGGTATCATGCCTCATAGGGGGGTGGGGGCCCGGTGTGTGTCGTTGTTCCTACAGTGCACCTCTTCCTTCATTCTCTTTAAATCAACTCCTTGACACCATATCAAATTAATAGATATAATATAATAACAATAACATTAATTAGTCCAATTTAATATAACGTTTCTTCATTAATTAACCTTTAAATCAATTTTTCATAATTTATTCGGAATTCCCCCATTGATCATCCAATAAAATTATTGTTACATTAATTAAATTTAATAAATACAATAATAAAAATAAAAGCCTTATTATTATTATTATAAAATATTTATTTTATTTAAATTAAATAAAAACACATTTTAATAACTGGGTAACCACACAGCTGACCCGCACGATTTGACTAACCATGTACGGCCATATATCTACATTTAAAACAGTGCAAAAGAGATTTAAAATTAAACATAACCATCAATTTTATTTAAATAAAACCGGTATTTCGCATCAATTAATTAAATTCCTCATCACCTTTAATTTAATTAAATTAAACCCAATTCCACATTTATTCCTCACTTAATATTACCGTTTAATATTACACTTCTTTGATAACACCCAACTATTCATTTATATATCCTTAAATGTTACCCTTCATTGATATCCACCAACTCCTCATTAACACATTTTTTAATTAAACTCATTCACAAACATTATTAATAAAAAAAATCACTTCATGTTATTTAGTTAAATTCTTTCAACATAATTTAATTTAATTAAAACCCCAACTCATCATTATTTAATTAATTATCTTGACATGAACTAATTCAACAAAACCTCTGATTCAAAGTGATTAATTAAATTCCTATTTATATTGAATTTAATTAAATGAAACGCCAAACAAATAATTTAATTAAATTCATTTCAACCTCGAATTAAAAATATGAACTACCAAAATAATAACCATCATTATTATTATCATCAAATAAAATTATACGTTGATAAAACCCAAAAATCTCCACTACACATCATTTAATTAAATTCTGTTTAACTCAATTTAATTAAATGAAGCCACGGTTTCACAACAATTAATTAAATCCCCCTTTTTTCCTATGATTTATTTAAAAAACCCCTAAAATACGTTATTATTATTCTTCGTAATAATTATAACCATAATTAATTATTATTATTATACTCATAAAAAAATAATAAAAATAATAGAATTATTATTATTATTCAACCATAGATAAAAACCAACACCTCTATAATATAAAAACGTTTTGTTATTAATTCTGAACCTCCTTATTTAATTAAACATTTCTTTGAGATTCCCAAAAGCCACATTAATTTCATATAAATGTTACACCTCATTAATCATATAATCAAAATATTTTAACATCCAAATATTATATGTCACCATAATAATAATAATGAAATTATTATTATTAACACTTTATTCTATTTAAAGAAAAATCTATCATTTAATATTATTTAATTAAAATAAATATAATATTAAACTGGGTAAGTTGTACCGGTTGGACCGCAACAGTACGTAGCCCATGCAGATCCATCAAAGTGGACTTTTCCTGATTCGGTGCTCCTGAGACTCTTCGGGATACCTGTAAAACATATTGTCTATTCACCTAAGTCCAAAAACAACACCATTAAGCATTCCAAAACTTATAATAATGTTCTAGATCTCGTTTAAAAACTGACTCGTCGATACACAGAAAGAGTTCTAAAACCTTTATAATTTTAACCCTGTTTAAAAAACACAGGACATTACAATTTACCCACCTTAAAAACATATCATCCACGAGAATCCATCAGGAACTAGTACAACATCATCTTATAAAGCTAAAAAAAATTAATCGATTGAATAACCATGCTATGTTTCAAAACACGGAACATACATTTAACCAGAACATAATCTCTACTACTTAATTATTCAAAACCTGAAAAAATGCTCATCAAAATGGATCTTACATATGAGCCCATTACAGGGACCTCATTGAAGAAAAAGGTTGATTCTAAATTAACCAATAGAAACTTGTTGTGCATGATTTCATGGAAATAAATTACGGTCCCAAAATCACACTCACCCTTAAACTGGTTATGTGACTTTTAAAATTAATACATCACCAACCACATGTACACCGAAGTCCTTAACCTACATCAGGTGACATTACCAATTAAATAAATCACATGGATATTTAAAAAAACTAGTTCACTCCAACATGAATGAAGGTGTAGCCCAAATAAACCACACATCCCACGTACATACTAGATTACAAGGACTCATCAATCCTAACAACATTTAAAACTTAAGCACGGCATAAGGCCAGCATTATCTTAGCGTCTCCATAACGAAGTCAAGATAGGGTAAATGCTCACCTTGTTCAAAAGAGCACACTAAGAGAAAACCCAGGTCTCTAAAATATCATTCGAACTTCTATCGGATGACTCTATTCAAAAACACTCAGTGTCACATGCCGACACATTTACAGAAATCTATGAGACACTACCCACCTTAGGATTCTCCATGTCATAGAAATAAAATTTTAGAAGATTACTAGTGTACTATTTCAGAAATACATTAAAAACGTAGGTGGGGTTCCTCAAACCACGATCACCACATCAAATATTCTTTCCTTAAAGTCAATATATAAACAAACCATCATGTCCAAACACCCGAGTTCCACAGGCTAGTCTCTTACGAAACATAAACATCAACCCTCTCTCTTGGTCATGAAAAAATGATTTCACTATTATCAACCCCAAGCCATTTAAGTAATTAATTTTAATATTTAAAAATTTGAATGAATTTCAATAAACACACAAATATTTTTTCATAGCAGGTCACTTGGTTTTCAAAATAACGACGCATGGAAAAACAAACATTCAATAATGAACATCCTCTTTAATAATTTAACATTCTGTTCCATTTAATTTTTATTAGAAAAAATATCATCTCTATTCATTTTACCAAATAGGACACCTCTAAGGGTCCCATTTATTCAATACGGGTTCTTCAAAAAGTAACCAAAAAATAGTTCATTTCAATTAAAACTCAGAAGTGTTACATTTATAACCATTTTTAAACATTCTATCATTATATAAGGTTCAAACACATGGGTGGCCATCTACCATTTGATAAGGTTCCCATACACCTTATTATTGTAATTTGGATCCCATTTATGATAATCAATATTCCTTTAACATTTTAACTTTAGATGCCCTTTCACACATCAAAACTTCTCTAGCATGTTATCATTAGTAGTAACACAACAGCATGATATAACACAGAAGCATGGAACAACAAAAAAAACATGCTAATAACTGATGTATTAGGTCATATAATCACTCAAGCGTGTTAAATCTATCATTGAAATATGCTATCTATAGAGGCATGCTAAAGCAGATCAAAACATGGCATTGCACCAAAGACACACAATCCAAATTATCAAGCATCCTACTAATGCGACTACATGGCATGTAATATGCATGAAATGTGAATCTCTATGTGCCTATAATGATTCATGTATGCAAATTACTTTCCTTACCATCCCAAGGTAATTTGCTTCAAAATTTTAATAATAAATTAGCAATAGAAAATACTCCAGTAACTCAAGGTGAAGACATATCAACTGTAACAGAGGACAACATGAACTGCAACCCAAACCCTATCCAATTGGTCATTTCTTATATGTGGGGTGATCAGTCCCAAGCATGGAAATAATCCCAATCATTGACACATTTTTAGTCTCCTGTCAACCAACCCGAAGTAGTAATCCAATGGAATTAAAGTTCTAATACCACTTTGTAACGTCCCGACCCATCTCACCCTAGGATCGATAGCCAAACCGGTCACCACATGACCTCAAGTGCATATCCCTGTAGGTTCGAGGCTACTGACTAGCAGAAAGGGTCTAAAGATAGTCAGTGGGAATACTATACCCTATAATCAGAGTAAAAAACATCGAAAAATATCATAAAATGGCATAAATAGTTTGAATAATGATAATGCAGTGGAAGACATAATTTTATAAATCATGTATAATACAAAATTTCCAACTCCAAGGTTATACAATGCATGTACAAAATTATTTTACAACTACGAAAGTGATAAAAAAATCATCATGATTTTCATATCAATAGAGAAATAAATAAATTATGACACAACCCTCGATGGAGATCTCCTCGAGCATCCCGAGATTCTGCTTGGTCCTCTGCTCTTATCTCCCAAGTATATGCAAACTGTGCAATCCTACAATGGAATAGAATCTACTTGAGTAACCCAGTGCAATGGCAGCTTGAGTGGGGTGTGACATATAAATCTCAGTAGGTCGGGACCACCGGGGTCTATCCCAAATCTAAACAATCAATAAATAATTTAAATAGTTTTAAGGAATGCATAAATAAAGCAGTACAATGTAACTATAAACCCAAGTACCTGCTTGATCCCTTAGCTAGTGTATGAACCTTAATTTTACATTGTTCATACATACACAATATTCCTCACAAATTCATTTTTAATTATCAATTATTCAAGCCTCATTAAATTATATAAGCGTTGTTAATTGATATTCTTTATTTAACAACATAAATCCATAGGTTCCCCAGGACACCCGTATCTCAATACCTTCCTCGGTAGTGTCGGGGTCTGAACCATTTTCCATACTCAATCACAAATAATTACATCACACCAACTTTCATAAACCATATAATTTTGTTCATGTATGGAAAAATGGATCCAAATTCCAATTTCAATTAATGGGTGTAGAACATCATGTCTAACACCCTCGTGAGTATTTAGACCATCAGTCCTTGTCACACAACCCATGGGTATTTGAAGCATCAGTAATTGTCCTATAAAAGAATATTTTCATGCACGTTGGATCTAGAACACAATGTATAGAACCCTGTTAGTATTTGGACCATCATTTCCTATCTCACAACCCATTTATCAATCATACATATATATTTATCATTGGATTAGAACGTCATGTCTAACACCCAAAAACCATCCATTAAATTTAATCATAAACTACTTAATCAAATCCATTAATTAATTTGACAACTTGTTAACAACATAAATCTCCAATCAAATAATTCTATAATCAATTAACCATTAAACATCTCTATATTTAATAATAAATTAACAATTAATTATTCTTAACCACAAGCAAGTCAACTAGATAATTAACTCAACATTTAATTATCCCAATTCCTAGACTAAAAATATGATAATTAATTCACCAATCAACTATCATAATTCCATTAATAATTAAATAGACTAGTTAAATATACAAAATATATTAGTTAATGCAATAATTAACTAAGTAAACATTAACATTAATTAATCCTTTAGTTAACTAATCTATAAAACAAAACACATCCCACAATTAATTTTCCAAAAATTAATTATCTCATTATAAATCAAAACTCTCCATAATTAATTTACACCATTAATTATTTAAATCAATCACTATAAAAACAAATACATAATTCACCATTAATTACGTCAATTAATACAGAATGATTTATCACATTAATTAATTATTTTAATAAAAAATTAATTTATCGCATCATTTAATTATTTAATTGTACAACTTTGACCAATTCATCAATACTTTCTTATAACCAACACATCATCATGTCCTCATATATCTCACGTGGTTGGAAACATTTAATAATATTAAAATATGTGCATCAACATATCACATATTACATTTTACAATTTAATCACACTTACTAAATTCACATTTGAATGGAATTTAATATAAATACTTCACTACATAATTTAAATACAAACAGAAGTGCGGGAATTATTTTATTAATGCATTTATTAATTTTAAGGACGTGAAAAATGATCCTACCTTAGGTTGGAACCATATCGAATATAAAACTCTTTGATTTACTTAGTGGTAACCAATTGCAAATGGTAAATAGTTTCACACACACAACATTAACCATCACCCATAAAAATAGTGCAGTGGGTACTAACACACACCAAAAATATTAACCACTACACAAAAACACCATAAGATTCCAAATCATGGGGTGAGAAACCAAGTAACGAGTTAAAAACATTACCCAAAAAATAGATGTGATGAACCGAAGATAAGCTTAAACTCTTTTCCCTTTGTGGTTGTTGTCGGAAAATGGACCAACGGGTGTACAGAATCCCATTGCACAACCCTAAGACCAAAGAAACAAATAAACACAATTAAACAAAAGCCTTAGGGTTTCGGACAAGAAAATAGGGTGAGAGATGTGTCAAATGGCTAATGCAAATCAAGAAACATGCGCAGAAGGACTCATCTTGATGAGGCGGAAAATATTCTTGAAGACACCGAGAGCATTCAAGAGCACGAAGAGGAGCCGACAAGGGGGTGCAGTGCCTCATAGGGGGTTGGGCCTCGTGCGTGTCATTGATCATACAATGGGCCTCCTCTTTTATTCTATCCCAATAAACTAGTTAACATCCAATTAAACTAATAGATATAATATAACAATAATAACATGTATTATTCTAATTTGATATAATGTATCTTCATTAATTAAAATTTAAATAAATGTTTCATAATTAATTCTGAAATCACCTATTAATCATCCTATTAAATTCTTGTAACATTTATTTAATTAAATAAATAAAATAATTTTAATAACATCCTTATTACTATTAATATTAAATTGTTATTTTATATAAATAAAACAAAACACATTTTAAAAACATAGTAATCATGTAGCAGACTTGCACGATTTGACTAACCATGTACAACCTGATATTTACATTTAAAATGATCCCAAATTGACTTCAAGTTAAATTTAACAGTGGATTTTATTTAATTAAAACCCCCATTTTGCACCGATTAATTAAATTCCTTATTACATTGAATTTAATTAAATTAAACCTAACTCCCCATTTATTCCACATTTAATATTACCATTTAATGTTACCCTCCTTCAATAACACCCAACTCCTCCTTTACATGTCTTTTAATATTACCCTCCATTGATAACCACCAACACCTCATTAACACGTTATTTAATTAAATTCACTCAAAATATTTAATTAAATTCTCTCAACACAATTTAATTAAATTAAAAACTCCAACTAATCATTATTTAATTAATTCTATCAACACGAATTAATAAAATAAAACCTCTTCTTTGTAGTGATTAATTAAATTCCAATTGACATTGAATTTAATATAATCAAACCAAAAACACCTCGTTCAATTAAATTAATTTCCACCTCAAATTAAATAGATGAAATAAATATTATAATAACCATGATTATTTTTATCCTCAAATAAAATGATTCTCTAAGAAAACCAAAAAATCCCTAAAACATATCATTTAATTAAATTTTGTTTAACTCAATTTAATTAAATGAAACCACTATTTCGCAATAATTAATTTAATCCCACTTTTCCATGTATTTAATTAAAACCCCAAAAATCCATTATTGTTATTCTTCATAATAATAATAACCATAATTAATAATTATTATTATACTCCCAAAATCATAATAATAATAATCTCATTATTATTATTATTCAACCATCGATAAAACCCAATGCCTGTATAAATTGAAAACTCTTATTTTCTAATTCTAAAACTCCTTATTTAATTAAATGTTTCTTTTAGATACCCAAAATCCACATTAATTTCACATAAATGTTACAATCCATTAATCATGTAATTAAAATATTTTAACATCCAAATAATTTATGTCACCCGAATAATGATTAAAAATTTATTATTATTAACACATTATTATATTTCAACCCGAATCACCAATTAAAATTTGTTTAGATAAAATAAATAATATATTAAACTGGGTAAGCTGCACAGGTTGGAATGTAATCGTGTGCAGCCCATGAAGATCCATTAAAGTGGACTTTTCTTAATATAGTGATCCTGAGACTCTTTAAGACACCCCTAAAAATTTTTGGGTATTCTATTAATTCCAAAATCAACACCTTTAATTATTACAACACGGAAAATATTGTTTTGGATCTCAGTTTAAAAACCGACCTGTCGATAAATGGAAAAAGTTCAAAAACAATCATAATTTAAACTCAGTTCAAAAAAATATGGGACATTACACACATCTAGTAGTAAAAAACACAATAGGTATATCCAAAAGATTATAATAATTCTTAATAAAATCTATACAAGGTTTATGATTAAGGTAGATTATAATAAACATTATAAAATTCTTCAACTATCTTCTAATCATGTATGTGTCAAAGATAAATCTATTTTAAATTATAAATTGTTAGGGGTGACTCTCAAAACATTCATTATGATTCAAAAATATTCCAAAATAATAATAATATTATGTACATGGATTAATTAAAATAAATAGCATCATAAATAAGAATATGAAACTTACACCTACCCATACACCTCAAGCCATGACTAAATTTTTCCTTATCCAACCCTCATATTTAAAGAAACTATATAAAAAGTGAATATGAAAAATAATTTTCTCAAAATCAATATTAACTAAGGAAACTTTACAAGAAATTCAATCCAAGGAGTTTTATTCTTATACAAAAATAAATATAACACTATAAAACACCTTGAAACCTCCCTAAGAATTTATAGGTCTTTTATATAACTATTTACCAAAATGTGAGGTGAAATAGCTTGAATAAAAAAATTGTGTATCATCATAATGGGACAACCACATAACCTTTTAACTCTATCTAAACTAGACAAAAACTGTATAGTAAAATATTAGAAATTTTATAACCCAAACCTTATATATTAACATGATCATATCCCAAATACCTAAAATAAAACACACACTAAACACTTATAATAAAACCATTTAATATGTCTCTTAAAACATATATAATTTTAATAAAAACACTTTGATTACATTTAAAACTTCATATTATTATTTTTTTAACTCTAAAAAATATATTTCAATGTTTAGTTTCACAAAACAAATGTCCATTTTCCAATTAATAAAGTAACCACTATATAAATAAATTTTATAAAGCCCTATAATATTCATTTTAATTTTCAAATCAATTTCTCTAAATAAAATATAAAAACTTTTATTATAAATTACTATAAAATAATAAAATCCATTTACCAACCTATGCATAAATTTTAAAACCCCGAAAATCCCTTCTTCTATTAAAAATATTTTCAAAATCCATAGTAAAATACTATATTATGTTTTGAATATAAACTAGAAAAACCCATAATTTTATAAAATTAAAAAATATTCTTTTAAATAATATATATTTATATATATATAATCCCCCAAAAAATAAAAAACATAGTCATTCCTTTAATTAAAATCACACTAACTCACATTGATGTTTTGGAAAACCCAATTAATAAATACATCACTAAAAAGAAAATTATAACATTCATTATAAGATGGTAAATGGATTATAATTAGAAAATTTCAATTTAACTCATGATTATCTAATATCAAAATAATTAAATTGAGTTTAAATATAATATCAATTAAATCAATAAGATTTTTATTTATCACACATTAATCTCAAATCATTATGAGGAGTAATGGATCTCACATCTACAAATTGATTTAGTTATACTTTTTCTATCGTAATCATCATAGGACATCATCCTTATAAAAATCCAAAACTTGTAAAAAAAATAGTTTATAGAAAATTATATATTAAATGGTAAAGTTGTAAAGCCAATACCTAATTTGAAATGGTAAAATCTTAAAGTTCATATCTCACATGCATGTCTTATTAAACAAGTCATTCAATACCTAATTTGGTTAGGGTACTATTAAAATGTTTGTAAAGGGTTTTATCAGTTCTTTCTAATAAACACTGATAAATAAGGGTTTTATCAGTGCAAAAATAATAAGCACAGATAAAACATCACTTTATTAGTGTTTTTATCCATGATAAATACTTTTTTAATTAATTTTAATAACATAATTAGTATAATTAAAATTATTAAATGTATATAATTATAAATAAATAAATAAATAAAAATGTATATAATTATAAACACATAAAATAATAATAAATTTTAATTTATAAATATAATTAAACTCACAAATTTATAATTTTTATTATAAATAAATATATTTGTAAATATATTTATAAATATTTGTATATAATTATATACATTTATATATATTTATATAATTATATATATTTATAAAATTATATATATTCAAATAAATGTCTATATATTTAATAAATATAAATATAGTAAATATGTTAATTATTTAAAAATATTTATTATAATTTTATAATTATTTAAATATATAATTAATTATTTATAATTATAAAAAAATTTAAAAATATATATCTATTTATTTATTAATAATAATAAATATATAATTTTATAAATATAGAAAAAATACAATTATAAATATATTTATTTATAAATATTTATTTACAAATATACTTTTAACATTATTAGTGAAGTAAGTAAAATTATATGAATGACTGTTAAAAAAGAGTGATATTGAAAAATAAAAAATGGGTAGACTTTAAAAATATTTATAAATGGATAAGTTTTATTAATTATACAAATTATTTAAAAAAAATATTCATATATATCAAAATGAAGATGAATAAATATTAAATATATTAATACAGGGTAAATAAATATGTATAAATAAATGTTAGAAAATGAATAAATTTAAAAATAAAAAAAAACAAAAAATATCAAAATGAATAAATAATACCAACTGAAATAATATGAAAAATAAATAAATAAAATTTATTTAATAAAAGCATAATATATATTATGTTACTAAATAAAACTATAAAATGAATATTAAAATTTGAATAAATTATAAAATAATTAGGTGTGTGTGTTTCTATATAAGATTTCATTAATCACATAAATATTTATATGTGTTAAATTAATGAGTATATATATACACAAGTTTGATATATGTTAAATCGAACAATGATATTATATAATATGCATCGTATATTAATGAAACAAATAATAATAAGAATGAATAATTTTTAAAAATGAATAAATATTATTAATTATATAGACAATTTTAAGGAAATGAATATTTATACGATTAAAAATAGAAATGAATACATATTAATTATATAAATTATTACCATCACAAAAACATTTAATGTTAACGAACAAACATGTATAAACAAATATTATAAAATTGATAAAATTACAAAAATATTGAATAAAGAAAAATTGAAAATCAATAATTTACCAAAATATTAAATATATAAACGAATAATTATTTAAATAAAACCATAAAAGTTATTAAATTAAAAAAAATTAACTAAATAAATATTTTTAATTTATAAATTTTAAAAAAAGTAAGCATGTCATTGACATTATCAATGAAGAAATAATATTAAATGAATGCATGTTAAAAATAGGTCAAGTTAAATTATATTTATATATAATTAAAAAATTAATATATTTTTTATAATTAATAAAAATAAATAAAATAATTCAAAAATGGATAAATTCCATATAAATATATATATATCAATAAAAAGTATATTAATTTTTTAATTATTATATTATGTATTTAATAATTTTATTCATTTTTTTAATTATAAACAGTACATTAATTATTTAATTATATATATTAGGTGTTTGGGTGTAAAATTACATTAAACACAAACACACACCATGCACACCTGCCGAAAATAAATGTTATACCCCCCCAAGGAATACCCCACCCATCAATCCTTATTTACTTAGTACATGGCCTGAAGGCCCAGTGTGCATCAAACATATTACATTGCCCAATGTCCCACAAACTATCAAGAAGACACAGCACAACATCGTTCTTGAATCATGCATACATCACCATCTGCCTACGTCATGCTCGTGTCACCACCTGCTTAGGTTATGCCTGTGTCACCGCCTCCCTATGTCATGTCTGTGTCACCACCTACCAGTGCAAATTCGCTCCCACCTGAATTTGAACTCAGGTCAGATACAGAATTAAAAGAAGCATTTACCACTCAGGAAATCCCCGAGCATCTATTTAATTACATATATAATTATTATAGTATTTTTTATAATAAATATTTTAACTTTAATAAATTCAATTATAAAAACTTTGGTGGCATGCCCAGTCCAAATCAGGAACCAGCATGAATATATATTCAACTAAAAATGAATATATATTAATTCTGTAGATTATACTTTAATTAAAAACCTTAAATGTTAAGAAAATATTAAAATATTTATTAATTAAATGGTTATTAATAAAAATAAATAAATTTAATATATATATACAGTAATAAATAGTATATTAATTTCATAATTAGTATATTAAGTATTTAATTAATTTTTTTTATTAATTATAAAAATTATATTATTTATTTAATTATATAAAAAATATTTTTTAATTTTTTAATTTTTAATTATATAATTAATATACTATTTAGGAGTATATATATTAAATTTAATAAATTATGTAAATATATATAATTAAATCATTAATATATTATTCATTAATATATGTTAATATATATATATATATATATATATATTGATTCATAACAGAATTTAGTATATGCCAATATATTTTTATATATTCCAAAATAAACTTTTATAAATGAAAGAGAAATTTAATTATTAAAAAAGAATAAACATAAATAAATATTAAAAATGAGTAAATTTGAAAAAATATTAAGAGAATAAATATTAAAAATAATCAAATTTAATATATATGTATAGGATATTTGTATTTATCAATATATATTTTTATATTTGAAATAAGAATTTAATTATAAAAAAATTAATTAACCCATCTAACCCTTAATAGGGAAGGCCTACTGAGCATGGACCACTGAGAAAAAAAGATGGAACAATGATCGAGGGGCTAGTGGAGAGTGGGCCGCAGTGAGAAGAGGGTGCGATCAGGCCCGTCCAGGCCCATGTTGTAAGAACCCAATTCTTATTTTGAGGTACGGATTTCTTCTTTTCTCCTTTCCTTAAGTGTTTTTAAGAAAATACGGAAAAAGGGGGAAAATATAAAATTTTACAAGTACATGTCGTGTACTTTTCCACACGTTGTGTACCTCTGGCCGTGTGGAATGAGTACATAGGGTGTGTGGCCAAGCCGGCGATGAAGGGCGTAGGAACCGACTACACGTCGTGTAGTGGTCCTTTACACACCATGTAGTCAGTCGGTAGGTGAATAGTAAGGTAGTGGCCAGCTGTGGGACAGAACACGTCGTCTACTCAAGAAGACATGCCATGTAGTCATGTCGGCAGATGAACAGTGCCACGTTGGCGGGAAGCCGCCAGAGGAACAGTTTAAAAATGGGAAGCACACACCGTGTACTTGGAAGTACACACTATGTACTTTATTTTTTTTCTTAAAATTGGTAGTAGCCTCCCCTGTTCACAGTGAAGGCTTAGAACGGGAAGAGGGAGCTTGAGAGAGGAGTCCGAAGCTTTGGAGATCCGTCGAGCATTCGTCGGGAATCCTTTTCCGCCTCGGACGATCTCATTGGAACCGCAAGGGTAAGCCCTCCACTCTTCTTTAATCGTTCTTGCCAATTATTCCCCTAACGGGAGTTATTTAAGTTTAAACAGAGTTTCTTATACTTCAGATCTACGTCGTTCATGGGCGTTTCTGGGATCGTCGTTCACGTATAACGTTCGTTGGCATTAAAGGTAGGTGTCTTGGTGTATATTTTCCAACTGTTGTGTTTTTTATGCATTTTTTGAGCTATGAACCCATAATTGGGGTGTCGTGTGGCTGAGTCCATAGCTATATGAAATACCTATAATTGAACAGGTGATTAGATAAAGTTGTAAAATTGTTGTTTGGGATCGTTTCTTGGATCTAGGACCACCCCAGGGGTGCGTTCCTCTATTTAGTCATTTGGCCAGGATACCTGAGGGCCTTTAATGTAAGGAATGTAGAATTGCATTGAGAGTAATTACTTGTTTATTGATTTTTTACATGTTGGGATTTTCCCGGTTACCTGTTTATCATTAGGGCATTTTTGTGATTAGCCTGTGGGCGTTGTACTACTTATCCTATGGGAAACTTCTTCTGTGCCTGTGGGCAGATGATTCTGTGCCTGTGGGCGACACTTCTTACGCCCGTGGGCAATATCCGTATATCTGTGGGCTGATTCTTGTGGTTGGATTCTCTTTACCTGAGGGTAAAAGTTTACGTATCTGAGGACACCGGCTATTTACTTAAAATATTCACCAAGGTGATATTTTAAATAAAATTATTAAATGATATTAAAATGGAAATATAATTGGTTAAGTTAGTTACTTTCAGTATTGCTTACTTTATTGCATTTTATTACTGCACACTCTGGTTTCATGTTTACACACAGTTGGGGACGGGCCTTTGGTGGGTGCCTACTAGGAATTTATTTCTCACACCCTGTTTGGGTTAGGCTTTTCAGCCCAAACAGATTACATTTCTGCAGGTGTGGATATGGGCAAGAGCCCCTATACAGGTACTTGATTGCTGCTGGGGTGTATGGGATCATGGGACCGAGCATTGGCTCACAATGTCGTTGGCTATTCTGTTATGCCTTTCTTTACTTGTACTTCAGTTGTAATGTATTATATTTCAGTGTAACATGTTTTGGCTATTTTATAGAATAGTGACATGTTGCATCTTCATATATATATGAATGTTGGTTTCCTTTTTGTTATCAGTTGTACGTTTCAGTTATATATATTGTTATTTCATCCGCTGTTGTTGTATGTTTCTTTTGTATTTCGTTGCGCTACACTTTAAAAAATGAGGGCATATTTTTCCCACTATCAGACCTGGGCCCTTGCTACTATTCATCAGCCTCTGGTGTTTAGGAAAATGAATTTGAGGTCATGTGGCGAATCGGGTTCGGGGCACCCGTTGAGTGGCACCCGGAATTGGGATGTTACAAATTGGTATCAGATGGGTTCTTTTCTTTGACTTAATATTTGGAGCCTTAGTAAGGGATAGGAAGAGAACGATAGTTGGTAATAAGTTGTGCCCGGGCGTAGCTAACCCGTGTACAGGGAAAATCCAATTTACCTTGTATTGTAATTTTACATATTTTGCAATTTACATTTGATTTGATTTTCACTGAATGGTGACGCACTTGTGATTGTGCTGTTTATATTTTATCCTTGGGTTATATTTGGTTGCAACCCGATGAGATGAGGGTATGCCATATCATGCATCATTTAGGCACATGCTAGAAATCACATTCCATGCATAGTTCTTTGCCATGTAGGTGCATTCGAAATTAAATGTTTGTGATAGTTTTTGTGCTAGAAAAGCATGCTGTTGTGATAGCTGCTTTGATAAATCCTTTCTATGTGATACAGTATTATTGTGTGAGCCTGTTAATAGAATGGACGCCAAACATTGGTTTTTGGGGAGTATGGGCCCCCATTTACCGTAATTTGGTGGATCATTGACTGTTTATTTTGTTATAACAGATATAAGATGCCAGACTTTGATTCGTGGGGAGTATGGGCCCTCACAGATCATAATTTGGCACTTAGGTGTTGTTTTGTAGTGTTTTCCGGGTTCTAGGGAAGTTTCTGAGGCATACTGTCTGGAAACCCAGTATACACGCCATGTAGTAATTTAGACACACCATGTATGTTCTTCTGTTCGGGAAGAAAAATAAACTTTTCAAGTACACGTAGTGTACCCAGATTACATGCCATGTAGTCTCTTACAGTGTCACAAACTGTGTGGGCGGTGACATGGGGAAGGGAAGATTATTGGGGTGAACACGTCGTGTACCGGATGTACACGCCGTGTAGTGTTGACCCGGAGTCCGCCCGTGTAACTAAAAACATGGAAGGAGGAGACCTTAAGACATACACGTCATGTCCACTATGGAACACGTCGTGTAGTCTGACCTGGGATCCGGCCGTGTAACTAACAACACGGGTCGTTGTAATCCATTCGTGTACACGTCGTGTGTATGTAGAAAATGCCATGTTGGGTGAGCCGTGTTTCCGACCGTGTAACTAACAACACGGGTCGGCGGAGCTCATCTAGTACATGTCGTGCACCTGTGGGAACACGATGTGTAGTCTTGCCTGAGAACAGATTGTGTGGTTTTAGTCGTGTGGCTGGGAAACGAGGTAGTGTACACGCCGTATTAGGGTGTAACACGTCGTGTAGAGTCAAGCTGAGTAGTCGGCCATGTCACAAACGACACGGGCAGTTGGAAAATTTCACTATACATGCCGTGTAGTTATGATACACGCCGTGTAGTTTTGTTCAAATGGGAGTCATGTGGCTTAGCAGTGTCAAGGGACCCAGGCAAGGGAAGGGATGTCAAGTACATGTCGTGTAGTCATTATACACACTGTGTAGTCTTGTTTTGAAATTTTTTTAATGCCTTCTTCCTCTTGTTACCTTTTGGGTTTTTTCATTTTCGGTCGTTGATAATCTTGAATATAAGGCGTGTTTTTGACCTTGTAGTTTCATGACGCTGAGACGACCGTGATTTGTTCTCCAGGAGAGTGGCGACGACTATACTCCAGGGATGGTGGGCCATGGGCTACCAGTGGATCCTCCAAAAGAGCCAGATGCGGCGCCAACTGTTATACCAGACACAGGCGCAGAGGCGCAGTTCCATGAAGGCTTTATGCGGTTCTTGCAGACCTTTCAGGGAGCACCGACGACTGCCACATCTATGGCTTAGCTGACTCGTATCTTCCAGTAGCAACATCCACCTACGTTTTCAAAGGATGGAGAAACACAGGTTGCAGAGTCTTGGATAGGATCGATGTAGACTATTTTTGAGCATCTTGAGACACCTCCAGGGTGGAGGGTCAAGCTCGTGACGTATATGTTGCGTGATTCCACCAAGAGGTGGTGGGATGTTACCACCCAGTCAGAGCATCATAGGGAAATGGCGTGGGAAGATTTTGAGGCAGTATTCTATGAATTATTCTTTCCAGAGACGTTGAGCGCAGATAAAGCTTAAGGGTTCATGAATCTGCAGCAGGGTGCTATGTCGGTGATGGACTATACTACTCGTTTCACCGAGCTTCATCATTTTTCACCTGTGATGGTGGGTGATGAGGCGTTGAGAGTAAGACGTTTTGAGGATGGTCTTGGTTATGACATCCGAGTGCTGGTGAATGTTTTTAGGTTGCCTTCAGTACATTCTATTGTGAACTAGACACTAATTACAGAGAGAAGCCTTCAGGATCTAGTGTTGTGGGCCAAGGTAGTTCAGTACCAGTTACTGGTACTATTTCTGATGGCAAGAGAAAGAAACAGATGGACTTCTCTCAGGTTGGCAGTACCAGTCAGAAGAATGTTTCAGCTGGCCAGGTCATGTGCTACCAGTGTGGTAGAGAGGGGCACAAGAGGCCACAGTGTCCACGAGACCTAGTGGAGTGTCGAGCTTCCAGCAGGATGGGTCATATGTAGCGCGTTTGCAGGGTGTTTCCACCAATGGATAGTGAGAGGGGTTCTACACAGACTCCGTGTGCGGGAGCAGGACCAGTAGCTTCTTACCAGTCAGGGAACTGGAATACGTCAGGGCGTGCAGGTAGAGATGGTGGTCGTGGCTATGGTAGCCAGACACCAGGATATTAGATACAATAGGGCGGGACAGCTCAGGGTGGCCAGGCTTTGTTGTAGGGCTGCGGCACTGGGCAGGCATATGCAGTTCAACAGACCCAGCAGGAGTAGGATCCCGGACCTTCTACCATCAGAGTTACTATTCTATTAGCTTTTGTCTTGTCTTCATTAATTTTTGATATGGGTTCTACATATAGTTTCATATCTGTACCCATTGTGGAGAGCATTGGGCTCTGTGTTTCTACTTCTTCTGATATCATGACGCTAGACAATTGGTTGAGGACAAGAACGGTTGGTGTGCATTAGTGCAAGGAGTGCCCCCTTAAGGTTGGTGGGTCTGACTTTCTTTGGTACCACTATGTCAAAGATATGACAACTTATGACGTCATTCTTGGGATGTACCGGTTGGTTCCCTTTCGATACTTTGTAGACTACTATCGTTGTAGGGTGTGTTTTACGTCACCAGAGGGCAGAGAGTTTCTATACAAGGGTGTGTGGGATGTTCAGGCGAGTCGAGATGAACCAGAGCATCATGGGTGAGGTGGAGTCACTGACCAGATTTTGAGTTTATATCTAGATGACCAGAGGACTTGTCAAATGTATTTCCCTCCAGTGGTTGATCGTTTCAGGGATGTCTTCCTAGACAACTTTTCTCGTCTACCTCTGGAGCAAGAGGTGGATTTCTCTTTCGAGCTTATGCCAGGGGCAGCACTGGTGTCCATTCCTCCTTATAGGATGGCAACACCTGAGTTTCAGGAGCTCAAGAGACAGTTATAGGAGTTATAGGAAAAGGGTTTTATCCGACCCAGTACTTCTCATTGGGGTTCTCCAGTCCTTTTCGCGAAGAAGGCGGACGGTACCCTCAGACTCTATGTGGATTATCGGAAGCTGAAATAGTTGACGGTCAAGAACCGATACCCCATGCCAAGATTGATGATATTTTTGATCATATTCATGGAGCACGAGTGTTCTCAAAGATTTAATTGAGATCAAGATATCATCATATGCGCGTTAGAAAATCTAATATACCTCTCACAGTATTCAGGAGAAGGTATGGTCTGTACGAGTACTTGGTTATGCTGTTCGAACTCACAAACGTGCCAGATGTTTTTATGGATCTGATGAATCATGTGTTCCATCCTTATCTGGACTCTTTTATGGTAGTATTATTGGATGATATCTTGGTGGACTCTCACACTCTACACGACCATGCCACCAATCTTGAGATCGTATTGAGTACACTGAGAGAGCATCAGCTGTTTGCTAAGCTGTAAAAGTGCCATTATTGGATTGACCAGATTCACTTCCTGGGTCATATCATCTTAGAGGCAGGAGTTGCCGTGGACCTAGAGAAGGTGAGAGCAGTAGTTTCCTGGGAGCATCCCAAGAACGTGTTTGAGATACAGAGTTTCTTAGGGATGGTTGGTTACTACATACGTTTTATCCATAACTTCTCTCTCTTAGCATCATCGTTGACGGGATTGGCTAAGAAGGGTGTGAAGTTCATTTGGATAGAATCTTGCAAGACTACATTTCTCGACCTGAAGGGAAGTTTGACATCAGCACCAGTCCTGATACTCCCAGAGCCAGGGAAGAGCTATATAGTTTACTCTGATGCATCAGGTATTGGGCTTGGAGCAGTGTTAATAAATGGAGATCGAGTCGTTTTGTACGGGTCTCAACAGTTGAGGCCACATGAGAGGAATTACCCGACGAATGATCTCGAGTTAGCTGTAGTTGAGCATGTGTAGTGCTGTTGGAGACATTATGTTTTGGGAGAGCATTTTGTGGTTTTAACCGACCACAAAAGCCTCAAGTATATCATTACTCAGCGTGACTTGAATCTGAGGCAGTGAAGGTGGGTTGAATACCTACAGTCCTTTAATTTTGAGCTTGACTATACACCTGGAAAAGGAAATGCAGTAGGTGATGCACTGAGCAGTAAGACTCAAATGCAGAAAGTGAAGGAGGACAGTGGCGAGTGGCAGCTCATGGAATTGTTCTCTGAGATTCATTTGGAAGAGCATGACAGTCAGGGGAAAACTTATCATTCATCTTTACCTGTAACCTCTACCCTCATGGATAGAGTGAGGATGAGACAACTATCTGATTCGGAAGGATTAGTTCTACTGGAGTCAGTGGAAAGTGAGGACCCTCCTCTTGGTTGGACGATAGGCGATTATGAAGTTTTTTGTTTCCATAGACGAGTGTGGGTTCTACGGGATATACATGAGGAGTTGATGCAGGAGTTTCATGCTTCATCTTGGGCAGTTTATCCAAGGGTTACCAAGATGTACTGAGACTTGAGACGTCAGTACTGGTGGCCGGGTATAAAGAGAGATGTATCTGGTTTTGTTACGAAGTGGTCCACCTATCAGCAGGTGAAGATAGAACATCAGAGGCCATCCAGACTGTTATGGACCGTGGCCAGTCAGAGCGTATGATATAGGAGCCGGAGGAAATTTTTCGTGCACGCATCCTAGACTTTGGGGGATCTTGAGAGAAGCAAATACCACTAGTCGAGTTTGCCTATAATAATAGTTTCCATGAAACTATTGAGATGGAACCTTACAAGGCTCTATACGGTAGGCCATTACGGTCACCTTTGTGCTGGTTAGAGGCATGTGAGGCAGCTTTACTGGGACCACATCTCGTATAGGAGACTTCTGAGGAGGTCCAGTTGATTCAGAAGTGGATGGCTACTGAACAGTCTCGTCAGAAGTCATATGCTGATCGTCGTAGATGACCATTAGAGTTCGTGGTTGGGGATCAAGTCTTCTTTCATGTTTCTCTTAGGCTGGGACACAAATGGATCAGGAGACTGGGTAAACTTTAACCAAGGTATGTGGGGCCATTTGAGATTCTGGAGAGAGTCGGTCCAGTTGGTTATCGGTTGCAGTTAACTTAGAGGTATCAGGCCATGTACGACGTCTTTCATGTTTCTCAGTTGCACCACTATCATTCGGACCCATCTCACGTGTTTCAGCCCGAGGAGGTTGAGCTTCAGGCAGATGCGTCCTTTGGGGATCATCTGATTTTTATCGTTGATAGGATCACAAAGGTTCTCTGAGGCTGGTCAGTTCCTCTCGTACGGGTGCAATGGAAGCATGGATGAGTGCAGGACAAAACCTGGGTGTGGGAAACCAATGTACGTGCTCAGTGTCTGGAGCTGTTCACGACTTTATCTTCGCCACCCTTGGACGGGCCATTCGGGGACTAATTGCTTTAAGGTGGGAAGTTTGTAAGAACCCGATTCTTATTTTGAGGTACGGATTTCTTCTTTTCACATTTCCTTAAGAGTTTTTGAGAAAATATGGAAAATGGGGAAAAATCCAAAATTTTTGAAGTACACGTTGTGTAATTTTCCACACGTCGTGTACTTCTGGTCATGTGGAATGAGTACACAGGGCGTGTGTCCATGCTGGCGATGAAGGGCATAGGAACCGACTACACGCCGTGTAGTGGTCCTTTACATGATGTGCAGTCAGTCGGTAAGAGAATAATAAGGTGGTGGCCAGCTGTGCAACAGAACACACCGTGTACTCAAGAAGACACGATGTGTATTCATGTTGTCAGATGAATAGTGCCATGCTGACGGGAAGCCGTCAGAGGAACAGTTTAAAGATGGGAAGTACATGTCGTGTAGTTGGAAGTACACACCATGTACTTTGTTTTTTTCTCTTAAAATGGGCAGTAGCCTCCCCTGTTCATAGGGAAGGATTAGAATGGGAAGAGGAATCTCGGGAGAGGAGGCTGAAGCTTTGGAGATCTGCCGAGTGTTCTTCGGGAATCCGTTTCTGCCTCGAATGATCTCGTTGGAACCGCACGGGTAAGCCCTCCACTCTTCTTTAATCGTCCTTGCCAATTCTTCCCCTAACATGAGTTATTTACATTTAAATAGAGTTTCTTTTACTTCATATCTACGTCATTCTTGGGCGTTTCTGGAATCGATGTTCACGTATAACGTCCGTTGGAGTTAAAGGTAGGTGGCTTGGTGTTTATTTTCCAATTGTTGTGTGTTTTGTGCGTTTTTGAGCTACGAACCCATAATTGGGGTGTCATGTGGTTGAGGCCATAGCTATATTAAAAACCTAGAATTGAATAGGTGATTAGATAATGTTTTAAAACTCTTATTTGGGATCGTTGCATGGATCCAGGACCACCCCAGGGCTGCGTTCCTCTGTTTAGTCGTTTGGAAAGGATACCCGAGGTTATGCCTTTAATGTAATGAATGTAGAATTTCCATGAGAGGAATTGCTTGTTTACTTCTTGTTTACATGTTGGGATTGGCCCGGTTACCTGTTTATCCTGAGGGCGGTGTTGTGATTAGCCTGTGGGCGTTGTACTAATTAGCCTGTGGGAACCTTCTTCCATGCCTGTGGGAAGATGATTTTGTGCCTATGGGTGACACTTCTTACACCCGTGGGCAATATCTTTATGCCTATGGGCGGATTCTTGTGGTTGGGTTCTCTTTACCTGAGGGTAGTATTTTACGTGTCTGAGGACACCATCTATTTACATAGAATATTTAATGTGGTGATATTTTAAATAAAATGATTAAATGATATTAAAATGGAAATATAACTGGTTAAGTTAGTTACTTTCAGTACTGCTTACTTTATTGCATTTTATTACTGCACACTATGGTTGCATGTTTACACACAATTGCACACGGGCCTTTGGTGGGTGCCTACTGGGAATTTATTTCTCACACCTTGTTTGGGTCATGCTTTTCTTCCCAAAGAGATTACGTTTCTGCAGGTGTGAAGAGGGGCAAGAGTCCCTATATAGGTACTTGATTGCTGCTGGGGTATAGAAGAGGATGGGACCAAGCATTGGCTCGCGATGCCGTTGGCTATTCTGTTATGCCTTTATGTACTTATACTTCAGTTTTAATGTATTGTATTGCAGTGTAACCTGTTTTGGCTATTTTATAGAATAGTGACATGCTGCATCTTCATATATATATGAATACTGGTTTCCTTTTTGTTATCAGTTGTCCATTTTATTTATGTCTATTGTTGCTTCTTCCGCCGTTGTTGTATGTTTCTTTTGTATTCCATTACACTACACTTTGGAAAATGAGGGCATAGTTTCCCCACTATCAGACCTGGGCCCTCGCTGCTAGTTGGCATCCTCTGGCGTTTGGGGAAATGCGCTTGAGGTCATGTGGCAAACTGGGTTCGGGGCACCCGTCGAGTGGCACCCGGAATCGAGATGTTACACATGTGTAAAGTTACAGGCCCATTTATGTGTGTGGATAGTGTTTGTGCTTGTTCATCCCCACAGTAGGCCTCTCATGTTCTAGTGCTACATAATGATATAAAAAAAGCGGTTGTCAGTTTGAAAATTTTATGTGGGACTCATATGTTGATTTTATCATCGATTTAAATAAAATAATAAAAAATATCCATCATCGGCATTATAAAATGATCTGATAAAGGATACCCTTTATCATTGCTAAAAACGCGTTGATAAAGATACAATTTTATCATCTATTTTTTATAATTAATAAAGGCTTCCCTTTATTAGTAATTTCCACTAGTATTTAATGAACCCAAATCTATAGTAGTTCTATAATATGCTTAAGGTTAGGATCTTCTAGGTATTTGTAAAATATTCTTGGATATTATTTGCAGGACATCTCCCGAATATCTGCACCCATGATAGAACTGATGAATAAAATAGTGAAGTTACAATGGTCATGGTAGTGTAAAGATGATTTATTTAAGGTGGAGAGGATATTGGAAAAATCCCCAGTGCTAACACTCTCTAAGCCTGGGATTTGATATGCATTGTACTATGGCAAATCGAGCATTTGTCTATTACTGGTTATGATGAATGAAGATAAGGTCGGAGCCCATAGGTCTCATCAGTTATGACCCCATGAGAGGAAATTCCCTCCACATTACTCGGAGTGGGTAGATTTGATCCATTCCTAGATGTTTTGTCAGAACTATCTCTTCAGATAGAGATTAAATATTTACCCAAACGATATGATCCTTTTCTATATATTCACATATAGAGAACTAAAACTATGAAAGAGGTGTTGGGTTGATTATCTTTAGTCATTGGAATTTGAGATGTAATTTTCACTTGGAAAGGTTAATTTCATTGCAGATTCTATTAGTTGAATGATATGGGATGAGTAGGATCTCAGTGAGAGTCCATCTAAAAAGAAATGGGTCTTGATGAGCTTATTAGAATATTAGAGGATGGATGCCTAAGGGGATCAGGGATCTATGACTTTTCCTCCTTTGTAATTCAAAACTTCTCTTCTGGACTGGGAAAATATTGGATAAAATTCAAACATAGAGTGTGTTTTGTTGGGTAAATAACTAGTTGGAGGTGATCTGATACTTAGGTGGGCCTTGAGTCATGATGATTCAAAAACCCCAAGATTTTAGGAATTTTTTTGAATAAATTTACTATTATTTATATGATTTTTCTTTATTTTCATGAAACACAAAATTTATTTAGAATATTTTATTATACGCAACAGCATGTTAAGATTGTGCTACACGCAACACTTCAATTAGCTTTCAGTACATGCAATACATAGTTGTACCACCTTTTAATGGTGTGCCTATTTTTTAGTACTAAATTTTGAAAAATTTATGAATTTTATTTTTAAAAATAAACAAAACTTTTTAATTCATAATTTTGAAATTATCTTATGGTGAATTTTTGAGATTTTTCTGAGAAACATCATTTTTTGATTAATAGTAAAAAATACTGTATTTTAGTTAAAAATTTCCTCCTTATTTAAATAATTATTAATGTTAAATTATATTTTAAATTTTTTTCTAAAGTAAAAAAAATCATTAATAAATATATTAATACAATTTATTTTATTGTAATCATTTCAATATTAAAATTATATATAAAAATTTATTGAGCCTTTGAACGTTTTACTATAAAAACCCGCTTTCTCACCACGTTTGTGAGATTAGTATTAAATTTAATTTTCTATATGATGTTATTTTAATTTTTTAAAAACAACATACATGTTTTTAATAATTATAATATTTTTTGTCTAAAAATATAAACTTTTTTTTTGACAGAAAATATTAGTGTTAGTGATTAAATTTTTTTATAGGGAATAAGGTAGAATTAAGCTTAATAAGGGACACAAACCTAATCTTAATGACCAACATGACCCATAAACATGTCCCAATAACATTGGATACTAATAATTAAACCATATCCACCCTTGTTTCATATTTTATTGGATATTTTAATATTATTAAATGGAAGCTCCATATATAAAAGATTAAGTAAGGAAAAAAGACAAAAAGAGATCTTTTTTAACTTTAACTTTTATATAACAATGATATATGTTAAAAACATCATATTTTCGGTTATACATATAATTTTGAATTATAAATGGGTCATATTTATTATAATAATTTAACTATATTTTTTAGATATGATTTAGTTACTTAAAATTCTTAATAAATGTCAACATAGTGATTATTTAGATATTAATTAAACAAAAAATGATACTATAAATATTAAAATTGAAGTGAATTAATAGAATTATTGTATCTAAATATTTTTTTAAATTAATATATCATGTTACACATCTTTAAACTCAATATATTTTAATTCAAATTTTTATTTATATTTTAAAATTAAAATTAAATAAATAATTTCAAAATTGATAATAATGTTATTTTTCAATAAATGATATTTTATTGAATGTTTTAAAATTAATAAAAAACATATATGCCTCAAAGTGACTTTAAAGTGTTAATATATATTAAATATGTTTTATTAAATCACCAATAAATATTTAATAATTAATATATTGACCCATATATTTTAAAAACATTTTTAGCATGGTTGGGTTTAATTAGTGTTTTTGTGCATCACATACGCTTGTTTTAAAATTAATTTCTAAAAAAACAAGTTATTTATATTTTATAAATTATATATCATATTAATATTTCAGTGGAACTATATTTTATAATAAATATCAATTTATTTTAGTATTAATTTTTAAATTACATGGGTTAGAAAACTGGATGCTTTAATAAAAACCAAAATGATAAAATTGGGGAATCATAGAAGTTTGGGAACCAAATTATGAAAATGCAAAAAAAAAAAAAATTAGAGGTTTTGATACACCATTATTCCAATTTAATCTATTATATTTTCATTTTTTAGGCACATTATGTAATGTATACCTCCAATTAATGAATACGTTTTCGTATTTTCAAGAGTGTCACTCCCTTCAACTATAAAAAAGAAAGCACTCTCCCTCTTCCTCACATATCTCAAAAAAAATTAGGTTCAGACTAGATCTTTCAAATAAACTTCAAAAAATAATCACATTCTCTCTATAAGTCTCATCTTGTGAATAAAAAAATCCAAGGAATTATTTTGGCACAGACCAAAAGCAGTTACTCAATTAATAGGTAATGACTTCTCCCAATATCTTTTCATTAATTTTTTTCTCCACACACTCCACTATATTTATCCAAGATTGTATAAAAATAAAATATAATAAATATTCTAGTATTATTTTATGATAATATTTTGACCTAGACTTACACACATCTCCATCTATTGGAAAATGAACGTACTGTTTATGTGTACGGCGAACAACTACCTCACAAAATGATGATAGTTCAGTTTTTCATACTGACTCTCATAGTAGAAATTATGATGAAAACTCTATTTATATATGTTATATATCATATTTATTATGTTTTTAGGCTTCTGTAATCCTTTTAAAACACATATATTTTTACTTTATATTTGGTTTAAATACGATAATTTTGTTTGAGTAAGTGTGGACTTTGTCCCCTCAAAGTGATGTGATTCGTTCACACACAACATGGAATGTATTAAGGATGTGTTTAGTGAAATTATATGATATATATGATATAATAATTCTACATAATTGTTATATATGTTTAAATATATACACATATTTCATTTACCTTATTTTTTCAACACGACATTTAAAAAGGAATCATCGTTCATGCGTACATACAGCATACCATCTCCATTAACATTGTTTTCCATTTCATAATTCTATATTCAATGAATTATTATAATTAAAATATACTGAATATAAATTATCTTTATATAATTATTTACATTCTTTAAATCATTATATAATAATAAATACCAAATATATAATAAATTAAGAAACATGCGAAGAACAAAGAAAATATAACCCCAAGTGAATCCTTAACATAAGATTGTTAATAAGCAGGTGATATAAGGTCATAATAAAACCATATATGGTATTATACATTGGAAAAAAATTCTATTAAATATATATAATAAACTAATATTTATTATACAAGAGGTTTTAATTTGTATGATGAGATTCAAGATACTAGGTATGAGAATTTCATATCATGTTGTATATCCATGAGATAGATTCCATGTTCACCACCATTTTCTATTCCTTAGTGTATATACTTCTCTTGAATGTATTATTTGATTATTATTATTAAATTTATAGTTAACTAAATATCCATTGTACTATCTTCCTTTATTGGGGTTCATGTTTTAAAAGTCGCCAAATCGGTAAGATAGTTTGGTCTCAATTTAACTTCGTAGAGACACATGCCATGTTATCCACCTATATCTTTATATGGTGTTTAGATACTACCTTTGACATGTTATATCATGAATATCCTTATATTAATGATATTTTAATCTTAATTTTTTTCAATTTCTTACATGGTTAGTATTGTTTAATGTTACTAATTGATAAGAGTTTATTGAAGCAATCCCATTGCTTTTCGAGATTGTTTATGATTATGCTTCCTTTGATGAAATATTATATTCCATATCTCAAGAACCTTCATGATTTTTATTCTCCTCTTTTTATTCATGATATATTCATGAATTGGAACCATTTTTATACTCTTTGGTATATAATATAGTTAAGAAATAATTATTAAGAAAACCCAACTTTACCCTCTCTATAGTTGGAAATGTGTGTCCCTTTAATACCATGTTTTCTAAAATGTTTTTACAATAATATAATACAATTATCCTATAATATTTAAAATAAATTTTTTTAATTTTTTATTTTATTATTGTTTTCAAAGGAATAATCTTTTCATTTTTTAAACAAAGAATTTTCTAAACTTTTACAGTACAAACAGAATGTTTTTCTTACCTCGTACAACATGTATGGATTTATCTGCCAACATTTCAATAAAGCATTTTTTTTCTGTTTAAAAGGTTAATTTATAAAATCTTTTTTTAAAAATACTTTTTAAATAAATTTATTTCAAAAAAAATTCAAGATTTCAATTTACGTTTTCAAAGTTAAATTCAAATAAATTGTTTTCAAAATTTTTACAGGATTTTTTTTATAATTTTTCTAGTAAAAAGGATTCAAAAACACTTTCATGATTACATTATAATTTTTTAAATTTATTTTCAAAGAAATGGGTTTCAAAATGTTTTTAATAAATATTTATAATTTTTCAAACTCATTTTCAAATAAATGGTTTTCCAAACATTTTTAAGTTTACTTTAAATTTTTTCATAGATATTTTCAATGAAATGGTTTTTAAAATGTTTTCAAGATTTATTTAAAATTTTTCAAAGTGTTTTCAAAGAATTTTTTTTTAAAATTTTTTTGAAGCTTATTCTGTATGTTTTAACGTAAAACGTATTTCAAAATTATTTCAAGTCTTATTTATAAGTTTTGAATGTATTTTATAAGAAAATTATTTTTAAATGATTTTATGTGTTACAAAAATTCAAAAAAGAAAGGATATTTTACTCAAGAAATGATTTGTAAAGTATATTTCAAATTTATTTTCCATATAAGATGGCATCTGTTGATTTTACTCAAGTATTTATATGAAATTATCTAATGGTTCCATTCATGTTCTTTCTCTGAATGGTTATGATTAATGCCATGGTCTTTATCAAAATCATTTCTCTTTCACATGTTATATGTTTATGAATTTTATATCTTTTTCGTAGGTTATATCTTTATGATATCCATGTATCTCTCATTAGTTATTAATTTAATGAAATTATTATGAAACTCGTATCATTATTCTATTGGTTATGATATTATTACATGTTTATGATCCTCATTTCATTTCATGGGTTAAGATATGATTGTTTATGATTCGGTGGCAAATGTATATGTGATTTCATTATGAGATAGGTGGGACCTATATATCTCTCCAATGCATTGGGTAAATATTTATATCTCATGAGATAGACAAATATGGTCTTGGGAATGAACCTTGACTACTAATATGACCATAGGAGTGAACAATGAATAAAAAGATGGTATGAAGAGTGAACTCATGCTACTAAGATGGCCATGAGAGTGAACTATAACTACCAAGATGGTATAGAGAGTGAACACATACTACCAATATGGACTTGGCAGTAATTCCTTGTCTATTATGGAAATTATATTATATAATTATGCGTCTAACACAATTCCATATTTTATTCCCATGTTACTCTATCATAGATTATGATATATATTTCCTTATAATTTATGTATTATGAACAACCAATATTTAGTCCATGATTCATGTTTATAACTTTTGATATGTAGGGTATGATTTTATATTTTCATGATCATTTTCTTATTCTTTTATCTCATGATTATGCTTATGCTTCTCCCTTATATACCCTTATTGAGCATCTTAACTCAACCGTTTTTCAATTTCTTTCTTCCAGGTTATGAAGATATGTATTATATTTGATGTTTCTAAGAATTATTCTAGTCAACAAGAACCTAGTGAGAGATTATATAGCTCATTTATGTACTAGTGTTTATGTTTCCATGTTTTTATAGGCACTAGTCTAGTATGATCTTTGGGTGTCTATTTGTTTAATGTATTATGTATTCCACAAAATTAATTGGATTTTAATGTATGAAAAGTAAGGGTCTCAATATTTGGTTCATAGTAGTGGATTAGTTAATATTTGGAATCTATGGTGGTAAAACCTTAGTGAGAACCCTAAGGTCATGTCTAGGGATATGTAGAAGGATAATGAAGTGCATCGGAAAATGTCTTGGAATTTTGTTAAGGATGTAGAGAGTGGTTTCCTCTAAGTACATCCTTGTATATGTACTATAAGTTTATATGGATCCAAAAAAGATATACCTAGGGGTAAAAACTCTGACAAGATGGTTCGAGCCAGACTCGGGCTAATCTGGTACATGACAATGGGCCTTTTTATACACCAAGTTTGATACTCCCAGGGGATATACTTTGTATGTTCATAAAATTTTCCATAACCGTTATTAAGGATTTGAAAAGAATATGACAAGGTATAATCTATGATAAACCTAATGTGTCATAGATTAAGGAAGGTTTCATAACATAAACATCCTATAAGTGACTTTTCATGATTATGTGGTTCCTCACTATGATAAATGTTTCTCATTCAATAATTTCTAGATCTATATAATGGAGGAAATTAAAAGGAACATGACTAACATTTAATGTGATGTAAAATAAACTGATGGGAAGTAAAATGGAATGAATACATGAGTGAATGATGTTTTAATCATTCATAATTCGTTTTCAAGGGAAGTGGTCCGAAATGTGTACCTTAACCTACTCTCAAACTCACCAAAGAAGAGAAAGAAGGGGTTCGTAGAGAGTTTAGGTAATAGAGACCATAGAGGAAATAAGACTTGGTTTTAATTTTTTCAATATTGTGTAAATAATCACCTAATACAATTTCATAGAGGAATAAGAATGTGTTTTGACTATGAAGAAAAAGGTACACAGATAAATTAACTACAAAGGGAAAATAAAGAGCTCAGTTAATGCAATAGATGAGAATATTGGTATCCCTAAGGTATTATCAATTCATGATTTCTTTTAATGTGTAAAGTTTAAGAATTTTGAAAATAAATGTACTAACTGGAAGTTTAATGAGGATAATCAGAAAGGTGTTATAAGTAATAGTTTTTTTACTAATGGTGAAGAGACTAAGAATGACATGTGAAAGGTCTGTGTTGCTTTAATAGACTGATAAAATTTAGTTTGATAAATGTTAATACATGATTCATATTTCATATTCTTGGAAATAGGTATTAAGTAATAAGTGTATAAATCTAGAGTAATGGTTTATGAATAAATTTGGATTATTGAAGTGTATGTGTTATGAAATTCATATATTATATTATACGAATCACAAAATATATAAGTATTTTAAAAAAAAGATCTTTTAGAGTTTGAAATAATATATTGAGTGGTGTTAGAGATGTGGAAAAGTGATTTCAGGTAAAGGTGATATTTTGATTAGGATGAGGTAACCCATAATTAATTCCTGACACTGAGATAATGATGTTTGGATAAAGATATGTTGGATATGAACAAGTAAAATGGATGGTACAAAGTATCCTAGAACTGATTATTGAAAAAGTTGTCTATGTCATCAAGGATAAAGTTTACAACTTCTTGGATTTAAATAATTTATTCATTAATATCTGGAATAATGAATCATGCAGGTTTTCCAATATAATTTATGTTAAATTTGATTATTACCAAATTCTAAGTGAATATTCGATGATATTATTCATGTGTTTGGAATGCGATAACTAAGTGGTACTTTGTAATATATGGGGGATAAATGTAATGTTTATTTCATGAACTTTTTTATAATGTTTCATCTTTTCATCTATTTTAAGGTTTATAATGTTATCAAATTATTGAATTATTAATTTAAACTTCATATGAAGTTTTTGAGAATAAAGTATTATCTCACCACATGAGGATTTATGCATAATGGATAACCTAATCTAGCAATGTTATGTTGATTGTAACTAAAGATAGATAGGATGTATTATCATGGATATCATGATCTATTAATGTTTCAATAATGACAAATTTTCCTTTATTTCATAGAATTATAGATGAAGTGGAATTTGATCAGGGCACAATGAAGGGTATAGTTTTTTTGAAATCAAGTAAGTATATCTTCTCATGAAAATTATTCAACAATAGGGAAAGCGTCTTAAAATCAAATAGGTTATCATAGTACCTTAATTTTTTATGAATCAAATGGTCCCTTAGATAATCATATAATTATGGGTTTGTGATTGTTAACTTTCTCCTAACTAAGTTATTTATCACTCTCCTTCGTAACATTATAGTTAGATTTATCTTCCATGTCGATGTTTCCCCTTGTCACTTATTTTATTCTATGTGGAAACCCATATACATGTTACTCTAGGTAACCATTATAGTAAAAAATTTACTTTTTAAAAGGGTTTTTCAGTGTTTATTGTTATGATGTTGGTTTCTATTAATGGAACTTAAAACCAAGACAAATTTTGAGGGTGAAATTCATTTTAATGCGGTAGAAAGTAACACCACAAGATTTTGTGAACTTTCCATCAAATTAATTTAATATTTTCAATATTTTTTCACGAAAAACTAAATTTAGTTTTTCTTTCATTATATTAATAACCATGTTGTGTTTTTTATACATACAACACTTAGAATAGATTATGGTACAGACAAGACTGAGTTTTACCGCCTTTAATGGTTCACTTATTTTTAAAACTAAATTCTAAAAGTTTTATGAATTTTATTTGTAAAAATATTAATCATTTTTGAATTCATAATATTGAAATTATCTTAGTGTTAATTTTTTTTATTTTCCTGAGAAACTTTATTTTTTTATGAATAGTGAAAAATATTATATTTTAGTTAAAAACTGTCTCTTCATTTAAATAATTAATAATTTTAAATTGGTTTCTAAAGCCTCAATAGATAAATTATACATATATTAATCCAAATTCGGTCATTTGAGACATTTTAGTATTAAAATTAGATATAATCACTTATTGAACTTTTGAACATTTTAATTTAAAAACTTACTTTATCGCCACATCCGTAGGATTTGTGTTAAACTTAATTATCCCAATTATATGATTTGAATATTGAAAAACCAACAAAATTAATTTTAATCAATATAATTTATTTTTTATAAAAATATAAAATTAATTTTTGACTGAAAATACTAGAGATAATGATTAAAATTAATTACAGTGATTAAGGTAAAATTAAGCTTAATAAGGGACTAAAACTAAATCTTAAGGACCAAAATGACCTGGAAACATTTTCAAAAGAAATTTTCTAAAAATAATTAAACAATATCTCATATTGGTTATAATTTTATGGGTTATTGTGATATTATTTAATGTAATTTCCCTATATAAAAGGTCAAGTAAGCAAAAAGATAAAAATAGGATTTTCCTTGCCTTTAACTTTTATAAAACATTGATATATGTAATGAAAATAATATTTTTTGTTATACATATAAATTTTTATCATTAATGGTTTATTTTTATCATAATAATTTAATATTAATTTTTATAGATTATTTATTTACTCAAAATTCATAAGAAACGCCAACGTAGTGATTATTTAGTTAATAATTAACAAAAAAATGATACTATACATATTAAAAGTTAGGAAAAATGATTGAATTGTTTTATATAATTATTTTATTAGATTAATATATCATGGTACAAATATTTAAACTCAATATATTGTAATTCCAACATTTTTTTTATATTTTAAAATTAAAACTAAATAAATAATCTCAAAATTGACTTCATTGTTATTTTACAATAAATAGTGTTTTTGCGCGTCACAAGCGCTTGTTTTAAAATTAATTTTAGAAAAATATGAGATTTTTATTATATAAATAATATATAATTTTAATAATTAATTAGATCTATATTTTATGAAAACTCACACAGATTAGAGATCTAGCTTTTTTAATAAAAACCAAACTGATAAAATTGAGGAATCATAGAAGTAATGGAAACAAGTTATTAAAATGCACATATTTTTATGTGTTTAAGGTTTTAATCGACCATTATTACCATTTTATCTATCGTTTTTTCGTTTTGAGTCACATTTTCTAAGGCTTACCTCCCATTAATCAATACATTTTCATATTTACAAGAGTAGCACTCCCCTTCCATTATAAATGGGATAGCACTCTCCTTATTCTTCACACATATTGAACCACATAGGTTTGTCCAAGATATGCCCAATACAAATCCCAAAATCCCTCCATTCCCCCCAAAATCCTCCAATTTCGAAGAAATCAATCCAATTAATCCTTTTGTCACACACCAAAAAGAGTTACCCAATTAAGAGGTAATGACTTCTCCCAACCTCCTTTCTTTTGTTTTATTTATTCACGCATTACACACAATTTATTTTATTCTTGTATAATAACATCAATATAATCAATATACTGGGGTGTTTTTATGAATATTTTTCAACCTACACATAATCAAACCTCCATCTAATGGGTAATGAACATATTGTTTATGTGTACCATGAACTATCGCCTCACAAAAAGATGATGATTTATTTTTTGTACCGCATCTCATGGGGAAAATTATGACGTAAACTATATTTATATATGTTATATATTATATTTATTATGTATTTAATTCTCTTTAATCCTTTTAAAACACATATCTTTATAATTTACATTTATTTTAAATATGATAATTTCATTTGTGGAAGTGTGGACTACTACCACCTTAAAGAGATGTGATTCATTCACATAATACAAAGAATTTATTAAGGATGAATTTAGTGAAAATATATGATATGTATAATATAATAATTCTATTGGAATAATGATATATATACATGCCTATATTTCATTTACCCTTATTCTTTCAATAAGACAATAAATATGGAAACAACATTCATGCATACATACGGCTTACCGTCTCCATGAATGGGGTGTATTATTATGATAAAAATATAATTAATATAAATATCATTGATATCATTATTTAAATTATTTAAATCATGATATAATTTTAAGGTCAAAATATATAACAAAATAAGACACATGCGAAGAACGAAGAGAATATTACCCAAAGTGAAACCTTAACATACGATTGTTAACACGTGGGTAATATTATGTCATAATAAAACCATATATGGTATTAGATATAAGAATATGGTTCTGTAAAATATTTATAATAAACTTATATTTAATATAGATGAATTTTTAATGAGTACGATGACATTTAAGACACAACGTAAGTGAATTTTATCTCACTTTTTATATCCTGGATATACATTCCATGTTCACCACCCTTTATCTTACATGGTTTATATACTCCCATGAATGTATAATTTGACTCCTATTAGTAAATTTATTATTAATTAAATACCTATTCTATGATATTCATTTCATGGGTTTTATGTAACAAAAGTAACAAAATGGGTAAGATATTTCTTTCAAAATTTACCTTCTTTCAGACACATGATATGTTATACTTCTATATATTTATTTGAGGTATAAATAATACCTTTGAAATGTTATATCATGAATATCCTTCCTTTCATTATATTTTTATAATATTTTATTTAAATTTTTTACATGGGGAGTACGGTTCAAAGTTATTAAGTGATAAGATATTGTTGAAACAATATCATCGCCATTCGAGATTTTTTGTGATTGTGCTTCATTTTTTGAAATCATATATTCCATATCTAAAGAACATTAATGAATTTTATTATCCACTGGTTATTAATGATATATTCATGTATTAGTACCTTTTTCTATTCTTTGGTACATAAGATAGTTAGGAATGTTTTTTTTGAAATCTTGATGTTACCCTCTATTTGATCAGAAATATGTGTTCCTTAAATACCATGTTTTCTAAAAATGGTTTCTAAGAATATTATACAATTATTATATAATCGTTAAAATACTACTTTTACATTTTTAACCAATTTTTCAAAAGGATTCTTATTTTTATTTTTTGAACAAGATAGTTTTTTACCCTTTTACAATGAAAAAAGGAATTTTTTTCTTACCTCATATGAAATATATGGTTTTACCCACAATCATTTATGTAGAGTTTCCTTTGCATGTTTAAAAGGTTAATTTAAAAAAATAAACTGTAATTTTCCAATAAAATTCCTTCAAAAAAATTTCAATATTTCTTATATATTTTCAAAGTTATTTTCAATGAAATTGTTTTCAAAATTTTTTCATTCTTATTTCAAATCATTTCAAGTAAAAAAAATTTCAAAACATTTTTAGTCTTTCTTTATAAGTTCTCAAAGTTATTTTAAATGAAATGGTTTTCAAAACATTTTCATGGTTTCTTAGTTTTCAAAAATATTTTAAATAAAATGCTTCTTAAAACATTTTCAAGATTTATTTATAAGTTTTCAAATTTATTTTCAAAGAAATGGTTTTCAAAACGTTTTCAATATTTATTTAAAAGTTTTAAAATAATTTTAAATGAAAAAAAATTTAAAAATGGTTTTAATATTATTCTATAAGTTTTCAAGGAATATTGTTTTCAAAATTATTTAAAGTATTATTTATAATTTTTCAATATATTTTCTATGAAAATTATTTTCAACTGGTTTTATGCATTAAATTTTTTTTAATAAGGAAGGGTTATTTTCCTCAAGAAATGTTTATTAAAAGATATTTCAAAATTAATTTTCATCTAAAATGAAATTCATTGATGTTACTCACGCTTTTCTCAGAAATGATCTAATGCTTTCATTTATATTCTTACTATGAATGATTACTCTTAATGTCATGGTCTTTAGGAAATATTTTTCTTTTTCACAGATTATTTGTTTGTGAAATTTACTTCTCTCTCATAAGTTATATGTTTATGAAATATATTTCTATTTCTTGGGTTATTCTTTTGATGAAATGATAATGAAATGAGTAACCTTTTTCTATAGGTTATGATATTATTACATGTTTATGATACCCATTTCATTTTATGTGTTAAGATGTGATTTTTTAATGATTTTTTAGAACATGTATGTACGATTTCTTTATCAGATAGTTGGGACCTATATCTCCCACCAATTAATTGGGTAAAGATTTATATCTGATGAGATAGACTAATATGATCTTGTAAATTAACCTTGACTACATGGATGGCCATAGGATTGAATCATGACAACCAAGATGGTATGAGGACTGAACCCATGCTACTAAGATTTCCATGGGAGTTAATTTTGACTACCAATATGGCATGGAGACTGAAACTATACTACCAAGGTGGTCTTGGTAGAGATGCCTTGGATATTTTGGAAATCATATTATATGCTTAAGTGTCTTCCAAAATTCCACATTTTATTCATATATTATAATTTCATATACAAAATTTCGTATTTCTTTATGATTCATGTCTTATAAACTTCTATGATTTATATCATGATTCATGTTTATGATCTTTGATATGAAGGGTATGATCTTATATTTTGATGATCATGATCTCATAACCTTATTCTCATGATTATGTAAATAAATCACCCATGTATTCCTTTAATGAGCTTCTGAGATCACCCCTTTTATGTTTCCTTCTGTCAGGTTATGTACATATGTATTATTTTTTATGTGTATAAGAAGGGTCATAGTCAAAAATAACATAGTGGGAGATGATGTATCTCATTTATGTTCCAGTTTATATGTTTCCATGTTTTCAAATGGAATAGAATAGTAAGTTCATTAGGCATCTATTTGAGTAATGTTTTATGTATTCTGAAAAAAGTTATGTAATGTTAATGTATGAAAAGTGAGGGTATTTATAATGATGTGACCACGGTACATAGAAGAGTATAAAATACTAACTTTTTATGTTTCCTTTTGTCAGGTTATGAAGATATGTTTTATGTTTCCATGTTTTCTAAATTTTTATGTTTTTAAGTATATTAAATATATGGATGAATTTTGGAATATTTTAGATTCTCTTGGGCTACAGGTATGACACACATGATGCGCATAGTTTGTATAAACTCTGTGACCGCCTAGAAAACACTATGTGGCTTGGATAGATTGAGGAAATGGATTTTACATGGTAGTATCATGGTTTTGGAGACTATAAAATGAGAAGATACTAAACTTCATCTTTAAAGGAAATGTATAATGCATGGTTTGTGCAGAGTTTGTCAAACGGTGCGACTAAACTGTGCTTGGGTCAAAACCACCTCCTTAAAAAGTGGGTCTAATTATTTTTTCCCTTAAGTGTCACATCTTCCATCTTTTCTAGTCCTAACTCTAGATTTTTCTTTCAAAAAGGTCATGTAATGTTCTCCCATTGATTAATATGAAATCCTTAGGCTTCACCTGGTGATTAAAAGTCAATTTCTCGTAGTAAGTGTTCATTCTTCATCATTCTGGACATTTTTCTTGGATCTACTCTTCCCCTATACATGGATTCTTAGATATACACCCATTGTGGGAAGATCTAAGGTTATGTATGCCAAATAATTTTACATTTGGTTTTTTTTATGTTAGGGTAAGAGATCTAAGGCAGATTCGTGGAGATTTAACCCGATTTCAATAGCGTTCTTCATTTATTTTCCATTTTCTCCATAACTATCAAGGTAGGTGGATTCACTATCAAATAATTTTGCTAGATTATATTTTCTTAGTTTAAAATTGATTGATTTTCATGAAATTTATTAAGAAAGTTTTGTGAAAATCATTGTATAAATCTGTTGAGATGGTATGCGAGTATGATATACTCTATAATACCAAATTTAGGATCGAAATAATATAGATATTGAATAAAGTATCTAATGATGCTCAATATACAAGAGTGGGGGTGAACTATACACTTTAAAAAATTCCTTTGGAACTTTTAATGATGGTTATGTTTAACAAGGTTAAACAAGGTAATTCACAAAACCTCTAGTTCTACACACTTGCTTGATTCAAGAAATATGATTCCGAGAAAGTGAATCTGGAAAGATGGTTCTAAAAAATGAAACTTAATGAAAGTTTACAAAGATAATGATTCTACCTTAAATCGAATAGAATCTCACTAAATCAGAGTACAAGTATAAAAAAATATATGATATTTATACTTTCCTAAAAAAATAAAATGCAGCACAAAATTTGTAACAGAACAAGTAGAAAGTAGTAAATCTTTTAACCCAAAGAGAAGGGTATCCAAAAACCATGGATAAACGTCCCTTGATTTATACTTTTATGAATTTCTTTCTTACCCACACCAGGGTAAGCCCTCGATATGAAGATCAGAGTCTGTCTTGATGTCCCCGCAAGCCCTCAACTTCAAGTTAGTCGTAACCTCTGTCTTCCTCAGTAAGGAAGCCCTCAACTTCAAGGTAGTTGGCACCTATGTCTTCCTATCCATGGAATCCCTCAATTTTACACAGCAACAATCGGATTCGCACAAAGAAAATATGAATAAGAAGTTCAGTACACACAAAGAAATAAATCCTCTCTCCCTAGAAATCACTTTAGCAACATGTAATTTCTAGATTGATCAACTTGTTATGAGCTCTTTCAAATAAGATTTTATTTATAGGCATGGCTTCAACGGTCAGCTCCCTCCTCCAATAGTCATATTTTTTCATGAATTTCGGAGGGGCCTGTACACGTGTCACTCAAACAATGGTGAGTTAGTAACAGAATACACGACATCGTTTTATAATAAATATAAGTGTAAGAAAAATTGTGGTTACATAACCAAAATAAAATATTTGGAATGTAATAAAATAAAATTCTGGATTCTAACCAAAAACAAATTCAGTGTTTATAATACAAGGATATACGGATTCTTTTTTCTAAGGAATTCGGAACCTGAACTCACAAAATTTGGATTCAGAGTTCATGATAATTCGGGGTCAGGACTTACAAAGTTCGGAGTCTGAATTTATTAGAATTTGAAGTTAAAACTCACAAATTTTGGAGTCTGAATTCATTAGAATTCAGAGTCAGAACACAAAAAGTTCAGACTCCAAATTCATTAGAATTCGGAGTTAGAACTCAAAAGAGTTTGGAGTCTGAATTCAAAGAACTCGGATTCAGAACTCAGAAGAGCTTGGAGTCTGAAAATAGAATGATTTTAATCTAATTATTATTTGATTATGAGGTTTTAGATAGGAAACCGAATTTTACACTTAGACAAGATAATGAATAATAAAAAACATGGTAAGGATAAATTTCCTTGGGGAGATAAAATTGTCCTTATAGAAGTAAAACATACGGTAAAATGAAATTTTCCATGAGATAAGGTGTTTGTGATTTTCAAAACAAGAATGAGGGGTAAATTCATAAGGAGACCTTATTTACTCAACAATCTCCCCCCAAACATGAAGTAATGGAAAATTCATAAGGAAAACCTTGTTGAATCAACAATCTCCCCCATTTTGGAAAGCACAAACATCCTTACGAAAAAAGAATAAAAGAACTTAGATAATAAAACTTCTCTCCCTTTACACATGGACAATGATGAATACGACTAACTCCCCCTCATGCTTTGGAACTCTAAGGATCGTATTCTAGATTTACAGAATGAGATTTTTCATAATCATGAATACGAAAATATTTGTAATGAAAACTCCCCCTTAGATAAACTCCCCCTTACTTAGGGATATTTCATCTTTTCATAGTATTCTTTTTCTTTTATCCCCCATTGTGATTTTAAAAAAGAATTTAAGGGAATGGAAAATAAATTATAGTACCAGAGATATTAGTACAAATGATCCAAACTAAAATGAGAAACAAAAATTTCATTAGGATAGGAAGAATTTGTACAAGGAAAGAATACAAAAAATTATCGGATTGGATCTATTTGCCTTCCTTCTCATTGGGTATCAATTTCTTGACTATGGATTTTAGAGTTTTGATTTACTTATGGTCTGCCTCTGCTTTCTTTAGGAGTTGATCCTGATCCTCTGCTTTTTTATCTAAAACTTTGATCTTTTCTTCCTGAGCCTTCAGAGCCTCTTCCTGAGCCTTCAACAACTCATCTTTCTTAACTATCTTCTCTTTGATCTCTATCTGAATATCCCTTTCCCTCTTCCATCTTTGGGAAAATGAATATAGCTTCCCATATAGATTATTTACCCCTTGAACTTGAGTATTCTTCTCAAGAGTTATATTTTCCTTAAATCTAGTCATGAGATCTTTGATTTTACTATATTCAATATCAAAAGCTTCCTTAACATCATGTTAAAACTCATCAAGATCTCTCAAGTCATTGACTATTTTCTTTGACTAGCTAATTACTTTCGTACAAGATTTTTTTTGATCATCATAGTTAATGAAGAAGTTCATGAAATCATCCTAAAGTTTTACACACCTATCGATCACCATGGTTACTGAATCCAATTTTTGGTTCATGTTATGTTGGAGAATCTGACATCTCAAGTCAATGATTGGAAAGATCAGAATTGTGTCAACAAGCTTCCTCAATGGTTGAATGATGAAATCATGTACTAGGGATGATGATTCTGAATTTGAGACTTTTCTTGAAGTGGGATCTTTCTCTTACTGGACAAGATTCCTCTTCGAAGATCCACCAGCTTCTTTTTTACTTAAAAAAACTTTAGTAGGTGTATCCATAATCACTTGTTTCCCTTTATTAGTTCTCAGAACAGCTTCCTCATCTGGAGACACTAGTTCACTGTCAGACAGTTGAACAATTCTATCTTCATCTATGTTATCCTTCTCAGATCCTGCCTCAGCATTTTTAGGGTGAATGAAATGATGATTATAACTTTCTCCCTCGGAAGGATTCTTCACTTCATCTTCAGCTTTTTCATCTAACCTAGGAGTAGCAAGCCTTGAACATCCATCTTGAGAGGTCCGGATTGTCAATTTCACAGATGCACATTCCTTCTCATGAAAGTCTTCAAATTTCTTTCTGAGTTCTTTTATGTCACCACTACATTCTTCTTTTTGTACTTCTTACACAACTTCCTTTTCTTCAACAATATTTTCTTATACTTTTTCCGAAGTGAGAAATTTCTTCCCCGGTGTCTCAGGTAAGGCCTCTACCAAGAAGGATTTCAGTACAAGGATATTCTCGGATGCTTTCTCTATATCCCTTGGAAGGGATTGAACAATCTCACCCTTCGACATCTTCTTCTTTTGCTTATTTTCTTTAGCTTTCTTCTCAATATCATCAGTTGTCTTTTCTTTTAAAGCCTTAGATTCTACAGGGTCCAAGCCAAATTGTGGATCTCCTTCCTTATAATTTTTCTTGTCTTCCCTCCCCTTGGCTACAACCTCATCTAAATAGGATTTTTTTTATTGGGCATTGGAGGTGCATATTGGGTTCCTTTAGCCTCTGGTGTTTTACCTTCATCTACTACCTCTTTTAAATTCCTATTTTTTCCTCCTTTTCTCGATGGTTTAGGAACATCTTGTTCCTTAAGAACAACTTCATATTAATCCTCTAGTAATTCATAAAATTCTCTGGAATCTTTAGAGAAACCAATTTTCATTCTCTTCAATGTATCATCACTTATTAACATGACTTTACAATTCCTCGACTTGGAACTACAAGGAATCTTGAAAGACTCAAGGCACCAAACAATTATCTTAGAGAGCATGGATAGATACATTATTATTTGATCATTCAAGTTCCCATTCTTAATATTCTCAATTGTAATGAGAATATTCTTCATCAAGTTTATCTTCCTCAGATTCACCAAAAAATCTAGGATGTACATGTCGCTCTTCCTCAAGGTGTCATTATCACCTTTTCTCGGAATGATAAAACCTTGAACCCACAATTCAAGGATCCTGTTATTTGTAGACAAATGAGAAATCTTTGGAGTCTTGACATCTTAAAGTCTGAGACACTATATAGATTTCACCTTGACAAAACTTCCTTGTACATCTGGCAATTTATGGGAACAGAATTCAGCTTCCCCTTTATAAGACAACCCCACCAAACTAAAATCCTTGGTGTTGGAAAGGGAAAAAGTCTTTCAATATCTTTTGAATGAAAATTTAATCCTCTATTATTATTTGAAAAATCACAAAGATTTATAAAATTCCACAAGCAGGTCAGAATAATCTACATCTCAAGCTTCTGGCTTTGATATGCAAATGATTTCCCATCTATTCAACCTGATGTTCTTAGATATAATGGAATCTTACTTGGAAAAGAAATTCGAATGCACCAACCTTTCTCTATAAATTTTCCACTCATAAATTGACTTGACAGTTGACATCTCTTGAGAAGGAACTTCAATAGACATTCAGATTTGAGCAAGATTTTAGAGGTTCAGAACGAGATTTTGAAAGGGGGTAGAGCTTTGGCACGCAAAGGCTTGAAATTCATTGTGGGATTACCTTCAGGGGGTCCTTTATATAGGTGTTTGATGCGACGGTTGAACTTCCAAAGAAAATCCAACAGTTGAAAATCTTCTGATTTGATCTGATGGTTGAAATGATATCCACAAGGAAAATTTGGTATAATCTAATCTTTTGAGGTTTTTAAGAAAAATAATTCGAATTTAAGGAAACTAGAATCTAAAAAATTTAAAAACAAAAAATTAAATACCAGAAAGTAAATGATGATTACAAAAAATTAAAAAAAACATACCATTAGGATTTCTAGGAAGATTATTCGTGTTAAGGAAAAAAATCTTCTTGAAGAAATTTAGATTCCAAAATTTTTTATTATGAAAAAAAAATTGAAAACGAAAAAAAACCATTATGAAAATTTTCATTAAATTTTTTTTGAGAAACTTCATTACTAAAAACAGGAAAAACATCATTACAAAAAACTTGAAAATTTTCATTACAAAAATTTTCATTTTGAAAAATTTGAAAAATCTGACTACAAAAATTTTCATTATGAAAACTTTTATCTAACTCACAAGAAAATGTACTCCCCCTATAAAAAAGAAGTTCATTACTATAAGTATATTGGTTCAACAAGAATTTAAAAAGGAATATTACATTATGGTTATCATTCCTAACTTCTGTTTAATGTATTCAAATCTATCAGAGGGTGAAGATTTTGTAAAATATCAGCAAAGTGATCTTGTGTTTTGATAAATTAAAGAATGATATCTCCTTTTGTGTGTGATCCCTAATAAATTGATGCCTAATATCTATGTGTTTTTCACAAGTGTGATTTGTGGGGTTTTGTCTTAAAGTAAGGGCACTAGTATTATCACACAAAATTTGTGTTTTGGTAAAACTCATACCATAGTCTGTGACTGTGTCTTGCATCCACAACATTTGAGCACAACAACTTCCAGCTGCTACATATTTAGCTTCCGCAGTGGAAAGTGCTACTGAGTTTTGCTTCTTGCATGGCCAAGAAACTAATGAATCTCCTAAGAAATGACAAGTTCCGGATGTACTATTTCTATCCATTCTATATCCACCAAAGTGAGAATCTAAAAAACATTTCAAAACAAAATCATTTCCAGAAGTATAGAAGAGTCCTAAATCCATGGTTAACTTTAAGTAGAAAAGAATTCTTTTCACTACCTTTAAATTAGATTCCTTAGGATTGGATTGATATCTTGCACAGAAGCATACTGAAAACATTAAGTCTGGATGACTAGTTTTTAAGTAAAGTAAACTTCGTATCATACCTCTGAAAGATGTTTGCTCTACTGGTTTCCTAGCTACATCATGATCAGGTTTATTTGAGGTACCGATAGAAGTACTTATACTCTTAGTGTTTACATATCCATAATTTTAAGAAAATATTTAGTATACTTATGTTGGTATTTATAGATTCCTTCTGGTTTTTGAGAAATTTTAAAACCAAGGGAAAATGTTAACTCACCCATCAAACTCATTTCAAACTCAGATTTCATTAGATTCACAAAGGAATCAGTTAAAGATTGTTGAGTTGAACTAAATATAATGTCATCGACATAAATGTGAACAATAAAAACGTTTTTCTTACCTTTATCTATAAAAAATGTTGGATCTGAATTTCTCGTAACATAATTATTTTGAAGCAAAAATCATGTAAGTCTATCATACCAGGCTCAAGGGGCTTACTTAAGTCCATAAAAATCTTTGGTAAGTCTAAAAACATAATCATGATGTTTTTTATCTTCAAAATTAGGAGGTTGTTCAACGAAAACTTCATGCTAAACATAACCATTAAAGAAAACACATTTCATATCCATTTGAAGAATTTTGAAATTGAAGTATGATACAAAGGCAAGTAAGATACGAATAGATTCAAGTATAGCTACTGGAGCATAGGTTTATTCATAATCTATTCCCTCTTGTTGACTGTAACCTTTAGCAATTAATCTAGCTTTATTTCTCACAATGATTCTATTTTCATCACACTGGTTTTTGAAGACCCATTTTTCTCCAATTATAGAAGTTTCCTTAGATCATTCAACCAAGGTCTAGACATTATTCCTTTCAAATTCATTTAGTTCATCTTGCATAGATTTTATCCAATCATCAACACTTAAAGCTTCATCAATGATTTTTGGTTCTAATAGGGATAGAAATTCTATATGTTCTACTTCATATCATAAGGAACTTCTAGTCCTTCCATGATTATTCATATCACCAATGATACTATCACTGGGATTATTCTTTGGAAAAACTGGTTTGGATTTTTTAAAACTTGTGTATCAAAATATTGTAGGAAATCTTCTAGGGTAAATGTTTCAGAAACTTTTTCTTGAGAATTTTCCTTATCAGAAGGATCTTCTAACAAAGGTTGATAATTAGTTTTTGAAAACACATCTGAAGATGTAGGTTGGGGTTGTTTAAAAACAAAATGATCAGTTTCATCAAATCGGACGTGTACTGTCTCTTCAACTGTACAAATGTTTTTATTGAAAACTCTATAATACTTAGAAGTTGTGGAGCAGCCTAAGAAAATTCCTTCATCAGATTTTGGTGAGGATTTGTGTAGATTATCTATAGTATTTAGAATAAATGCCTTGAAACAAAAAACCTCGAAGTAGAAAAGTCTAGGTTTTCTACCATTCCATAACTCATAAGGTGTTTTATTAAGAAAAGGTCTAATTAAAACTCTATTTATAGTATAACAAGAAGAACTTATAGATTTAGACCAAAATGTATTTATATATAATATTCACTCAACATAGTTCTTATTATCTCTTGAATAATTCTATTTCTTCATTCAACAACACCATTTTGTTGGGGAGTTATCGGTGCTGAGAAATTGTGAGTAATAACATTTCTACTATAAAAAGTTTCAAAATCAGAATTTTTAAATTCTCCACCATGATCAATATGAATAGTTTTCAATGGAAGGTTTTTTTTAATTTTTAAAATGGGATCTAAACCTTTTAAAATATGAGAAGGCTTCAGACTTTTTTTCTATAAAATAGACCCACATAAATCTAGTGTAATCATCAACTAAAAAAAATACATAATACTTGCCTTCAATGCTTTCAGTGTGTGTAGGACCAAAGCGATCTATATGAACTAATTGTAATTCATCGGTAGTTGAGACTTCACTGACTGATTTAAAACTTGATTTATGTTGCTTTCAATATTGACAAGGGTTACAAACTTTTGAATAAGCAAATCTAAGCTCCGGTAGATCCTTAACTAATCTTTTCTTAGAAATTTTACATATGTTCTTAAGGTTACAGTGACCTAACCTTCTATTCCACAACCAAGAATGATCTTTAATTTCACAAAGGAAAAATAGCTCTCAACTCCTAAGTTCTTTTATGTTTAGTGTATAAACATTATCTTTCCTATTGGAAAAAAGAATAAACTCTTCTTTGGAAATGTGTACTAAGAACTTATCATTCCTAAAATTCACAAGGTAACCTTAATCATGTAATTGGATTATTCTAATGAGGTTGTTCTTAATACCTTTAACAAATAAAACATTTGAAATCAAAGTTTTTTCAAGAAGAACGATGTTACCTATACCAATAATGTCTCCCCGAGCATTATCTTCAAAAGTAAATTTTCCTCCATTCATCTTGATAATCTTTTCAGAATATTTTTTGTTACCGGTCATATGTCAGGAACATCCACTATCCATATACAAAGTATTTTTTTGGGTACTTTCTCTATTTTCCTGAAAAAAAAAAGAGTTATATTTTCAGAACCCAAACTTTCTTGGATCTGGAAATTCCAGAAATCAAAATCTTAGGCACCCACATTTCTTAGAAAAATAGGCTTTATGAAATCATAAAGACTAAGTTTTTCTAAAATAACAATTTTTTGCCCAGTGTCCACCACACTGACACTTAGTTCATAATGGATCACTTTGAGGAACAAAATATTTGTTGCTAAAAATCGGTTTAGAACTAGTATAACCAAAACCAGAACTATTTCTTAGAGGTAGGATTTGAGAATACATCTTATCAAAATTTTCCTTACCTAAGGTAAAGATTGACAAGCACTTCCTCAAGGAAAAAATCTCAAATTTCAGAATGAAAACCAATTTCTTGTCTTCTAAAACATTTGATTTTGAACTAGAGTTAAGCTCGAAAACATTTTTCTTAGAAATTACATTTTCTAGATCTTTTGAAAGTTTATTCTTATCAGAATTTACTTCCTCAGGTTTTTTTGATATTCTTTCACAATCAAAAATTTTCTTATCAAGATATTTAGAAAGATATGATATTTCCTTAGTAAGAATAGTCTTCTTAGAATTTTCCTTGTCAAGCTTTTTAAGAGTTTTAAATTCTCAATCTCAAGGAGTTTGGAAAACCTAGAAACTTCTTCATATGTAGGTAAAGTATTATCTTCATCAAAAGAAGATTCTTCATCGGAAGATTCATAATATTTATCATCACTATAAATATCATACCTCATCCATCAAACAATGATTTTCAACAGGTAGTCTAGCTATTAGACCAAGATTCTTTTTTCCATAAGATTCGTAATCTAATGATTCATCTGAAGAGTCACCACCACTAGCACTCTAGGTGTAATTAGCTTTTAAGACATTCTTAACATTAATATTATAGTACTTCTTTCTGTTTCTCTCAAAATGCTTTTCCTTTATTTATTTTCTCTTAATAATAAGACAATCATGGCTTATATGTCTAGCTCTCTTGCATTCATAACATGTAACTTCAGAATATTTTTGTCTTTCCTTTCCGTCTTCTTATATCTGCATTGAATGTTCTTCTATCAAACAATCTTGTTCATCCTTCGAGCAGGATTTTCTAACTCATTTTTTAAAGATTCACTTCCACTAAATTCGGATTGAATAACAATATTATTATATTTGGATCTAGTAACTCTCTCAAGAGTCTTGGATTTCATGTGATTTGATGTTGTAGTAAAATAAACACTACCATTCCCATTCTTTTTCTTTATATTATCAGCATCTCTCTTCATACTGGTCTCATGTTGAAGAATAGTTCCATAATTTTATCAAGAGAAATATGAGTAACCATTCTGTTCTCATCAATAGGAGTCCTCTTGGATTCCCACTCATGGGTCATAATTTTTATGATCTTATCAATGAGAGCTTCATCATCTAATCCTTTATCACCCATAGATTGTAAACCATTCGAAATAGTCATGAATCTTTATTGCACCTTACATATGGGTTCTTTGTAAGGAAATAAAAAAACATGATATTCATCTCTGAGCATGGATCTTATTGTTTCGATAACTTTGGAAGTTCTAAAGTGAGTGACTTCAAGTTTCTTCCAAATGAGATTTTCTACCTCACAAGAAGAAATTTGGATATATATATTTCTAGTCATAGAACAAAGCCAGGTATTGTGTACCTTATAATTTAGTTGATACTCATGCTTTTCTTGATTGGTGAAGGTACTAACTTCCTTGTCAGGGATTTTATATCCTCCAGTAAGCATAACAAAATTATCAACTACAGTATTCATAATGAATGTCTTCATGCGATCTCTCTAATATTCCTAATCATTCCCATCAAAAATAGGTGGTCCTATCGGATTGATATTATGTATGGAACCAAAATTGATTCTTTTCATCTTAAAGAAAAATCGTTCCACAAAAACTTGTTAGTAGAAAAATTTTGTATTCAAAGAAATATTCCTAAGCAAAGAAAAATATAGAATAATGAAAACTGAGCAAGGAACACTTATATGTGAATATAAGTATTTCAGAGACCTCCTATGATACCAATTGTTGAGATGGTATGTGAGTATGATATACTCTATAATACCAAATGTAAGATCGAAATAATATATATATTGAATAAAGTATCTAATGATGCTCAATATACAAGAGGGGGTGAATTTTACACTTTAAAAAATTCCTTTGGAACATTTAAATATGGTTATGTTTAACAAGGTTAAATAAGGTAATTCACAAAACCTCTAGTTCTACACACTTTATTGATTCAAGAAATAAGAATCTGAGAAACTGAATTCAGAAAGATGGTTCCAAAAAATGAAACATAATGAAAGTTTACAATTAAAATGATTCTACCTTAAAGTGTATTGAATCTCACTAAAACAGAGTACAAGTGTAAGGAAGTATAAGATAGTTATACATTCCTCAACAAATAAAATGCCGCAGAAAACTTGTAACAAACAAGTAACAAGTAGTAAATCTTTTAACCCAAAGAGAATGGTATCCATTAACCTTGGATAAAGTTTCTTTGATTTATACTTTCAAGAAATTATATCTTACCCACACGAGGGTAAGCCCTCGATATGAATATCAGATTCTATCTTGTTATCCCCACAAGCCCTCAACTTCAAGGTAGTCGGCACCTCTGTCTTCCTCAGCATGGAATCTGTCAACTTCAAGGTAGTCGACACCTCTGTCTTCCTCAGCAAGGAATCCCTCAACTTCAAGGTAGTTGGCACCTCTGTCTTCCTATTCATAATGTAAGCAAATAAAAGTTCAGAGTCTAACCAAAAACACATTCGGTGTTTATAACAGAAGGATATTCGGATTCTATTTTCTAAGGAATTCAGAACCTGAACTCAAAAAATTCGGAGTTAGAGTTCATGAGAATTCGGAGTCAGAACTTAAAAATTTTGGAGTCTGAATTCATTAGAATTTGGAGTCACAACTCACAATATTCGGAGTCTGAATTCATTAGAATTTGGAGTTAGAACTCAAGAATTTTGGAGTCTTAATTCATTAGAATTCAAAGTAAGAACTCAGAAGAGTTTGGATTCTGAATTCATAGAACTCATATTTAGAAATCATAAGAGTTTGGAGTCTGAATTCATAGAACTCGGAGTCTGAATTCGGAATCAGAACCCAGAATCATTCAGAGTCTGAAAGCCGAATGCTTTAATCTAATTATTATATAATTGTAATGTTTTAGATATGAAACCGAATTTAACACTTAGACAATATAATGAACAATGATTAACATGGTAAGGATAAATTCCCTTGGGGAAGGAAAATTTTCCTTATAGAAGTAAAACATAGGGTCAAATGAAATTTTCCTTGAGATAAGGTGTTTGTGATTTCCAAAACAAGAATAAACGGTAAAGTAATAAGGAGGCCTTATTGACTCAACAATCTCCCCCAAACATAAAGAAATGGAAATGTTATAAAGAAAACATTATTGACTCAACAAAATCTTCTTTAGTGATGATTTATGGTTTTCGGTGAAATTGTGAAATTATGGAGAATTGTTATGTAAAGTGATTTAGTTCAAGATTTTAAAATGTTCATTTTAAAATATTGTTTTGTTTGTATTTTTAAAATGGTTGATGGAGAATGAGTTTTCAATGAAATTTTGTTTCATTGAAATGATTTTGGAATTTTGGTTTTGGAAATGTTGTTGAAAATACAAGTGAGTGTGTTCATATTTCATTTACGAGACTTGGTTGAAATATGACCTTTTACTCAGTGAAAAAAAGTGTAATGGAACATGTGACATAATTATCATCTAACAGAATGGTAGATAGATGTGATTCCACTCAGGAGTATGGGACTATCATAACGAAGTATGCATGGTTGCTGGTGTGAATATGTGATGTAGATTGTTCTTCAAGGTGAAACTTTTGGAATGGTTTTAAAGCATGGTTTGTTTATTTTTTTGAAAATATCTTGCTAGAAAAATGTTGATATAGAACATGTTTATATTGAGTTATATACTATTCAAGAAACAATATATATTTAGTTATGAACTTTTTTTAATTTATTTTCAATGAATTGTTTTTATATAAATGATGATACCTCTTTTGTTGTTCCACTGTAGTTTTAATGCTCACAAATCATATCAAAGCATGTTTAATCATGTATTATTTTTTAAGTGAAAATATTATTAATTATGATTATCTATGTTAAACTATAATTTTAACATATTCTATTAATTTTTATAAAATAAGGCAATCAAACAGACAAAAATACCCAAGTACGAGTCATCGAGAGAAGTATAAACTACCAACAGATGAGTCACTCTCAAAAGTATGAACTACTGATAGATGAGTCACCGACAAAAGTATGAGATACCAATATATGATTTAATGACATGAGAATGTGCTACTGAAAGATGATTCACTTATTGTAATGAATCACTGACACATCAACCTACTGATAGGTTAAGGCACTGATACAAGTTTGTGTCATCGATTAAAGTTTGAGACATAAACACTAGTTTGAGTCACCGATAGTCTGACTAATAAACAAAGCAACTCACTAACCACAAATTACTCAATGACACGTCAAGATACCGATAAAATAACCTACTGATAAAATGACATACCAAGGGAAAGACTTACTAACCGAAGGACCTACTGATAGAAAGACCTACCAACAAAAGTATATACTGATAGAATGACCAACGGATCAACACTTAGAAAATTTTCATTACTCTTAAATTAAAAATTAATTATAATGGTCATATTTATGAAACTTAGCACTGCTTATTAAATTAATGACCTTCCTTTTTTTTACACATTTATAGAGAACAGTATGAGGCAAAATACATATTCAGAACAAGCCTATTGTCAACCTATATAGTGTATAAATAATTCACCTGATAAAAAAGTGCAGTAACCATATAGAGAGAACTTACAAGGTGGATAAAAGAGTATATGAGAAGAACACTCATTCATGATAGTTGTGAACAAGAAAGGAATCATTGTGAACCAAAAGTCTCAACATCCTTGCAGCAACAAACCCTAGTGAAGAGCACCTTCAAGGAGTATCTCACCTCACAAGATACTAGAATAAAAAGCTTCTACAAAACTATATTTTGGTGTATGTTTCAAAAAGTGGACACAAGATTCACATATTTTACACCTAATAAGCCCATATGATTCAAGAAAATCACATAAAGCATTCTAAACCATTTTCTCATTATTTCTACTCTATTTTTCACATTATTATTACTTTCTGAGAAGTTTGTGAGTCTGTATCAATCACACATATAGTCTCCCAAGATGGGTTGGATGATACAATATATCATCACTCTATAATTCATTTACACCATTTTTCTCCCATATATAACTGTAGAAGAGGTACCTGTGTTGCATGGTTATATTCTGTTTCCCATAAAAACTATGGTAGAGGTCTTGTTGACCTAGACATCCTTGTGTTCTATGGTGGACCCTGATCTAGGGTGTGGATAGATTTTATTATTATAAATTTCATAGGGGCTGGTGATAACCAAGTGGAGAGGACTAGGTCTCTTCTTGAGACTACCCATATTGTTTTTCATCACTGTGTTTTTTAAATTTAGTTTCCTCTCTTATCACACATATTTTAGAAAACTAAATGTTACATTTATAGTTGATCTTAAATAATATTTGTAACTATTTTTGATTTAGTAAATTTATTTAAAATTTTATATCAATATTTCAAATTGTTGTAACTGGGAATTAATCAAAATTTTGAGAAAATAATTTAACATTCAAAAATCCTATAAATCTACTAATTTGATTAATGGGGTTATTTAGATATCAAATTGGGTGAATTATTAAAGATGTTTTTCAACAGGAACACAATTCACCCCCCCCCCCCTCTTGAGTTTCCTACACTGACCAACATTTGGTATCATATGATTGTTTTCAATCTTCTATTTTCAATGTTTTAAATGCCTTTTCAAATATATTCAATTGTGATTTTCGTTGTGTTTTAAAGATCTATAAATTTCTATTAGTTCTAACTTTTTATATCTTTAAAAATATATTCTTTGTTATTTTTTATAGATAATACATTTGAAGATGATACTACCAACAGACCTCCATTTCTCAATGGAACTAGTAGTTCTTAGTAGAAAATTAAAATTAAAATTCATTTCGAAATTATGGGTTTTGAAATCTGGGCTTCAATTGTTAATCAATATAAGATTCCTCCTACTTATTGAAATACATTGGATGACCCAACTAAAGATGATTATAATAATAACTACAAAGAAATTAATGCCTTATATTCTGGCTTAGGATATGAATAATTAAATAGGATTTATTCATATAAAAAATCCAATGAAATTTTGGATACTCTTGTTGTTTCACATGAAGGAACCACTAGTGTTAAGGAAGTGAGACTCAATACATATACTATTAAATATGATAAATTCACAATGAAACCTGATGAACCTATCTCTGATGTGTATCTCAGGTTTAATGAAATTGTAAATACTATGATATATATGGGAAAGGATGTTACAACTAATGAAAAAATAATGTGAATTCTCATATGTATATCAGAAATATGGAGAGGAACTTCATTGTTTATAAGGGAATAATGTGATATCAACACTCTTCTAGTAATGGAGATGATATAATATATGATGATGTATAAGGAATAATTGAAGGTCAAAAAAGAAGAGGGTGATGATCCAAAGATAAAGCTAGTGGCTTTCAAATCCACGACTTCTAAACACAAGGAAAAGAAGAAGGAAGAAACTCATTCTGATAGATCAAGAAATGAAGAATCACCATATGACAATTATGAGTAAGTGTCTCAATTAGGAACAAGTTTTATAAAAAAAATATAGAAATAAGAAGTTATGTAGGAAGCCCAGCTAAAAAAGAAAGTATGACTATAAGGTAAACTATAAAAAAGACTAGAAGAGAGGTGATAACTTTAATTATATAGTTTGTTATGAATGTAATAGAATATGACATGTAAAGGTTTACTGTCCTAAGTTATAGTATAAGAATATATATGAGGAAAAAGATAAAAGGTATAAAAATGAAATTAAGGCCAACCGGAGTGCTTCTAAAGACAATTCTAGTGAGTTAGAGTCTTTACATGATGAGAAAGGTGACAAAGATAATATTTTCTTCATGAAAAAAACACTTTTGAGGTATCCCTTGAATGTCCTATACAAATTTCCAACTATTATGGAGATGAATCTGATTCTAAAAATATGAAAAATGAGGAAATTTTTGAGTACTGCATCATGTTTGAAGACACATTAAACGAATTAAAAGATAAATATATTGCTTTGAAGAAACAACATGATCACACTTCTACTTTTAAATCAGATATTAATATAGAGAAAGAGAAAAATTCCCAGTTGCTTAAAGAAAAAAATAAGTTTAAATTATCAAATGAGGGGTTGAGAAAGGACATAGAAAAGTTTAATAATGGAAAGAACACTCTAACTAAAATTCTTGGAAAAAAGTTTGCACTAAAATATGCTACTAGTATAGGTTTTCAACAAGGAAAAATAAACTTTAGAAAAAAAAATTGTATCAAAATATATAAAATTATGCTTTGTACACAGCTTTGAAAAATCTGAGGCAAGTTCTAGTAGTGGAATATATTTTACTACTTTTAGTTTTTTCAAATTAAATAGATTTTATTTTTCCAATACTTTACAAATAGTTTATATGAAACCCATGAAATATGTATGGGTTCCCAAAGCATTAAATAATAATTTTACTAGACCCAATAAAGTCTAGGTACCAAAATAGTTTCTTATTTGAATTTCTTTTATAGGATTCATACTTAAAGAGATCCTATAAAAGATTACGGTATTTGGATAGTGGATATTCAAGACACACGGTAGGGTTATACTTGAGATTCAAGAATATTATAAATATTGATGATGGGAATGTCACTCTTGGTGACAATGCTAAAGGAAAAATAATTTGCCTTATCCAAATCGGTAACACTAAATCAATTTTAATTTCCAAATTGCATTTTTTTGATGGATTAAAGTATAATCTACTCAGTAAATCTTAGTAATGTGATGATGGTTTCAATGTTAAATTTGAAAATGCTATATCTAGTGTGTTTAATTCTAAAATGAGTTATTATTTATTACTTTTAGAAAGGATAATGTTTATGCTGTGAAATTGGATTCACTAGTTTCTCAAAAAAATTATAGCTTAATTTTATTTGATAAAGATATTAGATTTGTAACAGGAGATTTGGAAACTTTAACAATAACTAACTTATAAATATTTCAAGTAAAGTTTTATTCAATGATATACCCAAACTTGAATTTCCAGACAATAAAATTCACAATCCTCTTAAAAAGGAAAAACAACACAAAATATCTTTCAAACCAAAGAAATAGTTATCAAATTATAAACTAATTGAGTTAGTTAACATGGATTTTTTTGGACCATCTAGAGTTTCAAGTCTTAATGGGAATCACAATGTCTATGTTCTGGTATATGACTTCTCTAGGTATACATGGACCTTCTTTGTAGCACATAAGAGTGAATCTTTTTCTTACTTCATCAATTATGCTTGATCTATAGAGAACCTAAGTGGTATTATGATAATAACCTTGAGGATTAACCATGGTCATGAGTTTGAGAACCAAGAGTTTGAATATTTTTTCTCAGAAAATATCTATAGTCATAACTTCTCTGCTCCTAGTACACCCCAGTAGAATGGAGTTATAGAAAGAAAAAATATAACCTTATAAAAATGGCCGAAACAATGTTTACTGATTATGACTGACCTATTTATTATTTGGAAGAAGCTGTCAATGCAATTTTTTATATTATTAATAGAGTCTTAATCAAAAAAATTCTTAAGAAAACTCCCTTTGAGATATAGAACAATAGGAAACCCAAAGGTAGCAACTTTATAGTTTTTGGTTACAAGGTTTAGATTCTCAATACTAAGAAAAATATTGACCAAATTTGCATCCAAAAATGATGAGAAAATTTTCTTAGGTAACTCAACCTCTATTAAAGCCTATATATTTTTTAATAGAAGAAACAAATGTGTGGAAGAATATACACATGCTAAATTTTATGAAATAGGTCAACATGAACCTAAAACCACTTTTGGAAATATTGAGGCTGATCTATCCAATCTTGAAATAAATTCTTCAACCCCCAATTATGTTGTTAAGAAAGATTCTAAATCCTCCAGTTTTGGAAAATCTCTAGACTCTAATCATAGTGAACTTTAACCTACAGATGAAGCTGAAATAACTAGTTCTTCCTTTTCTAGATATGTTTGAACCCTTAAGAACCATCCATTAGATGTTGTAGTTGGAGACTTATATAAAGGGACATGGACTAGAGCTTCTCTTTGGAACCAAGTTAAACATCAAATCTTCTTGTCACAACTTGAACCTAAAAAATTTATGATGCAATCAATGATGAATTTTGGGTGATGGATATACAAAACAATTTGAATTAGTTTGAAAGAAATAATGAATGGAAACTAGTCGATAGATCTCAATACACCTTGAACATAGGCACAAAGTGGGTCATTAGAAACAAACTAGATGAAGTAGGCACCATATTGAGAAATAAGGATAGACAAGTTTCACAAGTATATAATTAATAAAAAGGAATTGACTATGAATAAACCATTGCACCAGTTTCTAGACTTAAAACCATTGAAATCCTACTAGCATATACAGCTCATCTTAATTTCAAACTATACCAAATGAAAGTTAAAAATGAATTCATAAATGGGTATATAGTTGAGTATGTTTTTGTTAAACGACCCCTAGTTTTACAAACCCTCATTTTACAAATAATGTTTTTTAAGTTAATAAAGGATTTATATGGTTTAAAATAGGAAATAAGAGCTTGGTATGATAGGATAAGTACTTTTCTTTTTTATAAAGTATTTTCAAATGGTATTTCTAATCCTACTCTCTTTATAAAAATAATTTATAAATATTTTTTAGTAGTTAAAATCTATGTTGATGACATTATTTTTGGATCTTATAAGAATTATTATGTATTTATTTTTTCAAAAATTATTTTAATTAAATTTGAAATGATTTTAATTGGAAAACTAAAATTCTTTCTTGGATTTAAAATATTTTAAAGTAAAAAGTTTATTATTTTAAATCAAAATAAATATACTAAATACATTTTTAAAAAGTTTTGGATTTGATAGTACAAAAAAGTAGTATACTCCAATGAGTACCACCTGTAAGTTGGACCTTGATTGGAAGTCTACTTTACTTCACTACTAGTGGGCCTGATATTATGTTTAGTACGTGTATTCCCATTTTCATGAAAACCACAAATAATCCCATTGAAATGTTGTTAAAATAATTTTTAAATACCTCAAGTATACTACCAACTTAGGATTGTTCTACCATAGAGGACAATCATTTGATTGAGTTAGTTATTCAGATGCTGATTTTGGTGGTTGTAAGTTAGGTAGAAAAAGTACCATTAGAACATGTAACCTTTTGGTAAAGTCTCTAGTATCATGGTGTAGTAAAAAGAAATATTATGTTTCATTATCTATTTTTGAGGTTGAATACATAGCTTCTGGTAGTTTTTTTCTTAGATTTTGTGGATGGAACACACTATTCTAGATTATGGATATCATGTTAGACATGTCCCAATAAACTATGAAAATACAAGTGTTATTAGCATATCAAATATTCTTATTTATCACTATAGAACAAAAAATATTGATGTAATAAATCACTATTTTAGTGATCATTATCAAAAAGGTGATATAACTCTTGAATTTATTTGTATAGAGAATAAGATTGTTGGTATATTTACTAATCCATTAAACACTAAAATAATGACTTATATCATACATGAATTAGGGGTGATTAATTTTTGAGGACGTACTGTTAATCACTCACTATTAAAACTTAGTGTATATTTCTCATCAATAGGAAATTGGTGATGTCTTGCCAACACCGACAGTGTCGTACCGATAGTGCCATGCCAACAGTGTCATCTAGACAATTTCATGCGGTAAATGTCTGGTCGATAGTGTCATGCCAAGACCAACAGCATCATAATAATAGTGTCATGCCAAGACCAACAACATCATAATAATAGTGTCTAGCCAACAATTTCATGTTGATAGGGTCATGTTATTAGTGTCATGCTGATAGTTTCATGTCGACATTGTCTTTCTAACATTTTGTTACTGATACCGATGATGTATCACCTATGGATACTCACTGATAGAACTCACCAACTATTTTTATTTTTTTATCGAAACGATTTTATTTTACTTATTTATTTTTATTTGACCCAGATTACTCAATTTACATTTTATAAAACCCTACTTACTTCTTACTCTCAATCTTCTACTCTCCTACTCTCACACTTAATCTCTCTTTCCCTTATATCCTTTCACCTTCTTAATTTCAACAGAAACCTCGATATAGTTAGAGTAAAATGCTTCTCAGAAGGATCTAGAGATTATTCACAACCCATTAAGAGACATAAATGAGAAACAATCAAGTCCAATAATATTCATCTTTGACTTGAAAACTGTGTTGTAATGTTTGAGAGAAAAGTTTACTTAGAATGGTTTTTAACAAGTAAGTCTCTCTTATAAAATGTACTACAGATGAAAGGATGGTTGGAATGGTTATCAAATAATGAAATAACTTATTACCCTATCTTGGTACATGAATTTAATCTTCATTTTGATTTTATTCAGAAAGGCATAGAGACACATTGGATTAAATCTATGGGGAATGTAAGAAGAGTATTTTTTTCTACACACCATTGGTAAAAATTCCTGAATGTACCTCATGAAGGTATTTATGATGACTTTCAGGGGACTAATCCTATCACAATTGATTTATTTTTCTACGAGATATCTTTGGGTGAGCTAACTGGTAATTAAGATAATTGAATTCCAATTTCTACTAAGTGGGTTGGTGAAATCATGTGGTTATTCAAGTTCATCCAACACCAACTGTGTCCCAAAAAAGGAATCTTTGTTTCACTCAAGTATCAAAATGTATAACTTCTATACATGTTTAAGAAATAACATAAGGTAAATTTTTTTAGGTATTTGATAGTCCATATAAGTGAAATGATAAAGCCTTTTTGCAAGAAAAAATATCTTTTTTACCCATGAATTATATCTGTCATCCTAAAATCCAAAGTATGTGTAAGTGAAGATGAAGAAACCATATCTTCTTGCAGTATTATATTCCTAAGTAAATATATTTTCATGATAATGAGGATAAATGATAAACCCTATAAGAGAGAGTGGGTTGGATATTATTATAAATTATATTACCATTTCATCCCTATTGACCATCCATCTTGGTCAAGATATGTATTTGATCCTGGTCAGCCACAAGTTACTAATGGTATCTACTCCGGTGAAGAGGAAGTGTGGTTTAAAATGGTAGAGATATTTGGTCTCATATAGATGATTTCAGTGACCCTGAAATTGGTGAAAGTCTTAATTGGATGACTTTTCACCCAACTAGTCCACCTTTATCTCTACCTTCCAAGGAAACTATTCTAGACTAGAATGATGATGATGAGACTAAGGAAATAGGAAGTGAGAAGTTTAAAATCCAATATAATGGTTCAAATGAGGAAACTAGAGAAGAAGAAGAAAATAGTGTGGTAGAGGAAAGTGGCATTGAAGCTAAAGGTAGTGACATTGAGGAAGAGGATGAAGAATTTGGGTAAAAATGTGAAGATGATGGTAGATATAGTGGTGGAAGTGATAATTGTTTGGATTATCTTGGTGATGATCAAGGTGCTAATACAAAACCTGTTGGTACTGTGGATCTAGAATAGATTGTAGAACCTCCTGAAGCTGGTGCTAAATAAAGGGCAGTAGTTGATGTTCATGGTGAAGTATAAGCATAGGTAAACCCTATACCAAGATTAGTTTATACTAGAAGGATAGATCAAATTGGGGGGAGCCTCAAGCCAAGAATGTGAGAGTTGACACATTCACTCATTTTGATGCAACTGTGGTATATGAAGGGGAAAAGATTCCTGGTTATATTGCTCTTAGTTTGGGTTATTCTGATTTAGATTCTAAGGATGGTTTAGTTGATCCATGAAAATGGGTTTTTGATGAACCTGTTCATTTTGAGACACCTTTAGTAGTTTCATCTTCTTATGGTCTTGCACTTCCAATGACTTTATTACTAGGGGACTATGTGAGAAAATCATATTTTGAAATTTTTATGGAAGATATTATCTCTATTATTTGAACATTATCTCAACCACAAAATTCTATTTTTCCTACTCTAAGTTAAAGATGTATTTTTGTTCTAATAGAAATAGGGGTTTCTCAAGTGGGCCCTAGGATGATCGCAGTTGTTGAAACTGTAATAAAAGATAAATAGTGAATGAGTAATGAGTATAATGAAATGGTTTTGGCCATAAATATATTGACTATTGATTACATTACATCCTTGGATAAAGTTATAAAGACTATTGAGGATGTAGTTTCTAGAAATGATGCAGCTCGACCTTGGACCCTTGATATTGATATGAATTTGTTGAGATAGGAACTAAAATATATTATGAAATGTTCATCTATCTCAGTATATCTAGTTTCAAACCCTCCAGAAATCGATATAGTTAGGAATGTTATAAGAGAATATCTTCAAACAATTATGGGTGGCACTGACTATGAGTATCTATTCTGTATTAGGAAGAATAGTGATCTCATCCATGAAATGGAGAGATTTTACTCCATAGGTGATAAAAATACACAAGAATAATTAACTAAGAAAGTGGATTTTTATTTAATGAGAATATACACCAAGCATTAGTTCACCAGCCACTTCAAGTATTTAGTTGAGAATCTGGGACTTCCTAAGTGACACATGATTTCAGAGATTAGGTGAAGCTACATAATGTGTTTACTCCTACCCTTGATAAGTTTTTGGAAAAAAATTATTTCACCAAGTCTACGGAATATTGTGGGTATATTATCATGGATTTCATCCAACTTATCAATCCTAATATACATGTCTAGAGTATGACTGTTGTTGTACCAGCTGCCTCATCTCTTAGAACAGATCTCCAGTATTATACCTCGCATTCTATCTCCTTACCTTCCCCAGAACTCTCACATACTCAAGATATCAAAAATGTACATCCTATCATTTTTAGGGATCTTACTATCCCTCCTCCATCCTCAAGCCTAAGCTTCGCACCTTTAACGTTTTCTAGAGTTCATCTTCCTCCTCTTAGAATTCACTCTGAACTTACAACCAATACTTCTAAATCTACTTTTTTCCCCTATATATTTTGATAAGGTAAAGGTATTTATAGACTTTTCTTTGAATAAGAATTATTTTGGATCACTTGTTCGATAGGTCTGCATTTTTGTACTTTTTTTATTCTCTTCTCCAATGTAATTTCACTTTATTTTAAAATTAATTATCTATTCATTACTTTCTTTGTGCTCTAATTATTTACATTCTTATTTAGCATTTATTCATTGATACAATTTCCCATTTTTTATAATACCAAAATGGGGAGAAGTATTTATGCATTATTATGCATTATTTTAACTTTTAATTATATGGAAACATAAAAGGGGGATAGTTATATTTCATTTTTTTTAAGAAAAATAGTAATGAGAAGATAGTAATAAGATTAACTACTCTGATTATTATGTGTCAAATGATTTTTATTTATAATTCCCTAATTTTTTATCATCAAAAAGGGGGATATTTTTTCCCTCTATAGTTTTAATGCTCACAAATAAGTTTTTATCATGTCTTGTGTTTAAAGTTCATAAATTCTCAATTATGATTATCTTTGTTCAACTATAAGTTTAACATATTCTATTGATTTTTATAATATAATACAATAAAATAGAAAAAAAATCCATGTATGAGTCAACGATATCATGATTCACTGATAAAAGTATGATCTACCGGCATAAGACTCACCGATAGAAGTATAAGATACCAGTATATGAGTCACTAATAGAATTATAAGATACCAACAGATGAGTCATTGATAGAAATTGATCACCAACACATCAACCTATAGATAGATGGAGGCACCGATACAATTTTGAGTCACTTATACAAGTTTTAGTCACCAATAAAATTTTGTGTCACTGATACGGGTTTGAGTCACTGATAGTTTGACATACCGACAGAGCAACTAATCTATTGAAAATGACTCACTAACACATCAACATAATGACAAAAGAAAAAACTGATAGAAGGACCTAAAAAAGAAGGATATACAGACATAGGGACCTATCGATATAAGTAATTACCGATAGAATGACCTACCAATCAACACTTTGAAAATTTTCTTTACTCATAAATTTAAAATTAATTCTAACAGTCATATTTATGAAACTTAGATCTTTTTATTATTTTAATGACCTTGTCTATCTATTATATACATTTTATTACACCATTATGAGGTACATCACATATTCGGAACATTCCTATTGTCAACCTCTGCAGTATATAAAGAAACCACTTGAGCGAAAAGTGTAAAAACCATATAGAGAGAATTTACGAGGAGGAGAAAAGTATATACGAGAATAACACTCATTCTTGAACGTTGTAAACAAGGAAGGATATGTTATGAACCAAAAATCCCAACATCCTTGCACCAAAAAAACCTAGTGAAGATAACCGTTGAGGTGAATCTCACCTCATTAGGAACCAAAATTCAAAGATTCCATGACACTCTATTTTGGTGTTTGTTTCCAGAAGTGGACTAGTGATTCACATCTGCTACACCTAAAAAGACTAGAACCTTCAATCACATAACGCAGAGAATAATAAACCATTTTTCATTATTTCTACTCCATTTTTTATATTCTTATTACTTTTCAAGTAGTTTGTGTGTCTTTATCACAAACACATACTATCTCCTGATCTAAGATGGAAGATACAATATATCTTCACTCTATCACTCATTTACACCATTATTCACCCCAGTGTAACTATAGAAAAGGACCCTATGTGGAATGGTTGTATTTTATTTCCCAGAAAAAAACTATAGTAGAGGTCTAGTTGACCTAGATATCCCTGGGTGTAATCGTGAACCCCAGTCCAAGGTGTGGATCAAGTTTATTTATATAAACTTATTTGTGGTCAGTGATCACCAAGTTGAGAGAACTAGGTCTCTTCTTGTAACACCCGAGACTTTTATGTTATATAAATCATCAAAGGGATCTTTTTCTACACAACACTTTCTTGGCTTGCTTTACACGCAATCGCGACCTTCCTCGATAGCTTGCGTCGTACGCAATACCGAGTTTCACTAAACAACAATATGCTATTAAAACTAGCCGTTATGAATAGTAATAACCACTTTTTGAAATTTTATAAATTTTATTTTTCAAAATGGACTTCATTTTTGGACTCAGAATATCTAAATTAGCCTAGGGTGAAATTTTGGTATTTTTTCTGAAAACTTTCAATTTTTGATGAATAGTGAAACCACTAAGTGGTAGGTTAAAAACTGAATTTTGCATGAAACTTAATTTTACCGCTTCTGTGAATGGAATTTCAAAAATCCGACAGACACGGTTGATATCAGTAAGTAAAATGTGGTTCAATGAGATAAAAATAATTTTTTGGTGAATAGTAACTTTTTACTTTTTTTTACCGCGGTTAATAGTAAATAGGGTAACTAAGGGTAAATATGATATTAATATTACCCTAACACATGTCCTAATTCTATTGGACAAGTTTAATTCGACCAAAAACAAACTTAGAAATAAAATATGACCAATTAGGCCCATTTGGATTAGATTAGGACATTTATTATTAATTTATTTGAAGAAGGGTTAAAATAGTTAAAATCAAAGTTTAATAAGTAAATCATTTTTAATATGGGGTTATACATAAGATAAATTCAATTGTAAATATTCATTATAAAGATAAAAAGATTTCCTACATGATGATATTTTATTTGTAATTTTTAGAAATCAAATAATTTAATTTATTTATGACACAAAGACGATGCAGTAATTATCTTATTAATGAAATATTGACAAAATTGATAATATAAATACCAAAATAAATGTAATTTAAGACTTTTTATGAATTCCACTAATTTTCTAGGTTACTATGATATATTAATGTTTATTTAATCAACTTGGTTCGAACATATAATTCTTTTATGACTTTCACAAAAATCATATATCAAATAGTGTCAAAATTGACACAAAATAGTTTTTAAATCAAATATTATATTATTAATTGTTATTTTATTCCTAAAAATCTAAGGTTCGGCCAAATGATTTAGATAAGGATATATATATTAATAATAAACAATTTGGGGTTCGTTTGGCATGTTATAGTAAGTGTATTAACCATATAGTGAAAGAAAACAAAAAGACACGGTAAAAGTTAAATTAATTAACTTAGAGTTAAATCTAATTGATAAGGTTAACATAATACCCTAAACTTGTCTAAATCCTATTGGTTGATATTATTTTGACCCATCCCCACTTTAGCTTTGAAATAAGACCCTTTGGAACCATTATAAACCGATTTTGACTTTAATATAAAATAATAATTTGAGATATTCCTAAGGTGCCCCTCTCCTCCCTTATAAAAGGGCACCTCCTCCCCCTCCTCCTCACACCAATTTGAGCACTCAAGCTCGGCCAACCCCTGAAATTTTATCCTCTCCACTTCCCTAGAATAATCCTAGAGGTCCTGGTCTTCTCCAAATACCAATCTTAGTTCCTTAAGTGGAGGATTCAAAGAGGCGTTCCAAAGAAGAGGTAATATCCATTACCGATCTTTTCAATTTCTTTCTTCTTCAACTTCTTCTTCTTTAGTTGTTTCCTGATAAAGTAATAACATCAGTATTACTTACATACTGATATGTTATTATAAATATGAAACAACCCTAATTCACCTTCTATCCATCCTACGGAAAAATGAAATCACCACGCGTGCGTACGTACGGAATACCGTCTCCACGCCGTGGTGTAATCTATTTTTCCACCATCACCTTACAAGGATGGGTATAAATGGTGTAATGAGTAACTATATATGATTATTATGAAGTAATATTGATACTGAAATAATATATATATATATACTCCAATACAATTCCACGATCATAGGAACGATATCATCACTTGTGCGTACGTACGGAATACCGTCTCCACGATGTGATGCGACTCGTTCTACATGATCTTCATTTCATAATGATTATATAAATTAATTGAATGAATTAATATGGTATATACTACACTAATACCATTATTTAAATGAATTATCTATAACCTAAAGATAAGAATAAGAATTTATTCGACAAAACACGCATAAGAACAAAAAGTTATAAAGACCCGTGTAACAAGTAACAATGAAATATTACTAACAAGAAGCTAATAATATGACCATATATGATATCATATCAATATGTATGATTATGGAATAAGTCAATAACATTATTTAAACCATTATACAGGAGCTTCGGACACGAACAAAGCAAATCAGACCTAAGGTAAGGGAAATATCACAATCTCACTTTTATCCGAGATTGTTTTTACTTTGGTAATTACTGGGGTGTATTTTATCATCCACATCCATGTTCCCTAAATATGTAATATTATTTCTATCCTTCTACAATAGTTTATATCCAATTTTACCCTTCGGTGAGTTTTTTTGTTAAAGATATGAAAGGAATCTTTTGTCGTTTACGTACGAGGTACTTTTTGACTTTTCCGACAAAAGTACGAGAAGAATGTTTTTTTTTAACTTATACGGCATGAATGGATTTTTAAAACATTATTTACAAGAAGCTTCCTTTACAAGTTTTCAAGTTTATTTTTAATCAACTTCTTTTAGTTTTAAATTGTAATACATGTTAAGAAAAGAAAATGTTTTTGAAGTAGAAAGGATATTTTCCTCAAGAATGGATTTCAAGTGTTTTATCAAAATTATTTTCCATCTAAGATAATAAAGGGTTCTGTTTTTATCCCTATTATTAATTTGATTTGATCATGTTGTGATGGAATTATTTTTATGAATTCCTTTATCTTATATGAATTGATTTATGATGTCATGATGTTTCAAGAATCCCATTTTTGTTACATGTGTTATACGATGATGTATGATTTATGATTATGTGGCACACATAAGAAAGGATTCATTATAAGATGGGTGGGACCTATATCTCCCTCCAATGCATTGGGTAATGATTTTATATCTCATGATATAGACATGGCTGGAACGGAAGGTTATTTCGGTTCAGTGATACAGGACTGAAACGAGGAGTGAACTCGGTTCAGAAAGGGACTTTATCCACTAAGATAGTCTTGGCAATGAGTCATGACTAACAAGAAATGATTTTCCATGATTATGTGTACATGACACAAAGTTTCATGTTTTATGTTATGATTATGGGGATCTCATTTTCACTTCTATGATTTATTCCATGTTAAGATATTATGATCTCTTTTGCAGGTTTTGATTTTCATAAAGATATGATATGATTTTTATTTCCTTTATTTGCCCTTGCTGAGCATTTGAGCTCACCCTTTTATGTTTTCTTTTCCCCAGGTCAGGAAGATGGATATTAAGTAGAATATGCTAAAAGGGACCCTAGATATGATGAAATAAATGGGAGACACTGTAGAAGATTTATGAACCAGTTGTTTATGTTTCCCAGTTTCTAAAGACACTATACCTATACGGTCCTTTGTGGTTTTATCATATGTTGTAATAAGTGTGCTTCAATTTTTGAAGTATTAAAAATGTATGTAAAGTATGGGTCGTTATAGTTGGTATCAGAGGAAAGGTATAGTCAACCTTTGGAAACTAGGATGTGAAAGCCTTAGTAAGAACCCTAAGGATAAGTCTAAGCATAGAACACAATCTTAGTGTTTTAGAAATGGCCTTGAATAACCTAGGATAAGACCTTAAGCATGAAAATTTTATTCTTGAATTATGTCGTTTCCTATTATAATTAGTGTTGCTCACACTATTCTTCTTGGTTTTAGTCAATGGCTGGAACCCGAAGGAACCGTGTTAATGCGGAATGCGATGGGCAATGCAATGATTGTCCCCCTGAGCAACCAAACGATATGGGAGATGGAATGCAAAATCTTGTAGCCATGCTCACACAACTTTCTCAAGCTATGAATCATGCAGGATTTCCAAACGAGCAAAGGAGGGAGCAACATTCTGTTGAATCCTTCATGAGGCAGCGTCCACCTTCTTTCAGCGGGTCTACTGATCCATTAGTTGCTGAACAATGGATTAGTACTACTGAAAAGATATTTTCAGTTCTTCAATGTTCTGAACATGATAAAGTCATCCTAGTAGTGTATCGTTTGGAAGGAGATGCTGATCAATGGTGGAATCTTGTTAAGAATACGAGGCAAAGGGATGAAATTGAGTCTATGGAATGGGACGAGTTCAAGAACTTATTTTTCAATAAGTACTTCCCTCGTATTCTCCGAACAAAGATGGAGAAAGAGTTTCTTGAACTGAAGCAAAGGGATGATGAATCTGTTGGTACCTATGAAGCAAATTTTACAAGACTTGCAAGGTACGCTTCTGGTATTATTATCCAACCTGAGAGTAAGATCGATCGATTCTTTAGTGTCTTAAAACCAAGTCTTCGAAGGGCGTTAGCCATAAGGGACTTCAATAGCTACGAGGAAATCGTTCGATGTGCTCTCAAAGTCGAGATGGAGATTGGAGTAACCCATCAGTCACATGGGTTTGATAATAAAAGGAAGATGGAATTAAAAGAAAAATCTAAAGAGCACACGGAAAAGAAGATGAGCTTTTCCTTATGCTCAAAGTGTGGAAAGAAACATGGAGGGAGTTGTCTTAAAGGGACAAGTAAATGTTTTAAATGTGGAAAAGAAGGTCATCGGGCATTTGAATGTCGTAATAATGGGAAGAAGATGTATAATGACGCAAACAAAGGAAGGGATACACAGAATGAACCTACTACACTTCAATGTTTCAAGTGCAAGGAGATGGGGCATTATGCCAATCAATGCCCAAATCCAAGGGTTGATGATGATGGTCGACGTCAACAAACTCTTAAGGCTAAAGACAAAGGAAAGTCACATGCAATTTCTATCAGCGATGTGGAGTACGATAACGATGTGGTGAAAGGTACACTTACCATCCACTCTAAAGTAGAAAATGTTTTATTTGATTCTGGATCCACCCACTCTTTTATTTCTGAAGACTTTTCTAAGGGTATCACCGTATTACCTCAACAATTAGATGTTGAGTTAGCTGTGACAACACCTAATGGCACATCAATCGCATCAAAAGTTTATAATTATTCTCCGATCGAAGTTTGTGGGAAAGTGCTTCCTGCAAATCTTGTGATCCTTCCTTTAGTAGAATTTGATGTGATTCTTGGCATGGATTAGCTTTCTTTACATGGAGCTCATATCAATTGCCAAAGAAGGGAAGTCACATTTCATATTCTAGATCAATCTACGATCGTATATCAATGCAAGGATGAACATAACCTTCCAGTGGAAATTTCTTCCATCTTATGGGTATTGATTCCACTAAATGAAGGTTATTTATCTCAAATGGTTGGTGAGAAACTCACGATTAAGAATATGCCCATTGTACGGGAGTTTGATGATGTCTTTCCGGAGGAATTGCCGGATCTTCCACCAAATCGTGAAGTTGAGTTTTCAATAGAACTCGTACCGGGTGCTTTGCCTATTTCAAAGACACCTTATAGAATGGCCCCAATTGAGTTGCAGGAATTGAAGAAGCAACTCCAAGAGAATCTTGATAAGGGATTCATACGCCTTAGTGTGTCACCTTGGGGAGCACATGTTCTATTTGTTAAGAAGAAAGATGGATCAATGACACTTTTTATTGATTATCGAGAACTTAACAAGATCACTATCAAGAACAAATATCCTCTCCCACGCATTAATGACTTATTTGACCAACTACGCGGAGCTCAATACTTTTCCAAGATTGATCTTCGTTCAGGGTATCATCAATTAAGGGTCAAAAGGGAGGATATACCAAAGACGACTTTCCGTACAAGGTATGGACACTATGAATTTATAGTGATGCCATTTGGTCTTACTAATGCCCCTGCTATCTTCATGGATCTAATGAATAGAGTCTTTAGAGACTATCTTGATCAATTTGTGGTAGTCTTTATAGACGATATTCTTGTCTATTCAAAGAGCAAGGAAGAGCATGAAGATCACTTGAGAATTATATTGAGGACCCTGAGAAAGGAGAAGCTTTATGCCAAATTTACCAAGTGTGAATTTTGGCTTCAAAAAGTTGTATTTTTGGGTCATATAATCTCAAAAGAGGGGATATCTGTGGATCCAGCAAAAACAGAGGTTATCGAAAGATGGTCAAGACCAACAACAGTAACTGAGATCCGAAGTTTTCTTGGTTTGGCTGGATATTATCGACGTTTTGTAAAATATTTTTCACGATTATCTAATCCAATCACCAAGTTGACTCAGAAGGGAGTTAAGTTTGTCTGGACAGAGGAATGTGAAGAGAATTTCAAGGAGTTGAAAAGAAGGTTATCCAGTGCACCTGTGCTCACACTACCTTGTAGTGGAGAAAGGTTTGTGATCTACAGTGATGCATCCAAGAAGGGATTGGGGTGTGTTCTTATGAAAAATGATATGGTGATAGCTTATGCCTCACGACAGTTGAAAATCCATGAGAAAAATTACCCAACACATGATTTGGAGTTGGCTGCGGTAATCTTTGCATTAAAGATTTGGAGGCATTACCTTTATGGTGAAAGGTGTGATATTTATACTGATCATAAAAGTTTAAAGTATATTTTCACACAAAAGGAGTTGAATATGCGTCAAAGAAGATGGTTGGAGCTGATTAAGGATTATGACTGCTCAATCCATTACCACCCTGGGAAAGCAAACAAGGTGGCAGATGCATTAAGTCGACAAGACCATGCTAGTTTATCCATGATGAGGATCACAAAAGATCCAATATTTATGGATTTACAAAGGATGGATCTTGGAATTATAATGGAAGGGGAAAAATCTTATCTTTCTCAAATGAATGTTAAACCATCTATACATGTGAAGATTAAAGAGGAACAGAAAGAAGATGTCGAGTTACAAAAGAAGGTGAGAAATGTTCCTGAATTCAACCTTGATTGTGATGGGATAATAAAGTTCAGGAATCGGGTTTGCGTTCCTCCCATCCCCGAATTAAAGAATGAGCTGCTGGATGAGGCTCATAGTTCATCATTTTCTATTCATCCTGGAAGCACGAAGATGTATAGGGACCTGAAAGAGTACTTCTGGTGGGATTGCATGAAAAGAGATGTTGCTGAATATGTCTCTCGATGCTTGGTTTTTCAACAAGTTAAAGCTGAGAGACAGAAGTCTAAGGGGATGTTACAACCATTACCCATACCCGAATGGAAATGGGAAAACATCACTATGGACTTTGTCACAGGACTTCCTAAAACATCCAAAGGCAATAATGCTATCTGGGTCATAGTTGATCGTCTTACAAAGTCTGCACACTTCATTGCTATTAGAGAGGATTTCTCTCTAGATCAGCTTGCCTGGATATATGTAAAGGAAGTGGTAAGATTGCATGGAGTACCACTTTCTATTATATCTGATCGAGATCCGAGATTTACCTCGAAGTTCTGGCGAAGTCTTCAGCATACTCTGGATACAGAGTTGAGTTTCAGCACTGCTTATCATCCCCAGATAGACGGTCATTCTGAGAGAACAATTCAAACCCTAGAAGATATGTAGAGAGCTTGCTCTATGGATTTCAAAGGAGGTTGGGATCAACACCTACATTTGGTGGAATTTTCTTATAATAATATCTTTCACTCCAGTATTCAGATGGCTCCTTATGAAGCTCTCTATGGAAAGAAATGCAGGACTCCAACTTGCTGGGATGAAGTTGGGGAAAGAAAGCTATTAGGACCTGATCTCGTTGATGAAATGGCAGAAAAGGTCAGATCTATTCAACAACACATAAGAGCAGCTCAGAGTCGACAGAAAAGTTATGCCGACAACCGAAGAAAAGACCTAGAGTTTGAAGTGGGCGATAAAGTGTTCTTACGAATATCTCCCTGGAAGAGGGTTATGAGATTTGGAAAGAAGGGGAAGTTGAGCCCTAGATATATCGGTCCTTTTGAAATACTGGATCGTGTTGGGAAGGTAGCTTACCGATTGGCGCTTCCACCGAATCTCTCTCAAGTTCACGATGTGTTCCATGTATCTCTCCTGAGAAAGTACATACCAGATCCTTCACATGTACTCAGCTCAGAAGTTGTACCGCTGGAGCAAGATCTTTCTTATGAAGAACAGCCGATAGAGATTCTGGATCGTAGCGAAAAAGTCCTACGAAACAAGACCACTCGCTTGGTGAAAGTTTTATGGAGAAACCACCAACTTGAAGAAGCTACATGGGAGCTTGAGGATATGATGAGGGAGAAGTATCCTCATCTGTTTGTTGCAAAGTGACGAATTTCGAGAGCGAAATTATTTTTAAGGGGGGTAGAATGTAACACCCGAGACTTTTATGTTATATAAATCATCAAAGGGATCTTTTTCTACACAACACTTTCTTGGCTTGCTTTACACGCAATCGCGACCTTCCTCGATAGCTTGCGTCGTACGCAATACCGAGTTTCACTAAACAACAATATGCTATTAAAACTAGCCGTTATGAATAGTAATAACCACTTTTTGAAATTTTATAAATTTTATTTTTCAAAATGGACTTCATTTTTGGACTCAGAATATCGAAATTAGCCTAGGGTGAAATTTTGGTATTTTTTCTGAAAACTTTCAATTTTTGATGAATAGTGAAACCACTAAGTGGTAGGTTAAAAACTGAATTTTGCATGAAACTTAATTTTACCGCTTCTGTGAATGGAATTTCGAAAATCCGACAGACACGGTTGATATCAGTAAGTAAAATGTGGTTCAATGAGATAAAAATAATTTTTTGGTGAATAGTAACTTTTAACTTTTTTTTACCGCGGTTAATAGTAAATAGGGTAACTAAGGGTAAATATGATATTAATATTACCCTAACACATGTCCTAATTCTATTGGACAAGTTTAATTCGACCAAAAACAAACTTAGGAATAAAATATGACCATTTAGGCCCACTTGGATTAGATTAGGACATTTATTATTAATTTATTTAAAGAAGGGTTAAAATAGTTAAAATCAAAGTTTAATAAGTAAATCATTTTTAATATGGGGTTATACATAAGAAAAATTCAATTGTAAATATTCATTAGAAAGATAAAAATATTTCCTACATGATGATATTTTATTTGTAATTTTTAGACATCAAATAATTTAATTTATTTATGACACAAAGATGATGCAGTAATTATCTTATTAATGAAATATTGACAAAATTGATAATATAAATACCAAAATAAATGTCATTTAAGACTTTTTATGAATTCCACTAATTTTCTAGGTTACTATGATATATTAATGTTGATTTAATCAACTTGGTTCGAACATATAATTCTGTTATGACTTTCACAAAAATCATATATCAAATAGTGTCAAAATTGACACAAAATAGTTTTTAAATCAAATAATATATTATTAATTGTTATTTTATTCCTAAAAATCTAAGGTTCGGCAAAATGACTTAGATAAGGATATATATATTAATAATAAACAATTTGGGGTTCGTTTGGCATGTTATAGTAAGTGTATTAACCATATAGTGAAAGAAAACAAAAAGACACGGTAAAAGTTAAATTAATTAACTTAGAGTTAAATCTAATTGATAAGGTTAAAATAATACCCTAAACTTGTCTAAATCCAATTGTTTGATATGATTTCGACCCATCCCCACTTTATCTTCGAAATAAGACCCTTTGGAACCATTATAAACCTATTTTTACTTTAATATAAAATAATATTTTGAGATATTCCTAAGGTGCCCCTCTCCTCCCTTATAAAAGGGCACCTCCTCCCCCTCCTCCTCACACCAATTTGAGCACTCAAGCTCAGCCAACCCCTGCCATTTTCTCCTCTCCACTTCCCTAGAATAATCCTAGAGGTCCTGGTCTTCTCCAAAGACCAATCTTAGTTCCTTAAGTGGAGGATTCAAAGAGGCGTTCCAAAGAAGAGGTAATATCCATTACCGATCTTTTCAATTTCTTTCTTCTTCAACTTCTTCTTTTTTAGTTGTTTCATGATAAAGTAATAACATCAGTATTACTTACATACTGATATGTTATTATAAATATGAAACAACCCTAATTCACCTTCTATCCATCCTACGGAAAAATGAAATCACCGCGCGTGCGTACGTACGGAATACCGTCTCCACGCCGTGGTGTAATCTATTTTTCCACCATCACCTTACAAGGATGGGTATAAATGGTGTAATGAGTAACTATATATGATTATTATGAAGTAATATTGATACTGAAATAATATATATATATATATACTCCAATACAATTCCACGATCATAGGAACGATATCATCACTCGTGCGTACGTACGGAATACCGTCTCCACGATGTGATGCGACTCGTTCTACATGATCTTCATTTCATAATGATTATATAAATGAATTGAATGAATGAATATGTTATATACTACACTAATACCATTCTGTAAATGAATTATCTATAACCTAAAGATAAGAATAAGAATTTATTCGACAAAACACGCATAAGAACAAAAAGTTATAAAGACCCGAGTAACAAGTAACAATGAAATATTACTAACAAGAAGATAATAATATGACCATATATGATATCATATCAATATGTATGATTTTGGAATAAGTCAATAACATTATTTAAACCATTATACAGGAGCTTCGGACACGAACAAAGAAAATCGGACCTAAGGTAAGGGAAATATCACAATCTCACTTTTATCCGAGATTGTTTTTACTTTGGTAATTACTGGGGTGTATTTTATCATCCACATCCATGTTCCCTAAATATGTAATATAATTTCTGTCTTTCTACAATAGTTTATATCCAATTTTACCCTTCGGTGAGTTTTTTTGTAAAAGATATGAAAGGAATATTTTGTCGTTTACGTACGAGGTACTTTTTGACTTTTCCGACAAAAGTACGAGAAGAATGTTTTTTTTAACTTATACGGCATGAATGGATTTTTAAAACGTTATTTACAAGAAGCTTCCTTTACAAGTTTTCAAGTTTATTTTTAATCAACTTCTTTTAGTTTTAAATTGTAATACATGTTAAGAAAGGAAAATGTTTTTGAAGTAGAAAGGATATTTTCCTCAAGAATGGATTTCAAGTGTTTTATCAAAATTATTTTCCATCTAAGATAATAAAGGGTTCTGTTTTTATCCCTATTATTAATTTGATTTGATCATGTTGTGATGGAATTATTTTTATGAATTCCTTTATCTTATATGAATTGATTTATGATGTCATGATGTTTCAAGAATCCCATTTTTGTTACATGTGTTATACGATGATGTATGATTTATGATTATGTGGCACACATAAGAAAGAATTCATTATAAGATGGGTGGGACCTATATCTCCCTCCAATGCATTGGGTAATGATTTTATATCTCATGAGATAGACATGGCTGGAACGGAAGGTTATTTCGGTTCAGTGATACTGGACTGAAACGAGGAGTGAACTCGGTTCAGAAAGGGACTTTGTCCACTAAGATAGTCTTGGCAATGAGTCATGACTAACAAGAAATGATTTTCCATGATTATGTGTGCATGCCACAAAGTTTCAAGTTTTATGTTATGATTATGGGGATCTCATTTTCACTTCTATGATTTATTCCATGTTAAGATATTATGATCTCTTTTGCAGGTTTTGATTTTCATAAAGATATGATATGATTTTTATTTCATTTATTTTCCCTTGCTGAGCATTTGAGCTCACCCTTTTATGTTTTCTTTTCCCCAGGTCAGGAAGATGGATATTAAGTAGAATATGCTAAAAGGGACCCTAGATATGATGAAATAAATGGGAGACACTGTAGAAGTTTTATGAACCAGTTGTTTATGTTTCCCAGTTTCTAAAGACACTATACCTATACGGTCCTTTGTGGTTTTATCATATGTTGTAATAAGTGTGCTTCAATTTTTGAAGTATTAAAAATGTATGTAAAGTATGGGTCGTTATACTTCTTGAGACAAAACCTCTTGTTTTAATCCATTGTTTTTTTAATTTAGTTTTCTCTATTTTCACACATATTTGAAAAAAAATAAATATTACATTAATAGCTAATATCAGATAGTGTTTATAACTCTTTTTGATTTAGTAAATTACATTCAAAAGTTATACTAATCATTGAAATTACTATAAATGAGAATTAATAAATCTTTTGATAAATTAATTAAACATTCAAAAGTCTTATAAATATGATTCTTTGGATAACTAGGTTGTTTATATTTTACATTGGGTGAATTTTTAAATAGGTTTTTTAACATAAATTTTAATAGGACCTCAATTTACCCCTCCCCCTTCTAGAGTGTCCACATCCAACCAACATCTACTATATTACCAGCGTGAGTAGGGAAGTCATTGGGGAAAACCTATTGAGTTTTTTTACTCAAAAATTATTTGGTAATTTAGTTCTTTTTCAGATGTCATCTATCTGGACATGAAAAAAGGTAAAGTATCACATGTTTAGAAATACTTCATGATATTTGGTCTGTCTGTTTATATTGAATCATGGATCTTATAGAGCATGGAGTTTTTTGGTTTTGATAGAGTTTTATTAATTTATATTCCACTGTTCACATTGTTGTTGTGGTCATCAGTTGTGGCACTTTATTTGAGTATTCTTTTTATATAATAATTTTTGAGTTAACATCCATTCTTATCATGAATCTTATAGTGGTATGTTTGGTTAGGTTTTTTTGGTTAGTTGTTTTATTTGTAAAGGTTAAGTAATCACCCACACGTATTAAAACACTTCATCATTTATTTATAGCCTTTGGTTCATTGGGGATGTCTCTTAAGGACTGGTAGCATCCTCCAACCTTCCCAATCCAGTGAAGAGAATGAGGGATGTTACAAATGGTACTAGTTTTTTCAGCCCAAAATCATGTTTGATTTAAATTTTATTAGCTTGTTCTTTTTCCTTATGGAAGAAGTAGTCATCAGTCTTCTTGGTTTCAGAGTTGAATTCATTCATGTATATTCCTCATGTTGGAATCGTAGAAAGGGGTAGGATTGCATGAACATGAAATGTAGAGAATAAAAACGAATATCTAAACTTTTTTATCTTGAACTTAAAGTTATTGGAGAGTTGGGTACATAAGGGTTTCATAAAAACTTATAGGATATTAAAATATAATTATCATGGGTTTAGCCAATGAGACAAGAATGACATGAATTATAGGAATGAATTCCAACTATGATTTTATATTTCATTTTGAGTAACGATATATGATTGGATGAACTGTGTTTATTTTTGAAAGAAAATTCATTTCTTTCAAATGAATGACCTTGAAAATAGAACAGTTGGTGTATTTTAAAAATGGTTTGATATTCAAAATAAATTTTAAAGTTTTCAAAAGTGGTTGAACATAAAAGGGTTTATTTTTTGGAATAAATTTTCTTGTAGTTGATTTTGTAGAATTTGAAATGCTAGTCCTTAATTATCTAGAGAGTGAGACTTATAGAGTTTGTGTTCAGTTTAGAAAATGGAGCCCTATAGGCATCATCGAAATCAAATGGAAGAAGATGCAAAGAATGTGGTAATACCTGATCCACAGGTGAACCAAGATCTGGTTCAGAGTATCATTAAAGAATTTTAAATTGTGGATATAGGGAATCAGAGGGATGTTCCTACAAAAGTGGACAATTATTTATGGTTCTAGAAACAAAATCCACCCATAGTTGGAGGTGATTCTGAAACATAAAATTTTGAGGTGTGTCTTAATAGGATTAATCATATCTTCGATTTAATCAGTGCACCCACAGAGCTAAAAGTCAATCTAGAAATGTATATGCTTGAGGAAATGGTACGTCAGTGGAGGGATCTAGCGATGTAGGATCGAGAAGATCAAGGCATTAGTTTAGAGGACTTGAGGAATTATTCGACAAATAATTATATCCTCACATATTCAATACTAAAAGGAAAATTGAATTCTTTATCCTAAATAAGAAAAATCTCTCTGTCATGGAGTATGTAGCTAAATTAATGAATTTACTGCACTTTTCCCCAAAGGTTGCAGCTAGTGAATCCTTGAAGGAACTTATCTTTTAATCGGGTCTAAGATAGGAGATTCGCTTGAATTTAGTTGTGATATGTATTAAATATGTTACGTAGATGGTGAATATAGAGCTACTGGTTGAACGAGACATCTAAGGAGCCATGGGAGGAGGGAGTATCATGATACCCATGGGAAATGGTGGGAACATTAATCTTGGGAGCAAGAAGAAGAGGAACAGTTACTTCTATGGTGGGAGTAGAAGTCAGAATCAGACAGCTAGATTAATGACTTTTCCTCTGAGACCCATCTAAAAGGTGGGATATTTCCAATGTGGTTCCTTCAACCACATAAAGAGAAATTGAACAACCCCACCAAGATAATTCCTTAATTACAACAATATGGTACATCTTAAATGTTATTGTTACAGTGCTATGAGGTTGCGTGCTCGATATGCTTCTCAGGTGTCGTAAGCATCATATTCCTCAATAGGGAGATGACTGCAGAATCCATCTCATTAGAAAAGCATATCTAGCCAAGGTGATTCACAAAATTCCATGAATCCTATATAAAGGCAATCCCAACAAGGCTACAAGGAGTAGAATGGAGTGAAGAAGTAATTATATAGATCTGAAAAGATGATTTAGGCTGATCAGGTAGGACCTTCGACAGTGAGAGGTATGATTCTTTTGAATTCTAACCTTATTCAAGTGTTATATGATATTATTCCACGATATTCTTTCATTTATTCTCGTCTTTTTTATTTTCTATATTTAAAACTTGACATTATTTCTTTTTTTATAAAACTTCAAATTTCTCATGGTCAAAGAGAAGGTTGAGCCTTTTTATGGAGATCATGTTATATAACTATTGATGGATATGAACTGAGACAGGACCTCTCAGTGTTGGAAATAGATTTATATGATGTAAACTTAGGTATGGATTAGTTGAAAATTTTCACGGATTACATTTACTATTTTAACAGAACAATTAGTTTCACGATTGGGGATGGCACAGAGTATTTCTTCAAAGGGGAAAGGGTTTTACAACAGGTGAAATTGGATTTCTGGAACCATTATTGGAAACAATATCTTACCAGTTGGCATTGTTGACTTTGTCATCGATGGAAGAGATCGAGGGTAATAGTTTTCTAGTATTTGTGGATCAATCTCCATATGTTTTTCTAGAAAATTTATCAAGGTTTCCACCCGTAAGATAAGTGGAGTTTACAATTTATCTCCTCTCAGGGACAAGTCCAATATCACTTACCTCTTATCAAATAGAACCAATAGAATTAAGGGAGTAGAAAGTGAAATTGGATGAGATGGAAAGAAAACAAATCAGCCGAATGATCACATCTCTATGGGTAGCACCAGTCTTGTTCGTGAATAAATCATATAGAACTCTAAGTTTCTGTTTGGACTATCATAATCTTAACCAAGCAACGATAAAGAAAATATATCCACTTCTATGAATTGATGATTTGTTCAATAAATTTAGGGGAGCATGGTGGTTCTCAAAAAATGGACTTATGATCTATATATCACCAATTGTGTGTTCGAAAAGAGGATATTCTAAAAACATCATTCATAAGTAGATATGGACATTATGAATATGTGGAAATGCCTTTATATCTTACAAATTCCCCATTATTCTCTATGGAAATGATGAATTGTATATTTTAGAGATATCTGGATTCTTTTATTGTGGTTTTTGTAGATGACATACTTGTGTATTCAAAGACTAGGGTTGAACATGAGAAACACTTAGTGATAGTGTTAGTAATCTTGAGAGATCATTGCTTGAATTCCAAAACTTATAGGTGATAATTTTGGATATAATAAATAAATTTTATTTCCATGTAATTTCTAAAAAATGCATTTATTTTTATCAAGAAGAGTTGGAAGTTTTTATCTGATCGAAAAAGTTCAAAAATTTTCTTGAGATACAAAGTTTTTTTGGTCTCACTGGTTATTAATGATTCTTTTTTTGTGACTTATCATGACTAGAATCACCGTTGATATCATTTATAAAGAATAGAATTCCATTCCAATTGACTGAGGAATACCATAAATCATTCCAAAAGCAGAAAGTTCATCTTACATCAACACATGTCTTGGTATTGTTGAAATTATGACAGGGGTATGTGGTGTATTTTAATGCTTCGGGGTCTAGGTTGGGATGAGTTCTAATTAAAGGTAAAAATGTTATTGCTTATGGATCAAGGCAGTTGATAATGCATGATAAGAATTACCCAACACATGATATGGAGTTATCTATAGTCTTTCATTCCATGAAGTCTTGGCGTCATTATCTCTTTATTGAGAACTTTACAGTATTCATGGATTATAAGAGCTTGAAGCATATTTTCTCATAATAATATTTGAATCTTAGACAAAGGAGATTGATAGAGTATCTCCATATGTTTGAATTTTTTTTTGTAAAATCTAGGAAAATGAAATATGATGGATGATTCATAAAATAGAAATTCATTTTCTCTGATTGTAAAAGAAGTTTCAGACGAGGGGCAGTTGATGTCAGTCCTAGATGACATGAATGTGGAATGTGAGGATCAAGGTGATTTTGTTGTTTTATATTAAATTTATGTGGTTACTGATTTTATTAAGATGCTAAAGGAGGCACAGACATCTGATGATGAATGTGAGTTCAAAACTCTATGGTAGGAAAACTATTGAGAGTTATATGATGGATAACAGTTCAGTTGTGTGGTTCATGAATCAAAGGGTTGTAACTATGGCTTTTTAGGATCAACTTCTTCATTATAATCACCATTTGAGATGGGTTATTCATTCGGGGATATAGAAAATGTATAAATATTTGACAGAACAATTCTAGTGGAATGGTGTAAAATAGAAGGTGGTTGATTCTGTTTTAAAGTGCTTAACTTTTTGGTAAGTTAAGGCAGAGAATCACTGACCAGTAGGTCTGTTGTAATCTCAACCAGTCCCTATGTATAATTGGGAGTAGATAGCTATGAATTTTGTTATATTTATCCAAAAAATAACTCAAAAAACATGATGTGATATGGGTGATAGTGGTTTGACAAACCAAGTCCACCCATTTCATCCCTATTTATCCAAAATATATATTAAAGAAGTGGTAAACAGATATGTAATACAAGTTTAAATATTGTCAGATAAAGATCCTAGATTCATGTATTATTTTTGTAATTCCTTATAAAAATCCCTTTTAACTCAGCTGACTATGAGTATGGAATATCATCCTCAGATGGATGGGAAATCCAAAAGGATGATACAAACATTTTAAGACTTGTTAAAGGGATTTTTTAATGGATTTTGGTGGATCATGGGAAGATAACACACCCTTAGTAGAGTTCTCATGTAATAACAGCTATTAGGAATTCATACATATGGATCATTTTGAAGCATTTTAAGGGCTTCCTTATCGTTCTCCACTTTGTTGGGTAGAGATAGGTTGAAACCTCACTAGTTGGGTTGAGCCCTATCAAATAAAAATGGAAAAGATTCAGCTGAATAGAAAGATAATGGAGATGGATCAGACTCGTCAGAAATCTTATGTGGATCATCATCGAAGACCATTTTTGTTCGTGGTGAGTGATCATGTGTTATTAATTATTTCTCTAAGGCTTGGACATCGATGTTTTGGGAAGAATGAAAAGTTATCTCATCATTACATAGGTTGTTTTGAGATACTATATTTGGTTGGAGAGGTGGAATATCAGTTGGAATTTCCACCATGGTTCAATGCAGTTCATAATGTGTTCTATGTATCATAGCTGAAAAAGTATTAGCCTAATCCTGACCATCTAATCAGATTGGATCACATTGACCTAAAACAGGATGCTTCATTAGTATATATCCTGGTGCAGATTGTGCATCATAAATAGAAAGTATTTCATTGAAATATCATCATTCTAGTACCTGTTTTGTAGAAACATGTTCATGTTCAGGAAGAGACTTGGGATCATGAGAAGGAAATTAAAGAATAATGGCCCAAACTCTTTCCAGAAAATGGTTGTATTTTTACTTTTTGGGGATGTAAATACCAATGGTGGGGAGAATGTACCACCCCCAGTTTCTAGTAATAACCCATTTTTATGTTTTTATGTATATCAAGTATATGGGTGAAGTTTTGAAGATATTGTAGCTCTTTTTATTTGTTTTTTTGGGGCTAAAGGGAAGGTGAAAGGGTTTAACACGGTTTGTCTAAATCGTGCGATATCCTAGGAGAGACCATGTGTCTTGGGAAGATTTAGGTAGTAGATAATGCATTATTATCGCACTGTTTGTCTAACTTTGAGACAAAACCATGCGTGGGTCAAAACCACCTCCTTAAAAAGTGGATTTAACATCTTTTTTTCTTACATGTCTTATTTTCCCTCCAATGTAGCCTTAACTCAATATTTTTCTTCCCCAGAGGTAAAAAAAGGTTCTCCCATCGATCTAGAGGTGATATGAAGGCTTAACTTGGTGATTCGAATCCAATTACACACGGTAAGTGTTAATTCATCATCGTTCATGACGTTTTTCTTAGATCTACTTCACGCCTCTCCTCGATTTCTTATATTTACACTCATTGTGGATAGATCAATGGTAATGGATTCTAGATAAGTTTATATTATGTCTTATTTATGCTATGAAGATATCTAAGGTAGTTTCATGGAGATTTAACCCAATTGCATTGGCGTTCATCATTCGTTTATCATTTTCACCAAAACTCTCAAGGTAGGCGGCTTCACAATCGACTCCTATTACTATAATTGATTGTATTAGATTAAAAAAAGTTTATTTACATGAAATTTATTATGAAATTTTTGTTTAAATCATGGTATAAATCCTGTTTAGTGGTGATTTATGGTTTTTTGTGAAATTGTAAAATTGTGGTGAATTTTTAGGTAATGTGATTCAATTATTGATTTTAAAATGTTGATTTTAGAATATGGAATTGATGGATTTGTAAAATGGTTTTTGGAAGATTTTTTTTAAATAAATGGTTATTTTATTGAAATTATTTTGGAATGTTGATTTTGGAAATGGTGTTGGGAATACTTGTGTGTGTATTCATATTGTGTTTATGAGGCTTAGTTGAAATATGACCTTGTGCTCAGTGCCAAAAGTGTAATGGATTGTGGGAAATAATTATCATGTGACAACATGGTAGATCAATGAGATACCTCTCATGAGTATGGAACTATCATAAGAAATAATTCATGGCTGGTAGAGTGATTATGTGAAGTGGATTGGTTATGAAAAGTGGAACTTGTGGATTGGTTTTAACACATGGCTTGGTCTTTTTCTTGAAAATAGATTGCTAGAAAATTGTTTATATATAACTTTTTTATATTGATTTATAAACTATTCTATAATTTATATATATTTTATTATAAATTATTTTTAAAATATTTTTTATATAAATTGTTTTTATATAAATGATGTTAACTATTCTTTCCTTGTGGCATGACAGGGGGTTTCATTGGGGAAAACCTACTGAGTTTGAGTACTCACCCCTACATTGGCACTTGTGTTCTTTTGCAGAGTTTATATATTGGTACATGGGAAATGGTAAATTATCACATGTTTAGCATGACATCGTGATATTTTGGCTTTTTAGTAATGTTAGAGCACGTAGATTGTGGATCATGGAGTCTTTTGGTCATCTTGGAGTTTCATTATTTTATATTTTTCTATTTAATTTGATGTTGTGGTATTCCATTGTGGTGCTTTATTTGAGTTTCATTTTTATATAATAAATGTGGTGTTATCCTCCATGGTTATCAGGCATCATATAGTTGTATTTTTGGGTATATTTTTTTGGTTAGTTGTTTTATTCTTAAAGGGTAAATCGTCACCCACTTGTATTGAAACCCTTCAGCCTTTATTGTCATCCTTTGGTTCCTTGGGGATGTCTCTTAAGGTCTAGTAGCATCCTCCCACCTTCTCAATCCACTGTGGATAATGATGGATGTTACATGGCATAATTATAGTATTCAAAAAATCACTCAAATTTATGGTACAAACTACTTTCATGAAGTCCGGACTATGCTAGAGTAATAGATCCTCGATCCTTCTATTGTTAGAGGTAATATTCTTGTAGCCTCCACTTTATTGTCTATTTTATTTGGTACACGTGCATATATCAAATTTATATATTAGACTATTATGGGGAGTCTCATCCTCGAGGTTGAACACTTTCATGGAGTTATGATACTTGATACCCTATTAGATAACCAATTATATGTAGTTCATTATTTTAAATATTTTACCCTTGAGATAGGTGGATATCTCTTCATATGGAATCTTTTCTTCCTCAATATGAAGGGATTTGGTGTATTCATCAGAATGGACTCATTAGTTACCTATAGATACCATATTGACTACTATCATCGGAGGGTTATGTTTACATCACTAAAGGGTAGTAGAAATGTGAATAAGGAAGAATGCGATATCATTATGACAAGATCTGGTCCCGAGAAGCAAATATTGGGTAGTGTGATAGCACAAGTTTCCATTATTTTCTTAGATGGTTTTGGGGTCACAACCCTTTTTTCTCATATCCTAGAGTGTATCGGGGATATCATTCCTGGAGGATTCTCAAATCTACATAAATTGAGATAGGTACAGTTTATTATTGAGTTTATGATGTGACCAGCACCAGTGACCATCTCTCCTTACAAGATGGCACCTATGGAGATTTAGGAACACAAGATGCATTTGGAGGATCTAGAAGTAAAAGGATTCATAGGACCCAATACTTCTCCTTAGGGTTTACTTGTCCTTTTTTCTAGAAAGAGGATGGTACCCTTAGGATTTATGTGGATTATCATTGATTGAACCAACTTATGGTATAGAATTGGTATACATTACATTGAATAGATGAGAAATTAGATTATATACAAGGAACAAGAGTATTTTTAAAGATATATTTGATGTTAGACTATCATGAGGTGTGTTTGATGTCATCAAACATGCCTCACATAGATTTCTGAAGCACGTATGGTCTATATCAGTATCTGGTCATGTCGTTCTAACTCAAAAATGAACCTTCAATTTTCATGGTTCTAATGAATTTTGTTTTACAACTATATCTAGATTCATTCATGATAGTCTGTGTTAACTATATCTTAGTGTATTCATGCTCTAGAAATGACCATGAAAAACATCTTGAGATCGTGATGAATTCAAAGAGGGAGAATCATATCTATGCTAAGATTAGTAAATGTCACTTTTATATCAACAAAGTACACTTCTTGAGACACATTATCTCCGAGTGAAGAGTTTAATTAGACCCATTTCAAGTGAGATATGTAGTTTCATGGGAGAATCCCAAGAATTTATTTGAAATTATATGTTTCTTAGGGATATATATTATTAAAAACACTTCATCCAGGATTTCTCATTCATTACAGTTCCACTTACAATATTGAAAAAGAAAGGTGTGAAATTTATATGGTCAGAAGCTTGTGATGTAGACTTTCAGGAGTTGAAGGGAATATTGACTTCAATGCCGGTAATGATTCTTCTATAGCCTGGTATGAGCTATTATTTTTACTATGACACATTATATATTAGTCTTGGAGATATTCTAATGTAGGATAAGATATTTGTTGCATATGGTTCTCATCAGCTGAGTCCTCATGGGAAGAATTCCCCAACACAGAACCCTCACTAGGTTGTTTTTGTACATAACATATGTAGTTTCAGTCACTATTTATATGGAGAGAATTATTTGGTATTAACTGATAATGAAAGCATCAAGTAATTATTTACATAGTGATATCTAAGTCTCAAGTAGTGTAGCTATGTCATGTAACTATATTCATTCGACTTTGTGCTTGTCTACACACCTAGTAAGGGAAATGCAGTGGTTGATTCTCTAATATGGAAGACTCAGAAACACGGAGTTCAAGAGGCCAGTGGAGAATGTAATATCATAAATTTATTCTTATAGGGGCACATTTATGTTCAGTAAGATCATGGTTAGACCATACTTAAAACCTTATTAGTGACCTCTACTATTTATGAAAGGGTAATAATGTGGCAACTATCTAATCATGGGGGTCTTGTCCAAAGGGAAAGTTTCTCTGATAATGAGACATGTTTATCTTGGAAAATTAATGCGGATGATACTCTATAATTCTATGGATGTGTATGGGTCCTAGAAGACATAATATATTAGCTGATATGGGAATTTCACACCTCAACATGTTCAATGAATCTTGGTGTCACCAAAATTTATCAAGGATTACGGCATTGGTACTAGAGGCCCGGTATGAAATCGGATATTGCTGACTTTGTCACACAATTTTCCACCTATCAGTCAGTAATGGTAGAACATCAGTATCCAACATGGATTTTACAGACATTGTCCATTTCTGAGTGGAAATGTGATGATGTTTCGATGGATTTCATGACGGGTTTACCCATATCACCTCATTGTAACGATACAGTGTGGGTAGTTGTTGATTGTTTGATGAATGTCACACAATTCTTATATATATGAGAGACCTTCTTGGTAGATGTGTTGGAGTGGTTGTATGTCCGGGAGGTTGTATGTCTTAATGGATATCCTCATTCAATTATTTTTGACAGAGATGCTTGCATTATTTCATGTATATGGTAGGGGTTAAATAAGGCCTTGGGTATACAGGTTCTTCTAACCATGTCATATCACCCACATACCAATGGAAAAATAGATCATACAATTTAGGTGTTATAGAAAATGATTTTTGTATGTGTATTTGATGTTGTGGGTTCCTTGTAGAAACACATTCCCCTTGTTAAGTTCTCTTATAATAATAGTAGATGGCTAACATACAAATGGACCCTTACGAAGCCTTATATGGTAGTATTTACCATTCAAAACTGTACTGGATAGATGTAGGGGAGGCATCTATTCTTGGACCATGTCATGTTTAGGATACCACAGATCATGTCCAGTTGATCAGAAAGTGCATGATGACAGCTTAGTTTAGATCGTAGTAATATGCCAATAGATGCTAGTGACCTCTCATGTTTGAGGTCCAAGAACATATTTTCTTAGAAGTCTCACCTAGGTTGGGTTATAGATATATTCAAAGGTAGGTTAAGATCTCACATATGTTCATTGGACCCTTTGAGTTTGTGAAATGGATTATACTACTTGACAATTAAATATAACTTTCTCAGAGATACTAGTCTATGCATGATGTATTTCACGTAACTTAGCTTCACTGGTATTATCTAGACCCATCTCATGTCTTTCATCCCAATGAGGTTTAATTTGATGTAGATTCTTCCTTCAAGAATTATCTAGTGAGTATTGTGGATAAAATCATGAATACACTCTGATGAAGTTCTATTACATTGGAATAGATGTTATGGCAGCATGGTCGAATATAGGATGAGACCTATGAAGGGGAAGTTGATATATAAGCTATGTTTCTAGAACTCTTTGTTGAGGATGCCTCATTACCCTCAAAAGTCCAACTCAGGGATGAGTTACTTTAAAGAGGGAAGGTTGTATGACCCATATTTTCTAGAAGGTATAGAACATTTATATTTGATTTAATTTCTTTAAATAACCTTTATAATGTTACCAAAAAGAGTCATTGGGGTCACAATGGTGACTAGGTATTTTTTTGAATCCTGAAACCCAAAAATTTTGGATAGTGAACTGGGCCGCACAGTTAGTAGAAATTGTGTTTCACAACCCGTAAAATCTCTACTAAATATGTAGGGTGACATAGAATAGCATTAGGGGCCGCATGGTTTTTCTGAAACTGTGCGACCAAGTCACATTCCCCTGTTAAAACTATAGAGTTTTGATAGTGGTATTTCCCATAATAATCATATGGTTAGGGAAACCACGAGCCTTAACTGGGTGGGTTCTCTATATAGATAGGGGCTTAAGTATGGTTTTCACACAGTTTGGTCAAACCATGGGCCCCTTAATTTGATGGTGAAATTAACCTTTTCCCTTATTATACTTTTAAACTAATTTCATCTTTCTCTCCTTCCATTCTAGTGTGCATCCCTTAGATTATCATCTTGTGAGCCTCTAAGATTATCTTCCTAGGATTATTGATATATCTTCAATATAAAGTCAAAATCAAGAATCTTTAGAAACATAAGATATGTCTTAGTAAGATATATGATAAACATACTTCTTATTAAAATTTATCTTTGAATTTGTTATGATATTTAGGGTTAAGATATTTTGCCCTATTTTCAGGGTGTTGGACCATTTATTCAATTTATTGTATCCTAATTAAAATATGAGTCCTACATTAGATGAGGAGTCATCAATATCCCTAAGCTAAGTGGTCTCATAATTTTCCCCAATATTTTTGGTGTTTTTATAGCTTTTTTATAGTGTGCGTCATGTTGGAATTTTTTGTATCCCTGTATTTAATTGAGTTATTCACATTAAACTAATCTACAAACCTTGATATATTCCCTTTGATTATTATTAATTAAATTTAGGTCTCCTTTCTCAATCTCGGACACCCCTTTGGTGTTTTAGATTGAATTTTCCCTTATAATTAAGTGTATAAATGTCTTGAATACCTCTTAAGTGTTTTCCTTGGTTTGGGATTGAGCTTCCCACTGCTATATAAATGTTTAATGATCCCAAGGCACCCACTGAGTTCTTATTACAACATATAATTGGAATTTCCCATGTCATAAATTTCTTTATTGATAATAATACCTTTTAAATGACAATTAGATCCTTATAAATTATTTTTTTTTTGTTTTGGATAATTAAATGGATTGATCATATTTATTGTATAATTCATGATGGATTTAATTTCTTTAAATGATTTACATGGTTTATTTTAAATGACTTATAAATTTTTGAAAGGCCACACTGGTTGTAGCCTATTTTGTTAAATAATTTATATGAATTTAATGGCTTTCTTATAATTTTGCTAGATTATTAAAGTGAATGAGATGTATTGACTTAGTCCCATTATAATTATATGATTATGAATTTTATATAGGCTTTGGAGTATTGGTAATGGCTCTGTTGGTAATGATGGTTACATGCTCTCTTACATCAGGTGTTCCACATGATGTCTGACACCATTAAAACTATTTGGATGGTGGGCATGGCACACCACATTCCTTACTTAGAGTGTTTAAATGATGGTACTCTCACCATCTCAGGTGATGAGCATTATTTCTACCACTCATTATGAGATTTATGTAATTTACTCTATTACTTGGTCTTATAGGCTCGTTTAGATAGGTTGAGGGTGTCTGAGTTATGCCCTAGTCCAGCCAATGCCTAGCACTCCAGATATATTCCCACATGCATCCTCACATAGTTAGATCATATAGGTGGATGAAATATATAAATCTAGTATATATATATGTATATATTACTGAATATATATATATTTACTAACCATACATTCATTCGAACCACGAGCTGAAGCATGTAGAGTTGTCATGCGTCCTTTAGGAACCTGAGTGGGGTATTAATTATTTATTCAGTTTTGTTTATTATTTAATTTATACCCACACACTCTATAGATACGATAACTACTTGGATTAAATATAGACAATGTTAGTGGTGGCCTATTGGGGTTTTATCACACACCCTATTCAGGCCTCCTTTATTACCTAAGTAGATTACTTTTCTTTAGGTATGGATTAGGGCAAGTTCCCTACTACAGAGTCTTGATATTCTTTACCATTAGATAGAGCATATGAGTAGAGGACTATAAATATGCTTGAGATTATAGTGTAGAATACTTTTAATATTTTGGTATTTTTTAGAATATAATTATTATATATACATTTCCCTTGTTCCCCTTTTGTGTATTGTCATGTCATGCATCCATGTATATGATACTGCCTAGTGTCCTTTTATTTTTATTCTATTGATTGGTTATCTATTCTTCCACTACATGTTTATTATTCATATTCATATATGATTTCTTTGTTGTATGTTTATGGTTATATCTATTATTCCTCTCTAATAAGTTGTTATAGTCTCCCTATTGTACCACCATTACACCCTCTGTTCTAGTCAGTGGCCTTTGGTGTATGGGGAGTCATTCTTGAGGTAATGTGACCCACCGGCTCAGGACACAATTTAAGTAGAAACCAGGTTATGATGATATAGGTAAAACCCCAAAATCTAATATGTGAGTGATATATATGGATTAGTTCTCCCTATCTCTCACTCTTCCGTTCAGTCACAATGTGGTTATGTGGTAGTGGTAATGATTGTGGAATGTAAGGGACTTGGTTGTGGTATGTGGTTTCAACATGTGATTATGGTATACAAATACCATATTATGGTGACCCAAGTCTTTTACACAAATCATAACATGACTCTTGAACATAAATATTAATTAATATAACACAAGTATTGTAAAGTCCTAGTAACTTTAAAAAACTAGGGTCATATTACATCATAAGGAACTTAAAACATGGAACTTATTTTATTCTCTAAAGTGATCTCCTAAAATACATTTGAGCTCTCAAAACTACATGGGATAACATATGGAATTCACAAATAAAGGTGTGAGCTAAAAATATTGATAAGGGGATAAACAAGACAAGGAATTATAACATGTCATTCAAAGGTATAACATGATATCATAAAAGATAAGGCACATGAGTAATAAAGTGGAAAAATAAAATAAAGATCATAATGTCATAAAATCAAGGAAATATAGGAAGTGTGAAAATTCAATATAACATTCCATAAAAAATGATTCAAATATAACCTCTAAGACAGTATCAAATACTGTAAAAATTCCTATAATGGATTAGGTTTTCTCCCAAATCCCATACATGATGCCTCGTGAAACGAAATATTAACCCAATGAATTGGAGTGTCATCTAGGAATTCCCATAATAACATATTCATGTTATATATGTTCCATATAAAATAAATCAATAATAATTCATAACATAAAATTACCCATGCAATGAAAATTGGTTGCATAATCTTGATTCATATCCTAATCAAAAAAAATTTCATAATTAAGGAATTTGAGAAATAGTCCTAAGGAATGATTTACCCAATCAAGGAAAGAGATAATAATATTATAATATATGTGAGAGATATATATAAACTTTTTTAATTCATTCAATATTATTAAAGAGAGATATAAATTGGGTTATTGAGAGAAAGTTCATATCTTGTAGGAATGGGTTGTTTAGAGAGATCCATTAACTCGAGCTTGATTTTCCAAGTGTATTCTCTATCTTCCTAAATAATAAAATTATGGAAATTATTTAATCAATTAAATCCCTTTTTCAAGTTAATAATTCATTTTATGTTAATTTTTATCATTTAAATTTCAATTACTTAACAAATTACGTTCACATCGAACATTTTAACGACAGACGACTCACATGTACCAAATCACTTTGGTAAGTTGACTATGGTCAAATACATTATCAATTTATAATATCCATAATGGTAAAACTTTTAAAATTATAATTTATATAAATAAATAATACTTTTAAAACCAAACATGAAACATGTTTATGAAAAATGAACTATATTACAATCATCGAGATGGTAGGTCGTACATATACACATGTAACATTTTAATTATTAAGATAATATGATGGAAGGAATGTAAGTGTTATTTTATATTTATAGGGAGACAATTATATCATAAATATAATATTATTTCCATAATTATACTCACACATACCATCCATGTGGTACGGTAATAAAAATAAATTACATCGCTCTGTGAGTCAGCAATCTATCAACACATCAAGGGCGTTATCATTTATTCAATGGAAGATAAGGTAAGTAATTATTGGATATATTAATTTTAAATAATGTTTAATATGTAATTAATATAATAATTAAACTTTAAATTATTTGTTATTTCCTTCCACAAAAATCAAAGGTGAAAAATGAATCACATCACTTCGTGAGGTGGTAGTCCTCTATACACACAAGCGAAGTTATCATATTATCTACGGAATGGAAAATAAGAAGGTATATATGAAATTTACAATAAATAAGTATAATAATATCATAAATATAATTTAAAAAAATTTATATATAATTATATACATCCCTGAGAAGAGGTGATGGAAAAGAAATTACATTGGTTCGTGAGGAGGTAGTCCACCATACACACTATCAACAATTTTGTTTCCCATTTGAGGTAGGAGGAGACAGTTTTAGGTAACTACCTTAACATAAAAATATATAATTATACTTAATATTATGAGGTTATTATATCGTCTTAGTTTAATAATAATTAATGATGTGGATTAATAAATAAAATAAAATGATAGGTTAATCATATTACATCTTCTTTTGAAAACATATTTTCATTTAAACCAAATTCATTCCTACATTAGATTTATAACTAAAAAATAACTATATTATTAGGATATGTAATTTGGGAAGTGATTAAGTTATTAATTATTTGATCCAGTGAGTTTGGTATGTATGGAAGAGAGAAGAAAGGGGTGGCCTTTTATAAGTTGGGGGAGGAAACACTTAGAATTTTTCAAAGAAATAATTCCACCGAAGTGTTTCTCATGCCAAAAGGATCCAATAATTAACCATTTTAAAACATTATAATATATAAGGTCTAAATATGACCATAATATATAAATTATAAAAGTTTTTGGTAATTTTTAACCCTTATATTTTTAGTTTAATTCCCGGTAGACTAGTTGTTACCATAACCGCAGTAAATGATTTTTTTGGTGTTAACCATTAAATATGGTAAAATATTATGTTAAAATTATTAGATAATATAAATTTTTATTATTAAAAATATTAAATCCATTTTTCCAAATTCACCTCATTGAATTTTCATAATTTAATTTAAATTTAAACCTACAAACCTATTAAAAAAATAGCATTCCAAATAAAAACCCTTCAAAAGATGAAAAAGTTTGTATATAAAAAAATCAACATGAAAATTATTCCAATGGAATAATTTTGATTAATAAATATATTATTGAACTAAAATTAATTTTAAAACCATATTAAAATAAAATGGGGCTTTTAAATTCATTAAAAATAAGCGTATATTTTATTAAAAAATCATATTCTTCACAATTCATCATAAAATGAAACCTCTTAGAAAAATCCCAAAAAAATCATCCAAAGAAAATATTGAGATGAAAATTTTAAAAATGAAGTTAATTTTATTAAAATAAATTTTCTAAAATTTTCAATAAAAAAATTAATGGTAAATTATGAGCACAAAGAGCGGCAAATCCACTTTTCAGGAAAAAATATCATTTTTTAGAAAACATTTCTTTGTATTTTAAATATTTTTTATTTTATTTATAATTAATAAATGACAATAGAATTTATTTTATAATTTTTATTATATTTTATTTATACTTTATTTATTCATATTCATACCCACTAATTTAATTACTTGGTTATAATTTTCATTTTTAAATAATAATATTTTAATAGAGAATCGTGTTTCGTTTAAACCCGATGTTGCATAAATCATAAGCTATTGAAGATATTTAATTTATTTTAAGATTTATATCTCAAAGTCTTAGGTTTTTACTTTATTCCCCCCTTAAATAATTTTTTCCCTTGAAATTCCATATTATATACTAAGGTAAAACCAGTTAAGGGTACTTCAACTTCATCGCCTATTCTGGTTCCCAATATGCTTCCTCAAACTTTTGGTTTTTCCACAACACTTTTAACAGGTTATTTATCTTGTTTCATAGAACATTGTCTTTATGATCCATGACCTTCACTAGATTCTCTTTGTTTGGAAGGTATTTCTCCAACTATACTATCTCAATATTTAGTACATGTGAGGGGTTTGGTATATACTTACTCCAGAGGGATACATGGAAAACATAATATACTTTAGATAGGTATGTGGGAGTCGTATTTGATAGGCCTCAGATCCGATGCAATCAAGGATATCAAGGGTCCAATATATTTAGGACTAAGCATTCCCTTAATCCAAAACCTAATGACTTTATTCCATCATAAAATACAGAGTTATACCTTATCACCAACCAAAAACTCTAGGTATCATTGACGGTTGTCTACATAAGTTTTATATTGATATTTAATGGATTCCTTGTGATTTTTAATGGTCTCATCCCTCTCAGTCATCTCTTGGGAAAGATCAAATCCCATTAGCTTCCACCTTCCAACTTCATCCCAGTATGTTGGAGCCTGACACTACTTCGCATACAGAGCCTCCTAAGGATCCATTAAAATAGAAGGTATGGATAGGATTAACTAAATTAGGAAAATATATTGTTTAAAAATGTATATATAATTAATTTTTTAGTGACCAATTGATTATTAATGAAAATAAAAACCATTTGAATACAAAGGAAATATTATTTTGAAAAAAAACATTTATGTGTATGAGCTTGTTTTACCTCAACAAATTAAAAAAATAACTATTTATGAATTAATTTAATTCAATTTATATATTATATATTCAAAAAATAATCTTTAGTGTTTTCTAGACAAGATATAAGTATAAATCCAATTTTATGCTTAAAACTATGTTTTTCTAACAAATGGTTTTGTCACCCTTTGCGAACTTATTTTAAAATTAATTATTTAAAATTTTATAAATTTTATTTTGAAAATTTTATTTTAATTTTTAAATTAAAATTTAAAAATTATTTTAGGGTTAATTTTTTAGAATTTTATGAGAAGATAAATATTTTGATGAATGCTTAAAAATATTGGTTTTATTAAGAATTTTCATTTATTTTTAAGAATTTAAAAACATAAAAATTATTTTAATTTTATTTTAAAAGAAAAATTAGTTCAATAATATATTTACTAATAAAATTTATTTCATTTTAATCATTTTGATATTGATGTTTTATATAAAAACTTTTCAACCTTTGTTCTTCAGAAAACCTCTTTTTCTTCATGTCCGCACAATAAATTGTAAATAAAATTGTTCCAATCATATGAATTGAAATTTTTGAAATGAATTAAAAATTATTAATATTCATAATTTATATTATATAATAAGTTAAAATTAAATTTTGACCATAATAAATATTAAAAACATTAAAAATTAATTACAGTAGTTATGTTTAAAAGGGTTTACCATAAGGTTAAACTAAATATATAAGGAGTTCAATGACCTAGAAACTATTATGAACCCCATTTTATAGAAATGTTTCAAACTTAAAAACTATAAGGTTATATAATGAACCATTTTATAGCCTTTTGGAATTTGAAAAACGTGGGTAAACCTTTTTTTTCAAAAATTGCAAGTGTGTCAAGCACCTAACTTATAAAACGACACCCCTTCTCCTCTCCTATTAACACTTAAAAAAGTGATTGATTTATCTAATACATACCAAAATAACTTCCTCATTTCCATAATATAGTTTTATAATAATTATATTGTTTATAAATCCTACCTAGGTTGTTTTTTTGTGCAAACCAAAAGAAGTTGTCTGAAGAATACGTAACATTCATAACTGAGTTTTTTTTATTTCTACCTACACCTCTTTCAATTATAATTAATGCACGATTATATGATATTTATTATGTTATTATATTTTAATAATTATAATCCCACATATTTATTCTTACCTCTAAACCTATTTGAAATAAATTACGCCTCTCTTGTGTACGGTAGACTACCACCTCATGAAGTGATCTAATTTATTTTTTACTTACACTTTACAATGAAGGTAATAACGTATTAATTTAAAAAGTATTTGTGATATATATTAAATGATATTAATTATATAAAAGTATTATATAATCCACTTCTATACACTTTCACCCTTTAAGGAAATGATAATTTCTCTCGTGCATACGTATGACCTACCATCTCTACGAAGTGATGTGATTCATTCTCCATATTCAAAATTAAATAATTATTATAGATATATATCTAATTAAAAAATGATATTTTTATTGAAAATTAAATAATAATAATGATGTAACTCTATATTATGTTCAATATTTGAAAATTTACTAAAAAACATGCATGAGGAAACAATGCAATTAATACACGAAACAATAGTGATAATGAAAAGTTATTAACAAATGGGTAATAATGTTTTATAAAAGGATCATATATGATATTATAAATATTAATATATTTCTTTTGTAAGTTAATAAAAAATTTAAAACCACTAAATATGAGCTTAAATAGATCTTAATAAAATGAAATCATGAGTCAATGTGTCTCTAAACTCAATTTTCATTCATTGGGTTATATGTCTACATCGTTAATTATATAATGATGAGATTATATGTGAGATTAATTTTTATTATTATATATTTTTATTTTAACTTTTTTGGAAATAAATTTTTTTCATATAATCACCCCAATGATTAAATCTAACCTCAATGATGCAAACATTGAAAGGGTTTCGTCTCAAACTTCCTTCTTTGAGAAACATATTATGTTATGCACCTAATTTATTTTGAATGGTGTATGTACTACCCATGTAAATAATATATAATTAATCCTTAATATATCATGATATTTTATTTTAAAATTAATCTACTTCATTCTTGGGAAGTTATGATTCATAATTTACCAAATAAATAATCTTTTATGTTTCAATCTCATTTTAATGGGGATTTCTTATGCTTGAATTTACATTGAAGAAAATCAGTTCATCGTTTTCTAATAAAACCCATCCATTTTATTATCATATAGTTATCTAATAATTTTTAAAGTAATATTTCCATTTAACTATCTTTTTTTCTTAAAATTATTTATAATATTTTTTAATTAAAACCAAATTCAATTTTTAATTCGGTTGAAAATTATTTTGCATAAAAATATTTTTTTATAGAAAATGATTACAAAAATTATTTACTATGATTTTTTAAAGTAATCAAAACCCTTAATTTTTTTAAAATAAAAGTAATTTTATTTTTATTTTATGAATATGTTACTTATTTACTTTTCTTAAAAAAAAATTGAAAGGAATTATTTTGTTTTTAACGTATTTGGAATGTATGGGACTCTTCCACCATCATGACCAGTTGATATTTTAAATCATTCCTTTTAAGTTTCAAAGGTTATTTTAAAAAAATCACCACATTAATGTTTGAGAAAGGGTTATATTTCAAATAATTATTTTCAAAATGGAAATTATATATTCCATAATAAATGTTCAAAGTGATCTTTCAAAATAATTTTTTATATAAGACAATATCCATTTACATTACTCAAAGTGAAAAGGTTATATTACTCAGTATTGTTTTTTAAATTATTTTGATCGAAACCAATGACATTTGATGTTATGGATTACTTCTATATTATGTATATATGTTTCTCACATATATAATTAGTTTATTCTTCCATACTTTGATGGGGTAATACATGCCTTATGATCATTTTTCAAATGATTTATTTTTGAAATTTATTTTGAATATGATATAAAGAAATATTATGCAACCCATTCTTGTTTCATGGATAATAATTATGTTATTTGTTATGATTGACTTACTCTATGTGGAACACATTGATCATGAGGATGTTATGATATGTTCTCCCAAATAACTCTCCAATGCATGGGATAAATCTTTAGACTCATGATGTGTAATGTATGAGATTATGGGGTAAAACTAATCAATTATGGGAATTTATCCACCATGTGTTATTATCTAGGAAGTTTGTGTTGACTCAATTTTATGTCATGTTTTTTATTTCTAACACATTTCTAATTATTACACAATATTATGATACCATATTCTTTATATTATAATTTCATGTGATTACTCATATTTCTTATCTTTAATGATATCAGTTTAGGACTTTGAATCAAATGTTAGGTTTCCATACAATCTTTATTCCCTTACCAGTCTATTTTCCTCTGCATTTTCTTTATGTATTACGAAGGTTATTTACTGTAGATTTAAGATCTAAAAATTATTTTAGGATCTCATTATGGAAAATAAAATAAGGATGAAATTTTTTAGATTCCTTCTATGTATCGTAAACCTAGTCTTACAAAGACACTAGGACTTTTCGATCCTTGTGTTGTAATTTTTAGATATTTATGTTTGATAATCACGTAATAATATGTGAAAAAGGAGTGGGTCATTATAAAACACCATTAAAAATAGTTAGAACCTCAGTAATGGTGGATGTTTCTATATAATTAACCATATATAATTCATTTTGAGACTATATTATTATTGATTCTCATATCGAATCTATTTTCCACTAATGGATTAATAATAGATCGATGTCCATTGGTCATACCTGATTCTATATTCTAGAGTTGATTATGAATTCACGATCTGTTCTTCCAATGATAATGGATCCGGAGAATTCGAATCCCCTCCTTAGACATACCTCAATCTTGGTTTCATTGACAGACTCCATGATTTATGTGATTCTAGAACCACCATTCATGACATGTAATATTTTCGAGTCAATTTTTTACACCACTTCCATTATGAATCAGAATCTGATATAGGAAATGTTGATGTAGGATCTAGTTCTTCGAGGGTAAAAAATGTGATTTTATCTCTGATACATTTATAAAATTTTTATTTCTTCATCAACAACTTTGAGGGAGAAATATTTTTTACCTTCAAGGATCATGTACACTCTTGTTTCATTGATTTCATATTTTGATGGAATAACTTATTGATCACGCTTGATATTGATTTCTTATATACATGTGTATAACTTTTTATACCATATATTATAATTTATTACAGGAGTATTACTAGAGTATCTTTTTTCCATGATTGAAATTGATCATATGTTTTTATATATTGATAATATTTTCTCATGATTTCATGTTTTTTCCTTTCATATTTTTCGTTTCCTTATTATGTGTATTTACCTTGGACTTAGAGGTATTATCTTAATACTCATGACAGGTGGACCATTGAGTAAGACTACCACTTAAAAGGGGAATTTTCTCAAAACTCAATGCTCATATGATATAAAGTATTATTTTTTCCAAACTTATGTCTAGTTTCTGATCATTTTCAAATTTTTTAATTATCTTTCTAGAATGATTCCAAAGAAAATATGACCAAGGATCATGGTTTCTTGGTTCGAACATGGGTGATAATATTATTATTTCTATGTTTTATTGTTCATTTATTTTATCATTCAATATACTGGTTTAAATTGTGAATAGTTTTTAAGGATGCATTGGTGGTGCACTACTAGTTTTTATTACTCACACACTACATGGGAATCTCAATGTACATGTAGACTTCATGTATAGGGACCCAGGAAAGAGAAAGAGATCCATAGAAAATGATTTATCTAGGGAGTATGGATCGAGAATAAATACTAGGATGGAATCTAGGGGATTTCCAAAGTGTTAGTTTATTTACATATTTTCTTATGCTTATACTTTAGTTTGTATTACCATAAATGGATCCTATTTATTTTTTATATAACATACATTTTGATGCTTATTTATTCCTCTTTAATCACTCTGAGTTATATTGTATTATATTTATATTTTTTCTTAATTGAAAATATATTGATGGTGTAGTCTCTACATTGATAGTGTTTGGTCCCTCACTAGTAGTCATTATCCTCTTGCGTATGGGGAGTTGTACATAAGTTATTATGGCTCTCCAACTCAAGACCAGTAGTCTGTGTTATAGTGTTTTAATAATATTATCTTTCTAGAACAAAAAATAAATAATTATTTACATATTTATATAATATTATACCATTAATTAATATCGCACAGTCAACCATGATATAAATTCATTTCATTTTTAAAGTAGTTGGTTAAACCGACCCAAATAATAACATACCATGATTAATGGATGATTATGTGGTTTTTTGGTTGTAATATCATTATAAAAGAATCATAATGATATTTTTATTATTTCTTAATGTGATATATAATAATTAAAATGATTTTTAAATATAATTATTGCATATAAAAATATTACACGATATGAATGAAAACATTTTCCTCTTAGTATTCTTATTTAGACAATTCAAATAAGGATGATTATTTATTAATCATATCATTAATAGGTTATCTAATTTTTCATACCCTAACCTTAATGATGGTATAAAAATAATATTTATCTTTTAAATTCATTTTAATTACTATCCATTCAAGGTGGGGATAAAAATAGAAAGGAAATTCAATCATTCCATGGTGGAAATAGTCCACACGTTCACATGGTTGATGATTTCATTTTCCATAGAAAATGAGAAATATATAATATTTTTTATCATTTAATAATATAAAATTTGTTATAAATATAATAATTATTAATTAAACTAAACATTATAACCATCAATGTAAGGTTCTTCATGAAAATGAAACTTAACGTTTTGTCGAGGCGGTAATACGCCCACACACGTGAATGTCATTTACTTTTTTCTTAATGAAAAAATGAAAAGGGTTATTAATAAATATTCCAATAGAATAATAAAATTAATTATATAACTATTTATTATTTAATTATATAAATGTTTAAAATTATAATTGTAAAATAAAAAAATAAAAGAAATAATTTAAGTAAAAATGATTGCAATTATTATAAAATGGAGAATGAAGTAGAAATCATTACTCACATTAATCATGTTAATATTTCCATAGAAAATCCCATGTAAATGAATGGAATATTTAATAACCAAAAATTATAATATAATAAAATTGCATTAGATAGCCTACATGACATGGAACACTAACCCTAAACAATCGACGAAAATATTTATTTCAATTTAATATCTTTGGTAGCTTGCGGACCACACAACCCCGAGTCGAAGTGAAGTGTAATATAGTATACCTATTCATTAAATTATAAGTTATTAATAGTAATAAATAAATTATCAAAATTATTTTTATCTATTTATTATAAATAAAATAAGAATCATTTAAAAAAAGTAGTGTTTTCTGAAAACTGTATTTTTCTAAAAGACAGTTTAGTCGCACTTTTATTATATAGATTAAAATTAATTTTTACAACCTTTATAATATTTTTCAAATAAAATGAACTTAATTTTTTAAATAAAAATAAAAAAATTATCTTTGGGTGAATTTTTTTTAATTTTTCTAAAATATTTAATCTTTTTATAAATAGTGAGAAATACTGAATTTTAATTAAAAACTACCTTTTATTTGAAAAATTTATAAAGTTGATTAATATTTTGAATTGGTTTAAAAGTAAAGTTTTTTAAATTATATATATATTAATCCATATTTTTTCATTGGATTCATTTTAATATTAAATTTTTATATAAAAACATTATAAACTTATAAACATTTTATCTTTGAAAACCAACTTTCTTGTCACGTCTACGAGATTAGGTTTAAATTAAATTTTAGAACTTAAGTGAATGGAATTTAGAAAATTAAATTTAATATTTGGAATAAGGATAATATATAATTTTTAATATCAGTGAATTGTTTTTTTACCCAAATTAATAGTGCAAATAGTAAAAACTTAATCCTTGATGTTAAGGTAAAAATCAATTTATAAAAGGATTAAACTAAAAATATAAGTGCTAAAATGACCTAAAAACCTGTATTAAATATATATTATAAACATATTTAGACCTTGTAATTTTTAATTCTTGATAATAATCAATTTTCGGACCCTTTTGTCATGTGAAAAAATGTGGGAAGACCTTTTTCTTTCCAAAAATTACAAGTGTGTCACTCACATCACTTATAAAATGCCACCCTCTCTCCTCTCTTTTTAAGACCTTAAAACCATTTTGGTTCAGTAAATTCTCACCCAAATTAAATCCCATATTTAATATCCTCATCCTAGTAGCATTATTTTTCCAATAAATTCAACCTAGGATGGATTTTGATGCAAACATAAAGATGTTTTCTGAAAAAGATGTTACTTTCTTCAACTGGTGTCTTTATTTTATTTCCTGATATACATCATTTAGTTATAATTAAACCATATGTATATAAAAAAATAATTAAATTAAATATATTAATATATTTTTTATATAAATTTTATGACTTAAAACCATCCCCACTTCCATCAAATGGGTTTGAAAATCATCATTTGTGTGTACGGTGGACTACCACCTCATGAACCGATCTCATTCTTTTCCATTACCAATTCTCATGGTTGGGTATACGGATTAATAAAAAGTATATATATGAAATTTTTAAAATAATTAAACACATATAGTAATTATATATTATATACCATTTCACTTTACATTCTGTATGATACATGATAACGTCGCACGTGTGCACGGCGGACTACCACCTAGAAAAGTGAAGTGATTTTTCATTCACTAATGCTTTATATGGAATGTAATAAGGATAAATTTAATGATTATATATGATATAAAATACATTATTATTATATTAATTACATATTTAGAGTTATGAAAAGTCAATATATCATTTTATTTTCAACACTAAAAAATGATAACATCATTTTTGTATGTGTAGACTACCACCTTCATAAAGCGATGTGAATCTTTTTTCATCACCACACCATTTGGATGATATATATATATATAAGTATATTCAAATAAATAATATGTTATATATGATATTTTTTGTCATAATATTAATATAAAATATTACTTATCTCTTTTCTATAATGTTCAATGAAAAATGGAAACATAACTCATGCGTGTGTACGGCCTACCATATCCATGATTGTAGCATAGTCCATTTGTAATAACCATATTTCATGATTAATTTTAAAAGTATAATTCATTTAAAAATGTGATAATTATTTCATGATTATTATTATTTATATTATATAGTTATATAATATTTGAATGAACTGGATCTTTCACGATGAAGAACGAATGGGAAAATAAAGAAATTAACACCCAAACCAATGAAAATAATGAACAATTCTTAATGAAAATGTGATAATATTTTATAAAATAATAATATATGATATTATAAATATTAATATGGATATAAAATAAATTAAAAAAATGTTTAAAATTACAATTAAGTATTTTATGTCATGTTCAACCAAAAAGAAGTGTGAGGTATGGGATTCATCTCAATTTGTCTTCATTAAGGCATACTGTAATGTTATGAACATCATTTATTTTATATAGTGTATATACTTCCAATTTGACATGTGATACAATGATTCATTAAAAATTAATGGTGTTTTAGGTTTCAAATAGAATTAATTAATTTAATTATATTTTACTTAAGTGTTACCAAGTGGTAAAGAATTTTACAACTCAATTTATTTTCATTAGGTTGTATTAATTCTATGTTATCTGTAATATTATAAGGTTTTGTGTGTAATGAATTTTAATTATCTTATGTTTTATTTCTAATTGTTTTATATGTATTTGTATTATATATATATAATATATTCCTTGAATAATTTTCACTTCAATGTTATAATATTTTTAAGGGTTTATTTCACAATCTCATTCTCATCTAGATTTTTTATTCTCAAATTTTAGTTGAATGAAATTATTTGATAATTGGACAATAAAATAACATATTTTTATAATCATAAATATATTAATTATATTCTCATGTGATAGTACCATTTTCTACTCTTTGGTAATTAAAATAACTGAGAATTTTTTTTAAGGAAATCTAACTTCATTTCTATCTTCGGTCAGAAATCAATTTTTTTCCAAAACAATATTTTATAAAAAAGCTTCTCAAAATGTTTTTATCATTTTCCAAATTATTTACTAAATAAATTGTTACCTATTTTTACTTTTAATAAATAAAATAGTAATTAATATTCATTTTATTTTCAAAACAATGATTGTTTGTCTTTTACCAAAAAACTCAAAAGAATATTTGTTTTTACGTGTACAGCATGGATAGAATTCACAACCATCTTCACCACTAAAATGTTTTAAATTTTACATTATAATTTTCAAAGATTATTTTAAAACTGTTTTATCCAATATTATTTTTTAAAAAAGTGATTTTCAAAATGAAATGGATATTTTCCTTAATAATTTTTTAAAAAAATATTTTTATGGTATTTCTATTCATAAATAACAAAAACCCCATTATTTTTACTTAAATGGGTATATATTGTATCAAAATAATCCTTGATCTTTCTCTGGATTCTTTATGATCATTTTGACCAAGGAAAGTATTGAAATTCACTTCTTTAATTCATTTTTGTAGTAAAAAACATTCCCTTAAATTATTCAATTTTATATAAACATTAAATTTCCCCTAAATATACATATTATTCTTCATGGATATGTTTATTACATAAACCATCTATCGTTTATACATATAGTGTTCTATATTTAAAGTAATTAGTTTATCTGGGGAAATATTGATAAAAATGTATTCTTTAGTCAGTATGGATATTTTTTGATAAGTAACAATTTTCCTAAATTATATTGATTATTCAATTTTTAATGAATGATTTAGACATATACACACAGTTTGTGCCTAATTATAGATATCCCCTTGGTGCATCGACAGTCTCATGAGGCGAATTAGTAAGCTAGAATAAAATCAGTTAGCCAAACCAAATGTGTTTGTACCCGGTTATTATAAACATTCCTATGAAAGGCACTGATGGTAGAGGTATTATACCAACCCATTATTAATATAAATATAAATTCATTCATTTCTTCAGAATAATTTAAACATTAAAAAAATATACATGGAAAGACCATATTAGTTTAGTGGCATTGGAATCATGGAAACATAAACCCTATTACATGAGTGAGCTACATTATCTCTCACTAGGTTCTCCAAGACTATAACACCTATGAGATATATCATATATAAATTATATCTTCATAACCTAGGGAATTAAACAATAAAATTGGTGAGATCATATGCTCTGTAAGCAATACGGATAGAGATATGTAAGTATAAACATAAGCATAATGGTATGAGAACATGACAATAACATTTGAATATCTTAGTGTACATATACTAAACATGAACCATGGTATAAAGGTTATCATTTAATAATGCATGAATAATAAGAAAATAAATATCATAATCCATGAAATAATAACATAGGATTAAGATATAGAATTTTAGAAAACACATAAACATGTAATGTCATTCCTTATAAGTCAAGAAGAATAGCTATAATTTATTAGGGAAATTCATAGGGACCACACCTACTAGTGGGGAAACACAAACATTCAAAATAATAGTTATTTCATAGTAAGGGATCAGGTTTCCCCATCATCTCATTATGGATTAGATTTTCCTATCTTTCCATAGTGGATTGGGTTTTCCCATCTTCCCATAGTGGGTCTAGTTCCCAAGATTCCATAGTGGATCAAGTCTGTCTAATTAATTACCATCGTTTCCTAAGAAATATAAATCTATATCTAATGCATTGGAGGGAGATATAAGTACCATCCATCACATAATAAAATCATGCATACATGTTCCATAAGATAATAAAACATGAATTATATCACGACCCCTAAAAATGATTTCATAAATATCATATCATAACCCATGAAAGGGAATTGGTTTCATAAACATTTCATCACATCATTAACTATGGAAATGTTATAGGACTCATGATCATTTCATAAAATAATAACTCATTAAAAGAAGCATAATTCATGATCATATTACATGTGGAAGAGAAATGGGTGTGAGAAAAATCATTCCATAAAAATAGAAACCATTAAAGAAAGAATATTAATTGTATTTTTGGATCATATCCCCAGTAAATCATAAATTAAAAAAATTATTTAATCTTATATGGAGAATAATTTTGAAAGATCATGAAAAATTTCTTATATAAGATATAATTTCTTTGAAAATAGTTTTGATAAAACCATTTCAAGATTCTTTTCTTCTAAATAAATATTTACAGTTTTATTTAAAACATTTTTTCTGAAAAATGTCTTTTCTAATTTCAAACATAAATCATTTTGAAAACCTTTTTCCTTTTTAAATACCTTTAAAAACATATAAAGGAGTGCTGAAAATATTTTGAAAACATATTTTCTTTGAAAACACATTGAAAACACATAAATAAAGCTTGAAATCATTTAAATCATTTTCTTGTAAATTGTCCTTTTGAGAATTTATAAAGGAATATTTGAATATCTTTTAAAATGATTTTTAAAAATAAAACAATTTTGAAAAAAAAATCTTTGAAAACCGATTTAAATTAAAGAAATTTTATATAATATTTGGAAAAATTTATCTTTAAAAATAACATTTTAAAATTACAAATTAAGATCTAAGGAAATTATGATCATGAAGGCTGGTAAGTTCATACATGCCAAAAATTCAATATTTCACTTTAGAAGTTTAAAATAGTGCCTTTATCAGAAAATGTAAATAATATTCCATTTAAAACCATTTATTAAAAAGGTAAAATTTTCCTTTAAACACCATTGGATAATATTAAAACATTTTTAAAAACATTTTCAGAAAACCTGGTTTTGAGAGAACACATATTTCTGAACTAAAAGTAGAAATAAAGTTATATTTTCATATAAAAAATATTCCTAATTATCTTAGGTATCAAATGGTGGTAAATGGAACTAATACATGAATAAATCATGAATATACAGATGGGAAGGAAAGTCGTGAGTTCTCTTGAGATATGAATCATAAGATTTCATCAATGGAAGTATAATCATAAAAAATCTAGATGAACAATAATATTGTTTTAATATACTCTTACCACTTGGTAACATTGAATTATACTCCCCATGTAAGAAAAATAAATTAAATTTAGCTTAAAATATCATTAAAATAATGATGTTCATGGAATAATATTGAGACGTAATTACATTACTAATTTGGTAACTTTTGAAACATAAACCACATGAAGTACACATCATCCAACAAAAATGTAAATAAGCATTAATTTAGGTATAATAATAATATGATACATCCCTGGTAAGTAAACAGACCACATATAAGAAGTAGGTGCTAAACATGGCTTGTGTCTCATGAAAAATATAAGTGATATAAGAAAACTCTTGCCTTAAGTCTTGAATCTCATCATACTTATTCAAAACTCATGTACAATAAATATAAGTTTATATTAAATAAACAAAAGAACCATATAATTATATATAATACGATATATTATTTTATTATAAATTTATATTACCCATTTTTTAACAAGTCAATGATAATGTTACATTTCAGGTAATAATGGATTTTTTTCTCTTGTGTTTTGATTTGTTATATTTTTTGTCATCATAGTTATTTCATGATCTTAATATTTTAAACCATGATATAAATATCATATATATTTATTATATACTTATTTATAGTAGTATATAAAGGATACAAATATTAACTGAAATACATTGTTCATGGAGATAGTAGGCCAAATGTATACGTGAAGATTGTTTTTTTTACTATCTCATTAAATGAAACAAAGTAAATGAAATATATGTGTATATATACACAACATAATTCTAGTAAAATTATTAGGTAATATATATCATATACTTTTACTAAAATCATATTTAACACATTCTATGTAAAGTGTGAATGAATCACACCGCTTTGAGGAGGCGGTAGTCCACACTTCCACAAACAAAGTTAACATATTTAAAAAAATGGAAAGCATGAGGTTATGATTTTATAATAATTCCACAATACAAAATTCATAATAAATATAATATATATAATATATAAATATATTTTCAATCATAATTCATGACCATTAAAGGTTGTAAAGGAAAAAAACGAAAAACATTGTTTCATGAGGTGGTGTTTCGCTATACCCAGGAACGGTATGTTCATTGCCCATTAGATGGATGTGGGTGTAATTTTAGGTAGAAACCATAGAATAAAAAAATATCATAATATTTATGATATTTATTCTATTATATAATCAGGTAATAATAATATTTTAGAGGTTGTAAAATGAAGATAAAACAAAGGATATTTTGGAAGGATGTTACCTCGTATTTGGGTAACTCCTTTTAGTTTTCATCAAAGGGCTTACTTGGATAGATTTTTTCCTAAAGGGGGGCTTTGAGAATAAATGGAGGGATTTTTGGAGATTATTTTTGAATATTTTGGGTGATAAAAATGGCTTTGTAAGTCTGAATAAGTGGGAGAGGTGAGTGCCTTTTTATAATGGAGGAGTGGCATTCTTGAAACTTTTTTAAAAGGGAATTCCACCCACATTTTTTCCTTGTAAAGTGGATATAATAATAAACCCAATTTGCGTAAATTAGGTATAGGGACTAAATAATTCCATCAAGTTGATTTGGGATAAGAATATAGGTCATTTTGGCCCTTATTTTTAAGGATTAGTCCCTTATTAAGCTTAATTTTACCTTAATCAGTATAATTAATTTTAATTACATTCACTAATATTTTGGTAAAAAAATAATTTGATATGATTATATGTTATAAATTATTATGATTCCAAATATGGAACCATTTTTTGAAAATTAAAAGTACATAAGTGGTAGAAATTAATATAAATTTAATCCTGCAGATGGGACAATAATGCAGGTTTTTAAGTAAAAACGTTCAAAAGTTTGCGAACTTTTTATACCCAATCTCAAAGTGAAATTGATTACAATTAAATAAATTTGATTAATTGTTTTATAATTTATCTAATTAAATATTAAAACAAATCTATAATATAATATAACATTATAAATAAATTATATGAAAAATCATTTTTGAATTAAAATTATGTGTTCTTTACTATTCATCAAAAATTTAAACATTCCAAAACAAATACAAAATATTAAATGATATAAAATTTTCATATTATGACGTAAAAAATAAATTTTATTTTTTAAAATTAATAATTATAAAATTGTGAAAAATAATATTTACAATGGTTTCTCATATAAAAGATGGTAAAATTACCTTTTTGAAAAATACATCTATGTATTCCTAAAATTCAATTTATTCTTATCTTATGTATATAAAAACTATCGAATGACTATAAAAATATTTTGTTGAATATATAATATATTAGAAAAATATATTAGTGTTGGTTTCATTAATTTACAGAGATAAAATGGAGTTTTTACATAGAAAAGTAGTTTTCTTTGAAAATGAATCTCTTTATTTTAATATTCATTTATAGCTGAAAGGGTTTACTTTATTTACATGTATAAATCATATTTTATTCATAACTTCTATCATAGTGTCTAGGTTACAACTATTAAAAAAAAGTAACAATAATAATAGCATTATGATGTTTTTCGGTAAAACATGGTCTTGCGTGTAATGCAGTCTATGCAAGGAAATCAACATTGCATGTAACACAAGCCAAACATTGTATTGCGTGTACCACAAGATAATATAAGTGTTGTGTGTAGTGAAATATTAACTTGTTTTTGCATGAAATTCATGCCAAACCTAGTGATTTAATATAACACAAGATATATTTAGAGTTATGTGAAATGACAAATGTCAAAAAGATCAAATTAATTAGAAAAAATATATTTCAAAAAATCTTGAGGTGTTACATTTTACCCCCTATAAAATGAATTTCATCCTTGAAATTAATCTTGGTTTTTGAAGGTTTAACACTTGAATGTTACTTTCATAGAAAACCATGTCATAAAAATGAATACTAAAATATCCTCTTAAAAATAAAGGTTGGAAACATAATGGATACCCAGAGTAACACATAGCTAGTCTTCCATATAGAATATCCTTGGTGTAAAGGGTGAATATGGACTTATAGGAAAAGCATAAATATTTATATGTACTGATTCAAATCATCAATCATAAAAAATTTAATAGTCTATTCAAAGTTTAGTGCCTTAGATTCCTTAATTTGTAATGATTTAAAAGGCCATCAGTTCGATAAAAATTAAGGGATTGTGATGGAATTTTATTTCTAGATAATTTTCCTAAAGATGAAGAATTTTCATGAAAATATATAATTGTGTGGTTTATAAAAAACCCTACCATTTGTTTTTCATTGATCAATTTCCAATTCATCTCTTATTTTAATAAATGATGGTGAATTTTCCATTGTTAAAGCAATAGAAGATCATGATATCTAACAAAATGATAGGTCATTCCATCTATCATAACAAAAAAAGGTTATCACAAGTTATCCAATATGAATAAATCCACATATGGTGGGATAATAAATTAAAATAAAAAATATCACCTAAAGCTTAACATGATCAATTCCATAAATGGTTAACCTTATAACCCTTTCAGAAAATAAAAATCCAAAATTTTTTACAGAAGTTCCCAAAATTATATTAACATTGATCCCCCATATATCATAAATTATCTCTATTTATCACATTCAAATCATGTGAATACCCTCTTCATATATCCTATTAAAAGTTAGAAATAACTTTAATTACCATAAATTCTTTTCGAAAACATGCATTCTTCCTCATTCTGATGATTACTGAATATATTCCTTAAATCCAAGAAGTTTAAAACTTCAACCATGATAAAATAGAATACTTTTTTGACAAATAATTTATCGGTTCTGATGTCATTAATACCTTCCAATTTACTTATTCATATCAAACACATATTTTTTCCAAAACATCATTATATCAAAATCGTGAATAAATTGAGGGATACCTTCCCTTAATCAAAATATCACATTTCCATGAAATCCAATTTCTACCTCATGAACACCATTGCACATATCCTTTTATGTCATTAATTAAAGACCTACACTGAAAATACTTATATATTTCATGATTCATGTAAAATAATCTTTGAATTCAATAAAAAAAATACTTCATTCATCCAATTTTTTTCTCAAACAATTTACTAAGCTTAATTGTCTTATTCAATAATACACCATTAATAAAATTTGAAATACGAATAATTTCATAACATTTATAAAAATAAATTTAATCATTATTTTAAATAATACTACTAGAATAACACATACCTTTTGTATGTAATTGGTCTCTTCATCATCAACATAAAAATATTAATTTCACCACCTTTCTAAGTCTTTTAATGATCCTTGTACTTATCAAATTTATTTCATAATTCTCATACTTTCCACATTTAAATCATTCATCGATTGATAATAACATAGGGGGTCCAATATTAACATCCATTTTTTTAACTAAAATTTTTATTTTCCCTTTGAAGTTACTTGCTTTGTGTCCATATTTTCCATAGTCAAAAATATATTTGTTCCTCCAAGACATTCACCTGGGTGCTTCTTCCCAAATTCATGAAATGTAGGAAAATTAATCTGCATTCCTCCATGGTCTCTATCGCCTGAAATCTCAGTGAAATACTTCCTTCTCTCATTTAGTGAGTTTGAGAGTCGGTTAAGGAACACACTTTTAATCAAGTTCTGTGAAAAATAATTAGGCATGATTACAGCATCCTTTACTCCATTTATCATCCCTTTTTACTCCCCATGAGAAAGTTTTTTACACATTCATAATTAACCCAGTTCTATATAGTTACCTCCATTGACTTGAACCAAAAATCATAGAGTTAGAAACAGTTATCATAGTGAATAACCACATAATCATGAAAACCCACTTATATAATGTCTAAATTATGAAATATTCATTAATATATGACACCTTAGATTTATCTTTGGTTATTAAAAGGAAACGTATTTTAAAATAATTCAGGATATTTCAGGATGATTTTTTTGAATTCTCAAAGTATATCCTCTGGGAGTTTCAAACTAGGTGCGTAGTAAGCCAAGTTATTGTATACTAGGTTATGTCCAAGTCAGGCACAATGCACCCTATCATAATTTTTACTCCTAGGTAAATGATTTTCTAGAAACACTTCCACTTGTAGTATCCAGACATAGATTAATTTCTATGAAGCCCCTCTCTCTATCCTTTACTAAAATTCCAGTACATTTTCCAATACTTCTTAGTATCCTTATACTGATCCTTAGACATGTCCAAAGAGTTATCACTAAGGTTTTATTATCCTTGTTTCTAAATGTTGACTAAAAATTTTCTTTAATACCAACTATAACAACCCATTATTAATGTTTAAATACATTACATCATTTTGAGGAATACTTAAAAAATACAAAAACATGCCCAAAAATAATATTATTTCAGTACATTTTGGAATATTGAAATGTAAACATTGTTACATGAGTGAGATACAATATCTCCCACTAGGATCACCTTGACATTCACCCATATTAGAAATATAATAAATAAAATGCATATTAATAACCGAGGGATGGAAACATAAAAAAGGGGTGAGCTCAAATACTCAATAAGGGTAAACAAGACATATATGTAATCATAAACATGAGAATAAGGGTATGGGGATGTGATCATAACATTTGAAGATCATACCATTTATATCATAAACACAAATCATGACATAAAGGTTAGTAGTTTATATGAAATTAATCATAAGGATATAAATATCATAATCCATGAAAGCATAACATAGGAGTAAGACATGTAATTTTGGCATACACATAAACATGTAGTATTATTACCCCTAAGTCAAGACTTATTGCTAGAACCTATTAGGGAACTTCATGGGGACTAACCTAATGATAAAGACATACCACCAAGATTGAAAAAGAAATTACTTTTAAAACACCCAAAAATCATAAAAAAGGTTTGATATCATTTAAATCCTTTTCTTTCAAAATTTATTTTTGAAAATTCATAAAGGAAACTTTGAAAATAATTTAAAATAATTTTCAAACATAAAACATTTTGAGAAAACGTTTTTTTTTAAAACCACTTTAAAATAAATAAATATTCCAAAATATTGTTTTGAAATAACACAGATTTTAACCAAAAGGAGAAATAAGGGCTGATTTTTATAAAAACATTTTCCTAATTATATTAAGTACCAGAGAGTGTGAAATGGTAATAATAAATTACTACATCCTAAATATAAATAGTGGAATAAAATTAATGATTTATCATGAGATGTAGATCATAATATTTCATAAATGGAAGCATAATAATAAAATATCTCCACAAATGATGAGATTGTTTCAATAAACTCTTACCACTTGGTAACTTTGAATTATACTACCCAATTATTAAAAATAAATTACATGAAGATTAAAATATAATTAAAATAATTAGTTTCATGATAAAAATAGTGAAATAGAATTATATACACCTTGTAAAATAATATGGTTGCATAACATGGCATGTGTCTCAAAGAAGGAAAATTGGGACAAAATTACATTACCAATTTGGTAACTTGTGAAATATAAACCACAGGAAATAAATAACATAAAATAGATATTTAAATAACCCTAAACGTAATTATAATAATAATATAATACAACCATGTTCTATAAACATTCCACTTATAATAAATAGGTGGTGAACATGGCTTGTGTCTCAAATGAAATAAAAAATAGATGATAAAACCCTTACCTTAAGTCTTGACTCTATTAGTACTCATTCAAAACTCACGTATAATAAATATAATTTTATTTTAAATCTACCAAGGAACCATTATATTATATCTAATACCATATATGATCTTATTATGAATTTATGTTACCCTTTTATCAATAACTCAATGCTAATGTTATGTTTTGGATAATACTCACTTTGTTTTTCTCTTGAGTTTTGATTTTTTATATTTTTGGTCCTCATAGTTATATCATGATCTCCAAAACATAAACCATGATATTGAAATATAAAATATTTATCATATAATTATTTATATTAATCTATAAAATATACAAATATTACATGAAATACATCATTCATGGAAATGGTTGGTCGTACGTACGCACAAACATTGTTTTCTTATTATAATCATGTTAAAAGAAAGTAAATTGTATATATGTATATATGAATATAATATCATTAAAGTAGAATTATTATATCATATATATCATATATGTTTACTAAAACCATACTTAATACATTTCATGTAATATATGAATGAATCACATCGCATTGGGGAGGCGGTAGTCCACAATTCCACAAATGAAGTTATCATATGTACAAATAATAGAAAGCATGAAGGTATATTTTATATAATAATTAAATAATCCTAAATAAATAATTAAAATCATATATATAATATAAAAATATAGTTTCCATCATAATTCTCAACCATGAGTGGTGGTAATGAAAAAATTAACAACATCATTACATGAGGTGGTATTTCACCGCACACAAGAAAGGTAAGTTTGTTACCCATTAGGTGGATGTGTGTTCATGTTTAAGTAGAACCCTTAAAACAAAAACATCTCATAATATTCATGATACTAAGGTTATTATATAATCATGGAATAATAAGATATAAGGGTGTGGAGAATGAAAATAAAACAAACGATTTTTAGGAAGGATGTTACCTCTTTATTGGGTAACTCCTTTTGGTTTGCACTAAAGGGATTCCTTGAATGGATTTAATCCTGAAGGGACGATTCTAGGATGAATTTTGGGATTTTTTTAGATTATTTTAGCAGAATATGGGTGATAAAATGGATTTATTGGTGTAAATAAGTGGAGGGTAAGTACCTTTTATAGTGGAGGAGTGGCATTCTTGTAAATTTTTGAAAATGGAATTCCACCAACATTTTTACCATGTAAAGTGGGCCCAATAATGGACCCAATTAAATAAAAGGTATTATATGTTATAAATCTATCCAGAAAATGGGTGTTTTAAAAGTTTCTAGGGCATTTTTACCCTTATGTTTAAGGTTTAGTCCCTTGTTAAACTTAATTTTACCTTAATCACTGATGTTAATTTTAATTACATTCGCTAATATTTTGGGTAAAAACTAATAGAACTAATTATAAATTAAAAAATATTATGATTAAAAATATGGAATCCAATTTTTCAAATTTCATTCATGGAAGCGGAAGAAATTAATTCAAATTTAGTCCTACTGATAGGACGATAATGTGGGTTTTTAAAGTAAAAACCTTCAAACACTTACTAAGTTTTTGTATAAAATTTTAAAATGAAATTGATTCCAATGAACTGAATTGGATTAATTTTTCAATATTTAATCTACTTAAACATTAATACTAATCAAAAATAAAATTTAACATTACAAATAAATTAGCTAAAAATCGGTTTTGAATTAAAATTCATTATTCTTCACTATACATCAAAAAATGATACTTATTTAAAAAAACTCACTCAAAGTAAATTTTGATATTACAATTTGAAAAATAAATTTTATTTTTTAAAATAAAAATTATAAAATTGCAAAAATAATATTTAAAATGGAATCTCCATTAAAAGGTGGTAAAATTAAATTTCAGAAAAATACATTTTTTTATTCATAAAATTAGATTTATTCTTATATTATGCCTATGAAATATATTTTTTTGTGTGAAACAAATTTGAGTGAATATATAATATATTATTAAAATTAATTAATAGGGTTTTTTTAATTTATTGAGATAAAACTGGGTTTATATATAGAAAAGTGGTTTTCTTATAAAATAAGTCTCTTTATTTTTACTTTCATTTCTAACTAAAATGGTTCATTTTATTCACATGATTAAATCATATTTTATTCATAACATCCATCTAATATATAGTTAAAAAATATAATAACATTTTAACAATAATATTAATAGTATATTGTAGTTTTCTAAAGCTAGTTCTTGTGTGTAATGCAAGATATCGATGGAAACTGACATTGCGTGTAACACAAGCCAAAAATTGTGTTGCATATACCACAACGTAATATAATAATTTCTTGTTGAGAAAGATTCACATGGTGTATCATGAAACACAAGCCAAAAATAGTGCCTTTATATATCATAATATATATTTAGAGATGCGTGAAATGAAAAATATCAAATTTTTTAATTAATTCAAAATAAAATATTTTACAAAATATCAGGGTGTTATAGATATCATGTTCCTAAGACATAAAATCAAATAATTAAAATTTTATTTCTTTAAGAATTCAGTTATTATTATCCATGGTATTCTTACAATGACATTATCTTTAGATTCATTTCATTCTCTGTTATTGAGAAAATTGAATGTTTTTTTAGTTATTTACCTTTCCATATCGATTATGACTTATCCAGTTATGATAGTCATGTTATTGATTAAATGGAATTTTTTTAGTTATTTACCTTAGAATATTGATTACTATCAATGATATTTTAGCATTTATAATATCTTTGTATTCACTTGCTTCTTAGATTATTGACTACATGAAATGTGTGCCCAATTATTTTCCATTACATATTGATAGTACTTATTGATTCATGATTTCTGCAATTATACATAAGCCTTACTATGCATTTGAGCACAGCCTTATTTTTTTCATTTCCCCAGGATTCTATGAAGTGTACTATGATTGATGTGCAAGGATATGCTAGAGGGAATAGTTTTATTATTTGAAAAAAATGATATGGTAATTTTTTTCAAATATAATTCAACACTCATATATGCATATATTTTACCAAGACAAATAAACTATTGGGACCATCAGGATGTGATTCCTTGTATCTTATGAAAATGTAGTAATGCAGACACCGACTGCGAGTTGCAACAATATAGAATAATATATTGTGACAAGAATCTCAAAATAGATAAATAAGATTATAGGGGGAGGAAAATGGATGTTTTTAAGGATGAATCTTAATTTCCATAGTATAATTGAAGGGGTGTTGAGAGGACCCTTTTAAAATTGGTGATAATGGAATTTTTGTAAATATTTCATCTTAATATAAGTTGATCACATGTTAAACAAGTTAAGTTGTACAAAAAAATTACAATAAATGATTTGAGGGTTATATAAGGTGGATCATATCTCAATCACTAAATTTTAGAGATGTTTTTATCATATTTTAATCCCCTTACCTTTTGAATTTTTACTTTTTTTATTTTAGCTTTTACCATGGTAAATAGTTTTTACCTAAGGTATCTTATATTTTTTCCATAAAATAAAGTGGTCCATATTAACTAATTTATAACTAATTATTAAAATTTTAAATCCATTTTAATTGATTCAATTTCTAAAATTGATTAATTTAAATTTTAAAATTCTAAAGGTATAATATAGTAAAAACAATTTTTTTAAATATATAATTTATATTTTGAAATGTCAAATATGTGTTTGTAAAATAAAAGATTGATTTTTTAAATTATAAAGTCACTTTTGAAACACATAAATGGTTTTATAAAAAGGTTTCATGAATTTCCAATTCATATTTATATGATAATAATGTCATAAAATTCATGTAATTTGTAAAAACCATATTTTTCACTATTCACCTCAAAAAAAAACCCAAAAACTAATATTAAAGAAATATTATTATTATGAGTCCAAAAAATAATTTCAATTTTTTTTAATTCAAATAATAAATTTTTTATATTTATCTTTTAAATAAAATGGTGAGAAATAATGGAAACTATTTTCATAGTAAAAAATATCTTTTAGAATATTTACCACTCTCATTCATATTTCCTATTATATAATAATTAAATTATTATTAATAAATTATTCATATAAAATATACTTTATCATCACTAATAAAAAGTTTCTAGAAATATAAATTCATATTTTATAAAGGGGAAATATTTAAAAAAATACAATTCTAATGAAAAAAGTTCATATTAGACATTTTAGTTATACCAATTTAACATAAATCATGTTAAAAGTAGCCTTTATTTTATTTCTATAAATATATTAATATTATCCATTCCCAATAATTCAACAGCTCGGTTTTAATGGTTGTACTTAAATAGTTATATTCTGTCTAAATATATCACAGTTTCTTTTAAGTTTGATGTTGTGTGTAGAGTAAGCTATCCAACAAATTTGCCTCATTTAAAGGAAGTCATATATTAAAATCTTTAGGTGTTAAATTCCACACCCCTTAAATAATTTTTTTTTTATAATTTGACTCATAATATCATATTGATTTCTATAGGGAGCTCATAATTATTCATAAAGTATTAGATAATCATGGGTTTATTTAGGATGTGGAATGAAATTTATCTATATAGAAAACTTATTAACAGTTATTTATAAATAGATCTATCCCATTTCTAATTTCACATGGAATTATGTTGAGGGAGTAATATATACATCAATAAGGAATAAGTTCCCCACAAACCCATAAATTTACTTATATGATAATCATACAAATAGGTTTTTTATTCATAACTCAATATCCAGTAGTTGGTGAAAACAAACATGACATAGGTTACTAGAAAATCTAGAGTGAAACCTCACTATGAGATAAATTAGTAGTAGTTATGTAGGATTTTCCTGTTTTCATGGTTTTTTGTTAAATTTTCCCTTATTGGACCTTGGATTGGTACATTGAGCCACATAATGGAAAATTATCTTTCAATTGAAGAAACATATTTTTATAGATTCTCTATTTCCCTTACACTTATCTGCCTAATAAAATTTATATCCACATTTAAATCATTTAAATATACCATTCATTCAATTTACACCATATTTCATCCCATGTTTTTACATACAGGAAATTGAATCTTTCTTAATCAACTTTTTCACCAAAATTTATATGATATTTAATCATTTTATTCTTTGGTGTATTTGGGATATCAACTAATTTCAAATTTTTATCAAAATTATAGATATATAGTTTGGAATAATCTCAATATTTCTCCCTCCATCCTTTTACCCATTGGGTTGTTCATTAGGATATTATCCATATTATCTATTGAATCCATTAGTAACTATATTTCTTTGGGCTTCATCAATTACTAAAACCAAAAGAGTTTACATGAGTGATGGTTGTTATAAGAGAATTATCATAATAACTATAGGAAATTTTAAACTCATTATTTATGACTTTATAACACTATCATGTTAGCATTTAATTCTTACAACTCAACGTGAATCAGACTCGGTTCAACAGATATCACACTAAATTTAACCTATATTATTATTGGTTCAACCCAGGTCAATCTGAGTTTGTTTATCTTATAATTATTAACATAATCCTAAAAATAGAGATTTCAAATTACCCTTAATTTTCTTAAAAAATTTATACTCAAAATTCATTTAAATTTATGCTTTCAAAATCTAAATTATCCCATTAATTATTGAATACCTTATGTAAAGCACTATGTTTCTATTAAGTAACCCTTTATTTATTTATATTAAATATGTAAAGAATTTTGGTGATGTTTCAGAGGGTTTTAAAGACATTTGGAATGTTTTAGGGATTTTATGTAGGTGTACAGTTTGATCATAGTTATTAGAAACTATGAAACATCTCTAAGAAACTATGCAAAGTGAGGTAGGTGGTTTGGGTAGGCTCACGGTAAGACTCACAGTTTGAAAAAACCATGCAAACAACTGTGATAAACTATGAACTATGGGCTAGAGGGATTATCCATGTATTTTTTATTATTTTTGTAATTGTGTGAGCCAACTCTGTGAGGTGCATCTTGAAGAAGAGTCATATACATAGTTAAAGCGTGATTTTCCTAACTGTGCAAGGTAACCAAGTATTGAAAAAAGTGAGATAGAAAAACTTTATATCTCACTAAATATATCCCATCAACCCCTTTCTCTTATATTAGGACTCTAACCCATTTTTCTCCCCTCCCAAAAGCTGTGGATACACTTCTATTTGAACCAGGGATGATCCATTGGAAAATGTTGGTGTGTTGAATCCCAGATTCCTTAGAAAGTCTCTATTCTTCAATGTTTTCATATATCAATACATATTAACTCATTTTGATTCATATATATAATCCTTTTGGGGATAGATCTATGTTATTTTATGCCAATCATCCTAATATTTGGCTCTATTGATCTTATGGAAAAGAATCAAAGGTGGGTTTTTTGAGATTCAACCTGATTTTGTTGAAGAATTTTTATCATCCTTTGTTTTCACCATATTTTCTAGGGTAAGTGTCTTCACTCTAAACTCCTCTTATTATAAAATTAAGGATTTGTCTTACATTGTTTTAATTTATTGAAATTGATTTTAATATTTGTGTGTGAAGAATGATAGAAACCCTCTTTAGTGATGGTTTTTGGATTTGTGAAAATTGGATATTGTGAAAAGTGATTATTTTATGGATTTTATAACTATTATTTTAACATTTTAATCTAGTTTTATTCATGGAAAAAAAATGAATGGTTTTTAATAAAAATATTGTCTTATTGAAATGGTTTTGCATAATTGTTTTTGGCATGGTTTTGGAATAATGGTTGGTGTGTGTTCACTTTCATTGATGTGACCCTACCAAAGGGGAGTGTGCCATTGGGGCACTAGTGTGTGGTTACCTTAAGATTACTTAGTAGATCAGAGAGAGACAGATCTTGAGTGTTGAACTATAACATGTAAATTCTTGTGTGTATTTGTGGATTGGAATTGGTTACGCTAAATGGATTTTTAAAATCAGTTGAAAGACTTGGTTGGTTGTTTTTCATGGAAACTATTTTGTAGTGAAAATAAATTAGCTTACTATAAACTATTTTAAAGTGTTTATATAAATTTTTTATATAATTTTTTTTATATAATTGTGATAACATATTCTATCCTAGTGGCATGAGTATGGAAGTTATTTTTGGAAAACCTATCGAGTTTCATTACTCACCACCTACTTTGGGAATTTGTTGCTTTAAAGATATTATTTATTGTTCCATTGGTAAAGGAAAATGATCACATTTATTTAGTGATTCGTCTTCAGACAATGTTCATTGATTTGTGGATTTGGACCTTGGATCATATGGGGAGCTATGGATTTGATGTCTTATAGTCTTTGGGATTTGTTGTTCTTGTCTTATGCTTTATACTCTGATATAGTTGGTATTTTTGTCTTTTGGTATTACTTTGAGTTATATTACATTGTTTACATGTACCATTTATAGGTTATTTGGTTATGGTATGTTGGTTATGGTTGTTTTATTTTAAAAGTAAAAATTTTACCCCAATTATATTAAACCCATTGTCATTTATTACCATCCATTGGCCTCTCAGGGATATCACCTAAGTCTAGGTAGCAATTTTTTCTTGGATCAAGCCAATGAGGAGGGGTGGGATGTTATAAGTGGTATCATTCTTGGTAGGTCAAAATATTTTGGGGCATGTGGTACCAATTTTCCTTAGGTATCAATTGGTTTGGTCTTGGATTTGAAAATTCATTCTGGATTAATATTTTTTTTGGGATGGAATAAAGGAGTAGGATTGTCAGAACTTGAAATGTTGATCATAAAAATTCATAGCTAAACTATTTATTCTGAACTTTAAGTTATGAGGGATTTGGGTTTATAATTTTTTTGGAGACCCTTATAGGATTTTTAATCTCACTGTCATGTGTTTATCCAATTAGAAGAGCGTGACATGTATGAATAGAAATGACCTACACAAGGTGTGAAAATTTAATTTTTAGTAATGATTTATCATTTTGTGAAAAAAAATGTTGATTTATTAAAAGTATTAATTTTTTTAAAATGTTTGCTTTTAAAAATAGAATGATAATGGTATTTTGAAAATGGTTTGATTTTCAAAATCACGGTGGAGTTTCAAATTTTGATTGAAAAGAGAAGTATTGATTTTTAAAATCATTTTTGTGATATTTTTGATGTGGAAAATTTTAAATTGTTAATCCTTATATTACTATAGAGTGAGAATTATGTAATTTTTTTGTTATAGAACATTACACCATCTAGAAATCATAGAAAACAACCAGAAGAGGCTGCTGAGAATGTGGTTGAACCTGGGCCATGGGTGAACCAACAGCTAGTTTAATGTATTTTTTATGCTTTTTATACCCTATAAAGAGGGAACTGAAGTGTTAAACCAAGGAAAGTGGATCATTATATTTAGTTCTAGAAGAATAATCCACCCATATTTCAGGGTGATTCAGAACCAAAGAAGGCTGAGGTGAGTATAAATCTTATATTTTATTGGAACACTAAAAGAAATGAAATTCTAGATGGAAAACTACATGATCGAGGATCTTGCATGCCAATGGTGGGATATAGCAGTTCAGGATAAATTAGACCAAGTCATTTCATTGGTGTATTTTGGATAATTGTTCAAAAAAAAATTATCCTTACACATTCAAGATTACAAGAATAATATAATTTTTTAACTCAAAGTAGGATATAATCTTATTGAAAAAGTATCCAACTAAATCAATGAATCTAGTTCATTATGCACTCAAATTTGTTGCATGTGAATCCTTGAAGTTATGCATTTTTGAATTAGGCATGAGGTAGGAGATTTAATCAAATATTTTCAAGATCATTATGATGGATTATATTGAGATGGTCAATAGAGTGACAGTGGATGAAAGGGACCTCCCAAAAACTATTGTAGGAGTAATCATGTTGATACCTATAGGAAATGGTGGGAGTATAATGCTAGAACAAGAAAAATATGGACACCTAACTCCAAGGTTGTGGAATAACCAAGAATCAGATGGTTGGATTATTGAATCTTCCTCCAAAACCAAATGTAAAAATTTGATGTTTTTAATTAGGTTAATTTGACCACATGAATCAAAATTGTATGGAACCACTTAGATCATGCAACAATTACAATCCGATGTCACATCTTTAGCACTATTATCACAGCGCTCTAAGGTCGAGTTTTCAAGAAACATCTCATGTGTTGTAGACATCATATTCTACGAGGGGATAAGGCCAAAAAAGGATCTCTCATCATTAAAACTGAGCTAGCCATGGTGATTTTAGGAATACCATGGCCCCTCAGTATGGTAAATCTCAATACTGAAATAAATAAAAATGTGTAGCGAGTATAAGATTATATTAAGTTGAGAAAGTTATTATAGATTCCTAATCAGAACCATTGATGGTGATAGGTATTTTTATTTATAATTCCACCCTTTTGAAATCTTCATTTTATGTGGGTTCATCCCATTCATTTATTTCTTATTATGTTTTTTATCTGATAGTTTTAAATGATGCGACGATTCCTTCTATTTTGAAACCTCAAACTCCTTTTGGTCTAAGAGAATGTCAAGCATTTATATGTATAGAATGTTCTATAATTGTTCATGGAGTTGATTTAATATGGGATTTATCTATGATTTAGGTGGTTTTCTATGAAATAATCTTGAGTATGGATTGGTTGATAATTTTAAACACTCACATCGATTATTATATGTGAAAGGTTATCTTTACGACTAATGATTGAATCGAGCATCTATTTAAAGGATACCAGTAAGTGAAATGGACATTTTGGAACCAATATTTTGAATTATCTCTTACTAGTTAGCAGTTTTGACTTCATCATCGATGGAAGATATCAAGAATATTAACTTTTTAGCAGTTTTTGATTAGTTTACAAATGTTTTTCCCAAAAACATCTCAAGGTTTCCACCCACAAGAGAAGTAGGGTTTACAATTTATCTCCTTATGGGGAATATTCCAATTTCACTTTTTCTTTTAATATTGAACTAATAGAAGAAATGGAATTGAACATTCAGTTGGAAGAGATGGAAATTAGATCATTCATTCAGCCTAGAATATCTTTGTGGGTAGCACCAATCTTTTTTGTCAAAATGGAAGATGGAACTCTTTGGTTGTGCATGGACTGTCAAAATCTTAACCAATTTATGATAAAGAATTGGTATCCACTTCCATGCATTTATGATCTATTTGATCAATTTATGGGAGCACATTGGTTCTAAAAAATTTACTTGCGACTAGGATATCACCAATTACGAGTTCAGAATTTAGATATTTCAAAGTCTACTTTTAGAAGAAGATATGACCATTATGAGTATGTGGTTACGCCTTTTGGTCTTATGAATGAACTAGTGGTCATTACGGAATTGATGAATCATATATTTCAAATATATATGGATTATTATGTGGTGAATTTTGTGGATGACATATTGGTGTGTTCAATGTTAATGGTGGAGCATTAGAAACACTTGGAAATAATGTAGGGTAACTTGCAGGATCACCGTTCTTATGCCAAATTATCAAAGTGTGATTTTTGGATACAAGAGGTGACTTTTCTTGACTAGATAATCTTTGAAAGTACTTTTTCTATGGATCCAAAAAAAAGGTTGTTATCTCTTGGAAACCACCAAAGAATGTCTTTGAGATATGCAATTACCTTGTATTAGATAGTTATTATTGACATTTTCTTCATGAATTCTCATGAATATATTCAACTTTGATAGCCTTAACAAGAAAAAATATGTCATATCAATAGAAAAAGTAATGTTAGAAGTATTTTCTAGATCATAGAGCCTGCCTTACATCAGCACTAATCTTGAATTTTACATAATCAAGACAAATGTATGTGGTTTATTGTGATAATTTTCGATCTGGGATGGAATTTTTTTTATGCAATGACATCATGTGGTTGCTTATGGATCACGGTAATAATAGTTACATGGGATAAACTAACCACCACTAATGTGGAATATTCATTAAGGAAAAAATTGTATGCTCAGTTTGAAAAATATACTTCAGATAAGTGGTAATTGATGTTAGTGATAACTAACATGCACTTGGATTTTGAAGATCGAGGTAGTGCAATGGTATTTAATTTTTCTTTCTTCTGTTTTTGGATTTGGTTCCTACTGTTCATGGTTTGGATTTGGTTCTGCATTTGTTTTTTGGGTTTCCTGCTATGGTTCTGGTTTTCCATGAGGTCTGGCACAATCTTTTCTTTTTGGGATGATTCTACTCTTCGTACAAGGCTTCTATGGTATGTTGATGTTTCAATTAAAATGGACTCATGATGAAGAAAATTTTATCTTATTTCATTGTGAATGATGGTGCTGCAATGCTTGGGAGGTAGTCAGAAAGAATTTTCTTTCATTGTTTTTGTGATCTGTGTTTGAATATGCTGCTTTTTTGCTATTGAATTTTTGGGTTTGTCCGCAACCATCACACTACATGGGTCTACTTCAGATGAGGTCTAGATCAGGAATATTTCACCATGCATACCATTCAGATTTGGAAGTTCGAGAGGGTATGGCTCTTCCATCGGTACTAGGCTCATGCAACTCTACATGGGACAGCTAGCCGAGTGGTCATTCAATGGTGAAGGCTTTTCATCATGTTGTATCCGCTGGGAAGGGGTAGATCATGCAATCTTGTTCTGAGTATTTCTATTTCTTGTTTGTTTTCTTGGTTTTAATGGTGGTGTGGTTTCTCACTTTTTCCTCAAAAGTGTTTTGATAATAAAAAATTTAATTTTCAGTCAGTCGGGTAGTGCATTGGTTTTCTTTTCAGTATATTTTGTTCCTAATTTGGTTGAGATGATTAAATAGGCACAAAAATATAATTATGAAGTGTTTCAATGAGGTAAAAACTCAATGGTGGGGTGACCATTGAGGGATGGAAGTTGGATGGGAGTTATGTGTTATGCTTACAAGATCAGATGTGCGTACCTAAGTATTGTCAAGAAAAACTTCTCAATACTTACCACCATTTGAGATAGTATGTTCATCATTGAATATTGAATATGTATAAGTCATTTAAGGAATAGTTTTTTGGGGATTCATGAAAAGGAAGGTGGTTGAGTTTGTTTCTCGATTCCTCGCCTGTAAGTAGGTTAAGGTAGGGAATCAGCAACCAGCAGGCATGTTGTAGTCTTTACCAATTTCTGTTTTGAAATGGAATCATATAGCCCTAGATTTTTTTATAGGTCTCCCAAGGATGGTTCAAAAATACAATTCCATATGGTTGATAGTGGATCATCTCAAAAATTCATCTCATTTAATTCTTATTCATGAATCTCATACCCTGGATGACTTGTCTAAAATATATATCTGAGAAGTTTTAAAGATTCATGGAGTTCCAGTTTCGACGGAATCAGATAGAGATCTGAGGTTTATGTCTTGTTTATATATATCTTTATAGAAATCCATTAGGAATTAGTTCAATATTAATATGTCTAATCATCCTTATACAAGTGGAAAATTTGAAAGGACGATACAAAATTTGGAATACATGCTTCAGAAATGTGTAATGGATTTTGGTGTCTTATGGAAAGAGTGTTTACTATTAGTGGAGTTATCATATAAAAACAGTTGTCAGGGACTGTGCATGAGATAATAGATAAGATTTAGTTGATTGGAAAAAGGATGTAGATGGCTCAGATTTTTCATAAATCATATGTGGATCATCATTGATGGTCATTGTCATTTGGTGTGACTTATCATGTATTATTAATAATATATCGAAGTCTTGTGAATAATTATTTGGAAAGTAGGTAGAGTTATCTCCTTAATACATATGCCCTTTTGAGATACTTGAACTGGATGGTGAGGTGGAATATCAGTTGGATTTTCCACCATGGTTATGTGTAGTGCACAATGTGTTTCATGTATCTTACTTGAAAAAGTATCATCTTGATCTTAACAATGTAATTAGATGGAATCATTTTGACCTAGATCTAGATTCTTGGTAGGTACATGTGTTGATATAGATTGTGGATATGCAAGATAAATACTATCATGAAAAAGAAATGGTCTAGTGGTGTTTTTGTGGAAGCATGGTAAATTTTAGGAAGAAACCTAGGAACAAGAGAAAGAAATGATCAAAAAATAGCACAATATCTTTTGGTATAGTGGTGGTATTATACATTCTACGGACGGAAAGGCCAATGATGAGGAGAATATATCACCCTCATTTTCAATTAATCAACCCTTTCATTATGTATTTTAATATGTAAAGTCTTTAGGTGAAGTTTTGGAGGGTTTGGAGTAATAATGGAATATTTTTAAGGATTTTCTAGAAGTTTAAAACATGATTAGGGTTAGTGGAAACTGTGAAATACCACTATAAAATCATGAAAAGTGAGTCAGTTGGATTTGGGTAGGTGCATGGTTAGGCACACGGTTTGGAAAAACCATAAGACCACCTAGGATAAACCATAAGAATTGGGTAGAGGGTTTCTATATGGTTGAAACACAATTTTTCTTATTTTGTGAGCCAACTATGTGAGGTACTTCTTGATGTATAGTCATGTGCATGGTTAGTGTGTGTTTTTCCTAATTTTGAGAACTAAGCATGCATAAAAAATAGAAAGTGACATCTAAAAATTGTGGATCTCACTCAGTTTAGCCTCTTATCCCCTGATTGTTTTTCTCAATTACGACCCCCAATTTATTTTCCCATCACAAAGACTATAGAGACTCTTCCCATTGATCCATGGGAGATCCATTGAAAAATATTGGTTCATTTAATCAAATATTCCTTGGAAAGTCTTCGTTCTTCAATTTTTTCCTTAGATTTCTTCTTCTTCCCTCACTTTGATTAATAGATTTAATCTGTTTGGGATAGATATATGTTATTTCATGCCAATAATTATGATTATCAGCTATATTTATGTAAGTTAACAATATCTAAGGTGTTTTTTGGACATTCAGCAAAGTTTTGTTGAAGATTTCATGTTCATCATTTACTACACAGTTTCCATGGTAGGTGGATTCACTCTCGACTCCTATTATTAAAAAATTAATTATTATTTTCAAATTATTTTAATTGATTGAAAATATTATTTATATTTATGCGTGAATCAAAGTAGAAACCCTCTATAGTGAAGGTTTATGGATTAGTGAAAAGAAATTGTTGTGCAAAGTGAATTTTTTGTGGATTTTAAAATAATGATTTTAAAATGTGTATTTGGTTTGATGGATAGAACAAGGTTTTCTGGAGAGGATTTAAATAAAATTATTATTTTATTGAAATTTTTTGGAATTATTTTTTTTGAATGGTTTTGGGAAAATGGTTGGCATGTGTTCGTTTTCGTTGACATGACCCAGTGGAATGGGTGTATTCTTTTGACGGGCTAATATGTGGTTGCCTTGTGATTACTTAGTAGATTGACAAGATATCTCTCATGAGTATGGAACTATCACATGGGTGTGCATGTGTGGATGTGATTATTGGAATGGGTTATAAAAAATGGATTTTTGAAATGGTTTGAAAGACTTGGTTGGTTGTATTTCCATGGAAACTGTTTTGTTGTGAAAATGGCTAGGCTTATTATAAACTATTTTAAAGTGTTTATATAAAAAAAATTATACAAATTTTTTTATATAAATGGTATTATATAAATGTTCTAACAAGATATATCCTAGTTTAATGAGTAGGGAAGTCATTTGGGGAAAACCTACTGAGTTTCATTACTCACCACTCGTTTTGGCACTTTGGTTCTTTTCTAGATATTGTTTATCATGACATAGGTAAAGGTAAAGTATCATATTTCCTTAGTGATGCATCATGATACTTTGAAAATTAATTGTGGAGAAGGAAATTGGAGCGTGTGGGGATTTGTGGAGTTTGTTTTTTAGATCCTTTGAGCTTTGTTGGTTGTGTCTTCCTCTTTGTACTCTTATATAATTGGTATTTTGTCTTTTAGTATTACTTTGAGTTGAAATAATATTTTACATGCACCATTTGAAGGTTATTTTGTTATTTAATGTTTGTTATGGTTATTTTATTTTCAAAAGGAAAATTATCCCACAATTTTATTGATGAAATTAGCATTTATAAAAAGCCATCGGCGTCTTGGGGATGTCTCCAAAGACCAAGTAGCAATTCTACCTCGACTCAAGCCAATGAGTAGGGGAGGGTTGTTGCACCTTAACTTATAAATATCTACGTTTAAATATTTTTTATCCATGGTCACTTTCCTAATATGTTATCTAACCAAAACATATTTAAATACCTCATAATGTTTTATAAATATAATATGAATAAACCAAATAATATCCCTCAAGGGTGTCAAACCAAGAGTGAACTTAGGCCTCTTTATCATGCATCAGGTGATGATCATGTCAATACACAATCCACCCTTTTTATGGTAATTACTCCTTGGTACATATGTTTTAGTGACTTCATCAACTTTTTGTGTCCAAATAGGGATATAATGTCTAGGAGGACCACACAATATTTACTTTACCAAAGCTTTATGATGTAATCCTATTATTAGAATTATCTCTAACACTTATCCCTAGGGTTTTTACTAAAATTATATTATGTTAATCCCCAAATTAAAATTTCAAAACAAACATAATGTTAAATCATATAATATCCTAAAGGGTTATTTATACCATATGGATTATGATCAAACCTGAATTATTAACCTTGAATTATACTCAACAAACATCTTAATCCTTAAATTTTTCTAAATTCTTCATGAATAATAACTATGAAACATCAGCCACACACTCCCAAATCTGTTGAAATAAACGTATACTTTACATACTAGATTAGACAACAACTATAGATTACCAAATATAACTGTCCCGTGATTAAATTAATTAAACAAAATACATTATGTACATTCCAAATACATTTCTGGTTTCTAGATTTGTAGAATTAATACAAAACATAAAGTAGTAAAGGACGTGTTCTTTGTATCAAATGTATGTTTTTCCTCATATGAGAATATAATTGATACATAATATGTCTTAAACATCTCTCACAAGTTCTTCAACACATATTATCATTCTAAACATATCACATGTACTACTTTTCATCATAACTTGGAGAATGGGAATATAATAAAGGGGTTATCTCAAATTCTCAGTAAAGGAAACATATAATTAGATTGAGAAAAAATAAGCATGGAATACAAAATATTATAAGAATAAATAATCATAATAATGAAAAAAAAAATTAAAACTTAGATAATACCCATGATAATAAATGAAAAAATTGATAATAATACTTATTTATCATATACTAATTGAATACATGATGTCGTACATCAAATGTATTCTGTCATGGCCTTATTCTAACACAATATGCTTATATGGGGAGTGACAACCCATGTTTCTTTTTCTTATGATACATGTCAATGAATCGATGGGATATATAATGTTGGGACCCACCCTCCACTTTATTAAGGCCAATGTATTCACCATAAGGGTCAACAAGAAATTTCATACCATTACCTAAAGAAATTTTTTATAAATAAAAATATGGCTTTCTATATAATGACAAATATATAATTTAGATATGTAATAAACATGAATTAGAAGTCAATAATCATCAATAATGTCAATAATTCCCCAGCTGATAAATAATCTTTTTTCTATTTGAACATCCTTCAATCTAGAACTTGTAAATTGAGATGTTCACACCGTATAGGGTAACAAGTACATGATTAATTCAACACTGAAATAATATGATCATTATTCTTAAAAATAAATAATGTGTATGATTTAAAATAAAATATTCTTAGCATAATAAAGGAAACATAAAAGTGTATTTACATAAATGTAAAACACCCTCACAAAAAAAATGGTTTGAACGGTATCACAAAAGAGGGGTCAACAATAAAATTATTTGATACCAAAAGTTAAATCCATAAAATTATAAATATAGATAATAGAGGAAAAATCAAGAAACATAAAATTCCTTAGGGTAAATCATTTTGAAAATGATAATTTAAATGGAATAAAAATTTTAAAAGATATTTTAGAAAACATTTTTAACATTGAAATTAAATACAAATTTACAGGTCACTTTCAAAGATAACTTTTGAAAAGGTAAAATGAATGATTTTGAGAAAATTAAATTTTAAAAATAACCACCAATAATTAATACTTTATAATAAATAAATTTTATCTTGGATAAATTAGAAGAGGAAGAAAAATGATATGAAACTAAAAGGAAAATCTCTTTTTACTATTTTCAAAATACCTTCATTCAAAACTCACATTATTAGAAGAGTAAGAAAACATTCATTTTTAACAAAATATATTACTTCCTAATAAGGTTATATAAATTACCATATAAGAAAATATTAGGATATAATAACTCATTCATGGAATAAATAACATCATGATGAAACAATACAACTCAATGAAATGATACTTTAGTTGTCAATATCCCTTGTAAGAAACAAACTTATTGAAGTGAAAAATATTTCAAGAATGTATTTTATATTGTATAAAAAAGAATAAGTATTATATCATATAATATAATAAAAGGGTATTTTTTCGCCAACATATGTGAAATAAGTACAATAGAAACAATCATAACTCAATGAATAAAAATTGGGTTACCAAAAGACATTACAATTGGTGTAAAAATTGAGTAAAATCTATTTGACAAAAATGAACTGATTTGGATTATTATTTCCAATAAATAAAAAATATATATGATAAAGATATATCCAATGTAATTGAATACACCATTAATAGGAAAATATAGTGCATAACGTAAACATATATCAAGGAATTGAAATTTGAGATGGAGAACCCCTATGACTTGAGTAACATTTTAATCAAAACCGCTTGAAAGTGTGACACTGTAATTGTGATTAATATATCATGAATAAAAAATAATTCGTGATATGATATCTAAAATAGGAATTATATACACTAAATAAATATAACTTTATTCATAATACCAAATATATCTCAAAGAGATAAATTTGAGAAAAAAACCATTACCTCAGTACCGATTCACTCTCCACTTGCACCTAAATTCATGAATCAAAAACATGGATATATTATAATTTATTTTATAAAATTAATCATTTATTTTCATCATGTATAATTTTCATTTTTAATCATTATCTATATGAATTCTAGTCAGTTATTACTTCTTTTCAATATCAGGTGTATTAAATCTTGATCATTTTTAACTAGTTTCGTAAATATGGTGTTGGTATTCATTGTTGTTGAAAATTTCTTCATACAAGGATAATTAAATGTAATTCAGTATATTTTAGTTGATATTTATAATGGTATAATTTACTTCCATGGTATTTTTTGTTTCAATCAATTAATATTAAATTAATTATTATCATGATTCGGTGATTTTTAACAAAGGAAAGGTGTTCTCATAATTAGTGTGTTTAATAATAATTATTCCTTTAAAAAGACAAATAAATAATTATTCACAAATTAATGTCATGTTATACTAGTAATTAAGTACCTAAAGTCATCCATGATATAAATTCATGTCATTTCTCAAGTAGGTGGTCACCCAAACATGAACATACTGCTGGGACCATGTTGGATGGATAAGGAAGTAAGAAAAGTTTGTTGTTACAAAGTGTTGTCTTTTGGTGTCAAAAAGCTAAATCAATTCACTTTGTAAAGAACTTGAAAACCAGACGATGATTTTCTGATATGTATTTCAAAAATATCATAATTCAATAGAACTTGTGATGCAAGCCTTATGATAGAAACGGGGAGAAATGATGATTCCAATCATATATAGTTTTGATTGGAAGGAATGATGCTGTTGGAAGATGGGATGTTTTAGTAATTCCCATTGTAATTCTAACAATGCTAAAGCTGATCTATCAAAGGATATATATCATGATAGTGGATTTTGTGATGAAAGCTGAATAATGGTTATGGGAATCAGTGAAGAGAGAAATGACAAAGCAATGGACAATCTGAGGGGTAGCACAAAAGCACAGTTTAAAGTGGCGCTATTTTCTACTGTTTTCCAAATTTTAGGGTATAAAAATCATGAAATGAAGATGTGTTTTAGGAAAGTTGCGTGAAAAAATAAAGTAGTGTGCAAAATAGTAGTGGGTTCTGCAAAATATCAGCGGGATGCGTGAAATAGAGGAATCGTTTTTTTCACGCAAAAGGTGTTTCGAGATAAGAAGCTTGAAAATTTGCAAAGGCATGACGTGCGTGAAATATTGGAGCATTGCGTGAAATGTGAAATTGCGTGAAATAATTTTTACATGCATGAAGAGGGTTTTACGGGTGAAATAGTGGTCTTTGTGCTGAGTCAAAAATGCCTATAAATATGGGGAGAACCCTTCTCATTTGTTAATGCTCGACACTTAGAAGAAATCATGAGCTCTAGTGCATGTAAATTATACGCTAAGTGAGTTGCGTGAAAAGAAAGAATTTTGCACAAAAAGAGGATAGTTGAGTGAAAAATTGAGAAGTTGCGCGAAAATAGAAAAAGTTACACGAAAAAGGAATGTTGCGTGAAAAAGTTTTTCACGCCAAAAGGGAACTTTTACGTGCAAGACACTCAAATTGCACACAAGGTATTCTAAAGGTTGCGCGAAAAATTTGGGGTCTTCGCACATATTCAGTTGTGCGTATGGGAGTTCTTACCAGCTTCTGGGTAGGAAAGTGAATATGTGTACTTCATAGAATACAACTGTTCAATTGTAAAGAAGCACTGAAATATTGTAATACCCTATTTGTTCTAAGAGGGTGTACACGTGCTTGAGGATTGTTTTCCAAGTGCAACACGAGTGTAAGGGCATATCCTACTCATTGTATTCCATATCAAAGGATTGTTTTCTAGTGGATTGTGTTGTACTGTATTATTTCTGTACCATACCAGGGACGTAGCTACCCTTGTTGAGTAGTGAACCTTTTAAATCTTATGTTCATGTGGTTGTGTGTGTTCAGAAGGGAAGAAACTATTTAATAGGAGATGAAGGTTTTTTCAATTATAAGGAAACATAAAAAGAAAAATATATCACTGATTCACCCCCTCCCCCTCTCAGTGAAACTTGGATCCTGAGTGGGAACTTCAATTGGTATCAAAGCGAGGCTACCTACGTTTTTTCTTTACTGAAGTTTTGAAGATAAGTTGTGATGGAGAATTTGAATTGCGTGAACAGTAAGGGGATTCTGATATTTTATGGGAAGAATTTTCATATCTGGAAAGATAGAATGATGCCTTATCTTATGTATCTTGGAAATGAAGTTCTTGAAACTAAAATAGATGGATTTATTGCATCTGATTAAAAGGTTCCTCTTACACTCGCAGACAAAAATAATCTTTAGAATGATGGAAGAGCTAGAAATGTATTACTCTCATCACTTTCTGAGAGTGATTTTTTAAGAGTGAAAGGTGTAGATACTACTAAAGGTATCTTGGAAAAGTTGATGAACATTTATGAATGAAACAAGAAAATGAAGAATCAAAAACTACAAATCTGGAGTCTGAAGTATAAAGACTTAAAAATGGGAGAATCTAAATCTGTTGGGGACTTCTTTACCGGGGTTAATGACATTGTCAGTACAATCAGATGTCTTGGTGAAAAGTTGGATTATTTTATAGATGTTGAAAAGATATTGATAATTCTTCCTAACAAATTTGATGCTAAAGTTTCATCATTGGAAGACAGAGACCCGGAAACATTATCTCTTGATGATTTGCATAGCACTCTCATAACTTATTAAATGAGAAGGGAGAAGACCATGAATAGAAAAGAAAAGGCCGATATAGAAATGTCTTTCAAGGCATAAAAGAGAGAGAAATTGAAGATAATCCATGTAGAAGAAGATGCTGGTGAATCTAAATCTGAAAATGAGGTATGTCAAAATTTTGATGAAATTTTATCCTTGTTTTCTAAAAATGTTAAAAGAGGCATAGGAAAATACAAAGGGAAACTCCCTTTGAAATGTTTTGAATGTGGAGTTGTTGGTAACTTTGCGGATAATTTTACTCAAAAAGGTAAATATGAAGACAGTGATGAAGAAGACAGAAGAATAAGAAGGTCATGGAAGAAATAGGGTGGAAAAGATAAATATTCTGGGAGAGGTAAAGATAAAAAGTTCTTCAAATCAAAAAGAAGAATCTTGATTTCAAAAAGTGAAGAAGATGATAATAGTGAGACTGGATCTGAAAAATCTATTGCTTAGAAATCTAGAGAAAGTACCTTTTTTACAATAGTGAATAATGATGATTATGAGAGTAGTAGTACTGAAGAAGAAGAAAATCAACTTGAACAGTATCTTCAAGAAGAGTTGAAGAAATACTTGAGAAAGATCAGAAGGATTGAGAATGAAAACAAGAAGTTGATAAATGAAAATTCAGGATTAATCAATCAAGAAGGTTTTACTAATGAGAAAATCAAGATGGAAAAGGAGATTGATGATATGAAAAATTCTCTTGAGAATACAAAGAATCTTAATGATCATCTTGAAGTAAATATTAAGGTAAAATAAGAAGAGTTGGAACTTGTCCAACAGAAACTCTATAAAGCTAAATAAATGAATATCAGTTTCAAAAAATTTACCTCCAAAGTTGGTGAATGTTCCAGTAAGAATGAACCAAACAAGGATCTACAAGAGTTACCTTCAAAGGCTGAAATGAAAGACAGAACTGGTTCTGTTAAGAACAAGGCTGGAAAGACCATGTATGTGGTCAAAGTCAGTAATGATGAAAAGTCAAAAGTGCATAAAAATCAAGAGTCAAGAAAGACTTCTAATACATCTGGTGCTGTTAAATCTGAACTGATAAATGGAGTTACAAATTAAAATATGGAGGATGTAGAGAAGCGTGTTCACAAATCTGGTCAGTATATAAGTTTCAGAGGCAAATATTCCTTCAATGGCTACTACTGGTATTGTGGTGGATTCGGGTACATGGAAAATATGTGTTGGATCAACAAACAACATTACACCTATTCCACAAGTTTTGAAAGACAAGTATTTAGGGGGAGTCAATCCTTTAAAAACAAAATGTCTCCAAATGAATTTTAGAAGATTTATGAGAAGACTGGTGTGAAAGTTGATAATAGGTTCCAACCATTGGAAACTATTTGTGAAATATGTGATCGACCTGAACATCTTTCCAAGGGATGCCTTAGTTTGTTACCAGAGCAAAAAAAGATTTTTAATAAGTTTCAAAATATAGAGTTTTTAAAATCTAAAAGTAAAAGGTCTGATAAGTCCAAAAAATAAAGAGTGCATGGTTGTCTGGTCAGAACACATTGATTTGGCTAGGAAATTGGAATAAGAACAAAAAAAGTGAAGGAAAAGGAAGAAAAAAATCTCTTGTTGTTGAAACTACTTTGAAAGCTACAAAAGGAGAATGTCCATGTATTCTTGATAGTGGATGTTCCACTCATATGACAGGATAATTAAAGCTACTGAAGAATGTGAAAGATTTCAAATAAGGAATAGTGACATTTGGAAATGATGAATCTCTAAGGATCAATGGTGTTGGATCAGACATCATTGGAAAAGAAAAGATGAAATCTAGGAAAACACTATATATTGATGGGCTGAAACTTAACATTCTTAGAGTGTCACAACTCTATGATGAGGGAAACAAAGTTATCTTCAGAAAAGATGGATTTGTTGTGAAAAGTGAAAATGATGGAAATATTATCACAAGAGGCCAACGTACAAGAGTAAATTTGTTCCAAGTTGGTGAAGTGCTAAAATATTGTCACATGGGTATGGTGAATGAAAATCAGTTATGCCATAAAAGTTTGGGACACATGTGTCAGAGAAACATGTGCAAGTTATCAAAGAGAGATAGTGTCCGAGATAGTTCTGATTTATCAAGAAGAAGAGATTGGTGTTGCACTATTTGTGGGAAAGGGAAGATTAAAAACTCTATTCATAAGAGAGTTGAAATTCGCTCAAAGAGAGCCTTGGAGCTCATACACTCTAATATTTGTGGACCAATGAGCAAGAAATATAAAAATTGATATAAGTACTACATTACTTTCATTGACGACTTTACTCGCATTACTTGTGTTATGTACATGAGACATAAGTCAGATGCTTTGAAAATGTTTAAGGGTTTCAGGAGGAAAGCAGAGAAGGAATGTGAGTATTCAGTGCAGAAGTTGAGAACTGATAATGGAGGACAGTATAAGAATGAAGAGTTTTAACGTTACCTCGAGAAGCATGGAATTCAGCATGATTTCAGTTCACTATATACACCTCAACAAAATAGGGTTGCTGAAAGAAAGAATCAAAGTTTGGTGGAAATGGGGAGAACTATGTTACTTGAACATAGTCTTTCTCATTATTATTATTGGAGGCAATCCATGAGCACTACTATGTATATTCAGAACCGATTTTTCTATAGTCCAAACTCAGATACAACTCCATATGAAATGTTCTATGGAAAAACTCCAAGTCTGAAACACTTAAGAGTTTTTGGGAGTCCGTGCATTATAAATAAGAAAGGTGGAAACCTTGGAAAGTTTGATCAAATAGGTGATGATGGAATTTTTCTTGGATATGATCCAGAAGGAAGAGGATATAGATGTCTCAACAAAGAAACAAGAAGAATTATTGATTCTTTAGATGTTAAAGTTGTTGAAAATGTTGAGAAAGAAAAGCAGTCATATGTTGATGTGGAAGTTGAGAAGTATAGAGAAGTTTTTTGTTAATGATTCTGATAATGCTATAGACTTTGTTAATCATACTCAAGATAAGGAATCTGACTCAGAAATCTAAAGTTATGAGGATGAAGTTAGAACCACTCATCCTAGGCTGAGGAAACAAGTGGAGGCTCAGAAAATTATTGGAGATCAACATCAGAGGGTTCAAACAAGAAGAATAGTGAATGCTATTACACATACTTATCTTTATTAAAAAGTTGAACCAAATGATGTAAATGAAGCATTTGAGAATCCATAATGGGTTCATTCTATGAATGAAGATCTTGATCAGATAGAGTAGAATAATACTTGGGAACTTCTACCCAAGCCAGGTAACAAGAACATTATTGGTACAAAGTGGGTTTTCCGTAACAAGATGAATGAACAAGGTGAAGTAATTAGAACAAAAAGAAAGATTGGTTTGCAAAGCGTATTCACAAATTGAAAGCATTGATTTTGATGAAACCTTTCCTCTGGTGGAAAGATTAGAAACAATCAGAATATTTCTTGCTATTGTTGTACAATGAGGTTACAAAATCTTTCAAATGGATGTAAAATATTCATTATTGAATGGTGACCTTGATGAGGAAGTTTACATTAATCAACCTAGTGGATTTGTTATAAGAAAGGATGAAAATTTTTTGTGCAGGTTTAAGAAGGCTTTGTATGGGATAAAATAGGCTCTGAGGGCATGGTATTCAAAATTAGATACTTTCTTGAAGAAGATGAATTTTAATAATGGTAGAGTTGATAGAAATATTTACATCAAGGAGTGACAGGAGTATTCATTGATCGTTATTGTTTATTTCTATGACATTATCTTTGCTGGGAATGATGAAAGATCATGTGAAAGATTTTCTGAGGAGATGAAGAAGTTATTTGAGATTTCTATGCTGGGTGAAATCAAATACTTTCTTGGGATACAAATTTCACAGAAGAAGAATCACGTTTTTCTGTCTCAAGAAATGTATGCTAAGTAACTTCTGAAGAAGTTTGGCATGTAAAATTCGAAACTAGTTTCCACGCCAATTTCAGTGGGAACCAAGTTGTCTAAAGATGGAGAAGGAAAGGAAGTTGATCAGAAAGAGTTTCTAAAGTTGATTGGAAGTTTGCTGTCTTTGACTGCCTCAAGACCCGACATTGTATATGTTGTCACTTTATGTGCAAGAGTTTAGAGTTCTCCTAAATAATCACATCTGATCGCTGGAAAAATAATTCTCAGATATATCAAAGGAACAACAAATTTTGGAATCAGGTATGATGGCTCAAAAAATATTGATCTATTTGGGTATTCTGATCCTGATTGGGCAGGAAATGTTGATGATCAAAGATCCACATCTGGTGGAGTTTTCTTTATGGGGAAAAGTAGTGTTAGTTGGCATACCAAGAAATAGAATTCAGTAACTCTTAGCGTAGCTGAAGCTGAGTATATTGCTTCTACTCAAGATGCAACTCAACTAATGTGGATGAAGACCCAGTTTGAAGATCTACTTGTTGAACTAAAGATACCATTGCTCTTGGGTTGTGATAATCAGAGTGCAATCAATCTTACCAGAAATCTGGTACAACATTCTCGTTCAAAACACATTGATATAAAGTACCACTTTATCAAAGAGCAGTAGAGAATAATGAATTGAGGTTGGAGTATGTTCCAACATCGGAACAAGTTGCTGATATATTCACAAAACCTTTATCGAACGAACCATTTGCAAAATTGAGGTTGAACATGGGTGCCCAACCTACTTCTCATCAAGGTTTAGGTACATGTTTCTATCCCCACTCTCATCTTTCCTTTGGATAGTGTTTTCAAGGGGGATAATTGTTTCATAAATCTATCCTTATGAAAGCATGCATAAGGGGGTAGTTGTGGGTAAGCTGTGAATCCAGCATGTATGTGTGTGAAATAATCTAACTATTTATTGGTGTGGTTTTAGGAAACAAGGTTTTTTTCCAAGAAATTAAATTAAGTGAAGAATTCTTAGGTAAAAGCATGAAAGATGATCTGAAGAAGGCTGAGGAGGTATGCTCATGAGATTTCATAGTCACTACTTTTGGACAGCATGGTTTTTGATGTCAAAAATTCTTGTTTCCTACTATGAGTTATCTCAAGTAGGCTTAGAATTTTTGATAAGTAATTCATTTCTTAGGGCTAAAAAGTTCAGTGATTTATGAATCATGGTTGACAACAAAATCCAAAGGGGGAAGATTTTTGGGACCAAGTTGGATGGATAAGGAAGTAAGAAAAGTTTTTTGTTACAGAGTGTTGTCTTTTGTTGTCAAAAATCTAAATCAATTGACTTTGTAAAGAACTTGAAAACTAGACGATGCTTTACTGATATGTATTTCAAAAATATAATAAGTCAAGAGAACTTGTGATGCAAGCCATATTATGGAAAGGGGGACAAATGATGATGCCAATCATATAAAGTTTTGATTGGAAGGAATGATGCTGCTGGAAGATGGGGTGTTTTAGTACTTCCCATTGTAACTCTGATGATGCTAAAGTTGGTCTATAAAAGGATATATATCACGATAGTGGAGTTCCTGATGAAATCTGAAGAATGGTTATGGTAAGTAGTGAAGAGAGAAATGACAAAGCAATGGAAAATATGAGGGGTGGCACAAAATCACAGTTTAAGGTGGCGTTGTTTTCCAGATTTTCCAAATTTTAGGGCTGGAAAATTGGGAGATGAAGATGTGTTTTAGGAAAGTTCTGTGAAAAAATAAAGTTGTGCGCAAAATAATAGATTATTTTCGTACCATACCAAGGACGTACCTACTCTTGTTGAGTATTGAACCTTATAAATCTCCTGTTCCTATGGTTGTGTGTGTTCAGCAGGGAAGAAACTCTTTAATAGGAGGAGAAGGTTGTTTCAATTAGAAGGAAACATAAAAAGAAAAAGATATCACTGATTCACCCCCTCCCCCTCTCAGTGATACTTGGATCCTGACTGGGAACTTCATATACAATGATTAATGGATGATTATGTGATGGTTTAGTTGCATTATCATTATACCATAAAACTAGTTAGTGTTTATTAGTGTGATATAACAGAATTTTAAGGAATTAGAAAAGTAAGTGATGAATATATAAATATTATATAATATGTATAAAAATATATCCATCTTAATATGCTTATTTTGATTGATTGAATCAACGATGGTCATTTATTGATCATATTAATAATAAATTATCTAATTTTTCACACCATAACATTAATTATGAAATAATAGACTGGATTCAATAATATGTAACTGAACTCTTGGGCCACATGGACTTAAGCACGCCTCCACATATGCCAAATTTTCTTGACTAGTAGTAAGGGTGTATGGTGGTAAGGTGGGGAGACTAAACCCTCTTTATCAGAGTGCAAAACAATGGTAAATAAGTGTCAAAATATCATAATATATTATGAACCATAATAGTAGAAATAATATGGATGTGGAATTAAATCATCCAAATAACATAGAGAAACATGATCAAAAATAGAATCACATACATATGATTTCATAAACCAATACAGAGTATGAGTTGGTAGACATGGCATCAAGCATACAATAGTAAAACATATAAAAAATGAAAATAAAATGACCAAAAAACTATATCCAAGGGTATCATGAGAATTGTATATATCATCTAATCCCATGATCCCATCCCAAAGGAAAATCATGCATCTAAATTCAATCACTTCCCATGATTATAAACTCGATCCATGTAATCTTCTTGAGTACCAAACGGTGGCCTGAAAATAATATGAGTAAAACATAGTAATCCACTACTAATGGTGTATAAAAAAAATCAAGTATGTGAGTATATGTTTAGTATTTTTCAATATAAATATACATAAAAAATTATACTACACAATAAAGGTGATCCAAGTAAAAATAAAACCAACTTCATCTTGAGCTGGTTGTCTCTAAGTGAGAGTCATTTCTTCTATCCATGAACCCAAGGAACATGTAGAATCCCACCCCAGAATACACTAAGTGGTGCCCCAAGATAGTTCAAAAAATGACCTAAAGTGTTCCTCCTCATATTCCATATGCTTCTGACTAGTAGTGAGGGCCTAGGGTGTGTATGTGGGGAGACTAGTCCCCCATGATCAAAGTATTCCACAGTGTTAATAGCAATGGTATGTAATGAAAACAATTATAAAAATCAATACAGATACTTTAATAGGTGGAAGATGAATCATAATTAGAAACAAAAAATGATGACCATGATGTTAGATAGCTATAAAAAATGAGATACATGGGATATATAGGAAATAGGAATATACAGCATGTTATACAAAAAAAGTCCAAAAGATACCTCTACTAGCATCATGAGAATAGACTCATCCCATTTTCCCCATACTCCATCCTAGTATAAAATATAAATCATTAGAAGATGGATGATTCCCTTTATATACAATTGCAGTCATAAAGTCAGCTCAGGTACCAATGTAAACCTGAGCATGGTGTGAGATATACTCAGTAGGCCACCACCAACGGTGTCTAGAGTAATCCAAAATATGCATATAAAATGAAAATTGTGATTTTATAGGGTAAATTTAAAGAAATAATTAATTAATTACATTGGAATAGGTCTCTCATAGGGTACCTGACTGGCACAACTTAATTTGGCCTAATATGGAAATGACTCAACCATATTCAACCTATACCAGTACAATATAGTTGTAATGATAATTATTTATCATTTGAATTTAATAAGAGGAACTCTAAGCCTATCCAATGTGATATGAAAAGGAATACAAAGTATCTATATAGGGACATTATAAATAACCAACATTGTAAGAGTCCTTCCAAGGTGATCCATAAATAGAGTCCTAAGTATCACTCTCAGCATGGTGTGAACATAAGAAAAATCTTAGATCATATCCATAGTATCTCACATAGGGGACCAAGTATCACTCTTGGAATTGTATAACCATATTTCCTCTGATCCCATTCATCATTTCTCTCCTATGGAACCAGTATCACTCGTAAAGAGGAAGATAATTTTCATGGTCAGTCTGTCCAAGGCATACCAAGTATCACTCCCAGTGTACCTACAATTAATTTAAACATTCTAATTATAAAATATGATAATCACATACAAGGAGGACTTTATTCAAGACCCTTATATCACCCACATCATGGTTTTAAGTTAAGTTTATCTATCAAAAGATTATATCTTTTTAACAAGGCATTCTAATCAGGCTAATTTATTCAATTTTTTAAGTTCATTTAATTAATCAATTCAAGCTATCAAATAAAGCATAGGGGAGTATAATGTGTCCTATAAATCCACATTTACATTTCATTTATTATAAGAAAAACACACCTCAAAAGGTTGTTTAACAATTTATAGTTAAGGTTCATATAGTTCTTTAAGGAATGGGACAACCATGGGGTCTCTCATGTTAAGAAATCACAAAATTGAATTACTTCGTAGGTAGCTAGGATCTTGTTATTCATGATAATAACCATACTTTACTTAATTAAAAATTATAGAGGGAATAATTTAAAGTATGTCATGTTTCACACAACACATGATAAAAATGCGACAAGAATTTAAGAAAATAACTAGACCACCCACCATAGGTTCGTAGACAACCACTCGTCCATTTACATCTTTTTATTCAATCTAGAATATAAGAATTGGAAAAAATATTTATAATAATTAATATCATCTCAAACCAAAATAGTGAAAAATACAACGAGATTAACTAATAAGTGAAGGAAGAGGAGTGGATAGATTACTGTTGTGGACCCATTGCACCCAATAGTGAAGCAAACAGATCTTAGGTGGAGGAGATTTAGTGGAACCTAGGTGAGGCACTCAAGGGTTCTATCTCATGCGTAATCTACTAGAGTAGGAAATGATCCTCTTTAAAAAAACTAAGAGGATATGTTCTCTTTTTAAAAAAAAATTGGTCCTTGAATTTCCACAGTGTGTAAATGATTTACACGTCCTATAATGATTGGGTATTCCCTCCCAATAAAAACCTTTACACATTATGAACAAGGTCTGGACATCCAAATACACATCGTGTATTTTAATACACACAATGTATTTAAATACACTCAGGGTATTTGGTCGATAGCGAGGTTCCATTTCAACTGTAAGATCCTTTCAAAAAACAACTAATTGGATCTTAGGCATGGTTTTTGGGTTTGCGAAAACTAAAAATAAAACATAGATCGCTAAAAATCTAGGATGTTATAAACTACCATCTTTAAAATAGATCTTCTCTATTTTTCCTTTTTAGGGGTGGTAAAGTATAATCTATCAAAATTTTCATCCATTGAGTATGTACATCATCCTCTCACTCTCAGATATCATCCTATAAATGGTCATGCTACTATAGCATCGAGACTTGAGGAACTGGCCTATCTTGGAGAGACTTTGTGCATTTGAAATGATACACATCAGGTAATCCTCAAAAGACACATCTTCATCGAGCTCAATGTCCTTGGGATAAAAATAATGAGATAGTTCATAATGACACTAAAAAATTTGTGATAAATGGAAGAAGTTGTGCATGGCACGGTACCTCTCAGGTAACTGCAACTGATAGGCTACCGGCCTGACTCTCTCTATGATCTCAAAAGGCCTGACATAATGGGGTGATAAAATACCCTATCTCGGAATCCATATATGACCTAATAGAGTAAAACCTTGTAAAAATGCCATATGTCCTACCTTGAACACTAGTGGTTTATAGAAATGATCAGTATAAGACTCTTTCATGGACTAAGATGCATCCATAAGTTTTGAAATTAGTTATACCTGCTCTGAATTATCCTAAACAAGATGAGGGCCCTGTAGTGCTGCCTCGCTAACCTCTAACTAGTACAGGTTTGCACAGCATGATATACTATAAAAGGCTTCATAGGGAACCATCCAAATCATTGACTGGAATATTTTATTATAGGAAGAATCAAAAAGGAATATATGTTTCTACCATGAACCACTAAAATAAAGGGATATTTCTAAGATAATGTCATCCAAAACTCATATCATCCTCTTAGATATCCCATCAATCTTAGGGTGATATGTGGTACTCATAAGTACCTATGAACCCAGTGCCTTATTCAACCCTTTCTAGAACCGTGTTGTAAATCAGGTGTCTCCTTCAGACACAATAGATTGAGAAACACTATGAAAGAATAAAATCTCCCAAATTTAAATCCTACCAATATCATCAAAAAATAAGGTCACTCAGATAGATAGGAAGTGTGCAACCCTGGCCAACCTGACAAAAACCACCCATACTACATCACTGTATCAAGTGGATATTATAAATCTCATCTGAAATTCCATAGTGACATCATTCAGTTTCTAATTAGGAATGGATAAAGGCAATAGAATTCCTACATGTCACAAGTTCTTTGACATTATCTGTTGATATGTGGAACACCTCATGAGGAAAAACACAATCTTACTATTCATACCTTGCCAAAAATACTTACAAATTATGTCTCAGCACATCATGGTAAGACTAGGGTGAACATACCCGATAGATTAATGATATTCTATCATCATCCCTTCCCATATATTTGCAGGCACCCATACACCCCTAGGGAACTACATGATCTCATTCTCATCAAAAACCCAATCAGTCAGTGGTTTCTCACTAGATGCACTATATGTTGGGATTAAGACCTCAGAATATGAAATTTGTCTCATCCTTTACCATTCTATAAGGGATTATTTCACTGATTAAGATACTAAAACAACTTTCTAGTTAAATTCTTGAAACTTCAGGTGCATCTTAGAAAACATATCCATTAACTGCTACTCTCTACTATCATCCTAGATGGAATTTTTTTGAATATTCTATCTCATGGAATTAGAGACTCCATTTACCATCCTAAAGGTTTACAGAATCTTAATATAAAAGTACTTCATGTATTCTACCCACCTTCACTACCTGATATTCAATTCATGTTGTGTGGAAATATATTTGAGATTTTTATGATCTTTGTAAACTAAAAACTACTCGAATACAAAATAATGCCACCAATAACATAAAGAATGAACCATATATGCTAGATTGAGGTCGTGGATAGGGTAATTCCACTCATGAGGTATCATCTAGTAGGACATGTATGCTACAACCCAATCTCCCAACATTAGAACTACTCCCAGAATAATTCTTGAAGTATCACAATTAACTACATGGATTCTACATAGATTTTAAAAAAAATCAGGATCAGAACCAAAGTCAGTCTCCCTTTCAACTCTTGAATGGTTGTCTTATAAGAATCAGAATAAAAGAAATTTAGACCATTTTAATTCAATCTCATCAGTGACACTACTATGCGTGAGAGTCCTAAATGAATTTCTTATATTATCCAAATATCCACAAGAAGCAGTGTATGTCAAATAAATTCTTGGTCCTCTTCTAGGAAATAATGGTTCTTGCCTTCTCTAGGCCTACAGATCCTCCTAGATATGAAATAACTTGACCCAATAAGTGAACATTGTTGATTCAAAGGTCGAATTTAGTGAGCTTAGCATACGTATGGTGTAATCTAACTGTATTTATCATGATCTCAATATTTTTGGAATGGAAATTCTGAGTTTTAAATGGACTAATTTGTCTTCCAAAAATACTTACAAAAATGAATCTAGATACAGGTGGAATCCCTAATTCATTAGACCCATGAAAATGGCTAGCGCATTCATAAGGTCGAACGACATAAATAGATACTCATATAAGTCATACATAATAGGGTACATTGTACATGTTATGTATTATTGTGTCCCAAGAATGTGATGGTATCGTATCCTTATATCAATATTATAGAAAATCACTACTCCTCATAGCTAATCAAGGATGTCATCTATACGATACAATTGATATCGGTTCTTAACAGTAAGGGTAACACCCTATGTTTTTTGTAAAAAAAGACATCAAATAAATTAATTTTATTTGATTTTGTACGTTGAATGATACAATAAGTGAAACTTTTATTATACATGACAACAAGATAATCTTGTGTGGAACATAACACTGGCTTGGCTTGCGTTACATGCAACACCAAGTTTCTACAAAACATCATTTTAATGTTATAATTATTTAAAAGAGATAGTTATAACATATATATTAAACATAGAAATAGAAATAGTAATAAATAATTTTAAAATATTATTTACAATGTTTTTGTATAAATAAAAAATATTGATAATAAAACATGTAATGTTGGTAAATTCGTTATATATTTGAAAATACTATTTTCTCAAATTAACTGTTTTTTATGTCCTTATGTGAACAATAATAAAATTAATTTTAGACACTAATGGAAATATAATTTTATAAAATAAATTTCATTTTTGAACTCAGAATTTCGAAAATATATTAGGGTAAATTTTAACGATTTTTCAATGAAACTTCTTTTTTGGATGATTAGTGAAAAATAATGAAATTAAATTCAAAACTACATTTATCTTATTTTTTATATAGTAAAATTATATTTTAAGTTGGTTTTAAAGTCTCAATAGAAAATTTATACATATATTAATTCAATTTATGTCATCTGAATCATTTTTATAATTATTTTAGATAGAAAATTTTAATGAACTTTTGAACATTCTCACTTTAAAAAACCATTTTCTCGCCCTGACTGCTAGATTTTCATTAAAATTAATTTTGAAACTTATTTTAATTGAATTTTTAAAAATGAAAATAAATGGTTGTGATAAGTATAATATTTATATTATAATAATATAAACTTATTTTTTTCCAAAAATATTAGTGTATGTGATTAAAAGTAATTATAGTGATTAAGGAAAATTTTAGCTTAATAAAAGACTAAACCTTAAACATAAGTGCCAAAATGAACTATCCACTTTTACAAAACCCATTATATATAAATATTCTATTCATAAACCTTTTAACCTTGATATTTTTGGTTTTTTATGTATTTTTTTAGGTAAAATCATTAGTACATCTAATTGTTTTCAAAAATGCCAAGTGTGCCCCCTCCCTCCCTTAGAAAAGGCTACCACCTATCCACCTTCTTCACACCTATAAAAACACCTATAATCAGAAAATATCTTCCCAATTCACCTCCCAAAATCTCTCACTTACTCCAAAAATCCTTCCTTTGGGCAGAAATCCAACCACAGAATCCCTTTCATACAACCAAAAGAAATTACCCAAAGAAGGGATAACATTCTTCTTTAAGATCCTTTATTTATTTTCATTCTCCAATACCTAAATTATTATTATTACATGCATATATAATTTCCGAAGTATCATAAATATACTAATATGTTTGTTTGATAAGTTTTTGACCGACCCTTACCCACACATCCATCTAATGTGTAAGGAACTTATAGTTCTTGTGTATAGTAAACTACTGACCCACGAAACGATGTTATTCATTTTTCCTATACCACCTATCATAGTTGAGTATTATGATGGAAAATCAATTTACATATGATATATATGATATATATATATGATGTATTTATACTTCTTTAATTATTATATAACACATACCTTAATTTTTTCATTTTGTGTAAATACAATAATTTTGTTTAAGAAATTATGGACTACCACCTCCTCAAAGCGGTTTAATTCATTCACAATCTACAAAGAATGTATTAAGTATGGGTTCAGTAAATTTATATGATATATATGAAATAATAATAATAATGTAATTTTCACATATACATACATATATATTATTTACTTTCTTTCTTTCAATGTGATAATTAAATGGAAATAATGTTCTTGTGTATGCATGACCGACTGTCTCCATGAAAAATGTAATCCTTTTCATATAACTATATTTCATTGAATATTATAAATAATTATATACTATATATACATGATATTTATAACATTTTTTACATTTAGTAAATCAAGATATTTATATAATAATCATGAATATATTCTATTATTATAATAACTAAATCTATGGGTATTTACATATCCATTTTCTTAACTCTCTTTCATGGGATTTATGTTTCAAAATCTACCAAATTGATAAATTAGTATTGTATCAATTTTACTTCTTTAATACATATTCCATGAATTTAAAACCATGTTTTTAAAAAAAATTAAATATGGTCTTTTAAGCTCATTTACAAATAAAAAGGTTTTCAAAAATATTTTATAGTTTTCAAAATATTTTCAATGAAGTGGTTTTCAAAATGTTTTCAGTCTGTATTTATAATTTTTCAAGTTTATTTTCAATAAAATGGTTTTGAAAAGGGTCTATTTTTTTATAATCATTTTTCAAAGAAGAAATTATATTTTCCTCAAGAAATGTTTTTGAAAGATATTTCAAAATTATTTTCCATATAAGATGACCACCATTGGTTTTATGCATTTCATTCTGGGGAATTGATCCAATGTTTCATTCATATTCTTTATCTGAATGGTTTAAGTTTTTATGGAATGATTTTTATGAAACCCATTTTTTCATGGGTTATATGATTTTGAAACCCTCTTCTTTACACGGGTTATTCTTTTGATGAAAGGGTTATGAAACCTATCAATTTTTTAACAGGTTATGATATGATTACATGTTTATGACACCATTTCATTTCATGGGTTAATATATGATTGTTAATAATTTTTTGGAACTTGTATGTATGATTTCATTATGAACTATTTGAGACCTATATCTCCCTCCAATTAATTGGGTAAATATTTATATCTCATGAGATAATGATGGGAATCAAGTAGATAGGCTGGATCCGCTAAAGGAATATGGGGAAACACAATCCCTTATAAGGAAAGGACTGAAAATGGGGATGGTGGTGGGTCTTTCTAAGTAGGTGTACTCCCCTTAAAGATGGGAAGGTGGGGAAACAAGATCCACTATAGGAATGTGGGGAAACCTGATCCACTATTGGAATATGGGGAAACTCGATCTACTGACGAAATATGGGGAAACATGATCCCTTATGAGGAAAGGACTATGAATGGGGATGGTGGTGTGTTCTACCCAGTATGTTTAGTCCCCATGAAGTGCCCTGATAAGTTCTAGTAATGCGTTCATGGATTATGCTCTTTATTACCTTATAATTCATGTTTTATGAAGTACAAATATTTATACCATGATTCATGTTTATGGTCTTTTATATGAATGGTATGATCTTTTAATGTCATGATCACATTCTTATACCCTTATAATCATATTTATTCTTATATATATCCCTTTTTTACCATTATTGATCATCTGAGCTCAACCATTTTTATGTTTCTATTGTAAAGACCCAAAAATTTCAAGGGAAATTTTTTTCCTAAATTTTCTTTGGAATTTTACAAGAACGCAGTTTCTGAAGGCACCTGATTTTGAGGCCCGGTGTGCCCGGAATCATCTTCCGAAGTTCGGCTCGGGTACGTTCAGTGAACGGACGAGCGGGTTTTTTCTAACTTTTGAACCGGTGCCCGGAATCGAATTCTGAGGGCACCGATGGAATCGCAGCACCGCTACTTGCTTAAAAATTCCTCTTCCAGAGTTGCGTTTGCTCGGTTGTGGTTTTTAATTTTTGGGTTTTAAGTTATGAAATAAAATAAAGTTCTGCGAATATTTTATTTTTATTTCACTTAAAGCCACATGAAGACCACTTTAAGCTGCTTAAGCTCAGTTGATATGGATAGGGTGCTATCCAAAAATATCCTACCCCTTTGGTAGGATATTTGTGAGGTGGGGCCCGCACGATCCCCACCGTTTCTTTTCCGCTAAGTAACGCACCCGCGAAAACCCGTCATTATGAAAGTCAACTGACGCGTTTTCTTAAATTCTTAACGCACCAATTAATTGGGCGGTTTTCTTCGTTGAATTAATTCTATGAATTAATTTATTTGTTTCTTAACCTGTTTGAAATCCGTTGGCGTAATAATAAAATAAGACCAACGCACGACTTCTGGAAAAATGCTGGTTGAGAGGATTTGACAAACCTTAAGTTCTCCATCCTCCTTCGCGAAGAACGTGAAGAACGCGAAGAACGCGAAGAACATCGTCACCCTTGGAGATTGACGACGCTTCATCCGAGACGGTCTTCCCCGCCCCGATCTCCTGTCACCAACTGCTTGAGGTAGGAGGTTTCGGGTTTCTTTTAAAACTTCTTGTGGTTTATAACAACACACAGATTTAACTACTTATAATTAAATCTATTATTTCTTGGTCCTCGGAGTTCGTCGACGCAACGCCGGATACCGCGACGACGCGACGATCCCCTCCTTCCGCAACGATCAATTTCCGCGAAGAACGCGCGTGCGACGACTTGACGAGGTAGGGTTTTTAACTGAGGATAATAATACCCTTTTTCCTCAGATGATTCCTTTTGAAAATAAAGAACGTGGATCTACTCAATATTAAGTTGATCCGCGGGAAGTTTGGTTAAGGGATGAGTATTCTTGATTGCGGGAAATCGGTAGGGGTTTTGTTTGTGAAAGAATAATTTTATTCCGTGGTTTTTTCCTTTCAAAACAATGAACCCGGATCAAAAGTACAATTTTAATTTATTAAAATTGAATCCTGTTACGTTTTTATATGATAATTTTTTTCTCCCGATTGTTATCATCTAACGCGGAGGGTGCGGGCCCAACCAACACGGCCCGACTACCCTCCGCAGTTCTTGGTTGTTGAGCGGATTTGACGGGCGACGAAAAAACGTGCCGCAAAGGCAATTTGATGTTTCCACAGAGAATAATGGGTCCCGGGAGGAGCAGTGGCGCAGACGGGAAGGAAAACGAACCACCGGAGAAACACCGGTGGCCCGCGGAAGTCTCCGGAAGCGCCGGCGGCCAGAGGCGGCGGCGCCCCGGCGCGCCGCCGGACAGGGCCGCCGCAGCTGAGGCAAAGGCGGCGGCGGCCAGCGGACTCGCGGTCGCGCGGGTCTGGCTCGCCCTCACGGGACGTGGCAGAAGCCGCGTCCGCGGATGTCCAGCGTGGCCCCTCGAGGGTCGCGGCATCCTCATCCCGAGGGGGCGGCGCCCCGCGGTTGCCACGCTCGGCCACTCGGTCGAGCCGAGCTGGGTCAGGCCGTGCCCTGGCCGGACCGGACCAGGTCCATCCGGGTCGTACCGGTTCGGGTCGACCCGGTTCGGCCGACCCAGGTGGGGTCGGGCCGGGTCGGCCCGAGCCCAGACCCCGTCTTCGAACTGTTTTCGGTATTTTGCCCGTAACTTGAGCTATGAGCCTCCAAATGACGCGCCGTCAGCGGCAACGCGATCTTTGGAACCAGACGGTCGTTTAGGTATATTGCACTCAAGGTTTCGGATTACTTTGGGTTTGGCCAGGTTGGTTTGTACACGAAACCAACCGGACCTTCGGAGCGGAAACGCTCATATCTTGAGTTCCGGGCGTCTGATTGACATGTCGTCGACTTTGATAGTTTCCTCTAAGGGAGAAGGATCTTTTGGATTACTCCGCTCGAGGTTTGGATGTAGTCGGAGTACGGTCGGGTTGGTTTTGACTTACAAACCAACCGGGCCCCCGGGACGAAAAAGCCAATAACTCCAGACTGGGCGTCCGATTGACGCGCCGTCTGTTGCGTTGTGTTCCTGTTGACGATACGGAACTTTTGGAATCCTCTGCCCGAGTTTTGGATGCAGTTGGGTTATAGCCGGGCTGGATTGTACCCGAAATCCAACCGGGCCCCTGGAACGGAAAAAGATGATATCTTTCAGACCGGACGTCCGTCAGCGGTGTTGGTGATCTCGTCGAGAATCGGTCCCTATGAGTATACCCTATGAGAGTTCGGGGTACAGTTGAGATACGGCCGGGTTGGTTCGCTTACGAAACCAACCGGGCCCCTGGGACGAAACGGCTAATAACTCACAGACAGGGCGTCTGATTGACGTGTCGTCTGTTGTGTTGAGACCCCAGTGATGAGGAGGTCCTTGAGAGATACTTATTTGTGGGACTTGTGATGTTTTGGAGTACCGACCAGTAGCTCGTGGAGTGGACCCTCCCGGAGATGAGCATACTGTGTGTGGAAACCCTAGAGCCGGTTGAGATTTGACGACTGCTGATCGAACGACTCGGTGTGTTACGGATAGCCTAGTGGGGAGCGTTTGGTTGTAGCGACAGATCCACGGTGGAGGTGTGCTTGGTTGTAGCCGCACAGGGGAGCACTTGGTTGTAGCGGCAGACCCACGACAGAGGTGGGCTTGGTTGTAGCGGCACAGGGGAGCGTTTGGTTGTAGCGGCAGACCCACGACAGAGGTGCGCTTGGTTGTAGCGGCACAGGGGAGCCCTTGGTTGTAGCGGAAGACCCACGACAGAGGTGCGCTTGGTTGTAGCAGCACAGGGGAGCACTTGGTTGTAGCGGCCGACCCACGACAGAGGTTCGCTTGGTTGTAGCGGCACAGGGGAGCGCTTGGTTGTAGCGGCAGACCCACGACAGAGGTGCGCTTGGTTGTAACGGCACAGGGGAGCGCTTGGTTGTTGCGGCAGACCCACGACGGAGGAGCGCTTAGTTGTAGCGGCATGGGGGAGTGCTTGGTTGTAGCAGTAGGCCCATTGTACCCGACAGGAGGAGTACCTCAGCAGTCTTAGGTCAGAGAGTAGTACCTCAGAGTCGTGACAGGACCACTGTACACTCCAGAGACGAGGTTCTTCGGCAGTTACGGTTTCGATAATGAAAATCCTGGTTTGAGCTAAGTCTATGACCTTTGTGTTTCCTCATGATTGAGATGGGTTACTTGATAACTTGGGTATATGTATGGGAATATACCTAGGTGGTGGTTATCCGTTGATTTCATAACCCTTGTGTTTCCTCATGATTGAGATGGGTTACTTAATAACTTAGTTATATGTATGGGAATATACCTAAGTAGAGGTTATCTGTTGTGATCTTCTTTGTGGTTATCCTTGTTGGATTTAGTGAGACCTTGAGGGTCTCGGGGTCCCTACTGAGTATCGTTATACTCACCCCTCCACGGGATATGCCCGCACCTTGTTGTGTTGGTTGCAGACGACGGATAGTGCTGACGGAGGCCGAGTGTTCGAAGACTGGACGGTACCCGTAGGTGGACTACACGATGAGTCAGTATCTGGAGGTGGACTTCACGGTGAGACAACACTCGGAGGAGGTTGATGGGAGAGAGCGTTGTGGAGGCTATCTGTACCTACCCTTCAGGTAGGATCCATGGTGGACGATCCAGGAGCTGCACCATCTGTACCTACCCTCCAGGTAGGATCTGAGGAGGACGACCCAGGAGCCGCTTCCGTTCTTCCAGGTGTTGTATTTTTCTGTTGTACTTTCATTTGGGTTTGTATTCTGGCCCATTTACTTTTCAACACTTTCTTTTGTACTTAGTGTTTTGCTTCCGCTCGTACTCTGTGGTGTTTTGTTTACTTTTATAAAGGCAATGTCTTCCCAGTTATCGGGATTTATGCCTTTGGTGCTAGTTTCCAGCCCCTGGCCTATGGAAGGCGGGCATGGGGGTAGTCATGGCACAGGCCCCGAGGACGGGTCGTGACAAATTGGTATCAGAGCAGGTTCGATTCTACCACAGAACTTGGGACTTTGATCTTTTTATGTGAAGCAATAGTGTTTAGCGTATTGGGTGTGGTTATCAGTCTAGGGATTCCAGTGTTGGTGCGGCGGCCGACGTATCCATACACCAGGACCCAGACAACTGATTTCTGACATTGTGCACGAAAACACTAATTACGTGTGTGTTTCCAGAGGTTTTTAAATGTCAGCTCAAACCAGGTCAGCCCACCAGGTATAATCGTATGACTGTGTCACGTTGTTTCTTTCAGGATGCCTTTTCTCGGACGACCAGCTACAGCCCAGAGGGATGTGCGTACTGATAGCCTGCGGAGCGACGAGGCTTCGGTACAGGGCCCTCTTGCAGTTGAGGCACCAGCGGTACTACCATACGTTGGTCCACCGATGCCACCAGCCCCAGCAGTAGGCGATGCATGCCACTTGAGTGCGCTGCACGAGTTCCAGCGCCAGAGACCACCCAGGTTCCGGGGAGATACAGACCCGCAGGCGGCTGAGGATTGGCTGGAGGCTGTGGTGAGAGTCTTCAGGCTAGTGGGGATGCCGGCAGACTTCATGGTGATCTTTGCTGCCAACCTTCTTCAGGCAACAGCAGGCAGGTGGTGGAGCCACTTATTCCAGTTTTGCGATGGAATGGCTTTCACATGGGAAGACTTCGAGACCTTCTTTAGGGTGGAGTTTGTGCCAGTAGCTCTACACCCCGAGCGTGTACAGGAGCTTCTGCCTTTGCCGCAGGGTTTTTGATCAGTAGACGAATCATCTATGGGCAGTAGGCAGATGATGCAGAGGTCCAAGAGGACTAGAGTCAGCCGTACAAGGAGTAGGAAGTGTTATGAATGCGGGGGAAAGGGTCACCTGGCACGTGACTGTACGACTCCTCGTACAGTTCATCCGCGGGCTTTGGAGGAGCCACTAAGGCAGAAGCAGCGGCGGGTTCTTGAGCAATAGCCGATCAGTGGGCAAGGCAGTAGAGCTCCAGGAGCAGGTGTACCGGAGCGGAACTAGTGGATATGTCCCTTGTACTTCTACTTCCATGTTGTTGTTGTATTCGTGTCTTTGTACTATGAGCTGCAATAATAAAAATACACTTATCCTTGTGATGTTTTCTTTCCTGTACTTTTTGTTTGGTTGATACTGAGAGCTTCCAGTTAGACTATTGACTTGATCCTCACTTGTGAGACATCTACTGGAGGAGACCCAGTTACCACACACTGATGCCGATAGTGTGACTCAACCCTTGGAGACGAGAGTAATAGTTGGATCTCTTGGTAGTAGCGTCGAGTCCTTACGACGTCATCCTTGGTATGGATTAGTAACATCTGTGTCGGAATTGACTGTATTAGGCAAAGGAAGTGGTTCATCCAGGGGATGAGACCAGATTTCTCTTATCGGCAAAGAAGAAATCTTAGCAGCTCTTGTGGGACTGGAGATGGTCCAGGCCACGACAGAGAAGGTCCAGGTCATCCAGGAGTGGATGAGGATAGCTCAGAGCCGGCAGAAGTCTTATGCTGACAGGAGGCGGAGGCCGCTATAGTTCGAGGATGGCGACAACATCTTCTTGCGTGTCTCACCTTGACGTGGATTACAGAGTTTTGGTGAGGAGGCTTAACGCCTGGCTCTACCACCTCAGTTGCACCGGGTGCATGACCCGACGCATATCATCAACCATGAGGAGCTGGACGATGGCGATGGGGTATCTTTCACGGAGGTTCTAGTAGGGATCGAGGATAGATAGGAGCGGATCCTATGAGGATGATCGATTCCTCGAGTGCACTTTTTTTGGCAGTACGGAAACCTCCAAGTGAGCACATGGGAGCAGAAGACTCAGATGCGTGCTCTGTACCGCTTTTGTGACCCTAGTTTATGTTGAAGCTTTACGAGGACGTAAATCCTTGTGATGGGAGTAATGTAAAGACCCAGAAATTTCAAGGGGAATTTTTTCTTAAATTTTCTTTTGAATTTTACAGGAACGCAGTTTTTGACGGCACCTGATTCCGAGGACCGGTGTGCCCGGAATCATCTTCCGAAGTTTGGCTCGGGTACGTTCAGTGAACGGACGAGCGGGTTTTTTCTAACTTTTGAACCGGTTCCCGAAATCGAATTCTGAGGGCACTGATGGAATCGCAGCGCTGTTAATTTCTTAGAAACTCCTCTTCCGGAGTTGCGTTTTCTCGGTTCTGCTTTTTAATTTTTGGGTTTTAAGTTATGAAATAAAATAAATTTGTGCGACAATTTTATTTTTATTTCACTTAAAGTCGCATGAAGACCACTTTAAGCTGCTTAAGCTCAGTTGATATAGATAGGGTGCTATCCAAAAATATCCTACCCCCTTGGTAGGATATTTGTGAGGTGGGGCCCGCACGAGCCTCACCGTTTCTTTTCCGCTAAATAACGCACCCACGAAAACTCGTCATTATGAAAGTCAACTGACGCGTTTTCTTAAATTCTTAATGTACCAATTAATTGGGCTGTTTTCTTCATTGAATTAATTCTATGAATTAATTTATTGGTTTCTTAAATTGTTTGAAATCCGTTGGTGTAATAATAAAATAAGACCAACGCACGACTTCTGGAAAAATGCTGGTTGAGAGGATTTGACAAACCTCAAGTTCTTCATCCTCCTTCGCGAAGAATGTGAAGAATGCGAAAAAAGCGAAAAACGCGAAGAACACTGTCACCCTCAGAGATTGACGACGCTTCATCCGAGATGTTCTTCCCCGCCCCGATCTCCTGTCACCAACTGCTTGAGGTAAGAGGTTTCGGGTTTCTTTTAAAACTTCTTGTTGTTTATAATAACACACAGATTTAAATATTTATAATTAAATCTGTTGTTTCTTGGTCCTTAAAATTCGTCGATACAACGCCGGATACCGTGACGACGCGACGATCCCCTCCTTCCGCGACGAACAATTTCCGCGAAGAACGCGTGTGCGACGACTTGACGAGGTAGGGTTTTTAACTGAGGATAATAATACCCTTTTTTCTCAGATGTTTCCTTTTGAAAATAAAGAACATGGATCAACTCAATATTAAGTTGATCCGCGGGAAGTTTGGTTAAGGGATGAGTATTCTTGATTGCGGGAAATCGGTAGGGGTTTTGTTTGTGAAAGAATAATTTTATTCCGTGGCTGTTTCCTTTCAAAACAATGAACCCGGATCAAAAGTACAATTTTAATTTATTAAAATTGTATCCTGTTACGTTTTCATATGATAATTTATTTCTCCCGACTGTTATCATCTAACGCGGAGGGTGTGGGCCCAACGTACACGGACCGACTACCCTCCGCAGTTCTTCATTGTTGAGCAGATTTGACGGACGATGACAAAACGTGCCGCAAAGGCAATTTTATGTTTCCGTAGAGAAGAACGGGTCCCGGGAGGAGCAGCGGCGTAGACGGGAACGAAAACGGACCACCGGAGCAACTCCGGTGGCCCGCGGAAGTCTCCGGCGGCGCGGAGGTGGCGGCGCCCCGGTGCGCGGCCGGACAGGGCCGCCGCGGCTGAAGCCGCGGCCGCGTGGGTCCGGCTCGCCCGCATGGGACGCGGCAGAAGCCGCGTCCGCTGATGTCCAGCGCGGCCCCTCGAGGGCCGCGGCATCCTCATCCCGCGGGGGCGGCGCCCCGCGGCTGCCATGGTCGGCCGCTCGGCCGAGCCGAGCCGGGCCGCGCCCTGGCCGAACCGGACCGGGTCGACCCGGTTCGGCCGACCCAGGGGGGGTCGGGACGGGTCGGCCCGGGCCCGGACCCCCCGTCTTCGGACCATTTTCGGTCTTTTGCTCGTAACTTGAGCTACAAGCCTCCGAACAACGCGCCGTCAGCGGCAACGCGATCCTTGGATCGAGATAGTAATTTTGGTATATCACACTCAAAGATTCGGATTACTTTGGGTTCGGCCGGGTTGGTTCGTACACGAAACCAACCGGGTCTTCGGAGCGGAAACGCTCATATCTTGAGTTCTGGACGTCCGATTGACGTGTCGTTGACTTTGATAGTTTCCTCTAAGGGAGACGGATCTTTTGGCTTACTCCGCTCAAGGTTTGGATGCAGTTGGAGTACGGTCGGCTTGGTTTTGACTTAAAAACCAACAGGGCCCCCGGGACGAAAAACCCAATAACATCCAGACCGGGCGTCCGATTGACGTGTCGTCTATTGCGTTGCGTTCCTGTTGACGATACGGAACTTTTGGCATCCTTCGCCCGAGTTTTGGATGCAGTTGGGTAATAGATGGGTTGGATTGTACCTGAAATCCAACCGGGCCCCTGGAACGGAAAAGGATGATATCTTTCAGACCGGACGTCTGTTTGACGAACCGTCAGCGGCGTTGGTGATCTCGTCGAGAATCGGTCCCTATGAGTATACCCTATGAGAGTTCGGGGTATAGTTGAGATTCGGCCAGGTTGGTTCGCTTACGAAACCAACCGGGCCCCTGGGATGAAAAGGCTAATAACTCACAGACCGGGCGTCTGATTGACGTGTCGTCTGTTGTGTTGAGACCCCAGTGACGAGGAGGTCCTTGAGAGATACTTCTTCATGCGACTTGTGATTTTTTGGAGTATCGACCAGTAGCTCGTGGAGCGGACCCTCCCGGAGACGAGCGTACTGTGTGCGGAAACCCTAGAGCCGGTTGAGATTTGACGACTGCTGATCGAACGACTCAGTGTGTTACGGATAGCCCAGTGAAGAGCGTTTGGTTGTAGCGACAGATCCACAATGGAGGTGCGCTTGGTTGTAGCGGCACAGGGGAGCGCTTAGTTGTAGCGGCAGACCCACTCCAAAGGTGCGCTTGGTTATAGAGGCACAGGGGAGCGCTTGGTTGTAGCGGCAGACCCACGATAGAGGTGCGCTTGGTTGTAGCGGGACAGGGGAGCGCTTGGTTGTAGCGGCAAACCCACGACAGAGGTGCGCTTGGTTGTAGGGGCATAGGGAAGCGCTTGTTTGTAGCGGCAGACCCACGACAGAGGTGCGCTTGGTTGTAGCGGCACAGGGGAGTGCTTGGTTGTAGCGGCAGACCCACGACAGAGGCGCGCTTGGTTGTAGCGGCATAGGGGAGCGCTTGGTTATAGCGGCAGACCCACGACGGAGGAGCGCTTGGTTGTAGCGGCACGGGGGAGCGCTTGGTTGTAGCAGCAGGTCCACTATACCCGACAGGAGGAGTACCTTAGCAGTCTTAGGTCAGAGATCAGTACCTCGGAGTCGTGACAGGACCACTGTACACTCCAGAGACGAGGTTCTTCGACAGTTACGGTTTCGATAATGAAAATACGGGTTTGAGCTGAGTCTATGACCTTTGTGTTTCCTCGTGATTGAGATGGGTTACTTGTTAACTTGGGTATATGTATGGGCATATACCTGGGTGGTGGTTATCCGTTGATTTCATAACCCTTGTGTTTCCTCATGATTGAGATGGGTTACTTGATAACTTAGGTATATGTATGGGAATATACCTAAGTAGAGGTTATCTGTTGAGATCTTCTTTGTGGTTATCCTTGTTGTCTTTAGTGAGACTTTGAGGGTCTCAGGGTCCCTACTGAGTATCGTTATACTCACCCCTGCACGGGCTATGTCCGCACCTTGTTGTGTTGGTTGCAGACGACGGACAGTGCTGACGGAGGCCGAGTGTTCGAAGACTGGACGGTACCCGGAGGTGGACTACACGACGAGTTAGTATCTGGAGGTGTACTTCACGGAGAGACGACACTCGGAGGAGGTTGACAGGCGAGAGCGTTGTGGAGGATATTTGTACCTACCCTTCAGGTAAGATCCGTGGTGGATGATCCAGGAGCTGCGCCATCTGTACCTACCCTCCAAGTAGGATCTGAGGAGGACGACCCAGGAGTCGCTTCCGTTCTTCCAGCTGTTGTCTTTTTCTATTGTACTTTCATTTGGGTTTGTATTCTGGCCCATTTACTTTTCAGCACTTTCTTTTGTACTTAGTGTTTTGCTTCTGCTCGTACTCTGTGGTGTTTTTTTTTCTTTAATAAAGGCAATGCCTTCCCGGTTATCAGGATTTACGCATTTGGTGCTAGTCGCCAGCTCCTGCCTTATGGAAGGCGGGCTTGGGGTAGTCACGGCACGGGCCCCGAGGACGGGTCGTGACATCTATTACCTAGGTTATGAATATATTTATTATTCATTATTTATCTAATAAGGGTGATAGTCATGAAGAACCATGTTCAAGATAATATAGCTCACTTATGTACCAGTGTTTATGTTCTCATGTTTCTAAAGCCACAAGGCTAATACAGTCTTTGGGAATATATTTCTGTAACATATTAAGTATTCCTCAAAAGTGATGCCATTTTAATGTATGAAAATTGTAGGTTTCTATAGTTGGAATCTAAGAAAAAATTTAGTTATCCTTTAGAAACTAAGTTTAGAAAACCAAAGTGAGAACTCTAAGGACATGTCTAAGGATAAATCTAAGCATAAAAAAGTATAGAAAAATATCATGGAATATTCGTAAAGGATAGAGCGAGTGATTTCCAAGAAATATATCCCTATCTGGATACAATAAGTGGGTGGGGTTCTGGCATAGATGTACTTAGGAGTAACAACTCCAACAAAGTGTGTCGGGCCTGACATAAGAGTAACATGGTACATGATAATGGGCCTTACTTCACACCAGGTTTGACACCCTCAGGTGATATGCTATTGGAAATCAAAAACTTTTCACAAACCATCATGAATGGTTTAAAAATAAGTAGGCTATGAAAAAACTATGATAAACCTAGGGTGCCATATATTAAAGAATGTATCATAATCTAGACGTCTTGTAAGTGGTTTTTCATGATTATGCAGTTCCTCACTATGACGACTATTTCTTACTCTGTTAATTTTTGTTTTTTTCAATGGTTGGAACCCGAAAGAACCATGTTGATGGTGATTGCATTGGAAAATAAAATGATAATAATCCTAATAATATTAATGATATAGGATATGTAATGAAAAATATTTTTGATATGCTCACCTAAATTTCTCAATATATGAATCATTTTGAGCTTCAAAATGAGAAAATGAGGGAACAACATTCTGTTGAGTCCTTCATGAGGCAATCTCTTGATTATTTTAATGGGTCTTTTGATCCAATTTTAGTTGAAAACAAGATCAATACCACTGAAAGTATATTATCCACTCTCCAATATTCAAAACATGAGAAAGTCATTCTGATTGTTTATCAGTTAGAAGGTGAAGCATACAAGTGGTATAATCTATAATTAAGAATATGAGGAAGCAGGATGAAATTTAATCCATGGATTGGGATGAGCTAAATACCTTATTATTTAATAATTACTTTCCTCATGTTCTTCACACAGACACGGAGAATGAGTTTCTTGATTTGAATCAAAATAATGATGAATTTGTCGGTACATATGAGGCTAATTTCACAAGACTATAAAGGTACACTTCTAGAATTATCATCCAAACTAAGAGTAAAGTTGATAGGTTATTCAGTGGATTAAAGAAAATTCATGGAAGGGTGTTGTACATAAGGGAATTTAGTTACTAAAAAGAGGTTGTGCATTTTGAAATCAAAGTTGAAATGGTGTTTGGAGTTACATACCAATATCATGGTTTTAACAAGAAAAGGAATATGGAATTCAAAGTAAATACTAAAATCAATGAATAAAATAATATGATACTCCCTTTATGCTCTATGTGGGGAAATAATCATGGAGGTAATTACCTTATGGTGTTTTAAGTGAAAGGGGGAATTACATAAAGCAATTGATTTCTACACTGATGGAAATAAGTTTTCCAATGATGCAAATAGATGAAAAGATACACAGAATTTACCTCCTACACATCAGTTCTTTAAGTGTTAGGAGAATGGGAATTATGATAACTAGTTCCCAAACCCAAGGATTGGTGATGATGATCGAAAATAGAAACCTCTTAAATGGAAGGATAATGATAAATCTCATGAAATTATTGTTTTTTGTGAGGGGTATGATAATGAAGTGGTGAAAGGTATACTCAACATCTACTCTAGAACTGCTAATATATTATTTGATTCTGGATCAACCCACTCTTTCATTTATAAAGGTTTTAATTCCAATTCATAAGTCATTTTTATCCAAAATGGATGGGTAGGAACTCCACATCGATAATATCCCTATGGTTTGGAAATTTTTGGATGTGCTCCCATAATATTTTCATATTCTTCCACTAAAATTTGAATTGGAATTATTGATAGAACTCATACCTGGTTCCATACAAATTTCAATGACTCCCTAAATAATGGACACAATTGAGTTACAGGAATTGAATAAAAAACTCCAATAAAACCTTGATAAGGGATTTATTCTGCCAATTATGTCTCCTTGGGGAAAACCTATTCTCCTCGTGAAAATGATAGATGGATCAATGAAACTCTGCATTAATTATCGGGACCTAAACAAGATTATGATCCAGAATAAGTATCTTCTTCCCCGTATTGATAACTTCGTTCGTCAACTGTGTTGAGCTCAATAATTTTCCATGATAGACCTTCATTCTAGATATTATCATTTGAGGTTAAATAAAGAGGATATACCCAATACAGTATTCCATACAAGGTATGGACACTATAAATATATAGTTATGCCTTTAGTCTTACTAATTACCCTTCTATATTTGGGTATTTAATGAATAGAGTCTTTAGAGATTACCTCAATCAATATTTGGTAGTATTTATAGATGATATTATTATCTATACAAAGAGTAAGGAATATAATAAATATCTCTTGAGACAGGTACTAAAGACCTTGAGGAAGGAGAAACAATATGAAAATTTTAAAAAGTGTGAATTTTGGCTATACAAGGTTTCATTTTTAGGTCACATAATCTCAAGATATTGGATAGTAGTCGATCCATCAAAGACTTAGGCTTTTTAATATTGGCCTCGACTAACCACGGTGATTGATATCTATAGTTTTTATGTATTATCTGGATATTATTGAATCATTTTGGATAATTTTTCATAACTATCCATTCCTTTGACCATTTTAACACAAAAGGGTTCCATGTTCCTTTGGATTAAAAAATGTGAGTAAACTTTTAAGGAACTTAAGAGAAGATTGGTCAACACACATGTTCCTACATTACCGAATAGTGGAAAAGGTTTTTCATTCTATAGAGATGCATACAAGAAGGTATTGGTATGTATTATTATTCAAAATAACATGGTTTTTTCTTATTCCTCATGACAGTTGAAGATCCCTAAGAAAAATTACACAACTCATGATTTCGAGTTTTTTGTGGTAATTTTTTCATTAAATATATTAAGGCATTTTATTTATAGAGAAAAGTGTGATATATATACTGATCATAAAATTATAAAATATATATTCACACAAAAGGAGTTCAACATGTTCCATTGAATATGGTTAGAGATGATAAATGATTATGACTTCTCAAAAAAATACCACCATGGGAAAGTGAACAAGGTGGTCGATGCATTGGGTCGAAAAGATCATGCCAGCATATCTAAGATAAGGATATCAAAAGACCTAATATTTATGGATTTATAAAGGATAGATCTAGAAATATTAAAGGAATGGGATAAATCTTAACTAAATCAATTGAATTTTCAATCCTCTGTCAAATTGAAGACTAAAGAGGCACATAAGGAAGATGTAGAGATGAAAAAGTATGTTAGAAATATTCCTAAGTTTAAATTTGATTATGATGAAATGATAAGTTTTAGAAATTGTGTATGTGTTCCTTCTATACCAGATTTGTATAAGGAGCTGATAAAATAACCTCATAGTTATGTATTCTCTATTCATTCTAGAAGTATGTATATGTATAGTGATTTGAAATAATACTTTTAATGGGATAGGATGAAGAGGGATATCATGGAGTTTCTATCTCGGTTCTTGGTATGCCATAAAGTTAAGGAATAAATACAAAAGTCTAAGGGGATGTTGCATCCATTACCCATACGAGAATAGAAATGGGAGAACATCACTATAGATCCTATTTTTGGACTCCCCAATCCCTATAAAATGTTTAATTATATATAGGTTTTAGTTGAACACCTTACTAAGTAAGCACATTTCATCACTATCCTAGAAAACATCTCTCCATATCATCTTTCAAGGATATACATTAAGGAATTGGTAAGGTCTTAGGGAGTACCACATTCTATTGTATCTGATGAGGATCTGAGTTTTACCTCAAATTTCTATATAATAATTCAGAAATAATTTGATATTAAATTGAGTTTCATCCCATATTATCATCCTCTTGTGAATGGTCAGTCTGAAAGAATAATTCAAACCCTATAGGATATATTGATATCTTGTTAGTTGGATTTAAAAAGTGTTTAGGATCAATACCTTCCTTTAGTTTAGTTTTATTAATACAATATTTTTCACTAAAGAATTCAGATTGATCCTTATTAATACCTCTATGGGAAGAAATGTAGAGATCCAACATGATTGGATGAAGTTGGATAAAAAAATCTATCGGGACCTGAGTTAGCTGAAGAAATGGTCGAGAAGGATAGAAACATTCAGTAGCATATCAAGGAAGCACAAATTTGGTAGAAATGTAATGCTGATAACCATCGGTTTGATATAGAATTTGAATTTGGTGAGAAGTTATTTCTATGAATATCTCCCTAGAATAATGTTTTGAGGGTCAAGATCAAAAGGAAACAAATCCCCAAGGTATATTAGTCCCTTTGAGATTATTGAACATATCCAAATGGAAGAATATGATGTGGTAATTCCTCCAAATCTCTCTCAATTCCATGATGGTTTTGATGTATCTCTCCGGAGTAAGTATATACTTTACCCTTCACATATACTGAACTTATAGATCATACTAATAGAGAAAGATATTTCTTATGATGAACAACCAGTTGAAATTATAAATCATAAAGAGAAAGTTCTACCGAACAAGACCACTCACCTAGTGAAAGTTTTGTGGATAAATAACCAGTTATAAGAATCTATGTTGGAACTTTTGGATATAATGAGGTTGAAATATCTATATTTTTTCTATCATAATAACAGATTTTAAGGGATAAATTTATTTTAAGCAGGTAGAATGTAACACCCTGAGTTTTGTGAATTTTTTATTAAAATAAATTAATTTAATTTAATTTCATAAATTTTAGACAACACTTAGTAAAACTTTCATTATATTATATACCAGAATAATCTTTAACAATAAACAACACTGACTTGGATTATGTTACATGCAATACCGAATTTCTAAGAAGCATCATTTTATTTCTATAATTATTTAAAAGAGACAGTTATATCCTAGACTTTAAACATAGTTAAATTAATAGTAATAAATAATTTATAAATATAATTTAAAAAAGTTTTATATCTATACAACATATTTATAATAAAACTTATAATATTGGTAGAGACTTTATATGTTTGAAAATATTATTTTCTCAAATGAACTTCTTTTTATATCCTTATATGAAAAATAACAAAATTAATTTTATTCACTTTTATAAATTCAATTCTATAAAATAGATATCATTTTTTAATTTATAGTCTTTAAATTATCTTAGGGTTATTTTTTGGGATTTTTCTGAGAAACTTCTTTTTTGGATGAATAGTAAAAAATACATACTTTTATTTCCAAAAAAATTTATCAATTTTATTTATTTATTTAAATTGTATTTTAAGTTGGTTTTAAAGTCGAAATAAATAATTTATTCACATATTAATCCAATATAGGTTGTTGGAATCATTTTTATATTGAATTTAGATAAAAAAAATCTTAATGAACTTTTGAATATTCTCAATTTAAAAACTCACTTTCTCACCACGACTACAAGTTTTACATTAAACTTAATTTTGACGATTATATGAATAAAATTTCTAAAGATGAAAATTATTGGTTTTAAAAATTATAATATTTATATTCTAATAATATAAACTAATTTTTTGACCTAAAATATTAGTGAAGGTGATTAAAATTAATAACAATGATTGAGGAAAACATAATCTTAACAAGGGAATATACTGTAAAATTTAGGGTAAAATGACTTATAAACTTTTCAAAAACCCATTTTCATTCCATATTTAGTCGAAAAACCTTCTATTATTTAGTTTCCTTGGTTTTGGATGACTTTTATTGGCAAAATCATTAGTACACCTAACATTGTTTAAAACATACAAAGTGTGTCCCCTTCCTCCCATATAAAAGGCCACAACTCTCCCCATTCTTCACACCTCTCAAACCAAATAATTTCAGAAAATATCTACCCAATTCACTTCCAAAAATCCCTCCATTTTTCATTTAATACTCCCTTTGGGAATAAATCCAACCATGAAATCCCTTTGGTAAAAATAAAAAGGAGTTACCCAAAGAAGGGGTAGCATCCTTCCTCAAGATCCTTTATTTATTTTATTTCTCCAATACCTAAATTATTATTATACCATGAATACATAATATACTAATGATCCTAAATATACTGAGATTTTGTTATTATAATTTCTTTACCTAAAGTTACACACATTTACATCTAATTGGTAATGAACTTAACTTTCTTGTGTATGGAGAACTATCCCCTCACGAAATGATGTTGTTCATTTCTATTTTACCACCAATCGGGGTAGGGAATTATAATGGAGAATATATTTATATATAGTATATATGATTTATTTATGCTTCTTTAATTATTATATAACACATACCATCATGATTTCAATGTTATGTAAATATGATAATTTTGTTGGGGGAAGTATGGAATGCCGCCTCCACAAAGTGATGTGATTCGTTCACACTCTACATAGAATATTTTATGGACAGTTTAAGTAGATGTATATTATATATATGAAATAATAATTTTACTATAATTATTATATATTTGTACATATATTTCATTTACTTACTTTCTTTTAATATGATAATTAAATAGAAACAGTGTTTAAGCGTATGTATGGCCTACCGTCTCCATGAATGGTGTATTCCATTTCATATTTTTATCATTAATAAAAAAATTCAAATACATATATACGGGATATAAAATATATTTAAATCATGGTTTATATTAAGGAAATCATTATATAAGTATGGGGGCAAAAATATAAAAAATTTACACACATGAGAAAAACAAAGCGGATATTACCCGAAGAAAAACCTTAACATGGAATTGCTAATAAGAGAGTGATATAAAGTCATAATAAAATCATATATGGAATAAAATATAATAATATATTTCTATTTCAGATGTATAATAAACTTATATTTATTATATAAGAGTTTTTAATGAGAGTGATCAGAGTCAATAGATAAGGTAAGTGGATTTCTAGTCTCACTTTTATTTCAGTGAGATTTATGTCTTATTCACCACTCATTTTTTTATGTGGTGTATATACTACCCATAAATATATTATATGATTATTTAATTTAAATATATATGTATCTACATATCCATTTCATGATCTCTCTTTCATGCATTTTATGTTTCAAAAGTTACTATATCAGTAAATTACTTTTGCCTCAATTTTCTTTCTTTGAGACAAGTGCCACGAATTTCAAAAAACAAGTTTTCAAAAATGTTTTCAAAAAATATAAGATGATATTTTAGGAATGTTTTAAAATAAAAAGGATTTCAAAAAAAATATGGCTTTAAAATAATCTGTTATATTTTTTCAAAGTTTTTTCTGATAAATGGTTTTCAAAACATTTTCAAGATTTCATTATAATTTTTAATGTGTTTTTAAAGAAATCATTTCCAAAATGATTTCAAGATTTATTTATAAGTAGTATATGTGTTTTAAAAGAAATGGTATTTGATACATTTTCTGGTTTTATTTATATGTTTTCAAGTTTATTTTTAAGAAAATGTCTTTCAAAAGGTTTTATGTGTTAAAAATAATATTTCAATTAAGAAATGATATTTTCCTCAAGAAATGTTTTTAAAATATGTTTCAAAATTATTTCCTATCTAATATGAAATATATTGGTATGACTTGTGCATTTTTAGGTAAATCATCCAAAGGTTCCATTAATATTAGTTCTCTGAATGGTTAATATTTTTATGGAATAATTTTTATGAAACCCATTTCTTTTTTATGGGTTATATGATTTTGAAACCCACTTTTTTTCACGAGTTATGATTTTGATGAAATGATTATGAAAAATGTATTTTTTTCTGCAGGTTATGATATAATTACATTTTTATGATTACAATTTCATTCCATGGGTTATGATATGATTTTTAATGATTTTGTGTCACATGAATGTATGATTTTCCTATGAGATGGGTAAAACCTATATATCCCTCTAATTCATTGGGTAAAGATTTATATTTCATGATATAATGATGGGAATCAAGTAGAAGATCTTGATCCACTAAGGTAATATGGGGAAACCCGATCCCTTACAAGAAAAAGACTATGATTAGGGAAGGTGGTGTGTCCCACCCAATAGGTGTATTCTCCATTAAGAGGGAAGATGGAGAAACTCGGTCCACTAGGAGAATATGGGGAAACCTGGTCCATTATGGAAAGATGGGGACACCTGGTCCACTATGGGATGATGCGGAAAATCAATCCATTATAAGGAAAGGTCTTTGACTGGGTATGGTAGTGCTTCCCTCCAAGTAGGTGTAGTTCCCATGAAATGATCTGATAATTTCTATCAATGTGTCTTGAATTATATGAAATGACATTACATTTTTATGTGTATTACATAATTACATGTCTTACTACTATGTTATTCTTTCATGGATTATCCTATTGATTAACTTTTGATTAATGTCTTATGAAATGACAATATTTATGCCATGATTCTTGTTTATCTTATTTGATATGTTGGGTATGATCTTCTAATGTCATGATCACATTCTCATACCCATATTATCATGTTTATGCTTACATATCTCCCTAGTTAAACCTTACTAAGCTTATAAGATCACCTATTTTTATGTTTCTATTACCCGAGTAATGAATATATGTATCATGTATGATGTTTCTATTAAGGTTAAAGTCATAGAGAACCTACTGGGAGACAATATATCTCACTTATATACTAGTTTTTATGTTTCTACGTTTATAAACGCAATAGGCTGGCATAGACTTTGGGAATTGTTTTCACAATGTTTTATGTATTCTGTAAAAGTGATGTAATGTTAATATATGAAAAGGTTAGGGTCACTATAGTTGGTATCAGATCAAAATTGTAGTTAACCATTGGAAAATAGGATAATAAAAATTTAGTGATAACTCTAAAGACATGTCTAAGGATAAGTGTAAGGATAATGAGTATAAGAAAATGTCCTAGAATTTTGGTAAATTATGTAGTGATTGATTTCCTAGAAATATATACCTTTATATATACTACATGTGTATGTGGATCTGGCATAGATATACCTAGGAGTAACAACTCAGATAGGGTTCGTTGGGCCTAACTCAAGCATAACCTGGTACACAATAATGGGCCAAACTATGATCCTGGTTTGACACTCCTAGGGGATATTATTTGGGAATTTAGAATATCTACATGAACCATCATGAAGTATTTAAAAATAAGTTGACTATAAATAACCTTGGATAAACCTAGGGTGCCATTGATTACAGAATGTGTCATAATTTAGACAACCAATAAGTTCTTTCTCATGATTATGTGGTTTCTAACTATGAAAACTATTTCTTACTATACTATTTTTTATTTTAGTAAATGGATGGAACTCAAAGGAACAACATTAATGGTTATTGAAATAGACAATGTAACAATTGTCTTCTTGAGCATCCGGATTCTATGGGAGATTGAATGAAAAATCTCATTACTATTCTCACCCATTATTCTCAAGTTAAGAATCATGTTGTGCTTCCAAAAAACATAAAGGATAGAACAATGTTCTATTTTTTCCTTCATGAGGCAATGTCTATCTTATTTAAGTAGGAATTTTGATCCAATTGTTACTGAAAACTGGATCAGTACTGCTGAAAAGATATTCTCTATTCTCTTGTGTTTGTAACATGAGAAAGAAATTTTTGATGTTTATCGGTTAGAAGTTGAATCAGACCAGTAGTAGACTCTAATCAAAATATGAGGAAGAAAGATGAAATTTAATCCATGGATTTTGATGAGTTAAAGAACTTATTATTCAATAATTATTTTCTTCATATTCTTCATATGAAAAATAAAAATGGATTTCCTTGATTTGAAGTAAAATGATGATGAATTTGTTGGTATCAATGAGGTTAATTTCACAAGACTGGTAAGGTGCAGTTCTAGAATTATCATCCAACCTGAAAGTATATTTTATAGGTTCTTCAGTGGATTAAATCCAAGTCTCATAAGGGTACTAGACATAAGATATTTTAGTGGATATAGATAATTTTTTCCTTGTTAAATAAAATTTGAATTGGAGGTTGTAGTTATATATTAATATCACAGTTTTAATAAGGAAATGAAGATGGAATTTAATGGGATATATAAAAACCCTAAAGAAAATTAGAAAGGAAAAACATTATGCTCTATGTTTGGAAAGAATCATGGAGGAAATTATATTATGGGGTCTAATAAGTGCTTTAAGTGTATAATGAAAGGCCATCGAGAAATTGATTACCACACTGATGAGGAGAAGTTGTCCGATGATCAAAATTGAGGGAAATCTTCATATAATTCACCTACCACACATTTGTGATTTAAGTGTAAGGAGGATGTGAATTATAATAACTAGTTCCAGAAACCAAGGATTGCTGATGATGATCAAAGTCAAAAACATATTAAACCCAGAGACATGGGAAAATCACATGATATCTTTGTTTCTAATGAGGGGTGTGATAACAAAGTGGTGAAAGGTACACACACCATCCATTCCAGAACTTCTAATGTCTTATTTTATTCTATATCCACCCATTATTTCATATCTAATTAATTTTATAAAGGTTTTAAGATCCCACACAAATGATTAGATACATAATTGAAAGTTAAAACTCCGGATGGTATGATGATTTCATCTCAAGTCTATGATTCCTCGCTAGTTGATGTTTATGTTAATGCGCCTCCAAAAAAAATATTCTTCATTTGGTTGAATTTTATGTCATTTTAGGCATGTATTGACTTTATATGCCTAAATACCATATAAATTGACATGGAAAAGAAGTTACATTTGATTTTTCAAAATAACTTATAATCTTCCATTAATTTGAAAATAAGTATAAACTTTTTATGGAGATTACATCCAATTCGTGGATCTTAATTCCCATTAAGAAGGCATGTTTTCCTCAAATGGTGGTGGAGGAACTTAGAATCAATGATATTCTTATTATTTGGTAATTTTTGGATTTGTTTCTGGAATAGTTTTCTAGTCTTCCACCAAAATTTGATGTTGAGTTCTTGATAAAACTCATACCTAGTTTCACACAAATTTCAAAGGATCCCTATAGAATGGCCCTAATTTAGTTGTAGTAATTGATGCAAAAACCCTAAGAAAACCTTGATAAGGGATTCATTTAGCCATGTATTTCACCTTGGGGTGCACATGTTGTCTTCATGAAAAATAAAGATGGATCAATGTGACTAATAATTTATTATCATAAGTAAAACAATATTTTGATCAAGAATAATTATCCACTTCCCTATATTGAGGAAATGATTGATTAACAATAGAGAGATAGATACTTTTACAAGATTTAACATTATTCTTGATATCATAAATTGTGGGTCAAGAAATAGTATATATCCAAGATGGAATTTCGTACAGAGTATGGACACTATGAATATATAGTTATGCCTTATAGTCTTAATAATTCCCCTACTATCTTCATTGATTAGATGAATAGAGTTTTTAGAGATTACTTCAATTTGTTTCTAGTTTTATTTATAAAATATACTCTATAACACACCATGTTTTTTTAAAAATGAAATACATGAAACTTTGTTTTATGTAGATAGTTATAACTAGCCTTTAAACATAATTTTTCAGCTTCTATGATTTGAATTTCAAAAAAATGGTCATCTAAGGTTGTGATCAGTAAGTTATATAGAGTCTGATAGAACTAACTTTTCTTTTGAATAGTAACAAACACTTATGAATAGTAAAATTAATAGTAATATGACCCTAATGAATAGTAAATTGTATTATAATTTTATTTTCTTAATGCTTTAAGATAATGACATCTTGATTAATTTTTCAATGTGATATAAAATGAGTTATAGTTTTAAAATTGTTAATTTTTTATTAAAGTACAATTCTATTTAAAAATTAAATTAATAATATTTAGAAAATTATTTTCAGAAAGTGGAGTTCATTTTTTGGATTCTACACATTAAAAAATTTTTCAGGTGATTTTTTTGTGATTTTTCTATAATTCTTAAATTTTGGATGAATAGTGAGATGTGGTAAAATACCGTATATACAAATTATCAGTTAAATACAGTATTTATGACATCATAAATGATGTAAGACCACTTGTTTCAAACTCACATACTCTATTTACTATTTTTATCACAATAATAAATATTATTCATAGTATTGGACAAAAATATTAAAATAATGATTAAAACAGTGTAAAATCATACGTTCCTCCACTACAAATTCCACCATCATTCACCTCTTCTTCTCACACCTCTCAAGCATTGAGAATTATCTATATTGGGAAAAATTTCCTCCCAAAGGCTCTAAAACTTCTCCAAGACCTACTGGTCTCATAAAAAGTCCAAAACCAAAGGCCTTATAGAGGATCCCAAGGAAAAGAGATCAAGAGGTAAAAATTCTCTTCCTTTTTCATGTGTTTTCTTTTCAATTACTTTCTTTTCTTATACTATATTCCTATCCACATATCCAGGAGGTATTAAATCTCTATAATATTATATATGATTTATTTTATCATTTTCATTTAAAATATTCTTCATTTTTATTCCTCTCCTCTCCCTCTTATTCTAAAAATAAAAACACCGTCTGTGATGTGCCGATTTACAAAAATCGTATACGATGTGTTTCCAATTTCCATTACTTCTTTAAAATATGATCATAAAACCATTTTCATTTTTGAATAATAATTTGAATAATATTTTTTCACCTATTTAATTTTATATAATTAACATCTAAGCCTAAAATTAAATTATATATTGAAACAAGCTCAGGATTATTGAGGAACCGCCAAAAATGATCTAAATAAACATCATTAATTTTTTATCAAATGATATGTCATCATATGTGATAAAAAAATTATTTATGGTATAATTATATATTTTTGAAAAATATAAATACCATTTAATTCCCCTCATCTAATTTCATTTCCATACGAAAAGAAAATCAAATACAAACTGGCCATGGAAATCATGTGAAAACACACCAAAAACAATGGAACAAAATACTAATAATTAAAGAGTGAAATGATGTTGTGAAATGATCATATGAGGTGTTATAAAAATGAATATTTTTCATTAAGATATTAATAACACTCTTTTAACCATTATAAAGGAGGTTTAAATAATTTTGAAGTAAGTCAAACCTGAGGTAAAGGAATTCTTAACTTGGTTTCCATTCTTTGGGTTAACCTTCTACTTCATTATTTATGTTGTATTAAAATTGTTTCTGAGATAATTTTTTTATGTTTAATAATTTTTATTTATAATTTATATACATATTCCATCAACTCTATTAAGTCTCATATCAATTATATGATATTTATAAGGGACCTTCCTTTTAAAAACCTTTTAAATTTTTGTTTTACGAAATTAAAAGGAAATGTTTTTATGAAATTATCCATGTTGTATGATTGTGTTCTAGTTATTGGGAATTGTTTTTGATGAATTTTAGGACTCAAATAATTATCCAACATATTGGTTACGTGTATTTTGGAGGTTGGTCGCATGGTTACTCCAAGGATAACTTCGATGGTTACACAAGTTGTAAGGTAGCTGTGAGGGTTACAAATTATAGGTCATCCGAGAGGGTTACAAGATTATGTAAGTAATGCCCCAAGATAACTTTATGGTTCTATTTATTTTCATAATATTTAGTGTAAATATTATGGAAATATCATCTTTCACAATGTAATTTTATATGGTCCATAATTATGTCTTTTGAAAATGATTTCATACATTACAAGTATTCATGGACTAATGTTTTCTTTCCTTCTATTTATATCCCTTAATGAGATTTTTGTGCTCACCCCTAGTCTTTCCTCATTTTTATATCCTTATGTATTATCATTTATTCAAAGAGAAATGAAGAGCATTATGACTAATTGAGAATTGTAATAAACACCCCGAGGAAGGAGAAACTGTACGAAAAATTTACAAAGTGTGAATTTTGGATACAGAAGATTTCATTTTTGGGTCACATAATCTCAAAATATAGTATGGTAGTATATCCATCAATGAAAGAGGATATTTAATGTTATCCTAGACTAACCACGGTGACTAGGATTCATAGTTTTCTTGGATTCTATGGATATTATCAATAGTTTTTGAATAATTCTTCATGACTATCAAATCATATGACCACATTAACTCAGAAAGTGCCAAGTTCCTCTGGACAGATGAATGTGAGATAAATTTCAAGGAAATGAAAAAAAAGGTTTGTCAAAGCACCTTTTATTACATTACCCTATAGTGGATAAGGGTTTTTAATCTATAGTGATGCATCCAAAAAGTTATCCGGATGTGTTCTTATGAAAAATAACATGGTTGTATCTTATGCCATAAAATATTTTAAGATCCACAACAAAAATTACCCAACTCTGGATTTGGAGTTTGATGCGGTAATTTTTTCATTAAACATATGGATGCATTATCTTTACAAAGAAAAGTGTGATATATATACTGATCATAAAATTTATAAATATATATTCACATATAAGGAGTTAAACATGCACTAGATAAAATAGTTAGATCTAAAAAATGGTTATGACTACTCAATACATTTCCACCATGGAAAAGTTAACAAGGTGGCCAATGCTTTAAGTTAAAAATATTGTGCCAACTTATCCATGATGAGTGTCAAAAAAGACCAAATATTTCTGGATTGTTAAATTATGGATATAGAAATCTTTAAGGAAGTGGAGAAATGTTATCTTTCTTAATTGAATGTTCAACCCTCTATCAAAGTGATGATTAAAGATTTGTAGAAGAAAATATGTAGCTGAAAAAGAAGTTTAGAAATATTTCTGAGTTTAAACTTGATCTGAACAAAATGATGAGGTTCAAGAACCATATACGTGTTCCTTCCATACTGGATTTGAATATGGAGTTTTTAGAATAAACTCACAGTTATTAATTCTCTATTCATCATGGAACTACGAAGATGTATAGATTTTTTAAATAATACATCTAGTGGGATGGTATGAAGAAGGATATCATAGAGTTTGTATCTTGGTCATTGGTATTCCAGAAAGTTAAAGAAGAAAGTAAAAGGGGATGTTACATCCAATATGCCTACTTGAATAAAAATGGGAGAACATCGCTATTTATTTTTTCATTAGAATCCCCAAAACCTCTAAAGGTTTTAATGTTATATGGGTGGTAGTTGACTACTTTACTCGGTCAACACACTTCATCACAATCAGATCATATTTCTAGGATATACATTAAGTAAGTGGTAATGTTTTATATAGTACCACATTCTATTATATCTGATCGGGATCCGAGGTTTACCTCAAATTTATGTCAAAGTCCTTAGTAAGTACTTGTTATAGAATTGAGATTCAACACTACTTATCACCCTCGTATGGATGTTCTATCTGAAAGAAAAATTCAAACTCGAGAGGATATGTTGATATCTTTTTCGTTGGATTTAAAAGGTGGTTGGGATCAACGCATTCTTCTAGATGATTTTTATTACAATAATATATTTCACTAAAGCATTCATAGGATCCTTACGAATCCCTCTATGGGAAGAAATTTATATCTCCAAATTTCTGGGATGAATTTGGATAAATAAATCTATTGGGACCTGAGATAACATAAGAAATAGATGGGAAGGTTAGAACCATTCAACAGTATATCAAGGTAGAATACATTTGATAGGAAATTTATACTGATAGTTATGAGTGTGATCTAGAATTTGAGGTTTTTAAGAATGTGTTACTATAAATATCACCCAAGAAGAAGGTAAAAAGGTTTTTTAAGAAAATAAAACTAATTCCTAGGTACATCGGTCTCTTATAGATTCTTCATCATGTCATAATGGTATCCTATCGCATTGCACTTACTCCAAATCATTCTCAATCCCCTGATGTGTTCCATGTATCTCTCATAAGAAAGTAAATACATTTCCCTTCATATGAACTAAACTCAGAGGTCATACTACTAGAGTATGATCATTTTTATGAGGAACAACTAGTTTAGATTCTAGAACATATAGAGAAAGTCCTATGAAACAAGACAACTCACCTAGTGAAAGTTTTTTGGATAAATCATCAGTTAGAGGAAGATATGTGGGAACATGAGGATTTGATGAGGCATAAATATCATCATTTTTTGTATCATAATAACTAATTTCAAGAGAGAAATTCATTTTAAGGGGGTTATAATGTAACACAATGAGTTTTTGCGAACTTTTTTTTGAATAAATTAATTTTATTTGATGTTATATGTTTCACTCTACACTAAGTCAAAATTTCATTTTACACAAGACCAAGATAATATTGGGTATCACACCACACTGACTTTTCTTGGGATACATGCAACACTGATTTTCTAGGAAACATCATTTGGTTGTTATAATTATTTAAACAAGATAGTTATAACCTAGCCATTGTACTTAGTTTTATGAATATAAATAGCTTATTTTCAAAATTTATTTTAAATTTTTTATTTAAATAAAACATATTTATAATAAAACATGTAATATTGGTAAAGTATCTATATGTTTTAAAATACTATTTTCCCAGATGAACAACTTTTTATGTCCTTATGTGAACAATAATAAAATGAATTTTATACCCTTTTATAAATTTAATTTGAGAAAATAAACAAAAAAAATTAATCCCTAATTTTTAAATTAGCTTAGGGAGAATTTTTAGGATTTTTTTGAGAAGCTTCATTTTTGGTTGAATAGTGAAAATACTAAATTTTAATTCAAAATTTATTTTTCATATAATTTATTTATATAGTTAAATTATATTTTAAGTAAAAAATTTAGTCCTAATAGATAATTTATGAATCTATTAATTTAATTCATTTCATTGGAAACATTTTTATATTGAATTTAGATATAAAAGCTTAATGAACAATTAAACATTTTCGCATGAAAAACATGTGTTCTCGTCACGATTGTGGGATTAGTATTAAAATTAATTTTACTAGTTTTTTGAATTAAAGTTAAAAAAATAAATACACCATTTTAATAAATATAATATTTATATTCTAATAAGATAAAATTAATTTTTGACCAAAAATATTAGTGAATGTGATTAAAATTAATTATAGTAATTAAGGTCAAATTAATCTTGACAATGGAAAAAACCTTAAGCAAAGTGGAAAAATGAGTTATACACCTTTTCAAAACCCAATGGATTCCCATATGTCTTCCAAAAACCTTCTACTATTGAGTTTGGATGGTTTTTTATGACTTTTTTATGTTTAAATGTGGGTACACCTAACTTGTTTTCAAAATTTCCAAGTGTATCCCCTCCCTCCCTTATAAATGGCTACCAACTCTTCCCCTTATTCTTACCTCTAAAACCACTTAATTTAGGAAAATATATACCCAATTCACTTCCAAATATTCCTACCTTCTTCTTTGAATCCTTCCTTTGGGAATAAATCCTACCAATGAACACCTTTTGTGAAAATTAAAAGGAGTTACACAAAGAAGAGGTAACATCATTTCTCAATCTTATTTCCTTTATTTTCGTTCTCCAATACCAAAATTATTCTTATTACATGATAAATAATATCCTAATTATACTAAATATACTGATATGTAATTATGATAAGGTTTCAACCTACACTTACACACACTTACATCTAATGGGTAATGAACTTATTGTTCTTATTTACGGTGAACTAATGCCTCATGAAAAGAAGTTGTTTTTTCATTTACCACCTCTCATGGTTGGGAAATATGATGGAAAATATATTTTTATATATTATATATAATATATATTATTTATGTATTCTTATTTAAATGTTATATAACACATTCCTTCATGCTTTACATTTTGTGTAAATATTATAATTTCGTTTAGGGAAGTGGGAACTACCACCTCCTCAAAGCGATGTGATTAATTCACAATCGACATGTAATGAATTAAGGATTGGTTATAAAAAACATATGATATATATGAAATAATAATTCTTATATAATTTAAAAATACATATATTTCATTTAATTTATTTCTTTCAATATGAAAATTAAACAGAAATAGTGTTCATGCGTATGTACGGCCTACCATCTCCATGAATGGGGTATTCCATTTCAAATTTATATCTTTCATATATTATTATAAATAAATATAAAATAAATATACATGATATTTATTTCATTTTTTACATTTTTGAAATCATGATATAGGTATTAGTACCAAAAATTATAAAAAATTTAGACACTTTTGAAGAACAAAGCAGATATTACCCGAAACAAAACCTTAACATAGAATTGTTAATAAGTGGGTAATATAAAATCATAATAAAATAATATATAGTATTAGATATAATAATATATTTTTATGGTATATTTATAATAGACTTATATTTATTATATAAGAGGTTTTAATAGTATTAAGAGACTCAATACATAAGGTAAATAGATTTCTAGTCTCACTTATATATCTATGTGATTTATGCCTTATTCACAACTCGTTTCATTTTTTGTGGTGTATATACCTACCATGAATATATTATATGATTATTATACTTACATATATGGGTATTTACATATTTATTTTATGATATCTATTTCATGGGTTTTAAATAATCATTTATAATTTTTCAATGTGTTTTCAAAGAAATGGGTTCCAAGACATTTTCAAGTTTTATTTATAATTTTTCAAAGTTTTTTCAAAGAAATTTTTTTCCAAACTTTTTCAAGCATTCATTATAATTTTTCAAAAAAATTTTAAATAAATAGTTCTAAAAATATTTTCAAGATTTATTTATAAATTTTAAAATTTATTTTCAAGAAATAAGTTTTTAAAATATTTTATGTTTTAAAATCATTTTTAAAAGAAGAAAGAATATTTTCCACAAGAAATGTTTTTAAAAGATATTTCAAAACTATTTTTCATCTAAGATGACATCTTTTGGTGTTACACATGCCTTTTTTAGGAAATTATCCAAAGTGTCCATTCATATTATTTCTCTGAATGGTTTATGTTTTTATTCCATGATGCTTGTAAAACTCATTTCTTTTTCATGGGTTTTATGATTTTGAAACCTACTTGTTTTAATGGGTTATGATTTTGATTAAATGGTTATGAAACTTGTCTCTTTTTTCATAGGTTATGATATGATAACATTTCTATGATTTCCATATCATTTAATGGGTTTTTATGTTATTTTTATGATCTTTTTCCCATTTATGTATGATTTCATTATGATATGGGTTGGACCTATATGTCTCCCTAATGTGTTGGGTAAATATTTATATCTCATGAGATAATAATGGGAATCAAGTCTATAGGCTTGATTCGCTATGGGAATATGGGGAAATTTGATCCCTTATAAATAAAGAACTATGAATGGGGATGGTGGTGTGTCCCACCTAGTAGGTATAGTCCCTTTGAAGATTGGAATATGGGGAAACTGAATCCACTATGGGAATATGGTGAAAACCAATTCACTATGGGAAGATGGGGAAACCCAATCCACTATGGGAATATGGGGTAAACCAATCCCTTACATGGAAAGGACTGCAACTTGGGATGGTGGTGTGTCCCTCCCAATAGGTTTATTTCCCATTAAGTTCCCTAATAATTTATATCAATTCTTCTTTAATTATATGGAATGATATTACATGTTTATGTGTATACCAAAATTCCATGTTTTACTCCTATATTATGCTTTCATGGCTTGTGATCTGAATTTCATTATGATTCATATCTTATGAACTACCAATCATTGTAACATGATTCTTGTTTATGTTCTTTGATATATAGGGTATTATCTTATAATGTTGGGATCATTTTCTCAAACCCTTATGCTCATGTTTATACTTAAATATCTTCCTTGTTTACCCTTACTAAGCATCTAATCTATCCCTTTTTATATTTTCATTCCCCATGTTATGAAGATATGTATTATTTATGATGATTTGGAGAATGGTTTTATTCATGAATAAAGTAATGGAAGATAATGTAGCTAACTTATGTGCCAATGTTTATATTTACATGATTCAAAGGCACAATTATAATATGGTATTTAGGTGTATCTTTGTGTAATTTATTAAGTATTCTAAAAAAGTGATTTAATTTTAATAAATGAAAATCAAGGTTCATTATTGAAAGATAGCTCAATAGATGGTAATACACACACAACTTGAGGTTACAATCCGACTTCTTGGATAAAAGGACTAGAGAACCCCAATGAAAAGTATCAGTTCGTATGAATCTCTTCACTTATAATCCTACAAAATGATTCTTGAGTTCCTAGAGCTCTGTCGGTGTAATCCTGTAAAATGGAATAGACAATCGTGATGATCTTAGAACTATATTCTATGAAAATGGGTTTTTGGAATGGGTCCAAATCTACACCTAGTTTGAATTTTTCAACTATTAGCAATAATACTTTTTGATTCATTGATCAGAACTCAAATTTGAGATTTTTTACGTCCTTAAATGGTGTTTTTGGGTTTTTTTGGAGGATATGAGAGTTACTCAGGTGTTAGGAATGGTTTCAAGATCATCGGAGGCCTAAAAGAAATGTTTTTAGAAAATATCTATAGGTTCATTATTTAGGGAAACCATGTGAGTGATGGCGCATGACCGTGCAGATGCATCATTAGAATTACAGAGGGTTACTACCCAGTTTGAATGCGATATGGAAAACCATGTGGGTCTGGATATCTTAGGTAGTGGCTTCTACAAGGTAGTCGCACGGTTTGGAAAACCACGTGAGAAAACCATGCGGCCCAGCAAATGAGTAAAATTATCATTTTTCCCCTTTTTTTATTTCCTTCTTTCTTCCCCTATTATTTATTCTTGGTTGGGAATAGTATGGGAGAACCACCCCTTTTCTAATTCCATCAGTTTTGATCATGTCTCTTTGTTTGACCTCTGTTCTTCAATCTGTCAGAAGGTATAAGATTTCCTCGGTAAGTCTAAGCTTTGCGCATAACACTTATTCTTTGATCCTTTATCTTACATAACAATGTTTTTGTTCGATCCAATTTTAGGGTTTTATATAAAAAATTGGATCTACATCGATCATATTTTAAATGGACTTTGATATAAGATGTGCCTACATCTATGAGTCTATGGTAGATGGTTGAGCCCTTTTTTTAGTTTTTGCGGACTTCTGGGGGTTTCCTCTTTTTAGAACAAAAACATATTTTGAGAAATACCCCTACTGATTCATATTTAATTGATTATATTCCTATTGGGATGTCATTGGGAATTCCCTTACCTTGGTTATATGAGATAGTTTTGGTTATAGGTTTTCACTCCATGGTTTTTTTATCCAGTGGCGTTTAATTCAATTAAATTGTTTATTTTTAATTGAATTGATATTTTTATTCAATTATGATGCATTCAAACCCTCCATTTAAAATTATAATGATTTTAAGATATGATATTCAATCATCGAAATTTATATCCTTTTTTAAAAAAAATTAAATTTTATATATGTAATTTCTTGAATTGCATGAGACTGGACCTAAGGTGTCGGGATGGGTATGGCCCAAGATGAGTTTAGGATGGCATAGCTATCAGGATTGAGTGATATTGATCACTTGTTGGGTTCAGCCCAGATGTGGTTGAGTGGTTTTTACTATAGGATTCGACGTAGAGGATGTTGGTTTGAGGTAGTGTGACTGTCATGTTGGGCATGGCCCGAGATACATGGATGGAAATGCCATCGGATTTGAGAGACATTATCGAAGGGGAACAGGGTTCCACAGATGGTGTGTCTTCGTTTCTTACTTGGTAATTTCCTCTCACTCCTGATGGATAAATTTTCAACTGAGTCTTGTGCACACGGGTTGAATCCCTGAGGAGGTGGTTTTGACCACTCATTTGGGTAAAGGCCCCCAATATTTTCAATTTAGGTATTTATGGTTTGGGGGTTCCTTCCATAGAAGTCCACGTGGATGGAAAGGAGCCTTCAGTTGATAGTAATGAGTCTATCGGGTTGGGGGATTAGGCTCTCCATGATTGATGCCATGTCCCTAGGTATTTATTTGAGGACAGACATCACTGTTTCTCTGGTTTTCATGCTATGGGCTGGTGTGATCTTTCGAGCAGGGGTTTGTGTGACCGTGATACTGTTGTTTGATCATGCCTTATGGATTTCGGTACTTTGAGACATGAGGTGTCAGGAAGCATGTGTTTCTAGACTATATGATTGAGGTGAAACCTGAGGGTTCACTAGGACTTTGTTTCTACAGGGGTACCTTGGGGCATGGGCCAAGGACTCTATTTGATGTTTAGATTCTAGTGTTGTTCGAAGTATGTGACACTCCCTGATGGCTACTGAGCACCCATGGAGGTTGTTTATATTTATTTCATCATACAATTTAGGTTACTTTGAAATGCATATTTTTTTAAACACTTATATTATGTATGCATAGGTGAGTGGTATCCTATTAAGATTCATCTCACACCCTCCACAGGCCCTTCGGGATGCATGTAGATTTTATGGATTTGCATATAGGTAAAGGATTTTTCTCAAGATCCGGATCAGAGTGTTGTTTTTCATGGAGATTGTCATGGACCTTAAGTTCATTCCTATCTTGAGTTTTACTTTTTCAGTTTCCTTTTTCAGTTTTATCATGCTTATATATGTATCTAATGAGGTCTTCCATGGGAAGAACCTCAAATATTGTATTGTATGACCTGATATGAGATGTTTCCTTGGTTTATTTTTAGTGTCTACTAGTGATTTTATATCATGATATTCTAATTACTTTCTGTAGTAGTCGTTTCTATGTTTCTTTCTTTATTTATCTCTATTGAATGTACATCCTATTTGTGAGTATTGTTCGAGCCTGCTGAGTTTTTTATTTCTACTGCATATGTTACTATTATGCTTGGACTAGTATCATATCTATTTACAGAGGGTATAGAATCCCCTCTATACCTATTTACACCCTCACTACTAGTCGGTAGCCTTTGGCATTTGTGGAGGTGAGCCTAAGGCCAGTGGAACCCAGACCATTATCACTGTTCAGGTGGCTGTCCGGGTCAGGGATGCTATAAATATAAATAGTGAACTCCACATCTCACATGAGAGGTAAGCCAAAGAAGTCTTTTAGGGAATATGTCTTATAAGTGTTCCAAAATAGGAGGAAATTCCATAAAGTGTATTCCATTATCACTCATTAAGATACTATCTGTATGGGTAGCCACTTAGCCCAACCCACGATTCTCGGGTCTAACTCAACTCACCTAGACATACCATTCACCCTAGTGAATATATGTGTCTCTCTCAGGTGATGTAAAGGATACCCTCTAGTAATAGGAATCGATATAGGTGTGGTATGGAACCAACCAGTCTGTCCTGATAATGACATAAAATCCAGTCATTTCCAACACATAGAAATTATATAAGAATTGGTACCCAACTATCTCAAGGGGGAACTCCTTTCACAGGATCACACTCTCTGATTAAACCCCTAATGGTATGTTGAGATTCATGATGATGTATAATTACTTTGTCTCTGGGCCCAAAATCTCCATGATTTCTACATATATAAAAGAGTATGATGAACTTGTATCAAATATGGTAGAAACTAAAGTAGATGCTACTAGAATAGTACCTCATATTTTATAATTCTTTGGAATCTTCTCTTTGGGTGTAGGATTCATTGTAGAGATATCACTAGATTTGTGGCCTTGGGAAGAAATATAATTATCCATATTGAGCTCAATTTGTTGTTTTTTTCACCTTTGAAGTTTGACTACCTCGGCCAAGAACACCTCCTCGGCATGATCAGCCAATAGTAGACCAACTCCCAGAATAATCTTGAGCTATATATCTTGCACCAAAATGTGATTTTGGTATAAATCCCTTCTCCCTAGGAAATGGAGGCTAAAATCATAGAAGCTCTGAAAGGTGACCCATCTTACCACAAGATCAACAATCGATTGGGTTTGTCATATATTTGGGATTCTTATGGACTATCCTACCAGACTAGTGGCACACCACAAAGTTTTTAGGTAGTGTAATCTGGATGGAACTACCCCCTCATTGTCCCCCAAAATGATGATTCCTTATGCTAAACAAAATGTCTCCCAGTCTCTAAAATAAACCCCCTGGATCACATTCTTAGCATCCATCGAGTTCTTATCATTGATGAGGGGTTGGTTTACTATCTAAGAAATGATACTCAGTAAAAATACATTCATATATGATTATATAGTGTATGAAATATCATCCTCAAAATTTCTTATAATCATTTACTCATCATCATTCAGTGTCGATAAAATATTATAAATATCTCTAAAGTGATTTGAATACTCTATCACTGACACTGCACCCTACTATAGGTGAATAAACACTCGAGTGTGATATTTTATCAATTTATGGTGGAATAAATAGTCAAAAAAGTTTATTTTGAAGCCAACCCATACCATACACTGATGAAGTTTGACCTACATGGTAACATCCCACCAATGTTTAGCATAACCATGAAGCATGTAGATATCAATCTTAAGCTTCCACTTTGGAGGTGTCTCTAAATGATCGAAGTTTGATAACATGTCCTATATCCATGACTAAACATCATGAGTTCTTCCGTTCCTCAAAAAGGTGGGAGGTTGTTGCTTCTAGAATTCCCGTATCAATTATTCCATAGTTGGAGCAAGTTTCAGAGCTCCCAAAACTTATTGCACAATGTATAAAATAATATATCAGAACTGAGAATTGGTTCTTAGTGGAAGATCAATAAGAGGATCCCCAGTTATCACTATTGGAGGTAATACTGGTGTCTTAAAGACCATCACCTCTTGAGCATGGTCATCGCCACCCTCCTAGAATACTAATTGAGGATTTCATTGCAACATATCTCTACAATTTCCAAGAGCATGCATCACATAATATTTAATAGCATATAAGAATCACAATAACAGGAAATATAGGAACAAATCATTCCTATATCCAAGTCACACCTCTCAGCCTGATCCTAAGTCTAGGTCTAGGTGATAAAGGGATCATAATAGACCATAGTAGGTGCTTCCTATTGTCCACTACTAAGGATAGGTCAAGTTAGGGTTAGGGTCTCATATCATACAATATAGGTTCTGGTATATAGAGTTTTAGTAGAAAGGTATAAAGGAAAATACCTATTGATTTACAATTGGCATCCTTATTTAATGGTAAGGATTTCATCTTAAATTTTAAATTTTAAATTTATTTAAGTTCATCCTAATTTATATGCATGTATATATTACAGTATAGTCATATGCATCCTTATTCCCAATTTATAAATTCCCATACACTTTATAAATTAAAATTGGTACGTCAAGTAATTGTGACCTAACTTTTACATTTGGTATCAGGATGTAAAATGTCATGTATATTGATTTTATTAAATAAAAAATATTCAAAATTTATGGGATTACATACTTTATAAATTATAATTAGTATTCACTGATGAAATAAAATTATATTTGAGACCATAAATCCAATTTATCATTGATCACACATGGAATATTTTTTTAATTAATTTTTCATCATCAATATATGTAGTAAAACACCATTTATATTGATTTAGAAACATTAATTATTCCAATTATTTAATCCTTCAATGAAATCATAGTACATTTTCATATATAATAATCTATAAACTAACTATATGTAGTAGAAAATGCATATATAAAGTGAACATTGTATGAAAAAATGCATGGTATATAACTCCTAAAGTTCCTAATATAATGCATGTAATGATTCCACCTTCTCATACCAACCCAATGGAATAAATTACTAATCATAATATTATAAAAAATAATAATAACGTCACAAAACATGTGCATCACCCAATGGTGAAATCAATGCAACTATAACAAACACAAACCAAAATAAAAATAATTCATCCCATGTAATTTGGGTTTCCCATATACATGGGTTGGATACACCTAGGAATAGGATCATTACTATAATTTGATACATCATAATATTCTATATAATACCCAAAAAGTAAGATAAAAAGTAAAATATGATCCGATACCACTTTGTAGTGTCCTGCATTAGAAGCCACTAAGTGTTTCCCTGAGACGGTTCGCTACAAAACCTCAATCACACTTTCTCATACTCCAGAGGCTGTAGACTTGCAGTGAGGGCCTATGCTGTGTCCATGGGGAGACTATTACCTCATGTTCAAAGTATACCACAATGTTAATAGTAATGATAAGTATTAGAAATTATAATAAATAAACATCTAGATAATTTAACAAGTAAAAGATAAATCATAAGTAGATTCAGAAATGATGATGATCATGTCATGTATCTATACAAAATGAGATACATGGGATATAGGGGAAATAATTATATACCATATGTTATAAAAAATAAAAAATAAAAAGTTAAAAAGTTACCAATACTAGCATCACAATCATAGGCTTGGTCCTCTACCCTCAAACTCTGCCTAATATTGAAAATCAAACATCAGAAGTTGGATGTTTCCCTTTATCTACACTTACAATCATCAAGTCTACATGAGCACAAAGGGAGACCTGATAAGGGTATAAAATATACTTAGTAGGCCACCACCAATGGTGTCTATAGAAATCTAGTCTATGTATATAAAATTAACATTGTTCGGTTACATAGTAAATGTAATGTAATAAATAATTAATTACATCGAATTAGGTCCCTCATGGGGTACCCGATCGACCTTACCTACTTTGACCTATGTAGGATACTTCTAAACCTTAGTCAATATGTACAACTACAATATAGTCATAATGATAATAATTTGTCATTTTAATTTAATAAGAGTCACCCTAAACCCATCTAAGTAAATTCAAAAATGAATCCCAATTATCACCCCAAGGGCACTATAAATACCCAACACTGTAAGAGTCCATGCAAGGAGATCCATAAATTTAATCATAATTATCACATTTTTCATGGTGTGAAGATAATAAAAACATCGAAACTTATCCCTATTATCTCACATAGGGGTTCTATAATCACTCATGGCATGGTATAACCATCTTTCCACCAAGCCCATCTATGGGGACTCCCCCAGGGAACTGATATCACTCAAAATGAGGGAGAGAGTCTGCACGGTGTGCCCACCCATGGAATAACAAGTATCACTCTCAAAATACTTACAATTCATTTAAAAATTATAATTATAAATAATAGTGATCCCATCCAAGGTTCCCTTAATTCATGAACCTTGTATAACCCTCATCATGATTTTTAGGTATGTTTAGCTATCAACTCATCGTATATTTTAACAACGCATTCTAATCAAGATATTATACTCAAGAAGGATAGTTAATTTAATTAATAAATTAAAGCTACGTAATAGATCTTCGAGGCCTAACATATGTCCTATCAATTCTCATTTCCATTTAATTTATTACAGGCAAAACAAACCATAAAAGGTGGTTTAACTATTTATGGAAAGGGGCCATATAGGCCTTTAAGTAATGTAACACCCTAGGGTGGCTCATGTCAATAAAAATTTCCAATGACATGGCCTCTCACATATCTAGGGTCCCATTTTCCATGAGAATAAATTTTCTTTGACTAATTAGACACTATGGAGGTGATTCTGGAAATTCTGACAAGTGGCACTCGATGCATGATAAAAATGAAACAAGGGGAAAGAGATAGACCACCAGATTTAGGTTTGTAGATTACCATTCTTTCATTTTCAGTATTTGATTTGATCTAGAATGGAATGAAAGAAAAAAATATTAAAAATATGTCCCATCATCTCAAACCAAAATAGATCAAAAGATATTGAGATAAACCAAAAAGGGAAGGAAGAGGAGTGGAGAGCTTACTATTGTGGGTCCAATGCTCCCAATGGAAAAAATGTTGCTTGGATAGAGGATATATGGTGGAACATATGTGAGGTGTAGGGGGGATTTCTCTTGCATGAAACCTGTTGGAGGATGAGAAAATGAGCCTCTATAAAAAATAATAGGCTATACACTCTGTTTTAAAAAAACTGGCACAAGGTTTACATGACAAGTCAATGTATTACGTGTCATGTAATGCCTAGGTTTTCCTTCCCAAGAAAAAAATTTACATGTCTTGAATGGGGTATAAAAATCCAAATACTCGTCATGAATTTGAACACATTCCAGTTACTTAAATTCATTTCGTGTATTTGGGATGTAGAAAAGTTCCATCCCACCTGCAAACTACATTCTAGAAAGAACCAATCGTCCCTTAAGCACAGTTTATAGGTTTAACCAAAACTGAAAATAAAACATACCACATTTAAAAAATTGGGATATTGCATCTCATGGACAAGTAATCCCAATCAAGTCTGAGGAGTAAGTAAAATGTAACCTCAGTGTTGAATTTATTAGAATAAAAGGAGATGATTCATGGTATTATGTATCCAAGGACATCAAGAAATATCATGGGTGCTTATCCGAGGCATTCTTATTTTCTAGAGTTTGTAAGTGAATAATCGATGTCAGACTAAGGAATTATCACATATAATACAATTACCAAGTATAAGTCTTGTGTAACACTTTTAAATCATAACAATGAGTCACGTGGAATCCTACAAGTTCCCTTAAGGTATTCTAGATCAAGAATCTAAGTCTTACTCAAGGAAGGTTATGCCTTAAAAGAGGTCATCAAGGTCCATAAACCATTAACAAATAATATTTTATAAGTATTCATAAGAAAAGATAATTATATATCTCATTTTACCATTATATTTAATTTATTACATAAATAATTTAATTAAAAAAGTGATAAAGAGGATTAAGTGATTTATCCATATCATTTTTCAATGTATTTAATTCAATTATGGAATTCATCTAACAAGTGGAAAGCTAAAAATAAATAAATAATGCTAGTAATTAGTATATAATAAAACATAGCCCAAGTGGTGGTTCATGTTACATTATTTATCTTCCAAAAATTTAAATGTGTCTAATGAAGTGTCTAGGTCATGGTCTAGAAAATTAAATAAAAGAGTGATTTGTTTTAAAGACAACACATGGAAAGTCTGATGTGTGGCACAACAGTGAAAATTTATAAACACTGAAACTTTTAGTGAAAACTACCAGACCACATACCTTATCCCTTGGGTAAATACTCATCTAATATCATAATCCAATTTTGGATGCAATGAGATAAAATAGAAAACCATAAAAAACACCCTGAAAATAAGGTATATGAGGTTGCATATAGATAATATCGAAGATGGTGATAGAAACTGAAAACAAATAACAGAATTAGTATAATAATATTGGTGGATATAATTTCACCATTATCAATTGAAATATATTATGAATGGAGGATGTCTATCAAACCCTTGTAGAGTGAAAGGATAGAGATCTCATGTGTGGTTGTCATGCATTTAAGGGAGGAAGAAGAAATGATTTATATTTTCATGGAAAAAAGAAAAAAGTAATTTTCTTGTATTTTTAAAAGGATTAACGGTATGTCAACACAGATGGAAAAAATTTGCCCTAACCATGTGATTACCACTTCCTAAGAAACTACACCTCTCACTGTTTAGGCGCATGGTTAGAAAAATCGTGTGTAGACCTGGTGTGGTGCCTCTACAGTTTATTATAGGTTTTTCATGGTCTTGCAGCCTCTATTGCACAGTTGATCTAATTTTGAACATCCCTAAGAATGTAGCACAGTTGAGGTGCAAGTTTAATTCTACCCTTGTTAATCTCCCTTAATTTCCAAAAACTGTAACTCTAGAAACCAATTCCAATTTCTCTAAAAACCTCTTTACCCCTTTAAGCACATTCATTCAAATAAAGCAACAGTTCTAGATAGAAAAAATGTATTCATACATAAAGTAAAAACATATATCTTACATTAATGATTTTATAAACACCATATTTATCCATTAAACTTGTTCCCTTGACTAGACATGTAAGGTGGTGATGAATTTAAAAACAAAAATCAATCATTTCATAGGGGAAGTAGTCCACGTGTATTCACAGTTGACAATTTCATTTTACATAAAATAAGACAAATGTATAATATTTTTTATCATTTAAGAATATAAAATATATTATAAATATAAAAAAATTATTTTATTTTATTACCACCATTTTAAGGTGGCTAAGGAAAACAAAACATTACATTTTATGGAGGGGTAGTCTGCACATAGACACATGAATATTGTTTTCACTTTTCTTATGGGAAAAGGGGGAAATGTTTTTATTGACTATTCACATATAATAATAACATTAATTATATGAAAAATACTAATATAATTACATAGGTATTTTACAATATTAATTTTAAAAAAAATAGAAAATTAATAAGTTAAGTAAAAAATGCTTACTCACATTGAGCACGTTGAGATTTCATTGCAAGATCCCTTAGAAATGGATATAATATGTGAATATATTGTGACCAAAAGCTAGAAATAAATAAATAGTAATCTATGGTAAGGAAAAAAATATGTTTTTTATGATTAAGGTGAATTTTTAGTGTTGTATTTAAGGGGTGGTGAGATACCACTTTTATAATTAGTGAGAATGGAATTTTTGTAAATATTTAACTTAATATAATGCAAGCACATGTTATTACTATTAAGTGGATAAAAAAATATATATTATTTTAGTTTAGGGTAAGATAATATCAATTATATCTTAACCAGACATATCTAGAAATTTTTATCAGGTTTTAATCCCTTTACTCCTTGAATTATAACCTCTACTATTTTATCTTTTACCCTGGTCACTAGTTTTCATCTAAGGTAACTTATCTCTCTGTCTAAAAATAAAATGGAACTTATTACATAATTTGGACCTAATATTTTGAATTTTTAAATCTATATTATTTTTTTAGTTTCTAATATTGATAAAAAATAATTTTAAAATACTAAATTTATAATTGATTAAAAAATTGTAAAATAATAGCTTAAGTTATAAAATGTCATATATGGGTTTGTAAATAAAACCAATGTTTTTAAGTTTAAAAATACACTTATAAAATATATATTTGTTTGTGTGGGTAGTTTTTTTAAAAATTCTTCATAATTTTATAGTTCAAACTTATATACTAAACATGTTATAAAAATCATGTTATTTATAAGAATGTTATTTTTCACCATTAACCTAAATATAATTATTTTTGAGAAAAATAAAAAAAATCATATTAAGAAAATAATTTTATGATGAATCAAAAAAATAATGTTCATTTTTTAAAATTAAAATTATAAATTTTATAAATTTATCTTTTAAATAAAAACGTGAGATATAATGGAAAACAATTTTTATTAGAAAATTGTTTTTTTAGAATATTAACCATTCTCATTCATATTTCAGACTATTTTATTATTAAATTTTTATTAACCAATTATTCAAATAAAATATATTTTATTATCATTAATCACATTTTTCTTGAAATAAAAATGTATATCGCACAGAAAATAAATATTTAAAAAATAAATTTCTAAGATTAAAATATTCATATTAGTCATTATTGCTATACCAATTGAATTTTATTCATATTAATGGTAGTATTTAATTTATTTATATAAATATTCTAAAAATTGGTTAATCTTGTTAATTTACACCAATTCAATGGCTCAGTTTTAATGCTCATAATTAAATATTTATATTTTATCTCCATATATTGTGGTTATATTTATGTTTGGTGTTTCATGAGGAGAGTTATTGAACACTTTTGGTTTAGTTAAAAAATAATATATTAAAAATAGAAGGGTATTACACATTGAAAAAAAATTAATCTATTTTGATATATGTTTTGAGTTTAGAATATTATTCTATATTAATTAATACTAATCTATTTCTAGTAATTAATATGATCCTTGCGCTCATTGACCATACACATACGATGATTTTGGAAATATTTGAACATATCTTTATCATTAAAAAATATCCTTAAATCTAATATAAAATGTATAATGTGAAGTTTATTTGTAATACTTTTAATGTAGTATATTACAAATTGATAAAATAATATCATGAGTGGATGATTCATTGGATATCCATTCTTTTGATCCTAAAAATAAATCTTTAGTGTATCAGCGGGATTAAAATAAGAATCTAAGGATTCATAAAAATGAAATAAGTAATGAAAAAAATTATGTTTATTTTATATGATTAGATTATATATTTTTATCCATGTATTTTTGGTATTAAGAAGGATCTTTCATCAGTTAGTTTCTTTTCAAATGTTCCTTCTAATTCCTAAACTTCTAAAAAATCATTTTCTTCCAATGAAGTATTTTGTATAAAAGATACAAGAGGACCAATGAGTTGAAATTCTACATTGCAAGGTTTTACCATTATATAGTATTGATATATAAAACTATGTAAAATATGAATAGTATTTAAATGTAATTAATATAGTAGATCAATAATTAGAAAAATAGATTACGAAAACATATTTCATGTATACATTCACAATCAAGGTTTAAAAAAATTAATTTTTGAGAATTTCATTTAGACTCTCAAGACCAATCAAGTATGGAATAGCCTCCAGATATATATGTCCTTCAAATTCAATGTAGTTCATATTATTATCTTTTAATATTATGTCCGTCTAAACCTGTAATGTCAGTAAATGTGTAATTTTAATTATAGGGATAAAGTTATTATCATAGTATCATTTTGATTTATTGTTTTATGTAAAATATTGTTTTCATTTGAAATTTTGTTTCCCCTTCCTTTTCTCAATTTGTAATAGCATTCCTCAGTTTAAGACTTTTTCATTACTTGTAAAAAGTTTTTCATGAAAAATAAGTTGGGAAGAATATACCTCATCACAATAATTTATCTTTACATGATTATATTTACATGGTATGAAAGTTAAAAAAATATCAAAAATTTGAATACCCGTATCGTCAAAGAGAATAAGAAACGCATTTCTTATCTTGCGATTTATGTTAATCCCTACTCTCACATGTTATTTAGGAGTTTCATTATAATTTATAATATCTCTATTGATATTATACATTGTACTCTTTGAAAAAAGGTAATGGGTTCATGGTGATAGATATAAGTCACAATAAATTTCACCCTTTATAATTTTATCACTTGAAAGGTATCAGTAGTAGCTTGATTAACATTTATAAAAAAACTATTATGAAAAAAATTTATTACCTCAAGTAAGGAAGACATTTAAAGGAAATGTCTAGCCTAAAATATTGTGGAAGTGGCTTTTTATATATTGGGTGTTTCATTGTTGTTTATTATCATTGACCCCTTCAAAAAAATTGTTTAATAACATAATTCTACCAATTAACTATTTTTTAAAGCATCTATTTGTTTGGACATGATTTTAATTCTCTCATTACCATCCCATTATGTCATAGGTTTCTCAAAATATACTCAAGGTGAATCCACAAAACTAGATCCTGTGACATAGCCATATAGTTCTATATGCTTTATCGCCACTAAAAGTAGTTTTTAATGAGGTACAGGGAATGATGAAACTTTTTTATTAACCATATAAAATATATAAGCAAATAACTATCCATTATTATGCGACATTATTTTAAAACAGAACTAATTTTTATTATTTCATGCATACACATGATTTCCATACTCTGTGTTTTCATCTATATCTTTTCCTTCATTATTTACACGGTCCTACTTCAATAAAAATGGTATAGGATGGAAGTAGTTTTCATTTTGATTCATTAATCTATATCTAAATAAAAGAACATAATTATTTTATTTCTTCATATCATATAAAATTGTTGTTGTGAATTTAAAATTCGTAACATTTTTTCAAGGGTAGAGTACCCCATATTTTCTTTAAGATAGAGGCTTGCTAGTTTTCATGCCTATTTTTTATTTTCATAAGTCATTAGGTATTTCATTAATTAAAAAATTTGAATAAAAGTGATTAATGCATGTATTTATGTGTAAAATATTACAGATTAAAATATACCTAAAATTATTACTCTTCATGATGATTAATTAAAGAATTACATATTTATTGGTTTAAGATGTGTATACATAAGTGGTGGGTGGTTTTTTACTTTCCTCTCAGTACCCATAAGATGATGCTTATAAATAAGTTTCTAAGAGGCTCTATGTGTCTTCCCCAAAACCATTAATACAAATTTCATTAAACAATAACCTAATATTAATATAGTCAATATAGAATAATGATGAGAAAATAACCATTTTATTACTTTATTTATTAGTAAAATTGATAAATTATATCATTGTGCAACACTAATTTCTTCCCAAATTAGGGTTGTCAATGCAGGAACATCTTTGACCATATGTAAAAATCAATCGGCACATGCATTTGAGTGGAGAACCTAATATAACTAACAAAAATGGATTTTTGGGGGTAAATCAGTTGTCCACATCTATTTTATCCAACCTTTAATTTTATGTCTTTTCTTATCACCTTAATAATTTTTGTTGATACCATCACACTATGATGGTCCTATATATTTTTAGCCACTTTCTTTTCAACTTATAACATTTTATTAGTTTTGAATTTGTCAATATTTTCTCCCTTGGTATTGGTAGTTTCATTATTTAGGGAGTCCATTATCTCTAGGTGTAGTTACTCATTTTATTTAGATTACATAAATGTAATAATAAACTTATAATATTAGGAGAAAAGTTGTTGAATATTAAAAAATATTTAACATGTTCATTGTACTCTCTTTTTTTACTTAAAGGTTGAAGGGTTTTAGATACACTAACAAGAATAAAAAAAACCCCTCTTTGTTGTCCCCTCTCATGTACAAGACCCCATATATATTGATACTACTATAAAATTATTGTGATTCCCCAAGGAAAGGTTCATCCCCAATGGAATTAAAATTAGAACCTATAGTGTTTTTAGTTGATAATAGAACAATTAACCACTTTCATTTTTCAAGATCCATAAAATTAAATAGTCTCATTCTAGGTGATTCCTTTATGAATGATTCATCCTTATATCCATCCTTACTGAAATTTAATTTCACGTATCCTATTTAATTGGTTTTAACTAAACATGTGTTATCAACCAATTTTAATTAAAAATGGAACCTGGAATATCGTATAATTCAACTCACATATTTTTCAATGATTCCAAAGTATAACATAATCATGTAAATTGGAATTATTTCTTTGGTACTAAATATATACATCACTTCCACCATAATAATAACAACATGATCCTCTATGATAATATGTTTATATTATAATTTTTGTATATAATGTATAACCATTAATTATATAACCATTGTAAGATAATACATGCACACTTATTCATCTGGATAACCCTAAAATTCATTCTGAAATTGAATTAGAATTTTCATATCACTCCATTAAAATATGGTCTCAAAACCATCCCATAAGATACTAATTATATATATTTGAAATTTATATTTAGTCACATGATAGATTCAAATGCTGAATAATTGATTGGTGTGTTTTAATATATAGTAAAACCTTTAAAATATTATATAAATGAAAATTTGAGACAAATACCACTTTTTAATGGTGATTATGACAACATCTATTTTAAAAATTATTTCATCCACGAGGTTCCTGTACTAATGATATTTTTAGCGACCAATGAAATCCACATTGGATAAGTCATCAGTACATAATTCATTGGATTACTCAGTAATATATCACTCTAAATATAACGTTTTGCCTGAATTTTATTTTTGATGTACCCTTTCAAAATCTTCACATAACAATCAATGGGGTACATCTATTTATAATATACCACAAAGACAAATCTATCTATCCAAGTGAACCATTATATCAAAAAATATAGGTGGTAAGAACATCTCTAATTCACTTAATATGAAGAAAATTACATTTTATATTTATGTGAACTTTTTTGGCTCTATAATATTAATACATATAGACTTGAAAAATAAAAAAAACATGGTAAATGTATTTTGGGCATTTTTATGGAGAATGTAATGAAAATCTACAAGCCAAAAAACTACCTAAAAACATGATAATAATGTGATCATAGTCCCTTTAACTTAAAATCAAATATTGAAATTATATTCTTGATATTTTATTAACACCCCTTTGGAACCATTATATCATTCTGGAAGTTCCAAAACTTGTATCTATCTTATCTAGAAAGAGTGTAATCTTATAGAGGAATAAGATTTTGTCTTTAACCATTCCTTAGCTACAAATATTCCCTTATCCAAATATTAATCTTGTATAACCAAGACATAATTAAATACTTTATTTTTAGGTTGTATTTAGTAATAATCCAATGAAACTATCACATACATATTTTTTACATGAACAGTATCAAGAAAATGTCTGATGTATAAGCATTTCCATTATGATAATTCAAAAAAACTAATCTATTTTTAAAAATAGTTTTAGTAAGATTTTTCAAAAAAGGATTCATAAAAATGGTGACAATATCCTTTACTTAATCAAAAATTTGATCACCTATTATTGGAGATTGTGTTTTACCCTCTTCCATATTTCTATCAAATTGTGACATCTAAGATGATTATTTATTTCCTCAAGGTAAAAATTTGTGATTTCCTAGAATCACAGTCTTTAAGAAATTTTTCAACCTAACTGAGTATACCTTCTTAAAAAATGGTATACCCTATAATTTGATTAATTATATATCCTAAAAAAATTATTAATAAATAAATTCATTTATAATACCCCAAACATGGCTCTCAATGTGAAATATTTATTTATTTGAGCATTACACAATGAAACAGCTGAATGTTACATCAATTTAGATCTCAAGTTAGTGGAACGAAATAAACTTAAATATCATTACCCAACTATATAAATTTTTATATAAGAATATATAACATAAGGTATTTTCAATTCATGTATAACCACAGCATAAAATTATAATTTACAAACATAACTAGTCATATATTGTGAGTTCAACATTGTACGCAAAAAGGATTCATTTGATGTATAGATAGTATAAGATGGATGTTTCTTGGATAGTTTCAATATGTTTTCCACTTAAATTTCCTTACTAAAAACTCACTTATTTATTGGTATTTAAACATTGTAATGATTAGAAATTATCATAAAATTTTTAAAGTACTTGTTTCATCTTTTGTGTACTAAGACGCACCAAACTTATTCCATTTTTTAAAGTGATTCATGGTCCTTATTATACAATATAAAATCATTTGAAAAAACATGTATTATTTTAGAGATCATACCCATAGAACAAATAATTTTTGTATATTCATATATTTGAAAAGAAAGATCATTATCTCTTGGTAACATATCATTCAAGAGAGATGCTAGTTCTGTAAAGCTAGTGTTGCTCCATCTGTTTCCAAATTTCAAATTATATAGCTTCAATGTAGCGAACAATGTTGTATATTTAGTTCAACCAATATCAAATGGTGTCTTTTAATATCTATTTAACTTATAAAATAGATTTCTGAAATCATGAATGTCATCTTCAAATATCATTATCATTTCCATGATATGATCCTCATCATTGTTTACACTTGCAATCCTAAAAAATGATCCATAAACCATAGTGTTATCCTAGTCACTAGAAATATTCAATGCTTCCCCAAGTTTAGACCAATATTTATAACCTTGATCTAAACTCTGATAATTCAAGTCTTCTTCCCACTCCTCTATACAAATTCATCTTGAATACAAACAACGTGAATATAAAGAAAGGATTTGATAAGGGTTGTATGCGTATTATTTTGTAAACTTGATGAACTCTTTAACTCCATCCTCATACTATTTTTTCACGTGACTGGAATCCATTCATTTTTTATTAAAATCCATCCTATTTGATTCAAAAATATTCATATTTAACAAAGGAAATATATAAAAGGTGTGATATTAGAATCCTAGAAAACTGTTCTATATATACACACACATAGAGTCATCATCTTTGATCTAAATTGTTATTACAATAAATAAAAATTCCATGTTCTTTAATGAAAACTAGACACTTGTGTCTTAATTACCATTTAAATTGAGTTTAGAAATAGCAGATTCGCTAACATTATAAATTAAATTAAATAAGCCTTTTCAATATCCAATAGACTTTCAAGAGTGTTATTAACCAAAAAACCTCTTTTGTATATTTAAAACATACCTTAAAATAAAATTTATACATGGAAAATTATTTCTCTAAGGAAAACATGAAATACATTTGAGAAAAATTTTAATCTAATAAAACTATTACTTTAAAGAATGAAATTATCAAGGTTATAGTTCTAAAGAAAATAAATTTTTGAATGAACATAAATTTATCAGTGAAAATATTTCTCTCTTGAGCTGTAATTTTTTAATTATCTTAATATAAGGTAAAACACATGTTAACCTTTTGAATATTGGTTAACAGATCAATGAAACCTCATTTTTCACAAACTCTATTAAATAAGAATCCCTATATATACAATAATGAAATGATAAATATTACTTCTATTATGATGTTGAATTTTAGTGGAAATTGTTCACGGATAAATTGGTATTTTAAATAATGAACAGGTATAAATAAAATCCCATTATTTTTTTATTATATATCATGGAATGAGTTGTTCAATAAGATTTTTATTTATTTAATAAAGGATATCCCAATATATGAATATTCTATTATAAGTGATATTTAAATATTTATATACATATTCCATATTAAATGAAAGTAAATGTTTTTAATCACATTTATATATCTAGAATTAATGTGTAAAATAATATTAAATAAATAATTATTTTTAGATATAAGATAATTTTATTCTAATATGGTATTTACTATTTTTTATAAGATTCGTATTTCTCCTCTTTATCGTTCCCCATTTATAAACTCTATTGACATTGTAATGTCAAGAACTACTACAAAACTGGGTTTATCCAACGTTAGGGATTTAACAGTGCTAGCTAAATGTGTTGTTAAAGACCCCCTTTACCAGTGCTAGAAAAATCTCTATTAAATGGAGCCATTAATAATTGCTTGTAAAAAAGTGCTGATAAAGCCCCCCCCCCCCCCCCCACAGCAGCGCTTATAAAAATGCACTGATAAAGGGGCCCCATTATCAGTTCTACTGAAAAATTCTGATAAATGGGGATTTATTAGTGCTAGTAAAAAGGCTATGATAAAGTGTGGGTGTTTATTAGCGGTTCTAAAAAATCATTTGAAAAGATTCCCCCTTTATCTGTGCTTTTTACTAGCATCGATAAAGGCTATATTTCAAAAAAATCATTAAAAATGCTATATTAATATATAAATATGTTTATATTGATATTAATATAATTTATATTTTATAAATATGTTTTAGATAAGGCCAAATAGTCCATCACACTTAATATATAATATATTTAGTGAAATAGCATACAAAATAGTTAGAAAAAATATTTTTTAATTAATAATTTGATAATTATTATCGAGTAATAGTCATTCAATAAAAATCTGCAGATAAAAAATTAAAAAAATATAATAAAAGATCTAAAATAAGTTGAAAATGTAACTCAAATAACAAACAAAAATAACTTTATATCATAGTGTTTGTTTGTTCTCTACCATATATCAAATTGAAGCCTGTAATGAGCTCAAAACCCAATTGATTTGGGGAAGCCCCAGTAACATTGTTTTAAGCCAAAAAAAAGCTTATAAGGCTCCAAAACTGAGTTTTTAGTTGGGGTACCCTAATTTTTTAACATTCAATGGCATTTCTGCCCCGTTTAAGGGGGTCTTTTGTCCATTTTTGGTGGGGACTGAACTTATTCTCATGGATTACATTCATATTAATATTATGGTATTGAAATATTATTATTTTTCATAATGTAGTTTTACTTGTAGTTAAATATATGCATATTTATTTATATTTACTTATAATAAATCACTTGTATAAATATATATATAAACATATTTACATAAAAATTTATTTTAAATATATAAAATAAATACTTATTATTCATTTTATTTAAAGTTAAAAATTATAAATTTTATTTACCTTAAAAAATGCATATGTGTGTTAATAATTAACAAATATATAGGTATATGTATATTCTAATATACGTAAATAAATAAATATTCTAAAATTTTATTTAAAACAATATCTAACCATTTTTTACATTATAAAAATATATATATATATATAATGTTTATATATATATGTGTGTGTGTGTGTATTAATAAATGGATATATATTTATAGTATATTATAGTATATGTATAATGAATATAATATATAATATATTTAAATAAATATAATTATATATATATCATACACACACATATATATTTTATAAATGTATTTAAAAATAATTATATAAATATATGACTAAAAAATATATTTGTAAATATATATAAATAAATAGAAATATCATTAAAAAGACTACAAAACAATATGGTACAATGGTATATATTTTTCATCTTTAAAGGAGAGGTTCAGGGTTCGAATCTAGGTAGGTGTGGGAGGCTGGAGATTCACAAACACTGATAAAAAGGTGGTGGGGTAAAAAGTGCTGATAAGGGGGTAGAGAAATGTTAAAGGGGTTGTAGAAGAGCTGATAAAGGGGTTGGGCTCATAGATGTTCTAAAGAAATATAATTTTACCCCATTTAACAGTGCTAAAAACATTGTCAAAAGGGTCCTATGAATATGCTAAAAATGATAATAAAGGGGTGATTTGTCATTTAATTTTTTTAGAACTAATAAAGGACCTATTTATTATCTCTTTTATAGCACTCATAAGAGACTTGGTCTTTTAATTTCACTCCAATAGTCAGTACTTTTTAGTGCTAATAAAGGAATATTCTAGAAATTTTAAAGGGATTTTTTGTAGTAGTGAAATTTGATACACCAACCAATTTTCCAATACCATGTTTTCAACTGTTTCCATCAAAAATATTTTAGGAAAAATATATATAATTATAATTTTTCAAATTGATATGAAATTTCACATTAGATTGTTTTTTATTTTTTTTTTTGATTGATATTTCTTTTTAAGGGTATTTATTCAACATAACTTATATATATCTATCAAAACTATAGATATAGCCATATTCAAATATCCATGTAAAACTAATAGTAGTCAAAGGGTAGGGGGATGCACTTCTCATCATGGGGGTTGACGATATGTATTTTCATGGAAACTAATAGAGAGGAGAAAATAGGAATAGAGGATCAAGGGATGAAAATACGGAGGTGACACATGCACACCAATTTATTCCAAAATAAAAATTTGGAATAATGACAAAACTCAAGAAAGATTGATCCAAAATACTTAAAATCAATATTTGAATACCATACGTTTGGCTTTTTGGGTCTTGGTTCATCTGAAATCTTTTATAGAGTCATAGAAATGTTTGGCTTCTGCGAGAACTTGAAAGGCATGAGTGAGAGGTACGAAGGTTTATGGTTCTTTTTAAAAAAGTGGAGAAGGTTTTATCAGTGCTCATAAAAAATAACGATAAAATATACTAGTATTAATGTTAAAACTAGCACTAATAAAATTTTTCCTTTAAAACGCAAAAAGGGGAATTGAAAATCAACTTTTAATAGTACTAAATATTTAGCACTGATAAATTTATCTTTTTCCAATGCTGATGAACTCAAAATTTATCAACATAGAAAAAATGAAGAAATTATATTAATTATTTAAATTAAATATATATATATATATTAAAAGATAATGAATATAAAAAACTACATTTAAAAAATGTTTACAATAATTTTCTAATTAAAATGAATAATTAATAATTGTGCAATTATTTAAAGAAAAAATATTAAAATAAAAATAATTAGTTAGTAATTACATAAATTGGAAACATTTTAAAAGTATTTAATATTAATAAATAAAAATATATAATTATATTTTTAAAAACTAATAAACATTAAAAAAATTGATAATAAATAAGACTAAAATTTGATAATTAAATAAGAAGAATTTAAAAAATATTTAAAAAATGAATAAATAATATAGAATTTAAAAAATAAAAAAAATAAAAAATATTTAATATTAAAATAAAAATGATTAAATATTAACTATTAAATTTAAACAAAAAATATTTATAATAAATTACTAATGATATAAATTTATGTAATATTAATTGTATATATATTAATAATAATAGCACTTAAATATTTTTTTTAAATATTTAAAAAGTTTTATTAATTATTTAAATTGATAAATATTTAAAATTATTAAAAAAAATTAAATACTATAAGATTTATTTACAATAAAGTATTGTTAAGTATATAAATGAGTAAATATTTTACACTAAATAAAAACATATAATTATATTTATAAATATCATAACTGTATTGTGTTTAAATATAAAATATTTTAAATGAAAAAAACATTTTAATAATTAAAATATAAATTTTAAAATTACTATCAGTTATATTTAAAATTTATTCTATTTATTGTTTTTTATTTTAATTATGACTTTTAAAAACCAACATAAATTAGACATACATACACATGTATTAATATATATATATATATATTCATAGAAAAATGTACACGTGTGCATACACACATAAAAATGAATAGATTAAAAAATATATAAAATAAATAAATATTAAAAACAAATAAATAATTTTAAATGAATAAATGATAAAATGTATAAAATTTAATGAATAAAAATTAATAAGTAACAAAAATATTAAATAATGTTTAAATAATATTGATTATATAAATTAAAAAATATTAAAAATAAATAAAAATTAAAATAAAAATGAATAAATATTAATAACTGCATTTAAATATAAAATATTAATAATAAATTATGGATTAAAAAGTTATGAATAATAATTGTATAAAGATTTGAATACAAAAATATCAAGATAAAAATAAATAGGATTTAATTATTTAAATTATAAAATTAGTAAAATATTAAATATTAATAAATAAAAAAATAAAAATTATTATGAAAAATGAATAAATTAAAATAATATTAAGGGAATAATATTAAAAAAGAATACAATTTAAACATAAAAAAATTATAAATAAAAAATTATAAATGCATAATTTTAAAAGTAAATAAATATCAAAAATGAATAAATTTAAAAAATATTTAAAAAAATAAATAATAATAAATTAATAAATATTAAAAATTAATTATATTTACTAACTAAAAATTAATAGATAATAAAAAATTAAAAAATTAAAAAAAATATAAAATGAATAATATTAAAAATGGATGAATTACAAAAAAATATTAAAAATAAATAAATAATATTTAATAAATAAATATTGAAAATGAAATAAAAATTAATAATTAAAAATGAGAAAATTAAAAAAATTATTAAATGAATAGTATTAAAAAATGAATAAAATTTAATAATTAAAAATTAAAGAATATTCAAAATGAATAAATATTTAAAACATATATATAAATATAAATATCTGTTATAACTTAATGTGGATCAACAAATTTCACCCCCATGTGTTTTTGATTAGGTAGTTGAGATAACACACTTAGGTGACCTGTATAGGTTCTGAGCACAGTGGAAGTGCCTTAATGGTGTGACCAACTCATCTTTATAGTCTTAATTTATGAATAATCTTTGTTTCACAGGACCAAATATCATATCCAATGGATATCATAGATTAATTAACTAAAGAAAAACATTGAAACCAAAAGAGTATGATCTTTACATGGAATTTGTAATTAAATTATGAGAAGATATAGAATTACTAAAAATTGTAGTTCCCCCTTCATTGATTATCTAGTTCCCTTGATCTCATTGTACTGTCATTGTGCTACAAGATCCAAGTGCATAATCCCTATAGCGGTGATCCACAAATGAACCACAGCCTCTAATCATCATCTTAGAATTCTTGGGTACTAGAATGGAAGATCATGATTACCTGTGTTGTTCGTGGTTAATCGCAGTATAATTCTTCTTGAAGGACGAAGAACTCTTGTTGCTCTCTCAATGGCTTGAGAGAGGAGAAATAGATGGAATATTCCAGATCTCTAGGTCTCTCACTAGGGATTGAGTGATTCTCTCTCTATAGCGACCCAGCCTTTTCTTACATTACTATTACATCATTTTAAAGATAAACAACATAATAGTATTATACATAGATGATCCAAAAGGTTTAGTGTCTTGGGAAAACTAAGACCATACATAAAAATTACAACATCAAGCATAAACATTTTTTTAATTCCTTCTTCTCTAGCTTATTATTATCACTTGACCTCTCCTTAGTACAAGTATTCACCTAAGGAAAATTTTAAAAGGGGTGATCTAAAATCCCAGTAAGATGATAGATAAGAACAATATAACATGGGGTGAGAAAAATCATAACATATGCAAAAGATCGTGAACATGAGAGGAATCATTAATAAAAGACTTGAAATGTGGCATTGCATAAAAGTGAAACATCATGTTTTAGTTGTTATCTACCAAAGATACTTGTGAAAAAACTAGAATCTTGTTAACATGTCATTTCACTTACACTCATGAGATTCATCACTTTACCCAATGCATTGGAGTGCTGTATAATTCCAGTCACACCCATCACATTGAAAATTTTATATTGCGCTATATAATTCTAGGTGCGCCCGTCACATCATAACATAATCATTTATCATTCATGACATAATGAAAATATATTAAAAATGAACATAACTAAACCATTTAAAGGAATGAATATCTTATCATAATAACACATTAATAAACATTGGATTCCCAAAATTAAGTGGGAATAACATTCTAGATATAATAACCATCAACCTTGAGTGATAAGTAAAAGGTGTGTTTTTGAAAGAAGAGTTCTTTTAGAAAACATTTGTTTGACATAAACATTAGTATAAAACATTTATATACCATAAAATTTAAGATAATGATGAACAAATTATTTTTATGGAGTGACCATACCAAAAATAGAGTGAAAGTGGGAGAACCCGAAGAAAGAAAGTTGGGTTTGAGATTTTACAATTACCTTGTATCTGAACGTTTTCTTCACTTTAATGTCTTGAATAACCACATTATATTCATTAATTGACAATTACATAACCTTGTGTACATTAATATAATTTTTTATGGTTTCATTAAGTTATTTTATGGGCCTTTTGATGAGTTATAGAGTTTAAAAAACATTGTTTGGGAATGTTTGTTTTTATGGTTTTCTAGAGCGGTTCACATGTATTCATAAATGGAAGTTCGTGTAGAACATGGGTAAACATACAGAACTGATATTTCATGTTATTAATGATAATAAAAAATTTTAAATTATCTTATAATGAATTATATTATATATCATGTGGATGAATCATTAGATAATAAGTAAATGAGGATTGTTTGGGTTAATTTTGCGGTTTTTGACCACAACAAATTTCTTTTGTTCAATCATTTAGTAATATGTACATAAGTGAGTTCCAGAACATAAAATTGGATATAATACATATAATATAATCTGTTTAAAACATAAAAATGGTTTCATCACCATATCTTAAAGTCGTAAAGGAAATTGAAAACATGTCATTCAAGAAGGTGATAAATTAACACCTCGCGAACAATGTTTTCCTTTCTAAAATAAAAAAAAAGAGGAGACGAGGTTTGGATGATATAATATACCATTAGTATCATAAAAATATATTATATTTATAAACCGGAGTTAACATACCATGTGGATGAAGATATGTGGGGAGAGATTAATAAATCAACTTGAAATTGAAAGGAATTTAAAGGAAAAAGAGAGAGAGAGGAATTACATCTTGAATCCTCCCCTTGAGATCCTCCTTAAGGAAGTTATGATTGGTCTTTTGATGAGACCAGAATATTTTGTAAGTGGGGGAGGGGATAGAGAAGACGTTTGGGTAGAGTTTATACAAGTCTTCAAGCTTGATAGGTGTGAGAATATGAGGGTGTGAAGGGTGGTATTTATAGTGGAGGGGAGAGGGGATTTCTCCATATAAAATTCATTAATTTATTATTTCCCCACTAGATAAGGAATAGTGAGTCTTAAATGACCAAGAATAGTAATTTTATAATGTGAAACCGAACCAATTGGGATTAAATCATCAAAACATCATGCATGACTCTATAATTAGCTTATTTATCTTATTTTTAAATTATGGTATTTCATTGTTCATCAAAAATTCAAGGATTTCAGAAAAATCCCAAAAAATCAACCCAACCATTTTTTGACATGTAGAATCCAAAAATGAAGTAAATTTTTAAAAAACAATTTTATAAATATGATTTATTTAATTTTTAATTAAAATCTAAATTTTCTTGAAAAATACAGTTTTAAAAATCAAAATTGATTTTATAATGATTTAAAAAATTACATAACGTCTTATAAAATTATCTTAAAACTATAAGACATAGATTTGTTAATTGATGAACAAATTTTAAGAAAATTCATTTTCTTTTAAATTAATTAATTAATTATAATTATTTATTGATGACTTATAAAAATACCAAGACTTTTACTGTAGTCAAATCATCACTTATAAGATACCTAAATTTTATTTAATTATGCATGGGTAGGGTTACTATTATTTTGGATGATTTACTATTAATAAGGTTCATATTATTGTTCATAAGGTTGGGTTACTATTAATAAGAGTAGGTTACTGTTCATAAAGGTAGGACACTATTCACCAAAAAATTAGGTTTTCCCTATCGGACTCCAAACATCTTATTGATCACAACCGTGTATGTAATATTTTCAAAATTCAAAACATAGAATTGGAAAAATTATGTTTAATGATTACATAGTATTTAGTATCATAATATGTCATTGTTCTTTCTAATTGAATTATATTATAATGCATACTTATAATAAGGGAGTTCAATTGATAAAATATTGGGTCGTTACATTCTTCCCCCCTTATTAAATTTCAACCTGGAAATTTCACTTTACATAAATAGGTGAGGGTAATTATCCTTCATCACCTCTTCCGGTTCCCAAGTTTCTTCTTCAAACTTATGGTTCTTCCATAACACTTTGACAAGGTGGTTTGTCTTGTTGCATAGAACCTTATCTCTCTGGTCTAGAATCCTCACTGGTTGCTCCTCATATGAGAGATCATCTTCCAGCTATACCACCTCTGATTTCAGTTCATGTGTGGGATCTGGTATGTACTTCCTCAAGAGTGATACATGAAACACATCATGAAATTTAGCCATATTCAGTGGAAGTGCAAGCCGATAGTCCCCAACTCCTATGCGGTCAAGGATATCAAAGGGGCCAATGTACCTTGAGATTATCTTCCCGTTCTTTCCAAACCACATGAATATCTTCCATGGTGATATTCGAAGGAAGACTTTATCTCTAATGTCGAACTCCAAGTCCCTTCGACTATTGTCAGTGTAGCTCTATTGTTGACTATGAGCAGCTTTGTTGTGTTTCTGGATGACTTGAACCTTCTCTTTCACCTATTTCACAACATTCAGTCCAAGTATCTTTCTTTCACCAACTTCATCTCAATAGGTTGGAGTTATACATCTCCTTCCATACAGAGCTTCATATGGAGCCTTTTGAATAATTGAGTGGAAGCTATTGTTGTATGAGAACTCAATCAATGGGAGATGCTGATCCCATCCACATTTGAATTATATAGAGAAATAACTTAGAATATCTTCAAGAATATGAATAGTCATTTTAGATCGGCCATCATTTTTGGGGTGATAGGCCATGCTGAAATTTAATTCAGTACTCAAAGCATGTAGAAGACTCCTTCAGAATTTAGATGTGAACCTTGGATCATGATTAGAGACAATCGAGAGTGGAACTTCATGCAGTCTCACCTCTTCCTTCACATATATCTTTGTAAGGAGTTCAGATGAGAGGTATTCGCAAATAGAGATAAAATGGGCAGTCTTGGTGAGTCTTCTACCACAACCCATATAGCATTATTTCAATTAAATGTATTCAGAAGACCCATGAAAAATTCCATAGTGACATTATCCCATTTCCACATGGGTATATGCAATGGCTTCATCATCCCATTGTACTTTTTTCGCTTTTCTTTAACTTGCTGACATACCAAGAACCTTGATATATATTTTGTAATCTCTTTATTCATGTTATCCCACTAGATTTGTTCTTGGATGTCATGGTACATCTTGGTACTCCCAAGATGGATAGATAATGTTGAGCTATGTGCATTATCCAATATCTCCTTCTTTATCCCGGGTGATGAAGGCACAAAAATTCATGTTCCAAACTGAATCACACCATCATCGTCGATCTGGAACTCTTGCAGCTTCTCTTCCTTTACTTCATTCACCCTCTTTTGTATCTCCACATCATCCCTTTTTTCTTCCTTAATCTTCTATTTGATGTATGGTTGCACAATCATTTGGTAAAGGTAGAATGTGTCCCCTGCCCTTCTGATTTATAAATCCATCCTTTGCATATCCAAAAAGATAGAGTCTTTCTCAATCTATAACATGGATAGAGTAATAGGTTCTTTTCTAGTTAAAGAATCATCTACCTTGTTTGCCTTTCTAGGATGATAGTGAACAGAGCAATCATAATCCTTGATTATCTCTAACCATATCCTTTGACACCTGACGAGCTCCTTTTGTGTGAATATATACTTTAGACTCTTGTGGTCGATGTATATGCCACACTTCTCACTCTAAAGGTAGTACCACTAGATTTTCAAGGCAAAAATCATGGATTCTATCTATAGATCATGTATAGGGTAGTTCTTCTCATGGATCATCAACTGTCGTGAGGTGTAGGCTATCAGATTATCATTTTTCATGAGTACGCAACCCAATCCTTTCTTTGAAGCATCACTATATATCACAAATCTTTCTCCAATTTTCGGTAGTGTGAGTACAAGTGCAGTGATCATCCTTTTTTTAGCTCCTTGAATCTTACATCACATTCTTCTGTCCAAACATACTTTACCCCTTTCCTTGTTAACTTAGTTATCGAGCTTGACAATCGTGAGAATTTTCTCACAAAACGACAGTAGTAGCCAGCTTATCCCATAAAACTATAGATTTTTGTGACACTAGAGAGCCTGGGCCATTCCTCAATCAACTTTGTTTTTTAAGGGTTCACATAAATTCCCAAACTTATGATCACATGTCCCAAGAACATTACTTTCTTAATCCAAAAGTCACACTTTATGAACTTGGCATATAACTTCTCCTTTCTCAATGTCGCCAACACAAGTCTTAGATGTTCTTTATGTTCAACCTTTCTCTTAGAGTAGATGAGAATATCATCAATAAACACTACCATAAATCTATTGAGGTAATGTATAAACACTCTATTCATCAAATCCATGATAATTATAGAGGAATTAGTAAGTCTGAAGGGAATCACCAAAAACTCATAGTCCCCATACCTTGTATGAAAGGTAGTCTTCTGAATATTTTCCTTCTTCACCTTTAGCTGATGATATCCAGAACGAAGATCAACCTTGGAAAATTATTGATCTCTTCTTAATATATCGAACAAGTTTTCAATGCTTGGAATAGGATACTTGTTCTTTATGGTGATCTGGTTGAGTTCTCTACAATCAATACACAGGTGCATTGTTCCATCCTTCTTATTCACAAAGAGCATTGGCACACTCCAAGGTGATACACTAGTGCCTATGAACCCTTTGTCTAGATTCTCTTACAAATGATTCTTTAAATCCTCCAATTCATTAGGATCTATCCTATAGGGAAACTTTGAGATATGAGTAGCTTCATGTATGAGTTCTATTTAGAACTCTACCTCACTATCTGGGAGAATTACAGGTAACTCTTCAGGAAATAAATCACTATATTCACTCACAATGGTCATTCCCGCAAGGTTGGTACTATCCTTTGACTCAACCATTTGGGTGAGGTATGATTCTTAATTAGGAATCAACACCCACACCATTGAAGGATTTTTTTTCAAAGGAGATTCATGATCTTCCTTGAATTTTTAGAAGATCATGGTATGTTTTGGAATATGAACTAATATTTCCTTTTCCCAATTGTTGATACGTGTTCTACATAACAAGAGCCAATCCATTCCCATTATAGAGTAAAATTCCACCAAAGGAAGTATTACGTGATTTTCAGGAAATATCTTCCCATATACACTAAAAGGAGAAGATTCAAACACTTGGGTTGTATTTATTTCACCACTTGGTGTTTTTACAGATATCTATACTTCAAGGTTTTAAGGCTTTGATTCTATAATTCTATAAAACTATCAAGAAATAAAGGAATGTGTAGAACCGGAATCAAATAAAACTTTTTTCATTCATGAGTGAATAGGAAGTGTACCTTGTTCAACTTCATTGCCTTGCTTCACTTCCACAATAGTGTTGGAATAATCCTTCTCTTGTTCCTTTGGATTTGGTGGTTGTTGATACTGATTAACCTCGTGAACTCGAGGTTTAGTGCACTATCTTGCATAGTGCCCTTCCTCCCTATAGTTGTATCACTGAACCATGGGTGGTTCTCTCCTTTCTTCCACCACATTATCCTTAATTTTCATGTATTTTTCACATTCTTGAGCATGGTTTCCTTCTTTTACACACTTAAAGCAATTCCCCGTTCCTTTGAGGTAGTTCACATGGTGAAACTTCCCACATTTTTTGCATGTGGATCATTGGGTTTTCTTCCCACCTTTGTCATTAAATCCACTGGCTTAAAACTCCATATTTCATTTCTTATCACCATATCCATGTGACCATTCTCCATACTCCATCTCTACTTTGATAGAACATCAAAAAACTTCTTCATAACTCTCAAAGTCTCGAATTGCAGGATCCTTTTGAAGGTGTGGTTTTAATCCTCTAAAGAATCTATCCATTTTTCTATCATTGTTGATAACAAAAATCATAGTGTGCCTTGAAAGCCTTGTGAAATTCACTTTGTAGGTTGTGATATATTCTCCTTCTTTTTTCTTGAGCTCTAAAATTTTCTCTCCATCTTTGTGCAAAGAGTTCTTGTGAAATACTTGTTAAGAAACATTATCTTAAAGTCTTACCATTCCATCTCTTCAACTTCATCCCTTGGCTTTCTATTCTTAGTCAAATCCCACCATTTATTGACCTCTCCATATAGATGATAAATGGTTAGAGTCACCTTCCCTATCTTATAATAGTGGAGCATAGAAAATATCTTCTCTATAGAGTTGACCCACTACTCCGCAACTTGTGGATCAGAAAATCCACAAATTTTCGGTGGTCGTTTCTTCATAAAACACTCGATAGTCAGTTGCTCCCTCTTTGGTGAAGGAGGATATTATCTATTTGTATGGTTATTGTTCATAACCTGAGATATTTGGGTAAGCATCTTCATGACTTTTTCAACTCCACCTCCCAAATCATTGGGGATTTCATTCGAGCAATCATTGCATTGGCCCTCACACGATTTTTTAGCCTAGTTTCTCTTGGTTACCACTATTTTCTAAAATAGAAAATGTTAGACTAAAACATAAGTCAACAAGACATGAATAACATATTAATTTTTAAAATTTATACTAAAATTATAAAATATTATATCTCTATATAAATATTCTTGTGTTCATATTTGTACATAGTCTCATTCTAGAGGTTTTCTCTTGGGTTCACAAATCCAAAATTCCCAAATTAACTAAACCTGGCCTCTGACACGAACTATAGAGACCCAGCCTTTTCTTATATAACTATTACATCATTTTAAAGATAAAAAATAATATAATTACACATAGATGATCCAAAGGATTTTTGTCTTGGGTAAACTAGGACCATACATAAAAATTACAACATCAAGCATAAACATTTATTTAATTCCTTATTCTCTGGCTTCTTAATGGAACTTGACCTCTCCTTAGTACATATATTCATCTAAAGAGATAAATAAAAAGGGGTGATCTAAAATACTAGTAAGAGGATATATAGGAACAATATAACATGGGGTGAGAAAAATCATAACATAGGCAAAACATCATGAACATGAGAGGAATCATTAATAAAAGTCATGAAATGTGGCAATACATAAAAATGAAACATCATGTATTATTGGTTAACTACCACACATACTTTTGAACTCTTATATAATATTGTACACACATAATCTAACTTAAACTCATGATATTAATAACTTTACCCAATGCATTGGAGTGCTGTATAATTTTGGGCGCACCCATCACAATGAAACATTCATATTGTGCTCTATAATTTTGGGTGCCCCCGTCACATCATAACATTATAATTTATCATTAATGCCGCAATAAAAATATATAAAAAATGAAAATAACTTACCCATGGAAAGGAATGGGTTTCATCTCATAATAAAACATTTATAAACATTGGTTTCCCAAAATTAAGTGGGAATAACATACTTGATACGATAACCATCAACCTTGAGTGATAAGTAAAAGGAGTGTTTTTGAAAGAATAGTTATTTTGGAAAAAACAATGTTGACATAAACTTTATTAGAGAACATGTATATCCTATAAAAGGTAATATAATGATGAAAAAATTATTTCTGAGGAGTGACCATACAAAAAATGGAGTGAAAGAGATAGAATCCAAAGAAAGAAAGTTGGGTTCGAGATTTTCCCCTTACCTTGTATCTCAGCGCTTTCTTCACTTTAATGTCCTGTATAACCACATTATCTTCATTAATTGAAAATTACATAACCTTTGGTACATGAATATGGTTTATTATTGTTTTATTAAGTTATTTTATCGGCCTTTGGATGAGTTATAGAGTTTAAAAAACATTGTTCTGGAATTTTCATTTTTATGGTTTTCTTGAGTGGTTCACATGTATTCATAAATAGAAGTTCATGTAGAACATGGGTAAACATACAGAACTTATATTTCATGTTATTAATGATATTACCGAATTTTAAATAAACTTATAATTAATTATATTATATATCACATGGATTAATCATTATATAAGTATTAAATGGATATTGTTAGGGTTAATTTGGGCAGTTTTTCGACCACAACGAACTTGTTTTGTTTAATAATTAAGTAATATGTACATAAGTTAGTTCCAGAACATGAAATAGGATATAATAAATATAATAAAAAAAATTCAACCATAAAAATGGTTTCATGACCATATCTGAAAGCTGTAAAAGAAATTGAAAACATGTCGTTCTTGAAGGTGATAAATTAACACCTCACAAACAACATTTTCCTTTCAAAAATAAAACGAATAGGAGAAGGGGGTTTGATGATATAATATCCCATTAGTATCATAACATTAAATTATATGTATAATACTAGAGTTACCATACCATGTGGATGAATATATGTGGGGAGATATTAATAAATGAATTTGAAATTGAAAGGAATTAAAAGTAAAAAGAGAGAGAGAGATGAATTACCTCTTGAATCCTCCTCTTGAGATCCTCGTTAAAGAAGATATGATTGGTCTTTTGATGAGACCAAAATCTCTTGGAAATGGGGGAAGGGATAGGGAAGATATTTTAGAAGATTTTAGACAAGGTTTGAAGCTTGAGAGGTGTGAGGAAATGAGAGTGTGAAGGGTGGTATTTATAGTGGACGGGAGAGGGGATTTCTCAAAATAAAATTCATTAATTTATTATTTCCCCACAATACAAGGAATAGAGAGTCTTCTGTGAACAAGAATAGTAATTTTATCATGTTAACCTGAAACAATTGAGCTTACATCAGCCGAACATCATGCATGACCCTATAATTAGTTTATTTAGCTTATTTTGTAAATTATGGTATTTCGCTATTCATCAAAAATTCAAGTATTTTAGAAAAATCCCAAAAATTCACCCCAACAATTTTTTAAAGTATAAAATCCAAAAATGAAGTCAATTTTTTAAAAAAAATTATAAATATGATTTATTTTATTTTTAATTTAAATCATAATTTACATGAAAAATACAGTTTATAAAATTAAAACTGATTTTATAATGATTTCAAAAATTACGTAAGGTCTTATACATTTATATTATAGCTTCAAGACGTAGATTTATTAATTTTTTAACACACTTTAAGAAAATAAATTTTCTTTTAAATTAATTATTTATTTATAATTAATTATTAATGACTTACAAAAATACCAATACTTTTACTATTGTCAAATTTTCACTTATAAAATGCCTAAATTTTATTTAATTATTCATGGATAGGGTTACTATTATTTTGGAAAATTTACAATTTATAAGGGTCATATTACTATTCATAAGGTTAGGTTACTATTAATAAGGGTAGGTTATTATTCACCAAAAATTAAGATTTCCCTATGGTACTCCAAACATCTTACTGATCACAACCGTCTATGTCATATTTTAAAAATTAAAAACATAGAAGTGGAAAAATTATGTTTAATGATCACATAGTATTTAGTATCATAATATTTCTTTTTTGCTTTCTAATGGGATTATACTATAAAGAATACTTATAAGAAGTGAATTCTATTGATAAAACTTTGGGTTGTTACACTCTCTCGCTCTATTGAGCACAACTAGAGTTACTATGGAGAGTGATATAATTAGATATTTATTATGATTGGATTACAGTTGAAAAATAGAACACAATCCCTTTCCTAACATTATAATTCTTAGTTGAATCACATTTCCAATACTAACATTGTTATTATTATTAATCAGTTGACATGCTCAACCCTTTAAGAATATAAATAAATAGCATTTATAACATTTCTAATAAGAAAATTATGCTTGTTCCACTTTCCAATTTCTAAATTTACCGATCCTTGAATAATGACTATTTAATTAATAAATAAATTTCACTACATTATTCATCCATAAATATTATAAAGATAATATTTTCCAAACCATTCATGCAATATTTATTATTATTTTAACTCACTTATTCTTTTGAATAACTAGGGAAAAAATATTTGTTTTCAACCAAACCAAAATAAATATTATTTATTCTAACTTGTTAAATTCAATACTGTAATTTAGTTGAGATTGATAATACACATAGTGTGTGACCCTTTAAACCTATTTTTTAGTGGAATTAGGGATAACCACCTAAAGTCCATGGTTGGAATCTTGAAACACACCAAGGCACCCATAGAGAAAGAAATTAATGTCACAAAAACATCCAACCTTCTATGACCACTTACTATGTAATATAATACCTTTATAATGGTATCTCAAATCCAGTGGGTTCCATGTCAATTCCATCTAACTATGTGATCTATTCCACTTTCATTAACTTCACAGAAATGAACTTACCCACTAAACACTATGCCCATGGTTTTACCCAGGTTGTTTCATTCCCATCAAATGTCCTGAGATTTCTACTTCCATCAATGGATGGAAGGGATAAATACTTTCCCACATTATCCATTAATACAAAATAACTTGTGATGTATGCAAAATATTCTACCTCATTGTGAACATATTTCATCATAGTTTTAATCAAAACATGAAATCTCATAAGTCATGATATCTAGTAATGATAATATTAATGTCTAAGGATTAACACAGATGTTTGCGGATAAGAACATCCAATGACACATGAAAATGTAGATTTCCTATTGATGGGAATATTTTTATAGCCTCTTATTTTTTGTCTTACCACCATGAAAATGTGTATAAATTTATTATGATCCTCCTACCCCTAACAGATTATATTGTCAATGTATCATCAAATAATATCATTAGAAAATATAAAAATACTCAATAATATTGTCATGGAACCTCTATGTTCTTATCACAGTGGGGAACTACTATGACCTTTCAGTGTGACGAAAATTCTTAAGACACTATAACACGGAAAATTTATATAGGGGAATAATAATTATTTGATAAGAAAAAATCATTAATAATCAAACACATAAAATCAAGTACTAAGGAAGTTAGTTCTTGAAAACCAAATCTAACAGACTCTCACTTGAACTAGATCCAACTTATAACCACTTTTTGTCCACTAGCTTTCACATGATACTCATGACTCTACTAAGATAAAGCCCTGGTCAAGGGACCCTCTATGTTTTTCTCCATAGATACTCATCTCAATACAACTTCATCTCATTGAGAAAAATTTCAGAGGAGATAAAACATCCAAAGTATGTGCTTTCTTATTTGATATGACCTTAGCCCTTTGGAAAGGGATACCTATGCAGTGTTATCATAGTAAAATATGATAGGGACTTGAATGTTATGCAAAAAATCAAGCTCTTGGAAAAGGTTCAATATCTAAAATACTTCCTTAGCTTCATCAAAAGTCATAATATACTCAAACTCCACTATAAAATTCTCAAAACCCAAATTCTTAGAAATCTTCCAACTCGCGGCTCCTCTATTAAGACAAAAAAACATATACAAATTGCAACTTCATATCATTCTGATATATTTAAAATCAAGTATTTGTATAACCACTAATGACTATATTTTTATCTCCTCTATACACAACGAACATATCCTTTATTTTCCTCCAATACGTAAGGATATCATTGACAGTAGCCTAATGTTTTTCTCCAAGATCAGTTAGATATCTATCTATAATTCTCAAAGAATTAGAAACACCAAATGTCATATATAACATTGAATACGAGATTGATGCTATTTTATAATAATATGGGATCTCACTCAATATCTCTCCTTCCTCTTGTTTATGAGGACACATTTTCTTGTAAAGAAGTGTGTGATGTGAAATTGAAACAAATACCCTCTTCGATTGTTCCATACTGAACCTCTTCAATATAAATTCAATGTATATAATTTAACTTAGTCCAAGAAGCCTTTTGGATCTATCATGTATGATTATGATCCCTAAAATGTAGGTTGCTTCACCTAATTCCTTCATGGATAATCATGTTATCAACCATGAATTGACCTCTTGTTAGGATGGAATCGTGTTTCAAATTTTTAATATTTCATCATCATATACTACTTTGAAAACAACTAAACTCTCACTAAACTGATTATAAACACATGGTTCATTTATGGATTCATCAAACCAATTTTTCCCTAACTTGGATGCTTTCTTAAATCCATAAATTCATATATGTATCTTTTATAGATTTTTTTTCATTTATTAGAGTCAAAAAATATTTTTTGTATTAAATAAATATCCTCCTAAGGGTTCTCATTAAGGAAATTAGTTTTCACATCCATTTTCCAAATCTCATAGTCCTGGTAAGTTGATATGAGAAGAAAAATTTTAATGTATTTAAACATAGAAAATATAGAAATGGTTTTTTAATATTCAATTCATTGACATTGTCAAATAATTTTGTCCACTAATCATTCTTTATAGGTATTTAATTTTCCCTCAATGTCCGGTTTCCTCTGGAATACCCTTTTATACTTATCGGAATTTACATCAACTGGAATATTGATCAAAACCCAAACATAGTTTTGATACATGTAATCAATCTCATAATTCGTGTATTCCTTCCATATTTTGGATTTTGAGATATTTACTAGCTCCTTGTAGGATAGAGGATCATTTTTTTCAACCAATAATGAGTCTCCACCATTAGTGATAATAAAATCATATCTCTCTAGTTTTCTTACCTCTCTAGCACTCTTATGAAGTACTTGGGTTTCAAGAATAAATTTTTTCATAGTGACTTGTGGAATATGTTCCTATAAAAAAACTTATGTAGCTTGAGAATCAAATTCATATAATTCAATCTTTCTCCCACTATCCTCCATGGAGATTTTCTCCCTCTCATGAAATAAAACGTATCTTATGAAAATTGATTTCTTTTTTCAAGGGTTGTATAGATAATATCCCCTTATTTCCATGGGATACCCTATAAAGATACATTTCATGCTTCGGGGTGAAAGTTTGTTTATTAATATAGCATTAACAAATGCAACTTAGTCCTATACATGAACATGTGACATAATGGGTTTATTTCCAATCAGTATTTCAAAAGGAATACTATTTTCTTTTTTAATTAGTAATCGATTCACTAAGTACGATTCTATCTAAAATTCATATCCCCAAAAGGATAATAGAATAATTCCATGACCCACCATTGACCTTACCTTATCAAAAAATGTCAAGTTCCTTATTTCACTAAAACCATTCCACTACAGTGTATAATGTCCCTACTAGAAAATGGGGTTTTTGAGACCCCTAACATGGGTGACCACCATTGGAAGATGCTATTAGTGCCCTATAGAGACCAACAATGATGGTCACAATAATTCTCAAAAAACATATTCACCCCCCCCCCCCCATCCCAAACCTGAACCCTACCCGCTACCCCTACAGTCGCCCTTCCCCTCCCTTGTCGCACTGGCTCTAGCTCCCCCACACCACCTCCCCTCCCTCACTGCACCGCTGACTCCACACCGCCAACGCCGCATCGGATCTGCCTCTAGTTTTTGTCATCATTGTCGCCTTCCCCTCCCTCGCCGCACCACCAATCCCTTCCCTCACTACACCAACGCTACCCCACTGCCTCCAACTCCAGCTCCCCGCCATCATTGGCACCCATCCCCTCCCTCACTTCACAGCCTCCAACTCTGGCTCCCCTCTGCAACCCCTCCTCTCCCATGCATCACCACCTCCATCACCCCTCGGTTCATAATTTTTTGTGCTATAATTTCCATTTTAAGGTTTTAATTTAGGGCAATTTACAACAAAAATTTAACATTCATGAAGATTATATGAATATTGTGTGTGAATTAAAAGTTTGGAAATGGAATTTCATGTGTATACGGGTTTGTGTGCATGAATAATTATGAAACAATGTGTGTTGACTGTGTGTGAATGAGAAGACTTCACACTTTACTTGAAGTATGAAGTTACATACAATGTCGAGTCCATGTATATGTTGATTGGATTGATATTATAAGTTGTGTTGTCATTTGATTTATATCATTCGTGTGTTTATCACATGTCTCTATGTGTTTGTGTTTCCCATGAGAAAATTTTTGAGGTTTTACCACATGTGTGTGCTTCCATAGCCCATGAGACCCATTTTGTGTTTAATAATACCTGTTTCAATACTATAGGTTATTATTAATATTATATTATTTTCCTTTATATGGTATTAATCCAAGTTTCATTGTGACTTACTATGTATATTTTAGAGGTTAAATTGAGATGGAATTTAGAGTGATGTATCAATGTTTTTTCACATTCTTGTTATTTCCCACACTTTTATTGAACTAACACTTTGGGGGTATTTGGTTTTTTACTATATGACTTGAGATACCTACCATGGATAATGATTTTTCATTTTTTATTGATTATATTATGTTATTGTTTATGATTTTCTTTATTGATACCAAGGTTATATTTTCTGCACTAATGACATTCAGACTCTTACCGCTAGTAACAAACATCTTGAATAAAAGGATACCAGCTTGAGGCCATGAGGAACACTCTATTAGACCCTATGATCTAGCATGGGGCATCACATTCATTGTCCCACATATTATCTATTGATAACATAAGTAAAGATAGATTGGTATTTTTTCTATAATTGTATATATTTGATGTTATCTTTGATATAGATTAGTTAGTTTTCCCTAAATTAGAGATTGATTGTTATATTTGATAGTTAATATTTACTGCATCTGATGGCACAAAGGCAGTGTGAATCCAAGAGGCAGTGAGAAATTATTTTTACAAATATACAGTTTCTCTGAGTTTGAGAACATTGTTCATCACTAATTTATTTTTGGCACTTTCATCACAAATTATATTTTTTGATTTATTGGAAGGCATTAACTTAGTCACTAAGGTTGATAGTTCAAGATTGGTATTGGATGAATTTTTTCATGTACCATATACGAATCCGAGTTATAATATTCCTTTCTTGAAAAGTGTTTACTCTATATAATTATAGACCAAATTAATTCTTAATATAGTTTCTTGAATATAGAATCATCATTAGATTTACCATACCAACATAGTGGCGATGACATGGGATTTCACTTCCATTCCATTATCTATTCTCTTGTTTATTATTCAGAGATATAAATTGTTTATTTTATCAATGGTCCATATGTAATTGGACAATATTTATTTTAAATATATTTGATATGAAAAATTCATGTAATATAACGTCTTGTGTAAATGTTTGTTATACAGATATTATTAAGGATAAGAGTTGGCTGATCTTCCAAATCGAACATCTAGAGAATATTTCAAGGGAATTATGTCGTTTATTGAGTTCACTCAAGGATTTCAAAGTGTCTATAATGATTTTCCATGTAGAAAATGTGAAAACAGATATCAATTCACATGAGATACTATGAGGGAGCACCTATTCTTGAATGGATTTCAGAAAAATTATAAGAGTTGGACTCATCATGGGGAAGAATATATTCATCATCAAAATACAGATGCAGTTCAGATAGATGTTGATGCAAGGATGAATTATCCAATGCATGAAATGCTTATTGAAATGGTACATGGGTTGGCTCCTGAAGGCATTGGTATCTAGAATGTTGAGACGGGTGAGATAAATCTGCGCTCTGGTGAAGATCGTGATTAGAGGAGGTTTTATTAAGTAAATGATCATTCAAAAACATAATTATATCCTAAATGTAATGCTTATAATAAATTGTCATTATTAATGGAGTTTTTTCATTTGAATAATTTGAATCAGTGGTCAGACACATCATTCGACATGTTGTTGGTGTTGTTGAAAAAGGTTCTTCCTTTCGATGCTAAGATTCCTGAGTCGTATTACCATGCTCGTAAGTTGATAGAGAACTTAGTTTTTACATATGAGACTATAAATTCATGTTCAAAAAATTGTATTTTTTTTAGAAAAGATTATTTCCATTTGGATATTTCTACAGTCTATGGAGCTTCCAGGTGGAAAGAGAACAGGGGAAATCAGACTCATCAAAGTCAGAATATGAAACAGGGAAAACTGATTGATATAAAGAAAATGTGTTACATTCCCCTAAATCCAAAGTTGAAAAGTTTTTTTTATATCATCTAAAGTTTCTAATTTAATGATATGGCATGCAGAAATAAATTGGAAAATTGATATGATAACCCACCTGGCAGACTCTCATGCATGGAAGGATTTTAATAAGAGACACCCCGACTTTGCTAAAGATGTTCATAATGTCTTATTGGGGTTGACAGTAGATGGTTTCAATCCATTCAAGTCTATGGTTGGTGCAACTCATAGAACATGTCTCGTGGTGTTGGTTCCATATAATCTTCCTCTATGTATTTGTATGAAGCAACAATTTATAATACTTTCCACTCTTATTGATGGACCTAGAAGTCTGAGGGGTAAGATTGATGTTTACCTTTAGCCATTGATTGATGAGTTGAATGAATTTTGGGGTGATGGTGTGATGACTTATGAATGTGAAACGAATGAAATGTTCAAACTATAAAATACTTTATTGTGAATAATCAATGACTTTTCGTCTTATGAAAATTTATTAGGATAGAGTACGAAAAGGGAATTCACTTTCCCTTACTGCAATAAAAGTAAAAAATAAGTATGAATTAAACATTCCAAAAAATGTGCATACATGGGTCATAGATGTTTTCTCCCCCCTTATCATAGGTTCAGTAAGGACAAAGTGACATTTGATGGTTCTATAGAGTTTATCCCAGCATCACAGATTAGGAAAGGAGTCAAAATTCTATCGTAGATTGTGGAAGAAAGCATCTGTACGGTATATGAATTTCAGGATTTGGTGGCTCATAAATTACCTTATATTCGTGGTGTGGGTAGATAGCACTGTCGCAACTAGAAAAACAAAAGTATTTTTTACAATCTCTCCTATTGAAAAAATGACATGATAAGGCATAATTTTGACGCCATGAACATTGAAAAAAAAAATTGTGATAATATATTGTGGACCATTTTAGGTGTCTATGGAAAATCAAAGGACCATATTAATACACGCCGTCATTTTGAAGAAATGGGTTTAAGGAAGTAGTTGCATTTATATTTAGCTAAGGGAAATAAGTAATATATGCATGCTACACAGTATAAGATGACTATAAAGGAGAAAGAGACATTTCTTTCCATTTTGAAGATGCTCAAGGTGCCTGATGGTTACTCTTATAATATTTCAAAGTGTGTGAAACTTACGAACATGACATTTCAATGGTTGAAAAGTCATGAAAATCACATATTACTTCATCAGTTGATTCCTATCACAATTTTTTATTATTTATCCCCCAATGTTGTTCAATCATTGATTGAGATGAGTAATTTTTTTAAAAAACTTTGTATAAGAAATCAACGAATGAGTGATTTAAATAGTTTGCAGGACCAAATTGTACTTATGCTTTGTCACTTTGAGAAATTGCTTCCCCCATCATTTTTGAGGCTATGGTTCACTTGACAGTGCGCCTAAGTGAAGAAGTAATGGATGATGGTCCAGTGAAATTTAGGTGGGTGTATCCTATTGAGTGGTATCTGAATACATTGAAACAATTTTTATGCAACAGAGCTCATCCGGAAGAATAAATAGCCAATGGATATTTGATGGATGAGTTTACTGCTTTTTTTGTAGAATATCTTATGGATGTTGAAACAAAATTAGATAAGCCATCTTGGATTCATGATGGTCCAATTGGAGAAGGAACCATATTTGATATGGACAACATCGAGTGGATACAAGAGCATCGATATATCTTGTTCAATACTCTATCAGTTGCACCATTAATGTCGTAAGTGTCTTATCACATTTATTGTTTAGCTTTTACATGTTTTTTTTTGAATAAGTTGATAATTTAAACATCACATTATCATTTGCAGGAAACACATTAATGAACTAAAAGAAGAGATGTCTTGTGCGATTGAGTATCCAATTCAAAAATTTCACTATGCGTTATTTCATGATTAGTTCAAGGATTTTGTACGTATATATTTATTTTCATTATAAGGGAATTATTATACTAATTTCTTTCTATAGAAATAATTATTGAATTCTTTGAATTATGTAGGTTCATAACCTGAGGGAGTTAGGTGACCCTACACTAACTGAAGGATTTATCCAACTAGTTGAGGGTCTATCTATAACGGCTCATTGTTATAAAGATATATGTGCTAATGGTTTTTAATTTCACATTTAATTTGTTGATGACAAAATAGAAATAAAAACATAGTGTAATAGGTTGTCTATTCATTGATTTTGGTTATTACTATGGTCAATTGACAGATATCATTGATGTTGTATATGCACATGGGTTGAAGTACATACTGTTAAAGTGTAATTGGTTTGATCCAGTGAATGGAAGTAAAGTTGATAAATATTAGTTTAAATTTGTGAATTTTAACTATGTTTTATATAGAAATGAACGAGTTGATAATGAACGTTTCATTTTGAAATCACAAGTGGAACAAGTATTCTTCGTTACTTTGCCTTCGAATCCTAGTTGGAAAGGTGTTGTGAAAATGTCCTGGTGAGGAGTGTTTTTATTTGAACAAGATGAACCGAAGACTATTTCCTTTGTTTCCCAACAACTTGATCAACATACCATAGTACAATGTGAAGAAGATATTTATTGGGTTAGAGAAGTTGTTGAAGGAGAAACGGTCAATTTTCATGTTTAATGAAAGGTATAATTATTTTCCCGCTCTTCAGTTAAAAGCCTTTTTTTAATCTTTTTAAACAACCTAAAACTAATTTGGTACATATGAATTTTTATTTATTATTAGTCAAAACTAGCCTTATGTTTGATCCTTCTTGATGGCTTCACTTGGACATCCCCCCCCCCCCCCCTTCACGTATACACCCCCCCCCCCCCCCACTCTCGAGCTGCCCACCCCCCAAAAATCCCCTTAGACAGCCCCCCACCCCCTCGACAGCCCCACCCCACTCCCTCCCGGACAGCCCCACCCCACTCCCTCCCGGAAATCCCACCCCCCATAACTCCCCTCATCCAGCCCCTCGATAGCCCCACCACACCACTAGCCCCTCCCCACTCCCAACCCCTCCTAAACATCCCACCCCCAATAACTCCCCCTGAATAGCCTCTGTAAATCCCCACCACACCCCCCAGCCCCTCCCCACTCCCAACCCCCTCCCAGACAGCCCACCCCCCAAATCACTTCATATTAAAAGAACCCTCTAAATACAAGCCTTTTTGTACGTAATTTAATTTTTTTCTGTTAAGTTTATGATTTTTTAAAATCTTGTCCCTTTTATTTTTATTAATAACAATACAAGTTTTATTTTTTTAAAAACAATCTAATTTATCTTTTTGAAACTTCATATGGTCCCCTTACTAATGTTTTCTATGACTACAGACATGTTAGGGGAACACACAGCACATCTACATCATCCTTCTGATTCATCTACGTCTCAGAGTTGAGGTATTTTTTAAGGTAACTTTGTTTATATTGTAATTTCTATATATATATATATTCACATCTGTCAAATTATGTATAAAATTTTTTTCAATAAGATCAGACTCGACCGCTTCTTCCTCTCGCAAGAAAGGCCCTAGTCATGGCATTTCGTCATGGAATTTCGACATGACCATTGATGTTTCATTTGATGATAGATTTCATCCTATGAGACTGACTTCCCCTACATTTATCCATCAGCTAGGTCAAATCATACATGACCTAAATCTATTTCTATTGACCACACGTGATTGGGCTTTGATCCCTCAAGATACATTAGATCAGATTTGGAGGGAATTTCATGTAAGAATACCATTTTAGTTTATTTCCTGTGTTTAAAAAATATTAACAAGTGTGATTTTGTTATTAAATAGAATAATCTAAAAGTGTGACCTGATGATTTTCAGCCAGTGTGTATGGGAAAATGTTGTAAGACGTGGAATTATTTTAAAGGCAAAATCAAGAGGGAGTACTGGGTACCAAACGTGGGTGCCCCAGACATTCCGGAAAAAGTCCCGAGAGGTGTTCTCCCGTGTTAGTGGAATGACTTAGTTGCATATGGGTATACTGCGGCCATTAAGGTTAGTATTTTTTTTTTGGTATATATATTTTCAAGAATGTGTTACATTATATTTGTTTTAAATTTGAATTAGTTGAATATAGGAGGTTTCATCGGGCCATTCCAAAAATAGAGCGTTGTAGGGACCACCTCATAGGCTCGGGACTCGTCACGTGTCTCAGATCTGACATGATGCATTTATTATTCATTTTTTAATTTATTATTTAATATGATTTTGTGTTATATTTTTATATTTTATTGGTATACAGTTACTGGAGCATGGTGCGTCGACTGATAAAATGCCGGTGTCGATGAGAACTCATGATCGAAATGATCCCGAAGATGCAACTCTTCTAGTAAGTGCTTCTAATCATTACCAATAATTACATGAATTTATATATAAACATATATATATATGTGTGTGTGTGTGTTTTTGTAAATATTTAAATATTACACAGGCTCAATTTTAAGTAGAGTTAGAACAGCTTCCAGAGGACCAGTGACAACTTCCCATGCGAAGGGATGAGATATTCCATTGCATTATTGGTTGTGATAGGAATGGATATATTTTGACCTATGGAATGGGGATTCCTCATTTTTCAGTACCACGTGTTGAGGTTATTGGTCCTACTATTTCTCGGATGACACAACATATTTTAGATTTTGAGGCACAGTTGCACGCTTCCGAGGAGGTAAATGCGCAATTGATCACTGAGGATACAACACTGCGGGAATATGTGCATCTGAGTGATGGTGTAGGGGATCATACGATGCAGGTTTATACTAAATTTATTTATTTACTTTCTATTATTTTTGTTATTAAAATCCTTATAATTTTTATTTGTTGTAGGCCCTTGGCACACCGAAAGGAGGTAGCAGGAATGACCACGCACGATGCAACAAATTCACAAGGTGTGTTTCTTTTATATTTATTATTGAATTAATGTTATATATTGATTTAGATTTTAAATGTATAATTTTTTGAGATTATAACAATTTATGTTTTTAAAAACTCCATAGTTTTTTAACATTAAGAGTATTATCAGTAATTTGATACTTTATTGTGATAGATAATTTCTTAGAATCCCCATTGGAGGATAGGAATTAGGCTCGGTGGCCCAATGGCATAATGACCCAGTGGCCCAATGTCCCAATGGCCCAATGGCCTATGAGACTAAGGGCCGAATTGCCTACTGGATGTCATGGTAATTTCAAAGAGCGTAAACTTCTCTCACATATGATTTCTCTTATATTGTAATTGTTAGAGATCATATTTTTCCTGGTCTTGTAAAAATAATTGAAGAGCTACCAACTTTACAAGATTATACAAATTATATTCATAATGAATACATGTAATAATTGTTCCATTTATTTTATTTTTAGCAATGATTTAATTTTTCTTTACTTATATTTATAATGAATTTTGGTTGGCATGTTCTCCCTCCACTTCACTTACTGTCTATCATGTTACACTATACCCCATCTCAGTTTTTTATAAATGTATTTCTGGTGGTTTTTTGGACAGTGTTAGTGGATAAATTTAGTATATTTGGTGAAAATCTGTTATTCTAGTTCCTTGCTATGATTTCTAGTTATATTAGTGGTGGAATGTTATGTGTTTTGGTGTTCATCCTCTTATGGATTTTTTCCATGTCGGTGTTCTTCTTCTGGGGGGTGGGGTGTCTGGGGTGAGTGGGGGGTGTTTTCTGGTGGGGGGGCGGGGTTGTTCAGGGGAGGGGGGTTGTCCGGGGGGAGTAGGGGTTGTCCGGGGGGCTATCCTAGGGGTGTTTTTTTTGGGGGGGGGGGGGGTTGTCCAGGTGGGGCACGTGGGGAGCTGTCGGGGTGAGTGGGGGTGTTTTATGAGGGGGTTGTTCAGGGGTGGGGGATGTCTAGGGGGGATTGTGGGGGTGGGGGTCATCCGGGGTGAGTGGGGGGCTGTTCAGGGGGCTGTCCGGAGGTGGGGGGATGTTCAGGGGTGGGGGGTGGACGGGGTTGTGCAGGGTGTGGATGGGGGTTGTTCATTGTGGGGTATGTCTGGGGGGAGTGGGGGTTGTTAAAGGGTGGGGGGATGTCCTGGGGTAGTTTTTTTTTGGGGGGGGGGGGTGTTTTCCAGAGGGGCTACCCGGGGAGAGTTTTTTTGGGTGGGGCTCTCCAGGGCGAGTGGGGGGGCTGCCTCAGGGGAGTTTTTTTTGGGGGGGGCATCCAGGGGGCACGCGAGGGGATGTCTAGGGTGAGTGTGGGGGGGGGGGGCTATCTGAGGTGAGTGGGGGTGTTTTCTGGGGGTGGGGGCGTCCGGGGTGAGTGGGGTGGGGGGGGGGGGGTTCCATGCTGAGTGGGGGCTGTTCGGGGGGGATGGGGGTTGTCCGGGGGTTGGGGGGATGTCCTCAGGATGTTTTGGGGGGGTCTGGGGTGAGTTCATGTGGGGGGCTATCAGGGGGAGTTTTTCTGGGGGGCTTTCGAGGGGTGGGGGGATGTTCAGGGTGGGGGATTTGCGGGGGGGGCTGTTTGGGGGGGGGGGCTTCCAAGGGGGAGTTTTTTTTGGGGGGGGGATATCTTGGGGGAGTGTGGGGACTATAGGGGGTTGGGAGGGGTCGTCTAGGGGGGCTATTCAGTATTGAACAGTACTATATATAGTTCAATGTCGAGCGAATGTAGGTGAATGGTTGTCCAAACCTATTTTCAGACCACCTCATTGCATACGAGTAACATAGTAGGTCCCCACCATAGTATAGTATTGAGTCTAATGGACTAATGTCAAAATTGGCCAAATGTCAAAATTGGACTAATGTACAATTTGTTAAATGGAGACTTTTCCAATTGGGAAAATGCCCAAATGCCCTGATGGCCTAACGCCCCAATTCCCTAACAGCCTAATGACCAAATGGAAATTTTTTTAAATGGACTACTATCCTTGGATGGCTCTGCACTCCCCGGACCTATCCTCTCCCGCTCGCTCTCGCTCTCATCTCTTTCTCTTCTCTAGGTTTTCTGGTCAAAACCTTCTCTGCTCCTGGGTTCATTTTGTCTTCTTCGGCTCTCTATGACCCTTCCATGCTTCTCCTAGGGTTCATACCACTATTTTCTTCTGTGGATGGCCCACTCCTAGGTTTCATCCCTCGCTTTGGCTTCGGTGAAGGCGGTTCGGTTTTACCCTAGGGTGTCGCTACCATGCTCTGACCTGGCGTTCCACTGCTCCTCTCCAGGTCGGATCTGGAGTGATGGAATCAAATAGGTTTTGGGATTCAGGTTCGGTGATTGTGGGTATGATTGGTGTATTCTCTGTTTCCGCCTCATTTCTTCGGTTTTGTCTCGGTTTGGGCTTCATCCCCGGTTTCTTTTAGGTTATTCCCCATTTTCCTCTCGCTCGTGTTCCCTCTGGGTTTCTTCCCAGATTTTCATGATTTTTCACTGTGCTGATTCAGAACCCTCAGAATTCAAATCCCTGCCCTGGCCTTAAATTTTTTCTGCTTCTCTCCGGGTCGGGGTCAAGCGGTGGTCCCTCAGAGGCTTTGGGAGGTGGGATTTGACTGCCAAAGGTTCTCCTTGCACGGTCAGTTTTGATTTTCAGTTTTGATTTGTTTTCTCCTCCCGCTTTTTTGGTCTATCTTCTCAAGGATTTCTCGGTGAAGTTTGGATGGTGATTACATTGGCGATGTTGGCTGTATCAGTTATTATTGTTTATGGTTTTTGTGCTTTTCTTTGTTTCTGGTTTCTGTGATGGATAGTCGACGATGGCAAGGTGATGATGTTTCTGTGCTTGGGGATGGATCTTGATGAAGTGGATGTCATTAAAGTTTTTATTTACCTTCTCCAATGGTGTACAGCGATGATGATGGTACTGAAGATGGTGGACAACAGCGATGTGACCAGTCTCTTGGTTCAAGGTCTCCTCGTAATGGTTGATTTTTTGGATTGTGGTGGGTTTGTTCGTGGCTCGAGGTGGATTATGGCGGTTTTCAAAACTCTGGTTTTTTATTTAAAATTTGAATGTTGAAATTTTAGGTTGAATGGGGCATGTACTATTTTATGTGGTTGTGGGTATGTTAGAACAGATGGCACATTTTTATGGTTCCCACTTACCCAAAAATTTTCTATTTGAAAATTCAAAAAAACGGTTTTGGTGGTGGAATACTATCCTAAATACCTAATGTTATAATTACCTAATTTCTTATTGTACAAATGCTATATTATCCTATTGTCCCAATGACCAATATCCAAATTCCATATTAGACTATTGGTATAATGGCCAATTGGATAAATGGAGACTTGGCCAATTGGCCAAATTCACAAATGTCCAAATGACCAAACGTGTTAATGACCTAACTTCCTAATGCCCTAACTCCCTAACGGCCTAACAACGGCCCAACAATGTCCCAATAGCCCAACGTCTCAACAATGGCCCAACATCCAAACAAGGTTCCAATGGCCAAACAATGGCCCAACGGCCTAATAATGTCCCAACAGCCTAACAACGGCCCAACAGCCTAACAACGGCCCAAAGGCCAAACAACAGCCCAATGGCCTAACAATGGCTGAACGTCCTAATGGACTACTATCCTAATTACCTAATGTCTTATTGGCCTAGTGACTTATTAGGCCATTATCCTAATGGCATATTATCCTATTGGCCTAATGATAAAATGGAAAACTGGCATATTAGCGTATTGGCCTAATGACCAACTGGATAAATAGAGATTGGCCAATTGGCCAAATTCCCAAATTCCCAAACAGTCTAACGACCCAATTTTATTATTATATGTATTTTTTTTAACTGAATAAATATTTTCAGTTTTCATTTTATTTGTTTAGTTGTTTTTTTTATCTTATTTTAGTCTTATTAGAGTAGAATATTAGAATGTATTGGAACTATTTAGATCACGGGATATTAAGGAGTATGTCTGTCATTTATTGTTTTTGAGGATCCTAGTGTTTTTTATATTTCAAATTAATTTTTTTTTTCTGATTTTAACTTGGTTTCTAATGTTTTAGAAGTGGTGCTGTAATTTAATAAAAAAATTCCATGTTTTCAACTGCCATTAGCGGTCTCTAATGGGTCCATTTTTTCCCAGGACCCAGAAACTTCCATTAGCGGTCACTGTAGGTATTCTTCCAATTTATCTATAGTAACCACCATTGGTGGTCACTATAGCTCGGCCCAATAGAAACCACTATTTGGATGAGCCTTAGTTCACCTAGAGCGACTGCCATTGGTGGTCGCTGTTTCCCCATAGCGACAGTCCTAGTGCGACCACCATTGGGGATTTCAAAGTGGTATCAAAGACCAATAGTGTCTACCATTGGTGATTGCTATTGCTCTCATTTATAGTAGTGGGTGGATTTATCTGAGATAAAATTACATACTCCTATATGAAATCAATAAACACTTAGTTATGATATTAACCACCATGGTTCGGTTAAACTTTCTTTATCTTCCCCCCATTATGGTTCTCAACATCATTCTTGAACTCTTTGAACTTCTTGAAGGATACATACTTATACCTCATCAAGTAGATATAACCTTATCTACTCAAGTCATTGGTAAAAGTAATAAAGTATGATAATCCACCTCCAGATTCTACTTGAGAATGTATAAACACATCATTGTGTACTAATTCTAGAAGCTATGTCTCCCTTTCACCCATACTATTGAATGGTGGTCGGGACGTCTTTCCTTGTAAACAAGCTTGACATCACCCATGTGGGTTAAGCTCAAAAGTGTCTAAGTAACTATCTTGACAGAGATTTTTGAAATTCTTCTTGTTTACATAACCAAGATGATGATGGAATAAATGGGTGTTAAATGAGTAACTCGTATAAGTTTAATTATTGATCACCAATATTTGGTTTTCATAATTCACTACTTAAAGAGTTTTATTTAACTCTTTCATACCATAACATATGTTATCTTTATAAAAGTACTAGATCTTATTCCAAAAATTGGAAATTAATCCATCCATGTCTAAACAAGAAATGGAAATGATGTTTTTGGTAACACTAGGAACATAATAAAAATTATTTAAAACTAAAATTAATCTTTTTGGAAATTTGATCTGGTAGTCTCCAATGGTTAGAGAATCAAACCTCAAAACATTTATAGCACGTAGATCCACCTTGCCTCTGAAAACCTTCCAAAATCTACATGGTTCTTATATTTGGATATTAATGTAAGCACCATAGGTAGTATTTAAAACATAACTAATAGATATGTAAAGATTACACTCAATAAAGAATACACCTGAAGCTTACCATTGCTTCTTTGGCTGGGTAAAATTCCTCTACCAGTGGCCCAACTTGTCACATGCAAACAAATAACATTATGTTCCTTTCTTTACCTCTGGGAATTCTTTTTATTAGAAGGATGGTTATCTTAAACCTTTGACTTAGAATGAGTCTTCAACCCCATTTCCTTTTTCTTCCACTTCTTATTCACCATAAGGATTGTAGGTTTGTCACACCCCATGTCTTTACCAACTTGGTGAATAAGATTGAGAAGTTTTCAAAGTTTCTTCTTATTATTGATCTTATTATAATTCCCAATAAAACCGGAGAATTTTTTCGATAGTAAGGATAGAATGAGATCTTTTCCCAACTCATCTAGGATGTTAAAACCTGAGATGTATAAACAATATATATATCCAATTATATTAACTACATATGGCCCAACCGGCACTGATTCTCCAAGATTGCATGTGAACATTTAATTGGAGATCACATATCTCTCCAAACTCACCATTACTTGATAAAGATCTCGAAGGTGACATACGATGCTATGGGCATCCCTATACTCATATTTCTTTATAATATCATTGTAAAATGAGGATATAATGAAACATTGGAAATATATTTTTCCGTACACATGTTTAATATAGAGAGATACTTCTTCTTCATGAGCCGTTTTGGAAAGAAACTCAAGAAGTGAGGTTTCCAGCACAAATAATTTATATTTGTGGCATATTATAAAACATAAGCATCATTACCATTCATCGAAATTTGGGCTGTTGAGAATTTTATACTTATCTAGTATGGATCATAGTGATATTTTCAAAGTTTATCGAGTTTCTATTTTTAAAAATTAAGATAAAATAATTAGTACTTGTTTGATTATCAAAACAGATTAATAAATTTAAATTCTGCTAATAACCAACTATTTTTTCAAAACAAAATATCCCTTACCATTATTTTTTAATTATCTTATTTTTGAGATATTATATTGGAAATAATTGTAATTCCTATTCTAATTTCATATACATGAGCCTAATAAGTTATTTTAAGGGTTTTAGGTATTTGTACCTTTCCAAATGAATTACCTCATAGTTCCTTGATCCATTGAGTGGACTCCCCAGTCCTAAAATCATGAATAAAATTTCCTCAACCCACGCATCTTAGTAACACCAAATCCTACTTGATCATTCAACCCTTGATGTGAACTAATTTAAGTAGAACCAAAATATTATTCTAAAATTTCCATGATGATTTAAATCACCTTAACTTGAGTTGGTTATGTACATTGAATTATGATGTTGATTCTAACTTAAGTAGTGGAAGGTTATACTGACTTAATATTTTAGTTGAAGTATTTTTTTCCTTATGTGTAAATCCCATTTTATATTTATCACATTCCTTTTGAATATAAGTTTATTTTACATGATTAACAATGTTTGATAAAATTTATACATAATGTGGTTTTATTTTATTCCATATTGAATTCTTTTTAATCCATTTATTAGTTGATTGTGTATCATCAAAAACATAAATAATTGATAATAGAAATGATAGAAATAAAATATAAGTGGCATAATCATGAAATTATCAAATGGTTATTTTATCTATAGGATGATAAATTCACCCTTAAACCTAGAGGAAAACACCTTGAATCTTATATTTTTTTGAGTTGTGTAATTACACCTTGGTTCCAATGTATCACCTAGATTTTTTTCACCTCAGATTATGGCTTTATACCACCTCCTCTTACATGGGAGCACTATTATTATATATGATTTTATGAAAACACAAGTGAGTGAATCTAGTGGATTGGATAAAGGTGGTTTATATAAAATAAACAGTGAGAACACATGTCCTTATATAATAAGGAATAGATAATTAAACACAATCTATAGATTTTAATTTAATCATAATAATTTAAAAGAAACCAATCACATACACAAGGTTTCTCTAATAACATAATCATCCACACAACATGAAAAAAACATACATTTGCAATCAACTTATCAATTATTTTGATTCGTTCATTATTTAAGATAATACACCAAGAATTAATCTAGTTAATTTAAAATATATTATTTTCATCCATGCATACATTACTCACCATTACCTATAATTTTAAACAAAATTATTTTCATTTAAAATTAAGGAAGTACATAACTGTATTTGGAATAAATTATGTGTTCTAAACTAAAATCTTAACATGGAAATTGATTCAATATATAATTATCAATATTATGTCAGAAAATTTAATGTCAAATAAATGACACATGTAACACTAGTGAATAGGTTTAATTATATATTATTCTTCACTCCTTGTAAAATTAGGAACATTGAATGTAGATGACTACATTGCATGTATATGTTTATATGGTGTGTAATATATTCTACCCATGTCTATAACACACACCTGGGGACTCCGTGTATTTTCTACCCCTAATGAATTCAAGATATACATCATTATTTTTTATCTATCATGGAATATAGCATAATAGTTTTAGATCATGTTAGTGCCTAAGTCTTGAATCTCATACACAGAATGGTATGACACTCTGTGTTCTTGGCTGTGAGAAAACAAGTATTACACATTGTGTAAAGGGGTCACACAATGTGTAGTTCATTAATTTGTCTGTCATCTAGTATACATCTATACTTCAATATACTTTTATCAACTTTTAGATTCTGTTTTATCATATCTGATCTGTTATAGCAAGATACCAACAATAAACACTAATAAAAGGCATTTATTTAGCCAGCACACACCATATACTCTATTTTTTCTGAGAAGAACGTTGGGAACCTCCAAATGCACAATTATAAATTGAGGTATTTGTGAAGAATCAATCATAACAAGATCCTACTTTAACTGAGTCATGTAATAAAATTACTTCATAAAAAAATTTCTTTGCAATGAACCATCATAAAAAAAATTACGACGGGAACATGAATAAATAAAAAAACAAATTTAAAAAAACAAAATATATAAAACTATAAACATATTAATTAATAAGCATATAACATGAAATGTGTTCATCAAAAAGTCATCATAATATGTTTTAAATAAAAATATATAATCAATCACTGTGAAGTTGGGGGATCATCTTGAAGCCCAAGTAGAGGGAACTTCGTCCCTATACCCTACGCAATTCATCGCATGAAATTCATCATCTACTAATGTTGTTTCTCCTACCATCAAATATACACCTCCTCTTATTGACAACAGTTTTGGTGAATATCCTCATGTTTCTAATGCTTTATCTCTATAACCTCATTTTTAGATCATAAATTCCTCACATACTATGAATATGATGATGAAGACTCTACATGAGCTCCCCTTGAGTTGGATGAAAACCACACATTTGTGCCATAATAACTAGAAGTTGTCAATTCAGTGCAGATAATAACCACTCGACTTTATCGATACCATATTAATTCACCTACAACCAAGCTTCATCATAAAATATTAACTCACTAGTGTCTCTACCTTTAGTCTCATCCCGACTCTTATCATGTTTTTGAGAAGTCATATAATCACATTCCTTCATCAAATTCAATTTGAAATTAAATTAGTTAATATTAATTAATTTAAATAATCAAAAAAATATACTAGAAATAATGTAACATTGTTGGTCAATAGAAATATCTCAAGTGGTAAGATCAGTATATATATTCATAAAAACATTGAACTTCATAAAATCAGGATTCTCCACTCCCTATATGAATATAAAATAAATATTTTATATTTAAAGTATATGTAAATTTTTAAATAAAATTACTTATCATATGTCATCCATGAAGTCTAAAGGTAAGACTGCTTGCTTCAAGCGTGACCGCTAATCTCCCCTGATTCTAACGGCTTGGTGATGGTCTCCTCTGAAAACTGTCACCTATCGAGTAGGAGAATAATATATCCCAGACATGGGATAATATGTAATCATTTCAATGATGATGATTCAAAAGGATATCTTTCAACACTTTATAACCTAATTATTGAAAATCGAAAATCACTTATTTATAAGTTTATAATTGTAACACCCCGAGATTTTATGAAAAATATTCTTTTTAATTTCATTAATGTCTTGTGTTTTACGCTACACCAAAAAGAGCTTGCACAACACGCATCCTTGACTTGCCTTTCATTACACGCAATCGCGACCTTCCTTGATAGCGTGTGTAGTACGCAATACCGAGTTTCACTAAACAACGAAATGCTATTAAAATATTATTAAAACTAGCCGTTATGAATAGTAATAACCACTTTTTGAAATTTTGAAAATTTTATTTTTCAAAATGGACTTCATTTTTGGATTCGGAATATCGAAATTATCTTATGGTGAAATTTTGGTAATTTTCGGATAACTTTCATATTTTGATGAATAGTAGAAATTACTAAGTTTTAATTAAAAACAACTTTTTCAATCGAAATAATTAATAGTGATAAATTATTAATTTTAGTGGTTTTAAAGTATATTTAGAATATATTTTTACAATTTAATACAATGATGGTCATTGGATGTAATTTCACATTTAAACCAGTTATAAACAAGTTTCAATCTTTTGATAGTTATTATCTCTTAAAAACACGCTATTTGTTTTGACGACGGGAATTAATTTTTAAATTAATTAATGCAACTGATATGTTTTGAATTTGGTAAAATAGAAATCATTTTTGAGTTCATAATATAAAATATATCTTAGGCCTAATTTTTGGTATTTTTCTGAAAACTTTCAATTTTTGATGAATAGTGAAACCACTATGTGGTAGTTTAAAAAACTGAATTTTTCATAAAACTTAATTTTACCGCTTCTGTGAGTGGAATTTCAAAAATCCGAGAGACACGGTTGATGTCAGTAAGTAAAATGTGGTTCAATGAGATGAAAATAATTTTTGGTGAATAGTAACTTTTTACTTTTATTTGCCACGGTTAAAAGTAAATAGGGTAATTAAGGGTAAAAATGATATTATAATTACCCTAACACATGTCCTAATTCTATTGGACAAGTGTAATTCGACCAAAAACAACTCTAGGAATAAAATATGACCATTTATGCCCACTTGGATTAGATTAGGACATTTATTATTATTTAATTCAAAGAAGAGTTAAAAGAGTTAAAATCAAAGTTTATTTACTAAAACATTTTTAATATAGGGTACTACATAAGATAAATTCGATTGTAAATATTCATTAGAAAGATAAAAAGATTTCCTACATAATGGTATTTTATTTTTAATTTTTAGACATTAAATAAGTTAATTTATTTATGACACAACGATGATGCAGTAATTATGTTATTAATGAAATATTGACATAATTGATGTTATAAATACCCAAATAAATATAATTTGAGACTTTTTATGAATTACACTAATTTTCTAGGTTAATATGACATGTTAGTATTGATTTAAGTAACTTTGTTTGAACTTATAATTCTGTTATGATTTTCACAAAAATCAATTACTAAATAGTGTCAAAATTGACATAAAATAGTTTTGAAAACAAATATTATATTATTAATTGTTATTTTATTCCTACAAATCTAAGGTTCGTCCAAATGACTTAGATACGGTTATATATATTAATAATAAACAATTTGGGGTTTGTTTGGCTTCTTATAGTAAGTTTATTAACCTTATAGTGTAAGAACACAAGAAGACACGGTAAAAGTAAAATTATTTAACTTAATTTTAAATCTAAATGATAAGGTTAAAATAGGAACCTAAACTTGTCTAAATTCTATTGGATGAGAGGATTTCGACCCATCCCCACCTTATCCCCGAAATAAATCAATTTGGAGCTAATTAAAACCTAACTTGACTTTATAATAAAATAATATTTTTAGTTATTCCAAAGGTGCCCCTCTCCTCCCTTATAAAAGGGAACCTCCTCCCTCTCTTCCTCACACAACTTTGAGCCTTCAAGCTCGGCCAACCCCTGCCAAATTCTTTTCTCCACTTCCCTAGAAACATCCTAGAGGTTCTGGTCTTCCTCAAAGACCAATTTTAGTGCCCTAAGAGGAGGTCTCAAGGAGGCGCTTCAAAGAAGAGGTAATTTCCATTACCGATTCTTTCACCTTTATTTCTTCTTCCACTTCTTCTTCTTAGGTTGTTTCATTATGAAGTAATAACATCAGTATCACTAATATACTGATATGTTATTATAAGTATTAAACGATCCTATTTCACCATCTATCCATCCTACGGAAAACGAAATCACCGCGCGTGCGTACGTACGGAATACTGTCTCCACACCGTGGTGAAATCTATTTTCCACCACCACCTTACTTGGATGGGTATAATGGTGTAAATAATAATTATATATTATTATTTTAAAGTGATATTTATTCTGAAATAGTATACATACACTCCAATACAGTCCCATGATCATGAGAACGATATCATCGCTCGTGCGTACGTACAGACTACCGTCTCCACGACGCGATGAGATTCATTCTCCACTTTAACCATTCATGAATGATTATAAAGTATATATAATAAGTAATCATGAAATATATGACATAATAATGATACTGGATTTATGTGTATATATATGAATTTCATCTACTTAATTCCATTCAACTCAATAAGGAAACGAAAACAGCGTTCATGCGTACGTATGGCCTACCGTCTCCATGAACGGTGTATTTCTTTCCATTTACTGATTTATTATATATATGTATATACGGAATATATATATATGAATCATGTTTTATATTCTGGAATTAAGTAATCATGATCTAAGTAATCATATGAATAATTACAAGTCAAAACACGGACGACAAATGAAACAATTTTACCCAAAACGCTCTTTAACATGGAATTTACAAAAGAACGGGTAATATAAAGTCATAAGTGAACCATATATGATATCATAACAATGAATATGATTCTGTAATAAGTAAATGACATTATTTAAATCATTATACAGGAGTTTCGGACACTTACGAAGCAAATCGGACCTAAGGTAAGGGAAAATATCACAATCTCACTTTTATCCGAGATTATTTTTACTTTGGTAATTACTGGGGTGTATTTTATCATCCACATCCATGTTCCCTCAATATATAATATTATTTCCATCCTTATACAATAGTTTATATCCAATTTTACCCTTCGGTTAGTTTTTTGTAAAAGATATGAAAGGAATCTTTTGTCTTTTTTCGAACGAGGTACTTTTTGACTTTTCCGAAAAAAGTACGAAGAATGTTTTTTTAACTTATACGGCACGAACAGATTTTTACGGTTTTATAAAGCCTTATTTTCAGGAAGCTTACTCCAAAAGATTTCATTAATATTTTCAATAAAATCTCTTTCTTTTAAAATTGCATGACATTTTGTGAAAAGAAATTGATTTTGAAGAAGAAAGGATATTTTCCTCAAGAATTCATTTCAAGTGTTTTATCAAAATTATTTTCCATATAAGATAACATAGGGTTTTGTTTCTATCCATATTATTACATGGATTTGATTATGTTGTGATGGAAATATTTTTTATTAATTCCTTTATCTTATATGAATTGTTTTATGATGTCACGATGTTTAAGATTCCCATTTTTATTACATGGGTTATGCAATGATGTATGTTTTAAGATTTTGTGGCACACATAAGAATGGTATCATTATGAGATGGGTGGGACCTATATCTCCCTCCAATGAATTGGGTAAAGATTTTATATCTCATGAGATAGACATGGCTGGAATGGTAGGTTATACCGGTTCAGTGAAATAGGACTGAAACGAGGGTGACTCGGTTCAGAAAGGGACTTTGTCCACTAAGATAGTCTTGGAAATGAGTCTTAACTAACAAGAAATGATTCTCTATGATTATGTGTGTATTCCACAATGTTTCATGTTTTATGTTATGATTATTGGGATTTCATTTCACTACTATGATTTATCCCATGTTATGAAATTATGCTCTCTTTTGCAGGTTAAGATTTCCAAAATGTTATGTTCTTATGAATATGATGTGATTGATATTTCTTTTGTTTACCCTTATTGAGCATTTGAGATCACCCTTTTATGTTTACTTTTCCCCAGGATATAAAGAAAGGTTTTAGGTATAAAAAAAGGGAAGATCTTTATGGGAGATGTTGAAGATCTTTCACCAGGATTAGAAGATTATACTCCGAGTTTCCAAAGACACTAAACTATTACGATCCTTGTGTGTGTGTTTTTGTTATGTACTAAGTATTCCGCAAATGTAATGTAATGTCAATGTACATCAAGCTTCGGGTCTCTACAGTTGGTATCAGAGGAAAGGTTTAGTCAACCTTTGGAAACTAGTATGTGAAAGCGTTAGTGAGATTCCTAGATATATTTCTAAGGTATGTCTAGGGATGTCCCTAAGGAAAAGTATACGTATAAGATACAGTCCTAGAACTACGGTAACGATCATAGAATTTAACCTAAGAAGTTAGATATTGAGGATACTCCCCCTTTATAATGTTGTTTTCCCTAGCATGATTTTTTCCTCTCACACTATTCTTTTTGGGTTTTAGACGATGGATGGAACCCGAAGGAACCGTGTTGATCAATGCAATGGACAATGCAATGATTGTCCTCCTGAACAAACAAATGTTATGGGAGATGGAGTGAAAAATCTTATTGCTATACTTACACAAGCTATGAATCATTCTGGACTTCCAAATAAGCAGAGAAGGGAACAATATTCTATTGAGTCCTTCATGAGGCAACATCCACCTTGTTTCAGTGGGACTTCTGATCCACTTGTTGCTGAACAATGGATCAGTACCACTGAAAAGATATTTTCAGTTCTTCAATGTTCTGAACATGATAAAATCATCTTAGCAGTATATCATTTGGAAGGTGAAGCTGATCAATGGTGGAATCTTATCAAGAATACGAGGCCAAGAGATGAAATTGAGTCCATGGAATGGGAAGAGTTCAAGAACTTGTTTTTCAGAAAGTACTTCCCTCGTATTCTTCGAACAAAGATGGAAAAGGAGTTTCTTGAGCTGAAGGAGAAGGATAATGAATCTGTTGGTATATAAGAAGAGAATTTTACAAGACTTGCAAGGTATGCATCTGGCATTATCATCCAACCTGAAAGAAAAGTTGATCGATTTTTCAGTGGCTTAAAACCAAGTCTTCGAAGGGAATTAGCTATAAGAGACTTCAGTAGCTATGAAGAAATTGTGTGTTGTGCTATCAAGGTAGAAATGGAAGTTGGTGTTACATATCCATCTCATGGTTTTGACAAGAAACAAAAGATGGAGTTCAAGGAGAAATCTCAAAATAATGGGGAAAAGAAGATGAATGTTTCCTTATGCACAAAGTGTGGAAAGAAGCATGGTGGAGATTGTCTTAAATGAACTAGAAAATGTTTTAAGTGTGGAAAATAAGGTCATCGAGCAGCTGAGTGTCTAAGTAATGGAAAAAGGGTTTCTAATGATGTAAATAAAGAAAAGACTGCAGAGAATTCACCACCAACACTTCAATGTTTCAAGTGCAAGGAGATGGGACATTATGCCAATAAATGTTCTAATCCAAGGGTTAGTGATGATCGACATGAGCAACCGCTTAAGGCAAAGGACAAAGGGAAGTCACATGCGATCACTATTGGCGATGTTGAATATGACAACGATGTGGTGGAATGATTAAGAGTTTATGTAATGGGATTCCAAAATAATGTTGTATCATGGAGTATTGGAATATTTATGTATTGGTCTAATGTGGTATTCAAAGTGATTGAGATATTTTTAATAAGATGAAATGCGCATAATGAAGGGAAAACGATAAAATGAAATGTTTAACAGTATTCATGAGCTCATGATTGATATAAGGACTATGTGATATCATGGTTTGAGTATATAGAATTTTGAGGATTTTGGTATGTGGAAGGTGTTAACTTTTAACTGCATTCATGTTTTCAATAAGGTTCAATGGGTATTCAAGAGAATACATGATTAAGGACTTTGAATGTTTGTAATGTGACCAACAAAACATATCTTATGATATATGGGGATCAACGATGGTATTAAATCTCTGGTAATTGTTTTCACTATATTATGAGAGTAGACTGCAGTATTATGGATAAGCCTAAAGATTGGAATGGATTATGTTGGGCATAAGATAGTATTGTTTAAGGATAGAAGTTTTTTGATATTATTGATGGGATGTTATAGTAATATAGCTTTAGAAAAAGGACAACCTGCAGGACGGGCGACAGCCCATCGCGTCAGACAAGGCCGTGGGAATCGAACCCACAACCGAAGTGTGACGGGCCTTTATCGCCTACCACTGGCCTACAGGAAGTCCCTGGTTAGTAGAAACTAGTTTTATTTTATTAAGCGGTATGATATATGAAGTATAAGTTCATTTTTGGAACCATATACGATTAACCATAAGATGGACTTATAACTTTTTCTATCCTTTTGTTTGAAAGAGATGGAATGACCCATCATTCTATCACATGATCTGCTAACACATCATGAATGACAAATTCAACTTCATTTCTTTAAGAGATAAAGTGGAAATTGTCCAAATAACGACAAACGATGAGACTATACCAAAATCACGAAAGTATTTCTTCTAATTCCAATTTCACCAACTTTAGAGAAATGATCTTGAAAACCAAAAATGTTGTCTTAGTGCTCTTATATCTGATGAATCGTATGGTACCTTAGATCGTCACAAATTTATGGTTTTGTGATTTCTAGCTTTTCGATAGCCATGTTCTCTACCACTCTCCATCAGAACATGATGGCTAGATTTCTCTTCCATATCCATATTTTCACCTATGTGGAAACCCAATGATTAGTTTATTTGGGTAACCGTTACGTTTCATACTTTTGTTTTTAAAGATTTGTTTTGGTATTTCTTTTTATGATGTGGGTTTCGATTAAAGAAACTTTTGAATAGTAAACCATTTATAACCCCGACGAATTTCGAGGGCGAAATTCATTTTAAGGGGGGTAGAATGTAACACCCCGAGCTTTTATGAAAAATATTCTTTTTAATTTCATTAATGTCTTGTGTTGTACTCTACACCAAAAGGAGCTTGCACAAAATGCATCCTTGACTTGCCTTTCATTACACGCAATCGCGACCTTCCTTGATAGCGTGTGTAGTACGCAATACCTAGTTTCACTAAACAACGAAATGCTATTAAAATATTATTAAAACTAGCCGTTATGAATAGTAATAACCACTTTTTGAAATTTTGTAAATTTTATTTTTCAAAATGGAATTCATTTTTGGATTCGGAATATCAAAATTAGCTTAGGGTGAAATTTTGGTAATTTTCAGATAACTTTCATATTTTGATGAATAGTGGAAATTACTAAATTTTAATTAAAAACAACTTTTTCAATCAAAATAATTAATAGTTATAAATTATTAATTTTAGTGGTTTTAAATTATATTTAGAATATATTTTTACAATTTAATACAATGATGGTCATTGGATGTAATTTCACATTTAAACCAGTTATAAATAAGTTTCAATCTTTTGATAGTTATTATCTCTAAAAAACATGTTATTTGTTTTGACGATGGGAATTAATTTTTAAATTAATTAATGCAACTGATATGTTTTGAATTTGGTAAAATAGAAATCATTTTTGAGTTCATAATATCAAATATAGCTTAGGCCTAATTTTTGGTATTTTTCTGAAAACTTTCAATTTTTGATGAATAGTGAAACCACTAAGTGGTAGTTAAAAAAACTGAATTTTTCATAAAACTTGATTTTACCGCTTCTGTGAGTGGAATTTCAAAATTCCGAGAGACACGGTTGATGTCAGTAAGTAAAATGTGGTTCAATGAGATGAAAATAATTTTTGGTGAATAGTAACTTTTTATTTTTATTTACCACGGTTAAAAGTAAATAGGGTAATTAAGGGTAAAAATGATATTATTATTACCCTAACACATGTCCTAATTATATTGGAGAAGTGTAATTCGACCAAAAACAACCCTAGGAATAAAATATGACCATTTAGTCCCACTTGGATTAGATTAGGACATTTATTATTATTTAATTCAAAGAAGAGTTAAAAGAGTTAAAATCAAAGTTTATTTAATAAAACATTTTTAATATAGGGTTATACATAAGATAAATTCTATTTTAAACATTCATTAGAAATATAAAATGATTTCCTACATAATGGTATTTTATTTGTAATTTTTAGACATTAAATAAGTTAATTTATTTATGACACAAAGATGCGGCAGTAATTATCTTATTAATGAAATATTGACATAATTGATGTTATAAATACCCAAATAAATATAATTTGAGACTTTTTATGAATTACTCTAATTTTATAGGTTAATATGAAATGTTAGTATTTATTTAATTAACTTTTTTCGAACTTATCATTCTGTTATGATTTTCACAAAAAATCAATTACTAAATAGTGTCAAAATTGACATAAAATTGTTTTTAAAACAAATATTATATTATTAATTGTTATTTTATTCCTAAAAATCTAAGGTTCGGCCAAATGACTTATATAAGGTTATATATATTAATAATAAACAATTTGGGGTTCTTTTGTCTTCTTATGATAATTTTATTAACCTTATAGTGTAAGAACACAAGAAGACACGGTAAAAGTAAAATTATTTAACTTAATGTTAAATCTAAATGATAAGGTTAAAATAGGAACCTAAACTTGTCTAAATTCTATTGGATGAGAGGATTTCGACCCATACCCACCTTATCCCAGAAATAAATCAATTTGGAGCTATTTAAAACCGAACATGACTTTATAATAAAATAATATTTTTAGTTATTCCAAAGGTGCCCCTCTCCTCCCTTATAAAAGGGCACCTCCTCCCTCTCTTCCTCACACAACTTTGAGCCTTCAAGATCAGCCAACCCCTACAGAATTATCTTCTACACTTCCCTATCAACATCCTATAGGTTATTTTCTTCCTCAAAGACCAATTTTAGTGCCCTAAGAGGAGGTCTCAAGGAGGCGCTTCAAAGAAGAGGTAATTTCCGTTACCGATTCTTTCTCCTTTATTTCTTCTTACACTTATTCTTCTTAGGTTGTTTCATTATGAAGTAATAACATCAGTATCACTCATATACTGATATGTTATTATAAGTATTAAACAATCCTATTTCACCATCTATCCATCCTACGGAAAATGAAATCACCGCGCGTGCGTACGTACGGAATACCGTCTCCACACCGTGGTGAAATCTATTTTCCACCACCACCTTACTTGGATGGGTATAATGGTGTAAATAATAACTATATATTATTATTTTAAAGTGATATTGATTCTTAAATAGTATACATACACTCCAATACAGTCCCATGATCATGAGAACGATATCATCGCTCGTGCGTACGTACGGACTACCGTCTCCACGACGCGATGAGATTCATTCTCCACTTTAACCATTAATGAATGATTATAAAGTATATATAATAAGTAATCATGAAATATATGACATAATAATGATACTGGATTTATGTGTATATATATGAATGTCATCTACTTAATTCCGTTCAACTCAATAAGGAAACGAAAACAGCGTTCATGCGTACGTACGGCCTACCGTCTCCATGAACGGTGTATTTCTTTCCATTTACTGATTTATTATATATATGTATATTCTGAATATATATATATATATATAAATCATGTTTTATATTCTGTAATTAAGTAATCATGATCTATGTAATCATATGAATAATTACAAGTTAAAACACGGACGACAAATGAAACAATTTTACCCAAAACGCTCTTTAACATGGAATTTATAAAAGAACGGGTAATATAAAGTCATAAGTGAACCATATATGATATCATAACAATGAATATGATTCTGTAATAAGTAAATGACATTATTTAAATCATTATACAGGAGGTTCGGACACTTACGAAGCAAATCGGACCTAAGGTAAGGGAAAATATCACAATCTCACTTTTATCCGAGATTGTTTTTACTTTGGTAATTACTGGGGTGTATTTTATCATCCACATCCATGTTCCCTCAATATGTAATATTATTTACATCCTTATACAATATTTTATATCCAATTTTACCCTTCGGTGAGTTTTTTGTAAAATATATGAAAGGAATCTTTTGTCGTTTTTCGTACGAGGTACTTTTTGACTTTTCCGAAAAAAGTACGAAGAAAGTTTTTTTTTAACTTATACGGAACGAATAGATTTTTACAGTTTTATAAAGCCTTATTTTCATGAAGCTTCCTCCAAAATATTTCATGACTATTTTCAATAAAATCTCTTTCTTTTAAAATTGCATGACATTTTGTGAAAAGAAATTGATTTTGAAGAAGAAAGGATATTTTCCTCAAGAATTCATTTCAAGTGTTTTATCAAAATTATTTTCCATCTAAGATAACATAGGGTTCTGTTTCTATCCCTATTATTACATGGATTTGATTATGTTGTGATGGAAATATTTTTTATTAATTCCTTTATCTTATATGAATTGTTTTATGATGTCACGATGTTTAAGATTCCCATTTTTATTACATGGGTTATGCAATGATGTATGTTTTAAGATTTTGTGTCACACATAAGAATGGTATCATTATGAGATGGGTGGGACCTATATCTCCCTCCAATGCATTGGGTAAAGATTTTATATCTCATGAGATAGACATGGCTGGAATGGTAGGTTATACCGGTTCAGTGAAACAGGACTGAAACGAGGGTGACTCGGTTCAGAAAGGGACTTTGTCCACTATGATAGTCTTGGCAATGAGTCTTGACTAACAAGAAATGATTCTCTATTATTATGTGTGTATGCCACAATGTTTCATGTTTTAAGTTATGATTATTGGGATTTCATTTCACTACTATGATTTATCCCATGTTATGAAATTATGCTCTCTTTTGCAGGTTAAGATTTCCAAAATGTTATGTTCTTATGAATATGATGTGATTGATATTTCTTTTGTTTACCCTTACTGAGAATTTGATCTCACCCTTTTATGTTTACTTTTCCCCAGGATATAAAGAAAGGTTTTAGGTATAAAAAAAAGGGAAGATCTTTATGGGAGATGTTGAAGATCTTTCACCAGGATTAGAAGATTATACTCCGAGTTTCCAAAGACACTAAACTATTACGATCCTTGTGTGTGTGTGTTTTTTATGTACTAAGTATTCCGCAAATGTAATGTAATGTCAATGTACGTCAAGCTTCGGGTCTCTACAATAATTTTATAACTTTTATACTTTATAAGAATAATTTTCAAATGTTTTATTTAATGTAAGACTTAAGAATAACCACATTATCATAAGTCACTTATGTGATAAAGGATATCTTATAAAATTTTAGAATGAAAAATGTGTTGTTAAAATTTAAGAAGCTAAGCTTATTCTTTCTAGTGATGGGGTTGAAAATGCTTATACATTAAACTTAAAAGACCTTAGAATATAAGATCAACATTACCTTAGTGTTGTGGAAGATCAATTTTGGTTGTGGTATAGATGGTTAAGAAATTGTAATGTTAGAACTTTTTCCAAACATTATAATAAAGGAATTGTTAGATATTTACCAAACCTAATGTTTAATTACTATAAAGGTTGTTATCCCTATTAATTTGGGAGGAAACACAAGTCAAGATTTAAATATATTAGTGAACTTTCAACTTTTTAGTCTTTAGATTTAGTGCATGTGGATTTATTTGGTCCAATGAAAACTAGGTGTATTGGTGTCAAATGCTATCTACATGTCTTAGTTTATGACTAAACTAGATATAAATGGGTCTATTTTCTAGAGAAAAAGTCGGATGCCTTTTTATATTTGAAAAAAAATATTTCTAGTGTAAAAAATGAGAAACTTTTACCTTCGGTAACTATTCATACTAACCATGGTCGGTATTTTTTAACATATGATTTTGAAATTTTTTACTAAATATGTATTATAAAAAAAATTCCATCACCTATAACACCTCATAAAAATGGTGCAGTTTATTGGATAAATAGAGCTCCTCAAGAAATAATTAAAACTATATTAAGTGACTACTAAATTGATAAACATTTATGGGATGAAGCTATTTGTAATGACTATTATACTATAAATTAATTTTTACTTATACCTTATATTAATAAAACTCCTTATGAGTTTTTCAGTTAAATAAATCCAAAACATTCTTACTTTAGTGTTTTTGGTTTTAAAATTTTCACTCTGAATACAAAATATAATTTATATAAATTTTCTTCAAAACCTAATAAATGAATTTTTATTAGTTATTATAAAACTAGTATGGATTATATATTTTTTAATAAAACTAAAAATACTATTGAGGAAATATTACATGTAAATTTTAAAAAAAATTGGCCTTTTGGTTTTTAAACAACATGAAGCCACATCTTGGGATTATTTTTCTAAAACAATTTTTCAACCCATGTTGGAAAATCATTCTTATAATAGAACAAGTAAATAAAATTATTCTATAGTTATACCTCAAGAATAAATTCATCATTTTTTTAAGAAAATAATTTTATAAATCTTAGAAATCATACTATTATTAGGAATAATCCCACTGATAATCTCACTTTATATGTAAATTGATCAGTTAAAACTAGATGACCCTTAAGAAAAAAATGTCAAAATTTCAAATTTTTATCATGATTTGAACCAAATACCTCTGATGAGGATTTAGGTGATGAATATTGGATAAATTCAATATAAGATGAACTCAATGAGTTTAAGAGGAATCAAGTTTGGAATTTGGTTGAACGTCCTAAATATTTTATTATAATTGGAGTAAAAAGGTTTTTTCATAACAAACATGACAAAAACAGAAAAAAATTTACAAATAAAAGAATAATGTTCATAAAGGGTTATAATCAACAAGAAATAATAGACTATGAGGATAATTTTTCTCTAATAATTATACTTGAATATACTCATATTCTTCTATTATATAAAACATTCTTAAATTTCACTTTTTATTAAATGGATGTGAAGCGAGAATTTCTTAACAAGTATGTTATGGAGGAAGTTTATTTAGAATAATCACCTGGTTTTGAAATCATTAAATCTCCAAATAATTTTTTTAGATATTTTAAGGCCCACTTTGGATGTAAATAAGCCCCAAGATCCTAGTATGATGGAATTAATATATTTTTGTTACAAAATTATTTTGTTAATGGATCTATAAATCCAACTCTTTTTATTAATTTTTTTTAAGTAAAATATAATTTATAAAATTTATGTTGATAAAAATATATTTATATTAACTCAAAAATCACTTTAAAATTCCTTTTTGGATCTTATTAAATCTGAGTTTGAAAAGAGAAAACTAGTGAACTAGTGTTTTTCTATCATTTTCAACTTTCTCAAAAACTAGAAGGAAATTTTAATCTAAACAAAATTATATAAAATAATTACATAAAAATTTTGGTTAAAAACACTAAAAGTGTATTAAATACTATCGAAACCTCAAAAACATTAGATCTTGGTGAATCTGGAAAACCAATTGATCAAAATACCTTTAGAATAATGATTGATATTTTGTTATATCATACATATAGTCATATATATTTAATGCTTTATATAAGGGTTTTTGTGATATTTCAAGCTAATCCAAATGATTACCAACTTAAAGTTATAAAAAAATCCTTACCTTAAGGTAATTATGGATCTTGAACTATTTAATTATTTTGGAAGTAATTTTGAATTAATTTTTTTTAGATACGGATTTTGGTGGATGTAAAATGGATATAAAAAGTTCATATGGAACTTTTCAATTCATAGGAGGGGATTTATAATTATTGTCTTGTATGAAGCAACACCCAATATAAATTTACACAATTCACGATGAATATGTATCAGTTGGAATTTGTTATGCTCGAGTGTTTTGGATGAAACACACACTTATAGACTTTGGAGTGATTTTTTCTGAAACTCCTACTCTGTGTGACCACACAAGTTCTATAGCCCTAAGAAAAAATCCATCACATCACACACAAGCTAATAAAATATATATATGTGACACCATTTAATTATATATTACACACACCAAAAAAGAGATATCATTTTATAATTCATTATAATTCTAGAACAACATTCAAATATTTTTACAAAACCCATAAATTATGATTTGTTTGAAGATATTTATCAAAATATTAGAATGGTAAACCTAAAATGATCATTTATTTACTTTTTCTAAAAAATATCATTACAATAAAAAAACTTAACAAAAATAATAAGAACATTTTTATTATGTTTTTAAAAATTTATGTTTTCTAAAATTTTCAAAAAAAGAGAAAAAAAATTCACTAAAAATTTTTCATAAAAAATTTTTTCCTTAAAATTTTTATAGGAAATAAATTCTTCTAAAATTTTTTGGACAATATTTCATTATTTTTAGAAAACCAAATAATTTTATATATGACCATAAAAAAATTTATATGAGAGTCCATAAATTTTTTCTATGAGTGGTAAAATTCTAAATATTTTATTATAAATTATTTTTATCTATTGTTATAATTTCATTTTATGTTGTATATAAATTTGGTACAAAAAATTATTAAAACAAATATTTATAAACTATTAATTTTTATTGAAGTAAATGTTCATCTAATAAAAAATTTACCAATATTTTTAAAACATCTAGTTTTTAAACATTTATTTTTATCTTTCGAGAAACATTTTTCAACCACTGGTCTATATGAATATTTCAATCTGATTCATTGGATCTAGATAAGATATACTACCTCTGTCCTTAAGTCTTCATAAATGATAAGTCGGTTACCACACCCTCTACTGTTGAATGATTTTTATGAAATACTATTTAATTTCAGCCTTTCCTCGATCCATATATTTTTTATTCATTAATTTCTAAAGTATATCTAATCAATAAGAATGGAATCCTCAAGAGATTTCTAAAATATAATGGATGTCAAAGTGATCCTCATTGAAAAAATATGGTATGAAAATTATGACTCCTTTCTTAAGATCTATAGTTTTCTAAGGTTAGGAATCTATTTGTGTTTCCAAAGATGACTTTTATTTACATTTACCAAAGATAGTTAGATAATTTTATTCTTCTATTGATTGTAGTGAAGATGATGTACTAAAGTTTTTTACCTTTACCATTTTGGTAAAGTTATAATATTTGAGCATCAAGAAAGTGGATGGACTAGTTAACATACCTTTAGAATAAGAGGAAAACAATATAATTCATAAATTACCAGAGAATTTAAATATTTTTCAGAAATTTAAGTCTGAAACTTCCCTATTTCCTTCATGTGATAGAGTTAGGAAACGTTATCATTTATCTCCATATAAAATTACCATGGATATATGAGCATATAAATTCCTTATTCCCAAACAATTATATATATATTCAGTCAAAGTTCAAGAAATGTATGTCTTATATTTTCTTTTCAACATGATAAAATTAAATTTAGAGTTTTTTTATTGAGTTTCATAGAGGCGATCAAATAGGGATTTTTGAAAATTGAAATTCCCTTATGTCCAAGTTTCATAAATAAGTTTTTTCCTAACTATATATAAGTTTAGAAGATCAAAAATTTAGAAAATCTAGACTAGGATAAAACTTCATATATCAGTGATGATACTATCAAAAACATGAAGCCAGTATATGTACCTTTTTTTAAGAAGTTTTTTGATAAAAATAAAAAATTTGTGTCTGTTATAGAAACTGAGAAGATCAAAGGAAAAAATTAGGAAAAAAATAAAACCTAACATATTTTCCCATTCTTTGTAGTGGAATAAGGCAAAAAATCCAAATGAATATTTCAAATCATTTCTCAAAAATAAAGGAGATAAAACTAATGAAAGTCCATATTTAAGAATAGATAAAACTAAGTCTTTATCATTGAAGGGAGAAACTGATAAGAATCTAAGATAAGAGAAAAATACTAAAAGGTAGAAATAAAATGATAATAAAGAAATATTTTCTAGGGATTTTATAAAGGGAATGAATAAAATAAAATCAAAAGCTGATGTTTCAATGAAATAGAAAATACTTTTGTTTATTCCTCTATTTTCCATTATTCAATTGGAATAACCTCAATCTATTCAACTAAAATGAAAATCAGCTCAAGATTCAATTAAACCTATGTATATTCAAAAGGAAATAAGAAAAATAAGTAATTTTTTAGAAACCTCTATCTAAAAATATTGAATATGGAGTTGAGAAAGTTCTTAAAAACATCAAGAAATGAAAATCTAAGTAAAGATGGTGAAATTTATAAAGAGATAAATAAAGATTTATATAATGAATAAAATTTCGATAGAAATTAAACTACATTATCTACTCAATCTCAAGATGATGCAGATCTTAGTAATCTAAACAAAGAAAAATATTCAAAGGAAGAATGCCAACATTAACAAACAAAAGAATGCTAAAACTAAGAAACTAATGAAACTATTAAAGTTATGGATGTTTCTAAAAATCAATTTTATTAAAAAATAAAAGATATAGACCCTCTATAATGGATTATCTATGCATTACATATATTTCATATGATTCCACCAATATTCCTTTGAACACAATAATAAATCAAGTAATGTTGAGAGTGAATTACTTCAATTAAGTAATTGAAAGGCTTGATGTAATAATACCAATATTACCTGATATACAAGCAAGGTGAAAATATATATAAGGAAGAATTGATGTTTTTGAAAACTCAATTTTATTGAAAAACATTATAATGTTTTAATTTAGAATAAATTTTATTTTAATGATTTCAAATAAAAGAAAAATATGGACTCATGAAACTTTATGCAATTTATCAAGTGGATCAAATATACTAAAAGATATATAAAATTTTATGATGATCAAATTAATGGGATAAAAAAGAAATAAAATCAGTTTTAAAATTTTTAATATTTATCAGTTCATAATATTTTTAAAGTTTAAGAGTAATAATCAATATAAAATACCTTTCCATACAACAATATAATGAGATGTCAAATCAAGGGAAGAAAATAGAAGTTTTTGAAGAAGAATTATCAATCCTGAAGAATGATAATAAGATGATTTTAGTTCTTGAAGAAGAAGTTGGGAAGATCAAGTCAATTTCTGGTGTGATAGAAAAAATTTAGGAGGATGTGAAGAAAATGAAATTTATCATCAAAAATATCTCAATGAAATATTTATTTTTTCAAACTCTAGAAATATTTTATGATAAATCAAATTCAATCATTTTTTATGTTCTTACTTATATTTTTGGAAGGACTATTATCTAATATTTTTTGATAAATTTCTTTATATATTTTTTATATGAGTGCCTATATTAAATTTTTCATTAATGTTTACATATAAATTGTTTCATATAGTATTTTATCCAAAATTTTAGTCACACTTTTTACCCTCTATAAGTCTTTTTTAAAATCAAAAAGGGGGATAAATGTTTTAAACATTTGAGAAAAACTGAGAGAAAAGATAACAAAAATATTTTAACGAATTGGAAGATAGATAAATTTTGTTTAAATAGTAATAAGGTTAATAAACTTCTACATTTTCATGAAAAAAATAAAGTTCATTAATGTATAAGATAGGGGAGTAAATATTTTCAAAGTTCTTAATTTTAGTTTTTTCTCTTTAAAATTTATGTTTTGTGGTTTCAAAATGGGGGACATTGTTGATTCAAAATAATAACTAAAAACACTTTAAAACCTAAGTTTTTAAAGTCACAAATCATTTATTTACGATTTTATACTTTATTAACATTTATACCTCCTAATATTTAATGAATGATTTTATAGGATGGTAATTTTACCAGATGTAGAATGTTCTTACCATTTGAAATAACTTTGTTAAAGATTTATGGATAAAGAAAATTGTATATAAATTCTTTTCCAGATGAAAATGTACTTTTTGAATCAAATTTATTGATATAAAGATCATTTAAGAAAGGCTTATAAAGATAATAATAAAAAGTATAATTAATTTCATCATATGATGTTTTTCCAATTCTACTAAATAAATATTTTTTGATAGAGGAAAACGTTTTATCCAGAAAAACTTTTATATAACCTATCAGATAAAGAATTTTATACATTCCACCAAAAAATGATTTTATATTATACCATATAGAATAAATAATCATTATAATGAAGCTTTTTCAAGATGAATTATGACAAATTATTAAACTTTCCATGGGAAGATAGAGTTCATTTTATGCTATTGTAACTAATCCTAAGAAATGTAAAATATGACTATTAGAATATTGTCTATAAATAGAGTTATGTGAACAAAGAGAATAGTCATTTTAAAGTGTAGTAACTTTCTTATGAAAGGTTTTGTAAGTTTTTTATACACACTTCATAAAAACTTTTGATAATTTTTTATTATTATTAAATAAAGCTTTTACTTATTCTCTACTATGAATATCTTAAGAAAAATTTATATTAATTATTATAAAATTTTCAAAACTATTTTTTTATAAATAAAATTAATATGTTTCTATATATGATTACTTTTTTATAAGAATTTGTTAAAATTTTATGCTTTATTTTATAAAAAAATCCACCCCCACCACTCTTCTGTATGAACATAGACTCTTATGATCTTATAGATATCTATAAAAAGACTGATCAAAAACTGTGGCTCCATCTCTCTTCATGGATCTCTTTCTTAGATTATTTAAAAACTGATGAAAATGCTCATACATACATATCTCTCATGACTCCTTGATGATGGATCTAATAAAATCATCAATGGGATACCATAATCCCTAAAAATAATTAATAATATAAAGTTAATAATTAAATAAATTTGAAAATAAATGTTATGTATTTAAGTATCATCTAATTGTAACGTCCTGGTTCCGGGTGCCACTCAACGGGTTCCCCGAACCCGGTTCGCGACGTGACCTCAAATGAATTTCCCTAAATGCCAGAGGCTGCAAACTAGTAGCGAGGGCCCAGGTCTGATAGTGGGGAAACTATTCCTTCATTTGTCAAAGTGCATCGCAGCGGAATAGTTAAATAGCATACAGCAAGCGGAAGCAGTAAAAAATATATATAACAAAAATGGATAATTGATAATAACAAGGAAACCAGCAGTCATATTTATATGAAAATGCAGCATCTCACTATTCTATAAAACAGCCAAAACATGTTACACTGTAATACAATACAACTGAAGTACAAGTATAGGAAAGAAAAATAGAACAGCCAGCAGCATTACGAGCCTAAGCTCGATCCCATGATCTCATACTTCCCAGCAACAATAAAGTACCTATATAAGGACCCTTGCCCTTATCCACACCTACAGAGACGTAATTTGTTTTGGACGAAGACATGACCCAAACAAGGTGTGAGAAATAAATCCCAGTAGGAACCCACCAAAGGCCCATGCCCAACTGTGTGAAAAGATGCAACAACAGTGTGCAGTAGTAAAATGCAATAAGCAAAGCAGTACTCAAAAGTAACTAACTTTACCATTTATATTGCCATTTTATTATTCTTTTAAACATTCAATTTAAGATATCACCACAGTGAACATCTTGAGTAACTCAGACGTGTAAACCCTTACCCTCAAGTAAAGAGAATCCAAACAGAGGAATCTTCCCACATGCATATCGAATATTTCCCACAGACCTATGAGGTGTCACCCACAGTCACAGAATCAACTTCCCACAGGCACGGAAGAGGTTGCCCACAGGCTAAGTAGTACATTGCCCACAGGCTAATCATAACACTTCCCTCAGGCTAAACAAGTAACTAGTCCATTCCCAACACGTAAACAAGCAATACACGTGTAATACAAACACAATTCCTCTCAAGGAAATTCTATAATCATTATTATAAAGGCATACCCTCGGGTATCCTGGTCAAACGGCTAAACAGAGGAACGCACCCCTGGGGTGGTCCTGGATCCAAGCAGCGATCCCAAACAATAGTTTATTATTACATTTAAATTACCTATACAATTCTAGGTATTTAATTCAAAAAGGCCTCATCCATATGACACCCCATTCATGGGCATGTATCACAACGGTACAAAAAATGCACATCAGTTGGAAATTAAACACCAATCCACCTACCTTAATCACCCATGATCGATATACCAGAATGACGCCTTCTAAAACATCCAAGAATGTTGTAGATATGAGGTAAAAGAATTATCATTCAACCTCAAATAACTTCCCTTAGAGGAAGAATTGGCAAGAAACACATAAGGAGAAGGAATCTCTTACCCGTGTGGTTCCAACGAGATCGACGGAAGTGGAATTGGATTCCCGATGCTCAATCGATTGATCCTCGAAGGTCCGGCCTCCTCTCCCGATTTCCACTCCGGTTATAAGCCAATCCTGTGAACAAGGTTGGCTACTTCCCATTTTAAGAAAACAAACAAACTACAAGGTGTTTACTTTTGGCTACATGGCATGTACTTCCCTCATTTAATTGTTCCTCTGGCGGCACCGCCAAACTGTTCATCTGTCGACATGAGTACACGGCGTGTATTCTTGACTACACAGTGTGTACTGTTGCCCAGCTAGCAGCTTCTTCTACCACCTTACTATTTCCCTGCTGACTGACCACACGGCGTGTAAATACCTAATACACGGCGTGTAGTCAGTTTTTACACCCTTCGTCGCCAACATGGCTACACACCCTGTGTATTCATCCCACACAGCCTAAGTACACGGTGTGTGGAATAGTACATGGCGTGTAGTCCTAAAATTTAGGATTTTTCCCTATTCTCTTCATTTTCTCAAATACACTTTAGGAAAGGAGAAAAGAAGAAACTCGTACCTCAAGAATAAGAAATAGGTTCTTACAAACTTCCCCCTTAAGGAAATTCTTCCCCGAATTTCCCTTCCAAGGGTGGTGAGGATATAGCCATGAATAACTCTGGCCACTAAGAACGTATATCGGTCTCCCACTCCCAAGTTTCGTCCTGCACTCGGCCATGCTGCCATAGCACCCATACGAGAGGAACTGACCAGCCTCGGAGAACCTTCGTGCTCCAATCAATGATATGAATCGGATGCTCCTCAAAGGATGCATCTATTTCAAGATCAACCTCCTTGGGCTGAAAGACATGAGATTGGTATGAATTATAGTGACGCAACTGAGATATATGGAAGATGTCGTGCATGGCTGGGTACCTCTGTGGGTAACTGCAACCGATAGGAAACCAGCCCGAACCTCTCCAGAATTTAAAATGGCCCCACATACCTCGGTGAAAGTTTAAGCTATCTCCTAATCCACCTTTTTGTCAACCTCAGTGAGACACGCAAGAAAACTTGATCCCCAACCACAAACTCCAAGGGTCGTCTGTGGTGATCAGCATGAGATTTCTGATGAGACTGTGCGGTAGCCATCCACTTTTGAATCAACTGGACTTGCTCGGAAGTCTCTTTCACGAGACATGGTCCTATTAAAGTTGTCTCACCTGCCTTTACTAGTAAAAAGGTGATTGGCATGGCCTACCATATAAATTCTCGTAAGGTTCCATCTCGATAGTTGCCTAAAAACTATTATTATAGGAAAACTCGACTATGGGTGTATGATTCTCATAAGAGCCCCAAAAGTCTAGGATGCATGCACGCAGCATGTCCTCAAGAACATGTATCATATGCTCTGACTGACCATCAGTCTGAGTGTGGTAAGTTGTGATCAAAAGCACCTATGTACCCAGTGCCCTATGAAAACTCTTCCAGAAACGAGACTTAAAACCGGAGTCCCTATCTAAAACGATAGAACGGGGGACCCCATGAAGAAGTACGACCTCTCGGATATACAACTTCTCGAGCTTGTCAACTCTGAAGGTCTCCTTGATCAGAAAAAATTGAGCTACCTTTGTGAGTCTATCCACAACAAACCACATGACATCATTGCCTCGAGGTGACCTCGGCAACCCAGTCACGAAGTCCGTCGCGACATCATCCCATTTCCACTCCAGAATGGGTAACTATTGTAACAGTATGGCTGGCCTCTGATGCTTCGCCTTCACCTACTGACAGGTGTAACACCTCGTAACAAAACCAGATATTTCCCTCTTCATACCCGGCCACCAGTACTGATGTCTCAAGTCTCGGTACATCTTGGTAACCTCGAGATGAATGGCCCAAGCTGAAGCATGAAACTACCGAATCATATCCTCGCATATATCCCCTGGAACCCACACTCATCCATGGAAACATAGTACTTCATCATCGCCTATCGTCCAACCAGGAGAAGGGTCCTCACTAGTCACCAACTCCCGTAGAACTAGGCCTTATGAGTCAGATAGTTGTCTCATACTCACTCTATCCAGGAGGATAGAAGTCACAGCTAAAGATGAAAGATAGGTCTGCCCCTGACTGTCGTGCACCTCCAAATGCATCTCAGATAACAAAGCCATAATCTTCCATTCACCACTAACCTCCTGCACTTATTTGAGTCTTCATGATCAGTGCATCAGCTACTACATTACCTTTACCAGGTGTATAGGCAAGCTCAAAATCGAAGGACTGAAGGTATTAAACCCACCTTTGTTGTCTCAGGTTCAAGTCACGCTGGGTAAAGATGTAATTGAGACTTTTGTGGTCCATGAACACCACAAAATGTTCTCCCAAGAGATAATGTCTCCAACAGCGCAACGCATGAACAACTGTAGCCAACTCGATATCATGCATCGGGTAATTCCTCTTATGTGGCCTCAACTACCGAGACCTGTACGGAACTACTCGATCAACCTGCATCAACACAGCTCCAATCCCAATACCTGATGCATCACAGTAAACTGTATAGATCTTCCCATGCTCTGGGAGTATCAGGATTGGTGTTGATGTCAATTTTACCTTCATCTCATGGAAGGATGTCTCACAAGCTTCTGACCAAACGAACTTCACACCCTTCTTAGTCAAACCCGTCAACGGAACAGCTAAGCGGGAGAAGTATTGTATGAAGCGTTTGTAGTAACCATCCAGCCCAAAGAAACTTCGTATTTCAAACATGTTCTTAGGATGCTCCCGGGAAACAACTTCTCTCACCTTCTTTGGGTCTACTGCAACTCCTTCCTCTGAGATGATATGACCCAGGAAGTGTTTCTGGTCCATCCAAAAGTGGCACTTTGAGAGCTTAGCATATAGCTAATGCTCTCTCAGTGTACTCAATATGGTCTCAAGATAGGTGTCATGGTCATGTCGAGTGTGAGAGTACACCAAGATATCGTCTACGAATACTTCCACAAAAGAATCCAGATAAGGATGGAACACACGATTCATCAGAGCCATGAAAACTGTTGGTGCGTTCGTGACTCCGAATGGCATAACTGTATACTCGTATAGACCATACCTGCTCTTGAAAGATGTGAGAGGTATATCATATGGTCTAACACACAGATGATGATATCCTGATCTCAAGTCAATATTCGAGAACAAGCGTTCTCCAAGAATTTGATCAAAAAGATCATAAATCCTTGGCAAGGGATATCGGTTCTTAACCGTCAACTGGTTCAGCTTCCGATAATCCACACAGAGACTGAGAGTACCATTCGCCTTCTTCGAAAAAAGGATAGGAGAACCCCATGGAGAAGTACTGGGTCGGATGAAACCCTTTACCTGTAACTCCTCTAAATGTCTCTTGAGCCCCTACAACTCTGGTGTAGCTATCCTATAAGTAGGAATGGACACTGGTGCTGCTCCTGGCACAATATCAATAGAGAAATCCACCTCACGCTCTGTTGGAAGACCTGAAAAGTCATCTGGGAAGACATCCCTGAAATGATCAACCACTAGAGGGAAATCCTTCTGACAAGTCCCCAGGTCGTCCAGATATAAGCTCGTGATCTACGCTGTGATACCACCCCACCCATGATGCTCTGGTCCAACTCGACTTGCCTGAACATCCCACTTGCCCTTGTATAGAAACTCTCCACCCTTTGGTGACCTGAAACTCACCCTGCGACGATAGCAATCCACAAAGGATCGAAAGGGAACCAAACAGTCCATCCCAAGAATGACATCATAGCTCGTTATCTCTAAGACATAGAGGTCCCAAAGAAAGTGACACCCACAAACCTCAAGGGGGAACTCCTTTCACTAACGCACACTAGCAGCTCTAGTTCCCAACGGAGTGTCTAAAGTCATAACATCAGAGGAAGTAGAAACACCAAGCCCAAGTCTCTCCACAACGGGCATAGATATGAAACTATGTGTAGCACCCATATCAAAAAGTACTGAAGATAAAACAGAAGCTACTAGAATAGTACCTCTGAAAGTAGAAGGTCTGGGATCCTGCTCCTGCTGGGTCTGTTGCATAGCATATGCCTGCCCAGTGTCGCGGCCCTGCGACACAGCCTGGCTACCCTGAGCAGTCCCGCCCTGCTGCCTCTGAGATCCCGGTGTCTGGCAACCACGGCCACGACCAACATCCTTGTCTGCACGCCCTAACGTATTCCAGTTTCCTGACTGGTAAGAATCTGTTGGTCCTAACCCCACACACGGAGTCTGCACAGAGCCCCTCTCACTAGCCACTGCTGAAAACGCCCTGCAAAAGCATTGTAGATGACCCATCCTACCGCAATCCCGTCATTCTTATGGGTCACATGGACATTGAGGTCACTTGTGCCCATCCTTAACACACTGGTAGCACATGACCTGGCCACCTGAAATATTCTTCTGGATGGTACTACCAACCTGAGAGAAGTACATCTCTCTCTTCCTCTTACTAGTAGAAATAGTACCAGAAACTGGTGCTGAACTACCTTGGCCCACACCACTAGCTTCCCGCAGGTTCCTCTTAGTAATCAGTGTCTGGTTCACAATATCATGTACTCAAGGCAACATGAAAATAATCAGTAGTGATTGGATGTCATATCGAAGACCATCCTCAAATCTTCTGGCTCTCGGCGTCTCATCTCCCACCAGAACGGGTGAAAAACAATGAAGCTCGGTGAAATGAGCAGAATAATCCATCACCAACATAGCACCCTCATACAGATTTATGAACTCTCAAGCTCGATCTTCCCTCAGCATCTCTGAGAAGAAAAATTCATAGAAGTCTATCTAGAAATCTTCCCACGCCATGTCTTTGTGATGCTTTGACTGGGTGGTAACATCCCACCACCTCTTGGAGGAATCACGCATCATATAAGTCGTGAGTTTGACCCTCCGCCCTGGAGGCGTCTCTAGGTGCTCAAAAATAGTCTGCATCAACCCCATCCAAGAATCCGCAGTCTGTGGTCATCCATCCCCTGAAAACATCGGCGGATTCTGCTGTTGGAAGATATGAGTTAGCTCGGCTATAGATGTGGTAGTTGGCGGTGCTCCCTGAAAGGTCTGGATGAACCGCATAAAGCCTTCACGGAACTGCACCTCTACGCCTGTGTCTGGTATTACGGTTGGTGCTACATCTGGATCTACTGGAGGATCAACTGGTAGCCCATGGCCCACCATCTTCATAGTAAACTTGTTGTCTCTCTCCTGGCGAACAACGTGTGAACGTCTTGGTGGCATGACACTACAAGGTCAAACACACACCTTAGATCAAGATTATGACAGTCTGAAAACGAAGGAACCAAAAGGGGAACAGAAGGAAGAAGGCATTTAATATTGCACAACAAGACTACGTGGCTTGTATACTAACTACACGGCATGTACCTGACTTCTCTTCCCCTGCCCAGGTCCTTCTACATGGCCAAGCCACACAGCTCCTATTAAACAAAACCACACAGCATGTATATAATCTACACGTTGTGTATGGTGTAATTTTCCAACTACCCATGTTGTTTGGGATACGGCTGACTACTTGGATTGATACTTTACGGCATGTTTACACCCACACACGGTGTGTTTACACCCGCACACAGCATGTACACTACCCTGTTTCCCAACCACATGGTCAGGTCTACACAGTCTGTCACTGGTCAAGACTACATGACTTGTACCACAGGTATACGGCGTGTACTAGATGAGCTTCGCCGACCCGTGTTGTTCGTTGCACGTTCGGATACGCGGCTCCAACTACACGGTGTGTTTTAATATACATGCGGCGTGTACATGAAAGGATTTCACCAACTCGTGTTGTCAGTTTACACGGCCGGATCCCATGTCAGACTACACGGCGTGTTCCACAATGGACATGGCGTATATATATTAATGTCTCCCCTGTCCATGTTGTTAGTTACACGGGCAGACTCTGGGTCAACACTACACGGCGTGTACTTCCGGTACATGGCATGTTCTCCACAAGCATTTTCCTTCCTCGTGTCCCTGCCCACATGGTCTATGACACGGGAAGAACTACACGGTGTGTACTTAGGGTACACGGTGTGTACTCAAAAAGGTTTCTTGTCTTCCCGAACAGAAGAACATAAACGTCGTGTTTAAGGTACTACACGGCGTGTATACTGGGTTTCCAGACATTATGCCCCAGAAACTTCTCCGGAACCCAAAAAATACTGAGAAACAACACCTAAGTGTCAAATTCTGATCCATGAGGGCCCATACTCCCCACGAATCAAATTTTGGCATCTTATATGTCTTATAACCGAATAAACCGTTAATGATCCACCAAATTTCGGTCAATGAGGTCCCATACACCCCAAAAAACCGAAGTTTGGCATCCATTTCATAAACATGCTCACACAATAATACCCTATCAAACTGCAGGTATCCATCAAAACAGCTATCACAACAGCATGATTTTACTAGGACAACATCTATCACAACAACATGCAATATCTAATTCACCTACATGGCTTGGAAACTATGCATGGAATCTGATTTCTAGCATGTGCCTAAATGATGCATGAGATATCATACCCTCATCTCATCGGGTTGAAACTAAATATAACTCATGAATAAAATATAAACAGCACAATACAAGTGTGTCACCCTTCGGTGAAAATCAATTCAACTGTAAAATTGAAAAATCAGAAAAATTGAAACACGAGGTAAATTGGATTATCCCTGTGCATGAGTTAGTTACGCCTGGGCATAGCTTATTACCAACTACCATTCTCTTCCTATCCCTGACAAAGGCTCCAAATAGTTAGTCAAAGAAAATAACTCCTCTGATACCACTTTGTAATGTCCTGTTTCTGGGTTCCACTCAATGGGTGACCCAAACCCGGTTTGCCACGTGACCTCAAGCGCATTTACCCAAACGCCAGAGGCTGCCGACTAGCAGCGAGGGCCAAGGTATGATAGTGGAGAAACTATGCCCTCATTTGTCAAAGTGCAGCGCAGCGGAATAGATAAATAGCATACAGAAAGCGGAAGCAGTAAACAACGTATATAACAGAAATGGATAACTAATAATAACAAGGAAACTAGCAGTCATATTTATATAAAAATGCAGCATGTCACTATTTTATAAAACAGCCAAAACATGTTACACTATAATACAATACAACTGAAGAACAAGTATAGAAAAGAAAAATAGAATAGCCAGCAGCATCGCGAGCCCAAGCTCGCTCCCATGCCCCCTACTTCCTAGCATTAATCAAGTACCTGTATAAGGACCCTTTCCCTTATCCACACATATAGAAAACATAATCTGTTTGGGCGGGATACATGACCCAAACAGGGTGTGATAAGTAAATCCCAGTAGTCACCCACCAAAGGCTCGTTCTCAACTATGTGAAAAGTTGCAACAACAGTGTGCAGTAGTAAAATGAAATAAGCTAAGCAGTACTCAAAAGTAACTAACTTTACCAGTTATATTTTCATTTTATTATTATTTTAAACATTCAATTTAAGATATCACCACAGTGAACATCCTGAGTAAAACACTCAGTGTCCTCAGATGCGTAAACCCTTACCCTCGGGTAAAGAGAATACAAACACATGAATCGGCCCACAAGCATATCGAATATTGCCCACAGGAGTATGAGGTGTCACCCACAGGCACAGAATGAACTGCCCATAGGCACGGAAGAGGCTTCCCACATGCTAAGTAGTATATTGCCCACAGGCTAATCACAACACTGACCTCAGGCTAAACAAGTAATTGGGCAATGCCCAACATGTAAACAAGCAATACACATGTAATAAAACTGTAATTCCTCTCAAAGCAATTCTATAATCATTATTATAAAGGCATACCCTCGGGTATCCTGGTCAAATAGCTAAACAGACGAACGCACCCCTGGGGTGGTCCTGGATCCAAGAAGTGATCCCAAACAACAGTTTATTATCACATTTAAATTACCTATAAAATTCTAGGTATTTAATTCAACAAGGCCTCAGCCATACGACACCCCATTAATGGGCACGTATCACAACAGTACGCAAAACGCACATTAGTTGGAAATTAAACACCAAGACACCTACCTTAATCACTTGTGATCGATATACCCGAACGGCACCTTCTAAAACATCCAAGAACATTGTAGATCTGAGGTAAAATAATTCTCGTTCAACCTCAAATAACTTCCCTTAGAGGAAGAATTGGCAAGAAACACACAACGAGAAGGAATCTCTTACCCGTGTGGTTCCAACGAGATCGATGGAAGTGGAATCGGATTCTTGATGCTCAGTCGGTTGATCCTCAAAGGTCCAGCCTCCTCTCCCGAGTTCTTGTCCGGTTCTAATCCAATCATGTGAACAGGGTTGGCCACTGCCCATTTTAAGCAAAAAAACAAACTACACGGCGTGTACTTTTGGCTACACGGCGTGCACTTCCCTCATTTAACTGTTCCTTTGGCGGCATAGCCAAACTGTTCATCCATCGACATGAGTAAACAGAGTGTATTCTTGACTACACGGCGTGTACTTTCGCCCAGCTGGCAGCTGCTTCCACTGCCTTATGCCGACTGACCACACAGCATGTAAATACCTACTACACAGTGTGTAGTCGGTTTTTACACCCTTCTTTGTCAACATGGCTACACACCCTGGGTATTCATCCCACACGGCCAAAGTACACGGTGTGTGGAATAGTACACGTCGTTTAGTCCCAAAATTTTGGATTTTTCGCCATTTTCTTCATTTTCTCAAAAAAACTTAAGGAAAGGGGAAAAGAAGAAACCCACACCTGAATAATAAGAACCGGGTTCTTACACTAATGATTGAACATGCAATGATAAACATCAATGGGAATCTGATCTTACTTCACCCATGGTCTAGAAAAATAGTTGTGGATAATTTCACCCCCTATTCTTAAGATATATGTGAAAATATTGGTAAAATGAATAAATAATCAAATTAGTGCATAAATAAATTGATGGAAATTAAGGATATAATTAATGAAAATTAACCAAAATAATCAACTGAACATACCTCTACATGTATAGATTGCAATAAATAAGAGGGAATTGATTAATAATAGGGTTATGAATCATCATTCCTGCAAGACCATGCCCCTCTAAGTCGATAATGAAGTGGCAGAAACCTGTGGGGTGGATAATGATTTATCAGGCTAATCATCGAGAAGAAAAACATCAGTGAGTTTACAAAAGATCACATTAATATCATTATTTCCCATTTGAAACATGAAAAAAACTATTTTATAGGAATAATTGAAAATAATTTTCATATACTAATTATAACTATAACTAATATATAACTATATCATCCTTCATCTACATCCTCGTATTTATATTTTATAGTGTCGGTATCTTGGTTTTCCTCCTCAACATTATCAATTTCTATAGGATCTTCAGATTCATCATCCCTTAGTATATCATATTCAATTGATACATTATCAATATTATCAACACCATTAGACCAAGACAATAGGGTTTCATTATCAATATCTTTATCTCCCCAAGTAAAATATGTACTTGGTGTTGTCTCTTGAAATTTTCAATTTCTTTCACTTCATAAGAACCAATTTCACTTTGCATAAACGGATTTTCATGAGATTTTATTTTTATTATTCTTCATAAGTTAATTAAATCTCTTGAATTAGTACAATAATTTAAATGATAAATTTTATGTTCTTGATGATCTATCATAAATGGAACCTTTACTACAACATGGATTTTATATTTAATATCATCGATTTCATGGCATGGATGAACATATAACCCTCTATTTGTATCAAACCTATAACACTTAAACATTATTAAACTATTATTTCCTATATAACATAGCACAGTAATTTCATCCAGCATGTCATAAAATTCAACTTCACATTCTCTATGATGAGATCCTTTCAATAAAACACTGTTATTCATTGTTTTTTGATTTATTGTATGTGCTTAAATGAAATCGAAATCCATTATCCACATGCGTATTATAAGATTTAACCAATTTGGATAGTGGGTTACTCAATACACATAATAGATTATCAATTTTATATGCATGTTTTGAGATATATAAAATTAAAAAACAATTAATAGTATAAAAAATAATAAATTGATTTAATATATTCAACTATAAACAATTTACTTTATCAGTGTTTGAAACTAGTTGTCAAAATTATGTTATCGGCATTATTCAATAGAGGTTATTGTAATTTCTATGAACAATTTCATGATATGATCATCATATAATATATAAATGAATTAATATTAATTTAATTTTAGAAAAAACATAAATAATAGCTAAAAGTGATAGTATCTATACAAATATTGTCATTTCTTTACAATTAAGCATTACATGTATATGAGCTTTGCATTTTTCATCATTAGAAATACTTCATTCATGAACTTCACCGAATCAATGTTCAAGATGATTAAAAAATAATAATTTATGTTTAATTTCATCATCATTATTTCTCTCATTATGACGTATTCGATTATGTTTTGAAGTATATTCAAGTTCAAATTTTTGAGAGCTAAAAAATAAAATTTCATCTTTAAAATATTCTTCTATAATTGACCCTTCGATTCTTACATTTTGATGTACCTTTTTATTTAATTTTTATATGCATATCTCTTATAGGTAAATCAATTAGAACTGTACTAGTCTTCTATATTTTTCTTCATGCGAAAAATGTAATATTTAATGTTCCACTGAATCAAATAAAGTTGAGGAAAAAATTTCAATTTACATAAAATTAAAACACGATATCATTGTATCCTACTCATTGAATCATAGTATACTGTCACTGCATAAATGTCTTAGAAGAAATATTATATTCCTTTCAACACATCCAAAATCAAAGAATTCAACAAACCTATAAGGCCAATCTATAGTATTATATCCAGTATAATATTACAATCATGACTTTTTCATCCGGTTATATGACTATTTCAGACACATCCAGATAAATTGAATACGTAAACATATGGTAACCTCAAATACACAATCCAATGACAAAATAATAAAATATTTTCTTTAGAAATTGTATAAGTCGCTTTTGGATTCATTAAATTTTGTGATCTATCATTTTTAAATAACTCAAGTTTTGAACACCTTCAAATATGGGTAAGTTCTAATTGTGCCTTTTTATTTTATTTATACTTACCAAGTGTGTCCAAAATTGTATACCATATGTTATCAAAATAAATCTTCCCAGTATACATAACATCAAACATGTGATGGTCTAATAAACAGACCAATAAAGACGATCCCAAAAATAATCATTTAATCCAATTATGATCTTTAACAAATCCATATATTTTTGGTTGGTCTATAATCGATGCAAAGTTAATGGAGGTAATGAAGAGAAAATATATTTTAAATCAATACCTAAAATCATTATTGGAGGTTCATATCTTTCAATTAAACCTTTTGGGAAATTATTTATTTCAATTCACAATACATAGTTTGTAAAAATAAATCTATGATGAAAGTCGGGTTTCCTTCCATTGACAAGAATAAATGCCATACTTTCACTCATAAAGTATTTAAATGATTTTGGACCATGTTTACTCCATCTATATAATAGTCCATACATTGAGAATCCATTAATTGTCCACATTAATATATCTTTCATTATAAAATTATATTTTGTAACTACATAATATGTATTAACACCATTACTCCATAATAAATTTAACTCGTCAATAAATGGATTCAAATAAATGTTAATATTCTTTTTTGGATGCCTTGGAATTTTTAATGTTAAAAATATATATGCTTCATTCACCAAAATCCAATGAGGTAAATTGTATGGAGTTATAAAGACAAAACAAGATAACTATTTACTATCATAAGAACCAAATGGATAGAAACCATTAGTAGAAATACTCAATTGCAAATTTTGAGATTCTGAAGAAAATTATGGATGCACTTGATAAAAATATTTACATGAATCACCATCACAAGGTTAAATTAATATTACACTGATATAAATATTCTTTTCTTCATTACATCATTGACATTGTCTTGTGAGGAAAAAATAAATGTTGAAATCTAGATTTAAGAAGGAAATAGTTTAACTATTTAACATAAAAATATATATACTTTCCTTATTATGAATTTTTGTACCTTAATTTTCCACATGTTGGAAAATTAATTAACGGCTTATATAACCATAATAAAAGATTCAATCATTTGAACATGCATGTAAATTTTGATAATTAGGACCCAAATTACAAACCAAACTCTTACTTTTATGTAAATTTAAAGGCAACACATTTTCATCAGGTAATAATGATTTAACCAAAGAAAATATTTGATCAAAAAAACTATCTAACATTCCATTATCTAATTTAATATCAATAAATTGAGTATCATATTCAAATTTACTTATCTTGCAATCAGAGTATAATGCATCCTTAGTAGACTTCACTAACTCATAAAATTGATATTATTTTAACTAAGGAGTTTAATTATCATTGTTGTTTATGTTTGTTGAAAATACAGGATAGAAACCTCATGTACTAAAGTTTAAAAATGTGATGGATCTTATAATAAAATTATGTATATTTTCTCTTGAATTGTGTTCACCATGTTGATATCAAAAAATATAATATTTATGAAAACAAAAATGAAATAGATGATCTTCAATGCTATCAAATGTTTCAAATATCCTCATATCACATTTCTTACATGAACACTTAATTTTTCTTTTAGAAATAAATTATTTTTCTGATGATACGAATGATTTAAATGTATTAATACCCTCAATATATACAGGATTTAAACGTGAACCATTTGGATTTCTATGATTATTTATCTAATCATGGACTTTCTTATTCCATAATTTTCTAAAAAATATAAAATATAAATATTTCTTATGATTAAAATGATATAAGGAATGGAATATTTAAGAAAAATCAGAAAATAATAATATTACTAATTAATTTTGATTATTAAAAATTATACATAATTAATAGTAATTATAACTAAATATTAGAAATTATTACCAACTACAAAACTGATCATGAATAGAGATATTAAAAACTAATTATTAATAATTATCAGTAAATATTATTAATTATCAATGAATTTGGGGTGGTATTAGATTGTTGAACACACCCCATAATCCTACATTAAACCCAGGATCAAATCCCGGTGGAGGGATATTTTTAGGTTACTATAGTTTTATTGTAGTAGGTGATATAGCGGTATTGTAGCATTCGGAACCATTCATCTTATTTGGGGCTTTGGACCAGTGGTTTGGGGCTACGAGCCATAGAGCATTCACAGAACCATTTTCCTTTTGGCCACATGGTCTTTAGGCTACCTCAGGTCTCTAAGCTATGGGACTTCAAGCCACGGGAACATGAAGCAGTCCGGGTAGACCACACATGAGCAGGCCTTGGAAGAGGATTCAGATAAAGTGGAAACTACCATAGAAAATCTAAATAGATTGAAAGAATGAGAGGGTTCGTAAATCTTCATTAGTTTCATTCATTGTGTATCTCTGCATGAGGCAATGCTAGTTAAGTAGTTATGTGAGTTGGGAAGCTAGGAACCTTTGATGATGCATATAATAGGGTGGAGATGTTCTAGTGTAGTCAGATCTTTGGGCCTTTGGGTAATGTATTAGGCCCTATGTATCTAGGCCCTCAGTTCATGTATTATGTTGTATGTTTATGGGCCTATAGTTTATGTAAGGGTTCCTTCTCAATCTAGTTTAAAAAAAATGATCATCAAAAAAATAACTTGAAATCCTTTAGGATAGGTTAACCACCATCACTAATTATCACTAATTATCAATAATTATCTCTAATTATTGCTAATTATCACTAAAAATTCTAATTATTACTAATTATAGTTAATTATTGGTAATTATTTCTAATTATTACTAATTTTCAGTAATTATTACTAATTATTTGTAATTATTTGTAATTATCACTTATTATCATTGATTATCCCTAATTATCACTAGTTATTAGTAATTATACCTAATTATCACAAATTATTGCTAATTATCACAAATTTCAACTCATTGTTCTTAATTACTATTAATTATTGGTAATTATTACTTAATATTATTAAATATTAGTAAATACTGGTAAATATTGGTAATTATTTATAATTATCTGTAATTATTACTAATTATTATTAATTACTGTTAATTTTTAGAAATTATTGGTTAATATTGTTAAATATTGGTAATCATTGGTAATTATTGGTAATTATTGGTAATTATTAATAATTATTGGTAATTATTAATAATTATTTCTAATTATATCAAATCATTCCTAATAATTGCTAATTGTTGGAACTTTTTATTAATTATTGGTAATTAATGATAATTATTGATAATAATTGGTAAATATTTCTATTTATTAATAATTATGAGTAATTATTGATAATTATTAGTGGTAAGTTTCATGGTTGAGTGGTACTCAGTCATTGGCCTCCAAATATAGGAGGTCCTGGGTATAAGTCCTAATGGGGGCAGGTACTATTATAGTACTATGCAGGTGGGGATGCAAATGATGACACTAGAAAGTGGTGGCATAGACACAATGCGTAACACAGGCCTTGTGACGCGGGAAGGATGATGAAAACATTAAATTTCACTGGGTTTTCAGGCCAATAAATGGTCCTTCGGTCCATGTAATGGGTTTCATGCCCATTTGACCTTCAGGCCAAAATAACAATGTAATAAAGCGGCTAGTTGGATGGGTTATCCCATTGGGGGTTTATGACCTATCCTTTTTTCCAACATGTGTGTGTGTGTGTGTATTTCTTTGTATTGTACCCTAAAAGGTCTACCTAGTATTCGTAATTTTTACTAATTATTGCTAATTATTAATAACTATAGGTAATTATTGGTAATTTTTTCTAATTATTGATAATTATGACTAATTATTAATAATATTGGTGGTTATTACTAATTATTGTTTATTATTACAAATTATTACTAATTATCAGAAATTATTACTAATTATTTCTAATTATTAATAATTATTAATAATGTTTTATGATTATCTGTAATTATTACAAATTATTGCTAATTGTTGGTAATTATTACTAATTATTTCAAATTATTACTAATTATTTCTAGTTATTATAAATTATAGATAATTGTTATTAATTATTTATAATTAGCACTAATTGTTAATAATTATCGCTTATTATCATAAATTATATCTAATTATCGCTAATTATGACTAATTATTACAAATTGAGACTAATTATCACTAATAATCCCTAATTATTTCTAATTTTCACTAATTATCACTCATTACTATTTTTTATTAATAATTAGTGGCAATTAATGTTGATAATTTGAAATTATTGGTAATTATGGTTAATTATTGCTAATTATTGGTAATAATTTCTAATTGTTGCAAATTATTGATAATTATTTCTATTTATTGAAAATTGTTATTAATTATCATAAATTATTGTCAATTATAACTAATTGTTAATAATTATTTCTAATTACTGAAAAATATTGGTGATTATTACAAATTATCAGTCATTATGACTAATAATTAGTAATTATCAGTAATTACGACAAATTATTTATAATTATCATTAATTAGTACAAACATTTAGAAATTATTGGTAATTAGTACTAATTATTACTAATTATTATTAATTTTTGGTAATTATTACTAATTATTTACAATTATTACTAATTATTGTTAATTATTATTAATTATTGGTAATTTTTATTATTTAAACTAATTATTGGTAATTATTACATTTTTTTACTAATTTTTGGCAATTATTGGGGATTATCACTAAATTTTACTACTTATTTGTAATTATAGCTAATTATATACTAATTATCGATAATTATTACTAATTATTTCTAATTATCGTTAATTATTATTGATTTTCATTAATTATTACTAATTATAGGTAATTATAGATAATTATTACAAATTATCTATAATTATTATTAATTATTGATAATTATTTGTAACTATTACTAATTATAGTTAATTATTTACTAATTATTACTAAGTATTCCAATTATTTACAAATTATTGGTAATTATGACTAATTTTCTGTTCTTGTTTCTTATTATTGATAATTATTATTAATTTTTACTAAATATTTACCAATTATTACTAATTTATAATAATTATAAGTAATTATTGCTAATTTTTACTAATTATCGGTAATTATTACTAATTATGGGTAATTATTTAATAATTTTTACTAATTTTTACTAATTATTTCAATGATATTAGTAATCATGACTAATTATTTATAACTTATTGGCAATAATATCTAATTATTTACCAATTTTATATAATTAATATCAATTACAACTAATTATGTTAATTACTACTAATTAAAGATAATTAGTACTAATTACAATTAATTACAACTAATATAAAATAAAATAAATAAATTTAAACTTAAAAATTTTAAAATAAGTACCTTAAGAACAACGTTTTAAGGGAATAAATATGGTGATGCAAACCTGAATGTGTCACGTCTCTGTAAAAATTAAAATTTATGCTGTTAGAGATGAGAGAGAAACTTGAAGAGGAGCGTAGAAATTGTGGTCAAAGAATTCTAATGGGGTCTATATAATTAGGTTAGATTAGTACTGATGGACTATCTGTGACCAAATTTTCATCACAAATATTATTATTTGTGATGAGTTCCATTGCAAATAGTTCCCACCATAAATAGATATAGAGGCAATAGAAAAAACCATTCGGAGTGAATGACCAAGCTCTTCGCAAATGTTACCCATCATAAATACACATTATTTAATCTTTCAACATATTATTTTCAATGAAACCCATTATTCATTCACAAATTTTTTTATTTATATTGTTTATTTTTATTTAAAGTATTCATGACATGACAATTGCTCATCACAAATAATTTTATTACCAAGGGAATGCCAAGCTAATAGTCCCATCCTGCGACATGTCACACACTCGCCCCAAAAGTGTTTGCGAAAGATATTCTATCTCATTACAAATAACTCAAATTTTTCGATTATTTGTGATGGGTCCCTTGTCCGTCGCAAATAAACCATCATAAAAAACATTTTTTGTAGTGATATCATTTTTCAGATGTTTCTCCATTTTTAATCTTTACATGTTTACTAGTTATGTTTATCAGAACGAAGAAGGGAGGAGACGTTGATGTTTAGATATTAAAACAAATCAAACTAAAGTAAAAGAAATCAAAAATGCATACAAACAATCAATGAATAATAAATAATTATAAATTAAACATGTGACCGCCCTGAATCCAAGTGAATAATCTCTTTAGCGATAATCCACACAAACACCCCAATCTATGAACGTCGTCGTAGAATCATCACGTGTTTGCATTGCTGATCCTGATCACTTGCGTTGTTCGTGGTTGATCGTAGAAAAATTATTATTTAAGGAGGATAACTCTTGATGTACTCTCAATGGCTTGAGAGAGGAGGAAGAGAGAGCATGTTTTAGATACCTAGATATCTCACTAGGCCTTGATAGAGTCTCTCTCTCTGTTGTGCACAACAATAGTTATTATGGAAAGTGATGTAGTTAGTGTCTCTCTCTCTCAACGCTGGTGATCCGGATCTCTATCGTCGAAGCATCCCCCTTTTACGGAGAGACGCTTGTAGTCCTCGATGCTCTGATTTATGCTGTAAAGACCCAGACATTCCATATATATTTTTTTAATTATATAGAATTATTACGAGATTACAAAAATTAACAGCACGTGATTCTGAGGCCCAAAGTGCTCGGAATGATCTATCGAAAAATGTTAAGCTTTAAATAGCATGCATGAGCAGTTTTCATGAAAAAGTAGAATAATTCTTAAATGGGTGGCTAGATCAGAAATCTAACGGCACTATTGCGTTCAGGATGGCGGGTTTACCCTAGGCACTGCTTAAGTTTAGTCGGCGCAGGACTCTAGTGAGAAAACCTGAAAATGGCGTAACCGTAAATAAGATTATTAAATAAAATTATTTTACTTTTTAAATTTTTATAACACACAAATGGTGACTCGGATTAAAAATCTGAGACCACCGCTGAACTCATGAGGGTATGTTTTTCTTAGGCAGATCCTAACATTGGCCAGCACGATCCAATAGTGGAAGTTAGTTTTTGGTCGTAAATAAAATAACTTAGTAACAATTCTTTTATTGTCAAATCCATATAACTCCTAAACGGTAACTCGGATTGAAAATCGAAGAGTACCATTGATCTTGTGAGGGAGTCTTCCCCTTATCCGGAGCCTAACCTTGACTGACACAGGTCAACGGTGACTGTTAATAATTTTTAGACTTTTTTAAGGTGTGTTCAGTAAACGTGAGAGTGCGAATTTAAATCCTTTTAACTAGTGCTCAGATTTAAAATCTGAGGGCACTGCTGAATTCACAGCACCGGGATTCGCTTAGGCGAATCTTAACTTCATCCAACAAGGGTGATATGAAAAGGTTAATTTTTGGCTTTTTGGGAGAAAATTAATAAAATAAATAAAGAAGTTATTTTATTATTTTTGCAACTGTTGAGCAGTGGATGGTGGGACCACTACATAACATCAGGAATTGAATGAGATTCGTTTAATGGAACGACCCATTGGTTGCGTAACCATGATGCTCATAGAATTAAATGGAACATTAATTTTGGTTCATTAATGAACCACATTAATGAATGCAACGTGGGTGATTCCTTTCCATTTATTTAATCAAATCCTTGGTGTGTGTTTTGGGAACTCATGGGGGAACTCTTGACGAAGTGCTAGCGACATCTTCCTCCAATGAAGAATGGATATTTGACAACGCCATTGAGGATTCGATTTGGAGATCGATGAATGCCAATGAACACCTTTGAACGTGGTCCCTTCTTTCTCATCTTTAGAATCTTTCAACAAGTTCAAGGTAGGGGGTTTAAAATGTTTATGCATTTAAATGATTTTTCTCTCTTTGTTCTTGATTAATACGAAGAACGTTGATCAACCAACTAAAGGGTGGATCCAAAAATAATTATTTTTTAGGGGAGGTTATCGCAGGAATTCATTTTGGGGTTTTATTAAATCTGATGATGATTGTTGTTTCACTCACATGTCATAATGCTAACGTGGAGGGCACGGGCCAATCCGAACAATGCTCGGACCCTCCTCCGAACTTGTTCTTGATGTGTTCTTCGTGGGCGAAGGGTCAACCTGTCGACAACGCTGAACCGAGGGCCACGCAGTGAAGGTGGAATCCCTAGAGGCCCGTAGGTGTAGATGGAAAGAGAATCAGACCATTGAAGCTTCAATGGGGGCCCGCGGAGGTGTCGTCGACACGGTACCATCGGCGCGGCGGTGCTGGTGACCAGCGGTGGCGACTGGCCCTCACTGGCTGCGAGGAGGGGCGGGTGGCATGCCGAAAAGGATAAGGAAATATCCAATGGGTTTTCATGGAGGTATAATCATGGCTATGAGTTGTGGAGGAGGGTGGACCCGTGCCCGCGGGTCCCACCTTTGACCTATCCTTGTGGACCGGTCAGCGGGAGCAGCGCCAGCTAGCACCACTGAATGAAGAATGAACATAATTTGGTCTATTCAGTGGGGAGATGGGACTACGCCCAGCCATAGAACCGAACTGAGTTGGGTGAGTTCGGCCCAGACAGGTCGAGCTGGGTCAGCCCACGCTGGGGCGGGCCGGACCCAGACCAATTTTGACCCAGTTTCGCTTAAGGGGTCATATCTTTATAACTGGAAATTTTTTTAATGAACCGTCTGCACCGCTGGAAACATTTGTATGAGGTGGTCCTTTTGAGATACTCTATTTGGGTTTTGTAGAAAGTTTGAATATGGATGGGTTGGATCAGACACAAATACAATCGGGGTTTTGGCACTAAAATTGCTATAACTAACAGATCGGGCGTCCGAAGGATGCACCATCTATTGAGTTGGAGCCCTTATGACAGGGAGGATATTTGGGTTACTTATTCCTGAGTCTCTATGGAATTTGAAATATAGACGATGGATTGTGTAGTAGATCATCCATAAATCAGGCTTGCTTTGTGTGTTAATCCAGTGTCTAGTTTTGACGTCAAAAATAATAGCAATCGTCTGAGTGGGTCAGCACTTAGCAATCCTCTGAGTGGGTCAGCACCTAGTGATATTCTGTGAGTAATATATTAGTGATCCTCTAAGTGGGTCAGTACCTAGTAATCATATGTAGTTCAGCACCTAGGGATCCTCTATGGGTCAGCACCTAGCGATCCTCTATGGGTCAGCACCTAGGGATCCTATGTGGGTCATCACCTAGTGATCCTCTATGGTTCAGCACCTAACGACCTTATGTAGTCTAGCAGCATAAGCCTCTTAACAGAACTAAATGATCTAGCTTTATGATTTATCATCTTTATTCGTGTTCTTTAAGGTATATACCTGGTTTGAGCTTAGTCTTTTACTTGTGCTTTGTGGTTGAGATCATGCTTTGTGTTTTTTCCTTTATGGACTTCTGGGAGACCATCAGGAGTCTCGAGGTCCCTATTGGGTATTTTTATACTCACCCATGCACAAGTTTCTCCCGCACCTTGTTGTGTCTTGTGTAGACTACAGAAATCTTTGATTGGGGTTAGGGATCCAGGACCAGATAATGCATGGTGGTGATTGGCTAATGGGGAGAGCCACAGGGACGAGTTATACCTACCCTTCAAGTAGGATCCTTGATGGATGACCTAAGAAGTTTTTTTCCATTTTTGTTATATTTTCTTTTAGTTGGGTTTGTATTCTGGCTCATTCTTCTTCAGTTCACACTTTTACTTTCAACAGTTATACTACGAGGTTTGTTATTATTGTGTACTCGATCTTGTGTTTGTAGGTTTAAAAGAAATGCATTCCTATTTTAAGGATATGCCTTTATGGTTCTTGTCGTCAACCCATGGCCTAGGAAAGGTGGGCTTGAGGTAGTCACGACACGGGGCCCAGGGGACGGGTCGTGACAAATGCCTCCTTCACCACTCTACTCATTTCTCTCATATTTCTTCGGCATTGTTGTTCAGGTTCCTTGCATCTATGAAGGTAGGGATGATGTTCTTGTGCAAGCAAGGACCTCTACTGAGGTCTTCGTCCTCTCAAATCAACTCTGATCGTCCAGTCCATCGCTCCTTCCATTTCAGCCTGGTGTTGTCTCCTCCATGGTGGTATTGAGATGTGATTTTTGAGCAGTTGACAGTTTCTAAGAGGTGTGTCTAGTGTAGGTTTCTCCCCCTTTGGTTCCTATTGGTGATTATTCTAAAAGATTAATCATTGAATATGTATTTCTAGGCGCTTTTTGTTATGGATAGTTCTTTTTTTAATTTTTTCAATGTAGTTTCTTTAATTTCTAGTTATGTTTGATGTTGGGGATTTTGGTTCTCCAGTTTCATCAGTGTTGTTCCGGTGGTACTCTGGCAACCTCTTCAGCATAGTGATTTTTTCATGGTTGAATGTGACGAAGGTGAAAACATTCTTCAGCATTGATGGTTCCATGAGATTCATGTCATTGTTTTGACCAGCAATTGTTTCTTTCTTTCTCTTCTCGGGATCCAGGTTTCCTCCACTCTCTCTGAGGTGAAGATGTGTGGTAGAATTCAAGCCTCCTTGGGATGTGATTTTGAGCGGGTGAATTTGGGAAGAATATAGTGATGACGGCTTGATCATAGATGATGAGGATGTGTTCAACTCCAGTGAAAATGATGGAAGTTATTTGCAGTTACCTGACAACTGGTGTAAGCATGATGTGGTATGGCTTGTGGTCTTAGTATTATGGTTTTGATCCATTTAAATTTGGAATTTTGGGAGTTTAAGAGTGGTTTATTGAAATTTAAAGATGAAATTTGAATTTTTTGTGGGTGGGATCCTGCCATGGTTGAACTTCTAACCATTTGGAGTTGTTTTGGTTCACACTTACCCTTTAAATGTGTCATTAGAAAAATAAAAATATGGATTATGGAATTTTATAGATATTACGGATACATTTTTTGTGTGACCTTATATATCTCTCTCTCAGTGACATTAGGAATAACCACCTAAAGTCCAAGGTTTGTGTCTAAAAACATCCCAAGGCACCAATAGAGAAAAAATTTAATGTCACAAGAATATTCAACCTCTTACAAATACTTATCTTTTAATATAATCACTTTATTAGTATATCTCAAATCAAGGGGGTTCCATGCTGGTATCATCAACCTATGTGCTCGAATTATCTTTTTCAATATTTTCGAAAATGAATTTTCCCACCGAACACCACCACCATGGTTTTATCTAGGTAGTTTCATTCCCATCAAAGGGCATGACATATCAAATTTCGTTAAATGATGGAAGGGATAAATCCTTTCTCACAATATCTATTAATGAAAAATCACTTTTGACGCACCCAACATATCATACCTCACCATGAGCATATGTCGCCACAGTTTTCATTAATACATTAAAGTACACAAATCATGATATTCATTCATGCTGATTTTTAAGTCAAAGGATCAACACATGAATCTATAGAAAGGGACTTCCAATGACATCGGGAAATGTGGATTTCTTATTGATGGGTTTTTTCTCAGGACCTTTTATCTTAGAGATTACCATGGGTAAACATCATGAGAAAATGTCTCAATTTCTTATGAGCTTCCTACCCCTCATAGATATTTTTATCTATATCATGTCAACACTAATAAAAAACACATAATAAGAAGAAACAACCTTTATTAGCACAAAATAAAATCACTAATAAAGGGTGGCCTTTATCAGTTTTGACAAAGTATGGGTTTTATCAGAACTAAATAAAAGTTTTGATAAAGGGCACCCTTTATCAGCACTTTTTTTAGAGCTGATAAAGGACACCATTTATCATACCTTATATAAAATATTTGATAAAGTCTACCCTTTATCAATGCTTTCTTAGGGATGATAAAAGCTCGAACAGATATGTGCACATCCCAAATCAGATTCTGAGATGCGCTTCACCCATATTTATATTTTAACCCTCAACATTATACTAGTAATTAAGTCATATTAGTATCAAAAGATGCCTAAAAATGTTGATGGATCCTAGTCTTGGTGATGTACTCCTTCTGTTGTCATGTGGTTCTGACCACCAAACACTAGTGTGATGATCTAGTGTGCCATCTAATATCCTCTCTCGTCGTGTGGTGAGCTCTTGATGTAGATTAGTCTGTTCGATGAGCCTAACTTGGGACTGAAATTTGGAGGGTTACCTAGTGGGTTGAGTGTTAGCCCACTGACATATATTTTAAATCATTGATGCCATCTCTTACCTTAGATTCTGAATTTGATAGGGTTTCCCATGGCGGCGTGGTTAAGGTCTAGGGGTCAAGTAACTCTACTTCAGTCTGAGGGTCGTGGACCCATTTCCACGTTGGATGTGGGTGTGATTGGGAGGTCAGCGGTAGTCTCAAGTGCGTCCTTGAATGAAGTGACAGGAGTTGTTCCATCTTGTGGCAGAACCTTTCTTCTAGTGCGTGTTCAGGTGGCTGTAATTTCTGTGATTTTTTATTGTTCCTTGATTTTAGATTCATTTTCATTTTGGTTGTGATCTATTATGTGATTTTGGTTCGGTGAGGAGTTGCGGTTTTTGGATTGGTGGAGGTATAAGTGAAGGATAAAGCATCATCAATGCGGTGATGGATTCTTGATCCTTGATTATTGTCTGCATTTTTTATTTGAGATGTGTTCCTACTGTTGTTCATGTGATGGTATTGGTCTTCTTGGATTCTTCTATTTTTGATCTGTTTTGGATGATTCTATTGTTGGTATTGGGTCAATCTACATTTTTATTTGTGGTGATTTGTGTAATAGTTCTGTTTTGGTGGATTGGATTTGGTGGAAGAGAAAATGAAGGCATTTAGGTGAAGGATGTCTTGATATTTGGTTTATCTTTGATCTTGTGGAATGGTTTTCAGAATGGAAGCATTTGGGGGGTTTTGAGTAAGAATCACATAATGATTTCTATAGTAGAAGGGTTTAGGGGTTGCTTCTTTCAGACATTCTATAAGTAAATGCTTTGAAAGAGGATCAGAGCATGTAGCTTTCACCATGTATGGCTATTTTAATTCAGAAGATTGAGAGAGTATGGCATTGTCATCGTTACCAGGCCCTTGCATTTCTACATGGGACAACTTGTTGAGAATTCATGCAATGGTGGAGGCTTTCCATAATGATGTTGATGATGGGGAGGGGTATTCCTTAGTTTCCTTATTCCAAGATGATTTCGGCCCTTTTGACCTTGAGGTTTTGTTTATGAATCTATGTCTTTGAAGTCTGTGAGGTTTTCCCCCTTTGCCCTTAAAAGGGGGTTTATCCAAAAATGAATAAAAAAATTAGGCCTTTGGGCCATTCAGCCCAGTTTTTAATACAGTTGTAATTTACATAATTAATATATATCACGAGCTAGACATGGAAAACCCCTAAAATTTTACAATTAAATTTATTAAATTTAATATATATATATATATAGTAATAAATAGTATATTAATTACATATTTATAATTAATATATTGTTTACAATTAATTTAAATGAATAAAATTGTTTAAAAAAATGAATTTAATATATATATATATTAATAAATAATATAATAATTAATTAATTAGTATACAAAGTATTTAATAAATTTATTCATTTAAATTAATTATAAAGAGTACATAAATTATTTAATTATATATATACAATTAAATTTTACTCATTTTTGACATATATTTAGTTAATATAATTTATTCATTTTTTTATAATTAATATGTATTCATTTTCATTTTAACATATATAATTATTAATTGTTTATTTTCTTAAATAATCCATATAATTAATAACAGTTATTCAATTTTTAAATTTATTCATTGTTCTTATTATTTATTTCATTAATAGATGTTACATATTATTTAATATCATTATTCAATTTAACATGTACCAAACATGAGTGTGTGTATATTTATATATATTAATTTCGCACATATAGATATTTATGTAATTAATAAGATGTTATATAGAAACACGCACACCTAATATTTATGTAATCAATTCAAATTTTAAATTTCATTTTAAATTTTTATTTATTAACATAATAAATTTAATATACTATGTTTTTAATCAATAAATATTATTTATTCATTTTTAATATTATTTCAGTTGGTTTTATTTATTCATTTTTTTAAAAAAATATTTTTATTTTTTTTGAAATTAATCATTCACTAATATTAATTTAATATGTTTTAATATTATTAATATGTATTTATCTTCATTTCAATATATATTCATATTTTATTTTTTTAATAGTTTTTATGATTAATAAAACTTATCCATTATGTTCATATTTTTAAAGTCTACTCATTTTTTATTATTCAGTTTCACTCATTTTTAACATTCATGCATTTTAATATTATATATTAATTAATAACATTAAAAATATATTTGTAAATAAATATTTATAAATAAATATATTTATAAATTTATATTTATATTTATACTTATAAATAAATAAATATAATTTTTTAAAAGTATTTATATAATTATAAGTAATTAATTATATATTTAACTAATTTTAAAATCATAATAAATATATATAAATAATAAATATATTTTCTATTTTTGTATTTATATTTATATATTAATAAGTGTATATATAATTATATAAATATATTTATAATTATATACAAATATTTATAAATATATTTTCAAAAGCATATATTTATAATTATAATTATAGTTTTATATCTATAATTATATTTATAAATACATATTTATAATTATTTTAATATATTTATAATTATATAATTAATTTTTCTTGTTAATAATTATGTATATTTATATTTATTTGTAATTATATTTATAAAAACATATTTACATTTCTTTAAATATATTTATGATTATATATATTAATACTTAAAATAATTATTAATGAAATATTTATTAATAAAAATGAATAAATTTGAGTGTGAACGGTCAATTATTGGTCATTTAACTCAATAGCGTGAAAAACCTTGGAATTTTAATGGTTTATAGAGGAGGCTCACCCAAATTTGGGGCTTTGGTGGGTGGAGTATGTCCTTCATAGGTAAAGGCTTTTACCACTTTTTATTCCCTTCTTTTGTGCTGGAATCTAAGGATTGGGGCTTAGTGTCAGGCACTCTATGAATCCAAGGCTAAGATCACCTCTTTAACCCTGAGAAGGTCCATAATTCTATTACCCAAGAATGGATTTGCATCCATGGCCTCAACTGGTTTTTTAGGCACCATAGATCCTTTGGGATATTGCTTCAATAGTGCGGGTGCCCATTGAATTTGATAGGGAAATAGAGAAGGCATGCTTCAACAACTTTTCCAAAAGTTTTAGTTGAGTCTAGTCTTCTTTATACCTTTACTGAAAATATTATTCTAATTTCGAATGAGTTTAAAATTGAGATTGAAATTATCGTTGAGAAATCACCTTCTTTTTTCTCTAAATGTAACAATCTGGGGCGCTCTGTGGAAGAGTGTCTTTAAAACTTGTTTCAGTATAACTGTCACAGAATTGGTCAACATTTTAAGTCCATTAAATTCAAAATCTAGGTTGTAGTTGATATCTATGCCCTTGGAAGTCCTCCTCCTCCTTATGTGGTGACACATGGGGTTGGAGAAGGATAACCTAACAGAAATCTGGTGCACTCTAGGAACTATCGGGAGAAGAATTAGCTTAAGCCTTTAATTAATGTGGGGATGGATGACTCTAATGTAAAGGTTGGGGAGTATGAATCACCATTCAGATTCTCCATAGGTGATAGGCTGGTTGAATAAAATCAGGTAGTAACTGTAACCTCTGCCTACGAAGGCTTTCAGTAGGGATGAAACTTACTTCAGAATTGGAAGTTGATCATCCCAATCATTGGTCAAATTTTAAAGAGCCCAGCACATTTTAACTTCTAAAGGATAATGTTTTTAAAATCTTAAGACAACAAGTGAAAGAAACCATTTTCCCTTGTGGGGTATGGTTCTAGCCATCTTAAAGTTAAGGATGGTTTGGTAGACAATCCAATTCTTAAAAGTGAACCTCCAAAATCTATTTCAGATCCATAAATTTCTCTGACATATCCCATAAATTTAGAGCTGGAATTTCCCATACTAGATACTGTCTCATCTAAAGTTGTTTTTGAAGGGTCTACTCATGTGATAAAATGACTTGATGAGGAACTAAACCTAGTTTCTTCGACAACTACAAAAAATCTGGATGAAGACAATAAACATGGCCATGATTGGTTAGGCATTAGTGATGTTCTAGAACATAATGTGGGAACTAATGAGGGTGTCATTGTCCCATCAAACTCTAGTAAATTTACTTTTCTTTCCATTCTTAATTGGTCTAACAGCAGGAATGTGTTCAATGAGGAATTTAGTAACGTTCATGAAGAAAGGTGTAAATCTCAAGATGGATTTGTTTTTCATTTTAAAAATGATTTTATTGGATGTCAATATATTTATCCTAATGACGAGGATGATGAGTTATTGAGCATGGATGATCAGGATGGACCTTGGAAAGCACCTAGGTAGTGGAATAGAGGTAGGCACCCAATAGGTCAATGTGGATCCTGATAAAGGGGTAGAATACACAAAAGAATGTGACTGAATGATCCTTTGTTTTTTGGTGGTTTTGTGTGACATATCGAACCTGAGTGAAACTAAAAGGTTCCCCAGTCTGGGTTGGCCACATGGCCTCAAGTTCATCTACAAGAATACCATAGGCTACTGACTCGTAACTAGGGACTCAGATGTGTTCATGGGCAGACTATTCCCTCATTACCAGAGTACAGCACAACGGATAAACATAATAACAAGTAAATATAATAAGGAATATAACTAAAAAACTAGAATAGCATAAGTAAATATAATAATAAACAATAAGAATAACTGTTAACAAAATAAAAAAAAGGATGATACATGTCATGTCTCTATAAAACTAGAAAACATGGATATAAGCAAGTGGGAAATACATTCTATAAAAAAGTAGAAAAAAGAAACCAAAAAATATCCAACCATACTAAGCTCTAGCTTGGTCATCTTCTCCCAAGCACCATCCTAATGCAAGAAAGAATTCAAGTGTTCAAAGCGGAATGATTCCCCCTGTCAACATGTTCATACATATAATCTACTCGGGTACCAATGGCAGTCTGAATAGTGTGTGGGATTAATCTCAGTAGGAAACTACCAATGAAATCTATAGCATCCAGCCCGTGTAATATAAATTAAAATAGTATGCAGGCATGAGTATATAAAAGTAAATCAGTACAGTAATGTAAATACCTAAGTACCCGCTTCAACTTCATCTAGTAATATCTCTGGACATGAGATCATTTCATTAATTGATTATTTTCTCATTTATATAGTAGGTCACATAAGGTATAAGCAGCACGGACATCCTGACATGATAATAATAATAATAATAATAAATCCTAGATATAATAATGAATCCATGAAGATAATAATAACGAAGAGGATCCAAGGTAATAACCAAGGCATCCTTAACCTCAGGGGTTTATCCAACTTAGTAATACTCTATAGCCTAGGTAAGGGGTAAGAGTGTTATCAAAGGGGAAACACTCAACACATACCACAATAATTATTCTAATCAAGTCCAAGGAATTCATCCAAGGTAAGACAGGATAAGAAATGACTAGGCCCAAAGGTGTATCCACAGTGCCTTTTGTTTATAGATGTCACACAAGATCCAAGGAGTGTATTTAATTCGTCCTATAATAATAATGGAGGGATCATATATTGTTGTATAGGGGATCCACAAATAGAAAAGGATCAGGTTCCAATGTGGGTATCAACCTTGGATACAGGCATCCCTGAATCGGAATGGTGTACCTAAGAGCTCAAGATATTCCCTCAGGAATCCAAGGCTAGCTCGTGTTTTACCACTCCTATGATAATGATCAGGTCTATATGAAATAGGCACCATATACTTGATTCATTTAATTAATTAGGCCATGTAAAAGTCATTTAATTTAATAAATCAAAGGAGTTAATTCCATACCATTATCTAATGTGAAAAGGTTTACAGACATGTAACCATTTATTAATTAATATATGTAATATTCAATTCATTGGGTTCACTCTAATAACTTCCATTAATCATGAAAATCTGTTCTTTGGGTGTGAAACCAAGTTCTTCAATTACATATAATTAGGAAAAGTCATATATGTTGGTCAGAGTAGAATACTCAAGAGGTGGATGAATTGAGTATCTATAAAAATTTCTGTTAAAAAGTTTTCTTAAAAAGGTTCCCCAATAAAAATAAAAACATCCCAGTCAATCATGGTAATACAGTTATAAAATTTTGACTGTTCAAATAACCTCTCAGAATATTGATTAATTTTCAGTTATATCAACAAGAGTTATTGGTACTACTTTTTAAGTTATTCTAATAAGGAAAAACAATTATAACTTCTATCCAAGACTAACTATCAAAGTAAAATCTAGTGTTTTCTGAAATATACTATAAAATAGGGAAAACTAAATTAAACAAAATAGCAGATAAAACAAGTGGTTATGTCTCAAGAAGAGACCTAATCCACTCCACTTACTGACCACCTGCCACCAAGCAGTTTCTATTAATAAACTTGATCCACACCCTAGATCAGGGTAAACAATAGTGCACAGGACTGTCCAGGTCGCAAGACCTCTTCCACTCTTCTCCATGGGTATAAATTAACAGGTCACACAAGAACCTCTTCCACACTTATCTGGGGGAGTAAACAAATTTAAAAAAGATATTAGAGGAATGATATCTATTATCCTTCAGTTTAGAGCAGGAGACCGTGTGTGTTTTAATACATACACACACACTGCTCGAAATCTAAAAACAATACACAATAAAGCATAGATTATGAGAAAATGTTATAAGTGCTCTGAGTGTTATTCTATGAAAATCTAGACTTTTAAAATGATGCAGATTCAAGTATCGAGTCATCTTGTGAAAAACAGAGTATCGCAAGTCTGGTGCTCTGGTTTCTAGTTAGATCTAGCTCATGTTCTTCTTTTATATGGAACTATAAAGATGATTTTTGCTCTGATTTATGGTAGTCCAGCCTTTGGAATCGAGAGTGCTTTGTGTGTTCTTCAGTTGTTTCGTGTTTCATGTATCAGAACTTTTAAAATTCTCTCACGTATTCTTCTCTACTTTGCATCTTTTATTATAGTGCCACACTTTCATTTTTATTTTTTAGTGCATGTGTTGGAGCTGATAGAATGTATGTATTCCATACCTCATACCTCGTACTATTTGGTGATATGTCTACAAAGAAATATTAATTCTCTCAGTACATTTAAATGACTCAAATATGACCATTAGAAATTAAATTGAAAAAGAAAAAATATATTAAAGAATGGTGTCATAGTCTGTCTAGATATGGTATCACTTACAAACGGTGTCACCACGAAATGGTGCCTTATTCTTTTCCTTTGAGCAGTGAGACAGTCATGATGGCATAGTCGTATTGATATCAGGAACCAGTAGCATAGATGCAGTGTTTGAATCACAGTGTCTAGTGCTTTTCCAAACTTTTAACGGTGTCTTTGTGATGGTAGAATGGAACTGGTGTCACAGACTTTATGATATCTGGAATTGGTTATGGTGTCTGGATCATGGTGTTTGGGTCACGGTGTCTGGGTTATGGTGTCTGGGTCACAGTGTCTAAGTCACAGTGTCTGGGTTACAGTGTTTGGGTCACGGTGTATGGGTCACAGTGTATGGGTGACGGTGTCTAGGTTACAGTGTCTGGGTCATAGTGTCTGGGTTATAGTGTCTGGGTTATGGTGTCTGGGTCCTTTTCCAGAAAACTTGAACCGGTGACAGACTCACAGTTTCTCAGACTTAGCCAAAATATATGTATACATACTTAAGCAGTAAAATTCAAATAATTAATTAGACTTAATCATTCATATAATAAATCATGATAAAACAATGTTAAATATCATTTACAATAATCACACATGATTTAGGATTATCAGGATTTAGTGGAAGTTTATTTAAATCATAGAGAAACCAACCATTAGTGGAAGTTTATCAATAGGAATTGTGATCATTAAAACATGAGGATTCCAATAATATCCCCCTTTTGATGACCAAAAATCATAGGAATCAGATAGCTGTTCTTAGTGTTATTTCTTCCTTAGGGCCTTAGGGTGCATATGTATTCTCCCCTTTTGAGATTATCAAAAAGAGTACAAGAAAAATAAATAATGAAAGTAAATAAAAGAATAGACAATCAACTGTTCACATTTTATTAAATGGAAAAATATGTGTCATGAAAAATAGTAGGAAACAAAAATATAAAACATCCCAATCAAAATACATTTTTTACTTTTCTTTAGCACGAGTTGCCTTCTCTTTTCCCTTGGTAGCAGCATCAAAAGGAGCCACAGGAGCAGAAGTAGAAGTGGAAGAAGGGAGTGATCCAACTGTCAGAGAAGAAAGAGGGATTCCTTCAAAAATATAAGGTGCCAAAGTAGGTTTGGTGGAAGACCGAGGAATGTTTTGATCAAGGATAGTAGTTCTGATCTAGCTGAAATCCTGAGATACAAACATTGAGGTAGATTAAAAGGTAGTGTAAGAGGAAGGAGGTAAACCAGGACACAAGGATGTAGCTACAGAAGACATAATAGTAGTGATTCTCATAATATGATAGTGCTTCAACAACTGAATGAATTCAGTAATAATCTCTCCACCATACTACATCACTTTCTCAAAATCATATTTTTTTCTCCATGAATTTTTCCAATAAAGGAGTGAAATACTTCAACATTTTAATTTGAGTCTTGAAAGCTTGAGTGATAAGAGGGATTTTCAAATTCTTTACAAGATACTTGAAATGATTGGTCATATCATGCTTAGAGAAAATCCTATTAAAGTAGAAATCCACTTTCTTAGTAATTTCTTCATGATCATCATTTGCAATATTTGAATGAATCCTTTCCAAATCAAGTACTCTGTCACTATTCTTGAAAAATGTAGACAGACTCTCTTTTTCAAAGCCACTTAGCACTGATTCAAGTTCCTATTTTACAATAGTTCTAAGAAGATCATTGTCAAAGGGTTGAGATGACTTTCAAGAGGCACTATAGGCTATAACAGCTGAAGTGAGGGACTTGAGTTGATTAAGAAATTTTTTTAAACATATTTTGTACACATCAGTCAGTTTGTTGAGACTAAAAACATTCTCATGCATCTCTTGAACTATCTTCGTGTTTCTCTCATTCTCCTTTTATTCAATTGAAATAATATTTAGTTGAATCAGAGAGGCAACTTCCTGTGGAATCTAACTACTAACATCCTCAACAGAATGAGCAACAAGAACTTGTTTTGATTTCAACACTTTCTTTATATCTTCAACCATAAGCCCGAGGGACTTCACTTCATTACTCAAATATTTGTTTTCAATTCTAATTTCTTGAATTTCATGAATTATTTTTTCACAGATCTACCATATGATCTTCTATAATAACAAGGCATCATCTCTTTCACTTAGATTTGTTATAGGAGCAAGTCATGTGTTCATGATATTTTCAACTCCATCCAATAAAGTAACAACAAAGGCTTTCAAATCACTCTGAATCATGAAGGAAGAAGGTTCTTATGAAAGTTTAGGAATAAGACCTGAGACAGGCTCAAGTTCCTTGGTAGATATTACTTCAAGATCAGATACTGGTTTCAATTGAAATACAATAGAGAGTTATATGCCTTTAACTGAGGCTTCCTGGGCATCATCCACATCAAAGTATCTTGGAAACTTATACCATGTACCCACAGTACTTTGATCAATGGGATTAGGAACTTAAATACTTTATAAACTAGGGTGATGATCCCCCTCAATAGATGCATTTCTCTTAGGACTAACAGATTTAGTTCCTTGATCTGGTTTTTAAATACCATTGCTAATACTCTCACCCATTTCTTTTCTAGCTAGCTGGAAGGCTTGTTCCATTCTTTCCTCAGTAGATAGGATAAGATCAGGATTAGAATGTTCCTCTAAATGTTCCTCAACCAAATATTTTTTCTCAATAGAAAATTCTTTTTCTAAAGGCTCATCAGGTTCAACCTCTTCTCTTACATTAATGATATAATATTTTCTAGAAGCAATTTTTTCTTACAAATTAACATTTTCTTCAGGAACAGGTGATTACTTCTCAACTTTGTTTTATAGAACAGGTCTAATGTCTTCTTTATCCAAGATAGTTTCTTCTAGAGGTGCAACAACTACCTCTTCTTACTCTTCAACAAGATTGTCAAAAATTTCATCTGGTTCTAAAAAAAAGATCAGATATGTTCTTAGGTCTTGAGGGATTCTCAATTGGATTAAACTTTACATATAACCTTTCATTATACTCCACCCAAGCCTTTTTCTATGGATTCCAACTAATTTTCATCCTTTTGACTATAAACTTTGAGGTACCAAATTCACAGTCCTTGATGACTTATTCATTTGGTCCAACCATTCCATTAGCATACAGAATAGAAGAGACTAACCTTGAGTTGGAAAAGGATGTAGAATTCAAGTTTGTCTTAATAAACTCACACATAAAAACTATAACATACTTTTATAGGTTAATCTTGTTTCCATTATTCATAAGATGTATCAAAAATATATCTTCATATTTGAGAGTATAAAAATAAATTTTTCTTGAACTAATCAGATTTTGGATAAACTTAAATTAAAATATGGTTTCACTATCTAACTCAGCACCAATAGAACTTATCTTCTTTTTATTTACAGTCAATTTTTCCAAGGCCTCTTCTAAAACAAAAATATCACTAGGAGGAGGAGGACCACTCTAGTAGTCCTCAAAAATTCCTTCATGAGGTATACCTAGGAAGGAATCCCATAACCTTGAGGAAAAAGTGCATATTTGGCCATTAATCTAGATCCTCACAACAAAACCATATTTTGTATCAAATGAGAACTAGAGAAACTGATAAAATTGAGCAACAAGATTTGGATAAATCAGCCTTTTCTCTTTTATGAACCAGTCCATTCATCCCTACTCTTTCAATACTTTCAGAACTAAAGACTTACTTGACAACAACCACTTAGAGAATATTTCCTTTTCTATTACCAATATTCTATCAATAATATTCAGGTTCAAAGGTCCTTCGGGCACTACCTTCGGTGATCTTTTCATTTTCTTCTTAGATATGTGCTTCTCTGGAGTCGATGAAGACAAGTGATTCATTCTGATAATTCAATGAGGTGTTAAATAAAGAGATAAAGGGATAAAGGGTTGAAGGAAGACTTATTGTTTGGGAGATAAGAGATCTCGAGTGAAGAAAATAGTGAAAGACATTCGGTTTTTATCATTTAGGGATTTCAAGTGTCGCCAATTCAAAAGAATGGGATGGATAAAATAAAATAATCAATCACAGCGATATGGGTAATAAAATATAGATAAAAAAAATATTTCTTATGGTGAGACCGAAACTGGTTGTCATGGTGAGACTATAACAGATTCTCATAATGTCAATTTTTACGGTGTGTCTCCACACGTTGTGACCGTATTATTTGAGACAGTAAGTGAAAAAGAGTAACTGGAAGATAGTAATTGTGAGACTGTAAGCATAAAATAAAAACTTCAAGATAGTAACTAGTAGAACTATGAGAGTGAGACAATAATTCTAAGACAGTGACTCATGAAACCATAAACTGTGAAATAGTAATATGCGAGTCAGCAACTTTTTGAAAATATTATACTTTCTACTTAATATTTATTATTCCTAATTCATGTACGATGTAATATATCCTTTCAGAATTTAATGGATTAGTGAATATATCTGCAAGCTGATATTTAGTTCCAATGAATTCCAAAGTGATATCACCTTTTTGATAATGGACTCTCAAAAAGTGACGTCTTACAAAAATATGTTTTTTCCTATAATGTGAAACAGGATTATTTGAAATGTTAATATCACTTTTATTGTCACAATTTATAGGTACATTCTAGAATTGATATTCATAATCTAGTAATGTGAGTTTCATCCACAAAATTTGTGCACAAATACTACCAGTAGCTATATATTCAGCTTCGATAGTAGATAATGCAACAGATTTTTTATATTACTAAACCATGATACTAGAGAATTTCCATAAAAGTGACATGTTCCATAGGTGTTTTTTCTACCTAACTAGAAATCACTGAAATCATCTTCAGAATAACTAACTAACTTAAATGATTGTCCTCTAGGATAGAACAATCATAGATTGAGTGTATGCTTGAGGTATTTGAAAATCCATTTAACAGAATTTAAATGATAATCCTTAGGGTTTTCTTAAAAATGAGCACACATACATACACTAAATATAATGTTGGGTTGGCTAGTTGTTAAATAGATTAAGCTTCCAATCGTACCTCTGTAAGTGGTTTGATTAACATATTTTCCATCTTCATCAAGATCCAACTTACAAGTAGTAGTCATTGGAGTATCACTACTTTTAGTTCTATCCAAGACAAAACATTTTAGAATATCTTTAGTATATTTTCTTTGATTTAAAATAATACCATTTTTATTTTGAAATATTTTAAATACAATAAATAATTTTAGTTCACCCATTTAACTCGTTTTAATTCCATTTTTCAAATTTTTAGAAAAATTAACACATAAAGAATTTTTTGAATATTAAAAAATAATATCATCTACATAAATTTAAACTAATAAAACATCATTGGAAATTCATTTTATAAAAATGGTAGGATCAGCTATACCTTTTTTAAAACCTTTAGAAAAAATAAAAGTACTTAATCTATCATAACAAGCTCTTAGAGCCTGTTTTAATCCAAAAAAATCTTTTGATAATTTGAAAACATGATTTGAAAAGTGAGAATTTGTGAAACCTGGTGGTTGTTAAACAAAAACATCCTCAGCTATATACCTATTCAAGAATGCACTCTTAACATCCATTTTATATAGTTTGAAATTCAGATTTGCAGCATAATCAAGAAAGATTTTGATGGCTTCAATTCTATATACTGGTGAAAAGTTCTCCTCGTAGTCAATTCCTTCCTTTTGACTATAGATTTGTTCAACCAATATAACATGATTTCTAACTATATTACCATCTTCATTTACCATATTTTTAAACACCCACTTAGTGCTTATGGTAAATATTTCTCTAGGTATATCAAAATGTTTCCAAAATTTGTTTCTTTCAAACTGATTAAGTTCTTCTTTCATAGCCATCACCCAAAATTCATCATTGATACAATCATTAATGTTTTTAGTTTCAATTTGTAACAAGAATTATTGATGTTCAACCTGATTTCCAATAGAATCTCTAGTTTGATTTTATTTATCTAAATCTTCTACAATAGATTATAAAGGGTGGTTCTTAAGGGTTTTAATAGCTCTAGAAAAAGGAGGACTAGTGATTTCAGGTTCTTCAAAAGGTTCAGGTTCATTGTGACTTGAATTTGTAGAATTTACAAAACTAGAAGTTTTCACATATTCCTTTACAGGATGGTTAGAAGGTTTAGAATTGATTTACAGATTTGACATATCATCCTCTAGGTTCTCTAGATAGGTCTTAGGCATTTTTGGTTCTATCTCATCAAACCTGTCATGGACATATTCTTCCACACATTTAGTTCATTTTTTAAACACTCAATAGGATTTACTAGAGACTGAATATCCTAGAAAAATTCTTTCATCACTCTATGATGAAAACTTATCAATATTTTCATTAGTATTAAGGATATAGACTTTGCAACCAAAAACTTTTAAGTATCTTACTTTGGGTTTTCTATTACCCCATAACTCATATGGAGTTCATTTAAGAATAGGTCTAATCAAAAATCTATTAATAATATAGCATGATGTATTTACAACTTCATCCTAAAAAATAAATAGGTAATTCATATTCACTAAACATGGTTCTATAAATTTTTTTCAAGGCCCTATTTATTCTTTCTACAACTCCATTTTTTTGAGGTGTTCTAGGGGCAGAGAAATTATTACCGTAGTAATTTTGTGAGAAAAATGATTCAAATTATTGATTTTCAAACTCACAGCCATGATCACTTCTTAAGTATTTAACTCTATGACCACTAAGGTTTTCTATAGTTTTAGCATATTTGGTGAAATGAGAGCAATATTCACTTTTGTAAGCCAAAAATAAAGTCTAAGTATATCTTGAAAAGTCATCTACAAGAACATAAACATAGTTCTTCCCATTTAAACTACAAACTCTAGATGGTCCAAAAAATTCATGTGAACCAATTCGAGAGGTTCAGAAGTTGACACTTATTTCTTTGGTTTAAAGGAAATTTTGTGTTGCTTTCCATTTTGGCAAGTATTACACACTTTATCATTTGTAAACTCAAGTTTGGGTAGGATTTGACTAAAGTTTTTCTAGTTAGATTTATAAGGGAGTGAATATTGAATTGTTCTAGTCTTCTATGCCAAATCTAAGATTCTTTGTGAAATAAACTTAAACATGAATCATTTTGAGAAATTGAATAATCTAAGTTAAAATATTATACATTTACATTTCTCGATACATAAAATACTAATTCATTTTTAGAATTAAAAACATTGTAATCATCATTTTTAAATTTAACATAAAATCCATCATCGCATAGTTGTGAAATTCTAAGAAGATTATATATTATTCCATTAAAAAAAGTAATTTGGAAATTAAAACTGAGTTAGAGTTACAGATTTTCCCAAGGACAATGATTTTCCCTTTAGAATTGTCAACAAAGGTGACATCTCCACCATAAATTTTTATTAAGTTCTTGAAGCATGAATATTCTCTCATCACGTGTCTTGAATATCCACTATCCAAGTACCATAAGCATTTATAGAAGCTCTTTAAATAATTTTCCTACAAAATAGTCAAATAAAAATATAATTTGGTACCCATATTTGTTTGGGTCCAGTAATATGTGTAACCAGTGCTTTAGGAATCCACATCTTCCTAATAGGTTTCCTATAAGTATTATATAAATTATTTGAAAAATAAACTCTATTTGGTCCAAAAAATATTGAAACAGTACATAGTGTATCATAATTTAAACTAGAAGTATGTTTTCTTAAACTAGGAGTAAAGTTGTAGGATCAAGATTTAGAAACAAAATTGGTTTTCAAAATTTATTTTACCGGGTTGATAGCGAATGCCAGTAGTGCATTTAGGGGCAATATGGTTACCTATAATTTATACCAAGGTATCTTTAACATTATTAAAACTTTCAAGGTCATTTTTTAATTTCTCATTATAGAGCTTTAGTTCATTGTTTTCTTTGAGAAATTGAACATTTTTTTCTCTTTCTATAGTAATTTTAGATTTAACAGTTGAAGTAAGAGCATACTATTTCTTTAAATACAAGTATTTATCCTTTAGTTCATCTCATGTCTCTTCAACCATATTACAACACTCAAAATTTTCTTCTTTAGAAATATTTTTATAATCACTTTCATCTATAGAATAATAGGAATTTCATATAGAAAATTCTAGTGTTACCTTAGATGTGTTTGTCATGAATCATATATTGGATTTGTTAGCATGTTTATCATGTGATGACTCTGAGTCACTTGAACGGTCTTCAGAAGTGCTCCAAGTATCTTTTATTTACTTTTTATACTTTCTATTTTTGTCCTTATATTTCTTTTTATACTTGATCTTGGGACAGTCAGCCTTTGCATGTCCCTTTCGCTTACATGCATAACATACTATCTCATCAGACTTAACATTTCTTTTCCAATCTATCTTCCAGCATCCCTTTTGGTCATATCTTCTTTTGAAGCTAGGATTTCTAAAAAAATCTTCTTTTTTTAAAATTTCTTAAACCTTTTGGCCAATTGAGCCATATCCTAATCATTTTCAGGTGAAGATTCTTCACAGCTAGAACTTTCTATAGTGACTTATAGTTTCTCCTTTTCTTTGTGTTTTGAGGTGGTGGTCTTGGGTGCCATGGACTTTATTTTGGTTTCATCCTTACCTTATTTGTTGACTTTTAACTCCTCTCCATACATCATTAGTTTCCCACTGAGTTCTTTGAAAGTAAATTTCTAATGTCACATTACTCTCTAATAGAGACATAGGTTCCTCTCTATCTATCAGGTCATCATTTGAGAATCCTCATAATTTTTTCTTTAGCAGTAACTTCTCTTCCAAGCGAAATCATTGTATTGACAATTTTGATGAACTTGAGATACCTGCAATAAATAAGAACATCAGGCTTCATTTTAAAGTTATCATATTTAAGAGTACAAGTATTGAGTCTCATTTCTTTCACACTATAAGTTCCATTATGTGAAACAGACAAGGTATCCCAAATTTCATGGGTAGTTTTACATGCAGATATTCTGTTAAATTCCACGTCTTTTAAAGATCAATATAAATCACTCATGGATTTAAAATTATTGTTGTAAAAATTCTTGGTTGGTTCATCCCAAGTAATTCTATCAGAAGCAAGAATCTTATACTCATCTATAATGGAAGACAAAATTTTAAATTCCATATTTTCTAAATGCCTTTTCATTTTAATTTTCCATTGGGAGTAATCAGTTTCATTAAAGAATGGTGGTATGTTTGTTAAAGAACCTTCTAATTTATTATCCATAATAAAGAAATACTTTTTAAGAGCTAGAAAATTACAATTAATAGAAATTTATAGATCTTTAAAGTACAACTAAAATCACAGTTGAGTATTTTTAAAAGTAGAGCCTTAATAAGAATAAAAACTCATTTGATACCAAATGTTGGTTAGAATAGAGTACTCAAGAGGGGGTAAATTGATTATTTATAAAAATTTCTGTTCAAAAATTTCTTAGAAAGGTTCCCTGAAAAAAAAAATATATCCCATTCAATCAAGGTAATAAAGGTATTAAAGTTTGACTGTTAAAATAACCTATCAATATATTGATTAATTATCAGTAATATCAATATGAGTTATTGGTTCTACTTTTTAAGTTATTCTAAAATGGAAAAATAATTATAACTCCTATCCAAGAATAAGTGTCAAAGTAAAACCTAGTGTTTTCTGAAATATATAGTAAAGCATAGAAATACTAAATTAAACAACATAGTGGATAAAACAAGTGGTTCAGTCTCAAGAAGAGACCTAATCTAATCCACTTGGTGATCACCTACCACCAAGTAGTTTATATTAATAAACTTGATCCACACCCTTGATCGGGGTAAACAATAATGCAGAGGATAGTCTAGGTCACACGACCTCTTCCACTATTATTCGTGGGTATAAATTACCGATTCACACAAGTACCTCTTCCATACTTATCCATGGGAGTAAAAAATGTAAAAATATATGAGGAAGGATATCTTGTATCCTTCAGTTTAGTGTATAAGATAGTGTGTGTTTTACTATAGAGGAACACACACTGCTTGAAAGCTAAAAACAATAAAAAACAGATAAAAGATGATGAGAAAAGGTTATAAGTACTTTAAGTGTTATTATATGCAGCTATGGACTTTTAGGATGAAGAAGATGCAAGTATTGATTCCTCTTGTGAAAAATAGCATTTCGAAAGTCGAGTGCTCTAGTTTCCAGTTAGATCTATCTCGTGTTCATCTTGGAGTTGGTACTATGAAGATGATTGTTGCTCTAATCTATGGTAGTCTAGACTTTGGAATAGATAGTGCTTCATATGTTCTTCAGTTGTTTCTTATTGCATGTATCAGTGTCTTTCAAAAATAATCTCATGTCTTCTCCTCTACTTCACGTATTTTATTCCAGTGCCATGCTTTCTTTTTTATTTTTTAGTGCATGTGTTGGAGTCGACATGATGCATATATTTTTCACCTCGTACTGTCAGGTGATATGTCTACAAAGATATATTAATTTTTTCTATTCATTTAAATGACTCAAATATGATTGTTCGAAATTAAATTGAAAACGACAAAACAAATTAAAGAATAGTGGCATAGTCTGTCTAGAAATGGTATCACTTGTAAATGGTGTCACCACAAAAATGATGTCTTCTTCTGTGCCTTTGATTAGTGAGACAATCATGTTGGCATAATTTTATTGAGATCATGAATTGGTAGCATAGATGCGGTGTTAGAATCACAGTGTCTGGTGCTTTTCCAAACTTTGAATGGTGTCTTAGTGATGGTAGCATGAAACTGGTGTCACAGACTTCATGAAATTGTGAATTGGTTACGGTGTCTTTATCACGGTTTCGAGGTCATATTGTTTAGGTTACGATGTCTGGTTCACGGTGTCTGGGTTAAAATGTCTGGGTTACGGTGTCTAGGTCACAGTGTCTTGGTTACGATGTCTAGGTTTTTTTTTCAGAAAACCAAAAATGTTGGTAGACTCACGGTTTCTCAGACTTAGACAAATATTTGTATGCAGACTTAAGCAATAATAATCATAGAATGAATTAGACTTACCAATTCATATAAGAAATCTTTATAGAGAAAAGTTAAATATCATTTATAATAATCACACATGATTTAGGATAAACAGTATTTAGTGGAAGTTTATTTAAAGCATAAAGAAAACAACCATTAGTGGAAGTTTATTAGGAGGATTTTTGATCATTAAAATATGATTAAAACATAAGGAGTACAATAATATACATAATATACCTTCTAATTCCATTTAAGTTTTATTTATCAATTTGAAGCACTTACCATACGTGTTTCGAGTGATAATCATACATATTCTAGAAATTAACAATTCATTGATTTAAAAACACTTACCTTTATCAAGATAAAGTCAAGAAACACACGAATGGTGGTGTAGATCACCATAATAAGCTACTAAAACCATAAATATAGAAAATTCTCAAATTGGGATGGTCAGTGTTGAGGATATAACCTCAAACGATGGATAAAATTTAGAAAAAGGGTCTTAGAACACAGTTCAAATGACTATAAGCAAGGCATATGAACTAAATAGGACATGCCTGATGAAATCGGCATGCGCAACAATAAAAAAATTTAAAATGAAAAAACTAAAGGTATGAGTTACAGACAACCTACCTTAGGATCATATGACTCTCATTGTCTTGTATTTACCTTTAATTTGGCCTATATTGGAAGAGATATGAAGAATGGATCAACATCCTAAAAATAGGGCATACAAGCATGCATCAAAATAGCATCATTGAGTGGAATAATAAGGGGGATGACAAAAAAGGAATAAATTACTTACCAATGTAGATATAATGAAACAAATGGGGATCAAGTCAGAGTTCAAGTGGTGATCTGGGATTAAAAACTATGAAATAGATTCAAGGGATATGAAAGAGGAAGGATAGAGCCTATAGTTTCTTCAAGATAAGAAAAGAGAGAAAGGAAGAGTTAAAACATTTCATTAAGGGTGTTTACGTAATTTTTTCCAAAAATATGGGTCACAAAATTTAGTCGTATGGTTGGATAAAATATGCACCAATCGTAAACTATTTGATATAATAAGGGGGAACTTACACAGTTAGGCCATATGGTTAGAGAAAATGTGTGTCGACTATGAAAAGATCACCTACTAAAAACTAAAAACATTTGACATGTGCATGGGGCCCCTAGTACCCTGTTAGGGAAAACCATGCATGCTACTTTATCCAACTTCCCAGCCTCACAATGTTAGGAATAACTATGTGACCAACCCCACATGATTTCTATTAACCGAGAAACCAACCTGTTTCTCCCAAAAAGATGGGTTTCAGACTCCAAACAAACCTTGGACACCCCGGGACACCCATGAACTCATTAGGCATCTGTATTAGGTCCAAAATTATAATTAGAAGAAAAAAATTAAAAGAATATATACCTTAGATAAAAAACGGGTTCTTGTAGTCTACCCCATTAAAGGAACTCATCCCTAAGTTCACCTTCCATGGGTGGTGAAACACTGTCTAAGATAAACTCTAGCCACTGGGCACATATTTCGGTCACCTACTCCCAGGTCTCATCCTATACATGGTTGTGTTACCATAGCACCCATAATAAAGGGATAGACCATCCTCATAGAGCCTTCATGCTCTGGTCAATTATTTGTATTTGATACTCCTCAAATGAAGATTCAGAAACTATCTCAACTTCCTTGGGATAAAAAGTATGATATAGGTCTTCATGATAATGGAAAAGTTCTGAAACGTGGAAGACGTAGTGCATGGCATGGAATGTCTGAGGTAGTTACAACTGATAGGCTACCAGTATGACTCTCTCCAAAATCAAAAATGTCCCTACATAATGAGGATACAAACTCCCTTTCCCCTATATTCTTCTATTCCCATGCCTGGGAGATACCTGTAGAAATACATGAACCCCAAACTCCAACTCCAGATGTCATCGTCGGTGATCGGCATAAGACTTTTGTCACGACTGAGCAGTATACATACGCTTCCTAATCATCCGAACCTAATTTTAAGTCTCCTAAATGATATAAGGAACTAATAGGTCTACCTCTCCTTCCTCTATCCAGCACAGGGGTGAATGAAATCACCTACCATACAAGTCCTCAAAAGGTTCCATCTGAATTTTCTCTTGAAAGATATTTCTATAGTCAAACTCAATGAGATGGATATGATTCCCCCAAAACCCCCTAGATCAAGGACTCATGCTTGAAGCATATCCTATAACACTTATATTGTATATTCTGACTGTTCATTGGTCTGAGGGTAAAAGGCTATACTCAGAAGAATCAATGTACCCATATCCTTCTATAACCCCTACCAAAACCATGATGTAAAGAGAGGATCATTTTCTAAAATGATAGTACAAGGGACCATGTGCAGTCAAATGATATAACGAACATATAATCTTCTGTTTTAATCAACTAAGAAAATCTCCCATGTGAGAAGGAAGTGGGATAGTTTCATCAGTATGTCAATGACTGCCCATACAGTGCCACTGTCTCTAGGGAACCCTGATAAGACAGTGAAAACGTATATAGAAACATATTATCATTTTCATTCTGGGACTGGAACTGGTTGTAACATGCCAACAGGTCACTAGTTCTCTACCTTAACCTACTAAAATTTTGAATACCTGGTGATAATTCGTATTATCTTACATTTCATCCCAGATCACCAATACTGGAATCGCATATCTTGATACATCTTGGAGATGTATGGATGAATTTCCCATAGATAATCGTGAGACTCTCGTGTCAATTATTCTCCCATATCTTTAGGAACCTAGAAACATACATGCATACATAGGATGTCATATCTATCCAAAAACCAATCCATAGGTGGATCATCTCCAAAAATACTCTAAAAATGAACCTTACCTTTAGGGTTTGAAAGCTTCCTTCTCTTCACCTTCTTAAGGAGGGAAGAGGTAACTATCAAATCTATGAGATAAGACTGCTCATGACAATAATGAAACTTTATATGTGTCTTTGATAATAGAGCCATCAATTTCCATTCATTGATGGCTTATTGTACGACTTGTTCTTGAGTTTTAAACTCAGTGCATCAGCTACTACATTATCTTTTCCAAGCATATAGGAAAGATCAAAATCAAAGGACTGAAGATATTCGACTCATATTCACTGTCTATAAGATTCAATTCATGTTGTTTGAATATATATTTTAGGCTCCTGTGGTCCATATATTCAATAAAGTGATCACCCATCAGATATAAGGCTCTAATTAAGATCGCTAGACAAGACAACCCACAAAGAAATACCACCATGTAGTGAGAGAAGATTAGTTGAAAAAATAAAGCATCACGTCAGTGTGTGGCGGGCAGGCCCACACGGTAGCATGAGGAAGGTGTTGTCAGTACGATGAATCACTGGAGGAAATAGGTGTCCTACAAAAATATTTCAACTTCATTGTTGGTATGGTGTCAGGGGTTAATATATAAAGAATCATGGAGCATATCATAGAGTATGATGTGGGATGCTTTGTCACAACTTGGACTGATGGAGCCCGAACAGTGACTACCCCAAGCCCGCCTACAATAGGCTAAGGGTTAGTGATGAGTATTGAGTAGGAATATCAAACACAAGAGACAAATTATCTTAATTTACCTATACACATGCACACACATCAGACCCCATAAAATAATGAAATGTAAAACAATTGAAACCGATTTATGCATACAGTTATGATCCCATAATTTGATAATAATAGTAAAGTACTGAAACAGAAAAATAGTTCTGAATACAAGACCAAAAAAATGTTGAGAGTCCAACTTGCTCTAAGGTGATGAATTATATCAAATTAAACCACCTAGAAAACACCTAATTTTATCAAGATTAATCTATAATCCACCAGCTCTATATTATCTCAAGACATCATCAAATGGGACCTCATATGTATAAGACACAACATGTGCGGGTAGATCCCTTATAGAGGTGAGTATAAAAATACCCAAAAAAACTCTCTAAAAATTTTAAACACAGATAATTAGGAATATTCATCTCATAAAAAATATATAACTATCAAACTAAAAACCAAGATGCACTAAGAAAGGACATTGTGCCTCCAAGTGGTCACAACCAAACTATCATCCATAAGATTATGCTAAAATAAATGATCATTTCAGGAGAACCCACTCCACGATTCATGTCATCACTGGATACACTCATCCAAGAGGTTATAATAATTTTCCCCACTCAAGAAATTTCACTAGTCTCAGAAGACCCTAACACTAAGATAGGGGATCACACCCAGGACCACTAAGGGATACAACAAACCCAATATTGATCAACCAGCTATGTAACTAATCATAATACAACGATACCATAAACCCTACTAAAATGACCTTCTAGATGGAGGATCAACACCCAACTCAAGGAGGTCAGGACAATTACACAAACCCACATGGGGTAAAAAATTATAGAGGATCGTACTTCGATCACATAGAGAGACACCACAAACTCTGTTTTAGACTCATCCTCCAGAGGGGATCACAATCTAGAGATGTGGACATAATACCATAGTAGACCCTCAAGGGGGTGGAAAAGGGGAACATTCACAACCAATATTGGTCCAAACTGAAGAAATAAAGGGCTCCAAACACCTTTAAAGTGGGTGCACAGCATGCACTAGGCCAAAACGGTGTTTCAATCCAACCCATGGTCTACCCATGTGGTGATGCCTCAAAATTCATGTAAATATCCATATATATAACATGTAAGAATATTACCAGGTGTGTAGAGATCATCTGGAACTCTGCTCGTGCAACCTGATCATTCTCATGTACACTAGACCATGTCCATGTACTCCGATCATTTACATGTACTTTGGTCTACTCGTGCTCGTGTAACCTTCAAGTTACATGTCAAGATACCAAGCTTGAGTCACATGACATGTGATAGTATCACATGGCCTGTGATATTTTTCTCTCCATATAAACCCTAGCACCGCACCGGGGGGTCCCACATGTTGGGACCAAGTTTGATGGAGAATTAAGTAATAAGGGTTTGATTTTTAAAAGTGTTTTATTTTTTGTACAAAAAGGATAAATCATTCCACTTTGTAAATATAACAACCATGTTCTTTATTTCACATTTAAACCTGCTTTATTACATAAACTTTCACTTAATACAATACGTAATATTGAGAGGTCTAGTATCATTGGGTATTAGAAACATTACATGACAACTTAATACAACATATTTAATGAAAACATATTTTACATGACCAAAAAATTCCTTCGTACTTATCATTTCATGTGATAACCTGAGAACATGAATAAGAAAAGGGTGAGTTATAAAGCCCAATAAGGGATTAAACAAGTCATAACATGAAGAATACAATAAATATTAGGCAGTAGGTATATCAATGGATAAAAAGAGAAACATGAACATAAAGGAATGATATAGCATGATTATCATAACATGGAAATGTGTAAAAACATACAACTTAATATTAGCATGAGACAAGGCTCGTCGCACATGGATTAGAGTGAGTAAAGCCTCATTGCACATGAATTAGCATGAGTAAACTCCCATTGAACATTAATTAGAATGTGTAAAACCTCATTTCACATGAATTAGTATGAGTAAACCCCTATTTAACATGGCTTATCATGATACTAAATATTACCAAATTCATTGGAATGCTATCAAAATGCACCCTTTATACACATTTCTTTTCATGCATAAGTGTGCCACATAGATTATATAACATGGAATCATTCAACGTCATAAGTTATTCCATGATATAGGAATGTGGAATACATAAATTTAAGTACTATTAAATAAGTATTTGTGCATAAAGGTGAATATCCTTGGTAGATAAATTGTTACGGTATTCACTACAAAATGATTTTTTCTTAGAAAATTATGGTGCAATTTCAGCAGCATAACAGCGTCATGTGGAAATTATTAAGTTTGGTTGATGAGAGATAAAGGGGTATCTCATCATTTATAAATGAAATAGACATTAAGGGGGTAATGGAACACAATATCCCAATATATGAAATGGAATTTAGATGCATAATATGGAAGAAACTTTTTTATGGAAATAAGAAGAGAGAAATCTGTTACGTAATTTCGGTATGGTAACAGGTGTACATGGAAGGAATTAATGAATGATAAAGTGGTATATAATCATTAAAACATAATAAAACATTATGGGCGTGGTGAGAAATCATACCTAAACGTTTTTAATTGAAAATAAAATGTAATAATAATATAAATAAACTTGGATAAAAATGGGAAAGGAAGGAATATCTTATGAAAATTCAGCATGGTAATGAATATACATAAGGGTTAATAAGAGGGATAAATGAGAGTGAAAGGGGGTCTAATAATTTATACATAAAATAGGATTTAAGGAGGATATATAATAACATTTCTCAAAATAGTAATGAAATAAATTAAAATACATAACATGAAAATAATGCTTGATAAAAGAGGAGGGTGGAAGATCCCTTACGGAATTTCGGCATAGTAACAGCTTAGGTGTGGGTCCAAATGGGGGCAGATAAATGATACCTCATTGAAATAAAATCAAATGGATAGTGGTTAATGGATTATTAAATGTTGAAAATATAAGCAATATAAATTAAAAAAACTAATTTCAAACAAGGCTCTTGAATTGAAAGGAAGAAATGAAGGAGAGAATCCCTTACTTGGATGTGTGACTCCAAAGGCACAGGAGAGGCTTCTTGGGAGACTGGGGAGACCTGCAAGGACTCTAGGGAGTATGGGTGAGAGTTTTTTTTTGAGCTCAAAACTGTTTTAGTGAATATGATAGGGAAATTGGGTGGGTTTATATAGGGAAGGAGAGGGAATTCTTTATTATTTAAGTTTTGGACACTACACACTAAAATATTCAAAACCACAAACCATACTTTGGTTTTTTCCAATAGTTTCTACCATAGGGGAGTGGCATAAAAATTTTATAAATAAAAGGGTCTAACATATTAAAATATTAGGCTTGATTATGTAGAGGTGAGTCACACTCTTAAGGAAATCATTTTAAAATGTTAAAAATATTTTTTAAGTCTTGGAGGGTCCGTTAAGGCATTATAAAATAAGTACAAAAAATCTAAAATCAAATTATTTTAAATATAAAAACTATATTTGGTAGAAAATATATTTTATATTATTTATTACATAACTATTGGGTCATTATGATGTCATAAAACACTTTATAGATTTATACTGTATTTAATTTTTACCCAAAAATTTGATTATCTTTGAAAATTATGAAAAATTCACCGTTTGAAAATTTTGAAGTCCTGATTCAAAAAATAATATTCATTTTATCAAAATAATTTTCTAAATATGTTATTTTTTTACTTTTAATATAAAACCCATTATTTATTGAAAATTGATAGGTTTTGACAAAAAAAAATTTAAAGACATAACAAAAATTACATTTGACATCATAAAAAATATACGATAATTTATATTTAATAAGAGTAATTTAAAAACAATATTTTATTATAATATTATTTATTTCAAAAATACATTAATTCATCTAAATATATTTCTTAATTGAATTTTCATATTAACCAAAAATAATATTTGTGCTTTATTGTATCAAAATATATTTTTTAAACTAATTACTTAATAAATTATAAAGTAAAAAACAAAAAAATTATTAATAATTTATATAAAAAGTAAATATAATTATTTATACCATTAGGGTTACTTTTATTCTCTCTTTTTTTTCAAAATATTTTATTACTGTTAATTGTCATATTTTCTTTTTATCGCGATAATTAATATGTACTATAGTTACTAATAATATTGTTAAAATATTAAGTTGAAATTAATAGATAATATAAATTATTATTATTCAAAATATGGAATAAATTTTATCAATGTCAATATAATTTAATATAAAATCTGCCAGTATTATGGAAAAAAAATTCCAAAAAATACATTTTTAAGGATAATATGAGTTCACTTTCACTCTATAACTAATAATATTAATTTTATTATTTTAAATTAATAAATATATATAATATAAATATTTCATTTATTTTATTTATCATTAGTTGTTATTTTAATTAATTAAAATCGGGATACATTATGTAATCTAAACTAGTTTTCAAAGAAAATGCATTTTTAACCCTAAAAATAAACTTATAACAAAATCCAGTATAAATATAATTTACATATAATTAATTGCATATAATTATATAATAATTATGATAGATTGAAATAAAATTAATATAATAATTAATTCATTTATGAAAATAATTGAAAATTTTATGTAAAAACAAAATTTTCACAACTCACAAAAAAAAAAATATTTTCTGAAAATTAAAAATTTATTACCCTAAGTTAACTTTGATATGATGAGACCAGAAAATGAGTTTATTTGTAAAAATAAATTTTATATATTTTCTAGAAAATAATTATAATAAATAAATAAAAATCATTTTTAATGAAAACATATTTTTGATAAAATAAAAATACATAACCAAAATTTGATTGAATAATTAATAATTATTTATGACATATATTTATGACATATATATTTCATAAATTAACTAATAAAAATAATATCCTAAAATTTAATGTAAAGGTTAAAATATTCATATTTAAATAATCATTTTTTGTTTTAGGTTCACCATTGTGTATTGCATAGGCTATTGAACATAAATTTCTATTTTAAAAAACTTGGGTTGTTACATTATTCCCCCATTAAGAAATTTCACCCTTGAAATTTCTATTTCTGATATTAAAATAGATAAGGATAACTCTGCCTCGTCACTTCCTCTGGTTCTTAGGTTGCTTCTTCAATCTTGTGGTTTCTCCACAACTCTTTGACGGGGGGCATCCTCATATTTCATAGAATGTTTTCTCTACAATCTAAGATCTTCACCAGATTCTCTTCATAGGAGAGGTCATTATCCAATAGTACCATCTCTTCATTGATTGAATGTGTCAGATATATACTTCCTCAAGAGTGATACATGGAATACATTATGTAATTGATACAGGTTCAACGGGAGTGTTGGTCTATAGGCCACTACTCTGATGCAATCAAGAATCTCAAAAGGGTCAATGAACCTTGTACTAATCTTTACCTTCTTCCCAAATCTCATAACATTATTCCATGGTGATATCTATAGGAATACCATGTCTCTAACATCAAACTCTATATCTTGTCGATGGTTGTCAGCATATCTCTTTTGTCGGCTTTGAGCAGCTTTGATGTGATACGGGATGGTCTTAACCTTCTCCACCATTTTTTGGCCATTTTTGGACCTAGAAGTTCTCTCTCCCCAACTTCATCCCAACATTTTGGTGTTCTGCACCTATTCCCTTAAATGGAATGATAAGGATCCATTTGGATTCTTGAGTGGAAACTATTTTTGTAAGATAACTCAATAAGAGGAAGATGTTGATTTCATCCTCCTTTGAAGTCCATTGAAAATGCTCTCAAAATTTCCTCAAGTGTTTAATAGTCTGCTAATATTGGACATCAGTTTGAGTATGATAAGTCATACTAAAGTTCAACTCAGAATTCAGATCATGTTGGAGACTCTTCTAGAACTTAGCGTTGAATCTTGGATCTTGATCAGATACCATCTATAGTGGTACACCATATAGCCTTACCACTTCTCTGATGTATATTCATGCTAGTTTATCTAATGTGAAATCCTCTCAGATTTCAATGAAGTGTGAAGTCTTTATAACACAATCAACAATAACCCAGATAGAATTGCTTCCTTTGGATGTCTTCAAAAGTCTGATAAAAAATTCTATGGTGATGTTCTCCCATTTTTATGTCTGTATGGGTAATGTTTGCATCATCTCCTTAGAATTCTACCTCTCAGTCTTCATTTTATTACATGCTAGGCACTTTGATGTATATTTTTAAATATTTCTCTTCATGTTATCCCACCAATAATTCTATTGTATATCTTGATACATCTTTTTGGTTCCTGGGTGAATGGAGAAATTCGATCTATGTGAATAATCTAAAAGTTCTTTCTTTACCTCCAAATTTGATGTAACATGTATTTTGGACCCAAATCTCACAATTCCTTCTTCATTAACATTGAACTCTAAGGATTTCTCTTTTTTTAATAGCCTCCACTTTCATCTGAATTCCCACATCAACATTTTGAGCATCTATTAACCTTTCCAAAAGAGACGGTTGAGAAATCATTTGTGAAAGAATTTATGATGCTCCCTTATTTATGATTCCCATGTCCATATTCATAAAATATATGAATATTTGATCCTTTTAAATTCTCATAAATAAAAGAATTGCTGGATCCTTTCTACTTAAAGAATCCACCACCTTATTTTCTTTACCAAGGTGGTAATGTATTGCGCATTCTTAATCCTTGATGAGATATAACCATATTCTTAGGAGCACATTCAACTCCTTCTATATGAACAAATACTTGAGGATTTTATGATCCGTATATATTTCACACTTCTCCTCAAAGAGATAATGTCGCCAGATTTTTAACGCAAAGATCACTTCCGCCAACACCAGATCATGTGTAGGAAAGTTTTTCTCATGAATTCTCAACTACATTGAGTAATATGTAATGACTTTTTCTTTTATTCTCAAATTCCATCAAAGGGATACTTATAAAATTTTCCATAAGAAAATTCCCACAAACATCAACATGTAATGCAACACTTATATAATTTTTTCCCTAATGATTTAATATAATTTCTATTGGGGACCTAATGTTCATAGAAAACATAAAATATATACTAAGAGGACATGAATTGAAATACATTACGACATATGCTACTAATAATTAGTGGCTACGTGTAATTCATTCATCATTATCCATCTTAGCATAGGACTTCATGTGCTCCCTTGATCAGGGAGATTGTTGATTCTCATCTTGTTTCTCAGCCCTTGCAATAGAGCATTATCTTGGGTAATTTCTGAATTCTCCATATTTATATCATAGAACTGTATATGATGCCTTAGATGAACTTTTTTTCCATTCATAATATTAACCTTTTTGGAACAGCAAATGGCTACTTTTTTACCTTCCTTTCCACACAAAAAACATCTCCTAGTCCCTTTGTGAGATTTTCCTTGGTACCTCTTTCCACACATGTTGAGTGAAGGAAATTGGGACTTCATTCCCTTATCACCTTTATTATATCAAATTTCATGAGATTTAGTCTTTCTATTTCTTGATTTCATTGGTAATTCAATAAAGTTCCAACTATTAATCATGATTTTTTATTGTTGGTTTGACAAAATCATGATATGTCCCACATAAGATCCCATCTATAAAGGGAATCTCATTGATTCAGTCATCACATTTCCATTTTCATTGGTTTTTAACTTGATTCCTTCTATAAAAGGACATTTTATAGAATAAAAGGAAAATTAGGGGTAAGTATTTTAAATTATTAAACACAAAAAGGGGAATCCAATTAAAAAAATGGAATATTTATAAATTTAATTTATTTTTTTAACTTAAGAATTTCTGAGTTTTGATTTAAGTTATTTTTGATCTACTAACCAACATATATTATTAGTGAAATTTTTTTATTCAATTAATAATGGTTCATACTATATTTATTAAATTACCAAAGCATATCTTGCAGGAGTGTTGAACCGAGAGTAAAACAAGGCTCATTTTCATGTAGCAGTTCTCATTCGAGTATATCTCAAAGCGGTGTTTTTAGGTTTTACCTCTAGATGCATATATTCCAGGACCACCTCTACTTGTTCATATCTATATAGAGATGTATCTTCTTAATAATCCACATCTCTATACTCACTAAAATTGAGGTATTTTTTCTTATACATAGTCTTATCTCTAAGGCTTTACTAGGGTTTTATAATCCTAATCGCAAAAATAACTAAACCTATCCTCTTATACCAACTATAACAACCCTGCTCTTTATTCCACATTTAAACCTACTTTATTACAAAAACATTCAATTAATACAACATAGATGATTGAGATGTATAGTGTCTTAGGGTCTTAGGAACATTACATGACAACATAATAAAACATCTTTATTGAAAACTTATTTTACATGACCAAAAAATTCCTTCGTACTTAGTATTGCATGTGATAACCTGAGGACACACATAAGAAAAGGGTGTGCTATAAAGCTCATTAAGGGAGTAAACATGTCATAAAATGAAGAATAAAATACATGTTAGGTAGTAGGAATATCAATGTAGAATAATAGAAAAGTGAACATAAAGGAATGATATAGTATGATTATAGTAACATGGAAATGTGGAAACAACATACAACCTAATATTAGCAAGAGCCAAGTCTCATCGCATGTGGATTATAATGAGTAAAAACTCATTACACATGAATTAGCATGAGTAAACACTCATTGCGCATGAATTAGAATGAGTAAAACCTCATATAACATGAATTAGCATGAGTAAACCCCCATTTCACATGGTGTATCATGATACTAAACATTAACCAATGCATTATAATGCTATCAAGGCACGTCCTTCATACACATTTCATTTCATACATAAGTGTTCCACATAGATCATATAACATGGAATCCTTCAAAATCATAAGTTATTCGGCGATCAAGAAATGTGGAATAAATACATGTAAGTATCATTAAATAAGTATTTTTGCATAAAGGAGAATACCCTTGATAGATAAATGGGTATGTTATTCACTACATGATGTTTTTGGATTAGAAAATCATGGTGTAATTTCGACAGTATAATATCATCATATAGAAATTCATAAGTTGGGTTGATGAGAGATAAAGTGGTATCTCATAATTTTTACATGAAATATACAGTAAGTGGATCATGTAACATAATATATCAACATATGAAATGGAATTTAGATGAATAATAAGGAATAAATTCTTTAACATAAATAAGAAGAGAGAAATCTGTTATAGAATTTCAGCATGGTAAAGGGTGTGCATGAAAGGAATTAATGAGGGAAAAAGTGGGGTATCATTATTAAAACATATGGAGAAAAGTATGGGGGAGGTTAAAAATCATACCCCAACTTTTTTAATTGAAAATAAAATGGTATAAAATATAAATAAACTTGGATAAAAATGGGAAAGGAAGGAATATCTTACGAAAATTTGGCATGGTAACGAGTATAAATAAGGGTACTTAAGAGGGATAAATGAGACTAAAATAGATCTCATAATTTGTACATAAAATGGTAAGGAATTAGTATATTTAATAAATTATATCATCATAGTAATAAAATAAATTAAAAGGTATAACATGAAAAGAATGCTTGAAAAAAGAGGAGGGTGGAAGATCCCTTATGAAATTTCAACATCGTAACGGCTTAGGTATGGGTCCAAATAGGGGAGGATAAATGATACCTCGTTGAAATAAAATAATATGTAAAGTAGGAAATTGATTATTAATGGATTAAAAGATAACCAATATAAATTTAAAAGACTAATTTCAATCAAGGTTCTTGAATTGATAGGAAGAGAGGAAGAAGAGTATCCCTTACTTAGATGTATGAATCCAAAAGCTTAGAAGAGGATTCTTGGGATTTTGGGGCACCTTGGGAGGACTATAGGGAGTATGCGGCAGAGGTTGGACAAGATCCCAATGGTTTGAGTTAATAGGAATGAGAGATTGGGTGGGTTTATATAGGAAAGGAGAGGGAATTTTTTATTATTTCGTTTTTTAGACACTACACACTAAAATATTCAAAACCACAAACTATCCCATGGTTTTTTTCCATGGTTTTTGACAAAGGGGATTGATATAAAAATTTTATAATTACAAGGGTCTAACATATTAAAATATTAGACTTTCTTATGTGGAGTTGATTCACACTCTTATTAAAATCATTTCAAAATGTTAAAATGTTTTATAAGTCTTGGAGGGTCCACTTTGGCATTACCAAATAAGTCCTACAAATCTAAAATCACATTATTTTAAATATAATACAAATATTTTATCTAAAATAACTTTTATATTATTTATTACATTACTGTTGGTTCATTATGATGTCATAAAACACATTATATATTTATACGATATTTAATTTTTACCCAAAAAATTGACTGTTTTAGAAAATTATGAAAAATTTACCATTGGACAATTTTGTAGTCCTAATTAAAAAAATAATATTCATTTAATATAAATAATTTTATAAATATGTGATTTTTCACTTTTAAAATAAAAAACATTATTTATTGAAAATTGATAGGTTTTTATACAAACTATTTTCAAACCATAATAAAAATTACATTTGACATCATAAAAATTATAGTATCATTTATATTTAATAAAATTGATTTAAAAATAATATTTTATTATAATATTATTTATTTCAAAATTAAATTAATTCATCAAAATAGATTTCTTAATTTTATTTCAATATTAACCAAAAATACTATTTGTGCTTTATTGTATTAAAATATAAATTTTTTTATATTGTTTAATTAAAAAATTATAAAGTAAAAAAATTATTAAAAATATTAAAATTTTAAATGAAAATTAAATATAAATATTTATACTATTAGGGTTACTTTTATTCTCTCTTTTTTGTCAATTTATTTTTTTACCATTAATTATCCTATTTTTATTTTATCGTGATAATTAATATTTACTACAGTTACTAATCATATTGTTCAAATATTAAGTTGAAATTATTATCTAATATTAATTATGATGATTCAAAATATGGAATAAATTTTAACAAAATCAATATAATTTAATATAAAAAACGTATGAAATATGGAAAATTGTTTTTTGAAAAATACATTTTTATGGATAATATGAGTTCACTTTAACTATATATCTACTAATATTAATTTTATTATTTATAATTAATAAATATATATAATATAAATATTTCATTTATTTAATTTATCATTAGTGGTTATTTTAATTAATTAAAATGGGGATACATTGTGGATTTTAAACCAGTTTTCAGGAAAAAAATGCATTTTTATTCCTAAAAATAAACTTATAAAAAATCTAGAATAAATATAATTAACATATAATTAATTGAATATAATTAGGTAATAATTTTTATACATTCAAATCAAATTAATATTATAATTTATTTATTTATCAAAATAATTGAAAATTTTATGTAAAAACTATATTTTCACTATTCACAAAAAATCAATATTTTCTGAAAAATACGAAGCTATTACCCTAAATTAACTTTGATTTATTGATACCAAAAAATGAGTTTATTTATAATGTAAATATCATATATATTCGAGAAAATAATTATAATAAATAAATAAATATCATTTTTAATGATAACATAATTTGAAAAAACAAAAAAGACATACCCAAAATTTGATAGAATGATTAATAATTATTTATTAATATATTTATGACATATATATTTCATAAATTAAATAATAAAAATAATATCCTAAAATTTAATTTAAAGGTTAAAATGGTCATATTTAAAAAATCATTGTTTCTTTTAGATTCAGTTATGTGTATTTCATAGGCTATCGAACATAATTTAATATTTTAAAATCTCAGGTTGTTACGGTAAAATCCTTGGATAATATGATGATGCTTTGCTAATTTGTATTTAAAAAATATAATAAGTTTTTTGGAGAACTTTTGATGCAAGCCTTATGAATTAAATGGGGATAAAAGGTGATGTCAATCATATTCAGATTTGATTGGAAAGAAGTATAGTGTTGGAAGACAGGGAAGTTACAATACTTTCCTTTGAAAATATGGTGATGTTAATGGTGATCGATCAAAGGTTATATATCATGAAAAAAAGATTTATTGATGAAAGAAAATTATTTTGAATCAGTATGGTTTGTTTTTCAAAATCATATTTATAAGGAGGTGTCATTTTCCAGTGTTTTCCAAATTTTTTAGTCCAAATATTGGAGAACTAATAAAAGTGTTTTTGGAAAAGGAAGATGCAATTAAGTGTCATGGAATTTTGGAAAGTTGAATTCAAGGCATATTTCAAGACCAGTGCCTCAAAAATTTTCAAAATAAAAACGTTTTCCCAAGTTATGGAGTTTCCACACAATGTGAGTTTGTGTAAAAGCAACTTGCGTGAATGGAATTTAATGCTTGGGGAAAAGTCGTGCCATCTGCATGAAAGGTCGGCAAAATTCGTATATACAGGTGGTTACACATATCATTTGCAGAGGCTCAACACTTAAAGAGAATTAGAGCTCTGGATCAAAAAAGTAGTAACTTTCATGCAAGTAGTAAGTTTCTTTCAAGAAAAGAGTGTCATACAAGTAGTCAGTTGCACGTAAGTAGTGAGTTGCACATAAGTAAGTGAGTTGCGAGCAAGTAGAAACTGGTGCGGAAGTAGGGAGTCCAAGTAGGGAGTGCAAGAAGGGGGTGGAATAAAAGTAGTGAGTGGTGTGTAAGCTATTAGTTACAAGTAAGAATGGAGTTCTATGCAAGTATTAAGTTGTTCATAAGGAAGTTCTAACCATCTTCTAGGTAGGAAGTCAAATAATTATTTTGAGAGAACAAATTTGTGAAAGTTTGTTAAGAATCACTGTAACATTATTTTGCCTTCTTTTGTGATAAAAGGTTGCATATGCACTATTTAATTGTTTTCATAGTTCCAAACAAGTGTAAGGTCATATCCTACTCATTTTATTCTACATCAAAGGATTGTTTTAGATTATATAGTGTGGTATTGGATAGTTTTTGAAACCATAACAAGGATGTAGTTACCCTTTTTGAGTAATGAACCTTGTAAATTATTTTTTTCTTGTAGATATGTGTTTGATTTGTGTTTACTAAAGAAATAAATCTTTAACAGGAGAAAAATTTTGTTACAAAATTAAAGATATATAAAATAAAAAGGTAGCATTGATTCACTCCCTCCCCATCTTAGTGATACTTGAATCTTGATTGGGCAACTTTAACAAATGACACATAATTCCGGATTACATTTTGTGTGACTTGAGATTTCCATATATCATCAGTTCTTCTTCTACATAATCCTCCATATTTTTTCCACCCCCCATCCTGTCAAAAAATGTAGATTGGGGGCATATATCCCCCCCATCATTGGAGATTGAGATTCTGCACTTCGAATCAACTTTGAAAACACCCGTATGTATCCTCTGCATCCAAAGCATCAAAATAATGATGAACAAGAACCTTAAATACATTTTAATTCACCTCTTATCATCCCCCACTATCTTCACATCACAATATCATCCTTTATGGTGAACTACACCCACGTTTTTTATCTATTACACCGAAGAGCAGTCGCATAACGACCAAATACCAGGTAATTTCTAAACTACGAGCCAAAGAAAATACTCATGATGAACATGTGAAGAAACAGGGGGGAACATATAAAACACACGATGTGAGGAACAAACCTCAAACTTTGTTTTTTCGAACCCAATCCATTGTCATGGATTTGAATGAATTAAGATGGATTTTAAAACAATGAACAAAAAATATCCACCATAAAAAAATCAACTGTCAATGTTTGAATCAATCATTGTTCATAGAATTTATCCATGTTCTACATGGGATAAAGAATGAGATGTAAATCACAAATCAAATTTCATGGCTGGATTTTTCATCAATCATTTATGAAGAACGATCCTAAATTTTTGTTGTTGGAAATATCTAAAAAATCATTTGGTTCATGATCCTCGATATTAACTAATCTAACATCGTCTACCAATAATCCTCCAATGTATCCTCTTTAGCAGTTCCCCTCAATACCAAGGATATGAAATTGACCCTAGGGTTAAGGAATAACCATGTTTAAATAGTGTAAGTAGACCATTGAGTCAAATAAAATAAAATAAATAAATTTAATTATTTATTTTATTAATTCCATGCCTACAAAAACTTTTCCACAAATGCCCGATGTCGAAAAAGATTATATTTCACTTAGGGTAAAACCCATTTTTGAAATTCCACAATACCCTCATATTTCTGATCTGGGCCACTGTTTAAGTGTTATTATACTTTTTTAGGAAAACTATGTGCCAGTGATATTAATATATTTAATATATTTCAAAAAATAATTTCAGGAACACTAGTTCTCAGGATCTCACATCATCTTGGTGCCTGGATTTAAAAATAATCAATGTAATATTCTATAAAAATATGATGGTATTGTGGAATTGAAACAGATTCTGATCACTTTCTAGTTATTCCCCTCAACCACGTACCTTACTTGAGGCAATCAATTTTTTCATTACTCATTCTCCAAAATGTGTATCAAATAGATTCTGATCACTTTTTATTACAAAAATTTTGTAGGGTAAAATTATAAGTGATTTATATCTATCAACACCCACACACCTCCTTATTGTGGGGGGTACATTATATAATATCCTAGGACACAAGCTACACAACAAATAACTCCCAAAAGATAACATGGGTGTGGGAATTCAAGTAGCTCAAGAGTCGAGCACTGAGTTCCTTTTTCCACTTGATAGGTATTACAATTGTCGATGATATTATTGGAAATTTTATAACTTGGTTGTCTAATCTCTTAAAGATATATGATTTATGTCCTAAACAGTTCTTTTCAAATGAAAAATATGTAATAGTAGCTAAAAATGGTCTAAAGTGAGGTATAGTGTTACAGATGAATAAAACGATAGGAAAACATAAGGTTGAATCAAGATAATCTAGTGAATCGACCAAGAAAACAAAAGGACCTTCATAGACACTACTTTAAAAGAGGCTTTTAACAGCATTGTCCTTTATCAGCCCTAGAAAAAAGCACTAATAAATGTTCCCTTTATCAGTTCTTTTTTTAGTACTGGTAAAAGTCCGAAAAAATTAAATAATTAAAAAAATAAATAATAAAAAATTAGTTTATTAAAAAAAATATTAAATATATTATTAAATATATAATTATTGATAAAAAAAATAAACTAATTATACAATATATAAATTATAAATACTAATAAATAGTATATATGAAATATATAGATATATGTTAAATACAAATTAAACAGGTAAAAATTTAAAAAAATTAAATTAAGAGAAATATTAAACATTTTATTAATTAAATAATTATTGATAATGTTAATAAATAGAATATATTAAATATATAGATATATATATATATATATATTAATGTATATAAATACTATTTATATAATAAAAAATATTTATTCTTCTACATTAAATAGTAATATATAGTGTGAAAATGCTTTATAATTAAAAATTAATATGAATTAAAAATACCGACTAATTGCATTGAGTAATGAACATAATTGAATATCATTTTATTTTTCAATTTTACATAGATCAAATGTGTGTGATATTGATTTCTCATACAAATACATAATTAATGAACTTTTATATAAAATGCACACACACAAATATTTATTCAATTAATGAAATATTATACAGAAAACACATATAATATTTATTTAAATTATTTAAATTTTAGTATTTATTTTATAATTTCATTATAACATAACACATTTAAAATATTATGTTTTGAATAGATAAATTTTATTTATTTATTTTTAATAATATTAAAGTTAGTTATTATTTATTCATTTTTAATATGTTTTATGTTTTATTTTTTATTTTTTGGGGAATTCAATCAATTTCTATTATTTATTTTATATATATTTATTTACTATGTTTTAATATTTTCAATATGTATTCATTTTTATTTTAACATATATCTATACATTTTGAATAATTTATATTTAATTAATAAAACTTATCCTTCTTTCAATATTGTTAAAGTGTACACATTTTTAATTATTTAATTTCACTAATTTTAACATCTATGCACTTAAGATTAAACATTCATTAATAATGTTAAAATTATATTTGTAAATAAATATTTATAAATATATATATATATATATATATAAATGTATGTTTACTATATTTATACATTTATAATTATAAATATGTAAATATTTTTAAAAAATACTTATATAATTATAAATAAATATTTGCATATAAATAATTAATTTTAAAATTATATTAAATTTATTTAATTATAAAATTATAATAAACATATTTAAATAATTAATTTATTTACTATATTTATATATATAATTATTTATTAAATATATATGTAATTATATACATATATTTTTAATTTTTTTATTTATAATTATAATTATAAATCATTTATCAGTGATTATTAACTTAGCACTGATAAAAAGGATATTTATCAATACTTTTTTGGAAGAATTGATAAAATTATCCCAAAATTTTTAAAGAACCCTTACAATCACGACCAGTTCGCGATATCTAAATCTCTCAGTGGAAGCCACCTACTACCTGCACTCCTCATTGTCAAATCTAAGTTCGAATCTAGGTAAGAATCAAGGCTCCAACTATTCCAAGGCTCAAATCCAAGGCTCGACTGGTTCAAGGTTCGAACGAAAGTAAGTCTCAAATGAAATACTAGATTTTTGATATCTCTACATTCTCTTGGTTATCAATTGAACCATCTCATCCAATATTTGTGTATCCCAATAACTCTGGTTGTACTATCCTATAACAAAACAACTCAAAATTCAATATTTTTTAGATATATTGAAGTATCATCTTCCCCAATAGCATGTGGCTCTCCTAGGGAAAACATTGGTACTGTGCAACTTGAAATATAGCAAACCCAATTTTGGTATATGTTATTGTGAGGTATATTGGGATCCCAATACCTATATTCTATGACATATATCTATTTTCAATCATTTACTTTTGAAATAGTCATCCATATAGTGGTTGGTGTTGTCTTTGGTTTTGGAATATTCCATTGCAAATCACTTGGGAACCTCTTTTTCATATTTTGATTGATAAATTAATGTTCTATGGTTTCTTTGATTCACCAATAAACCAAGGAAATTTTTTAACTCACTAATTATATACATCTCAATATCATATCTCATATGATCTATAAAAAACTACATTGGTCTTTGTCCAATAATTAAATAATATTTCTTGGAAATATATGAGTACCGACATATTTTCATCATTCTTCTTCTTGATGTAGAGGTTTTGATCAACTCTACCTCTCTAAAAATAATGCCTTCTTTGGTATTTCTCTAGACTTAAATACCAGTTCCTCGGTGATTTCATTATCTTATACAAATAATTCTTTAAATAGAACACATTTCTCCCCTTTTCATCCATAATAAACCCATCCAGTTTCTCAATGTATATTCCCCCCTTAAGAAATCCATTGAAGAACATATATTTGACTTCCATTTGTTATAATTTTAACTACATTTTCATTAAAATATAAATGAAAATTCAAACAGTTTCCAACTAGGCTATGAGATTAAATTTATCATAAATATAAATTCCTTTGATCCAAGAATTCCCAGGTTATGGGAGAAAATTAATTTCCTATAATGTTTTATCATTATTTTTATTATTAATAGTCTCCCCATTATAATTAGTAAAAAATATCTATCAAATTTATCTTGTAATCATAAAAATGTATCAAACCACCCATTTAAGTTAGTATTTAATTGTCTAATTATCTAATATAATCAATTTTTCACTACCACAAATCAATTTACTCTTTAAAACAAAATTACCATAAATTTTTACTCACCCCAAATCAAAAAAAAGGTCTTCTAGTTTTCTATACCTTTGTAAAAATATACCCATCTCTGAAATTATAACCCACTCATTAATACTACTTAAAAATCACTTCATTTATTTCATCACACAACTAATAAACAATAATTATGTTTTAATTTAATCTATATAGAAACTAATAATTCTTTAACATTACATTTTGGTTCCACCCTTATCAATCTATGATTACCATCTAGGTAATTCTCAGAATAAGAGGCATTAACTCTTTTAAGGAACACAATCAAGTAAAATTATCATCCTCATTAGTTTAATCTCTATAACAGTTATTATTCCAATTTTTGTCTTGGGGATCAAGCCCCATCTCTTTGATGTTTCTTATACTACTATGAGAAATTTTCATCTTATGGATAACTATTGCTTTGATTATTTTAAGAAACATAGGTTCATGCCACAAAAGATAGAGGATGAGTGATAATCAACAAAATTAAATGATAATTATTCAGAAGATGAGTTGATGGGGATTACAATTGTCTTTAACTTTCACTTTTTAATTAATTTAATGTTCTGATGGTGACAAAAATAAATATTGGGTCAAATGAAAATTCAATCAAGGATGACTTTTGCTTTGGGATATTACAATCATATCATATAGATCCCAATGTTGAAAATGTCTTGTACGTTAGAGGGGGACACAAGGAGGGGATTTGGATTCTCGATAGAGGAACCAAATCCCTAAAACCATTCAAAAATAAATATAGTTCAATAAGAAGGTAAAAATATTTTTTAATATATTATGTTTTTCCTCATAATATTATATTTTCCCTTCTATGTTAACATAATATAAATTTAACATTGGACTACTCAAATAGATAATTTATTCTACACATAATGATGTTACCAATACCTCATAATAACAAACTATAATGAAGAAAACCCTTTGGGAAGAATTAAATATAATGTTATGATATGCTATATTTATTTTATCAAAAAATTATATAATGAAACACTGATTTAATTTTTATTGTTACCTATAGAGATTATTTATTTTAGAATATGTTTGTCCATATTTCATGTCTTTATGCTTCAAAACATCCACAAACTTCTTCTTACTTAAAAAATTTTCACCCCTATAGTGTTGCATTTATCACTTTCCTTCAATTTCCCTCCACTCTCTTTGAAGGAAGATAAACAACGCAGCCTCTGATCAATCACAAAGGTAATCTAGATGTTTATATTGTAAAATCATTGTATATATAATTAATATATTGCTTCATATTTATGTTTAATTAATTTCTTTTTAATATTACTCACATAAGAATTGTTTTCCTATAAGGGTGGATTCTTTTGTTTGAGTTGGGGTGGTATATCTATCTTTCGTTCCTTTCTAAACCAAAACTTCCATAGAATTCTTCTCCCTAAAAACCTTTTCACCCCTAAAGTGCTAACATTTTTAACCTTCCTTCAAGTACCATTCACTGGTCAATCACATGGGTAATCTTGATATTTCCATAGTAAAATCATTGTCCATAGAATTAATGTATTATTTCATATTTTTATTTATTTATTTATTTTTAGTATTACTTAATTAAGAATTTTTTCTGATAAAGGTGGATTATATTTCTCGAGTCTACAACTAAGATAATAAAAAAATGTAATGTTTCAAAAAATCATAAAACCATCATGAAAAGTTAAATTCCTACTACTTATTTAATTAATTTTTTAGTTATTTTATCTTCTATTTTTTAGTTAATTTACTTATTGTTTTTATCTAATGATATTTTTTTGATATATTTTTTTGGAAGTTATATTTTTCTTTCAACTATATATAACAATCCACAAAAGAGATAAACTTTTCCTGAATACCAATGTTACCATGATTTCTATTGCCTTTATTTGTGGAACTACCAACACTTCATATTGAATCGATGTTCTTAACGGGAAAAATTTTCTCGTTGTTGATAGAAAAAAGAGGAGAGGAATCTTATGTACCCATTTTAGTGACTTCTTATGATGTAATGGGAATATGAGCTTCCTCCACTCTTCTATATTTCAACAACAAGAGCGGTTTTTAAACTAATAATATTGAGTCAATATGGAGTGTTGTAAGTTCCACAAAGAAAGAAAATGTAAATCATAGTAACATTGAGAGTTATAATTTTTTGAGACTTTAGGAAATGTAGGAATCATCCAAACCTCAATCCTACACATGGTGTGACCGATACAACTCTAAGTGCTTCTTTTTATTTAAAATTTAGATTTATTTTTGTGAAAAATAAAAGTGACATACTCAAAATGGAGAAAAAATATTATGATTAATTTTATACTTTAAGATAATGATCTATAATTCATTTTTTATGTGTAGGAATTAGTGTCACCACAATCTGATACACAATGTTCCCTGTATGACTCAAAGTGTTCATTGTTAGTTTAAGATTGAAATTTTAGTCGAAAAAGTGTCACTCATGGAAAAAAGAGAAAAAGAAATTGAATTTTATTGATAATTTTGAACATAAATTCATAAATAATTTGTGATGTGTGGCAATCAGTCTCACATCAATATGATACATGATGTGATCGATATGAGTGAAAGTTCATGTTTCTAGTCTAAAATGACATTTTAGTAAAAAAGAAAAGTGACGTACTCAAAACCAATAAAACGCATATATATTGTTTTTATAATTTAAAAAAATGATCTATAATTTATTTGTGACATGTAGGAATCATCCTCATCTCAATATGATGTACAGTGTGGCCAGTATGACTTTAAGTGTGTCTTTTTATTTAAAATTGACATCAATTTTAGTAAAATGGACAATTGACTTACTCAAAAATAAGAAAATTCATTTGGATTGTTTTGATACTTTAAGTAAAAAATCCATAAGTCACTTTGAAAATATAAGAATCATCTGCACCTGAATTTAACACATGATGTCCCCAGTATAACTCAATGTGCCTGTTATCAGTTTAAAATTGACATTTTAGTTCAAAAATTTCCACTCACTAAAAACCAAGAAAACACACTCATATTTTTTTGATAATATAGGATATAGACTAATAGGTAATTTTTTAATTTTATAAATTGGTCTCATGTAAAACTGAAACATGATGTGATCGTTATGATTTAATTTTCATGTTTCTAGTTTAAAATGACATTTTAGTAATAAAGATAAGTGACTTACTCAAAACCAAAAAAAATGCATTTGTATTATTTTTATACATTAATATAATTATTCCTAAATTATTTGAGATATGTATGAATTATCCTCACCTAAATCTGATGCACAGTGTGACTTGTATGACTCTAAGTGCGTCTTTTTATTTAAAATTGGATCAATTTTAGTAAAAATGAAAATTAACCTTCTCAAAACTAAGAAAATAATTATTATTTTATATATACATTAGTAAAATTATCCATAATTCATTTTTAATGTTTATAAATCATCTGAACCTCAATTTGACGCATGGTTTGATCGCTATGACTCAAAGTTTCTGTTATCAGTTTAAAAATGATATTTTAGTTTAAAAAGTTTCACTCACTAAAAACCAAGAAAACATTCTCGTATTTTCCTTTTTATTATTGAAATTGATTTAAAAATAATTTTTTATGTGTTGGAATCAGTCTCACATCAAACTGACACATGATGTGCTCGATATGAGTCAAAGTGCGTATTTCTAGTTTCAAATGACATTTTAGTAAAAAAGACAAGTGACATAGTCAAAACTAAGAAAACAAATTCAGATTTTTTTGATAATTTAATATGATGATCCATAAGTCATTTTTTATGTGTAAAAATAATCCCCACCACAATCCAATTCATAGTATGATAGGTATGACTCCAAGTGCTTCTTTTTAGTTAAAATTAACATCAATTTTAGTAAAAAAGAAAATAGACCTACTCAAAACCAAGAAAAATTAGTAATATTGTATTGATACTTTTGGAAAATATTTCATAATTTATTTGGGACATGTAGGAATCAAACACACCTCAATATAATGCACCAGGTGACCAAAATAACTCAAACTGTCCATTATCAGTTTAAAAATAAAATTTCAATTAAAAAAGTGTCACTCACTGAAAACTAAGAAAATGCACTTGGATTTTCTTTATAATTTAGAAAATAAATTCATAAACCATTTTTGATTTTTTTGAATTATTCTGATGTAAAACTAATACACTAAATGATTGGTATGACTCAAACAACATGTTTCCAGTTTAAAATGTCATTTTAGTAAAAAAGATAAGTGACGTACTCAAAAACTAAGAAAACACATTAAAATTGTTTTTATAATTTAGGAAAATGATATACAAGTCATTTGGGCTGTTTATTAATTACCTAAACCTCAATCTGATGCATAGTGTGACCAGTATGACTCCTAGTGTGTCTTTTTTTTAATTGATGTCAATTTTAGTAAAAAGGAAAACCGGCCTACCCAAAGCTGAGAAAAATCAATCTGATTATTTTGAAACATTAAGAAAATGATCCATAATTCATTTGGGATGTTAAGGAATTAACCTCACTTAAATATGATGCATAGTGTGACTGGTAAAAACGATGTGTCAATTATTAGTTTAAATTCAACATTTTAGTTCTGAAAGTGCCACTCACTGAAAACTGAGAAAACAAGATTAGATTATCTTGATAATTTAGTACATTAATTAATAAGTCATTTGTGATGTGTATGAATTGTTTTCATATCAAACTGACAAACTATGTGATTAATATGATTCAAATTTCTTGTATCCATTTTAAAATTACATTTTAGTAAAAAAGATAAGTGATGTACTCAAAACTGAGAAAATGCATTTTGGATTTTTTTGATACTTTATGAAAATGATCCTTAAGTCATTTGAGGTGTATTAGAATAACATGAACCTAAATTCTACACAAATTTTCATTAGTATGACTTCAATTTTTTCTTTTCAATATATAAATATTATTTTAGTTTAAAACGGGCATCACATTTCCAAAACTAAGCAAACAACCCTATATTGTCTTCTCATCATTCTATCTACTATTACTTAATTAAATTTCTTATTATTTTAATAATATACTTTTTTGTTAATTTCTATAGAGATAATTTTGAATATTAAAATTAAATAGTGTGATGTGAAAAAAACTATAACTCAATTTGATACATAGTGTTCCTAGTATGACTCAAAGTTTAGTTTAAAATTAAAACATTCTGTTAATTTATTTTTTTTATTATTTCGGACATAAAAATTATTTTCTTATAGAGGGGTATTTTGTCTTGAGCAGGGGTTGGGATCAAAATCCAAAGGAAAATTTATGTTTTTTAATTAATGTAACAATTTTTACTTATGTAATTGTATAAAAAATTGTTTGAAATTTCTATAATATAGTGTTTTTTCCTGTATTTGGTTTGTAAATTTTATTTAATTTAAATTCTATATTGCTACTTTATTTTTCTGATTTCGTGGTATTTTTGGTGTTGTGGTGTGCTATTATGGAACATTTCACTAGTGTTATAGTGTGTTGTAACAACAAACTACAACATGTTCCATTATCAGTGCTTTTATACACACCGATAAAGGTCTACTTTATCAGCGCTAAATAAAATCTCTTATAAATGTTGTCCTTTTTCAATTCTTTTTTTTTGTACTGATAAAGGGATACTTTATCAATAATTTTTTAGCACTAATAAAATACTAGGTATTTTAATCTTGATTTGTTATTCAGTTCTTTTCTATCCCTGATAAAGTTCATTTTTAGCACTATTAAAGTCCAATTTTGTAGTAGTGTAGAGCACCTTCTCCCCGTCAGTTCCACTAAAACACATATTAACATTACAAATTCATTCAGATGCCACATTCAAAGAAGTATATGTGTCCTATATTCAATATGAATAAGAAATATTCAGAATTACCCTTAGAGACATGGTTGGTCTCAAGAGTATAAATGAGTTTCTCAAGTTTTAATGGTTGGGAGTACCATTTTTTAATACATACAAGAGGTGCATTTTCAAAATCCATCTATCCAAAAAATGATCTACTATGTTCATTGAAGTTAACAACTATTCATATTTTGTATAGGTGTTTATATTACTACTATATAAAGGTAAACCCCTAAAAATCATGATTTGGATTGATTAATAAATGTATCATTTCTATAGAAGAAATTTATATACTGTTGGAAGAAATTAATAAGAAAAAAGATGATATAATGAAGAAATTTGAGAAGAAAATAACAGATGATAGACTCTTATTGATGTCTATAATGAAGGGGTAAAACACTGAAATATAAACATATAAAATACATTTTACTTTTTTCATTAATTATTTGTTTTTTATGAAGTAACCGATGTTGATCGTAATCAATTTGGAAAACCAAAATGTCTATTTTTTTATCCAATGAATAGATTTCCATCAAACTAACCACACATGATTTGTATTTTGAATTTCTAATGCACTACAATCAATATTATATATATAAACTTGGAATTATATGTTTCATCTTGTCTTTTAAAAATATTTGTTTTATGATGGGATGATCTATAAATATAGGCTAAATCATGCTATGAGGTTGGTGAATGAACATAAGAAGCCTATGGATTTATTCAAATGAAAATATATTAAGGTATATAATGAAATATTTAACTAGCAAAACATGTTTCATAATAATTTACTCATTTTTTATATTATTTCTTCATCTCCCAAAGAAAGATAACAATAATGACTTTGGATGTTACATTTTCAAATTTATGAAAGATATCATATACCATAAAAAGACTAGCATCCCTAAATAAGTAATTTATGAATTTAATTACAATTTCATTAAAAATAATTCAAAATAATTTATTTGTCTATATTTTATCAGCACTACCAAGATTTCCAAAAATATATATACTCAATAGAAGAATTAAATTTGTTTAGAGACGAGTGGTCAGAGTACATAGTGTCAAAAAAAATTATCGACATAAAATTTAGGTGACTACTTACAATTTTTTTGATCTAGTCCAGGTTATGACTTTAGAGATACACTAGGTATGTGAAGAATTAGTATCATAATTATATTATTTTTTATCTTTTTCTCAAGGACAAGTATAAAAGAAGAAATTGATTTTTTTTCAAATGAATGGGTAGAATACATGGTGTTAGAATATATAAATACATCATGAATACATGACTTTCTACTACTTATTTATTTTATTTTATCATAATTTTGTCTAATTTTTTTTAATTTAATTATCATTTCTATCAAATACATATTTTTTAAAATTTAAAAATTAGTTCAGAACACACGTCACATGCTCAAAACTAAGAAAATAAATTCATATTGTTTGGATAATTTAGGGTAGGGACCTATAATTCATTTTTGACATATAGGAATTGAATATGCAATGATTAGAAAATTAATGTGGTTGTTATGACTTTAAGTGCATGTTTTCAATACAAAAGTGTTATTTTAGTTTGAAATATATATCACATAGCCAAAACTGAGCAAATGAGGTTGGATTTTTTTCAAACTTTTAGAAAATGGTCCGTAATTTAATTTTCACATGTTGGAATTAACCACAAACCAGTTAGACATACGATGTGGTCATTTTGAATCTAAATATGTTTTTTCAATATAAAAGTGTCATTTTAGTTTAAAATTCACGCTGCATAGCCAAAATTGAGAAAATGAGTTCATATTTTCTTTAAATTCTAGAAAATGGTCCATAATTAATTTATGAATTGTATTAAGTGACTGCATGTCAATGTGACACATGATGTGGTCATTATGACTTGAATCTTGTGTTTTCAATTCAATAGTGTCATTATAGTTTAAAACATGCATCAAATAGACAAAACCAAGAAAAAAGTGTTTATTATTTTCAAACATTAGGAAAACAATCCATAATTTATTTGTTACATGTAAGAATTGAACTCACCTGAATTCGACACTGAATGTAGTCAGTATGAATCTAAGTGTGTGTATTTAATAAAAAAGTGTCATTTTAGTTCAAAACACCCATAAAATATACAAAAATGATAAAACAAGATTGGGTTGTTTTCAAAAATTAGTGTAATAGTCCATAATTCATTTTTCATATGTATGAAATACAGAACATCAATCTGACACATGATGTGACCAATATGACTCAAAGTGTCTGTTTTCAATATAAAGGTGTAGTTTTAGTTTTTTGGGAAAGTTGGAGGAAATACCCTTTATTAAAAAAAGAAAAAAACCACAAATCCCTTTTGTGGGAAATGGGAGAACCCAATAGAAAATGAACACCCAAGGAAAAAAGGCCATAAAATACCTGAAGTCCCAATGGAACAAAACCATTACAGAGCTCATGTCCTAGATTCCCATAGACCCATGAACAAGGCTAAACAAAGGCCCAAGGCCTAGAAAATGACCCAGCATCCGCCAGAAACAGCACTCCACAACACTCCACTAAAAATAGACACCCATCGCCATTATTCACTAAATCAGGACCAATAAACACCCACAACCTAAATTGAACTGACATTGTAGCCATATCCCTTCCTCCGTATAGATACTTTATAATGAACAACTCACACTACTTCTATAATATCCCACTGAGGATGCCACTGTTGGACATCCAACACACCGCCACCGTCGTCAAAGGCACTACTGAGATCGGAAGTCCATCGTGCCCCACACCATACCCCCCCCCCCCCCCCCACACTGGATCCTACCATGATCGTAGTGAAAACCGACCAGAACTGAACAAATATGTACCGTAAACACTAACGGGCCTCCGTCAACCACCACCACATCACCCCGAGGAAGATATGCAGTAGGCAAAACTGAGGCCTGCACTAGAGTCCCTCCACATCACCATGACCCCACCACACCACCCCTTCGACAGACAACCATCACTGATTTGGACCACTAGATATTGATCCTCTCTAGGTAGAACCCCAACGGTTCCTCCAGATAAACATTATCCTTCTGATCCATCAAAACCATAAGATCGAAGCCAAAGAAGCTGACCGAGAAACCATCAGAGAATCCCAACAGGAGGAACCACCCATCATAATTATCTCATGGTGGGATAAACCAGTCCTAACAAAGAAAAATGTGTGTTGGAGAATCCATCATGGCTAGAGAAAAAACCTTAGTACGGAGATCCCTCGACCAAAGCTGAGATCCCCTTTATAGTGTTTTTATCTTTAATTTCAGTTTAAAACGCATTTCACATCACCATAACCAAGGAAATGAGATAAAATTGTTTTCAAGATTTATAAAAAATGATCGATAATACATTTATAAAGTGTAGGAATCGACTAGACATCAATCTGACACCCTCTGTGGTTGGTATGACTCAAAGTGTCGTTTTCAATATGAAATTTCCATTTTTGTTTGAAATGTGTGTCACATCTTCAAATATGATACAAATTATCATATTATTTTCCAACTTTAGAAAAATGATACATAATTCATTTTTCATGTTTATTAATTGACCGCATTCCAATCTAACAAACAGTGTGAACGGTATGACTCAAAGTATGTGTTTTTAATATAAAAGTGTATGTTTAGTTTAAAACAAATTTCATAGCCTAAAATGAGAAAAAAAATATCATATTGTTTTCAAAATTTATGAAAAAAATACATTATTTTTTTATAACATGTTGGAATCGGCCACATGTCGATCAGAAACTTGATGTGGTTTGTATGACTCTAATTGTGTGTTTTTAATACAAAAGTTTCATTTTAGTTTAAAACATGCATCAAATATCCAAAACTGACAAAACTATCTCATATTGTTTTAAAATTTTATAAAAATAATCAATAATTTATTTGTGACATGTAGGAATCAACTGTATATCAATCTAACACCTAGTGTGGTTGGTATGACTCAAAGTGTGTGTTTTTAATAAAAAAATTTCATTTGTTTAAACATGTATCACATTTTTAGTATCAAAAAAATAAGATTAGATTTTTTTAAAAATTTAGTAAAACAAATCCATAATTCATTTTTATGGTGTATGAATCAATCGCACATCAATATGACACATGATGTGGTCCATATGACTCAAAGTGTGTATTTTGAATACAAAAGTTACATTTTATTTTAAAACATACATTAAATAGCCAAAAATAATTAAATGAGATCAAATTAATTTAAAACTTTATGAAGACAATCCATAATTCATTTTTGACATGTATAAATTAACCGCATGTAAATCTGGCACACGATGTGGTCAGTATGACTCAAAAAACATGTTTTTAATTTATTAGTGTCATTTTAGTTTAAAATGCACATCACATAGACAAAAATTATCATAATAAGATTAGATTGTTTTCTAATAATTTTATTTGTTGTTACTTAATTAATTTATTTATCATTTTTATCTTATAATTATTTAGTTAATTTTCACTGAGATAATGATTGAACACAGACAAGAAATAGTGTGATAGTTCAAGGATTGTTCTAAAAAGGAAGTTCTATTGAATTAGATCATGTGTGTAGTGAGTCTTTTTATCACCGTATATGTTATCAAATTTAAAATCACCTAATTTTAAGAAAAAAAAGTAAATTATGTGACATAAAAGAATAAACTAAAAATAAATATGATACATGATGTTCCTGGTATACCTCAAAGTATATGTTTCTTGTTTAAAATTAAAACATAGGGTTTAATTTATTTATATATAGTATTACTAAAATAATAATTATTTTCTTATACAATTTAATTATTTTTCTTGAACTCGGGTGGTCTATTTGAAAACTGACATCATGACTGGGGGTCGGGGACCAAAGACAAAGGAACATTTATGTTTTTTAATGTTTATGATAAATTTTACTTACTCATGTAATTATAAAAATGAATGTTTGAAATTTTTATAATATAGTGTTTATTTCTTTCATTTTTGTTGTAAATTTTATTTCAATTAAATTATATATTTTATCCTTTATTTTATCCTATATTTACTCCATGTTTTTTCTACTGTAGTGTTCTGTAATTTTAAAAGCACACTGCAGTAGTATACCCTTTTATCATTGCAAGTAATAGCACTCATAAAGGGAATATTTATCAATTCTAGAAAAATCATTGATAAATATATCATTTATCACTGATATGAAATGGTATAATAAACGGATCCTCTATTTCTTCTAAAAATAGCACCAATAAAGGACCCCCTTTATCGGGGCTATTTATAGTGCTTATAAATGATCCCTTTATCAATGCTAAATAAATGAAGTGATAAAGTGTCACCCTGTAAATAATTTTCTAGAACTAATAAAAGTCTAGGGATTTTAAGGGTGCTTTGATTGTTTGGAATTTTTTCATGAAAAAATCCCTATTATAGCTTTGTTAAAGTTATTATGTGTTGTAGTGAAAATTATATCATTCAGCCATAAGAAAATATTCAATAATATTATCAAGGAAAATATAGGTTATCATCACTGGGGAAAATTAATATGACCTTCCAATGTGATTTAACACCCTGGTATTTTAAAATAAGAACATTATGTTCCATAGATTATACGTCATACAACACCAAGTTTAAATGACCCATGAAATATATTATTTAAATATGACTGTTATAACCTAGTCATTGAATTAGTGGGTATGATAAGGATTAATAAAACTATGAAATATATATATAGGTCTCATAATTAATACAAATTTATTGATAAATTATTGGTAAATAATCACTAATTTATTTTGTAAATTCATTGTTTGCTTCAAAATGCATTTTCTTCAAAGAGAGTTTAATTTTTTAATTTATGTTTCGGAATTATATTTAATTTTTACAAATTTTATAAATTATATTTTACAAAAAATAATATTATATTTTAAATAATCATCTCAATATTATCTTATGGTTAAATTTTTGGATTTTTCTAAAAGGGGTGGTTTTTTATTGAATTGTGAAAGATAGCACTTTTTTGTAAAAGTGTTAATTATTTTCAATTAATTAAGTAATTTAAAAGTACCATTATGATTTGAATTTGATTTAAAATTAAAAAAATTAAAATTTAGTCATATTTAAAACAATTAATTATATTTGAGTCATCTTTATACCTAATTTTGGTATAAGTTTATTTTTAGTCTTAAAAATGTATTTTTCTAAGAACTATTTTTAAAAGCATAATGTTTCCCCATTTTAATTTATTAAAACAAACACTAATAAAAAACATTCAAATAAGATTTATAGATTATATATATATATAAATATATAAATTTAAATTTTTATAATGATGATGACTATTTATATAGTTAAATTAAGATCATCTTATGCTAGAAAAATGCATTTCTTAAAAAATCATTTTTGGACACAGATTAGAATTTTGTTTTTAAAATAAATTCTACCAATTATTTGAATTAGATTTAATAAAATTTATTCCATATAATTAATAATTCTTATTAATATTATCTAATAAGGTCAACTTGATTTTTTTTCATAATGATTAGTAAAAATAGTAAAAAGTTAATTATCGCGGTTCAGGTTAAAATGTGGTTTTGCGCAACACAAGAGCTTGTGTTAAAATTGTTATTCCATATACACGTAATATTTATTTGATAAATTTTATTAAATATTAATAATCAGTGGGTCCAAATTATCGAATAAGTATAATTTTATTTTAGTCTTAAAGGATAAATTACCTAGGTTAAATAAACTAATTATCGTGGTAAAAAAATGATAAAAGTAAGTAAACTTAAAGAATAACAGAGTAACATGTTTAAAACATATTTATTATTTTTCATTTGAGGTTTTTATAAACCACATATTTCCTCTAATACATTATTTATCAATTTTTAAGGCACTTTGTGTGAGTTTAACTTCGCATTATTGAATAGTTTTGAGTATTTACAAAGATGTCACTCCTCCTCAATTATAAAAGGGAGCTCTCTCTCATTGATTCTTCACACCTCTCAAGAAATTTGGAATGAATAAACTCTAAAAATATATATATTAAACATAATTATCCATATTCTAGATCATATGAGCAGCCTAAAAGACTAACCATATGGTTCTTAACAAGAGATACAATAGAGGTTTCTTCAAGAGAAGGTAATCATTTTAACAAAGATATTTCTTTCTCTTTCTCATTTTAAAACCTTTAATTATGTATGAAAATTTTCAATATAAAAAAATAATTATATCCCATATAATTATATGTTACTATTTTTATTTCATATCATTTATCCATATTCTTCTCTGTCAAATGGTAAACAAATCCATCACTCGTGTGTACGGTAGACCACCGCCTCATGAACTGAAGTAATTTTTTCCCATCAACGAATCACATGGATAATTATAATGATAGAAATAATTAATATATATGATAAATGTAAAATTATATTAATTATATAAATTAATATATCATCCACTTAATTTCCCTTTCACCCATTAAATTAATGATATCGTTTCTCATACATACATACAACCTATCGTCTCTATGAAGCGATGCATGCAATTAATTTTCCATGTCCAACTTTTAAGAATGTTTATAAAAATATATTTAATGATTAAATATTATATTTATAACATTATTATAATTCTATATATTATGTAAATATATCTAATAAATAAGAACCATAACTTTCATGACAAAACACATATGATAAGACGAGACAATTAACACCCAAAACGATAGTAATATTAAATGGTTATTAACGAATGGGTAGTAAGATGTTAAAATATGATCATGTATGATATTATAAAAATGAATATGGTTTTTATAAAAATTAATAACATGTTTAAAACAAATATATAGGAGTTTAAATCAATTCCAATTATATGGAAACATGAGGTAAGGGGATTTTGTCTCAATTTTCCCCAATTGAAGAATATTTTAATGTTATGCACCTAATTTCATTTATATGGTGTATACAATATCCATTTAACATATTATATCATGAAACCTTCATAATTTTTGGTATTTTTAGTTTTAATTTTAATTATTTCATCTAAAGGTATTTTAATTGAATGTTTCCAAGTTGTAAGGAATTTAATGTCTCAATTTTTTTTATTGGGTTATATTACTTATCAATTGTATTTGATATTCTAAGATTATTTTTGTAATTTATTTTGATTATTTTTCTTATTTTTTTATGTGGATTTAAATTTTATATACATAATTAATTTATTAGTTAATTCACACTATAGTAGTATGATCTTTGTAAGAGATTTCGTCTCAATTTTTACTCCAATGAGACAAATTAGGTATTGTGCACCTATTTATTTCTATAAGGTGTATATACTATCCTTATGATACGTTACATAATGAAAATTTATATTCATAGTAATAAATATACCGTTTGAATTTATTAATTTCATGGGGTTATGATTCAAAATTTACCAAATTAGTAAGGATTTATTTCACAATCTCATCATTATTCAGAATTATTTATGTTTAAGCCTCTGTTGTGGGAATAGTTTGATATTTCTTTCTTAAACCCAATATATTTTATTCTCTTATAGTTATTAATGAAATTTTTAATTAATAGTACCATTTTCCACTATGTAATCCCATTATGAATAGACATATCTTAGATAAAAAAACCTGCTAATATTCATGTTTTATATCATTTCAATTTAACCATAAAGTAAAAAAGTCATTATAGGAATTATATTAACATTATCCTAACACCTAAAGTAATCTAAACAATACTTTGATACCAACTGTAAGGACCTGACCATAAACATTACATATTCTAGCGATTTTAAACTATAACTTACATTATTACAATCATAAGGATCTTTTTGGTTTGGAACTTTAAATAATTAGGACAAAATCAATAATATTAAACCCATACATCACAAGTGGACACTTATACTCAGTATCCATTTCTTCCATAAAACAAAATTCTTAAAATAAAAACATGGTTTATTCTCATGATCAATCTTCATAATTTTAGAAATAGACTTCCTCCTTTATCAAACCCAACATTATACCATGTGAAATACATTTTAAAACTTCGAGTGAGCATAAAAAGCTCAGTAAGGGACATAAAGAAAGATAATCATTAGTCCATTGAATACATAAAACCCATTAAAAGTATTTTCTTAAAAACACACTAGTAAGAATAGAAAAATCATATATGTTCTTTGGTACATTCTTACCATATCACTCTTATATTCACCCTAAAAAATAGAATAACCAGATGGTAAACTTCTATATTCGGAGTACCCAATGCATTGAAGAGTTTTAATGGGGCTCACCCATCATATATTGAGATTTAATGGGTCTCAATCTATCATATTATGTGTCACGACCCGCCCTCGGGGTCGGTGCCGTGACTACCCCAAGCCCGCCTTCCATAGGCCAGGGGCTGGCGACTAGCACCAAGGCGTAAATCCCGGTAAAAAGGGAAGGCATTGCCTTTGAAAAGTAAACACACACCACAGAGTAAACAAGCGGAAAGTAAATACTAAACAAAGCAGAGTACGACTGAAAGTGCGGAAAGGTAAATGGGCCAGAATACAAACCCAAACTGAAAGTAAAGTACAACTCGAAAGGGAAAACAGCAACTGGAAAGTAAAAGCCGCTACACCGAGCTGTCCACTGGAAATCGCACCTAAAGGGTGGGTACAGATAGCTCCTCTGCTCCACGGGTCCCGCCGTCCGCTCCGTACACGTCCCGCCCAGTGGTCCTCCTCCGGGTACCGTCCCGCTCTGTAGGCCTCAGCTAAGGTCAACGCTGTCCGTCGTCTGCAACCAACACAACGTAGTGCGGGCGAAGCCCGTGCAGGGGTGAGTATAAGCTACTCAGTAGGGACCCCGAGACCCCTGAAGGTCTCTCAAATCCAGAAAGGATAAACCACGAAGAAAAGTATAATCACGAAGTAACAACCGACACTGCTTAGGTATATGCCCCTACATAAACCTAAGTCATCAATTAAAATACGCTCCAACCTCCGAGCCCAAGTACAACTCAGTCCACGCAGGAAAGTATACGTATTCCACATAGGAAAGCAAAACATAATCCACACAGGATTGCACAACACAATCCACACAGGAAAGCAACAGGATTCAGCTCACACAGGTATACTTCTTCAAGGATGATAAAGATGATCACTGATCCATCTAAGTCGTCAGACCCACGAAGGATCGATAGGTAACTAACCCTCGCAATGACCCACACAGGATCGGGCCCACACAGGACCTGTAGGCGCTGGCTCACACAGAACCGCTGAGTGCAAGGACCCACACAGGATCGGGCCCACACAGGACCTGTAGCACTGATCCACGTAGGATCGTTGAGTGCTGAAGTCGTCGTCGTCGAATCCACACAGGATCTCTGTACTGTCGTCGTCGCAGTCACAGTAGCAGTAGTAGTCGTAGCAGTCGCAGCCAGCACTAGGGTTCCCGCACATAGCAAGCTCGTTCGGAGGGTCCGCTCCACGAGCCGAGAGGCTGATACATCAACTGTCACGAAGACCAGAGTTGATGTATCCAAAAGTTCCGTATCGTCAACAGGAACTCAACGCAACAGACGGCGCGTCGATCGGACGCCCGGTCTTAGAGTTATTGGCATTTTCGTCTCCGGGGCCCGGTTGGTTTTTATGGCTAAACCAACCCGACCGTACTCCACCTGCGTCCAAACCTCGGGCGGAGTATGCCAAAAGATCCATCTCACTAAGAGGAACACAACGCGACTGACGGCGCGTCAATCGGACGTTCGTAGCTCAAGATATGAGCGTTTCCGCTCCGAAGGCCCGGTTGGTTTCGTGAACGAACCAACCCGGCCGAACTCAAAGTAAACCGAAACCTTGAGTGCGATATACCGAAACGACCGTCTCGATCCAAGGATCGCGTTGCCACAGACGGTTCGTCATTCGGAGGTCCGAGGCTCAAGTTATGGGCCAAAAACCAATTCTGGTTTGAAACGGGGGGGTCCGGGTCCGGGCCGACCCGGCCCGACCCCCCCCCCCCCCCCTGGGGCGGCGGCGGCCGGCGGCGGCGGTCGGCGGAGGCGCGGCGGGGCGGCGGCGCGGCGGGCCGCGGCGGCCTGGCGTCGCGAGGTGGCTGCACGCGGGGTGACAAAGCCCCGCGTTTTGAGGGGCGGCGCGGCCTTTGTGCCGCGCCGGTTTCTTTTAAACCCCCCCCCCCCCCCCCACGTGGGGGCCTGCTGGTGCGGAACCGAGGGGGACGGCTGCCCCCCCTCCTTCAAAGAACCGCCCCCCTCATAAAGAGGGGGGGTTTTATGAGGTGGCCGGGGGATTAATTCCCCCGGTTTTAAAGGTATCCGGCCGGCCAGCTGGCCGGCCGGTTTTCTCTAACGGGACCGGAAATTCCAGTCCCCCCTTCGGCTTCCGACGCCGGCGGCCCGGCCGCCGGTCTTCTCTTCCGCCGCGGCCCGGAACCGGCCGCGGTCTCCTCGTCCCGCCGCGGCCCGGAACCGGCCGCGGCGTTCGTCATCCGGCGCGGTGCGACGGCACCGCGCCCCTTCGCCGTGCCTTGATTCCATTCAACGCGGCGCGACGGCGTCGCATTCTTGAAGATTTTTCCTCGGTGTGGCGCGACGGCGCCGCGTAAAATATTTGCACGATCATCCGCGTGGTGCGACGGCACCACGCCACTTGCTTCCACCCGCAAGAATAAACAAGAACGATGGAGGGGGGTTTCGGCCGTGTTCGTGCGGTCCGGCCCCCCTCACGTTAAAATAATAACGCAACTTAAAACATTCAAAAGTCTCATGTTTGACATGCGAAATCCACGATCAAGAAATGGAATAAATAAATATTGAATCAACAACCCCTACCTCGGGTATAAGATCGAAGAGTTGACAACGTCCCGCGGAAGACAACGTCGCGGTGGTCGGGCGTCGCGGTCGTCGTTCGTCAATCCGTTGACGAAGAGATATGCCCGAAGAGTTACGTCGTTGGCGAATCTTCGTATGCCGACGAAGAAGGTCCGAGGAGGAAGCGGTGTTCTCTTTCGTTGACACGGGAGACGAAGAAGAGCGGAGCGGCGTTCTTCGTCGGAAATTGAGCGTTCTTCGTCAAGTCTTGAGGAAAGTCAAATAATAAAGAAAACAACGAACTCAAGAACCCCTACCTCGATAGTCGCACGTTGACGTAGTCGTGGAATATCGGTGTCGATTCCTTTGACGTCGGAGGAAGAGTCGTTGTCGATGGCGTTCGTCGTGGAAAACCGTCGCGGAAGAGATGACGCGGAAGAAGTACGTCGCGTCGCGGATACGGCGTCGCGGATGGACTGTGTTCTTCGGCAGAGAAGTTCTTCGTTGAAGAACGACGTTCTTCGTGTTCTTCGTTGAGTTTGAAGAAGAAGAAAGAACTCTCCACCTCTCAAGTAGACAAACAAAACCCAACATAAAATAAGACAACATCTTATTTTATTATCACATAACACAAAAGAATTTCAAAAGTTTGAAATTCAAAAGGTTTAACTCCCATAATTAAAAAGGTAACTCAAGCCATTAAATGAGGCGTTAAGGGAGTTGGGAGAATTTGAAAGGTTTAGGGGTTCGTGTGGGCCCCACCACACTTAATCCTCCCAAGGGAGGTTAAGTGGGTGTGGGTCCCACTTCCAACCTCCTTTGGTAGGTTTTTAACAAGTTATAATAAAATTTGTTCTATACAAATTTTATTTAACTCAAACTAAAAACCCCTAAAATAAACTTTCAACCCGCAACAAACGCAACTCCCGAAAAGGTCTCTTTAAGCGAATATCGGCGCTGCGAGTTAATCGGTGCCCTCGGATTTCAATTCCGAGCACCGGATCAAAAGTTAGGAATTCCCGCTCGTTCGTTCACTGAACGTACCCAAGCCAAACTTCGGAAATTAATTCCGGGCACTCCGGGCCTCGGAATCAGGTGCCGTCTGAAACTGCGCTCTTGTAAAATTCTAAAGAAAAGTAAGAAAAAATTTCCCTTGAATTTTACGGGTCTTTACATTACTCCCACCTCAGGGCTTTACGTCCTCGTAAAGATACATCAAAAACTAGGGAAACAAATGAGGGTACTGAGCACGCATCTGAGCCTCCCACTCCCATGTGCTCTCCTGGAGATTCTCGTGCTGCCATATGATGCGCACAAGAGGAATCGATCGCCCACGCAGGACCCGCTCCTGTCGATCCTCTATCTCCACCGGGACCTCCGTAAAAGTCGCCCCATCGTCAACGTCAAGCTCCCCATGGTCAATGATGTGCGTCGGGTCATGCACGTATCTCCTCAGCTGAGATACGTGGAAGACGTCGTGCACCCGGTGCAACTGAGGTGGTAGAGCCAGGCGATAAGCCACCTCGCCAATCCTGTTGAGAATCTGGAAGGGTCCGATGAAGCGCGGAGATAACTTGCCGCCTCAGCCAAATCTCCGAATACCACGTCGAGGTGAGACCCGCAAGAAGACGTGGTCGCCATCCTCGAACTCCAGTGGCCTCCGCCTCCTGTCAGCATATGACTTCTGCCGGCTCTGAGCTGTCCTCATCCGCTCCTGGATGACCTGGACCTTCTCTGTCGTGGCCTGGACCATCTCCGGTCCCACCAGTGCTGACTCCCCAGGGTCTTTCCAGCACAAAGGAGATCTACATGGTCGGCCGTACAACGCCTCGTACGGTGCCATCCCGATGGTGGAGTGGTAGCTGTTGTTGTACGTGAACTCCACCAAGGGTAGGTGGTCCTCCCAGCTACGACCAAAGTCGAGGACACAGGCACGGAGCATGTCCTCGAGTGTCTGAATGGTCCTCTCCGTCTGACCATCCATCTGAGGGTGAAAGGCTGTGCTAAGACGTAGCTACGTCCCGAACGCCTCTTGTAACCCCTTCCAAAGCCGGGAAGTAAAGCGGGCATCTCAATCGGAAACGATAGAAGATGGCACGCCGTGGAGCTGCACAATCTCCTGAACGTAGAGACGTCCCAAGCTCTCTACTGAGCCCTGCTCTCTGATGGGTAATAAGTGTACCGACTTGGTGAGTCGGTCAACAATCACCCAGATGGAGTCGTGACCTCTGGAAGTGCGTGGAAGTCCAGTCACGAAGTCCATAGATATGTCGTCCCACTTCCACTCCGGAACCTCCAAGGGTTGTACCAAGCCTGCTGGTACCTGATGCTCTGCCTTCACCTGCTGACAGGTGAGGCATCGAGAAACGAACTCTGCTACAGCCTTCTTCATGCCCGGCCACCAGTGCTGTCGTCTGAGGTCCTGGTACATCTTCGCCACTCCAGGATGTACCGCTAAAGTAGAAGTGTGAAACTCCCTCAGCACTTCCTCTCGCAAATCGACTGGTACCATGGTACGTCCTCTGAAAAGGATGTCATGCTCTGCTCCAAGGGAGAAACCATCGGGTGCCTGTCCCGAGGATATCTGTGCACGCCGTGTCTCACAGTCAGCGTCCTCACGCTGTGCCTCTCTAACCCGCTGCAGTAGTGGAGGAGTGACTGTGAGAGACTAAAGAAAGGCTGCTCCATCTCTATCCACGAAGGATATCTGCAAAGAGGCTAGCTGCTCCGTCGCCTCCTCAAGTAGCTGAATGCCCGTCCTCCTGCTGAGGGAATCGGCTACTACGTTCCCCTTCCCAGGAGTATAGACTATCTCAAAGTCATAGTCCTGGAAGAACTCGAGCCATCGTCGCTGTCTCAGGTTCAGGTCCTTCTGCGAGAAGATATACCTGAGACTCTGATGATCGGAAAAGACTGTAAAGCGCTCGCCCATCAGAGAGTGTCGCCATGTCTTCAGAGCGAAGACCACTGCTGCTAACTCCAGGTCATGGGTAGTGTAGTTCTGCTCATGCGGCCTCAACTGTCGTGATCCATAGGAGATCACTGCCCGCTCCTGCATCAGAACACATCCGAGTCCGGTCCCTGATGCATCGCAGTAGACTACGTACTCTACTCCCTCCTCAGGCAACCTCAAGATAGGTGCGCTAGTCAATCTCTGTCTCAGCTCCTGGAAGCTCTGCTGACATCTGTCTGTCCATACGAAGGGTTTCCCCTTCTTCGTCAAAGATGTGAGTGATGTCGCAACTCTAGAGAAGTCTGGTACGAATCTCTGATAGTATCCAGCTAGTCCCAAGAAACTCCGAACCTCAGTCACGCTCCTGGGTGGCTCCCATGCTAACACAGCCTCAATCTTTGCGGGATCTACTGCAACTCCCGCCTCAGAGATAACGTGTCCCAAAAAGTGGACCTCACGTATCCAGAACTGGCACTTCGAGAGCTTACCATAAAGCTGGTGCTCTCTGAGTGTGTCAAGAACAACTCACAAGTGATAGGCGTGCTCCTCCTCTGTCGTAGAGTAAATCAGAATGTCGTCGATGAAGACTACGACAAACCGATCGAGGTATGGCTGAAAGATCTTGTTCATGAGAGCCATGAACACTGCTGGAGCATTGGTTACACCAAAAGGCATAACCAAGAACTCATAGTGGCCATACCGACATCTGAAGGCTGTCTTCTGCACATCCTCGTCTCTGACTCTGAGCTGATGATAGCCTGACCTGAGGTCTATCTTCGAGAACCACCGTGCTCCCTTGAGCTGATCAAAGAGGTCATCAATCCTCGGTAGCGGATACTTGTTCCTCACTGTCACCTGGTTCAGGCGACGATAGTCAACACAAAGTCGCAAGCTCCCGTCCGCCTTCTTGGCGAACAATATCGGGGAAGCCCAGGGTGAAACACTGGGTCGGATGAACCCCTTGCCCTGCAAGTCCTCCAACTGTACCCGTAGCTCTCGAAGCTCGGCGGGGGCCATCCGATATGCTGGAGTGGATATCGGGGCTGTCTCGGGGTACAAGTCAATATAAAAGTCTACCTCTCTGCGAGGAGGTAGCCCTGGAACGTCGTCGGGAAAAACGTCCGCAAACTGATCCACCACTGCAGGAAAACCAGGAATCCGCACGTCAACTGCTCCAAGGATAAGGCTAGCCAACTGATGAGTGATGGGCTGTCCTCTCCTCCGCGGAAGTCCATCCTGTGCTGCCAAGGCTCCCTTCTCGTCGGTGAAGGTGAACCTGCTCCCGTCGGTGCGTACACATCGCACCTTGCACCTAAAACAGTCAATTTGTGCATGGACCGTAGATAGCCAATCCATGCCCAAGATGACGTCGTAAGGCCTCGACGCTGCTACAAGAAGATCCCAGCCGAAGCTCTCGCCTCCTAGAGTAAGCTCACACTGCCGGCACCAGTGCGTAATCGTCGAGTCTGCTCCCGTAGGAGTCTCTAGCCGTAAGGATCGAGCCAACGGCTCTGTCGGAATCTCCGAGCTCCGAACAAGGGCAGCGGCTATGAAAGAATGACTCGCTCCTGTGTCTATAAGAACTGCAGCAAGGGTGGAATAGACACAGATAGTACCTCGAATCATCTCGGGTGCACCGTGGTCGTAGGCCTCTGCTGCCTGGAGCTGTGCCTGTCGCTGCCCGCCAGCTCCCTGTGGTCGGGGTGGACCTCCTGGTGGTGGTGGTGGTAGAGCCTCAAAGCGTCGGCCACCACCAGTTGCTCGTCCAGCTCCTCTGCCTCGTCCGCCTCCTCCCTGCGGACCGCCACGGTCGACCCTCTGCCTCTGCCTCGGTGGTCCATCAACTGACTGCTGCTCCTCGGCACGGCGGGTCGGGCAGTCGCGAGCCATGTGGCCCTGCCCGCCGCACGAGTAGCACTGTCTGCCTCTCGTAAGACTGGCTCTGCGCTGTGTGCCCCGCACTGCTGAGCCAGTGCCCTGAGATCGTCTGCCCGAAGGTCTGGTCTGTCTGGACCCCTGACTCATCCGTCGACTGCCTGCTGCAGATGACTCTGCCACGTGTCGCCCTGCGGTGGGTCGCTGTGCTGGTGTAGACTCAGCAAGGAAGCTCTCGATCAGAAGGGCCCACTCCAGTACTCCTGTCTGAGTCGGTATGCTGAGGGAGATCAGCGATGCCCTGATCTCGTGTCTCAAACCCTGCTCGAAGGTCCGGGCCCGGAAGAATGGGTCTCGTACCATGTCGGTCGAGTAGCGCGAGAGATCGGTAAATCTCGCCGAGTACTGAGCGACCGTCATGCTGCCCTGCCGCAGCTGAAGAATCTCCTGGATACGCACCGCACGAAGGGTGGCTGGGACGAACTCCGAGCGGAAGAGGCTCTCAAAGTCCGTCCAAAGAATAGATGCCTCATCGTGCACCTGGAGCATCAGGCTCCACCATCGTCCTGCTGCTGCGTGTGGTAGGCTCGCAGCGAGGATCACCATGAGGTCTGCTGGTGTCCTCACTAGCCTAAACACTCGAACTACTGCCTCCAGCCAGTCCTCTGCTGCCTGGGGATCCGTCTCCCCGCGAAACCTGGGCGGTCGCTGGCGCTAAAACTCATGCAGTGCGCTGAGGCGACGTGCATCGTCAGCAGCTGCTGCTGGAAGCATCGGGGGATCGGCGGGTAAAGCTATCACCGGTGCCACTACTGGAAAAGGGCCCTGCACCGAGGCCTCGTCGCTCGGTGGGTTGTCGTCTCGCTCGACTCTCGGAACCCTAGCTGGCTGCCGTCGTGGGGCCATCCTGAAAAGGAAACAGGTGCGCCACGGTTAGAACAGTATACTTGGTGAGCTGATATAAGTAATCACAAAGAAAACTTTGAAACACACACGCAATCAATGTTTTCGTGCATTAAGTCGGAAATCAGAAGTCAGGGTCCTGGTGTACGGATACGTCGGCCGCCGCACCAACACTGGACTCCCTGGACTGATATCCACACTCAATACGCTAAACATTATTGCTTCACATAGAAAAGATCAGAGTTCGCGGTAGAACCGAACTCCTCTGATACCAATTTGTCACGACCCGCCCTCGGGGTCCGTGCCGTGACTACCCCAAGCCCGCCTTCCATAGGCCAGGGGCTGGTGACTAGCACCAAGGCGTAAATCCCGGTAAAAAGGGAAGGCATTGCCTTTGAAAAGTAAACACACACCACAGAGTAAACAAGCGGAAAGTAAATACTAAACAAAGCAAAGTACGACTGAAAGTGCGGAAAGGTAAATGGGCCAGAATACAAACCCAAACTGAAAGTAAAGTACAACTCGAAAGGGAAAACAGCAACTGGAAAGTAAAAGCCGCTACACCGAGCTGTCCACTGGAAATCCCACCTGAAGGGTGGGTACAGATAGCTCCTCTGCTCCACTGGTCCCGCCGTCCGCTCCGTGCACGTCCCGCCCAGTGGTCCTCCTCCGGGTACCGTCCCGCTCTGTAGGCCTCAGCTAAGGTCAACGTTGTCCGTCGTCTGCAACCAACACAACGTAGTGCGGGCGAAGCCCGTGCAGGGGTGAGTATAAGCTACTCAGTAGGGACCCCGAGACCCCTGAAGGTCTCTCAAATCGACAAAGGATAAACCACGAAGAAAAGTACAATCACGAAGTAACAACCGACACTGCTTAGGTATATGCCCATACATAAACCTAAGTCATCAATTAAAATACGATCCAACCTCCGAGCCCAAGTACAACTCAGTCCACGCAGGAAAGTATACGTATTCCACATAGGAAAGCAAAACATAATCCACACAGGATTGCACAACACAATCCACACAGGAAAGCAACAGGATTCAGCTCACACAGGTATACTTCTTCAAGGACGATAAAGATGATCACTGATCCATCTAAGTCGTCGGACCCACGAAGGATCGATAGGTAACTAACCCCCGCAATGACCCACACAGGATCGGGCCCACACAGGACCTGTAGGCGCTGGCTCACACAGAACCGCTGAGCGCAAGGACCCACACAGGATCGGGCCCACACAGGACCTGTAGCACTGATCCACGTAGGATCGCTGAGTGCTGAAGTCGTCGTCGTCGAATCCACACAGGATCTCTGTACTGTCGTCGTCGCAGTCACAGTAGCAGTAGTAGTCGTAGCAGTCGCAGCCAGCACTAGGGTTCCCGCACATAGCAAGCTCGTTCGGAGGGTCCGCTCCACGAGCCGAGAGGCTGATACATCAACTGTCACGAAGACCAGAGTTGATGTATCCAAAAGTTCTGTATCGTCAACAGGAACTCAACGCAACAGACGGCGCGTCGATCGGACGCCCGGTCTGAGAGTTATTGGCATTTTCGTCTCCGGGGCCCGGTTGGTTTTTAAGGCTAAACCAACCCGACCGTACTCCACCTGCGTCCAAACCTCGGGCGGAGTATGCCAAAAGATCCGTCTCACTAAGAGGAACACAACGCGACTGACGGCGCGTCAATCGGACGTTCGTAGCTCAAGATATGAGCGTTTCCGCTCCGAAGGCCCGGTTGGTTTCGTGAACGAACCAACCCGGCCGAACTCAAAGTAAACCGAAACCTTGAGTGCGATATACCGAAACGACCGTCTCGATCCAAGGATCGCGTTGCCGCAGACGGTTCGTCATTCGGAGGTCCGAGGCTCAAGTTATGGGCCAAAAACCAATTCTGGTTTGAAACGGGGGGGTCCGGGTCCGGGCCGACCCGGCCCGACCCCCCCCCCCCCCCCTTGGGGCGGCGGCGGCGCGGCGGGGCGGCGGCGCGGCGGCGCGGCGGGCCGCGGCGGCCTGGTGCCGCGAGGTGGCTGCACGCGGGGTGACAAACCCCCGCGTTTTGAGGGGTGGCGCGGCCTTTGTGCCGCGCCGGTTTCTTTTAAACCCCCCCCCCCCAACGTGGGGGGCCTGCTGGTGCGGAACCGAGGGGGCCGGCTGCCCCCCCTCCTTCAAAGAACCGCCCCCCTCATAAAGAGGGGGGTTTTTATGAGGTGGTCGGGGGATTAATTCCCCCGGTTTTAAAGGTATCCGGCTGGCCAGCTGGCCGGCCGGTTTTCTCTAACGGGACCGGAAATTCCGGTCCCCCCTTCGGCTTCCGACGCCGGCGGCCCGGCCGCCGGTCTTCTCTTCCGCCGCGGCCCGGAACCGACCGCGGTCTCCTCGTCCCGCCTCGGCCCGGAACCGGCCGCGGCGTTCGTCATCCGGCGCGGTGCGACAGCACCGCGCCCCTTCGCCGTGCCTTGATTCCATTCAACGCGGCGCGACGGCGTCGCGTTCTTGAAGATTTTTCCTCGGCGTGGCACGACGGCGCCGCGTAAAATATTTGCACGATCATCCGCGTGGTGCGACGGCACCACGCCACTTGCTTCCACCCGCAAGAATAAACAAGAACGATGGAGGGGGGTTTCGGCCGTGTTCGTGCGGTCCGGCCCCCCTCACGTTAAAATAATAACGCAACTTAAAACATTCAAAAGTCTCATGTTTGACATGCGAAATCCACGATCAAGAAATGGAATAAATAAATAGTGAATCAACAACCCCTACCTCGGGTACAAGATCGAAGATTTGACAACGTCCCGCGGAAGACAACGTCGCGGTGGTCGGGCGTCGCGGTCGTCGTTCGTCAATCCGTTGACGAAGAGATATGCCCGAAGAGTTACGTCGTTGGCGAATCTTCGTATGCCGACGAAGAAGGTCCGAGGAGGAAGCAGTGTTCTCTTTCGTTGACACGGGAGACGAAGAAGAGTGGAGCGGCGTTCTTCGTCGGAAATTGAGCGTTCTTCGTCAAGTCTTGAGGAAAGTCAAATAATAAAGAAAACAACGAACTCAAGAACCCCTACCTCGATAGTCGCACGTTGACGTAGTCGTGGAATATCGGTGTCGATTCCTTTGACGTCGGAGGAAGAGTCGTTGTCGATGGCGTTCGTCGCGGAAAACCGTCGCAGAAGAGATGACGCGGAAGAAGTACGTCGCGTCGCGGATACGGCGTCGCAGATGGACCGTGTTCTTCGGTGGAGAAGTTCTTCGTTGAAGAACGACGTTCTTCGTGTTCTTCGTTGAGTTTGAAGAAGAAGAAAGAACTCTCCACCTCTCAAGTAGACAAACAAAACCCAACATAAAATAAGACAACATCTTATTTTATTATCACATAACACAAAATAATTTCAAAAGTTTGAAATTCAAAAGGTTTAACTCCCATAATTAAAAAGGTAACTCAAGCCATTAAATGAGGCGTTAAGGGAGTTGGGAGAATTTGAAAGGTTTAGGGGTTCGTGTGGGCCCCACCACACTTAATCCTCCCAAGGGAGGTTAAGTGGGTGTGGGTCCCACTTCCAACCTCCTTTGGTAGGTTTTTAACAAGTTATAATAAAATTTGTTCTATACAAATTTTATTTAACTCAAACTAAAAACCCCTAAAATAAACTTTCAACCCGCAACAAACGCAACTCCCGAAAAGGTCTCTTTAAGCGAATATCGGCGCTACGAGTTCATCGGTGCCCTCGGATTTCAATTCCGAGCACCGGATCAAAAGTTAGGAATTCCCGCTCGTTCGTTCACTGAACGTACCCGAGCCAAACTTCGGAAATTAATTCCGGGCACTCCGGGCCTCGGAATCAGGTGCCGTCTGAAACCGCGCTCTTGTAAAATTCTAAAGAAAATTAAGAAAAAATTTCCCTTGAATTTTACAGGTCTTTACATTATGAGCTATAATGGGGATAAATCCATCATATATTGATCTATAATGGTCTTAACCCATAATAAACAACTTCTAAGGACTAAATCATGAATAAAACCCATGAAAACTCTTTTAAAATCATTTGTAAAACACTTTTGGATATTAAAATACAATTTTTTTGTAAAAATTAATTTTAAAATGTATAAAATAAACATGTAATGAAACCATTTTCTTTGAAAATAAATGTATAAAATTATAAAGGAGACATTAAATAATTAAATTATCATGAAGGTAGAAAAATCCACTCATGTCGTATAAGTTCAAAAACATTCCATCAATATTTTTTTTGGAAAAGTTATAAATATAAGCCCACAACATTAAACATTACATAATCTTGAGTTATGTCCAGAATTTTTATTTCACATTGAGGATATTTTAGGTTTATATTTTTAGAGAATTATTCCATAACTCGTACTTGAAAAATTCATAAAATACAAAGTGGACACTTCCAAACGATATCCATTTTTCCAAACCAAAAAAAAAAATAAAAGAAAACATGATTTATTATTCATGAAAATAATCATAAAATTTTTCTAAACTTCCTCCTTTATCTTACCCATCCTTATACCCTATGAAAAATATTTCAGAACTAGGGTTGTGCACAAAAAACTCAGTAAGGGACAGAAGAATGAATTCGTTAGTCCAATGAAAACTTGTAAACCATTAAAACCCTTTTCTTGAAAAACAAATTCACATTAATAGAAAAAATCATGCAAGTGACTTGGAAATTCAATACCATATAACCCTTAAATTCACCTGTACAAATGGAATAACCTTGCAGTCAACTTCCATATCTAGAGTAACTAGTGCATTGGAGAGCTATAATTGGGCTATCTTATTATATATTGAGATATAATGGGGTTAGACCATTATATATTGAGATATAATGGGCTAAACCCTACATATCTTGAACTATAATGTGGGTTAACCCATCATATATTGAGATATAATGGGATAAAACCATAATAAAAAATTTATAAAGAACATATGATGAATAAAACCCTTGAAAATCATTTAAAAGCATAAGAAAAATACTTTCAGATATCAACATACCATTTTCTTATAAAACGTCACATTTAAAATACAAAAACCATGCACATAATAATGAAACCATTTTATTCAAAAAGAATAATAAAAACATATAAAGAAAAAATTAATGTAATAAAGAATCATGAAATATAGAGAAACTATTCATTCTGTATAATTTTAAAAACACATTCCTTTTATCTTTTATAAAAAGATTAGAAAAATGAACTTTAAAAGAGGGTTCCAAATGAAAGTCTCTTACCCTGAGACTAAATCGTCACGTACAATCATTTTATTCATGAATAATATGATTAGGTTAATAATTTAATTTCTTGATAACCATTTATATATTTATTACTCCTTTTTATATCACTTTTTTCTATATTATAAAAATTACTTAATTAATTAGGTTTATGTCAAAAGTTTTGTCGATATTTGGTACTTGAGTCAAAAATAAACCTGGTATGATGTCCGTCGTTAAAGTGGTCCTAATTCCATCATATCCAAAATAATATTCATGATATAATAATCAATTTTTAAAAAAAATTATACTTTTAAATCAAACCATATATTTATGGTTATGAAACATGAACAACGTTATAATCATGGATACTATAGGTCGTACGCACACGTGAGTAACGTTTCAATTTTTCATTGATCATTTATAGAAATAAGGTAATTGTTATTTTATCTTTAACTAATTATAATTATATCATTAAAAACATATTAATCATTTAAATATTCTTATATATATCATCCATCTGGTGTGGTAAAGAAAAAATAATCACTTTGCTTCGTGGTGGTGATAGTTCACACGTACGCACGAATGGCGCTATCATTTTTAGATGCATTGAAAGGATAGAAAATAATTTATATATTATTATTTAATAAGGAAAGATATGTTATTAATATCATATATAAATATTAATTTCATCATTATAACCATCCTTGAGAGATGGTGATATAAAACAAATTATTTTGGTTCGTGAGGTGGAAGTCCGTTGTACACACAAACGAACAATTCATTAACCACTTGATGAAATTGGAGATGGATTTAGGTGTAGATAATAACATAATAACATATGAGTATATTTAGGATACTGGATTTATTATTTAATCATCGATGAATATGATTTTAAGGAAGTGGAAGATGAAATAAAATAGAAACACTTAATTAAAAATGATACCTCTTCATCAGATGACCTCCTTTGATTAACGCCTTAACACCACTAAGGTGATTGTTATGCCTAAAATAATGTAACATATAATGTATTTATAGAATAATAAATTTTAATAAATTTTAATATTTTTTAATTTAATATTAATTTTATTTTAATGGGTACACTATATACAATAGTGTGCCCAACACGCAACAACGGGTTTTCCCGAAATGTTACGTTGCACACAAGACTGAGTTATATCGAAAAATAATACAACATTAATATTATTATTTTAAATGGAAGTTAACGCCTATAAATTTTATTGGTGATAATGAAAATAATTAACTATATTGTTATTTTACATATTTGTTAAATGTTTTTACATTTATCCTATAAATTTTAGAGGCATAAAATGAGAATGAATCATGTTTTAAGCTTAAAATACGCTAATATTTTTAAATGGTAGTTTTACAGCCTTTTGATGGATAACCCTTTTTGAATCTAGTTTTTATAACATTTATACGTTATATTTTAAAAAATAGACTTCTTTTGTAGAATCATGACATCAAATTTTACTTTGGATAAATTTTTGGTAATTTTCTGATGAAGTTCATTTTTTAATGAATAGTGAAAAATACAGCATTTTAATTCAAAACTACATTTTCATATAATTTATTTATATAGTTATATTATATTTTTTATTGGTTTTAAAGTTAAATTTTATTATTTTTTATCATTTAATACAATTTTGTTCAATAGAAGTAATTTTACATCTAAATTGGATATAAACACATGTCAATCTTCTAATCGTTTTTATTTCTTAAAAACATGTTTTCTGGTTTTAATAAAAGGAATTAATTTTAAATTAATTAATTCAAATAATGTGTTTTGAATTTTTAAAAACTGATTCCATATTTGGAATCAGAATGTCCAAATTATGTCAATAGGTACCTTTTATTATTTGGATATTATGAATAGTAACTTCAGTAATTATTTTTATTTACCATGGTTAAAGGTTAAATCAGGTAAATAAGGGTAAAAAGTAATATTATAATAATATAAAACTACTATAAAATGTGTCCTAATAATATTGGATGATTCATAGGAGACCAAAACAATACTTAGTCCTAACTTTTGGATTTTGGGAGTCACATGGGTTTGAAAATGATATGTTATACTAATGAATTTAAAGTAAAGGGAAATATAACATAAAAATGTATATTTTTACTTAATTAATTTTATTTTGGGGTTCTATAAAAGATATATTTGACTATAAATAGTCATTATAAATCTAAAAATGTTTTCCAAATAATGGTATTTTATTTATAGTTTTTAGAGAATAAATAAATAAATTCAATTATGACACAATGATGATGCAATGATTGCTTCATCAATAAACGATTCAAATAAATGATATTATAACTATTAAACTGAATATTATTTGACATAATTTATGTTATCCGCAAATTTTCTATATGGATATAACATATTATTATACTATTAAATGTTTTGGTTCAAAGTTATCTTTCTTTTCGGATTTTATTTAAATTCAATAAGGTGAATTGTGTAAAAATTGACATAATTGATGTTTTATAAAAATAATAATTTATTAAATTATTTAAAAATCCAAAAAATATTTTAAATCTAAAAGTGTTTATGATATGGTCTAAAAGTTCATTAAGTGTCTAATTATGGTAAATTTACCCCATATAAGTAAAATTAATAGCTTCTTAACAATTAAAATTTTGTTACCACTTTTAAAATTAAAAGAGAATAATTAAGGGTAAACCGAAAAGATAAGGTTTAAAATAAACTCAATACATGTATAAAAAATATTTTATTAGAGTATTTTTATCTATAATAATCTTATATTCTCCATATATCAAGTTAGAGACACTTGGATTGAAAAAATATTTTATATTAATTTAATATTTTAATACTTTCCAAGCGTGCCCCCCCTATCCTATAAAAAAGAATTAATCCCTATCTTTTAATCATACTTAAAAAGAATTTTAGATCCTACAATATCTTTCCAAGCCTATTCCTAGAATACCTCCTCACATTATTTAATCCTTAGTTTAGGCATAACACCCTTCTTAAAGGTGTTTAGGTATTCTTCAAAGGTGATCAACTGAAGAAGAGGTATCATTTTCTTTAAGTGTTTATATTTTTTTATTCATACACTTCCTCCAATATTATCCAACTGTGATGATATTATAAATATAGTATCCTAAATATACTAAGATGTTATTATGTTAATATCATCCCCCAAATCCATCTCTAATTCCATCAAATGGGAAAGTAATTAATCATCCTTGCATACGTGTGAATTATAACCTCCACAGACTGATTTAGTTTGTTTTAAATTACCGTCTATTAATATTGGTTATAATGAGGTAATTAATATCAATATGTAATATTCATGTCATGCTAATTATTATAATATAATAATATATTAATTACATTCTTACTTCCATGTGCATAAAAATGATAATGTCGTTCCTGCGTACGTATGAACTATCACATCCACGAAGCGGTGTGACTAATTTTTATTCATTATATCACTCATATTATATATATAAGTATATTTAAATTATTATAATTATTTTAATAATATCATTATCATTCTATAAATATAAAATGATAATTTCCTTATTTTCATATTGATCAATGAAAAATAGAAATGTAACTCATACGTACATACGGTCTACTATCACCGTTATTATAACATTGTTCATTTTTTATAATCATATTTAATGGTTTAAATTAAAAAATATGAGTTATGTTTAAATTGTTGAATATGTCATTAATAATATTCGGAAGATGGTGGACTTATGATCACATGAACTAGTGACAACATACCATGTTCATTTTCGACTCAAGAATCGATTATCAATAAAACATCTAACATGAACTAAAATAATTAACTAATTATTTTAAAATGTCCCATAGTGTTTTAATGGGAATAATAAACATGAAAAATGTTCTCAAGATAATAGAAATTAAATTAAGTTTATTATTCAAGAAGATAAAGAAGGAACAAGACAAGTCGGACTCAAGGTAAGGGATTTCATCTTAATCTCTTTTCATTGAGGTATATTTTGATTTATATACAATAAAATTTTATATAGTGTATAATCAACCCATTTTGACTTTTAATTTGATTAAAAAGTTTTAAAAATCAATCTTTTTTTACAAATTGTTTTGCTAATTGATAAATTTAATTTTTCTTTTTAACATATGTGGTGACCACGACCTTTCTACCACTGCGAGCATTTTTTGATATTTGGATTCCTCTACAAGATGTAATGTTTTTAAAAAGAAAAGTAAATACCATATTCCTATTTTAGTTATTTTGGTATTTAAAATGGTTTTGAGAATGGATTTATTATTTAAATATCTTGAAATGATGTCTGGTGATTGCAATGTGGAAATGTTATTTTTCATTTATAATTGTTCATGTGTTACGATTGTGTTATGGTTCTTGGGAATTACTTATGTATATGGGACATTACATGATATTTATAGGATGGGGGAGCCCATGATAGATCTCTAAGGCATTAGGTAACATGACAGAGGTAAATGTTAAGGTTTCTCCTAAGATATTTAGGGAATATACTATGATGGGTATTCCAAACGTAACCATAAAGGTTACTCCCTATGTAGCTGTGAAAGCTTCAATGTAAGTATGTTATGTATGAGACAAGTTACCTTTATAGTTTATTATTTCTATGAGTTATTCATAAATATTATGATTTCATGAGGTTTTTTAAAGACATTAGGTTTTATTAGTGAAAAGTATTATTTCAAAGATTTGTATGTATTCATGGACTAATGTTTTATTTCTTTATCTTATATCCCTTAATGAGATTTATGTGATAATACCAAGTTTTTTTAAAATGTTTTTCATAGGTTATAAGGAAGGGTAAGAGAAAGGAATAATTTAATAATATTTTTATTAAGAAAAAAATCCTTTTTTATTTTATGAGTTTTATTATTGTGAAAAAAAATTAATAGAGTAAAAGTGCCTAGTTTTTAATATTTGAGATATAATGTATTAATAATGGCCTAATTCTTTAAAACTATAAACCTGAAAATATCCTCAATTTGAATTAAAGTCATGTTATTGACTTATATCAGTATTTTTTAATATTTTAAGGTTGGGGATTTATATTTGGTATCATAAGTCAGTTTAGATAATTTTAAGTGTTAGGATATTATTAATAGAATATCCATAAATTATTTTTACTTTATTGTAAAATTGAAATGATATAGAATTTGAATATTACCATGTTGTTTTGTCTAAGATATGTATGTGTTCATAATGGTTTTCCATAGAGGAAATAGGGCAGCTGTGATGGGACAAAATCAAGTGGAAAACAACCTTCCAAATCAGCAACCTGAGATGGTCAGAATCGAAACCAAAGATTTTTTTGTGGTGATGGAGCAATTGACTCTGGATATAAATGAGGGTGGTATCAATGCACGAGATCAGCTAGATCAACCATAGAGGAACATTTCAGTAGTGGAGTATTTCAGGAGGAAACATCACCCATCATTCAGAGGATCATCGGACCCTATTCTACAAGCAGGGTTTATTAAAGCACTGGAAATTATTTTTGATGTAATGGGGTGTTCAGAACATCAAAAGGTTAGTCTTGATGTTTTCCATTTTGAAGTTGAATCCGATTAGTGGTGGTCGATGGCTTAAAATATTAGGGAAAATGAGGAGAATTATTATCTTGATTAGGATGAATTCAAAAGTATGTTTCTTGAGAAACAATTTCCTAAGGTGGTTCAACATATAATGGAAATAAAATTCTTTGAATTGAGGAAGGAGGGTGACTCAGTGGCTTATTATGAAAAAAAATTCAATCGACTTCCAAGGTATCCTCCAAATTTCATATGGGATCTTGATAGTAAAATCAATCGTTTTAACTTGTGATTAAATCTAAATAATTGGAGGGAATTAGCTTTTAATGAGTTAAAAATTTATAAAAAACGTGTGTTATGTTTAAATAAGATGGGAATGAAGTTTAATGATGATCAGGTGTTCTTTAACAAACAACAGAATTAGAGATTGAGGTGGCATACAAAAGGTAAGAACTCTTCAAAAAATTCTGATGGTAAAAAACTTAAGTTCACATTTTGTGAAAATTGTGGTAAAAAACACACAAGTGAATGGATTTTGAATTCTAATAAGTTCTTATGATGTAGAAACATAGGACATAAGGCTTTTAATTACATCGAAAAATATTATGGTAGTTGTAAGACGAAATTTTATTTTTAGTCAGTAAAATGTTTTAAGTGAAATGAGATGGGTCATTATGAAAATGAGTGTCTGATGAAGAACTCAAATAATGGAAAGAAGTAGGACTACAAGATGAAAGGGGTTATGAAACCCTTTTAAACTACTTCAGTAGATATAGGGCCATCAAATGAATTAGTATCAGGTACATTATTTTTTATTCATATTATACCAATGTGTTGTTTGATTTCAGATCTACACATTCAATTATTTCTAAAAAAAATCTAGTAAAATAGGATTTCATTCTCAGTAAATTAATCTAAAACATGTGGTAAAAACACCTAGGGGAAGTTTTGAGACCAAAAGAAATTATAAAAATCTTTTTATCCTTATCAATATAAATAATTTACCTGCAAAGCTTGTTTTTTTTCTCTAGTAGACTTTGATGTTATTTTGGGAAGAGATTGGCTTTCAGTTTATCATTCTAAGATTGATTGTAGAACTAAATAGGTTTCTTCTCATAAATAAGTTCAGTTTTTTTATAAAATAATGAAACCTTACTATTGATAACATATCAAGAATCTAATAAAATAGTGAAAGATGGAAATAAATGTTACCATACAAATATTGTTGAAAACAAAGGAACTGTTAAGATTAATGATGTGCAAGTGGTAAATGAGTATGTTGATGTTTTTTCTGATGCGTTTCTTAGTATAATACCAGATCGAGAAGTTAAATTTACTATTGACTTGGTTCCTAATGCTAATACAATTTCAAAACCCCATTATAGAATGGATCAAATTTAACTTTTAGATTTAAATAATAAATTGCAAGAGTTATTAGATAAAGGTTTCATTTTAAATATCATATCTCCATGGGGTGATCCTATCTTATTTGTTAAAAATAAATATGGTTCAATGAGACTCTTCATTGATTATAGAGCCTTGAATAACATCACTATTAAGAAAAAAGTATCTTTTTCCTTGTATCAATGATTTGTTTGATCAGTTCTAGGGAGATTAGTATTTTTCGAAGAATTACTTGAGGTTGGGGTACCATCAGTTGAAAGTAAAGGAAGAATAAATTCCTAAGACAGTGTTTCGTACTTGATATGGCCATTATGAATTTATAGTTATGCCTTTTGGGTTAAACAATGCACCTTCTGTATTCATGGATCTTATGAATATAATTTTTTGTGAGTTGTTGAAGAGCTGGAAGGATGAAACCTGCCTGCCTTGGAGGGGGCGGGGGTGCCAAACGGGTGAGAAGTCAGAGGCAAAGACGCCACTATGAAGGTTGGGTCTTGTGGAGGTTGTTTTCGACCCTAAGAGAGAGGGTGGACCATGTTGGTTTTCAACCCAAAGAATGGGTGGGTCATTGATGACAACGACAAGGAAGAAGTGTCCCCGAAGGCCATGCTTGGTAGCCGGTTATTTGGAAGCAGTTGTGGACACACAGAATTCCATGATCCTGCATGCACGAGGACATGCATGGAATGGTGGTGGGAAAATGTAATGACCCAATCATGGGGGGTTATGTCCCACACCAGAAAGAACATCAAAGCTGCGGTTCATCTGGTTTGTCCTTATCTAAGAGATGGGAGTTGCCCCGACAAAGAGGAGGATGGTGCATGTCAATCTTGACACCATTGGGATAAGTTTTTGGTTGTGTTTATTAATGATATTTTGGTATATTCTATAAGTAAATAGGAGTATGAAATTCCTTTAAGGGTTGTCTTTAAACCTTAAATGAAAATAAATTTTATGAGAAATTCAGAAATTGAGAGTTTTGGTTACAACAAATTTCATTCCTTGGTCACATTGTTTCTAAATATGGCGTAACTATTGATCTTGCTAAAACAAAATTTGTTGAAGAATGGCGAACACCCAAAAATATAACTGTGATTCATAGTTTTCTTGGTTTAGTAGGTTATTACCAGAGGTTTGTTGAAAATTTTGTATGGTTATATATCCCACTAACTAAGTTAACTCGAAAATATTTAAAGTACATATGGACAAAAGAATGTGATGAATGATTTTAGGAATAGAAAAGAAGAATTTTTAATGCTACAGTTTTGGAACTACCTTCCAGAAATGGTTAATTTGTTATCTATAGTGATTATTCATTGAAAGTACTTGGTTGTTTCCTAATGTAGAATGATCAGGTAATTTCTTACGCTTCATGTAAGATAAAAACTCATGAGTTAAATTACCCTACACATGATTTGAAATTATCTTATATTGTTTTTTCTTTAAAAATTTGGGGGTATCATCAGTATAGAATAAAATTTAAAATATATAATAACCATAAAATATTTAAGTATATATTTACTCAGAAATAATTGAACATGATACATATAAGATGTCTGTAATTAATCAAGGATTATGATTCCACGATTCAATACCATCCTGGAATAGAAAATAAAGTGTTTGATGCTTTGATTTGGAAAATTAATGATACATTAACCATGTTATATTTGGAATGTGACCCTTTGGTTAATGATTTTATGAATTTTGTTATGGAAGTTGTTGGTGTAAAAAATTCCTCTATTTTGATTCAAGATTTAGTGTAATCGTATTTAGTAGAAAGAATAAATCAAGCGCAAAAGGAAGATAGTGAGTTGTAGGAAAAGGTAGAATTGGTTCAAAAGGGTAACTTTAATAAATTTCACATTGATAAATATTGTGTTTTGAGATTTGGAAAGAGATTATGTTTTCCTTGTGATTTTCTATTAAAGAAAGAGTTGTTATGTGAAGATCATATTTCTATGTTTTTAGTTCATCCTGGTAGTACTAAGATATGAAAAGATCTTCATGAGTATTATTGGTGGGATGGAATGAAAAGAGATATTGATGACTTTACTGTGAAATGTTTAACTTATCAACAAGATAAAGTAGAATGACAATTGCCGAAGGGGGTGATTTATCCATTGTCAGTACCACAGTGGAAATGAGAAAATATATTCATGGACTTCATTGTGGGATCACTGAAGACATATCGAGGGAATAATGCAATTTGGGTTATTGTTGATCAATTGACTCAATCTACTCATTTTCTTCCTATTAGAGATACACAGTCTCTAGATCAACTTTCTCAACTTTATATTACACATATTCAGGTTACACGGAGTTCCCATCTCCATTTTATCTAATAGTGATCCTAGGTTCACTTATAACTTTTAGAAAGGCCATCAGAAGTTATTGGTTACTGAATTAAATTTCAATACATCTTTTCATCATCAATCAGATGGGCAGTCAGAATGAACAATTTAGACCTTAGAGGATATGATACATGTTTGTTCAATGGATTACCAGGGAAGTTTGGGTCAATATATTTCTTTGTTTTAATTTTCTTATAATAAAGTTTCCATTCCAGTATACAGATGGAACCATTTAAATCATTATACGTAGAGAGGTGTCGAACTCTAGCTTTTTTGTATGAAGTATGTGAAAAGAATTTAATGGGAACATAATTGGTAGAAAAGATGGCAGAAAAAGTTCATTTGATTCAAAATCACATGAGGATAGTTCAGAGTAGGTAGAAAAGTTATGTAAATAATCGGAGGAAGGATTTTTCTTTTGAGGTAGGTGATCATGTCTTTCTCAAAGTTTCTCCAGGGAAGAGTGTGTTTCATTTTGTTAAGAAGGGAAAGCTGAGTTTGTAGTTTATTGGACCCAATTAAATCCTAAAGAAATTTGGATCAACTTCCTATATAGTAGATTTACCTACAAGTTTTTCCTAGGTATACAATCATTTTCATGTTTCAATGTTGAGAAAAAAAATCATATCCATCTCATGTTTTGAGACCAGAGTTAGTTCAGTGGGAAGAGAATCTTTCTTATAGGGAACAGTCAGTATATATTTTTTACCACAGAGAGAAAGTATTGCTAAATAAGCTAATTCATCAGGTTAAGGTTTTGTGGAAAAACCATATGGTTGAAGAGGCAGCATGGGAATCTAAAAATTCTATGAGGGATAAATAACCCTACATATTTGATAAGTAAATAAAATTGTGAGGACGAAATTTCCAAAAGGGGGGAATGATGTAACATACAAGGTATTTATAGAATAATAAATTTTATATCTATTAATATTTTTTAATTTAATATTAATTTTAGTTTAAAAGGGAAACTATGTACAATTGAGTACCCGGCACGCAACAACAGGTTTCTCTGAAATCTTACCTTGCACACAAGACTGAGTTATACCGAAAAATAATACAACAATTAAATTATTATTTTAAATAGTAGTTAATGCCTAGCCATTGTATTGGTGGGAATGAACAGAATTAACAATATTATTATTTTACATATTTTTTAAATGTTTTTAAATTTATCCAATAAATTTTAAAGGCTTAAACTGAGAATGGACCCAATTTTAAGCATAAAATAATCTAATATTTTTAAATGGTAGTTTTAAAGTCTTTTGATGGAAAACCCGTTTTAAATGTAGTTTTGTTTCACTTTTATATATTATATTTGAAAAAATAAACTTACTTTATATAATTGGGACATCAAAGTTTACTTTGGATAAATCTTTGGTAATTTTCTGATAAAGTTCATTTTTAAATGAATAGTGAAAAATACAGCATTTAAAGTCAACACTATTTTTCATCTAATATATTTATATAGTTAGATTATCTTTTTTATTGGTTTTAAAGTGTAATTATATTATTTTTTATCATTTAATCTAAATTTTATCATTTTAAGTAATTTCACATTTAAATTGGACATAAACACGTGTCAATTTTTTAATTTTTTTTATTTCTTAAAAACCCGCTTACTGGTTTTGACAATGGGAATTAATTTCAAATTAATTAATGAAAATTATGTATTTTGAATTTGAAAAAATGGATTCCATATTTATAATCATTAGGTCAAAATTATGTAAATATGTACCTTTTATTTTTTGATATTATGAAGAGTAACTTTAGTAATTATTTTTATTTACCATAGTTAAAGTGTAAATTAGGTAAATAAGGGTAAAAAATAATATTATAATAATATAAAACTACCCTAACACATGTCCTAATATTATTGTATGGGTCTTGGATGGCCAAAATAATCCTTATTTCAAACTTTTGGCATTTGGGATCCATTTGGGTGTGAAAATGACGTGTTATAATATTGAATTTAAAGTAAAGAAAAATATAACATAAACATGTATCTTTTTACTTAAAAAATTTTAATATGGGGTTATATAAGAGATATCTTCGAATATAAATATTAATTATAAATATAAAAATATTTCCTAAATAATGGTGATTTATTTATAATTTTTATAGATTATATAAATTAATTTAATTATGACACAATGATTATGTAGTGATTGCTTCATTAATAAATGATTAAAAAATGGTATTATAAATATTAAAATAAATATTATTTGACATAATTTATGTCATCAAAGAATTTTCTAGAATAATATGATATTCTATTATACTATTAAAAAAAATTAGATTTTATCTCTATGTTTGGATTTTATTTAAATTCAATAAAGTGAATAGAGTAAAAATTTACATAATTGATGTTTTATTAAAATAATAATTCATTAAATTATTTAAAAATTAAAAAAAATTGAAAAATTATTTATTATAGTGTCTAAAGTTTCATTAAGTTCCCAGTTATTGGATATTTAACCCATATAAGTAAATTTAATAGGTTATTTACAATTAAAATGTTTTTACCACTTTTAAAATTAAAAGAGAATAATTAAAGGTAAAATGAAAAGATAAGGTTCAAAATAAACACAATACATGTCTAAAAACTATTGTATTAGAGTATTTGGATCTATAATCATATTATATTTACCACATCTAAATTTGGAGCCACTTCTGTTAAAAAAATAATTTATATTAATTTAATATGTTAATACTTTCCAAGGGTTCCCCTCCCCTCTCCTATAAATAAGAAACTCATCCCTCTCTATTATTCACACTTAAAAATCCTTTTAGTTCATCCAAGATCTATCAAAGACTCTTCCTAGAATACCTCCTTACATTATTGAAGCCTTATTTTAGGCATAACACCCTTCTTAGATGTGTTTAGGTGTTCTTCAAAAGTGATCAACCGAAGAAGAGGTATCGTTTTCTTTAAGTGTTTCTATATTGTTTCTTCTTCCACTTCCTCAAATATCAAACAAACATGATGAGATAATAACTCTAGTAACCTCAATATAATTAAATTTTATTATCTTAATATCATCCTCTAAATCCATCTCTACTTCCATCAAATGGGAAAGGAATTAATCGTTCGTGCAAACGTGTGAATTATCACCTCCACATACCGATTTAGTTCATTTTCCATTACCGTATATTAAAATTGGTTATAATGATGGAATTAATCTTAAAATGTGGTATTCATGACATATTAATCATTATAATATAATAATATATCAATTATATTTGTACTTCCATGTGCATAAAAATGATATCGTCGTTTGTGCGTATGTGTGAACTATCACATCCACGAAGCGGTGTGACTCATTTATATTCATTATATCACTTTTATGACATATATAAGTATATTTAAATTACTATGATGATTTTAATAATATCATGATCATTATGAAAATATAAAATTATTATTACCTTATTTCTATAATGATTAGTGAAAAATGGAAAATTACTCAAGCATACGTACGGCCTACCGTCTCCGTGATTATAATGTTGTTCATTTTTCATAACAATATCTAATGGTTTAAATTAAACAATATGAGTTATGTGTAAAATTGATTAATATTTCATGAATACTATTCTGGATATTATAGACTTAAGACCACATGGACTAGTGACATCATACCATGTTCATTTTCAACTCAAGAACCAATTATCGACAAAACATCCAACATGAAATCAAATAATTAAATAATTAATATAAAAAAGTCAAAAGTGATGTAATGGGAATAATAAAAATGAAAAATGTTATAAAGAAAGTATAAATTAACCTAATTTTATTATTCAGGAAGATAAATAATGAACAAGACAATTCGGACTCATGGTAACGGACTTCATCTCAATCACATTTCATTGAGCCATATTTTGATTAATATTCGACATTATATTATGTGGTGTATAACAAAACCCTTTTTAATTTTGATTTTATTCAATGGTTTTAAAAAGTAATAATTTTTTACAAAGTGTCTTACTAAACAATAAAAGTAATGTTTCTTTTTAACGTATGCAGTGAAAATGACTTTTCCACCGTCACGAGCATTATTTGATATTTGGATTCCTATACAAGATATAATGTTTTTCAAATGAAAATAAATACCATATTACTTTTTTAGGTTTTTTGGTATTCAAAATGGTTTTGAGAATGGATTTATTATATCAACATCTTGAAATGAAGTTTTAGTATTACTATGTGGAAATGTTATTCTTCCTTTATATTTATTCATGTTTTAGGATTATGTTATGGTTTTTGGGAATTTCTTATGTATACAGGGGTTTCCATGATAAATTAAGGGAGGGTGATCCCGTGATAGCTCTCCAATTTATTGGGTAATGTGATGGAGGTAAATTTTAAGGTTTCTCCTAAGAGATTTTGGGAATATATGGTGTTGGGTATTCCAAACGTAACTATAAAGGTTACTTCCTATGTAGCTGTAAAAGCTATAATGTAAGTATGTTATGTATGCCACAAGATACCTTTATGGTTTATGATTTCTATAATTTATTCATAAATATTATGATTTCATGAGATATGTTAAAGAGCTTATGTTTTATGAGTGAAAAGTAATATTTTATTGATTTTTAGGTATTCATAGACTAATGTCTCCTTTCCTTATTTTATGTCCCTTACTGAGAATTTTGTGCTCATCCCAAGTTTTTTTGAAATGTTTTTCACAGGGTATAAGGAAGGGTAAGAGAAAGGAAGAATTCAAGAAGATTTTTATCAAGAAGAGAATTCTTGTTTTATTTCAGAAGTTTTATTTTTGTGAAAAAAAATTGATATAGTAGAACTGTATACATTGTAATATTTGAGATGTAATATATTAATAATGGAATAATTCTATAAATCTATAAACCTAAAAAGATCCTCGATGTGAATTAAAGCCAAGTTATGAACTTGTCTCAAGATTATGCAATGTTTTAAAGATGGGGCCTTATAAATAAGGTATCTAGAATGTGGGTATAGATTCTAGTAATGTATTTAATAATATATTTTCTAGAAAAAAATGGTTTTGAGTTATATATAAATGAGAATAATGTGTGCCTTTTATAGGAGAGGGGAGCGGAACTCATGGAAATATTCAAATTATTAAATTAATATAAATTAATTTTCTATTAAAAATGTTCCCATAATAATTTATTTAGAATATAGGTTGAGGATGGGTCAAAATACATTAATCCAATAAACATTATAGAATTTTTATTATTTTTTAATCCCTGTCTTTTTGTTTTAACCCTTATTTAACCCTTTTAATTCTTACTGTGATATCATGTAATTTACTCTTTAAAGGTTAATATAATTAATATAAAATGAAAAACAACAAATTAATGTGTCATTGATTAAAATTTAAGACTTATCTAAATAATTTGGTCAAATTTTTTATTTTTATGAATTTTATATCATGTAATAAAATATTATTTATTTTAAAATATCAATAATGTCAATTTTGACACTATTCATTACTTTACTTTTAAAAACTATAATAAATGTAAGATAAATTTGAACCAACCCCTTTAATAAGTATCTAATCTGTCAAATGCATCCATAAAGTTAGTGGATGACATTGATTATATCAAATTGTAGTTATTTTAATATTTTTTATAACATTTATTTGATTTTTTCATTAATGAGGCAATTACTACATCATTATTATGTCACTGTTTAATTTAATTGTTTCATACCAAAAAAATTATAAATAAATTACCATAATTTAGATAATTTATTTATATTTTAAATAAATTATTATATTTTAACATATAACCTATTTAACTCCATATTAAAATATTTTACCTGTTAAAAACAAGTGTGAGACAAAATATGTCTTCCTTTTGAATATAATATTATAAATGCATGAAGGTAATCCAAGTGGGTCCAAGTGGTCCTAAAATAGACCCAAAGATTATCTTGGTTAGAAAAAACTCATAAAGTTAAATTATGAAATATTTTATGGTAATTTTATATTAGTTATAATATTATTTTTATCCTTCATTACTTGATTTACCCTTAACCGTGGTAATAATAATTTTACTAAAGTTACTATTCATAATGCCCAAAAAATAAAAGAGAAATATTTATTAAATTTGGACCCTATAATTTAAAACATGGAATCTATTTTTCAAAATTTAAAAAACATAATTTTTTTAAATTTATTTAAAACTAATCTCATTGACGGATTGAGAAGATGAGTTTTTAAAGTAAAAACGTTCAAACGTTCACCAAGTTTTTATATCCAATTTCAATGTGAAATTGATTACAATGAAATAAATCGGATTAAATGATAAAAACTTGATTTAATTATACTTTAAAACCATTCAAAAACATAATTTAATGCAAATTAAATTTGATAAAAAGTTATTTTTAACTAATATTAGTTTTATTCGTCGTTTATCAAAATTTGAAATTTCTCAGAAAAATACCAAAAAATTAACCAAAGTTAATTTTTATAATCCTATTATAAATAATAAGTTTATTTTTATCAAATATAATTTATAAAAGTGAAAAAAGTAGGTTTAAAATTTTTAGTCCATTAAATAGTGGTAAAACAACCTTTTTTGAAAAATGCACTTTGTATGCATAAAATTGTATTTTTTTTTTATCGTGTGTAAAATCCCAACTCATAAGCCACTAAACCGATGCTTTGAGCCAGTTCACCACAAGGCCTTAAGAGCGCCTCCTCATACGTCAGAGGCTACCGAGTAGTAGTGAGGTCCTATGGTGTGATAGTGGGGATACTATTACCTCATACTAGAGTAAGAAAATAGCGGAAATAACTAAGTATCATACACAGCAGAAATTAAACAAAGTGAGGAAAAAATAAAAACTGAAATAGAACAAGCTATAAAAGTAAAATGTAATAAAAGAACAAATAGTTATGCAATACAATACTACATTGATCACCCACTAGGCCTACCATACATATACAAGTACAAAAGAAACTAAAAGTAAAAGTATAGATCTCTACTAATAACTCCAAGACAACCCACATACCCGATCTCGAGACACTGTCGAACTACACCATCCCAATTCGTAGAACCACTAAAGTAGCTCTGGTTGATCATGTAACACTGGGTCTTATCCCTATACCCCATGTAACTCATGCTCAACCTCAAAATAAGACATAAGGTCTACACGTACACATAGGTGCACATGCAGGGGTGAGAAAGAATCTCAGTAGGCCACCCCTATAAGAAACCTATAATTATGTTTCTAAAGGTTTATATAACAGAAAAGTGATAAGACTAGCTGGAACACAACAAAAGGAAGTAAACCAAATGTGAAACCACAATCATACCCATGGTCTGTAATCCTTGTCAACCGGGCAAGTGCCACCATGAATGTCCATATCTATATATGTATACATATATAGTCACATACCTATAAATGTATACTTAAATAGAAATATTCATGAGTTTGTGAATCAAACAACAAGAAATCACATCAGTAGTCGATCCTTGGGTCCCTAATACCGATTTCCTAGACATCCTATGGAAGATAATTGAGCTGGATGTTATGCCACTCATTTTATGTATCATTAAGTCGATCTTTGGATCTGTAATCCCATCGACATGTACCTTCTTCGGCTAATGATGGAATTATATCTCTGATCATGCTACATCACCATAGAAGGATGCTCTTCCTACACCTAGGTTCACTCGTACTCACCTCCAATCACTAAAAAAGGATACCATATACCAAAAGACAATTCTCTAAATAAGGATACCATATACCGATGGTCAATCCTATAAAAACGGATATTGTATACCGATGGTCAATCATGTAAGGAAGGATATCGTATAATGACAGTAAATCCTAATGGATCTGAAATAGCGTAATTATTCTGATCATAGTTTGAGGAGAGTGTAATCATTCCCATCTGTAAAGAAAGATTATGGGAAGCACTTATGGACATCCTGTAAAAGGTTACCGAGTCAGTCACCACGCTACTCAAGCCTGTGAATCTAGTCCAATGTCTAAGACCTAGGTCTCAGTTTGTAGGTGGTCGTGACTTTTGGAACTCGTATGATCCCTAAGGGGAATACCCTTAGGTGGTCAAAAAAGATATAACTCTCTAGTGAGCCTCCATGTTTTACCCCTAGAGCCTCTTAACTGATTGGAAGAATAGAATCATTTCAATCAAAGGCCGAGGAGATCATAATTATCCCCACCACTCAAGAGTGCATAATCTACAATGAGTCTTGGATTTATATTCCCATATAAAGAAACAACTCTCCGGTGAGCCATATTGTTACACCCTTGGAGTCTTGTAGTTGATCTGGAATAGTGGAATAATTCCGTTCAAAGGCTAAGGAGATCATAATCACACTCATCATATATCATCAAGTAAGTCTCAATATCTGGATACCAGGAAACACTTTGGGTTATCCCAAATATATATATATATACATATATATATATATATATCACAATATATAAAATCAGGCTCAACAGCCATCTCACAGGTAGTATCTCTAGGTATACAGTAAATATAATAAATAACATGGATCAGAATCCGGATCCCAGGAAAGCATGTCTAGATATCCCAACAAGAAATACAGATCCAAAGAAGAATGCTTGGGCATCCCAAAAGGAATAAAGATGCCTCGCGTCAGGCTCAACATCTACCAACTAGGAATCTTCTCTATTAAACACTACTGCATCAGCAAAACCAAGTCAGAGATAAACAAATGAGTGAGGATGCCTGGAAAACCCAAACCAACACTACATCCATATACCCATGGGCTTAAAATTTTGGAACGGGTTCTAGGTGACACCCAAACATTATCTCTACCCAAACCCGATGTAACAGCTTAGGGTCAGTCAAACCATAGGAACCCGCTAGGTCCCTCTAGTCAAACACTAAGGAGGAATCTTACTCAGGATCCTCCAGGTAAAAATAGTGAAGGCATCCTACATGAGATCCTTAGTGAAAATAAAGGTAGGAATCCTACATGAAATCCTCATATGAAAAACAATAGAGGCATCCTATAACATGGATCCTCTCAAAGGAAAACAGGAGACAGATCCTATAAGGGACTCCCTAGGTTAGCACATAAGCAAAGGCATCCCTTAGGGGATCCTTCGAATCATGTGGTATCATGTCCTATTAGGCCATAAGGGCACATCACACAAGGGAAACATCCTCAAAATCATAGTTCATGGGAGATAGCTCAAATCTCATCTCATATCAAAGGTCTCAATTGGGTTGGTCTGAACACCCAACCTATCATCCACGTCAAGTATCACTCTCAGGTGACAAATGAACTAGATAACTAGATTAAAAACCAATACATTTATATATAAACCTCAAAAACACAATTTACATAACCTCTAAATTTCAATATGATTCCACAATTTCGATCTATGTGTAAAAACGCTCAGAATGGACTACTCAATCGCCCAATTCTGACTTCCAGGGCACAAAATACCTCAAACTACTAAGATGGAAAAAGTACATGGTGTGTACTTCAGAGTACACAGAATGTAATCTTATACATACCCCTAGATTTGTATATATACATGGATAGAACACATGGGGTCTACCTTTGTAAAAGTACAGGGCATGTACTTCAAAGTACCTGGCGTGTACAGTTTGAAAACCAAAAACCTGTGTCCTTTCTCACATGGTTGGACACACGGCCATGCCACCACATGGAGTGTGATCAGAGTATACGGTGCATACTTAAGAAAACTTATTATTCCCTGAATAGGAAGAAAACATGGAATTTTCCCCTAGAACACACACCGTGTAACCTAGGATTCCACACGAGAAAACCCTCGGATCGCCCAAAACACTAATTTTTCCCCCAAAACAACATATCGAGCCTCAAGAGTCCAAAATAAAAAATATAAAGATTTAAGAACATAAAAAACACATTTAAAGGGGATCTATGGCAATAAAATAAATGTGACTACCTTTGGGAAAAAACCTCAGAAGCTTTGCTTTATTTTATAGTCCTCAGTTTCCCTACGCTGACTCAGTGTGTTAAGGGCTTCGCAACGGTACCTCACTTGCCTTCAATCTCTCATTATTTTTCAATATCCAATTTTTACCACTGGAAATGAACAAGGAGGACCACAAAATAGGTGTACACAAGGCAGAGGAGGAAAGAATAATAAGGAAAAAAAGAAAAGAAAAGAAAAGGGGCTCAGCCGGCCTCGGCACCCGACTCGAGTTTATGCCTCACCTAAACTAAACTCCATGTTATAGACTCAACATAGGAGAAAAAATATCTATATAATAATCCATTTAAAATTTATCACTGCACGAACCTGCACAAATAATTTAATATTTAATTTAATAATATTAAACATTAAATATTCTGCTAAAATTCAAATATCTCATATTTCCACCAAACTTTTATCCTAGGGTAAAAACCATATTCTGGGACCAACAAAGTGGTTATAAAAATTATCTAAGGTCAACTATAAGGGGAAAAATAAAATTTTACCCCTCACAAGAATCCAATAGAAAAAATTAAAAAAATTCTCAAAACTACAGTCTGGAAAAACAAAGGTCCTTAAAAACTCCACACCATAAACCTTATCGTCCCCGAGAATCATGGTGAAAGGACCACCATCCATGCTCCGAACCCAAGAATCTACACAACCAAACGATTTGGACTATACAGCGAGCATCCTCAAAGCATTAACAAATGACTTCTACAAAGAAGACATTTAACTATGACTGATCAAGTACCCCCCACCATAAAAATGCCCCTATCATCGTCTTAATAGAAAACTATGAGCTCAAAATCTCACAGAAAACATCAAAGTTTAACCGAAATGAATAAAACCACCCTCAAATATCCAATGGTTCACTCCCCACTATATGTATTTCCTTAAACCTATCCTAGGATGCAAACACAATAGGTTCCCTCCTCAATGGGGAAGAACATTAAGAAGGAAAAAAAGGAGCTCAGCATAGGGTTGAAGCTCTCTCATCACACTCAAGATGAATCAAGATAGTGCATGATTGTATCTTATAGGAGAACACTAATATTTCACCGAAGGTGTGTCAAGATCCCTTTGATCCATGCTCATTATCCTATCAAAACCTGACCATGATTCAGACACGGCTCAATCGTCTTACAGTACCTGATTTATTCCACGATGACATCTCTATCATAGAGGGACACTTCAACACAACTTACGGTGTCCCTAACCATGTAAATTTTTAAAACATCGGTCCTTGGCTCGTACCCATCCACTCACCGATTTAGATTCAAATGATACTATGTGCAACCATTGTGTATCCTAAATACCTAACACATACACACGGAGTCATTCCAGAAATGAGCGTCTACCCACATCATGAATAAATTAGCAATAGCATAAACACTGGTTGACCAAGCCAGGATCCTGAATAGTTCTTCCTGTTGATGCAAGTCTCAAAAATCAAGCTCCCAAGGTGCCTCAATCAAAAGCTGAAGACATCAACATGCCTAAAAGAAAACTTGACCACCTACCATACCTTGATCACAAATCGATCATTAAACAAATCCCCCCACCAAAAAGGAATTCAAAAACACGGGCCAACCTCCCTTACACAGGTTTCCCTAGAATAGAACATACATCGACCTAAATTGATTCGAGTCAAAACCAAGGGTCTCTAGGTATTTTAGCTAGCGCTACAGAAAATTCCTCACAACTAGGTCACAAGGTGAAACCACCTAGCCCAAAAGATCCAAACCTTTGAAAATCAGGTTATATCACAACAACCAACGAGGGTAAAAATTAAAAAACATGGCCTATGAGGGCCTCGATCCTCTTCAAGCATTTCCTAGAAGGAATTTCTCCCTAGAGGTCACAGCCAATGAGGGAGAGAAACTAAACTGACACTCATCAGTTATCTGTATACGAAAAGACCCCTAGGAGGTACAGTTCATAAGAAAATCCTTGGTATCTGTCAACATCGTACTCAACGATCTGACTAGATAACCACGGACCTTATAAGAAATACCCATCAAGGGGTTAAGCATAAAGGCATCACGTGCCACATTGACCTACTAGGTTCAATGCACTGGAGGTGCATGAGGACTCAATAATCAACCTATCTACAAAAAAACCTCAACATAGATCCGCATAACTTTCCATTAGAGTAAAAAAGTATGTTTAAACAGACCCAAAGTTCTCAATTGTCAATAAAAACACACTAGAATTCCAATATGGCTTGAATCCTATGTTCCTAGTATGATTCATGAGACACCTCTTGACTTTGTCAGCCCATAATCAAAATCTAACCCTAGAATCGTACCAATGGAAAAGATCCAAAGATCCACAGTAAATCACAACATCCACACAACATGTGTGTCGCTCAAGGAAAAATCATATACAACTGTAACATCACAAAATCATAACAACAATCCCATACTCTGGAAACCAGGACTTTCTACCAGAACAAGTGTTATCGATACACCAATCCGATATACATCACAGGTTCCAACATAATCCTAATACTCTTTTCTACCATATCAAAAATAGTAAATATCAGGAAAAGGAACTGCTCTGATAATACTTTGTAACATCCCGACCCAAAAGCCACTAAACCGGTGCTCCGGGCTAGTTCACCACAAGGCCTCAAACGTGACTCTCCATATTCCAAAGATTTCCATCTAGTAGGGAGGTCCTAGGGTGTGATATTGGGGAGATAATTACCTCATACTAGAGTAATAAACAACAAAAATAACTAAGAATCATACACAATGGAAAGTAAATAGAGTACGGAAGCAATAAACAACTAAAATAGAACAATATCTAATAGTAAAATGCTATAACAGCCTGAACAGTTATGCAATACAATACAACACTAGTCACCTCGTAGGAAGACCATATAGATATAGGTACAAAAGACACTGAAAGTAAATGTATAGGGCTCTACTCCTAACTCCAAGCCAACCAACGTACCCGATCTCTAGACACTGTCGAACTGCACCAGCACGATCAATAGAACCAATCGAGTAGCTCAATTTGATCATGAAACACTATAAGAAAGGATACCATATACCAATGGTCAATCCTGATAGATCTAGAAGAGTGTAATCATTCCCACCTGTAAAGAAAGATTCCAGGAAGCATATCCAGAAATCCTGTAAAAGGTTACTAATTCATTCTCCATGCTTCCCATTCTAGTGAATTCAGTCCAATGTCTGAGCCCTAGGTATCGGTCCATATGCAATAGTGATATTTGGAACTCAGATGACCCCTAAGAGGGATACCCTAAGGTGGTATATAAATATTGAACTCTCTGGTGATCTTCCATGAAACACCCCTGGAGTCTCATAACCGATCGAAAGAGAAGAATCATTCAAATCAAAGGACGGGGAGAGTGTAATCATCCCCTCCACTTGGGGTTGCTTAATATACCATGATTCTTTCATATCCAAGCCCGTATAAAGAGATAACACTCTAGTGATCCATAATTATACACCCCTAGATTCTCATAATTGATCCGGAAGAGCAGAATCATTCTGTTTAGAGGCTGAGGAGAGCGTAATCATCCCCATTATATATCATCAAGTAAATCTCAATAGCTGGATACCAAGAAACACTTATGGTCATAAATATATATATATATATATATATATATATATATATCACAATATATAAAATCAGTCTCATAATCCATCTCATATGTAGTACCTCTGGGTATATAGTAAATATCAGAAATAACATGGCTCAAAAGATAGATCCTAGGAAAGCATGTTTGGACATCCCAAAAAGCAATAAAGATCCCAGGAAGAACATTTGGGCATCCCAAAAGGAATAAATACGTCTTGAGTTAGTCTCAATAGCCACCAACTAGGAAGATCCACTAGTAAACACTATTGCATCATCAAAACCAAGTTAGAGATAAACAAACGAGTGAGGGTGGCCTGAATGCCCAACCCAACACTACATCCACTGCCCCATGGGCTTATAAGTTTGGAACGGGTTCTAGGTGACACCTAAACACCATCCCTACCCAAACACAATGTACCATCTCAGTGTCGGTCAAACCATGGGCACCCACTGGGTCCCTCAAGTCAAACACTAAGGAGGCATCCTAATCAGGATCCTCCAGAAAAACACGAGCGAAGGCATCCTACACGGGATCCTTAGTAAAAATAAAGGGAGGAATCCTACATGAAATCCTAAAATGAAGAAAAACATAAGCATCCTATAACATGGATCCCCTCAAATAAAAACTTGAGAGAGATCCTATAAGGGACTCCCTAGTTTAGCACATAAGAAAAGGCATCCCTCCAGGGATCCTATAAAGCATCCGGTCTCACGGACTCGCAGGCCAAAAGTTCACATCTCACAAGGGAAACATCATCAAAATCATAGGTTGCATGAGATAGATCACAGATCATCTCATATTAATGGTCTCAACTAGGTTGCTCTGAACACCCAACCTATCATCCACATCAAGGCTTACCCTCAGGTGACAACTAAACTAGATAACCGGAGGAAGAACCTCTCCATTTAGATAGAAACCCCCAAAACACCATTCATATGACCTCTAAATGTCAGCAAGATTCAACTATTGTGATCTACGCAAAAAAACACTCAGAATGGACTACTCACTCGCTCAATTCTGTCTTCTAGGGTACAAAATACCCCAAACTACTAAGTGGGGAAAGGTATATGGAAAGTACTTTAGAGTACATTGTGTGTACTCTTATCCATCCCCATGGATGTGTATATATACATGTCCAGAACACATGGGGTCTGCCTATGTAAAAGTACACAGCATGTACTTCAATGTACACAGTGTGTGCTTCAAAGTACACAGTGTGTACTGTTTAAAAACCAAAAATCGGTGTTCTTTCTCACACTGTTGGACACATGGCCATGCCACCACATGGAATTTACTCAGAATACATGGTGTGTACTTAAGATTAATTATTCTTACTAGAATGAGAATAACACATGGCATGTTCCCCTATAACACATGTTGTGTAAGCTAGGTTTTCCGAAGTGAAAACCCTCGTATCGCCTGAAACACTCATTTTCGCCCCTGAAAAACATATCGAGCCTCAAGAGGCCACAAGAAAAAGATATAAGGATTTAAGAACATAAAAAACACTTTTAAAAGAGATATATAGTGTAAACATAAAAATTCCTACCTTTATGAAAAAACCACCAAAGCTTCTCTTGATTTTATGTTCATCGGTTTCTATATGTTGACTCAGGGCGTCGAGGGCTTCGCAACAGTATCTCTCTTGACTACCATATCTATGTGTCTTTCTAAATCTCCATTTTCTCCCATGGCACATGGCCAAGTAGGATCACACATAAGGCATGCAAAATGAGGAGGAGGAAATAAGAAGAAGGAAAAGAAAGAAAAAAAGAAAAGGAGAGAAAAGAAAACGGGGCTCGGGCCGGCCTTAGGGCCCGACTTGAGTTTATGCCTAGAATATGCTAAACCCCCCATTCTGAAATCAATGATAGAGACAGAATATAAATATGATACAATGTTTAAAATTTATCATTGAATGAACCATTGGGAATAATTTAATATTTAATTTAATAATATTAAATATTAAATATTCCTCTAAAATTCGAACAGCTCAGATTTCTACCAAACTCGTTTCCTAGGGTAAAAACCCTATTTTAGGACCAAAAGATTGGTCAGAAAAATTATATGAGGTTAAATTTTAGGTGAAAAAGTCTATTTTACTCCTAAGAAGTATCCAACAGTAAAAAATCAAATTTCGACTCAAAACTACAGTCTGGAAAAACACAAGTCCTTACATCATGTCTTAAAAAACATATAAGGTGAATTTAAAACATTAAATTAAATATATTTCATTAATATAATCCAAAAATAGTGATATATTAACTTATTTGTATAAAACACAGATTTTTTCATTTATATAATTGTTCAGAAACACATTTCTTTTTATTTCAAAAAGGGTTTTATATTCATTTATAATTAATTTTTCACCAAATAATTAATTATATATAAATGTGAGAACCATATTTTCATAATTTAGTTAGTATTTTTCCTTCCCTCTATTATTATAGCAAGGTTTTAATAGTAATATTTAAATATTATTTAATTTTTCTCTTACGCTCGATGTGGCATATCGTGTAAGCTATCGAACATAGTTTTCCTTTTAAAAAAATTGGAAGTTACATTCGCCCCCTACTTTAATAAATTGTGTCCTTGTAATTTTAACTTGTAATTAGAAACTATATGTTTTACTTTTTAAAATATCTTTAATCAAACCCCATATCAAAAAATTGATAAATGAAACTTCCAATTTAAAATAATGAAAGGGAAGTATAGAGGTCACCTGAGATGACACATAGAAGGGTTCCATGTAAGAAAACATGGATATGGAAGAAAAAACTATCTATCATGTTCTGATGAAGAGTGATAGATAACATGGTCATGACAAAGTCAACAACCATAAAACAATAAATCTGTGATGGGTTAAAAGGTCATTTATTTCTTAGTAAGAAAAGTAAATGGATATAGTTTTTTTTAAGATCATTTTCATATATTTGGGGAATTATTTTACTACTTATACTGAGAACATAAATAAATATACTTACTTGACAAGTAAAGTTTTACCCATTAATAAAATTACACCATAAACTCATATTTTTCTCCAAATGATGAGTATTTAAAATGAATTTTTCATGCCTAAATCAACTTCTAGTGAATCACATAATCCATAAAAAATTAAGTCTCTATTTATCCTATCGTGAAACATTAACCAAAACCAAAATGGTTAATATAAGATAATATAATACTCTATAATTAAGAAACATTTATATGATGAAAAAAAACATTAATCTAAAAAATTCAACAGTGATACCCAAAGATCAATATAGACCATTTTACAAATAATTTTCCTTAAATTCCTCAATGTAATCCAAACTAATATTGAAACTAAAATATTATTTGATCACAAAATATTCCAAGATAAATGTTATGAATTATATCCAAATAACATCAATTACTCTTGAAGTCTCATACCAAAAACTAATTTCCCTAGTAATCTTGAAGATATATTAACTATTTCTTCAAATAACCTAAATCATTATATGTCCAAAATTAAATCATAGATTATTCCAAATTATAATTCAACCTTTATTTATCAAAATAATACCATAGTATTATACTGACCTTGATCATACAGGATCCCCAAAAAAGTAAACATCTTCAGAAATAACATTAATAACTTAATCACCAAATCATTTTATAATTCCATGGTGATCTATTCAATAAAATATATGTTCCAAAAATCAACTTATTCTTAATCCATAAAACCATTTAACTAAAATTAAGAATTCATACTAATCAGGACTTCACAAAGGCTGGTGGTAGGCAATGCACCCATGTCACCCTTCTATTTTGGGTTCAATTCTCGTGGTCTTTCCAGACATGACAGGTTATCACCCATCCTATGGGTTTTCCTTTTCTCTAAAACTATATAATTCTTATATCATTTCAAAAATATGATAAAATATTCAAAAATAATAATAAAAAATTTTAACCTCAATGGTTATCTTATAAATTTCATTTTTTATCCCAAAAAGTAATAACCCGCAATTATCTCAAAAATAAAGATCATATAGATCCTAAAGGTTATCCATATATTTATGATTATGTACAAAAAATAAAAGATAATTCCTCCTCAAATAACATTTTCACATTAAAAAACTAAGTGTTACATAAAACACAAATTAAAAAGTCTTCCAAATTACTCCCATTATTAAAATAGTATTAATACTTTTAAACATTTCATCAACCTAAAATCTACCATAACTTTTAAATCCCATATATGTAGACTTATTATTCATCAATAGTTATTCATGATCCATTAACCATGATTTTCCATATTATTCCTTAATATTTATTTCCTACAAAAAACATGAATCGTGTTTGAAGATTAAATAATGTCAAAATATGAGTCAATAAATAATGCATACCTTTCATATGTCATTTTCAGTTTACTCTTATTCAATTATAATTGCATTAGGTATTGCTAAAAATATATTTGTATGGTCGTATTGATCCTATTTCTGAACCTTCTTCGTAGGACATCAATTTTCATAATGATCATACTTTCCACATTTAAAACATTCAATTAATAACTCTGGAAGAACTTCTTTCCCTTTCATGGAGTTAATTGAACACTTCCTTTTTCTATGGAAGATTATTGCTTTATAACCCTCTTTACCACATCTAAAACACATTTCCATCCCTTTAAGACATTTTCCATCATTTTTATTTACACATCCTTGAAAATTTTGTCATTGAATATACTTACATTTATGATAATTGATACCTAAACCTCTATATAGATTTATTTCTCTTGTATATGATGCATTAGAAAAACTCACCAAGGTTAAAGTGGTTAATAATTACTCCTGATAGTTGTTTTATAATAACCATAATATTTATAATTGCATATTCCATTTCATTTGGTTTTTTATTCTGAGAACCGCCCCAATTTCTTTTATATCCATTGTTACTTTGGTGTCTACTGGATCCAACCATTTACTAAAACCAAAAAGGTTATTGTGAGTATATGAATAAAATCATCATATAACTTCTTATGGGGAAGATAAACACGGAGATATCCTTATTCATGTTATCTAAAACTCATTAAATTTGTCTAAAATAAATATGACTCTTCCTACCATTCTAACCATTGTGGTTATATACAACTTGTAACTTATGATTAAATAACACCCTAACCTATAATGTTTTCTAAAACTACCTATAATACCAACTATAATGGCTCGGCCTTAAAAATTACATAATCTTGAGTTAAGTCAATAATTTTACCTTATTTAATATTAAAAATATTTTCAGGTTTAATGTTTTGTAGAATTATTCCATAACTCATACATGACAAAACCATAAAATAAAAAGTGGACACTTCCAAATAGTATACATTTTTTCTAAAATATAAAACTTTTAAATGAAAACATGATTTATTATTCACGAAAATGGTCATAAAATTCACATTGGATTCCTCCTTTCACTTAACCATATTTAAAACCTTTGAAAAACATTTCAAAACATAGGATGAGCCCAAAAATCTTAGTAAGGGATAAAAGAAATAATTCTTTAGTCCAGTGAAAGCACGTAAACTATTAAAAACCCTTTTCTTACAAAACTCATTAACATGCATAGAAAAAATCATGCATGTGCCTTGAGACATCATTACTATATCACCCTTACATTATCCCTTAAAAATGGAATAATTTTATGACTAACTTTCATCTCCAGAGTACCCAATGCATTAGAGAGCTATAATGGGGATCACCCATCATATCTTGAGCTATAATTAGCTCAACCTAACATATATTATGTTATAATAGATCTAAACCAACAATATATTGAGATATAATGGTAAAAACTCATAATATACAATTTACATGGAACATATCAAGAATAAAACCCCAGAAAACTCATTTAAAAACATAAGAAAAACACTTTCATATATCAAAATACCCTTTTCTTGTAAAAAATAACTTTTAAAATATAAAACCCCCCTAGATAATAATGAAACCATTTCCATAAAAACTAAAAATGAAAACTTATAAATAAATTAATACAGAGTCATAAAAGATAAATATTTTTCTCATGATGTATAAGTTTAAAAAAACTTTCCTTTTGTCTTTTATAAAATGAGTTGAAAGATGAATGTTAAAAGGTCGTTTTAAATGAAAGTCTCATACCCTCAGTCCGACTCATTATGTATAATTATTTATTTCTAAATAATAAACATAGTTTAATTTTTTAATTACTTTAGAACATTTTTCAAGTTTCTTATTACTTTTTACATCACTTGTTTCCATATTATAATAATTACATAATTATTAAAGTTTATGTCATAAGTTTTGTTAACATTAGGTACTTGAGTCAAAAATGAACTTGGTTTGATGTTAATAGTTAAAGTGGTCATAATTTTATCATATCTATAATAATATTAATGAAATAATATTCACTTTTATAAATCAATTATAATTTTAAATAAAACATTTATTTATGGCTTTGAAAAATGAACAACGTTATAATCATGGAAACAGTAAGTTGTACGTACGCATGACTAAAGTTTCCATTTTTCATTGATCATTTATAGAAAGAAGATAATTATTTTTTTATATTTAAATAATTATAATAATATCATTAATATCATATTAATAATTTAAATATACTTAAAAATATCATCCATATGATGTGGTGAAAAAAAATAATCACATCGCTTTGTGGTGGTGATAGTTCACATGTACTCACAAACGACGTTATCATTTTTATGTGCATAGAAAGTTAAGAACATAGTTGATATATTATTATTTAATAATAATAAAAATTTCATTAATATCATATATAAACATCAATTTCATCATTATAACCAACCTTGAGAGACAGTGATGGAAAATGAATTATTTTGGTTCGCAAGGTGGTATTATGTCGTACACACAAATGAATAATTCATTTGCTATTTGATGAAATTGGAGATCGATTTAGGTGATGATATTGAAATAATAAAATCTAATTATATTTAGTTTAATTTATTTATTATTTCATCATGGATGAAGAATATTTGAAGGAAGTGGAAGAATAAATACAATATAAACTCTTAATTAAAAACGATACATCTCCTTCCGACGACCTCCTTTGATTAACACCTTAACACCAGTAAAGTGAGATTTATTATAGAATGAGGGGATGTATTATAGAAATGTATATAGGTAGATATTGGCTGGAAAAAAAAATTCAGTGTATTTAAATGAGAAGAATGGGTGCCTTTTTATAGGAGTGGGGAGGGGAACTCATGGAAATCTTCAAAGTATTAAAATAATATAAATAACTTTTATATTATAAATGGTCCCAAATTGATTTATTTCGACTATAGGTTTATTATAGGTCTAAATAAATTCATAAAATAAAAATTAGACAAGTTTTTATTATTTTTTAATCTTTATTTTTTTGTTTTAACCTTTATTTAACCCTTTTAATTCTTACCATGATATCACGTAATTTATTCTTTGAAGTTTAATATAATTACTATAAAATGAAAAAAGACCAATTAATGTGTCATTGATAAAATTTTAATACTTATACTAATCATTCGGTCAAATTTTTTATTTTTATAAATTTTATATCATTTAATAAAATATTATTTATTTTAGAATGTCAATAATGTCAATTTTGACGGTATTCATTACTTGGATTTTTAAAACTATCATAAAATAATAATAAACAGAATAAAAACCCAAAATACAATAATAATATTTCAAATTAATCCATAAATTTTTTTATGGCATTTAATATATCAAATTTTATTTATTTTTATATTTTTAATATCATTTATTTGATTCTTTCATTAATGAGGAAATTATTGTATCATCATTGTGTCACAATTTAATTTAATTATTTCATTCAAAAAAATTATAAATAAATTAATATTATGTATATAATTATTTTATTTTTAAAATTACTATTTATAGTTGAATATATCACTTATTTAACTCCATATTAAAATATTTTACTTGTTAAAAACAAGGGTGGGACAAAAATTTTCTTCTCTTTGAATATAATATAATAAATGCATTAAGGTCATCCAAGTGGCTCCAAGTGGTCCTAAAATATTTTTAAGTATGATATTGGTCAAAAAACACTCATCCAATTAAATTAGGACAGGTGTTAGGGTAATTTTATACCATTTATAATATTATTTTTAACTTTATTTACAAGATTTACCCTGAACCGTGGTAATAAAAATTTTACTAAAGTTACTATTCATAAATCCCAAAAAATAAAAGGGACATATTTAGTAAATTTTAAACCATTTATTTGAAATATTGAATCTATTTTTTCAAATTTAGAATACATAATTCCCAAAAATTAATTTAAAATTAATACCATTGACAGATCGAGAAAACGAGTTTTTAAAATAAAAATATGCCAAACTTCACCAAGTTTTTATATTCAATTTCAATATGAAATTGATTCATATGACCTAATTTGGATTAAATAATAAAAAATTATTTACTTATAATTAAAACCATTTAGAAACATAATTTAATAGTATAAATAAATTTGATGAAAAATAAGTACTGGACTAATATTTGTATTATTCATTATTCATCAGAATATGAAAGTTCTCAAAAAAATAAAAAAAAATCCAACAAAAGTAAATTTTTATTCTCCTATTCTAAATAATATGTTTATTTTTTAAAATAGAATTTATAAAAATTAAAAAAACTAGATTTAAATTTGGTTCTTCATCAAAAGGTTTTAAAACTAACTTTTTTTTAAAATACTCTTTTTATGTATAAAATTGTATTTTTTATATAATATCTAGAAAACACATAATATAAATTTCAAACATTAAATCAAATATATTTCATATACATTTCATTAATATAATCCAACAAAAGTTATTTGTTAACTTATTGGTATTAAACATACTTTTTCACATTTAAATATTATTTCAGAAAAACATTTCCTTTTATTTTAAAAAATGTTTTATATTCATTTATAATTAATTATTCACAAAATAAATAATTATATATACATGTGTCAACCATATTTTCATAATTAAATTAATATTATTCATTCTTTCTATTCTAATGGTTATGTTTTAATGGTAACATTTAAATATTATTTAGTTGTTTTCTTACGCTCGATGTGGAATGTCGTATATGCTATTGAAAATAGTGTTTCCTTTTAAAAACTTAGGTGTCACAATAAAGAACCACTTTTAGAAAATAAAAAAATACTTTAAAAACATTTTACAAAAAATCATGCATGAGTGTAAATGATTTTAGACAATCATAGTATTATAGTAATAACGTTTTTAAAAAAAATTAGAAATCCTCGATATAGAAGAAAAAGAGTGTTTTAAGGGTAACATGGAAAATATAATTTTTAAAAGAAAATCCCTTATAAATATCGTATCATTGAAGTAGAAATTCATAAAATCATTCAAAAATGTGTGTTCTCTTTAAATACAAATAAAACAAGTGTAAATAAAAAATAATATATTCAAAATTAACTTCACACATAATCTTAGCACAACATAATCAAGAAGTATGAGTTTAACCATAAGAATGGAAATTAGATTAAGAATACTCTTACCTTGCATATTAATTCCATAAAACATGTTAAAAAATCCTATATAATGGAGTAAATAATCTTATTATATCATTCTATAACTATATTCAAATTTATAATACCTTATGTTATGAATTTATAACATATTATGACCCATTAATTAATAATATTTCATTATTTTCATGGTTTTATGTGCATTCGTTTCATGGTTTCATAATCGATTCATTTTTTTATAATTGTGGATGTTCTGGTAAAATTTAATTACAACTCCAAAAATGGAATGAAATAGTATTAAAAAAAATCAATAAATGTAAATAGTCCCATGTATCATTTTTCTTTCTTGTATGAGGACGATTTATTTGATAAAACGTTCATGATAAATGTTTAGTTTTTTTTGGAGGTTTTTCCAAACACCATAAACTAGTTTCATCATATTTAGTACCATGTGTATACATTAGTTCTAAAATATTAAATACGTTATAACATACCTATTTAAATCTTATTTAATTGTAATGATACTTTTTTGACTAGCCATGAATATGGTAATTGAAAATGAGAAATCATTATCTACAGACATGTTTAACCTCTATAATTTGGATAATGGTTTCATTTCTTTGAATAAGAGGGGAAATAAAAAGGATCAATATAATATATTCTACAAAAAACATAAAACTCGTGTATATACATGATTCTAGAGTTATAATTACTTTATATAGGAATGTTGGTGAGGAGAAATATAGAAGATGAAAAGAAATTAAGAGAGGTGCTTTGAGAAAATTACCTCTTGAATATCTCCTCTTTGAAGGACCCCTTGATGACATTGAATTTGGTCTTTTGTTGAGACCATTATCACTTGGATTTTGGGAGAGTTAGGAGGAGAGGTTTTGGTAGATATTTTAGGAACATCAAGGATTGTGAAGATAAATGGGGTGGTGAGGGGTGGTATTTATACTTTAGGAGGGGTGGTTTTAATTGATTAAATGATGATTATTTTATATTTAAATCCAACCACATTGAGGTGGAATTAATTTCCACTAATTTGGATAATATTTAATGTTTTAAAGTGTGTTGAGGTTCTATAAAAACATTAAATAACCATATAATTTTGTATTTTTTATATATTTTAGGTCTTTAACTTTTAACTTTACTCGTTTCATTATTTTAACTATATCGTGGTAAATATTTCTTTTTAAGATGGTAAATTTTTGTGAATAAAAATTAAAATGAATTTAATACATAATTTTGAAATTATTATTCCAAATATTGATTTCATTTTAACAAATATAATTTAGATAAATTGAAAAAATAGATTTAAAATTAATCCTGCATATACAATAGGAAAGCTGGTTTTTAAAGTGAAAAGCTTGAAAAGTTTCAAATGTTTTCATATCTAATTTCAATGTGAAATTGATTAAAATTACCTAAATTTGATTTATTTATATATAAATGAACTATTTTTACTTTTAAAAAAAATTAAAATATAATTTAACTATATAAATAAATTCGATGAAAAAAATTAAAATAAATTCATCATTTTTCATTATTCATCAAAAAATTAAACTTCTCCAAAATATACCGAAACTTCACCCTAAGATAATTTTTATTTTAAAATTTCAAAAATGAGGTGTATTTTTTAAAAATAAAATTTATTAAAATACCATCATGGATTTATGAGTTTAAGTTTGATCATAAGTTCACATTCTTAAACACCCCTTTTTAGGTTTTATGCTATGGTATTTTCATATGACCAATGAAATTTTGAGAGATGTTTCATTAGGTTCAGGTATATGTATAACCACTCAGGTTTCTTATACACAGACATTACATCATTTTTTATGAATATTCATTATATTACACAAACACACGAGTGAGGACTGTAATTGTTTAGTTCCTTTTCAAACTTGGAAACATAAACACTCATTTATAGGTGAGCTACATCATCTCCTACTATTTTACACCCAACTTAGCACAATTATAAGATATATAATACATAATAACTATCTTCCAAACCTAGGGAAAGGAAACATTCGAAAGGGTGATCTCAGATGCTCAATAAGGGTAAAAAAGTTCGATACAAAATCATAACATGAGCATAAGGTTATGATAACATTAGCATAACATTTAAAAACCATACCCTACATATCAAGGATCAAAATATTGAGTCAAGTCATAAATATTTATAGCTCATAAAAAATGGATCATAAAGGAATCAAATAACATGATCCATGAGGGTATATCACAACATAAGACATGTAATTTGTATTATATACATAAGTATAGAAAATAATTTCCATATTTGTCATGGATCTCTTCCAAAACCTTCATATTAGACAAATTCCTTTACCGAACTGGGTTCACTCCATATTCTAGCCCTATATTACTGAGTTGGGGTCACTTCCCATTTTGAACTTACCTTACTGAACAGGTTTTACTCCCTGTTCTAGCCCTATCTATAGCATGAGATATAAATTTTTACCTAATGCATTGAAGGGAGATATGGGTCTCACCCATCACATAATGGAAACCATATTTATGTGTTCCAAAAGATCATAAAAATTCACTATATCATAACTTATTAAATGAAATGGGTATCATAAACATTTCATCATATCATAATATGTGTAAAAGAGATAGGGTTCATAATCATTTCATCAAAGAATAACCAGTGAAAATATATGTGTTTCATGATCATTTTATCATCGTATAACCCATGGAAGATAAATGAATTTAATAAAAAATCATAATAAACATAAATCATTTAGAGAAATAATAATAATGGTATCCTTGGATTATATCCCCATTAAGGAATAGGTAACACCAACAGATGTCATCTAAGATAGATAATAATTTTAAAAGATAATTTAAAACATTTCTTAAGTAAAATATAATTTACAAATAGAAAAAACTCTTTTTAAAACAAAAAACAATTTGAAAAGATTTTTAATTTAAAATAAAATTGAAAATTTATAAATTAATCTTTGAATAAATTATTGTTTATGATGTCATAAAATTTCATTAAAGTCATACATGTCAAGATGAAGGTTGCTTTCACATATGCTGTAAAATCCAAATGGGTATTGTTTTGAAAAATAACATGAAGGTTCCTTTCAAAAAGAATTAAAAATAAAAACATGGTTAAAATTTCATTTAAAAATCATAATGTATTAGAGAAAAATTGAAAAAAAAAATCAAAAAACATGGTTTTGGAAGAAAATAGATTTCTGACCGAAGTGAGAAATAAATTCATATTTTCTTTAAAAATTATTAATAATATTAAGTACCAAAGAGTAAAAAAATGAAACCATTACTTTAAGATATCATAAATAACTAGAGAATGTTAAAATTCATGATAATTCTTTAGAGGTAGAACATGTGATTTTAACATTAGAGATTTAGTTATAAATAACCCCAATAAATGATGAGATTGTAACATAAAATCTTTCCCATTTTAGAAACATTGAATCATAAGCCCCATAAGGAATAATATAAAATGAAACTTTAAATTTCATGAGGATAAATAGATTCATGATATTATAATTCAAAGGGCCTGTATATACCCCTTGTAAATTAATATAGGTGCATAATATAATATACGTCTCAAAGAATGCAAATTGATACAAAATTATCTTACCTTAAGTCTTTAATTCTATTGTACACGATCAAATATCCTATATAATAAATATAATTTTATGATACATATATTAAAGAAACATATTCATATATATAATATCATATATGTCTTGATTATCATCTTTATTTACCCATTTATTAATAATTCAATGTAAAAGTTTCTTTTCGGGTAATAACCGCTTTGTTTTTTGTATATGTTTTGATTTGTTATATTTCTAGTCCTCTTTCCTTGATCATGGTTCCATAATATCTATAATTATAACAATTATATAAATATAATATATATTTATTATATATTTATTTATAGTAATTCATTAAATTTGGTGATAAGAAATGAAATGCACCCTTCATAGAGACGGCAGGTCGTACGTGCACATGAACATTATTTCTATTTTCACATCGAATTAGAAGAAAGAAAAGAAAATTAAATGATATATATATATATATATTATCATTAAAAAATATTTTTTTCATATATATCACATATTTTAATTAAACTCATCATTAATAAACTCTATGTATAGCGTGAATGAATCAGAAGGCTTCGTAAGGTGGAAGTCTGTTGTACATATGAACGATATTATCGTATTCCCACAAAATGGAAATCATGAAGGTATGTGGGATAAAAAAATAAAAAATAATAATGACATCTTAAATATCATATATATATATATAATATGAATAATAAATCCATTATTATGACCATCTTTGAGAGGTGTTAATGGAAAAACGAACAACATCGGTTTGTGAGGTGGTAGTCCTCCCTACACACGATCGATGATTTTGTAACCCATTTGATGGAAGTGTATATAGTTGTATGTAATGGAATTGACATAAAAAACAACCTTATGTGTAATATTTTTATTTTTTTATATAGTCATGATATAAAAATTATTTAAGGGGTGGAGGAAGAAATAAAATAAAATCACTCATTGATGGGTGTTGCCTCTTCTTCAAGTATTCTCTATAGGTTTACACTTAAAGCCTTCTAGGATGTCTTTTCTTTCAAAATAAGGATTCTAGTATGAGGTTAGGAAATTTTTTAAGTGATATAGGTATGTCTTGTCCTATCCAAATAGTTTTTAAGGTGTGAATAATGGAGGAGATGGTTTGGACTTTTAAAAGTGGGGGAGAGGATACCCTTGATATTTTTTAAAAGAATTGAGTTATCCCACATTTTTAAGATGTTACAAGGGTACAAAATAGACCATTATCAAAAAAATGGTTTAATGTTCTAAATATGGATATAACATAGTTTTTAGACAAGTTTATTTCTTATTTTTACCCATATCTTTTTAGTTTAACATTCTGGTAGACCCATTTTTACCTTAACAACGGTAATTAATTTTTAATGCATTCACTATTCATTTTGGACATAAATTAAGTTAAACCGATTAGAAATTGTAGGTTATTATTATTCTAAATATGGAATAAATCTTTCTAAATTCCATTAAAAAAAGAAGAAAATTTTAATTTAATATTAATCCCTCAGACGTGATGAGAAAGCGGGGTTTTAAAGTAAAAATGATCAAAAGTTTACAAAGTTTTTATATAAAATTTAAATATAAAATTGATTAAAATGAACTAAAGTATATAAATGTATATATAATTGAACTAAATATTCTTTAAAATTAATTTAAAATATAATTTTACTTTGTTAATAAAATAAAAGAAAAAGCAGTTTTCAATTAAAATATAGTACTTTTCACTATTCAAAAAAATGAAACTTTTCAAAAAATCCCAAAAAATTACCATAATATAATTTTAAAATTTTGAGCCAAAGAATAAATTTTATTTTATAGAATTAAATTTATAAAATTTTCAAAAATTAATTTTCTTATAATTCACAAAAAAAATATAAAAATAAGTTCTTTAGCAAAAAAGTATTTTCAAAACATATAAATACTTTACCAAAAATTAAGTATTTTTTATCAATATATTTTCTTTCAATAAAAACATTATAAATAATATTTAAAATTTATTTATTTATATTCATATCACTAATTTTAATGGATAGGTTATAACGTCCATATTTAAATAAATATATTAGGGTTTTGTTAAAACTCAGTGTTGTGTATAACAAAATATAAGTCATTGTTTCATGTAGTGAAATATTAAATTAGTGTTTCATATAACAAAATATTAACTTAGTTTCATTTTTAACACAATCCATCAATGAAATTTAATTTATTCAAAAATAATAATTCATAAAAACTCAAGGTGTTACATTTTACCCCCCTTAAAATGAATTTCACCGAAAAAATTTGTCACTCTAATACAAAAAAATGATAATACTTATTCCCCATAATATCCTTAAGTCCCCACATATATTCCTAAAAATGATGTTTCTACCACTAAACTTTGACCATGTTATTTTTCTTATTTTATAGAACTTTCTCTATACAATCCGGAATCACCACTAGTTTTTCCTCATAAGAAAGATCTTCCCCTAGTGGTATGACCTCTAAGTTAAGTACATGTGATGGGTCAGGTGTGTAAATAATAGTGATAGATACATGGAACACATCATGAACTTGAGATAGGTTTGGTGGAAGTTTCAATATATAGTCTACCATCTCGATATGATTAATAATTTAAAACGGACTGATATACTTAGGGATTAGTTTCCATTTCTTCTTAAATATCATAACATTTTTATATAGATAAATTCTTAAAAAAACCTTATCACCAACTTCAAATTCTATATCACACTGGAAATTATCATCATGATGTTTCTACTAACTCTCATCTTCCTTTATGTGTTATTTAATGGATTTAACTTTTCTATTTATTTAGATACTTCAGGTCCTAATATCTTTTATTCTCCAACTTTGTTCCATCATGTTGGAGGTCTACATTTATTTCCATAGATAGCTTCATATAGATCCATCAGAATGCTTTATAGAAATATATTTTTGTAATAAAACTCAACTATAGGAATGTGTTAATACCAACCACCTTTGAATTACAAATAAAAATCTCTCTACATATCTTATAGGGTTTAAATTACTCTTTCAACCCAACTATCTATTTGGGGATGATACACAATACTAAAACTAAATTATTTATCAAGAGCTTACTAAATGCTTTTCCAAAACTTTAATTTAAACCTCGAATCCTAATAAAAAATAGAATTTGGTACACCATATAACCTTATTTCTTCCTTAATGTATATCCTATAAATCTCATCTAGAGATAAGTCTTCTATAATAGCGATGAAGTGTATTGACTTAGTAAGGTAATCAACTACTACCCATATATCATTATGACCTCTATACATTTTGGGGAGTCCAATGTCAAAATCCATGATTTTATTCTCCCATATCTATTATAGTTAGGGTAAAGGGTGAAACATCCCCTTAGAATTTTTTCTTTCAGCATTAACTTGTTGACATACCAAGAATCAAGATAAAAAATATATGATATCTCTATTCATGACATCCCACCAGAAGTATTTTTTTAAATCTCTATACATCTTCATACCTATAGGGTGAATAGATAATGAATAACTATAAGATTCCTCTAACAACTCCTTCAAGTATAGTATAGATTTAAATCATAAACTTCTCCTGGACCTTATCTTTCCATGATGATCAAAGTTAAACTCAAGAACATTTTTAACCTTCTTTTGAATATCTACATATTCCTTCTACACCTCTTTAATATTCACTTGGATGAATGGTTGAACATTTAATTGAGAAAGATAATATTTCCCTGTCTTTCATTATTTTAGATCCATCCTTTTCAAAATCCATAAATATTGGATCTTTTTATCCTTATCATGGATAATCTATCATGATCCTTTCGACTCGAAGCATCAACCACCGTGTTCTCTTTCTCAGGGTGGTAATTTATTGAGCATTCATAATCTTTAATCATCTCTAATAATATTCTTTATAACATATTCAAATTATTTTTTGTGAATATATACTTAAAAAAATTAACAGTATATATATCACACTTTTATCTATAAAGATAATTCCTTTATAAATTTAATGAAAAAATTACCGTAGCTAAATCCAAATCATGAGTTGGGTAATTTTTATCATTAACCTTTATTTTCATGAGGTATAATCTATAACCATTTCATTATAAATAATAAAATATTCCAATAACTTATTGGATACATCACTATAGATTACAAACCCTTCTTTACTATAGGGTAATGTAAGCACAGGTGCACTGACTAATCCTTGAGAGGACCAGTTTGGGATATACCTAACACTGAGAGGGGGGATCAGTGTTGGGGAATTTTTTAAACCAATTCCAACTTTTATCCCTATACCTCTAGACCTGTTAGGATATTGATTCTCTTATTCTCTTTTCCCTATCGTATGCAATAATAGAAAGCAGTAAAAATATGCACACGATATTTTTACAAGGTTCACCCCTCAATAAGAGTAGCTACATCCTTTCCATGCATGGATATGACCAGTGTATGGATTCTCCACTATGATGTTATATGAAATTACAGTGCAGTGGCTAGTAAAACAATCCTCTAGCCAGTGTGAGTCCCTACACTTTAGAGGGGGTGGGAAACAATTCTCTTCCCATGACTGGTGATGACCTAGTCCAACTTGCAGCCTCTAGCTGGTTCTTTATACTGCCTATGGAGATGGTCTTCTTCCTTCTTCAAAAGGTAGGTTTTGCTCTTGATCTTCTCCAGTGCTCTTCACTTGATTACTTGAAAAGTAGTAGGAAATAAATTCTTCTTTTCTTCTTCTTTTCTTCTTCACTAGTGCAAAACCAGATGCACTAGGACTTCTTCTTCTTCTTTAGTGCAATAATAGAATGCATTAACACTTCTTCTTCTTTCTTAGCAAGAATCACATATACCAATGTGATTATTCAGGCAATGAAGATCGGCTTATTTGGCATCATCAGAGTGAGTTCTTCTATTGTTCATAAATTCATGTGATCATGCATATGACATGTAGTTGAACTCTTTTCCTTCTTTTTCTTCTCTTCTCCTCTTCTTAGTGCGGTTATTGTTTATACAATGATATTGAACCCTTTATTTCTCACACATGCGCACACATTTTTTGATTCTTTATTTGAGTTACTCCACGTGTGCATGTGCATGAATGGAAGGATGCATTCACCTCTTCTTATTCTTCTTGTGTGAGAACCCACACGTTGCCTCTTCTTATCTTCCTTTTTATTTCGTCCTCTTGCACTAGGTTAGGGTGTTTTTGTATGTTTCTTAAAAACTGAATGGGTGAAATATTTCCCTTGTGAAAACTACTTGCGTGACACTCCCTGCTTACGAGCCTACCTGCTTGCATGCCACCCTACTTGTGCGCCACCTGTTTGCACGCCACTTAGCTTGCGCGCCACCTTCTTGCATGCCACTCAACTTGTGCGCCACCTGCTTGCACGCCACCTTCTTGCGCACCACTCAGCTTGTGCACCTACCTGCTTGCACGCCACTAACTACTTTTGTGCCACTATTGTTTACATCTCACAACTTGCGATCCACTTTTGGCTTCCACACAACACACTTCTTAAAGACACCTCCCTGCTTGTGCTCCTCTGACAACTTGTGTGCCACACTTGCGCACCACCCTACTTGTGTGCCACTCCCTGCCTGTGTGCCTTATAAATAACCCTCAGCTTGTGTGCCACTTCATCTTGCGCACCACTTCAGTTTGTGATCCACTTTCTATGACTTGCGTGATCAGAGATCAGATTTTTTTATTAAGTTTTGAGCCTTAAAAATGAGGAGTTTAGTCGTCTATTTATAGGAATTTTGGTGACTTGCGTTCCATATACACTTGTACGCCGCTCCAGCACTTTCACGCTGCTCCAGCACTTGCTCGCTGCTTTCTTTACTTTGTTATATTTTGATATGATGATGTTGAAATATGACTTACGCGTAACATACACTTGTGCGACACACTTGCACACCAGTTTTTGACTTGCGCGCCAATATTTAACTTACACGCCACTTTATTTAATTTTTCATATTTTGATGGAATTATCCTGAAATATGACTTACGTGCAACATAAACTTGGGCGACACATATACTTGCGTGCCACACTTGCACGCCACTTTTGACTTGCGTGCCGCTTTCTTTCCTTTTCCAAAAACACTCATTTACTCTCCCTATCCTTCATAAGTCTTCTATCAAAAGTTATCCAAACTTATGATATTTGTGAAATACAAATCAATAAAGCATCGTCATAGTTTAATAAAATGTGAAGTGCATGGATACCTCAGAATTCCAAGCCCTTCAACATTCTCTCTTTTTCTTCAACCATCATTCTACAAATCATGCAAATCATATGATTCTATTCTTCAAGTAAGTTCTTGCATGGTTCTCATGCAATCATGAAGAGTTTCATGGTCTTATTCAAATTCTATTTCTTCTGCAATCATCCTTAGATGGATGATACCTCACCATTCTTCATTGTTGTAAACAATGTGTCACCTTTGACACAAGTTCTTCAAACTAAGGATTAGTGCATCAATCATATGAATTTACTTCATAGAGAATTTCCCAAGTATGACATTCAATGATATGATTACATAACAATTCTCCAGGCATCCTCACTTCATACAATCTCTATTAACTTTGGAGGCCTTCTTTGTATCCTTATTCATTTTGAACGACATTGAAAACTATTGACAACAAATACAATATTCATACACAAAGTGGTCCCAATAATCTCCCCCTTTGTATTTGTTTGTAAATACCTTAATAATTATCCTGAAATGAATGTGTCAATGTCAAAATGAGAATTTTATCTCTCCTTTAATTCTTTCTCTCCCCCTTACTTTTCAAACTTCCATTTCACTTTCTCTCCCCCTTATTGACAAGAAATGAAAAGTTTATGGTAGAGAGGGTATCATTCCATACTTGAGCAATGTTCCATCAATAATTTCACTCTAAGTCTACTTGATCAATGCCTGGTGTAGAAAACAAGAGGATTTGATTTAGGCAACAAAGTTGTCCATTCTCCACTAATTGGGAAACCTCATGAGATGAGATCTCCTACACTTGTCTTCAAGGGTTTTCCACTTTAATTCCAGGACAAGATATTGAATGTGATAGGAAATAATCAATCCTGAAATTTCTTTTCCAATGACATTATCCTCAGACAATCTTCAGATTAATTTAATTTTATACCAACTGATGTTGATACTGATTGAGATAATGACTCTGATAGCTTTTTCATGTGTCTCCCCCTCAAGGGAACACTTCTCCTCACTGAATCCCTGGTTTTTCCCCTGATATCTTACTTCACCTTTAATTCCTTGTATTATAATAACAAATATAATACACAAAGATTTAATGGAATAAGGTGGATCCTCTTTTGTATATCAATGTGGACAACAAGGTCGATATGATTTTCTCAACCCAGATGCTCCATTATTCACACTTTCACAACTGATCATCAATACTGATTGTGATTGTGTGGACCTCACTATTTCTTCCATCTCTTTGTGTGTGAATATTCTTTATTCAAGGGATTTAAAATCACTAGAATATTCTAGTGCAACTTTCATATTTTTGAGTAATTCTTGTTGGGATGGAGTAAATTCAAAGCATCTTTTAATTGTATGACCAGCCTTGTTGCACCTCACACACAGAACTATCTTTTATTTATATAGAATCTTCTTTTTGATTTTAGCACAAGTATTTGCCTGTGCATCTTCCAAATTTCTCATTCTTTCCAAATCTTCTGGCCAAACCACCAATATATCATTAGGGAATGAGGCATCAATATTGGATCTTCTACATGGAATCTTATGAGTGGCATCTCTAATAGTAGTTCTTTTGGATGCACCATTATTCAACTTATTGGATTTAGAATCCAAAGTCTTCTCAACTTTCCTCCTTAGAGTCTTCATGGGAGTGTTTGTTTTTCCAACATTCTTCGGACTACTTCCCAAGGATGCTTTTTCTTTCTTAGCCAGTTCTTGTGATCTTCTTTTCTTATCAGCTTTCGGTACCTTTTGAAATGAACATATACCATTCATGTGACCACTCCTATTGCATGCATCACAGATGTTATCTAACATTCCAAATATATTTGTAGTATATAGATGCTTTTGGATCTGTGGATGTTGCTTCTTCTTCTCTGGATATCTCCCCCTTGATATGGGATTTCTCTGTGCTTTTACATTTAAGGGGTTGTACCAAAAATACAGTGTACAATGACCAAATTTATTACAGCACCAGCATTGACCCACAAACCTTGATTTCTTGCCATCTTCTTTATAAAGTTTCTGAATCTTATACTTGGTATGGTGGGCTTTATGTGGGGATCTATCTTCCACACTCTTTCCCTTGTCCATCCTATACATGGTAGTAGGTTTCTTCTAACTTTTCTTTATCCATACTTGTTTATAATTTTTCTTCCAACCTGCACTTTTTGTAGAAACAATTTTCAAAACATTAGTGCATATTGGTATGGATGGTACCTTCTTATCAGCTGCTTGTGATAGATCAATGAGTGAATCCATGATATTCTTATCACATTTTGAAGGTCTTTTGACAATATAATCCTCCATTGAGCATTGAGTACTAGCAGCAATTGTTTCCTTATTTTTTGGAGACTCAATATGTGTCTTACTAAGATTGGTAAACTTAGCTTCCAATTCTAGAAATCTCATATTGAGGATGACTTCCTAGTCTTCAATCATAGTAATCTTCTCTTCACAGTCTTTATTTAATCTTTCAACTTCATATTCATGCATCTTTAATTTGTATTGTAACAAAGCGACAAGTGCTTTGATCTTCTTGGAATCTTCTTCTAAATATAACTTCTTGACATCATTACTATTTTTCAGCTCATCTTCAAGTGCATGGATTTTCTCTTCTAGAGTCTTATTGACACCCTATCTTTCTTCAACATCTTTGAGCCACTTTGAAGAACTTAATTCAAATTCCCTCTTAGTTTCTTTAAACGCCCCAACTAGTCTAGAGAGCTTTAAACATTCAACAATTTTTTCTTGTAATCCTTTCTCCAAAACATCAGTTTCTTCTACGAGTTGAGTGATATTTTCCTGCATACATTTAAATACTCCACAAACCAGGGATGTAATTTCTTCAGGAGTACCACGCAGAATCATCTTCAATCTATCAACTGATATTTATTGAGATGTTATAGATCGATCATCACCACTTGTACTCGAATTTTCATCATGAGAATAATTTCCAAATGTACTAACACATACCTCTTGATCAGTTGAGGTAGGAAGATTTTCCATCTTCTTGATGGGAACTTGAGACACATTCTCATTACTTTCCATGTCTGGTGTGTCTACAATGTTAGTTAGATATGGAGAACTAGATGCTTCCTCTTCTTTAGATAAGAGGGAATTATTCTTCAACTTTATCTTCTCTTTATTTTTCCTGTTCATCGTGGTCTTGGTATATATAGCATTCTGATAAAAGGTAACTGAATCTTCACCAACACTTCTCTTCATTGTTGACTCAAGAAAGGAACTCAAGTCTCAAAAGAGAATAGCTTCACTGTAGAGAATCCAACAGAGGTGAACCTTCCTCTGATACCAATTGAGAGGACCAGTTTGAGATATACCGAACACTGAGAGGGGGGTGAATCAGTTTTGGGGACTTTTTTAAACCAATTCCAACTTTTATCCATGTACCTCTTGACTTGTTAAGAACTTTATTCTCTTATTCTATTTTCCCTGTCGCATGCAATAATAGAAAGCAGTAAAAATATGCACATGATATTTTTACAAGTTTCACCACTCAATAAGAGTAGCTACGTCCTTGCCATGCATGGATATGACCAGTGCATGGATTCTCCATTATGATGTGATATGAAATTATAGCGGAGTGTCTAGGAAAACAATCCTCTAGCCAGTGTGAGTCACTAAACATTAGAGCGGGTGGGAAACAATCCTCTTCCCTATACTGGTGATGACCTAGTCCAACTTGCAGCCTCTAGCTGGTTCTTTATACTACCTATGGATACATTCTTCTTCCTTATTAAAAAGGTAGGTTTTTCTCTTGATATTATTTAGTGCTCTTCACTTGATTACTTTCAAAGCAGTAGGCAAGAAATTATTCTTGTCTTCTTATCTTTTTCTTCACTAGTGCAAAACCAGTTGCACTAGGATTTCTTCTTCTTCTTTAGTGCAATAACAGAATGCACTAAAACTTCTTCTTCTTTTTAGTAAGAATCACATATACCAATGTGATTATTCAGGCAATGAAGATCGTCTTACTTGGCATAATCAGATTGAGTTATTCTCTTGTTCATAAATGCATGTGATCATGCATATGGCATGTAGTTGAACTCTTTTCCTTCTTCTTCTTATCTTCTCCTCTTCTTGGTGTAGTTATTGTTTATGAAATGATATTGTACCCTTACTTTCTCAAACATGCACACACCTTTTTTTATTCTTTATTTGAGTTACTCTACGTGTGCATGTGCATGAATGGAATCATGCATTCACCTTTTCTTCTTCTTCTTGTGTGAGAACCCACAGGTAGCCTCTTCTCCTATTCCTTTTTCTTCCTTCGTCTTACACTAGGATAGGGTGTTTTTGTATCTTTCTTAAAAACAAAATGGGTGAAACCTTCTCCTTGTGAAAACTGCTTGCGCGCCGCTCCCTGCTTGTGTGGCTCCCTGCTTGTGCGCCACCCTGCTTGAGCGCCACCTGTTTTCATGCCACTCAGCTTGCGCACCACTTGATTTTGCTCCACCTGCTTGCGCGCCACTCAGCTTGCACGCCACCTGCTTGCGTGCCACCTGCTTTGGCACCACTCAGCTTGCATGCCTACCTGCTTGTGTGCCACTAACTACTTGCACGCCACTATTGTGTACATCTCACAACTTGCGCGTTACTTTTGGCTTCTACACAACACACTTCTTGAAGACACCTCCCTGCTTGCGCGCCTCTGACAACTTACGCGCCACACTTGCGTGCCACCCTACTTGCACGCCACTCCCTACTTGCGTGCCTTATAAATAACCCTCAGATTGCGCACCACTTCAGCTTGCACACCACTTTAGTTTGCGAGCCACTTTCTATAACTTGCACGATCAGTGGTCAGATTTTTTTCTTAAGTGTTGAGCCTTAAATAAATGAGGAGGCTAGTCATCTATTTATAGGTATTTTGGTGACTTGCGCGCCATATACCCTTGTGCATCGCTCCAGCACTTGCGTGCCGCTCCAGCACTTGCGTGCCGCTCCATCACTTGTGCGCCGCTCCAACACTTGCATGCCGCTTTCTTTCCTTTGTCATATTTTGATATGATGATGTTGAAATATGACTTGTGTGTAACATACACTTGCGCGACACACTTGCACGCCAGTTTTTGACTTACACTCCAATCTTTAACTTTCACACCACTTTATTTCTTTTGTCATATTTTGATGGGATGATCTTGAAATATGACTTACGCGCAACATACACTTGCATGCCACATATACTTGTGCGCCACTTTTTACTTGCGCACCACTTTATTTCCTTTTCCAAAAACACTCATTTACTCTCCATATCCTTCATAAGGCTTGTATCACAAGTTCTCCAAACTTATGATATTTTTGAAATACAAATCAGAAAAGCATCATCATAGTTTAATACAATGTGAAGTTCATGGATACCTCAGAATGACAAGCCCTTCCACATTATCTTTTATTCTTCAACCATCATTCTAAAAATCATAAAAATCATATGATTCTATTCTTCAAGTAAGTTCTTGCATGGTTATCATGCAATCATGAAGAGTTGCATGGTCTTCTTAAAATTCTATTTCTTCTCCAATCATCCTTAGATGGATGATACCTCACCATTCTTCATTGTTGTAAACAATGTGTCACCTTTGATACGAGTTCTTCAAACTAAGGATCAGTGCATTAATCATATAAATTTACTTTATAGAGAATTTCCCAAGTATGACATTCAATGCTATGATTTTATAACAATTCTCCAAGCATCCTCACTTCATACAATCTCCATTAACTTTGGAGGACTTATTCATATCCTTATTCATTTTGACCGACATTGACAATTGTTGACAAAAAATACAATCTTCATACACAAAGTGGTCCCAATAATCCTATCTTTGGTTCCTTTAAATTTTCCTCATATTCATCTATCCAGAGGAACTTGGATCCCTTATAAGCTAACTTGGTCAGAGGATTAGGTAGTCATGATAAATTCTCTAAAAACTATCGATAATGTCTAACTAATCCAAAAAAACTACAAATCTCATTCACCACGGTTGGTTTGGGCCAACATTCACTAGACTCTATATTTGATAGATATACTAATATACCCTCTATTGAGATTATATGACCCAAAAAATTAAAGCATTTTCATCTAAAATTCATAATTTTTAAATTTTTCATATAGTTTCTCCTTACTTAGGATCTTATTACAATTATCATGTGATCTTAATTCTCTTCCTTTCTATTTGAATTAATAATAATATCATCTATAAAGACTAATATAAAGTGATCAAGGTAATCTCTAATGACTCTATTCATTAAATCCATGAAGATATATGGGGAATTAGTAATATATAAATGCATCACTATATATTCATAGTGTCCATAACTTGTAAGGAATACCATCTTGGGTATACCCTCCTTGTTGACCCCTAATTGATGATATCGAGAATGAAGGCTAGTCTTGAAAAAATATTGAGATCCGTGCAGTTGATCAAAAAATTAATACATATGGGGAATAGGATATTTGTTCTTAATTTTGATATTGTTCAACTCTTGATCACCAATGTATAATCGCATTGATCTATCTTTATTTTTCATAAGAAGAACAGGTTCACCCCAAGGTGATACACATGGATGAATGAATCCCTTTTTAAGGGTTTCCTGGAGTTTCTTATTTAATTCATGTGACTCAATCAGGGCCACTCTATTAGGAGTCTTTAAAATTGGTGTGGCACCAGGTATGAATTCTATTGATAACTCAACATCATGTTTTCGGTAAATACTAAGAAACTCTTATGAAAAGACTTCAATAAATTCTGAAACAATAGGCATATCCTACGTATTGAGTTTCTCCCCAACCATTTGACATAAACACCCCTTATGAATCTGAATTATACCCATACAATGGATGTAATCTCAATCAGAAGTTCATACTTATCATCACATTGATAGATGATCATAGGTTGGTTTGAAATATCAAACATGACTTCTCTTCCAAGACAATTTATGTGGTATTTATACATAAAAATGCAATCCATGCCTAATATAACATCAAATTACACCATAGGAAGAATGAAAAGATTTACAGGAATCATATTACCACAAACATCAACTAGAGAGGAATCATAAACTTAAGATATGATCATCATACCACTAGGGGTTTTTGCTGCTAATTCCACATCTAATCCTTTGGGTTGAATCTGGATACCCTTAGAAAATTCTTTATATATGAAAGAATAGGTATATATATAGTAAAATAAAATGTTAGGAATTATAAAGTGGATGGTAAGTGTACTTTTCACACATTTTTATCACACACCTCATCAAAAATAGTTATCTCATAATATTTCCCATTTTCCCTTAGATTTAGAGTTTTTTTATGTTTATCATCATAATTAACCATCAAGTTTGGGCACTGGTTATCATCAAGCACATTCTCCTTACACTTGAATCACTATTGTTTGGGAGGTGCATTATTTGCATTTTTCTATCTATTCATATCGTTATCTAACTTATTCCCATCACATTTGAAATAAATTTTCTGATAACCTTCCCTTCCACACTTAAAAAGTTTACTAGTACCACTAAGGCAATTTACTCCATGCTTTTTCCTACACTTTGATCAAAAATAAAAGATCATCGTATTCTCTCTATGGTTCTTATCATTCCCTTTAAAACTCCATCTAACTTTTATTGTAAAAACCATGAGATTGATATATAAATACAACCTCCAATTCCACCTTTATATCACATCAAGATATCTCTTCATAAATATTGAAGTCTCTTATGGATAATTCTCTTTGGAGACTTAGTTTTAATCCACTGAAGAATCGATCAACCTTAACTTCAAGTTCAATTATAATACCATAATCATACCTTGTGATTCTTGTTAAAGTAAGGTTGATTGATTCTTTAGTGGCTTAATAATAGTCTAACATTGATCTGCTTCACCTTCTAAATGGTAGACAAACAAAATGACATTTTCATGTTCCAAATTCTAGGGAAGAGAAAAAATATTTTCAATGGTACTGATCCATTGTTCAATAACTAATTCATCAGAAGACAAAATGAAAGAAGGAGGATGTTTACCCATAAATCACTCAATGAAATTATGTTCCATCATTTGTTCGATTGGAATTCTAATATTATTCATAGCTTGAGAAATATTTGTGATCATAGCAATGAAATTTTTCATTCCAAATCCCATAACATTTGGATTCTCAGGAGGAAAATCATTTAATTTTCTATAACTCTTAGTATTAATGTATTTACTTCAAGTTTAAACCATTGAATAAAACCAAAAAACATAGTGAAAGAGATAATAAGCATATTGGGGAAACACATAATCATAAAAAATCACATATAGGATGTCTAAATTATGACACCTTTAATAATATATGATATCATAGGTTTATCGCATCTCATTCATAGTAATATTATATTTAAATCCTTCATTAAGGTTTATAAAGAGTTTATAAATTTCCAAATCATTTCCCCTAGGAGTTTCAAACTAGGTGTGTAGCAAGGGAAATTATCATGCACTAGTTCCTGATTGAGTCTAGCTCAATGTGGGGTTTTCATGGTTTTTACCCACAGGGACAAATTCACAAGATCCACACACACTTGTACTATCTAGATAGGTATGTATTTCTAGGAAAACACTCACTCTATCCTTCACCAAAATTCTAGTACATTTTCCTTTAATTTCATTCATCCATATAATTATCCTTAGAATTATCCTTAGACTTGTCATTAGGGATCACACTAAGGTTTTCTCATGCTAATTTACAAATTTTAACTAAACCTATACTCTGATACTAATTATAACCACCCATGATTCTCATACATATACATACATCATTTTTTATGAATATTCATTACATTACTCAGACACATTCCTGAGAACCATAATAGTTTAGTGCCTTTGGAAATTGGGAAACATATACACTAGTCCATAGGTGATCTACATAGTCTCTCACTTAGTTATTCACAACTTAGCACCCTTATTATACATGTCATACATAATAAAAATCTTCATAAACTGAGGAAAGGAAACATATGAAAGGGTGAGCTCAGATGATCAAAAAGGGTCATAAGGGAGATATGTAAGCATAACATGAGAATAAGGGTATTAGATCATGATAATAACATTTCAAAACCATGATCTACATATCAAAGATCAAGATCATGAGTCATGGAATAAATATTGGAAGTTCATATTACATTAATCATGAGGGAATAAAATAAAATGATCCATGAGAGCATAACAATATCATAATACATAGAATTTATGGCATATAAATAATCATAGAAAATCATTTCCATATTAGTCAAGGATTTCTTCCAAGATCATCATAGCAGAAAAAGTCCTTTAATGAATTGAGTTCAATCCCCCTTCCATCCCCGTATTACTAAACCAATTTCTCCTCTAATTTTATCCTTATCTTACTAAACCAGGTTCACTCCTCATTCTAGAACTATCTATCTCATGAGATATAAATATTTACCTAATTAATTGGAGGGAGATATAGGTCCCACCCATTAAATAATTAAAACCACATTTACGTGTTCCACAATATCATAAAAAAATGATTTTATCATAACCCATGAAATGAAATGGATATCATAATAATTTCATCATATCATAACCTTTGGAAAATTGATATGTTTTAAAATTATTTTATCATAGAATAACCCATGAAAAAAATTAGGTTTCATAAACATTTTTTCCGGGTATAACCCATGGAAGAGAAATAGGTTTCAAACAAAAATCATCATAAACATAAAACATTTAGAGAAAGAATAAAAACGGTATCCTTGGATTATATCCCTATTAAGTCATAGTTAACACCAATGAATTTCATCTTAGTTAGAAAATAATTTTGAAAGATCAGTTAAAACATTTCTTGAGGAAAATATCCTTTTCACTTATAAAAACTTTTCTTAAAATATAAAAAAAATTAAAACATTTTTATTTGATAGTAAAATTGAAAAAATATAATTTAATATTCAAAGAAATGATTTTTCATGATGTCAAAAAAGTCTATTAATGCTGAATAGGTTAAAATAAAGGTTCCATTATCATTTGTGGTAAAAGTCAAACTGGCATTGTTTTGGAAAAGTAAACGAATATTAATTTCAAAAAAAAAATTAAAAAATTCAAAAATGGTTAAAAATATCTTTTAAAAATCATATTTTAGTAATAAAAAAATTATACATTTTTATAAAACAAGGTTTTGGAAGAAAAAAAATTTGACCGAAGAGAGAAGTAAAGTCATATTTTCTTATAAACATTTTCTTAATTATCTTAAGTACCAAAGAGTGTAGAATGGTACCATTACATAAAGATATAATTAATAACTAGGGTATACAAAAATTTATGATAATTATAGAGATTTCAAACATAAAATTTCAATATTAGAGGCTTAATCAAAAACAATCTTGATAAATTATGAGATTGTAACATAAAATATTTACCACTTTGGTAACATTGAATCACAAGTCCCATGAAGTATTAACATAAAATATAACTTAAAATATCATGTGGATATATAAATTAATGATATTATATGTCAAATAGGCTGTATATACACCTCATAAAGGAATATAGGTTCATAAAATAACATACATCTCAAAGAAGGAAAATTGGGACAAAATTCTCTTACATCAAGTCTTGACTTCCGTTGTACTCATTAAAATCTCATGTATAATAAATCTAAGTTTATTATACATCTATTAAAAAATATATTCATATATATCATACCATATATTATTTTATTATGACCCTTTATTACCCTTTTACTAACAATCCCATGTTAAAGTTTCTTTTTTGAGTAATAACTTCTTTTTTCATATATGTTTTGATTTGTAATATTTTTTGTATTATTTATTCACTCATGGTTAAATCATTCAAAAATTAATAAAAATGATATAAAAATTTGTTTGTGTGTGTGTGTTTGTTATACATGTATTTAGAGTAATTCATAAAATTTAGTGATAGGGAATGAAATACACCATTCATAGAGATGGAAGGTTATATGTATGCATGAACGTTGTTTCTATTTTCTTATTGAATTAAAAGAAAAGAAAAGTAACTTTAAAATATATTATAATTAAAAAATTATTTTTATGTCATATATATGACAAATTTTCATTAAACCCATTCTTAATACATTCCATGTGAATCATGAATGAATCACATCGCTTCACAACGCGGTAGTACGCCATACACAAGAACAACATTATCATATTCTCATAAAATAAAAAGCATGAAATTAAGTTTGATATAACAATTAAATAATCATAATAACATAATAAATATAATATATATCATATATAAACATAAAATTCATCATTATTACCATCCTTGAGAGTTGGTAATGGAAAAATGGATGGCATCGGTTTACAAGGTGGTAGTCATCCATACACACAAATGATGATTTTGTAACACATTTGACTAAAGTGGAGATGAAATTAGGTAATGAATTTAACATAAAAACATATAATTATATAGAAGATAATTATTTTACTATATAATAATAATATTAATATAATTTAATGGGGTGGATTAATAAATAAAATAAAAGTGATTATTGATGAATGTTACCTCTTCTTTGGGTATCCTTTTTATGTTTGCAATAAAATCATTCCTAGGATGGATTTATTCCCAAAATAAGTCTTCTAGGATTAGGTGAGGGAAGTTGGTAAATTATTTGGCTAGAAATTGTCTTATCCAAATAGATGTAAAGGTGTGAATAAGGGAGGATAGGGGTGGCCTTTTATAAGTGGGGGAGGGGACACACTTGGTATTTTTAAAAATAATTGAGTGCTCCAACATTTTTCATATTTCATAAGGGCCCAAAATGGACCATTATCAAAACTATGTGGTGTAATGGTTGCAATATTTCTATAAAAAAAATTATACAAGTTTATTTTTTGTTTTTACCCATATCTTTTTTAATTTAATCCCTTAGTAAGCTCATTTTTACTTAAACCATGATAATTAATTTTTATTGTACTCATTGTTCATTTTAGTCAAAAAATATATTGACCATATTAGAAATTTCAAATTATTATGACCCAAAATATTTCATCCATTTTTCTAAATTCTATTCAAATAATCGTAAAAAAAATAATTTAATATTAATCTTGTAGAAGTTAGGATAAAGTGAGTTTTTAAAATATAAATGATAAAAAGTTTACAATGTTTTTATATCCAATTTTAATATGAAATTGATTAAAATGACATAAAATGTATTAATATATTCTTACTTTAACAAAATATAATTTAAAACCAATTTAAAATATAATTTAACTTTGTAAATAAACTAAATGAAAAGGTTGTTTTCCATTAAGATTTAGTGTTTTTCAATATTCATCAAAAAATAAAACTTCTCATAAAAATCTCAAAAAAATAACACTAAGATAATTTTGAAATTATGGATTAAAAAACTAATTTTAAATTATAAAATTAAATTTTAAAACTTTTCAAAAATAAATTTTATTATTTTTCATAAAAAGACATAAAAAGCAATTTTTTGAGAAAATAGTTTTTTCAAAACATATAAATATTTTACTGAAAATTAAGTATTTTTTAAAAATGTGTTTTATTTATCAAAAACCATTATACATAATATTTAAAGAAAAATTATTATTATTTGTATCACTAATTTTAATGTATAGGTTATAACGGTCGCATTTAAAAATTTATATCATAGTTTTGCTAAAACTTAGTGTTATGTGTAACACAAGTTAATCTAATATTACAGGTATTGTTGGATTAAATTTTTTTTATAATACATGATTAAATTGGTGTTTAATGTTATGCAACCAATCATGTAAATTTAATTTATTTGAAAAAATAATAATTCATCAAAACTCGGGGTGTTACAATATGTAACCCTAATGTTCAACATTAAGTATTGTTTGAGGAATAATTCTATTTTCATAAGTTTAAAGGTATTGATAACCATTAGGGTCAATATGATCATTGATAATAGGGAATTAATATTATTTTATTTCATTGAAAAAATAATTCTTATAGAATAACTTAGTACTCAAAAATTGATTTAATAATCAATCTTAATTTTTAAGATGTCCATAAAATTTTTGGGAATTTTATAGGAATGATCTTTTAGAAAAATGAAAACCCACATTTCAAGTGACAACCCATCAAATACAACAAGGTCGCAGGGCTTAAACCCAAAATCAAAGGATGACAAGGGTGTGATGACTACCACCAACCTAATTGATGTACGAGTTAGTATAACATTATTTTTACTTAAATTATTTGATAAATATATAATTGTGGAATGAATTGAGTTGAATTTTGTGTGTTATTTTTGAGTTTTTAGTGATTAATGTATTATATTTATCTATATTGGATGATTTTTTTCTAATAATGTTGATTTTAGTTAAGATGGTAGGAATATTTTTTCATCCTTTTGTGGGTTATGTAATCCATTAGATGTTTATTTTACAGCTTCAAGCATAAAAAATCATATTGAATATTCATTCCATGAAGTAATAGGTGAAGTAGAAATTGATTGAAGGAAAACCAAAGTATAAAATTGTGCTTATGAAAATAAAAATACATCAAGTTAGTATATTTTCTAGTTTTATATATCTTGGTAATCAAAAAACCCTCCAATTTAGGAAAAGGATCTTGAAATGAAAATTTTTTCCTATTGCCTTCATATCTGATGAATCGATGATCATTTAACTTATCAAAAATTTATGGTTTTTAGTTATTGAATTTCTCTTGATCATTCAATTTATTTTAATCAATAATCCCAATCACTCTCCATAATTACTGACACTTTTATTCTATATCGATATTTTCACTTACCACCAATATTATCCTACTTGGAAACCTTTTTACGTGTTATTCCAGATGACCTTCATATTTCCCCTTCTCTCTTTTTAGAGGAATTCTTATTAACACATTTTATGACGTGGGATTTTGAAAAAGGAATATTCAAATATCAAACCCTTGATTTCTAAGTGAAATTTCAAATTATGATGATGAAATTTATTAAAGTTGGGTAGAATGTAACTCCCTAATATTTTAAAACAATAACACTATGTTCAATAGAATATATGACATGCAACACCAAGCTTAAACACTCTACAATATATATATATATATATATGACTATTATAACCTAGCCATTAAATTGATGGGTATGAATAAAATTTACTGAATTATTAAACATATATATAAAGAGAGAGAGTTCTAAATAAAAAAATTATTGATAAATTATTATTAAATAATCACTCAAAGTTTTATTAAAGTCATTGTATGCTTCAAAATACATTTTCATAAAAAATTGATTTATTTTTAATTTTATGTTTAGTAATTATAATTAATTTATACAACTTTTAGAAATTGAATTTCATAAAAATAATATATTTTTTTAAATCTTAATATCATTATTATATTAGAGTGAATTTTTGGGATTTTTCTAAAAATATATTTTTTAGTGAATAGAAAAAAGTACCAATTTTTTGTAAAACTGTCATTTATTTCCAATAAATTAAGTAATTTGAAAGTATAACTATGATTTTAATTTTATTTCAAATTAGTACAAGTATTAGTTGGTTATATTTAAAAAAAATTAATTACATTTTAATCTTCGTTATACTCTATCTTGGAATAAGTTTATTTTTAGGCCTAAAAATACATTTTTTTGAAAATTGTTTTTAAATGCGTAATGTTCTTACATTTTAATTAATTAAAATAAAAACTAATAAGGAAAGGTTAAAATGAAATTTATATATTATATATATTAATATATGATTTTAAATCCATATAATTATGATCACTAGTAATATAGTTAATGTAAGATCATCTTCTGCTTGAAAAATACATTTCTTGAAGAATCATTTTTCGGCACGAATTGTAGATTTTTTTTTAAAATAAATTCTTCCAATTATGTTAATTTTATTTTAAAAAAATATATTAAATATTTCAATTAATCATAATTAATTTTATTTAATAATTTCAACTTGAATTTTTTCATAAGGATCAGAAAAATAAGTATAATATTAATTAACACGATTAAGGTTAAAATGTGGTTTTGTGCATTACATATGCCTATGTTAAAATTAATTTTACACACACATATAATATTTATTTGATAAATTGGATTTAGTATTAATAATTATTGGGTCCAAATTATCTAATAAATCTTTTTCTATTTTAGTCTTAAAGGTTAAACTACCTAGGTTAAATAAACTAATTTTTATGGTGAAAAATAAAATGGTAAAAGTAAGTGAACTTATAAAATAAGGGAATAATATGTTTAAAAAACGTTTTTTGTGTGTTTTAGAGGTGTGTATAAACCATAAATTACCTTCAATCTGTTATTTATCAATTTTTTAGGAACTTTGGGACTTCTCATTATTCAATAGTTTTTGGTATTTACAAAAAATCAACTCCTCCTCAAATAAAAATGTCCACTCCCTCCTCACTTCTTCACGCCTCTTAAGCCATTTCACTCAACTAGAACCTAAAAAATATACCAAAAACATAATTTTAAACATTATATAGTTTCTTTTATTCCCAAAAGACCAAACATGGGGTCCTTAAGAAGATATATAAATGAGGTTTCTCAAATATATGGTAATCATCTTAACGAAGCTCTTTATTTTTCTTTCTTCTTTTACAACATTCCATTATGTGTTAAAATTTAAATATAGTAAAACAGGTATCTAACATATAATAAGATATTAATATTTTGATATCATATTATTTATCCATCTCCTTTTCATCAAATTGGAAACAAATCCATCATTGGTGTGTTCGACGAACTACGGACTCACAAACCAATGTAATTTGTTTTCCATCACTGAATCACATGGATTGTAATAATGATGGAAATAATGAAAATATATGATACATATGACATGATATTAATTCTGTAAATTAATATATAATCCACTTACTTATCCTTTCACCCATTAATGTAATGACATTTTCACTCATGCGTACGTACAACATATCGTCTTCACGAAGCGATGTGATTCATTTTCCTTGTCCAAATTTCATGAATGGTTATAAAAATGTATTTAATAATTAAATATTATACTTATAACATTAACATAATTAATTATATGATGTAAATATTTACTATACATAATTATAGGAATATTCATGACAAAACACACTTGAGAAAACAATGCAATTAACACACCAAACAATAGTAGTAATAAAATATTATTAACAGATGTGTGGTAACTTGTTATAAGAGGATAATATATGATATTAAAAATATTAATATAGTTCTGTTAAAAATTAATAACATTTTTAAAACCATTATACAGGAGGTTAAATCATGTTCAACTAGGGGGAAATGTGATGTAAGGGGATTTGATCTCAATTTTGCATCATTGTAGCATATTTTATTATTATGCGCCTAATTTATTTTATATAGAGTATACACTTCACCTTTCGCATAATATATCATGAAAAATTCATAATTAATGGTATTGTGAGTTTCAATTTTAATTATTTCATCCAATGTTATTTGACTTGAATGTTACTAAGTGGTCTGGAATTTCATAACTCAATTTCATATCATTGGGTTATATTACTTCCCTATTGTCTTTGATATTATAAGATTATGTGTGTAAAATATTTATATTATTTTGTATTTACACTTTTTTATGTTGATTTACATTATATATATATAATCAACTCATTGATTAATCCTCAGTAAAATGGTATGAACTTTGTAATATATTTCATCTTAATTTTCACTCTATTAAGACATGTTTGGTATTATGCACCTATTTATTACTATGAGGTGTATCTACTAACCCTTTAATATATTATATCATGAATATATTTATATTCATGGTATTAAATATTCCATTTGAAGTTATTTCTTTCAAAAGAGTTACAATTCAAAAGTTTCTAAAGTGGTAAGGGTTTATTTCAGAGTCTCAACATTATTTTAGATTGTTTATGTTTGAGCCTCCCTTAGAGAAATAGTTTTATATTTCTATCCTAAACCAAATATATTTTATTATCCTATGGTTATTCAAGAACTTTTCAATTAATAGAACATTTTTCCTCTATTTGGTACTTAAAATTATGGTGAAATGTTTTTATGAAAATTTGACTTTATTTCCCTCTTTGGTCGAAAAATCCTTTTTCCTTCATATTCGTGTTTTCTAAAAATATTTTCCAAAAATTTATTAATGTTAAAAAAATCATTTATTAAAAAAATATACCATGATTGTATTTTTACAAATTGTTTTAAAAGTAATCTTTCTGTCATTTTCTAAAAATGTAATTTTAAATTTTCTTACAAACATGTGAAAAGAATATTTCTTTTAACATAATTGACATGAACTAAAATTTTTTGTCATCATGAATACCCATTGCTTTGAAGCTTATTTTAATAGTTTTAAAGGTTATATTAATATAAAAAAATCATAATATTTTGGAAATTTTTAGTTTTTAAAAGTGATTTTCAAAGTAAACAGGTTATTTTCCTCAAGAATGTGTTAATAATAATTTTATAGTATTTATATTCATAAATTAAAATATACTTTTATTTTAATTAAAATCATTATGTATATGGTGTAATGATGTCATCCTTATTCATTCTCTGGATGATTTATGATCATTTTTCCAGGGAAAGTATTGACATTCACTTTCTTGTTTAATTTTGTTTTAATTAAATTTCCCATGAAAGATTCATTTTTTTGTGATCATTAAACATTACATTTCTCTTAAATATCCATATTCTTTGAACCATGGATATGATTATTTCTAAAAACATATATCATTTTTACATACAGTTTTTTACTTTGAAATTTATTTTATTGATAATGTAATTATCGATAAGTCATATTATTTACTCAATACTAATATTTTTTTATAAGGAATATTATTAATGAATTAAATCAGTCATTAAATTTATGAGGAATAATTTAGACATGTAGTGAATGATGGGGTTCAGAATTACATAGCCCCATAATGCATCATTATGTCACAAAAGGAAAATCAGTTGTCCAAATTAATTGGGTTTTTACCAATAATATTAAAATTACTTTTGAAAAGTATTGATGATATAGATATTATGATATATAAGATCATGACATATAATATTAATCTTTTTATATATTAATAATTCAAATTTTATTATCCAAGAGATTATTTCATTGATATTATATATGGCTACATTTTTTGCTCAAATTATTGATTAAATTGAACATGTTTTCATATATTTATCATTACATATTGACTATGACTTATCTAATAATTATAATAAAGTTATTAATTAAATGGATTGTGTATTCAGTTATTTACCCTTCCATATTTATTATGCATTTTTTATTCATGATAGCTTATATTGTGTATAACCCTTAATGATTATTTTAACTCACCCTTATTTTATTTCCTTTCCCTGTGATATGAAGAAGGAATATTTTTATTAGTTCAAGGATGCAGAATATTTACTCTCATTTTGTCATAATTTACATTGTCAAATGTAATGAAAGCCTCAAGTATGTATTTAGTTTATCAAGATCACTAAACTATTAATTCCTTTGGGATGTGATTTCACGTATCCAGCACAATTGAAATAAAGTAACCACTAACTCTGGGCTACTTGGGTTAGGTTATTTACATGCAACATGTATCCTTAGTACATTATCACATGAAAATTTCATGTAAAGGAACAATAATGATCTGATAAGAAAATACCATTCATAATGAAACATATAAAATCAAGTACTATGGAATTTGGTCCTAGGGTAACAACTGCAAGAGCCCAGCCAGTCCAATTTTGGGAACGGTTGGTGGGCTTGTTTATCTTGATGAGACCCATATAGAGGAACTCATATATATACACAGACATGCACATAACATACATAAAAAAACATACTTGTGTACACATATAAATATATACATATGTTTATATATACATCTATGTATAAATATTATTAATATATTTATGTATTTAAAAATACTTAATATGAATATAAATATATAAATTCAAATATGAACTATATTTAATGTATATATATCATTCACGTCACTATGTTTTAACACACATAGACATGCATGCGTTTGTGTGAAATTATAATTATATATATAATTATAAATAATTATAAAAGAATTTTTGGGACGGAAAATTATTTCCCCTTTTGTGTGGTGATAAATACAGGATAAAAATAAAGTTAAAATCATAGAAATAAAAATAAATTTTAATTTAATTTGGAACCCCCTCCCCCTAAATAAAAAGGGGTAAAAACCCACAGCAAAAAATAAGGATCTCACAATGGTAAAAATGGGTACAGAAACTCTCAATATTATAAGGAGAAAATGATCAAAATGTTTTTTCTTACAAAAATGGAGAAATGCCTCAAAAATACCACTCACATACTTCACTAAAATTGGTAGATATTAAATTTTTAAGCTAATTATTTTTGAAGAGTGGGTACCATTTTATAGAGAACCTTCACCACCTTATCCTTCCTCCCACCTTGACCAAATTAAATGAGGAAAATTAAAGGAGGAGTTTGTTCCCTTTTACTAAATTAGGGGGTTAAAAGTGGGGAGATTCCCCCTTTGACCAAATTAAGGGTGGAATTAGTTTCCTTTTTTCAAATATCCTAACATATTTACTACATGGTGGATTGAATGAGATCCAATTATATCTCCACAAATCCTTTCAATATTTCAAACTATGTTGTTAACATATCTACGAGACTCCTTGAGGATTTTTACAATAGTGACACACACCTTTAATACATAAATATTACATCATAATAGATGAATATTCCTTACATAACATAACGATCCATGCCGATATAGATTCGGTCTAGTTACTTTGGAAACTTATATACATAAAAAAATTGTAAGAACCCGGTTCTTATCTTTAGCGTATGGGTTTCTTCTTTTTTCCTTTTCCTTCAGTGTTTTTGAGAAAATATGGAAAATGGAAAAGAATGCTAAATTTTGAAACTACACGTCGTGTATTTTTTCACACGTCGTGTACTTTTGGACATGTTGGGATAAGTATACAGGGCGTGTAGCCTCGTTGGAGACAAAGGGTGTAGGAACCGACTACACGCCGTGTAGTGGTCCTTTACAGGCCGTGTAGTCAGTCGGCAAGTTAAAAAGTAAGGCGGTGGAGTCGCCGCCAGTTGGGAGGCAGTACACGCCGTGTACTTGGGAGTACATTCCATGTACTCTTGTCAGCAGATGAGCAGAGTGGTGGTGCCACCAAATGAATAGTTAAATGAAAGGAGTACATGCCGTGTACTTTGAAGTACACGCCATGTAATTTTTTTTTCAGGCTTAAAACAGACAGTAGCCTCCTCATTTGGCAGAGGAGGCATTTGATCCATTTTCGATCCAAAGAAGGAGGCCAGATCTTTGAAGAACCGCCGGGTGTTCGTCTGTAATCCGATTCCGTCTTGGACGATCCTGTTGGAACCTCACGGGTAAGGCCTTCCACCTCCTTGGTTGGTTCTTGACAATTCTTCACATAACGTAATTTATTTATGTTTGAATGGTTTTTGTTCTTCGTGAGATCTACGTCGTTCTTGGGAATTTCTAGAATCGGATTTCGGGTATAGCATTTGTTGGTGTTTGAGGTAGGTGGCTTTGTGTTCATTTTCCAACTATCGTGTGTTTTGTGCATTTTCGTGCCATGAACCCATGTTGGGGTGTCGTGTGGCTGAGTTCATTGCTATATTTAATGCCTAGAATTGCATAGGTGATTAAATTTTAATAATAAAATGCTGATTGGGATCGTTGCTTGGATCTGGAACCACACCGGGGGTGTGTTTCTCTGTTTAGCTGTTTGGCCAGGATACCCGAGGGTATGCCTTCAATGTAGTAATTGTAAGAATTTCCTTGAGAGGAATTGCTTGTTTACTACATTTTGATATGTTTTGAATGGCCCGGTTACATATATTAGACTGAGGGCGTGACTATATTAGCCTAAGGGCGTGACTATATTAGCCTGAGGGCATGACTGTATTACCCCGAGGGTTGTCGTTATTCCGCCTGACGGCAACCTTTCGTGCCTGAGGGCTTGACTTCTGTGCTTGAGGGCGACACTTCATATGCCTGAGGGCGAGAATTCTATTACAATTTCTGAGGGTGAGATTCTGTATATCCTAAGGGCGTGGTTCACTATATTATCCTGAGGGCGAGATACTGGTTGGCCTGAGGGCGTGGTGCTATTGAGCACAGAACGATGCTAAATTAAATAAATTAAATGAATAATAAAATGGAAATTTAATTGTTAAGTTAGTTACTGTTTAGTACTGCTTACCTTATTGCCTTTTACTATTGGACACTGTTGATGCATGCTTACATGCAGTTGGGCACGGGCCTTTAGTGGGTGCCTACTGAGATATATTTCTCACACCCTGTTTGGGTCATGCTTTTCGGCCCAAACAGATTACTTTTCTGCACGTGTAGATAGGGGCAAGATTCCCTGTACAGGTACTTGACTATTGCTGAGGAGTAGGAGGGCATGGGACCGAGCCTAGGCTCGCGATGCCGCTGCCAGCTGTTTACTTGTATTGATGTACCTTACTTTTGGTTGTATCACAGTGATGTATAACATGTTCTGGCTGTTTTCTTAGAATTTGAAACATGTAGCATCATCATTCATATACTGTTGGTTATATCCATTGTTGTAGTTTAATTCAGTTGTGTGTGTTTACTGCTTCGGCTGTTTGTTGTATGTTTATTTTAGTATTTCGTTGCGCTACACTTTGACAAATTAGGGCATAGTTTCCCCACTATCAGACCTGGGCCCTCGCTGCTAGTCGGCAGCCTCTGGCGTTTGGGGAAATGCGCTTGAGTTCACGTGGCGAACCGGGATCGGGGCACCCATTGCGTGGCACCCGGGACCGGGACGTTACAAAGTGGTATCAAAGGTGGTTTCTTTTCTTTGACTTACTGTTTGGAGATGTAGTCAGGAATAGGATGAAAGGTAGTTGGTAATAAGCTATGCCCGGGCGTAGCTAACCTGTGTATAGGGAAAAGCCAGTCTGCCTCGTATTTTTCAATTCTTCTAAGTTTTCAATTTTATGGTTGTTATGTTTTCACCATTGGGTGACGCATTTGTATTGTGCCGTTATATTTATCTATGGGTTCTCTTTAGTTACAACCCGATGAGATGAGGGTATGCCATCTCATGCATCATATAGGCACATGCTAGATAACACATTCCATGCATAATTTCCATGCCATGTAGGTGCATTAGAAATTTCATGTTGTTGTGATAGTTGTTGTGCTAGAAAGGCATGCTGTTGTGATAGCTGCACTGATAAAAATACATGTTGTTTGATAGGGTAATTTTTATGTGAACTGGCCATATAATGGATTCCAAAATTTGATTCGTGGGGAGTATGGGCCCCCATTGACCAGAATTTGGTGGATCATTGACTGTTTATTTTGTTATAACACAGATAAGCTATCAAAATTTGATTCGTGGGGAGTATGGGCCCTCACGGGTCAGAATTTGACACTTAGGTGTTGTTTTTCAGTGTTTTATGGGTTCCGGGGAAGTTTCTGAGGCATACTATCTGAAAACCCAGTATACACGCCGTGTAGTATTTTTATACACGCCTTGTATGTTCTTCTATTCGGGAAGGAAAATGAACTTTTTGAGTACACGCCGTGTACCAGGAGTACACGCCGTGTAGTCTCATCCCGTGTCACAACCCGTGTGGATGGTGACCCAGGGTAGGGAAAGGCTTGGGTAAAACACGTTGTGGCAATAATGAACACTCCGTGTAGAGAAACCTAGGGACTCAGCCATGTAACTAACAAACACGGGCTGGTGTCACCGTTCCTTGAACACGCCATGTACCTTTGGAGGACACGCCATGTAGTCTTGTCTGAGGACAGACCGTGTGGACTTAGCTGTGTGACTGGGAAACGGGATGGTGTACACGCCGTGTGCGGGTGTAACACGCCATGTAGTGTAAGTCGAGTAGTCAGCCGTGTCACAAATGGCACGGGTAGTTGGAAAATAACACCATACACGCCATGTAGATTAAGTACACGCCGTGTATTTTTGTTTAACGGAAGCTGTGTGGATTAGCCATATTGAAGGACCTGGGCAGGGGAAGGGAAGTCAAGTACACGTTGTGTAGTCTGTGTACATTCCATGTAGTCTTGTTTTTCAAATTTTGAATGCCTTCTTCCTCTTGTTTCCTTTGTGGTTCTTCACTTTTCGGTCATAAAAATCTTCAATCTGAGGCGTGCTTTGGACCCTGTAGTGTCATGCCGCCTAGACGATCGTGTGTTGTTCGCCAGGAGAGTGTCAACGAGTATACTTCGGAAGTGGTGGGCCATGGGATACCAGTGAATCCTCTAGAAGAGCCAGATGTGGCACCAGTTATTATACCGGACACAGGCACGGAGGCGTAGTTCCGTGAAGGCTTTATGCGGTTCATGCAGACCTTTCTGGGAGCACCGCAGGCTGCCACATCTATGGCTGAGCTTACACGTATCTTCCAGAAGCAGCATCTGCCTATGTTTTTAGAGGATGGCGGACCACAGGCTGCGGAGTCTTGGCTGGGGTCGATGCAGACTATTTTCGAGCATCTAGAGATGCCTCCAGGGCAGAGGGTCAAGCTCGCGACTTACATGCTGCGTGATTCCGCCAAGAGGTGGTGGGATGTGAACACCCAGTCAGAGCATCATAGGGACATGGTGTGGGAAGATTTTCAGGCAGTCTTCTATGACTTCTTCTTTCCTGAGACGCTGAGGGTAGATAGAGCTCGAGAGTTCATAAATCTGCAGCAGGGCGCCATGTCAGTGATGGACTATTCTTCTAGTTTTACGGAGCTTCAGCGCTTTGCACCCGTGCTGGTGGGTGATGAGAGGCTGAGAGCCAGACGTTTTGAGGATGGTCTTTGGTATGACATCTGAGTGCTGGTGAATGTTTTCATGTTACCTACTGTACACACGACTGTGAACCAGGCGTTGATTACAGAGAGGAACCTACGAGAATCTGGTGGTGTGATCCAGGGTGGTTCAGCACTAGTTACTGGTACTATTTCTACTGGCAAGAGGAAGAGAGAGATGGACTTCTCTCAGGGTGGCAGTACCAGCCAGGCAGTCTCTTCAAGTGGCCCGATCAGGTGCTTCCAGTGTGGCAGAGAGGGGAACAAGAGGCCGCAGTATCCACGAGACCCATTGGAGTGTCGATCTTGTGGCAATATGGCTCACCTGCAGCTCTTTTGTAGGGTGTATCCACTGATGGCTAGCGAGAGGGGTTCTGTATAGACTCCACGTGCGGGAGCAGGACCAGTTGCTTCTTACCAGTCAGGGAACTGGAATGTTTCAGAGGGTGCAGGCAGATATGGTGGTCGTGGTCGTGGTAGCCAGACACCAGGATCATAGAGGTAGCAGGGCGGGATAGCTCAGGGTAGCCAGGCTGTGTCGCAGGGCCACGGCACTGGGAAGGCATATGCAGTGCAACAAACCCAGCAGGAGCAGGATCTCGGACCTTCTACAGTCAGAGGTACTATTCTAGTAGCTTTTGTCTTACCTTCAGTACTTTTTGATATGGGTGCTACATATAGTTTTACATCTGTACCCATAGTGGAAAGCCTTGGGCTCTGTGTTTCTACTTCTTTTGATATCTTGACGCTAGACACTCCGTTGGGGATGAGAACGGATAGTGTGCGTCAGTGAAAGGAGTTCCCCCTTGAAGTTGGAGGGTGTCACTTACTTTGGGACCTCTATGTCTTAGAGATGACGAGCTATGACGTCATTCTCAAGATGGACTGGTTGGTTCCCTATCGAGTCTTTGTAGACTTCTATCGTCGCAGGGTGCGTTTCACATCACCAGAGTGTGGAGAGTTTCTATACAAGGGCGAGTGAGATGTTCAGGCGAGTCGAGATGGACCAGAGCATCATGGGCGAGGTGGAGTCACAGCCCAGATTGTGAGTTTGTATCTAGATGATCAGGGGACTTCTCAGACAGATTTCCCTCCAGTTGTTTATCATTTCAGGGATGTCTTCCTGAACGACTTTTCAGGTCTACCTCCGGTGCATGAGGTGGATTTTTCTATCGAGCTAATTCGAGGAGCAGCACTGGTGTCCATTCCTCCTTATAGGATGGCCATGCCTGAGTTGCAGGAGCTTAAGAGGCAGTTATATGAGTTACATGCAAAGGTATTTATTCGACCCAGTACTTCTCCTTGGGGTTCTCCGGTCCTTTTTGTGACGAAGGCGAACGGTACCCTCAGACTTTGCGTGGATTATTGGAAGCTGAACTAGTTGACGGTTAAGAACCAATATCCCTTGCCGAGGATTGATGATCTGTTTGATCAGCTTTGTGGAGCACGAGTGTTCTCGAAGATTGACCTAAGATCTGGATATCATCAGTTGCATGTTAGACCATCAGATATACCTCCCACATCTTTCAGGAGTAGGTATGGTCTATATGAGTATACGGTTATGCCGTTCGGACTCACGAATGCGCCAGCAGTTTTCATGGATCTGATGAATCATGTGTTCCATACGTATCCTGATTCTTTTTTGGTAGTATTCGTGGACGAAATCTTGGTGTACTCACGCACTCGACACGACCATGACACCCATCTCGAGATAGTATTGAGTACACTGAGGGAGCATCGGCTATATGTTAAGCTCTCAAAGTGCCACTTTTGGATGGACCAGATTCACTTCCTAGGTCATATTATCTCAGAGGCAGGAGTTTCAGTAGACCCAGAGAAGGTGAGAGTAGTAGTTTCTTGGGATCAGCCTAAGAATGTGTTTGAGATACGGAGTTTCTTAGGGCTAGCTGGTTACTACAGGCGCTTCATAAAGGAATTCTCCCACTTAGCAGCACCATTGACAGGTCTGACTAATAAGGGTGTGAAGTTCGTTTGGTTGGAAGCTTGCGAGGTATATTTTCAAGACCTGAAGGGAAGGTTGACATCAGCACCGATCCTGATACTCCCAGAGCAGGGGAAGAGCTATATAGTTTACTATGACGCATCAGGGATTGGGCTGGGAGCAGTGTTGATGCAGGGCAATCGAGTCGTTGCGTACGGGTCTCGACAGTTGATTCCACATGAGAGGAATTACCCGACGCATGATATCGAGTTGGCTGCAGTATTACATGTGTTTCACTATTGGAGGCACTATCTATTGGGGGAGAATTTTGTGGTTTTCACCGACCAAAAAATACTCAAGTATATCTTTACTCAGTGTGACTTGAATCTGAGGCAGAGAAGGTGGGTTGAGTACCTACAGTCCTTCGATTTTGAGATTGCCTATATACCTAGTAAAGGTAATGTAGTAACTGATGCACTAAGTAGGAAGACTCAGATACAGGCAGTGCAAGAGGCCAGTGGTGAGTGGCAGCTTATGTCTTTGTTCTCTGAGATGCATCTGGAGGTGCATGACAGTCAGGGGCAGACTTCTCTTTCCTCGTTAGCTGTGACTTCTACCCTCCTGGACAGAGTGAGGATGAGGCATCTATCTAATTCATAAGGCCTAGTTATACGGGAATCGGTGGCAAGTGAGGACCCTCCTCCTGGTTGGGCGATAGGCGACGACGAAGTTTTGAGTTTCCATGGACGAGTATGGGTTCCAGGGGATATGCGCGAGGAGATGATGCAGGAGTTTCATTCTTCAGATTAGGCAGTTCATCCCGGGGTTACCAAGATGTACCGAGACTTGTGACGTCAGTACTGGTGGCCGGGTATGAAGAGAGAGATAGCTGGTTTTGTTACGAGATGTTCCTCCTGTCAGCAGGTGAAGGCAGAGCACCAGAGGCCAGCTGGGCTATTACAGCAGTTTCCCATTCCAGAGTGGAAATGGGATGATGTCGCGATGGATTTCATGACGGGTTTTCCGAGGTCACCTCGTGGCAATGACGCCGTGTGGGTTGTTGTGGACAGACTCATGAAGGTAGCTCACTTTTTTCTGATCAAGGGGACCTTCGGTGTAGACGAGCTCGGAAGGCTTTATATCCGAGATATCGAACGTCTTCATGGGGTCCCTCGTTCTATCGTTTCAGATAGGGATTCCTGCTTCACGTCTCATTTCTGGAAGAGTTTTTAGAGGACGCTGGGTACACAGGTGCTTCTGAGCACAGCATACCACCCTCAGACAGATGGCCAGTCAGAGCGGACGATACAGGTTCTTGAGGACATGTTGCGTGCATGCGTCCTAGACTTTGGGGTCTCTTGGGAGAAGCATATACCCTTAGTCGAGTTTGAATATAACAATAGCTTTCAGGAAACTATTGAGATGGCACCATACGAGGCTTTATATGGTAGGCCATTCCAATCACCTTTGTGCTGGTTAGAGGCTAGTGAGGCAGCTTTACTGGGGCCACAGCTCGTGCAGGAGACATCTGAGCAGGTCCAGTTGATTCAAAAGTGGATGGCTACCGCACAGTCTTGTCAGAAGTCTTATGCTAATCGCCGCAGACGACCTTTGGAGTTCGTGGTCGGGGATCAAGTATTCTTGCGTGTTTCTCCAAGGCTGGGACACAAGAGGATCCGGAGATGGGGTAAGCTTTCACCAAGGTATGTGGGACCATTTGAGATTCTGGAGAGAGTCAGGCTGGTTGCCTATCGGTTGCAGTTACCGCAGCGGTACCGATCCATGCACGACGTCTTCCACGTGTCTCAGTTGCGTCACTATCATTCAGACCCATCTCATGTCTTTTAGCCTGAGGAGGTTGAGCTTCAGCATGATGTGTCCTTTGAGGATCATCTAATCCATATCGTTGACAGGAGCACGAAGGTTCTCCGAGGCCAGTCAATTCCTCTCATACGGGTGCTATGGTAGCATGGCCGAGTGTAGGACGAGACCTGGGAGCAGGAGGCTGACGTATGTGCTCAGTGGCCAGAGTTGTTCTGAGCTTTATCTTTGCCACCCTGGAAAGGGAAATTTGGGGACAAATTGCTATAAGGGGGGAAGTTTGTAAGAACCCGGTTCTTATCTTTGAGGTACGGGTTTCTTCTTTTTCCTTTTCCTTAAGTGTTTTTGAGAAAATATGGAAAATGGAAAAGAATGATAAATTTGGAAACTACACGCCATGTATTTTTCCACACTCCGTGTACTTTTGGCTATGTTGGGATAAGTACACAGGGCGTGTAGCCTCGCCGGCGACAAATGGTGTAGGAACCGACTACACGCCATGTAGTGGTCCTTTATACACCGTGTAGCCAGTCGGCAAGTTAAAAATTAAGGAGGTGGAGTCGCCACCAGCTGGGAGGCAGTACACGCCGTGTACTTGGGAGTACATGTCGTGCACTCTTGTCGGTAGATGAACAGTGTGGCGGTGCCACCAAATGAACAGTTAAATGAAAGGAGTACATGTCGTGTACTTTGTTTTTCGGGATTAAAACAGGCAGTAGCCTCCTCATTTGGTAGAGGAGGCGTTTGATCCATTTTGGAGCCAAAGGAGGAGGTTGGATCTTTGAAGAACCGTCGGGCGTTCGTCTGGAATCTGATTCCGTCTCGGACGATCCCGTTAGAACCGCACGGGTAAGGGCTTCCACCTCCTTCATTGGTTCTTTACAATTCTTCACCTAACGTAAGTTATTTAAGTTTGAATGGTTTTTGTTCTTCATTAGATCTACGTCATTCATGGGCATTTCTAGAATCGGCGTTCGGGTATAGTGTTCGTTGGCGTTTGAGGTAGGTGGATTTGTGTTCATTTTCCAACTGTCGTGTGTTTTGTGCGTTTTCATGCCACAAACCCATGTTGGGGTGTCGTGTGGCTGAGGTCGTTGCTATATTTAATTCCTATAATTTCATAGGTGATTAAATTTTGATAATAAAATGCTGATTGGGATCGTTGCTTGGATCTGGAACCACCCCAGGGGTGTGTTTCTCTGTTTAGCCGTTTGGCCAGGATACCCAAGGGTATGCCTTCAATGTAGTAATTGTAAGAATTTCCTTGAGAGTAATTGCTTGTTTACTTCATTTTGATATGTTGGGCATGGCCCGGTTACCTATATTAGCCTGAGGGCATGAATATATTAGCCTGAGGGCGTGACTATATTAGCCTGAGGGCGTGACTGTATTAGCCCGAGGGCTGTCGTTATTCCGTCTGAGGGAAACCTTTCGTGCCTGAGGGCTTGACTTCTGTGACTGAGGGAGACACTTCATATGCCTGAGGGCAAGAATTTTGTTACAATGCCTGAGGGCGATATTCTATATAGCCTGAGGGCGTGGTTCACTATATTAGCCTGAGGGCGAGATACTGGTTGGCCTAAGGGTGTGGTGCTGTTGAGCACAGAACGATAATAAATTAAATAAATTAAATGAATAATAAAATAGAAATTTAATTGTTAAGTTAGTTACTGTTTAGTACTGCTTACCTTATTGCCTTTTACTATTGCACACTGTTGATGCATGCTTACACGCAGTTGGGCACGGGCCTTTGGTGGGTGCCTACTGAGATATATTTCTCACACCCTGTTTGGGTCATGCTTTTCGGCCCAAACAAATTACATTTCTGCAGGTGTGGATAGAGGCAAGAGTCCCTATACAGGTACTTGACTGTTGCTGAGGAGTAGTAGGGCATAGGACCGAGCCTAGGCTCGCGATGCCTCTTCCAGCTGTTTACTTGTTTTGTTGTACCTTGCTTTTGGTTGTATCACAGTGATGTATAACATTTTCTGGCTATTTTCTTAGAATTTGAAACATGTAGCATCATCATTAATATACTATTGGTTATATCCACTACTGTAGTTTATTTCAGTTGTGTGTGTTTACTGCTTCCGCTGTTTGTTGTATGTTTATTTTAGTATTCCACTGCGCTATACTTTGACAAATGAGGGCATAGTTTCCCCACTATCAGACCTGGTCCCTTGCTGCTAGTTGGTAGCCTCTGGTGTTTGGGGAAATGCGCTTGAGGTCACGTGGCGAACCGGGCTCAGGGCACCCGTTGCGTGGCACCCGGGACCGGGACATTACACAAATGGTTCATAGTTGAACTGCATCATCGCCCACTAAGTTATTCATAACTACAACCCTTCTTAAACATATCATACATAACAACTTTATTCATAACCTAGGGAATGGAAACATAACAAAGGGTGATCTCATATTTTTAATATGGATAAACAAGGGATATATCAACATAACATGAGAATAATGGTATTAGAACATGAGAATAACATTTTAAAACCATACCATGCATATCATAGATCATAAACATGAGTCATGCAATAAATCTTTCTAGTTCATAATACATAAATCATAATGGAATCAAAGAGCATGAGTCATGAGATCATAACCTTATAATAAGACATAGATTTTTAGTATATGCATAGGCATAGAAAATATTATGTCAAGGATATCCGCTAAGACATTCATAACGTGATAGCCTTTGGCTAACAACCTATACACCTTCTTTGGTCTTGGGATAACCTTCTATGTTCCCTATTTTGATCTTGGGATAACCTACCATGTACCCTTTTTCATGTTTGGGATAACCTCCAGTGTAATCTCTTTGATTCTAGGGATAACCTCTTGTGTGCCCTTTGAGATCATAGAACATTAATCCTTACCCAATGCATTGGAGGGATATATAGGTCCCACTCATCAGATAATACATAAATTTTTGTACCATAAGATCATAAAACATTCATAATATCATAAACCATATAAAGTAAATGAGTTTAATAAAAAAAATATTATAGTACAACCTGTGGAAAATAAATGGGTTTCATAATAATTTCATCAATTCATCATGGAATAAACCATGGAAAAGGAATGGGTTTTATAAACATACGATAATAATAAATATAAATGATCTACAGAAATAATATTGATGTAATCATTGGATTACATCCTTATTAAATCTTAAGTAACATCAAAGGATTTATTCTTAGATGGAAAATGTTTTTGAAAGATCACTTGAAACTTTTCTTAAAGAAGATAACTTTCCATTTTAAAAACACATAATTTTAAACTAAAAACTTCCCAAATATTAAAGAAAACATTTTATTTTAAATAAACATGTAAACTTGTAATTTAATATTTAAATCATTGATGTTTCATAATGACAGAACATACCATTATTTTCATAAATGTTAAAATAAATATTCGTTTCATATTTTCGATAAAAAGTCAAAAAGACCTTTTTAGAAAACAATAAGAATATTCCTTTTAAAACAATTTTTAAAAATTCAAAAATGGGTAAAAATTTATTTAAAAAATCATTGGATAAAATTGAAAACTTTTTTTAAAATATATTTAGAAAGCATATACATAGAAGAAAAAATATTATTGACCGAAGAGAGAAATAAAGTCAGTTTTCTTTAAAAAATATTTTTTAAAATTGATTATATAAAGAGATGAAAACGAAAGGAAAAAATGTATTTTAATAAAATTACCAAATAATAAGAAAATTAATTAGTTTCTTGAGATATTTATTATAATATTTCATCATTTGAAACTTAAACATAAACAATCCTAACAAACAATGGTATTGTAACATAAAACCTTTATGACTCTGGTATCTTTTGAATCAGTAATACCCATGAAATAATTAAAATTATAAGGATATTTATATCCCAAAATTCTAGGAAAATAATCCTAAAATACATTCAGGGGAATTATATAAACCGCACAAAAGAAATAAGTGGTGAATATGGAATTTGTCCTACTGAAATAAAAGTGAGATGAAAATATTTTACCATAAGTTTCAACTTCCACTGTACACATTAAAATCCCTTTATAATAAATATTGTTTTATTATGAATATATTATATAACCATAATAATATATATCATACCATATATTATTTAATTACAACCTTTTATGACACATTTATTAAAAATTTCCTTGTTAAAATTATGTTTCAAGTAATAACATCATCATTTTCCATGTATGTTTTGGTTTGATAAATTCATTATTATATCCATCCATGATAGGTAATGATCGAAATATAATTACATTGGTTCGTATGGCGTTATTCCATTGTACTCACGATCGACGGTTTATCCATTTGATAGAAAAGAATATATATTTAGGTTATGACATTAAAAATTAGTATTTTTGATATAATTATGTTATTATATAATTATATTTTAAGAATATTTTAAGGAGCTGGAGGAATAAATAAAATAAAAATTCATGGTTAAGAACTATACCTCTTCTTCGAATAACTCCATTAGGTTTACACCTAAAGACTTCTTAGGAGGGTTTCCTAATCAAAATAAGGATATATGATGTGTGGATTGAGGTATTCAGTGGATTTAATAAATTATTAGATAAAAAAAGTGTTTTAAAGTGTGAAAAGGATATGAGAGTGGCTTCTCTTTTATATGTGGGGGAAAGGACATGCTTGGAATTTTTTGAAAAAAAAGTGTACCCATATTTTAAACATGATACAAGGATCCAAAACAACTCATTATAATAAATTATATGATATATGGTCGAAATATGGACATTAAATTTTATTTTTAAAGTTCTTAGGTATTTTAACCTCATATCCTTTTAGTTTAACCCTCGGGTAAACCCATTTTAACCTTAACAGTGATAATTAATTTTTTACTATTTTTACAATTAATTTTGACTAAAAATAAGTTTAAATTATTAAATAATATTAAAAATTATGATAAAAAATATTTAATTTATTTTTAAAAATTAAATTCACAACATTTTTAAATTTTAATTTAAAATTAAACCCACAGACGCGATGAAAAATCAATTTTCCAAAGAGAAAATTGTTATAAGTATAGAGAGTTTTAATATAAAAAATCAACATGAATTTGATTCCAATTACCAAAATTGGTTTAATAAAAAAAATTATTAAACTATTTTTACTTTCAAAACATTTTTAAACAAGATGGTACTTTGTAAATTCTATAAACGAAAAGGTAGTTTTTAATAAAAATAATTATATTTCGTTATTCACTGAAAAATTAAACTTTTCAAAAAATTATCAAAAATTAACCCTAATATAATTTTGACATTTAGATTCTAAAAGTAAAGTTAAAATTTTCAGATAAATTTTATAAAAGTTTCAAAAATTAATTTTTATTATTCTTCCATAAAAAGCAATAAAAATCATTTTTTGAGAAAAAGTATTTTTAAACCGTATAAATACTTCACCTAAAATTAAGTACTTATTTATCAAAATATTTCATTTAGATAAAACCTTAATATTATTTTTTTTCAAAATTTTATTATTCCTATTTATACCACCAAATTTAATGGCAATGTTATAAAGTTGTTTTTTAAATAATAATATTAATAGTATGTCATGGTTTATTAAAACTTGGTGTTACGTGTAATGCAATCTATCAAATAAATTAAATCTATTTGGAATAAATATCTCATAAAAAATTAGGGTGTTATATTCCACCCTCCCCCCCCCCATAAAATGAATTTTACCATCAAAATTTATCACTTTGATATAAACAAATGAGGATACTTCAGCCTCATAATATCCTCAAGTTCCCATATAGCTTCTTCAAATTACTGGTTTGGCTAGAAAATATTTACAAGGTTAGTGATATTGTTTTATAGAACTTAAGGAAATGTCATAATCCATCAGTATGACCTCTGAGTTTAGTGCATGTAAAGTATCGGGTATGTAATTCCTTGGAGAGATACATAGAACACATCAAGGACTTGAGAGAGGTTTGATGGAAGCACCAAGCGATAAAAAGACATCCATATTCAATCAAGAATCACTAAAGTTCCAATATACCTAGGGATTATATTTCCTTTACTTTTTAATCTCTTAACCTTCTTCTATGGAGAAATTCATAGGAATACCATATCACCAACTTCAAATTTTAGATCACATTGGCGATTATTAACATAAATTTTCTATCGACTGTGAGTTTTCTTGATGTGTTACTAAATGGATCTGACCTTCTATGTAATTTATTTAGCTATCTCAAGTCCTAATAGCTTTCTTTCTCCAACTTAATCCCAGTATTTTGTATTTCTAAAATTCTTTCCATAGAGGTCTTTATAAGGAGCCATCTGAATACTCAAGTGAAATATATTACTGTATAGAAACTCAACCAGAGGATGGTGTTAATCCCAACCACCTTTGAAATATATAAAACAATATCTCAACATATCCTTTAGGGTTTTAATTATTCTATTATACTGAACATTTTTTTAAGATGATACATGGTGCAAAAAATCAATTATATATCAAGGTCCTACTGAAGACATCACCAAAACATTGAGGTAACCCTCAGTTCCTGATAAGATACAATGGAATGTTGTACTCCATGCAACCTAACCACTTCATTAATATATATCCTAGAAAGATGATACAAAGATAAATCTTCTCTGATAGCAATGAAGTGTGATAACTTTGTAAGGAGATCAACTACAACCCATATATCATTGTTCCCTTTAGACATTTTGGGGAGTTTGAAGGCAAAATCCATGGTAATGTTTTCCCATTACTATTCAGGTATCGATAATGTTTATATCATATTATAATTTTTAATCTTATCCTTAACAAGAATACATATTAAGAACAAAGATACATGCTTATCAATATCTCTCTTCATGTTATCCCACGATAAATAATATTTCACAAAGTTTAGTAGTAAGCATTATACCCTTTTCTTCCTTCAGTTATGGGTTCCACCACCACGTCCTTACTGGATGTGACAGGTTGTTTCCCGACTTACAGGTTATTCTTTTCAAAAACAATATTAATATAATTCCTAAAACATTCAAAAATTATAATAACCCATAATTAACTCAACATTAAATATTACATAAACCCTAAAGGTCACTAATACCTATCATCATATGTCCAAAAAATGTAAAGGCATTCCTCCTGAAATAATTTGTTCCACTAAAACATAGAAAAAATCAAAGGTTTTTATTGTCATAAATGTCTCTAAAAATATCCTTAAAATTGATAGGATCCCATTACATAAAACCTCAAAAGGTTGTCTATGAATTTGAACTTATGATCATACTTATACTCATAAACCCATGATGGTATCCATAACTCTTAAGTTAATATTAAATAGATAAGTATATTCTTCCAAAACAAAATTCAACCTTTATGTAACACCCCAAGGTTTTTAAAATAAATATAGAATTCAATTTTATAATTTATCCATTAAACACAACTTTTCCTCTTCTATGTTTTGAATTTCGAAAAATGGTCATCTAGAGTTGTGTTCAGTAAGTCATTTGGAGTCTAATAGAACAAACTTGATTTTTGGTGAATAGTAACATACCCTTATGTATAGTAATATTAATATTAATATGACCATTATTAATAGTAAATAATATTATTATTTCATTTTCTTAAGGCAATAAGATAATGAGATCTTAATTAATTTTTCAATGTCACATAAAACTAATTGCACTTCAAGATTGTTATATTTAAAATTAAATATAACCTTATTTAAAATTAAATTAAAAATATTTAGTAAATTATTTTTGAAAAATGGATTTCACTTTTTAATTCTACACGTCAAAAATGGTAGGGGTGAATTTTTGGGATTTTTCTAAAATACATGAATTTTTCATGAATAGTAAAAATACAGTTTTGAGTTTTCAGTAGTTTAATGAAATCATAATGATGTAATAATTAAATATAAAAGTATGGTCGACTTGTGTAAAGTAACTTATGACATGAGGTTTCCCAAGTGTCTTAAACCATGGGAAAATACCGTTGGAAAGCCCATGGTTTGGCAAAAACCACTAATGACGTGTCCCTTTGAAATTATTAAAAAATTACCTCTCCTTTTCTATAAATACCCACTCATCCATTCTTTTTATTTCATTCCAAATCCCTTATCCTAGAATATCTGGTGGTTTTACCTCTCTACGAGTCCTCCCAAGGTGTCCCTAAGCCCCCAAGGTACCATCCTTCATGATCTAGTAGTTATTCTACAAGGTAAGGGAATCCTTCATTCTCTTCTTTAAGTCGATACTTCTTTTATGTTATCTATTTGAAATTCCTATCTCATATGTCGAGGTTTTATTTTATTCATTATTATTAATTTCCTTTTGATTTCAATATTATGAGATACCATTTTGTTCTCATCATTTTATTTTATGAAATTTTAAGTGACATCGTTAGGCTGCCGAATTTTCATAAGGGATCTTTTAACTTTTATTTTATTTTCAAGTTCATCTCTTTTATTTTTCTATCCTCACCTCTTATTTCAAAATGATAATGATAACTCTAGTAACAGATATATACTAGATTTATGTCATGTTAATGGAAGACCCATCATAAATATTCTTACTCCCTCCCTTTTATTTTTTATAAACGAAATCAACGTCCATGAGGTTCCAATTTATAGCCTTCGTGGATGACGAAGTTTCGTTCTTCAGTTTCTTATTCATTACTGGTCATGAAACCATATATATGGTTGAAAAAGAATATAAAATATGTATTATAACATAATTAATATTCAGGAACCATAATATCTACATATAATTGAGTTATATGACAAAACTAGTTCATAATAATCCAAATACTGCTGAATAATCGAAGTGGTTGTCATCTAATGATTCTTCCACATTCCATGTAAAAAATGATATAAATTACCATTACCAATTCTTTATGATCATAAATAATATATAATTCCAATCTTGGATATTTATAACCTTTCCATATGAACTCCATTACTTAAAAACAAGTGAACCGAATATGAAAATAAAGGAAACGAACACTCCAGAACGACGAAATTCAATACAATAACATGTCAATAAAGACATAAATGAACTAACCATAATTATATTAAACTAAATAAATTTCTAATAGTTTCTGAAATAAGTTATTAATAATTATAATTTCATATTCTAGGAGCTTAAGTACAAGAGTGGAACACGTTTGGAGTTAAGGTAAGGGTTTTTCACCCGAACTTCCATTTTCATTCGGGTTACTTTTATTGTCTAATTTCCTTGATAAAATTCTTATGTATTGTTATTTACTCATGATAAATTCTTTTTGAGTATTATATATATGTACACCAACCATATTCCTTCCTTATTTTATGGATAGTTACATGTTTTAAAAGTAACTTTCAAAATTGTTTCAAAAATACAAGCCCGAGTCAAGGGAATTTATTAAATTCTTACCTATTTTCAAGGGAACTCTATAATATGTTTTTGGAAACCATTATCTTTATAAAATCAATCATTTTATTATACTATCTTACCTAACTTCTGGTTTTATACAAAGATTTTTCCAAAATAACTCTTCTTTTCAAAATAAAAGAGTATTTATCTCCAGAATTGCTTAATGATTTTATAAGAGTGTTTTCATCTAATTCAACACTCTTGTTGATTACATGGTATTATTGGGTTTAATAATTTATTATGTCATATAACATATTTTATTTAATGTTTTATGATTAAATTTATTTTGTATGGTCTATCCTAAAATCATTCACCATATTATTTCGAATGCTTAGTGTTTATGCTCAATAATTGGGGAAAGTTAGTTACATTTCACATGATAGTTTCAATATGAATGTATATGTTGTTTATGTTTATATCCACTCATATTAGTAATGTATTGGACTTATTATTTGAAGCATGGGTCTCACTATAGCTCCTCGATGCATTGGTAGGTCTCATGAGACAAACTATGGTCTTGGAACGAGGCCATGACAAAATGATTATTTTATGGTCCTAGCACGAGGCTTGGATGGTATGGTTATGATGTCCGACATATGAACTTCCCTCATTATGATGATAGTATTTGAAGTTCATATGGTTATTAGACTAGTATAATACCCATGATTACGTTTTATTATGGCATTATTTATTCAACTCATATTTCTGCCATAATGTGTTCAAGTTTATTATTAAAGGCATGTGTTTTCAATTATTCACCATGTCTAATGTTTATATTAACTTCCACTGTATTGCTTACTCTTACTAAGAATTTGATCTCACCTCTTTCTTATGTTTTATTTTCTCAGGTTATGAAGAAGTAAATTATTAGTGACTTTCAAGCATAATCTAAGAGACGTGATGTTTCTAGTGGAATAAAATAGTGTTTTGATTCCCTTCATGTTGTAATGATAAACTTATGTATGTAACTTGTTTCCAATAATACTAAACTACTCGGTATTTTAGGATTCGTATTCCTTGTATTTATGCCAACGTAATCAAATAATTCACCAGCTCTGGGCAACTGGGTCGGGTCCTTACAGTTGGTATCAGATGAAGTTTAGTAGAATACTTGGAAACTAGATTTAGAAAACATATAATTATGGAAGAGTCCATAAGTTAGTATTTGAGGAAATAAATACAATAACGTCCTGGTATTTTTGTAAGGAATAGATTATGTGGATCTTTTAAGCAATAAATCTCTGTCTGGATATGAGTAGGTAGAGGTGGCTCTGGCACAAACGTATCTAGGGGTAAAACCCGAAAACACCGCTTTGAGCTAGACTTGAATGGGAACTGGTGCACGATAACGGGCCTTGCTGCACTCTTGGTTATGATACTCTTGGGGGATATTCTTAGGATAATTCACATTTTCTTTACAAGCCATTATGAAGGATTTAAATGTAAAATATTCCTCAAAGAACCCATACTTGTGAATATGGGATTATCTATTCGTAGGATCTCAAATTTTTTCTAAATATTTTGTTAAGTTAAGATTATACATTATGATTCATAACCTAATCTGGTGTATTCCATTATCTAGAGATGTATCCAAGTGGTAGGAATGGAAATCGCACGAATGCACGTGTCCCCAGTAGGTATTTTCCTCTAATGCAAGATAATGATGTTGGTTCTGGTGTTGTGACTGGTGTTGAGCAACTCATAACTATACTGGGTCAACTTACTCAGGTTATGAATAATAACCTTACCCGTATGGAGCATCCGGATCCACCACGTGGAGGAGCCATGCTATATCACTTTATGCGACAACAGCCTCCATCATTCAATGGGACTACAAACCCGTTTGTAGCAGAGTAGTGGATATGTTCCCTTGAGAAGATATTTCTCGGCTTGGGATGTAATGAAAGATAGAAGGTTGTCATGGAAGTCTATCAGATATCGGGAGATGTGGATTAGTGGTGGTCCTTAATCCAAAACACAAAGGAGGAGGAAGAGATAAAAGATATGGAATGGAGGGATTTTAAATAAATCTTCTTAGAAAAATATTTCCCTCATGAGCAGCGAGTAGATATGGAGAGACAATTCTTCAATCTGAGGCAGAAGGAAGATAATAATGTTGTAAGGTACGAAGCTAACTTTACAAGATTAGCAAGACATGTTGTGGACTACATACGAAATCCAAGGAGAAAAATTGATCGATTCTTTGATGGCTTAAAGCCATTCCTCTGGTGGGTACTGGTCTCCCAAAGTTTTTCATCATATAAGGATATAGTTTCATGTGCTGTCAAGATAAAAAAATAATTCTCTAAGTCTTATGACTTTAAGGGAAATCAAGAAAAGAAGAGGGTTGTTTAAAACCTGAGAAAAGGAAATAAAAAATGGGGAATAAGGGAATAGTTGAATTTCCACCATGTGACAATTTTGGAAAGAAACACCCTAGTGTATTCTTAAGAGGAAAAGGAGTATGCTACAAATGTGGTTAGAAATGCCATCTTGCTGGTGATTGCAAAGGGAAGAAGGAAGATAATGATGTTCAATGCTATAGTTTTCGGGAGATGGGACACTATGATAATTATTGTCCAAACGTCAAGGAAATATGCAATAGAAAAGGCCAAGGGATCAGGGACAAGCCTATGCAATCACAACTGCAGAGGTTGAAGTTCCTAATGATGTGGTGGCAGGTACTTTAATTGTTTCCTCAAGTTTAGCCAATGCTTTATTTGATTCTAGATCATCGCATTGTTTCATATCTTCCCAGTTTTCTAAGAAAATTAGATATTTCCAATTTGATTTAACAAGGGAGTTTTCAGTAAAAACTCCTAAGGGAAGTATCATTTCTACAAAGTTCTGTGAATCAGTTCCCATTAGGGCATATAAATGTTCTTTATCTGCTGATCTCATCATCATACACATGATTTAATTTGATATAATCCTCGGTATGGATTGGCTTTCAGACCATGATGAAAAAATTTAATGATAGAAGAAGGAGGTTACGATTTTTGATGACGATGATAAAGAACACCTTATCATTAGAGCAGAATCATCATCACCTGATTATTATCTAGATCCACCCCCAGTAGCTCAACTAAATTCAATTATTGGGGAGGAATAGAATGAAATAATTGTGGGTGAGGAAAGGAATGTTCAAATAGAGGATTTACCTATTGTGAGAGAATATGTTGATGTGTTTCCAAAATATTTATTTGGACATCCTCTAGAATGAGAAATTGAGTTTTCCATTGATTTAATTCCTAGTTCAAGCACCATATCGAAGACCCCTTATAGAATGGTCATTGTGGAATTAGTGGAACTAATGAAACAACTAGAGGAATTGAGTAATAATGGATTTATTCTCCCCCGTGTTTCTCCATGGGGATCCCCTATCTTTTTTGTTAAGAAGAAAGATGGATCTATGAGGTAATGTATTGACTATAGGGAGATTAATGATATAACAATAAATAACAAGAATCCTCTACCCCGCATTGATGATTTATTTGACCAACTGCATGGAGCTCAATACTTTTTGAAGATTGAACTTCGATCTGGATATCATCAGTTGAGTGTGAATAAGGAAGAAATTCTGAAAACAGCGTTTCAAACCATGTACAGGCATTATGAGTTTACAGTAATGCCTTTTGGATTGACTAATGCACTCTCTATCTTTATGGATCTAATAAACAGAGTTTTCAAGGAATATCTCGATGAATTTTTAGTGGTATTTATTGATGATATCTTGGTATACTCAAAAAACTACAAAGATCATGAAAATCACTTGCGCATTATCCTGAAGACTCTTAGAAGACATGAATTATATGGGAAGTTTAGAAAATGTGAATTCTGGCTTCAAAAGATTTCTTTTCTTGGCCATATTGTCTCTAAGGATAGAATACTAGTTGATCCTGCAAATACAAAGGCAATCCAATATTGGCCCACGCTAACAAACATAACTGAGGTATGCATTTTTATTGGCTTAGCAGGTTATTATCGACGTTTCATGTAGAATTTTGCCTGACTGGCTAACCCGTTAACGAAGCTCACATGTAAAGGGGTTAAATTTTTTTGGACAAAAGATTGTGAAGAATGTTTCAAAGAACTGAAGAAAAGATTAGTCAATGCTTCTATATTGACTCTACCATTGGGGAATGACGGGTTTGTTATTTATAGTGATGCTTCAAAGAAAGGACTTGGTTGTGTCCTTATGCAAAATGATAGGGTTATTTCTTATGAATCACGACAGCTAAACATTCATGATAAAAACTATCCTACTCATGATCTTGAGTTAGCTACTGTAATCTTTTCTTTGAAGATATGCAGACATTATCTCTATGGTTAAAATGTGATATTTATACTGATCACAAGAGTTTGAAGTATATTTTCTCACAGAAAGAACTCAACATGAGGCAAAGGAGATGGATTTAACTACTCAAGGATTATGATTTCACGACACACTACCACTCGGGGAAGGAAAATAAGGTGGAAGATGCTTTGAGTAGAAAGGATCATGGAGTTTTGAACAAGATGAGAGTTGAAAGGGATCCTATTTTCATGGATCTAGTAAAGATGGATATGGTAATAACCATGGAAGGTAAAACATCAATGCTTTTTCAAATGGTTTCCAAACCATCTTTACTAGAAAGGATAAAAAGTTCTGAGGCTGATGATGAGGAGTTTCAAAAGAAGATTAAAGTTTTTAGTGATAGGAGATTGAGTGACTTTGTATATGAAGATTGAATTTTGAAATTTGGGAAGAGACTTTGTGTTCTCGATATACCGAATCTAAAAAGGGAATTGTTGGATGATGCTCATAGTTCCAATTTCTCTATACACCCTGGTAGCACTAAGATGTATAGAGATTTGAAGGAACATTTTTGGTGGGACAACATGAAGAGGGAGATTTCTAATTTTGTGTCACGATGTATGGTTTTTCAACAAGTGAAAGCTGGAAGGAAAAAGCCTGGAGGACTATTTCAACCTCTTCCCATACCTGAGTGGAAATGGGATAATATCACGATGGACTTTGTCATGGGACTACCAAAGACTCCTAGAAGGAATGATGCAATATGGGTCATTAATGATCGTCTTACCAAGTCAGCACATTTTCTTGCTATAAGAGAAGATCTACCACTTGAACGTCCAGAAAGACTATATATTAATGAAGTTGTGAGACTTCATGGAGTACCCCTATCGATTGTTTCTGATCATGATCCACATTTTACATCAAGATTATGGAAAATTCTTCAGAAGACCCTAGATATTGATCTTCATTTGAGCACTTCCTAACACCCACAAACTGATGGAAAATCAAAATGGACAATTCAAACATTGGAAGACATGTTGAGGTCGTGTTCACTTGATTTTCAAGGCATATGGGATCAGTATTTACCTCTTGTAGAATTTTCCTATAACAATAGCTTCCATTCAAGTATTCAGATGGCACCCTATGAAGAATTATATGGGAGGAGATGTCGTAAACCAAGTTGTTGGGATGATGTTGGTGAAAGAAAGATTGTGGGAACAGAACTTGTTGAAGAAACAATGGAGAAGGTGAAGATTATCCAGAATCATATCAAAATATCTCAAAGTAGGCAAAAGAGCTATGCAGATAACCAAAGGAAGGATTTGGAGTTTCAAGAAGGTGATCACATTTTCTTGAAAGGTATCTCTATGGAAGGGTATTATACGATTCAGTAAGAAGGGAAAATTAAGTCCCAGGTACATCGGACCTTTTGAAATTCTGGACCAAGTTGGAGTTGTAGCTTACCGTTTGGCAATGCCTCTAAGTCTCTCCAAGGTTCACAATGTGTTCCACGTGTCAATGTTAAGAAAGTACATGCCAGACCCAACACATGTACTCACTTATGAAGAAGTAGAATTTGATCCAGATCTATCATATTGTGAAGAACCTATCAAGATTCTTGATATTAGAGAACAAGTATTGAGAAATTGGATGACTCGTCTGGTAAAGGTTCTATGGAGAAACCATAATATGGAGAAAGCAACACGGGAGCCATAGGAGCTTATATAAAAGACATACCAGAATCTTTTTAGGTAATATTTTGTGAATTTTGAGGATGAAATTTTTGTAAGGAGGGGAGAATGTAACACCCCAAGGTTTTGAAAATAAATTTAGAATTCAATTTTATAATCTATCCATTAAACACAACTTTTCCTCTTCTATGTTGTGAATTTAGAAAAATGGTCATCTAGAGTTGTGTTCAGTAATTCATTTGGAGTCTGATAGAACAAACTTGATTTTTGGTGAATAGTAACATACCCTTATGAATAGTAATATGAATAGTAATACGCCCATTATTAATAGTAAATAATATTATTATTTTATTTTCTTAAGGCAATAAGATAATGAGATCTTAATTAATTTTTCAATGTCACACAAAACTAATTGCACTTCAAGATTGTTATATTTAGAATTAACTATGATCTTATTTAAAAATTAAATTAATAATATTTATAAAATTATTTTGGAAAAACGATTTCACTTTTTAATTCTACACGTCGAAAAATGGTAGGGGTGAATTTTTGTGATTTTTCTAAAATACATGAATTTTTTATGAATAGTAAAAATACAGTTTTGAGTTTTCGGTAGTTTAATGACATCATAATGATGTAATAATTAAATATAAAAGTATGGTCGGCTTTTGTATAGTAAATTATGACATGAGGTGTCCCAAGTGGCTTAAACCATGGGCAAATACCATGGGCGAGCCCATGGTTTGGTAAAAACCACTAATGAGGTGTCCCTTTGAAATTATTAAAAAATTACCTCTCTTTTTCTATAAATACCCACTCATCCATTCTTTTTATTTCATTCCAAATCCCTTATCCTAGAATATCTGGTGGTTTTACCTCTCTAAGAGTCCTCCCAAGGTGTCCCTAAGCCCCCAAGGTACCATCCTTCATGATCTAGTAGTTATTCTACAAGGTAAGGGAATCCTTCATTCTCTTCTTTAAGTCGATACTTCTTTTATGTTATCTATTTGAAATTCCTATCTCATATGTCTAGGTTTTATTTTATTCATTATTATTAATTTCCTTTTGATTTAAATATTATTAGATACCATTTTGTTCTCATCATTTTATTTTATGAAATTTTAAGTGACATCGTTAGGCTGCCGAATTTTCATAAGGGATCTTTTAACTTTTATTTTATTTTCAAGTTCATCTCTTTTATTTTTCTATCCTCACCTCTTCTTTCAAAATGATAATGATAACTATAGTAACAGATATATACTAGATTTATGTCATGTTAATGGAATACCCATCATAAATATTCTTACTCCCTCCCTTTTATTTTTTATAAACGAAATCAACGTCCATGAGGTTCCAATTTATAGCCTTCGTGGATGACGAAGTTTCGTTCTTCAGTTTCTTCTTCATTACTGGTCATGAAACCATATTTATGGTTGAAAAAGACTATAAAATATGTATTATAACATAATTAATATTCAGGAACCATAATATCTACATATAATTTAGTTATATGACAAAACTAGTTCATAATAATCCAAATACTGCTGAATAATCGAAGTGGTTGTCATCTAATGATTCTTCCACATTCCATGTAAAAAAATGATATAAATGACCATTACCAATTCTTTATGATCATAAATAATATATAATTCCAATCTTGGATATTTATAACCTTTCCATATGAACTCTATTACTTAAAAACAAGTGAACCGAATATGAAAATAAAGGAAACGAACACTCCAGAACGACGAAATTCAATACAATAACATGTCAATAAAGACATAAATGAACTAACCATAATTATATTAAACTAAATAAATTTCTAATATTTTCTAAAATAAGTTATTAACAAGTATAATTTCATATTCTAGGAGCTTAAGTACAAGAGTGGAACACGTTTGGAGTTAAGGTAAGGGTTTTTCACCCGATCTTCCATTTTCATTCGGGTTACTTTTATTGTCTAATTTCCTTGATAAAATTCTTATGTATTGTTATTTACTTCTCATAAATTCTTTTTGAGTATTATATATATGTACACAAACCATATTCCTTCCTTATTTTATGGATAGTTACATGTTTTAAAAGGAACTTTCAAAATTGTTTCAAAAATACAAGCCCGAGTCAAGGGAATTTATTAAATTCTTACCTATTTTCAAGGGAACTCTATAATATGTTTTTGGAAACCATTATCTTTATAAAATCAATCATTTTATTATAATATCTTACTTAACTTCTGGTTTTATACAAAGATTTTTCCAAAAGAACTCTTCTTTTCAAAATAAAAGAGTATTTATCTCCAGAATTGCTTAATGATTTTATAAGAGTGTTTTCATCTAATTCAACACTCTTGTTGATTACATGGTATTATTGGGTTTAATAATTTATTATGTCATATAACATATTTTATTTAATGTTTTATGATTAAATTTATTTTGTATGGTCTATCCTAAAATCATTCACCATATTATTTCGAATGCTTAGTGTTTATGCTCTATAATTGGGGAAAGTTAGTTACATTTCATATGATAGTTTCAATATTAATGTATATGTTGTTTATGTTTATATCCACTCATATTAGTAATGTATTGGACTTATTATTTGAAGCATGGGTCTCACTATAGCTCCTCGATGCATTGGTAGGTCTCATGAGACAAACTATGGTCTTGGAACGAGGCCATGACAAAATGATTATTTTATGGTCCTAGCACGAGGCTTGGACGGTATGGTTATGATGTCCGACATATGAAATTCCCTCATTATGATGATAGTATTTGAAGTTCATATGGTTATTAGACTAGTATAATACCCATGATTACGTTTTATTATGGCATTATTTATTCAGCTCATATTTCTGCCATAATGTGTTCAAGTTTATTATTAAAGGCATGTGTTTTCAATTATTCACCATGTCTAATGTTTATATTAACTTCCACTGTATTGCTTACTCTTACTAAGAATTTCATCTCACCTCTTTCTTATGTTTTATTTTATCAGGTTATGAAGAAGTAAATTATTAGTGACTTTCAAGCATAATCTAAGAGACGTGATGTTTCTAGTGGAATAAAATAGTGTTTTGATTCCCTTCATGTTGTAATGATAAACTTATGTATGTAACTTGTTTCCAATAATACTAAACTACTCGGTATTTTAGGATTCGTATTCCTTGTATTTATGCCAACGTAATCAAATAATTCACCAGCTCTGGGCAACTGGGTCGGGTCCTTACAGTTGGTATCAGAGGAAGTTTAGTAGAATACTTGGAAACTAGATTTAGAAAACATATAATTATGGAAGAGTCCCTAAGTTAGTCTTTGAGGAAATAAATACAATAACGTCCTGGTATTTTTGTAAGGAATAGATTATGTGGATCTTTTAAGCAATAAATCTCTGTCTGGATATTAGTAGGTAGAGGTGGCTCTGGCACAAACGTATCTAGGGGTAAAACCCGAAAACACCGCTTTGAGCTAGACTTGAACGGGAACTGGTGCACGATAAAGGTTCTATGGAGAAACCATAATATGGAGAAAGCAACACGGGAGCCATAGGAGCTTATATAAAAGACATACCAGAATCTTTTTAGGTAATATTTTGTGAATTTTGAGGATGAAATTTTTGTAAGGAGGGGAGAATGTAACACCCCAAGGTTTTGAAAATAAATTTAGAATTCAATTTTATAATCTATCCATTAAACACAACTTTTCCTCTTCTATGTTGTGAATTTCGAAAAATGGTCATCTAGAGTTGTGTTCAGTAATTCATTTGGAGTCTGATAGAACAAACTTGATTTTTGGTGAATAGTAACATACCCTTATGAATAGTAATATGAATAGTAATATGCCCCTTATTAATAGTAAATAATATTATTATTTTATTTTCTTAAGGCAATAAGATAATGAGATCTTAATTAATTTTTCAATGTCACACAAAACTAATTGCACTTCAAGATTGTTATATTTAGAATTAACTATGATCTTATTTAAAAATTAAATTAATAATATTTATAAAATTATTTTGGAAAAATGATTTCACTTTTTAATTCTACACGTCTAAAAGTGGTAGGGGTGAATTTTTGTGATTTTTCTAAAATACATGAATTTTTCATGAATAGTAAAAATACAGTTTTGAGTTTTCGGTAGTTTAATGACATCATAATGATGTAATAATTAAATATAAAAGTATGGTCGGCTTTTGTATAGTAACTTATGACATGAGGTGTCCCAAGTGGCTTAAACCATGGGCAAATACCATGGGCGAGCCCATGCTTTGGTAAAAACCACTAATGAGGTGTCCCTTTGAAATTATTAAAAAATTACCTCTCTTTTTCTATAAATACCCACTCATCCATTCATTTTATTTCATTCCAAATACCTCATCCTCGAAGATCTGGTGGTTTTACCTCTCTAAGAGTCCTCCCAAGGTGTCCCTAATCCCCAAAGGTCCCATCCTTCAAGATCTAGGAGTTATTCTACAAGGTAAGGGAATCCTTCATTCTCTTCTTTAAGTTGATACTTCTTTTATGTTATCTATTTGAAATTCATTTCTCATATGTTGAGGTTCGATTTTCTTCATTCTTATTACTATACTTTTTATTTCAATATGATGAGATACCCTTTTGTTCTCATCATTTAATTTTATTAAATTTTAAGTGATGTCGTTAGGTTGCTAAATTTTCATAAGGGATCTTTTAACTTTTCTATTATTTTCAAGTTCATCTCTTTTATTTTTCTCTCCTCACCTCCTCTGTACAAATGATCATGATAAATCCAGTAACATATATATACTGGATTTATTTCATGTTAATGTAAGACCCATCATAAATATTCTTAGTCCTTCCTTTTTATTTTTTATAAACGAAATCAGCATCCATGAGGTTCCAATTTATAGCCTTCGTGGATGACGAAGTTTCATTCTTCAGTTTCTTCTTCATTACTGGTCATGAAACCATATTTATGGTTGAAACAGATTATAAAATTTTTATTATAACATAATTAATATTCAGGAACCAGAATATGTACATATAATTAAGTTATATAACAAAATTAGTTCATAATAATCCAAATACTACCAAATAATCGAAGTGCTTTTCATCTAAGGATTCTTCCTCATTCCATGTAACCAAATGATATAAATGACCATTAACAATTCTTTATGATCATAAATAATATATAATTCCAATCCTGGAGATTTATAACCTTTCCACATGAACTCCATTACTTAAAAACAAGTGAACTAAATATAAAAATAAAGGAAATGAACACTCCAGAACGACGAAATTCAATACAATAACTCGTCAATAAATACTTAAATGAACTAACCAGAATTATGGTAAACTAAATACATTTCTAATAGGTTATTAAATAATTTATTAACAAGTATAATTTCATATTCCAGGAGCTTAAGAACAAGATCGGAACACGTTTGGAGTTAAGGTAAGGTTTTTTCACCCGAAATTCCATTTTCATTCGGGTTACTTTTATTACCTAATTTCCTTGATGAAATTATTATGTATTGTTATGTACTTATCATAAATTCTGTGTGAGTATTATATATATGTACACTAACCATATTCCTTCCTTATTTTATGGATAGTTACACGTTTTAAAAGGAACTTTCAAAATTGTTTCAAAAATACGAGCCCGAGTCAAGGGAATTTCTTAAATTCTTACATATTTTCAAGGTCACTCTATAATCTGTTTTTGGAAACCATTATATTTATAAAATCACTCATTTTATTATAATATCTTACTTCACTTCTGGTTTTATACAAATATTTTTTCCAAAAGAACTCTTCTTTTCAAAATAAAAGAGTATTTATCTCCAGAATTGTTTAATGATTTTATAAGAGTGTTTTCATCTAATTCAACATTCTTGTTGATTCCATGGTATTATTGGGTTTAATAATTTATTATGTCATATAACATATTTTATTGAATGTTTTATGACTAAATGTATTGTGGATGATCTATCCTAAAACAATTCACCATATTATTATGAATGGTTAGTGTTTATGCTCAATAATTGGGAAAAGTTAGTTACATTTCATATGATAGTTTCAATATGAATGTATATGTTGTTTATGTTTATACCCACTCATATGAGGAATGAATTGGACTTATTATGTGGTTGGTAAGGCATGATATATCCCATCGATGCATCGGTAGGTCTCATGAGACAAACTATGGTCTTGGCACGAGGCCTTAACAAAATGATTATTTTATGGTCCTAGCACGAGGCTTGGACAGTATGGTTATGATGTTTGGAATATGCACTTCCCTCATTATGATGATAGTATTTGAAGTTCATGTGGTTATTCGACTAGTAGAATACCCATGATTATGTTTTATTATGGCATTATTTATTCATCTCATATTTCTTCCATAATGTGTTCAAGTTCATTATTAAAGGCATGTGTTTTCAATTATTCACCATGTATAATGTTTATATTAACTTCTGCTGTATTGATTACTCTTACTAAGAATTTGAGCTCACCCCTTTCTTATGTTTTATATTCTTAGGTTATGAATAAGTAAATTATGAGTGACTTTCAAGCATAATCTATGAGATGTGATGTTTCTAGTGGAATAAAATAGTGTTTTGATTCCCTTCATGTTGTAATGATAAACTTATGTATGTAACTTGTGTCCAATAAAACTAAACTACTCGGTCTTTCAGGATTTTTATTCCTTGTATGTATGCCAATGTAATCAAATAAGGCACCATATCTGGGCAAATGGGGTCGGGTCCTTACACTTTATTACTTAAATAATAACTTTTATTATACAAAAACATTTCCATTAGGAGATTGGGTTCATACTTTCATTGATAGAATATGAAATGTGATTTCATTATTCCATAATCCATATAGAGGGTAATAATCAATGCTCAAAATACCATCAAATTTTACTAAAGTATGAACAATAAGATTTTCATAGTGATTATTTATACAAACTCTAATATCAAATTACCAACTCCATAGTAGAGGATAAGTGTGCTATAATTATCATGATTCACTTCAGTTGTTTTGATTTTATAAGATTTTTTTCCTGTGTATTAAAAGGTTATTGAAGCTTATTACCCTCAGTTTCCCTTAGATTAGGGAAATAATTATCATATTTTTAAAACTTCTTTCACTTTAAGCACTAGATTGTGGGTGGTGCATTTTGTTGATATTTCTCTCTATTTACATCATTAGATAACTTATCCCCATCACATCAGTATTTGGCTACTTGATGACCTTTCTTTCCAAACTTAAAACATTTATTTTTTCCCTTAAGATAGTTTTCAAAATGTTTCCTTCCACACTTAGAGTATAAATAAAGTATCATCTTCTTCTCTCCATATTTTATAATATTTCCTTTTAATTATTTCTTTCTTTTCATATCAATACCATGAGATTGATGGGTAACTCCAATATCCATTTCCAGTTTAATATCACATTGAACAATTCCTTCATAGATAATAAATTATCTTATGGCTAACACCCTTCATAGGATTGGCCTTACGCCACTAAAGAACCAATCAACCTTACTCTCAGGTTGGATGATAATACTGAAAGTGTACCTCATAGGACTTGTAAAATTTCCTTCATAGGTAACAAAAGATTCATCGTCCATTTATTTTATATAAAGTAATTCCTTTTACATTTCATATAAATAATATAAGTAAATTACTTATTTAAAAATAATCTATTGAACTCATCTCACTATATAGAGTCAATTTGTTCATATTTCCCTATATTATTTATAATTTTCCCCCATTGATATGATTCTCCTTCCAAATGATAGATGGATAAAATGAATTTTTCATCCTCCAAATACTAGAGGATGAAAAATATATTTTTAATAGTAATGATCCATTGCTTGAAAACTATTGGATCGATGGAACCACTAAAAGAAGGTGGACATTGCCTCATAAAGGACTCAACAAAACATTGTTCCCTTTTTTTGTTCATTTAGAAGTTCATAATGGTTTATATGTTTACAAAGTTGTTTGATCATAGCAATGATATTTTTCAATCCAACTCTCATAACATTTGGTTTCTTTGGAGGACAATCATTGCATTTTCTATATCATTCTGTATTAACATGTTTCATTTGGATTCCATCCATCAACTAAATCCAAAAATCATAGTCTAAGAAATAATTATCATCATGGGAAACCACATAATCATGAAAATCACTTATAAGATATCCAAATCATAACATATTATTTTTAATCTATGATATATTAGGATTAACCTAGGTCATTCATGGTAATTATTAAAATCCTTCATGATTTTTCATAAAGAGTTTGTAAATTTACAATGTATAACCTCCGAGAGTGTAAAACTAGATGTGTAGTATAGCACATTTTTAGGCCTGAATGGCCTGAAGGCGTTCTTTTTTTATTGATTTTTGATAACTCCACTTTCAATGGATGAGGGGGAACCCTTAAAAGTCTCGTAGGCTCAGAGATTACAAATCCAGTATGCTTAAGAGATTACCTGACCTGAAGGTCTTAGGTAATTCAACCAGACTATCTACAAGGAACTACCCCTCCCCAGCATCTATATCGTGATAGTAGCTCTCCCCCTTCGCATGGTTGTCTATCTAGGCTTCTTGTGAAAGCACAGGCTGGTCCTGATGGCATAGCCATACCCTCTCATTTTGAAAATCCATTTGTCTCTACTCTGGTGAGTGCACCTGCTCTGAATCCTATTCTAGGGCTACTTCTTTTTTGTAGAGTCTGTTTAGGGCAACTGCATGTGGCCCAAAGGCCTTGAGGTGGCCCAAAGGCCTTAAAGGTGGCCCAAAATACCTACTGACCTGAAGGCCTAGGTGGCCCTAAATCCTTAAGGACTCCAAGCCCAAACCAATGGCCCAAGGTGAATAGTTCCAGCAGCTACTGTACCGAACAGTACCTGCTACAGTAACTGATACAATGCCTACTATAGTACCTCTATAGTGTACAGATCTACTGCAGTACCTGCACAGTGTACAATACTACTACAGTACCGCATAGTGTACATTTCTGCTATAGTACATGCTAATGTACTACTACAGTAACCCGGAAATGTGCCTCTACTTGGTTTTGAACCTAGGCCTTGTGGATACACTTAAGGATACCTCACCAATGTGATCTTTTCAAAGTTATTACCCCAAGTTACAACTGTGTTAGATTCACATCCACTTATTGAATCCAGACAGGTATTTAATCTCTTAAAAATCACTCTCTCTATCATTTACCAAAATTCTAGGATATTTCCCTATACTTAGACTTATCCTTATGGTTCTCACTAAAGTATTCCCATTCTAGTTTTTAAATGTTTAACTAAACCTTTTTATAATACCAAAAATAGTGACCCATAATTTTCATACATAAATATTACATCTTAATATATGCATATTGATTACCTAACATAATGATCTATGAAAGAATCATTTAGGTCGAGTCCCTTTGGAAACTTGAACACATAAACAACATATTCCTATATGAACTACATCATCTCCCACTAAGTTATTCATAACTACCAACCTTATTAGACATATCATACATAATAAATTTCATCATAACCGGAGGAATGGAAAAAAAGAAAGGGTCACCATAGATGCTCAATAAGAGTAAACAAGGTAGATATCAACATAATGTGAGCATAAGGGTTTGAGAACATGAGAATAACATTTAAAAATTATACCCTATATATCATAGATCATAAAAATGAGTCATGGAATAAATATTGCATTTCAAAAGACATGAAACATAATGGAATCAGAGAACATGATCCTTGAGAACATAACATTATCATAAGACATATATTTGTGGCATACACATAGGTATAGATAAAATTATGTCAAGGATACTGACCAAGACATTCATAACATGTTAGTCTTGGGATAACCACCTATGTACCTTATTTATCCTTGGGATATCCTACCATATACACTATTTATGCTTGTGATAAACTCTTATGTACTCTATTTCAGGCTTGGGATAACCTCTCATGTACCATCTTTTTAGAATTGGATAACCACTCATGTACCCTTTTATCTCATAGAACATTAATCATTTCCCAATGCATTGGAGGGAGATATAAATCCCAACCATCATATAAATATTAAATTTGTGTTCCACAATATCATAAAGCATTCATCATATCATAACCCATATAAAGTAAATGGATATCATAAATATTTTTATCATAGTATAACTCATGTAAAATAAATGGGTTTCATAATAATTTTATCAATTCATCATGGAATTACCCATGAGAAAGAAATGTGTTTCCAAAACTTCTTGTGATCATAAATATAAACCATACATAGAAATAATATAGATCGTATAATTATATCATATCCCTATTAAATATTAAGTAACATCAAAGGATGTTATCTTAGGTGTAAAATGATTTTTAAAGATCAATTTTAACATTTCTTGAGGAAAATAACCTTTACACTTTTAAAATTCTTATTTAATATATAAAAATTTCCAAAATATTAAAGAAAATTTTTATTTGAAAATAACCTTAAAACATGTAAATGAGTATTTAAATAATTTATTAGTCATTAAGGAAGAAAATAATGTTAATTTCATGCACATTAAATTGAATATTCCTTTCACATTTTCAGTAGAAAGTCAAAATATCCTTATTCAAAAAATGACAATAAGATTCCTTTTAAACTAATTTTTAAAAAGTAAAACATGGGTTAAAATTTATTTAAAGTGTAATTAGAGCATAGTGAAAACTTTATTTAAAAAAATTATAAAACGTAGACATGGAATAAAAATTATTTTCTACCAAAGATATAAATATAGTCGGTTTTTTTAAAACATTATTTTGAACTCTTGGGTATATAAAGAGAGGAAAATGAAAGGAAACCACGTATTTGGTATCTTTTGAATCATAAGACCCATGAAATAAAGATAATTATATGGATATTTATATCCCATAATTCCATGATAGTAATTATAAAATAAATTCATTAGAAGTATATAGACCACTCAAAAGAAACAAGTGGTGAATATAGCATGTGTCCTATGGAAATAAAAGTAATAATAAAATCCCTTACCTTAAGTCTTGACATCATTCATACATGTTAGAACATAATATATAATAAATATAGGTTTATTATAAATATATTCTAGAACCATATTCATATATATCATGAAATATAGGATTTAATTACACCCATTTATTACCTGTTTATTAACAATTTCCTTGTTAAAATTGTGTTTTGGGTAACAACTGCTTCTTTTTCCATGTATGTTTTGGTTTAGCATTTTACATACTTTTAATTTGATCATGGTTAAATAATATTCCGAATTTTAACAAATATATAAATTTTATCAATTTTTTATATATGTATTTAGATTAATCCATATAATTTAGAGATACAAAATTAATTACACCATTCATGGGGACGGTAGGTCTTATGTATGCATGAAGGTTATTTTCATTTTCTCGATGGATGGAAAAGAAGGAAGGTAAATAATATATTAGATTTATAGGGTCATTATTATTCCATATATATCACCTATATTCATTAAATTTACCCTTATTACCTTCCATTTTAAGTGTAAGTTAAAAACGAATCACATCGCTTTCTGGGGTGGTAATCTGTTGTACACACGAGTGACGTTATCATATTCTCAAAAAATAGAAAGTAAGAAGGTATATGTGATATAATAATTAAAAAAGTATAATTATTTCAAAAATAACATATACCTATTTTAAATTCATCATTATATTCATTCATGATAGGTGGTGGTGGAAAACGAATTACATTTGTTCGTGTGGCGGTAGCCCTCCGTACACATGATCGACAATTTCATTTCCCATTTGATGTAAGAGGGGACAGATGTAGATTATAAAAATAAAATAATAACATCTCAGTATATGGGATATAATTATTTTATTATATCATCATATTTTTATAATATTTTAATGAATTATAGGAATAAATAAAATGAAAATGTATGGTTAAGGATTATACCACTTTTTCAAAGAACCCCTTAGGTTTACACCTAGAGCCTTATTATGATGGTTAAATAAGAAAAATAAGTCATATAGAATTTGGGTACGTAAGTGAGGAATGTATTTGTTTAGGTATTTTCCAACCCAAATGGTTTTTTAAGTGTGAATATTATATGAGAGGTGGTTCCCTTTTATAAGTGGGGGAAAAGACACACATGGAATATTTGAAAAGAAAAAAGTGTACCCACATTTTCAACATGTAAAAAGGAAAAAAATGAATCATTCACAAATCTTAAATGGAATAAGGTCTAAATATGTTCATAAAATGGGGGTTGAAAATGTTTTTAGGCCATTTTACCCCTTATACATTTAGTTTAACCTCTCTATAAACATGTTTTAACATTAACCTCGTTAATTAATTTTTTACTTATTTTTACTATTAATTTTGACCAAAAATAATTTGACCTTATTATATAACATTAATTTTGATTATTTTAAATATTCAATCAATTTTTACAAATTAAATTCACACAAGTGAAAAAAATATAATTTAAAATTAAACACGCAGACACAATGAAAAAGTGGTTTTCCAAATAGAAAATTTGCATAAGTATTGAAAGTTTTAATATCAAAATTCAACATGAATTTTATTCCAATTTACTAAATTGGTTTAATAATAAAATAATTAAACTAGTTTTAATTTTAAAACATTTTTAAACAATATGTTACATTTTTTAATTCTTTAAATGAAAAGGTTGTTTTTAATAAAATTTGGTATTTTTCGCTATTCACTAAAAAATTAATCTTTTCATAAAATTTGAAAAAATTATCCAAAAGATAATTTTGACATGTTGATTCAAAAAATAAAGTTAATTTTTTAAAATAAATTTTATAAAAGTTTCAAAAATTAATTTCATTATTTGTTCATAAAGAAAAATAAAAAATATTTTTTTAGAAAAATTATTTTTGAAGCATATAAAGACTTTACTAAAAACTAAGTTCCAATTTATCAATATTTTTTTTTATCTAAAAAATTCATTATTTTTAAAAAAATGGTTATTCCTATTTGTACCACCAATTTTAATGGGTAAGTGATAACGATATTATTTAAATAATAATATTAATATTATATCATGTTTCATTAAAACTCGGTGTTGTGTGTAATACAATATATTAAAGAAATTAAATCTATTTGAAAAATATATATATTTCATAAAAACATGTTGTGTTACATGAACTAAATAAACTTATAAAATTTAATCACATTTATCATTAAATCTACTAAATTTTATTTATTGTGAATTTTTTGTATGTCTACACTTCCAACCTCAACCACATCTCAAAAAAATGATATTATACCCCAATGTGTTTCATCCTGGAATAAAAACGTGGATTCCTAATATTGTTAAAGTCACTCTAAATATCAAAATATATAGGAATATTCTATTATTTATGCTTGATATCCTTTAACAACCTTCTCATCCAAATCACTTCTTTATAAGCCCATGTAGATTTCATGTACTTCACCTTAGTCATGGATAAAGCCGCAACATACTATAACTTTGAAATTCGGCTCATAGTTCTTCCTATTAGAGTAAACACATAACCATTACTAGATTTACTCTGATCAGAATCACTTAAAAAATCTAAATCAACATAGCCTCTATTAGTGAAATATTATTCTCCATTACATAACGCAGTATATAAGGTCACATTGATGTTTCTTAGGATACTCTTCATTTTTTTTCCAATTATCGTGTCCTAGATTCTCCATGTATTGACAAAATTCTTCCATTTCATGTTTAATGACTTGTCTATTAAAAACTATAGACATCATGAGACTCCCTATGACTGATGTGTATGGTACTCGAGACATATTCATCTTGTCTACTTCACTTCTAAGACTCATCATTGAGGGTAGCATGAAATTAATAGGAACATTGGTAGAGATTGGGATACAATATTATATGTTAAATAGAGTCAAGACTTTCCTAAAGTAATTATTCTATGATATCCAAATCTTCCCATTATTTTTGTCTTGGTAAATTTTCATCAAAATAATCTTATTTCCTACTCTCAAATTATTCATATAGATCTGTCAAGACAATCGTGCCTTCATTTCCTAGATCTGGTCATTGTTGGGGCCTACAAATAAAATTTCATCCACATATAATGGAATAATGATAAAATAATTACCATTTTAATCCTTTAAATATACACAAGGATATAAATAATGTCTTTTGTATCTAAGGTTCATGATGTAGGAATAAAATCTCTTATACCAACACCTCAGTGCCTAACTGAAACCATACATAGATTTTTTCAACCAAAAAGATAATCCATCTTTTCATTATTCTATAAAACCTTATGGTTAGAGAATATAGATTTATTTACCAAGATCACAATGGATATGAGTTTTCTTCACATATAGTTTTTCTATATGTAAACTATATGTTGAACACATCACCAGAACTACCTGAATAGTCATCAATCTAACAACTGGAAAAATGTTATATTTAAATCACTAACTTCCTTCTGAGAATATCCATTAACCACCAATATATCATGATATATCCTCACGTAGTATTTTCCATCACTAATGATCTTAAGGATCCATTTATTGTTAGTAACCTTCCATTTGTGAGGTAATGGAATAAGATCCCAAGTCTTGTTCTTATGTAGGGATTTAAGTTCCTGCTACATCACCATCATCCAGGATGATATGTCTGAAATTTGGGTCTCATCCACCAAAAAAGATGGCTCTCCATCCACTTTTAATAAGTAATACGCAATGTTTATCTTAGTGACATAGTCAAAGTGCCATATTGTAACTCTTTTCTCCTAAGTAAACCATCTTGGTTCAAATTCAATCGGTACTTAATCATCATGCTCTGACAATACTTTGGAGGAAACTACTTCTTCCTTTGTTTCATAATCTACCTTGATTTTTGTAGTTTTTGTACTCTCTTTATCCATGTTTCTATAAATCATTATTTTCACATTTTCTTCTAAAAAAATTAAATATCTGATGATGATAATTTTACAGGCAGTGGAATCCCATAAATGATTCCCCTTCACCTCAATAGTGTATCCTATGAGGATACATTTCCTGGATCTCAAATCCAATTTTAATCTTTTAAGATCATTAAAAGCTGCATTGAAAGGACTTACAAAATTACTCAATCAAGAATAGTCAGTGGGTTTACTGGTGTTTTCATATCAAATTCCACTGAAAGATATTGATTAATCACATAACAGGTGGTCTTCAACACTTATTTCCAAAACATCTTGGAAACTTATACAGTCTTTAACAGCGCCCTTATTCTATCCAATAGCGTCTGGTTCACCATATTTGACACTTTATTTTTCTAATCATTGTACACTACCATTAATTGTCTCTTGATTTATTCTTATCGATAAAAATAATCAAAGTCTCCACTTGTATATTCTCATGTATTACCAGTCCTGAAACACTTGATCTTCTTTACAAATTCACACTCCTCTATTTTAAAGTTTTTTAAGACCTAAAAAAATTTTCTTTATACTTTATTGGTTAAACCCAATATCTTAAGAAATAATCATGAATTAATGATATAAAAAATCATTCTCTTTTTAGGTATATAATTGGTGTTTTACAAACATCAAAATAGATCAATCCTAAGATCTATTTGATCCTCATCATTGAAATTATGAACTTTAACCTATGTTTATTTCTCAAAACACAATGCTCACAAAATGTTAAAGATACCTTTGTCATTCCAGTCAAAAAATTCTGATCAGTTATAATCTTCAATCCTTATTTAGACATATGGGTAAGCTTTTGATTCAATAAATTCAGCAATGCTTACCTCGAGGTAGTTGATGTGATAACTATCTCTAATTCCTTTCATGATGCACCCATAATCATGAGAAGATGGTTTTTATAGAATAATTTTAAAAAAAACAAAATAGATATAAATCTACCTCTTAATATACTTATTAATCATTGTCATATAAATTAAAATCCAATTAATTATGATTCCCTAATTTGTTAACCCTTGAACCCTATGAGAATTAATTTAACCACCAAGATGAAATTAATTAAACCCTGGGCTAGTTTTAGAACATGTAATTACAACACCCTGATTTAATTTATGTTCTAAGGATAACTTATGGTTAGTGGGAAATTATGGATTATATAAACTCTATAAATTAGTATGAATTGTGTTTAGGGATTATATTTTAACTCTATAAATTTATCCCACGTTGTTTTGTATTGCCGATTAAAATTTTTCTCTCACAATTTACACAAATATCGACCTCACGTGTTTTGTGTTAATTATTAAATTCATTGCTTAGTTTATTTAAAATTAAAAAAAATCATATATCATATTAAGTTAATTAAATTTTATAATTTATTCTAAATATATTTATTAATAAGGTAATATGTAGATCCATTACTAAGAAAACTACTCTTCCATGGGCGGAGTAGTCATCGTAGAAACGTTTCGCATGTGAAAAAGTGATGGAAAGGGTATTACCCAATCACATTTTTACTCTTGATTTATAAACCAAATAGGATGATTATAGAATAATAAAACATAATAAAATAGAATAAATATAATAGTAACTAATAATTTTATTACATAAACACAAATATCACAATGTGAAGAAGAAGAAGAAGAATGCTATGATGAAGGGGTCTTTGATTCAAGAGCTACCCTTATTGAAATGCATGAATAATTGGAGTGTATCCACTCATAATCTACCAAAAACTTTCTAATTCACGTCCTAACCCCTCCAAATGATAAAAAAATAAATTTATATAGTGGAGGGTAGGATAGGTTTACAAGTAGATTCAAGTGTGGATGTAGACATTCCAAAAAATATTTTACTCTAACTTTCACTGACTCTTTGACCTCCAAAACACACAAACCAACTGTCCTTACAAGATTATTATTCATGATAATTTGGTTTTTCAATCTCTTCTTTAAATTTGAGCCCAATACAAATATTAATGTAGATGTTATGACCTAAATACTGAAGTGGTTTCCAATATGGTGAGTTCAGACCATCTTTGACTTCATGGGCCATTTACTCTAATTAAATGCATGATTTAGCACAAATTTCTTGAATTAAAGTTGTATCCCATTAATTTAGTAACACAGTTACAAAATTATAAGTTCATTTAATAAATAAAAAATTATTTATGGCTGAAATACTACAGTTTATTTTAAAGGGTAAAACTATAATTTTCATCAAATTTTCAAATGAATGATCTAATCTCAAATATTTTATAAATAATAATATTTAACACAATTTGAGGAAATTATGTCATTTATTATCAAAAAAATATTCAATAAAATTGTGTTTTATCATTTATATTGATTATGTTTCACCCCTTTCTATGAGAAACACATTGGACTTGGTAAGTGATGGGTGAGGGCCACTATAGTCCCTTAATGCATCGGTAGGTCTCATGAGACAAACTATATTAGGTAGTGGATGTGTTCTTACCCATTTAGGTAATATATATTAGCATTAATCCTAGAAGGTATGTTTTATATTTTCAACATTATTCATTCCATCATTATGAATTCATTTATTTATGTCTATGAGATTATTCAATTAGTTTAGAATATACATGGATGACTTATGAGCTCATGTGATTGTTTTGTGGATTGTTTTATTATCCTTTATTCCTAACATATTATTCTCAAGTTATTATTTAAATGGAATTAATTTTAGTTACTTACCTTTCCATATTTTTTATTCTTATTTATTTATGATATCTTTTGTTGTATGCATACCCTTATTGGGCATATGCGCTCACCCCTTTCTCATGTTTCATTTTTCCTAGGATACCCAGAAGTGTTTTGTGATTGATATAAAGGAATATGATAAAGGGAATAATGGTGTACTCAAAAATATACTATGTTTTATTTTATTTTTTCAATTGTAATGTGGAATTCAAGTATGTATCTAGTTTATCAAGACTACTAAACTATTCAGCCCTTCTAGATGTGATTTATTATATCTAGTGCCAATGTAATAAAGTAACCACAAACTCAAGGCAATTAGATTTGGGGTATCTACAACTAAACCTTCAATTACAAAAAATTTTGTTAGTTTTATCCAATAATATATAAGTGATATAAGACTGGTCCCTAGAAAGAGATCAATCATAAACTCTACTTCTCTTTTGGGAGGAAACCCTGAGAAATTTTAGGGTAAAACATCAGGAAACTTGTCAACAATAGTTGAAAAATAACTATTTCTAGTCTCATCCATATATTCCATGGTAATCACTACCATCTTATACAATATAGTTCAAAAAACTAGTGCCAAAAGTCCTTTTCTATTTACCTTTACATCCTAATATCCTCTAATGAGATTCTCAACACCATCTAGATATGTGAAACTAACCTTTCAAGAATAACATTTGATATGAGATTTAAATAACAAAAACCAGTCCATACCACAATAAAGCCATAGAAATCTATATCATGAATAGATAAGTCCCAATGAAACTTAGACATAATAACTATTATAGAAAAAAAATCATATAAAGTCTCGAAATTCTCTTTGTCCAAGAGTAGTGTGAAGTATTTAAAAATGAAGTCATCATCTCAACATGTAAACCTATATGATCAAAAACACAAGAAGAAATGAATGAGTGGGAAACTCCCGTATCAAATAAATCTTGAATAAGGGTAGAATTTAAAAGAATTGTACCTATGACTATAGAAGGACCAGATTGATCATCTATGATCATTTTCTCATATCCATACAATTTCTTACTCATTTCAATTTTCTCTTTTTTACCTTGTTGAAATGTCACTAGTTGATGAGTCATGGTGTTCCTAGAATCGTATTGGATCACTCTATTCTGCTGATGAGAGTTATTTTGTTTCAATCGCCTAATCAAAGCATAAGATTCCAGAAAAAAAAAGTTATGTGTCTCTAGCATCCAACCTTAGAGCATTGCAATAACAGCATAGAAGATGTCCCATCTTGTTTTAGTTGTGACATTCTATATATTTTATTTTATAGTATTGGTTTATTTAATCCCTTGAACCACACTAAAAACATAATGTCTTACTTTTGGGTCAAGTAATAAGATTTAATGATACCATGATCTAATTTTGAGGTGTACCACTACTCTGGAAGTAGGTGTCCCTCTTCCTTTTGTTCCCATCAATAGATTTTCAAAATGTTCTTATAGGAATAAAAATTCTCCCCACAACTGCATTTCTTGAGATGACTCTTTCTATTATATTTTTCATATTGACCATCTCTGTATAATCCATTATACAAAGTAGAACAATCATTGATAAAATATTTGGTCATAATCCCAACACAAAAATATGTGCTGTCAAGGATGAACTTGCAGTAACTTCTAAGGAAAAATGGAATAAATTCATAAATCTATCTTAATCCTCAGCTATTGAAATATTCTATTTCTTAAAACTGGATAATTTTATTGTTATATAAATATGAAAGGTGTGAGGATATAATTTCTTGTTAAATAATTATTCAATATCTTCTTATGTCATAACTTGGTCTAATTTACCCTGAACTGCAAATTCTCACCATTGTAATTCCTAATCCTACATCATATATGTTGCTAACTTCACTTTTAATTTTTTTGGTGTCCTGAGAAAATTGAATATTCAATTCATCTTATTTAACTATACTTTTTCTTTTTATAGATCAGAATCCCCCTGAAATATGGGTGGATTATGCTTTTAAAACTGAGCTGAATATTTTAATTTCCAAGGTTTATCATTCTTACTACCATTATCCATGGCTTGAAGATCCTAGATAATGATTTGAACTAGTTTTTGGTTCATATGTGGCTTGGTTGAAACCACATTCTCAACAACTTATTCTGAATGGTTTCTATGACACCTACATAGTGTCATTTACTATAATTAGGACAAAACTCTATTTAGTATCACTCATTAATAAATGAAGTCTTAGTAATTATAATTTACCACATCAACACAAATTACAAAATAGCTTTCTAAAATTCAACCATCATAAACATTTTAACAATTTTTTAAAATACTACAACATTCTTTTTCAAAAAACCATTTTCACTATTTTTCAAATATCAACACCTTTTTTCATTTCACAAACCACTCACTCAAAATGAAAAATGCAGTTCTATTGGGAATTATTACCATTAATGCATGTTATGAAAAACTCATTTTCTAAACCCATGATGATGATGTGAAAACTCACCTAGAAGTTTCTAAAACCGCCTATGTACACAAATTCCTTGGTAACTTGAATTTTAGTATAAATAGGTTAACTATGAATTTTTATGTTCTACATTTCAAGTTATAACAATACAACTCCTTAATACCATCACAAGAATACAAACTAGTGATATTTCCAACTCTAGGATCAAATAAAACTAACACTATTTGTCCCAAAAATATATATAAACCAAATGAATCTGATACCATTTCCTATATCAAGGACTAAATAAGATGATACCATTTGTAACATCCTTCCCCACCTCATTGTCTTGGGGAATGATAGGGGGACACAAGGCCCTGGGTGACATCTCCAAGACACTGAAGGCTGGCAATAAATGCCAAGATCCTCAAGAACATTCAAGGGGTGATTTTCCCTTTAAAATATAAAACATCCAAACTATAAAAAACAAAAACCAAACAAACATCTATATAACTCATGAGTACAAAATACACCTCAAAACATAACCAAAACAAAAATTCATAATAGAGTACAAGTGGAAACCAAAATACATACTCAAGAGGACCAAAAGGACACAAAACTCAAAACTCCAAATTGACAACAACCAGCAACACCCCACCTCCTACAAGATCCAACTGCACATTTCAATCCACAGTATCAAGAAGTTTCACTAAATAACTAAGATGCCTTAACTTTAATTGTGTCTTTATAGTTGAAATAATCAAATGCACAATATTTCCCAAGTATGGGTGAGTCTAAACTCAATAGTATTTCTCCAATTAATTCCCAACTCACACCATTAGGAAAAAACATGTTATCAGATTTTATAAAATGGTTTTAAGTAGTAAAATAAGTTTATATCAAATCCATAAACTATTTTTCCAAGTAAATAATCAAAAAATAATTTAAACCATCTCTCATTTGATTTGGAACATTATTTTCCATGTCCAAACACACACTCAATATTGGTGGCATAGTTGATGGTGGAACTTCACATCCATGCTTCGTTCCATTTTGTTGGTGGTACTTCATGACCATTATCTATCCAATTAAACTCATTCCTAACTATTTATTCCAACATAATGCCTAGTAATTTCAATAAAAACATTTATTTATTTAAATAATTTTAAAAAATAATTTAACTTCATCAAACCAAACATAATTTTAAAATCACCATTTTAAAATTATAAACAAAGGGGTTTTCCAAAAACCAAAAACTTTACACAATTTCCAAGTTAATACCAAAAAAATATTTCCATCAAGAATTACACCAATATTTTACAACCATTTTAATAAATTATTTTAATTAAAACTATGCCTTCAATTTCCAAATCAAGTGGAGTCAAGAGTGAAGCCACTTACCTATAAAACACTAGATAAAATGAAGAACGATGTAACAAAACTTCAATATCTGATCACAAGTCACATTCCCTTCACTAGATCCAACAATATTTCATCATAAAACCATTCATAACACATATATATATCCATAAAAGAATAGATATATGGTTCATAGAGAGAGATAGGAGGACATTGGATCTAAGAAGAATGAAAATAAACATGCACTTATTGATGAATCCAAGCCTACAATGCACGTTGGTTCACCTATAGATTGCTCTCGAATCAAAGGGAATCATCTATCACACCTTCGAAGCAAAAGGAATTCAAGTTATGGGAGGATTGTGGAAAAAAATATGGTAAAACATATTAATTTGGATTAAATGAACATTTTAAGGAGGTTCAACTATATGTCTCATGATTAGGACATACAATTTGGTAAAAAAGTACACCAACTGTGTGGTGTTACTATCTTAAGACCATACCTCGCACGGTTGGCACACGTAGTTAAACAAACTATGCGCCAACCATGTTTTTTCCTCTATTTCAAGATGCATGGTTTCTCCTAGGAATTCACACAGTTAGGATAGGCCATGTGTCAACTGTGAACCTTCCCAATGCCCACTTTCTTCTCTTTCATGGTTTCTTAGAGATATTGTATGAAATCTACTAATCGTGCACCTCCAAAAAAACCTCTAAAACAAGCCAAAACCCCTCGTAACCTTATAAAACTTAACCCAAACATTATATAGACTCAAAATAAATGAATAAAGGGTCATGTTCCTGAATATGGGGGTTCTAAAAAACCTACCTCCCTTATATTCTATCCCAATCTAGGTTTTATTAGGGATTTCCCCTCACTGGGGGGGGAAGACTCAGGTCCTTGGCCCCCATCACAATCGTATTACCCCTACCAGTGACTCCAGTCAATGTATTACCCCTATCATGCATCCCTCCCATCACTATCCTTTGTTATTCAAGCATACCTCCCCTTTTACTTTGTGCTCCCCCCCCCCATCGTTATCCCAAAAATTCTCACCACCTTATAGTTAGTTGCAACAACACTCGAAGGTGCCCCCCACCCACCCAGATTGATGATTCTCACCTCTCTTAACATTCCCCAACCATGATTTCTCTTCTGTTCACATGTGTATACCTCCCCTTCACTATATCTATCCCCTAATTCACCCCCATCCTTGTTGAACCCCTCCACATCCTCATTGTTCCTCTTAATGTTATAATCATTCCTCGATATTCATTCCAGATCTGTATAGATTGAGGTGTGATATGTTAGTTCCTAGTGGTGTTTTTCCGCATCATCTACTCCTACACACAGGGACTATTCTTCAACCCAGGTAGCATGCACATCCATCCAAGATGTATCACCTGGGTGGGGATCCTCTAGGAACACCTCCTTCTCTGCCTCTTGCTGGATGAATCTGGTGTGGCCCCTATATACGACTTCTGCTTTCTCACCCTCATTTCGTAGGTTTTATCAAAATATTTGGTGATGTCTAGCCCTATACTCTTTCCATTGATGCAATATGACTATTATGTCTAAAGATTCAATCATGGTCTCATCTCATGTTGTTCATGCATGACTATATTCTCTTCAACTAGCTATTCATATCGGGGAATGATATGACTATTCTTGTTGGTGTGTTATATTTCCATCTATTCGTATTGTTTACACATGATTGTTTTTGTTACTCGTTTGGAATATCTTTTTCAGTAGCATCATCCATCATTTTCATCTTGAGGGGGAGGTGCAATCATGAATGGTTTTTTTTGTCTTGTTTTGTAATCATGTTGGGTATGTACATCCTGGGGGTGTTGGAAATGTTTTCTGTTTTATTTATTTTCTTTACCTTGTTTTCTTTGATTATGTATCCAAGCTAGGTACACATAGATTGAGAGATATTTTTAGATTATGTGAGTCTCATATCGTATATTAGGTATATTTACATCCTTATTATTCATTATAAATAAAAATCAAGGTCTCTCTTAGGAGGAATATTGGGTATTGGGTTATGGGATCCTCTATTATAACACTCATGAATGAAGACTTATGCTTAAGTCATACACTCATGATTTTGTTATTTTTATAACTTGACTCAAAAATGAAGACATAATAGTGTGTATATTAGTACACATATGTTCACATTTAATTCATTTTAAAAAAAACATAAAATATCTCTAAATAAATTTCCACAAGCTCAAAATAATTATTCAGTATTTAAGGAATAATTAAATCTTGAGAAATATATGAAATAAAAATACAATAATTCATAATATAAAAGAATAATTAAAACATATCATGTTTTGAGCTAAAATATTCTAAATTCATTAAGTGAATGTAGGTCATAAGGTAGGTTTAATACTTACCCAAAAATTCACTCATAGTAGGTCATACGGTAGGTTCAACACTTTACTAAATTGCAACTTATAGTTGGTTGAATTTTTTTCTTATAATAGGTTCATTTTTCTTCTTATGGACAGTTAATTTTTCTTCTTATAGTTCGTTTAGATTTCTTCTTTCAATTAGTTCATTTTTTATTTTTTTTATTATTTTATTTTCTTCTTACAGTTAATTCATTTTTCTTCTTATGGTTAGTTCATTTTTCTTCTTTTGGTCGGTTCTAGACTTTTCCAAATTTTTTAAAACATAATAAAAATAAAATAACAAAATACTCATTGAATCTCATGTTAGATGGAATAAATTATTAAAATAAAATATATTAGAAATTATAATTATGCAATAAAAAATATTGTAATTATCAAAACATAAATAAATAGTGGATCAAGGAGACACTTCAGAAGAGTTAAAATTTAAAAATGGAAGAATAAAGTTATTTAGAACGTTAAATAATGTTTCTTAAAGTATCTATTCATGGTCATTGAAACCTAGGGTTATTGGGAATGAGGGGTAATAATTCCACATTATGGGATTATATAGAATACTTAAATGAGTTTTAAGAAACTTCATGGAATTTCCATGTCAAGTATTAGTTTTATAGAAATTGATTCTCTAATTTTTAAGGGTATGTAATACCAAATATATATTTTCCAAGTTTTATAAACATACAAGTGATCAAAATAAAAGTAATAATTTATAGATCTTGTAATTTATATTCAAGTGATGAAGCAAGTAGTTTCTACATTATAGATTTGAATATATGACAAGCTCGGATGAATCTAAATAAAGGATGTGTATCTTTATCTCATTTCTATTATATGATAATACATGTATTTAATTAATAAAATGTTATTATAAATTATGAGATGATTAATTTTTTACACATGGTTTATGATTCATTGAATTATATAACATGTTTTGAGAAGAAGATATGGATAAATTATTTTATCTAGGACAATCTATTTATCTAGTTTATTAAAATATGAGGAAATAAGTTCTTGCCACCCATTTATGGTATATTTTAGTAAAGCCTTATTTTAAAAAGGAAAAATATTCGAGTCACATAGAATATCCTATATGATATAGATATGATTTTTTATTTGCTAAATATCCCTACTAAGAGGAAATAAAGTGTTGTTTCATAAACATAAAGCAGTTTGTGTGTCTTAAAATACTAGTGACTAAGAGACTGGTGAGGGTACGTTTAGAATTAGAGAAGTTAAAAGTTAAAAAATAAATATTAAGTGATTTTTCATTTTATATCCTAATATATTTTAGGACATGTGGTGGTAATAATGTAAAAGGTTACACTGAGTTTCCACATGAAAATGAATATCTTTATTTCTTAAAGGAGTATACTATTATATGATTAAATTAATTTTTAAATTTATATCCTAAATGGTTTAAGATATGTAATGGTAAATAAAAACATAATTTGTTACATTTAGTTACCTTAATGGGTAAACAATTATTAAAGGTTTATACTTTCCGATACACAAAGTGTATCACTTATTATCCTAAAATAGTTTAGGGTACATAGGTAAATATAAATTTAAAGAGTTACATTAGTCACCATAAAAAAGTGTATATCACTTTATCCTAAAAATTGTTTAGGATGTGATGGTAAATTGATATTGTAAATAGTTACATTATTTTAAAAATATTTCAAAAAAAAATTGATGGAAAGGGTTCCAAGGATGATAATGATATACTTAGAGATATTTCTAAGTAGACAACATAAGTTAACATCATAAAATTTTATGATATGAATTTAAGGAGTTTAAATATATGTTCAAAGAGTTAAAATTAATGAATATGATTCCTAAGTCTCGCCATTATTCAAACTAGCTTACTTTATCAATGTTACTCATTAAGAGGTTAGTGGAAGTATTTTATCATATATTCATAGAGGGATGTGATGGGAATTCCATATGGATGTAATTATTAAAAACCATAATTGTATAAATAACATGGGAGTTATTTTGAATATATGGATATTTTTTGTCATAGTGGGTAACTCAAAAGAGGGTTTAATTGAGTTCCCAATAAATTTTTTATTAAAAAAAAATTAAAATGAAATCCCCCAAGTTAATTAAAAACACTTAGTTAATTAAAATAGTAGTATAATATAAGTTTGATCTTTAAAAAAATTCTCAAAGAGGGATTAGGGATCTATTAAAATAATATTTGAATTTACCATAACTTTTGAAATCAATTTACTTAATCAAATCATTTATATAAAAACAGGTTAATAATTAACTATCAAAGTGTAAGTTATGTTTATAGATTTTAAAAAATGTAGTTTTAATATTGAAATGTGGTAACAAAACCAAAATCAGACAACAAAATAAATAAGGGATTCACTCTAAAGATGAGACTTAATCTCTTCCACTTGAAAATCACCCACTAACAAGAAAATTATTATAACAATAATTAGATCCATAACCTAGATCGTGTATAAAAAAACAACTCACAAGCTGTCCAGGATCAAAGCATATTCCAAAGTTATTTTTGGGAATAAAAATAATATATACCATGTGAGACCACTTCCACAGTTTCTATGGGTATACAAAAATAGATAAAGTTTTAGAGAGAGTGTTTATCACACTCTATTTAAGGATTAGGAGTAAATGTGTACAGGTAAACAAAATACAACATCACACTACTCGAATGTATAGCATAAAATAGTGATAGAAATTAAAAAAGATATAGAAATATGAAGTGTTTCTCAAAATAGATATCTTTATATACTCGATGGTCTTTGTATTTGACTTGGTGAGGACCTCAAACAAGTCACTCAAAAATTGTAGGAAAATAGAGTGTCATGGAGTCTATTTTCTATCTGTCTATAGATGCGTTGAAAATCTTCATCACTGATCTATTGATTCAGTGTATGAAAGTTTCTTGATGTTCTGTATGTTCTATACTTTCACAATTGCATGTATTCTAGCATGTAATCCACACTCACACACAATAGGGAGATCTTTATAATATATAGATCTGAAATTCCAAATATCTATTTAAGAATAATAGTAAATATATCCTAAATCCTCATAGTGAGAAGAAAATCATGAAAATTATGACTTAGTCTTTAATTCATCCATTGAGTGTTTTATGAATAATCATTAATAAAACTATGTGATGTTTTCAGCATTAACTCCCATAAACTATCTATTGAAAGCATTAAATTTTAATGAAGGATAGAATAGAAATGGTACCATAGATAATTTTGGATCATCTATGATAGAAGCATAGACCAATGGTAGTATTTTCCAATGGTAGTATAATCTAGTGGTGGCTTATTTTTGGAAGTAACTCATTTTTTGTGGTAGATCATTCAAACTAATGGTATCATGTCAGGTTATAGAAAAAGTCTAACAGTATCACAGAACTGGTGGTGTCACAAGCATGATGGTAGTAGAAGTCTAATGATGCTAGCATAGAGCTAGTGGTGGAAAAATCCTGATGGTAGCACAAGGCTAGCGGTAGGAGAACTTAGGCGGTCATATGTGGCTAGAGGTGGCATGTCTAGTAGTAGAATGTCTAGAGGTAGCATGGCTTGTGGAGGAAAAACTCCAGTATTAGATAATCTGAATTAACATTGGAACAGTTGAACTAACAATAGCACAGTTAAACTAGAGGTTGCACTATTGAACTAAAGATAGCACATTTGAACTAACGGTAACACATGTTTACTAATGGTAGAAAATTTGTACTAACGATAGAACATTTTTACTAATGGTATCTCATTTACATACTTAGAAAAATTTCTTCTAATTTTTTTTAATAAATAATATGCTATCATAAAATAGTAATCTCATTAGTAACATAAGAATCATGATTTGTTAGTGTTAAAATAATGAGGCTCCAATAATATCCCCCTTTTATGATAGAAAATCATGGAATTTTATAAACCATGAATAAAATAAAGATATACATGAGTAGATGAATCAGAAGTAATGATATCTTCTTAACAGGGAAAATTTATAATGTGAGATATTTTGAAATAGAAGCACTTGAAACAAAATTATAAGCTTAAACTTAAAATTATTAAATTTAAAACTAAAATTCCATAAATAGTTCTCCCCCTTTTGGGATTATCAAATAAATATAAAACTATAAGATAAAATATAAATAAATAAAATAGATAGAGAAGAACAAATAAACTTTAATAAAATAAATAAATCATTAGATTAAATAGAAAAAAGTAATACAATGGAAAAACAAAATCCCTATCCAAGACTAAGCTTATTCTGAACCACACTCTTCTCTTTGGGATAAAGGAGAAACTAATACTTTTCCATTTTCATAGGTAGGAGGCCCTGAGGTAGAGGATGAGGGTGCAGATATAGTCTAGAGAATCTCATGGATCACTATGTGTTGTAGATATTGAAAGGATTCAGCTAGAGACATACTGAATGGCTGAAACTGAGTCTACAAATGAGTATAAGATGTTGAAATAGTGATGGATAACATAGGAATTCCCTTAGGTGCCATAACTACTATACCAAAAATGTAAATAAATAGATTCATCATATTTATAAAGTCTATAATGATGTTTCCACCTCTCTCCATAGCACTGTAAAATTCATTATTCCCTTTCATAAATAAAATGAGCAGAGGGGACAAGACTTTAAATCAGTATACTTGTTCCTTGAAGGCCCTAGTCACAGGTGGAATTATTGAGATCTCAATTATAAACTTAAAATGATAATTTAACTCATACTTTCTATATATTTTGGAAATGTGGTATTTCATAGACTTAGTCATGGTTCCCCTATCACTTCAGGCTTCCTTTAAACACTCCCTTATTAGTTTATATATGTGCTCGTCATGTTGTATTATTTTGTGAATATTATCATGATGAGATGTATAAACATCACTCATGATGGAATAAAACTCCTATATAACTATAGATCTTATTACTTCAAAACCAATTGAAAAAGAAGGAGGTGGAGTTGATGTATAATCAACTATATATTAAAATCTCTCAAACCTCACAAAAAGTGTAGTCTAGATAACAAAAAAAGAGGCACTCATATACTCCATAACCAACTTCATGTATTCTATTTCACTAGAAAATCTTCTATTTTTAATTTCAACTTCTTCAGTCTTTAAAATCATTTTGGGATGAATATGGAAAATTAATAGGTCAGAGATATGTCGGGTATCCAATCCACTAATCTAAGTAACAGGAGGAGCCTAGTATCTCATAACTCTACTAAAATCAGAGATCAAAATATCTATGAAGGCATCCAAGTCAGATCTGGACACATAATCTAAGAATACATAAGTAGAATCAGGTGGATGTGGTGGTATTCTATCATGAATAGGCATGACAACCTCTATATTATCTGATCTAGTACCTAGTTCATTAGAAGTAAAATCATGAAGTTGACCAGCATCATCAATATTCTCTACTAAAGATATCTTTGAATATGATCTAACAAACAAGGCAACATGTCCACCATGATCTGGTGGATTATTTTGATCATCATCATTGTTATCCTCTCTATATAAAATAAAATAGGAAATTCCAAGAAATTTGTAACCAGGTGAAGTATCCCCTTGGATGTAGATCTATCCTCAAGCATGGAGGAACCTGGGGATTTATCCCCCTCAAAAGATTCCCTCAGATCTTCTATAATAGAGGAAGATGATAATATGAAATTTCATAAAAATTTTAGATTCATTTAATTAATTATTATTCATGTTTTATTTAATAATGAATTGGTTATATGTTTAATTTTTCAAAGAATAGGTAACCAATACTTCAAATGAATTTTTTTTGAAATTAGTTAAAAGTGGAATTTATACATCATGTAATAGATACACAACTTGTATGTTTCATTCAAAGCATTTCACAAGTGATTAATCACAATTCATGAAGAATTTTCAAGTCATGAAAAGAATAAATAACATGAATCTTTGATACACATCTTGTAACATTTTAATACCACTTCCTGCATAAAGTTCAAGTCGTGAGAAGAAGAAAGTCGTGAGTTCCAATTACACATCGTGAAATGAGTTTCATCTCTAAATACCAGTTTTTTAGGCCAAGATTGGAACCAGATCCAAAATATAGGGAGGAAAACATGGATCAATATTACATGATGTGAGAAGTATACACATCGTATAAATTCCCATCTATTTTTTCCAGGACATGGACAGTCATGTAGAACATTCCTGGAGTTTCATTTTTCTCTCATTATATCTCATTTTTATCTCTTCCTTTCTCTCCCAACTAAACTTTAAAAAATTCCTTTTACTGTTTTGATTAAATCCAATTGTATTTGATTGGTCTTCGAGTGTTTTTCACCTATTTCATATTTGTTTACTATTTCTACATCCATTTTCCAATACTATTTCCACTTGGAATGAGCTTCTCCTTAAGTCTTACTTGTTATTGATTCAAGTAAGTGTTTTATTTATTTATTACTTATTTTGATTAAAAACTACTTGATTTTTGAACCCTTGAATATAAACAGTCTTATTTTAACTATTTCATTGATCTTCTAATCAACTATGTCATTGTTTTTTTGATTTCAATTATTAACTTCATGATCGACTAAACCGATTAGGGTAGGGTCGAGAATAGGGGTGTTCTAAATTTAATGAAACTATAAACCATAACTTCTTAACCCTAAGTCTAGTAATCTGGTTAAATAATAACTTTTTATTCAATTATTTTAATCAACCCTAACCATGTTGAGTTTAAATGAACAAACCTAACTTGATTGTATTTGAGTAGTCTATGATCATTATCTTGTAATATTTTCTACCATAGAAGCTAGGATTAATGCATATAGGTTCTTATCTATATTTAGACCATAGAATAGTTTCAACTTTGATAGATATGGTTGGTTTGACTATAATCAACTAGGTATCTATGCACTACTTCATAGCCTAAGCCAAAGCCATAGGACTATCCCAATATAGGATCGAGATTATCCTTTTTACCTAAACCCTGAAACTAACCCTAGTCTCTATCTTCCTCATGAACCTTAAACCAAAACTGAGAATTATTTAAATCCCAAACCATACCTAATTTCTGAGGAATCCTATATAAAGGGCTCAAAGTCAATGGTTCTTTGTCTTCCAATATTTCATTGTGGGTTCGAACCTACACTATTACTATACTACATCACTATAGAAAGTGTAGTTTGGGATAAAAAAATTCTAATCTGAATACAACCCACGTGAATTCAACAATGCCTGTGGGCACGTCAAATTTTGGTTCCATTTTTAGGGAATATTTTTGTGCTTAGCCACAGTAACCTTCAGTATGAACCTCATATTACCTCACCCATACCCCCCCCCCCCCCTATCACTTTTCATTCCTTATTCTTTATTTATAATACTATTGTGTCCTACTTCCTACCATCATAGTGCATGAATCAGGGCCCCTGGCACATTCAAGGAGACTCAGTGCTCAAGAACCACTTACTTTAATTCCTGAGATTGAAATAAATATCTATGCACACCATCGTGGATTATGTATTTCCACCTATTAGTGGTGTTTTGACCAGTATTTTGTGCCCTCATTTCTAGGAACATATGTTTAAAATCAAACATGGAATCATCAACATGATCCGGAACATGGGCTAGTTCAGAGGATTATAGAGTGAAAACCCTCACAAGCACATCTCTAACTTCATGAAAGTCTATCATAACTTTCAAAAATTGGGATTTCCCTCTAATGAAATTTTATTGTGAGTATTCTCATTTTTATTATGAGACAGAGACAAGGACTGGATACAAATTCAAGTTCCTAAGCTGATCATGACTTAGGACGAGCAAGACAAAAAGTTCATAAATAAATACTTCCCCCCAGGATGAACCTGGAAAGTAAATAATGAAATTTATAATTTCAATCAAGAATATGCAGACTCTGTCTGGGAGGTATGGTAGAGATTTTAAAAACTCACTCAGAAATGCCTACATAATGGACTTGATTTGTGGATTCAATTGAAAATCTTCTACCAAGGTCTCCAACCCACAACTCACATAGTGGTAGATGCTACCATTGATGGTGTTCTAATACTGAAAACACATGAAGTAGGATGAGCACTTATAGATGATATTTCTCACAATTATAGTCTATGTAAAAGTGATCATGGATGGCCTTAGTGAAGAATTCACCAAGTTGAAGAAAACACCTATCTAGCTTCTCAAGTTGAGTCCCTAAATAAGAATCTATAAACTTTTTAGCTACCTGTTTCACCACCACCCCCTCCTACTCCTTTAATAGAGATTCAATCATATGATATATGTGGAATAATATACTTATATCAAGAATATAGGGAAGGATTTGATAAAAAACAAATCCAATATTGTAATTATATTAATTAAAATCAGAAAATCCAGCAATTATAGCAACCATAGTAGTACTATCAATAGAGGTTGGCTCAACAGGTTTTGAAAAACAATTAAGGGTACTACAAACAAAGAAGTGGTCAAGAACCACTTAGAAACCAAGGATCTTATGGATATCCACCTATGAATATTGTTCTTAGGACACCTTAATAAGTACCCCAACAAAATTTTCTTTCTAGAGGCCAGTAAAAATTTCAACCAGCTCTGCAAATACCACTACAACCTGCCACAATTATGCAATAAAATTTAGATAATTTTCTCACATCCTTTGTTCAAAAAGAATATTAGAGGATTAACACCCAAGAAACAAAAATAAAAAAAAATCAAATGGTGTCCCTTTGAAACGTCAAGCACCAAATGGGTTAAATCTCAAAGACCTTGTTTGATAGATTGCTCAAAACACTTCCTGGTAATACTAAGACATGCCCAAAGTAAGAGGAAAAGGTAGTGGTATTGAGGAGTGGAAAATTAATATATTTTAAATAACTATATATATAAAATGATAAAACATCTAAGGAAACTAATAAATATGCAATGGTCATTGAAGAGGATTAAAACAAAAGAGTGAATAGAACTAATCAAGAGAAACCTCTGGAATTAACACCTCCTGAAAAAGATCAAAAACAATATTGACCCAAATAGGACATCTATATTTCACCAGTAGCCTATAACTCACCTATCCTCTTCCCATAAAGAATGAGTATAGGTAAAATTGAAGGGCAGTATAATAAATTTTTGTAAATTTTCAACCCATTTCATATCAACATCTCATTTGCTGAAGCTATTGCCCAAATTCCTCCCTATAAAAAATTATTAAAGGAAATGATCTCCAATATGAGAAAAATGGAAGACATGGGATCCATTTCCATAAATTAATAATTATCTGATATTATTTTGTATAATATTCCTTGAAAGATGATAGATCCTGGGAGTTTCTCAATTCAGTGCACCATAGGAGAATGTAACTTTGGAATATCCATGTGCGACTTAGGATCCCACATTAACCTCATAGAAATGAGTATATTCCAAAATCTTGGAATCAAGGAATTAAATAAAACTAGAGTGTAACTTCAATTATTTGACAGATCAGTAAAGTATCCTTGATGGATTCTCTAGGATGATCTATTCAAAATTAGCAAATTTATTTTCCCAGCAGACTTCCTCATGTTGGATATAGAAGAAGAAGGATATGTTCTCATTATCCTAGGATGACCATTCCATTCCACTCAGAAGTCACTGATTGATGTGAATCAGGGATACTTATATTCAGAGTAGGGGACAAACAATTTTTGTTCAACGTAGTGAAATTTGTAAAACAAACAGATGATATTTTGACTATCGATATATCTTTATCACTAAAGATAGAAATGACTATATAAACATTGAAGATAATAGTGATGAGTTGTCTCTTTATAAAAAGTTGGAGTATGAATTTGAGTAAAATAACTACATGGAACCCATTATGGGGGAAATTATCCCACCTTTCATACCCTCATTCATCCAACCCCCAACCCTGGAGCTGAAACCTCTCCAAAACACACTCAATTATTCATTTCTAGAGAGTAAAAATGCACTAACAATCATCATTAACTCATAACTGACATATATAAAAGAAGAAAAGTTTATCTAATTCCTAAAAAGACATAAAAATTAAATTTTACAGGGGTGGATAACATCAAAGGGATCATCCCCACAAATTTCACTCATAAGATTTTATTCAAAGAATGCACAAAACCCAAATGTCGACCCTAGAGGAGAATCACCCCATCAATAAAAGAGGTAGTTAAGAAAAAAGTACTAAGACTCCTATAATCTAGAATAATTTTCTTAATATATGATAGTGAGTGGGTGAGTTCACTACAAGTAGTTCCAAATAAAGGTAATCTCATGGTTGTAAATAATGATGAAGATACCCTAGCGGAGATGCCCACGGCTTCAGCCCCCTCTTCCCCGACGGGGGGAGGGGGAAAGTTTTCCCTTCCTCCTTGATGTCTTGGTACTTCATCCCTTTCACGAACCTAAATTTACCTCTCCCCTTTCTATCTATCCCACTTTTCCTTAAGGTTTCTGACCTTCACAATGACTCTCCCCATATTGATATTTCAACTAAAGAGTTCAACGAGTCCTCAGATCTTCACCGGTTGACGCTTTTAGCCCGATTTAGAGGTCTTCATCCCTTTGTCGATGCTTTTGATTGGTTATTCTTTGATTCATGGGATCTAAAAGAATGCACAGTGGTGGGAATCTTCAATCAGTTTCACCCAATGATTTTTTTCTCCTCAGATAATGATCTGATTGCCGCCCGGTCTAGACCCCTCATGAAATCAATGGATGCAGCTTTTTCCTTTTTCATTGGTCTATCGAACTCATCATAAATCACAACGCGCCTTCGTCTATGGTATGGGTATGATTTCTTGATTTACCTCTACCCTTCCAGAACCCTTAAATTATCTGAATGCTAGGAAATATGGTTGGTAGATACTTGTTCTATGATAGTCGAACGTCGGTGGTATGTCACCCAATCTCCCCTCATGCATGTGTGTAGGTTGATGTTTCAAAGTCCCCTACGGAGTTGTTGTATCTTTCAGTTGGAGAAGAGTTTCACTAGAAACAAAGGGTCATATATGAATCATGGCTTGCATTCTACCAAGGGTGTCACAGACTAGGACATTCGGTCTCATCCTATCATCACAGGCATAGGGTTAGTCAAGATGATATCAGTTCAACTAAGGAGAATATGGTGCAGGTTGATCCTGTTTTGAACCAGAAGGTGTAGGTTTTTGATGGTATGAGCAAGAAAAGGCATGTGGGGTTACTCCAGAGGTGTTTGAGAGATCGGGTGTAGAAAGGGTGCAAAAACCATCTATGGTCTTACCTCTAAGACCTAGTGTAGTGTTAGTATTCAAAAGGATATGCAGTGATTTATATATCCATCCTCGCAACAAGTATATGGAAAGGGGTGCTCAGGATATTGGAATGGTGGAAGCAATCCTGGACACACTCACTACACCAACTCAGGCTCCGAAGGAGTTTGTTAGAGCTTCTGGCCTACTATATGAGGCTAAGGTGAGAAATCCATGCACTTATGTTATGTCAGTGCGGGTTGGCAGTAGCATGAACTCTGAAAGGGTGTCTCTTGGCGAGAGTAAGTATAAGGCAAGACATGAGTGGGAGTAGACCTCACATGGGGAACGCAGGCCACTAGATACCAAGAAGAAAACCGGCTCGAGGAGAGCTATGTCATGCATTGCCCTCAACAACCGATTTGGAAGTTTGAGCAATGAGGGAGAGTCTGAGGGAAATTCCAAGGGTCCAACTGAGGCTGAGTCTAAGGGTGATGAAATACTCTTCGATGATAATGGTTTGGGAGGGGTGGGTATAGGTTTGCACAGCCAAAGATGAAAGAAATAGAACAAAGATAATAGGGGCTCAGGGTGCTACATTGTCTCTAGGAAGCTGAATTTGAATGGGCACAAAGACTACTCTTACCTTTCTAGACCGATGGAGACCCAGTCGGCCAAAAAAGAGGGGAAAATCAAGGAGGTCGAGACCAGCCAGTAGAGGGAGTGGAAAGTTAGAAAGTCTTGGTCTTCGAGTCTCATGAGAAATATAATGAACCCTCACAGGAAGGAGATCAACATGAAGAGATGAAATTTCATATATAAAAGGTGATACTGGTGGTAGATGATGATAATTCTCCTGGTTCGTGGTGTGAGGCAGGAACCGGGCCAAGTGACATGGTCAGTGTAGAGGGAGTAGAGGTGCATGTGAGGGAACCGGTCTCACCTGCCATGGTGAAAGCATAGAGGATTCCTAGGGAACCATAATGAGAGGATATGATTAGGGAATATCCATGGGAGTTTCTATTAAAATATGAGGAAGAGATATCAGAGAAGGTGGTATCCATTCGTGCTTCTGCTGAGGCTACGGAACGGATGTAAGCAATATCGATTCTAGTAGACACTAATAAGGAGAAAAGTGATTGGATTTACAAAAAACACCTAATCCTAGTTAGAGGGTTCAACAATAAGAAAATAGTTGGAGAGTAGTTCTTGAGAGCGCGGAGTAAGCTGGATTCTCATTTTAAATACATTATTAGGGACGAACCCGGAAAAAATGTAATAACTCTTTCTTGGAAATTGTTTAAGGAAATTAACTCCAATGGGTTTAAGCTAGTTTTTAACAATTTTGTAATGTTCTATAGTGTTTTATGGCTTGGTTGTACTTGTTCGTTTCACACTTTCTCCAAAAAAGTTTCCTTTCAATAAAAATATATATAAATGGATTGGGTTAAATAATGATGAAGATGAATTGATCTAGAATCACACTATCAATGTATGGAGAGTTTTCATGGACTAACAAAAACTTAAATATAACAAATTGAAAAGATCATTTCCCCTTGAATTTCATGGATCAAATTCTATAGATACTAGCAAGACATTAATTATACTATTTCATTAATGGATATTCATGATACAATCAGATTGTAGTCAACCTAGATGATTAATCAAAAACTACATTTACATGTCCATTCATACCTTTTCCTACAGACGCATGTCATTTGGTATGTGTAATGCACCAGAGAACTTTCAAAGGTGCATGAAGTATATATTCCATGACATGGTGGAGGAATTCTTGGAAATCTTTATCAAATATTTATCAGTTTATGGAAGATCCTTTGATGTATGCTTAAGAAATTTAGAATTAGTTCTGCAATGTTGTGAAGAGAATTTTCTAGTTTTAAACTATTAAAAATGTTATTTTATGGTTTAATAATGCATAGTCCTCGTACAAAAAAATATATAAGGATATAATATAATTTGATCCTACAAAGATCAATGTAATCAAGGATTTACCTGAACCCTCAACTGTTAAAGGCATAAGAATATTTATGGGCCTTTCCGGATTCTACTGCCACTTCATAAAATATTTTTAAAAATTATCCCACCCTATAACACACCTGTAAACAAAGGATTATCCTTTAGAGTTCACTAAAGAGTGTCAATGGGAATTCAACATTTTAAAGAATAGCCTGGTGGATGCTCCCATAATCATTTCACTAGACTGGGATAAATATTTAAAGTTAATGTGCAATGAAACTGACTTTTTTTAGGCATTATCTTAAGACAATGGGTCAGCCACATTTTCTATCCCATTTACTATAATAGTAACACCTTGAATGATTCTCTGGTAAAATATACAACTATATAAAAGGAACTACTAACAGTTGTATTTTTGTTCGAAAAGTTTTTCTCCTACTTAGTTCTATTCAAGATGATTATTTACACTAATCATGTTTCACTGATATATTTTTTGAGTAAAAATGATGCCAAACCAAAAATAATTCATTGGATCCTACTACTAAAATAATTTTACATCATCATCAATGACATGAAATGGATGAATAATAGTATTTTTGATCATCTATTCAAACTCCTAGTCCCCTCATTAAGAAAAATGATAATCTGGACATCGAGGTTGACTTCCCTAAGGGAAAAAATTTTCAACCTAAACCTAAAGAAATATTAGTGTTCTTCTAACATTGAAAACTATCTCATCACAGGATTCCTCTAAATATACCTCTCATACCAGTAATGGTAGATCTTTTTAATTGAAGAATCACACTACTACCGGGATGAGCCTCTTATTTTTAAGTATTGTACTGATGTCTTAATGTGGTGAAGCATCCCAGAGGATGAGATCCAAAGTGTGTTAGACATGTGTCACACATTAACAACTGGAGGGAATTATGGACCAGAATGCATAATAGAAAAAATCTGACAAAGTGGGCTCTTTTGGACCACAATCCATCAAGATGCAAGAAACTTATGCCAAAGCTGTGATTAGTGATAACGGACTATCACCATCAGGAAGAAAAATGAAATTCCCCAAATCCTGATCATGGAAGTAAAAATCATCAACGTATAGGGAATATATTTTATGGTTCCATTCCTAAACTCACATTGAATGTTATATATCCTTGTTGGCATTGACTATGTCCCAAAATGGGTAAAAGATGAAGCTATCGTTCATGATACGATAAAAGTGCTAACAAATTTTTTAACTAAAAACATATTTTCCATGTTCAGATTCCCCAGGTTACTCATAAGTGATAGAAGAACTCACTTTACCAGTAATGATATCAAAGGAATACTAGGGAAGTATGTAATATGATATAATATAGAAACTCCCTACCACTCACAAATAATCAAGCAATTTGAATTGTCAAATAGGGAAATCAAACAAATCCTGGAGAAGACTGTAAACACAATCTAGAATGACTAGAGCCTCAAGTTATATTATTTACTCTATAAATACCACACTACATAAAAAACAACAATCGAAACCACTCTATTCTAATTAGTGTACAGAAAACCTTTCCATTTTTCTGTAGAACTAGAGAATCACTCATTTTGGAGAATTAATAAGTTGAATATGTATTCTCAAGAAGCTGGGGAAGTTAGGATGCTATAATTGGATAAGCTAGTGGAAATAATAAAGGATTTATATTAGAATTCCAATATTTATAAATAGAAAACCAATAATTATAATGATAAACACATAGAACAATAAATCTTTACACCAAGGAATAAAGTCTTGTTATTCAATTCATGATTGATGTTATTCCCAAGTATGTTCAAATCCAGATAGTCAGGACCCTTTGTGGTCATACAAGTATACCCCAATGGGACCATAGAGATTCAAAGAGGAGGAGGAACACCCTTCAAAGTTAATGGATAAATATTGAAGATATATTAAGAACCATTCCATGAGGGGTGTGTCATCACTTTTAGATTCATCTAAGCACCACTAAGTCAAGCTCTCAATGTTAAAAGAAGAAATGACTGGGAGGAAACCCATGACAGGTAAACATAGGATAGAATAGGATAGAGTAGAGTTATGGAATATGAGGTTACACTATAATCAAAGAACATAGGTATGGGGCCACAAAGGGGGGAAACCCAATTTACACATCATGTAATCCAATACACAATGTGTGCGGTTCACGATCTGAAAATTTTTAATTTCATGATTTACATGTCGTGTAATATTAAACAATGTGAAATATCACAATAATTAAATTTCATGAACCTAGGGTTCACAACGCTCAACCCCCCCCCCCCCCCACAACCTCTTCCTCTACCTCGACTCACCCTCACTACCACCACCTCCACCTTTCTCATGCAAATCCCACTCCTCTTGTATGTTGCACCACCAATGGATTGCACAAAGACATTATATACACCTCCTACAGATCCAGAATCCAAACATGAGGATAAACCTCCAATCAATCATTTAAAGGTTGTTGCACCTTCATAACCCCCCCCCCCCCCTCGTATCATCCTCATCCAGCTTCTCTTCAGCCTCTGCAACCCCATTAGCCATCAAGGACTCACACTCGACATCCAGTGGGTTTCAGAATGTTTCTCACCCCCATATTCACCCCATCTTGTATCTTTCCAACCCCAAGAACCAGGTTTCATTGGTATATTTGTAGGAAAAACCCATTCGGACCAAAACAATGTTTGATCTAGCCATCCTCGTGCACCTGCACATCAACCAAGAGGTCCTGCACCTCCTGGACCACCTGCACATCACTCCCATTATTGACCTTCAAGAGGATACCTTTAGGGAGTTATTATTAGAGTTTATATCCACTTTTGATTTGGTTGTCGATAGCATCTTCTTCCAACTAGGTGGACGACCCCATGATCTCCCCTCCACTGAGTTCGACATTGGGATCGGTATTTATTCTTCTTACTTCACCACTTTCCAGATATTTCTGACTCTACAGCTCGAGAGAATTAATTCATATGTGGCCTAAATCTATAGGATGATTTCCTAGGACCCTCATAGTGTACATGATCATCATATTATGAAATCCACTCAACTGAGAGGTCCCACGCTCCAGATTCTTCATCAGGTATTTACTCATGCCGGGTTTTCTTACGCCCAGTTGGAAATCCTCATCCTCTTTGCTTACATGGGAAGCCCTATCGTCAATATGGCATCTCATTTCACATTTTATTTCTAGATGCATGTGCAGTGGACACAAGGCACACTGATGGGTGGATCCTTCATCACTCATCTTTCCCGACATCTTAGCGTCTTGGATGACTCCCTTTCCCTCACCTCTCTTAGGATTATGGAGTCGATCGACTTCCTTCTGCTTCATAATATGAAGTTACTGATGAAGGATAGTGATATCTATTGATGGGTTCCAAGATGTATTGAGGGTGAGGATGATGCATCCAGAGACCATTTTATCGACCCAGCACATGCTCCTTCCAACTCTACTCCATCCACCACTTATTCCACCTCCATATCAGACCATCCCTCCCCTAAAACCATTATCACACCCATGCTCACCCCTACTACTACCCATACAACCTCCATCTCAAGCCATCCCTCCACTATCACCATTCCTGCACCCATGCCCGCCCCCACTACCGGCCATATCTATTCTCCATACACTACCACCCATCATCAACATCCATTCTCCCAAATCTATATCACCCCATATGACCTACCTTCAGAGCTGATAGACCATGCTGCCCATCAACAGTTTTTGGAAGAACAAGACCAGCAAAAAAAGGTCCCAGCTTCTCCATCATCATCTGAGGTAACTTGCATCGATCCTATTACCATATCCATGTCCACCATCAAGATTGGTACCTCGACTCCACCATCATCTGATATAGCTTCCAACACCATGGTACACACTATAGTCATTGATCCACTATCCCCATCATCCATTACTAATATTGATCAGGTGGTCCAGTTACAGGAACCCTCTATTCATAAGAGGACTGTAGAAGATCATCTCAAGGATTTTTATTATTCTTAGTCTCCCGGTCCCCTCCCCCATTTTTATACATTGTTTGGATGATCATTTTTTCGTACTATTTGTATCTATTTACTCATTAATGTATCATTTATCTTAATATATACATGGGATATCGATTTTACCTCACTTTTTCTTGGCTTATTTTTCATTTCATTATTGTATTACTTTAGTTATGTCTAGCTCTTATACCTCTTCCATGGTCATCGATACACCTGTTCCAAAACCATCTTCCCTCATAATTTGGATGAATTGGTATCTGGTTGATGTCAAGTGCCATCTTGAGGAGCTATCACTAGAGATATATTCTCAGCATAGGTCACCACCATGATGAGAATGGATGATTTTCTTACTACACAAGATTCATGCTCAGTATGCACCGGAGGTAATCATCCCTACCAAGGGTCCATGTGAGCTTGATGACACATCCACCAGTTCCTATAGAAAGAAGTAGACTTCTAACAAGATGGGTGACACTTCCTGATATTTTTTCCATCTATATGGATAACGAAATCTTTGTTAGTGCTTAATGGGAGGCAACCCATATTTGATTTTTTTTCTTTAGTTTTATTATTTTACTTAGTATTTTTTTCATTTTTGTAGCATTATTTTTTATAGGACATGATTGAGTTGTATTCTACCCACATATTTGCATATATATGAGCTAATTTTACTTTTTATTCATTGTGTGCACCTTCCTATTTCACAAATATCATCATATTTAAACCCTCTAGACTAATGTTTTATCTAGTGTAGGATTTTACATTCTAACACATTATGCAGGTAGCCAAAATTTCAAATCAAGATCCACCAAGTTTCCCCATGGCATAAACACTCATACAGAGAGCTCTTGATTCCCTAAATTATTTTTAAAATTTCCATTTCATTTTATCTATGTTATATCTACCACATATCTCCTGTGATGATTTTTAGGAAAGTGTAGACATTAGTTAAATTTAAGAATGGGGCTCTTACTTATGCCTTACTATTGATACACTTGAATTATTGTTTATTTTCATTTATCTAAAAGATATTTTTCATTAAAAAACATGATTCAAACCTAGAAACTCCTTATAATTTTTTAAATAAAATACAAATTTAATTTTGAAATTTTTTTAAATCCATGTTTTAATCCTGTTTAGATTTTTAGAATGATTTTTAAGTTTAGTAATTTAGTTTAAAATTCAAAATATTTGAAATTGATTTTTATTGAATTATTACATGGTTTTTATACCCTGATTGATTGCTAGTTTTTTATTGTGTACTCCCATTCCTGAGAGGATTCTGAACCCAAAATTTCATATTCTTTTCTGAGCATATTCCTTAAGAGAAACCCGAGGCATGAAAACCTATCATAACTTTAATTGAGATCTTATTAAGGTAATTATTGAACAAATTCTATATTAATATGATTGAGGCAACCTTTATTGATCCACTTTTTCATGATAACCATCTTAAATTTTTTTCTTCTTTATCCCATAGTTTCCATGAATGAACTATTTAGAATGCAGCTATTCTCAGTTGATTGTCCCTTCCTAACCTACTCTTGGTATTATGTATGATTATCTTTTGAATAAGTGTGGGGGATTTTTCATCTGGTAAACATGATAAGTATTTACAAAGGGGAATTATTTAGGTACTTTTACTGGACTAAGATGTTATGATCCATGATTCCTTTTTACATTTTAAACCTACCCTATTCCTCAAAAAAAAGAAAAATAAAAATAAAAATATTTTGGGTTTTGTATTAAGATGGTCAAAAATCAACATTTCCATACTGATGAATCCTTTGAGGAGTCATATTTGGTTAGGGGATGGATGTGAGATATGACCTAAACATAACTTTCAAAAAATAAATAAAAATAAAATAAATAGAAAGGAAGGGGGTACATTTTTTATACATACTTTATAGACTCATAGATTCATTTTGAGCATCTTGGAGAATAGACACCTTTTTAATTTGTAGGAGCCCTTACATTGCACTATTCCAATAGTTCATGCATTATACTTTATAATTTACCAACCTTTTGAGATTAATTTTCATTTTCTACATGCCTTCCCTCATCCTCAGAGTCGTTTGAACCCTTTTTTTCTGAAGCCCTCATGATTAATTTTGTATTTGTATTTATGAATTAGAGATGATAGAACAAATGTAAGGGTATGGTTAGGACATGTATTCAAGGTATGATCATAACTCCAGTTACATTTTTACCTTTATTTATAATATAAAATTCATTATGGGGTAAATTGAAAAATGGGTATAGAATTTAAGAAACAATTATGAAATTGTAATTAAAAGATTAATAATCTGAATAATGAACTAAACTATGAGGGATGATTTATTTTCTCTACAAGATTGATTCTATAGGACTAAAATTTTCTACTTGCACTTAGTTTTATTTTCCTGGTTCTAATGCATGTTTCTTATTTTAAAATTTGTTTCTTTTGGAATCCTTATTGAGATGTTTTTTCTTGAGAACAAGAAATTGTTCAAGTGTGGGTAAATTTGATAAGATGAAATTGTATATACATTTTGGATTAATTTAATTAATTATTATTCATGTTTTATTCAATAATGAACTGGGTATATGTTGAATTTTTCAGAGAATATGTATCCAAGACTTCAAATGAAATGATGTAGAAATTGGTTAAAAGTGGAACTTACATGTCTTGTAATAGCTACATGACATGTATATTTCATTCAAATTATGTCACAAGTTGTGAATCATAAGTAATGAAAAAATTTCAATTCATGAAAAGAATACTTGACGTGAATCTCCAATACACATCGTGTAACATTTGAAGGCCACTTCCCACCTAAATTTGAAGTCATGAGAAGTATCATGTCATGAGTTCCAACTACACATTGTGAAATGAGTCACATCTCTGAATTCGAAAAATTTGGGGTGATATTGGTGCCAGATCAAAAATACATGGAGTAAAACTTGGATCAATATTACACAATCTGAGAAGTTTACATGTCATGTAAATTCTCTTCTATTTATTTCTAGGATGCTAATACCCATTCAGAACATTCTCGATGTTTCATTTTTTTATCATCATCTGTCATTTTTCTCTCTTACTTTCTCTCTCAACTCAACTTTAAACCATTCCTTTTACCATTTTTATTAAATACAAGTGTCATTGATTAATATTGAAACATTATTCACCTATTTCATTATTATTTACTATTCTTATGTCCATTTTTTATTATCATTTCCACTCAACAAAATTTTTTACCTATGTCTTGCTTTTTACTGATTCAAGTAAGTTTTTGATTATTTTATTACTTTTTTTATTGATAGATTCTTTATTTTTGAACCCTTAACTAAAAATTGTCTTATTTTAACTATTTCATTGATCTGATAAGCATGTCTTCCATTGTTTCTTTGATTTCAAATATTATTTTCATGAGCGATTAAACCTCTTAGGGTAAGGGTTGAGAATAGGTGTGTTCTAAATTTAATGAATCTATAAATCATAACTTTCTCACTCTAAAGATAGTAATCAGGTAAAATAATAACTATTTATTCAGTTATTTTAAGAAACCCTAATGATGGGGAGTTTAAATGAAAGGACATGACTTTATTGGAGTTGAGTAGTCTATGAAATGTAATACATTCTACCATATAATCTAGGATTAATTCATTTAGGTTGTTATCTATATCTGTACAAAGGAATAGTATCATGTTAGATAGATCTATTTGGTTTAACCATAATCAACAAGTGCTCTATACACCATTTTGCAGCCTAAGCCTTAAGACTAACCCAAGATAGGATCGAGATTATCCTATTTTCCTAAACCCAGAAATTGAACATAATCCTTATATTATTCCTGAACCTTAAACCTTACTCAATAGTATTAGTTAAATCCCAAACCAAACCCAATTTGTGAGGACCCCTATATAAGTGGATCAAAGTCACTGGTTCCTTGTCTGCTAATCTCTCCCCATGGTTTTAACCCTGCACTACTACTATACTACGTCATTGTAGTAGGTGTAGTTTGGGATAAAAAAATTATAATCTAACCATATACCACATTAATTGAATAATGTTTTAGGGCGCATTAGCAACATCATCATTTGGATGAACAAAACCTATTCTTTCCACATACCTAATAGAAACTAGATCAACAGGAGATGGATGATATGATTGGGTCCTTCAAACATTATCATCATCATTACCATCATCACCATGACTTTCTGAGTCATGAGGTCCATTTCCATTTCTATTATCATCGTAATTTCAATTATGAGAAACAAATTAGTCTTCAACAACTTCTTTAGAGGTTTCTAAAGAACTCTGAATCTGTCATTCCCTAGAGACTTAGGTCTCTTCATCATCTCCTTCACTCAAGAGACTCTCTCTTTAGTAGGGAGAGAAATATGTGGGCTATCATATCCATAAGACATTATTGGTATTTTTTCAACATCTTGATAACTTATCACTACAACAGAAAAGGACACTTCCTCTTCAACTTCTTCATCAAAATAAACCACAATCTCATCTAGCTCTAATCATGGGTCAACAACATTCTTGGGTCTGGTAGGGTGTCCCATAAGATTAAAATCCTCATAGATCTTTTCATTATTCTCAACCCATTTCTTCGACTAGGGATTTTAGTTTACTTTCATCCTTTTACAGATAAATTTTCTTAAACAGAAACCAACACATTTTACCTCTACCTCTTATTCCTCATCAACCAAACTTGTGTCTTCTAGAATAGATGAGATCAGCTTAGGTTAATATTAATTGAACATATCTATCATGTGCACCATAAGGTACCTACAGAGATTGATTTTATCCCCTATTTTTATAAGAATAAAATATAGTCATCCTGATATCTCATTTTTCTAAAATCCCATTTCCTAGTACATAACAAATAATGAAATAAATTTAATAGAAGTCTATGTTCATTATCCATCTTAGTAGAAGCAGGTTTTATCACTATACCATTCTCATTTAGTTCCAGCAACACATCCTCACACATGAACATCTCACTATCACTTGGTATATAACCTTGATATTCATTAGAAACACCTTGGTGTAGTACATTGATGCTCTTAGCCTATTATTTTGAAGAAAATCTGACCTATTTTCTATCTATCATGCTTTGAATGAAATATTTCTTTTCACCAAATATGTAGTTGGCATATTGGTAGAACTGATGAACTAACCTTATAAAAAAAGTTTTTCCATTCCTTGAGAACCAATCTAACCAACCCTGGTCCTAAATCACCATGAGTACCAATCAATTTCGTGACAATAGCCATTATTCATTTACTTATTTCTTTACAACAACCACACGGTTTGCGAGCTAGGGGTTTTTGGTTTGATAACATCACAACTTGATTATCCCCAAGATTTCTTTGTAGGTCATGATCCTTATAGATAAAACACTAAAGGGTTCTTAACTCTCACTATTGCACTAAAACGAAGGTGAAGTAATATCATAAAGGAGGTTAAAGGTAATGAGAGAACGAAGGTCAAAACGGTTTGAGGGGTAGGCATGAGTTAGAGTGAATCAATTTATATTTAAGTTAGATTTATCATTTAGGGATTTAAAATCAAAAAAATAATAAAACATAAATTTATAAATAAAATAAAAAATTTAACATAGAAAATTAGGATCGGTAGCATAATAGATACTTGACTGGTATCCTCTCAATAGTGTCTCTTTCCAATGGTGTCTCATTGATAGTGGGTCACCGATGGTGGATCACTGATAGTGGATCACCGATAGTGGATCACCAATGATGTATATTCCAATAGTGGATTGATCAAATTTTATCATACCTAAATCATGTTTGATATAGTTTAATATCTCAAAATTCAAGAGATTTGTAAAAATATTAGCAAGATGATGTTTAGTTTCTTTGAATTCAAGAGTTATATCACCTTTTTGGAAATGGTCTCTAAAAAAGTGATTTCTTACATCAATATGCTTTTTCTTATAATGATACATGGGATTCTTGGAAATGTTTATCATACTTATATTGTCACAATTTATAGGGACATGTCTAAGTTAATATCCATAGTCTAGTAATGTGTATTTAATCCACAAAATTTGTGTACAACAACTTCCGACAAGTATGTATTCAACTTCAGTAATAGATGGTGCAACAAAAAAATTATTTTTACTACACCAAGATACTAGTGACTTTACAAAAAGGTGACATGTTCCAAAGGTTATTTTTCTATCTAAATTACAGCCAAAAAAATATGTATCTGAATATCTCACTAATTCAAAAGATTGTCCCCTAGAATAGAAAAGTCATAAAATGGTTTTATATTTAAGGTATTTGAAAATTATTTTAATAGTAAGTAAATGAGACTCTTTAGGATTTTTTGGAAAATGTGAACACATGGACACACTAAACAAAAGTTGACTATAAGTTAAGTATAGAAAACTTCCAATCATACCTCTATAATTGGTTTTATCTACTCACTTTTTAGTTTCATTATGATATATCTTACAAGTTATAATCATGGAAGTATCACTAATTTTAGTGTCATCCAAACCAAAAAAATTTAGAAGGTATTTAGTGTACTTAATTTTATTTAAAATAATTCCATATTTATTTTGAAAAAATTTAAACCCAAGAAAAAACTTAATTTTACCCGTTAAACTAATTTCAAATTCACTTTTCATACTTTTGAAAAATCAGTACATAGATAATTTTTAAAAGATCCAAAAATAATATAATCAATATAAATTTGAAAAACTAAAACATTTTTTAAAGTTATTTTTATAAAAATATTAGGATAAGTTATGAATTTTGAAAAACCTTTAGAAATCAGAAAAGAGATGAGTTTATCATACCAAGCTCTATGAGCTTGTTTTAAACCATATAAATATTTAGTAAATTTAAAAACATGATTGGAAAATGAGGATTTTGAAATTTAGGGGGTTTCTGAACAAAAACATCCTCAACTATATAACCATTTAAGAAATAATTCTTGACATCCATTTGATATAGTTTGAAATACAAATGTGTTGTATAGGCAGGAAATATTCTTATGGATTCAAGTCTATCCATTGGTACAAAGGTTTCATCATAGTCAATGCCCTCATCTTGACTATATCTTTATGCGACCAATCTAGATTTATTTTTTACTATAGTCCACCACTGATCAACTTTGTTTCTAAACACCCACTTAATTCCAATAGTTAAAGTGACTTTAGGTCTAACTACTAGTTCCCAAACTCTATTTATTTCAAATTTATTAAGTTCTTCTTTCATTTCTATCAGCTATAATTCAACATTAATTACATCATTGATGTTATTAGTTTCAAGTTGTAACAATAATTCTTGATATTAAACCTAATTTCTTAGGATCATATGGATTTGTTTCATAAAATTTTATATGAACAGATTTTTCCAAAATCATGTTTCACTTATTAAACACCCTATATGATTTATAATAAGTTGAATAACCAATTAAAATTCCCTCATCACTCTTGGAAGAAAACTTTTCATGATTATCCTTAGTATTAAGAATAAAGACTTTGTGACCAAAAACTCTAAAGTAATTAACCTTTGGCTTTCTTGAAACTTTAATAATATCTAGTCATGTGTTTGGAATAGCCACTTTCAAAGTACCATAAGTTATTACTAGTGATTTTCAAGCAAGTTTCCTACACAACATATTTTAAACAAAAAAATGACTTTGGTACCCAAATTTTATTGGGTCTAAAAAGTTAGTAATCAAATCTTTATGAACCCATAATTTTTTAATTGGATTTATATAATATGATTCTAAGATTTTAGAAATTAAAACTTTTTTAGGTATAGATGAATAAATACTAGTAAAATATTTTGAAGAACTGGAACTAGAAAATAATTTATTTTTAACTATCATCCTCTACCCAGGCTGATAGCTAATTCTAGTAGTATATTTTGGAGCTTTTGACTTTCCATAAATTTGAGTAAGATTATTTCTCCCATTTTTATATATTTCTAAATCCTTATTTAGTTGATCATTAGAAAATTTTAACTCATTTTTATCTTATATCAACTGATTATTTTTATCTTTCTCAATACTAAGATTGGTTTTGAAACTAGTAGTCAAGGAATAACGATTCTTTAAAATATTATATTTATCCTTGAGCTCATTAAATGTATCTTCCAGCATATTATAGTATTCAAACATTTATTCATTAAAAATTTTATCATCACTATTTTTATCTCCATAATTATTAGAAATGTGAATAGGAGAAGCAAGAAAAACATTGGATACCTCAGATGTGTTTTCCATGAAACACATATTATCTTTGTAATTCTTATCCTCTTGGGTTGAGTCTGAATCACTTAAGTTGTCATCAGAATCTCTCCATGTTTCATTAATTTATTTATTTTCCCTCTTATCCTTATCATCATACTTATTTTTTAATTTTAGTTTAGGATATTCATATTTGACATGGCCATTCCTTTTAAACACATAGAAGATTATCTCATTCATAGTATCATCTTTATTCCAATCCTTTATCAAATTTCCTTTATTATCATATTTTCTTTTATAACTAGTTTTCTTAAAAAACTTTTTACTCTTGTAGAATTTTTTTAATATTTTAGAAAAGTGGTAATTTTCTTTACCATAGTCAGCAGGTGACTCTTTATCACTTGAACTATCTGCTTGGATTTTCCCCTTTTATTTTAAAGCAGTAGATTTGAAGGCAATGGATTTTCTCTTTGGTTCATCCTCTTATTATCTATTCAATTTTAGTTATTTCTCATACATAATAAGTTTCCCTATTAGCTTATTAATAATTAACTTGATATCATAAAATGATTCTCTAATTTTCATTGAAGTTCTTCTTCATATATTTGGTAAACACCTCAGCAAGCGCAAAACTTGATCTTTGTCAGAAATAGGTTCTCCCAGTGAATGAATTGTGTTCACGGTCTCATTAAACCTAAGATACATATCAGAAATAGGCTCATCAATTTTAATCTTAAAATTATCATATTTAATAGAATATTTATTTAAGATTATTTCTTTAACATTATATGTTCCTTCATGAGAAACATCTAAAGTATCACAAATTTTAAAAGTAGTTGTACATGCAGAAATTCTATTAAATTCCTCATCGCCCAAAGAAAACTATAAGTAATTCATAACTTTTCAATTATTATTATATGATTCTTTAGTAGGATCACTCCATGTAACTCTGGTAGTTTTTTTATAATTCATATTTTTCTTCAATGAAATTACAAATTTTAAATCCCATTCTCTCAATACAACTTTTCATTTTCATTTTCTATAGAGCATATTTTTTTCATTAAAATAAGGAGGTATATTTGTACCAAAAACCTCTTATATATTTTCCATAAAGACCTAAATTTATAAATAACATAAATTTAATATCCTTAAAAGACAACTAAATCATAGTTGAAAAGATATTTGAAAAGCATTTGATACTAAATATTGGTCAGAGGGAGTACCTTGAGAGGGGGTGAATTGAGTTCCCAAAAAATTTAAAATGAAACCCCCAAGTTAATTAACAATTACAAGTTAATCAAAATAGTATAATAATATAAGTTTAGTCTTTAAAAATATTTCTCAAAGTGGGATTAGGGATCAATTAATACAATATTCAAAATTACTTAAACTTTTGAATTCGATTTACTTAATAAAATCCTTTATATAAACACGGGTTAAGATTAACTATCAAAGTATAAGTTTTGTTTGAAGATTATAAAAAATGAAGTTTTAACATTGAAATGGAGAAAAAAAACCAAAATCAAAAAATGTAATAAACAAGGGGTTCAGTCTCAAGCTGAGACTTAATCCCTTCCACTTTGAAATCACCTGCTTCTAAGAAAATTATTATAATAATAATCAGATCCACAACCTCAATCAGGTATAAAAACAATAGCTCATAAGCTTTATAGGCTCAAATAATCTTACATAGTTATTTTTTGGAATAAAAACAATATAGGCCATGAAGGACCTCTTCCATGATTTTCATGGGTATACAAAAATAGATAAAGTTTGAGAGTGTGTGTCTAGCACACTTCAGTTAAGGTGTTGGAGTCATTGTGTATAGATAAACATAGTACAATATCACATTGTTCAAATGTAAGGAATAAAATAGAGAGAGAAATTAAAAATAGATATAAATATGTAGTGTTGCTTGGTCTGAATAGAATTAGATGCTCGATGGTCCTCATATTTGACTTGGTGAGGAGCTCGAACAAGTCTCTTTGAAATTGTAGGAAAACATAGTATCATAGAGTCTATTATTTTATCTATAGATGCTATGAAAATCTTCAACATAGATTTATTGATTCAATGTATAAAAGGTTATTTATTTTTTATATGCTCCACACTTTCACACTCGCATGTATTTCAACATGTAAACCACACTCGCGTGCTAGAGTGATATCTCTAGAATATATATCTCTACAGGTCCAAATATCCATTGAATAATGATAATAAATATATCATGAATCCTCATACTAATCATCAAATCAGAAAACCTATGACTTGGTATTTAATTCATGTTTGGAGTGGTTTAGGAATAATCATTAATAAAACCACATGAGGTTTTTAGCATTAACTCTCATAAACTAGTCATTTTAAGTATTAAATATGAATGAAGGATAGAACATAAATGGTATAATAGCTAGAAATGTATCATCTATGATGGTATCATAGACCAATGGTAGCATGGTCTAGTGGTATCACAATCCATTGGTACCTTATTTCTGTTGGTAAATCATTTTTTAAGGTAACTCATTTGAACTAATAGTATCACATCTGGCGGTAGTTTAATTCTGATGGTAACACATATCTAGCAGTGGAAAAAGCCGGTGGTAGCACAAGTATAATGATAGAAGAACTCTAGAAGTGGAAATGGATGGAAGTGGCATGTCTAGCGGTGCTATGTCTGGAAATTGCATGTCTGGCGGTAGCATGTCTAGTAGTGGCAGAACTTTGGCGACAGCAGATCTGAACTAACGGTGGCACAGTTGTACTAACGGTATCACATTTGAACTAATGATATCACATTTAAAAAAACAATCACCTTTAAAACTTCATATTTGACTATTTCAAACCTTCTAAAGATTTATCTAAAAACATCCTTCTCAAACATACTAACTTTTATTTAATCTGATGTAACTTCATGATGATGGAACATTCTCAGCTCACCATAATCTGACTTTATTTCTCTACTCATTACAATCTTACTATCCACTTTAGAGTTAGTCTAATTGGATTTCCATCTCAGATTCATTCTAATGGAATCCTCATAATGATGAAAACTCCACTCTACAACTTTGAAATTCTTCAAACCTCATCATATATAACTCATTAGACTTATAATGACTTCTGTGTCTGGTACTTCTAGATCTAATGAAAAAAATTCTTGATCTCTAGAACCAATAAAATCTTTTAGATTCCTCCATTTATTCAAAATCTTTTATCATGAGAATGTTTCATGATTTAAAAACTTCATGAACAGCAAATCATTATCTGACTTATGTCATAAAGTATGAAAACTTTATAACTCCTTGCTTTACTATCTTCTTTCAAAACTCTTCAACAACATTACAACTTATTCACTCAACAAGATCATTCTTCCAACATTTTGATATTGCCACACTAATGATTCTCATATTAATGATATGCATCCTTCTATGTTCGGTGTCCATCACACCAATGAGTAGCATCCAGAATACTTTACATTGTATTCTCCTCTATTCCACCAACTTCAGATTGTATCATAGATTCTTCATGATTTATGAGAACTTCATGATCATCAAAGAAACCTCATATTTAATACTTTGAATTTCTATTACTTACCAACCTTTTAGTCATTCTCAGTATCTTTTGAGACTGATTCCCAGCAGTCTATGACTTCCCATCAAATTCTAATTCTAATTTATTGGTTCTATTGACTCATGCCAATGAGATGAGTCTAATTTCTCATACTGATGGACTGTTTCCCATATTTAAGAACAAAAACATTCTTTTAAAAAAAATTATTGGTCAATAAATACAAAACTTTGTTAAAAACTTCACAAAGGTTATTCAATTTTATATACTTAACTAATTTTATTCCAATTTGATGTAAAAATAATATACTATCACAAAATAATAATCTCATTAGTAACATAATAATAATTATTTGTGAGCATTAAAACAAGTCCAACATATATTAAACACTTAAGATATTGGTTGTAATGGTTGTAAATATTCATGTAATAATAATAAAGTAAATCTCTATTTATCATTCATTCATGTGTATTGCAACATGAACGGTTTAATGATAAATATCCCCTCAAAGTATAAACCTTTATTTGTCTTTAATTGATGATTACCATGAAGTATTATGGGTTATGATGATATGTTAAGATTAACTTGAATATATTCTTATAATCATTACAAAGGGTTTTATATGAGATATGAATAATAGATTCATTAGATAATAAGTAGATACTTATTACTTGGACTAACTCACTAAAATATATCTCATGTAATTTCATATAGTTATAGATATAATTAGGGGTGTGTGATTATTATCAATAATTATTTGTAATGAACCAACCCAAATACCCTCACAAACTGGTACCCAATCTAATCTTCCACATACTCGAAGGGCATTCCCGATCCCCACTGGCTAGCACCTAGCACCCAAGAATTAAATAAAAACCTGAGGGAATGGTTTTTTCCAACCTGATGTGCAACAACATGGAATATATATATACATAATAGAAAGAAGCAGTGGAATATATAGATATATTCCATAACAGAAAAAAAAAATAGTAGAAACCAAACAACTCAAGAGTGGAAACAATATCCAAGTACTGGTCCAACCAAAAAGGACTACCAAAACAGGATAAAACAACTCTTCTATGTGATATTGTAGTTAGACTCCCACAATCTCACCACCATCTACCCAACTCATCTAATCAAAAACATTACTACCTCACTGCAACGTCTTGCCTTTCCCTGCATCAAAAGACAAAACTATGTCTATGCACCACCAAAGGGGTATATAGGATGTGATCTAATGGGATAAGTAGGGTCCCACCCAATTTTCCCATATAAATTTTCTAAAAAATAATCCAATAAAGATAAATTTTAAATAAAACAATTCATGACAACAGTTTAACAATTTTTATATCAAAAGCATGGTAAAACATTTTAATTTACCCTTTTTCAACATTTCCAAATAAATCAGGTAAATCGTTTTCAAATCATTTCATAACTATATATCATAGAAGATATTTCATCTTAAAATAAATCATGCATTAAATATCATATCAAATCCATGGAATTACAACAAACAATATAATCCAAAAGTAGAAGCATAGGAAACATCACACCAGGGATCACACAAGGTCAGGATAGCTAAGACACTCGTACCTAACATATACAATTGCATATGTATCAATCCAATTGACATATGCATTGAGTTTATATATTATAAGAACACCCCTTCAAGTGAACCCCACAACAGGTCTAACAAGTCCCTAAAAAATGGGTCTAGGGAGAAAAGGAAAGCCCCATGACCAAGCCCCACAATAGTGGATGAGAATTATTACTATACCTTCCACCTAAGTACCCAAGTCTTCCCATGTTCTCTATTTTCAAAACCATTTCATCATTTCATGCTTTAAAATCTATTTCATAAAACCATTTCACAATGATTTAAAAGTCTTTTCTATTTACCAAAACCATTGGAAAATCAACTTTTATAAAAAAAACAAGTTCTACACACACAAATCAATTATTCATATCATGTCACATTATTTAATAAAACAATTTATCAAAACATAGGAGTGATTTGGTTTTCCAACATGGTCTAGAGATGGAATCTCCTACCTCAAAACTTGGGTCGCACACACCTATAACAGGATCCACCAACAAGAAGAACACAACAATGAAAATAGAGGCCCTAGAATCAACCTACAGATCTTAGAATTGATCTAATTTAACAAAATGGATGATGGAGAAGAGGAAAAAATACATACCTCAAGAATTCACACCCACTACACCACAACCAACTTGAACTGGCCCCCAAAACAAGATTTCACAATGAATCAATAAGGAAGAAAAATTAAACATCACCATTGATCAAAAAATCTAATAGTGCAACACAATAGTACTATCATGAACGAAGGAAATGAAGAAGAGAGGATTACTCACCCAAAGAGACACAATCCAACCACAATGGTTATAAATCTTCGAATAAATCAATCCAGATCAAATGGAGACTCCAAAAAACATTATAGAAGGGTTCTAGGTTGAGAGAAAGGAGGGCTATGAAATAATGAATGAAAAATAAATCGATGCAACACCCTAAAATCTGACCTATTGAAATTTACATGACGTGTAAACCCTTTACATGTCATATAATACATAGGGCTCAAGTATGCCAAAAAACCATTTAATTTTCATTAAAACCCAATCTTTTAACATTGCACGTCATGTAACCTTTACACAGTGTATACTCCTTTCATACTGTGTACACGGTTCATGACTTATGTCTGGAAACCAATTAAAAATTGTGTAACCACTTTACACACTATGTAATATCCCAAAACATAGTATAAAAATCCAAATTTTTACATAAAAAACCCAAACCAACTCATTCATTCTTAGAACTCGGGAAGAACCCTGAAAATACATTACAAATTTATACTCAGACTCCATTAATTCAAACAAATGTCCATCACTAAACTTTAGGCCATTTTTCTCTAAAAATGTTCTCCATCCTCAGGAGTACCATGACACACCCAATTAAAGTGGAAATAAATAAAGAAGAAAAAAATACATAAAAGTGGGTAACGGGATGTTACAAAATCCACACCATAAGACCTCCCATTGCCAGGAAGTCTTGTGGAAGAATGAAGTTTGATAAAGATGTGAGTCCACTACTCCCTCATCAATAAATCACACTCCCAAGTCTCATGAGTATCTGATATATGCCTCCATAACAATATAACCAATGTAATAGACTTCCCACATAATACTTTCACTTGAGATTCAACGATCTCAATTGGATGCTCAATAATAGAGATGTCTTACTCTAAATTAATCTCTTCCCAAATAAAAACATGAGATGGGTCATGATGTTATTTCCTAATCTACGATATATGGAAAACATTATGAATTCTAGTTAACTGGTCTGGAAATGACAACTTATAAGAAACATGCCCAATCCACTAAATGACCTCAAATGGTCTAACATATCTTAGAGATAACATTTCCTATTTTCCAAGATGGAAGTGATTTAACTAAGGAGAAAATTTATGAAAACTCAGTCACATATAAAAAACTCTAAAGTATGACACAATTGATTCACATAAGATTTCTATTAAATTTGACATGTAATCAAATGCCGATGTATATCCTAAATCCTCAAAGACATCTCCTGAACCAAACTCGGTCTCACAAAAGATACTTAACCCACCTCTACCCAACAAAGAGGTGATATTCATGAGTGACCATAAAAAGCCTCAAAAGTATTCATTCTGATTAATGATTGGTAACTGTTGTTATTAGAAAACTCAACCAGTTCCAAATAGTTATCCCATGATCCACCAAAAATCCAAGACACAGGCACGAAGAATGTCATCCAAAATCTAAATAGCATGCTCTTTCTAACTTTCTATTTGTGGATGATAAGTTGTACTCAACTTGACATGAGTTCCCATCACCTCCTAGAGATTTCTCCAAAACCTTTAGGTAAACCAATGACCCCTATCTGAAACAACAGCATAAGGAACCCCATGTAAACTCACAATTTTCTGAAAGTATAGTATACCCAAATATTTAACTTTAATGATGTCTTTGATCGGGATAAAATGAGATAACTTTTTCAATTGATCAATAATCACCCATATAGAATTATTCTATCTAGGATTCTATGTTAATACAACAACAAAATACATAAATACCTCATCTCATATCCAAACTGATGCCAAAAGAGGTTGAAGCAAACCATAAGATTTCAAATGCTCTACTTTAATCTGTTGGAAAGTGTAATAGAAGGATACATAATCAAAAATGTCACACATAATACTTGGCCACCAAAATCTTCATATCATGTCATAATACATCTTCATAGTTCCTAGATGAATAGACTATGAAGAACTATGAAAATAAAACAAAACTGAGCTCCTCACAGATTTTGTTATGATAAAATGATCCCCAAAATTGAGAATACCATCTTAAGAGATAGACCAACCAGAAACGTTCTCCCCGTCATATAGGGTTTCTTAAATTACTCTGAACTAAACATCTTGTTGCTAACTCTACATAATAGACTCAAGGAAAGATGATGGTAACTAAACACTAGTCAAAACCATGCCTAAAATATCCCAATGAGCATCCAGATGCATCTCATAAAAAATCTCCATAAGGATCCACTCTTCCTTTGACTCTAAAATAGATTGTGATGGAACTTTCCTTCTAAGATCATCTGTAGTGACATTCCACTTCCTTGGGGCATAGGTGATATCAAAGTCAAATGTTTGAAGGTACTCCACCCACCACCTCTATCTAATATTAAAGTACTTCTGAGAAAATTTATAGCTCAAACTCTTATGGTTATAAAATACTATGAACCTTTCCCTAAAAAGATAATTTCTTCAACACTTAAGTTTATGAAAACCTGTAACAAGATCTAAATCATGGGTGGGGTAATTATTCTCATGTGGTTTAAAATGAAGAGAGTCATAAACTACCACTTGATCATATTACATGAGCACATAACCCAAACCAATGCCAGAAGCATCATAGAAAACCACATACACCACACTGGGATCAGGTAATGTCAAAATATAAACCAATGTCAAAAGTCATTTCAGCTTGTCAAAATAAGTATAACATTTTTCATCCCATATAAATTTCTCCCATTTCTGGTAAGAGTAGTCAAAGTTGATTCCAACTTCAAGAAATCCTTGAGAAATCATTGATAGTACCTAGAAAGACCAAGGAAGCTTTAAAATTCAAATACATTTTGTGGATCTTCCCATGAAAATATATCCTTTACCTTCTCAGGATCAACCAATAAGTCATTCTCAAAAATCACATGCCCTAATAATTTCACTTCTTGAATCCATAAAGTTTGTTTCAAAATATTTTCATACAAATGATGACTCTTCAAGATTTACAAACCCAAACTTGGATGGTGCTCGTGCTCGCGCTCGGATCTTGAATAAACCAAAATATAATCTACAAACACTACCAAAAAATTATTGAGATACTGATGGAATATTTGATTCATCACATCCATAAAAACTAAAGGAGTGTTAGTATTACCAAATTCCATCATTAGATATTTATAATTTTCATACCTGCTCCTGAAAGTTGTCTTCAGTATATCACACTCCAAAACACTGAGTTGATGATAACCTAACTGAAGATCAATCTTCAAAAAACACATTTCCTTTTTTAAATAATAAAAAAGATCATCCACATGAGCCAAAGGATTCTTGTTCTTAACCATTAACCAGTTTAACTTTTGATAGTCCACGCACAATCATAGTGAACCGTCTACCTTTTTGGTTAAGAGAATCAGGGTTGTCCATGATGAAACACTAGGGTGAACAAAACTCTTCTCCACAAGGTTGTACAACTGAATCTTGATCTATTTCATCTATACTAGTTCCATATGATAAGAATGTATCAATGTCATCTGTGCACCTAGAAATAGATCAATTATAAAATATACTTCCCTCTATGGAGAAATCTTAGTGAAATATTCTAGGAAAACATTAGGAAAACTCCAAACAATGGAGAGAAGATCAGAAACAGAAGAAACTTCATCAAGAACAACTGCTACCGTATACAAAAAAACTTCTAATCTTTAAGTGGTAAGGTCCTGTATGAAAAGACCTCAGATCCCACTCTCCCTAAAACACCCATGAGCTACCATTGGTCGTAATAAACAGAACATTTCCATGATAACCATCAACCTTATCATGATGATCAACATTTCAATCTATCCCACTAATGACATCAATCATATCTAGTTTGAGAACCAGAAAATCCCAAAATAACTCTGCATCATCTACTGATACCGCACAAGATAGAAACTAAAACCTCTACACTTTCCTCTTCCCAATAGTTGTTTCTAAATCTATAACAATGGACATGAGTTCTATTGGAAGGTTAATTTATAAGATCCCGAACACTTATGGAGTTGTCTCGGGCTCGTTTATAGGTACTATTTTTCCTTATGTTGAGTACTTTTAGTTATAGTTTTACTTTGGGGTGTGTTTGGGTGAAATATGAGAAAAAAATGAAAGAAAAAGGGTAGTGTATGGTTAGTGCATGGTTAGAGAAAATCGTGCACCCCAGCCCAGCAAACCATACAAACCTGTACATAGGGAAATTGCACAATTGGCATACAGTTTTTCAAACTGTGTTCTCTTTTAGGGGTAATAGTGAACCCCTATAATAGAGGCACATAGTTTGGGTACACGGTTAGGTAAAATTGTGCATCCCTTACCATCAAACCATTTTCAACTTTTAAATCCACCTAAAATTTGTTTTTTTAATCACCTGAACCCCCGAAACTCACCCTATTCAATCCAAACTCAGTACAACTTGATATATCTCGATTTTATAGCCTCCTAAATTGATTACAAGCCTTTATAACCTCCATTATTCACAATTAAAAGCATGTATTAAAGATCTAAACCCCTCCCTATAAGAGAATCATATCCTTCTTGGTTTCTTATTCTTTGTCCTTTCTTCTCCTTTTATTTTGGTGGTTGTTCTTACTATTTTGGATTAGATATAGATCTATTATTGTGGATATATATCTAGTATTATATATCTCAATCTAGATTAGAGATATCTTTATTTATCTGAACATGATTTTGGGTTTTAGATATGGATCTCATTCTATGTCGTTGTACTTCTCAAATTTTGGGGTTTTCTATTGGGAGATTGTTTGTCAACGAATTGAGGTAGGTTGTCTAATATTAAAATCCCATGGTTTTGATTTTGATTATATGAATGAAAATTGTAGAATATATAGAGTTATTTATCAATTTAATTTCCTAATATAATTAATTGATGAGGTAAATTAATTAATGAAGAAATCATGAAATTATAGGATCTGGGGATAATTAATTGTGGAATTAATTATGGGATCTTGATATTGTTTAATTAGATAATTAATTTTGGAATTAATTATGAGATATTGAGAATGTTGAATTAGATAATTAATTGTAAAATTAATTATTATATATTTATATTGTTGAATTTGATAATTAATTGTGGAATTAATTATGAGATATTGAGATTTTTGAATTAGATAATTAATTGTGGAATTAATTATGTGATGTTGATATGTTTGAATTAGATAATTAATTGTGGAATTAATTGTGGGATATTGAGGTAGTTTATTTGAGATAATTAATTATTGAATCAATTGTGTGAATTAATGAATGGAAACATGGTTATTGAGTTGTGTGATTTAATGAATGGTAACATGGTTATTAAATTGTGTGAATTAATGAATTGTAACATGGTCATTAAATTTTGTGAATTAATGAATAGTTACACGGTCATTTGGTTGTGTGAATTAATTAATGGTAATATTTTCATTCAATTGTGTAAATTAATGAATAGTAACATGGTTATTCAATTATTAAATGGTGAATGGTAACATGGTCATTCACTTATGAAAAAAATGGAATGGTAACATGGTCATTCAATTTGGAAATGGTGAATGGTAACATGGTCATTCACTTATTAGATTATGAATGGTGACATGGAAATTTAAATATGATATCCCTTGGGGATAGTTCAGACTCCAACATGGGCCAAAGAATGTATTGAGATGCGGGTGTCTATATAAGCATGGGGGTTTATGTGGTTAAATAAATAATAATAGATAATGTGATAATTATTTACTTATGCATTGTACATGTTTATTTATAAAAATTTATACGATGTTATAAACTGGATGTTATTTTAGACACCATTGGTGGTGGCCTACTAAGTTGTACTCACACCCTACTCAGGTTTCCTAATTGGTACCCAAATAGATTCCCTGATTATAGGACAAGTTAAGGGCAAGGTCCCTTGACTAGATGGTTGATTTGGGGATGGAGCATGGATGATGGAACTAGATGTTGTTCAGTACCTGCTTGGGAGTTGCCAATGTCTTTACTTTTGATTTTCATTTTGACATTGGAATGTACTTTAGCATGGCATGTTTACTATTCAGTTTTAATATTGTATTTCTAGTTTTGGGTCATCTTGTGATACTGATACTGTTCTGATTATGGTTATATGTTATTCTTCTATTGTTTATTTATTACTTTGGTGTATTACTCTGATAAAAGAGGGTATAGTATCCCCATTATTAATATATAAAACCCTTTCTACTAGTCAGAAGCCTATGGTGTACAGGGAGGCGCGCTTGAGGTCATGTGACTGACTGACTCAGGGCACCGGCATGTGGCTCCTAGTTCGGGACGTTACAAAGTTGTATCAAAGGAGTTTTCTTTTATTTTCTTTTGTATTACTATTTTGGAAAGGTATACATGAAAATATGATGGTTCATGCCTTGTTCATGATCTCATGCATGGGAGTTTCTAACCCATGTACCAAGTAAAACCCAAGTACCTAGGGTGGGATTTTTGTTATTAATGTGTGTTGTTATAGTTGGATGTTATTTCACTTTAGGTGATGAACTTGTTGTGTTATGTGATAATTGTTTCTAAGATTTTATGAGATTTGACTCATGGCCTAGTATGGAACGATATTTGAGTAACCATGCATCATTCTAGGCACTCAGGATTATTTGTGACATGCATCATTTTAGGCACACACTGGAAAACAGGTTTTGGGTAAGTTGTTAAACTTGAATTGTTTTTCCTTACTTGTGAAATTTAATTGAAAATGGTGCTTAAATATGAAATTAAAAGTCATAAAATGATGAAAAATGTGAATAAATTGGTTTTTAAATGAGAAAATTGAATATTGAAAATGATTTTACCCTTTGTTAACCATGACCTAGATGTAGGATGGTTAAGGGTAGTGATAGTGACTCGGTTTTGACCGTGGGGAAAGGGTTTGGGGGAAAAGACTTGTTGTGACTTGTTGTAATTTCATGTTAAATAAACATGATATTTTTTTCAATACCTAAGATATGTTTTTGGAATTGTAGAGATATTCCTCCACGATGATGCTTGTTGAGAGGACAATAGGAGAACATGGCTGGAGATGTTCCTCGAGTAATAGAACCTAAGGCACCGATAGTTCCTAGTGAGGAACCAGTAGAGAATTTATATGAGAACATTGATTGATTTATTCAGTTTATGGAGAGATACCCAGAGTGGGTGGTGAAGAGTATGTCTAACCTTACTTGGAAGTTTTAGTTATATCACCCTCTAGATTTTACTAGATAAGGTGGAATTGAGGTAGAAGAGTTCTGGATTGAGTTTATCTAGATGATACTTGACCATTTGGAGACTCCTATTTAGAGGAGGGTCAAGTTTCTTACTTATATGCTGTGAGGATTAATGAAGCGATGGTGGGACATTTTGGTGTAGACTGGACATATTGATAGCATGTTATGGAAGGAATTATTTAAAAAGTTCCTGGAGCACTTATGTCCAGAGATACTAAGGTGGGAAAGAGAATATGAGTTCATGAGGTTGACTCAGGGGAGTATTTCTGTGATGGAATATGTGGGACACTTTATAGATTTGCAGTGCTTTTCTTCTGTAAGAACCCGGTTCTTATTCTTGAGGTACGGGTTTCTTCTTTTCTCCTTTCCTTAAGTGTTTTTGAGAAAATGAAGAAAATGGGGAAAATCCTAAATTTCGGGACTACACACTGTGTACTATTCCACACGTCATGTACTTTGGACGTGTGGGATGAATACACAGGGTGTGTAGCCATGTTGGCGACGAAGGGTGTAAAAACCGACTACATGCCGTGTAGTAGGTATTTACACGTTGTGTGGTCAGTCGGTAGGGAAATAGTAAGGCGGTGGAAGCAGCCGCCAGCTAGGCGACAGTATACGCCATGTAGTCAAGAATACACACTATGTACTCATGTCGATGGATGAACAGTTTGGCGGTGCCGCCAGAGGAACAGTTAAATGAGGGAAGTACACGCCGTGTAGCCAAAAGTACATACCGTGTAGTTTGTTTTTTTTTTCCTTAAAATGGGTAGTAGCCAACCCTGTTCACATGATTAGCTTAGAACCGGATGGGAACTCGGGAGAGGAGGCCAAACCTTCGAGGATCAACCAATTGAGCATTGGGAATCTGATTCCGCTTCCGTTGATCTCGTTGGAACCACACGGGTAAGATCTTCCTTCTCCTTGTGTGTTTCTTGCCAATTCTTCTTCTAAGGGAAGTTATTTGAGGTTGAACGAGAATTATTTTACCTCAGATCTACGACATTCTTGGACGTTTCAGAAGGTGTCATTCAGGTATATCGATCACAGTTGATTAAGGTAGGTGGCTTGGTGTTTAATTTCCAATTGATGTGCATTTTGTGCACCGTTGTGATACGTACCCATGAATGGGGTGTCGTATGGCTGGGGCCTTGTTGAATTAAATACCTATAATTGTATAGGTAATTTAAATGTGATAATAAATTGTTGTTTCGGATCACTTCTTGGATCCAGGACCACCCCAGGGGTGTGTTCCTCTGTTTAGCCGTTTGGCCAGGATACCCGAGGGTATGCCTTTATAATAATGATTATGGAATTTCCTTGAGAGGAATTGCATTTGTATTACATGTGTATTGATTTTTTACATGTTGGGAATGGCCCGGTTACTTGTTTATCCTAAGGAAAGTGTTGTGATTAGCCTGTGGGCAATGTACTACTTAGCATGTGGGAAACCTCTTCTGTGCCTGTGGGCAGTTGATTCTGTGCCTGTGGGCGACACCTCGTATGCCTGTGGGAAATATTCGATATGCTTGTGGTCAGGTTCCTGTGTTTGGATTCTCTTTACCTGAGGGTAAGGGTTTACGCGTCTGAGGACACTGGCTATTTTACTCAGGATGTTCATTGTGGTAATATCTTAAATTGAATGTTTAAAAGAATAATAAAATGGAAATATAACTGGTAAAGTTAGTTACTTTTGAGTACTACTTAGCTTATTGAATTTTACTACTGCACAATGTTGTTGCATCTTTTCACACAGTTGGGCATAGGCCTTTGGTGGGTGCCTACTGGGATTTATTTCTCACACCCTGTTTGGGTCATGTCTTTGGCCCAAATAGATTACGTTTCTACAGGTGTGGATAAGGGAAAGGGTCCTTATACAGGTACTTGATTGTTGCTGGGAAGTAGGGGAGTATGGGACCGAGCTTGGGCTCACGATGTTGCTGGCTGTTCTATTTTTCATTTCTGTACTTGTACTTCATTTGTATTGTATTACAGTGTAGCATGTTTTGGATGTTTTATAGAATAGTGTCATGCTGCATTTTCATATAAATATGACTACTGGTTTCCTTGTTATTATCAGTTATCCATTTCTGTTATATATATTTTTTACTACTTCTGCTTTTTGTATGCTATTTATCTATTCCGATGTGTTGCACTTTGACAAATTAGAGAATAGTTTCCCCACTATAAAACCTGGGCCCTCACTGCTAGTCAGCAGCCTCTGGCGTTTGGGGAAATGCGCTTGAGGTCACATGGTGAACCGGGTTCGGGGCACCCGTTGAGTGGCACCCGGAACCAAGACGTTACAAAGTGGTATCAGAGGAGTTCTTTTCTTTGACTTGCTATTTATAGCCTTATTTTGTGATAAGATGAGAACGTTAGTTGGTAATAAGCTGTGCCTGGGCGTAGCTAACCCGTGCACAGGGAAAAGACAATTTACCTCGTGTTTCAATTTTTCTGATTTTGCAATATTACAGTTGAATTGATTTTCACCGAAGGGTGACGCACTTTTATTGTGCTGTTTATATTTTATTCATGGGTTCTATTTAGTTGCAACCCAATGAGATGAGGGTATGTTATCTCATGCATCATTTAGGCACATGCTATAAATCACATGCCATGCATAGTTTCCATGCCATGTAGTAGCATTAGATATTGCATGTTGTTGTGATAGATGTTGTGATAGTAAAAGAATGTTGTTGTGATAGCTACTTTGATGGATACCTGTAGTTTGATAGGGTATTATTGTGTGAGCCTGTTTATAGAATGGACGCCAAACTTCGGTTTTTTGGGGAGTATGGGCCCTTATTGACTGGAATTTGGTGGATCATTGATGTTTTATCCGGTTATAACGCATATAAGATTCCAAACTTTGATTCACGTGGAGTATGGGCCCTCACGAATCATAATTTGGCACTTAGGTGTTGTTTTTCAGTATTTTCTGGGTTCCAGAGAAGTTTCTGATGCATACTGTCTGCAAACCCAGTATACACACCATGTAGTACCTTAAACACGCCATGTAAGTTCTTCTGTTCGGGAAGACAAGAAAAATTTTTGGGTACACGCTGTGTACCCTAAGTACATGTTGTGTAGTCCTTCCCGTGTCATAGAACGTGTGGGTGGGGACACGAGGAAGGGAAATGCTTGGGGCGAACACGTCGTGTACCAGCAGTACACGTCATGTAGTGTTGACCTGGAGTCCACCCGTGTAACTAACAACACGGACGGGGGAGACCTTAATATATACACGTCGTGTCCATTGTGGAACACGCCGTGTAGTCTGAACTAGGATCCAGCCGTGTAAACTAATAACTCGAGTCGGTGTAATCCTTTCGTGTACATGTCATGTGTATATTGAAACACGTCGTGTAGTTGGAGCCATGTATCCGGTCGTGTAACGAACAACACGGGTCGGCGAATCTCGTCTAGTACACGTCGTGTACCTGTGGGACACACCATGTAGTCTTGACCAGTGACAGACCGTGTGGACTTGACCGTGTGGCTGGGAAACAGGACAGTGTACACGCCGTGTGCGGGTGTAAACACACCGTGTAGTATCAAGCCGAGTAGTCGGTCGTGTCACAAACGACACAGGAAGTTGGAAAATTACACCATACACATCATATAGATTATATACACGCCATGTGGTTTTATTTAATGGGATCTGTGTGGCTTGGCTATGTAGAAGGACCCGGGCAGGGGAAGAGAAGTCAGGTACATGCCGTGTAGTCAGTATACACTCCATGTAGTCTTGTTGTGAAATCTTAAATGCCTTCTTCCTCCTATTCCCCTTTTGTTTCCTTCATTTTCAGACTGTGATAATCTTGATCTAAGGTGTGCGTTTGACCTTGTAGTTTCATGCCGCCAAGACGTTCACACATTATTCTCCAGGAGAGATGCAATGAGTATACTTTGGAGATGGTGGGCCATGGGCTACCAGTTGATCCTCTAGCAGAGCCAGATGCAGCGCCAACCGTAATACCAGACATAGGAATGGAGGCGGAGTTCTGTGAAGGCTTTATGCAGTTCATGCAGACCTTTCAGGGAGCACTGTCGGCTGCCACATCTATGGTCGAGCTGACTCGTATCTTCCAGTAGCAGCATCCGCCTATGTTTTCAGGGGATGGTGGACCATAGGCTGCGGAGTCTTGGCTGGGGTCGATGCAGACTATTTTCGAGCACCTAGAGACGCCTCCAGGGCAGAGGTTCAAGCTCGCGACTTATATGCTGTGTGATTCTTCCAAGAGGTGGTGGGATGTTACCACCCAGTCAGAGCACCATAGAGACATGGCCTGGGAATATTTATAGATATCCTTCTATGACTTCTTCTTCCCAGAGACGTTGAGGGAAGATCGATCTTGAGAGTTCATGAATCTCCAGCAGGGCGCTATGTCGGTGATGGATTATTCTACTCGTTTCACCAATCTTCAGCGTTTTGCACCCATTCTCGTGGGTGATGATACGCTGAGAGCTAGATGCTTTGAGGATGGTCTTCTATATGACATCCAAGAACTGGTGAATGTTTTCAGGTTGCCTTCAATACATGCTATTGTGAACCAGGAACTGATTACTGAGAGGAACCTACGGGAAGCTAGTGGTGTGGGCCAGGGCAGTTCAACACCAGTTTCTGGTACTATGTCTACTGGTAAGAGGAAGAGACAGATGGACTTCTCTCAGGGTGGCAGTACCAGCCAGAATAATTTTTCAGGTGGTCAGGTCATGTGCTACCAGTTTGGTAAGTAGGGGCACAAGCGACCTCAATGTCCACGTGACCCAGTGGAATGTCGGTCTTGCAGCAGGATGGGTCATCTGCAGCACTTTTTCAGGGCGTTTCCACCAGTGGCTAGTGAGAGGGGTTCTGTGCAGACTCCGTGTGTGGGGGAAGGACCAGCAGCTTCTTACCAGTTGGGAAACTGGAATACGTCAGGGCGTGCAGGCAGGGATGGTGGTCGTGGCCGTGGTAGCCAGACACCAGGATCTCAGAGGCAGTAGGGCGGGACAGCTCAGGGTAGCCAGGCTGTGTTGTAGGGCCGCAGCACTGGGCAGGCGTATGTTGTGCAACAGACCCAGCAGGATCAGGATCCCGGACAATCTACTATCAGACGTACTATTCTAGTAGCTTCTATTTTATCTTCAGTACTTTTTGATACGGGTGCTACACATAGTTTCATATCTGTTCCCGTTGTGGAGAGCCTTGGGCTCGGTGTTTCTACTTCCTCTGATGTTATGACTTTAGACACTCTGTTGGGAACTAGAATGGCTAGTGTGAATCAGTGCAAGGAGTTCCCCCTTGAGGTCTGTGGGTGTCACTTCCTTTGGGACCTCTATGTCTTAGAGATGATGAGCTTTGATGTCATTCTCGGGATGGACCGGTTGGTTCCCTTTCGAGACTTTGTGGATTGCTATCGTCACAGGGTGAGTTTCACATCACTAGAGGGCATAGAGTTTCTATACAAGGGTGAGTGGGATGTTCAGGCAAGTCGAGCTGGACCAGAGCATCATGGGTGGGGTGGTATCATAGCCCAGATCGCGATCTTATATCTGGATGACTAGGGGACTTGTCAGAAGGATTTACCTCCAGTGGTTGATTGTTTCTGGGATGTCTTCCTGGATGACTTTTCAGGTCTTCCTCTGGAGCGTGAGGTGGATTCCTTTATTGATCTTGTGCCAGGATCAGCACCGGTGTCCATTCCTCCTTATAGGATGGCTACACCAGAGTTGCAGGAGCTCAAGAGATAGTTAGAGGAGTTACAGGCAAAGGGTTTCATCTGACCCAGTACTTCTCCATGGGGTTCTCCTGTCCTTTTTGCGAAGCAGGCAGACGGTACTCTCAGACTCTGTGTGGATTATCGGAAGCTGAACCAGTTGACGGTTAAGAATCGATATCCCTTTCCAAGGATTGATGATCTTTTTAATCAACTTCATGGAGCACGAGTGTTCTCGAAGATTGATTTGAGTTCAGTATATCATCAGCTGCGCGTTAGACCATCTGATATACCTCTCACATATTTTAGGAGAAGGTATGGTCTATACGAGTATACGGTTATGCCATTTGGACTCACGAATGCACCAGTAGTTTTCATGGATCTGATGAATCGTGTGTTCCATCCTTATATGGATTATTTTGCGGTAGTATTCGTGGATGATATCTTGGTGTAATCTCACACTCGACACGACCATGCCACCCATCTTGAGATCGTATAGAGTACACTGAGAGAGCATTGGCTATATGCTAAGCTCTCAAAGTGCCACTTTTTTATGGACCAAATACACTTCCTAGGTCATATCATCTCAGAGGCAGGAGTTTCAGTAGATCCGGAGAATTTGAGAGCAGTAGTTTCCTAGGAGCAGCCTAAGAACGTGTTTGAAATACGGAGTTTCTTGGGGTTGGCTGGTTACTACAAATGCTTCATACAGGACTTTTCCTTCTTAGAAGTGTTGTTGATGGGTTTGACTAAGAAGGGTGTGAAGTTCGTTTGGTCAAAAGCTTGCGAGACAACCTTCTAGGAGCTGAAGGGAAAGTTGACATCAGCACCGTGAAGGTTCCGGGCGCAGCAAAAGAGCATGGGTGGATGTGCCCACTTGGCTTTTTTTCATTAACAATGATCAATCCGGGATCAATATGACAATAAATGCCAGTCTCTACGGATCGAATCATAGAAATAAACAAAGAAAAGAAAAGTCCCGGAACCACAACGTAGGATCATTACAGGTTGATTATAATTAATTTAATCAATTAAAAAGAAATACCTTTTGGGTGTTCTTTCTTTGTAGATGTTCTTGATCACATTCCGATGTGATTTTTCATTGCATTGTATAATCCAAGTGTAGACTTCCTCTAACGGTGATCCATACGTGTACCTCGTATCTCGGGACGTCGCCAAAGGAGTCTCCATGTGATAGTGTAGAGAAACCCTTTCTTGCGTTGTCCGCCTTAGATCATCTTGATCCAATGGAAGAGGACCTCTTTCGGTCTTGAGAGCGTTCTTAGAGGAAGAGGTTCTTTCAGCCTTGAAATAATTCTCCAGATTTTTTGTGCACAACAATTCTCTTGTGTGTTGGAAAAGAGTTGGGGTTTTTAGGATATTTATAATCAGGTTTGAGGTTGTAGAGTTATGGAAATAAATAAACGTGTTACGCTTTTTATTTATTTCATTGACTCTTATTTAAAACCCCCATGTCGAATAATTAATTCCTTGACATGCGCCCACGCTGATTATAATAAATATCATTTAAAACAATATTATATCCTCAAAATCCTGACTGGAAAAACTACACGGTGTGTACTTGTTTTTCATTGAAAACTACATGGCGTGTACATTCAATGTACACAGAATGTATATCTTGTTTTCATTTATTCATTTCCTTTCCATAAAGAAAACTACACGGTGTGTAATTATTAATACATGGTGTGTACTTGTTTTCCATGAAAAACTACACGGCGTGTAATCTTTAATGCTCGGCGTGTATATCTTGTTTTCATTTCCTTCTTCCTCCATCATTAAAACGATTTAGGCTTCCTTGAATAATTATTAAACCACGTATGGGAATAATCTTTATTTTACTTGAGATACTTGAATACACTTAGTGTGTGACCCTCTAGGCCTCTTTCTCGTTGGCATTAGGCGGGCTTGCCTAAAGTCCAAGATTACTGTCTAGCAACGGGTCAAGGCACCCAAGAGAAAGAAGTTCACGCCGCATTGATGTATCACCTCATATGAATGCTTACTGTGTAATTTAATCCCTTTGTCTTGATATCTCATCAAGTAGGTTTCATGGCAGTGTCATAAACCTATATGCTTGATCTGTCATTCTTTGACTACTTGAAATAAACTCGTTGTTTACACCATGGCCATGGAATTTAATGCGATAGTTCTATTTCAATCAAAGGGCTGAGATATCAACTTCCATAAATGGAAGGGACAAATCCTTCCTCGACTTATCCATTAACAATATGTCACTCGTGACGCACCCAACGTACCCTACTTCCCGCCAACTGTCTGTGTGATGGTTTTCGTCAGTAAATCTAAGTGAACGAGTCATGACATGAGTTAATGATAATATTATAGTGTAAGGACCATTACACATGCTCGTAGATAGAAATGTCTGATGACACCAAGACATGCGGAATTGCTACTGGCGAGTCTGTTCTCATAATCTCCCATCTTGGAGATTACCAAGTGCGAACTCCATGAGAAGAGTCTTGTCTTCTTACGAGTACTCGCACATGATGGTCTGTATACTATTTGTCCTATCATAGTATGTCATCCAACCGTAGAACTTTATTTAAGAATATTGTTATAGAATTTCAAGGTTCTCATCATAGCAGGGATCTTCCATGACCTTATCAATGCAACAAATATTCCAGGACATTATTATATTATAGTCATTTAGAACAATGAACAATATATAATAAGTGAACATTCATGTAATCAAAGTACAAAATAGTTGGTTCTTAGGACACCAACCCTTACAAACTCCCACTTGGAATAGAGCCAACTTCCTATGACTTTTAGTCCGCTAGACCTCACATGATGATCATGTTTCTGCTGAGTCAATGCTTTAGTCAAGGGGTCTACCATGTTGTCTTCCATGGAAATACTGCTCACTACAACTTCACCTCTCTGAGAAAAATCCCTCAAGAGATGATACTTCTGAAGTATGTGATTTTTCCTCTAATGTGACCTTGGATCTTTTTCAAGTGCCACCGCTACAGTATTATCACAATAGAGTGTGATATGATCTTTACTTATTGGTACTACATCTAGCTCTTGAATGAAGCTTTGCATACATACTTCTTCTTTATCTTCCTCAGAAGCTGTGATATACTCAGACTCCGCTGCAGAATCTTCCACCACACTTTTCTTTGAGCTCTTCCAGCTCACTGCACCTCCATTCAAACTGAAGATGTATCCAGCCTGTGACTTCATGTCATCTTGATCAGTCTAGAAACTAGCATCTACATGTCCTCTGATGACTAGTTCCTCATCTCCTCCATAAACTAGGAACATATCCTTAGTACGCCTCAAATATTTAAGGATAGTCTTGACTACCATCCAATAGTGGTCTCCTGGATCAGCTTGATATATGCCGACCGCACTTAATACGTAAGCAACATCTAGCCTCATACATATCATAGCATACATGACTGACCCAATCATGGATTCATAAGGGATCCTTGCTATTCTCTTTCTTTCCTCATGTGTTTGAGGACACATTTGGAAAGATGAATGTCATGTGACACTGGAAACAATCCCCTCTTGGACTGTTCTATACCGAATCTCTTCAGTATCTTATCAATGTATGTACTTTGACTCAGGCCCAGCATTCTCTTGGATCTATCATGATGGATCTTGATCCCAAGAATATATGTTGTCTCACCCAAGTATTTCATGGAGAAGTATTTATGCAACCATGCCTTAACTAACTGTAAGACAGGTACTTCGTTTCCAATTAGTAATATATCATCAACATATACTATTAGGAAAACGACTGCACTTCCACTAAACCTCTTGTAGACACAAGGCTCACATTCATTCTTAACAAAGCCAAATTCTGTTACAGCTTCATCAAAACTAATGTTCCATGACCTTGATGCTTTCTTTAATCCATAAATGGATTTCTGCAACTTTCATACCTTGTTGGCATCCTTTGGAGTCACAAACCTTTCAGGTTGTGTCATGTAGACATCTTCCTGGAGGTTCCCGTTAAGGAATGATGTTTTGACATCCATTTTCCAAATTTCAAAGTCATGGTAAGCAGAAATGGATAATAGGATTCTAATGTATTTTAGCATCGCAACTGGTAAAAAAGTTTCATCATAGTCAATTCCTTGACGCTGTCTAAAACCTTTTGCAACCAGTCGTACCTTACAGGTGCTGACTTGCCCCTCTGTGTCCAGTTTCTTCTTGAATACCCATTTATTACCAATAGGCTTTACATCAACTGGAGGATCTACCAAAATCCATACTTGGTTTTGGTACATGGAATCCATTTCATAATTCATGGCTTCTTGCCACTTGGAAACGTTTGTGCCTTCAACTGCTTCTTTGTAGGTAAGAGGATCATCATTGTCAACCAATAATGAGTCACCATCCTCGATGAAAAGAAAACTATATCGTTCTGGTTCTCTCACCTCTCTCGTGCTCCTACGTAGTTCTTGTGTCTCTGGAACAAATTGTTCTTCCACAGGGCTTTGTGGAATCTGTTCTTGTACCAACTCTTGTGTATCTTGATCCTCGACTTCATCGAAGTCTATCTCTCTACCACTATCTCTTTTGGAGATGTGCTCCCTCTCAAGTAATATGGCATGTCTTTCCACTATAACCTTTTTTTCTGAGGGGTTTTATAGGTAATATACCCTTGTTTTCTTGGGATATCCTATAAAGATACACTTTGTGCCTCGGGGTGCAAGTTTGTTACCTGAAGAGGCCTTAACAAATGCTTCTCTACCCCACACATGTAAATTCGATAACATGGCTTTGCGTCCGCCCCATAACATGTATGGAATACCATTTATCGATTTAGTTGGTACTTGGTTTAGTATATGTGTTGTTGTTTGTAATTCATATCCCCAAAAGGATATTGGAAGACTCACATGACTCGTCATTGATCTCACCGTGTCCAAAAAGGTGCAGTTCCTCCTTTCACTTACACCATTCCACTGAGGTGTATAAGGAGGAGTGAGTTGAGATAGAATCCCAAACTCCCGTAAGAAATCAATGAAGTCCTGATTAAGATATTATCCTCCTCTATCTGAGCGTAGTTTCTTAATATTCTTACCAAGCTGGTTCTCAACTTCATTATTGTATTCTTTGATCCAATCAAAAGAATCCGACTTATACCTCATTAAGTAGATATATCCATATCTACTAAAATCATCAGTAAAAGTTATGAAGTACGAGAACCCACCCCTTACTTCAACTAGAAATGGTCCACACACATCTTTGTGAACTAATTGTAGAAGCTCTTTATCCCTTTCACCTTTCCCACTAAATGGGGCTTTGGTCATTTTGCCTTGTAGACATGCATGGCATACACCAAGTGGTTTTAGTTCGAAAGAATCTAAATACCCATCTTGATGTAATTTTTTCAAACATTTCTCATTGACATGACCTAGCCAGTGATGCCAAAGTTGGGTGTGGTATGAGTCATGTGAATTAACTTTGTCATTGATTTCCATTACTTGGTTTGTGTAGTCTGACACATAAAGGCCATTATATAAATGTGCCCTACCAAAACAAATGCTATCTTTATAAAATTAGCAAGATCCACTTCCAAAATTGAAGATGAATCCATCAGTATCTAATCTGGATACTGAAATAATGTTTTTGGTTACAGAAGGAACATAATAATAACCCTTTAACACCAAGATCATTCTAGTTGGCAATGTGAGGTGGTAGTCCCCGACAGCTACAGCAGTAAGTCTGGCTCTGTTGGCTGCTCGTAGATCTACCTCCCCTCGATCAATCATTTTGAATCTACTTGGTTCTTATATTTGGATACATATGTGAGCACCACAAGCAGTATCTAATACCCAATTAGTATAAACAGATAGATTGCATTCGATAACAAACACACCTGAAGCTTCCCCTTGCTTCCTTGGCTGGGTGCAGTTTTTCTTCCAGTGGCCCTTCTTGCCACATGCAAAACAAATAGCATCCTGTTCCCTTGTCTCCCCTTTAATCTTATTTTTCTTGGAAGGCCTTGAAGAAGCTTTGGGCTTAAAGCTCTTCGCCTTACCTTTCCTCTTATTCACTATGAGGACAGAAGTTTTTTCACGCTTCATGTCATTGTCCACTTGGCGAATAAGGATAAGAAGATCAGACAGAGACTTCTCAATATTGTTCATGTTGAAGTTCACAACAAAGTTTGAGAAGCTCTGGGGGAGTGATGTGAGAATGATATCGGTACCCAGTTCCTCGGGGAGTTTAAACCCTAGAACCTCCAAGTGCTCAATGTAGCCAATGATCTTGAATACATGAGGCCCAACTGGGGCACCCTCTCTAAGCTTTCTCTGGAATATAGCCTTGGAGATCTCAAACCTTTCATGTCTTTCTCTCTCCTGGTATAGACCACAGAGGTGCTCGAGCATGCTGTAGGCATCCATGTCTTCATGAGACTTCATGATCTCACTAGACATTGATGACAACATCAAACATTGAACATCGAGTGCATCGCTCAAATGTTGATCATAGACTAAGAAATCTCCATCACTTTCCCCTTGGGAAGGCAGATTAGGAAGTGAGGACTCCAACACATAAAACTTTCGTTCATGGCATAGGATAACCCGAAGGCACCTAAACCATTACTGAAAGTTACTACCGGTGAGGATATTGTCTTTATCTATAATTGATCGCAGAGAAAATGTGGTTGACGAGTTTGTCATTTCGATTCTACAAATTAAAAGAGCAGATTTATCAGTACTTTCATGATTACATTTTATGAGAAATAATAAAATTTTTATTAAGTCTCCCACTATTTTATCAAGTCCCAATGTCCCTCACCATTGAACTCGGAATGTCCAGTTGCTTTGACATTCTAGTGGAAAGGATCCATATTCCCCTTCGTATAACCCCAACAAGGGTTGGTCAAGCTATTTGAAGGTATTTAGGTAGGAAGGTCTTTACCAACTGTGAGCTTACAGTTCCTTGATCTAATGAGTAGACTCCCCAATCATGAAATCCTGACATGAATTTCCTCAACTCTTGCCTCCAATATTACATCAAGTCTAGAAAGGGATACTCCTCTTGATATAATATGGTTAAGTCAACCCGAAACCTTTCATAAGGGCTTCCTTTATAAAAGTAAGTGTCCCAACAAGGGTAGGTCAAACACATAGTTTTATTGAGTCTTTCCCTTAATCAAGTAACGAAAGGCTTGGTCTGACTTAATATGGTATTGAGGGATTTTAATCTTTTATGCATAGTTTCGCATTATCACATGCTTGTTAATATTAAGTGATGCTTGCTTAAGTGATTAACCATGTTCCGATAATGTTTATGCATAGTCCGGTTTTTATTTTATTCAATCTTTGCGTGCTTGTTCATTTTATTAATTATGTGATTGTGACAACACATACATAATAAATAAACCATGCAATCAGACAGAAATAAAATAAGATTTCATGATCATGAGCTTCTATTGGTTAGCTTATCTAGTGGTTTTGATAAGCTAACCCTGTCCTAGGGAAAACAACTTGAACCTGATGGTTCATGTTTTGCAGCTCCCACCTGTCCACCTTTGTATCTTCTTGGGTTGGTTTCACCTCAGCTTCGTATTTCGAACCGTCTCCTCTGGCTTGGGAAATCCTCTATTACATGGGTTTACATTAAAGAAACCATGGGCACACAGGCCCTACATATTATTGGAATAAGGCTCACAGGCCAATGAATTTAAATTTAAACAAATTTAAATGAAACCATACACACATACAAAAGGGTCTTTGGTCTAGCTCATGATCATCCATAGCATGCAACGACATTTACACATATTTAGAATTCAAATTCTTTTAATCGTTATATTATTCAAGATAAGTCATGCTTGAATTCAATTAATTGTGATCTTATAATTAATCAATTATTTATCTTAAATTCCTTTCTGAATTTCCTTGAGATTCTTCTCATCCATATCCCTTGTACAGGTCTTTGTACGTTTGGAGGAAACCTGGTGAAATTTATGGAAAGTACACGATGTGTAGTTTATATTTACACGGTGTGTATTTCTTTTCACCCTTTATCCAAAGTACACGCCGGGGGATTTGGCGTGTTTTCTCTACTTTGTAAATTTTGGAGTACACGGCATGTAGATTAATCTAACACGGCGTGCACTTCCTTGTTACACGGTTTCCGGCCTGGAAATCCCGTGTATGTGGAACACGGCTTCTCCTTGTACATGGTTTCACCTGGACCGGATCAGACTACATGGCGTGTTGCTCCAACATACATGTCGTGTATTCCAGTTCCCACATTCCATTTAATTCTGTTCAACATGGGGTAATAAATACTTAGGTGTAATCAATTCACACGACATGGTTTGGCGGACCAGTACCGGTTCGTTGAACCTAAGTACACGACGTGTAGTTTTCATTACACGTTGTGTACTCCCGTGTTGTACAGACAGAAAGAGAGTATCCTCCGGATAATTTTATCATTTTTATTTTAATCAAAATTAAAATTAAAAGGTCATTTATGTGATATGAATCCAGAAAAAAAGGAGAAAGAATAGATCTCATTTATTCAGATTTATAGAACGATTTATTTCAAATTGAATCAAATATAAATGTGTAAATTATCAATGAAAATTAAATAACTATAATAAACATTGTAACCTCCCTCTGATACCATTTGAAGGTTCTGGGCACAGCGGAAGCACATGGGTGGATGTTACCACTTGGATTTTTGTTATTAATAATGATCAATCCGGGATCAATACGACGATAAACGCCAGTCACTACGGATCGAATCATAGAAATGAACAAAGAAAAGAAAAGTCCCATAACCAAAAAGTAGGATCGTTACAGGTTGATTATAATTAATTTAATCAATTTAAAAGAAATACCTTTTGGGTGTTATTTCTTCGTTGATGTTCTTGATCACGTTCTGATGTGATTTTTCATTGTGTCATAGAATCCAAGTGTAGACTTCCTCTAGCGGTGATCCACACATGTACCTCGTATCTCAGGACGTCGCCAAAGGAGTATCCGGGTGTTAGCGTAGAGAAACCTTTGCTTGCGTTTTCTGCCTTAGATCATCTTGATCTAATGGAAGAGGATCTCTCTCGATATTAAGAGAGTTCTTAGAGGAAGAGGTTCTTTCATCCTTGAAAGAATTCTCCAGAGTTGTTGTGCACAACGATTCTCTTGTGTGTTGGAAAAGATTTGGGGTTGTGAGGATATTTATAATCAGGTTTGAGGTTGTAGAGTTATGACAATAAATAAACGCATTACACATTTTATTTATTTCATTGACTCTTATTTAAAACCCCCAGGTCAAATAATTAATTCCTTGACATGCTCCCACACTGATTATAATAAATATCATTTAAAACAATATTATATTCTCAAATCCCGACTGGAAAAACTACAAGGCGTGTATTAATAAATACACAGCATGTACTTGTTTTTCATTGAAAACTACACGGCATGTACATTCAATGTACATGGTGTATATATCTTGTTTTCATTTATTCATTTCCTTTCCATAAAGAAAACTACACAGTGTGTAATTATTAATACACAGTGTGTACTTGTTTTCCATGAAAAACTACACGGCGTGTAATCTTTAATACACGACGTGTATATCTTGTTTATCATTTCCTTATTCCTCCATCATTAAAACGATTTAGGATTCCTTGAATAATTATTAAACCACGTATAGGAATAATCTTTATTCTACTTGAGATACTTAAATACACTTAGTGTGTGACCCTCTAGGCCTCTTTCTCATTGGCATTAGGTGGGCTTGCCTAAAATCCAAGATTATTGTCTAGCAACAGGTCAAGGCACCCAAGAGAAAGAAGTTGACACCGCATTGACGTATCACCTCATACGAACACTTACTGTGTAATTTAATCCCTTTGTCTCGATATCTCATCAAGCAGGTTTCATGGCAGTGTCATAAACCTATATTCTTGATCCGTCATTCTTTGACTACCTGAAATAAACTCATCGTTTACACCATGGCCATGGAATTTAATGTGACAGTTCTATTTAAATCAAAGGTTCAAGATATCAACTTCCATAAATGGAAGGGACAAATCCTTCCTCGACTTATCCATTAACAACATGTCACTCGTGACGCACCCAACGTACCCTACTTCCCACTAACTGTCTATGTGACGGTTTTCGTTAGTAAATATAAGTGCGCGAGTCATGACATGAGTTAATGATAATCTTCTAGTCTAAGGACCATTACACACGCTCGTAGATAGCAATGTCCGATGACACCAAGACATGCGGAATTGCTACTGGTGGGTCTGTTCTCATAATCTCCCATCTTGGAGATTACCAAGCGCGAACTCCATGAGAGAGAGTCTCATCTTCTTACGAGTACTCACACATGACGGTCTATATACTATGTGTCCTATCATAGTATGTCATCCAACCATAGAACTTTATTTAAGAATATTGTTATAGAATTTCAAGGTTCTCATCATAGCGGGGATCTGACATGACCTTATCAACGCAACAAATATTCCAGGACATTATTATATTATAGTCATGCAGAACAATGAACAATATATAATAAGTGAACATTCATGTAATAAAAGTACAAAACAGTTGGTTCTCAGGACACCAACCCTTACATACCGATCTTGATACTCCCAGAGTAGGGGAAGATATATACAGTTTACTGTGATGCATCAGGTATTGGGCTAGGAGTTGTGTTGATGCAGGGTGATCGAGTAGTTGCGTACGAGTCTCGGCAGTTGAGGCCACATTAGAGGAATTACCCAACACATGATCTCGAGTTGGATGTAGTTGTTCATGCGTTTCATTATTGGAGACATTATCTCTTGGGAGAACATTTTGTGGTGTTCACAGACCACAAAAGTCTCAAGTACATCTTTACCCAGCGTGACTTGAACCTGAGACAGCGAAGGTGGGTTGAATACCTTCAGTCCTTTGATTTTGAGCTTGCATATACACCTGGTAAAGGTAATGCAGTAGCTGATGCACTGAGCAGGAAGACTCAGATACAGGCAGTGCAGGAGGTTATTAGTGAATGGCAGCTTATGGATTTGTTCTCTAAGATGCATTTGGAGGTGCACGACAGTCAGGGGTAGACCTATCTTTCATCTTTAGCTATGAATTCTATCCTCCTGTATAGAGTGAGGATGAGACTTCTATATGATTCAGAAGGCCTAGTTCTACGGGATTCGATGACCAGTGAGGGCCCTTCTCTTGGTTGGACGATAGGCGATGATGAAGTATTGTGTTTCCATGGACAAGTGTTGGTTCTAGGGGATATACGTGAGGAGCTGATGCGGGAGTTTCATGCTTCATCTTGGGCAGTTCATCCCAGGGTTACCAAGATGTACTGAGACTTGAGACGTCAGTATTGGTGGTCGGGTATGAAGAGGGAAATAGATGGTTTTGTTACGAGGTGTTCCACCTATCATCAGGTGAAGGCGGAGCATCCGAGGCCAGCCAGACTGTTATAGTAATTACCCATTCCGGAGTGGAAATGGGATAATGTTGTGATGGACTTTGTTACTGGGTTGCCGAGGTCACCTCGAGGTAATGATGTTGTGTGGGTTGTTGTGGACAGACTCACAAAGGTATCTCACTTTTTGCCGATCAAGGAGACCTTTGGAGTTGACGAGCTCGGGAAGTTGTGTATCTGAGAGGTTGTACGTCTTCATGGGGTCCCCCGTTCTATCATTTCAGATAGGGATTCCCGTTTTATGTCTTGTTTCTGGAAGATTTTTCAGAGGGAACTGGGTACACAAGTGCTTCTGAGCACATCTTACCACCCTCAGACCGATGGTCAGTCAGAGCGTATGATACAGGTGCTTGAGTACATGCTGCGTGCATGCATCCTAGACTTTGGGGGCTCTTGGGAGAAGCATATACCCCTAGTCGATTTTTCCTATAATAATATATTTCAGGCAACTATCGAGATGGCACCTTACGAGGATTTATATGGTAGGTCATGCCGATCACCCTTGTGCTAGTTAGAGGTAGGTGAGGCAGATTTACTAGAACCATGTCTCGTGCAGGAGACTCCTGAGCAGGTCCAGTTGATTCAAAAGTGGATCGCTACCGCACAATCTCGTCATAAATCTTATGTTGATCGCCGCAGACAACCCTTGGAGTTCGTGGTTGAGGATCAGGTTTTCTTGCATGTTTCACTGAGGTTGGGACACAGGAGGATCAGGACACAGGGTAAACTTTCACTGAGGTATGTGGGGCTATTTGAGATTCTGGAGAGGGTCAGGCTGGTTGCCTATCGGTTGCAATTACCATAGAGGTATCGAGCCATGCACAACGTCTTCCATGTATCTCAGTTGTATCGCTATCATTCAGACCTATCTCACGTCTTTCAACCCGAGGAGGTTGAGCTTGAAATAGATGTGTCTTTTGAGGAGCATCTGATTCGTATCTTTGATAGGAGCATGAAGGTTCTCTGAGGCCGGTCAGATCCTCTCGTACAGGTGTTATGGCCGCATGGCCGAGTGCAGGACAAAACCTGGGAGCGAGAGACTGACATACGTGCACAGTGTCCGGAGTTATTCACATCTATATCCTCACCACCCTTGGAAGGGAAATTCGGGGATGAATTTCTCTAAGGGGGGAAGTTTGTAAGAACTCGGTTCTTATTCTTGAGGTACGGGTTTCTTCTTTTCTCCTTTCCTTAAGTGTTTTTGAGAAAATGAAGAAAATGGGGGAAAATCCTAAATTTCAGGACGACACGCTGTGTACAATTCCACACGTCGTGTACTTTGTCTGTGTGGGATGAATACACAGGGTGTGTAGCCATGTTGGCGACGAAGGGTGTAAAAACCGACTACATGCCATGTAGTAGGTATTTACACGCCGTGTGGTCAGTCGGCAGGGAAATAGTAAGGTGGTGGAATCAGCTGCCAGCTGGGTGGCAGTACACGCCGTGTAGTCAAGAATACACGTTGTGTACTCATGTCGACAGATGAACAGTTTGGCGGTGCCTCCAGGGGAACAGTTAAATGAGGGAAGTACACATCGTGTATCCAAAAGTACACGCCGTGTAGTTTTTTTTCTTAAAATGGGAAGTAGCCAACCCTATTCATAGTATTGGCTTAGAACCGGATGGGAACTTGGGAGAGGAGGTCGGACCTTCGAGGATCAACCGATTGAGCATCGGGAATATGATTCTGCTTCCATCGATCTCGTTGGAACCACACGGGTAAGAGCTTCCTTCTCCTTATGTGTTTCTTTCCAATTCCTCCTCTAAGGGAAGTTATTTGAAGTTGAAAGAGAATTATTTTACCATAGATCTACGACATTCTTGGACATTTCATAAGGAGTCATTCAGGTATATCGATCACGGGTGATTAAGGTAGGTGGCTTGGTGTTTATTTTCCAACTTATGTGTGTTTTGTGCACCGTTGTGATACGTGCCCATGAATGGGGTGTATTATGGCTGAGGCCTTGTTGAATTAAATACCTCAAATTGTATAGGTAATTTAAATGTGATAATAAACTATTGTTTGGGATCATTTCTTGGATCCAGGACCACCCCAGGGGTGCGTTCCTCTATTTAGTCATTTGGCCAGGATACCTGAGGGTATGCCTTTATAATAATGATTATAGAATTTCCTTGAGAGGAATTGCATTTTTATTACATGTGTATTTATTGTTTACATGTTGGGAATGACCCAGTTACTTGTTTAGCCTGAGGGTAGTGTTGTGATTAGCCTGTGGACAATGTACTACTTAGCATGTGGGAAACCTCTTCCGTGCCTGTGGGAAGTTGATTCTGTGCCTGTGGGCGACAGCTCGTACGCCTGTGGGAAATATTCGATATGCCTGTGAGCAGACTCCTGTGTTTGGATTCTCTTTACCTAAGGGTAAGGGTTTACGCGTTTGAGGACACTGGATTTTTTACTCAGGATGTTCATTGTGGTGATATCTTAAATTGAATGTTTAAAAGAATAATAAAATGGAAATATAACTGGTAAAGTTAGTTAATTTTGAGTACTGCTTAGCTTATTGCATTTTACTACTGCACATTGTTGTTGTATCTTTTTACACAGTTGGGCACGGGCCTTTGGTGGGTGCCTACTAGGATTTATTTCTCACACTCTGTTTGGGTCATGTCTTTGGCCCAAACAGATTACGTTTCTGAAAGTTTGGATAAGGTCAAGGGTCCTTATACAGGTACTTGATTGTTGTTGGGAAGTAGGGGAGCATGGGACCGAGCTTGGGCTCGTGATGCCGCTGGCTATTCTGTTTTTATTTTCTATACTTGTACTTAATTTGTATTGTATTATAGTGTAACATGTTTTGGTTGTTTTATAGAATAGTGACATGCTGCATTTTCATATAAATATGACTGCTGGTTTCCTTTTTATTATCAGTTATCCATTTCTATTATATATATTTTTTACTGCTTCCGCTTGCTGTATGATATTTATCTATTTCTTTGCGCTGCACTTTGACAAATGAGGGCATAGTTTCTCCACTATAAGACTTGGGCCCTCGCTGCTAGTCGGCAGCCTCTGGCGTTTGGGGAAATGCGCTTGAGGTCACGTGGTGAACCGGGTTCGGGGCACCCATTGAGTGGAACCCGGAACCGGGACGTTACATCTTCAGTGTTGGAAGGGGATGAGAAATCTATGTTGAGGAATTTTAAGAACAGGCTTAAATGTGAGATTAAGTACCAAGTTAACCTCTTTCACTTAAATAATTTTATTGAGGTGGTGGATTAGGATCTCATATAATAGGGGAACCTGAAAGATGATTCCAATGATGGACAGATAGTTGCTACTGGATGATCAGAAGGTGTGACTTCAAAGAGCAGGAAGCACCGTTATGAGAACTTTAGGCAGGGTAGTGGAAAGATGAGTGGCCAGACAAGAGGGTTGGTTTCATAGGACCTTACTGTAGTGAACTATCATCAGTGTGGTAGGTCGGTCCATTATCATAGAAACTAGCCCTAACTAATAGTGGATTTTCGGTCTTTCAACAAGATGGGACATATACAGAAGTTATGTAGGAACCAGCGACAGATGATCAGTGAGGGTGCAGTTAGACATAGTCAGGATGTGGGAAGGGGGTCTTCTACACCTTATCAGACTGGAATCTGGAGTTCTACTTGATGAGGTGATAGAGGTAGTGGATGGGGTGCTTTTGGGAAAGAGCAATCGTATCAATATGGTAGTGAAACTCAGGGTAGTCATACTGCATCACAAGGGATAGGGGAATGACAGTTTCATGTGGTGTGGCCTAAACTTATGGATAGCAAGGGTGGTATATCGATAGTGAGAGGTACCATTCTTGTAGCTTCTACATTATCTATTTTATTATTTGATACGGGTGACTCTCATTAGCCTGGAGATAGAGTTTTTGGGAGAGGTAATGACGATAGATACACCATTGGGAGTACGGTCTAGAGATATCTATTTGTGCAATGGGTGTTCTCTTGAGATTGGGGAGTATCATTTTCTGTGGTATCTCTATATTCTTGACATGTCAGGCTTCGACCTAATTATGGGTATGGACTATTTAGTATCATATCGAGCCCACATTGATTGTTACTATGGTAGAGTGACTTTTATGTCTCCTAAGGGTAAAAACTACATTCGCCATGGAGAGTGGGATATCTAGGCGATCTGAGCCGGGCCAATTACTCTGCAATAGTGAGAGCTCACAGGCCAGGTTTCTAGTCTATTGTTGGATGATGGAGGTGTAAAAAAGGATGTCTTTACACCTATAGTGGATAGATTCCAGGATGTGTTTCCTAAATACTTATCAAAGGTGCCACCTGAGAGAGATGTGGAATTCACTATTGAGCTCATGTCAGGAGCTGAGCCAATTTCAATTCCACTATATTAAATGGCACTGAAATAGCACTACAAAAAAATGACCACTTTAGAAGGGGTTATTTTTTACATTAGAAGGGGTTATAACCCCTTCTAAAGACATTAGCAGCGGTTGTGGGAAACCACCACTAATGTGCTCGCCTGCTGTTAGTAGAGCCAATTGTGTAAAAGCACTGATAAATTCATAGTGAATTTAGCGGCGATTACATTAGAAGGGGTTTAAACCCCCTAGAATGTTGCCCGAAATTTACCGCATTAGAGGCGGTTATAACAAAAACCGCCTCTAATATATGGATTTAGGGTCAGTTCAAACCGCCCCTAATGTGATTGCATTCGGGGCGTGTGTCAATGGAGGGGTGTCAAGGGGTGTCTCGGGGTGTGTGTCATTGGGCGCGCCGGGGTGTCATAGGGGTGTCCCGGGGTGTCCTGGGGGCGCGACATGGTGTCCCGAGGTTGTGATCGGGTGTCAAGGGGGCGCGCTGTCAAGGGGTGTCTCGGGGTGTGTGTCATGGGGGCGTGCCGGGGTGTCATGGGGGTGACCCGGGGTGTCATGGGGTCGCGCTGGGGTGTCCCGGGGGCGCGCTGGTGTGTCCCGGGGGAGTGCTCGGGTGTCAAGGGGGCAGGTCGGGTGTGTGTCAAGGGGTGTGTGTCCATGGGGGGTTAGGGGCGTCAAGGGGTGTGTGTCCATGGGGGTGCACCCATCCTGCCCCCTTGACACCCGAGCACTCCCCCAAGACACACCAGCACGCCCCCGGGACACCCCAGCACGCCCCCATGACACCCCGGGACACCCCCATGACACCCCGGCGTGCCCCCATGACACCCTGGCGCGCCCCCATGACACACACCCCGGGACACCCCTTGACAGCGTGCCCCCTTGACACCCGATCACAACCACGGGACACCATGTCGCGCCCCCAGGACACCCCGGGACACCCCTATGACACCTCGGCGCGCCCAATGACACACACCTCGAGACACCCTTTGACACCCCTCCATTGACAATGCGCCCCACAACCCCGGGACACCATGTCGTGCCCCCAGGACACCCCTTGACACACGAGCACAACCTCGGGACACCATGTCGCGCCCCCTTGACACCCAGCATGCCCCCTTGACACCCGAGCACAACCCCGGGACACCCCCTTGACACCCCCTTGACACCCGTGCACAACCCCGGGACACCATGTCGCGCCCCCTTGACACCCCCTTGACACCCAACATGCCCCCTTGACACCCGTGCACAACCCCGGGACACCATGTCGCGCCCCCTTGACACCCCCTTGACACCCAGCATGCCCCCTTGACACCCGAGCACAACCCCGGGACACCATGTCGCGCCCCCATGCCACCCCGGGACACCACAGCGCGCCCCCCCATGACACCCCGCAGGTCCCTGTTGACACCCTTGCGCCGGTGGCGAAAAAAAGTTTCTAACAGGATTTGAACCCTGCACTGGTTGCATCCAACACACAACAGCTAACCACTAGGTTGTGCATGCTGATGGGTAAATAGTACACTGCATTATATTTAATTAAATTTGGAAATATTACATTATATTATATATATATATATACTTGTGTTTAGAAATATAAAAAATATAATATATTTGTATATATATAATATAATATATATTTGTGTATAATATTTATCTATAATATGTATTTATGTATAATTATAATATATTTGTGTATAATATATATATATATACATATTTGGGTATATTTACTATATATTAATACATATTTATACATATATTTATATTTATGTGTGTCTGTATATTTTTTGTATTTATAGATACAATATAATTATAATATATATTATACATATATTATATTAAATACATTTATATTATATATTAATGTATTTAATTATATACATTTATATTATATCACCAACACACACATATATACACATAAAATTAAATGCATTCATATAATTGGAAACAAATAATATAATTAAATGATATATATATTTATTTATTTATTTATTTGCTAAATTAATTTATAAATAATATGCTATACTATAATATACATAAAATAATTATACAATACATATAAATTTATTTATAATAAAATATTTATAATATTATATATAATATATTTGTATTTAATTTTGTCTAAATTATGTAAATTAGTATACATAATCTAATATAAATGTATTTATACATGAGTATACAATAAAAATGTATTTATGTATGTGTGTGTGTGTCACAATAATATTATTAATAATTATATGATATATATGTATGTATGTATGTATGTATGTATGTATGTACTAAATTAATTTATAATTAATATGTTATACTACAATATTCATAAAATAATTATATAATACATATAAATTTATTTACAATAAAATATTTATAAATAATATATTTATATTTATATTTATATTTATATTTAATTTTGTCTAAATAATGTAAATTAGTATACATAATCCAATATTTGTGTGTAACAATAATATTCTTAGTTATTATATGATCTATATATATATATGTACTAAATTAATCTATAATTAAAATGGTATGATACAATATATGTAAAATAATTATAATATATATATTTATATTTATATATAAATAAAAAATTATTATATATATATAATATATAATTATTTAAAATATATATGTTTATGTAAATTTATATTTAATGTTGTCTATGTAGTTGGAGGTTTGCTTAGTGGTAAGAACCTTGTAATCCTAAATGAAAATGGGGGTTCAAAACCCATTGGGTGCAGGTACTGTAGTAGCGACAGGTACTATAGCGGCAACAGGTCACTATAACGGCGGCATAGCATTGTAACAACAGCGGGTACTGTGCGGTACTGTAGCGGCGGTACTGTGCGGCACTGTAGCGGCGGGTACTGTAGCAATACTATTCACAAAATGGGTCTTGGGCCAAAAAATTGGGGCTATGGGCCATGTAATGGGCTAAATGCCCACTGGGCCTTCGGGCTATGTAATGGGTCTCCCTCTACCCAGTTAAAAGAGTTCTTTGTTTTGCTTTAATAATTAATGAGGCTTCGACCCCAACTTTTTTTAAAAAAAATGTTTAATGTTGTCTATATTATATATATTTGTATACATAATATAATATAAATGTATTTATATAAAAATCTACAATAAAAATGCATTTAATATAATATATGTATAATATAAATCATAATATAAATGTACAATATTTATAAAACCATATATAAATTTTATAAATTTGAATAAATATATTCATAGTTAGATTTATATTATATATATTAACATTTATATATATGTATACATTTTTGTTTATATGTATAGGTATTTATTTAAAATATTTATATAATTTCCTTATATATATGTGTTATAAAGTATTTTAATACATTTATATAATGTGTTTATGTAATATTTATATACACACACATGCACACACTCACATATATATTAAATTTTTCGAATTTATTTGAAATTTATTTTAGAAAATAAATAAAAATTTAGATAGAGTTTAAAAATCCCTCTAATCAAAGAGATTTCCAACAATTCATAACCCCCATCTGTTGGATTTGGTGGTCTAGAACCAACTATTTTGTACTTTATTCATTAATAAAAGTCTTATCACATCTTGATTGTTCTTCTGCATGAGAATGCATGTGATAATATCCTAAGGACAGTTGTTGCATTGAAGGGTCATAGCGGATCCCTGCTATGATGAGAACCCAGAAGTGCCATAACACTGTTCTTGAATATATGTTCTATGGCCGGATGATATTATTTGAGGGACACAAATAATACAAGTCATTAGGGGTGAGGACTCATAAAACTTTGAGGCACCTTCTCATGGTGTGCGCCCTTGGTAATATCTAGGAGGATATTATAAGAACGAGACCCGCCGGTAGGAAATCCACATTTCATAGTGTCATTGGATGTTCCTATATGCGGACGTGTGTATTGGTCCTTAGACTTTAATATTATTATTAATGGGTATTACAACTCGCACACTTAGATGTATTGACGAAAACTGTGACGACACACTGTTCGCAGCGAGGTAGGATATGTTGGGTGCGTCACGAGTAATACTGCATTAATAGATAATGCAAGAAAGGATTTGTCCCTTCTGTTCCATAACGGAAGTAGATATTTCAGGCCCTTTGATGGAATTGATATAGCCTAAATAAATCCATGGCCATGGTAAGGTATGGGTGAGTTCAATTCCGGGAAGTCAAAGAAAGAATAATCGAGTACATGGGTTGATGGCACTAGCATGCAACCCGCTTGATTAGAGATATCGAGACAAAGGGATTATATTACATGGTAAGCGTTCGTAGGAGGTGACACGTCATTGCGGCGTTAACTTCTTTCTCTAGGGGTGCCTTGGCGTGTTACTAGACACTAACCTTGGACTTTAGGCAGGCTCCGCCTAATGCCACTGAGAAAGAGGCCTAGAGGGTCACACACTAAGTGTGTCCATATATCTCAGTTAAATATTAATTTAACAAGTTAAATAAATATTATTCACGACTGTGGTTTAATAATTATTTAAGGATTCCTAATCGCATTTATTTCGACACTAGTTATTCAAGAGAATATATTGTGGGCGAAATAATATATTTATTAGCGAGTAATGCAGTTGCATTTATTTAAGAAATAAATAGTCATTACTCAAGGTCTAATAAATGTGGTGGAGAAAAATGGAAAATAAAATTACACGTCGTGTATATTAAATATACACGCCGTGTAGTTTTATGGAAAACAAGTACTCACCATTTATTAATTATTACACGCCGTGTAGTTTTCCAGTCGGGATTTTGATGATATAATATTGTTTTATTAAGTGATATTAATTATAATCAGCGTGGGCGCATGTCAAGGAATTAATAATTCGACATGGGGTTTCAATAAGAGTTAAGGAAATAAATAAAACGCGTAACGCGTTTATTTATTGTCATAACTCTATTAACCTCAAACCCGATTATAAATATCCTCACAACCCCAACACTTTTAAAAGAGCCATTTTTGTACACAACGGATTTGGAAATACTCTCAAGCCAAGAGAGAATTCCCTTTCCACCAAGAATGCCCTCAAGTTACGAGAGCGATATCCTCCACCAGATCAAGGCGGTCGAAGGCGGACATCGCAAGCGAAGGTTCTTCCGTGCTAGCACCTGGAGATCCCTTCGGCGACGTCCAGAGATACGTGGAGCACGTGTGGATCACATCTAGAGGAATCTTATACTTGGATTCTACGATGCAACGACGGATCACAGGATCGTGACCGGAGATATCGACGAATAAAGAATTCCATCGAGGTAATTCTTATGAATTAATTAAATTAATTATAACCAACATATGATGATCCTATCTCAATGGTTCTGGGACTCTTCTTTTCTTTTTCGTTCTTCGTTATATTCTAAAGATCCTGAATTTTATATCGTGACGGATCTCGGATTGAGCATTGTTTAACGCTAAAATTAAAGTTGGCAAACCCACCAACGCGCTTCCACTGTGCCCGGAACCTACAAGTGGTATCAGAGGCGGTCATATCGTTGATTATAATTATTTAGTTTTTCGTTGGTGATTTACGCATTTAATAATTTAGTTATTTCAATTCATGTTTAATCGTTCTGGAAATCTGAATCTCAAGATCTGTTTCTCCTCCCTCGTTTCTCGTTCATCTCACATAAATGAATTTTTCTTTTAATTTTGATTAAAATAAAATAGAGGAACTCATCCGGAGGAGCCAAATGTTTCTGGCCGTACAACACCAGAATACACGGCGTGTATTTGGAAGTACACACCGTGTAGTCTAGGTTCAATGCATTGACTGATCCACCAAATCAGGTCGTGTATTGGATTCTTTCTAAGAATTTAAGACACTGTGTGTTGACCAGAAACAGGTGGCACACGGTTTCTGAATTACACGTTGTGTGGTCCAATGAACACGGTGTGTAGTCCCTTCGGGTTAGGGTTGGGCCGTGTACCCCGTACATGACTTTTCTGGCTGGAAACCGTGTAACGCGGAAACTACACGGCATGTGTCTCACAGAACACGTTGTGTACTCCAAAAATTTTCGAAGTACATAAACATTCCATGTCCCCGGGCGTGTACTTCGGATGGACGGTGAAGAAAAAGTACACGTCGTGTAGTCGGAACTACATGTCGTGTACTCTCCCAAATTACGCAGATTTATTAAAATTTATTATATTATACAAACCCTTGAGACATGTATCATGGTGTAGGTGTAAAGCTAAAGCACAACACGTGATAGGTGTTTTATATATGTGTGTTTAATTTAACATCTGCGTAATGAACCGGAATTCACCGGGTAGCCTCCAAGGTACAAGTTACGTACAAGGATAATTTTAAATGAATTTATTTGTTTAAAATTATGATGGATGAGAATCTCAAGGAAGTTCATAAAAGGGTTTAAGATAACAGGATTGATTAATTAAAGATAATTAATTAATTCGAGTGTGATTTATCTTAAACAAGAACGATTAAAGAATTGAATGCTAGTTTTATTTATGCATAAATATCGTTGCATGTATGGATGATCATGAGCTAGACCGAGACCTTTTTATGTGAATGGTTTCTTTTAATTTATTTATTTAAATTAAAATTTGTTGGCCTACGAGCCATCTCCTCATTAATATGTAGGGCCTGTGTGCCCAAGGATTCTTTTATGTAAAACCCTCTTTTTACCCCTCACCTACGTGTGAGATAAATTCATATATAATGGATGGAGCTCCCAAGCTAGTGGAGGCGGTTCAAGTCAGGAGCCAAGGTGAAACTAATCAAAGGAGATACAAAGGTGGACAGGTGGAAAGCTGTAAACACAAACCCGAAAGGTTCAAGGTGTTTATCCCATAGGTCTTGGGTTAGTTTATCAACCAATAGATAAACTAACCAATAGAAAAAGCTCATGATCATACCATTTATTTTATTTCTGTCAGTTTCATGGTTTATTTATTATGGGTGTATTGTCACGATCACACAATTAATGAATTAAACGAGCATGCAAGATGGAACTAAAATAAAACTGGCTTATACGTAAATATTATCTTATACATGGTTAATCACTTAAGTATATCCCACTTAATATTAAAAAGCATGTAATGAAAGATAATAAAATGGAAATTTACGTATAAGGATAAAATCCCTCAAAAGAAATATTAAGTCGGTATAGCCTTCCATAATCTTGGTTAGAATCAAACCATAGTTCAAAGTGCTTGACCAACCCTAGTTGGGGTGCTTTCAATTATCGGGGAATTCTAATTCAAGGTTTTGGGTTGACTTGACTTGGTTCGCATCAAGGGTTGACTGCCACAGCTGGACTTGGTGTGACCAAGAGGCAAAGGTTGAGGAAATCCAAAATAAAAGGATTTCAGGATTGGGGAGTCCACTCAGCAGATCAAGGAGCTGCGAGTTAATACAGTTGGCATTTGGAATGCCTACCTAAAACCCCTCAAGTTGTTTGACTAACCCTAGTTGGGGTAATGTGAAGGGAAATATGAATCCTTGCCACTAGAATATTCAGGCAACAGAATATTCCGAAGTCAATGGTGAGGGCTATTGGATTTCGATAAAATAGTGGGAGACTAATAAAGTATTAATTTATTTGTCTCAGTTTTGTAATAAAGTACTAAACCTTTTCTCATCTTAATTTGTAGAAACAGCAATAAAATGACTTCAAACATATCATTGTGAACCATACTCGAGAAGGAAAACCTTCTCACTAGCACTAATTTCCAATAGTGGCATAGGCGTTTACACGTTATCCATCGCCACGAAAGGAAATTGTATGTGCTAGAAGAGCCTGTTCCAGTTGCGCCTAGATCGAAAATTCTGCCCTTAACTCACCAAGTAGATAAGGACATGGTGCATGACAAACCCGCAGTCCTTATGGTGAATAAAAGGAAGGACAAGTCAAAGGGTCCAAAGACTTATAAACGGTCTAAATCCCCCGAGCACTGTCCCTACAAGAAGGGGAAGATCCAGAGGCAGGGCAAGGAACGGGAGGCAATGTGTTTTGCATGTGGAAAGCAAGGCCACTGGAAGAGGAACTGCACCCATAAGTGTCAGGATGCTAATGGTGCATTTATTATCGAGTGTAATCTTTCTATTTCTACACATTGGGTATTAGATACAGCTTATGGGGCTCACATTTGTATTCAAATGAAAGAACCAAGTAGATTTAGAAAGATTTCCAGAGGAGAGGTGGATCTTCGAGCTGCCAATGGAGCAAGGCTAGCTACATTGGCTATTGAAGATTACCACCTCTCATTGCCGATTGGAATGATTTTGGTTTTACATAACTGTTATTATGTGCCTAGTGTTACCAATAACATAATTTCTGTATCTTTTTTGGATATGGATGGATTTATTTTCAAGTTTGGAAATAAGGGTTGTCTCTTTTATAAGAACAACGTATATTATGGTATGGCACATTTAAATAATGGTTTATATGTATTAAATTATGAAAACCAAGTGTCGGAAATTGATAATGAAACAAACTCACATGACTCATACATCACCCAGTTGTGGCATCACCGTCTCGCTCATGTGAACGAGAAGTGCTTGACAAAGCTCTTACAAGATGGCTATTTAGACTCTACTGAGCTAAAACCACTTGATAGATGTCACGCTTGTTTACAAGGTAAAATGAACAAGCCGGCTTTTGGTGGATAGGGTGAAAGGACCACAGAGCTTCTAGGATTGGTACACATGGATGTATGTGAACCATTTCCAGTAGAATCTAGAGTTGGATATTCTTACTTCATTACTTTTACTGATGATTTGATTAGATACGGATTTTTCTACTTAATGAGGTATAAGTCAGAAGCCTTATAGAAATTTAAGGAATTCAAGAATGAAGTAGAGAATCAGCTTGGTAAGGATATAAAGAAGCTTTGATTGGATCGAGGTGGAGAATATTTGAATAAAGAGTTCATCGATCTTCTATGAGAGTTTGGGATTCTATCTCAGCTCACTCCTCCTTATACACCACAGTGGAATGGTGTTAGCGAAAGGAGGAACTGCACCTTGTTGGACATGGTGAGGTCGATGATGATTCATGCAGATCTTCTATTATCCTTTTGGGGATATGCATTATAAACTGCAGCATACACATTAAATCGAGTACCAACTAAGGCAGCAAATGGAATTCCCTCTGAGTTATGGAGTGGAAAGAAACCCATTTTGTCTCATACACGTGTATGGGGATGCGAGGCATTTGTTAATGCCTTCTCAGGCAACAAACTAGCACCCCGGGGCACGAAGTGTATCTTTATAGGATATCCCAAGGAAACGAAAGGATATTACCTATATAACCCTCAAGACAAAAAAGTGACTATCGCCAGACAAGCCGTCTTTATTGAGAGGGAGCACATCCTCAAGAAGGATAGTGGGAGAAAGATTGACTTCGACGAAGTTGATGCTCAAGATACACAGGAGTTGGTACATGAACAAGTTCCACAGGTCCCCGTGGAAGAGGTTCCAGAAACACAAGTACTGCGTAGGAGCTCAAGAGAGGTAAAGGAACCATAGAGATTTGGTTTCCTAGTCACCGAGGATGGTGAATCATTATTGTTGGACAATGATGAACCTCTCTCCTACAAAGAAGTATTAGAAAGCTCATAAGCTTCAAGATGGCTAGAAGCTATGAATTCTAAGATGGATTCCATGTATCAGAACCAAGTCTAGGTTCTGGTCGATGAGCCAGTTGATGTAAAGCATGTTGGATGAAAATGGGTATTCAAGAGAAAGTTGGACATGGAAGGTCAAGTTAGCACCTATAAAGCAAGGCTAGTGGCTAAAGGGTTCAGATAGCGTCAAGGAATTGACTATGATGAAACCTTCTCGCCAGTTTCCATGTTTAAATCCATAAGAATCATACTTTCCATAGCAGCTTACCATGACTACGAGATTTGGAAGATGGATGTCAAAACAACATTCCTTAATGGGAACCTTCAGGAAGATTTCTACATGACACAACTAGAAGGGTTTGTGACACCAGGTGAAGCCAAACGGGTTTGCAAGTTGCAGAAATCCATTTATGGATTGAAGCAAGAATCCAAGTCATGGAAAATTCGATTTGATGAAGCCATAAAGGAATTTGGTTTCATTAAGAATAAATGTGAGCCATGTGTTTATAAGTGGTTTAATGGGAATGCGGTCATTATCCTAGTAGTATATGTTGATGACATATTGCTTATTGGAAATGACGTACCAGCCTTACAGTCAGTTAAGGACTAATTGAACAAGTGCTTCTCTGTGAAAGATTTAGGTGAAGCAGCCTACATTCTAGGGATCAAGATCATTCGTGATAGATCCAAAAGGCTGCTTGGACTAAGTCGGGGTACATACATTGACCAGATATTAAAGAGATTTAGTATGGAATAATCCAAGAGAGGATTGGTTCCAGTGTCACATGGCTTACATCTTTTTAAAAAAATGTGTCCTCAGACACAACAAGAGAAAGATATAATGAGTAAGATCTCATACTCTTCAGCTATAGGATCCATCATGTATGTCATGTTATATACCAGGTTTGATGTTGCCTATGCACTGAGCATAGTAGGCAGATATCAAGCAGATCCAGGAGAACAGCATTGGACTGCTGTTAAGACTATCCTTAAGTATCTGAGAAGAACTAAGGATATGTTCCTGGTGTATGGAATAGATGAGGAGCTTGTCATCAGAGGGTATGATGATGCAGGTTTTCAGACATATCATAATGATTTGAAGTTGCAATCTGGATATGTTTTCTGTCTCAATGGAGGAGCTGTGAGCTGGAAGAGTTCAAAGCAGCCAGTTGTTGTCGATTCTACAGCAGATTCTGAATATATAGCGGCTTCTGATGCAGCCAAGGAAGCTATCTGGATTCTGAACTTTGTCCAGGAGCTTGATGTGGTTCCTAGCAGTAAATATCTCATTACATTGTATTGTGATAATACTGCAGTGGTGGCTCTTGTAAAAGAACCAAGGTCACATCAACGGAAAAAGCACATACTCCAGAAGTATCACCTCTTGAGGGATTTCTATAAGAGGAGTGAAGTTGTTATGAGCAGAGTGTCCACAGAAAAGAACGTGGCGGACCCCATGACTAAAGGCCTATCTCAGCAAAAGCATGAATATCATGTGAGAGATAGTGGGTTAAAGGTTGTTAGTAGTTGGCTCTAGTCCAAGTGGGAGTCTGTTGGAGTTGGTGGTCTAGAACCAACTACTTTGTACTTTATTCATTAATAAAAGCCTTATCACATCTTGATTGTTCTTCTTCATGACAATGCATGTGATAATGTCCTGAGGACAGTTGTTGCATTGAAGGGTCATAGCGGATCCCTACTATGATGAGAACCCAGAAGTGCCATAACACTGTTCTTGAATATATGTTCTATGGCCGGATGATATTATTTGAGGGACACAAATAATACAGGTCATTAGGGGTGAGGACTCATAAAACTTTGAGTCACCTTCTCATGGTATGCGCCCTTGGTAATATCGAGGAGGATATTATAAGAACGAGACCCGCCAGTAGGAAATCCACATTTCATAGTGTCATTGGATGTTCCTATCTGAAGACGTGTGTATTGGTCCTTAGACTTTAAGATTATTATTAATGGGTATTACAACTCACGCACTAAGATGTATTGATGAAAACTATGACGACACACTATTCGCAGCGAGGTAGGATACGTTGGGTGCGTCACGAGTAATACTGCATTAATAGATAATGCGAGAAAGGATTTGTCCCTTCTGTTCCATAATGGAAGTAGATATTTCAGGCCCTTTGATGGAATTGATATAGCCTAAATAAATCCATGGCCATGGTAAGGTATGGGAGAGTTCAATTCCAGGAATTCAAAGAAAGAATAATCGATTACATGGGTTGATGGCACTAGCATGAAACCCGCTTTATTAGAGATATCGAGACAAAGGGATTATATTACACGGTAAGAATTTGTAGGAGGTGACACATCATTGCGGTGTTAACTTCTTTATCTATGGGTGCCTTGGCATGTTACTAGATGCTAACCTTGTACTTTAGGCACGTTCCTCCTAATGCCACTGAAAAAGAGGCCAAGAGGGTCACACACTAAGTGTGTCCATGTATCTCAGTTAAATATTAATTTAACAAGTTAAATAAATATTATTCCCGACTGTGGTTTAATAATTATTTAAGGATGTCTGATCGCATTTATTTCGACACTAGTTATTCAAGAGAATATATTGTGGGAGAAATAATATATTTATTAGCAAGTAATGCAGTTGCATTTATTTAAGAAATAAATAGTCATTACTCAAGGTCTCATAAATTTGGTGGATAAAAATGGAAAATAAAAGTACACATCATGTATTAATAATTAAACACCGTGTAGTTTTCCAATCAGTATTTTGAGGATATAATATTGTTTTATTAAGTGATATTAATTATAATCAGCGTGGGCGCATGTCAAGGAATTAATAATTTGACATGGGGTTTCAATAAGAGTTAATGAAATAAATAAAATGTGTAACGCGTTTATTTATTGTCATAACTCTATTAACCTCAAACCCGATTATAAATATCCTCACAACCCCAACACTTTTAAAATAGCCATTGTTGTACACAACGGATTTGGAAATACTCTCAAGCCAAGAGAGAATTCCCTTTCCACCAAGAACGCCCTCAAGTTACGAGAGTGAGATCCTCCACCAAATCAAGGCGGTCGAAGGCGGACATTGCAAGCGAAGGTTCTTCTAAGCTAGCACCCGGAGATCCCTTCGGCGATGTCTAGAGATACATGGAGCACGTGTGGATCACTGCTATAGGAATCCTATACTTGGATTCTACGACGCAATGACGGATCACAGGATCTTGATCGGAGACATCGATGAAGAAATAATTCCACTGAGGTAATTATTGTGAATTAATTAAATTAATTATAACCAACATATGATGATCCCATCTCAATGGTTTTGGGACTCTTCTTTTCTTTTTCGTTCTTCGTTCCATTATGAAGATCCGGAGTTTTATATCGTGACGGATCTCGGATTGAACGTTGTTTAACGCTAAAATTAAAGTTGGGAAAACCCACCAATGCGCTTCCGCTGCGCCCGGAACCTACATCAAATTTCATAAATTAGAGGGGGTTCAAAGCCCCCTATAATTTCTTAAATTAGATGGGGTTCAAAACCCCCCTCTAATTTCATCAATTAGAGGGGATTCAAAAACCCCTCTAATGTCATCAATTAGAGGGGGTTCCAAACCCCCTCTAATTTCTTAAATTAGAAGGGGTTAAAAACCCCCTATAATGTCATGAATTAGAGGGGGTTAAAATCCCTCTCTAATTTCATAGATTACACTGGGTTCAAAACATCTCCTAATTTAATAAATTAGAAGGGGTTCAAAACCCCCTCTAATCTAAGGAATTATCAATGTAATGGACTGGGTTTTTAAGGTCCATTACTTGGTAAAAATATGATGTTTGAGGTATTTTGGGTGGTCTGTAAGGCCATCCCAACTTCTCGGTGGCTCCTAGCGGTAGCCATGGCCTACCGATAGCCTCGTCCTACCGGTAGACCTAGCCTACCGGTGACCTTGGGGTACCGGGTGTTTTCGGGTAGGGATGGATGGTTGCGAGGCCCAAGTGTGTGCGGGCAGGGATGGATGGTTGTGAGGCCCAGGTGTGTGCGAGCAGGAAGAGTGTGGTAGCGTCAGTACGTTTTCCGTTAGGGATGAGTAGCTAGCTAGTAGGGGAAATGGTGGTGCGGGGTACCCAAATGTTTTGTTCTTTTACTATTACCTTGTGGATTGTGTTGTTTGGTGAGTGTTTCCGGTGAGGTGGGATGGATAGACTCCTTGATAGACATTGGTTTCTCTACTTCTCATGGTACTTTAGTACGTCTCCCCACTTTTGCACGAGAGCTATAGATGTTTTCTACTGAGTATGCTTTGTATGCTCACCCTGCGTTTACTTTCAGGTTGTTAGGAGGACTTCAGAGGCCGTACGGGACCTTACTAGTCTGGACATTGGAGTTGTTGTTGTTCGCTGTTGTTTTCTACTTCGCCTTTTCTTTTCCTGTTGGTTTGTACTTTGGAGTTCTTATACCTTGTTCATTTTTATTATTAAAACATTCATGTAGTTTGGTTTTCTTTTGAGGTTCCTATGCTTGGTGGTGTTGGTGTTGACTCATTATTTCTCCCAATCTTGGTTAACGAAAAAGGGGAATGCCTCCCATATTTTGAAAATGTTACACCCTTGGTTCTAGTCGCCACTCCAGGACCTACTAGGGGCGGGACTCGGGGGTCATTATCTCGTCTTTGACTTGAAGAAGGAAGGGCAGGGTCCTTTGCCACCCCTTCCATCATCTTGTCGAAGGCGGGTTGTGACAGAATGGTATCAGAGGGGGGTTGAGGGATAGGATAGAGTCTGGAGTTAGGCACAGTGAGGATTGCATGGGATGGTAGGGCAACAATGTTAGGTGATCTTAGTTCGTGAAATAGGCTAGGGAGGACTGGCTAGGACACGGGGTTTTAGGGACCCTCGTGATCCGATGTAAGGACTTTGAGCCTATCAAACGACCAAGTGAGACTAAATTTATTGCAGGGTAGAGACCTTAGGGAAGGTACATGCATCATACTAATTGTGTTTTTATTTGATTTGGGACACCTTGGGGAGAAAAATTTAATAATAATAATATTGATAATTCCCTTGCTACTCGGGCTTAGGCAATCTTTGGTTACCTTGCAGCTATGGCACACGAACGTTATCCACGAGCGACCTAGGCGGTTGAGGCCCAGCAGATCGAGGAAGTTGACCAGAAAAGGGTTGACCGATATGAGGAGGATGACTTGTGGCAGAGGACTCTGCGTTCCTTCTAGTGACAAACCCTCGAGAAGTACGAGGGCAGCGTTTCTGACTCAGTAACGAAGGGATGGCTCGAGGAGCTAGCCATCACCTTCTTTTTAATCCGTAGTCCGAGGGAGTACTGGGTTCCATTGGCCATCAGTCAGCTGAGAGGAGCAGCGCTTCAGTAGTGGATGCTTTTCCTGGGAGAGAATATATAGGCAGAGGTTTCATGGTCCAGTTTTGAGAAGGAATTTCGTGAGGAGTTCCTCTCCTCTACGGAAAAGGATGAGAAGAGACAGAAGTTTTTTTCCCTTCAGCATGGAAGCATGTCAGTGAGGGAGATGGGGATCAAGTTCAAAGATATCTTGCGCTTTGCCCCGGATCTCTTTCCGAATGAGGAGTCTCGGGAAAGATGGTTAGAGGAGGCACTTCGTCTTTCACTTCAGTACGCTGTCAATCCCTTCACTCTTCCGGCGTACCTAGCAGTACAGAAGAAGGCCGAGATTGTAGAGAGGATGCACTCGAAGGGAGGCACACCACGAGAAGGGAACCAGCTGAGTTCATCAAAGGGGAAGGCGGTCAGCAGCAGGTCTCCAGCAACAGGGCCTTTTAGGTTTCGACAAGAAGGGTTTAGGCCTCATCAGTTCTAGTCCTGAGCTTCTGGCCCTCACCCTTTTCTCGCAAGGCCGGGACCAAAGTGTTTCTCTTTCGGGGTTTTCGGACACGTCCAGAGCAGGTGTCTGACTCGAGCTCCGCATGGTGGAAGTGGGAAGTTTCAACACCCACCTCAGCAGCATCCGTTGCCGACAAGGCCTTTCCAGCAGCCACAGCAGGCCCTTGGCCCTCCGAGGGACGACCTTGCGGGAGGAGATCGACACCAGGGTGATCCTCAGAGACCTCGACCCGGGCGTGGTCGGGGAGGTGGTCGACAACAGTGAGGAAGAGGAGCTGGACATAGACGGTTGCATGCCCCAGAGTTAATCCTCTGACGTGACCAAAGGTCGTTCGAGGTGCAATTAGTTTATTCAGCACTCTCGTTTCTGCCTTTTTTGATTTGGGAGCTTCGCACTCCTTCGTTACGCCCGAATTAGCCCATGGTCTGGGTCTGGATGCCGGGAAACTTTTTGTGCCCCTAGTGTTGAGAACACCAGTTGGGGGTCAGACCAGCGTATCTTACTTCTTCCAGGGGTGTAGACTAATGTTGGGACCACATCAGTCTAGTGGAGACCTTCTTTCTTTGCAGATTCATCAATACGATGTCATTATAGGCATCGACTGGTTATTCTCCATGCATGCAATCATCAACTGCTATCGGAGAAGGATTGAATTCTCCAACGAGGATGGACGGCGTGTGGCTTTTGTAGGGGAGCATGTTGGTTCTCTAAGATTGATCTGTGGTTTGGATACCACCATTTGAGAGTGAAGGAAGGTGATTTCTCGAAGATAGCTTTCAGGTGCAGATATGGACACTTTGAGTTCGTGGTCATGCCATTTAGCATTACAAACACACCAGCTACATTCAAGAACCTTATGAACTCTATTTTCTGAGAGTTTCTGGACCAGTTCATTGTGGTGTTTGTAGACGACATCCTTATCTACTCAAGATCAAAGGAAGAACATGTTGAACATCTTAGGGTAGTTTTGGGAGTCCTTCGACACCACCATATTTATGGGAAACTGTCTAAGTTCAAGTTCTTAACATGGGAGGTACATTTCCTTGGACACGTACTGTCTTAGAGGGGAATAGAAGTAGACCCGTCGAAGGTCGAGGAAGACGTTTCATGGGAAGTACCTAAGAACGTGGCAGAAGTTTGTAGTTTCTTGGGTTTGGCAGGCTATTACCAGAGGTTTGTGCCCGACTTCTCTCGAGTTGCAGCTTTGTTGATATCTTTGACTAGGAAGGACCAGGCCTTCGTGTGGAGCGACCAGTGCCAGACAACTTTTGGCTACCTAAAGGAGAAGATGGTTAGTGCTCCAGTACTCAGATTACCATAGGAAGGGGTGTTGTTTGAAGTGTTCTGTGATTCTTTTGGCCTTGGGTTGGGATGTGTGATGATGCAGTAGCGAGGAGTGATATCTTATGGGTCTAGGAAGTTACGTCCCCATGAACGTAACTATGTCACCCACGATCTGGAGCTTGCGGCCATGGTGTTCGCATTGAAGTTGTGGAGGCATTATCTCATCGGAGAGCGCTTTGTGGTCTTCTCAGATCACAAGAGCTTACGTTATATCTTTTCCCAGCAAGATCTGAACTTACGGCAGTGGAGATGGATTGAGTTCCTCCAAGATTACAACTTCGAGATCTCTTATACTGAAGGCAAGGGCAATGTTGTGGCTGATTCCCTAAGCAGGAAATCATATAAGGAAGTAGTTCAGGAATCTGAAGATTCTTGGATAGCGATGGAAGAGTTAGTGGCCTTGCATTTGGATGCAAGGGCGGAAGGTGGAAGAGGTTGTCTGTTTCAGATGACTGTAGTTCCCTCTTTAGTGGTGAAAGTGGAAGAGTCTCAGTGGGGGGACTCTGAGGTGGAAGTGATGCGGGATCATTTTTATCAGGAAAATGCTCCTGAGGGATGGTCAGAGGATGGTCAGCATCAGATGTTTTTCCGTGGAAGGCTTTTCGTTCCAGAGATGATGCGTAAGGGTGTTCTCTGTGAGTTCCATGGTTCGTCTTTAGCGGTACATCCTGGGGTATCAAATATGTACCAAGTCCTGAGGAGACAGTTTTGGTGGCCCGGGGTAAAGCGGGTGGTGGCAGAGTTTGTGGCAAAGTGCCTCGTGTGCCAGCAAGTAAAGGTTGAACACCATTTTCCTGGAGGGTCGTTACATCCGTTAGATGTTCCCGAGTGGAAGTGGGATGACATCTCAATGGACTTTGTCACAGGGCTACCCAGGGCTCAGGGAGGCTATGATGCCATCTGGGTAGTGGTGGATCGGTTGACAAAATCAGCACACTTCTTGGAGATTAAGAAGTCGATCCCGGTGAGCACCTTAGCCCAGAGGTACGTCGATGAGGTGGTGCAGTTGCATGGGATCCCGAGATCTATTGTCTCTGATCGAGACATGTGGTTTACCTCACAAGTCTGGAGGGGATTACAGCATGCCTTTTGCACCCAGTTACGCGTTAGCACTTCTTTCCACCCTCAAACAGATGGGAAAATAGAACGAACGATCCAGACGTTAGAAGACATGTTGCGGGCATTTGTTCTGGATTTTGGGGGATCATGGGTACAAAACTTGACTCTAGTGGAGTTTTGTTATAATAATAGCTTCCACTCCACTATTGGTATGACACCGTTTGAGGCCTTGTATGGAAGTTCATGTCATTCACCCGTTTGCTGGACAGAGACTAGGGAAGCAGTTGTTCTCAGTCCAGAAGTGGTGCAGGCCACCACTAAGAAGGTTCAACTCATGCGTGAGAGGACAAAGGCAGCCCAGGACCGGCAGAAGTCTTATGTCGATCGTAGGAGGAGGCCCTTGGAGTTTGAGGTTGGGAATCATGTGTTCTTGAAGGTTTCACCTCGACGTGCGCAGTGAAGGTTTGGGAAGGAGAGTAAGCTCTCCCCTAGGTTCATCGGACCTTTCAAGGTGTTGGGATGAGTTGGTGAAGGGTCGTATCAGCTGGCGTTTCTGCTTCAGTTGGAGAAAGTTCACAATGTCTTTCACGTTTCCCAGCTTTGTCGATATCTACACGAAGACTCACGCGTCATCAATTGGGGAGAGTTAGATGTCGAAGACGATGCGACCTTCATAGAACAACCAATCAAGATCGAGGATCATAAGGATAAAGTGCTTCATGGATGAATTTTCCCCTTGGTTCGTGTGTTGTGGAGGCATGGTGGCCTGGAAGAGAGCACTTGGGAGCAGGAGGCCTAGTTACGCGTTCAGTACCCAGAGCTGTTTTGACATCCTTGTTGTTTTTGTTCTGATCCTTGTTGAGATATTGTACCTTGTGCTTTAATATATGAAATACTTTTTTGATTAGATATTAGATGATTTGTTCCCTATTCTCTGTGTGTATGTACGAATGTGTGATGATGGGAAAACTTGACTGTTAATCAGTACGCATTAATGTGGATGCGATTAAACCCGTGAGGGTGAGTCAGTGCCACCCAAAGCAGATAATATCCTGAAATGTATGAGAGAACTCCCTAAATCATGTGTTGGACAGTGTGATCCTTGTACTTCTTGTGAATGTTTTTGGTTGATAACTCTTGGGGGAGTATTCCTGGGTGTAGGGGGAGGGTTTTGTTCCAGCTTTCAAACAACTCAGGGGTTTGCCCCTGAGAAATATCTTATGAGGGTGGTTGTTTAGACCCCACTTTTCTCATTTCTGGGTTGTTATTATATTCTCGGGGACAATAATAGTTTGAGAAGTATCTGATGTAATGGCCCTGGTTTTTGGGGTCCATTACTTGGTAAAAATATGATGTTTGAGGTGTTCTGGGTGGTATGCAAGGCAATCCCAGCTTCTCGGTGACTCCTAGTGGTATCCATGGCCTACCGATAGCCTCGGCCTACCAGTGACCTTGGGGTACTGGTATCCCTCGGCTACCGGTAGCCGAGAGCTAGCTCTCACCTACCCCCCCCCACGGGTTTTTCCAGTAGCACCTCCTTTTTACGCAAATTGGTTTTTAAACCATGTTTTGACCCCTTTAAGCCTGTTTTAAATCCCATTAATGCCCATTAATGGAGTTTAAATTAAATGAATGGTGAGGTACCCTCCTTAAATGAAAAACTATGAGGTGTACGTCTGTTTAAACCGCCCCGAAAGTCGGGGACCTTTTAAGTGATGTGTGGGGTGTCCCAGCCGCGTGGTCAACCCACGATCCCGCTTCTTACGCGGTTTTGAGTTTTTATCTCCGTATCTTAACTGTTCCGGGAATGTTGTATCCCATCCTTTATAACCTAAAGGCTTCTCCCTATGTTTATTTTTCTCGATCACCCTGTGCTCGGTGTACCCTTCCTCCCGACGAGTTGTAACCCCTCGAAGTTTTCCTTGATCGCATTTTGTGGAGTTCCTGCTACTCACGTGAGGACTTAACGTCAATCCTTGATCCGTCAGGTAGGGACTTTCTCCTTTGTCTCTCCTTTCTGTGTATCATGCGGGGTGGGAATTCTTTTCTCTCTGTGGAAATTTATGAAACCCAACTTAATGAAGATAATGAACGGACCTTTAAAGAATGAAAGGGGGGTGTGATCGATGTCCTACTGTGCTCTTTTATTGTTGATATGTGTTGTGAATTATATGGGCCTATGCCCATTGAAAATCATGGTCGTTGGTGGTCTTTCTCTATGCACTAATGAACCTCGTTCCTGGATGTTTAAATAACTGTAACATGGAATTGGTTAATTACGTATACTCGGTTAAATAAATTGAAAGCACCAGGATTAACCCTTTTCTGTGATAACCCCGGTTAAAGCACAATGGAATTGAAACCATGGAGTGTGTTAAATATTTTAAATCTGAAAATACCTACATGGGTCTGCCTTGTGTTAGTGGTAGTGGTTTGGTTGTTCTGTTTCACGGGCTGATTGCGGGTGAATTTGTGGTTTTCTTGGATGGGGGCTTATATTTCTGGGGTGATATGGGTGGGGATGGGATCCCCTACTATTATACCTTCACTGGTTGTGAATCTGAGGCTGTGTGGTTGCTCTGCTATGACACGAATTCGAGTGGGATCCTCTGTTGTTGAGAAACCGTTGGCTCCTGGATTTTGGGGGACATGGGGCTGTGTCTCGGGGTTTGTTTTTGTTCCCAGTACTTTGAGGGATCTCGCTTGATCCCTAGTTGTTGTGACTTCACAAGGGAACCGGGTGTGAATGCTTATTTTTACCTGATGTTTTTCCTTTCTACCACTTTTTCTGTTTCATCTGTGAATGTGTCTTTTAGTTTCCCAATAGTGAAGGGATTAACTTATATTGTACTGTTATGAATTATAACTTGAACAGGGGAACTGGGAACTATTTGTTGTGTGCCTATTTTCTGAGGCAGCAGTGCTTGTGTACCTGCTTGTATCTGTTTGAGGAGCCGTAGGTTGGGATTTGTGTTGGTATATATATGTATAATTGTATGTTTTGTGTTTAGTCTCACCCCACCCACATTGGGAACTTAGTGTCGGACACCCCATTTCATAGGGAAGGGTGTTTTCCCATAGTTACTCTCCTTCCTACTCCCTCTTCCCTCGGCTGTGATGGCTGGAGGCGACCTTACACCCAAGATTCTCCGGGTAGGTTTCGACTGGTGTGTTGTTAGACCAGGTGTTTTCGGGCAGGGGTTCTAGTTATGGTTTGTTTTCCCAGGTGTTTTCGGGATGAGGCCCAGGTGTTTTCGGGCAAGGATGGATGGTTGTGAGGCCCAGGTGTTTTTGGGCAGGGATGGATGGTTGCGAGGCCTAGGTGTGTGCGGGCAGGGATGGATGGTTGTGAGGCCTAGGTGTGTGCGGGCAGGAAGAGTGTAGTAGCATCAGGATGTTTGCCGTTAGGGATGAGCAGCTAGCTAGTGGGGGAAATAGTGGTGCGGGGTACCCAAATGTTTTGTTCTTTTACTATTACCTTACGGCTTGTGTTGTTTGGTGAGCGTGGCCAGTGAGGTGGGATGGATAGACTACTTGATATACATTGGTTTCTATGCTTCTCACAGGACTTTAGTACATCTCCCCATTTGTGCACGAGGTATATAGGTGTTTCCTACTAAGTATGCTTTGTATGCTCACCTTGCGTTTACTTTCAGGTTGTCAGGAGGACTTCAGAGGCCGTACGGGACCTTACTAGTCTGGACGTTGGAGTTGTTGTTGGTCCCTATTGTTTTCTGCTTCACCTTTTCTTTTCCTGTTGGTTTCTACTTTGGAGTTATTGTACCTTGTTCGGTTTTATTATTAAAACATGCATGTAGTTTTGTTTTCTTTCGAGTTTCCTATGCTTGGTGGTGTTGGTTTTGACTCATTCTTTCTCCCAATCTTGGTTAACTAAAAAGGGTAATGCCTCCCATATTGTGAAAATGTTACACCCTTGGTGCTAGTCGCCACTCCGGGGCCTACTGGAGGTGGGACTCGGGGGTCATTATCTTGTCTTCGACTTTAAGAAGGAAGGGCGGGGGCCTTTGCCGCCCCTTCCATCATCTTGCCGAAGGCGGGTCGTGACAAGCAGTGTTTCATGAACCCCCTCTAATATCTTAAATTAGAGGGGGTTGTGAACCCCCACTATTTCCTTTTAAAAAATTATATATATATATATATATATATATATATATATATATGTATGTATGTATATATATATCCAAACTAATGTTATATAAATATCTCCCCTAAAATCCAACAGAATATATATTGCCACTAATTATTAAATTAGCAGTGGTTTTGATATAACCAGATCTAAAATCAAACCAAATATTAAAAAAACAATGCTGAAAATTTTAGAGGGGGTTGTGCATAATCCCTATATAATTTTTATAGAAATTAATTTATAGGGGGTTTATAACCCCCTCTAAATTTTTTGATTAGAGGGGGTTGTGCAGAACCCCCTCTAAATAACCCCCTCTAATGTACTGTTTTTTTTTTGTAGTGTAGATTCAAGATCACAAGACTAAGTTGGAGGAGTTTGAGGATAAGGGAATTATTCATGCGAGTACATCGCCTTGGGGAGCTTATCTCTTTTCCAAGATTGACTTGAGGTAAGGGTATCATCATTTGAGAATTCAAACTTCTGATATACAGAGAACTTCTTTTAGAAGTATGTATGGTCTATATTAGTTCTTTGTAATGTTGTTTTGGTTGATGAACACACCGGCACTGTTTATGGGATTGATGAATAAAATATCCCATCCATACTAGGATCAGTTTGTGGTAGTGTTTGTAGATTACATCTTGGTTTACTTCAAGACTCATGACGATCATTCCCAACATCTTGACATTTTCCTACATACACTGAGAGAACATCAGTTATACACCAAGATTTCTATGTTCCAACTTTTTATTGATAAAGTATACAAATTGGGTCGCATCATCTCAGAGGAAGGTGTGTCAGTGGACCTAGAGAAGGTGCGGGTAGTCATATCTTGGGAGAAGCCCAAGAAATTTTTTGATATCCGTAGTTTTCTGGGTTTAGTTGTATATTATTAGAATTTATCCAAGACTTTTCCCAATTGGAAACACCACTTACAGGATTGACCAAAAGGGGATAATGTTTGAATGTATGTAAGCATGAAAGAATTCCTTCTAGGAGTTAAAGAATCTCTTAACATCAACACCGATCTTGATCCTACCTGAGCCAGGTGAGGAGTATACAGTGTATTGTGATGCTTCTAGAATTGGACTTAGGGATTTGTTGATGTAGGGAGATTTAGTTGTGGCATATGGGTCTCGGTAGTTGAGACATCATAAAAAAACTACCCTATTCATAACCTCAAGTTAGTTGTAGTGGTTTATGCTTTGAAGTGTAGGTGGCATTATCTGTTGGGTGAGAAGTGTACTGTGTATGTTGGTCATAAGTGCTTAAAGTATATATTTCTGCAATGAGATTTGAATCTTGGACTGTGAAGATGGGTTGATTATATGCAATCATTTTATTTTGAACTAATATATACGCCTAAGAAAGAAAACAGTTTGGTTGACACTTTGAGCAAGAAAACTAAGACTCAAGTAGTTCAGGAATCTAGTGTTGAGTGGAAGATGATGACTTTACTGGTTGATATGCATGTGGTGGTTCAGGAGAGTTAGGAGTAGATAACTCTCATATCAGTTTCAGTGGATTCTAAAATTTTAAGCTCTATTAGAGACAGAAAATATGAGGATCTGGAGTGCTTGGCCTTGAGGGAAATCTTTGAAGGTTTGGAGTCACCTTCTGATTAGATCATATATGAGGATGAGATCATTTATGTCATGAATCGAGTTATTGTATCTATGAGAATAATAGAGGAGTTGATGTGGGAATTTCATGCCTCTAAGTGGGAGGCACATCTAGTGTATTATGACCTATGATGATAGTTTAGGTGGCCAGGCATGAAAAAAGAGATAGTAGGGTTTATGACATGATGTTACACCTATCAGCAGGTGAAGTTCGAGCATCAACAATCTAGAGTTTTATTATAACTATTGTCCATTCCAGAATGGAAGTGGGATGACATGACTATGGACTTTGTGGTGGGTCTTTCAAGGATGCCTCGAAAGAATGACACTATTTAGGTTATTGTGGATAGACTGATAAAGGTATCACATTTATTTCCTATACAAGAGACCTTCTCAGTGGAGCAGTTGGGGGATTTGAATGTATGAGTGATAGTCCATCTGTATGGGGTTCCACAGACTATAGTTTCAAACTGTGATTCATGCTTTACTTTGTGCTTCTGGTAGGGCTTATAAAAGGTTCTTGGTACACAGATTCTATTGAGTATATCTTTTTACCCACAGACATATGGGAATTCGAAGCATACTATACAGGTGCTTGAGGATATGATTTGAGCATGTGTCCTTAACTTCAGTGGGTTTTGGGAGAAGAATTTAGCTTTAGTGAAGTTTTCCTATAATAATGGTTTTTATGAAACAATACAGATGGAACCATACAAGGCTCTTTATGGGAAGTCATGCAGATCACCTTTCTACTAGATAGAGGCTAGTGAGTCAGAGTTATTGGGAACGAGTCTTGTGCAGGAGAAGTCGGAGAAGGTTCAACTAATTCAGAAATGTATGGTTATGACTCAAAGTAGGTAGAATTAGTATGTCGATAGATGTCAATGACCCTTGGAGTTTATAGAGAGTGATCATGAATTCCTTCGAGTATCGCCTATATTGGGTCACTATAGGATACAGAGATAGGAAAAGTCGGTACCTAGGTTCATTTGATCGTTTGAGGTTGTGGATAGAATCAGTTTGGTAGCTTACCAAATGGATCTTCCATAGAAATACAGTGTTATTCATGATGTTTTCCATGTATCAAAACTATGTAAATATCACCATAACCCTTATCATGTGATTGAAGTGGATGATGTTGATCTTGAGATAGATATGTCCTTTGAGGAGCATCTGATACGTGTGTTGAATCGCAATGAGAAAATTATGTGGGGAAAGACCATACCGATAGTTCGTGTATTATGGAAACATGGGCATGTGTAGGAGGAAACATGGGAAAAGGGAAGCAGATTTGTAGGCCCGGTGGCCTAATCTTTTTTACTCAAAATCTTAGAGATGATTGGGAGTGTAGCTCAATGACGATCTTTTATAAGGTGGGGATATTGTAAGATCCCAAACCTTTATGGAGTTGTCTCGAGCTCATTTATAGGTACTCTTTTTCATTTTGTTGATTTATTTAGTTTGGGTTTTACTTTGGGGTGTGTTTGGGTGAAATTTGAGAAAAATTGAAAGAAAAAGGATAGTGCATGGTTAGAAAATGATTAAATCAAACCATGCATCCCAACCCAGCAAATCATGCAACCATGGACGGAGGAAAATTACACGATTGGTGCATGTTTTGTCAAATTTTATGTTCTTTTAGAAGTAACTATAAACCCCTAAAAAAATAGATGCACAGTTTACGCACACGGTTAGGGGAAACTGTGCACCCCTTCCCAACAAATAGTGCTTGAATTTTAAATCCACCCAAAAATTGATTTTTAATCACTCGAACCCCCTAAACTCACCCTATTCTACCCAAACTCAGAACAACTCTATTTATTGAGATTTTAGAGCCTTACGAACGGAATCCATGCCTTCTCTACCTCCGTTATTCATGATTCGAAGCCCGGATAGAGAATATTCACCCCTCCCGATAAGAGAATCCTATCTCGCTTGGTTTCCCATTCTTCATCATTTCTTCTCCTTTTCTTTTGGTGGTTGTTATTCCTATTTTGGATTATATCTAGATCTAGTATTATAGATCTAGATCTAGGATGATATATCTAGATCTAGATTAGATAGATCTTGATTTATTTAAACTTGATTTAGGGTTTTAGATCTAGATCTTATTCTACGTCATTATGATGCTCAAATTTTGGGGGTTTCCATTGAGTGATTGTTCATCAATGAATTGAGATGGGTGCACTAATATTCAAATCTCATAGTCTTGATTTTGATTATGTGTATAAATTTTTTTGAATTGCTAGAGTTATTTAGTAATTGAATTTTATAATATAATCAATTAATGTGGTAAATTAATTAATGAAGGAATCATGAAATTGTGGGATGTGGGGATAATTATCTGTGGAATCAATCATGGGATCTTAATATTAATAAATTAGACAATTAATTGAGGAATTAATTATGATATATTGATATTTTTGAATTAGATAATTAATTGTGGAATTAATAATGAGATATTGAGATTGTTGAATTTGATAATTAATTGTGGAATTAATTATGAGATATTGAGATTGTTGAATTAGATAATTAATTTTGAAATTAATTATGAGATATTTGATTGTTAAATTAGATAATTAATTGTGGGATTAATTTTAGGATATTGAGGTAGTTTATTTGAGATAATTAATTGTTGAATCAATTATGTGATTTAATGAATGGTAACATGGTCATTCAATTGTGTGAATTGATAAATGGTGACATGGTCATTAAATTGTGTGAATTAATGAATGGTAACATGGTCATTCAAATTTTTGAATTAATGAATAGTAACATGGTCATTTATTTTCGTGAATTAATGAATGGAAATATGGCCATTCAATTATGAAATGGTGAATGGTAACATGGTCATTCACTTATGAAAAAAAAAGAATTGAAATTTGGTCATTCGATTGTGCAATGGTGAATGGTAACATATTCATTCACTTAAAAAATTGTGAATGGTAATATGGAAGTTAAAATATAATATCCCTTGGGGATAGTTCAGACTCTAGCATGGGCCGAAGCAGGTATTGAGATACGGTTGTCCACAGAAGCCTGGGGGTTTATGTGGTTAAATAAAGAATAATAGATAATGTGATAACTATTTTACATATGCATTGTACATATTTCTTTATAAAACTAAATACACTATTATAGATTCGATATTGTTTTAAATACCATTGGTGGTGGTCTACTGAGTTGTACTCACACCATACTCGGGTTGCCTGATCGGTACCCGACTAGATTTCATGATTGCATAACAGGTTAAGGGTAAGGTCCCTATGTTATATGGATGATTTTGGGATGGAGCATGGATGAGGGAACCATATGTGGTTTGGGACCTGCTTGGGAGTTTTCAGTGTCTTTACTTTCAATTTTTATTTTGACACTTGGCATGTACTTTTGCATGACATTTTTATTATTCAGTTTTGATATTGTATTTCTAGTTTTGGGTCATCTTGTGATATTGGTACTATTCTGATTATGGTTATAGGTTATTCCACTATTGTTTGTTTATTCTGCTAGTGTATTACTTTGATAAAAGATGGTATAGTATCCCCATGATCGATATATGAGACCCTCATTACTGGTCGGCAGTCTATGGCGTACGGGGAGGTGCGCCTAAGGTCATGTGACTGACTGGCTCGGGGCACCGACATGTGGCTCCCAAGTCAGGACGTTACATAAGCATATTAACAAAAAAACCAGATATAAATGAGTGGGAATCACCAATATCAAATAAAGCAATCACTACTAAAGATGTAATAAAGATAATATATCTCACTGTTGATGGACCTGCGTCTACCTTCATTGTAAAATCATCTACTGTGGGAAGGTGCTTTACTCCTAAGGTCTGTGACTAGAGCCCTATAGTCTTTGAAGTATTTGACTGCGCTGCAATATCCTTTAGAGCTGATGATCCTTAACCATATCAAGGTGTATACATAGACTAACATATGTTTTGTAGATGACCATAATGTCCACAATTGTTACACATCTTTGCAGGTGAAGAGAAAGAACGTTGCATGTGTTTGGCCTTACCGCACTAATAGCAAGTCATATGCACACCACTAGCTGCAACTGGTGATGTTGAAGAGACCTACTATCGAGAACCACCTCCACTGCTCTTGCGATGATCTTTCCACTTCCTCTTCTTCCCTAGTACACAACAGAAGCTACCACTAGATGGAAGAGAAGGGACATAATATCTAACCTTTCTTTCATATTCATTTATTTCATCATAGCCCTGTCCATTATCTCTACATAGGTCAAAAGGTTTTATATAAATACTTGTGATCTAATTTCCAATCACAAACCCTGTAGGTACTTATGAGCTTTTAGATGGTCATTCATTACAACCTCTAGAGTAAAACAAACTAGCTTAGAAAACTAGTTGGTATATGTCGACACGGAACACTCTGCAAAGAGAAGAACCCCAGAGACTTCTCCATCATTAGTGAGTTTGGAAAAAACTGCTAGAAGAAGAGAGTCTTGAAACCCTTCCAATCCAATCCCATGTTCCCATCCACTTGTACAATGGAATCTCACCAACGCTTGTTAGGATCCTCAAGTATGAATGTTGCACACTTTATTTTGATACTTTTAGTTGTATCCAGGAAGTTGAAGATTTGATAAATCTTGTCAAGTCAGTCTTCTACCTATTGAGGTTCATTCGTGTTGTTAAAGGATGGTGGCTTCTCACACAAGAACTATCGTGATCTATCTCTTTCCACTACAGCTCCCGGTTGCACCTCAAGGATGGTGTTCTGAACTTATGGCACATTTTGGTCAATAGAATGAACTGCCCACACGATGGCTTCGATAAATTTCTAATCGAGGGGAGGATTTCTTTGAAGAGCATCCACTGCACCCTCCTGAGGAACTCGCAGTACACATCTCAGAGGCATACTGCTACACATCGAAACAAAAGAAACAAATAGACACAAAATAATCTCAGTTCAAACCAGAAAACCCATAAGAAAAATTGAGATTAACATCAAAACTAAAAACAGGAGAGACACATCCCAACATCCCATGGTTACTTGAGTCTCATCATGGAAAGAGAAAGCCAAGAACTCTCTATAATCTAATTCTCAAGTCCCACCAATCTTATATATAGTATATCAAACGTCCCAAGATAAGAAATTGCATCAAAACCTAGGCTCTGATATCAAACTGTAATGAACCGGCCTGAATACCCTCTCAAACTAGTACCCTACCCAATTTGTAACATACCCAATGGGTGTTCTCAATCCCCACGGGATGGAGACTAGCACCCGGGCATCAAACAACAACCTAAGAAAATGATTCTGCCCAACCTGAAGCGACAAAAACATGGAATATATATACACATAACAAAAGGAAACTAGGGAAGATATAGATATATGCCATAACAGAAAACAAACAGTGGAAACCAAATAACTCAAGAGTGGAAAAAATCTCAAAGTATAGATCCAACCACAAAGGACTACCAAAATAGGAAAAATCAAATACTCCAATTGATAGCATGGGAAAACTCCCATTATCTCACCACTAACTACCCAACTCAGTTGACCAAAAATATCACCACCTCACTGTTGTGCCTTGATTTTCCCTATATCAAAAGACATAACTAGGTATACGTACTGCCAAAGGGGTATGTAGTATGTGAGCTAACAATCTTAGCAGGGTCACACCCAGGTGTTCCATGTCAAGTCTCTGAACAATAATCTAATCATGCTCAATTTTAAAGAAAGAAAGGCATGATAACAGTTTAACAATTTTTATATCAAAAGCATGGGAAAACATTTTAATTTTCCCTTTTTCAACATTTCCAAATAAATCACATAAATTAGTTTCAAATTAGTTCATAACCATATATCATAGCAAATATATCATGTCAAAACAAAGCATGCATCACATATCATATCAAATCCATGGCAGTACTACAAACAGTACAAGCCAAAAGCAGAGGCACAGGTAACATCATGTTAGGGATCACACTAGGTCGGGATAGCTAGGACACTCATACCTAACATAGACAATCATCTACACATCAAGCCACTAGACATATGCATCAAGATTATAGAGTAGAGAAACACCCCAGCAAGTGAACCTCCCAATTGGTCTAATAAGTCCCTAGAACAACGAGGCTAGGGAGAAGAGGAAAGCCCCATGAGCAAACCCCCTGATAGTGGATAAGACCTATTATTATTCCTTCCACATAAGTACACAAGGTTTCTCATGTGATCTATTTTTTATACCATTTCATCATTTCATGCTTTAAAAACCATTTCATAGAACCATTTCACAATGCTTTGAAAACCTTTTCCATTTACCAAATCCAAGGGAAAACCATATTTTTTTAAAAAAAACAAGTTCCACACACACAAATCAACTAATCATATCATTTTATTTGATTTAATAAAACAATTTATCAAAAAAAGGAGCAATGCACCTCACCAACACAGGCTAAAGATGGAACCACATACCTCAAAACTCAGGCTGCACACACCCACAACGGGATCCACCAACAAGAAGAACACAACAACGACAACAGAGGCCCTAGAATCAATCTACACATCTTATAATTGATTCAATTTAACAAAAGGGTCAGTGGATAAGAGGAAACAATCCATATCTCAAGAACACACACCCACCGCACCACAACCAACAAGAATTATCCCTCATAACAAGATCGCACAATGGATCTATAAGAAAATAAGAGGAAACATCACCACGGATAAAAAAATCCAATATCATAATGCAACAGCGCTACCATGATCAAAGGCAATGAAGAAGCAGAAAGGATTACTCACTCAGAGAGACACAATCCAACTACAACGGTGATCAATTGTTGAATGAATCAATCTGGATCGAATAGATACTCCAAAAATCACCAGATAAGGGTTCTAGGTCGAGAGCAAGGAGGGCTACGGAAGAATGAATGAAAAATAAATCAATGCAGCGCCCTAAAATCTGACCTCCCGATAGTTACACAACTTGTAACCCCTTTAAACGTCGTGTAATCCCTGAGTCTCAAGTACGCTAAAAAACTCGTTGCCTTTTCATTAAAACTCGGTCTTTTAACATTACATGTCGTGTAACCTTTACACGGCGTGTACTCCTTTCACGTTGTGTACACTATTCACAACTTGTGTCTGGCAACCAATTACACATTGTGTAACCCCTTTACACGCCGTGTGATCTCCCAACACAATAAAAACCCCTAGATTATTACATAGAAACCCTAAACCAACTCGTGCATTCTCCGAACTCGAGGAGAACCCCACAAATCCATTACACGTTTATACCCAGACTCCATTAATTCAAACAAACATCCATCCCTGAACTTTTCTCACCAAATGTTTTCCATCCCCGGGAGTACCAAGATTCACCCAATTAAAGAGGAAAGCGAGCAAAGATAAGGAAAATACCTAAAAGCGGGTAATGGGATGTTACATTCATACCTGAGGTTGGCAAGATACCTATCATGAGAATCTTTATACTTTGATACCCAACTTATGAAAGTTAAAATATGAACTTAACTAATCAAGGGGTGGTTGGGTATGTTGTTGATCATGTCATCGGTTAGAGTGCAACCAAGATGGGTTTGTTTTCTTGTATGGAAAGTAAAGACATATAGGCCTTGATTGAATAAGACTGAAGAAATACATGATCATGCTTAGTTGAGTCACATATGATGTGTTCAACTACTTTGATGAGGGGCATGTGATGTGCTCATCTATTAAATGAATAACATGAGATGTATTCATTGACTTGATCAGTCTTTTGGAGAATTAAGAAAAGATGAGATGATTGTACTAGATTGACATGTTCCATGTTTAGCGATCACTTGATTTCATGGAAGAAAGGATTATATGTATATACATGCGATGTATATGATACATCTAGTGGTGGACATGTTCATATATATAGAGATATGAGTATGTTTGATAGTGATCACACCAGACCCCTTAATAACTTGAGTAGAACTGATGTTTTGCTAGTGGTCGCTCTTTGGTTACATCTATGAAATAGGGATTTCATAATTTTGTTAACGCTACTAAGGCTTGTAGGGTCACACAGTTAGGCCTCTGGATAAAGATTAGATTTTGGAAAAAGTGTTTGTTCCAAAATGAAAAGAGTTTGATAAAACCACATCCAAAAGGGTTTTTGGTGGATTCACAAAGGGATGTGAAGTTTGGTACAAAGTGATTATGGATCTTTGTGCAAGTGGGAGATTGTAGGATATGTGCACTAAAATGTATATGATACATATATGTTGCATATAATTTAATGCAGGCTTAATGTATGCATTTTCTACCTCATTCTCACAGAGTTTCATTTCAATTATTAATCCATTGTGAATGGGTTAAATGAGTTGAATATTCATTGAATAAGATTCGATTAATTAATGACAGTGAGAATAAATGTATAGTGATGTATTGAATATGGCTAACGTGTTTCATTAAATGAAACACGTCATGGTGGCTATATGAAGGAATGAGATCCCTCCTGTTGTGATCATCTGATTATTTGCAAGCCTCTCCAAACTCGATTTCTTCTCATTGTTTGTTCATCACCTTCGATGAAGATGCTAGTACCTCTTTAAGTGTGTGTGAGTCCTTCGATTGAGATTGGGATCCAGTGGCCGATATAATCCTCTCGGAGGTGGGAGGCTTTCGTCAACTGCTACAATGATCTTCCTCAAGCGTGCTTCCCGAATCAAGGAAGAAGAAAGCCGTTGTAAACAAAAACCAAGAGTGTTATATTTTTTGTGTATTTCATTTACCATGTATGTTGATTCTGTTTGAGGATAGTTTCTACCTATTTGAGCATTTTTCTGCTACCAAATGATCATACGATGATCCTCGAATACCCAACACAGTTGATCATACAAATCTGGAAAACTTTGGAGTATAATCTTCGCATGTTTAGTATCCATAATTTTTTATCCCAATGTCGTAAGTTGAATGAACAGAGTATTGAGGGTGTTGATGTGGTTGGTCACCGACGATGACTTTTCTATTCAAAGAGTGTATAATTTTTTCTTAAGAAAAAAATTGTTGTGCATTGACTTAGGCTCGTACAACTTTGTCAGAGTATCTTAAATTTTTTTTGCCGTGTTTTTCTCTACAATGCTTGACAAGACTCCATCTTCCAAATGTTGACAATGACATTCATGTCCATATCATTCCATTTTTCATTGATCACACTCTTTGGTTTTTTGTCAATTATTTGTAGGCAATTATCTTTCTCTTGCACCACTTGCATCTTCATTTTCTGCAATGGAAAATTATTCTCGTTGAAATTTTTGATTATGTATTTCACCGCCATCTAAACACGCCGTCGATCTAGAGCCTCCTTGAGCCATAACCAACTATTGATACCACTTGTTGGGATTAAAAATGATTGATCCTTCGGTGTGACATTAAATGCGAGATAAAAATAAAATGCAAAATGCGAAAATAAATGGACACAGGATGTAACGTAAAAAACCTCAAATGAACAATGGTAAAAAATATATACTCAAACATAAGGATTTCACTGTGGTAAAATTTAGTACAAACTCTATCTTAATATTAGAGAACATTCAAAATATTCTCTCTTTGAATAAATAATAAAACACCTCACAAATACCACTCAAATACTGCATTGCAATCGAGAGATGCTGATGGTTGAAAATGATGATTTTCAAAGAGGGGGGAGTCTCCTTTTACGGGGAACCTTCACCACCTTGGTCTTGGTCCAACCCTAAATTAAATGAAGACAATTAAAAGGGGAGTTGTTTCCCTTTTACCAAATTAAAGGGGGGAAATTAAAAGGGGAAGACACCCCTTCTTACCAAATTAATGGTTGCGGCGATTTCTTTTGTTTTTTTAACTCCCCAAAAAATATAAATGATTTTATATATATATATATATATATATATATATATATATATATATATATATTGTTATATAAATCATATCAATATATAAACATGTATATATAAATTATATAGATTGATAGATATATATATTTACATATATTATAAATATACTTGAATAAATATATCTTCATTTATATATTTATATAATCATTTAAATAAAATTTTAATATATCATATTAACATATACATTTTTAGTGTATTTAAATATGTTATTAAATATTGTTATTGATTAATATAAATTTGATAATTGTTTTTATTTGTAAATTATGAAAATATGATTGATAATAATTTTTTATTATAAATATACTTATTGCTACATGAATCATGTTTATATAAATATATATATTTATTGTTATGTAAATCATATTTAAATACACGCATATATATATTAAATTATTCGTGGTGTTCTTTATTACCGCTAAATAAAACACCGATAAAGACTAATCTTTATCAATGCTAAAAATACACTGATAAAATGTCAACTTTTATCGATGTTTTTTAGCGCTAATAATGGGATTTGATCCACACCGTTGAGTATATATAGTTGCACTCCCCATTCTGTATTTCTTTTGTATTTCTTTTGTTATTGTATTCATCTATGTTATATTTGGCTTTCTAAGTTTAATATGCTTTTCATTTATGATAGGCATTTCAACATTGATTTCAAAGCATGACATATGTTGTATGAATTGTTTTTATTTTATCAAAATTGTTGTAATTTTGAATTTATATATGTTTTTTTAAAGTAAAAAATGTTTAAATATTACAATTTTAAACATAAAATGCATGTTACGTGTTTTAAAAAATCGTATTGGGTTTTAAGATATTTTTAAAGATTTTTATAGATTTTTAAAGAACAGGTATTTTTTTTGTTTGATTAATATTTTTTAATATCTTTGACTTTATATATGTTTAGAAAAAGTCGTTTAAAACGTTTTTTTTTCAAATACAAAACATTGTTTTGTAATAAAATTAATATTTTTTACATTTTTTTTATATTTAAATATTAAAATTTATTATATTAAGAGAAATCATAATAATTTAATTTTGAAAACAAAATGATTATTTGGTTTAGTTTGTATAATTTTTTTTAACAATCAATTTGAAGATTGATTCGGTTCGGATTGATGATTAAACTATTTTTTATTAAGATAACATTCTATATAGAATCCATAATATTATATAAACGTAATTTGAAGTCAACTCAAAAATATATAATTAAAAATTATAAATTTACTGTTATTTAAAAATATTTGATTAAAAAATACATAACCTCGGCCAACTCGCCCGGCAGCCCTCTGTCCGCGGCAGCGGACCCCATCCAATGCCGAAACGCCACGTGGTGTGTCAGACGCCATTCCCCTGCATCACCCATCAATGATATCTGCCATGAGATCCGGTAAACAAATAAAAATATCCCTCATAAAATTACAATTTTTAGTGCAGTTTGAAATTACAACCTTTGAATTTAAAAATTCGCCTTCTTTATACCTACAAAAAAAAAAAAAACAACAACAACGACAACGTTCATAATTAAATATTAATTATTGAATACTTAAAAATAATAGTTTTTCATCACAATTCAAAAAAAAAAATCAATTTATAAAAGAGAGGAAACATTATATTAAAAATCACTACTTGGCATGAAATGGTCACATATTCTTCTTCATCTTTCATCTTCTGTTAGAAACATGATAAACTATATTGTGATATTTATTACAAAAAAATGACTTTCTGGGCATAATTAAATCCAAAACCCTCCAAAATATATTATTTTATTTCTCACTTTGTGAAGTTATGTGAAATGTACCTTACGATGATCAGAAACCTCACATGGTTCACGAACCTTACATGCTTCATAAGGTTAAATGAACCTTATGAGCATATCGACTTTACGAGGCTTGGAACCTTACGTGGTCTGAACCTTCAAACAACTTCAACCCTGTGATCCTCCTTTCTCAACCTTATAAAGAACAACTCAAAGCTTATGAACTCCCTATTCTTTGAGTGTCAACTTCTTTCGATTCATAGTGACTCAACTTTTCTTCTTATGGTTCATTGTGCTTCTTCATGCATGATCTTCAAAATTGGAATTAATTTACAGAACAATGTTGCATCCTCATCCTCACCTTACAATGAGAATGACATATATATAAACTTTCAACTATCACTCTACATGTATACACGGTGTAACGCCCTGACCCGAATCATCGGGTCCAAGCCAGAGTGTCACACAACCTCATGTGCACCTCCTCATACGCAAGAGGCTGTCAACTAGTGGTTAGAGCCTAAATCGAAACATGGGGAGATTATTCCCTCAGTATAAATATACAACCCACACATATATATGGGGAAGAAATAATAAAATAAGAGAATCATACAACAAAAGTAAACAATATAAACCATATTGTATCAATATGTCATACAAGGCAACCAACAACCATCCAACTGTAAGTTAAGTACCACAAAAAACAAAAATGAAAGATAACATGTGATTCTATAACAAGCAACCCGAAGTTCACCGTAACTCCACCCGTTTTCCCCACTCCTCCAGCTTAGCTACCCGTCATCAGGGCCTTGCCCTTTACCGGATCCCCGACCATAAAGTTTTCACACACATCGAGATATTTGTGCAGGGTGTGAGTATAAACCTAGTAGGACACCACCAATATGTCCTTAGCATAAGTGCAACATTTATATAAAAGTATATACAATGACAAAAAAATAAATGCATAAGTAAACAATCACATGTTAGGTCATCATGCGCTAACTAGGCTGCCACAAAACTCGACCTTATTTACATCACCTATGTTCCAGAAGAGAAGTTATGTTTGGTTGCTATGAATCTCAGAACTGACCACAAGGAAAACCTAAGTCTCAAAAGAGTGCATAAATCCATCATGCCACAGGTCTAGCCATAAGGCCATGATGCCCCACCAACTCTCTCAATTTAGGCTACAAGGTCATCATGCCCCACCAACTTTCTCAGGATATGCCACAAGGCCACCATGCCCCACTACCAGTCTCAGGTAAGGCCACAAGGCCATCATGCCCCATATATCATTCACGACCCTACCACAATCATCACATGTCATGTCACACATGCTCCCACTATAAGGGATTAACTAATCCATGAAGGGTCCACACACACACACACACACACACAGTAATATCAAGAAAGGTCTCATAGGCCACACACACACACGCACAAGCATGCCACGTTATTTGATTCAACCCTACCACAATCATCACACACACATGCATGTAATACCAAGAAAGGTCTCATAGGCCACACACACACACACAAGCATGTCACATCATACAGTCTTATATATTTTTCGTAACATGGTAAAGAATTTCCTACCATAAACACGTCAAATCCAAACGTCAAGGTTCACCACCCGAATCAAGATCACACACCAATGATCCCTAAAACCAACCCCAAATCACCACACAGGGACTCGGGAGTGAAGTTCTAAGAAGAAGAACATGCCAAGGGCTATGGTTAGTTTATACTTACCCAGTATGATCTATCGAAATGAACGAATCTAGATGAATCTGAAAACAATCAAGGTAAAACCTGATTTCCACCTTATTTTTCTTTAAATCTAGAAGATATCATTAGATCAAGTTGGAACTCCTAGATATGACAATGATAGTCTGGATCTAAGGAATTCTCCAAGTAGAAGTGAGAAGATATAGAAAGAACATGAAGAATAGGGGACAAATGATCACATACCTTGAAATCCCTAGGTCTGACATCTCTAGATCTAATAAAATTGCTCTTTGGAAAGAATGAATTTCCCATGAATACCAACTGGATGCATTGGGATTGAGATCCCTAGGTATGGTGGGGGGGGGATGTGGTGTTTTAGGGAGTTTTTAGGTCAAAATATGAATTTTTTAGATTACTTAATTCCACACAAATTGTTTGGTCTCAATTGACCAAACTGTGCACCAACCACACATGGCTCACTACATCTTAAGGGCACCCACACTGTTTGGATGCATGGTTTAGTAAATTGTGTTCTAACCATGATTTTGTTTCTATTTTGAGTCACATGGTTACCTAGGGAAAATCACATGGTTTCCCCTAACCATGCTCAAACCATTCTCCCCATCAAAGGATTCTAAAACCCTCTAAAATCACCCATAAGATACTTGAGACTTCACCCAAACAAATCATATACCAAAAAAACTTGAAGGAAGGCCGAAAGAAAGGCATAACACACCTGAAGAGTTTGGGGCCATTACAATCTTTCCCTCTAAGGACTTCTCATCCTAGATAAGTGTCTCTAGAGGTCCTACTCGGACAAATTGGGACACTACGCCACCACATCTGATTCCCACTCCCAATTTTTTTCTTGTATATGTCTGTGATGCCATAAAACTCGAATGAGATACACCATCTCGCATCGCATTACCTTTTCTCTTCAACCAACAATCTTCACTGGATGTTCCTCAAATGAATCATCCACCTCTAACTCAATGTCTTTGCTATCAATCACATGAAAATGTCCTAACTCATACTTTTTAAGATGAAACACATGGAACACATCATGTATACCTTGACTTCATTGAGGAATATCCAATCGGTAATCCACCATCCTGATCCGCTACACTATCTCAAACAGCCCCACAAACCATGGTGCCAATCCCCCTACCTACGTGATATCCTCCCTCCCATCCATCCGGACTCGCGCCGCACCACTCCATGGCCAGCCGCAAGACCTCCTCTCTTCATCATTCCATGCTGCATCACCCCTGCTCTCTCTCCCGGTCACGCCGCTGCCTCCCTCCAGGCCGACTAGCTACGTTGCCCCCTGCTCCCTCTCCTGGTCACACCGCCACCGCCCTCCAGGCCGAACGACTTGCGTTGGCCGCACCTCCCTCAGCCAACCCCTCCTCCCAGCGACCCCCTTGTCTAGTCATGGCACAACAACCCCCCCTCTTTCCGGCCACCCGACCCTTCCGGCTGGCCTTCCACTCGCGCTGACACCCTAAACCTCCAGCCCACCCGGCACACCCCACTTCTTCTTCGGGAAACCTCCTGAACCCTTGCAGCGACCTTCCACTCCCTTCATCGTAAATGTGTACCACCCAGGTAATCCCTTCCTTCTCTATTCTAGGGTTTTATGTCGTGTCCAGTTCGATCTTGATGCAAATGGTTCGATACCGTGTTTTTAGGGCCTGTTTGTGTGGTTTGAGCTACGATTGACGTGCGGTGGAATTTGCACATCAAGATCGTAAAGTTTTTCTACATCGAGGTAGGTGGTTCCATTCCTTTGCATCTTTTAGATGATTTATTTTGTTTTTTAGTTAATTTTAATATGTTCTATGTTTTAATTACAATGCACAAACTATGTTTTAAAATGTTTTTGCATACTCATTGGATCAAATTGGATTTCCTGAATAAAATAGTCTTGTCATTCATATACGTGTTGTTGTATAAAGGTTTGGTAGTGTTTAATGAATTGTTTGGGGTGGTGCGAAATGTTTTCAGAAATATTTTTGATATGCACATACAATGGAATTTGGGTGTCCTTTTAGAACGGTCGTATTTCTCATGTGAGTCCTGAATTGAGAATTCATGGAAATGTTCACTTAACTATTTTTGGTGTGCAAAGGATGTTTTGTTAGTAATTTAATGCGTGTCTCTGTTAGAAATGAATTTTTCTTTAAAATAAACTGTTTTGTGTGTTGGGAAAAGTGATGTGTTGTTTTATAAAAGTGTTTTATATGTTGAGTTTTAGGTGCGAAACATGATTGGGAGGGTTTTTTGGGTTATTTGGTAGGTGCGAAATATGTTTCATGGTCTTTGTGGTGTGTGTAAATTTAAATATATATTTTTAGAGGAAAATGAATCACTTTGGGTGTGTTTCCTTATTGTGAAATTTTGAAATTTAATTGCATATTGTTGAAAAATGGAAAACATGTTTTGATGTGGTTACATTGTGTGTTTGGTTTTAATGCGACGTTTCTATATGGAGGAAAGTGATTTGAAAATGGCTTTCCTACTTGTGATTGGGCATGTTTATTTGTGTTGGCCCTTGTTGTGTTATTCAAATGATTTTTTCTATGTTGTGCAAATTGTTTATGTTCTCCTTTGAGTGTTTCCAAATGGGGATTTGTGAAATGACTAACGTCAAATATATTTTGGAAAGGTATTTTGGTGTGTGTTTGTTTTTGAAATGTTGTTTGGGTATGCAAGTGGTTGATTTTGTGTGTAATGTCTTGTTTGGCATGTGATATGATAAAGCATTATACTATGTAAATGTGAAACTTGATTGAGCACAAGGGAAAACCCCGGGTATCTAGGTGGGCAGACTAAAACTAGTGCGCTAGTGATCTGGAGGGGTATCGACCATGTTTCACTTAGCTGGATTGGCGATTGCAACACCAAGTAAACATATGAATTACTGAGGGTTGTGGTATCTAAGCCACGTTTAATAAGGGTCATGGTTTCTAAGCCACGTTTACTGAGCGTCAGGGTTTCTAAGCCACATTTCACCGAGACACGAGGTTCTAGGGTCCCACTCAAGTTAGATGATCTTTAAGGGATTTACCCATAGTGTTCTACCATCCATGACGTGGTGCCTTCCGTCGGCATATGGAGGATCACTTGTGTGTGTGTGTGTGAGTATGTGTGTGTGTGCCCTTAATGTATTTTTCTCTTCCGCTTTAAAATTGTGTTTGTGAAACGATTTTTATTAGTGTTTTGTTTTTTGCATTTAGATTGAAAATGTTTTCTTTAAAATCATTTTGAAAGTATAATTTTGAATAAGCACATTAAATTATCTCTTAGATGGTGTGGCATGGAATCTTTTCATTTGGTGGTATCCTACTGGACCTTTGGCTCACACCCTATATACACCCTTGGGTGTATGCAGATCTTGTTTATTGTGTATTCCAGGTTGTGACATCATTCTCAACGATAGTGGTTCAGGTTGTCGATGGACTTCTCATTCAGGTTGGTGCTTGTAGCTTATAGATGTTGCAACTCTCTTGTTGCTTGGAGGTTTGAGTTAGAGTTTTAGTTTTTTTTGTTACTTTTTGGATGTTGGTTCAAGTTGTAAACCTTTAAATTTGATTTTTTTAAGGTCTTATTTGGTTGTATGTTTTCAGTTTTGTTTTATTTATCTTGTCAGTTGTTTTGTGTTTACTATTTCGGGTAAATCGTTCCCATGTGTTAGTTTTGATACTCGGGCACTTGTGCTAGCCTATGGGGATTAGGAATGCCCTTCGGGCCATGCCGCAGACCAAGTCGGGTGCCGGGTCGAATGACTACCCGGCCTGGTTCATGAAAAAATGGTATTAGAGGCAGGTTGTTCTCTTGGTTCATGTTCTTTTGGGATAGAGTCAAGGTAGACAAAAGTTAAGGGTGTCAGAACTCGACGTTCTAGCAACGAGTAAGGTGCCTGGCCACCACACCTCGTGGCGGAACTTGAGTTACCAAAGCAAGTTGAGGTTTGTCTAGATCTTTGGTTCGTGTTGTTAATCATTAGGGTAAATGAAAAGGGAGTAGGGTCAGTGGTCCCAGTGAGCTCGCAGGGTCTGGAAAGTCATGTGGATCCAGGGACACTGTCCTAGAATACCCTCTGTGGCGGTGGCATGATTGGTGTATGGCTGCCAACCATATGTCTCAGTCACCCACTGACACTGGTTCCCTCCTGCATCGTTCCTCATCTCTTTGTTTTGGATTCATTGAAATATTTTTTTTAAGTAAAAATGATTTTGTCTTGAAAAGAAATGTTTCTAAATGAAGCGCTTTAAAAATAAATGATGTGTAAGGTTTGAAAAGCGTGGGTTGAATGTTTGGTTTTGAAAAATGGAAAGGTCTGATTTTGATTCTAAGTGTTCTAAGGGGAAACCACATTCATGAGTGTATATGAAAAAAGAAATGGTTAATGGAACGAGTGGATGAATGCCTGGATGGACATGAGGTGGGTGCTGGTGTGGTGCGGGAACATGCATGTGTGAGGCCACGAGATACAATTGGTGTTTGTGCAACACACCAACTTTGTTTATTTTCAAAAAGTTTGGTTATGAATTTTTTTTGGTGATTTAATAACTGGTGATTGTGTGATGTGTCCTTGTGTTTTGGAAATTGTTGAATGTGAGGAGTTTTGAGCTGAAAGTCCGTTTTGACTGATTTGTGTCTTGAGTTTGAATTTTTATTTGTAAGTTGGCGTCCAAGCGCATGGTTAGTGAATTCTTTTGAAAAGTGCTTCGAGAAGCCCTTGTAGTAGTTCCCCCTGCACATTTAGTGTTCTATTGTGGTATGTCTTGGTCATTAGACCAGTTTGATTAGGTCTATGGTTTTATTTCTTGACTAGTGCACACCCCCATAAAGCGTTAACATGCGATTGAAGTGCGACCACAGACAATTTGTCGTTGGGAGGCCCTCTAGTTGATCGAAAGACTCTCTTCTTGAATTTTAGGATTGAACCCACCTTTCTTTATAATCAAGCAGATCCTCTCGCTTTGGGAGGGTGACGTGAGATGGGTTGAATGAAACATGGGTTTCATTTAGTCATTTGATAGTCAAGGGTGAAGTTTGACCTCGTTAAGTTGAAAGTCCTATTTGGAAATGGTGAAGGAGATTCCAGTGGGGAAAGGTGGAAGCAACCTGGAGTTGTTGGTGCAGGCTGCTATTATAAATGACATTTGGTCCTTCATTACTTTCATTTAAGAAAGGTTCTGTGTTATTCTACTAGTGTGGAAGCCCCAGTCACATGGGGATGCTACGGTCGATTGCAGGAATCACGTGTTGCTTAAGACTCAGTTTGAATTCCTTCTCTGTATAATGTTTCTCTCAACAGAAATGGTCATGTTCGGTGATGATTTGCGGTGTCGTGTTCTCATTCAGTGTGATAAAGGGTGATGCACATGCACCATTTTAGCTCTTGTGGTGGTAAATGTTCCATGTGGGATCAGTTGGATGTCATGATATGCTGTGTTTGCTAGTGTTTTCTCATTTACGGTGTGGTTGCGTGTGACACCAAAAGGAGAAGCTACATTCGGGAGTCTTCAATACCTGACTACGAGGAAGGAGATGCTTCAAACATCAGGGCTCCAACCATAGGCCTTGAAGTGAAGTTTTCGCGTGGTCAGGAACCATGAGACTGTATGAGACCCCAACTTTATTTCTATCATTGGTATTGAAGTTAAAGGTGGTTTAAATTGTTTTTTGTGGTTCTGTTCTGAAGGACCCGTTTGGGCGCGTTAGGTCTTTGTGGCTATAAGGAGGCATAGTCGTCTCGTTACCTTAAAGTTCTGGGGGTTGCGTCCCACCGGATGTAATCGCTTTTAGCGGTCCTTATGGGGTCTGTTGGGTAAATCGGTCTCAAAGTTGAATAGTGATCATGTAGGGATGTAAAGATGTTGTTCTATCTTCGGTTTTGGTTTTGATGCCCCAGTATTTGGGGTCGGCCTTCCCTGCCCCTTGTGGTGGGGTGTTTGGTCACCGACGGGAAATTTTCAATGTTCGGTATCTTCTGTCAGTTCTAATGATGGGAAGAACCTCATGTCGGTTTTCTATTCTTGTCTCAGGCATCAGTAATTTTCTAATGTTGGGGAGCCCCTAGGGCTTCCCCATGTTAACCTTTTAGTTCTGTTCCTAGAGATGATATGGTGATAGGTGATGAGGATGATTCTTGGTCGTGGTTAGTCTTGTTTGTTCATTTCAATCAAATGGTGTGGTTTTCATTCAATGGTGCTTGGGATGTTTCAGCTTGTGAAGTTGGTTTCTATGGGCATGAGATTTCCTTTCCATAGTTGATTAACTAGAGGTTTTTTAGCTCCTTGGGGTGGGCAACACATGTCGGAAAGCCTTTTATGACTTTCTTTAGGTTGTTATTTAAGTCATTTCTCTGAGCACGGTGCATTTGCCTCATTTTACTTGTTTTTCGTAAGAATCATTTTTGAACCTTAAGGGGGTATTGATTGCTGCTTTGGGGTTCAGTCTTAGTTGTGGCTTTCCAGGGATGAAAAACGCTATGGTGGGGAGAATTGCCACACTCGCCACTTTTGGATTATTTACTTTATTAATTTTCTTGGTGTCGGGTAGTCTTGGATGAAGCCTGACATAAATTTTTTGAGTACTTATTTTAAAAACGCTTTTTTCCCTTGGCAGCGTTTAGCGCATGGGAAGGGCGCAGTCGAAACTGCACGACTCCACCGGGGTCACTGCGTGACCTCGCCCGGTTCGCCGCACTGCCTGCCCGATGTTCAAAATAAATTAATAAAAAAAATGAAAGTGAGAATAAAATAAAAATAAAATGATTAAAAATAATAATCATAATGATAATATTATTTTTATGAAGTATAATACTATCATTATTAAGTTTCTTATAAAAAGTTTTTTATTATCTAGATTATTAAGTTTATTACTAAGTTTATTAAGTCGACTATGTTATTATTATTATTATATTATTATTATTATTTTCTTTAATATTTTAATTTGGACTTTATTATTAAATCATTGTAATAATTCTAAAATTGTTAACATATTGTTAATAATAATATTATTACTTTTATTATTATTTTTAGAATGGTTTATGTTTTTTTGGGTTTAATTTCTTTTAATTTCTTTTTTTTCTTCCTTCCTTCTATCCTTCCCCCACTCATCCACACGGGTTCTCTCCTCCCAAACCCTACCTACGTGATCTCTTCCCTCCCGGCCAACTAGACTCACGCCACACCTCTCCATGGCTAGCCGCAAGACCTCCTCTCTTCATCGTGCCATACTGCATCGCCCCTGCTCCCTCTCCTAGTCACGCCACCACCTCCTTCTAGGCCAGCTAGCTCGCGTCTCCTGCACCTCCCTCGGCCAACCCCTCCTCCCGATGACCCCCTTGTCTGGTCACGACACATCAACCCCCCTCTTTCCAGCCACACGACCCTTCTGACAGGCCTTCCCCTCGTGCCGGCACGCTGAACCTCCAGCCGAACCGGTGGTCCCCCCTTCTTCCTCAGACAACCTCTTGAACCCTTGCAGCGGCCTTCCGCTCCCTTTTCAGCAAGTTCAGACCACCCGGGTAATCCCTTCCTCCTCTTTTCTAGGGGTTTATATCGCTTTCGGTTCGATCTGGATGAAAATGGTTTGATACCATGTTTTTAGGGCCTGTTTGTGTGGTTTGAGCTACGATTGGCATGCAGTGGAATTTGTGCATCAAGATCATAATGTTTTTCTACATCAAGGTAGGTGGTTCCATGCCTTTACATCTTTTAGATAATTTATTTTGTTTTTTTAGTTAATTTTAATAGGTTTTATGTTTTAATTAAAATGCACAAACTATGTTTTAATTTTTTTTTGCGTACTCGTTGGATCAAATTGGATATCCTGAATAAAATAGTCTTGTCATTCATATTCATGTTGTTGTATAAAGGTTTGGTAGTGTTTAATTAATTGTTTGGGGTGGTGAGAAATGTTTTCAAAAATATTTTTGATATGCACATACGATGGAATTTGGGTCTACTTTTAGAACGATCATGTTTCTCATGTGAGTCCTAATTTGAGAATTCTTGGATATGTTCACTTAATTATATTTAGTGTGAAAAGGATGATTTGGTAGTAATTTAATGCGTGTCTCTGTTAGAAATGATTTTTTCTTTAAAATAAATTGTTTTGTGTGTTGGGAAAAGTGATGTGTTGTTTTATAAAAGCGTTTTATATGTTGGTTTTTAGGTGCGAAACATGGTTGGAAGGGTTTTTGGGGTTATTTGGTAGGTGTGAAATACGTTTCAAGGTCTTTGTGGTGTGTGTACATTTAAATAGAGATTTTTAGAGGAAAATGAAGCACTTTGGGCATGTTTCCTTGTTGTGCACTTTTGAAATTTAATTGCAAATTGTTGAATAATGGAAAACATGTTTTGATGTGGTTACCTTGTGTATTTGGTTTTAATGTGACGTTGCTATATGGAGGCAAGTGATTTGAAAATAGATTTCCAACATGTGATTGGGTATGTTTATTTGTGTCAGCCCTTGTTGTGTTATTAAAATGATGTTTTCTAATTTTTGAGAATTGTTTATGTTCTCCTTTGAGTGTTTCCAAATGGGGATTTGTGAAATGACTAAGTAACAACAAATATATTTTGGAAAGGTATTTTTGTGTGCGTGTGTTTTTGAAATGTTGTTTTGGTATGAAAGTGGTGGATTTTGTGTGTAATGTCTTGTTTGTCCTGTGATATGAGAAATCATTATACTATGTGAATGTGAAACTTGATTGAGCACAAGGGGAAACCCCAAGTATCTAGGTGGGCAGACTAGAACTAGTGCGCTAGTGATCAGAAGAGGTATCTTCCATATTTCACTTAGCTGGATTGATGATTGTAACACCAACTAAACATATAAATTACCAAGGGTCATGGTTTTTAAGCCACATTTAGTGAGGGTCATGGTTTTTAAGCCACGTTTACTGAGGGTCGTGGTTTTTAAGCCACGTTTACTGAGGGTCGTGGTTTCTAAGCCACGTTTCACTGAGACACAAGGTTCTGGGGTCCCACTCAAGCTAGATGAACCTTAGGGGATTTACCCATAGTGCTCTACCATCCATGACGTGGTGCCTTCCATCAGCATATGGAGGATCACTTTTTTGTGTGTGTGTGAGTATATGTGTGTGTTCCCTTAATGAATTTTTCTCTTCCTCTTTAAAATTGTGTTTGTGAAATGATTTTTCTTAGTGTTTTCTTTTAGCATTTAACTTGTAAATTTTTTCTTTAAAAGCGTTTTGAAAGTATAATTTTGAATAATAATATTAAATTATATCTTGGATGTTTTGGCATGGAATCTTTTCATTTGGTGGCATCCTACTGGGCCTTTGGATCACACCCTACATACACCCTTGGGTGTTTGTAGATCTTGTTTCTTGTGTATTCCAAGTTGTGACATCATGCTCAATAATGGTGGTTCGGGTTATTGATGGTCTTCTCATGCAGGTTGGTGGTTATAACTTATGGATGTCGCACCTCTCTTGTTGCTTAGAGGTTTGAGTTAGAGTTTTAGTTTCTTTCTTTTTTGTTACTTTTTGGATGTTGGTTCAATTTGTAAACCTTTACATTTGATTTTAGTTTAAGGTCTAGTTTGGTTGTCTATTTTCAGTTTTGGTTAATTTATCTTGTCATTTGTTTTGTATTTACTATTTCGGGTAAATCGTTCCAAAGTGTTTTTTTGATTCCTGGGAAATTATGCCAACCTATGGGGATTAGGAATGCCCTTCGGGCTATGCCACGGACCGGGTCAGGCACCGGGTCGGATGGAGACCCTGCCTGGTTCTTGATAGTCTACATAAGAACGTTTCTTACTTTTAGCGGTAACCAATCGATTCTTAATTAACTATAACAGCTCAAGAGTTTCATGCACTAAACTCAACATGATAACTACTAACTAACTAACTTCACACCAACCTAAGTTAGAACAACATATTCAACCAGAAAGAGCATCAAAATGATACATTTGAATTGATGATTTAAAATCATTATTATATAAAAACTCTACCAAATCCAAATGTTCATCCCATGCTCCACCAAAGTCTAGCACACATTCCTTGAGCATACCCTATAATATATAGATTATCCTCTTAGTGTCCATTTTCTTGAGGGTGATATGTCGTACTCAGCTTCATCCATGACCCCATCACCTTCCGAAAGTCTTTCCAAAATCACAATTTAAAGCAAGCATCTCAATTCTACATGATACTCATAGGAACTCCATACAGTTGTACTATCTCCCGAATGTACAACCTACCCAACTCATTCATGGATTGGGTTTATTAAATGGGAAAGAAATGTAAAACTTTTGTAATCTAATCAACAATAACCCACAGTACATCATAACCTATTGGGGTTTTGGGAAACCCTATGAATAAGTCTATCACCACCTCACCCCACTTCCACATAGGTATGATAAGTGTCTGAAGCAAACCACCTAGTTTTTGATGTTTCGGTTTGATTCTATATCAAGTGTGGGAATGAGTGACAAACCCTAATATTCCATTTTTCATGTTGGTCCACTAGAAATTACATCAAATATCATGTTACATCTTAGTTGACCCTGGATGCACCATCCATTTCAAGGTGTGTGAATCCCTCATCAATTTCTATCCCATATAAGTAAGAACTATCACTCTACCATGGAAATGAGGCACATCATTCTCATCTATGGATCACCTTGGAATAATGTACTCTCCTGTAAACCTCCCCCGCAACACTAGAAAATCATGATTAGTCTCCTATATGGATTTGACCTGATCAACCAAAGTAGAAGTGATGACCAAGGTTACACAAGATACCACCTCTTTCTCCTCAGATACACCAACCCGCCAATTCACAAGCAGACTAATTAACTTATAGTATTCTTTCAATGTTTGATAACCCAACCTCTGTGATTCCTACCAAGATCATCTATAATAAAATTACCTTTTCTAGGGGCATACACTATCTCAAAATCAAATGTCTGTAGATACTCAACCCAACATCTATACTGTAGATTTAGGATTCACTGGGAGAAAATATGTCATAATATCTTGTGGTCTATATAAACAAAAAATTTATCAACAAAGAGAGAATGATGCCAACATTTCAAGTCATGATCCACATTAGTTAACTCTAGGTCATGAGTATGGTGGTTTCACTCATGGGGTCTTACCTGGAAAGACCCATAAGTAACCATCCAATTATTCTGCATTAAGAAATCCCCCCAAAAAACTATAGAGGCATTATAGTATACTATATAACCAATCCTAAGTTCTATTAGAACTAGAATCAGAGGAAATTTTAACCTTATATCCACCTTTAGGAAGGTCTCCTCATGCTGGCCAGTCCACTCGAATTGTACCCCCTTCTCGGTAAGTCCAGTCATAGGTGATGTCAAACGGGAGAAGTCCTAGATAAACCACATGTAGTACAAAACTAATCAAAGGAAACTATGAATATTGAATAAATTCCTAATCCACTCCCATTATATATCCACCTCTACCTTCTTCAGATCAACAAAAATGTCAGTTTAAAAAATAACATGCCAGAAAAGGCATACTACTTGGATCCAAAAGTGACACTTAAAAAGATTATTATAAAGCTGTTTCACTTGAAGTGCGATCAACACAATCTCTAAATATATATCATGAATTTATAATGTTTTTTAATATACTAAGATAGAGACAACAAACACTACGATGAATAAATAGAAGTATGGGTGAAATTTTTTGTTCATGAGGGCCATGAACACTATTAGTGAATTCTTTAACCCAAATGTCATAACAAGGTACTCATATAATCCATATATTCTTCTGAATTCCATCTTCATTATATCCTCTTCTCTGACCCAAATTTGGAGATAACTTAATCATAGTTCAATTTTAGAGAACCATTGGACTCCCCTCAACCGGTGAAACAATTCATCGATCATAGGAAATAGATACTAGTTATTCACTATGACCTGATTAAATTTCAATTAATCTATGAATATCCTTAGGATACCATCCACCTTCTTGAAGAAAAGAACTGGAGTACCCCAAAGGGAAGTTCTTGGCCAGATAAACCCCTTTGCCTCAAGATCTTCAAGCTGAACTTTCAAATTCATCATTTCAGTTGGTATTATCCAATATGGGGGAATCAATATAGGTTACACACTTGACATGAGTTCAATATCAAACTCGATTCCTCTATGGGGGTTGATTCCTAATAAATATTCTATAAATACATCTCAGTAAAGGTCCCACATATGAGGAAAAGTGGTTGGATTCATTATTGGATCGACTTTCAGAACCAGACCCGCCACCTGAACCTTAATGGACCTGATTTGACTGAGGTCCGGTCCCAGCCTACCTACTCCTAGATATCATTCTATGGTTAGAACATGCTTCTCTCCCTTATAGTAGGTAAAGTTCACCTTTCTATAATAATAATAGGAATGATATCAGTAATGAGTTAACTAGTCCATACCAAAGATCACATCAAATTCGGTCATCACCAAAACCAAGAAATCCAACTTATGTTTATAACCTTAAACCACTATTGTAAATTCTATGCATATTTGAGTATGATCAATCCTCTTTTTGAGAGGATTATTATGATACAAAAATTCATGGAAGATCTTTATCGAAAAACCTAACCCAATAACTACTTGAGTAGATATTAAAGAATGTGAAGCTCTTGTATCAAATAAGAAAGTAGAGAGAATAAATAAAATCAGAACCATACCTCAAACTATAAAAGGCCCCTATACACCATAAGATAGAATATGATAAAATTTATAGACTCTAATCATATCACATCCATGACTTTGTCCCTATAATCCTTGGTTCACCTGATTTGCCGAATCCAACTGAGTCTATAACTCTTATTGAGACCCCCTACTTTCTATATAGAACAACCCTCTTATAGTTGTTTGAATCCATGTATGAGGGTCCCCTAGATACAACCTTGAAGCCTATGTATTCCTGAAATTCCTATGAAAACCTGATCACATCACTTTTGAATAGAAATGCTAGAGGTTTCCCATTTTACCATACCGATAACACTTCCTTTGAGTATCTGGAATTTTTTTTAGTAGTGTCCAATCTGTCTGTAGTTAAATAATTGAGAATCACCTTCTCCTATAGTGGTATTTGAAGAAACCTTTCTCTGCTATGACTACATATTACTATCTGGTGCATCTCCCCATCCTTCTTTTTTTTTTCTAGATGGGACACTCATAACTTCACTCGATAACCCACTTCATGGTCCACTAAGTGTAGGAACAAGACCTAATAATTTATCCTCCTTTAAACCCTTCTCAATTTTAAGGTCCATGCAAAACACTTTTGACTATATGGTAAAGATGAATTTCTTCACCTGGTGCCTCAAATCAAATCATAATCCAATCTTAAACCTCTAGGATTTCTATGCCTCATTCTCAACCAAAAGAGGAGAAAAGAATATAAATTCCATAAGGTGAGTAGAATTCTATGACACCAACATCATTTCTTACTAGAATTCCATGAACTCCTATTATCTATCCAAATTTAGTTTATTTGTAAAGAAATACTAAAAAAAGAGGTCCTTAAAGGTCTCCCAAGTCAAAACCTCATTCCTCCCAGCCTGATTCATCATGCTCCACCATCTTCTAGTGGGTCCCTAAAGCATAAATGCATCCAATTTCACTTGACTCTCACCAAGAGTCTATGCTAGGTAAAAAATTCCCTCAATCACCTCATTCCAATATTCAACATATTGGGGGCCTCTGGGGCCCTAGAATGATAGGGGATATTGTGAATAAAAATATCAGGTAAAACTACCATGGTCAAACCATATCTATGAGCTCCTCTAACCTGAACATGCACTAGATGAAAGACTCCAGCCTGAAGCAGTTCCATTGTATAGACTGTTGAAGAAACTATGGGTTCATACTCAACTACATTTTCCTAAACATCTGAAAGTGCTGTAGGAGAATTTACCATGATGGGAGCATCATGATCAAATTCCTGAGGTGGTACCCTAATATGTATTAAAGGAGAAATTATTTGAAATGACACAAAACACATGAAAATTCCTTTAACAACTTAAATAACAATAATTGTTAAGCATTCAATAGGCACACACAAAAAACTACTTCATAGAGACTCTTCTTATGAGGCTACCTAAAACTATATTGCATAACCCCTTACATTACCCAAGGTCTAAGACCAATCCTCCAGTACCTTAAAGTTAGTCACATTCATGTACATAAAATATGATATAGCATGCTCAAGCTCAAATAATTAAATGTCGGTAATAATACTTTAAAAGGTCACACAACATAGATTATAATTAACACAAAATTAATGAAAAATCTATCAATGATAAGAAAAAACCTATGTACCAACTCATGATGCATGAACTCATATAAATCCCATAAATTGTAATTGCACAACTATACTCAAGATCAATACAAAACTGTATTTCCATAATCAATAATAATAATGCCACTTTCCCTAGAAACTCAGAGGTCCATTACACATGAGTTGGCTAGGAAAGATGTGAAAATCCCCTACCCAAGTACCAATTGTAATATCTCCTTTCTACAAAACTCCTAAATCATATCCTAGAAAAATGATCTGATACCATTTTGTAATTCCCTAACCCAAATCACTGAGTTTGGACTAGAGTGCCACATGACCTCATGTACATCTCCTCATTCACAAGAGGATGTTGACTAGTAGCAAGGGCCTAAATCAAAACATGAGGAGACTATTCCCTTGGTAAAGATATCCAACCAACAAAAATGCATAAGGAAGTTATAATAAATAAAATAAAATCATACAATAGAAGTAAACAACATAAACTATGCTATATCAATATTTCATACAAGACAACCAACAAACATCCAACTGTAAGTTGAGTACTATAGAAAAAGGAAGATAACAAGTGAATCCATTATAAGGAACATGAATTAAATTGTAACTCCACCTATTTTCCATACACCTCTATCTCATCTTCCCAACACATGGCCCTTTCTTTTTACAAGATCCCTGACTATAAATTCTACATTCACACCGAGATGCTTGTGTAGGCTGTGCGTATAAACCCAATAGGATACCTCCAATTTTTCCTTAGAATAAGGGCATGATTTATATAAAAGTGTATGTAATGACATAAAATTAAATTCACAAGTAAAAAATCACATGTCAGGTCATTGTGTGCTCATCGGGATTCCATTAACCCTATCCCTACATGACTCAAATCTATGCTAGAAGAGAAGTTATGTATGGTTTCCGTGAAACTCAGAACATGCCACAATGCCAATATAAGTATCATAAGAGTCCATAAGGCCATCATTACTCGGGTCAGTCCACAAGGAAATATTTTCCCACTAACTCTCATAGGTGAGGCCACAAGGCCATCATTCCTCACTAACTATCTCAGGCTAGTCCATAAGTCCATCATAACCTAATACTAGTCTTAGGTTGGACCTCAAGGCCATCATGCCCCACCATATATCATTCATGACCCCACCACAATCATTACACATCACATCACACATGCTCCCCCTCTAAGGGATTAACCAATCGATGAAGGGTCCGCCAATCACTTTGATACCAGATAACATAAGTCTACAGTCTATACACATATATACATACATACACAACACATAAAAAGGAAAGCATTGATCTACACACAAACAAGCATGTCATATCAAGAATAGTCTCACGGGACACACACACACACACAAAACGGTTACATTATACAGTTTTATATAATTTTCATAACATGGTAAGGAACTTCCTACCTTAAGCGTATTAAGACCAAACATCAAGGTTCACCACCTGAAACAATATCACACACCAAAGATCCCTGGAACCAACCCAAAATCACCACATGAGTATTCAAGAGTGGAGGTCTAATAAGAAGAAAATGACAAGGGATTGGATTGGTTTAAAATTTCCCAATGAGATCTTACATAACAAACAGATCTAGACGAATCTGAGAACGATGGTTTTAAAACCAAATTTCCACCTTCCTTTTATTCTAATCTAGAAGGAGTAACATTATATCATGAAATAATTTCTAGATCTAACCATGATAGTCTAGATATAGGGTCTTTAACATGGATAATATATATGATATAGCATGAACATAAAGAATGGAGGACAAACAATCACTTACCTTGAAATCCCTAGGTCTGATGTCCCTAGATCTAATGGAACATATCTATGGAGGGAAGAAATTCACTAATAAGAGACACTGAATTATTTAAGTTTGAGATCCTTAGGTTTGGGAGTGATAATGAGGGGTTTTAGGGAGTCTTAAGGTTAAAATATGAATTTTTGGATTATTTAATTACATATGCATGGTTTGATCACAAAATATTCCAAACCATGCACTAACCATGAAAGGATCATTACCTATTTAGGGTACCCACATAGTTTATTAAACTATGATCCAACCATATTTTTACTTCTATTTTGAGACACATGATTACCTCAGGAATATCACATGGTTAGCTCTAACCATGCACCAAACATGTACCACCCATTTCCCCTCTACAACAAGCCACATAATTACCTAGGGAAAACTATATGGTTTCCCCTAAACATGATCATACTATGATACCCCTTAAAGTCTTTTAAAACTATTCAGAACAACCTAAAATATACCTAATAATTCACCCTGACAAAGAATAACCCAAAAACACATAAAAGAAGGTTGCAAGTAAGGAATAATACACCTAAAGATTCTGGGTATGTTACATATGGTGTTCCTTCCCACATGAGTCATGGAATCACAACTTGAGATATCCATATTATTAAATGGTGGAACATGAGGTGAGAATTACTGATGTTTCATGAAACCATTTACATAAGGAAGAAAATAAAAATAATTACATATGAGTCTAATATTGTGTGCCACCTAAATTATGAACATTGAACACATACAGTGAGCCTCATATCGAAATATCATGGGGGTGGACACTTGTTTATAATCCACAGAGCTCCATATAACGAAATTTATTAGGGCCTTCCTATCTGGCAGGTCTATTGTATCAGCCCACATGATATATTTTCCTCCCAGATCCATCCAAGCTATATTTTCCTATGCCGACCTATACAAGCATAATGCATCTTCTATACTGCTTGAGGTTGGATTAACATTGATCTTAGCCGACTGTCTCCATAAGATGGCATGGATGCTCGGGTGCTTAGTTGGCCTTGGGTTGTCCAATTTTTTTTAGCAAACTCCATTTCACTTTATCAAAAATAGATATATAGTTATAACTCGAAGACCCAAATACTCAAGATTCACACTCATATCCTTATATCCACTCTTCTTCCTTTCTTATAACTTTATCTAGGTTTCTCTTATTATTCTTGGAAACCACCAAAAATAAAACTTCTCAAATATATTTATCACAGAGAGACAAGATTCATCATTATAAATTCTCTATAGAACTCAAATTATTCAATTTTTTTTCCTTTAATATGAATGGATCTAAAAAACCCCAAGGACAAAAACTCTTACTTTTTTCATTTGAATAATGATTTCTTGGCTACTTGAGTGATGAATTTTCCTTGATTTGTCCATTTTTTTTGGATAACTTCACTTCAATTTCTCAAAAATAGATTTATAATTAAATCCTAAAAACCCAAATACTCAAGATTCACACTAATAGCCTTCCAAACACTCTTCCTCTTTTCTTATAACTTTATCTTGGTTTCTCTTATTCTTCTTAGAAACCACAAAAAATAAAACTTTTCAAATATATTGATCAAAGAGAGACAATATTTATCATTATAAATTATTTATAGAACTAAAATTCTCCAAACATATTTTGCCTTTAATATAAATGGATCTACAACACCCCAAGGAAAAGAACTCTTCCTTTGTAATATGAATAATTATAATAACTTTTGAAACCAAATTTCAAGATGTATTTTAAAATATTTATAAACTCAGTAAAAATAGAAACATTATTGGGAACTTGTTTTCTTTAACGAAAATCTTGGGTTCTCCTTCCAATGTTCCAAGATATGACTTCATTACAATTATCCTTCAATATATTAACATCAACCTTCATTAATACTTCAAGATAATTGACAATAAATACAATGCACAGAAAGTGGGATAAAAAACTCCTTCATTGTATTTATTTTCATTACCCACTTAAATGATATGTCAATTTTTATTCTTCATTTATTGCTTAATCATATTTTCATCTCTCCCAAATTCTTATCAACCTTTCATTTTTCATTTAATTATCTAATACTTATTGACAATAAAGACAAAGTGTACGAGAGAGGATGATACCATTTCATACTCAATAAATGTTCCATCAATAATTTAACTCTAATTCTATGTGATCCGTGCTCGGTACATAAAACAAGAGGGTTCGATTTAGACATCAAAGCTATCTATTATAAAATAACATGATACCAACTAAAATGAAACTACTATCACCATTCTCAAGAGCTATACAACTATTTTAATTTTGAGAAAATTGATTAAAACTGATTTTTATTATGAATTTTATGGAATATTTCAACCTGATCTCCTCCATTCTCTTCAACACATAGGTTAAAAACATTTAAACACAAGTAGTAGGTTTTAAAATTTAGAAAATATCCCTGAATATTCTTTAATATTTCAAATTCATGTCAATATTTTAAAAAAAATTCCTGCTTTAATGTCAGGATCTGATTTGTTACCAAAGATAAGAGCATATGAAATCATATATTTTCAATGAAATCTTCTTCAATCACCTTCCATAATTCCATTTTTTCATGATTTTAATAAGTTTGGAAAATTTTAAAAAAAACCTTCTCCGCTTTTCTCTACCTCAAAGTGACACTTTACATATTCTTCATCAAGGTGGATGTTATCCATAGATAGATTTCTATTGGGTTTTAGTGGGGATGTTTAAAAATTAGAAATAACAATTAAAGTGATTTATAAATCACAAACCCATGAACACCATAATCATATAAATGAAAATGTGTGTACAATAAATAAAGAACCTATAAAACCAAGTGCACCTTACACCAAAGATCTTATGAAACATCTTCATGCTATCAAATTCTATGATTAATATCACAAAGTGTCATCTAAAATACATCCCACCTATAAAATTATTCATGAGATGTGATTAAATCAAAATTTATACATGAGGGATTTTTCTTCATTCCATGTTGTTCTATCACATAAATGTGAAAAGGAAGAAAAATATGAGGTCATAGGGAAAGGGAGTTTCAAATAAACATTCAAAACCACTTCCATCATATGAAAATGGTTTATATATCCATAAGGATCCTCCTTGGTTGATGTATGGATTAACTCATGTGTTATAACACATGAGTTAATGCCTCGAATGATTCATGCATCATATGCATGAATGCATTAAACCACCTTATGTTTAATCTTATGAAAAAGTTCTTTTAATGATATATTACATGAAATATTCATTTGAATATTAACATTTTATCATCTAGATGTAAATTATTGAATATAATAGTAACATCTCATGAATACTGTAACCTTGGGTCAATATAACCCTAATCTTCTTCTTAAGGATATATTGTTGACAAAATATCCTTAATCTTTTTCTTAAGTATATTCTACCAAAAACATATCCTTAATCTTATACTTAATATTCTTATTGAGGCTATATTCTATAAAAATATAACATCAAGGTCATGGTTACCAAAATGCATCACATGAAATATTGGGTTCATGGTATATTGTTTCCTATCACCCACTTACACTAAAACCTAAAAGACATTGTGCCATTTCACCTTATATTGTATCATATACAATAGTTTGTGAAATCATATCTAAAAATAATTTTGGATATATTCTAAAACATTTTAGAAATATATCATTAAATTCACCTTGTATCACATCATATGTAATACCTTGTAAATACCCATCCAAAAACACATTTCAGATTAAATCTAAAACACTTTTAGAGTAGCTCGCTGAGTCAAAATCAATCCCTATTCATCCAACCAAAAAGTGTGACCCCATGGGCCTTTATAGCATTGAAAAAAATACGATCACTATATCTATAAAAGTAATCAAAGGGAGGAATCTAGAAAATTATCAATGTTTCTCATCTTATAAAGGGATTTGACATGATCTCCATAAACCACATGTATCTATATACCTATTTCCACAAACTACATCTCATGATAGCATGCAATCTCATATGTTCTCTTTTTTCAAGACATCGAGTGGACATGGGACATAAAGTTTTTCAATCCCATATATCCAACTCACATGTTCTCGATTATTTGAGTATCCACTGACTTGGTTGATGAATACATCACATGTAATTCAACTTTATGGATGATCACATCACATGACCCTCACCCAGATTGATAAGAACATCATATGTACTATCTAGGTGTTGCCACACACTCCTTGATTTATCTATGTCAATTTCCCAGAAGTCATACTGATCATATGAGAGTAAAAATCCCATCTTGGTGATCTCCAACCACCCCCTGATTAGAAAAGTATCTTTTTATTTATGTAAGAAAATTATAAAATTATGAAGGTTCTCATGGTGTGTATCTCGCTGAACTTAGGTAAGAGGGACCTAATATGATCCATTCACCCATTATATACCAAAGACAATGTGTATAACACTCCATTTGGTATACTTAATGGGTCATCCAACACACACAAAAGAAACTTTCTTTTGTTTCATTCCTCATGAGAATATTCTGTATCTCATATAAGAATCCTACTCATAGTAACCTCATCATTTCATCACAAACAATTATACTCCTTGAGAAACATTAGTTATAGATAAATCGAAATGGTACTTTTAGTGGTAAATTATCATTACAATTCATTAAATATATATCAATATATACATATATACAAACAACATGAAAGAATGATATCATGGAGATCACCTTTAATATGATACTTTCTAGTATCCTTAAAAAAATATTAGGGATACTTAATAAAACCCAACATAAGCACTAATCTATCTTATCATATATGATAAACTATTAGATCAACCGTATGTTTGCAACACTTTATGGGGTAATGTTAACTTATTACATCTATATGTAATTCCCAACACATCTCTATGTGACTACATCATAAAACCCTCCTCCTAATTTTTTTATTGATTAACATCTATAAAGAAAGAAAGTAAGAATAATAGTGATACTTAGGAATCATATTCTTAATGTTCAACTCCTAAACTACTTACCTTTACAAAATCAAATGTTATGACATCAACTTTTGTTGTGTATATAAAACTTTTTCTAAGCCTAAATTCATCATCCTTGAAACCTATCCCATCAAACATTTTTGTTGAATAATAATTCAACTATTACTATTCACAAACACATCCTGATGCTTTTAAGATAAAGTGATATTCACTTTGAATTTTAACTAGAATAATCCTTAAGGAATAATTACATTCACCTTACATGGTAGCTTAATGTAACTCTTATATTTCTATTTATCATCATATATCCTAACATCTTTAGGATATTGAGTGAAACTCAATTTTAAATTTAGACTAGTATAATCCATTATTTTTTAACTTTTAACTTCTCCAATTTTAAACTTACTCCCACTAGGCTCTTAGACATTATATTTTAATTAGAATATAATTCTAAGATAAAAAAATCATTTTTGTTAGGAAGAAACACTTCCATCCTTCTAGTAAGAATATATAAAAAATAAACTTTATTTCCATATCATATATGATATTCTAAATGTTTGGTGAATTTTCCTTTGAAAATAAGTTCATTCATAAAAAACATTCCATTGATGGGTGGTGGGAACATCTTCCCTCATATTTTAACAAATATCTAGATAACCACTTTATCCTAAATAAAACATTTTTTAATCCTTGTATCCTTTTAAAAAACATGTTACATAATCCAATAAATCATAAATCATATGTATACAATTAATCATATCATTTTTTACAACATATCTTTGTTAATGAATAAATTATCTTATCATATAATATGAATAATATGAATATACACATCTTTTTAAGGCCCACCAAATCATGATAAATTCATTTACATTTAATAAATTGATGGATAACCCTTTGATTCATCACTTGAATAAAAATTACATTATATTTCAATTCTTCCCTTGATTTTGAATTAATATATATTTACAACATTTTTAAAGTATATGTTTGGTATCACATACCTTCAAAATCATAGAATCAATTTATATAACACTGATACTTGGCATGGACATTCCATAGAGTTTCCAAAACTCCTTCACGTATCTTGAATAACTATATCTCATGGAATCATTAATCCTTCCTGATAATAACCTTATATTTAAAATAAACTTAATTGGATACTCTAAAAAACATTATTGGACTCTCTAAAAAACTTTTCTTAGTTTTTTTAAACTTTTACCCACTTATATTATTAAAATAGCTCTATAACCTACACATCACATACCTAGTTTACCTTTTCTAATTTTTTTGAGAATATTGTGTAAATTTTTATTAAACTCATTCAACTTGTAAGAACATTTATATAGATAATAAACATAATGAATTCCTTTACCAAAACAATCCTTAAGGAAATAACTAGTCTCACCAACTCATAACTATTTATATTGAGTGTATGAGTAGAGACAAAAAATAATTAGTTAATTTTTTATCTTATGTATTTTAAACTTTAATTGAAACATACCATGATTCATAAGAAACTATATTCACCTATTGAACAAATTAAACACTTAGATACTTATGAAGTTATTTCTATAACACATATAATTTTCCTTATAATTTTCTTAAATCACCAATCTAAGGAGTGTCTTAAATTAATATTATCATTTCTATGATTAATCTAAATATTAAATTTTATGATGATGATTCTATTATCCACAAAAAATATTTTATTAGATGGATATCATTTTTATTACTATTAATAACAACTTTTATTAAATGGGCTCCCACTAAAATGATGACCCATTTTAAAATTCATCTTACTCATTAGTGGGACAAGATCCATATTTCACTAAGCAATGAGTTTTATTTAGAGTTAATGTCACAAGTTAGAAATTTAGGTATGGTATCATCCCAATCATATCATATATGAATCTTGTATAGTTGAGAATACGACACTTTTTTAAATCCATCATAGGGATTCACTTAACTTTATTCCTTTTTTATCCTAACCGTTATGGTTTCCAAGCTATTATAACCCAAAGAAAACACTAGGAATGAGATAAAAAAAGGTAATCAAGGGGAACTAATCTTTGGAACAAAATTACTCAAGGATGATCTAGTGTTAACCATTACTTTCTTTCCTTACGCAAGATAATCCCAGGGCACCCAAATTTGGTATGAAACTACCTGGTTGGATGATTGGGGTCTTGAAAAGTGTCACTTTAAAAGGAATTTAACTCTTAGTATTTAGAAGGTGATTTACTATACTTATCTTATCTCACGTGATTCCCTTATTTATGTATATTTATAATGATTTAGTTTTAGAATCTTATTCCCTCCACCAAATCAACACGTTCAAACCATATTAATCTAAAAATATTGACACAACCCAAAAGTTTTTGTTATTCACCACAAAAATAACCAATTATATTCATACACATCTTGATACATCTCATGAATAAGGAACATGGAATTTTTATGTAAAGACATAGAAATATATGAGATTAAAAATCTTCTTATGAGTAAGCCTGAATAAATAGACAGCCAACCCCACCTTTCTTGAATGACGCATATCCTCTAGGCTAGTGGGAATTCTAACCCCAATTTCCTCTTCTGAGAGGGGATTTACTCAAGTGATAATTTAGTTCATGATATCTCTAACACATAATATGTACAAAAAATATTGAATAACTAATGTAAAGATCATAACATAAAGAATAAATCATGGATGAGGTAGATGAAAACTAAATCTTATATTGATATTCCTAGCATGAAATGCAAGGATTGAAAATTTATAATAAGTAGTTTAGCATATAAACTAAATCATAAATTATTCATAATATAAATAATTTATAACTATGAATAAAGGAATAACTTGTAAATAAATTAATATTTTATAAATTTATACACGAGATAAACATTTATGAACGGGTCCATAAATAAAAGATCACTATAAACATTTTATAATTTTAGCTTTACATTATGAAAATTCCATAATTTTGAATATAAAAATTTTATATTCATTACATAATATGAATTTTTCATATTATTCAACACATAAAATTTATATTAAATATATTATATTTAGCAAATTATAAACATTTTATAATTAAACTTATAGTATGTAAACATTTTAGATAATCTAGATATCATATATCTATCCTTATTTAAACCTTGATCATATAAATCATAAAAAAACTTTTGATGTGGTAAAATGATGTTATTAATTTATTAATTACATTTTACTAACTCCCTTTACTGATTTTATATGAAAAGTGCATAATTTGTGTGTAATATTCATATTTTAATATTAAATATAATTTTGAGCACTATTTGAATAAATCCAGATTTGAGTCAGTTTAATGTATTATCTATAACTATTACTATACTGATCTAAATTTCATGGTTTTTATTTTTTAGGATTCCTATTTCAATTTAGAACATTTCATTAGAAGGGATCATGTTCCAATTCTTCCATTTGAAGGTTCATATGTACCACACAATAAGGCCCAATGAATCTGTGAACAAACTGGACCAACCTTGAAGATTGATTTACTGGGATCAATCCAGAAGTCCAAAACGGTTGATTATACACCATAATTTGGGGGACAATATGTGTCATCTTGGATAAAAATTTCAAGGTCCAAAGTCTTCAACAAGTGGCCCAAATGATTCTATTAAGTCCAGCCCACCATTCTGGACGGTAATTAAAATCAGCACACAAATGTGGACTTTTCTCCTTATCTAGAAATCCATTTGAGCTGAGAATTTGCAGTGTGAAAGAGGAGATATAGGCGGCAAACTTTGTTGAAGAAACTATCCTTATTTGATGGAATATTACTATTCAAAAATCCATTCACATTTTATCCATTGAAAAGTCATGGATAGAAATGGACAGTTTAGATTTGTTTAATGAAATAGCCATAACTTTGGCTAAAAAAATCCAATGACCGCAAGATTTTTAGGGTAGACAGAAGACATCCATATATACATTTATGAAGAAGACACCAGCTCGTGATTCAGCTTTATAGATTGGTAAATATGCGGGTCAAGTGAAGGGACAGATTTGGAATGCAAACAGTCCACTCCTTGGGCTATAAATACATCCCTCTCCTCTCCTTCCTAGGGGTTGGAATTTCAGAAGAGAGAAGATTATATTGGCACTACCAAATCCTTGAAAAAGGATTGGGAGGACCTTCCATACTCAAGTTTTTACTTAATATACCTTTCCTCCTCTCTTTGTTTTCACTTAATTTCGTGTTCTTCATTTTTGTAATTTTGTAAGTCTCTTTCTTTGTAATTCTGTTTTAATGAAAGTTTCTTCTTCAATATCTCTTATTCTACTCCACCTTCTGTATTTTAATATTAATGTTATTAAAATAGTTTAAATTCAGTTAAATCTCCTTCCCTTATTTTTCTTCCTCATTCAATCAAAAATCTTTTTTTTAATTATCATCATTGTTCGTGTGTGTGTGTTCGACGTACCACTCTTTTCTAATCCCTTTCTTTTTCTTCTATTCTTAATTTATCATCATAATTATTATAACCAGAATATTAAACACCCAAATGGATGAGTAAATATCTCATTGGGGTGAGTCAAAATTTAGGGATGTTAAGTGATTGAGAGTATTTGCTCGATGAGTATTCGTTAATTTAACATTGTGTATGTTGGACTTAATATGTTATGGATTAATGACATATTTTGTTTAGCATGTGGTTTACATGGACTATTAGAACCATAAATACACTACCATAAAAAATTACTGATTGATTTTAGAATCCTAGTTAAGTTAAGGCTTGGATTAACGCTTTAAAACTTAGGAATTCTAATCGACGTCAACTTGTGAAGTGGGTGTTAATTTAAATGCAATATAAAGAAAAGCTCAAGGATTTCACAAGCTTGACTACCTAATGATGAACTCACCCCAATATTTATCAATTTGTTAAATCAAACATCATACATAAATTATTTCATAAGCTCTGCAAACAAACCCCCCAATCAGAATACAATTAACTAAAAACAAACGACTATTACAAAGTATCATCGCCGAGGATTCGACCCGAGTGCTGCTATACATATTAGCAGAGCATTGGAACCTTGACCGGTCGATAGGCGACAATCGGCCGCGCATTTCAAATGGCTCCGTTGCCAGGGATGGTGCTTTAAGTAGTCATTAGTTTCTAGTTATTGTAAAAAAAAAACCAAAAAAAAAACAAAATTTAAAAAAAAAATTTTGAAAAAAAAAACCACAAAGAAAAACCCGTCTTCTCATAAAAATCATAAACTGAAAAAAATAAAAAGAAAAACCCGTCTTCCTCTTTCTTCCAAAATCTCTCTGAATTCCCCATAGCCTCCCAAACAATCCCTCGGATTTGTTTGACCCTGAAATTGATAGAAATCTTCATCGACTTAGGAGGACTATTAGGGATAACCAAATCACCCAAGAACCAATCATTGCCCTACCAATTGAATTCGATATGGCCAATCCTAGGGAACAAACATTGAAAGAACTTGCTGCTCCTGATATGAATTACCAACCCCTTGGTATTTAATATACAAACATAGAGGCTGACTTCGAACTCAAATCGGGTTTGATTCATCTTCTACCTCATTTCCATGGGCTAGCCGGTGATGATTCGCATCTACATCTCAAAGAGTTTCAGGTGGTGTGCTCTACCATGAAGCCTCAAGGTGTTTCTGAAGAAAAAATCAAACTCCGAGAATTCCCTTTCTCCCTAGCTGACTCTGCCAAGTCATGGCTCTACTACCTCCCTCCTGGTTCCATAACTACATGGAATGACATGAAGCGTCTCTTTTTAGAAAAATTCTTTCCTGCTTCTCGTACCGCTTCCATCCGAAAGGAAATAAAAGGTATCCGTCAATTCCCAAATGAATCACTCCATGAGTACTGGGAGAGGTTCAAAAAGCTTGTGGAAACCTACCCACACCACCAAATACCTGACCAACTCTTGATCCAATACTTCTATGAGGGGTTATTGGCTATGGAGCGAACCCTCATTGATGCCGCAAGTGGCGGTGCTCTTGTTGACAAAACTCCAGCAGCTGCAAGAGATCTCATAAGTAACATGGCTGCAAACACACAAAAATTACATACTCGAGCACATGCTCAAGTCAAACAAGCCCAAGATAATCAATCCATAGAGCCTAACAAAATGACTGAGTGGATGAGTGAACTTACAGGTCTTGTGCGTCAACTAGCGGTGGCTACCAAAGCCCCAACCTCATCTTCTCCATAGTCACTATTCCCTGGACCTATCGAGAATTGTGGAATCTGTAGCTCCCCAGCTCATCCAACAGACACATGTCCACAACTTCAAGAGGATAAATCCGATTCATCCGTACCAATGGAGCTCAAAGCAGCATATGCTCAGCGGAACCCCAACCCTCAACAATCAGGTCAATTTGTTAGAAACTTCAACCAACCTCACTCTGAGCCTTTCTCTTCTACCTTTAACCCAGGCTTGAGTTATGGTAATACCGTCTCTCATCCCCGTCAATTCCCTCCTCAAAACCCAAACCAATTCCAATATGGTCAAGGTGGTGGTAACTTCCATCAACCTTATCCTTTCGTTCCTCAACCTCAAAGGAACAATCCTCCTCCTGGATTCCACTATCTGAATGAGCCTTCCCAATTCCCAACCCAATACAATCGCTTTCCCAAGAACCAAAATCAAGGTAATACCAATCCGGGACAAGCCTCTTCTTTCAAGAAACCATGGGAAAGTGCAATGGAAGATCTTGCCTCCTTCACCTGTTCTAGCCTTAAAAACATTGAAACTCAAATAGGTCAACTTGCATCCCACCTGAGCCAGCAACAACAATCAAATTCTTCCCAACTCCCAGCTCAACCATTACCCAACCCCAAGGGTAATGTAAGTGCAATTGCACTTAGATCGGGAAAGCAAATTTTTGTGCCTCAAGATAAATCCTCAAACCCTCCTTTGAATGTTGACCTAGAAAATGAAAAGAAAAAGAAAATTGAAAACGAACCTGAATCCATTCCCTCACCTCCTTCCATTCCACTTAGGAATCCAATTCTTTTTCCACAAGCTGTTTCTAAACCAAGGAAGTCCTTTGAACCTGATCCTAAAATGCTTGACATGTTTAGACGTGTTGAAGTCAACATTCCCCTCTTAGATTCCATAAAACAAATTCCTAAGTATTCCAAGTTTTCAAGGAGTTGTGTACCCATAAGAGGCAACTTATGACCTTCGAAAATGTTTCCACCCAGCAGTTTATTCCCATAAAGTGCAAAGATCCAGGACCTTTACGGTTCCATGCCAAATTGGAAGTTCCAACTTTGATGATTCACTCATAGACCTAGGAGCCTCAATTAATGTCATGCCCAAATCCATATTCTCTAACCTTGGTCTAGGTCCCTTGCACCCAATGGGTGTTGTCATTCAATTAGCCAATCGAATCACAACCAGTCCTGAGGGAATAATTGAGGATGTCCTTGTTCGAGTCAATGATATTATCTTCCATGCTGATTTCTATGTCCTTGACATAGAAGGTGAGACGAACTCTTCTCGATCTCCCCTAATTCTTGGAAGACCATTCCTCATGACTGTGAGAACCAAGATTGATGTCCATTCTGGCATCTTATCCATGGAATTCGGTGACCAACTGGTCAAATTCAACATTTTCCAAGCCATGCGATACCCATCTGAGGATCACTCTGCATTCTCAATCCATGCTTCCGAGGACACTTCTAAGAGTCAATTGAACCCCATTACATCATGTTCATCCTGTTCTGAAGAGATAGGATGTTGTGAAATCTGCACTAGGATTAACCAAGTCATAAATGGTGAAGTTGATGTGGACCTTTCATTGATAGACTCCATCAATCTAGAGGAACTTGAAAACTCTCTTGAATTCCATATCAATTCTGATCTCTACTGCTCTACCTTGGACAGTATTAAGGAAAATGAATCTGAAGCAACTGAAGTCCCTTCTTCTATTCCTGAGTTGTCTATCCCAAAAGTGAAAGATGAGACTGATTTGAAACCTCTTCCTTCACACCTGAAATATGCATTCCTCTTCCATGATCACTCATATCCTATCATTATCTCTGCCACACTTACTGAAATTGAGGAGTCCAAACTTGTTCACGTGTTAGAGGAAAACAAAAAATCCTTAGGTTGGACCCTAGATGACATACCAGGAATCAACCCTGCCCTTTGCATGCATCACATCCATCTAGAGGAGACATCCAAACCAGTTAGAAAACCCCAAAGAAGACTCAATCCACTCATACTTGAGGTAGTTAGGGAAGAGATCACCAAGCTTCTTCAAGCTAGTATTATCTACCCAATTTCTGATAGTGAATGGGCTAGTCCAATTCAAGTTGTACCTAAGAAGGGTGGGATAACTATTGTCACAAATGAACATGGAGAGGTAGTCACAACTCGAGTGAAGAACAAATGGCGTGTGTGCATCGACTATAGGAAATTGAATGTTGAAACCCGAAAAGATCACTACCCTCTTCCATTCCTTGATCAAATGCTAGAAATATTGGCCGGAAAGTCACACTATTGCTTTCTTGATGGATACACCGGCTATTTTCAAATCCCAATCTCACCTCAGGACCAAGAAAAGACTACTTTCACATTCCCCTTTGGAACATATGCATATAGAAGAATGCCTTTTGGCCTTTGTAATGCTCCTGCAACATTCCAGAGGTGTATGATGAGTATCTTTTCAGAATTCATAGAACACTGCATGGAAGTCTTCATGGATGACTTTACCATTTATGGCGAGTCATTTGAGTCATGTTTTCATTCACTCTCTATAGTTCTTCAAAAGTGTGTCAAGTGTAACCTTGTGTTAAATTTTGAAAAATGTCACTTCATGGTTTCTAATGGGATTGTTCTAGGGCACATAGTTTCAAAAGATGGTATTGAAGTTGATCCTGCCAAAATTGAAGTGATCCAATCACTTCCTCAACCCACTTCTATTCGAGACATCCGATCATTCCTCGGTCATGCTAGTTTCTATCAGCGATTCATCTATAACTTTAGTAAAATTTCTCTCCTACTCACTCGTTTGCTCCAAAATGATGTCTCTTTCCATTTTTATGAGGTTTGCAAGAGAGCCTTCATTGAAATCAAAACTGCTCTTACATCTGCCTCGATAATCCAACCCCCAGATTGGACCTTACCCTTTGAATTGATGTGTGATGCTTCTGATAGAGTTTTTGGGGCTTTTCTTGGTCAATGAAGAGAAAAAATTCATCATGTCATATATTATGCCTCAAAAACTTTGGATGAAACTCAATATCACTACACTGTGACTGAAAAGGAACTTCTAGCAGTGGTTTTTGCCTTAGATAAATTCCGGTCCTATCTCTTAGGTGCCAAAATCATCATCTTCACAGACCATTTTACTATTAAGTTCTTACTCAAGAAAAGTGATTCCAAACCGAGGATAATAAGATGGATCCTAATGCTCCAAGAGTTTGACCTTGAAATCAAAGATAGAACTGGAAAATAAAACCCTGTGGCTGATCACTTGAGTAGAATTTCCAATTCTTCTCATTCAGAAATCATTGATCCTGAATTCCCCATTGAGAACCTTTCTTCTTTCACTTCAAAGTTACCATGGTATGCCCCAATTGTAAATTATTTGGTTTTTGGAGTTTTTCCTGAAAAGTTTTCAAAAGAACAAAAAATGAAGTTGAAAAGTGATTCAAAATACTATTTTTGGGAAGAAAATAAACTTTGGAAAATTGGGGCTGACATGGTAATTAGGAGATGTGTTGAAGAAAATGAGCATTCTTCCATCTTAGAATTCTGTCACTCACTTCCCGGAGGTGGCCACTTTGGACCACAAAGGACTTCCCGAAAGGTCCTAGACTCTGGATTCTTCTGGCCTTCACTCTTTAAGGACTCACATGAGTTCTGTCAATCATGTCCCACTTGCCAAAAGTTCGGCACAATCTCCAAAAGAAATGAAATTCCCCAAAAGCCTTTAATATTTTGTGAAATCTTCGATGTTTGGGGCATCGATTTCATGGGACCATTTCCCCATTCCAATGGATTCTCATACATTCTTCTTGAGGTCGATTATGTTTCAAGGTGGGTTAAGGCCAAACCCACTAGGAAGGATGATGCTCATACTGTTAGTGAGTTTCTAAAGACCCACATCTTCCAAAGATTTGGCACACCACATGCCTTGATCAGTGACTTAGGAACCCATTTTTGTAATAGAACCATGGAATCTCTTCTGAAAAAGAATGGGGTTGTACATAAAACTTCAAATGCATATCACCCCCAAACAAATGGAATGGCTGAACTTTCTAATAGTGAAGTAAAAAGAGTGCTTGAGAGAATTGTAAAACCCACCAGAAAAGACTGGCCTGAAAGACTTGGTGAAGCACTTTGGGCTTATCGAACTGCCTATAAAAAACCCATTGGGATGTCTCCTTTTAGGCTAGTTTTTGGTAAAGCGTGTCACTTACCAGTTGAAATCCAACATAAGTATTTTTGGGCTGTGAAAACCTGTAATTTTGATTGTGAAAAATCTGGTGAAGAAAGATTGTTGCAATTGGTTGAACTGGAGGAGCTTCGACTTGAATCCTATGAGAATTCCAATCTGTACAAAGAGAAGGCTAAGGTATTCCAGGACAGACACATCCTGAGAAAGGTATTTCATGAAGGTGAACAGGTAATTCTCTTCAATTCTCGATTCCGACTTCACCCAGGTAAGCTTAATTCGTGTTGGGAAGGTCATTTTGTTATTACTAATGTTTACCCATTTGGTGCAGTGCAAGTCCAAGACCCCTCTTCCAAAAGGACATTCACGGTTAACGAACATCGGTTAAAGCATCACCATGATAGGTCTCACAATCCGGGAACCACGTCGACTTCCATCGAATCCCCATCCACTTCAATAGAACCACCACTGGATGGATACCCAGAAAATCCAAACCAGGGGGCACCACTTTCCCTTTAACTCTCTCTCTATCTTCCTCTCTCTCTATTTCTTCTTCTTCCTCTCTCTTTCATTTTTTTACCACTTTCTTCATCGAACCCTTTTTTTATCGTTCTCTTTTGTGTGACTATGTATTTAAAAAAAACACTAAAAAAATAGTAAAATACAAAAGGTAAAAAAAAAGAGAGTCATAATTACTCACCATTAAATTTTCAAATTTTGTCGAACCTTTTTGGGGAATCGAAAGACATGTTTTCATCTAATTTTTTTTGCATTTTCATCATGACTTTGGATAAAGAATTTTGTGTCAAGAACAATAAATGTTTAATGCCCAATTTTTGATTTGGAAAATGATTTATCCCTACCGTGAGGAACATCATTAGCTTTCATGCCAAGGTCACCTATGACCATCTTTTCAAAATGTGTGTTTTTCACCCCCATTTGTGAGTCTTGAGTTTGTGGACCTTCGAGCTGAATTTCCTACTTTGTTGTGCATTAATATGATAGAGGCATTTTTTTAACCTCATGAGAATCACAATGGACAAATAGCCTCCGATTACCCTACATTAATCCTCCTTTTGAAAGCCCCTTCAAGCCTATGTAAACTTTTTATTTGATATCCACATTACAAACCCAATACCTTGTCCCACCCAACATCTACATGGATTTACATTGCATAATTTCTTGAAATTTAAGTGTGGGGAGGATGGATTTCATTTTGGGTATCCTTTTCTTGATTTTCAACGTGTTGTCATATGCTTGAGGGCAAGCATCCATTTTAGTGTGGGGGAGAGGTAATAATTTAGTGAGTTTTGTTGCAATGAACTCATCTTGACGTCCTTTTCTACAAATATTATTGAAAAGTGTTTAAAAAAAAATTCAAAAAAAAAATTCAAAAAAAAATGCAAAGAATGGGTTGTGTCTTGGTTAGGTCAAAAATCACTCTTCCTCAACCTTTGATCTTATTATAACTATTACAATTAGTGTCGTGAGGAGATCAAACATGGGTTGGGTGATTATTGTGAGATCTATTTCAAGTTCAACTTTCGAAAAAATACAAAAAAAAAAAAGAAATGAAAAGAAAAAGGAACACTTATGTTATTGGGAGAAGCTTTGTGTTTTGTAAATATTCCATCTTCTAATACCCTTCAAATTTTCTTCCACTTTTGTGTCATGCTTCATTTTTCCATTTGTAAAAATGTGTTTCCATTTTCTTCCATGTTTCAGTTTCAAAAAAAATGTGCATTGTTTTATCCATGTTAGTGTTTTAGCCCCTATTTCCACCCTTTTGGACATTATAATCCTACCGTCCCATAGCCACAGAAAAACCCCTAAAAATTCCTCTTTATTCTTGTGCACTTTAGAATGGATAATGGAAGCTGAGAGCTCTTTCAAACTCTAAGATGTTCACTTTTGGTTGGTGAATGAGTGAAGCTCCATAAATTAATTTTATCATCTTGAGTGGAGTAAGTTTTGAGTGCCCACATTTTCTATTTCTAATTTTGAGCATGAAAAGTGAATTGTTTTTGGAACTTTATTTCTGTAAAAATTTGTGGTGGAATTCAATATGTATGAGTGGAATGGTATGAACCTCCCCTGATTGGTAATTTTTTTTTTAATATTTGTTGGTGAGTGAAAATGATTTTGTCATGTTTTTTATATTTGTTGCACATAAGGACATGCACAATCCTAAGTGTGGAGGAGTTTATGTCATTAATATATTCATTACATTTTACTAACCCCTTTTACTAATTTTATATGAAAAGTGCATAATTTGTGTGTAATATTCATATTTTAATATTAAATATAATTTTGAGCACTATTTGAATAAATCCATATTTGAGTCAGTTTAATGTATTATCTATAACTATTACTATACTGATCCAAATTTCATGGTTTTTGTTTTTTAGGATTTCTATTTCAATTTAGAAAATTTCATTAGAAGGGATCATGTGCCAATTCTGCCATTTGAAGGTTCATATGTACCACACAATAAGGCCCAATGAATCTGTGAACAAACTGGACCAGCCTTGAAGATTGATTTACTGGGCTCAATCCAGAAGTCCAAAACGGTTTATTCTCCACAATAATTTGGGGGACAATATGTGCCATCTTGGATAAAAATTTAAAGGCCCAAAGTCTTCAACAAGTGGCCCAAATAATTATATGAAGTCCAGCCCACCATTCTGGCCGGGAATTAAAATCATCACACAAATGTGGACTTTTCTCCTTATCTAAAAATCCATTTTAGCTGAGAATTTTCTGTGTGAAAGAGGAGATATAGTCGGCCAACTTTTTTGAAGAAACTATCCGGATTTGATGGCATCTTACTATTCAAAAATCCATTCACATTTCATCCATTGAAAAGTCATGGATAGAAATGGACAGTTTATCTTTTTTTAATTAAATAGACATAACTTTGGATAAAAAAGTCCAATGACCACAATATTTTGAGGGTAGACAGAAGACATCCATATATACATTTATTAAGAATACACCAGCTCGTGATTAAGCTATATAGATTGGTAAATATGAGGGTCAAGTGGAGGGACAGATTTGGAATGCAAACAGTCCACTCATTGGGCTATAAATACATCCCTCTCCTCTCCTTCCAAGGGGTTGGAATTTCAGAAGAGAGAAGATTATATTGGCATGACCAAAGCCTTTAAAAAGGCTTGTGAGGACCTTCCATACTCAAGTTTTTACTTGAGAGACCTTTCCTCCTCTCTTTGTTTTCACTTAATTTCGTGTTCTTCATTTTTGTAATTTTGTAAGTCTCTTTCTTTGTAATTCTGTTTTAATGCAAGTTTCTTCTTCAATATCTCTTATTATCCTCCACCTTCTGTATTTTAATATTAATTTTCTTAAAATAGTTTAAATTCAGTTAAATATACTTCCCTTATTTTTCTTCCTCATTCAATCAAAAATCTTTTTTTTAATTATCATCATTGTTCGTGTGTGTGTGTTCGACGTACCACTCTTTTCTAATCCCTTTATTTTTCTTCTATTCTTAATTTATCATCATAATTATTATAACCAGAATATTAAACACCCAAATTTCTAAGTAAATATCTCATTGGGATGAGTCAAAATTTAGGGGTGTTAAGTGATTGAGAGTATTTGCTCGATGAGTATTCGTTAATTTAACATTGTGTATGTTGGACTTAATATGTTATGGATTAATGAAATCTTTTGTTTAGAATGTGGTTTCCATGGATTATTGGAACCATAAATACACTACCATAAACAAGTACTAATTGATTTTAGAATCCTAGTTAAGTTAAGTCTTGGATTAAATCTTTAAAACTTAGGAATTCTAATCGACGTCAACTTGTGAAGTGAGTGTTAATTTAAATGCAATATAAAGCAAAGCTCAAGGATTTTACAAGATTAACTACCTAATGATGAACTCACCCCAATCTTTATCAATTTATTAAATCAAACATCATACATAAATTATTTCATAAGCTCTGCAAACAAACCCCCCAATCAAAATACAATTAACTAAAAACAAACGACTATTACAAAGTATCATCGCCGAGGATTCGACCCGAGTGCTGCTATACACATTAGCAGAGCACCGAAACCTTGACCGGTCGATAGGCGACAATCGGCCGTGCGTTTCATCAACATAACTTTCGAATAAATATATTTAAATTTTAATACTTCAAATTAATCATTATAAATATTTAATAATTCTCTTAAATAAAAAAAATTTATATTTGGCCTTATTTTTCAATTTATAAACCTTTTATATATTTCCCCTTATGATTTCAAAATAAAAAATTTATTTCTAAATCACAAGGAATGCTATATAATTTGTTAAAAGGTATTTTAAATATTAACATTTAATATTAATAAATATTAATCAATAAATGTTTCACAAACATTTAATTAATTAATTATAAAATCTTTATATTTTATTAATTTATAAATTCTTTATAAATTAATAAATACTCCCAAACTACCTTATATTATTATTTATAAACATTTTATAATCAAAATAACAAAAAATAATTAATTTTATTCAATTTTGGTTTTGGAGTAGACACTTGAGAATACACCAACTCTTAAATGTATTGATAATCTTGAGTCCCACACTACATTTTCTCACAATGTAGTGTCGCAGTGCATGTCGTAGTTGACATGATGTTGTCACACAATATAATATAAATCCCACTCCCTCAAAATACTTTTACACTCAATGTAATGTAGTGTGAGTATTATAGATAAAACTCCACATTATGTTAACTTATTTTCGTAATTTCAAGACCCAACACAAGATGTATTATTGAGTCAATGTATATTTAGGGACTTTCTTGAGATTAACACTTAAACATAACAATAGAATCAGTTTAGAAACCACAAACCCTAGATCAGTCTGGATAGATAAATGAAAATGAGTGTATAGGAAATTAAGAACCTCTAAAATCATGCATACCTTACATCAAATAGATTCTATAACATCTTCATGCCATCAAATGGTTCGATGAAGATCAGAAAGTGGAATCCAAAAGGAATCCAACCTTTAAAGGTATCCATGGGTTTCTCTTGAATCACATGTTGTACACGTGGGATTATTTTTCATTCCACAGTGTGCTAGCACCTCAATTTACTAAGGTAAAAGAATATGAGGGCATAGGGTTAGAGATATTTGACCAAACTTCCACATCCACTACTATCACATGGTAGGGGTTTATATAGCAATAAGTAAACTCCTTGGATAATTCATTCATTAACTCTTTCATGATAACATATGATTTAATGACTTTGATAATTCATACATCATATTCATGAATTACTTGAACTCCCATGTATTTTATCTCATGAAATAGTTATTTTAATGATACTTTATGTGGTATATTCATGAAAACATTATGATTTTAACATTTGACTATCAGTGATTTAATATAACAGTAACATCTCATTCATACTATAACCTTATGCCAATGTAACCTTAAGATTATCCTTAAGGATATGTTTTTTTTAACATATAATTAATTTTTTTGTTAAGTATATTTTATTTCCAGCATATTTTTAAGATTCCACTTATGATTTTTCTAAAGGCTATGTTCTATAAAAATATAACCACAAAGCAGCAATCACCAAAATGCATCACATGAAATATTGGATTTAGTGAACATTCCATTCAATTTCAAGATGTTCCAAGTAGAGAATACACCAAAATGGTTCAATTCAAGTAGATATCTAGATTTTAAATCTTATATAGGTTCATTGTAATATCCTGAGTTTTAGTAAATATAATATTTCCACTTTTAAATTAATGTTTTTGAGTATTATATTAATTTATTTATTTTGTTTAAGGATAAATATTAGTTTTAATAATAATATAAATAATTAATATATATGTATAACTATGGTTCATAGATTAATATATTTTTATGTGTAAATATAAATAATATCTTGTAGAAAAAATTTACTGAATTAAAATATACCATGAACCAATTAGTTACTATATTTTTTCTAAATTTTATTCAGGATTATTCAATAAAATTTTATTTAAAATGTACATAAGTGTATTTTGTGACTAAATGATATAAATAATAATAATAGTATACTTAAATATATATCAATATATTAATAGTATTTGTAATATTAAAGATATATATTGATAATTATAAAAGTTTTTTTTTTTAAAATCATATAATTTTTATGTATGACAGAGTTTCACTCGCTTGAAATGTAATTTTCAAAAAAACAATTATACAATTATTTTATAAATTATAGTAAATTACTTATGTTACAATAGAAAATATATGCGCATTAAACAACTTACTTGAAAACAAGATTATATATGACATATATATTTTGTGAAAAATCAACCAACACAATACATTATGCATTTTATAAAATTTTGAATATCCCAAATAAAAGATATTGGTAAAAATATATAATTATATATAATATTATGAATACTATTTTAATAAAATAATAATAATGACAATAAAAATAACAAAAACAATAATAATAATAAGTAATTATAATATGTTTTCTTTTAACTTTTAAGAGGATACTTATTAGTGTTAGGGATTAATATATTTATAAAAAATAATGGATAAATATATATGATAAAATGATAATTTAAAAAAATTAAATGAAATTGGGGAATCAATGGTTTTCCATTTTAGTGGAAACTAACACCCCGTTTCTTCCCCTCGAGAGTCATCTTCTCCAGTTAGAGGAGTTACAACTCTCAATCTCAGCCAACAATCTCAAATATGGTGCTCCACTGGTGTTAGTTTTGGGTCATCTATCATGCGACACATTTCATTTGGGAGTCTCATCACTCAGGTATGGTCATGTGCAGATAAAGATGATCCACACCCTACCGGTGGTCGGTTGACCTGCAACTAGCATCGGAGACCCACGACGTCTTTTCCCTGTAATTGTTTCATTTATTGTGGAACAAATCACCCCCAAATCCATTCATGTGATGATGAGTCAGATAATGGGACATAGACAAATCATACTGGTATGAAAGGGATTATAAAATTTCAATTTCTAGTTTAGGTTACCACATATTCTATTTGGTTTGAATTAGGGTTATATTTTAAGGGAATATGGGGACTTCATACCGGGGAGAGAATCCCACCATTCACATTGATTTTTTCTTATTCTTAACAATGGTTTTGGATATCTGGCATCTGTATATAAAACCCTATAGCATGGGAAATAGGTCTAGATGAGGGTTTTTATTCATGGTCTCTTTGTATTAGGTCCTTGATGTGTAGTTTAGTTTCCATATTTGAAGATCCTTTCCCTATTACATTTTTCTCCCGCCATTGTGAATGGTCATCCCTAAAAAAAACCTTTGTATGAGTAGTCTACATAGAAAGTAAGGGAAAAAAACTTATTTTTAATACATTTACTTCTTTTCAAATCTCTCTATACGAATTTGATTTGTTCTGATGCAAGTGCACTTTTATTTTCACTGAGAAACTGGGTTTTGTTCTTTATAAATTATATGTCAAATTGCCTTGGTCGATTCCTATTATTTACTACTTGACATTCTAAATTACTTTTCTATTATTTTTTTGTGATAGTATGAGATTTTATTTTATATGTTTAAATAATTCCAAGTTTTTGTGTTTCAGGTATTTTATGCCAAATGGTTTTAGTCATATTTACAGTATATACTTTTTTATTGTTCAAATAATTTTTATGTTTATGATATTAACAGAACCACATATTTTTCAAGCATTTATTTATTTTTAAAATTTTCGTATAAAGTAAAGTTATTTAAATATTATTTATTGGTAAGAATAATTCTTTTCTTCATCTAGTTTCGACACTTTAGAAAATATATGTCAATTTTCCATAATCAAATTTTATTATTTATTTCATAATTGTCTAAATATTTTTGTATTATATCTTTGTTATAGTAAGGAAGATATTTTTTAAGAAATTATTTCTTTTCAAAATCCTTACTATCAGGATGTTTTATTTCAAAATTATTTATGTGAAAATGATTTTTTGTAAAAATTCTACTTAACCAATTCAAGTTTTTATGCGTTTTAGATATTATATGACACTTTTTTTAGTCGATTATTAATATTTGTTTCATGACTATTTATTTATTTTTTCATTATTCCATTATGATAAAGAGAGAAATTTTATTAAAACTATACATATTTTTTTAAATTGTTTATGAATTTAATATTTTTTATGCATAATTACTTTAGTCCATCAACAATGTATTTATAATGGTATTTTGATTGTTTTTGTGATGGAAATGTAATCATTTTTATGTTCAACCTCAAAAAATCTTATCAGTCTTAAGTAAAAAAAAGTTTTATATATGAGACTTATTTTCTTGAATTTATTATTATTATTATTCATTTTAGAAACTTAAATTGGATCATATATATATATATATATATGAGCTGTTATTCGATTTTCAAAATTATTTATAATGTTTCTAATGTATACATATATGTATATATGCTTGTCAATACATTTTAAAAACCTTGCCTGCCCATGGATTTATCTTTAATAAAATTAACTTTAATGAGTACAAATGAGGTTATCAAACTTTCAAATTAATGTTTTGTTTTCAAAACAAGTATATGTATATATATATATACATATATGTATCTATATACAAATTTTTCTGATGAAATGAATTTGTAGTATGATGATAGTAAGTACATGTAGATAAACGTAAGTATAAATATTTCAATTTATTAAAAACTATTTTATTTTTGATGTTTATAAATTTAAATATACGTATGCATGTGTATATGTCATTTTATGTAAAAGTGTTATAATTTTTAATATCTACACATATGAGTATGCAATCATGTTTTATTAAAATATCAATATTTATATAAACAAATGTATATATATGTATCTTTTATATAAAACTGTTATATACATATATAGGTAAGATTTCATGAAAAACTATTTTTATCATTACACATGTATGACCAAGTAATTTCTTTTCACAAAATGGACATCGAGGCTCAAAGATTTAAATAAGATTCATAGTCCTTATGATGAAAAAATGAAAGTTATAATGTTTTTATTTACAAAGCATCACACTTGGATATTATGTGAATGAAGGAAGAGGATGGAGAGTGAACCCAAACCCTTATGGGACTTTTTTCCACCCATATGAAGGGTGCACCCTGATAGCACTCCAATGAATTGGGTAATGTTTTAGTCTCATGATATGTCATGTATGGTGTACGGGAGGTGTATCCTAAGAAAATTATGGATTAGGGAGTGAATGTAATCCATCATGGGACTATTTCCACCATGTCTTGGGAGTGAACCGAGAATCCATGCTATGATCCAAGGTGCCTTTGAGAATTAAATTATGAAATTCTTATAAGTTTTCAAGCAAATTTTCTATAGTTTTATGAATGAATGAAGTTGATTTTTCAAACGATATATATATTGAAATCCTTTTTATAAAATGTTTATTTTGAGAAGTACTCATGGTTTCTTAATACTATATTATCATACTTCATAGCATGTTCTACATTTAATATTAAATATCAAAACTCTATTTGGTTTCCTTTTATTTTAAAAACCCCTTACATAGATTTTTATCGCTCAACCTATGTTTTAAAACCTATTTTTATGGGGCATAATGATGCGCAAAATAGATGTAGTGGTTGGGGTCCTGCTAAGGTGTTTAAACCTCATAAAAATATGAATAGTTTTGGTATTTTCTTTTACAGGTTGTGTAATCATAATTTCTCTGATGTATCCGAACTCTCTACAACTTTAAACCTTCATGATATCAGGTTGTGTTATAAATTAATAAATTATTTTTAAAAAATTGGATCAGGTTTTTTGGGTCATCATAGTTGGTATCAGAGATGAGGTTTAAATAAATTTAGAGGCCAAGATATAGAGAAACCCTTCAAACTTTTAGAGGCCTTCTGTTAATTTTCTAGGGATTTACTTTAAGGGAAGATTTCACGCTCCTAGTTTTACAAATTCTAAATAGTAAAATTCATAATTTTTATAAGTGTGGTGATAAAATTGAGAGGATGAAATTATTTGGGGGGGGGGGTAGAATGTAACATTTTGAGTTTTAGGAAATAAAATATTTCCACTTTTAAATTAATGTTTTTGAGTATTATATTAATTAATTTCTTTTGTATAAGGATAAATATCAGTTTTAATAATAATAGAAATAATTAATATATATGTATAACTATGGTTGGTAAGTTAATATCTTTTTGTGTGTATAAATATAAATAATATCTGGTAGAAAACATTTACTGAATTAAAATACACCATGAATCAATTAGTTAATATATAGGTTTTACATTTTTCAGGATTATTCAATAAATATTTATTTAAAATGTACATACGTGTATTTTGTGACTAAATAACATAAATAATAATAATGATAATAATAATAATAATTTATTTAAATACATATCATTATATTAACATTATTTGTAATATTCATGATATATATTTATAGTTATAAAAGTTTTGTTCAATATCATATAATTTTTAAGTACAACTGAGTTTCGCTCGCATGAAATGTAATTTTGAAAAAAATGATATAAGATTATTTTATAAATTATAGTAAATTACTTATATTACAATAGAAAATATATATACATTAAAGAACTTACTTGAAAACAATATTATATATGACATATATATTTTGTGAAAAATCAAATGACATGATACATTATGCAATAAAATTTTGAATATCTATAATAAAATATATTGGTAAAAATATATAATTATATATAATATTATGAATACTATTTTGATAAAATAATAATAATAATGATAATAAGAATAATAACTATAATAATTATAATAATAATTAATAATAATGTGTTTTATTTTACCTTTTAATAGGACACTTATTAGTGTTTGGTATTAATATATTTATCAAAAATAATGGATGAATATATAAATATATATGAAATTATAATTATATAATAAAATAATAATTTTTTAAAAAATTAAATGAAAAATGGAATCAGAGGTTTTCAGTTTCAATTGAAACAGACACCCCTTTTCTCCCCCTTGGGCATCGTCTTCTCCAGTTGGAGGAGCTGTAACTCTTGATCTTGGCTAAAAATATAAAATCAGGTGCTTCACTGATGTTCATCGCATGTCGTCTAGTCTGAGAAATGTTTCATTTTGGAATCCCATCACTCAGGTATGGTCGCATGCGGACAAAGCTAACCCACACCCTACCGGTGGTTAGTCAACCTGCGACTGTCATTAGTGACCCATGACACCTTCACCCTACAAATTTCTCATTTCTTATGGAGCAACTCGCCCCTAAATCCCTTGACCTAAAGGTGAGTCAGATCATAGGATATAGATGAATTGGAAAGGTATTAAAGGGATTATAAAATTTCAATTTCTGGTTCAGGTTACCAAGTATTCTTTTTAGTTTGAATTTGGGTTATTTTTTAAGGGAATATGGGGACTTCATGTCAAGGAGAGAATCCCACCATTCACACTGATTTTTTCTTGTGATTATTTATGGTTTTGGATGTATGGTGTTTGTATATAAAAACATTTTGCATGGGAAAGAGGTTCAGATGAGGATTTTTATTCAAGGTCTCTTTGCAGTAAGTCCTTGCTATGTATTTTAGTTTACATATTTGAAGATCCTTTGCCTATTTTATTTTCCTCCCACCATTGTGAAGGGCCGACCCTAAAAAAAACCTTAGTATGAGAAGACAACATAGAAATTAAGGTAAAAACTTATTTTTTATACATTTACTTCTTCTTAAATATCTCTAAACAAAGTTTATTTCTTCCAATGAAAGAGAACTTTTATTTTCACTGAGAAACTGGGTTTTGTTCTTTAGAAATTACATGTCAAACTGCCTTAGTCAATTCCTATTATTTATTGCCTGATTATCTAAATTATTTCTCTGTTACATTTTTGTGATAGTATGAGATTTTATTTTATATGTTTAAATGATTCAAACTTTTTACGTTTCGGGTTTTTTATGCCAAATGGTTTTAGTCAGATTTGTAGTATTTACTTTTTGATTGTTCAAATAATTTTTATGTTTATGATAGTAAGGGAACTACATATTTTTCATGCATTTATTTATTTTCAAAATTTTCAAAATTGTCTAAAAAATTATGTATTATATCTTTGTAATATTAAGAAATTTATTTTTGAAGTAATTATTTCTTTTCGAACTACTTACTATCAAAATTTTTTATTTCAAAATTATTTATGTGCAAAGAAATTTTTGTGAAAAATCTAGTTAAACGATTTAAGTGTTTTATGCATTTTAGTTATTATATGAAAATTTTTTTAGTCAATTATTAATACTTGTTTCATGACTTTTTAAATAATTTTTCATTATGTCATTGTAATAAAAAGTGGAATTTTGTTAAAACTATGCGTAATTTTTTTAATCTTTTTATGAATTTGATATTTTATACGAAGAATTTCTTTAGTCCATTAACAGTGTATTTATAATGGTATTTTGATTGTTTTTATGATGGAAATGTGATCCTTTTTATGTTCTACCTTAGTAATTCATGTCATTATTTAATAAAAAAAAGTGTTATACATGAGACTTATTTTCTTGAATTTATTATTATTATTATTATTTTTTAGAAACTTAAATTGGATCATATATATATTTATAAGACATTATTAGATTTTTAAAATTATTGATAATGTTGAAAATATATACATATACATATATATATATGTGCACTTCATTACATGTTAAAAATCCTTTCTACCCATGGATTTCTCTTTAATAAAATTAATTTTAACAAGCACAAGCGAGGTTATTGAAATTTAAAATTAATGTTTTGTTTTCAAAACTAGTATATGTATAAATAAATATAGACACAAACACACACACAAGTATCAATATACGAATTATTTTGATGAAACAAATTTATAGTATGAAGACATTAAATACATGTATATAAATGTATGTATAAATATTTCAATATATGTAAAACTGTTTTATTTTTTTATTTTTATAAATGTAAATATACGTATGCACATGTATATGTCATTTTATGTAAAAGTTTTATTATTTTTATTATCTATACATGTGAGTATGCAATCATGTTTTATTAAAATATCAATATTTATGTAAAAAATTTATATATATTTTATTCTTTTAAGTAAAACTATTATAAACTTATATAGGTATGATTTCATGAAAAACTATTTTTATCATGACACATGCATGGACAAGTAATTTTTTTTACAAAATGGACATCTAAGATTTAAGATTTAAAGAAAATTCATAATCCTTATGATGAATAAAATGAAATTTATAATGTTTTTAATTCCAAATCATTGTGATTGGATATTATGTGAATGAAGGTAGGGGATGGGGAGTGAACCCAAACCCTTATGGTACTTTTGTTCACTCATATGAAGAGTGCACCTTGATAGCACTCCAATGCATTGGGTAATGTTTTAATATCACGAGATGTCATGTATGGTTAATGAGAGGTGTATCCTAAGCACATTATGGGATTAGGGAGTGAACATGATCCATCATGGGACTATGTACACCATGTCTCAGGAGTGAACCAAGAATCCATGCTAATGATCCATGGTGCCTTTGAGAATTAAATTATGAAATTATTATAAGTTTTCAAATTAATTTTCTATAGTTTTATGAGTGAATGAATTTGATTTTCCAAATGATATATATTGAAATCATTTTAATAAAATGTTTATTTTTATAAGTATTCATGGTTTCTTAATCTAGCATTATCAGACTTCATAACATGTTCTACTTTTTATATTGAATTGCAAAACTCTATTGGTTTCCTTTTATTTTAAAACCCCTACTAATCTTTTTATCACTCACCCTATGTTTTAAAACCTATTATCATAGGGCATAAGGATGTGTAGAAGTGATATAGTGGTTGGGGTACCACTAAGGTTTTTAACCCTTGTAAAGAATATGAATAGTTTTAGTATTTTCTTTATAGGTTGTGTAATCAGAATTTCTCCAATGTATCTAGACTATCTAAAACTCTAAAACATTGTGATCTCAGGTTATGTTATAAATAAATTAATTATTTAAAAAAAACAAATCAGGTTTTATGGGTCATCATATTCATCAAGAATTATATTCTTAATCAAATGTTATTTAGAATATAAATTGATAAATCATCCCAGGATGGTGGCTTCTATGATTTGTTTTCCAATTTTGAAAACACTTCACTCTTTCTCAAGTCCCCCCTTGAGAACACAATTGACATTTAATTAACTACATTTTAATCAAAAAATACACTATATGTAATAGGGAATAAGGTAATACTTATTATTCCTCAATGTGAATAGAAAGGTTGAGAATATTTTCTCAACTAAGTTTCTCAATTCTTCATGATTTCACATCTATTTTCATATATGTATTAACTCTAGGAAACATGGAATTCACCCTTTCTTTAAATTCTTTATGTGAGAAACTTCTCTTGTCTTTATCCATCAAGACAAAATTATCATGTGGTTAAAATTTTAGCTTCTTTATAAATTATTCTTATGATAAAAATATAGTTAAAAAATCTTTATCATTGTATCATGACTTGTTAAACATAACACATAGTCCTTTTTGAAATACTTGGATTGTCATTTTTTGAAAACCTATTAAGAAATTTAGGTTCTTCATGAGTGATTTATTTTTCCCCAGATGCGAATCAAGGATATAAAACAGGAAATTAGTATGTTGGATTACATCTTATAATTCTCTTGGGATAATGATACATTTATAACTCTCATGGATAAACATAGGGTCTGAGAGGATATAATTTTAGAGGTGGAAAGAAATTCATGAGAAAGGTATTGGATACGATTACACAAATAAATATAATTAAAACAACTCCAACTATATGTGCAAATTAAATAAAGGAAGTTCATTAGTAACCAAAATCTATAATTGGGAGATGAAACCTTCACCAATGATATCGACATCTCTAGTCATGTGTCAGATGACTATTTTTATAACATACTAATTGATCTTAGATCTGATAATTAGGGAGGATACCCTAGAGAAAGTACTATTGATAATTTTTTTAATACAACTCATTTATCCATTGATGTTTGTATTAATTCTCATATTGAGTCTATCTTAGATTACAATTAAAGTTTAAATGCTTCTAAAATCCTAAATACATATTTTTCTTCCATCCTAGTTATTTTTCTAGGTTCTTTTTTGGAATATTGGTATATTATCAACCGAGACCTCACAAGAGTAGTATAGGATTAATTAAAAGGTTTTCATCTATCTATATCAATTTTATCTACTTCCCTGGTCCTTATTTTTACAGGGAAACTTACGTTTTTCCTTCAACCAATTCTATCCTATTATTCTTTTTGTAACATTACCTATAATATTTTGGAAAATTTAATCAATGATAGGGTCAACCATCTCCTTACCCTAATTGTATTAAAATAGAAACATGGTTTTATAATTAATATGAACATTCAAGTATCAATTTTATTATACTATTTAATAATTTATTATATCAATAGAAAGGTTCTTGGGTTAAAAAACATAATAAAGGGGGACGTGGACAAATATTTTAATACAATTGAATAGAGTTTCATTATTATGGTCATATGGAATAAATTATTCTTGGAATGGTTTTGTGATTTGTGCTTCTGTAGCTTCTCCTATCCAAGGTTCTGAGTCTCATTGATGGGGAGAATGTTTTTATTTATCAAGTCTACTAGTGGACTACACCAATGTGATCCCTCATCTCATAACCATTATATCCTCACATAAGACACTCTCAGTATAAAACTATCTAGATTCATCTCATATTTTCTAGTTACCCATTATAAGGTAGGTATGGTTCACTTAGAGTCTACCACTTGTACTTAAATAACTATATGTTATTTTTTATGAATAAAAAATAGAAACTCATCTTGGGATTCAAAGATATCCTTAATGGGTTCGAGAAATGGAGGCGGTAATGGGTTTTCCTACCCAAGAGACGTGGGTATATTTTTTGGTATTTCTTGGTTAGTCAAGATTAAATAATTGAGGACCATATTTTATTTTCTATAAACAAATTTCTTTTGGAATATCTAGTATCCCTTATTTCTACCAGATGGATTAGAAACCAACACTTTAATGGCCTAAGTATTAGAATTGTGGGAGGATTTTTAACTAGAAAAGTTGTCTCCTATCCTTTTGTGATCTAATTACTATCATCAACACTATGTTTTCCTCGATTACCATTAATTTTTTTGCTATAATTAAATTACCTATGGGTGTTATTTAGTATATTAAAAGTGATATTAATGATTTCTTCTATGTATCCTATAAATAAGGTAGGTGCTATTAAGCCAGTTACAACCACCTAGAAAAACCCATTGATGAAGGTTCAATTTATTTAAGGTAATTTGAGGAATCAATAGAGTCTATGATTTATAAAATCACATATGATGTCATTATAGGAGACTCCATATGGTATATATTCATTATGATCAAATATATTATCATCCCTGACACCATTCAGTTTGTTACACCTTCTTCTTTTCCATAACGGGGAAACCTCCAAGGCCCCTTTCACATCCTACATGAGCACTTATTAAGGGTTATTAGATAAGGGGAGATACTCTACTATTAATAAAATTATATAGGGATACCTCTCTTCTTCTTGTAATATCCATATCCAGATATTAGTTTCAGTGTATTGAATTCCCTTCCAAAATTCACAAATATTGTCCTTAATGAAGAATAAATATCTCTATTTAACAACATCATTCTATTTCAAGAGGGGGAATGTTACTGCATCTACCTATCTAGTATAGGTTTGTTCCACATGATAGAAAAATGAAATCTCTATCATACCCTCATGAGGTTGATCCTTAGAGAAAATCATACATGGATGAGTTCATTACAACTAAGTATAGTTTTATAATCTGGAATGATCATCACATTTTTATTTCCATATAAAATTAAATCTAGAACATTGGTATTCACCTAGATTCTAAATGTAATTATTATACCTATCCAAATTTAGAGATATAAGTTAACCTATTTTAAGAGGGGGTATGGGTATCTTTCATCTAATTGATTCTTGGATAATATCTGGGCATCACTCCCACCCTTATCTCCTTTGATCTATTCCTGGATTCATTGTTTGAAGGTGCAAGGACCACTTTGAACTAAGTCATAATCTATAAGGTGTCCCTTGTTGTAGTTTTTTAGGATATCTATGATCAAAAAAATCTTTCTAGTCATCATGTAGTTCCTTTCAACCCCCAATGTCTGAAAATGAAGATACTCTTATTGATTAAAGACATGGATATCCTATCATGTGGTAAAAACCTTTGGTATAGATGTTATGTTATCCCTCATGCCCTATAGTCTGCCAATGGTATTTAAAGCCATTTCATTTAATGGAACCCTCCTGTTTATAGTTTCAAACTTAATTATATTAGTTCTTATTTGAATGGTATTATTCATGGTGGGGGTATTATTCATGAAAACCGTGGTTCAATAATTTTGACCTATTGTGTATACTATGGTGAAGGTAATCCAATTAAAGTATAAGTGAGAGCCTTGATATATGGTCTTACTATCTATAGATACATAAGTATCCCAATATCTTTGTCAGAGTCTGATTTTGATTAGATTTTCGAATACATGTGAGGCCTCATGTCATGACCTGACCCACCAGGGCCCGCTTGGCCGGTGGAAGGCCAAACCGCCACTACCCCAAGCCCAATTCCAATAGGCTACGGGATGGAGACCAGAGATTAGTAGGAATATCAAAAACATGAGAGGAATTAGCCTATGGTATCAATATGCATGCACCCATATCCATCTCCATGCAACAACATATAGATGGAAATAAAATTGACACAAAAATTCATGTATGCATCTATACCCCACAAAAGAATACGAAAGTGATAAAAAGGGGTGAAATATAAGCCCAAAAAAAGAAAACTAAAAACACTTACAACCTTCTCTGTAGGAGGGGACTACTGGAAAATGAACGACCGATATAGTCCTCAGTCACTCTAGGCCAGAACTATGCTCCACCCACTCCCAGTCCCCCAGGGACAGTGCTAAAATACCTATAGTCTGTATAAGACACAACATGTGTGGACATAGATTGTATAGGGGTGAGTATAAAAATACCCAGTTGGAACCCCAAAAAACCAAAATAAAAAAGGAGCAACTGAATGGAAACAGTCCACTCGACCCAAGCCAGAGGGAACCCAAGTGAGAGAGAAACTCCATCTTGAACACTCCTTAGCTATACATGACTAGTCAGATCATCACCCCTGTTATGTCAAAAAATATGGAACATACTTAAAGGTATCCCATAATATCCCATATATACTCACAAAAACTCCAAGTCTTATGGTCCCTACCATAAATCCATCCAAAACAACCAACTCGAGGCTCCAACATAACGCTCATCTGAGAGTACTCTCTCCCTGATCCCAGTCATGAAAAATGGCATGAAACCAATAGATGTCACACATTGTGAATCTCAAAGACAATGTCACATCCTCACCATCATAAATGGAACTCACCTAAGAGATGTCACTCTATCGGGTACACCTCTTCCATCCTCGATGGCACTTGTCCGATTAATCATCAGGTATTGCTAAACCAATGGAACAACCCCACCATCCCTAGTGGTACCTATTTGTGTGGGAACAATCATTAGAAATATCCATAGAGAAATTCACATAGTGACCCGATAGATCTCTCAAAAATCAAGGTAGGGGATCCATCCCAGGATCCGTCAGGGGACACTATGAACCCTAGTTAAAACACTTGAGACAAAAATGGGTGTCACATCACAAACAAAATATTAAACAACTCTATAAGAAGAGGATAAATTCACATGTAGAGTTGGTCATGTAGATTACAAAAAATTAGCCTTGGGAACAACACAATAACACTAAAGGAAACTGAGAGGATTCATCCAAGATACACACTCCATTAGACTACTACCTCATCCAAAAGATCAGATATTGATAAATAGATAGAGGGCCTCTATATTGGGATCACTAGAAGATATTTCCCCTACTAGAAAAATTCTTCTAGGTAGAGGATTAATACCCAATTAAATATTGGTCATGGTGATTCCAAAAACCATACCAAGGGTAAATATGAAAGGATGTGAAGATCACTCTAGGCATCTTAGAGGGATTCATGCTCTAAGTTTCTGAATCTATAGTCAAACTGAACTAAGACAACTCACTCCAGAATATGGGAACACACCCATGATTCATAAGCTCAGGGTATCCAAAGAGGGGTCATAATCCTATTATGAGGATGCGATACTTCAAACCCTCTTTTGAATAGACCAAGGTAACACACTAAACCACTAAAGGTCTATAAATCACTGACCAAGGAGGCCCACAACATCACCTCACATTGCATCTCAAATGCCCAATCCATGGACAACATATTTTTATATGTGAAAAAATACTTAGGATCAGCTACTCATGGGCCTCCATCTAAGCCCAGAAGAAGGATATGCATGAGGGAAAAAAGACTCCAAGGGAACTACATGGTGTGAACCCATTGTACATGGCATGTCTCTTTACATCGACCCCTGTTCATGCCCCCTGATTTTACTTTCCAGGCATAAAAGAAAATACATGTCTTGTTCACTAAGTCACAAAGCGTGTGAACTCGTTTGAAGCTTTGGGAGTGTCTTCTCCCATACATGGCTGGCTGGCCATGTAATCACACACGAAATGTACCCTCAATACACGACATGTTCCTCTTAGAGAGGCCTCAACCTGTGTCCTTTGGTCATGCTCTTGCAACTCAATCTATATCCATGTGCCTGACCGTAAACTGACACACAACCATGTCCCTTGACACGACATGTTTGTCCATGTCCCTTAGCCACATGACATGGCTCACTAACCAGCGTGTAACCATTGTACATACAATGTATTCCAAAATATCATATTCCTAGAATAGGAATACCGCACGATATTTTCCACTGAACTACATACCGAGTGATTAGGAATTCCAATGGGAATTCCCTTTGATCCACCCAAAACCCCCATTTTTCACTTGAAAACCAAAAATTAACCCCCAAGGTGTTCTTAGAAGTCGTATAAGGGCTAAAAAACCTTAAGAAATGAATAAAAGTGGATCCGGATAGAAAGAATGTAAAACCATTAACCTCATGGTGAAATGATGAAGCTTCAGGTCCAATGAAATGCCTAGAATGCACTAATCCTTGATCTGGCGATGATAGACCTCAAAAATGGGATTTGGAAGCACCTTCGTAACTTGGTTCATCCATCACTATGGGAGGAAAACCTCATCTCCCTTCCACTGCACATGAAACACAAAGGGGGAGGAGGTTTTATTCATTTAGTTTTGTTAAATGAATGAACCTTCGCTCAACACCCCACTAACACTCGTCTCCGATCGAGCACCCAATGCCAAAAAACATTATGTTGAACCTAGGTTAAAAATCACATTATAAACTCAACCAAGGTCTCATATTTCCAATCCAAACCTTATAGTAGGAGTTATTCCACAGTTACTAAAGAACTGTTTGTCTGACAACATATATTTAATATATTTCACATCATTTCATTGAGGATCTCTGGGCCCTAGAACCCTGTGCCGTTTTAGTTCCTTTATTTGTAAATATTTATAAAAATATTACAAAGTGTTACATGAAAAAACTAGAGTTTCTACACTCTCCCCGCATTAAGGCTTTTCATCCTCTAAAATAAAAATCCTAGGTCAAAGGAGAAAAATTGAGCTCTCCATCGGGACTCCCATGCTAGTGAGCTCACCAAGGGTTCTCATGCTACCTACAAGCCGCACTTTGGGAAACCAAAAATGAAAAACCACACCCAAAATTCATATAAAACTATTTTTACATCATTAAATAAAATTATAACATGTATCATTAGCTGCGGTAGGTGGTAAACTCAAAGAACCTCAGTACATCTGCGGTCATAGGGTCTAGTGGTGCACCACTTCTCTAACATGATTTAGATACTAATGTTACCTGGTAGTCCTAATTTACCCTTGGAAGAAATTCACCCCAAAATCATGTTTCCAAAAACCTAAATTATTTACTTATTTGGTGAAACCAGCCCTCTCTTTGGTATACTACCAAGGAAAGAATCCTCCTCAACACCTCGTCTCACTATGGGACCGGTTACATTATCAATCCTTAGAAAGGTGACGTACTCCCCACCTTCAAAAAATCCATCAATATCATGTCCAGTGGATATTTGTTCATGTGATACCTTGCAAAAAAAACTCCAAGATGTGCCTTCCTGACATGCTAAAAAAGAAGAGGCAATCACTATCAACTAGAGAACCTCCATACCAACCTCAACCGTAAGGTTCAACTATAAGAAGTCGACCGCTCCATCACCTCAATTGCCAACAGTGGATGGAGAACTTATTTATAAACATCTACTACATCCCTCTCCAAGGTCCATTGAGAAAAAATCCAAAAGGGTTAGGGATTTGGTCCACCAGTCTCAAGAACTATGAAACTGCAAGAATAATATTCTCGCCTTTGGGAAAATAAGATGTCGGTTCAAGAATGTGGGCAATCTTCACTAATAGTCACTGGATCTAGAAAGGTTCATATAAAACCATCCATAAGAAACACTACCACCACCTAGTGAACAAAATAGGGCTACCCAAGTGAACACACTTAGTCTTACGAGCCCTCACAGAACCTCCAACAGCTCCCAAAACCCTGCAAAAACCCTCCAACTCAATGGTGAAGTGATAATAGTTCCTTTGGTTTCACTAAGCCTCATATAGGGGTTACTCATAGAGAAAAAAAGTGGCTCATGACTCTATGAAAACTACAACTGAGGCAAAGTATTCACATGTCATACCTCGTACTACACACTAGCCTCCAGGCCAGAAGCCCCTTCTACATGAATCTCATCCTTTAATATCCCTCCCTTCCTATACAACCAAAGACTACCCAATACCTCATCACACTAACCCATACCAAACAAAAAATTCAAAGGAACTCATCCACCACACCTCAACACTATCCACTTTGGGTAGAACTAACTCACCGACATAGTTTCATATCGCATCACAATAACACATCTTAGTAGGGGAAGCATTCCTACTTCATATGAATTTGAATCCATGTAATACAAAAACACAACAAGGATCCACTGATTCCATATATCACACTAGAAATTATTAACAAATAAGTGTTCATGAAATGGTATCTCACACCTGCATCTAACATAACTATAGCCAAAATTTAAAGGATATAGATAATACCTCCAACTTCTGCTAGAGACTTTGGTTCAAAAACCTCCATTTATTGCAACCAACCATGTCCCTATCCACTAGATCCCTAAAACTAGAATGGACCACCTGGGGGTGGTGGTGGTGGAAATGAATCAAAGAACCAACCACCTCATGTTTCTCCCCCATCTCTTATGCCATGTCCGCCACCCTGCATACCTCATTAAAACTGATACCTCCACCTCAGTAGTCTAACAACCATGCCTCTTATAGTATCTTAATGAGTATGATACCCCCAAAAGATATTTCCTTACCAACCACAAGCATAACAAAGCCTCATCCCCAGAGGACTAAGTTATTCCTAAGGTCTCCATGACAAATGATGCCTTCGACATCGTATACCTACTGTCTAAGGGTCCTGATCGACCTAGGCCACAAGTGATCCCTACCTTTGAATCTCATGATATGTTCTTGATCCCTGCGTATCATTATCCAATACCAAAAATATTGATCCATAACTCATTCTGATAAGCTGCATCCACCTGAACTCTCAACGATTGATCTACGCACTGCTCAATGGGTGGAAGTTCTACCAGCTATCCACTCAGAAGAAACCCTGCCTCATGATCAGGCCCATCAAAGATAAACCACCACTCATCGAGTTATACCCTCAACCTAGATGTAGAAACACTGAAGGCTTTCATCATGGAAACATCCTGAAATAAGACAAGATGTTCCATGATCAAAGAGTATATCTGGGGAGTTGACTCAAGAATGGAATGAAAACCACAACCCAATCCTATATGATGCATGTACCAATGTTACCCTACAACCAGTGCCTAAATCTTCCAAGTCAACAAGTAGGTTATCAAAGTCCTAGTGAATGGATATGTTAGCTTCCGCACTAACAATGGAGTACCTAGCCTGAAATCCCAACTCAAAACACTTCAACATTATCACACTAAATGCCAACCCAACACATAACTAGAAAAGCTATAAAATGTAGTCCCAAAGTGAAACCCTCTCTGATAACACTCTATCATGACTTTTCCCATCGGGGTTTACCTGGATGGTATAAGGTTGAGCTACCACTACCCCAATCCCACCTCCAATAGGCTAGGGGCTCACGACCAGCACCGAGTAGGCATATCACATAGATGGGATGGATTAGCCTATGGTAACTGTACTAACTCTTCCACATCCATCTCCACGAAATAGTGCATATATAACAATATAATTGATACAAAAATGTATGCATACATCTATATCTCAAAACAGAGTACAACGGTACTAGAAAGCGATAAAAAGGGCCAGAATACAATCCCACCAAATGAAAAATAAAAACACGTATAACATTCTCCATAGGATGGGTCTGTTGTCAAATGAATGACCAATATACTCCTCAGTCAGTCTAGCCAAGAACTATGATCTCCTCTCTCCCAACCCCCTATGAATAGTGCTAGAATACCTATAGTCTACATAAGAAACAACATGTATAGGTAGATCCCATGTAGGGGTGAGTATAAAAATGTCCTTTAGGCACCCCAAAAACCCAAAACAAAAAGGTAGTAGATAAAAATAAACATTCCACTTGACCCAATCCACAGGGAACACAAATTAGAGAGACAATCCATCTCCACCACTCCTCGGGTATACATGACTATCATCTCATCACCCCTGGTGTGTCAATAAAGATGACACATTCCACAAGGTCTCCCAAAATATCCTAGATAAACTTACAACATAATTCAAGTCTCATGGTCCCTTTCATAAATCCATCCACAACAACCAACTCAAGGATCCAATGTAATGCTCATCTAGGATTACTCGATCTACGATCCTAGCCATGCCATAGGTTCACAACCAAGAGATTCCATAGATTGGGAATCTCAAAGCCAATGTCACATCCTCACCATCCTATATGTCACTCACCTGAGAGATGTCACTCCACCGGGTACACATCTTCCATCATTGATGACACTCATAGGATCACTTGTTGGGTATCTCTAACTGATAGCACAACCCCGCCATCCCTATGTTGGTTCCAGGTGTAGTGGAAATGTGTAGTGGTGGAAGATATATTAAAATTTCTTTTAATTATCATTTCATGAAACCATGAGCAAAGATCTTTCACATCAAATTTATAATTAATTTATTTAATATCTAAAGAAATCAATAAATGGGATTAAGAACTTTATTCGTTGATGAATTTTGATTGTATGAAAATACCCTTTCAGATTACCTTCATTGCACTATGAGGATCCAAGGATAGAATCCCTCTAGCGGTGATCCACACATGCTCCTATGATTTTTGAACAATGCTACTCAATCTCTGGGTACTAGTGCAGAGAATCAAATGTCTTACAATTTTCATTTTTGATCACTTATTCTTCAGTCTTGAAGAATATCTCTTGAGTTTCTCTTTCTTGAGAGGGAGAGAGAAGGAGGATTTGAGATAGAATTCATTTTGTGCAAAAATTCTCTATTATCAATATTTGATTCAATACAAAATAGACATAACTGTCTATTTATATAAAAATAGTTTATGTTAAAATATTTTTTAATTGCATGCCGACTATTAAATAACATTTAAAACCTTTAATAAAACCCATGATATATAATAATAATAATAATATTATTTTGCGGTGCTCCAACTATCACAAATTGATAAATAATATTTACCAGCTTGTAAATAATTATTTTTTCCCCAAACACAGCCTTGGTCCATTCGAACTCCTCGGTATTTATTAAATAACCAAATAATTATTTTATTTATAAATAAATATTTCATTCACATACCGATGAATAAATATTTATGAAATATTCAATAAAATAAACAAATATATTTTATTCGCATTTTGATGAATAGATATTTATTTATTTTATACGATCAATATAAATTGAATAAAATTATTCCTTGGAATTGAGAATAATATTTATTCCATTAAATTAATTAAAATATACTTTAATTGAGATCAACATAAAAACTTAATGTGTGATCCTTTAGGATTATTTCTCATTAGAATTTGGTGGGCTTTCCTAAAGTCTAATATTACTTTCTAGTAACGGGTCAAGGAACCCAAGAGAAAGAACTTAATTTTATAATGATGAAAACCACATATGAATGCTAACTATGTTATATAATCACTTTATCACTATATCTCATCAATAAGGTTGAAAATTCATGTCACCAACCTATATTCATAATATGTATTTCTTTAATTATATGAAATAAACACATCGTTGCATCATGGTAGTGGAATTTTGGGTGATAGTTATATTCCAAGAAAAGGGCCAAGATATCAGCTTCCATAAAGATTGAAGGGACAAATCCTTCCTCGAATTATCCATTAGTGACATGTCAATCGTGAAATACCTAATGTACCCTACTTCCCTCCAACATACGATGTGATAGTTTTCATTAATAAATCTAAGTGAAAGAGTCATGAAAATCATTAATGATAATCATAAAGTCTAAAGACCATTACACACACTAGCATATAGAAATATCTAACGGCACCAAAACATGTAGAATTCCTACTGGTAGGTTGGTTATCATAATCTCCTATCTTAGATATTACAAATTGAGAACTTCACAAGATGAAGCCTCATATAATTATGAGTACTCACACCTGGAAGTCTATATACTATGTGTCCCATCATAGTACTTTATCCAACCACAAAAATATTTTAAGAATATTGTCATAACACTTAAAGATTCTCATCATAGTGGTGAACTGTTATGACCTTATCAATACGACAAATAATATATAACACTATTAAATTAATTTAATGTAGAAAAATGTACAATATATAATAAGATTAATATTTATTACATGGAATATACATGTAATCAAAGTAAAATTAGTTGGTCCTAGCACACAAACTCTAACAAACCCCCACATGGACTAGACCCAACTACCTATGAATTTGAGTCTGTTATACCTCACATAATAATCATGTTTCTGACAATTGAAGGGTTTATTCAAGGGGTTTACCACATTGTCTTCCATGGAAACACCACTCACTGCAATCTCACCTCTAAAAGAAGAATCCTTCAAGAGATGATACTTCTGAAGTATGTGTTTCCTCCACTGATATGACCTTGTCTCTTTTGAGTGATACACCATTGGGTTATTATCACTTCAAGATCTTAGATGAATTTACGCATCCATACTAATTCCTTAGCTGCCTTATAATCCATAATATACCTAGACTCTAGTATAGAATCTGAAACCACAAACTTTTTTGAGGTTTTCCAGCTCACAACACCTCCATTCACAGTGGAGATTTATCCTGTTTATGAATTTATGTCATCTTGATCAATTTTGAAAATAGAATCTGGATATCCTTTGATGACTAGTTCCTTATCTCCTCCATAAAATATAAAAATATCCTCAGTACACCTTAGATACTTAAGGATAGTCTTGACTTCTATACAATGGCGGTCACCTGAATCATCTTGATATCTTTCCACCCTATTTAATGTGTGGGCGACATCTATTCTAGTACATAGCATATCATACACGACTGACCCAATTGATGATGCATATTGAATCCTTTACATTATATTTATTTCCTTATGTGTCAGAGGATATATTTTAATAAAAAGATGAATGTCATGTGATGTTGGAAACAATATCCTCTTGGATTTTTCCATACTGAATCTCTTCATCATCTTGTCAATGTATGTACTTTGAATTTATCCAAGAAACCTATTGGATTTATCATGTTGTGTCTTGATCTCAATAATATATGTTGCCTCACCCAAGTCCTTCACGGAGAAACATTTATTCAATTATGAATTAACATATTTTAAGACTAGTATTTCATTTTCTATGAGTAATAAGTCATCAACACATACTATTAAGAAAATTACCACCCTCCCAATAAACCATTTATAAATACAATGATCACATTCATATTTTATAAAAGAAAATTATGTTATGGATTCATTAAAATTAATGTTACATATCCTATATGCTTTATTTAATATATAAATGGATTTGTGTAATTTCCATATCTTAGTGGCATTATTTGGAGTCACAAAACCTTCAGGTTGTGTAATATAGATATCTTCCTGAAGGTTTTTATTAAGGAAGGTTGTTTTGAAATTCATTTAAAAAATCTCATAGGCATGGTAATGGATAATTACAAATATAATTTTGATGGATTTCAGTATTACAACTACTGAAAAGGTTTTTTCATAGTTAATGATTTGATGTTTAAATACATTTATAACCAGTCATGCCTTATAGGTGCTGAATTGTCTTTCCATGTCCAGTTTCTTCTTGAATACCCATTTCAAACCAATAGGATTTACATCTAATGTAGGTTCTACCAAAATATAAACTTGGTTTTGGTATAAATAATCCATTTTAGAATTTATGGCTTCTTGACACTTGGAAACTTTCATGACACTTACTGCTTCCTTGTAGGTTAGAGGATAATTATTATAAACTAATAATGTCTCACCATACTCAGTGACTATAAAACCATAAAATTCTAGTTCTCTAACCCCTATAGTACTTATATATAGATCTTATGTATCTATAATAGTTTCTTCTTCCATAGGGCTTTATGGAATATTTTCTTGTACCAAAGCTTATATTCCTTGAGCCTCAAATTCAACAAAGTCTATCTCCCTCCCACTATCTATTTTAGAGATGTGATCCCTCTCAAGGATTATAGAATGTATTTCCACTATAAAATTTTTGTATGAGAGGTAGTATAGGTAATATCCCCCTGTTTTCATGGGGTATCTTATAAAGGTACATTTTGTGCCTCGAGGTGCAAGTTTGTTACCTGAAGAGGCCTTAACAAACAATTCACTTCCCCATAAATGTAAATTTGATAACATGGTTTTTATTCCACTCCAAAATTCGTATGTAATAACATTTATCAATTTAGTTGGTACTTGGTTCAGTATATGTACTGCTGCTTATAAAACATATCCCCAAAAGAATAATGGAAGACTCACATGAATATTCATTGATCTCACCATGTTCAACAAGGAATGGTTCCTCCTTTCTCTTACACTGTTCCACTGAGGTGTGTAAGGAGGAGTTAGTTGGGATATGGGCCAAAAATCCCTAAGTAATCAATGAAGTCTTGATTAAGATATTCTATACCATGGTTTGAGTAGATTTTCTTAATATTCCTACCAAGCTGGTTCTCAACTTCATTCTTGTATTCCTTGAATTTATAAAAAAATCCAACTTATACCTCATTAATTAGACATATCCACATATATTTAAATGATCAGTAAAAGTTATGAAGTATTAGTACCCACCCCCTTACTTCAATAGGAAATGGTCCACACACATTAGTATAAACTAAATCAATAATAATCCCTTTATCCCCATTACCTTTCCCACTAAATGAGGATTTAGTATTTTTTCCTTATAAACATGCATGACATACACCAAGTTGTTTTAGTTCAAAATAATCTAAATATCCATCTCGATGTAATTTAGTCAATCAATTTTTGGTTACATGACCTAGATGATGATGCCAATGTTGGGTGTGGTATGAATCATGTGAAGTAAATTTGTTATAAATTTCCATTACTTGGTTCATGTAATCCAAAACATAAAGGTCGTTATTTAAATGCTCTTTACTATAAAAAATTAACTCTTTATAAAAGAATAAAAATTTATTCCAAAATTTAAAAATAAATCCATTTGCATCAATTATAGATACAAAAATAATGTTTTTGGTAACATATGACATATATCAATAATATTTCAAAACCAATATCATTCTGATAAAAAACATGAGGTGGTATCCCCCAATAGCTACAACAATAAATTTTTCTACATTGGATGCCCATAGATCTATATTCCCTTGGTCATTTTTTTTGAATCTACTTGGTTCTTGTATTTGAATACATATGTGATCACCACAAGCTGTATCTAATACCCAATTTATAGAAATAGATAAATTACACTCGATAAAAAATTAAGTTGAAGATTCCCATTACTTCTTTGGCTAGGAGTAGTTTTTCTTCTTGTGGACCTTCTTGCTACATGGAAAAATATACAACATCCTATTTTCTTGCTTTCCCCTTTATGGATGGAGATGAAGAAGCTTTAGTCTTAAAGATCTTTTCTTTCCCTTTTTGTTTGTTCACCATAAGTATGGAAGACTTTTTGCACTTTTTTCCTTATCTACTTGGTAAAGAAGAGTGAGAAGATTTGGAAGAGAATTATCAATGTTGTTCATATCAAAATTCACAAAAAAATATAGATAATCTCTTAGAGAGTGATACCAAAATGAGATTGATTCTCAGTTCATTGAGGATTTTAAAACCTAGAACCTATAGGCACTCAATGTACCCAATGATCATGACGACATGAGGCCTAGATGGGGAACCATCTCCAAGATTACTCTAAAAGAGTGCCTTGTAAATCTCAAACAGTTTCTATCTAGCTCCCTCCCATTAAATACCACATAGGTTCTCAATCATGCTATAAGCATCCATGTTTTTGTGAGACTTCATGAGTTCTATAGCCATTGATAAAAGCACAAAAAATTGAACATTGACCAGTTTTATCAAATGATTTTCATAGGGAAATAACTCTTCATCACCCACCTCATTAGAAGGATGATTAGACATTAGGGATTCTAGCACGTAACATTTTCATTCATGGTGTAGAATAACCCGAAGGCACCTATATCATTCCTAGAAGTTAATTCTAGTTAGAAGGTTGTATTTATCCAATACTGATCATAGGGATAATGTGAATGATGAGCTTTCCATTTTATTCTACAATTAAACGGATCAGATTATTAATACTTTTATTAATTAAAAATTATGTGAGAAATAATAAATAAAATAGTTTTATTAAATTTACCACTATTTTATCAAGTCTCAACAACCCTCACTATTAAACTTAGAATGTCTAGTTGCTTTAACATTCTAGTGGAAATGAACCATATTCCCCTTTTCATAACCCCAATAAGTGTTGGTCAAGATACTTGAAGGTATTTAGGTAGGTATGTCTTTTCTAACTGTGGTTATTTAGCTCCTTGATCCATTGAGTGGATGCCCCAATCCTGAAATCCTGACTTGGATTTCCTCAACACTTGCCTCCAAATTACACCAAGTCTATCAACAGATACTTATCTTGATGTAAAATGGTTAAGTATATGCAAAACCTTTATAAGAACTCCCCTTAAAAAAGTAAGCATCCCAAAATGAGTTTTTCAAACACTTAGCTATATTGATTTTTGTTCTTAATCATGTAATAAGAAGGATAAGTCTGACTTAATATTAAGTTTAGGGTTTTTAATTATTTATGCATAAATTTTATCTTGCTATATCTTTTACATATCTTGTTAATATTTAGTGGATGTTAATTAATTAATTAACCTTCTTGGATAAAACACTTACATATAATTCATTTATTTTATTTATTATTCATAAATTTTATATTTTTTATCCTTTACATGTCTTGTTAATATTAAGTGGATGTTAATTAATTAACCATGTTGGATAAAACATTTATGGATAATACATTTATTAAAATTCTATATTTTCACATTATTTTTTTTATTTATGTGACTACGACCTTGAATCCATAAAATAAATTATTACATAGGAATAAATAAAAAATAATTAAATAACCCATTCATGACCTTTATCTAAATATTGATTTAATGATCATATACTAAATCAACCTATGCCTTAGGGGAAATAACTCCTTTTTCTAGTCTTGGTATGAGTTATAACATTCCACCTACACACCTATGTATCACCTGATTTGACATCTTAATGGTTTCTTCTTGAACCACTTTCATGCTCCTTAATATACTACATTAATTACATGTATTTATGACTCACATGAAGATGAGGGGAACCAAAGGATTGGTTAAATTGGGAAGACATAAAAATCATTGGACACACATGTACTAAATAATAGTTTATGGAGGGATGAATCACATACCATCATATTTAATTTAATATTAAAGAACTTCAAACCCATGAAATAATTAAATTAAAACATCCAATGTATACTGAGGTCTTGGTCAAGAATATAAATGGTCATACATGCAACGAATATGAAAAAGTAACTGAATAACATTCATTTTTTATTCATTCTTTATTATTAATAAAAAACACTTGCATTAATTAATTAATTAACTAATTATCTTTCATCTTAATGATCATCCAAACTTTAATTGGAGATACCCATAATTTATGGCATTAATGGAATATAAATGGTGAAACCAATAATGAAAAATATATTATAATAAATTAATTGAGCATTTAAAAATATTTAAAACCATTATTAAAATTTCAAACACACAATAGGTTTCAATCAATAAATTAATGATTAAATGCTTCAATTGTAAATTTAATGTAATTTAATACAGATATTAATTAGGAGGCTACACTTTTTATACAATTCAGCTACACTTTGTGTACCTCAATTATCATGTATTTGAGTCAGACGCCTGAGGATTCAGTGTGTTAACTCATCTAAATTACACGACATGTACATGTAAGCTACACACCATATATCTGATTACCATATACCAGATTGGCCGTCAACACACGGTGTTCAGTAAATGCACCATGTGTAATTAACTTATCGTCACATCCAAGTACAATGTTCATGGGTATATGATGTGTTCTTTGGTTACATGCCATGTAACCCGGTTTTACTAGCCAAATATTTTCGAATTCTCAACGGCATCTCTGATATTTCTATGCCCAAGGCTCACTGGGGGAACTGTCTTCTATTAGAAACATCCTAATGGGTATAGGATCGACACCTAGGTAAATATTGGTCATGCTGATTCCAAAAACTACCAAGGGAAAACACAAAAGGTCGTGAGGATCGCTCTAGGCCTCTTGGAGGGATATATTATCTAAGCTACAGAGTCTGTAGTTGAAGGAAAATTAGGAAACTCACTTTAGAATATGGGAACAAACCCACACTCACAAGCTCAGGGATACCAAAGAGGGGTCACAATCATGTGATGAGAATGTGATACCATAAAACCTCATAGGAATAGACCAAGAGAACACACTCAACCACTATAAGTATATACATCACTAACCAAGATGACCCTCAACATCAACTCACATCACATCTCAAAGGTCCAATCCATGGCCACAATAACATTCTATGTGGAAAACAAATCAGGATAGGCTACCCATAAGCCTCCATATGAGTTTAGAAGAAGGATATGCATGAGGTAGAAAATAATCCAAGGGAACTAAATGACGTGTACCCGCTGTACACAATGTGTCTCTATAAACCGGCCCATGGTTGTGTCCCTTAATGGTACTCAATGTTCATAAAAATAAATACACTGTGTACCCCAAGTCACATGATGTGTGACCACATCTGAAGATCTGGGCATGTCCTTGACCATATGTAGCTAGTTAGCCATGAAACCAAACATGGTGTGTACTCTCAGTACATGAAATGTTCCTCTTGGATAGGCCTTAGATCGTGTCCTCAGTTCATTCCCATTTAACTCAACCTGTGTCCATATTCCAGGCCATGTACTGACACACAACCATGTCCCTTGACAGGGTATGTCTGTCCATGTCCCTCAGCCACACAACCTAGATCATTTCATGGTGTGTAACACCTATACATGGAGTGTAGTCCCAAAATATCATCTTCCCAAAATGGTAATAATACATGGAATGTTCCACTAAACTACATGCCATGTGATCGAAAATTCCAATGGTAATTTCCTCTAATACACCCAAACCACCAATTTTTCCCTAAAAACAACAGATCGACCCCCACGGGGTCCCTAACAGTCGTATAAAGGATCTAACATTAAAAAAAACATTATAAGGGTATAGGGATGGAAATATCATAAAACTGGTTACCTCCTGCTGAAATGATGAATCTTTGGGTCCAATGGAACACCCTAAACATGTTGATTCTCGATCTGATGATGATCAACTTAAAAAACAAGATCTGGAGGCATCTACTTACCTTGATTTGTCCATCACCATGGGAGGAAAACCTACTCTCCCTTTTTATGCACATTGAACAAAAATGGGGAGGATGGTTTATTCATTTAATTTTGTTAAATGAATAAACCTCCACTCAATTCCCCACCAACGCTCACCTCCAAACGGGAACCCAATGCTGACAAAGTTTATGTCATGCCTTGGGTAAAACCCACATTATGAACTCAACCGTGGTATAAGATTTATGATCCAAGCCTCCTCTCAAGAGTTATTCCAAAATTAACGAATAATTGAGTGTTCATGATAATATATATTTAATATATCTCACATCACCACACCGAGGCTCTCTGAGCCCCAGAACCCCATGTTGTCTTAGCGCCTAGCTTCATAAATATTCTTAGAAATATTCTAAATTATTATGCAGTAAAACCCACGATTCTACACCTCACCCCAACCCACTGGTCTATTTACTACTCTATTCAGGAATGAATGGATCTCCTTAACAAGTTCGTGTTAATTCAACATACCAAGAATGGGGGAAACAAGGTTGAAAATATCCTAACTATTAAAGGAGATGTGTCCATTTCTCTAATGATTTTTTCTTATTAGGATCCTTGGCTCTAGATTAGAAAATAACCTTGTTTGAGGATGAAATTTTCCTCCACCAATTCATACCACCTTGACCCTTTTTGATTCTTTTATCCCATTGATTTGAATAAATATTTATCTTCTAGTTAGTGGAATTTAATTATTATTTATTTACAAGTGTAATTTATATCTTTACATATTATTTTTATTAAAATAAATAATTAAGGATGGGAGATATTTTTTTGATGGTGGTGACATGTAATTTTTAGAGTAATTATAGACTGAATATTATGTTATGTTGTGGAATTACTTTTAATATGATAAAATGTGGGGTTATAAGAAATAAATCAGGGATGAAATTGGAGGGACAGAGGGAGGGAAACATAAAATGTATAAATTAATGCTAGAGTTAGATGAATTGAAGGGATAATTAATTTTTCCATATTAAGAATTTTCCTTGTAATGCATCTATTCTCTTTATTCCAAAAAAGATAAATTCTTAGTATGTATGGTGTGTGAGGGAGAATCAAAAAGTGGAAAATAATGAGATTTTGGATTGATGTTCAGTGGCTATTATAAAATAATTAGTAAATACTATTCATCATTGAATCTAAGTAGGTGACTCAAATTCCCATATCTTTTAAAATACTTGTGAATCTACCATGATGGGTAAATGATTAATAATTATAAAAAATAATTAATAAATGGTAATTTGAAATTGGATATGGGAGATAAATGTGGAAATGGTGGAAATTTTTTTGGGTGAATAATTGAAATGCAATGAAATATAAATTGCTGTATTTTTATTTTAATCTTTAATTGGAAGAAATGAGATGTGATTTTTTTTGAAATATAATTATATATATATTGAATATTGAATTTCTAAATATTGTAAAATGATGAATGGTGGATAAAATTATGAAATGATAAAGCATTTTTGAATATAATTTATGATATATTCAAAAATAATTTTATATATTCTAAATGGTAGAAATTGATATTGAAAATTGTTCATGAATATTTATGGAATATTTTTTATATCCCCATGTTGAAATTAGTTATCATAATAGTAAAAAACATAGAAAATACTTTGGAGGATAGAAGGGTTAAATTTATGAACTTTAGTTTGGGTTATGGAAATATAACATGGGTACCATGCCACTTTATGGGAATATGTGTAGAAGTGTTGGTAAGGGATGGTGGATGAAGTGTAAGTATGTTTTATAGGTTCATGATATATATATATGTATTCATTCCACATTATAATGTATGAGGACCATTTTATCCATCAGTGATATGGGTAGTGTGAATTAAACAGTGGCATGCCACATTAGTATGAGGTTGTTATATTTATAGTAAGGATTATACAACCTGATGATTTTTTTATAAAATGATTTTGGGATGAGATTATAATGGTGGTTATAATCAAATTTAGTATATACCCCTAGATAAACTCTCTAGTGTGAATATATTGATGCTTGAATGTGTAATGGTGTTGTAGATAATATGGTTTCTTTGAAATGGGTCATCTGATATGTATTGGCTATGTGATGACATTATAGTATTATAATTTCCGAAGATTTGAGGAAAATTAATTCCATGGTGTGGTTATACTCCCTAATATATAGTTGTGATAGATCTCGGTGTGAGTCTAGTAAATATGTGTGGTATGCTTACATTCTTGAAATATGTGATAGTGATGTGGAAGTCATGACTAGTTACTTAATAAAACACTATAGTAATGATAATTATGATGATGAAAATGGATGATATGTCTAGCCATGATAGACTTGTGTTGTCATGATAATGATGTGAGTTGAGAAGAGAAGAGTTCTAGATTGTGGACACCAAATAATGTAACAATAGTACCTAAGGGAAGAAAACTACCCAATTGATGCGAGTTATAATGGGAAGAGTCCCTTAATGTAGACTATTACAAAACTAGCAAGATTACCTATGGGTAAATGGAGGCCCAAGAAATATATGTGGATAATATCTTTTATATTTTCTAGTGAGTTCATGACTACTCGTTGATAGAGGTGTATATAAAAAGTTCCCTATGGGTGGATAACTATTTGTTAGCGGTGATGAGATTATAAAAGTTTCATTGAGGGTGGATAGATTCATAGTGATATGGATATTGATGTAGAATTTCATTGAGTTCCCTATAAGTGGATAATTACTTGTTATATGTGTTGTATTACTGAGGTCCCTATAGGTGAACAACTAAATTAGAATATTATAGCGAGGTCTAAGAGTGAAGATAACTACTTTGTTTTTAATTGAGGATAAGTGATGGATATTATATAGTGGAGGTTATGTGATATTATATTATGGGTTTATTGTTCTGGTTTGAAATGTGGATTGAGTATATGAAATGGAATAGGAAATTTTGGATGGTTAACATAAGAGATATGGTTGTTGGTTGATTTTTATTTATTTATTCCATTCAGAGATGCATTATTATTCTTTATTCACATGTACACATAAGAGTTTTGATGAGAAAACTTCTGAGTATATTTATATTCTCATCCTTTATTTATATATTCTATTTTTAATATTAATTGTATAGATTTTGTAGTGGTATTTGGGGACCTTAACATTACACACATGAGATTTATTAGAGGAGGATATTTCACACCCCCTTGAGTAAGGTATGACATAGATGATATTCTTGTAGTTTTTAAAATATAGTATGGATCTCTATGATTTGATATATAGTTTGATACATTATTCATGTATTATAGATATGATTTGGATTATATCATTTTTAGTGATGTGTTTTTAACTTTTATATATGGTAATTCCTTATATATATATGTGTGTGTGTGATGATATACCCTTGGTGTTAGTCTATAATCCATAACCATTTGAAAGTGGGTGTTGGGAGTCTCATTCAAAATCATATCCAACTCGGGTAGAGTTATATCAAGGGGAGGTTAAGAAATATCCTTAACATCTTTATAAAAAGTCATATTTCACTCTATGTTTTAAGGTTTCGAATAACCCTCAAAACCATCATTAATATATAAGTGAAATCATACAATTTTGTATCTATGATTTTATTATTTGAATGGTATACACATTTTCATATTTTAATAGACATCATTTAAACTATACGATGGTTATTTTTTACCCCATCATGGAATCTTTAGTCAATGATTGACTTTCAAAAACCAAGGATGGGAAATAACCCCCTTTTAAAATATCTTTTATTTCTATAATTTTAAAATTTTATCTTCCTCACACCAATGTTTTTCCTTATTCTTTCCATAGGATACTCTCTTAGAATAATATATCGAACTGAATAACATATGTAAAACATTATCCTTCATGTCCATCTCCATGTAGTCTCTCTATTTTACACAATGATGTTGAAAAAAATATTTTTATGATAGGATATCCATTTCAGGTGTGGTTCTATGACTTCCCTATTTTGTATTGTAGGAGTATAAAATACTATAAGACCCTACTTCTTTAGAGGCACAACATTACTAGAAAGTATTCATTTGTAATGGGTTATTTGTAACTGATATAAATCCATTGTAAATAACCTGTGATATTAAAATTTTATGACAGAATAAAATAATCCATTAAAAATACTATTTTTTTGATAGTTTATACGATCTATATCATTGATCACTCTTAGTCACCATTTCTAGATTAATAGTGAAACACAACATAGTATATAGAAAAAAATCCTGCAGAATTTTTTTTAGCGATGGATAGTCTGTCACTATTACCCCATCATAAAAAAATTAATTAAAATCATGTAAACCTTTCTATTTTCACCTCTCTCATTTATTTCTTACTCTTCAAACATCGTGAACTCATCACAGGCCCACCTCCAAAATAATCCATCGCATTCGATTTTTTGCTGATTGAGGTTCAAAACCCCGCGATACTAACTTCTCTTCTCTCTTCCTTTATTTTTTTGCAATTTCTCCTTCCATCTTGTTGCAATTGGTTCGATCAAACCCCATGCCAAAATATTTACCTGATTTTTTTGGTTTATTTGGTATTTAGGGTTATTGCAGGCTTATTATTCCCTATTTGGGTGTCCACCATTGACGATGACACATTCCAGCTCCACATAGGTTAATTCTACTAGATTTGAGGTAGTTTACCCAATGTTTAACCTTTAGATTTAAGATATTTTCCTATTTGGGTGCTAATATTTTTTATTTTGAGTTTAATAGATATTATAAATAAAAATATGGTGTCAAATTATTTTGAAGGGTAGTTTCCATGTTTCTCAATATTTTATAAAAATTAATCATTTATTAAGAATTTTTTTAAATGATTTGTGAGCATAATGTACATGTTAATTAAACCTCATTGTATTATTGCATATTTGATCTTGTATGTATTTTGAGTTGTGAGTAATTATAAATTTATGATTATATCATTCGAAAGTGGTGACACCATATTATTGATTAATATGTTTATTTATATAACTTGTTTATGTTTGAATTACTACAAAGCATGATATATATATAATATTTGAAACATACGTTCATGCTTATTGATTATATTAATTATTTTAATATTACCTATCATTTGTCAATGATATTTTATTATTAAACTTATGGTATTTGATCTTTTCCCATGTTTGATATTAGTTATAATGTCTGAATAATATTTATATTTTTATAATTAATAAATAATTTGTATTGCATAATATAAAAAACACTAACAATTATTAAAAATTAACTATATTTAGAAAAAATTTCATAATAGTTAAAAAAATTAGTATTAATTATTCAATTATTTATAACAATTAATAAATAATTAGAAAATATTATTAATAAATAGTAAATATTAGTAAATTATAATAATTTTTAATAAATTGTAAATATATATATATATATAAAATACTAATAACAATTAAAATTATGTAATATTTATTAAAACATCAGTTATTAAAAATTAGTATAAATTTTATAATAACTTGTAAAAAAATATAAAAAAATAGTAAAAATTATTAAAAATTCACAATAATCTGTAAAAATGTAGTTATAATTAAAAATAATTAGTAATAATAATATGTTATTTATGATGCATGGCGCATAAAAATAATGAGGGTTATCGACACAAAAGTGCACGACATACGCAATGCCACTGCGCACTAAAGCACACTATCATGCGTGCCATGGTGCGACTTCCCTAATGTACCATGGCAATGCCATGACATGACACAACACTTCTTGGCACTAGCCATAGCGTGATGACATGTCATAATACACACCATTAATAACTATGCTAATAATCATTAAATAACGTTTAATAATTAATAAAAAATTAGTCAATATTAGAAATAATTAGCAAATGTTATTATTAATTACTAAATATTACATAATAAATAATTGTATTAATTTGTAAAAAATAATAAATATTAGTAATAATAAGTAATTTTGTTTGTAGTACCATGTAAAAAATATAAAAAATACTTACAATTATTAAAAAAAATTCAATAATTAATAAAAATGTAATAATAATTGAAAAAATTGGTGATAATAATTACATAATTTGTAATAATCAAAAAATAGTAAGTCAATATTAGTAATAATTAATAAATGTAATTATTAATTAGTAAATATTACTAATAATTTGTAAATATTGGTAAATTATGATAATTTGTAATAAATTGTAATAAAAATTATGAAATAATAATTATTATTAAAAAATTTCTATAAATTGTGAAAATTTTGTAATAATTAAAAAACTTTGTAGTAAATATTAAATAAATTGTAATAATTAATAAATAATTAGTCAATGTTAGTAATAATTAGTAAATGTTAATAGTAATTAGAAAATATTAAAATTTTATTCATAATTAATAAAAAATTATTATTAATTAATAAATATTTTTAATAATTAGTAATATATAATTTATATGTATTAGTAATAATTAGAATTTTTTTAATAATTCTTGATAAATAACCATAATTATAATTTAATAATATTTTGTAATTAGTCATAATGGGTAATAACTATTCTTATTTATATTGATTTTTAGATAAATATGGACTCAAGAAGTATATAATTTTTTTTGTTATGTGACCGTGATTCGATAAATCATTATATAAATCCAAATGAAAGTGGTATAAATCCTATCAACATTGAGGCTATTGAAACATTTATATCATTTTCATCATCAAATCAAAATTTGTTTCTGAATTAACAATTTAATTTCCATGTAAGAAATGTGATCTTAAGAGATTCAAAACATTTGACAATGTTACAATTCATCTACTACATATTGGTTTTCAGAAATATTATATTTCTTGCTATCAACATGGTGAAAAAAATTCAGTATAAAATGAATTTTTTTTGGTTCCAGATCCATAATTTTTTAATTTAGTACATGAGGATGATGAACTGTATACTCATCAAACAACAAATCAAAATGATATTCGAATCCCTGAATTAGAACCATCTCAATTTTAAAATTTGTTTAAATCTATTGAGGAGGCAATATATATAGTATGTTAGATAAGAAAACCTGAAGCTGTTTCCAAATGCATGTCTATTAAATCACATTTTGGAATATCAAATATTTATTTCGATAAAATATTTTCTTTGGTTAAATATTTTTTTCTAAAAAAAATATATTACCTGCAAATTTCTATGAAAGTAATAATTTAGTCTATAATCTGGGTCTTAGTTATCAGAATATCCATACATGTTCAAATGAACACATCTTATATTATGGTGATGAAGAATCATTAGTTAGTTTTCCAAGTAGTTGATGGAAAGGCTAGTTCTTTTCCCAACAAGTCTCTAATGAATGCTGTTCATATTTTCAATGTTGTTGAACATGATGTTCAGAAAAATGGTGGTATTATAAATGTCAAAGGTATAGGGACTTTTTATAGTTCTCTAAGTAGTTCTCCATTGAAAAAATATACCAAAAAAGTTAGTACTTATAAATCTTTTGATTTATTTGCTTCTGTTGGCAGTGTGGAGAATATAAATTCAAATGGAGACTGGGTTAGAGATAAAGTTTAGGGAGTTGTTGAGGTCACTGAGATCTCAGACGATGGAGGTGGTCCATGGATGCAACCCAAAACTTGGAAAATAGGCAGGCTTCCTCTTGATAGGGGTGGTCAAATCTCACACCACAATGTGAATACTCGATCTTGAGTGTGTTGATGTCGCTTTTGTGGATTGCCTTGTGTTGTTACTATTTCTTCTGATTTCAAATTATTATTCTCAATAAAATGTCCTTTGATATCTAACCCTTAAAAAATAGGTATAAAGAGTCACAACATAGAAATCCTAGATTTCTTATGAAACAGTTGAGGTATTTTCTAATTACACATCATTTACAACTTCTATTTTTGTCTCACAACACAGCTAAATTGATGAAATGACCTAAATCATATATTTCTATCATTAAAAGCTTAAATCATACATGTAATAGTAATTCATGAAAATAATTTAATCAGATTCATCATTATTTTTCTCAAGATCCTCATAACATATGGTTGAGTCTTTATACAGATGTTTTTTGTCTATTTAGCAGTTACAAAAGTAAATATTCTTGTTGGACTATTTTTAGAACCCTTTAAAACATACCTGATTAGATGCTGATGAAGGAAATATATATATATATATATATATATATATATGTAGCTATTAATTCCAGGACATTCAAAGAATAATGTCGATGTATATTTTAAGCCACTAATTGAAGAGTTAATTTCTATATAGAATGTTTATTTAACTACATATGATATAGTTGAAGATTATAATTTTACATTGAAGGTTGCATTAATGTGGAAAATTATTGAATTTATGGCATATGGTATGTTATCTGGATGGAGTACACTGGGTATAAAATCATGTTTATACCACATGGTTGATAAAAAAGTGTTTATTCTTGTCAAAAAAAGAATGACTAGTTAATTTTTTGGTCATAAGATATTTCTTCCTACGGATAACCCTTTTTGAAGGAATAAAAACAATTTTACAAAAGGTATAATTGAAAGAGACAAAACTCCAACAGTGCTATCAGGTATTCAGGTAAAATCCCTAATCTCATCATTATATCATATTAATTTTGAAAAAATTATAAAGGAATGGTTAGATATTTCCCAAATTTATAGGAATCTTGAACTTGAATTATTATAAAATGAAAGATCAAAAAATTAAATGAATACAAAACCATCTTACATGATTTCTAGATAAATGAATTTATTATTCTATGAATGTATTAGAGATTTCATGTTACAATATGGTTATGATTCTAATTTGTCTCATTGCATCAGAAATTTACATATTACCCAGTTAAAAAGTCAAGACTACCATGTCATAATGGAAAGACCATTACTACCCAGTCTTGTTGGGTTATTTAATTCTTCAATCTAGGATGTGTTAACATAAATATAATATTTATAATGAGATATTTGTGCAACAACATCAAATTGTGATGCATTGAGTACACTGTAAAATGATTTTTCTAAATTTTATGTAAATTGGTCAATATATTCCCACTAACTTTCTTTGAATAAATGGAGAATTTAATATTGAATTTTCTATACGAGGATAAATGTAGAGGTCTAGTGAAATTATAATGGACTCATATTTTTGAGATATATTTACAAAAATTAAATAATAAAGTTCATAATAAATCATCTGTTGAAGGGTAAATTATAGAATCATAATTGCAGGAGAAAATTTCGATTTTTTGCTCTTATTATTTTCCATATTAATATCCTTCAAAACATAATTGAATGGGTTATAATGAGGAAAATGTTGATGATGTCATAAACCATTAGTTTTCTATTTTTAATTATCTTGAGCTTTGTTTTAGTGGTTATCATGAATGACGGCTTTCAGATGAAGAATTGTACATAGCTCATATATATATATATATATATATTATTCTCAATTATTAGTAAATAAAATGATTTATGCAGTAAATACTACTTATTATTATTTTTAATAGATAAATTTATTTTAAATATTTTTTTGTAGACTATATGATGGAAATATGAAAAATAAATTTATACAAATTACCCTTATTGATCTTGAATAACTTCTATAAAAGAATTTTTCATATTGGTTTCAAAGACTAGAAAGTTAAGGTGTTTAGGGTGGAACATTAAATAATTTTTTTAGTGATATCTATTATTAATAATTTTTATTATTTTTAGGAAATAAAACATGAAAGTAAAATCGATAGTTGATTAGGTGTGCTAAAAAACCCTCTATTGAAATTGGTAAAACCTTATAACAGGAATGTTGTTAATGGATTTTGTTTTCATACATGCATATATGATGAATCAAAGAAATCAATGAATAATTGTGTTTTTTTGAAAGTATCTTATTATAAATAAATTGAAGCTGAATTTTATGGAATGTTGGATGAAATAATTGAGTTATGTTATCTGAGACCAAATTTTGTAAAAATGATTAAATTACATTGGTTTGATACTGATTGAGGGTTGTGAGTTTATCCTTAACATGGAGTCTTTGACATTAAATATAGTAGTATTCTTACCTCAAATGAATCATTTATGTTGTCACATCAAGAACACCAAGTTTATTATGAAAATTACTATGCTATTTTGAGAGATTTAAATAACTGGTGGAGTGTAATAAAAATGAAATCTCATGAAAACCCATTTCATAAAAATTAAAATGGTTCTATAGAATTGAAAAATATTGAAATTTGTTAAGAAACAAACCCAAATACATCTCTTACTCAAAGATATATAAATATCGATGATGAATCCTTTGAGTTAACGGTCAATTATATTGATAATGTTGATGAAGTAATAAGAGATGATGAAAGTAAAAATCATATAGAAGTTAATGATGCTATCTAGGAAGATAAATAAATTGTCATCAATGAATATGAGGATAACGATGATGAATGGTATATTATACTTAGGTATTTATTAGTTTTTTATATTTGATATCTATATTAACACTCATTTACAAGTATGATTGTTTGTTTCAGATTGATGGAGATAGTCACAACTATCTATTCAATTCCCTCATTAATGTCAATTTTTATTTGTTTTTTATATTTGATATCTATATTTACAATTAATTACAGGTAATATTATTATATTATATATAGTAGTTGTTAGTTTTTTTATTTGATATGTATATTAACAATTATTTATAGGAAATATTATTATATTATTATAATAATAATAATATTATTATAGGAAGTTGTAGTTGTTATTATTATTATTTATAGGAAATATTATTATATTATTATATTATTAACAATTATAGTAGTTGTTAGTTTTTTTTATTATGGTAATATTATTATATTATGGTATATTATGGTATTTATTATATAGTAGTTGTTAGTTTTTTTTATTATATTATGGTATTTATTTGGTATTTATTTGATAATATTATGGTATTTATTAGTTTTTTATATTTGATATGTGTATTAATAATTATTTACAGTTAAGATAGTTATTCTATTTCGGCATATATTAGTTTTTTTATCTTTGATATTTGAAGTAACAATTTTTTAAAGGTAATATTATCTGTTTCAGATAGCTGAAGATGCCTTAAAAATTCTACTTCATTCTCCCACTAATGCTAGGTTTCCTGATGATGATCCCAATTCATATGACCTGAAGGATGTTTCTACATCATCGTCTATTAGGTGGGGTCATGGCCTTGATAGATTGATAATTTTGGTCCCTCTTTTAGAAAAACATCTATCTATTGATTTTAATCCTCACTTATATAGGCATGTTCAATTATTTAAGGTATTTATTTCATGTTATGTTTTTTTTAATTTTGATAGTAATCATAGGTTTTTACATTTAGCAATTTGATAGGCCAGTTTTATTTCAAAAAAGTATTTTTCTACACCATAGATGTCATGGGATTAGGTTCCCATTACTATGCAATATAATATTCCCGAACATTGGATTGTATATTAATAAATAATATAGTTTATTTTAAATTTATTTAATTAGTAACATGTTGTTTTTCATTTTTTTTACAGAATTTATGGTCTCTAATTGATGATAGTATGAGAGTTGTTATCCTGGAGGCATGATAGATTTGTATACATGAATGTTTTCATCAAGTTTTACACAAACTAAGAAAGAGAGTCTTGGATAGAGCTTCTGTTACTATTTTTGACCAGTCTTGATTCTCTCATTGACCTAAAAATATCTCAGCTCCAATATGGGATGGATTGTGCTCTCAATGGATATGAGAGACTTTTAATAGGAGGTCATCATTTGGGTGTCAGAACAGGGGAGTCAGGACATCACACATAAGGCCAAGGGTCATATATTTGGTATACATCGATAACATATGATAAGTAATATTATTTATTAATGTATATATACTTTAAATGTATAATGTTTTTATATTATACTGGATGATAATCACCCTCTACTAAAATGATTGAAGTTTATAGGAAGATGTACACTGATCCCCATGCATGAAATCTTATCGATGATAAATAGCGTTGAATTGTGGTTAATATTTTTTTTAAATTTTACTTAAAACTAATTTTATTTTTGTTTTAATTTATAATAATATTTGAGGGAAATGTGTGAGATTGTGACTTATAATTTATAATAGAGTCAAGCTTATACTGAATTATATTTCACTTATGAGTTAGGTTTTGATGAGGGGGCTTAAATATAGGCAACCATGCATGATTTTTATAATGTTTGGGAGACCAGTATTGGTTTACAATGGAAACTTACTAGTTATTATGGTACTTAAATGATGCCATCGATTAGCTTGAAGCGATATTGTAAAGATTCATCATCATCATCATCAACTATATAGTTTAAAACAAGTCTATGATCTTAGGTAGATATGATACAATAGATGTAGAGGGAGTGGGAGGTGGTGCATGTGAAATAGTGTCAAAGAGATGAACTAAAGTTGGATTATATGCGATAGATTACACGTGGTGATGTTATGGAGTTTCCTCGACTTGACCCTTTGGGTGATCCTCCCCCTCATATCAGTTGATCATAAATTGTTTTTATTACTAATATATATTTTGGTTTGATTAACATGTTATGTGTGAAATTGTATAATAATTTTATGCATATTTTTATTATATTTAATTTTTTCCTATTTATTCTAATTTTGTTTTTAATTTTTTTTAATTTTAAATTTATTATTATATTTTATTATTTTAAAATATGTAAAAAATTGTGATAGATTTTTTAATTCATTATAATCGTATTTTTTTAAAAAATTATACACTTATTTTTTATAGATACTATATCCATCACAAACAATAAATATTTAAGATGGACCATCAAAAATAATTATATTTTTGATTTAGTTTTCTATGATGTATTTTATTAATACAAATTCTCATCGCTAATGACCTTTAGAAATAGAACCCATTGAAAAAACCCCATAAAAAAATATTGAAACTCCATTAGTGTGTGGGTGTTTTAATTTTTGTTGAACCTCAATCAAGACCCCATTTTGAGTGAACAAGGGGTTCAAGACATGAAGTTAGGGATACAACTTTATATCGAATCACCACTAGCTATCTGGTGGCCAAGGTAGTTCCCTACATGGTCACTAGGCTCACCGACCATCTGGTGGCCTCATGGGTGATTTTTTATTAGGGTAAGCCCCCTAATTTCATCCAGGGCCCCCCGTTATTCTTCCCACTTTGAATTTCTCCCCATTTCAGTCCAGCAGCACCCCCAAACATGCCTCACCCCCCTTTTCCATGGATGATCTCTTCCTTCCATGGTCTATTTCTTCAATTTTATTGTTCGATCAAGATCATAAGGAAAATCCATGAGTCCTCTTGTGCCCCTTATTCATTTATTTTAATGGATAGTAGTTTCTCCCTAAGATATTCTAGGATTCCCTATTTTTTGGTATTTTTTCTACTTCTCAATTTACTCTCATTTTAAATTGAACTAATGGCCAATGTTAGATGAGTATAATTCTCTAATAATGAGGTTGTTGGTCCCTAAATTTAACCCATAGTATCTCCATTATTTTTTTCAAGTGATGTGTTGCGTGGTCACATCGAATTCACTAGGTATAAACATAATTTTAAATTAAAGTTTTTAATTATTACTACCATAGTTTAACTTCATCCATAATGTGTCTTGAACCATATATCAAGGTGATTACTTATGGAATTCCTTGGTGATGAAATTAAACTAGGAGTTGACTAGTAAAAATTAAATTCTATGTTTTCTAAAATTAAATTGATAATATTAAGGGAATGAATATAGTTATCACATTGAACATGTTTAGTCTTGGAACCGTGGAATAAGTAACTCTGTTTAAAATAATAAAACATTGAAAGTTATGGTTTGAATCAATGATTGTAAAATGTAATTTTACAATCATCAATATTTTAGGGTGAAATAAATCTTGAAAAATTCCTAGTGAAATAGTGAATCTTGAGAAGATTTTTTCTATAATGAAAAGTGTGGTTATCTATTGGATTCAACTTGATAATGATAACATGAACATGTTTAATATAAAGTGGTGAATTTTAAATAAGATGGTGTTATTGACTAAAATAGAGATTCCCTATTTTTGAAATGGATTCAAAGTGGATAAAATATAAATGATGTTATGCGAAAGTAAATAGTTACCTTGAAAAAATGGTAAAGCATGGTAAGGCTTTAATTTAATGAATTTAAGTCTTGAATATTGTTGGCCTTGATTTTGTTAATCTAATTATTATTGTGAATCGTATATGGATGGTATTACATAAAGAAATGGTTTTAATTAAAGGGGAAAAGTAAATTGAAATGTATCATGTCTTGGATTATTATTGAAAACTACATTTATAGGAGGTCACGAAAACTCCATTTATTGGAGTTCATGATAATTGGATGATAAAATTTCTATAGGGGAGGCCTATTTTACTAGCTGTCTTATGACTTAAATGAGAAAAACTCCCACAGGGTTGGTTCATGTTACTTGATGGATTACAACTTGGATGATAAAACACCCATAAGGGTGGTCCATGATACTTTACATGTATATCAGGGGGGCCTGTGTCTATTATATTGGATGGTATAGTGATTGTGAAGTGCTCAGAGACACCCCAACACTAGTCAAAGAAGGTATGGTCGATTGGGGTATGAAAACTATGGATGAAAAATTTTATTACCAACCTCAAGTGTCATCGTAAACCTAGGGAATTGGTGGTTGTTGCTTCATTACTTAAACTAGTTTTGATTGAACTGTTAACAATTTATTTTTAGCACATCTTCTTGTACTTTATATCTGATTGGTTATTTTGGGGACATTATTGGTGGTGCCCTAGTGAGTTGTACCCACACCATGCTCGAAACTCCTTGAAACTTTGGTACCTAAGAAGATATCATTATAGAATTGCAGGTACAGGTTCAGGGTAATGCCCATTTCTTATTTTTGACATGGAATTCTAGGTTGGTGGGAAAATGGGACCAAGAAGAAATGAAGACCCATTGGGATGAGATTTTAGTTCAATTTTTTTATCCTATGTATATGATCAACCCATGGGGGATCCATTATGACATGTATGGAATACTCCATCTATTATAGCATTGTGATGATTTGTTTACTGCTTGGCACTTTCCCTGTCGTATCTACGATGTTTATTTGGCATGGTTTTTATGTTTTATATTCTTTATACAACTATTTATACTATGAATATAGGTTATATTCTCCCCATATTATCCTCATAGACACTCTCTACTGGTTAGTTACCTCTAGAGTATGGGGTGGGACACTTGTGGTGATGTGGTAACCACCGATTTTGGCACCTATAAGTGGTATGAGGTAGAAGGACATTACAAAAAATTTCATACACACAACCTTTTTTTCACTACATAGTTCCATATCCAAGAAATTTTGGATAGTTTCTCTACCAATACTTACATAAAAACTTCATCTAATCAATGAGAGTCTCTTCACAGATTCCATATTTTATCAACCGACTCCAAGTAACCACTTAAGTACAGAGTAAATTGTTTAATCATTCCAATTTTGAAAAGGACTTTATAAAATATCATTATTAAAATGTAAAAAACCATATATTTTGACCTTAATTAATGTTGAAATTAAATAAACCAAAATTCTTCAGCAAACCATGATTATTTTCCTTATATTTCTCTATTTATATTCCAAATACAAAGGATACGAGGCATGACATGATCTTGACCACCATGGCATGGTTTTTGGTTTCATCAATAAAAAACTCTAGTATCCTCCAGTATTTATCAAACACCTATAAAGTTTTTTAATGTAATTATTATATTTATTAATCTTAATTTTTTTCACTATTTCAAAAAAAAAACATAACCAAAAAATTTAAACCCATTTGGTGATCCACACTTTTACCATTTTAATAGTTTTTATAGTTAAATATTCCCTCAAACTTTCAATGTGGGGTTATCCTTACTTTATATTCCAATAAATATTATTTTAATAAATTTTATTATTTTTATATTCAATATTTTAAATTTATGTTTAATTTATTATAAATATAAAATGGTTGTTAAAATAAGTCCAATCATTAGGCTTAATGAATTTATCTAGTCTAAATTTAAACAACTCCCATTTCTGGTTCAATAATTAATATGGTTTTAATAATAATAATTTATCTTCAATAAAAATTGGAAATTTTTTTTATCATAGGGAACAATTTTAAAATTCATAAAGTACCCATTTAGATATCACTAGGAACTTCTTTGGATTTCATGGATATTTTTACACATACATTTTTCCAATAGATACTGAGAGAATTATATTGATTAGTTGCTGGCTCTATTGCAACAAATTTTTATATACTTTTAAAATAGCTAGGTACCCACTAAAATATTATATAATATATAGATCCTATTTTAATTAGTAATTTTCACTACCATTTTACTCTTTCGTTATTTTTTTTTAAAATTACATAATAATTACCTAAAATATTTCCAAAATATTATAATTATTCCTGTCTGACATTGTTGAAAAAAATCAACTACCTTAACATACCTATGAGATTAAAACTACTTATTATATTTATAAATATCCAAAAAAATTAAATAAATCTTGGTTTCAATTCAAAAAATTATTTAATTTATGAAAGTACTTTTTCAACGCTACATAATTAACCCTAAAAAAATTTATCTTTGTCACGGTTAGAAAACTTACTGTAAGTAAAGATTTTTTTCTTCAACATTATTTTTTATAATGATAATTTATTTTTAATTTTATATATATATATAAACACACACACACACACACATATTCCTTCTAAAATATAGTTATTTACAATCAAAATTTTTAATTAAAATACAAACACACAGAGACATATTATTGTTATATTTTTATATATTTAGTTATTTATATTTATATTAATATATATTTATAAATATTTTTATTTCTATAAACTATTTATAATATTTATACATAATAGAAAATTTAATTGTTAATAAATATTATTTTTATAAATATATATTTAAATACATATAAATACAAATTAATTTAAGTTTATGTAAAAATAAATAAATAAATAAATGCATGTGTATGTGAATTTCTAAAGGGGGTTGAAGGCTATATTAAAAATTTATTGTAGAACTGAAGGCCTTATAAACATATTTGTATATAAATACATTTATACATATGTGCACACACACACACACACAAATATGTCAAGTCCCACATGAGAGACTGCATAATTGGTTTTAGAGAAAGGCCTTTAGAGCTTTGACTATTTTCATTCTTTGTCGATTTACTATTTATTCCTATTTTATAGATCAAATCATTTGATATAGACCATAAAAATTCATGAGAAATATATTTTATTTTTTTAATGGCTAGATAAAGAAGAATCCTAAAAGAGAATGATTATAAGAAATCAATCACATGATATTCAATATACAATACTAAAATTATGTTCCTTGAATATAAAAAACCTGGAAAATTGAGGCTAGACTATCGTAGAATTAAAGGAAAGAGGATACATAATCAAAGGAATAATTTATATTGTCTAAAGTCTTCAGGGTTATCATATATGAATAAGAAACACTTTTGTATTGTCTACTTCATGGATAAATATAGTTAGGCAACATATTTATCTTCCAACTTTTATACTTCATACTTCTATTCTAACCATAACTCTGAATTTAATAATCCTATTTGAAAAGTCATGAAAGATAAGGTTGATGAATTATAGAATAGTGTAGTTGCTATTGGTGATGATTACATGAAACTAAAAAGGATCATAAGAATTTAATATAGGAGAAAAGTATTTTTGATTCTAATGTTTTGAATCTTAGATAAGATATTAAAATTACAAAGAATAATAATGAGAAGTTGAAATATTATATTTCTATAAACAAAGTTAAGAAAATATAGAAAATCAAAGTTACAATGAATGATATAAACAAGATAAATAATGAGAATAAAATTTTGAAGAATACTTCTTCTAGTACAAAGGATAAAATTTATGATAACTTATAAGATCTTTAGAAATAGAATACAAAGTTAAATAAGGAATTGGTTTAGATTATAAAATAAAGATTTGGTTTGAGAAATAAAATTTCCGGTTAGATTTTTTCAAAGGTAAAATATATCCACCCCATTCATTTTATGAATTGTGATAATAAAATAAAAATGTTTTGTCATTCTATTATTGATTATTTTAATTTTTTTTATAAGTTCATTATCCTTATGATTGTTATGAAATATTTATAAAGTCACTTGTGTGAAATAATATGTTTATTTCCACTTCTTTAGTAATTTCCAATGATTGAAATGTTCACTTAGTTTGGGTTTCTAAAGGTACTATATTGAATTCAATGGGACCTAAAATAATCTAGTTTACTAGGTGATGTATTTCCTTATTTCCAGTATGTATGCACATTTTAATTTTATATTTTGGTAATCTATCATTTTCTTTAACTATATTATTTTTGGATATATATTGATTTACTCTATTTATCATTTTCACGTGACATGATATAACTATCCATTACTATTTTAAATACTAAAAATATATTTTTTTATTTAATTAAATATCATGAACTTTTTTCATGGTTTCTTGTAGTATTGTTTCATTTATGGGAATTTATAGGATGAGTTTTTCACTATTAAATTATTTTTAAGGGGGAAGTCTCAGATTAAGGGGGAGAATATCTTTTACTATTTTAGTATTTATTTATTATTTAATAGTTGGTATTATTTGTTATTATGCATGATTTTAAGGGGATTTTTTTTTATTTTTTTTGATTTGATCGTATCATTTTATGACTATTCTATTTATATCATTATTGGAAATATTTTATTCATTTTTGATATTGTTTACTAATTAATCATGCTAATGTAATTTATTTAATTTTAGTTATTTTTTAAATATCAGGGGATGTTTATTATTATATTTTATGCCCTTGTATTTTAAATTTTAGTTTTATTTTATAACATTTGTTAAATATGGTATTATATTTATTATCTTTATAATAAGGTGGAGAGATGTTTGAGTATTATAATTATAAAAAAGGGGAATAATGTTTTGTGGATAATTTCCAATCGATTTAAATTGTTTTAATAATTACATAACCATCTTATTTATTGTTTATTTTATTTTTTGTTCTATTTTTTTATAATTCATCATTATTATTTTAATTTTTATTATTACCAGCTTGAAACTAATTCTTAGAATTTAAAATAAAGTATTATTTGATCAATGGGGAGAGAAAATTCATTAATTATATTTCCCAAATGAAAAAATCTTAACATTGAAAGAATAATTATTTAAGAATATGATCCATTACTATAAAAAGTTAGAAGTGAAAATAAAAATATTATCAAAATGTTCCAATATTGAAAAAATAATTTTTTATCTACTACTATTATAATTTGTTTAGAAAATGTTAGATATTCTAAAGCTACAATATTTTACAACAATTCTAAAGGGTTGGGGATGATAGTTCAACTACAACAAGACCGTCTATACCTTACATAAGTTTCATTGGTTTATTCATCTTGTTTTGTGTCATATTTGTACTATAAATTCATTTATCAAGTTTTAACACAACTTACACACTAGTTATACCTCCATTATTTCACACGTGTTTGGATAAGCTTACCTAAAAAATGAAAGACACATGATTTTTCCTATTCTTGTGAAAGTAAAGGTTATGTATTCCTCAACTTTAAAAGGAAGGATGTTGGTTGCGCCATGGTCTAGTAAAACGAATGGTTTAGTTTTGATCCTGTGGTTGTACAAAATGCTAGAATATAGTATTTTTTAAACTATTTCAAAAGTTATGTATCTATAGTGGTTGTACACACTCTTAAGTTGAGTGTGTAAAGAGTAGAAATAAATCATTTGGATCTTAAATAATATAAAATCCTTGTTCTATATCTTGTTTATTACTTTATACATACAATATGGACACTCAATGAAAAAAATATTTATTCTTCAATAGTTTTATCTTATATTTCACTGAATTCCACTTTTTTATCTAAATTATACTAGTTATTTTAAGATAGATAATTTTCCAACACCATTTTGTATCCTTACATATCTATTGTGGGATCACATAAGATATATACATGTACATATTTTTTCATGTGTTTATTTACATAAATTTATATCAATAATCCATTATTATTATTATATTAATATTTATATAAACATTATATATATGAATGATTATATTTATGCATGTTTATAAATATTAATATTTAAATAAAATAAAATAAAATATATTATATAAATATTTAGATATATACAAATACATACAAACACACATATACATAAATAAAAACAAACATTAACACACACATTATAGGTTTTAAATTGGATAGTCAAAAAATGTTTCCTTGATAGGATGATGGAAACCAAACCATAGTCCGTCGAGTTGGAGAGGGACACATAAGACACTTGAACAAAGAAGGCCATCTAATTATATATATACATGTTATAGATATATGTATAATTTTTATATAAATGTTAAAAAAATAAAAAATAGATTGAAAAATGAAAAATATGAAAATATACATGTACAAAAACTCTAATATTCTGTACACTTTTTTATATCTAGAACTGATAAAGGATATAAAAAAATATTTTTTAATTAAATTCTATATTTTATGCTTCACCTCTATTTCATGTTTCTTCCCCTTAACATTAAATTCACCCTCAATACCTTCACCATTCCATACACTCTTTTCATCACTATACCTCACTGATTTCCCTCACTGATCGTTGGTTCTCATCTTTACAGTTTTCCTTCACCAATCAACATCACCCACCCTCACTAATATTTGGTATGAAAATTCATGATTTATAATTAAATTTTGGTAAGATATTGTATTAAATTTTTTTATTCTTCTTATGAAATATTTTCATTCATTATTAATCATTTGACATTGAGGCATCTAAATAGTCTATTTATGATTTTTTCAATGTATCTAAAAATGCTTGAAATATTGTTCAATTTATTATTACTTTTATATTGTTAATGTTATTGTATAATGAATTGTTTTTTGCACTCAATAATAATTTTTATAGTATAATAGTTATATAATTTAATGAAGTACATAAAGAAGGTTTAAAGTAGTGCATAGAAGGTGTGTCACCATAGAAAATATTTTCATAAATAGGGGGGATGAAACTGAGGTTATAGTACATTGTAAGGCCTACTATAGGATGTATATTTGAAGTTAGTAAATATGTCTCAATGTTACATTCTATCTAAATACATTGTATAATTATGTCTTGGTGCAAAATAATTTTGTATTAACTCAAAATATAAACGACATAACAATGACCATTGGAGATATTGGACATAAATTTGATAATCAAGGCTAAATAGGTTTCCATATTTTCTAATAGGATTTTCTGGTAACAATATAAGGTGTGAACACTGATTAAAGAAGTGTATTTTCACTTCCATAATGGGCACTAAAATCTATGATCACTGATTCTTGGTGATCATAAGTGGTCCATCCACGTATTATGAATGCGCTTAAAAAATTATCAATGGTATTCAAATTATACTTTATATCCTATTGATTCTAGCAAATACATTGTCCACAATCCATACCCCTAGTGAAATTTTGAGAAAAAGTATGGTATGTCCATAGGTTACTCAAGAAATTAGATGTGTCATGGACCTTTATTGATGGGGAAAGATTTTTTAATAATGAGAGAATATTAAATATTACATGATAGGTGCTAACATGTGTCTTTTTGTTCTTGAAATTCCCATAATTATCTTAGATATCCCAATATCTTACCACAATGAAGATGTTATGGATATTCATATCATTAGAGGAGACATACACACCATGAAATTATAGCAAGAGAAACTAATCATAAGATATTAAATTGAGGGTGATATACATATGATTTCCATGTAGGGTCCAAATAAAATGGTCCAATCAGTGCCAAGAAGACGATATTTGTACATATCTATTTTGGAGTAGATGGAGTATAGTCATTTGGAGGTATGGGTAATACATATATGTTTGATAAAATTATAAATGGGAAACACTCTATTATAAGAACACCATACTAGAAATCCCATCTTTGAGGGGAGTATTTTATCCCATAAAAATTTATCTGAGTGATCAGATCCCTATAAAACATTTCTGAGATTACATTAGTCACCTATATTCATGTTTCATGATGCTGTAGTAGTGAACTCACAATGTTTATCTTCCCCCAAAATAAAAATATTTTTGTAAATATACATCTAGTCTCCATCATCTTCCTAATGTTGGGCATTTTTTTTTATTTCTAAAAATATAGTGTAATTTAAAGTATATTTATTTAATTTAGGTTAAAAATATCTATTTAAAAGAATCATTTTATTTTATTATATTAAGAGTTATATACATTAAATTTTTTCATATAATATAGTAGTGGAATATAACAGAAGGTACATAATATAATATTTTAGGATAAAAGTATCCTTTTAAGTAAAAAAATTTTAATGAAAAAATAATGCATTGATATGCAATTTAATTAATTACATAATTGTTAGAATTTTATTCACATTATTATATATGAATAATATTTGGTTAGTTGGGTGAAACTACCATGAAATTTATTATCCTATTATATGTAATTTGTTCATCTATGTATTAATTATATTTATATATGTTTTATTTTTTTATTATATATTTATTTAAAAATTTGTGAAATTATTTTTTATGTTATTATTATTATTTTAATCATTAATATTACTGAACATTGTAAGATAAATATGAATATAAAATGTATGATTGGTTATAATATGTGTAAAGAATATACGCACAGGGTCAAAGATTTCATTAAGATACAAAAACCATAAAAAATTTCCTTTTTATAATTATATATTTATATTTACATTGATGTATCTCAAAGAGAATTAGTGGAGACGAGTTATAAGAACACTTATTTTATTATATAATTGATAAAATTTACAAATAATGAACTAAACATGGGAAATAAATCAATTCATCTAATAATTAAAATATAAATTTTAGATATGTATCACCTTATTTCAATATAGGTATATATTTTGACAGAGATCATATTAAGGAAACATAACGATTAGTAATGATAAATTTTGAGACTCTCATAGAATGTTTGAGAGGTAAAAAATTATACAAAGAATCCATTGTATGATGGATGTACCAAATTTAAAAATCTATCATTTTTATGAAATATATATAACTTGAGATTTGGAAATGAATGAAGTGACATGAGTTTAATAGAATTACTTTCTCATATTAATGATATGATTCTATATATAATTGAACTTACTTATTGAATATATAAATCAAAATTGATTGTATTTTTAATTGATATGAGCTATAAAAAGATACATGTTTATCTTAAAGATTTAATTTTATTTAAAAAGTTGAATAGTTAATTAAAAATGGATTAAACATGTTTCTCCTTAGTATAAATTTTTATGTGTTATCTTACAATGGGTATATGATTAATGGTTATATATTCTTACAATGAAGAAATATTATCACATTATAATGAAAAGTAGTGGTGCTACTCTTATGAATTTAAAAATTCATTTATCTAGTGTCAATTATTGAAATTTTATTTATGAAAATATGGCTTACATTAGGCTCATTGAAAAAAATGTGAGTTTTTTTTAAAAGGTTGGGGCCGAAGCCTCAATTTATTATTTGAAAGAAAATACCTCTTTAAACTGGGTAGAGGGAGACCCATTACATAGCCCAAAGGCCCAAGGCCAAGTGTCCTGAATACAAGGCTTGAAAGCCCATTGAAATGGCCCAAAGGACCCCTCGGTGAACAGTACTGCTACAGTACCTGCACTGCTGCAGTACCTGCTACAGTAGCACCACCGCTAAAGTACTGCCACTGCTACAGTGCCTCCACTGCTACAGTCCCTGCTACAGTACTGCTACAGTACCTGGGAAAATGAGTTTGTTTATATAATATTTTATTTTTTTATGTTTTATGAAAAATTAGTTTATAATACAAGTGTTGTTAAATTTTAGGAATTATGATTTTTACAATTAAATTTACATAAATAAATATATAAAATGGGTCCTTAATTTTTGGTAAACAAGTACAATTTTTTTTGAAGTGAATTATTATAATAAAAATAGTTTATTATGATTTTGATAATAAGAAAAAATCAAGAAAAATGAGATGGTTCCCTTAATGATGATCCAATCATTAGTTTCTCACAATCAATTTGTAAGGTCCCCAATGTTTATGGTGTCATATATTTAATAGGTTATTATGAATAGGGGATTAAATCATCCAATATTATGAGATTCTATATTCATAATAAATTGATTGAAAATATTAAATTATGATATTCCTAAGTTGATTGATATATTCTATGTGTTTTATCTATTTGTTATTTGATTAATATATATATATATATATTATGTTTAAATATATTTGTGTGACTTTTATTGATAATTAATTCTTCACCAGGTGATGTTACCCACATTGAGAATAAATATAATAGAGATTATGATGGTAAAAAATTATATATGGGTCGACATATAGAAAAAATTAAGAGTGTTGGTATATGATGGATTTATCAAAATTAGTTAAATCAAGAAACTATTGAAATTTTTTTTAGGATGTTTGAAATCATTGTGGACAACCTATTTACTTACAAAAGTATATAATAATTAGTTATTATTAGGTTTCTATTATAATAAACATATCAATTTACTATAATATTTTACACAATTTCATGCATGAATATGCCTTATAGGGAGACTAAAGATACCTTGATGGTTAGGGGAAGTTGATGAAAGTTTTAGACTATATAATACCCTCATTAAGTGAATTTATAATGGGAGAGTTGTGAGTTGATCTTAATTGAGACATAGTCAATATGGAATTGATTTTACACCAAGAGTTAGAGTGCTCTCCCGAGATCGATTTTATCCTATAATGTAGAATTTAGATAACCTTTAAATTTAATTCATTCTGTGACTTGTGTATTGAGGTTATTCATTCATGATTTTACTGTGTTTTATGTTCTATTTATTGTTATAATTTCCATGGATGAGTTAGAGGCTTGTTGGAGTTTATTGGAGAATGAAAAAAATGATGTCCAACTGATTTGAATCATATCACAATAGGGACATTTTAGATAGTGGTTAAACTTATATAAAAGATTATGTTGTTTTTTATATCACAATGTGATCCACTGGGGGTAAAGAAGCAATTTTCCCTTTTTTAGGAAATCAAACACAATAGAAATTTTTTTCATCATAATGAAGATTCTAAAGAGACTGTAGGAAGCTAGCTATATCTAGTTTGGATGCCATGAGTTTTTGTCATCACAAAAGTTTTTAGAATAAAGGGATCATTACACTATCATGTGTATCATTCTTTAAAGGAAAGGATCCACATAAAAAATTTCAGGCCATGAAAATTTGGTACCTTACTAGATCTAATGAGTCAAAGAGACCATGCCACAATGCAAATTATCTTGCTTTAATAGTGATCAAAGTGAGATATGAGATTTATAGGATTTTAATTACACATATTTCAGATCTGAGGTTCAACCACAAGCTATTCCATCATGATAGAACATATCCATACCCAATAAAAAGAGAGAGTCTCACCGTGTCTAAAGTTTGAATGAATTATGATGAAAAATATGAATCTATGAGATAATTGGTAACCCATTTAAGGAATATTTTTAAGGGTACTAATAAGAATAATAAGGAGAACACATGATCCAAATTCAAAAGGCACTTATGGTAAATGGATATGAGAGTTCGATCGACATGTCAATTCTTGTCCAGATCAATCCTTTACTTGAAAGTTTAAGGACATCTTAATAATAATTGACTTTATCTTATTGAAAATAGAATAGAATCATGGATAGAAAAATCAAAATCTTTAGATGTTGGGTATTGGATACTTGATTAAAATATTCAGTGAACCATGTATTTTTCATTATATCATATGTATAATTTCTCACTCTATCTTTTATCACTACATCATTGATGTCATAATATAATAGAACTTAACAGTGATGGATACCAATTTATTCGACTGAGAGTTACTGTTTTTTGGTCACTAATAATTTAACACCTTATTAGAGGTGTTTACTATCTTGTATTCCTATTAGTTAGTATTAGAGAATTCTTGAATCTATTTTAGGTAACTATTCCGATCAGTTTGAGTTTTAAAATATTAGTAAAATCTATGATTGGTGAGATATATTGAATCTATAAAAAATGTTAACAATAAAGGGAGTTACTATGTTAATGGAAATATATTCCATATATAGAAGGATAGAGTGATTGTATATATTTTATCTCTTGGATTAAATGTTCAAAACATCACTAAGAATAGTTTACATATTCTCAAAGCTATGAAAATCCTTACCTTTCATGATAATAAAAATATGAAAGCCAATGGGAGAGTTCACAACATGTTACTTTCATCTATCTTAGAGAAAGATTTAACATGAGTCATGGGATTAAAAATTTGAATTGTAATTTATAGTAAACTCCATTATATATGTGAAGGATAAAATAAAGTGGAGGAGTCTCAATTAAAAACATGGCATGTTTAGTTTGAGGATATCCTTATAGGATAAAATGAAATAGTGGTTGAGTTATTCATTCAAGTGAACAAAACTATGAACTTAATTTGAATCAATGGATAAATTCATAAATATTCTCCTATGGTGAAAACATTTATGATAATCCTCCCAAATAAATTTTATATAAATATCTATTTCATTGAAGATCAAAAATTGAATGAGTGGACCATCAATAAACTAAATACTATTTCGATTGAATAAAATATGATAAGAGGAATAAACTTAAGGAGAAAATGAAAAACTAAGATGGATATAGATTTCAACGATACAAAAGGTTTTTCATACATTAAACCTTATAATTATCATTAGGATAAACCAATTATTAACATTGTTCTATATGATTTTTTAAATTCATAGTATTATTTTCTAAAGGCATGCATCGAGGAAAAGAAAATTAAGAAGGTAAAATTATTTTTAAGTATTTCAATTTTAGAAAAATTATAAACTTTTCTACTAATCCACAGAGGAAAAAATAAGATGATGTGGATGGACAATCACAAAGGTCATCAAGAATAAAAAATAAGGTGGAAAGTGATCATAGTATAGGTAATAATTTCAAATGAAAAATAAAGTCCAATAAAATGAAAATAAAGAACTTTATATCAAAAAATGATTCCATATCTAGTGATGAGGAATGTTAAAGAGAGAATAATGAATCATAGTATAACGGTCCATTGGATTTCATGAACAAATAAATTCATCCTAAAGACTCTTAAAGTCAAGAAGAATAAGGTAATAGTTAAGAGGAATAATGTAATGACAAGGAAGCACCACAATGAATCTAATTATCAATATAAATAAGTAAGGTCTCTTGATTTGATACTAGTAGATTATAAAAATTCCTTGATAAACACTCACCTTATATTTTAAAATTCTATCAATGATGTTGGTGAATGATCCAAGGAAGTGGAAGAAGTTTCGAATTCAACCATGCAGCCTAGATATTATCTGTGGTTTGATAAACTATTATTTTGGACGCTCAAGAATACAAAACATGTGGATATAATACTGAAAAGGGGATGAAGGTAATCACATCACCCAAGATGGATAAAACATCCATGGATAAATTTAGTGGTGGTTATAAAAATTACAAAAGCAGTGAGGTGGGTTAGAATAAAAAAACTGAGGCCAGGTGGCCTAAAGGAAAGGTTTAGGTAAAGAAAGAGTCTCTTAAGCATGATAATTTTGAAAATAATCAGTGAATCTCAAAAAAAAAGGTATGATAATGATTGTATTTTAAATAATAATTTTTTACCTTCAAATATTTTTCTTTATAAGAATATGTTGGTGTTATTGTGTAACACCCCAATTTTTTATTTTGAAATTATATTTAAATAATTTTTTTGCACCTAATAGATTTTCATACGCCTAAAATTGATCTAATATGAAAAAACCCTTATTATATTTATGCCCAATATTAAAATAGAATAATAATGAAAAGATATATAAATAAAAAATAAATAAAAAAAATAAAAAAGGAATAAAACTATAAGTAAATAGAAATACAACATGATTGAAATATTCATCATCATGATTGCTTATGAAGATCATACCAATGATGATAACTATAAAAAGAATAGTACATGTTAAAAATATATTAAAACTATTGATAATTGAAATTATGGAATGGGATGAATTATTTTAGTGAAACACATATATAGGGTGCAATTTGACCATTATATGGTCATTGGGCATATATAGTTTTTATACATATATAGTAGTTGGGATTATACGGCCTATAGGCCTAAATGGAATTAAGGAATAATACCAGTAAACATATTATTGGTTTTTAATTTCCCATATGTATTTAAAATAAGCAACACTTACTTAATTTTAATAATAAAACACAAAACAAATAATTTTAGAAGTAAATAATTCATTTTTGAAGATATATTTTACATTAAAGATTTTTTTCTATAAATTATGAATTATTACTCATAAATATTGATTTTGATTATATTTATTGATTCAAATAATTTGTTAATATAAATTAATTGATAAAATTAAATGAATATTTATTAGACAAATTATTAATTACATTTGATGTTATAAATATATATTTTTACAATAAATGTTTTTCTATGTGTTCAATATTTTTATTTGAATAGATTAAATTTATAAATGTTATTATATTATATTAATTTAATAAAACACTCATATAATAAATATTACAGTTATAGGGAATAGGAATAAAATAAATTAATGGTTGAAAATATATTTTCTAAAAAATTATGTTGTATACGTTATACATTTTCATTTTAAAAAATTAATTTTATCATTATTGAGGGTCAATTTATTAAAATGGATTCCATATTTGAAACTCAGATATAAAATTTAGTTTGGGGTTAAATTTATTAATTTTCGGTAAAATAGTAAAGTGTGGTAAAAAGGGTGAAATATGGTAAATATGATATAAATATATATGGAAGCATGGAATTTTTTGATAAATTTATTAATCTTGTCCTAATTTTTGAACAAAAACTTATAATTGAGTATCGAGGGAGGTATTGGGGAACTGTAGATTCATATGATCAAGTGAGATAATGGAATTATAATATATTGAATAATTATTTCCATGAGATTCCACTCACAAATCCTATAAATAATTACACTTTCCAACCGTCTCAAATCAAACATGTCCTTCAATTTATACTTTAATAACTATGAAGAATCTCTCTATAATGATCTTATACTTTTTTTGGGAACTTATTCTCACAAAAGGATTCACAAATCCTTCATTTACAAGAGGTTATCTAAGAGAATATTCAACTCTTCAACATAAGTGTTATCTTATCCTTAATCTTTTTTCATTAACTTATTTATCGATTTTTTTAAAATAATTTATCATTTAAATAAAATTAAAATTAAATCACTATTATTCTATAATAGTGATTTTAAAATTATAGAATTACATATTCTTTACTCATTTATTCATTATAACATGTTTTTATTATGGTAAGTTTTACTAGTAACATGAATGATGCTATAACATTTCCATAATGAATTACTAATAAAACATAAATATAGGTAATATTTGATAGAAATGAATAATATAATACGTTTTTATAATTATTAAATGGTAGTATATGTGATTATATTTATTAATAACATCAAATATTTTTGTGTAATCGATGTTCATAAAAAAGAGAATTTTTAGACCACCGTCGTAACATCCATGAAATAACCCTAGAACTCAAAAGATCTACCAAAAACAACTATATCATCACCAATATCATTATAAAGGTGATTATTATACAATAAATTATCAATTACTAAAATCAATATACTGAATAAATCTTGAAACAAATAAAACAATTAAAACATGAATATAATTTTAATGATAAATAATTAAAAAATAATTCATAAGAAATAATAAAATAATGGTTTTAAGTGAAATAAATATATTTTGGTTTTATAATAGATAAATAATAAACCTAAATTAATTATATTTGTGGTTATAAGGTGTTGGGATAATCATGAATCTATGGTAAGGTTTCTTTATACCAATTTCCAATATTTAAGACATGTTTCATAATATACACCAATTAAAATTTTCAGGGTGTACTTAATAATCCATTGATATATATTATTATAATTTAAATATTATTAAAGGTATTTAATATTCCATTTAATTTCCTTTCTTTCATTGTATTTTGATTCACACATTACCAATGTTTTATGGGGTTTTCTTGTGTCAATCACCTTTCCTTGATTCATAATCTCACTTATTTGACAATATTCTTCTAAGTTTGATATATTATGGACCTTCTCTATCTCATATTTAATATTTTTATTTTATTTGGGGAAATTAAATTTTTGAATCAAAATATTCAACTTTTTTTGATTTCATACTTTTTGAAAATGAGATATTTTTAAGAAAAAACCCCATCCTTTCTGTTGGTTATTTCTATCCCATATTCATGTTCTTTCTTACCATTAATGTTTGTTTTTGATTAATTTTAAATTAAAATATTTATTCTATTATAAAAATCACATAATTATCTATAATTATTTTCAGAACTATAATATGTATCTCTTTTGTCAATATAGAATATTTTTAAAACATTAGAAAATATTATAAAGTACTTATTTCCACTTTCATGCCATTTCATATCTTTCACTCCAAATTTATTCTAATTTTCCTTTACTTATTTTCAATGTTCCATTGTTATTTTTTTTTAAATTTTAAAATAATCTTGTAAATGTATTTCCCATTTTGAAAATGAATTTTAAATTGGATTATAATTGTTTTTTTATGAAAATTTTACAAAAATCTAAAGAAATCTATTTTCTTGATTTTAATTTAATTTTCATATATATATATATATAAAATAATCATAATATATGGAATTATGTTTTATATATCAACCTTAAAATACTATTATGATATGTTTATTTTGTGATATTGAATTTTGGGTAACATTTCGATCCAATTATTTATTACATCTTACGTGATGCCTTATCAAAATGTTATGAAACCCATTTTCTTTTTATGTTTTTTTCAATAGAAGAAGTATTATTGTTTAATGTGGAACAAATACGCATGGTTTATCATTAAATAATGGAAAATCCTTTATTTTTGAATCCCTAAAATTCATTAGGTTATGATTTAAATCTCATGAGATAATAATGTTAAGTGTGGAAAAGATGTTGGTAGCTATGTTCACATTTTACACATGAACATAATGTAGATAGATATATTAAAAAAATTTATGCTTAGAATAAAGAAACCATTAGATGTTATTTTCTAAATTATATAAATTAAATAAAATATTTCATTATAATACATTACCATGATCTTTTAGGTTTATTTTTTTATAGAATTAATAAAAAACATTAACTAATAAAACCTGTGTTCTATGTATTAATTGGTTATTTTCCTAATTATATATAAAAATACTTTATCTGTAGTGAGTCTTCAACGTCTTATAAAAATTATCCACATCAAAAAATCTTCTATGAATTTTATACCTTTTCTATCTTCAAAACCCAAGGATATAGAAACATAATAAAAGAGTGAGCTGAAATGCTCAGTAAGGGAAAGCTTATTTACATGACATCAATGGTTATATCATAAGAATATAAGAAATATTGAGTAGGAAAAAATATATTATTAAAAGAACATGGAAGAATAATATTTTTCCATATTTCATGATATAAGGTCATATAATGTCAAAAGAACAACATATAACATGAAAAAATATTGTATAAATGCGATATAATAAACACAAGTCATGGAGAATAACATAAGAATATAATATAGAATTTTGGAATAATAATTAATAAAATTGTGAACACAGCTAACCACATAAATTTTATGCTCATTATTGTGAGTGTATATATTCTGTATATTTTTTATTCTCAATATTATGAACTTAGCTAATCTGCATCATGGTAATTCTCAATCTTATGAAGGTAGATAATTCACATGATGGTCATGCTCAATATTGGGAATGTAGCTAATCAGAATCATGTTCACACACAATATTGTGGACATAGATAATCCAAATCATGTTGAAACTCAACTTATTTACCTTACGAGGTATGAAAACTTAAAAAATTCACTAGAGGGTGATATAAGACCTCACACATAATCATTCACACATATGCATGGAACATAAAACAAATAATCATGATATCATAAATAACCCCTGGAATTAAAATGAGTTTCATATCCTTTTCAAATGGAATCACATAAGATAAAAATTCATAATTCCATCAATAATCATAACATGTTATACCCATTGAATGTAAATGGGTATCCAAAGATATTTAGTAAATTTCTAGGTAAATTCCATTCAATCATGATTATATGACATATAATATTTAAATAGTATGGATAAAGGGTATGTGGTTAAGTTAATTATTTTCTTAGTCAATTGATGTATGGATTATAAAAGAAAACCGTTGAATCAAAGTAATAAAAAATTAGGTATTCATAGAGTAAAGACATTGGAAAAAGAATTAGGGTTATACATTGAAGATGATTAAGCAAGACAAAGGCAGTGATGTATCATTTCTCTAAAAGAGGAGAAAATTATATAATCTATACAAAGAAATAAGATGAATGGTTATATTTTAAAAACATAATTTATCAAGCATAAGACATGTTAGAGGGCAAATGGAAAATACTTTTAAGGAATTTTGTAAAAATCAAATTGGAAGTAATAAATATCCATGATCTTTTAAAATAATTTTAAAAGATATATTTTGTAAATATCATAGAAATATAATTTTTATTTTAGAAACCATGAAAACATATATATAAAGTCTAAAATAAAACTCCAAATGATATATAAATATGTGTTCCCACATAAAACTTTAAAATATATTATTTTCAACATACTTGTAAAATGAATAAGTTATGGGTAAGTTTAAAATGTTATTTTCAAAATGGTGAAGTGAAAGTATCAGAAAAAATTTAACTTTGAAATTTAAAATCTAATAAATAATTCCTTGAAAAATCACAAGTATTATCAAAAGAAATTTGGGGTGGAAAATATTTTGATATAACTTTGATTGAAAACCCATATCATAAAGAGAGTATTATATTGTACTTTTTAAAAGGGATAAAAAGAATTATTGAAATCATAGAAAATAATAAATATAATATTTTCCATAAATAGAGGAGAAAATTGGATTGAAGGTAAATATAGACAGCAAATAAAGATATAATTAAGAGGTTGGGGTTTATCCTTGACAACATAATATTTTTTGTTAAGAAAACAGTCAAATTGGAATATTTTAATCAAAAAAGATTTTCTCGCTAGAAAGATAAAATTGAACATCATAAAATATATGGAATCATGATGAAAAATGATAAAGGGACTGTATTTTTACTATGAAAAACAAAATATAACATATAACATAAACATGTATCAAGGAATTCAAATTTTAGACAAAGAATCCCTGATAAGTAACATAATATTTGAGGTAATAATCATTTGATAATGTGGTTATAAGGAAAAATTGTAAAACCTCAGAAAAAAATGAGGGAATAAAATAAAAATTACTCATTAGGTATAATAAATTAATCTTGGAATAATAGAGTTAAAAAATAATGTTTGTAACTCAATGAGAGAAAAATTTAGTTGCTAAAACACATAAAACTTTTATAATATTTTAGTCAAAACTCCATGAGGTAATGAACATAGAATATATTTTTTATCATAATGAATTATAATATAATCAAGAAAAAAAGGTAATGGGATGGAATTTTCACCATTAAAATGAATACATGGTGTACAATATAAACTTGTCTCAAGGAATTCACATTTCAGACTAAGAATCCCATACCTTATTCCAGATTCATTCTGTGTATCTGCTTAAATTCATAAATTATCAAATTAATATTATTATTCACCTTATTATGATCATAATTAATCAATATTTAAATTAATAAATATAATTTATTATCATATTATATTTATTTATTATATAGTTTTTGTTTGTGTGAAATTTGAATCAGTGTCATCTTATTTCAGTGATTTTATCGATTGAATATGATATTTTAATATTAAGTTAAAAACTTAATATAAAAATTATGGAAAAAAATAAGAAAAAATATTTTCTTATTAAATTATAATACCGTTAGTATTTAAGTTTCTATAGTCTTCCGTGATAGAGTTGTATAGTATTGTTCAAGTAGGTGGTTAAACCTACCTCCAAACATGAACATGCTATATCCTGAAGGGTAAGTATGGATATGGAAGTGTGTTATATCATTATAACATAAGAATAATGGTATTATTAATATATATTTTTAAATCATATTGTAAGTGTTTTTACAATGAAATAAAATCAATATGAAAAACTAATAATGTTGCTTCATAGAGGCAGTAGTCTGCCCAACACAGGCTTAATGTTCTTTTATTTTTATAAGTGGATGGAAATGAATAAATAAAGTTCGTTACATAAATATAGTAACAATTAAGTATACTAATGATAGTTGGGTCATTATATAATAATGGTTACGATAGTTTTGGAATGGGTGTGGTATAGAGTAGAGGAATTATACCCTTTTATAAGTGAATAAAAGTGAACTTTTGTGAATACCATTTACTTTTCAATGATATCATTACAATATACAGTGGTCAATAAATCAAAAATTTATAAATAAGGGAGTTTCGGGTGTCCTTGGTTCAATTATTCCTCAACCAAATTTTTCCAAACATGTTTTAAACATGTTGTAAGTCATTTGTTCCTATATTTTTACTTTTATATTTTTTTTTGTTTTTATCGGGGTAACTAGTTTTTACCCAAGTAACATATGTTTTAATAAAAATTTAAAATAATACCTATTATAAAATTTTGATGTGATGAAACTAAATTTAATCTATATTTAATCCAATTAAATTTCTAAATAATATAAAATTAATTTTTAGGCTAAAACATTTTAAATATAGAAATTTTTCTTGTAGAAAAATAATGTTTTAAACATTGTTTGTTCTTAATATTATTTAGAATTGGTTAAAAATTAAATTTGAATTAATATAATTATATATGTTTTTAAACATAATATTGGAGTATTAATTTATTATATATTAGTTTAATTCATCATATAAAAATTATGCAATAGAAACAATTCTTTAAAAAACTGTTTTACTATTATCATGATCATTAATTTTAATCATAGTAATAATAATTTTATTCCCAAAAAGTAAATTGAACTTATTAGATAGTATGTTAATGTTGATATAAAATATTAAATCCATTTTTATGGATCTAATTTCTAAAATTCATGAAAACATGTTTTTTTAATATAAGTGAATAAATCAGTTTTTAGAGTAAAATATTACTTATTTTCCTAAAACGATATATGAGGGTTTTATAAATAAAATATGGTAATTTTAAAAGGTTTATTTTAATTATATATATATATTGAAAATTTTTATAAATATTTAAGTCATTGTTTTATTATTATATTGTCATAAAAGTTATGGTTTTAGAAATATGGATATTTTTGTCACTATTTTCCAAAAAATAAATTATATTAGAAAAATACAAAAAATTAATCTGATGATAATATTGAAATATTTATTCTAAAAGAGAATTTCATTTTGAAAAGTTCTAATTGTAAAATTTTAGAATCCAAATTTTAAATAAAAACATTAAAATATTATGAAAAACTATTTTTATAGGAAAGTAACTTTTTAAAATATTAACCATTATCATTCATATAATCTATCATTTACTAATTAAATAAGTATAAAACAATTATTCATAAAAATTATATTATATAGTAATTATTAAATTTTTTATTAGAATATAAATTCATATTGCACTAAAATGAAATATTTTGAAAAATACATTTCAAAGCTTAAAATGATCTTATTAGTCATTTTAACTATACTAACTTATTTTCATTCAAATTAAAAGTAGGATTTATTTTATTTATATAAATATTTCATAAAGTGGTTACTCATATTGACTCCAAATAATTAAAAATCTATGTTTTAATGGTTATAAATAAATTGTTATATTTTATCTAAATATATCATGGTTTCTTTTTAGTTCAGTGTTACATGTGGAAGAAGCTACCAAACTCGTTATTTATTTAAAAAAAATCTTTAATGAATTCTTGGGTCGTTACATTATCGGCATTAAATAAATTTCATCCTTGCATTTTTATTTATTAATATTTGAAGAAATTTGGTGATGGTATTCGTAACACATTCATAATTTGGGATATAATCTCTAATATGACATCTATCTTACTCTCTGAGGATATATAAAGTTACTTATATTTCATCAAAAAAAATATTCATTCAATATTATACCCTAGTATGTATACACCCTCTTCATATATTCTTGACCACGTTGTCTTGATGCGTCAAATTTATTATGTTTTTAAGGCTGATTTATAGTCTAGGAAAGACACTAGGTTATCTCTCAAGGAGCCTTGGTGGGTTTAGAGTGTATGTTTTTACCAAGAAGTACTAAAATAGGGGGTGGTTTTGAAAATAGTTTTAGTATGAAATTACTTAATTGAAAGTTTAAAAGTTGATAAACCAAAGGGGTTTTTAAAAATATTAGATAAAAGGGTTCATTGTGAGTTCACTACACACTATGAGGTTAATGATTCTTGGAGATTAATTTAGGTTCGGAGTAATTCTTTGGTTGAAATTAATTTGAATCCTGATTAATTCCTAAGCCTTTATTTAATTACTTGAAGAACCAAACCTTGACATAACAATCGTATGGTTAAGGTCCAGAACTTATGCATCGAATAATAGCTTCAAAATAAGATTGAAGTATTAATAAAGTGTGTAAGAAAATTATTCTTGTGTTACCCAATTAGAACAACACAAGTTACACACTCAAAACCTCATGCCGACCGGTTAGAAATTAAGAGAATCTCATTCACACACATCAAAAAAAGAATTAAAATATGAGATTATGTAAAATAAATGAAAATAAATGTTTTAACACCCAAATTACTCCAAACTAGTAGCTAATATATTCGTTGGAACTCTCTTGATATATGTGTAACTCCCTCACAACGAATGCCAACCGATTAGCTCGACATTGGGTGGAGGAGGAAGCTCAGTCAGAAGTCCTTCTCCATTCTCGATCCCCCAATGAGGATATTGACCTCCCAAACTTCAAAGATTATGAGAGGAATCCTATGTAACTCCAAATTGGTAGCACTTCACTCCTTGTAAAAACTCACAAATTAGGTTCCAATGGTGCCTTTTTATAGCTAAAATGGGACATTGTTTTGGGCACCCTGTTTTTGAGATACCACTTGTGTCTTAGTTTTGTAATAGTAGAAACCTATATCAAAACTTGAAGAAATATAATTGTTGTTGGAACTCCTATTTAATGAATAATTGTAGAATTTGAAGTCCATTAGATAAATGTATTGAGGGATATGGTTAAAATAACGAAACAAACTTTTGAATTCAGTCAGATTATATCCCCTGGAAATAATGGTTTATAGGGGCCAGCAAATTGATTAATTAGGCTTAAGTTTCTCAATAAAAGTTTTATGAAATGATGTTTTGGATAGGAACAAAAAGTTTCATCCAATTTGGATGCACAAAGTTCTTGTACTATTCAAAACAGCGGGCAGATGTCCATTGGATGCCATGCAGTTTGGCCCATTTTTCTTCTGGATGATCTCTGGGCCTTCAAATCACCACCACCTTCAATGAAAATATCAAAACAAGTATAATTTCACTTTTTAACAGTGATAAAAATTAATTAATTGAATAAAACATGAAGTGAAATTTGTTTTTATATTTTGAATATTCATTACAAAAATAGTTTAAAACAACGGTGTAAAGGTGGAATTGAATAATGAATCGCTATGTGATCAATTATACATTACATAACTTTTTCAAAACCTTTTAATCTTCAATACATTAAACCATAATGAAACAATAAATAATTACATTAATTAACACTATCTTTAACCCAAAAATTCTATAAAATCACACACCAATCATTATATACTAAAATCCCAAAAATGTAATGAACTTCACCAAAATATCATAAATCAATTATCAATCATAAGGTTACCAATACTATCTAGATTACTTATTCAAAATCAATCAACCCTTTTTTATGTCAAAATCAAGAACATATTAATCCTAAGAGTTGGCCATCCCCCAATCATACATTCTTCAACACTTATCCATAAAAATACATCCACATCATAAAATCACTTTTCTAGGTTATTGATACTATTTAATATATGTTTCCAAACCATTAAAGAAAAACCATTGAAGAAAAATACTTATATATTTCACATAATCTAGATACACTTTTATAATATACCAGAATATATTTTATAAATATCACTCACTGTTGAAAATAGTTGAGAGTATCAATATTTAATTTTAATTAAGATATCAACCTGACTACCTGAGGTATGACTCAAAAAATCACATTTCCCATCATAATAGGAATATTTTAAGATTATAAATAATTTATATATTATCCATTATTTTGTTATGAGGCATAGTGGTTTCTAGATACATACTTTTCTCATCTTAATTTTCACAATCCTATTTCAAACAAATACCAAAACCAAAACCATGAGAATAATATCTAATAGAATATTATTAAATGATTATATAAATATGAATGATCAATCCAAATACATCTTCTCTAATGATAGCTTCATTTCTACCTATGATTCTTTCATTTCAACTATTTGATACTTAGTTCATCCTATAACTCTCTTGGTTCTAGCTAAGTTAAATTAAGATGTGTTATCTCATAATTATTAACATAATACCTTAATATAATTATGAAATAAATACTTTATAATGTTTCATAAAGTCAAATAATATCCCGTGGGAGTGTCTAACCAAATTTATAATTAGGCCTCTTTATCACGCGCTGGGTGATAACTGAGTTAATACCCAATACACCCTTGTTAGGGTTATTACCCCTAGGTAGATTTATATGAGAGCCTAGATCCACTTGTAGTATCTAGAAAGGTATTTCATTTCCTATAAAACCACACAATCTTTTATTTTCTAAAACTTTAGGATATTATCCTATAGTTAAACTTATCCCTTATAATTATCCCTACGGTTTTCAAAAAAGTTATCTTATCCAAATACCTATAATATTACCTCAACAAGCTTAAAGGGTTGTCTATAACTTTTAAATTATAATCAAACTTAACTTAGAAACCTCTGATGACATTTCAAAATCCCAATGTATCCTTAAACAATATCATCATAATCTCTAAATTTATCTAAACCCTACTCTGATACCACTATAAGTAACCCAAATATGTGTTTATCTCAATTCTATGTCTTACAGAAAATATTTCTTTACAATACATTTCCATGATCTTTTAAGTTTATAGTTTTTGGGAATTAGGAAGAAAAATTCACTTACAAAACCCTTGTTCTTTGTATCAATTGGAAATTTTTACCATTAAATATGAACCTAATTTATACATATTTAGTCTTCAAAATATTCAAATAAATTATCCACATAAAAAAATCTTCTATAAATTTCATACTTTTCATATATTCATAAACTGGGGAAATAGAAACATAAGAAAAGGGTGATTTTAAATACTTAGTAAGGGAAATATTAACAACATGACATAAATGGTTAGATAATTATATATGAGAAAACATGATTAAGGGAGGATTATCTTCTTAAAAGAATATGAAACAATAATATTTTTCTATAGCTCATGATAAAAGTGAATTTAATCTAAAAATAACAACATATACCATAGAAGAAGAGTGTAGAAATATGTTATAATAAACATGATCTAGGGAGAATTACATAAGCATATAATATTTAATTATGAAAAAGGTATAATCATAAGTATTAATAACATCGTGGATATAGCTAACTGCATCAAGTTCATAACCATTCTTGTGAATGTAGCAAATCCGCATCTTGTTCATGATCAATCTTGTGAATGTAGCTAGTTTGAATCATGGTCACACTTGATCATGTGATTGTAACTAATATAAATAGTGTTCATGATCAATATTTTAAACATAGATAATCTATATCATGTTCACACTGAAAATATTTACCTCATTCAGTATAAAACTTTAACCAATTAATTTTAGGGTGATATAGAATGACACTCATCATCATCTATACATTTATGTGCCACTTAAAATAAATTATCATCATATCATAAAAGATACATGGAAATAAAATGTGTTTCATATCCTTTTCAAATGGAATCACATAAGAAAAATATTCATAATTCCATCCATAATCATAACATGATATTCTTATGGAAAATAAATTGTTATCCAAAGATATTTAGTAAATTTCTAAGTAAATAACATGAAATAAAGATAATAGAGCATACATTATTTAAACCTTATAGACAAGGGATATACATTAAAGTCAATAATTTTTTCAATTAATCGATATATGGAATCTAGGTAAACATCCTTCAATCAAAGTAATAATAAATAAGGTATTCATAGATGAAAGGAATTAGAAGAATAATTATGATTATACACCGAAGATGATTTGTCAAGAGAAAGGCAGTGATGGATCATTAATATAAAAGAAGAAGAAATTACATAATATATCTAGAGAAATAATGTGGATGGTTACATATGAAAAAAATCCTCAATCAAGTGTAAGATATTTTAAAGGACAATGAAATAGATGCAAAATAATTTTTAGGAGTTTTGGAAAAATCAATTTGGAAATAAGAAATATACTTGATATTTTGAAATAATTTTAAAATAAATACTGAAATCTAGGAGAAAAATAATTTTTATTTTAGAAAATTATAGATAAATTTTCAAATAAAATATCAAATGCGGCTAAAAGAGTTATTCCCATATATAATTTTAAAATAGATCTATTTTAACAGATTCATAAAATGATGATGTTATCTATAAATTGTAAGATCTTGGGTTATTCTTGAGGTAAGGATCTATTATTTTCTAGTTAAATGTTAGTTTAATTTTACTTTTTGGCTAAGACCCGAAGCCGAGTCATGGGCATGTTGGTTGTGCTTGGGAAGGAAGAGGCAGGAATGAGGTGGGCTAGGGGTAGGCCGATTACACAACATGAAAGGGGGATACTTGTCGTGCAATCCCATTTCACAATGTGTAATGGTCTAGCCAGTACCTTTCATGATATGTATGGGATTCTCCTCAGGAAGGGAAAATCAAGAATTACATGTCGTGTAATGCAATTACATGTCATGTAATTTCCCGACAATTTTTTTAAAAAGAGGTAGTAGCTTATCTTTTATTCAAAAAAGACATTTCTCCCTCTTTAGAAGTCTAAAACCATATATTATGGTTTTTTAGATCTATAATCCATCCGAATTCAATTTCTTCTGTCATTGGCCATGTTGGAACCGCATTATTAATTACTTGATTCCTTTTTATCCATTCTTGATTCTTTAGAACAATGGCTGCGCTATTTTGAATTAGGCTCATATGCCTAAATTTCTCATTCTTTTTTCCTTTGTTCAGATTTCTCCTAAAATGAGGGTAATTAGGACTTGATACTGGATGAGAACTCTACTACTAATATAAGGTAGGTGGTCTATACTTTTCTTTCTACTTTTTGTACTTTTTAGAGTGATTGAACATTATTCCACCCACTGGACTTTCTGGCGTGACCCCATTTTTGAGTGGGTTACTTGTAATATATGTAATCGAACCTAGTGAGTGAACCCTTAGGTTCCATTTTGGGGTGTTTTCACCCATGACCAAAATCAAGGTCACCCATGTGGTGGACCTTTTGTATATTCATTAGTTATGCCTTGTTAAACCACCCAAGGGGTGTATTCTTATGCTTTCCTAGTTAGAGGAAGATCGATTATACTTAAATGGAATGAAATGGCTTGATTAAAATATGTAATGCCTTATTTACTTGTGTTATCATGTCATTCTATACTTATATTGATTAAAATGGATTAAATGGAATTAGTTAAATGAGTGGGTTTACTTTTTGGTTGTTTTTAAATTTTTTGAATGGTTTATTGTGAAAATGGTAATGAATGGGTGGGTATACCCATGTGACATATCAATGTGAAATGAAATACATGAGTAGGTATACACATGTGATGTAATTGGTGATGTGAGTGGGTATACTTACATGTAATGGAAATATTTAAATTTTATGAAATGAATGAATGGTTTAATAGATTCCATGGAAAACTTTCCATGGATCTAGAACGTAGTAGTGGAGGACTTGGGTTGATTATTCCCCTTGGGTCTTGATTCCATGGGATACCTCAGTCCTGGATACCCCTTAGACCTAGATTACTTGGACTCACACATGACATGTTCATACACATGATCCTAGGACTCTAACCAGTGCCTAGACCGAGTTTACACTAGGATGCCCATGGTACTCGACAAGGATGCCTTGGAATTCTACACTTAGGATCCAACACTTTGTGGTCTACCCTTATTTATACTGTGTGGCCATGGGTTTCTATTTTGGTTTCACTATATGGCGTGGGAATGGGTTTCTAACAAAATTCTTTACAAAGCTAGGTCGTGGGTGTTTGTTATGGATGGGTGAACGACACAACCATGTTATTTTTTTACTTGCGTGTAGCTACTTTGTTAGGAGCTAACACTTAATGTAGGGAGGCTTGAGAGGCTATTCAATATTACTTATTACAGTAGACTTATTCCATGGTTATGAACACTTACATTACTGCTTTACTTACACCTGATATAATGTTGCATATTTCTGTTTAGAACTGTATAGATCTTTGGGTGGAAAACTACTAGTATTTTTATCTGACATCCCATTTGGCCCTTCTTGGGGACCCAAACAGATTATATGTGTCATGACCCACCTTCACCAAGATGAGGGAAGGGACAACATATTTTCAGACCCTTCCTTCTTCAAGTTTAAGGAGAGATAATGACCCTTGAGACCCGCCTTCAATAGGCCCCAGAGTGGCGACTAGCACCAAGGGTATAGAATCACACACAATATGGAAGGCATTACCCTTTTTCTTTATTAGGATCAGAATTAAGATAGTAAATCCCAACAACACCAAAACCAGGGGGTAAAATTAAAGCCAAATAAAATAATTCCCATATGCATGTTACAAAAGTAAATGCCACAAAGTACAAGGAGACTACAAAGGTAAGGTACCAAAGAAAAGAAAAACAGCAACTGCAACTGTCCCAAAGTCCGAGCTAGTACGACACTGCACGATCCCTGAAGTTCTCCTGGAAACCTGAAAGCAGTTTTATATATGTAGGGTGAGTATACAAGTATAATCAGTAAGGAAAACCAAAGACTCTTGTGCAAAAGTGGGGAGGAATTCTAATGCCCTGTGAGAAAAGAGATAACCAAAGCACCTAGCAAGGAAAACTATCCACCCAAGCCTCACCAAGAAACACTCCCCAAATAATGCAAGTCAAGTAATATATAGTAATAGCACATTGATATTTGGGTACCTCGCGCCACTTTCCCACTGGTTATTGAAGACATCCTATGCATCGAACCAATCCCGCCATTATCACCGCAGTACCACTGCCACACCCTGCTCGAACACACCTGGGCCACAACCACACATCTGTCCTACAAACACCTGGGCCAGAACAACTACTTCCACACCCAAAGACACCTGGGCCTCATCCCGAAGACTCTTGGGAAACAACCTGCCCGCACAAACTTGGGCCAACCACTAAAACTACCCTGCCTGAAGAATATTGGGCTATAATAGACCTCAGGCCGTCACATCCTACTCTAAGAGTCTTGGGATATTCGGGAAAGGGATCAGAAAAGGATCTAATAACCATCCACTCATAGGAGTGTTGGGAAAAACACCCTCCCCCATGGAATGGGGGTGTTCGACACTAAGTGCTCAACTTGGGTGGGGCGTGAATAAGAAACATAATAACTACAATTATATGTATAGGTAACAGGTAATCATCCCAACGTAGATTTTCCAAAACAAACCTAGGCACAAACACCCTCGTTACTATTCATTCATAAGAGAAAGGTACGACACTCATGGCTAAGTCACAACTCATTCCCAAAACCAATTCCCTATTTAAACCATTCTGGTTTTTATGTTCAAGTGATCCCATTTAGGTGATTTCTACACTACTGGGCAACTAACAGGCATAACCAAAAGCCAGAGAAAGAGAAACACCCAAATAGAAATTTAAGCATTCACACCTGGTTCTCTTGTAAAGTCACAACAAAAAAGGGATCAGAGAGATCCCTCAAAGTACCAGAACCAAACCAAGCCACGAGATACATCCCCACATAGCTTCAGATTCACAACAAAAAACTGTGCCACAACATAGGATCCCATCCTCATCCACGTCAGCCCATAATCATCGAGAAGAACAAACAAACATGCCACCAAGATAGAACAAGGAAGTCTACAGACTCAAGTACATCATTCACTATGTATTCTTCTTTCTGTTTGGTTAACTGGGATGATCAAACAATGTTTTTTGTTCACTATACATTCATTTAATCAGCCGAGTTTACGTAATTAACCAAATTCCCAGGTCGGAGCCATTCAATTATCACAGAAGACAAGGTTTCATTAGTGTGCAAGGAAAGACCACCAACTACCATGATTTTCAGTGAGCATAGCCCATACAGTTCACAACATATAGAAATTATAAAAGAGTACAGCAGAAAAATCAAACACTCCCCATCATTCTTTAACAGTATGTTTATTATCTTTGTTTGGGTTTGGTTTTATCCATTCCCAGAGAACAATAGCGTACCCACCCCGCATGATACACAGTAAGGAGAGACGAAGGAAGATCCCTACCTGGATGATCAACGATGAAGTATTTCTCCATGCGCCAAGAAATGAGGATGCGCGACATGCATGGGAGGAACTCTGGGGACTCCAAGGATGAGTAGAAAAACTCCAGCACTAGTGCACCACAAGCCTCGGGAAGGAGGGACTCCAAGCGCACCAGGGAGAAGAAAGAAATCCAGCCAAGAGGAAGAAGAAGATGGAAATCCTATGCGATATAAGGATGAGATCCCGTTGTTACAAGATATGGAATTTTTGAACCACTTTAAAGTCAGATCGTGGTTCTCCACGTGGTTGGGCAGTTACGCAGGATGGAATTAATTTTTATTTAACAATCCTCCTCAGAGGGGTAGTCATAATGGCTCTGAGTTAAACAATTTTCTTTAATATAAAGAAAACACGTAATTGGAGAGGAACTGGAAGGTACGGGGAAGGGTGTGACACTGAGGAAAAACCACATGTTTTGGTAAGTTAATGGTTGCCCGACTCTTGAGGGATTTTAGATATTATTTATGGGATTTAAATGGCTTTGAAAGTGTCATTAAATCATATTTATGTTAAAAGATATGTTGCGGGAGCAGAAAAAGTCGGATGTCAGAAAAAGAATGAAGACCCTCGGTGAGGACACAATGCCACCTTCACAGTGCCACCGTCACGGTGTCACCCTCACGGTGCCACCGTCACGACATCACCCTCACAGTGCCACCGTCACGGTGCCACCATAACCTATTCCCCCATGACCGGTGCCACCGTTTCGGTGGAGCCATGTTTTGGCAAAGTAATGGACCAGGTGGGTCCGGGCCATTACATCAGATACCTCTCAAACTATTCTCTCCCTTGAGAATCAAAACTAGACCTGAAGAAAAGATGGGTTTTGAACAACCACCTCAAAAGATAATACTCATGAGTGAACCTCATTGACATCTAGGAATACCTCTTTCTCAAGTAACTAGGAAACATTTGAGGGTCAAACTATCCAGTCATATGGGTTAGGGAGTTTCTTCCTCCATGTCAAGATACTATCTACTTTGGGTAGTACTGACTCGCCCGTACGAGTTTAATCGCATCCACCTTAATGCGTCTTGATTAGGTATCAGGTACTCCCATCCCCATAGTCAGGACTCTTCACACACATCCACATAATAAGGAAAACCACACGTTCTAAAGTTAACAAAGTAAAGTGTTCCATCACAAAAAAGTACAACAAAATAGAACAAAACTCAAAATCGATTTGGGTACTGGGCATGCATCTGCATCTCCTGTTCCCAGGTACTTTCCTCAAGCCCGCCATGCCTCCAAAACACACAAACCAAAGGAATGGTCTATCCACGAAGCACTTTCTCCTTACGATCCTCGATCCTCACTGGTCTTTCCACAAAAGTCACGTTGTCCTCGATATCCAGCTTTCCCCAGTCGAGGACGTGTGAAACTTCATGTAGATACTGTCGGAGTTGTGACACATGGAATACGTCATGTATTCTCAGTAGTGGAAGTGGTAGCGCTAGATGATAAGACACTTCTCCGACCCCCCGCAATATTTCTAAGGGTCCGACGAACCTTGGAGAAAGCTTAATCCCCCTGCCGAACCTTCGTTGTCCACACCGAGGGGAGACCTTCAAGAATACGTGGTCCCCGATGTAAAAATCCAAGGGTCTCCTCCTATTATCAGCATATGACTTATTCCGGTCCTAAGCCGCCTTCATCCTCTCCCATATAAGCTGAACCTTCTCCATTGTTCTCTTCACCACTTCTGGGCCAAGAACACCTATTTCCCCAACCTCGGTCCAACACACGGGTGAGCGACATGGCCTTCCGTACAAGGCTTCGAACGGAGCCATGCCAATGGTAGAGTGATAGCTATTATTGTAGGCAAACTATACTAGAGTCAAGTTTCACACCCATGATCCTCCAAAATCCATAATAAAAGCTCGTAGAAAATCCTTCAATGTCTGGATGGTGCGATCCATTAGTCCATCTGTCTGGGGATGAAAGGAAATACTAAGACCTAGCTGGGTGACAAAAGCCTGCTGTAATCCCCTTAAGACTCGTGAGGTAAACCATGCATCCTTATCCAAGACTATAGACCTTGGAACTCCATGCAACCACACCACCTCATCCACATACATCTGTGCTAAGGCATCCACTACACCCGACTCCTTGATCGCCAGAAAGTGAGTCGATTTCGTCAACTGGTCCACCACTACCCAGATATCATCGCAACATCCTTGAACCTTGGGTAGCCTTGTGAATAAATCCATCGAGATTTCATCCCACTTCCAATCAGGGACATCTAGGGGTTTTAAAAGACCACCTGGAACACGGTGTTCAGCCTTCACCTACTGACACACTAGGCACTTGGCCACGAACTCTACCACTACCCGCTTTACCCCGGGCCACCAAAACTGTCTCCTCAGACCCTGGTACATCTTGGAAACTCCCAGGTGCACTGCTAGGGGTGAGTTGTGGAACTCACCAAGAACCCTCTCATGCATCACCTTTGGAACAAACAACTTTCCTTGGAAAATCATATGATTATGACCATCCTCCATCCACACTTTTGGAGCATCGCCTTGGTTAACCCAGTCATGCATCAATTCACTCTCTACGTCTCCCCATTAAGACTCCTCCACCTTCCATAGTAGAGAATACTACACTGTCATCTGATATAGTCAACCTCTACCACCATCTATCATCGCATCCAGGTGCAGGGAAACCAAATCCTCCATCGCCTTCCAAGCATCTACTGACTCTCGAACTGCATCCTTCTGTGACTTCCTTCTCAAGGCATCGACCACCACATTCCATTTTATTGAGGTGTAGAAAATATCTAAATCATAGTCCTGAAGGAACTCCATCCACCTTCACTATCGTAAGTTCAGGTCCTACTGGGAGAAGATATACTTAAAGCTTTTGTGATCTATGAAGACTACGAAGCGCTCACCAATGAGGTAATGCCGCCACAACTTTAGTGCGAGCATGACCGCCGCAAGCTCCAGATCATGGGTGGCATAATTATGCTCACAAGGACATAACTGTCTAGATCAATAAGAGATCACCCCTTGTCGTTACATCAGCACACACCCGAGGCCTTCTCCTGAAGCATCACAGAATACTTCATATGTCGCCCCTTCTTCTAGAAGCCTCAACACTGGGGCACTTACCAACTTCTCCTTCAGATATCTAAAGGCTGACTTGCACTGCCCATTCCACACAAAAGCCTGGTCCTTCTTGGTTAAATCTGTCAAAGGTGATGCAACTCGAGAGAAGTTGGGTACAAACCTCTGGTAGTAACCTGCTAGTCCAAGGAAACTACGAACCTTTTCCATGTTCTTGGGTGATTCCCAAGAAACAACTGCCACGACCATTGTTGGGTCCACCGCTATTCCCTGCTCAGACACCACATGCCCAAGGAAGTGCACTTCTCGCATCCAGAACTTGCAGTTTGACAATTTCCCATAGATTTGGTGCTGTTAGAGGACCTCTAAAACCATTCTTAGGTGCTCAGCGTGATCCTCCTCTGATCTTGAGTAGATCAGGATGTCGTCAATAAACACGACTACAAACCGATCCAGGTATTCTAGGAAGATGGAGTTCATGAGTCCCATGAACACAACTGGTGCATTTATAACACCGAACGACATGACCACAAACTCAAAGTGCCCATATCTGCATCTGAAGGCAGTTTTCGAGATGTCACCCTCCTTTACCCTCATCTGGTGATATCCAGACTACAGATAAATCATAGAGAACCAGCTTGCTCCCCTCAGCTGGTCAAAGAGATTGTCTATCCTCGGAAGAGGGTAGAGATTCTTGACCGTCACCTGATTCAGTCTCCTGTAGTCTATGCATAACCTGAGACCACCATCTGCCTTCTTTGAGAATAAGACTGGATCACCCCATGGTGATGCACTTGGTCAAAAAAAACCCATATTCATCAGATCTTCAATCTGAATACACAAATCCTGCAACTCAGAAGGTTCCATCTGGTAGGGAGCCATCGAAGTCAGACGGGCACCAGGTTGCAAGTCTATCCCGAACTCAACATCACACCGATGGGGTAGAGTCACCACCTCTTCCGAGAAGACGTCCATAAACTCACTGATGATCCCTATAAATTCCACCATTTATTCATCCACCGACTCCACTGATAGCTAAGCTAATAAGGAAAGAAGGGGCTCCTCTTGCTTGCTGATTTTCTGGAAACCCCACTCGCCAATGTAAGTTACACATCGACCGCCCGAATCTGAAAACACGACACTTCCTCAGAAGCAGTCAATGACAGAACATACAGAGAACATTCATTCAATGCCTAGGATGATGTCGTATGGTTGTATCTGCAATAGTAGAAGATCCCTAATAGACTGATGTGACCCTATCATCAGTCTACACCCTTGGAAAACATAAAACAAGTCGGTCTGACCTCTGACTAGTGTGCTCAGCACTAGGGGCACTAGAAGTCTCTCAGCATCTAAACCCATAGCATGGGCCAGACTGGGTGCAATAAAGGAGTGTGAAGCTCCTGTATCAAACAAGGCATAAGCAAGAGTACTAAACAGGCTAATTGTACCTCTAACGACTTCTAGCCCTGCTAGAGCTGCTGCCTCAGTGGCGTGCAACTGACCATGCCCAGCTCCCCTGCCCCTCGACTGTCGGCCACCTCCCCGACCGTGCCCTGGTCGAGGTCCCGGAGGAGAATCCTAAGGTAGGACCCCTCCTACAATGCCTGCCCTCAGAGGAGAGGGAGCTTTCTTCCCCTGCTGCGGTTGCTGAAAGGGAATAGCTGGAAACTTCTGCTGCTGAGGTGGGCGTTGAACCTACCCACCCCCGTCGTACTGCACTTTTTTTGGGCACTGATTCTGAAGGTGCCCATGGAATCCACAGAAGAAGCATCTCGGTCCTGGGCTCAAAAGGAAAGGGTGAGGGCCAGGGGATCGGAACTGGAACTTATGAGGCCTGCTTCCTGCTGGTCGAAACCTAGAGGGTCCTGATGCTGGAGGCTTGCTGCCAACAACCTTCCCCTTTGATGATACCAACTTTATTCCCTCTCGTGATACACCTCCCAGCGTGTGAATCCTTTCCACCACTTCAGCCTTCTTCTGAACCTCCAAGTACGTCAGTAGGGTGAAGGGAGTAACAACATACTAGAGATAAGGTCGAAGTTCCTCTTCTAAGCATCTTTCCCAAGACTCCTCATCTGAAAAGTGGTCGGGAGCAAAGCAAAGGAGGTCCTTGAACTTGATCCCCAACTCTCTCACTGACATACTCCCCTACTGGAGGGAGAGTAGTTCCTGCCTCTTCTCATCCTTCATCGTGGAAGAGAGGAATTCCACCTGGAACTCCTTCTCAAAGTCAGCCCATGTAACCTCATCCTCCCTATTCTCCCCAAGATAAAGCATCCACCACTGAAGCGATGCTCCACGCATCTGGATTACAGCCAGAGGAACCCAGTACTCTATAAGAGCCCGGATCAAGCTGAAAGCTATCACCAGCTCCTCTAGGCAGCTCTCTTTATCCATGTCTGAGATGCTACACTCGTACTTCCCGAGGGTCTTCAGCTGAAAGGAACGAAGCATCCTCTTCCACTGATCGTCCTCCTCCTCCCGGTCAGTCCTCTGTCGATCGGCCAAGTCAACCTCCTGGGCCTCGATTGCCCACACTAATCATGGTCATCTCCCAGGTTCCATAGCTGTAAGGTAAACAAGGAATGCCTAAGCCCGAGTAGTGTAGAATATTGTTCTTAAATTTTCTTAGACTTATTATTTATTTTAAATCCCCAAAATAACCATAAAACGTAGGAAATAAAGTCATTATGATGCATGTACCTTCCCTAGGGTCTCTACCTTGCAATCAGTGTATCCTTACTTGGTAATTCGGTAGGCCCATAGTCCTTGCATCAGATCATGGGGGGCCCTAAAATCCCATGTATTAGCCAGTCTTTCCTGGCCTATTTCATGCACCAAGATCACCCAACACTATTGCCCTACCATCCCATGCAATACTCACTGTGCCTACCCCAGACTTCATCCTATATCTCAACCTCCTCTGATACCATTCTTTCATGACCCGCCTTCAGCAAGATGGGGGAAGGGACAACAGATTGCCAGACCCTTCCTTCTTCAAGTTGAAGGAGAGATAATGACCCCTGAGACCTGCCATCAATAGGCCCCAGAGTGGTGACTAGCACCAAGGGTATAGAATCAAACAAAAGATGGAAGGCATTAACCTTTTTCTTTATTAAAATCAGAGTTAAGATAGTAAATCCCAACAACACCAAAACTAGGGGGTAAAAGTAAAGCCAAATAAAACCATTCCCATATGCATGATAGAAAATTAAATGCCACAAAGTACAAGGAGACTACAAAGGTAAGGTACCCAAGAAAAGAAAAAGAGCAACTGAAACTGTCCCAACATCCGAGCTAGTACGGCCTTGCACGATCCTTGAAGTCCTCATGGAAACCTGAAAGCAGTTTTATATACGTAGGGTGAGCATACAAGTATACTTAGTAGGGAAAACCAAAGACTCTCATGCACAAGTGGGGAGGCATTCTAATGACCTATGAGAAAAGAGATAACCAAAGAACCTAGAAAGAAAACTATCCACCGAAGCCTCACCAAGGAACACTCCCCAAATAACACAAGTCAAGTAATGTACAATAATAACACATCGATATTTGGGTACCCCGTGCCACTTTCCCACTGGTTATTGAAGACATCCTACGCATCGAACCAATCCTGCCATTCTCACCGCAGTCCCACTACCACACCCCACCTGCACACACCTGGGCCACAACCACACATCCCTCCCACAAACACCTGGGCTAGAATAACTATTACCACGCCCGAAGACACCTGGGCCTCATCTCAAAGACTCTTGGGAAACAAACTGCCCACACACACCTGGGCCAACCACCACAACTACCCTGCCTGAAGAATCTTGGGCTATAATAGACCTCAAGCTGTCACAGCCTACCCGAAGAGTCATGGGCTATTCGGTAAAGGGAGCAGAAAAGGAGCTAATAACCAACCACTCATAGGAGCGTTGGAAAAATCACCCTCCCCCATGGAATGGGGGTGTTCGACACTAAGTGCTCAACATGGGTGGGGCACGAATAAGTAACATAAGAACTACAATTATATGTATAGGTAATAGGCACTCATCCCAACCTAGGATTTCCAAAACCATCCTAAGCCCAAACACCCTCATTACTATTCATTCATAAGAGAAAGGCATGACAATCATGACCAAGTCACAACTCATTCTCAAAACCAATTCCCCATTTAAACCATTCTTGTTTTTATGTTCAAGTGATCCCATTCAGGTGAATTATACCCTAATAGGAAACTAACAAGAATAAACACAAGCTAGAGAAATAGAAACACCCAAACAACAATTTAAGCATTCAAACCCAGTTCTCTTGTAAAGTCAAAACAACAAAGGGATAAGTGAGATCCCTCAAAGTACTGGAACCAAACCAAGGCTTGAGATATATCCCCACACAGCTTCAGATTCATGACTAACAACCGTGCCACAACAGAGGATCTCATCATCATCCACATCACCCCATAAGCATCGAGCAGAATAAACAGACATTCCACCAAGATAGAATAAGGAAGTCTCCAGAATCAAGTACATCATTAACTAAGTTTTATTCTTTCTATTTGGTTAACCGGGGTGATCACACAAGGTTTTTTGTTCACTGGACATTGATTTAATCAGATAATTTTACGTAATTATCCAAATTCCCATGTCAGAGCCATTCAATTATCACAGAAGACAAGGGTTCATTAGTACGCAAGGAAATACCACCAACGACCATGATTTTAAGTGAGCATGACCCTTATATTTCAAAACATATAGAAATTATAAAAGAGTAAAACAGAAAAGTCAAACACTACCCATCATTCTTTAACAGTCTGTTTATTATCTTTGTTAGGGTTTGGTTTCATCCATTCCCACAGAACAATAGCGTACTCGCCCCACATGATACACAGTAAAGAGAGATGAAGGAAGATCCCTACCTGGATAATCAACGATGAAGTCTTTATCCATGCGCCGAGAACTGAGGATGCACGGCTTGTAGGGGAGGAACTCTGGGGACTCCAAGGATGAGTAGAAAAACTCTAGCACAGGCGAACCACAGGCTTCGGGAAGGAGGGAATCCAAGCGCACTAGGGAGAAGAAATAAATCCAGCCAAGAGGAAGAAGAAGAATGAATTCCCGTGCGATATAAGGATGAGATGCCGTTGTTATGAGATATGGAATTTTTTAACTACTTTAAAGTCAGATCATGGTTCTCCACGCAGTTGGGCAGTTATGTACGATGGAATTTATTTTCATTTAACAATCCTCCTTGGAGGGGTGGTTATAATGGCTATGCGTTAAATAGTTTTCTTTAATAAAAATACAGTGCGTAATAGGGGCGGAACTGGAAGGTACGGGGAAGGGCGTGACACTGAAAAACCAAAACTTTTGGTAAGTTAAGGGTTGCCTAACTTTTGGGAGATTTTAGATATTATTTATGGGCTTTAAATGTATTTTAAAGTGGAATTAATTAATCTTTACGTTAAGAGATATTTTGCGGTAGCGGAAAAAGTCGAAAGTTGGAAAAAGAATGAAGACCCTCAGTGAGGACACGGTGCCACTGTCAAGGTGTCAACCTCACTATGCCACCATCACGACGTCACCCTCATGGTGCCACCGTGACCGGTGCCACCATCATGGTGCCACTATGACCAGTGTGTGACCATCACATTGCCACCATAACCGGTGCCACCGTCACAGTGCCACCATGACCAGTGTGCGGCCATCACAGTGCCACCGTAACCGGTTCCCCCATGACCGGTTCCACCATTTCGGTGGAGCTGTGTTTTGGAAAAGTAATGGACCAGGTGGGTCCAGGCCATTACAATATGGATACAGGTGTTGATAGATGGAACCACCCTAACATAGGTTGTTGATAGTTTCTTTAGAGTAGGAGATCATGTGACCAAGCCGAGCCTTGTGATGCTACTGGGAATTTTTGGTCTTTTTTTCTTTTTTGGACACTTGTATTGTATTTTATTTCCATGTACTATTATAGATTATTTTTAGATATCATCTACATCATTGAATATGTGATATTTCTAGATTTTATATGTATTATTGTCTTGTCTTACTTTTCATATTTATGTTTATTTATTTCTTCCACTATTGAATGTGTTTGACTTTCACTATGTTATAATCTAGTAAAGAGGGAATAATCTCCCCATTGAATCATCTTGGCCTTTGATGCTATTCAGAAGCCTCTGGTGTTTGGGAAGATGCAATGGAGGCCATATAACCAATCAGGTTTAGGGTACTGTTGAGTGGCATCTGGGTTCGTGATGTTACAAAGTGGTATTAGAGGGGTTTCATTTCTAATTTGACTTATTATTTGGTTCCAATAGATAGGGATTGTAAGGAAATGGAATTTGGTAATAAGATGCGCTCGGGAGTAGCTACCCCATGTACATGGAAAATCCAAATTTCCTCAAATGGAATTGTGATTTTATGGATTGTTACTATTACATTTGATTTTATTTCACTGCTGAGTGACACACATGATTTATTCTATTACTACTGATATGATTTGGGTTCTATTTTTATTAAAACATGATGAGATGAGGGTATTCCATCTCATGCATCATATATGAACTTGTTAGAAATCACATTCCATGCATTACTCTATGACATTTAGGATGTATTACTTATTACATGTTGTTGTGATAGTTGTGCCTACTATTATGATAGACAATGTGTATAAGATAAATGAGGGATGTCATATTTCAATTCATAAGGAGTATGATCCCTTATGGATTGGGAAATGAAGCACCAATGAAATGAAAATGATAAAGTGAATTGATATATGTGAAATGAATAATAACCAAGTTTTAGGTTCATGAGGTGTTATGGGCCCTCATGGATTCGGGATTGGTAAACCCTTGGTTGAATTTTATGATTAATTGAAACATGAAAATGAAAATAAATGAAATGGAAAATTGATACTTGACCTAGAACTAGCTTTTGAATGGCCAAGAGGTAGTGTTTCTAGTGGTGTGGGGAGTATTCCTTATACAATCCTGACTTTAGGAGAAGACTGTGGGTTCTAACTTGATTTTAGGAGTGTTTTTACCTATACTACACTTTTTAGATATGACACTTTGATATCGTAGATTTCTAAGGCGTGTTTTTAAAATTGAAGAATAATGTCACCACAACGACCTCCAGTGGTGTGCTAGGAGGGTGGAGATGACCACGCTCTAGAGGTGGTGGGATATGGGCTACCAATTGATCCTCCTTTAGTGAAAGTTATGGAACTATAGGATATTATAGACACAGGTGTTGAGGCATATTTCTCAGAGGGTTTCTTTCACTATATGAAAACTTTTTAGGGATCACCGCAGCTTTCCTTATCTATGGATGAGATGATGCGAGTGTTCAAGAAGCAGAATCCTCCCACATTTTTGCATAATGACATTCCATAGGCTACTGAGATATGTATTGAGTCCATGTTAGCTATATTTGATCATTTTGAGACACCTCCTAAGAGGAGGGTAAAGCTCATGACTTATATGCTACGTGGGGTAACAAAGCACTGGTGGGATGTTATGAACCAAGCTGACAGGCTATGAGATATGGGTTGGACTATTTTCTAGACCTACCTCTATAAATACTTTTACCTCGAAACTCTGAGGGTAGAGCGTGCTAGTGATTTCATGAATCTAGAGCAAGTCATGATGAAAATTATGAAGTACTCGACACACTTTATAGAGTTGGATCATTTTTCACCGATGTACCTTGATGATGATCTGTCTAGAGAGAGATTCTTCAAAGAAGGTCTCTGAAATGCTATAAAATATTAGTTCAACATGTTCATAATGAATTATAACACTGAGATTGTGAATTAGGTGCTAATTACTGAGTATAACCTAAGGGAAGTTGGGAGTGTAGAGTATGGAAATGCTGCTTCTCGACCTAGTGGATCTATGTTTTTAGGTAGGAAGCACCATTTTGAGGCTTCCCATGAGATCAGTTTCAGTCAGGCTATGAGTACTGGTAGCTCAGTGTTTTATCATAAGTCTGGTAGGTGAGGCCACATGAATAATCAATGTGACTACAACCTAGTCAAGTACTGATCTTGTGGAAGGATGGGGTACATAGAATAGTTTTGTAGGACCTTCTTTCCAGCTGTAAGTGGTAGGGGGTCAGCCCCGACATCAGGTTCAGGAGCAAGTTTGTAACATCCTAGGTAAATTAAGAGTAATACATTTTCATATTTATAAATATTAGTGAATTAAATATTAATTTTACTTTAAATGGGATGCTATTTTTGATGGAATATCTGATAAGTAACAACGAGTTTCTTTAAAATCTTACATTGCACACAATGTTGAGTTATACTGAAAAATAATAATATAATATTATTATTTTAAATGGTAGTTAATGCATAGCCATTGTATTGGTGGGAATGAACAAAACTAACTAAAATATAATAACACAATTTTATTACGTTTTTTTAGATTTATCCAATAAAATTTATAGGCTTAAAATGTGAATGAATCCAATTTTAATAATAAATACTCTAATATTCTTTAAAACGCCGATTTACCACATTTTGATGGTGAACCATTTTTAAATATAGTTTTTGTAAATTTTATATGTTCTATTTAACAAAATAAATTTCTTTTAAAAAAAGGGATATCAAAATTTACTTTTTGTAAAATTTTTGTATTTTTATGATCAAGTTCATTTTTAATGAATAGTAAATAATACTATATTTTAATTCAAAACTACCTTTTAATCTAATTTATTTATATGGTTAGATTATCTTTTTAATTGGTTTTAAAGTGTAATTAGATTATATTTTCATCATTTAATCCAATTTTGGTCATTAAAAGTAATTTCACTTTGAAATTGGACATAAACAAGTGTCAATCTTTTGATAGTTATTATTTCTTAAAAACATGATTTTTTTGACAATGAGAATTAATTTTAAATTAATTTCTGCCATTTATGTGCTTTGAATTTGGAAAAATAAATTCCATATTTGGTATCATAAGGTCTAAATTTTGTAAATAGGTAATTTTTATTTTTTGACATTATGAATATTTATTTTAGTAAATATTCTATTTACCATGGTTAAAGGTTAAATAGAGTAAATAAGGGTAAAAAAATATTATATTAATAATATTAAATTACCCTAACATGTGTCCTATTCATATTGGTTGATACATGTCCGGCCATTTGAATCCTTGGGTCAATTTTTGGGACCCCATGGAGCCACTTGTGAGTGATAATGACACTTTATATTAATTAATTTAAAGTAAAAACAAAAATGACATAAACATATATCTTTTAGTAAATAAATTTTTACATGGGGTTATATAAGTTATATATTTGACTATAAATATTCACTATAAAGATAAAATGATTTTCTACATCATGGTATTTTATTTATAATTTTTAGACATCAAATTTATAAAATTATTTATGACACAATGATGATGCAGTGATTACCTTATTAATGAATGATTTAAATAAATGAAATTATAAAATTTAGAAAACTATCCAAAACCTGTCCAGTTATTATTGTAAGATTTTTTTGAACAAGAGTCATCTTATCTTTAAATTTAATGAGTTTTGGACCTTTTGAAATAGAAAATATGTTTATAATAAAATAATATTTTAAACCTTTCCTAAAGAGCCCTCCTATCCCTTATAAAAAGCCATCACCTATAACACATTACTCACACCTCTCAAGCCCCTTGTCTCATCCAACCCCCACCCAAATAATCTCTCAATATCCATACCTTTCTCCTAGAAGCCTTACCATAGGTAGAAATCACTTCAAGAAATACTTTTGGTTAAACCAAAGGGAGTTAGCCGATTTAATGGTAACATCTTCCCTCAAGTTCTCTTCTACTATTTTACTTCTTCAAACCCTATGCTCTTATTACTCATTGTTTACATAAAAAAAAGTATCATAAATATAATACATTGTTTTTATGAGAATTATTCAAACTACACTTACACACACCTCCATCTAATGGATAAGAACATACTTTTTCTGTGTACGACGAACTGCTACCTCACTAAACGATGCTTGTCTGATTATCTCCTGCCGCCTCTCATGGTGGCCATTATTATGGAACTATATTTATATGTGATATATATTATATTTATATTGTCTATATGCTTCTTTATTTTTCATTAATAACATACCTTTATGGTTTCCATAAAGGGTAAATACGATAATTTCCTTTGAGGAAGTGCGGACTACCGCCCCTCAAAGTGATATGACTCGTTCATGCCATACGTGGAACATATAAAAGATGAAATTACTGAAATAATATATGATATTATACAAGAATTATAATATACGAATGTATCATTAAGTTTTAATTCAATTAAATATGAAATATATATGAAAGTAGCGTTCATGTGTACGTACGACTTACCATCTCGATGAATGGTGTATTTCATTTATTATCTCAAAATGTTATGTACTATTATAAATAAATAAATATATACTAGATATATATGATAAATAAATAATTAATATCATTCTATAGATAATGTAATTTCGACCACATGGACAATTTATAATTATAACAAGTTCATTTTTAACTCAAGTTCCGATCATCGAAAAAATGTCTGATATGAACTCAAATAATTAACATATTGTTATAGCAAGGTAATAAGTGATATAAAAGGAATAATAATCTTGAAAAATGTTATTAGGAAAATAGTAATTAACTTAAGTTTATTATTCAGGAAACTAAAGAATGAACAAGTCATGTTGGACATGAGGTAAGGTAACTTCTTAACCGAATTTCCATTCTTTGGGTTAATCTTCTACTTTTAAATTATGTTGTGCTATGATTATATAAGAAATAAATTTTTATGTAATATATTGTATTTTTACATTACTTATGTATACCTATAGTGAATACATATAATCAAACTATTTTATTTACAAAATGATCTTTGTAAGGGACTTCGTCTCAATCTCCTTTCATTGAGGCATGTTTTCATAATATACACCTAATTCTTTTATACGGTATATAATAAAACCCTTTGACTTTTAATTTCATTAAAAGGGAATATTTTTTCTATGAAAAATTTTACTAAACAAAAAAATTAATGTTTTTAATGTTTCCGGTGACAATGAACTCTCCGCCACCATAATGGTTAGTTGGCTTCCTCTATAAGCCTAAATGTTTTTAAAAGGAAAAGAAATCCCTTATTCTATTTTTTGGGTGTTTTGGTATTGAAAATGGTTTTTAAAATGGATTGATTATTTCAATATCTTGAAATGATTTCTTGTGATTGTAAATGAAATGTTATTAGTGAAATGTTTATATTTTCCATATTTTATGTGTTATGATTTTATAATTGTACTTGGAAATTTGATGGGTGGTTAAGTGATAAGCCAAATGATGGGTGGTGCCGTGATAAACCAAGACGGGTGGTTACGTTATAATCTCTAATACATTGGGTATGAAATTCAGCCATATGGCTATTCCATTTAGTGATATGTGTGGAATTCGACCATATGATTATTCCATTTAAGTATGTTTATGTCCCAATTTATTTTTATATGTTATGTGTTCTTTATATGGGTTTTATGGTAATATTTTGGTTACAAAAGGGAAAGCAATGATATTTTATTCAGTGAAGAGTATTTACTACTTCATAAGGGTGAAAAGTATTACTTATGATAAAGTATTCATGGTTTACTTGTTGTTTTGAAAAACAAACGTTTTTCTTCTTTGTGTATCCCTTACAAGATTTTTTATGCTCATCCCAAGTTTTTTTGATATGTTTTTCACTATATTTAAAGATGAATATGGCCAAGTATAGGATCAAGGAAAAGTCTTGATGTCAAAAATTTGGAACTAGACATGTCTCTCTTTTTTCAAGAGTTTTTATTTTATGAAAAAAATATATACAGAGTAAAATTGTCTACATGTAATATTAAAATTATTAAGTATATATTATAACCTAATTCACTAAATCTCTAAACTTGAAAAGATCATCAATATGAATTATTAGATTAATTCAGGATTATGTAATGTTTAAGGTTGGGTCCTTATAGTTGGTATCATAGGTCGGTTTAGATAACTTTATCAGTTAGAATATTATTAAATTTATATCCACAAATTAATTTATGGTAAGATTGAAATGATATAGAATTTACAAATTACCACGTTGCTTCACCTAAGATATTTCTGTGTTTATAATGGTTTTCCATAGAGGAAACTGGGAAGCTATGTTGGGAAGGCATGTAGAGGAGAATAACCTTCCAAATCAGCAACCTGAGATAGTCGGAATTAGAACTAAATAGTTTGTTGCAGTGGTGGAACAGTTGAATCAGGCTATAAATGGTGGTAGTATACATACACGAGATCATCCAAATCAACCACAAAGGAATATATCAGTAGTGGAGCATTTCATGAGGCAATGTCCCCCATCATTTAGAGGATCATATGACCCTATTAAAACTAAAGGTTGGATCAAAGAGTTGGAAAATATTTTTGATGTCCAGTGTTGTACAGACAATCAAAAGGTTAGTATTGCTATTTACCGTTTTGAAGGTGAAGCCGATCAGTTGTGGTCGATGGTAAAAAATATCAGGGATATTTAAGAGATTAATTCTCTTGGTTGGGAAAAATTCAAAGGTATGTTTCTTGAGAAATATTTTCCTAGGGTGGTTCGACTTAGGATGGAAAAAAAATTCTTGTAATTGAGGTAGGAGGATGACTCAGTGTCTGCTTACGAAGAAAAGTTCACTCGACTAGCAATGTATGCTATAAATTTCATCCAATAACTTGATAGTAAGATAAATATATTTTACTCCGGACTGAAGCCGTGATATCAAAGAGCATCAGCCTCTTGTGAATTTAAAATCTATGAGAAAATTTTCAGATATGACGAGAAGGTGGAAATGGAGTTTTCTGATGACCAAGTGTTATTTGAAAAACAATAGAATAAAAGGTCAAGGTGGCAGACGAAAGGGAAGAACTCTTCAAAAAAGTCTGGTGGTAAGAAACTTATGTTTACAGTTTTTGAAAATTGTGGTAAAAATCACATTGGGGAATGTCTTTTGAATTTTGGTAAGTGCTACCGATGTGGTAAAATAGGACATAAAGCTTGTAATTGCACTAAAAAAGATCAGGTTAATGGTAAGACAAAATTTTATTTAAAGTTAGTTAAATATTTTAAGTGCAATGAAATGAGTCATTATGCAAATGAGTGTCCAAAAAAGAACTCAACTGAGGGAAAGAAACCTATCTACAAGAAGAAAGGGGTGGTGAAATTCTTTGAAACTACTTCAAGAGATGTTGGGCCATCAAATGACGTAGTATCAGGTAAACTGTTTGTTTGTTCAGATTATGCCAATGTGTTGTTTGATTCAGGGTCTACACACTCTTTCATTTCTGATAATTTCTCTAGGTAATTGGTAATTCCATCTCAAGATATGAATCCTGAACTTATGGTAAAAAAACTAGGAGGAAATTTTGAGACAAAAATAAATTATAAGATCCTTCCCGTCCTTGTGTAAAGAAATAATCCACTTGAAAACCTTATTTTTTTCCTCTAGTAGAGTTTGATGTTATTTTGGGCATGGATTGGCTTTCTGTTTATCACACTAATATTGACTGCAGAGCTAAATTGGTTTATTTTCATGAATAATTTCAGTTTGTGTACAAGAATGAACCTTTAATTTTGATAACAAATTAGAAAGCTGAGAAACTAGTAAAAGATGGAAATTCATGATACCTTGCATATATTGTTTAAAAAAAGGAATTGTTCAGATTAATGGTGTGCCGGTAGTAAATGAGTACCTTTATGCTTTTCTTGATGAGTTTCCTAGTATAATACCTGATATAGAAGTTGAATTTACTATTGAATTAGTTCCTGATATCATGAAAATTTCAAAACACCCTTATCGTATGGCTCAAATTGAACTTTTAGAGTTAAAGAAGCAATTACAAGAGTTATTAAATAAAGGTTTCATTCGACCTATCACATCACCATGAGGTTTTCTTTTATTGTTTGTTAAAAAGAAAGATGGTTCAATGAGACTTTTCATTGATTATAGATCCTTGAATAACATCACTATTAATAACAAGTATCCTTTGCCTCATATCGATGATTTGTTTGATTAGTTCCAAAAAGCTCAGTATTTTTTGAAGATTAACTTGAGGTTGGAGTACCATCAGTTGAAAGTAATGGAAGTAGACATTCTGATGACCGTATTTTGTACTAGATATAGCCATTATGAATTTGTATTTATGCCCTTTGGGTTAACCAATGTGAAGGACCCCGGGACACCCTGAGAGGGGAGAGGTGAATCTGGGTGACAACTTTTTCTTTTAATGTCATGGATCTTGTTCCCACCTTGGTAGGAACTTGTTGAACATGTATGATGAATATGATCAGAAAGTAAACATTCACATGCACAGAGAAGACACATCACTTTTTACTTGGTTCACCACTAAGGGCTATGTCCAAGGAGCATACGCCGAAAAGTTTTCGGTCATACCAAATTCAACTAATCTTCACTAGATGTAGATTAAAAAGGTTTGGGCACAATCACTCTGTCCCAGGCTCACTGCCTTTACAAAGGTTCAGGGATAGCTCACTGCTTCCCTCGGGTCACTCCCGTTGACTCCCCCTGGCTCACTACCCTTAGTGAAGACACACTCATTTTATAGACGTGAAGGTCTCTTCACCATTTCATAAGAATGCATCCTCTATTGTATGTAGATACTCTGTTGAAGTCCAACTCTCACCTGAAGACGAATCTCACTTTGCGCTGAGGGTACCAGATGATCCTCCAGCTTTCATGCAGCTTCAAAAGGACGGACGTACTTTAACAACCCTGGCACGCTTCTCCAAGCTCCAGCGCGCAAGTTTCATGAATGGCGCGCAAGTCACTTGCGCGGTACAAACTCGGTGCGTAGGTGAATCCAAACAACTTGCGCGACACTGCCTCTTTGAACTCAAAACTTGCGCAACTCAGTGGCCCTAAATTCCAATCCACTTTGGACGTGCAGTCAACAGCCGACGCGTAGCCTCTACTTGCGCGACCCAACAACCACTTGCATGACTCAGCGACTTGCGCGACGAGAGATAAAAAAATATCTAAGTCTTGAACTTCGTTCAAAATGAGGAGGGGGGGGGTCCTCTATTTATAGGCAAACTGGACCCCCTGCGTGGCGGCACACAAGTCTTCCCTTGGGGCACAGGTTCCGGCGCATAGCTCATCCTCCCTAGCCTCTGTCGCGCTAATCACTTGCATGAACAAAAAAATACTTGCACGACCTTATTTACTTTTCCATATTTTGAAGTTATGATCTTGAAAAACAATAGGCGCGCAAGTTTCTAGTCCTCCTAGACATCGGCACGCAAGTCTCTTCACGGTGCGCATGTCACTTGCACGACAAGCCCAAAACTTGCGCGACCCTTATCCCTTTGCCATTTTACTATGTTCTGATCTTGAAAAACATATGGCGCACAATTTTCCTCTTCATCAAGTACACGACACGCAAGTCTCTTTTTCAAAAACACTTTTCTCCATTTGTCGATTTTCAAGCCCAAAAAATTGGCAAACACTAGGAAACGGTGCCACCTTCAATACTGCTGTCTGCTTGAACTGTATGATCTCTTTGCTGGTACACATTCTGAACTTCCACTGAGGATTGACAACAAACACAAATCATACTCCAAATCATGCATAAAAGACCATGGTTCCAACAATCTCCCCCTTTGGGTTTGTTGGCAATCAGAAAATAAATTCAATAGATCTTCATCCATGTTCAAACCAAAAATGCAAGAATCAACTCATCCAACACTCTAAGTCTATGTGAGCAATGATCGGTGTAGAAAATAAGAGAGGAAACTTGAATTGGGTTCTAGTGTTTTGTAATTCTCAATGATGCCCAAGAATCATTACATGATCGATGAAGTCCTTCTAATCCTTTGCATCCTATCAGTGACATTGAATTCACATTGTGTCACAAGAGCATTATATGCCTGAATATTTTTGAATTTATTCATTTCTCCCCCGTTGACAATAAACCCGAAGTTTGGTTATTTGTTCATTGTTCATCTCAAACCGTAATCCCCCTGGATAGTATCTCCCCCACAAACCTGCATCACATCCATAAACAGATAAAAAAAATTATCATAATCGGGGAGAGGGGTATTGCGTAACCTCCTTATGCACTGGGAGGTGGCTGAACACTGAGGTTCAATCGACGCTTATCAAACACAGCCGCAGACAGTGGCTTGGTCAGGATATCATCCACTTTCTCATCAGTTCCCACATGATCCATTCTAATCACCCCTTGTTCAACTTTTTCTTTGATAAAGTGATACCTGATTTCAATATGTTTCGTACGGGAATGCTGAACAGGATTCTTCGTAAGATCAATTGCGCTCTTGTTATCACAGTAAATTACCATTGGTTTCTTTACCTCATCACCAATATCTGTTAATTGTTGCTTCATCCATAGCAGTTGAGTGCATGCCTTTGTGGAAGAGATATACTCAGCTTCAGTAGTACTAAGAGAAGTACTTTCTTGTTTCTTGCTCAACCAGCCAAAACATTTCTGCCCAATATAGAAGGCTCCACCACTAGTGGAATTTCTGTCCACTACCTCACCAGCCCAGTCAGCATCAGAAAATGCAGATAATTCACTATCCCTACCTGTAGTAAAAAATAACCCAAAGTTATGTGTACCTTGAATGTACCTCATGATTCTTTTTACTACCTCCATATGTTCCTCCTTTGGATTACTCTGAAAGCGGGCTACAAGGCATGTGGCAAAGACAATATCTGGCCGTGTTGCTGTTAGGTATAGTAGGATCCCAAGGATTCTCCTGTACATGGTTGGATCAATAGAGTCCCCATCCTCATGCTTTCCAAGTTTAGTTCCAACTGCAATCAGAGTTGACATTGGTTTGGAATCTTGCATATTAAACTTTTTCAGCAGATCTCTTGCATATTTTTCTTAAGAAATGAAAGTGTATTCCTTCTTTTGAATCACCTGTAGCTCCAAGAAATATGTGAGCTCCCCAATCATAGACATTTCAAATTATGATTTCATGTGGTTGGAAAATTTGTCCACTGATTTCTGCCTGCTGCCACCAAATATGATATCATCAACGTAGACTGAAACCATGAATTGATCTTTTGGAGAATTCTTCACATAGATATTGTGATATACTCCACCTATTTTGAATTCCATCTTCTTGAGATATGAATCCATCCGTGAGTACCATGCCCGTGGTGCCTTCTTCAAACCATATAAAGCTTTCTTCAGTTTACAGACCTTCGTTTCATTAGTACCCAAAACAAAGCCCACTAGTTGTTCAATGTAGACTTCTTTTTCGAGTACACCATTCAAGAATGATGTCTTGAAATACATTTGAAATACTTTATATCCTCTTTGGAGTGCCATGGAAAGGAAAAGAATGATTGACTCTAGTCTAGCCACTGGATCAAAGGTTTCTTCAACATCAATTCCTTCAATATGAGAGTATCCTTTACATACCAGTCGTGACTTATTTCTGATGAAACTTTCATGCTCATCAAAATTATTTTTGAAGATCCATTTGGTACCAATCACATTGTGACCTTTGGGTCTCTAGACAAGATCCCATGTCTGATTTTTGTTAATCTGATCTAATTCATCATTCATGGCTTTCAGCCAAGATTCATCATTTGAAGCTTCTTTGAATGAGGATGGCTTTACAACTGATAGAAATGCAGATTGCATGTCATTCCTCATCCTTCTTGTTTGAGTGGGTGCACTCTTATCCCTAATTATGTTGGATGGATCAATCTCAGCTCTTCGATTTCTCCTGCGAGGTTCAGTTGCATTCTCTTCAGCCACAATTTCTTCTTCAGATTCTTCTTCTGAGTCAACATCATGATGTGACTGCTGAGTGTTTTGTAGAGCTTACTCTATTTCTGCATTTGTATTTTCTTCACGTTCACCTTATTCCTGACTTTATATCACATCATCATATAACGTCCTTGAAGCATTTTTGGTTTTCTCTTCAATTATCTTAACATCACTGCTTTCCACAATCCTTCCTAAACTATTGTTGAAACACTTGTAGGCTTTGCTGTTCATTGAGTAACCGAGTAAAATTCCTTCATCTGCATTGTCACCATACTTCCCTTGATTTTCTTCTTTGTTCCTGATGAAGTATTTACTTCCAAAGACACGAAAGTATTTTAAAGAGGGCTTCTGTCCATGCCAAAATTTATATGGTGTCTTCGTCTCACCCATATAAAGTCTTGTTCGATTCTGAATGTACACTGTAGCTTGAACAGCCTCTTTCCAGTAATGTCGTGGAATACAACTCTCAATCAGCATAGTTCGTGCCATGTTGTTCACCTGTCGATTCCTACGTTCAACAACTCCATTTTGTTGTGGAGTTCTCACAGTAGCTACCTCATGCTGTATCCCATGCTTCTGCAGATAATTTTTAAATTCAATGGACATGTATTCTCCTCCATTGTCAGATCTCAACACTTTGATTGTTCGTCAAGTATCATTTTCGGCAATTCTCCGATATGTTTTCATGCAGTCAAGGATGTGTCGTTTCTTGTGAATGACCATCACACATGCCATTCTACTGTAATCATCTATGAAAATTACAAAGTACCTTTCTCCATGAGTTCCAGCAAAACTTATCGGCCCACATACATCTGTATGAATCAGATCAAGATGGTGAGATGCCCTTTTCTTCTTTGGCCAATATGAACTGCAGACCGGCTTCCCATGAATGCAAGCATCATAATATTTTTCACGTTCATGCTTCAGGTTTGGAATGTTCATGAAAATTTTCAATTTTGATATTTTCTCCATGTCTTGTTGATTGATGTGTCCCAGTCTCTGATGCCAAAAATTCTTTTCTTCTTCAATAGTCATGTAATAGACATTTTCTTCACTATCAACCTGATACAAGTTCCCTTCTATTCTGCATCCCTTCATAAGATAATTTCATGTATTTCCCCTGATAGTGAAACATTTCTGATTAAAAGTAACTATAAGTCCCGAGTCACAGATTTGACTCACGCTGAGGAGATTATGACATAGGCCATATACATAAAGTACTTCAGTCTTATTTAGTTCTCCATTAGCTAATTTGGTACTTCCACTCCCTTTGATTTTTAGAGCTCCATCATTACCAAATCGTACTGTACCATCAACCTTCCTTTTGACATCTGTTAGCAGGCCGACATTACCTGTCATATGAGATGAACAACCGCTATCCAGAATCCAGGTACTGTTGTTCTTTGTAGCTTTGAGGGCCACCTCTTCAAGGATGGATTTCTCAATCTTCTTCCTTTCCTTCCATGAGACATTGTATTGAGTATAAAGTAATGATGGACTTTGAATTATCTCTTCCGCATACCCAGGTTCTTCATAGTCAAAATATTCATTGAGAGGAGAAAACCTGTATGAAAGAGAAACACTGTCTTGCTGATGATACTTGAATTGTCTTGAACATCGGTATGAGGTGTCCATGTCCCTTCTCTTCCTACAATTAGCATCCCTATGTCCATGTTAGAACAACGATAACAATATCCATAGAAATTGTTTCTTCTATAAGAATTAGGATATGAATTTTTTCTTCTTTGTTGAACTTCTACATCTTCTCCATTCAGATAGCTTCTTGCCTCTTCGCAATAAGACGTGGTATGGCCCAGATAGCCACATAACTGACACTTCATGAGAGGAAATGTCTTCTCACTTGAATTTCTCCTCATACCTTCTTCCCTGGGAGAATAGTTAGACTGTCTGTAATTTCTAAATGTTTGAGGATAATTTTTAGTTCTCCTTTTAGTTTGGATTGAGGGTTCCATTTTCAGCACTTTAGGCAATGTTTCAACATGTTCAACTTTCATCTTATCTTTCTTTTGGATCTTTTCACTTCCAGCAGTTGATGTCTCAGCCTCACAACCAATTCCACTCTTTCCCATGCAAGCGGGTCTTTGATCACTCAAGATTTTTCCAACCCCATCTGAACCACACTTGGCTCTTGCTAGTAATTCTGCATATGAGAATCTTCCAAACTGTATTTTCTTCCTTGATTGTTTTGGAATTGATTCAATCTCAAGTTTACTCCTTGGAGTAACAAATTCCTCTTCAAGACCCTCAGTAGTCTTGGATTTTTCATCTAGTCTGGAGGTGAGGTCATTGATGACCTTTGCATGCTCTTCGATTCTCAGCTTCAGATCCACTACATCATCATTTCTTTCAATTATTTTTGACTGTACCTTCATAAATTCTTCCATTCGTTCAATTTCAGCTTCAAGTTGATCAACATATTCAGTTGATTCTTCTACAATTGATTTCCACTTATTGAAACTCTTACATTTAATATTAAGCTTACTAACTGCATCCTTAAGTTTCATCTCGGGATCTACACAAGTTCTCAGTTGTTTTTCTCCACCAGTATCTTTTGACTTTTCAACAGTGGCCATCATGGAAGCATGGTTCCTAGTTTTGAATTCTGGTTCTTCTTCATCACATAATTCATTATCATCTTCTTCCTCTTCACAGACAAAACTCTTCCTTTTCATTTTCTTTCCATATTTGAAGTCTCCCTTTTTGAAGAACCTTCTCCGAGGCTTATCGAAGCTTTAATATACACTATCTTAATCATTGATCTTTCTTAAGCACTGAGAGGCAATGTGCCCAACTTTTCCACAACGAAAACATGCGAGAGGTAACTTCCCTTTGAATTTCCCTTTCCCCTTCTGTAACTTCTTTGCAATGAGAGAAAGAATTTCTTTTTCTTTATCATCTTCACCGCTACTATATTTTAAGATTTTTAGTTTATCCATGTCCTTGAATGCAATTTCCTTACTCACACGAGTCGTAGCATCTTTCGTTTTGACTCTCATTTCATATACTACCAATCTGCTCAGTAGATCATCCAGAGAAAGTTTGGAAAGATCTCTTTCCTCAAGGGCTGACACCTTTGCATTGTATAGAGGTGTAAGTCTTCTTAATATTTTCTTTACAATATCAATGTCTTTTATTTATTTTCCTGGACCTCGAATTTCTCCAACCACTTCAGTAATTTGATTGAAGAAAGAGTCTGCATTCTCGTCTGGATGCATCTTCAGATCATCAAACCGATTGTGCAACACTTTTAGTTTAACCTCCTTCACTTTGCTATCTCCTTCATAAATGTTCTCGAGTTAATCCCACATGGATTTTCTAAGGTGAAATTCATAACCTTTTGGTAGATCTGATCAGAAAGGGCTTCAATGAGTGCATTTTGTGCTTTAGCATCAGCATTAAGAATTTTCCTGTCTGTTTCAGTCATAGCCAGGCCTGTTGGATCAGTGACTTGTATTCCTTGCACAATAGAAAAGAGAATTTCCATTCCAAGAGATCTTAGATGAGATCTCATTATGTTCTTCCAGATCTAGAAATTACTTCCATATAAGTGAGGGACTCCCCGGACATTGATTGCATTCTCTATGACGATAAGGGGTAGATTCAACACCAGTAACCTTTACCCTCTGATACCACTTGAAGGACCTCGGGACACCCTGAGAGGGGAGGGTTTAATCAGGGTGAAAAATTGTTCTTTTAATGTGATGGATCTTGTTCCCACGTTGGTAGGAACTTGTTGAACCTGTATGATGAATATGATCAAAAAGTAAACATTCACATGCACAGAGAAGACATATCACTTTTTACTTGGTTCACCACTAAGGGCTACGTCCAAGGAGCATACACCAAAAAGTTGTCGGTCTTACCAAATTCCACTAATCTTCAATAGCTGTAGATTACAAAGGTTTGGGAATAATCATTCTATTCTAGGTTCAATGCCTTTAAAAAGGTTCAGGGATATCTCACTGCTTCCCTCGGGTCACTCCCGTTGACTCCCCTTGGCTCACTGCCCTTAGTGAAGACACACTCAGTTTATAGACATGAAGGTCTCTTCATCATTGCATAAGAATGAATCTTCTGTTGTATGTAGATGCTCTGTTTAAGTCTAAATCTCACCTGAAGACAAATCTCACTTTGCGCTGAGGGTACCAGATGATCCTACAGCTTTCGTGCAGCTTCAAAAGGACGGATGTACTTTAACTATCCTGGCGCGCTTCTCCAAGCTCTCGCACGCAAGTTTCAGGAATGAAGCGCAAGTCACTTGCGCGGTACAAACTCGGTGCGCAGGTGACTCCAAAAAACTTGCATGACACTGCCTCTTTGAACTCCAAACTTGCACGACTCAACACCCCTAAATTCCAATCCACTTTGGACGTGAAGCCAACAGCCGGCGCACAGCCTCTACTTGCGCAACCCAACAACCACTTGTGCGAATCAGTGACTTGCGTGATGAGATCTCCAAAAATCTCTAAGTCTTAAACTTCGTTCAAAATGAGGAGGGGGGGGTCCTCTATTTATAGGCAAACTGGACCCCCTGCGCGGCGGCGCACACGTCTTCCCTCGGCGCGCAGGTTTCGGTGCACAACTCATCCTCCCTTGCCTCTGTCGCGCTACTCACTTGCGCGACCACACAAATAATTGCGCGACCTTCTTTCCTTTTCCATATTTTAAAGTTATGATCTTGAAAAAAATAGGTGTGCAAGTTTCCAGTCCTCCTAGACATCGGTGCGCAAGTCTCTTCACAACGCGCATGTCACTTGCGCGACCAACCCAAAACATGTGCGACCCTTATCCATTTTCCATTTTCCTATGTTCTGATCTTGAAGAACATATGGCGCACAATTTTCATCTTCATCAAGTACATGGCGCGCAAGTCTCTTTTCCCAAAACACTTTTCTCCATTTGTCGATTTTCAGGCCCAAAAAATTTGCAAACACTGGGAAACGGTGCCACCTTCAATACTGTTGTCTGCTTGAACTGTATGATCTCTTTGCTGGTACACATTCTGAACTTCCATTGAAGATTAACAAAAAACAAAAATCATACTCCAAATCTTGAATAGAAGAACATGGTTCCAACACAATGCACCTGATGTATTCATGGATCTTATGAATATAACTTTCTATGATTTCTTAGATAAGTTTGTGGTGGGTTTTCTTGATGATATTTTAGTTTATTCTAAAAGTAAATAAGAACATGAAAGTCATTTATGGGTTGTCTTTAAAACATTAAAATAAAATAAACTATATGGGAAATTCAGTAAGTGTGATTTTTGGTTATAAAAAAATTATTTCCATGGTCACATTGTTTCAAAAAATGGTATAACTATTGATCCTACTAAAACAAAAATTGTTGAAGAATGGTCAAGACCCACAAATATAATCAATATTCTTAGTTTTATTGGTTTAGAAGTTTATTACTTGAGGTTTGTTGAAATTTTTTCACGGTTATCTAGCCCAATGACCAAGTTAACTCGAAAAGGTGTTAAGTTCATTTGGACAAAATAATGGGATGATTGTTTTCAAGAATTGAAAAGAAGATTAGTGAATGATCCAGTTTTAGAACATCCATCCATAAATGGTGAATTTTTTATCTACAATGGTGCTTAATTGAAAGGATTTGGTTGTGTCCTAATGCAGAATGATCAAGTAATTGCTTATGCTTCACTTCACTTGAAACCTCATGAGTTAAATTACCCTATACATGATTTTGAATTAGCTGCTGTTGTTTTTGCTTTAAAAATTTGGAGGCATCATCTGTATAAAGTAAAATGTGAAATATATACTAACAAAAAAAGTCTGAATTATATATTCAATCAGAAAGAATTGAAAATTTTATAGAGGTGATGGCTAACATTAATCAAGGATTATGATTGCACGATTCATTACCATCCGGGAAAGAACAATAAAGTGGCTGATGATTTGAGTCAAAATAGTAATGCTACCTTAACCATGCTACATTTTTAACAAGATCCTTTGATTAAAGATTTGATGAACTTTGTCATAGAAGTTGTTGGTGTAAGAAATTCCTCTGTTTTGTTTCAGGTGTCAGTGAAATTATCTCTATGAGATAGAATTAAGCAAGCACAAAAGGAAGATAGTGAGTTATAGAAAAAGGTAGAGTTAGTTCAGAAGGGTAAGTTACTTGAGTTTAATATTGATAGAGACTATGTTTTGAGGTTTGGAAAGAGATTATGTGTGCCTTGTCATTCACAGTTGAAGAAAGAGTTGTTATGTGAAGTTCATAGTTCTCCATTTTTAGTTCATCCTGACAGTACTAAGATGTACAAAGATCTTCGAGAGTATTACTGGTGGGATGGAATGAAAAGAGATATTTCTGACTTTACTATGAGGTGTTTGACTTTTCAATAGGTTAAAGAAGAGTGGAAATTACCAAAAGGGATGCTTCAGTCTTTAACAGTTCCATAGTGGAAATGGGAAAATATATCCATGTACTTCATTGTGGGATTACCAAAGACATCTCGAGGTAAAAATGCAATCTGTGTTATTGTTGATCGATTGAGTAAATATGCTCATTTACTTACTATTTGAGATATTTTGTCTCTAAATCAACTTTCTCAGTTTTATGTTTAAAGAGGTAGTCAGGTTTCATGGAGTTTCCCTCTCCATTATATTTGATCATGATCCCAGGTTCACCTCTAACTTTTGGAAAGGCCTTAAAAAGTCATTAGGTACTGAATTAAATTTTTGTACAACTTTTCATCCACAATCATATTGGAAGTCAGAACGAAAAATTTAGACTTTGGAAGACATTCTACGTGCTTCTTCAATTGATTGATAAGAAAGTTGGGACCAAAATCTTTCTTTAGTTGAATTTTCTTATAATAACATTTTTCATTTTAGTATACATATGTCTCCGTTTTAGGCATTATATGGAAAGTGGTGCTGAACTCCAACTTTTTTGGGATGAAGTAGTTAAAAAGAAGATGATGGGACCAAAATTGGTAGAAGAGATGTCAGAGAAAGTTCAGTTGATTCAGAATCACATGAGAACAGCTTAGAGAAGGAAGAAAAGTTATGAGGATAACCAGAGGAAGGATATTTCTATTGATGTAGGTGATCATGTCTTTCTCAAGGTTTCTCTATAGATAACTATGATGCGTTTTTTCAAGAAGGGAAATTTGAGTTTGTGGTTAATTAGACCCTATGAAATCCTAGAGAAAGTTGGATCTGTTTCCAACAGAGTGGCTTTACCTCCATGTTTATCCCAGGTACACAATTTTTTTAATGTTTCAATATTGAGAAAGTATATGCCAGATCCATATCATGTTTTGAGTCCAGAGGTAATTAAATTGGGAGAAAATCTTTCTTATGAGGAACAACCAGTCCAAATTCTTGACCGAAAAGAGAAAGTGTTTAGGAACAAGCTAATTCATATGGTAAAGGTTTTGTGAAAAAACCATATGGTTAGAGAGGCAACGTGGGAATATGACAATTCTTTGAGGGATAAATACCCCCATTTATTTGATAAGTGAATAAAATTGCGAGGACACAATTTTCAAAAGGGGGGAATGATGTAACATCCCGGGTAAATAAAGAGTAAGACATTTTTATATTTATTAATATTTGTGAATTAAATATTATTTATACTTTAAAGGGGATGACATGTTCGATGGTGTACCCAATACACAACAACGAGTTTCTTTGAAATCTTACATTGCACACAATGTTGAGTTATACTGAAAAATAATAATAGAATATTATTAATTTAAATGATAGTTAACAAATAGTCATTTTATTGGTGTGAATGAATCTAAATAACTAAAATATTATTACACAATGTTTATTAAATGTTTTTACATTTATCCAATAAAATTTATAGGCTTAAAATGTTAATGAATCCAATTTTAAGCACAAATACTCTAATATTCCTTAGAAGGCTGATTTACCACATTTTGATGGAAAACCCCTTTTAAATCTATTTTTTAACGTTTATATGTTATATTTGATAAAATAAATTTATTATTTAAAAGAGGTACATCAAAATTTACTTGGGATAAAATTTTGGTATTTTTTTGATAAAGTTCATTTTTAATGAATAGTAAATAATACTATATTTTAATCCAAAACTGCATTTTAATATAATTTATTTTTATTATTATATTATCTTTTTAATTTTTTTAAAGATTAATTATATTATACTTTTAAAATTTAATCCTATGTTGGTTATTGGAAGTAATTTCACTTTGAAATTGGACATAAACAAGTGTCAATATTTTGATAGTTATTATTTCTTAAAAACATGTTTTTTGTTTTGACAATGAGAATTAATTTTAAATTAATTCCTACCATTTATGTGTTTTGAATTTGGAAAAATGGATTCCATATTTGGAATTAGGAGGTACAAATTGTTTAAATAGGTAAATTTTATTTTTAGACATTATGAATATTTACTTCAGTAAATATTTTATTTACCATGGTTAAAGATTAAATATTGTAAATAAGGGTAAAAAAATATTATTATAATAATATTAAATTACCCTAACATGTGTCCTATTCCTATTTTTTGATACATGTCCGACCATGGGAATCATTGGGTCGATTTGGGACCCCATGGAGCCACTTGGGAGTGATAATGACACTTTATATTAATTAATTTAAAGTAAAGACAAAAATGACATAAACATATATCTTTTAGTAAATCAATTTTTACATGGGGTTATATAAGTTATATCTTTGACTATAATTATTCATTAGAAATCTAAAAATATTACCTACATTATGATATTTTATTTATAATTTTTAGACATCAAATAAATAAAATTATTTATGACACAATGATGATGTAATGATTACCTTATTAATGAATGTTTTAAATAAATGAGATTATAAAATTTAAAAAACTAACCAAAACCTGTCCCATTCTTATTAGATGATTTATTTTCCAACAAGAGTCATCATATCTTGAAATTTAATGAGTTTTTGAGCTTTTGAAACTGAAAATCAGTTTATAATAAAATAATATTTTCAAACTTTCCTAAAGAGACCCTCCTCCCACTTATAGAAAGCCATCACCTATAACCCATTAATCACACCTATAAAGCCCCTTGTCTCATAAAAATCTACTTAAATAATCTCTCAAGTTCTCTACCTTCCTCCTAGAAGACTTAACTTAGGCAGAAAACACTTCATGAAAGCCGTTTGGTTTAAACCAAAGGGAGTTACATGATTTAAAGGCAACATCTTCCCAAAAGTTCTCTTCTTTTATTTTACTTATTCACTACCAATGCTCTTCTTATTATTTGTTTACAAAAAACACTAGTCTACTAAATATATTAGTTTTTTATGATATGTATTAAAACTACACTTACACACACCTCAATCTAATGGATACAAACATACTCTTTCTATGTTCGGTGAACTGTTTCCTCACAAAACGATTATTGTTCGATTATCTCCTACTGCCTCTCATGGTGGACATTATGATGGAACTTTATTTATATATGATATATATTATATTTATTTTGTATCTTTTATTATTATTATTTATTTATATCATACTTTTATGGTTTCCATAATGGGTAAATATGATAATTTCATTTGAGGATGTGTGAACTACCGCCCCCTCAAAGTGATATGTCTCATTCATGCCATACATGTAACATATAAAGGATGGAATTACTTAAATTATATAAGATATTATACTGGAATTATAATATACCTATGTATAATTAAGTTTTCATTCCATTAAATACTAAATAGAAATGAAATTAGAGTTCATGCGTACGTACATATTATTGTCTCTATAAACAATGCATTTTATTTCTTATCTCCAAATGTTATGTACTATTATAAATACATATATATACTAGATATATATGATATATATGATATATAAATAATTAATATAATTCTATAGATAATATAATTTTGACCAGATGGACAATTTGTTATTATAACAAGGTCATTTTAAACTCAAGTTCCGAACATCAACAAAATGTCTGATATAAAATCAAATAATTAACAGATTGTTATAGGAAGGTAATAAGTGATATAAAAATAATTATAAACTTTAAAAAGGATCTTAATCAAGTATAAATTAACTTAAGTTTATTATTTATGGAATTAGAGAACGAACGGGTCAAGTCAGACATGAGGTAAGGGAACTTCTTAACCCAATTTTCATTCTTTAGGTTAATCTTCTACTTTTAAATTATGTCGTGATATGATTATGTAAGAAATAACTTTTTATATTATATATTGTATTTTTACATTACTTATGTGTACCTATAGTAAATACACATAATCGATCTATTTTATTTACAAAATGATCTTTTTAAGGGACTTCATCCCAATATCCTTTCATTGAGGCATGTTTTGATAATATGCACCTCTTTCTTTTATACAGTATATAATTAACCCATTTGAATTTTAATTTCATTCAAAGGGAATATTTTTTATACAAACTATTTTACTAAATGAAAAAAGTAATGTTTTTAACGTTTTCGGCGACAATGACCTCTTTGCCATCGTAATCGTTAGTTGACTTCCTCTATAAGCCTTAATATTTTTAAAAGGAAAAGAAATCCCTTATTTTGTTTTTGGGTGTTTTGGTATTGAAAATGGTTTTTGAAATGTGTTGATTATTTCAATATCTTGAAATGATTTCTTTTGATTTAAAATGAAATTTTATTAGTGAAATGATTATATTTTTACTATTTTATGTGTTATGATTTTATAATGGTACTTGGAAATTTAACGGGTGGTTATGTGATAAACCAAATGATAGGTGGTGCCGTGATAAACCAAGATGGGTGGTTACATTATAACCTCCAATGCATTGGGTATGGAATTCATCCATTTTTCTATTCAATTTAGTGATATACGTGGAAGTCGACCGTATGGTTATTCCATTTAAGTATGTTTATGTCCCAAGTTACCTTTATATGTTATGTGTTCTTTTTATGGGTTTTATGGTAATATTTTGGTTACAAAATAGTAAGAAATTATATTTTATTCAGTGAAGAGTATTTACTACTTCATAAAGGTGAAATGTATTACTTATGATAAAGTATTCATGGTTTACTTGTTGTTTTGAAAAACTAACAGTTTTCCTTTTTTGAGTATCCTTTACTGAGCTTTTTATGCTCATCCCAAGTTTTTTTGAAATGTTTTTTCACAGAACATAATGATGAATAGGGTCATGTATGGGATCAAGGAAAAGTCATTATGTCTAAAATATGGAACTAGGCATGTCTCTTTTTTTCAAGAGTTTTTATATTTTATGAAAAAAATAGATACTGAGTAGAAGTGTCTACATGTAATATTCACATTGTTATGTATATGTTATGACCTAATTATATAAAGCTATAAACTTTAAAGGATTCTCAATGTGAATTATTAACATAATTCAAGATCATGTAATGTTTAAGGATGGGTCCTTATAAGGTTCCTCAACTCTGTGTCCGGTAGGGAGTTAGAGTAGTGTTGACCGGTCAGGAAAGGGTAGTGGTAGTCACAAAAGAGGCATCCTAATGAGAATTACCCGTAGACATCAGAGTGGTCCTACTCTAGGAAGTTAGGTCATTTAATAGGGATATAGTATTGACCAATTATATTTTGTGTTGCCTACCCCTGAGGAAAAGGTTTCTAGAATTTCTATGGTGAGTGGTACAATCTTAGTAGCCTCTATAATTTCATGTTCTCTTTTGATATAGGTGCATCTCATTGCTTTATATCTGCACCTATGGTGAGAATTCTTGGGCTTGTTATCTTTTCTTCTAAGCGAGTTTTAATTCTAGACACACTATTGGAAATTAGAATGGATGATGTGCACAAATACTGGGTGTTTCCCCTTGAGGTTGGTTGGTGTCACTTCATTTTGGATATTTATGTCATCGAGATGACAATGTTGATGTCATTCTTAGGATAAATTGGCCTGTTGGTTATTGAGATTATGTTGAATACTATCACTGGAGGGTGACTGTAAAATCACAAGAGGGTGTATTTTTTACTTACAGGGGTGAATGAGATGTCCAGGCGAGCAGAGATTAACTAGAGCATCGTGGGCTGTGCGACATGACAACCCAGATTGCTAGTTTGATTTTGGTTGATCAAGGAGTGAGTCAGGAAGAATTTTCTCCAGTGGTGGACCATTTTAGGGATGTGGTCCCAGATGAATTTTCTAGTTTACCTCCTAAAAGTGAGGTTGAGTTCTCCATCAAACTAGTACTGGGAGTTGCAAAATATCCTTTACTCCTTATATGATGACTATGATAAAGTTGTGGGAGCTCAACCGACAGATGGAGGATTTGGAGGTGAAGGGGTTTGTTCGACCTAGTACTTCTCCATAGGGATCACTGGTCCTTTTTTTTGAAATGTGGATGATACCCTTAGGACATGTGTGGATTATCAAAAAATGAACCATTTGACAGTTAAAAACTGATATACCTCGGCATAGATAGATGACCAGTTTGATCAGCTTTGAGGATCCCGAGTTTTGCTGAAAAAATTGATTTGTGGTCAGGATATCACTAGGTATATGTTCGAACTACATACATACCTCATATAACATTTTATATAAGGCATAGTCTATAAAAGTATCTGGTTATGCCGTTCATTTTCACAAACGCACCAATAGTTTTCATGGCGCTGATGAAATGATTGTTCCATCCTTACTTGGATTCTTTTGTGGTGGTTTTTGTGGATGGTATATTGGTGTATTTTCACAATATACATGACCATTCTCACCGTATTGATATCATTTTGAATAAACTAAGAGAGAATCAGTTATATGATAAGATCGCAATGTGCCAATTTTGGATGGATCAGATTCACTTCCTGGGTCAAATCATCTCGGATATAGGAGTATTAGTGTACCAAGAGAAGTTAAGAGTTATAGTTTACTAGAAACATCCCAATAATATTTTTGATATAAAAATTTTATTAGGTCTAGCTAGTTACTATAGGAATTTCATACAGGGCTTCTCACACTTAGTAGTGCCGTTGACAGGCTTTACTAAGAAGGGTGTGAAGTTTGTGTGGTCAGATTCTTGTGAGATAGCCTTTTAGGAATAGAAAGCAAGGTTATATCAACACCAGTCCTAGTACATCCAAAATAGGTAAAGAGATACACTATGTACTATGACACATCAGGTATCGTTCTAGGAGCATATATGATATAGGGAGATAGAGTCACGACATAAGGGTCTTGGAAACTAAGGCCACATGAGATGAATTACCCAATGCATGATCTGGAGCTAGCTGCAGTTGTTCATGCATTGCACTATTGGAGACACTATTTTTCCAGGAGTTTTTTAGTGTACACGGACCACATGAGCGTCAATTTTTTTTTCACAGTGTGGTCTGAATCTGAGGCAACAAATGTGGGTGGAGTACTTACACTCATTTTATTTTGAGATTTCCTACACACCTGGTAAAGGAAATTAAGTGACCTATTCACTAAGCAGGAGGACTCAGATACAGGCAGTGAAGTAGGCCAGTAGAGAGTGACAACTTATTGCGTTGTTTTCATAGATTCAACTGGAGGTGCATGATAGTTGTGGATGGACTTATCTATCATCCATAGTGGTAACCTCTACCCTACTGGACAAAGTTAGGATGATGCAACTATCAGATTTTGAGGGCCTATTTCTATGGGAGAGTATGATAGGTGAGGACCCACCTCCTATTTGGACCATAAGTGAGGCTAATATCTTGCATACCTATGAACGTGTTTGGGTCCCAGTAGATATATGCGAGGAGATGTTGTGAGAGTTTCATGCTTCAGTGTGGGAAGTGCACCCTGGAGTCACCAAGATGTACCATTACTTGCACCATTAGTACTAGTGGCCAGGTATGAAGTTTGAGGTAACTAGTTTTGTTATGTGGTGTTCCACCTATCATCAGGTGGAGGAATAACACCAACGACCAACTTGGATTTTACAATAGTTACCTCTTTTAGAGTGGAAATGGGAAGATGTCGCAATGGATTTCATGGAAGGTTTACTAAGGTCGCCTCAAGGTAACAATTTTGCGTGGGTTGTTGTTGATAGACTCACAAAGTCTACTCATTTATTCCTAATTAAGGATACGTTTGGTTTTGATGATATTGGAAAGTTTTATATCTATGAGATAGTACAACTTCATCAGGTCCCTTGCTCTATTGTTTCATATAGGAATACCCACTTTACATCTCGTTTTTGGAATAGTTTTCAGAGGGAGATGGGTACACAGGTTCTCCTGAGAATAGTATACCACCCTCAAACTGATGGACAATTAGAGTGTATGATATAGGTTCTAGAGGGAATACTATGACCATGAATCCTGGATTTTGTGGGCTCTTGAGAGAGGCAAATTCCCCTAGTTGAGTTTTCCTATAATAACAGTTTTCAGAAAATGATACAGATGGAACCTTATGAGGCTTTATATGGTAGTCCATGCTGATCACCACTGTGATGGTTAGAGGCAGGTGAGGAAACTTTACTAGGACGACGTATCATGCAGGAGACTTATGAGTAGGTCTAGTTGATTCAGAAGTGGATGGATATTGTACAGTATCATCATATATCCTATACCTATCACCACAAACAACCTCTAGAGTTTGAGGTTGGGGATCATGTCTTCCTACATGTTTCACAAAGGCTAGGACACATACGAATCATGAGAAAGGTTAAGCTTTCACAACAATATGTCGGGACATTCAACATTCTAGAAAGAGCCAGGTCGGTAGCTTATCGGCTATAATTATCTCAAAAGTACTGATCTATGCATGATGTATTCCACATATCTGAGTTGTGCCACTATAATTTGAACCTATCTCACATTTTTTAGCCTAAGGAGGTTGAGTTGTAGGTTGATGCATCCTTTCAGGAGCATCTGATTCGTATAGTTTATAGAAGCATGGAGGTTCTCTTTGGACGATTAGTTCCTCTAGTATGGGTTTTATGGAAGCATGACCATTTATAAGATGAGACTTGGGAGTGGGTGGCTTATATACATGCTTAGTGGCCAGAGTTGTTTTTAAAAGATTCTTGAACACCCTTGAAAGGGAAATTTGGGGATGAATTTCTTTTAAGGGGGGAAGATGGTAAGATCCTAAGTTTTTCATTCGGTACAAATATTTTATTTTCTAGTTAAATTTAGGTTTAACTTTAATTTTTGGCTTAGACCCTAAGATGGGTTGTGGGCTAGTTGGTTATGCTTAGTAAAGAAGAGGTTGGAAAGAGGTGGGATGGCTACTGGCCGATTACACATCATGAAAGGGGGAAACACATCATGTAATCCCATTTCATGATGTGTAATGGTATGGAAATTACCTTTCATGGTGTGTATGGGATTTTACTTTGGAATGTAAAATTAGGCATTACACATTGTGCAATAAAATTACATGTCATGTAATTGCCTACCAGTTTGAAAAAAAGATCCCTTAACCTCTATTTTATGTACATAAGTCGTTTTCTACCTCAGTTGAAGACTAAAATAATCTATTATGGTATTTCAGATCTAGAAGCTATCTAAAATCCAATCTTCCGTCGTTGGTGACATTGGAACCACATCTTTATGTACTCGATTCTTTTTATCCATTCTTGATTCTTCAGAACAACAGCTTCCATATTTGGATTTAGGCTTATATGTCATAATTTCTCATTCTTCGTCTGTTATTCAGATTTCTCCTAAACTAAAGTGAATCAGGACTTGATACTGGATGGGCACTCTACTACCTAGCTAAGGTAGGTGGTCTATACTTTTCTTTTGACTTTTGGTGATTTTTAGAAAAATAGGTCGTTATGCCTCCCATCAGATTTTCCAGTGCGACCTCATTTTTGAGTGGGTTACTTGTAGTAAATGTAATGAGACCTAGTAAGGATTCCCTTAGGTTTTGTTGTGGTGCGTTTTCATCCATGACCTGAATCAAGGACACCCATGGGGTGAACCATTTGTAAATGCCTTAGTTATGCCTTGTTAAACCACCCAAGGGTTTCCTTCTTGTGCTTTCCTAGTTAGCGGAAGCCCGATTGTACATAAATGTAATTGAATGGATTGATTAGGAGATGTACTACCTCATTTCCTTGTGTTATCATGTCATTCCATGAATATATTGATTAAAATGGATTAAATGGAATTTGTTAAATGAGTTAGTATACACATTGGTTGTTTTTAAATTGCTTGAATGGTTTATAGTGAAATGGTGATGAAGGGGTGGGTATACCCATGTGTCATGTTAATGTGAAATGGAATACATGAGTTGGTGTACTCATGTGATGTAATTAGTTATGTTATTGGGTATACTCACATGGAATTGTGATGTTTAAATTGTATGAAATGAATAAATGGTTTAATAGATGCCATAGACAACTCTCCATGGATCTAGAACATGGTAGTGGATGCCTTGGTTTGATTATGAACCTTAGGACTTGATTCTGTGGGATACCTCAGGCCTTTCTACCCCTTTAATCTGGTTTGCTTGGACTCACATAGGAGATGTTGGTACACATTCTCCTAGCACACCAACCAGTGCCTAGACCAAGTTTCCACTGGGATTCCAATGGGATTCAACAAGGATTCCTTGGTCTTATACACCTTGGATTTTAACATCACACTATACACTTCTTTATACGACATGGTCGTGGGTTTCTATTATGGTTTCACTATACAGCATAACCATGGGTTTCTGACACACTTCTTTATATGGATAGGCCGTGGTTTTTTGTTATGGATAGATGAATGATGAGCCTGTGTTACTTGTTTACTTGATTGTATCTTCCTTGTTAATAGATAACACTTGTTGTAGGGATACTTGACAGTCTATTCAGTATTTCACATTATAGTAGACTTATCCCATGGAAATTCACACTTATATTACTGCTTTACTAACAATTTCTAGCTTGTTGTAAATTTCTCTTCAGAATTGTATAGATATTTGGGTGGAAACCTACTACGATGTTCATCTCACACCTTGTTTGGGCCTCCTTGGGGACCCAAAAGATTATATGGATGAAAGTGTTGATAGAGTAAAGAGCCATAACATGGTTGTTGATTGTTTCTTTGGAGAAGGAGAGCATAGGACAATTTCGAGGCTTGTTATGCTACCATGACTTTTTGTATTTTGTTCTTTTTGAGCACTTGTTTTATATTGTATTTACATGTACTATTCTAGCTACTTTCTAGACACATGTATCATCTGCATCATTGAATATGTGACATTTTTGGATTTTATATATATTCATGATTTGTCTAAATTATCCACTGTCTGCTTAATTATTTTTTTCCGCTATTGAATGTGTATGACTTCTACTATGTTATAATCTGGTAATGAGATGATAGTCTCCCCATTGACTCACCCTGGACGTCACTATTAGTCAGTATCCTCTGCTATCTGGGGAGATGAACTTGAGGCCATTTAGCCAACCAGGATCAGGGCACTACTAAGTAGAATTTGGGTTTGGGATGTTACATAGATGTTAAAATTTATTTTAAAAAAGGTGAAGTTAAGACACTGGAAGATATTTATGTTTGAAAAAAGAAGCATCAATAAATGATTCCATGAAAAAATATATGGATTATCAAAATAAATTTTGTGTTGGAAATATTTTGAAATACCTTTGTTTAAAAATCCACCTCATAAGAAGAGTATTAGATTTTAATTCTTAAAAGTGGAGAAGTGAATTATTATATTCATAAAAAATAATCCTTACAATCTTCCAAAAAATAAAGTAAAACATTTGATGGAAGGAAAATATTGAATTGAAATAAAGATTTAACTAAGTGATGGTGATTTATTCTTGAAAACATTATACTTTTAGGTGAGATTACAATAAAGTAGGAAGATTTAAATCAAAATATAAATTCTCCCAATAAATATAAAATATAACATCATGAAATATAAGGGAATCATGTCACAAAATGATAACGTGGTTTTATTTTCATCATACCAAAGAAAACATGGGGTATAACCTAAACATGTATCAGGGAATTAAAATTTGAGACAAAGAGCCCATTATAAGTAACATAATATTTGAGGTAAGAATTAGTTGATAATGAGTATATAAAAACAAATTGTAAAACCCAAGAAAATATCAAGTTAACATAATAAAAATTAATTACTAGGAAGAATAAATAAAACTAGAATCAATAGTGTTCAAAAATAATTTTTTTAACTCAATGAAAGAAAATCTAGTTAGCACAAACCCTTAAAAATTGTGTAATCTTTATATCAAAACTCCATGAGAGAATGGACTTGGAATAAAATATTTAGCATCATTATATATAATGTAGTCATCATAAAAAACACAATGGGGAATTACTTACATGATTGAAAAAATGGTGTATAACATAAAAACGTCTCAAGATATTTATATTTGAGAGAAAGAACCCTTTAGCTTGTTATAGATTTCTTTTTCCCATGCACTTAACTTCTTAAATAACCAAATTAAATTTATTAGATACCATCTTATTAACCTTATTCATATATATTTCATTCAATATAGACTATTTATTATAAAAACATAGGTAATGTTAATATTAAATCAGTTTCATGCCTTATTAATATTTATTAATTTGATTTTAGAGATTTATATTAATTATTAGAATATTCAGTAATTTTTTAGTCAAAAATAAAAGGCTTCATTTCTAACCAAATTGGGTATTCATGCATTATATTCTTTTATTCAATATCTTTATTTGAAAAATATATAATTTTAATTTGAAAAAATTAACTTCATTTTTCAATTCATCATATCAAAATTTTCTTAGGTTTAATTTTTGATAATTTTCTTAAAAGTTTGACATTTTGATGAATATTGAAAATATTGATTTTTATAGATTTTTTTTAAAATTATTTATATAGTAAAATTATATTTTGATTTATTTTAAAAAGTTAATTTATTATTTTTTGATTAATAAAAATCCCATATATGTTATTTTAATCAACAATATACTTGAATTTGGTATAAAAACATTTTTATACTTAAAATTAATTTTTCTAAAAAACCATTTTCATCACGTATTGTGTGGTAAATTATAAAATAAATTCTTCCACTTAGCTAAATTGAATTTGATAAAATGGATTAAATACTTGGAATTAGAAAAATTAACAATATATAATATATTAAACTTAATTTATGGTCATAATGAATGATAAAAAAAGTAAAAGCGTGTTGTGATAGTTAAGGTTATAATAGGTTTAACGTGGGTTAAAATTAAGTTATAAGGGTTAAAATGATATAGAAAACTATATAAACTCAATTTTATAACAATATTTCCAGCCTATATCATATAATAATGGTAAATGGTCCATTTGGGATCCATTTTTCTTTAGTAATACATTAATATATTTTAATCATTTTAAAAAGTCCTTGTGTGTCCTCTCCCCCACTTATAACAGGACTCCATCTCTCATTTCCTATTAATACTTAAAGACCCTTTTGGTTTGGTAAATACCAAACCAAAACCTTTATTTACATCCCTACCCACGTTATAGGGTTATTTTTTGATCATAAAACTAACCTATGATGGATTTAGGTATAAATCTAAAGAGGTTGTTTGGAGAAGAGGTATAGTTCTTAACCAAGCATTTTTGTTTTATTTATTTTTCTACCTATTTAAAATATTTTCCAGGCATGATGAAATAATAAAACCATTATATTTAATGTAATTTTTTTTGTTAATGGAATAACCTAAATCCAACTCCTTCTTCAATCAAATGGGAAATGAAATCATCGTTCATGTGTACAACAAACTACCACCATGGCAACTGATGTAATTCGTTTTACATTACCACATATCACAGATGGTTATAATGATAGATTTAATATATATATATATATATGTTTTTTGTAAAATATTTATCATTATGTAAAGATAATATATCATTTAATTTCTTACCATTCCATCCATTGAAAAATGATAACATTGTTCGTGTGTACGGGTGGATTACCACCTCTCTGAGGCGATGTGATTTTTTTCATGACCACATCACATGAATGTTATATATAAGTGTATTTAAATAAATAATAATATAATTATAGTAAAATAATAATTCCATAAACATGAAGTAATATTTTCCTTCTTTATAACATGTTTGTTGAAAAATGAAAAAGTTAATCATGCGTATGTACAACCTATCGTCTCCATGGATGTAAGACAATTCATTTTTAATAAACATATTTCATGGTTGATATTAAAATTATAATTAATGTATGAAAATGATAATTATTTTAATTATTTTTATTCTATATATAATGTAATAATGAACACTTTGACCATAACTGACATACCATAGTCATTTTGGACATATAAGCCGAATATCATCAAAACATCTGACGTGAATTTAATTGATCATTGTAATAAATAAAATAAAAGGAATAATAAAATTTAAAATGTTTATTAATAAAGTAAATAATTAACATAATTTTATTATTCATGAAGATAAATAAAGTATCTGATGAGTCAAACTCTAGGTAAGGGACATTTTATCCTAAAATCTCATTTTAAATATTTTAAAGATTTATTTTCAGAATATTTTTATTCCATGTAAATATTATTGAATTATTTTATAGATGTATTTATATGAAAATAAATGACTTATAAACGAAAATTTATGTCATTTTTTAAATTCTTTCAATGGTTTTAAAAAGGAATCTTTTTTATGTATTTTAGTCGAAACAATTTGATAGAAAAGAAAAATGAATGTTCCATTTTAGCATATATGACATCAACAATTTTTCCTACCATCATAACTAATATTTTACATTTGGATTAATTTATAATATTTAATTTTTTATTCAAATAAAATCCCTCCTTTATTATTTTTATTTTCAAAAATGGTTTCAAATGAAATGGATATTTCGATATCCATTTTTTTTTTCATATTCGTGAAAAGAGTAATTTTATGAGTATGTTGATAGAAATGAAATATTTCATGTGTTTTGATTATATGATGGTTCTTATTAATTATTTAAGATTATGGGTGAGGGAAATATAACTCATGATGAAGTATGATCTTGATAGATCTTAGGATGATGGTTGAGTCTGATATAACTCTCCAATAAATTGGGTAAAGGGATGTAGTAAATCGGTTAGGTTTATCATAATAGATTATTGGAATTTATCTGGTATTTTATTCCATTTTTAAGAGTGATTGTAAGAGATATATATAAATTATATCCCTAGTTACCTAAATTATTTATCTATGATTTCTATGGGTGTTTATAGAAATATGATTATTTCACAAGTTAAGATAATATGATTAAGTTTAAAGGGAAGTTTATGCTACTTATTAAGGGTGAAATGTATAACTTTTGAAAAAGTTTTCATGTGTTTTTCATGATTTCAAATAATCCTTTATAACTTTTATTTTTTACTTTTATATTTATCATGAAATGTTTTATGAAAATCTTTAGGTAGTGAGGTTGATTTTGTTAAATAAGAAAATGTTTATTTTGAGTCCAAAGTTTATTTAGAAAGAGGAAAATTTTTATGATTATTCATGGACTAATGAGCTTATTTATTTATTTTTATATGTCCCTTAATGATATTTTTATGGTCATACCACGTTTTAGAATGTTTTTCAAAGGGTTTTAATTAATAGTAGGTACAAGGATGAGGTCAAGATGGAAATTGTAGGGATATGTCATTAAAAGAAATCTTGTTATATATCAAAAGTTTTTTATTTTTTTTAAAATAAACACTGAGTGAAGGTTTCAACATTATGATTTACTATTTATTTATTTAAGGTTTATGAACTAATTATTTGAAAATCTAAATTTAAAAGATCTATGAGAATTCTAGAAAATTAATTCTTATATAAAGAATCAATTTTAAGGATTGTTGAAGGCCAAGTACTTATAGTTGGTATCAGATACAAGTTTTATATAATTTCATAGGTTAAGATAATGTCAGTAAATAAACTTAATATATTTTAATTTGTGGTTATCATGATATAGAATTTTAAGATTACTATGGTTTTTCATATAAATTATGTCTGTTTAGAATGGTTTTCCATTGAGGAAATCGAGAAGATGAAGTAGGATGGCATCAAGATGAAAATAACCTTAAAAATCAGCAACATAGAATGGTTAGAGTTGGAATCAAGTAGTTTTTTCTATGATGGATCAATTTACCTAGGCTATAAATGGTGGTGGTATCCTTTCTAGATAGAAACTTTATCTATCACATAGGAGCATGTCAATAGTTGATCATTTTATGATATAACACCCTCTATAATTCAGTGGATTTACTAAAAAATGATAGATAGGGGATAAATTAAAGCTCTAGAAAATATATTAAAATTCATGGGTTATTATGATCATCAAAAGACAACTCTTTCTATTTACCATTTTGAAAGTGAATCAAATCAATGGGGGTTAATGGTTAAGAATACTTGAGAAAGAAGTGATATTAACACAATGGAATGGGATAAATTTAAGAATACTTTACTTAATAATTATTTTCCAAATGTTTTGGAACTTAGTATGGAAATTAAATTATTGGAATTGAGGAATAAGGGGGAATATTCAATGGACATGTGTGAAGAAAACATAACCAAATTAGAAAGGTTCACACCAAATTGTATCTGAATATTGATAGTAAAATTAATCAGGTTTACTTTGTATTAAATCTAAGATAATAAATAACTTTGATATATCATGAATTTTAAAGTTATGAGAAATATGTTCAATGTTTTGTGAAGGTAGAAATAGAGTTTTTATATAATGAGATATTTTAAGTCAAAATTAAAAAAATAGGCACAAGAGGATGACAAATGAGAAGAATTCATCAAATAAACCTAAAAATATGAAAATAAAGTTTACAGTTTATGATAGGTCTAGAAAAAATCACCCTAGAGACTATCTTATAAAATATGGGAAGTGCTGATGATGTTGTAAATTTGGGAATATAACTCATGATTGAAATGAAAAATATATTTATAGTGGTAAGATAAATTTTGAAAAATATGATGTAAGGTGTTTTAATTGTAATGAGATAGATCATTATGTAGATGTGTGTCTAAAAAGGGGCATGAATGATGGGTGGAGAAATATTATATGATTAAGGGTGTGGTGAAATCCTTTATAAATACTTTATGAGTTATTGGTCCATATAATGATGTGGTAGCACGTATATTACTTTTTTATTCAGAATATTCTAATGTATTGTTTGATTTGGGGTCTACACATTCTTTTTTTTATATAAAGGTGGTATGAATAGTCATTTTATCAAATATATGTTTTTTATTACATCATGAAAATAAAAAACACAGTAAAAAAAACAAAGAAACAATCAAGGGGGCCTGTAGTAGTATAGTACGAGGGAATCATTGATAGATATATCCACACCAGTTGGGGGAAGAGACCCCAGGGAGGTGAAAATCAAGAGAGGGTGGTCCTGGGATGCACGAGCTGCCAAAAAATCAGCCAAATGGTTCCCCTCCTTCCATGTGTGAAGGAGCTCAGTATTACTGGAAAGAATCGCCATGCATTTGCGAATGAGGTAGGTGATTTTCCATGGGGGGACATGTTACCCTTATGGGATCCCCAAATGATCTTAGAGTTAGTCTCCACTGTAGTGAGGGGGAGCGCATTTGATAGACAGATTTCAAGACCAGTGTGCATTGCCTTAGCCTCTGCCTCAAGGGAGTCCCCCTCCCCAAAGAAGGAGTTGAAAGCAAGATTGACTGATCCGGAAGGGTCCCGAACAGTCCCTCCTCCCCTCATACCCCCTGACCATAAGCCCTATCTGTGTTCAATTTCAACCCGTTAGATGGGGGATTCCATCTCACCATAGAGCCAGACCTTGGAGGGGCTGGGGAGCCAGGGGCACGCGCTGTGGATATGTATATGTAGGGAGGGCGTGGTTTCATGATTATTATGGAGAGAGGCTAGATCAGCGATGAGAAACCTTATGCAGGGAAGCAGGCCGTGAAGGGAGGGAAGAAACCCAGATTGTCGAGCTTGGTTGCGCACCTACCAAAGAAACCAGAATCCCACCGCAAGAAGGATCGAACAAACCTCTTCCTCATTCTTGGTGGAGGCCCCATTGAACCAACGCCGGAAAAACTGCTCCTGAGAAGAAACTACCCCCGAAAAATCCATAAACTCCCCAAGAGAGTTCCAGAGGTGGCCAACCCAGTCGCTTCGGAAGAACAGGTAGAAGGAGGTATCCTCTTTAGGGGTAGAGAAACATAAGCATATCGAGGCAAGGGGAATGCCTTTGGCTTTAATATTCATCTCCGTGGGGATGGCGTTTGAACGGACCCTCCAGACGAGAAAGCCAAACTTGGATGGTATATATTCGCACCAGAGAACTTTTCCACAGGGATAGCTATCCAGCTACCTAAACATACCATTCCTATAATACTTTTCTAAGAACTTGCTAGAATGGGATCACCGGGACACACACCTATCCATGGATCCGTCCACACAGATGTCGCAGAAACACACCTCCTAGGATGGGTTGAGCACGACCTTGATAAATGAAGGATGAAGGGAGGCCTCTCTGATTGACAGATCTGGTGTCGGGCACCCCGGAAATCTGAGAATTTTGCTACCCCAGTTGCACTCCCAGAAGCTGGCCTCACCTTTCCCAATGATCCATTGTGATTGCAGCTGGAGGGAGGACACATGCCTACAGAGAGAGCTCTAAAGAGGGGAGGCATTCTTGTCATTTTTCCTTATAGAGAAACCGTACTTACCTCTTATAAACTGGCTCTACAACGTTCGTCCCTCAATAACTTCCCAAGCCGGCTTACCATACAGAAAAAACATGGCCTCACTCAGGCTTCTCACATTGATACCACCATGCTCTAGAGGCCTCGCCAGTTTTCTCCAAGAGGCCCACCAACATCTCCCCTCACCATGGGAATCCCACAAGATAGAATTTATAATGGACTCCAGACAGCTGATGACAGACTTGGGAACCTTCAAGATAGAAATTATTTGCAGAGGGATTGAAGAAAACACACTTTTGATGAGGGTGATCCTCTCATCGAATGAGAGGAAGAAGTTCTTCTAGTTGTTTATACGGTTAATGATTATGTTGGACAGGTCCTCAAAGTGGTGCAACCAGATTCTCCCAGGGGCAACAGGAGCCCCGATATAGGTCATGGGGAAGTTCTTTTCCTGAATACTAAGAATGGTTTCAAAGGAATCCTTACACCGACATGGAAATTTCGAAGGAAAAAAGACCCCACTCTTCTCCCGATTGGTCACCTGTCCCCCCCATTTGGAATACTCATCCATAATCAAGACAAAACTTCTGATGGAGGAACTCCACCCATTAATGAAGAACAATAAGTCATCCACAAAGAGGAGGTGGGAGACACTGGGAACCTAGGAGCTCAATGGTAGGGCCGAACATTTCCATGTTGCATGGCCCTATAGAAGTATCTTATAAGGGCATATTGGGCAAGAATAAAATGGTTCGGGGATAGGGGGTACCCCTGCTGTAAGCCTCTCACATACTTAATAAAACCATACTGCTTCCCTGCAAAAATGATATTGAACTACAAAGAACTGTAACATCGGAAGAAAATGTCAATGGAAAATGCCGATAATCCAATGCATCTCATAGTACGAATGATTTAGTTCCAATCCAGGTGATTATATGCCTTATCCATGTCTAGTTTGACCACGAAATTCGAGCCCACCACTTTCTTGTTGATATCTAAAACCATCTCCTGAGCCACCCCAACAACCCCTTGGATAGACCGACCTTTGATGAAGGCATGCTGCTCATTTGAGACCAACTAGTGAGTGAAGCCAGCAAGTCTACTATTGATGATGGTAGCCAAGACTTTATATGTGAAATTACACAGGCTAATAGGTCGATATTGGGAGATTGATGAAGAATAATTGACCTTGGGAATCAGAATCATGGTAGTAGCACTAGCCATACGAGGGAGAGATCCTCCACAGAAGAAGTCCTGTATGGCCAGACAAAGATCGGTGTTGATGATATTCCAAGCAGAGATATAGAAAGATCCAGGAAATCTATCCGGTCCAGGCGCACTGTCTAGGTTAAGAGAGTGCACCACCCCCCATACTTCCTTCTCATTGGGAACACAACAGATGAGCTCATTAAACTGGCTAGAAACACTGCACGGAATGGATTCAAAGTGGCCCACCTGACCAGAAGGATAGCCATCCTAGAATAGGGGATTTGGATCACAAAGAAAACCCTTAAAGTGGGAGTGGACCATACCACCAATCACCTCCAAGTCACCGGAGAAAGACCCATCCTCATGCCTAATATGCGGGACCTACACCCATTGCTTCTTTTTTAGGTAGACATGGAAGAAAGCTGTGTTGTGGTCCCCCTACCTAAGCCACAAAGAGTGGGCTCATTCTCAGAGGTGTCGTTCCTATTTTAGGAGAACCTCATTCATCCAGTTCTTTTTCAGAAAGAGGGTGGCAGACACCTCATCATCCCAATGGTCTTCCAGGATAACTTCAGTTCCCTCGATATCTTTCAATAGGTCGTCCATGGCAGGATAATTAGATTGTTGAGAACTGAACCAGGCTTGGAGATCCTATTTTAAACGCCGATGCATGAAGTGGAGGCCAACCCAAATTCCCTGCTAGCAAGGCCTGTTTCAGGAACTCTCCACCTCCTCCAAAAACCCTTGGTGTTGCATCCAAATCTTGGAAAAAAAAATGTTACCTGACCTCAGGGATCCCGATCTCAGGTGGATTAAAAGGGGAGAGTGATCAGACAATGCCCGAAACAAATGGGAGACTTGAAGATTCTAAAAGGACGAGATTTCATGGAGATTTACCTGGCAATGATCGAGCCTACACCAGGTTCTTCTGTGACCCCTCTAGTTGTTGCACCATGCGAATCTATCACTTGTGAAGCCAAGATAAAAGAGTCATTCCTGTGTCGCGAAGGAAGAAAAATCCAGTCTGTCATTACGGGGAAGAGCGACACCACCTTTCTTCTCAGAAAGGTGCATGATAGTGTTCAAGTCACCGCCCATAGTCCAAGGTTCTTCCCCCATATTGAATGACCTCAAATCCCTCTAGAGGTGATCCTACAAGCTTGCATCACACTTGGAATAAACAAAGAAGAAGAAGCAATGCTGGTTCCTAAACTCCACTTTAACCAAAATATGTTTGTCTGAAGCTGTTAGCAGGTCGATCTTCACACTGGAACACCAAAAAATCCAAACAGGGTGGTTAGATAGCTCACCATGCATGAAATAATGTAATCCAATCCTTTTAGAAAACACTCTAATTTTTTAAGGACACTATTTGGGCTCCAAGACCACAACAACTAAGACCTTATGTTTGACCACCTCGGACAAAAGGAAGTCTTTCTTCACCCTGGCACCTAGACTACAGGAATTCCAGATGATAAGAGCAATCATTAGAACAAAGAGCACTTGGCGCTGGCCCCAGGTGACAAAACCTTCTGGTTTACCTCCCTTGGAATAACTAGGATAGCTGTGGCTTACGATCTGATGAACATCTTTTCTGAAGAAGGATTGAGAGGGGAGGACAGACTGGGATAACCTTTTGAAGCTAGATCGGTAGGTCGACCCCTCCTTTTGGCCATTGGGGTTAGAGAAGAAAAGTCCTCCAGTAGAGACAACACCTCAAAGGAATTAAAAATGGGGAGAGGGGACAACGCCAAGGTGGATTCGTTCAAATTGGTTGAGGCAAGTGAGAGGATATCCTTGCAGGGAGGGGAAAACGCACGAACCACCCAATCCATGAAAGAAGGGGGTAAGATAACTGGGGGAAGAAGAGAGCCATAGACACTAAAGTGGCTAGAGGCAGGATGAAAAAATGAGGACAATGAGGGAAAAAAGGGACCAGGGACATACAGGGGGGAGGTGGGGGGGGGGAGGAGAGAGGTGAAAGAGGTAAATAGGGGGAAGGAGGGAGAGGGTCAGGGGGAGGGTCAGGGGTAGGGGGGAGGGTGGCAAGTCTAGGGGGAATCAGACATCAGGGGCTAACGAAAGGGTATGCGGATGATGGGAGGCCATCGTAGTGGGAGATTAACCTTTATCAGATTGAAAAGGCCTCTTCAAAAGAGCATGGGGGAAAATCACCTGCTACTATCATAGGACGCGTGACCATGGATGTGACAACCTCTATAGAAACGCGACACAACGGGTAAGAAGATGTGCTGATACTATTCCAGGGAATCCCCAAAATGCAAAAAGATATGCAACGGGGGGGGGGGGGGAGATGAGAGATTTAGGGCCACACAAATCCAGGTGGTAGCTGTGTCAAGAAGCCGAAGGGTCCAATCATCTGCGCACAAAAACTCCCCAAGAGCATTCTTGATCTCCTCAAGGAAGGAAAGGTTCTAAAAAGGTAAGGGGAGTCCATGAAGGTTAATCCACATTGCCTCTTCTGAAGACTCCCAGCCTCTGTGCACATCCATGGACCACCGAGAGAGATGGAAACACCACCAGTGGACAGATCTTGGACACCAAGCCCAGGAATACATGAAATCCCATTGAGACTCCATGATAATAAGACATGACTTATTGTTGAGCTACAAGATCTTAGTCGGAAAATCCAGCCCCCAGCCGCACACAAAATTCTAGAAGAGACCTAATGGAGGTTTGTCAATCCCAAACCGAGCGACAAGGGACTGGCGAAGTAGGGATGATGCGTCGTCAAAGGGTGTGGACGGAAAGGAGAGAACTGGGGAGTTGTTCCTCATTTCCACTCTGTCCGCATCCAATCGGACCACTGGGAACTGAAACAGAGGCTGTAGGGGAGGAGATCTAAATAGTATTTCCTTCAGTGAGGGTTTCTTAGGCACACTTGCCACGCCTGACAGTGGGGAGGGTGGTCGGTCCATTGGCTCTGGAGGTTTGGTTACTGCCAGAACAGTAAAAAAAGCACAGGGGAGAGAGGGTGGGTTTTGAAAAGTTCCATCAATTACTTTATAATCTTGATTATTTATGCATATTTTTGTCTACACATTCTTTCATTACTGGGAAATTTGATGATAAAATGAAAATTAAAACTTAATAAATTAAGTTAGGATTTTTTGTAAAAACAGATCATGTAAGTATTAAGGAAACAATAATTTAAAAACATCATTCTGTTATCATATGTGGAGGGGTTTTCCCTAGAATACCTACTATCTTTTCCATTATAGAATTTGATGTTATTATAGGCAAGGATTTGATTTTAGTTTATCATCCTAAGATAGATTACAGTGACAACAAAGTTATTTTAAAAAATTAGTTTCCATTTGTATATAAGAATCAATTAATAACTTTTATAACATATCAAGAAGGTGAGAAATTGTTAAGAGATTGAAATTAAAGTTATCATATTGTTTAAATTAAGGAATTTTTTTAGATTAACGATGTAAATGTAGTAAAAGTATATCTATATTTCTTTTTGATGAGTTACCTAGTATTATTACTACTCAGATAATTGAGTTTACTGTTTACATATTTCTTGAAGTGAATATAATTTCAAAACCCCCTTATATAATGGAGAAAATAAAACTACTAGTATTGAAAGAGAAGTTACAAGAGTTTCTTGGTAATGGTTTTATCCATTCTATAAGTTTTCCATCAAGTACTCCAATGTAATTTTTTATAAATAAAGATGGTTATATGATGATTTTAATTAATTAGAGATCATTAGATAACAATAATTTTAAAAATATGTATCCTTTTCCTCATATTGATGACTTATTTGATTAGATCCATAGAGCTCAACATTTTTTAAAGGTTTATCTTAGGTCTGGGTACCATTAGCTGAAGGTGAAGTAGGAATAAATCCCTAAGAAAACTTTTGAAACTAGGTATGAGAAATATGAGATTGTGGTTTTACCCTTTGGGTTGATGAAATATATAGCTATATTCATGGTTCCTATGAATATAGGTTTCCATGAATATTTGGGAATGTTTTTGGTTATGTTTATTGATGATATTTGGTATTATTCAAATTTTTTTGAGGATCATACCAAAAATTTATGGATTATTCTATAAGATTTGAAATTTATTATGTGGATATATCCTAAATAAAGATGGAATAACTATTTATTCCATGAAAATTAAAGTGATTGATGAATGATAAATATGAATAAATGTTACTGAGATTTATAGTTTTCTTGTATTAATAGGCTATTATCGATGGTTTGTTGAAATTTTTTCAAAGTTATCTATCCCACTAACCACGTTAACATGAAAATGAGCTAGTTTCATCTTGAAAAAGGAATGCGATAAATGTTTCTAGGAATTTAATATAATATTAGTGAATTCTCCCATTGTGGACCTACCATATAGAAATGGTGACTTTTTTCCCTATAATGATGCTTCATCGAAGGGATTACATTATGTTATAATGTATAATGATTGGGTAATTGCTTATTTTTCACTATAATTGAATCCTATTGAGCTGAATTATCTTATAACATGACCATGAACTGGTTACTGTGGTTTTTGTATTAAAAATATGAAGAAATCATTTTTATGGAGTAAAGTGTGAAATATATACTTATCTTAAAACCTTGAAGTATATATTCAATCGAAATTAGTTTTACACATGATAGATAAGATGGATGGAATTGATTAAGGATTATAATTCCACAATTCATTACCATCCAAGTAAATAAAACATAAAAACTGATACTTTGAGTTGGAAATATAATTCTATTTTAACTATGTTATATATGGAACATAATTATTTGGTCACTGATTCATTGATTGTTGGATTAGAAATTAATAATGCAGGAACTCCATCTACTTTGTTTCAAGTGTCAGTGAAATCTACTTTTCCAGAACAAATTATGGAATCTTAGACAGAGGATCATGTTTTAGAATAATATGTAGAATATTACAATAAGGGTAAGTGACTGGAGTGTAATGTTGATGAAGAAGGTGATATGGGATTTGGAAAGAGGTTGTGTATGATAATTGATTTCCAGTTAAAGAAAAAAATATTGTGTAAGTCTTAGAGTTCTCTATTTTATGGTTATCCTTGCAGTATAAAAATGTATAGAGATGTTTAGGAAAAAATTTTGTGGTATGGAATGAGGAAAGATATTGTTTATTTTACTATAAAATGTTTGAATTGTTAATAAGTTAAAGCTGAATGAAAATTATTGAAGGGGATGCTTCAACCTTTTCTAGTTAAATAATAGAAATGGAGAAATTTATTCATGAATTTGGGGGTGGGATTATAATATACATCTAGAGGTAATAATGTTATATGTGTAATTGTTTATCAATTAACAAAATATTATCATTTTATTCCCATTAAAGAAAATATGAATTTGGATAAACTTTTTGAAATTATGTTATGGAGATAATTTTGTTACATAGAGTTCCTCATTAAATCCAATCAAGATCTTGGATTCACCTCAAGTTTATGGAAATGAATTTTGAAGTCATTGAGTACTGAATTATATTTGGGCACAACCATTCAATATCAATTCTATGGACAATCTTATCAAATGATTTAGAATTTTGTGGATACGATTCAAGTTTTTTTAATGAATTATCAAGGAACATGGGAACAATATCTGACATTAGCTTAGTTTTCTTATAATTATAGTTTTCATTCCAGTATATAGATGGAACCATTTGAATCTTTATATATAAATTTTGTTGGAATCCATCTTGTTGGGATGAAGTAGGTGAAATGAAGGTATTGAGAAAATAATTAATATAAGGGATGGTTGAGAAGGAGAGGATGGATTAGTAACACATAAGGAAGGCTCAAAGTTTTCAAAAAATTTATTCATATTTTCGGAAGAAATATCTTTCTTTTTATGTAGGCGAACATATATTTCTTTAAGTATCTTTATTGAAAAATTCCATTCATTTTGGTAATAAGGGAAAGTTAAGTTTTAGGTTCTTTTAAAAAAATTAAATGGTGGATAAATTTGGATTAATTTCTTATTTAGTGGCTTTTCCTCTACTGTTATCTCAGGTATATGATGTATTTTATGTTTTAATTTAAAGAAAATATGTGGTTGATGCATCCCATGTTTTGTTCCATGAAGTAGTTTAATTGAAAGAAAAAATTTATTATAAGGAACAACCAGTATAGATTAATGAATATAGAGAGTAAGTATTGTGGAATAAAGTTATTTATTACTTTAAGGTTTTGTAGAAAAACCATATGGTTTAAGAGTCAATATGGAAATTATAAATTTATATGAAATAAAAATATCCCCACTTGTTTAAGTAGTGAATAAAATTGTGAGGACACACTTTCCAAATGGGGGAAAATGCAATTACCCAATTAATGTTAAAATTAACTCAATTTACTAACTTATTAATATTCATTAATTATATTTCATATATTTATTTTCATTATAATAATATATTGTAATTTTTTAGTCAAAAGGAAAAAGATTTATTTATAAAAAAATTAGGTTTTCATTCTTTATGTGGTTTTATTTAAAAAATTGATTTAAAAGATTTATAATTTAAATTTTAAGAAATGAACATATTTTATTAATTTATAATTTAAAAATTTTCTTATTATTAATTTATTATAATTTTATGAAGAGATTGGTATTTCGATAGATAGTGAAAATTACTGTTTTTTAAACCGCCTTTTTATTTTAAAGTGTTTACAAAGTCACATTCTGTTTTTAATTAGTTTTAAAATTTTATTTATTATTTTTGATTAAAAATAATCCATTTAATTTTATTTAATCAATATTATACTTGAATTTGGTATAAAAACATTTTTATACATAAAAAGGAATTTTTCTAAAAAATTGTTTTTATCATGTTTTATAGGTTTAATTTTAAATTAAATTCTTCCAATTATAGGAATTAAATTTTATAAAATATATTCCATATTATTAATCGTAATAAATTATATTATTTTATATGTTCAACTTATTTTTTGGTCATAATGAATAGTAAAAATAGTAAAAATATTTTTCTACGATTATGGTAAAAACAATTTTATTGTGGGGTGGGGGGGAGGAGGGTTAAACTTAAGTGATAAGTGTTAAAATAACTTATAAACCTGTCTAAACTCTATAATATAGAAATAATTTGACCCTATATCATCTAATATTCATTAATATTCCATTTTAGATCCTTTTTTTTGAGTAATATGTTAATATATTTTAATATTTTTAAAAATTCAAAGTGTGTCCTCTCCCCCACTTATAAAAGGACACCTCCCTCCTCTCCCATCCACACTCCAAGAGAATTATTGTTTCGAAAATACCTACAAAAATACATTACTTAAATACCTATACATTTTTATAGCCATTGGATTAACTAGAAGACCATTTTTGGAAGGCTTTAGGTATAAACCTAAAAGGGTTTTCCGAAGAATTTGTATAGTTCTTAACTGAGAATTTTTGTTTTATTTATTTTACTACATCCTTAAAATATTTTCCAAACATTTCAAAATAATAAAAAAGTATCCTATGTATACTTATATGTAGTTATATTATTGTAATAAACCATATACATCACCTTCTCCCATCAAATGGGAAATCAATCCATCATCCGTGTGTGCGACATACTACCACCTCATGAACGAATGTAATTTGTTTTCCATCACTGCCTCCCATGGTTGGTTATAATTATGGATTTAATTTATTTGTATATATGATATTTATGATATATTTACAATTTTTTAAACATAAAATATCATTCAATTTCGTACCTTTCCATCCATTGAAAAATGTTAACATCGTTCGTTCGTATGTGTTGATTACCACCTACAAAAAGCAATGGGATTCATTTTTCATGACCACATCACATGGATGATATATATATATGTTTATTTAAATAAATAGTATGATATTTAAGATATAATCATAATTTTTTAAATATAATATAATACAATTCTTCTTTCTATCCTGTTCATTAACAAATTGAAATGTTACTCATGCATACGTGCGACCTACCATCTCCATGATTTTAACGTAATTCATTTTTTATAACCATATTTAATTGTTGATTTTAAAATTAGAATTAAAGTATAAAAATGATAATTATTTCCTGATTATTATTCTATATATAATTTAATAATTATCTCTTTAACAATAGTCAACTTACCAAATCCATTTTGGACATATGAGCCAAATATCGTCAAAAACATCTAACAAGAACATAATTTTTTAAGCTATTGTATATAAAATGGTTAAAAATAAAGTAAAAGTAATAATAAACTTGAAAAATTTTCTTAAGTAATTAAATAATAAATATAAATTTATTATTCAAGTATATAAATAAAGTATGTGACATTATGGATTCAAGAAAAGAGACTCTTTAAATTGAAATATACTTCTAAATGTTTTCAATATTTATTTCATAAATATTTTCCTTCCATATCCATATTCATATAATTATTTTATGGATGTATTTTTATGGAAATAAATGAATTATAAATTAAATTTTAATTAATTTTTTATTTTTTTCAAAGGTTTTCAAAAGGAATATTTTTAGGTATATTATACGAAACATTAAAAAAAAAGAAAAAATGAATGTTCTATTTTATCATATACAACATCAAAACTTTTTCTCACCACCATAACCATTGTTTGATATTTTTATTCTTTAATAATATTCCATGTTTAATTCAAATAGAAATTCTTCTTTCATTTGTTTTGGGTATTTTCAAAAGGAGTTTTAAGTGGAATGGATATTTTGATATCTATAAATTCTTTTATTATGGGTGGAAAGAATTTTTTTATTAGTGTGATGATGGAAATTAAAGTGTTTATATGTTATGATTATGTTATGGTTCTTTTAATTCTTTATGGTGACGAGTGAGATTGATATAACTCATAATTATTGGTGATCTTGATATATCTCATGATGATGGGTGAGATTGATATAGCTCTTCAATGCATTGGGTAAAGGCAAAGAGTTAACTGGTTAGTTTTCTCCTAAGAGATTATTTGAATTAATATGTAGGTCATTTGATTTGTAAGAGTGATTATAAGAGTGATATAGAATTGGTGTTCAAAGTTACCTACATGATTTATCTATGATTTCTATTTGGTTTTTTATAAATCTCATGATTTTATAAGGTAATCTATTGTGGTTAATTTTAAAGGTAATTTTATACTAATTCTTAAGGGTTAGATGTATAATTTTTTTAAAAAAATTTACTTAATTTTTTTTAGGATTTCATATAAAACATTACGAGTTTTACTTTTTCCATTAATATTTATTAAGAAATGTTTTCTTAAAATATCTGGGCATTAAATTTTAATTCTCAGGTAAGAATTTATTTTCTGATAAATTTTTATTTTGAAAAAGTTAAATTTTTTTGGGTATTCATAGAATAGTGAGTTTCTTTCCTTCTTTTTATGTGTCCCTTACTAATATTTTTTATGATCATCCTATATTTTAAAACATGATTTATATGTTTTTAAGAATGATTAGGGACAAAAATGAGGCCAAGATTAAAATTGTGAAGATATGTTATGAAAATAAATCTTTTTATATCTTAAAAGTCTTATTTTGTGAAAAAAATGGACATCAAGTGGAATTTTCCACATTTTTATATAATATTTATTTTTATAATGGTGATGTGATTATTATTAAAAACTCTAAACCTAAAAGAAATCTAGTAATAAAAGAAAATTAATTCTTTTCTAAGTAACAAAATTTAAGTATTTTTTAAGTCTGATTCCTTATATTTATTATCATATGTTATTTATTTATTATATATTTATTGATTTCATGAAAGTTGAGTTACTATCAGCTTATTTATTTGATTTTTGTGATCAAATATGATATTTTAATATTAAGTAAAATACTTAATATAACCATTATAGAACTAAAATACAATCATTATTTTCTTATTAACTTATAATAACATTTTTATTTATGTTTCCATATTCAACCATGATAAAGTTTTATAGCATTATTCAAGTAGTTGGTTAAACCAACCCCTGAACATGAACACACTATATCCCGATGGGTGTGTATGGTTAAGGAAGTGTTATAATATCATTATAAAAGAATAATAATGATATTATTTACTTGTTCTCATGTTATAGAATCATTTTTATATGGTTTTTGCAAATAAATAAAACGAAGATGAAAAACAAAAAACATTAATTTTTGTAGGTGATAGTTCATACAACACATGATTAACATTTTTCATTTTTATATGAATATAGTAATTAATAAATCAAGGTTAAAAAAACATATTATACCAATTATATAAATTTGGTTAGGATATTTTTGGAAAATAAAAATTAAGAATAAATGGTAAGGAGTATGTAGTGACCACTTTTGTACCTTGAAATTTATCTAGAAACTATCCTCGGAAATAAAGAGATTAATATTACTTATGCTAACCAGGGGCTTATGAAATTGAGAGGGTATTCTATTAGGAGAATAATTATATAGTTTTAAGAATAAATTCTAATTAATGGGTGTAATATGAAGTAAAGTAAGTGCCCCCTTTTATAGGTAAAGAAAAGAGAACTTTTGTGTATACAATTTACATTTTAATGAAACAATTACACTATTGAAGGGATAATGACTCCAAAGTTTCAATATAATAGAGTTTGGGGTGTAATTTTATAGATAATGAATCAAAAAAATATATAAAGACATGTTTTAAACATGTTGGAAGTCATTTGTTCTTATAATTTCACTTTTACCTTTATTTTTGTTTTTATTATGGTAACTAATTTTTTTACCAAGTAACATATGGTTTACTAAACAAATAAAACAAAACATATTACTAAATTTATATGTGATTAACCTAAATTTAATATACATTTAATTCAATTCAATTTCTAAATATTATAATTTTAACTTTTAAATTAAAACACTTTATATTTAGAAAAATGATATTTTTTTAAGAAAAATTGAGTTTTAACCATTATGTGTTCTTAATATTATTTAGAACGAGTTACCAATTAATTTTTTTTAATATATTTATATGTATTTTTAAGCCATATATTATGGTTTTTAATTAAAATATAGTAATTTAATTTATTTGATAAAATGTACACAATAAAAACAATTTTTAAAAATAATTGTTTTACCATTATCATAGTCATTAAATTTAATCATAATAATCATTCCTTTATGCCTAAAAATAAAATAAAGGTTATTATATAATATGATCATGATAATGTAAAATATTAAATAATTTTTTTTGAATTAATTTCTACAAGTGATGAAAATTAATTTTTTTAATATAAGCCAAAAAATTAGTTTTTAGAGTAAAATATTACTTATATTCCCAACATTATATAAATAGGATTTATAAATACAAAATAGTGATTTTTTATGATTTAGTTTATTTATAAATACATATATTTTGTATAAAATGTTTTCAAATACACCTAATTCATTCTTGTACTATAATAATGTAAAAAAAGTGATGGGTTAAATAATATGTGTATTTATTTCTCTATTCAGCTAAAATCAACCATTTCAGAAAAACTCATAAAATTCATATTAATATAATATTGAAATGTTGAATATAAATGTGAATTTTATTTTGAAAAATTAAAATTCTAAATATTGGTAATTTTTATTTTCAATAAAAATATAAAAAAATTATAAAAAACTATTTTTATTGGAAAATAGATTTTCAGAATATTAACCATTCATATTCATATTTCATTTCATTTACTAATTAAATTATTATTAACCAATTTTTTTTATCAAATATATTTTATCATCATTAATCACAAGTTTCTTAGAATAGTAATTTATATCACAATAAAATACAATATTTAGAAAGATACATTTTAAGGCTTAAAATTATCTTACGAGTCATTTTATCTATACAAATTGAATTTCATTCATATTAAAAGTAGAATTTGTTTTATTTATATTAATATTTTATAAAGTAATTACTAAAATTGATTCTATCTAATTAAAAATCTGGGTTTTAATGGTGATACATAAATATTTATATTTTATCTATATATATCGCAGTGTAGTTTTAATTTGATGTTGTGTGTGGAGAAAGTTATTGAAAATATTAATTATTTAAATAAAATGTATAGTGAAATCTTGAGTCATAACATAGATAGGATGGGATTTTATTTTTTCAAAATATATTCTTGAACATGATATGGATATTTATTTTCATAATGTTACACATGGACACTATCTGATTAGATACATTCACATAGTTATCTTTATATAAGATGTGTTTAATTAAATTCATAATGTTATGATTTTCAATGTTTATGATTATGAAACATTTCAAAGTTATTTTTTAAAATCTCATGATTATCATATTTTTATTTTACACCCATATACCATGGTAATTGATATAGTCTCATCACTATCCTTTTATAGTTCAATGCTTCTATATTCTGATAAATGACTATGTTGTCATTATTTATGATCAATTCTTATAATTTATTTATATTATTTCATTAATATGGTATTTATATCATGTTTATTTACTCTAAAATGTTTATGATATAATGATAAATCCTCTTTGACACATTGATTTAATTTTTACATCACCAAGCATTTGATATATCCCTTTTCTTATGGTGCCCCCTCTCCCAAAAAATCATATACAAGACTGGATTTTGGAGGAAATCATATGAGATAAATATTTTGGGAGATGTTAATGCATTATTATATAATAATATTGTTATGTATCTAATAATCAAAGACACTAAAACATTTGATTTTGGGTGTGTGTTTTATCTTTGGGAAGTTATAAGTAATTTTGTGAAATGATGTGAAATATATGTATTTTATGCTCATGTATCTTCAATTAGTATAAGAGCATGTTTTAATTATTATTTTTGAATTAAATTAATAATTATAATAGAATCAAAATCAAATCAACCATGGTTTAACTGAATTTATAATATACTGTAATGAATCTATGTGAGTATAAGATGTCTTACAGTTGAATTTTTATATTCATATGATTGTTTAATAGGCTTTTCTTAAGATACTATCATTTATTACTCACATTTACCCTTTTGAATTTTAGTAATTTATTATAATAATTAAAAAAATTTATAGGCACACATATTATCCATTTATGAACATTAAATGTCATATTTGATTATATTTCTTCACATTAATTAAAATATTGAAAGTATGTTAAGATCCTTAAATCGATTCCTTAAGTATTGAATTTTGGGTTATTGGTGAAAACACATAGTGCTATGATTATTTAATCCCAAGTATACAAATCCTTTGTCATTGAGTTTCTTGGGAAGAAAATTCTTGAAAATGAACTTATTCCTACATTTTTATAATTTGATTTGATATTGGGTGTAGATTAGATCTCTATACATAGATCTCATATCTATTTTTAGGATAATTAAATATCATTTCATATCTAAAATCATCCCAAGATAAAATATAGATGCAATTATTAATATATATTCATTTTAAAAACGAATTCTTTAGTATGAATCCTTTTACCCAATAATGAAGGATACCTAGATAAAATTATTGGGAAGAAACATTACATTGAATACATGCCAATTTTATGGGAATATATCGATGAATTTTATAAATAGTTTCATGGGTTTCTCCTAGAATGTGAGGTCGAGTTATCAATTTAAATCATACTTGGTTCAATGACTATATTAAAGAGTCCTTAAAAAATATCCCCCATTAAATTGAAGGAACTTAGGTAGAAACATCAAGAGAACTGAGACAAGTTTTTTATATGCCCAAGTGATTATCTAAGGGGTGATTCAATCCTATTTATTTTAAAAAATGATGGATAAATGTGTCTTTACACCGATTATCATGATATTTGAAGGATCATGATTAAGAACATGTACCCACTTTATTTATGATTTGTTTTATCAAATTATTGTGGTGTAATAATTATTCAAAGAGGAACTTCAATATGGGTATAATCAAATAAGTGTGAAGGGATAATAAATACCCAAGATAGAATTTCATATAATATATTTACACTATGAATTCATAGTGATTCCATTTGGACTTAAATATTCCATGTTATATTCATATATATAATGAATAGATTCTTTAGAGATTATATTGACAAATTTTTGTTATTTTTTAATGATATTATCATATATTATTGGAGTAAGTATGAACATGAACATAAATTGAGTACTATTTTAAAGACATTATAAAAGGTTAGATTTTGTGCCAATTTTATAAAGTGGGAATCTTGGTTACAAAAATTATCATTCGTAGGTTACATAATCATAATCAAAGCCATATCCATGGATCCTTCAAAGATAATTGTGATTGAATATTGGAATAGGATTACATCTATTACCAAGATATATAATTTTCTTATATATCATTTATACGATCAATGTTTTGTGATAAATTTTTCATGATTTTGAAATCCACTAACTAAGTTAACATGGAAGGGAGTAAAGTTTCTATAGGTGAAATAATGTAAATAAAGATTTAAGAATATTAATAATAGGTTAGTTATCGATCCCCTTCTCACACCACTCCATATCATAAAAGGGTTTATGGAATATAATGATCCTTTAATGTATATATTTATATGTGTATATATGTAAAATGTTATGGTAATAGATTATGACTCATGTCAATTATAGTTCCATGAGAAAAAAACTCAATTCATGATATTATGATAGCAGTAGTTCTATTTTCAATAAATATTTGATGTTATTATTTCTGGGGGAGAATTTTGATATATATATATATAGATCATAAGTGATTAAAGTATATATTCATGTTTGAAGGAGTTGAATATGCCCTAAATAATATGGTTAGAGATCATCAAGGACTATGATTTCTCAATACATTACAATACTGGGAAGTAAAACATGGTGGGTGATGATTTCAGTTGAAAATACCATGCTAACTTATCAATGATGAGGATTTAGGGTGACCTAATATTATTTTATATACAACGTATGGACATATAAATCATTAGGCTAGAAATTAAATCTGATCTTACCTCAATGAATACTCAATAATCCATAAATGTGAAGATCATGGAGGCAAAAAAGGATGATATGAAGTAATAAAAGATGGAATGGGGTATTTTAGGCTTCAACCCTGAAAAATATAGTGTTATAATAATAGGAACTCATATATATGTCCCATACACGGTATAATTAAATAAGAATATTTTAGATGATGAACACGGTTCACTATTTTCTGTTTACCTAGGAACCTAGAGCAATATAAATATCTTAAGGAGTACTTTTCATGGGTAAAAATAAATAGGAAGATTTTGGAGTATATATCTATATATTTTTATCATAATAATAAATCAATTCCAAAAATCAAAAGTCTATGTTGATGATGCAAACATTACCCATACCCATATGAAAATTGTTGAACATCACCACAAACTTAATCATAGGTTATCCCAAGTTTTATATAGAAAACAATTTCTTCTTAGTTATGGTGGATCAAATTATAAATTCATCACACATTATTACCATTAAAGTGGATTTATGAATCGATAGGAAGTTTTAAGGTTTAATAGGTTCTAATTTCAAATTTATTTTTTTAGGATCCAATTTTCACATCATTACTGAATGGCCGGAAGGCCTTTTTTATTATATTTTATAATCGACCTTCAAAGGGGTGTGGTGGAAGCCTTAAAAGGCCTGATGAGAATTGGATAAATCGTTTAAATCATCATTTATTATTATCAACAAATTAATAGTTAATATGAATGGTCTATTCATAACTTTTAGAATTTTCTAAGATGTATCTCGATGAATTTAAAAGGATATTGGGATCAATGTCATCCACTAGTTGAGTTCACATATAAAAATAGTTTTCACTCAATTATTTAAATTGAACCATATCACTCCATGTATGCTAAGTGATGTAGAAATATAAAATATTGGGATAAATCTTTTGAGATAAACCTATTGAGATCTATTTTTTCTCATTAAATGTTAGAAAATGTTCAAACAAGTCAATGATGTATAAAAGTAGAACAAATTCAATAGAAGAACTGTACAAATAATTTTCAATGTAATATGGAGTTCAGAGTTAATGAAAAATTATTCCTTTAAATATAACCATGGAAGATGCTTTTGAGATTAAAGAATAAGGGAAATATGTTTTCTATGTATCGATTTTGAGAATGTACATACCAAATCCATCAAATGTACTAGACATAGAAGTTATACAACTAAAACCTGATATCTCTTTTGAGGAATATACAAAAAAGATCTTGGATCATATAGATAATGTAATATGAAACATGAACACATATCCAGTCAAAATTCAATGGACAAATCATAAGTTTGAGGAAGAGGCATGGGAAATTGAAGATATAATGAGACAAAAGCACCCTCTTCGATTTTAATCTAATTAATGAAATTTCAGTGATGATTTTTTAAGGTGGGAATGAAACACCCAATTTATTTATATTAATGCCTATTTAAATAAATTCAAGTTTCTAATATCTTAAATTATACAAAACTTTGACTTAAGATGAAAAAAAATACTTATTCTATTATGGTATAATACAAAAAAGGATTAAACATTAAAAGATATATAGATAAAAAATAATTTGGAAAATTGCAAAATTAATTAAATCAAAAGTGAATAAAAATTTCAAAAAATTGAAACATTCATTATCATGATTATCCATGAGGATATTATTGCTAATTATATCTAAAGAAATAACAAAACAAATTAAAAAATGATAATATATATTAAAGTATAATGTTGGAATGAAATGATTGATTTTAGGGAATTTTTTGTAGAAATGAAATATGACTATTATATGTACATTAGGCATATATGGTCATTAGTAATATACGGTATTAGGTATTATATGGTAATTTGGTCCACATAGCCTTTGGGTATAATACTATTAAAAATATTACCATCTTTGAATTACCTTTATTTAGTTAAAATAAACCAAATTTACTTAGATTTTCATAATATATCATAAAATAAATAGTTCTAGAAGAAAAAAGTTCATTTTTCAAAATATTTTTTATTTTAAATATTTTTTAAGGAATATGTTTTATTATTTATAAATAATTATTCTATTTAAATTTAATTTTTTAAATTAGTATTTTAATACAAATAGATTAATAAAATGCAGTGAATCCAAAATGGTCTGAGATATAGGCTGGTCATTCAAGAATATTCCTAAAAAATATATTAAATAATATATATTATAGTTGGTTCATGAGGTGTCATGAGATTACACCAGAAATAATTTAAAATTTATTACACACACACACACACACACCAAAAAAGACAGAACAACTAGATTAATCATAAAATTAGCATTTTGAAATCAAGGAACTTACATCCTAAAGCTAAGAGGTTCGATACTATATTATTGATGACCCTATAAAATTTCACCCCCATACAAAGTTTGATATTCATTTTCAACATAAATAATAAATTACATCCAATTAAGACATCATCAGCAATATAGAAACTGTTATCCACTCCTAAACCAAAGAAATCAATCATCCATATAGCTTCAAATTATTTAATCCAATTATTGTAGGAAAACAAAGAAATCAAACCTACTAATTTATTATTTTATTAGCATAAAAAAATCATATCACATTATAATGAATCTCATATTCATACGTAGGAAAAAAAAGTTAGTGTAGATGATAATAAGATTAAGGATCACTTAATTATATATTGTAATATAAATCACTTGTTACACATGAAAGCATAATACAATTTAAAATTTCCACAACAAACATTGGGCCCATATCCAAAATTATAACACTTTCCAACTACAAGAAACATCTTTAATAACATTAAAAAATATTTGAATGATGGTAATATCTCCCATCCATGAAAAACATCATCTCAATGGTAAAAAGTATGATATCAAAACCGAGGGGTAAGTTTATGCCTACCATTATAAGTTAGATTTAAAATCAACACAACCAAAGGGGTTGAATTTAATAAAATGGATTCCATATTTTTAATGAGGATATTCAAATTAGGAATGGTTGAAATTGAGTAATTTGATAAAAAAATAATTAAATATGAAAAAATGGTGAAATATGGTAAATATGACATCATATATATTTAAACATGAAAAATTTAACTAATATTTTTCTATTGGCCTATTTTTTAAAAGAAAATTATAGTGGACCCTTAAGTGTGGTAATGTGGAACTAAGCATGTAGTGGTGCACTTGAAATAATTGAATTATTAAATATTGAATAATTATTTTCATGGGATTCTACTCATCACTCCCATAAATACCAATCATGTCCCCTTATATAAAACTAAACATATCTATTTATTTCCTCTTAAATACATACCCAAATTATATTCCCATTAATAATTTATATTTTTTTTCCAATTTTTGTCGTAGGGGTACTAAATGATTCATTTCCACAAGGGAATTTAAGAGAAAATTCAACAATTCAACTTAAATTGTATCTTCTCCTTAGTCATTTTTATTTTTTATTCTTCATCCAGCTTTCCTTAAATCTATTTTATCAATTTAGTAACATAAAAAGTACATGAATATTATTATTTAATAGTAATTTTATAGTTATACAATAACATATACTTACTCATTCAGTCTTTATAAAATATTATTTTTTAATCGATTTTACCACCTATATGAATGATGCTATAATATTTCCATTATAAATGTTTAAGAAAACTTATATATGAGTAATATATGATAATAAATATTAATTTAATAGGTTTTTATAATTATTATTTGTTAATGTATCTCAGTATATTTATTATTAATAACAATACTTTTTATTAAATAAAATTTCATAAGAAAAGAATTTCTAACTGTTCATTTTGAACCATTATCATGTCATCCATGAAGTAATAATGAAACCCCATAATTCTATCAAACACACATATGTTATATTTATGAACATTTTATTATTGATCTATAAATTATCAAAGATGATGTACCAAAACCTCCATAATGTGTAAAGTGTCGAACCAATAGAACTATTAACACCCAAATATAAAATTTAGCATTGGATAATTAACAAATGGGGAACGAAAAATAATAAAATAATGGTATTAAATAAAATAAAAATTATTTTGTTTCTCATATATATAATTAATAAACTTTAATTAATTTATATAGGATGTTAAAAGGTGTTTGACCAAGAGGGAATCTAATGAAAAAGGTTTTTTTCTTATTTTCTATTCATTGATACATGGTTTATATTATTCAGAAACTTCATTTTACATACTGTATTTACTACCACATTTAAATCTCATATAATATTTTAAAAATGATTTAATGGAAGGAACCAATTTTCTAGATCCCTCCCTATATAGGTTTCCAAAGCTCAGAGGTGTCGAGAGGGAGTTTTGGAGATGTTTAGGAGGTAAGAGTTGGGTTTTTTTCAATGTGTAGGATCACCATTCTATGTTTGTTGGTGTGGTGGTAGATTTGGTGGTAACTTAGATTTTGGCCGTGGATTTATCCATTTTTTCTCATCATTTTTTATCCTTGGGTGTTTAGATCTTGTTGTGTGGCTATTTATACACCACAGAGAGTGAAATGCCCAGGGTAGCTATTTTGGAGGGTGCTTTCTTTAGAAGGATTCCCTGTGGTAAATTTGGAAGTACTCTAAGCCTATGTTGGTGTTCTTGGTGTAAAAGTGATTCAAGGGGTTGTCCCACTTTGGAATGTGGAGCATTATTACTATACATGAGAGAATATCAATGGGAGTGGGTGGATATGATGAGATGTTGATATCTGCAAAGGAGAAGGGAATCAATGAGTGAGGTCTCCCTATACCAAAGTATTGGGTTTGGTGAGATGAATTTTTAATATTATAGACTTAACCATTCCATAATTAGATGATTTATATCAAACATTACATTACTTATATTATCCCTACCTTTATATCTAAGAGTTTTAGAGAATTTTTAAAACCATTACATGATAAAAGAGAACACATCTACCATGTATACATTTTTTTAATAAAAATCGGTTCTTAAATTAACAATACTATTCCAATTATGAAACACTTGATTAATTGAAGATGATTATCTATAATGGGAAGATTGACTTTGATATTGTTCCTACGCATCATTAGATATTGTAAAGTCATTTAAAAACATGGGATGAGAAAATAAAGCTCCGTATTGTATATATAATGGAAATTTATTCATTAGTATTCTGATAAACAAAAATCCCCTGAGAAAATTTTCTCTTTTTATATAATAAACACTAAAATCGAATAATCACTTACTCATGAAATCAAATTCTTTTCTAGAAAATATTTATAAAACATCTTATAACTAAGAATAAAGGACAAAAAATAATCTAGAAGGTTTCATTGGAAATCATATTAATATCAAACTTTCAATGGAATAATATACCCAGTTAATTCTGCCAGCATTCATAGTGAAATAACTTAACCATTTAATTCCAACATTATAAACTCATAATGAAATAACTTTACCAATTAATTACAACATCATATTTATAGAAAATAAATTGTTACCCAATTCATTAGAGAGATATATCAAACCCACACATCTTTATATATAATTTCCATGAATCATAACATGAATAAAACACATAGGGGCTTTAACTTTCATTATAAAGCTAAAAAAACCATTAATTTTAATACCTAAGCAAAAGAACATATAAATATCACATAAAAAAAGGAAATATATTTTTTTATAACTCTTTAAAATATTTTTTTGGAATAGTGGAAATAATATATTCTTAAAAAACATGGAATCATGGAAATTAATCTTAATAATGAATAAATGATGTAGTTTTAGGAAAACAATTTCATATAAAATTGGTTAAAAAACATTTTTCTTAGTTTTTTAAAAAATGTTAAAAAACCATGTGGAAAATGTTAAAAATATTCCTTTAAAAATCTTGTATAGAAATTCATGTGCAATAGAAAATGAAATTAATAGATAATAGAAGTGTAGATAAGTAAATTTTTCAATGAAAATATGGAATATGAACATGGGAAAAAATTTTGTTTAAAGGAAACATTTAAAATATTTTAAGTATGGTTTTAAAGAAAAATCCTTCACCTCGAGTCCCAAATCACCTATTATGACTTATAACCCCCAATATATTAAAATTATATTTAATATTCACTAGATAAAAAACCATTTTCATGACCATTACCTTGTTATTGTTTTTTTATTTCATTTATTATCATGTTTCACATAGTTACTGAATTTTTATAGTTCACATTTGTTGTTTTGGGGTCTTTTGGTTCATAATTTATAAAATTAATTTAGTATATACATAATGGAAAAGATTCATTTTATAATTGTTTTATAAGATATATGTTTTTCAAGGTATTGGTTTTATATTATTACAGAAACAAAATAATTCAATAAGATAAATAATAGTTACTTTTCCTTGAATCATCCTTGAGAAGTTTGTTTTTTATGGACAAATTAACCATGATTGTTAAATTTTTATTTAATTATTATAATGGTTATTTAGTCATTCATGATTTTTTGAATATGTTCCAAATAAAGTTTTATATAGTTCTATAGTCCCATGGTTATATTAGGAAACATATGGTGATAGTTCAGGTTGAAAACATAAGAATCACTTTTTTTTTAATTTTGATGTCACAAAAATAATTGATTTTCATGAAAAATGTACAATGATATATTACCAATATATGATTATTAAAACATTTCAATTAATCATAATTTTATAATATTACAATTATTTGATGTTTTCATAATCATTCATGACATAAATAATATAACATCATTCTTGTAGTTGGTAAAATTAACCCGAATAGGAACATGTTATAATGACCCAGTGAGCACGAATATATTATTATATAGTAATAATATCAATTTAACATAAGATTAATGATTTAAAATACATGTTTTTAAATTGATAATTCATATTCAAGAAGAGTTATTTGAATATTATAAATGAAATAAAATGATAATAAGTTCTTACTGAAAAAGTGTCTCAGTATGCTCATTTTAGGAGGTTAAATTTTATGATTACCATTTATTGTTAATATTTTTAATATAATAGATAAATTATATTTTCAGAACTATAATAATGTTATAAATATAATATTTTCTCATTAAATCAATTCGTATAACCATCCTTGTAAGTCTAGGATGAAAAATGAAATACATCGTTCATGGAGGTAGTAGACCACACATAACACGGGTAGGGTTTTCAATTTCCAATGCATGTAAGGGAGGAAAATAATGGTTGTTAGATCCAAATAAATATTTTTAATTATAATAATGATAATAATTTCATTATATAATAATGGTTATAATAGATTTATAGGATGTTGAAGAATAAAGAAACGTGAGATAACTCGGTTAAAAAAATCACATCTTGCTCATGTATCCTCTTTAATTATCTCATTAAGAATTATTATATTGATCATATTGGGATAAAATAACCAATATAAAGTGGGAATAATATTTTTGGGGTGATATTTTTAGTTCTTGGTTGATATAAGGTGCTCATGGTTTTTGGGGGAAGCGAGGTGGTTAAGGGATCCCTTTATAAATAAGAGGAGCGACACTCATAAATATCTTTTTCTTAGTATATAATAAATGTAATAATCATGGAAAGTGGCATAATATTATCCCATTATTGAAGGTAGGATAAATTAGGTTGATAATCCACTCATATAATTAAATTTTGACATTTTTAGTGATATTGAAATCCTTATTTCTTAGTTTATCCATTTACCACCTTAACATTTACTACGATGACTAAATGTTTACCTAAGTAATTTATTTTTCTAACTAAAAATTAAATAGTCCTTATTAATTATCATTATTATTCCAAATATTAAAATCATTATACTATATTAAATTTATAAGGGTGTTAAAGATAAGAATTTTAAAATAAGGACGCATACCGAAAGAAAAATTGTTTTTAAGAAAATAACTTTTAATTCATAAAAAGAAGTTTGTACACTTTTATTACCACATAATAATCATTGAATGATAGGTAATATAATTGAATATAAATATAAATGACTTATTTAATTAAACTAATAATTAATAAATGATAATTTTGTATTTTAAATAGATCATATATAATATAAAAAAATCAGTGTGTTTTATGAAATATTGTTATAAAATCCCACCATTCTGACTCTTGTAATGTTTTTCTTATTCGACAAAGAAGTCTTGGATTTTTATCCAATACATCACCATTTCAAAAAAAATTATATTTTTGCAATTCAAGCTGAAATTTACCTTTTTATAAAAATCCCATAAAATCATCATAAGATAATTATTTCTTATTGAAAGAAAAAATGAAGTCCATTTTATAAATTAATATTTATAAATTTATAAATCTCAATTTTAAATAAAACTACAAGAAAAAAATATACTTACAATAAAACTATTATTTACTCAAATGAATAACCATATTCTTATTTTGATTAATTTTTTAATATTATGAAATCAGTGTAAATCAATTGGTTTAAAATAAATATAAATTTATAAAATATTTAACAATTAAATAACAATTTATATTAAAAAAGTTAGAAATCATATAAGGAAATATATTTATCCTTTAAATAAAGCATATTTTATGTCATGAATTAGACACAATAATTTTAAAATTAAAAGTAGTATTAAATTGATTATATAATATATTTTTTTGATATTATGTAAACATATATACCTATTTAAAGTAAATATATAAATTTTTAATCAGGAATATTGATATACAACAAAGTAGAAATATTTTTTAAATCACACGAGTTGTCACATTCACCCCTTATAAAAAATACATCCTCATAGTTTTTATTAATCCATTAAAAAAAGTTTCTACTATGTCATGTGTAACACCCTGCCCCTACCTCATTGGCTTGAGGAGGTGGTGAGGGTCACTTGGCCTTAGGCGACATTCGCAAGGCACCAAAGGCTGGCAATAAATGCCGAGGGCTTCAAGGAACAGTGGGGAACGATATTCCCTTAAGGATAAAACCCAACTCAACCAACCAAAAACTAAAGATGCATGCACTTTAAAACCCAACCATGTGATACTAACAAAACCATAACATAACCCAAACCGTTCCACTAGACATGTCCATGAAACTTTAGAGTACAAAGCAGAAACCAAACAAGAAAACACCACGAGCCATGACACCACCACACCTCCACACCAAGCTCCAAGCTCCAAGTGCCGCCACATACCCCAAGCATCAGCATGAGCCAATAACAATGAGATGAATTACCTTTACCTATGTCTCAAAAAATGACATCTGCAAATGCACCAAAGTGCCAAAGCAAGGGGTGAGTACTAATACTTAGTAGGATTTCCCCAACTGACTTCCCTACACATGCTAGTAGGATAAATCCATTAACACATTTATACAAAGAAATTTATATAAAATAATCACAAGTTAATCTATTACCATAATCCAAACACACCCTTACCATGACATCTAACCCATACTAAGTAAACCAGGGAAATCCAAACAATCATTCCATGAGACAAACATGCCACAAAAGGAAGCCCAATCAACCATGCCATGTAAGGAAGACAATTCAACCATTTCACATTTCCACAACAAATTCCATCTATGCAAAGCAACACATAGCAAAGAAACCATAACGGTGGGACTTCCCGCCCAACTCATTAACCCCATCTTCAGCTAGTAGGACTTCCCACCCACTACCTGACAACCCAAAAAAGTGGGAATTCCCACCCATCCCGTTCAACTTTTTTCAAGAACACATACATATCACAATCATACACCCATTTTGTCACACAACCAATACCATTCACTCGATCATGGTGTTACTTTAACGGTGATACATTCACAGCCAACTCGTCTCTTTCATAGTGTGGGACTTCACGCCCATCACTGGTGTGGGACTTCACACCCATCACCCTCCCATCACTGGTGTGGGACTTCACGCCCATCACCAAAATCCCCACAACATTTCAATCCATAATTACCAATATCACACAACACAACAATTTCTAATACCAATTTAACCAATTATTTCGAACAACATTCCAAGGATAAGATATCAAGTTACATCAATAAATCACACATTTATTGAATACACCCTCAAACCATTTTCCATGTCAACCGACACTTCAATAAAACAAATCTTTTATTGAAAACCCTATTTCACAATTTTTTTATAATCAACCACCAAGGATTTCAAAATCAACATTTTAAAATCAAACAACAACCCCTTTTTGCAACAATAACCCGTTTATTTAAAAACCCCCAAATCATCACCAAATGAGTTTCCAACAAGTTTTGGACATTAATATCACAATTAATTTGAAGAATAGAAAATTAATTATAACCAAAACCACTAGTTCTAACCAAGTGGAGTTGAGAGATAAGCCACCTACCTTTAGGGTTCCAACGAAATCGATCCACAAGCAATCGTACCTCAAATCCGGTGAACGCACCACCAAAATCTCTCTAGATACCCTTCCCTAAAATCCACCATCCTTAAAATTAACATCCAAGGAAACCAAAACCCTATATCTACACACAATGGGTGTAGATCTAGAAAACTGAGAGAGAGGGAGATGTAGATCTAGATAAAACCACAAGGAACCACGAGAGGAGACTTACCCAAGAAGAACCGCCTTCAAATCACCATGAAACCCCTTCGATATGCTTCCAAAACATGTTGGAGAGCCCTTCCAACCTTTTAGAGGAGAAAATCCCGAGTGAGGCTCGGGTGAGAGGAAGCTTGGAGAGAAATGAGGCAAGACCAAGTGAACCTGTGTTTTAGAACCCTATTTTTATGTGGCCGCACGGTTAGCCTGCACAGTTTGGAAAACCATGCGCTAACCGTGCACACACCACCATCTCGAGAGGAGGGGTCCACACAGCTGCCTCACATGGTTTCGGAAACTTTGCGTAGGCCGTGCTAAGCCTACTGCCTCCCCCTACACAGTTTCCTGGAGAATTCGCACGACTTCCCCTAACCGTTATCAAAACCGTGCTCCTTTAGAAAAGCCTCCAAACTTATTCAAAACCATTCCAAACTCTCTCAAACTCTTCTCAATTCATACCATGCACTTTAAACACATAAAGAAGCATAAAAAAGAAACATACCTCAAACCATGGATACTACATTCTCCCCACCATTGGTCTTTTTTTCCTCGGAAAGTAGTGAACCCATCCTTTTACCGAAAGAGCTCGGGCCATTGCTCGACCATCTATTTCTCTCACTCCAAAGTCTCCTCTTGGATCTGGCCATACTACCACAAAACCTGAACTAGATTGATGCTTTTACCCTGCAAGACTTTCTCTTACCTATCCTAAATCCACACTGACACGTGCACTAATGAAGTATCTGGCTCTAACTCAACATGATCCGATCAAATATCATGGCCCAGATCTGGCTGATACTTTTTTAACTGAGACACATGGAACACATTGTGCACCACACTGAATCTAGGTAGCAAGGCCAAACAATAATCCACCTCACCAACCCGCTCAAGAATATAAAAAGGTCCAATATACCTTGGAGATAACTTTTCTTGCTTCCCAAACTAACGATGTCCCAACCTAAGAGAGATCCTTAAGAAAACATGATCACTCACCTCGAACGACAACGACCGTCGATGATGATCTGCACATGATTTCTTACGACTCTGAGCCATCTCCATTCTCTTCTTGATTAACCTGACCTTCTCCATAGTTTCCTGGACAAGGCTCGGTCCAACCATAAAGGACTCGTCCGTTTCCACCCATCATAGTGCAGAACGACACGACCGCCCATACAACAATTCAAACAGATCCATATGTATGGATTCCTGATAACTGTTGTTGTATGAGAACTAAAACAACAATAAGTGCTCATCCCACAAGACACCAAAATCTATGACACAAGCCAACAACATATCCTCCAAAGTTTGTATTTTCCTCTCGGATTGACGGTCCATATGAGGGTTATACACCCTACTCATAGTCAACTGTGTCCTAAGGGCTTACTACAGGGATTTCCAAAAATAAGATGTTAACCTCAAATATCTATCGGATATGATCGAAACTGGAACACCATTCCTCTTTACACCTCTCAGATATAGATTTTGGATAGGTCCTCCACCGTATGAGATTCACAAATTGGAATGAAATGGGCAGACCTTGTTAGCCGATCCACTATCACCCAAATGGCATCATGCTTTCTAACCATTCTTGGTAGACCTTTAACAAAATCCATCGCTATTTTCTCCCACTTCCAAATAGGGATTGGTAAAGACTGAAAAATTCCCGCTGGCCTATGATGCTCTCCCTTGACCTGCTGGCAAGTCAAGCTTCTCGAAACAAACTCATCCAATCTTCTTTTCATACCAGCCTACCAAAACTGTGCCTTCAACACTTTATAAATTTTCTGAATTCTAGGATGAAAAACCCACCTGGAATGATGATACACCCTGAGAAGATCCTCCTAACAAGCAACTGGTAGAAGCATCCGATTCTGAAAACACAAAACTGAATATCCATTCAGTTTCCAACCCTCAATGGTCTCCCCACCATTGAGTTTTGACCCCATGGTCACACACTCAGAATCATATATATGCACCTCTTTAACTAGTGCAATTAAGTCGGGAATCAATAAGACCGAAAATAAGACCACTCTATCACCCTAGTCCTCACATTCCAACTGCATGTCAATTATAACTGACTTCAACTGCCACGGGTTTGATGCCTATTTCACCACCTGAGAATATGATTTTCTACTTAATTCATTCGCCCCTGAATTTCCCTTACCCGATGTGTACATCAAGTCAAAATCAAACATCTGGAGATATTCCATCCATCTCCTTTTCCTCAATTTTAAATCCCTTTGTGAGAAAATGTGCTTCATTCTCTTGTGATCTGTATATACCATGAATTTATCACCGAAGAGATAATGACGCCACACTTTCAAATCATGGACCACTGCTGCCAATTCAAAATCATGAGTTGGGTAGTTCTTCTCATGAACCCTAAACTGCCATGAGCCATACACAACCACATGATTCCCTTGCATGAGAACGCACCCCAACCCTGATCCCGGTGCATCTTAATAAACCACGTACCCTTTTCCTAGTTCCAGAAAAACCACGATTGGTGCTGATGTAAGGCGACCCTTTAGCTCTTTGAAACACTGCTGACATTGTTCAATCCATTGGAAGTGGATATATGTACTTTATCATAACTTGGTTAAGTCTACGATAATTAACACAGAGCCTCAGAGTTCCATCTGCCTTTTTCACAAACAACACTAGCACTGCCCATAGAGACATGCTAGGCTAGATAAACCCTTTGTTTTATAATTCTTCCAACTGGTCTTTCAATTCCCGCAATTATGCTGGTGCTATCCGATAAGATAGAAGTGAGATAGGACTAGTCCCACTACTAGTGCAGAAAAATCTGTTGCACCCTGCCTTTCATGCCTGTCTCCTCTAAAGAGATGTCTAACGCCATCATGTGTCTTAAAATCCTATGTTCTCACATTACAATCAATGTGGTCTTTAAATGACACCAGTCAATCCATTCCCAGGATTACATCATATCCATCCATCTCAAGCACTAAGAAATTCCACATTAGCTCAACCTCAACCACAATAATACGAAATGCTCTAAATAAGAAGGCTCGACACTCTCTTCGACCTAGAGGAGTATGAAGTTTCAAAACCGAAGGCATCATTTCTACCCTTAAACTCAACAACTCAAACACACGTGCAATAATAAAAGAGTGTGAAGCACCCGTATCAAACAACACTTGCATCAATGTATAATTTAAAAGAATAATACCTCACACCATGGATGGTCCCGACTGATCATCCACCACAACCTGCTCAGCTCCAAACAATGCATTGGTTGCTGCATTCTGCTCTTTATTTCCCTACTGAGGAGTTCTGGTGTTCCGAGAATCACCATAACTGACTTTGCTCTACTGACGATGGGTAAGTTGTTGTCCCCGTCTCGTCGAAGCATATGACGACTGTGATCCCTGAGGAGTGTCACGTGCACCTGAACTCGGATAATTCCGACAATAGCACTGAAGATGCCCCATCTTCTTGAAATTGTGACATGCTTGAGGTTGTGCCGTACAATCCCGCTTGATGTGTGCTGGAGAGCCACACTGAAAACGTCTTGGTTTGCTCTGTGGATTCAGAGGAAGATTTACCTATCCTGCCGTTGGATTATGCACCATACTACTATCCTGGGAATAAGTTTCCCTCCTCCACTTGAACCCAGTGTTAGAGTTCCCACTATTCCCCATGGGTACCACCTTGCTTCCTCCACCTGGAGCTCCCAACAGACCCCGCTTCGCCACCGATGCTCGATTCACCATCTTTGTGTAATCACTGATGCACAAAAATAATTTTTTTGAACTGATCACTTACCTTAACCTTGATATGAAGATAATTTCCTTCAAAGACGTGATACTCTCCACCTCTAGTGCAATCCACACTAAGCTCATAAACTTAACTACCAACTCAGTCATAGACATATGCTCTTGCTTCAGACTGAAGAAATCACTTGTGCGCTGAATTCTGAACATATGTGGGTAGAATTGTTTATTAAACAATTCCTCAAAGCCTTCCCACATCATACCCTGGTCCATCCCCTCTTGGACTACCAACTCCCACCACTAAAGATCAAGATTCTCTAGGTTATACATTTCTAGCCTTACTTTCAACTCTACTGGCATCCCCAAGAATTTGAAAATTATGTTCATTCTGGACAACCACGCCTCTGCCCTTTCTGGGTCTGAATCACCCCTAAAGATGGGAGGATTATGATTCTAAAACTAAACCGCATGATACACATGTATTTGTTCATCCACTTTATTACTACTTTCCACATCTTGGAAAACTTGTACTATTGTTTTCACTAACTGCTGGTTCACTTAGGGCTCAGGTGCAACCACATTCTCATTAGCCACTTCCGATTGGTCTCTACGATTCCTACCCGGTTCCATTTCTATAAACAGAAAACAAACAACCATGAGTCTCACTTCCGTAGACATTTAGAATTCCTACTTCAATTTTCATTACAAAATACTATCAGAACGAGGATTTCCACCTTTTCCACATTTTCATGTTTCACCATTTTTGAATATCAAACCATTTTCAAAATACCATGCTTATTCACATTACCATCTCACACATTTGAAAAAACATTTCTCAATTTAACCCATAAATCATTATTCCCAATGAAATATGCTTCCTAGAGGGAAGTCATTTCTACCATATATGCCATGCACATCTCATTGCCTACACCCACGCCAATGAGAATCCAATGCCTATAAGTGTCTCCAAAACACTTATGTACCCCACTTTTTGGTAACTTGAAGTTCAAAATAATAAGGTTAGATACGTCCTTTTATGCTATACATTTCAAGTTCTGACATTCCTACACCTTGCTACCATCTCGAATCAAGGAATATAACACAACGAATGTCAACTCCAAATACGAGAATCAACTCCAAAGGACTGAACAAGCTGATACCACTTGTAACACCCTACCCCTACCTCATTGGCTTGAGGAGGAGGTGAGGGTCACTTGGCCTTAAGCGACATTCCCAAGGTTCCAAAGGCTGGCAATAAATGCCGTTGGCTTCAAGGAACTGTGGGGAACAATTTTCCCTTAAGGAGAAAACCCAACTCAACCAACCAACAACTGAATATGCATGCACTTTCAAACCCAACCATGTGATACTAACAAAACTATCACATACCACAAAACATCCCAATAGACATGTCCACAAAAATTCAGAGTACAAAGTGGAAGCCAAACAAGAAAACACCATGAGCCATGACACCACCACAGATCCACACCAACCACCAAGCTCCAAGCGCCACCACATACCCCAAGCATCACCACAAACCACTAGCAATGAGATGCCTTACCTTTACATGTGTCCCAGAAAACGACATCTGCAAAAGTACCAAAGTGCCAAAGCAGGGGGTGAGTACTAATACTCAGTAGGATTTCCCAAACTGATTTCCCTACACACGTCACTAGGATAAAACCGTTAGCACATTTATATAAAGTAATTTATATAAAATAATCACAAGTGCATCCATTACCATAAGCCAAACACACCTTTACCAAGACATCTCACCCAAACCAAATACCATTCACTCGATCATAGTGGGAATTCCCACCCATCCTGTTCACCTTTTTGCAAGACCACATACATATCAAAATCATACACCCATTATGTCTCACAACCAATACCATTAACTTGATCATGGTGTTACTTTAACAGTGATACAGTCATAGCCAACCCATTTCCTTTATAGTGTGGGACTTCACGCCCATCACTAAAATCCCCACAACATATCAATCCACAATTACCAACATCATACAACCCAACAATTTCCAATACCAATTTAACCGATTATTTCGAACAACATTCCAACGATAACATGTCAAGTTACCTCAATAAATCATGCATTTATTAAATACACCCTCAACCCATTTTCCATGTCAACCCACACTTCAATAAAACAACTCTTTTATTGAAAATCATCTTTCAAAAAACATTTTTTTATAATAAACCACCAAGTATTTCAAAATCAACATTTTAAAATCACATAACAACCCCTTTTTGCAACAAAAACTCGTTTATTTCAAAAAACCCCAAATCATCACCGAATGAGTTTCCAACAAGTTTCACACATCAATATAAAAATTAATTTTAAGCAATGTAAATTAATTGTAACCAACACCACTAGTTCTGACCAAGTGGAGTTTAGAGAGAAGCCACCTACCTTTTGGGTTCTGAAGAAATTGATCCACAAGAAATCACACCTCAAATTCAGCAAATGCACCACGAAAACCTCTATAGATCACATTCCCTAACATCCACCAGCCTTAAAATTAACATCCAAGGCAACTAAAACCCTAGATACACACAAAACAGGTTTATATCTAGAAAACTGAGAGACATGGAGATGTATATCTAGAGGAAACCACCAAGAACCATGAGAGGAGACTTACCCAAGAAGAACCGCCTCCAAATCACCACGAAACCCCTTCAATTTTCTTCCAAAATGGGTGGGAGAGCCCCTCCAAACTTTGAGAGGAGAAAATATCGAGTGATGCTCGTGTGGGAGGAAGCTTGGAGAGAAATGAGGCAAGCCCGAGTGAACCTGGGTTTTAAAACTGTATTTTTAAGTGGTCACACGGTTAGCCCGCACGGTTTGGAAAACCGTGCGCTAACCGTGCGCACACCACTGTATCGAGAGGAGGGGTCCACATAGTTCCATCGAATGGTTTGGAAAACCGTGCGCAGGCCGTATGAAGCCTACTGCCTCCCCAAACACCATTTCCTTGGAGAACCTGCACGGTTTCCCCGAACCATGCTCAAACCGTGCTCCTTTAGAAAAGCCTCCAAACTTATTCAAAAACATTCCAAACTCTCCCAACCTCTTCTCAACTCATCCCATACACTTTAAACACATAAAGAAGTATAAAAAGAGGATACATACCTCAAACTGGGGGTACTACATCATGACACTCAAAATACTATATTTATACACTTCAATCATATAAATTCTTCAAATTCATTGAACCATGTTTTTCCATATTGGTCCTTAATACTTTCTTCCTATAATTAGAAATATGATTCTTGTATTAATATTTTTCAATAAATATCTAATTATATTTCCTTTTTTAATCATAAGGAAACTATTATAAAAACAATTCATACCTTTTATCGGCTAATCGTAGCTTCATTGCATTCATGTACAATAATATATAACTTTTTTAAACCTTTATTCATATAATCCATTTGATATCTTTAATAATATTTCCTTATAGGAAATCGATATGCATAATCCTCCATTTTGTTGTAGTGAAATAATTTCACTATTGACTGAGAATATTGATTATGATTTTGGTTCACTATATTTTACATTATTAACCTGATAATTACCCATTTATATATAATCTTGAGTAAGGTTTATAATTTAACCACACATAAAAAATCTACTGAACCACATAATACACCCACCCAAATTATTTTCACCACATTTAGTGTATACTAGAGTTTTTATTCTCTTATTATTATATTTTTTTATATCCAAACCTACTATAAATTTACAAATCATACAATTATTATCTTCAATATTTTGAGTTTTTTAAGAATCATTAAACTCCATTTCAACCTTATCTGAACACCAAATAATTTACTCATATCCTAAAAATACATGAGTGATCAATACCCTTCATAAAATTTGTTTCAAACCTATATTAATTTTATTGATTTTACTTTCATGGTTAAGAAAAAAATTCATTGAATACCTTTCCAATATGGTAAAATTTTCCTCATAAACAACCACCTTGTCCTTTTAATTTTTATTCAACTCTATAAATTTCATTTCTATTCTAAGTCAATGTAATTTATAAAAATATTTTTCCAGGAAAATATAGTCAAATACCTTCTACTTTATAGTTTCAATATCATTATTTTCCTTGGTATTCTTAATCAATGGACACCAGTGATCAAATTTACCTTAAAGATGGAAAAAAGAAAGAGTTGTCTTTTGATGCTCTGAACAACCCAAAACTTAAAATATCTTCTCCATAACCATGATCCACCCTTTAGATACCACTGGGTTTGAGGTTCGAATAAATGATAGAATATGTTATCGCATAAAATGATCCAATATTGAAAGGTTTCTATATGGTGAATTTGGTTTCTCTCTTATATGGTTACCAATATTTATGGCCCACATTAATTGAGTTACACATATACAAACTTCTAAACTCCAACTCCTACCATTTCAGATTACTAATTCAAAATGGTATAGTCCTATTATTGATTTCCTACTCCACACACATTTCTACCTCAATAGAAAACCATTCTAAAATATACGTAAATAAGATGAAACAATAAAAGAACTCTTAGAGTAATAAAAAACTCACTCATTATAATATTACTATAAATTAGAATCCCTAAATAGTATTTCGAAACCTCTAATATTATCTAAACCCTGATCTGATAGTGACTAAAAAGTCCATAATTAACCATTGTATAATTACATGTTTTATAGAAAAATATTTTACTACTTATATTCCAACGACCTTTTAATTTTATTATTTTAGATAATTCGGAAAACCATCAGATAAAAAAAGATAACACTTCAAGATAATGTAATCCACCCCAAATAGGTTCTTAAATTAACACTCTTGTTCTATTTATTACACACTTGCTTCATTCAATATGAGTCTATCTAACTATAAGACTGAGCGTGCTATAGTGTATATACAATCATAGATACTATAAAATCATTTGAAAATGTGGAATGAGAAAATAAATCTTAGTATGGGATATAAAAAGAAATTAAACCCATTAGTCCATTGAAAAACATTAAAACCTAAGATTAAATTTTTATTTTACATAATAAACATTAAAATGAAATTATATCTTAAATACTCATTAAATGAATTTTTTTCCCAAATCATTTCATAAAATATATCATAAAAAGAAAAAAGTAAAAAAATAATATTTGTGGAGGTTACATAGGACATCAAATTCATATCAAACTTTTAGTGGAATAAATTAACTAGTTAATTCTAGCATCATTCACAATTGAATAACCTAACTAGTTAATTTCAATATCATAATCCTTTAATGGAATAACTTAACCAGTTAATTCCAACATCATATATCCATAGAATAAATCATTACCTAATTTATTGGAGGGTTATATCAAATCCACCCATTATCACCAATAATGTACAAGAACCACAACATGAATTAAACACATAGGGTACTACAATTTCATCATAAAAATCATAATGTTTTTTATTAAAACCCACAATCATAATCACATATATTAATCACAAAAAACTAAGAGTAAATATCCCTTTCATTGACGATACTTTCAAATAAAAAATTCACAGAACATTGGGAATAATATTTTGTTTGAGAAACCATGGAGAATTGGAATGTAATATTAAAAAATGAATAAATTTCATAGTTAAGGGAAAATTCATCTATATAGAATATATTAAAAGACATTATTTTCACACTTTTGTAAATAAAGAAAAAGTGACCTATGTAGAAAACATTAAAAAGACCCTATAATAATTTTTGTAAATAAAGTCAAGGACAAAAGAGAATGACGTTAAAATATATTATAAGTGTAGATAAATAAATTTATAAACTAAAATAAAAAATATGTACATGGGATGATTAAGAAATTAAAGGAAAACTTTTGAACATTTAAAGTAAGGTTTAAAAAAAATTCCTTTCCTTGTGTTTGAACTTTATTTGTAAACATTATACCCTCCAAAATAATAAAATTGTATCAATTATTTACTTGATTTATAATATTTATCATGTTCATTCCCTTATTATTATTCCTTTTATTTCATTTATTATCATATTTTACTTATTTATTAAAATGGTATAGTTCACGTTGGTTGTTTTGGCGTCGTTTGGTTCATGATTTCCAAAATAGGTTTGTATATTTGTAATGGTAAAAATGTACTTGTGTAATAGTTCCCAAATAAATATATGTGTCATGGTATAAGGTTCATTCTATTCTATGAAGAAAATAATTCTATAGGTTATGTAATATTTACTTTTTTATTTAGTCTTATTTATAAATATTTTTTATGGATAAAATAAGCACAATTGGCCACTTTTAATTCCATTATTATGATGGTTATATCATTATTCCAGAAATTTCATGAATAAATAATTATTATTTTTGAAATAGTTATGGATTCCCAATGGTTATCTTGTAAAACTTATGGAAACAGTTCACATGAAAGTTTTAAAATTCACTTTTTTTTATAAATTTTGATTTCTTAAAATGAATTGATTTTCAAAACAAATATACTTAGACATATTACCATTATATTATTATTAAAAATTATTAAATTAATATTTATTTCATAATATTACAATTATTTAAGTTATGGTAATCATTATTGATATAAATATTATGATATTTCTCTTGTATGTGGTAAAAATGACCGACATAATAACATGTTGTAATGAAAAAATGAGTAAGAATGAATTTTTATGGCCCTATTATCTCTTGGTGGGATCCCTTGAGCATTATACTCTCCTTCCTTGGGTTTTATCCCCCCAGAGATGAAGTGTCTTCTGCATCCTCTATCTTCTCCTGCTCCTTTTCCCCTTACTTCTACTTCTTCTTTGTCCCATCCCTTTGATTTCTCCTCTAGTTCTTCTTTTTATATGGGGTTTTCTTCTTTATCAACCTCGATTATTGGTGTTCTTCTTCAATGTTTAGTTGACCTTATTCTTGCCTCATTATCTATCCTCAAAAGGATATCCTCCCAGGGTTTCCCCTTTCAATTCTTCTCCTATATGGTCTTGTGTCTTCTGTTTTTGACATTTTGACTGTGAACCTCGATTGCTCTGCCAACTGAATTTTCCATGAATGAACCAATTTTTGGACCTATTCAACATTCTTCTTACTGTTTTGGGATATTCTGATGGTTCATTTTCCTGGCTTGGTGTTGAGTCCCTTATCATTTATTTCTTTATTCTTATAATTTCTTCAGGTTTTTGTTTGTTGGTTTGTTGTTTTACATCCCAGACAACAACGTCTTTGATTGGTGTTTGTGTTTTTTCTCATAGGATTAGTGCTTGTATTTACTGGTTCTATTCTTGTTGGTTGGGTTTGTTTTTTGGTTTGATCTTCCTCCAACATGTGGTTCATTGTCCTGATACTTATCTGCCCAACACTTCCATTTCTCCAAGGTCTACTAATCCCTTCCAAGTCAGTCTGGTGCGATGGTTCTTATTAAGGGTTTTGGAGGTGTTGTTCGAGCATTTGGAGACATTCTAGGAGGGTGGTGGTTCTATTTCCCTTGATGATGGTTCAAGGTGATTCTTCCTCATTGATAAAGGTTAGTCTAGTTTCCAGGTTCGGTTACCTTGATTTTTCATTTGGTGAGTCAGTTGGTCTTGGATGTTTACAATTGTTGGAGGTGGTGGTTTCGATGGTATTGGGGTTTTTTCAACAACAATGGGTTTTTTCTCTAGTAACTGATGAGAAGGTTCATCAGTGGTGATCATTGTTCATGTTGCTTCTAGGTGTGATATCTTAGGTTGATAATTGGTGATGGACATGCATCTCAGGGTGTGGCTCAAGACTATTGGATGTTCTAGTTTTCATGGCTCGTTGATTTCATGGTGTGTTGTTCAAGGTACAGTTTGATCTTAATTTTTATTTTCGAATTGTTGATGGATGATCATATGTGTTCGATGATTTTAATTTTCATTTTTTTAGTTTGCGAGAAGTTTTTATGTCGATTATTTTTTATTGGGTTGTCTATTGGTTTGTGTTTGTTTCGGTTCACACTTAACATTAATAAGTGTTTTCAGAAAATACAAAAATATGGATTTTGAGTGGGAGTAAGAATATATTATTGTATAGTAATAATATAATTTTAATCATAATTTTTTTTAAACTGATAAATATTTTAATGAAGAGTTAGATGAAGAAGATAAATTATATAGAATGATAAGAAATTATAATTTACTTACTATCTCAGTTTGATATTTTTAGGAAGTTAAATTTTACTTGGGCCATTTATTGTAAAATTTATTTATTAAATAGAAACATGGTATTTATAGTACCTTAATAATTATATTAGTATAATATTTATGCATAAAATTATTTTTTATAACTATATATTTAATGTAATAATGAAAAATGAAATAAATCATTCAAGGAGGCAGTTGTCTGCACATAAAATGGATTATGATTTCATTTTATAAAATATGGATGATAGGTAGATAATGGTTGTTCTATAAACAAATAATGTTTTAGTATACTAATTATATTATTTTCATTATATTTTTATGGTTATAACATATTAGGAGGAGAGAAGGTAGAAGAAGAAATAAACTTTATTGAACTTAGTTAAAAAAATTACCTCTTCCTTGGGTGTCCTCCTCTATGTTTCTCCTTAATATTTATTAGATTATAATTTTGGGAATTCCAAAACCACTAGGATGTGGTAAATATATATTAATCAGTATTTTCTTTGTGATTTTTAATGAACCGCATTGTTATGGGATGTATTTTTTGTTGGAAGTTTGAACTTTTAATCTCGTGGATTGATTATTTGGAGAACCAAGGGATGAACCAAAGTGAAACCTTTTTAAACATCATAAAGATATGTCTTCAGTATTGATTGAATTTTAAGAGGCCATTTTACAGATTGGTTTTTTAGAATAGGAGGATTGGGTCTTTTGGGGATGCTTTAGTGACCACCTGCTGGCTGGTAACCTCCACATGCTAGCCGATTGGGTGGGATGAAGACCTACTACCTAGTTGGACTCACCGACTAGTTTGTGAGGTTGGAAGAATTCTATATGGAAAGAAGAACTCACTAGTTAGACTTGGATCCTATACCAAGTGTTCATAAGGCCACTAGTGAGCTAGTGGACCTTGATGGCCAGCTGGTGGGGTGATCTGTATAGCAATTAGTGTAGGGAATTTTTTGTGTTTTTGGCCATTGATACACCCTCAATTTTATTTTCCTTGGATTTTTTTTCTAGAATAAATTCATTATTGAACCTATCCTATCATCCCTCAATGATATTCCCTTTATCTAGGATGGATCTTGATGTAAACTAATGGTGAATCCAAGTTAGATCCTTTATTATTTATCAATCTCGACCTCCTTATTCCTTGTGCAATGGTGGATCACTATGCTTTTCATCATGGTTAATCTGCTTAGTAAGTCTTGGACCTTACCATCCCTTTTATGTATCAATTATCTTCATATACTCATATATTTTGTTATATTTTTTGTTTATTTATTGTTAGTATAATCTTTATTTTATAATTTGATGAAAATTTCATCAAATATTGATGGAATTGTCCAAGAATGATGAAAGATTGGAATGAAATAGCTTGAGGAAGTACTATGATGATAAAAACATGCTGATAATGGGAATTTAAATTAAGGTATGTCTCTTGGTGTTCAATTATTTGGGTTTTTTTCAAATTAGGTTAAATTGGTCATTTTATCACGAAATTGAGTTAGGGACTTTGCTTTTCTTAGAATATGGAGTGTTTGGGGAGTGGCCATAATCTATTGGATAACATTGCAGTCAAGTTACATCGCTTGGTTAGAATTTTATAAAGGATCCAATTTAATTAAATTGTATATTTTTTCTTTTTTCTCATGATAGGTATTTTTTCCAAAATGAAGTTGGAATCAAGTTACAAACCTTCCATGGGTGGTTGGTCTTGGTTTCGACTAGGTGGTGATACCCAACAAGTCTTTCAACAAGTATTCCTTTTACCCTAACTTGTGAAGTTAAATATAATTGTTTTGTTAGTTATAATTATTTATAATTAATTATTTGGAACTTTTGTGAATTATTTAGAACCTTGTGGAAATCAATGGGGGGCGAATGCACTTGGATTAACTCAGAAAATGTAGTTGGGATTTTCATTATTTGGAGTTCACTACATTTGTGGTAGGTGGTCTTGGGTATTCTAACTTATGGTAACATGCATGTTTATTGGAATTTTGAATGAAATTTTCAACCATGGGAGAATAACCCCTAAATTTATATAATGTTATGAATGAAAATTACTATATAATTAATTAAAGAAAACACACCTAATCTAATTAGATAAAGTGACAAGGGCCATGATGAAACCCTATGATTATGATTGATGTCGACCACCAAAGGGTAGGAATTGATCACTAATGAGTGCCTTGGATTACATGGACCCCCTTGGGTGTGTAGTTTTTCTACATGTGATCTATAGCCTAAGAGACCATATATGATGATTTTTTATGAGTGTTCCTAAGTAGCCTAGTAGACCATGTTTGCACTTGGTTGATGGGTAAATGCTATGAATCACAATTACATTACATTTTATGTTTATATATATCCTCTTGTTTCCTTGATTTGATAATTGTGTTAACTCATCTTATTTGACCATGCTTTATTGTGATCACATGTGGGTGAATGTGTAGCCTGTAAGACCCATATATGATTCTTAATTCTATAAGTTTACTAATTTAGTTTTCATTCCATGTTTTATGATGATAACATGTTATGTTTCTTACTACTATTTTCTCACAATGACATGGATTTTGATGCCTTTATATGATCTGTCCCATTGTATGTAATACTGTGAATTGGTTGCATTGACTTGGTACTCAGAGCAAGTGAACCATCTTGATATAGTTACCCATTAGAGAAAAAGTGTGTATGACTTGCGTCGTTATGTGATGATGGACCTGAGATCAAGGATGGGGCATAATGGCCTTATTACTAGACCCATGATAATTGATTTAGGGGTACGATGACCCTTTAGATGCTAAGTGACATGTTCACTAAATGTCATAAGTATAGTAAGTGACATGTTTTCTTGATACCACATGCACACCAAGTGACATGTACACTTGATTCCTTGAGGATCCTGAGTAACTTGTATACTAGTCAACATTGTGGCTTGACCCAAAATCCGATACGATGTGGATACCTTGTGACGTATTCATCAACCTTGTGGTGAGATCTTGATTATTTATGAAATATGTAATGAATATATTTTAGCATCGATTAGAAGAAGGTAAAACTTAGGGTACATGGTTTCTTGGTAAGTGCATGACCACTCAACATATTGGTTTTGCTTGCTTGTTTGTGAAATAGTGGTTTTATGCTATGCTTGCATGTTCATGTTTTTCCTATTTAACTTCTTCTGAGCTTATCACATTAATGTGCACTGAATTTTTCTAATTGGGTATTATACTACATTGGTGGTGTCATATTAACTTCTACTCACACCCTTATCAGTTGGATATAGCACTTGGGCACCTAAGAATACCTCACTTATTGTAGGAACAAGTTGGGATGAGGCTTGGGTTTGATCATCTTATTGGATGGCTCGCTATGAGTATGGAGATGAAAATAAGATATGGTTGGGAGTAGAAGATCCATGTTGTACTTATTGTTTTCTTTATTTATATATGTGAATAGCCTAGTGGGTGATCAATGTTCTTGTATTCAGGTATTAATGTTTGGGTCTGATGTTTCTGTATTTATTCATAGAGTTTGTATGTTATATGTTTCCACTAACTCTGATTGTATACTCATATTATTTTGGATATTTTATTTTTATTTTGTACTCTCATTGAGGTTATGAGTTCCCCATGATAACAACTTAGACCCTCGCTACTAGTCGATAGTCTCAAGTGTATGTGGAGGTGCACATGATTTAATGTATCATTCTAGCTCATACCCATTGATTCGGGTTGAGAAATTACAAAATTTTATCGGAGCCTATATTGTTTTCATATTTGAAAGATTTGGTAGATAAGTGACATATGAATGTCTTGTAACTTGTGATGGAACTCATTATAGTGCATCATGAACAAAATTTCTAAGGTATGTTCAAGTTATGAGGGCATGAGATTCATGTTCATGGTTTTCAATATTAAGGTTATTTGTTTTCACCTCATGTGGAATAAATGGGTTTTGAGGTTTATGATTTTTAGGGATTTTACTCTTGGATATTTCAGAAAGAGGTGTCACATTTATCATATTCAGCATGTTGGATTCACATGACATAAATGTTGGCTGTGTCTGATTGTATTGATGATGGAGGACTCAACTACTTAGTGTTAAAAATTTATATTGTTTTTTTATAAATTAGATATGGATGAAATTATTTTAGTTGAATCCCTATTCAGGTCTACTCTTGATATAAGGCCATGTGATAATATGGTGTGGCGCACCCGAGTGATGATGATGACTAAAAAATTGACAACGATGATGATAAATATGTTCCTCTATTCTTGGTAAGTGCATTGTACCTTTTTAGATCATTTTTAGGAATTAATTACCTTAGTAAAGAAACCTGTGAGAGTATCCATAAGGTAATTCCAGTTTATTATGGTTCCTACTATAGTCTATAAAGAGTTATCCTTATAAAACCTTGTGGAATTATGTTTAACTAAACCCTGCATCTTTGGCCTCAATGGGGATAATATAAGGGTTAATATATCATGGAATGTTTTTAAAGATATTACTAGATGAAATTCCATGGGTTGTGACCCTTAATTAAACCTTTTTCAAGTTATGCATAATAAAATATGGACTTAAATGAGACTCTAGTTACAAGTGAACTATTTTATTTTTCTGTGTGAAGGTAACCTGAGTGAGAATATTCTTTGTGAAGTGATAGTGAAGGTTAATTCCATAGGTGTACTTTTTTTTGTTGAAAAACACCCTATTAATGTTGGTAACCTTTGTATGTTTTAAAGTAATGTCTTTCAAGTTTCCTCGAAACCCAAAAGTAAAGATAACTTATAGTTGTATTACTAAGGATACATGGTTGGGTTTCAAAGCATTCAAACACTTTTTGAATCAAGGGCATGAATAGGGGATGCATGTCATATTAGTCTAGAATGCGACTCTGATTGGATTTAGAGTGAAGATCCTACGAGTTCAGACCTAGGAAAGTTAGTGAATGGGTAGAAACATAGTGGATATTACTAAAACCCTTATGATGAGTGGAGTGTGGTGAATATTGGAATCATGGAAAATTCCATTTCTTAAAAGGTTCACTATGGGAGCTTGCGTTTCATAGAGCTAGCACAATGAAGTGCATGGATAACTAAGTAGGAATGTGAGACTAAGCTATGAGGTTCATGAATCTTGGTAAAATCACTCTCATTAGAGTAAAGAGTGGTATTTTAATTCCTTAATGGGAAATAATTGATGTGGGAGAATTTAACTTTTGGTTTTGTTTAGGTTAATTTGAATTAGTGGAGCAGGGTGGTGCTATGACCATTGAGAATTTTTCTTATTCTTTAGATGAACTCAGAAGAGGTGGTGATGGAAGGTTAATAAAAAAATAATCCTAGGGTCACCCTTATATTTAGAAAATGGTATGTTTAGATCGAATCTCTCAGGGATTTACATCATATAGGTTGTTGTGTATAGTGATGTCTTCATGGTGGAAGACAACTTAAACAATGAATTAGAGTACCATTGTGTGGTAAACCCATGTTTTTCTTCAATGGGGGATATAATGGTTTAGTATAGAGTCATGCATGAAGGAAGGAGACCCATCTGGGTCAAAGATATTAACCCATGCCTAGTATGTTGGAGAACATTATGCACATCAAGAATCAATCATTGAATATAGTTGAATACATTCGAAGAAATCCAAGGATGTGTAGTTTTGGGTGCATATCTAGATAGTCGGGTATGAATGGACAATCAAATTTAGTCATGACATTCATTGATGGACTAGTTTGAAAGATTGGTCGACCAATGTAATCACTTTGAGGTGAAAATAAGTATACTTCTATGGTGGGGAGCATCGGTCTGGTCATGAGTGAATGGACTCTCTTATGGTAAGTATTGAAGACCACACTTTTCATACATAAATACTACATCTTATTAGGTGAATATTCTATACATAACATTATGATCCATGCCTGAACTATAAAGTCTTAGTGTATTTGGAAACTATGATATAAAACAATTGGTACATAAATTATTTAAATAATTTTTTATAATTTTCTTATTACATTATACCCTTGTTTTTAAAACCCTACCTTAAAACCCTTATTCATAACCTAGGGAAAGGAAATATAAGAAAGGGTGAGCTCATATCATCAGTAAGGGTAAATATAGGAGATATATATTGATGATCATATGAAAATATAAGATATTCATAAGGTTAAGAGATCATTATCAAATATTATACCCAATCCATGATAGATAATAAACTTGAGTCATGGCATAACATGTTATCATTTCAATAAGTCATTAATCATAAGATTGAGGAATCATAATAAATAAATCATGAGCAATGAGTTAAAATCCTAAGCTTAAAAACATTTCAAGAGTGTGGCACTGTCATAAGGATAGTAACCATATCATATATCAAGGTAAATTACTGTGAGCATCATATCACAGTTGATACAACATCAACACTTGTTTCCTATATCATAACAGATTAGGCATCACCACCTAATTCACATAGTGGATCTAGAATCCATACCCATTTCCTATATTATAGTGGATCAGGCATCCCAACTAATTTCCCATAATAAATTGATCGCATAAACTAGTTTCCCATAAATATCTCATGATATATAAAGCATTACCTAATGAATTGGAGGGATATAACAGACCCACACATCACATAATAAAAACTATACATATATGTTTCAAAAAACCATAAAAAATTCATCAATTAATCATATCATAACCCTTGTAAACAAAATTCATTTTATAAACATTCCATTATTTCATTATATCATAACCCATTGAAAAGAAACATGTTTCACATAGTTTTCATCATAACCTAATTAAATCATGGTAAAGGAAAAAGTTTCCTAGAATAAAACTTAAATCATAATCAGTATAAGCCATATAGAGAAATAAATTGGATGGTATCAATAGATCATAACCCTAGTGAATCATATAATTATTAAAGGATATTTAGTAAGATGAAAAAACCTTTAAAATATGATTTAAACCTTTCATCGAAAACATGATAAAATATCCTTTTATTTTAAAAACATTTTAATGAAAAATTACTAGAATATTTATAAGATTCTTTTCTTTGAATATAAATAAATTTAACTTGTAAAGAAATATTCTAATCAATGAAAAATTATGATAGAGGGAAAATCCATTCATGTCATATATATTATTAGAAAACATTCCTTTCACACCTTTGGAAAGAGTAAAAAATTAGTTATTTGGAAAAAAATTATTTGAAAAGATTAATTTTTTTAAAATAAATTAAATGGTAATAAAGATTTAATTTTTAAAAAATTTCAAGCATAGGAAAAAACTTCGATAAGATAATTTTGAAGAGCATGGACTTGGAAATAAATCCGACTTTTCTTAAAAAATTTATTGATCATTTTAAGCACCGAGGAGAGGAAAATGGTAATAATACATAAAAACTCTAGAAATTTCCAGAGTATAAGAAAATATATTGGATTTTAGGGAAAATATTCATATAATTTCTTTCAATGTAAATTTATCATAAAGAATCCGAAAAATATATGTGATTTTAACAAAAACCACTTACCACTTTAGTATCTTTTTAATGATAAGACCCATGAAAGAATTACTTCAAAGGAAACTCAAAATATACCGAACATAAGTAAATTCCTAATATAACATGTCAAATGTTCTGTATATACTCATTATAAAATAATATAGGTACATAACACAACAAATTTCACAAAGAAGACAATGGGAGATGATAAACCCTTACAAGTTAGGTAATCTATGAATAAAAACATTATGAAAGAGGGAATATTATATGGATTTTTATAATCCACTTAATTTTCAGAGAAATAATCCATGTGAATTATATACACCAGGAAAAGGGCACAGATTGTGAATATGACATATATATCACCAAAATAAAAGTGATATGAGAAACCCTTACCTTAAGTCCAATATTACTTCGTATGGATTAAAAAATATTTTATAATAAATATATATTTATCATCAATATATTAAAGAACCATATTAATTCATAATTTACTATATACCATTCTTTTATAATTTCCAAATATCCTTTTGTTTCTAATTCTTCCTTAAATTTGATATTCAGGTGAAATCATTCCGTTTCCATGCATGTTTTGGTTTGATGGATCTAATAATTTCACCTTAATCATGGTTTTATCATATCTACAATATTAATAAATAAATAATTATAATATTTACTCATCATCTACACTTTTTTAATTATTTCTACAAATTGGTGATGAAAAATGAATTTCATTACTTTATGGAGATGTTAATATGTACGTACACACCAATGATATTTCCTATTTTTGATGGTTGAAATGGAGGAAAGGTAAATAATAATTCAACTTTATAGAATCATAATAATATTATAAATATATTATATATGTATATTAAATCCATCATTATATCAACCTAGTAATGTTGGTAGAGAAATAAAATTACACCACTATATGGAGACAGTAAGTCGTACATATACACAAATGATATTTTCACTTTCCATAGGATGGAAATATGGTGGATAAAAGTTTCTACATAATCATAATAAAAATCATTTATATTTAATATAATATAATTAATTATTTTATAATCGATACTAATGATTTACTATAGTTATATGAAGAAATAAAATTTAAGACTCCAGATTAAGAGTTATACCACTTTATTGAGAAACCTCTTTTGGCTTACAACTTAATCCTTGAAAGGGTGGTATTTTGGAAATAAAAGAAGATCTAGTATATTAGGAAGGGATATATTAATTTATTATTGTAGTAATTAAGAAATATATTGGGAACAAACATTGAGAATAATTAAGAAGAAGATGTTCCCTTTTATAATTGAGGGGAGGGGCACCCTTGGAATTACTTAAAATATTAAATTAATATAAATTTAGTTTCAGGTTAAAGTGTAACCAAATAGATATATTTAAAATATAAAACGATTATAAGTATATATAATCACATAAAATTATATTTTTACAACTTTAGGTGATGTTTTAACCCTTATCTGTTAGTTTTAACTCCTAGTTAACCCCTTTAACAATTACTATGATATCAATATTTTTTTACAAGGATCAAGAGGAAGGAAACCAGAACAATCTGAGAGGGGAGGGGTGAATCTGGGTGTCAATGTTTTATTTTAAAGTGTCAGATATTGTTCCCACGTTGGTAGGTACTAGTAAAATTTGTCTGATGGGAATGTGCAGAAAACAAAAAATCACATGCGAAGAGATAACACAATATTTTTACTTGGTTCACCACTAAGGGATAGTCCAAAGAGAATATTCTGATAGTGTGTCAGTAATACCTAAATCCAATAATTTTCAATAGTTTTGGATTAATTAATTTTAGACACAATCATTCTGTTCCATGCAAAATTTCATTACATTTTTTTGGGATATCACACTTCGTCCCTCAAAACACTTTCATCGACTCCCTCTCGCTCCCTACCTTGGGTGAAGTATTACTTAGTTTATTGAATGGAAGGTATCATAAACATATTTTAATTGAATTATCATTCCCAATCTATCATAAGACTCTATTTTCACTGTAGACTAGAACTGATTCACCTGAAAGCACTGATCAAACAATTCAAATATTCATAATCTGATAGAATCCCAATACAACACTTACATATAACACCTATTATTGAACATATGTTTTGGGATTTTTGCACAAGATTTATTTCTAAAAAACACTATCTTTCACCTAAATAAATTTTGAAATTCACTCGGTCTTTTTATACTTAAGGAATATCCTACGCGTAAGATTTACTATGCGTAAGTCTTCTGCATGAAACTCTTTCACACGGTAGTGATACTAGATATTTATTGAAAAAATTTCTAAGTATTTAATGGGAGTATATGAATATTCAAAGAACTTTTCTAACCTTCATGAATGATTCAATCTGTTTTTGTAAAACCATTTTTGAAGCCGCATTGGGTGTATAACTCTCTTCGCACAGAACCACATCTTTCACGCAGAACCAATTCTTTTTCCTGGCTCTTTAATTTTACATATTTTGATGAGGTGATCCTGAAACCTATCTTGCACAAAACTTTTCGATGCACCTTAAATCTTGCATGCAACTTCATTATCCAAAAACACCTTTCTCCATTCTTAAATTTTTGTATCCTAAAAATTGGCAGATAGTAGAAAACAACGCCACATTTAACACCATTGTCAGCCTGTAATATAAGATCACTTGACTTGAAAACTCCTTGATCAACCTAAGGTGGATTGAAAACAAATAAAAACCAATATCCATTACTAGTAAAGAATAACATTTTTTCCTACTCAATAATGCTACTGTAAAAGGAAAAGTGTCTAATAAGTGGAAAATGGTTGATATAATAGAACATAATCCATTAAATTGTACAAATATAAGTTTTTATTTATATTATAATTCATTTATTAAAATATTATTTAACATAAGATACCCATAAATTCATTTTCAGGACTATTCCCAATGTTTTTTTAAAGACAACGTGATTGAAATGGAATTTGAGTAATTTAAAAACAAAATCACCGTTATGTTATATTTATATAATTTTTTGTGACATAATAATTCATCCAAATTGAATTACTTTTAATATTTTTGAAATTTTTTTTATATTACTTGAATAAATAATGTGTCAATGTTAGGTAATAATTTAAGGTAATTATTACAAAAATAAAAATTAAAAATAAATTACCATTATTAAAAATAATAAACTATTTTTCGAATAAAAATTTATAACCAAAATTAACCTCTTTTTACCCATATGAAAATTTAATAGAGATATTAAATTCAAGGGAGTGAATTTTTTTTATCTTTTTCTTATAATAATTTAATGTTAATAATTAAAGAAAAAACACACCATTTTCCATATTTGTGAAACTTTGATGATCATAGTATAATTAACCTCATCTAATAGGATTAAGGAAATTGTTAAATAAATTTTATAGCCTTATTCCAAAAATTTAACCAAGTTTTACACTTACCATGGTGACAAATATTTACCCAAGTTTCTATTCATAATGAACTGAAATAAAAGGGAACTATTTAAAAAATTTGATCTAAATGATTCCAAATATTGAATCCATTTTCAACATTCAATTTCTATTATTTTCATAAATCCATTTTAATTTAAGTGCACATAACGTAATGAAATCTGTTTTTAGACAAAAAAATATTTAAGCATAAAACTGGGTTTATTCTTATCCCATGGCTAGAAAAAACCGTTGGATGAATGTAAATTTTTCTATTTAATATATATTATAAACATTTCATTAAAATAATTAATTAATATCTATTAATTTAATAAATTAATATAAAAACACATTTTACACATAAAAACATTTTAAAAAAAAATACTTTTTTAAGTCAAAAAAAAACTTTTACCAAAATCAAGTGTAATTAAAATCCCTATTTAATTAATTATATTTTTTATAATTAAATGTGAATTATGTTTAAGAAAAATTTAAACCATATTATAAGTTTTGAATGAATTTATTTAATGAAAATAAATGACAGTTTTTTGAAAATTAGTATTTTTTAGTTATTCAACTCAAAATAAAATATTTTTAAAAAGTCCCAAAAATTAACACTAAGATAAATTTTATATAATGAATCCAAAAAATATATACTTTCTTTTGAATTAAATTTTGTAAAATTAACATAAATTAATTATAATATTCCCTCACCAAATGCAATAAAAACCATTTTTAAAGAAAACATATTTTTGGAATATAAAATGACTTTACTGAAAACTGAGTACTTATATATTATGAATTAGAAAATACATTTTAATTATATAAAAAATCTCTATATATATTTTATATTTGGTTAATCCTATTCACACCCTTTATTTTAATAGTGATGTTATAATATATCACAGTTCGTTTTAAGACTGTCATTGCGTGTTAACCAAGCTCTTGAACACCTAATTTTTTTATTGTGAAATATATTCTAAAATATTGGGGTTTTAAATTCTCCTAGATTAAATAAATTTCACCCTAATTTGTTTTATCTTGGTATAAAAAGGTTAAAAATTTAAAAATACAATTATTTAAATCCCACATAATACAAAGGGATAATAAAACATCCTTTAAAAAGTGGAAGCGGGAAATGTAGATGTTACTTAAATAATAAATAATTTGGTTCCTAGAAAATGATAATATTTTAAGGAAATTAAAATATCTAAATAGAAGTGAAAAATAACATCCAAGGACTAATAGAGGGTGTAAGATCCCATTTTTTTAGTGGTTTTAAATTTTTATAAGAATTTGAGTTTTTTTAGTGTATGGGTCAAATTTTAAACCATGATTCAAAAACAATTATTGTGTTGGAACACTTAAAAGTTTTTTTAGATGGGGTTTATTGTTTGGAATGTGTCTCATAAGTTCTAAAGAGTTTCATAAGTGTCGGGACTTGAATATTAATTTTTCAGAGAAACAGAATGGGGTGAAAAATTAGTGCACGATTAGTGATAGGTACATGATTTTTTTAAATCATGCAAGGGGATCCAGAAAACTATATGAAATAGTGTAGGGTTATAAAGAATAATTTCATGGGATACACACAATTTTTCTGACCATACGCCTATCCATGTGCAGGTGTGATGATTTTGGATAGTGGCACTGCATGGGCTATTCATAGTTTGTATAACCATTCAATTAACTATGCGAAGTCATGTTCCCTAAGACTATGGTTGTGCATGATCAGTGCATTGTTATCCAAACCATGAGACCAAACTATGAACCCCTTTAAATGGAGGGAAATAATGATTTCCCCCTACCTCATTTAACCCTAAATCCACCCTTTCTCATCCTTAATTCCATAAAAATTTTCCTTCTCAAGATCCCCTTTAAAACTTATCTTATTATTTGATGGTTATTCCTCATTCAAGCTCCAATTCTAATGTTGTTACTCATGTTGGACACTTCTCAGGAATATGTACATATCTTTGAATACTCTAGTTTTACCTTGAATCAAAGGCTTATATTAGAAAAGTGATGCTTTCTAAGAATGAGGTAGCTAGTCTATAGATCTACCCTTAAAGTATAATCATTTATATTGTGTTTCTATTATTCTACATGACATAATTTCTAGGAAACTCTCCTGAAATGTGAAATACCTCAAATTAAATGTCTATACCATGTTATTGATATTCCTTAGACCCTTTGACATGGTTGGAAGTTGGTAACCTCAACTTGGGCCACCCTTTTGGGAGTGTCATATTATTTTATTTTTTTGTTAATAGTTTTTAATTTAACAAAACGCCACTCGAGTTTGTTTCGGTTGAATCCTAAATTGGGAATTGATTAAATGATAATAAATTAACTGTTTGAATTACAATAGGTAATTTCTACTTTGTGGACCATGTTAAATTATGAAGTATTCCCCTGTATTAGAAGTAAATTTAATGAGGAGTGAGACTCCTATAATTAAATTTATTTGACCATGACTATTAGTACCTTGATGCAATTATAAGTTGATGAAATTGGTTTAAAACACCCCTTATGGTGTGTGATATGAATTATTTATAAGATCATTCCCTGCCTATGTATCCGAACACCCTCCTAAGGTGTGTTGGATTTTATACAATTATTGAATGAATAAATAGAGTTGATTGAATGGTGAAAATGGATTGGGTAGCTTACATCCCCCTTTGATTATTCTAACATTAGTCTTAAGGTCCCTTATTAATATATATTTATAATGGAAAATAAAAATTAAACTCCTTTATGTATGAATTTAGAACTTATAAATGAAATCATTAAAGGTATGCTTGGATTAAAAATTTTCATAGACATTTCTCATGGATGATATTTAATTACAAAATGCAACATGCTTGATTATTAGATTATGACTTGGGGGTGATACTTGGTTTGCTTACATAGAATGCCTTGGATGGGCTCATATGATATATGAAATGATATTATGGATTGAGTGACACTTGGGTTCCTTATGCGGAATGATTTGGGTTGGATCAGAGTTTAAATGAAATGATATTTTTCATTTCAAGACACATGGGTTCCTAAAGAAGAATGGCTTATATGGGATCAAAGGTTAAATGAAATGATACTACTCCATGAGTGATACTTGGGTTCCTTATATGATATGCCTCAGATAGGCTAAGATGCTAACTAAATTATTTTAATCCTTAAGCGATACTTGGGTTCCAAATATAGAATTTCTTAGATAGGCTAATAAAATAATTGAAATTATATTATTCTTGATTAATTTTTTCATTAACTTAATTTAAAATTCATAATTCTATGAAACTTTTAGAACCTTTTATGATCACCATGATATATATACAAATTCCTTGGTTTATCCATAGGTCCCACATGGATAGTTTTATACATGGATGCCTGGGATTATATTCATGTGTGTTATTTTATATTTTACCATTCTTTTATTGAAAGACTTTCTACTTAGACCAATGCAGGTAGAGTCATCCAGATTTCCTATGAGGATGCTGAGTCTGATAGTGTTTATATTTACTTTACGACTTAATTTTGTGATACCATCACATTAGTTAATTTTATACTTACAGACTGGAATTTCATTAGGCACTATTGTTGGTAGCCTACTTAATTTTAATCACACTTTATTCTAACTATTTATTAGTACTGAAACATATCTTTAGAATGTAGGATTGGACTTTGCTCTTGGTTCTTACTACTCTATCTTTTTGGTTATGACATGGCATAGGAGTTGTAGTTGATAATGTACTCTGTATATCTTCTATAGTTGGTGTCTTTAAGTTTTTTATTATTTTTTCTATCTATCCTATTGTAAATATCTGTGTCATGCTTTACCATCTTGTGTTTATGGAATAACATGTCCATGAATGGTTGGATTGTTTGTCACTAACCAGTTTGTTAGTTTATTATAACTTTTCCGTTATTATTATCTTCAAATACCTTTATTTATTTATGATTTAATTGTATTTAGTACTGATCTAGAGGGTATAGTCTCCCCACTATAACATCATTGGACCCTAAATTCTATTTGGAAGCCTCTGACATATGGGGAGGTGTGGTTGTGACTATATCGGCAACCAGTCTGGTAACTATTTATAGAGTGAACTGGGTTAGGACATGAGAAAGTAGTATCAGAGCCTTTATTTTTTCCTTTGATTTATTATTTGGGATGGTAGATAAAAGACTGTGAATATGTTAGCACATGGTAAATAGCTCATGTTTGGGACTATCCAAATTACACATGAGGCAAAGATTAGGTTACCTAGGATGATACTATTATTCATATGGTTCTCTATTACAGTTTAATATTATTTCACCTTGAGTGATTGGTGTATTTCTTCTGGTTACTAATTTATGATAATTACTTTTTTACCTGGTATATCAAGACCCAAGTTGTGATCGTGCGACGTTTTAGGCACATAGGATTCACATGTCATCAACATGTTTATCTATATACCATTATTGTGTGTTTTACTACTTACATGACACAATATTCATTTCTTATATTATGTAAATATTAGTTATATTTATGGTTTAAAGTGAGTTTGATAATGTTTATACATCAACATAAATGGTGTTTTCCCATAAAATTGATGATGAAATTCTATTTAATCATCATGAAATTAATTAAAAAATGAAATAGTTTTGGAATGTTTATTGAATTATCCTAAATAAAATTTTAAATGTTATGAAATTGGATTTGTTTGAAAGAAATCATGTAACTTCTTATTAATTTTAGTTAATTGGGATTTTTCCAATTATAACTTATGGAGAAGTTTCCTCCACAACTTGGGAATTTCTACCAACATGTCAGAGTCCTTATATACTTGGTTTGATCCTTATAGTTTGATCATAGTAGTATATACTTGTATAATATTTTCCTTAAATTTTAAATTAATAGGAAGCTTTTTTTCTTAGTTTTTTAAATTTCCTAGCGATGGATGTCAGTTTCTTGGTGTCTTAATTGAAAATTATAAAGACTAGTACCTTTATAACTTGGGAATGACAACATGAATGACTAAATCCCTAAATTCCCATCTTGACCCATGATGGTCAGTTTTGGCCTGTTTCTTATATGATATTAACCCACTAAGGCTATGTTAAATATTTAATGAAATAAATATGAATTGTTTTCACTTAAATGGTAAGTCAATTGTAATTTATAGAGCACTGAATCCATAAATTGGGAATAGATTCCCATATAAATGGACTCATTTTTGTATGAATTGACCCATATAGGTATATTATTTTCTTCTTATACCTTATTAATTAAACCCTTGGGGTTATGATTATGTTAAATAGGGAAGGTTTCCTGATGTTTCAGTATCCAGTTATATGGTGTTACGTATAAATTTATGGCGGAGCCTTACTTGTCCATTCCATTTTTAACTGATAAAAGACCTTTTATTTTATTTTGAGATTTATCTTTATAAGGAATTAGTTAATTAAAATTCTATTTACAACCTAATGGGTGTTTTCTTATATATCTTGGATTTTTCATTTTATTTAATTGATTTGTTTGTGAGAAATTTGGATAAATGATGGTTAACAAGAAAATTATGAGATAATTTTCCTATAATGTTATGATAAGCCATCTAAATATATTTCTAATAACTGTTTCCTATATCACTGGTTCACGACATTTAATATTTCTGAGTCATATTAATATTTATAATTAATTTGAAGTTATTAAACAGATTAAATAAAACCTTTTAGAGGTGATTATAATGAAGAGAAATCTTATAAAGGTTAGCTTTAAAACACATTGAGTTATATTGGATGGGGACATGGACATTTCCAATAGATTTTAGTTGCTTTCTTCTATTAATTTGGAACTAAAGGTTGGGCAGTAGAGACTAGGGACCTTTTATCCATGACTCTAAGTTTTAAAAATTGACACCTTATGTGAAGATAAGGGATATCTCATTATGGTAACACACTTAGAAATATGAAATTTCTAGATTATTGAGTGAAGTTTTAAGCACTATAAGTGATACTCATTTGATTATTTGACTTGGTTAGGACCCTTGTTTATGGAAAAACACCTCTAGTTAGGCAGGTGGTTGTCAGGTGAGTTGAACATTGAGGGGGTATTACTCTATACATATAATCTACAAGAGTCAAATATTTATTATTTTTTTAAATTGGCATTGCGACCACTTAGTGAGATTTTACCTGTGAGGATTCTTGGAGATGATTAAGTCTTGGTAGGCTAATTCTTTGAATGATGTAATTATGACTATGTTGATAGGTTTTTCCCCTTTTAGGATACCAATTATCTACATACATCTGTTTTACCTCTTTAGATGTAATACTAGATACCATGTTTAGAGGCCCTTACATGGCTTTTGGTTCTCATGTGAGACACCTTAGGGATAGGTGGATAGACCTGGTGAACCTATTTTGAGATTTGACCAGTATGGATAGGCATGAGACCTTGAGACCCTTAGTTTTGACTCGGACCCTAATGGGTCAGTAACATTTTATTTGAATAGTGGAAACCCATGAGAGAGGTTTTCTTTAGTTTATGGATTTTACAAAGAAAATTATATTGGTTTCACACTCATTTCATGACCAATGCATGGTAGGTTCTCAAGTTTTATGATAGGGTCATGATGATGTTTTTAATTTTTTGAAAAGAACATAGAGTGCTGGGTATCAAGATTGGATTTGATGGGAAGGACTATTCGGGTGACATGCCTTGTTAACTAGTGGCTGTGTGGCCGCCTCTATAGTTTCTGAAATAATTTCGTGTGATGGGAAATCATTTGATAAATCATAACATAGTTAGGTTCCTGATTTTGAAGAGGAGTTCTAAGGTGTCTTCTGGATAAATGAGATGAACGTTTATTGTATCATAGTTATTTTGGTTTTCATAGTGTATGACTCATGGGAGATTAATTCGGGTCTTGAGTCTGGTGGGATGAGATATACACCCAATGTGCGAGAAAAGTTTAGTTTGCACTTTTTATGTATTTTAACTTATTAATGTGAAACATTGGTAAGTGGTTGGGTGCGGGATGAGGATTGAAAGATTGAAATATGATGCTTGCGGTTATGGAAACTAAGAGTATTGAGAGAATTAAAGGAAGTGCCTGTGATGAGGGATATCTTGGAAAATTTACTAGGTTCCATGAGATGGTTCACCTGTGGGGGACCTTGACATGTATTATCAGGTGATATTGTGTTAGGGGTTGGTTAAAGCCAAGTATAGCCTAGTTTGATGTGAGCATAGATCAAGGATAGAGACCCACTTTTATTGATGGAATCTTAGTGTACCCCTCGTTTAAAGATGATCATTCCTAATATATTGAAATCATTATAAGTGTGCTAAGAGAGCATATTCTATACACCAAGATATCTTGAATTATTCTTGTGGTTTAAAAAAAGGTATACTTGGGAGTTGTGATCATGGAGTGGTTTGAAGGTAACAAAAATGGTAGGGAGAGAACCATTGTCCCCTGAGGGTGGTAACCCTCATTGTGATCTAAATTTTGACAAACAATATGGAAACCATTCTCAAGAAGTGGGAACTAGTGTTGGGTAACATTTATGTTATCTCTTGGGAAAGATTCAGTCCTTACCCATTCTAGTTTTTATGTATAGGGATGGATGATGCATGGGCTTTCGTATTTTTTTGATATTATTATGATTATTCTTCTAAGGCAGAGAGTGGGATGCCAATCCTCAGTGGGTGACCCTCATGTGAGAAGTCTTGTGTGTCCTTGAGACCATTTTTTTATTGTCATTTGGTTCTCATATGCCATTTGACATATGGAATAGTGTAGGGTTGGTATAATTCTAGGTACATGATCAAGTAAAAACATGGGCGGAGTATGAGTGTGGGAATCAGTTTTGGGATAACTTGTGATGATCCATGGGTTTGATTTAGATATGTATTGATATTTGTGTTTTAGAATGATATTGACATTGAATAAGAGATAGTTCATCTAGGAAACATCACGATAAGTTGGGTATGGGATTTAGTTAGCATGATTGGAATGGCCGCTATATGACTTAGGATAAAGGCTTTTGGAATTGGGTTTGGGTGACACATCAAATACTAAAGAAAATCATTTTCAAAAGTAGTCGGCTGGAGGTGGTTCGATCTGATTTTCCTCAAATAGTTTTATGTGGTGGGTAAGGAACTACATTGGTTATGCTGTTGGGATGAGATAAGTATAGTCTAAATGTTGGCCAATTATTTTCAAGGAAAAGAAGGTATTCCCTGACTGAGTTGGGTTTATTGGAATTCTACTATTCACTTTAATTGAGAAGTGTTCCAAGGGCATCGTTAGGATGCTAAGGGAATGATTTATAGGAAATTTTGATAGTTGGAGTATTGTGGCTCAGAATTGGCCCTTAGAAAATAGAACCTTTGGAAGGGAGTTCCATATGATGATTGGTGAAGGAGATAACTATTTGATCATGTCTCAGGTTTGGAAAGTCACAAGTAAGCACCTTTTTAGGGTTTAATTTCTAGTTAGGAGTGTTGTCTTGAGTTTTGTGGCTCAAATATCGTATTCTTAAAGTTGATCTTGGAGAAATGTTGGGAATATTAAAATGAAACATGATCATTTGAGTAGTAATTTTTGACCCATGTAGGTTAGGTGATCTCTTGTTTTCCACCAAGGCTTCTCGGGGATGATAAGTTCTAAGGTGTTGAGGTTTTAAGATCCCATGTTTTGGACGAGTTGAAATTTTCAAATTAATTTGATTATTTTGTTTTTTTGATAGTCCAAATGTTAAATTGATCCAACAAACATAATTATGGGTGTTGGAAAACTTAAAAGTGTTGTTTTTTATGCTGTTTGAGGAATCGAAGTTGTCTTGGAAGTTTATATGAGTTTCAAAAGTATCAGGCTTCAAAAATGGATTCTCAGGAGAAACAAATTGAGGCACAAAGTTAGAAAATGGTTAGTGATAACTATGTGTCCCAAAATATGTGGCCTAGTTGTATAATCCCATGGTATGTTCAAACTATGCGAGTTGATCTAGAAAATCATGTGAAATATTTTCGGGTTGTAGAGGTAAAATGCACAGGATACAAACAGTTTGTTTAACTATGTGTCTATTTGCATGAGGGGGTGAGGATTTTGGACCATTTAACTGCATTGGATCTGCATGGTTTATATAATTGCATTCCTAGCCTTATGAGACAATATTCCTTTTGACAGTGGGTGTGAATGGTTGGTTCATAGTTAAACAAACCATGCATCCAAACCATGTGCCCCTTTAAATTGTGGGGAATGATGATTTCCCCTTACCTAATTTAACCCTTAATCAACCTTGAATCCTCCTTCATTCCATTAAAAACATCCTACTCGATCTCCCCTTTAGTTCTCATTCTTGAATTTGAGAGTTCTCCCTTATTCTATATCATATTCAAGCACTATTTTTAGCATTTGAGGCCTCTTTGGCATTCGTTCTATTCTACAATTTCTCTTATTTCATCTTGAATCAAAGGCCTATATTGGATGAGTGACACTTACTAGGCATGAGGTATCTAGTATATGTTTTTAACCTTAAAGTATCGTTATTTATAATATGTTTCCATTATTCCTCATGTTTTACTTTTCTTACATCTATCCTAAAATGTGAAATACCTCAAATTAAATGTCTAGAACATGGGATTGATGTCCCTTACACCCCTTGACACGATTTGAGGTTGTTAACCTCAACTTAGTCCACCCATTTGGGTGTTTCCTATTATTTTCCATCATTTTCATTGTTTTTAATTGACCAAAACACTACTTTAGTGTGTTTGGGTTAACTCCTAAAATGAGAATTGATTAAATGATAATATTTGAATTATTTCGATTACAATAGGAACTGTCTGCTTACTTGAACCATGTTAAATTATGAACTAGGACCTTATATAAAAAAGAAATTAAATGAGGATTGAGACTCCTATAGTTAAATTACATTGACCATGATTTTGATTCCATTAAAACCGTTGTAGGCTGATGGCCTTGGTTTGAATCACGCCTTAGCGTGTGTGATATTAAATGTTTTATATAACCATGCCTTTCCTATATAACCAAACAACCACCCACGATATTTTTTATTTCATCTAATGAGTTAATGAGTAAATGGAGTTGATTGAGTGGTGAAAATGGAATGGATAGCTTACCCTCCCCTTTGATTATTCCCACCTTAGGATTGGGGCCCTTTCTATTATATATATATATATACATATATATAAAATTGAAAAGTGAAAATAAATTCATTTATGTATGAATTGGGAATTTATAAATGAAATTATTAAATGTATTATTGGATTTTAAATTAGAATTTATATTTCTCATGGCCTATGTTTGATTAAAAAATGCAACATGCCTTCTTATAAGATTATTCCTTGGGTTATACTCAAGTTTCCTTTGCAGAACTCTTTTGACATCCTCATAGGATATATGAAATGTTATTACACCTTGAGTGACACTTGTGTTACTTACATGGAATAACATGGATTAGACAATAGATTAAATGAAATAATATTACACCTTGAGCGACACTTAGGTTCCTTACAAGGAATTACTTTGATGGGATTAGAGGTTAAATTAAATGATACTACACCTTGATTGATACATGGTTTCCTTATATAGAATTCCCCAGACATACTCATAGGTTAAATGTATTATATTATACCTTGGATTATAATTTGGTTCATAATACATAATTCATTTTATGGGCTCATATGATAAGTGAAATTATATTATTCTTGATTACTTTTTAAATTTCTTTAATTTATAAATCAAAATTCCATGAAACTTTTATAACCTTATATAATCATCATTATATATCTGTAGATGCGTTGGTTTATCCCTATACCCCACATGACTACTGTTATACCTGAAACCCATGATTATAACCATCAGTAATAGTTTATAATTTACTATTCTTATGTTTAGAGACATTTATCATAGGCTTAAGAAGGTAGAGTTAGCCAGGTGTCCCATGGAGATCCTGAGTTTGATAGGGTTCATAATTACTTTACTACTTACTTTCATTATAGATGCACACTAATTCATTTTACATTCATAGAATGGATTTTCATTAGACCCCATTACTGGTATCCTACTAATTTTTACTCATTCCCTATTCTGGTTTCCTTTTATTACCCAGAGAGATCTCCCGACTATAGGTTAGGAATTGAATCGTGCTTCTTATTATTGTATCTTTTGGGATAGGACTTGGAATGGGAGAAGTGTTTGATCATGAAATAGGTTTGACTTATAGAGTTGGATTTATTTATTTATTTATTATTTGGTATGTCTATAATATTTTATGTATTTTTCATATTCTTTACCATCTTTGTAATGTCCTGGGTTTTTGAAGTTAGTCGTAAACCTATCCATTTTTGATTTTTTTGGAATTAATGGGTATGAAAATTTCATTTTCAATCATTGGAACCTAATTTAGAGTTTTCCGTCAACCCAATATCATTTTTTGATGTTTTTATAGTTTTATCAAAGGAATCAAGTGTTTGGAAGTGTTTTGGGTGTGTTAGAGGCTTGAAGGACAATTCTGGATGTTGCAGGTCAAGGCACATGGTTTGGGAAAAACCGTGTGGCCTCTCCAAGAAACATGTGCATCCCATTTTTGTACTGAGCATAGTTTTGGGGAAATCGTAAATGTAGAGAGCATGGCCATGTAACCATGTCTACATTTTTTGCAGAGGGATTCCACATGGTTTTTACATGATAAGGAAAAAATGACATAGTAAGCCTCATAGGTAGTTCCACTTAGGTATTACTTATGCATTGTATCCCAAATGGTTGCCACACAATTTGGCTAACCATGTGATCTAACCCCGAGGCCTTATAAAGGGTTGAATTTATGGTTTTTACCCTATTTTATTTTCCCCTTTTCTCCTCTTTTCTCCTCCTTTATTCCTTCATGGGTCATATGCATAGTAGCTGGAACTCTCCTCCCACTCTACTTATCAGGATTGGTCTACCTCCCTAATCCAATATCTGATTCATCCACTGTTTCATTAGTTGGAACCATATCAGTGTGTCTCTCCCCATCCTAGATTATCCTCTCCTTTGATCTTACCCATTGGAGGGATAAATTTTTTTGATATGTTTTTTTCTATTTTCAGGGTATTCGACAAAAACTTTGATTTCTTCTAAACTGGTTAGATTTAGGGGATAATATCAGATTTGTTTACATCTATGACTCCAAGTTAGGTGGTGTATACCTTTCTTCATGTTTTTATAGTTTATATGGGGGTGCTACTTTTAGCACACCATTGGGTAGTTGTAAATGACACTTTTTAATTTGTATTCTTGATGTTGAATTGATTGCATAAACTTATGGGATGCCTTTGGGCATGAATAAACCGTGCGTGATTGGTGCGTGGTTAGGTTAGAGGCTATAGAACACTTGGGTAGTTTAGCCGGGTGGGATCCTTAGCGTAAATTATATCGTTTATTTTATATTGAATTGATTATTTGAAATTGAGTTAGTTAGTTCAATAAAATTGAGTTGTTATTAAAGTGAATTGATTAATATTTTTCTATGATCCATTGGATTGTGACGGGCTCGATCTAAGGAATTGGGATGGCATGAACATCCGGATTGAGGTGAAGTGGTCTTCTGGTTGGGCTTGACCTGGATTATTTGTGTAATGTTGATAACAATATTGGGAATCGTGGACATCATTTTGAGGTATAAATGATTCCTAGTTGGGGGAATGGATTGGGATCATTTTAGATGTCATGGCTATTTTATTTGAGAGACATGGTCACAGGTGCACAAGGTGCTGGTTGGATGTGTCTTAGGTAATATTTGGTGATAGTCACTCACCCATGATGGCCAAATCACCAATAAGAGTCGTGTCCACATAGGAGGACTCATTGATGAGGTTGGTTTGACCAATCATGTGGGTAAAGGCCCTAATAGTGTGGCTTTGGTACTTGGTTTGAGGGTGTTTTCCTTATAAATATACATGTATGGTGAGGAGACATTAGATGAAAGCATTGAGGCTATCAGTCGGGGGCTGAGGCTTGCTGTATTAAGGTATTTGGGCCATGACTATTTAGGGAGGATAAATATCATCATTCCTTGGGATGTCATGATATGAGATGAGAGTGTTTCTTATTCGAGGATAGGTATCATTATGCCTTAAAATTTCATGCCTTCATATGAAGAGTGATTTCAAGCAGGGGTCTGAGTGACCAGTTATGTTTTCTTGGGTGTGCCTTTGGGACATTAGTGGTTTTTATTTGGACATGAAATATCAGATGGCATGATGTGCCGAGTTACTTATTTGGATGTGGAACCTATGAGTTCACCTGATCTATTTGACATCAGAGGATACCTTTTTCCATGGGCCAAGGATCCTCTCCTCTTCATGGATTCCATCATTGACCAAGGTAGGTGATGGATTCCTAGTGTATGTTGAGCTCCAGAGATGTATATGTTTAATTTACACAAGTGATATTTTGTTTACTATAGTTAAAATATTCTTAAACACTTATGTGTGGTATTCACACTTGGGTGGTATCCTATTGAGACACATTATTACACCCTACATGGACCCTTTATGATTTCTATAGAATTTATTATTTTTTGTATAGGCAAGGTATTGGTCTCATGAGCTAGATCCTAGTTGAGTTGGCATGGGATGTTTGAATGGGACCTTGCGGTCTTTCCTTAGTTGGAGTTTCTATTTAGTTATCCTTTTCAGTTTTAAGATTACTTTGATATATGTGTATGTGTTCTGTGGTCAACCAATAATGACTCTTCAGGATATTGATATGTTTGACCTGATATTTATTCATGCCTTTTTTTTAAAATTTCTATGAGTTTTTTGTTTTTTTTCCTTATTTCTTTCTACTATTGATGTTATTTATTTCTTATGCTATTATTGTAATTGATTGTGCTTCTTCCTTTGACAGGTCTGGTTAGAGTATGTTGAGTCTCATTTCCCACTGCATGTAATCTATATATACTTGTTCCATTATTATATTATTCCATGATGGTATAACCTTCCCAATTTTCCCTCTTTACTCCCTTGTTTCTAGTCAATAGCCATTGGCATTTGGGAAGGTGTGCCTAAGGCCGGTGGCACCTAGCCCAAAGGAACTATTTTGGGTGGATAATCAGGTCGGGGATGTTGTAAAGGGTATCAAAGTAGTTCTCGAATACAATGTAGTATTAGTGTTCTTCTAGATACTAATGAGATTGATATTTCATTTTCTTTTCTCATAGTTATACTATTTGGGTTATGGAATATTTGAGATTAGGATGTGGTCGGAACTAGGTTTAGAACTCATGCTTGGGTGTCCGTAGCCCCATATATGAGGGACAGAACAAGTTACCATGGGTGGTATTCTTTCTTCTATTTTTCATGATTTATAGTTTATATGATTTCCACCTTGAGTGGTATTCTGGGATGTGGTTATCACCTATTTTGATATGCATGACTTTTTCCAGGTATGGAAAAGGATGAGATGTGGGACCCTTGGCCTGGTATAGTAGGGGGTATTGTTATGTTTGTTACTGATTTTGTTAATATATATATATATATATGTTGTTTATGATGTGAAATGGGCCTAAATCTTATAGGATATGGCATGAATAATTAAATGGGGTGATATTGATCACCATGTTGGGAAATAAGGTCGTTGATTTGAGGCAAAATTGGTTGTCAGGATTAACATGGCCTCAGGTATACTTGATACTTGGCTCTGAGATTAGTAGTTAAGAAGGTCATGAGGCTGGGATACTGTGCGACAAGGTTTCAATAGGGTAGAGTAAGGGTAGTGAGGATGCACTACCTATTACTACTTCACCAATATGTGATATTTATAAATATGTTATTTGGGATGTTTGACTATGTAATGGTATTCAGCGAGTTTCCACCTAGAAGCCTCATATAGAGTGTTAGGAAGGTGAGGATAGGGTACCTCCAGACCACATGAAGGTTGAGGCCCCTAAGGGTTAGGAGAAACAGATACAAGCTTAGGCTCGGGTATAGTTCCCAGTGAAAGTGGGAAAACTTCCAGACCTCACATTTTTTGGAATATGGCTTGATGAGTAGCTCAGAGTGGTCCTGATACGTGTGATGCAAGGTATCGACATAGTAGCTCAGGGAGTAGAGCCTTCTATGGAGTATCTTACTCATGAGTTCTGGTCACAACACCCACCACTTTTTCAGGAAAATGGTGGTCCATTGGTGGCAGAGAACTAGATGGAGGCCATGCTAATGATATTCAAGAAACTAGAGACTCCTCCATGGTGGAGGGTGAAACTAGAAACCTATATAATCAGAGGACTATCTATGACCTGTTAGGATGTGCAGGTGAAGGTAGGCATGTATGAGGAACTATTCTAGATTGAATTTGATGCTAAATTCTTTGATTAATTTCTCCTAAAGACGCTGAGGGTGGAAAGGGATCGAGATTTCTTGAGCCTTCAGTATGGTGGCATGTCCTTTATGGACTATATAATGGCATTCAATGAATATTATGAATTTTCACCCGATATGGTGAGCAATGACACATCAAGGTTGATCCACCTTAAGGATGGTTTATGGAACAACATTCAGGTTTCGATAAACATATTTAGGTTGGAATCATTCTTAAAGGTGGTGGAACAAGTGTTCATAGATGAGGGATACTAGAAGGACCAAGCACATTCGAGCAGGGTGAAAACTCCAAGTGATTTTAGGGGTGACGATTTAGGTAGTAGAAATCAAGGATGAGATAAGTGATAGTAGAGAAGTCAGGACAAGGACTCGAGCAGACCACCATGGTGTTGACAGTCTATAGTTTTGTTCCAGTGTGGGTAGACAAGACATGTATGAACATAGTGAGAGTATCCTTCAAAGGAGTTTTAGGTATTTTGACAGGTTGAAAAACCCAAGGGGTTTTGTAGGAAGCCTTCTTAGATAGATGATAGTTGAGGACTAGAGTAGACTAAGGGTTTTGAGGTTAGATTTGGATTAGTACTAGGTGATGGTTTTCGAGGTTCAGCTGCATGAAGATGAAATTGAAGAGATAGAAGGACCCAACAGTGGGGTTAGTGGCTGGTGGCTTGTGCAGCACCATAGGGAGGACAAGATTCAGGTATCATTACGTCAGGCTAGATGCATGCCATGGAGATGCATGGTGTTGAGCAGGCTGGTGATCCGATGATTATCAGAGGTACGCTGTGTTAATGACTGTGATTTATTTTGTTTTTCTTTGGATTATCCTATTGAGGCATGTCTATTTTTTGTGAACAAGTTTCACAATCTATAAGTATGGACTAACTATATGCTGGTAAATAGGTTTTAACTAGCTTGGGTGCATTATATATTGTTATATATATTTATGAGGTACAAGGCACTGGGATTTCTGTGGGAATTGATGGTTCATGTTTGTTTAGGTGCCCTGAAATTGGGGCATCGAAGAGATGTAGGTTATTTGAAGTGATTATGAATACATGAACTATTGTGGCATTGTAATGTTGTGGTGTGAGGCACTGGGTTGATTACGAGCATCCATTATGATACAAGGACTCATGAGAGACATGTGTGCCATGGGCACACGGTGGGTATCGATGTGATGAAGAATCCTGATGGGTGTCAGATATGACATGATAGTACCTGATGTGGTGGGGAAGTGATGATTATTCATAGGAGGACTTTTGGTTATAAGAATTGGTTGATAAACCATTTCTTAATAATATTTTTAGTCAGGATGTGATTGGGGTAGGTAACTCCTAAGGTGGGGAGCCACCCCTTGAGGTAGTTGACCTATACCATTAAGTCGAGGGTATTCTGGGTTGTTTTCTCTAATATGGGTATGTTTAGTACCATATCTATGTTTTATTCCATATCTTTGGGATGAGATATGATAAGATGATATGTCTATAACATCATGGGTTTTTGTATAGGTTCAAAAACCTCTCCCTTTTTGAATTTTTTGAATTGGTGGGTATGAAAATTTTCTTTTTAATCATCTGAACCTAATTCTAAGTTTTACTTCAACAAAATATCATGTTTTTGGATGGGTTTATAGGTTTATCAACAGAATCAAGTGTTTTTAATGGTTTCAGGTGCGTCATAGGCCCGAAATACTATTTAAGATGTTACAGGTCAAGGTTCATGGTTTGGGGAAAACTGTGCATGTGGGACACATGTACATGAAGCCATGTATGCAGTTTTCATATGGGGATTCCACATAGTTTGTGCATGGTTAGAGAAAACTGTCCGACAAGCTACATATGTAGTTCCACTTAGACAGTACCAAAGCATTTTATCCCATTGGGTTTCCAAATAGTTTGGATAACCATGTGAGTTAACTGTGAAACATCTTAAAAAGGTGAATTTATAATTTTTACCCTCTTTTAATTTTTCTTTTTCTCCCCTTTTTTTCAACATTCTTTCATGGGTCGTGCACACAGAAAGAGGAACTCTCCTCCTCGTTTCCTCTTAGGGATTCCTCTACCACCCTAACCCAAGTTCCGATTCATCCTCTATCAGGTGCATTGGAACAATATCAACGATTCTCTCCCCATGCTAGATTCTTCTTTCCTGTTCTCTCACCTCATGAAGTGCTAAATCCATTTGATTCGTTTTTCATATTTTTAGGGTGTTTGATTGGAACTCCAATTTCTTACAAACCTCTTGGAGTTAGGGGAAAATATCAAACAATCATATGTCTATAACTCTAAGGTCAATGGTGAATACCTTTATTTTTTTCAAATTTTATTTGTGCATGTGAATTTTGTTACCCTATTGGCTAGTTGAGTGAGACCCTTTTTAATTTGGATGCTTGATGTTAAATTTATTGAATGAATTTATAGGATGAATTTGGGTTTGCCTAAACCTTGGGTGATTGGTTCAAGGCTAGGTTAGATGCTATAGACAACTTGGGTAGTTTAGTCAGGTGGGTTGTTTATCCTAAATTGTCTCATTTTTTTAAATTGAATAGATTATTTGAAATTGAGTAAGTTAATTAAATTAAATTGAATTTTTATTAAAGTGAATTTATTAATATTTATATGAGTTGATGATATGATCCATTGGATCATGACGGGATCAACATGAGGAATTGGGATGGTATGCACATCAGGATTGAGGTGACATGATCATCTAGTTGGGATTGATGGGGATTATTTGAGTGATGTTGATCATAGGATTAGGAATAATGGAATTTAGTTTGAGAAAACAAGGCCTTCAGGTTAGAGTCATGGATTGGGATGATTTTATATGGAATGAAAATTATATTTAAGTGACACAGTCATAGGGTCATGAGGGTGCCATTTGGATGTGGATTATGTACTATTTGGTGATTGTATCTCACTCGTGATGGCCAAAGCTTTGATTGGAGTTGTGTGACATAATAGGACTTTGTAATAATGTGGTTTTGACCACTCATGTGGGTATAGACCCTTTGTAGTGCATCATAGGTATTTGGTTTGGGGGTTCTTGCCATAGATACCCACATGGATAGTGACGGTCCCTAAATGATAACATTGAGGCTGTCAATTGGGGACTGAGGCTCACTATATTGAGGTTGTTGGTCTTGAACTATTTTGGGAGGATATAGGTCACTGTAATTTAGGATGTCTTTCTATGATATGAAAACAATTTTTTTGAGTATAAGAATCACTATACCTATGGATTTTGTTCCTTGATCTGATGAGTTCTTTCGAGCATAGGTCTGAGGTACCAGTTTTATTTTCTTGGGTGTGCCTTCAGGATGTCCGTGGTTTTACTTTGGACACAAAATTTCATATGCAATGAGGTTATGGGTTAATTATTTGGAGGTGAAACCTAAGGTTTCACCTAGGTTATTTAACACCAAGGGATTCCTTTTTCCATGGGCCAAGTAGACTCTCCTTTTCCGTGATTCCGATGTTGGCCGAGGGTGGTGATGGATTCCTTGTGGTTGTTGAGGACCAGGGAAGTCCATGTTTCCTTTATGCATGTGCTATTTTATTTAATATAGTTCACATTGGCTTAAGCACTTTTTTGGTGTATGAAAACTTGGGTGGTATCCTACCAATGCGCGTTCTCACACCCTACATGGGCCCTTCAGAACATATATAACCTTTATGCCTTTTCATATAGGTATGGGTTAAGGCTTTGGAGATGGATCCTAGTTGAGTTTTCATGGGAAGTTGGCATGGAACCTTGAGTTATTTCCTTAGTTGGAGATTATATTTAGTTTTTCTTTTTAGTTTCAGTATGCCTTTGATATATGTATATGTGTAATGTGGTCAGCTGATGGTGACCCTTATGGATATTGATATGCATTACCTGATATGTATTTATTCCTTGTTTTAAACTACTAAAGGTGGTATGTTTGGTTTCCTTATTCCTTTCCTTTACTGATGCTTATTTATTTCTTCAATGATTTTTGATATTGACTGTGCTTCCCCCTGCAGTTATGATTTGAGTCTACTGAGATTTATTTTCAGCTACATGTTATCTATATGTACTTAGATCATTATTTTATTATTCCACGAGGGTATAACCTTCCCAATTTTATCTCCTTACACACTCACTTATAGTTGGAATCCTTTGGTGTTAGGGATGGTGCAGTTATAGCTAGTGGCACCTAGCTCAAAAGCACTATTTGGGTGGATAATCAAATCGGTGATGCTATAATCTTGTGTTTTTGGAATATTATATTCACACATGGTTGAAATATTTGTAACTAGCATGGTTTTTGGTTTATTATTACTTTTCAGTTATTATTATCTTCTACTACCTTAATTTTTTAGGATTATGTTTTATTTATTACTAATCTAAAGAGTATAGTCTCCCCAATATATCACTGTCAGACCATCACTACTAGTCGGAAGCCTCTAGAATATGGAGAGGTATTCATGAGGCCATGTTTCCAATTGGTTTGGTTATTTTTTATAAAGTGAACAAGGTTGGGATATGACATAGAGTGATAGAGAACATGATCATGAGAAATATAAAGACAAAAAAACTGTACAATAGTGAGGGGGTGAAAAGACCATCAATTCCTCAAAAATTAAGTTTAAAGGATAAGTTTTTATTTTTAGATTTTTTTCCTAAGTCTGAAGGATTATTTTACTATCAATTTAGAGTACAATAAAAAATATACCTACTTGATTTGTTTATATTTTATAAGAACAATTCCATAATTTTGTTGTGCTTCAATAAATTCTACATTTTTATCATGTCTTACTCTTAGAAAATGATATTCATGATTATTTTTTTCAAACTCAAATATCTTAAATTAAATTTTAATGAATTATAATGTATATAAACCATTTATTATAACTCTAAATATTTACCATAACCAAATTGGATGGAATACTTTTTATAATATGGATAAATAGAATATATTAGTCTTTAAAACCTCAATAATGACACCCAAAGTTCAACATAATCCATTCCAAAAGTAGTTAACATTATGACTGCTCCAAAATATGTTTGACTGAATTCAAAATTAAAAAATCTAAAATATTTGATTGGATTTTTTTCCAATATCAACTTTGAAATTAACCCATAGACAACACAAAGTATATAATAATGTCACATATGAAACATGAAAATACCTCGATTCTCTTACAAAATGATAATAAAATTCATTACAATATAACCTAAATAAAATCATATATGATTCAAAAAATGAATACAATACTTATTCCCAAAATAAATACAAATATTGTTGAATATTTCTCATAAATAAAAAAATATAATAAATGTACTCAATGATGACATAAATATTATTTTCATTAAATCACTAACCAATTTAAAGGTCACCAATACTATCCCATTTTCATTATAAATTTCAATCATCTCCTTATCTCCACTAAAAATTATTATCTCAACACAGAGTATATATTAAGTGTTATCACTCCCTCAATAATGGGGCTTTTTATAAAACATCACCTTACCACTAAATCACTTTTCATGTTTATTGGTACAATTCATCATAAGTTTTCAAATACAAAATTAAAAACTTACGTAGATAAATCCTTATATGTTTCATGATTCTTATTACCAAAATATCATTGATAAAACACTTTTATAATATAATTCCAAAATCCCAATACATAAACATCTTTAATAATTATACTTCGATGATCATCATAATATATTCCCTTAGTTGGTCTAGGATTTAGCCTTTAGAAAAGAAAATTGACTCAGATTATGGCAATGCTCCCCACATAGAAGACATAGAATTCCATGAAATTTATTTTTCTATACTTTTCATTTCCACATAGAAAAAATATTACCATTCGATTGAGACATTCCCTTGAGTGATTATTCCCATATTATTGAGATGTATGATATTGAATCTTATTTCCTCCTTGGTCTTTATAAAACACAATCTTTCCCTTATTAGGCATGTTAGGAAACTCACCCAAGTTGAGATTTTTAATTATATAATGAAATAGATGATTTGATATAACCCAAAGGGTTCACATTACAGCTCATTTTTCACTTTTTTTCCCATGAGGAAAATTAGTCCATTTTTCTTCACATTCAATATCATCACAATTCCTCCTAGTTCCATCTATTGAATAAAAAAATTATAGTGTGAGAAACAATAATCATAGTGAGAAATCATGAAAAATCATCCATGGGTTGTCTAAATCATTACACATTATTTTCAATCTATGAAACCTTTAGTTTAACCTTGGTCATCCATGTTCAATATTTATTCAAAACTTTATAATGGTTCTTGAATAAAATGTGAATTCACCCAAGAATATCTCATGTGGGTGTCTAAAAATGTGTGCAATATTATGCCAAATCACCATGCACCAGTGATGATCAATTTAATACCCAATCCACCCCTTTTAGATTTATTACCCATAGGTGAATATATTCCATAACCACGTGCACATGATAGTATCCATATAGGGATATATTTTACATGAAATCCAACAAATATAAACTTCACCAAAACATTAAGATGTTATCTTATACTTTGAATTATCCCTAGGATTTTCACCAAAGTTTTCTAACCATAATTTTAAAAGATTATCTAAACCCTTATCTAACACCAACTATGGTAACAAAATATTTTTATACATAAATATTATGTATAATTAGATGAATATTCAATACATAACATTATAATACATTCCAGAATCATAAAAAATTAGTGCATTTGTAAACTAGGATACATAAAAAATAGTATAAAAAATATTTACATCATAACCTATAAAGTTTTACTCACATTATAACCTTCCTTAAGATGACCTAATTAAAATCCTTCTACATAACATGGGGAAAGGAAACATAAGAAAGGGTGAGCTCAGATGCTTAATAAGGGTAAACAAAGGAGGTATCAATCGATGATCATATACAAGCATATGATAAGCATATAGTTATGAGATCATGATCAAATATCCTACTCAATCTGTTATAGATCATAAACATGTGTCATGGAATAACACTTTAACATTTCAAAATTAAATAATCATAAGAGTGAAGAATCATTAAAAATAAATCATGATCCATGATTTCAAATCACAAGCATAAAAACATGTGAAAAGAGTGTTTCACCATTATAAGGACATAAACCATATCATATGCCAAGGTTAACTACTATGACCATTGTTTTATAATGGACCAATAATCTACACCTATTTCAGATATCATAATAGATTGGGAATCACCACCTATTTCCCATAGTAGATCAAACATCCCTACCTATTTATCATATCATAGTAGATTAGGGATCCTTACTTATTTCCTATAGTAGATCAAGCAAATCAACTGTTTTACCATAATTAACTCATGAGATATAAAGGTTTACCAAATGAATTGAAGGTATATATTGTACCCACACATTTTTTAACATAAACTATATATATGTGTTCCAAAAGATCATAAAAAATCCATCAATTCATCAAATCATAACATGTGGAAAGAAAATAGGTTTCATAAACATTCCATCATTCCATCATAGCATAACTTGTAGAAAAGAAATAATTTTCTTAGAGATTTCATCATAACTTAATAATCCCATGGTAGAGAAATAAGTTTCATTGAATAAAACTTAAATCATCATCATAATAATAAATACAGAGAAATAAAGTGGATGGTTTCAATAGATCATAACCCTAGTTAAGTATAATAATCCTCAAAGGATTCAAAAATAGATGACAAATACCATTAAAATATCATTTAAACCTTTAATTAAAAACATGAGAAAATATAATTTTATTTTGAAAAATGTCAACTAAAAATTCCCATAATATTAAAAAAATAATTTTATTTGAAAATAAGTAAGAAATATTTTAAGGGTAGATTCAAATCAGAGAAGATTCGTGATGGTGGGAAAATACATTCATATCATACAGATTAAAAGAAAAAATTCCCCTCACACTATTGTGAAAAGTAAAAAATGACTTGTCCAAGATTTTTATTAAAAATATTTCTTTTAAATATTTTTAAATGATTTAAAATCCAATGAAAATGACCTCTAAAAAAATTCAACTATATGTAAAAAACATTCATAAAATAATTCAGAAGATCATAGACCTGGAATAAAAATTTCATTCACCAAAAAGGAAATAAGTTTGAATTTTCTTTAAAAACATTTTCTTGACCATTTTAAGCACCAAAGGGAGGAAAATGGTAATAATACATAAAATATAAAAAAATTAAAATATTAGAATAAATTATATTTGGTATAAAGTATAAGATTATTATAAGTCCCCTTAATGTAAATTTACCATAAAAATTCCTAAAAATAAATAAGATTATAACTTAAACCCCTCCAAGCTTGAGTAGATTTTTAATCGCTTGTACCATAAAATAATATTTTCAACTGAAAATTTAAATACCATGAAGATAGAAATTTCATCATATATTATAACAAAGGGGCTGTAGATACACCTTATACAATAAGATAGGTTCATAAAAACATATTTCTAAAAGAAGAGAATTTGAGATTATAATACCGTGAAACTTTTGAAATATCTAAATGAAAACCTAATGAATGAGGTAAAATTATAGGGATTTGTATAGTACCAATAATTTTCATGAAAATAATCATAAAATAAATTAAGGGGAAGTATATACAACAAAAAAGGAAATAATTGGTGAATATGGAAAATGTCTCATAGAAATAAGAATGAGATGGGAAACCCTTACCTCATGTCCCGTATTACTTTATATGTGTTCAAATATAATGTAAAATAAATAAATATATTTTCATAAATATATTAAAAACAATATTCTCGCATAAAGTACTATTTTACATTCTTTTATAATTTCCAAATATCCTTTTATTATAAATTCTTCTTTAAAATAGACATTCAAGTGAATACTAATTCATTTTCCATCAATGTTTTTGTTTGATGGTTCTGATACTAGCACCTTGGTCATGGTTTTATCATATATAGAATGATAATCATGAATTAGTATCTTAATTATTCATCATATAAACTTCTATAATCATTCCTATAAGGAAGTGATGAAAAATGAATTACATCACTTCATGGAGATGGTAATCTGTATGTACACACAAGTGATATTTCCTCTTTGTAATGGTTGGAATGGAAGAATGGTAAATTATAATCTATATTTATATAACCATAATAATATCATAAATAAAACACTGTCACACACACAAACACACACACACACACATTAAATCTAAAATTAAATCCGCCCAAGTAAATAGGTTATGAGAAATGAATTATTCAGCTACATGGAGACGGTAATCCATACATACACACAAGTAATGTTTTAACTTTCTATATGTTAGAAAGAAGGAGAATAATGGTTGTTTTATCATAATAAGAAAAACTAATTATATTTAGGATATTTAATTCATTATTTTGGAATGGATATCATATATTTAGAGGTGGTAGATAAAAAAATAAAATTGAAAATGCTCGGTTAATAGTTATCCATCTTCATTGTGAAACCACTTTTTTCCAACACCTAAAACCTTGAAATTACGGTCTTTTGGAAAGAAAAAAAAACTCTAGAATGTGGGTAAGGAATCTAGGAAGGTATTATGGTGGGTATTTCATAAGATATAATGCTAAAAATTTGTGAATAGTGATGAAGAGTAGGTTCCCTTTTATAAGTGAGAGGAGGGGTACCCTTAGAATTACACAAAGTATTAAATTAATATAAATTAATTTTCAACTTAATGTTGATCCAAATTTACATATTTTAAATATAATATGAAGAAAATTTTAAATAATATCATAAAATAATATTTATACAAGTTTATGTGATTTTTAAAGCTTATCTCTTTGTTTTGACCTCCCAAACCTCCACTACCCCTACCAAGAGGAGACTCTCAATAGCACATGGTATACAAACTAGAATTCCAAGGGTCTCTACCTATGATTAGTATAAGACTTTTTATAGTCTTGAACCACCCTCATCCTATCTCATACGAACTATATCTTCTTAGTTATTCTCTATGAAACATCAGAAACAATATTTTTTGACTCCCCAACATCCAATCAACATAATAGTAAATGATACGATCATCTATAAATCACCTAAAATGTGACCATGACATTGGAAGAGTGATATCTATTTTTTATAAAAACTTTACTAGAGGAAGGTTCCTTACCAGTGATCCAACAAATTACAAGACATAAGCTCACAACATATCCTCTAGAATTTGGATGGTCTACTCCATCCGCCCATATGTTTGAGGGTGTAAAGTAGTGATAAGGTGAAACTGTGAGCCAAAAGATTTCTAAAATCCTCCCTAGAATTTCAAGGTAAAATTAAGATCTAGATAATAAATTATATTCATAGATAACTCTTTAATACTAGACATATTATCTATATTCTACCTTGTTAAGACATCAATGAAAATCGATTACTAGATAACCAAAAAATGAACCAACTTCATTAGTTGGTTCACTATCACCCAAACTTCATCACAACCTCTATGATCCTAGAGTAACTCAATGATGAAATACATCATAATTTATTCCCATTTTAACTTAGGAACATACATATACTACAATAAACCACAAGGAACACAATGTTCAAATTTCACATACTAAAAAACTAGACACGTCACCACAAACTCTACCACTGACGATTTTATTCCCAGCCACCAAAGATAACTCCTCAAAAGCTTACACATCTCAGTCACATTGGGATGTAACATTAATGTTGATATGTGTAACTCAGGGATAATTTCCTCACACACTTCTAATTCAAAAAACAAATCTCCCTTGAAATAACACCAGATTCCAACCATCCACAGTCCATCTCTCTGGAGCATCCCCAGGGATAGCATAATCACACATCACTTATACCATTGATTATCCTCACTAAAACTCCTTTAAATGATATATCAATGAATAATTCGATGTCATATAATAAATAAAACCATAAATATTGATATACATAACACCAAGATGAATCGCTGTAATCTCTTCCATCCCTCTACAAACATTGGTAGACACCCAAGCACATCTTCTTAGGACTTATGACTTTGTACATCGTCAGAAACATTTCCCTTCCCTAGGGTGTAATAGATATAAATTTTTTATAATGAATTAAACACACCCAACTCCACCTTAATATATTCAAATACCAGTAAGAAAAACCTTATTTTAGAATCTCATGGTTAGGGAAAACCACAAAGAACTCATCAACGATGTAATGGAACATCAAATTTAGCATTAACAAAACTAACACTAACTTCATACAATTGATGAAATAGTTATGATTCTAGGGGTGTAACTACCTATACCCCTAAGAGATCAATACCCTCTCCTACATAAATATTCATATGAATCGTAGAAAGGAAGAATCGTAGAAAACCTCAAACATCACACCCTCCTTAAGAAACTGAATCACTAGAGGAATGAACAACTTCTATTTCAGGTAACCAAATGCTTCCTAACACGGATTAGTCCATAAAAATCCTATTCCTACCAATTCAAAGCTGTAAGTGATGCTAAAACCCAAGATAAACCTAACAAAAACCTTTGATAATAACTGTCAAGACCATGAGAACTACCAAACTCTACCACCTTTTTGGGCGATTCAAAAGAAATAACTGCCTCAATCTTTAACAGTTTCATACACACACCCAACTGGGATATCACATGTGTAAGGAAACAAACCCCCCACATCCAAAACATATACTGGGACAACATTCACTAGATATGGTGGAATATAAGGACCTATAATATTACTCTGAGAGTCTCAACATGATCCTCTTATATTTTAAAGTAGATACAAGTATTTCTAATTAAAATTATGATTAACTGGTATAAGATTTCATAGAACACAAAGTTCATGATCCCCATAAAAATCATGTTCATTCCTAACTTAGAAATACATGAACATGAAGTCCAAGTTTCCATACCTGCACCTGAAGGAAATATTTGGGATATCAACATCTTTCACCCTCAACTAGTGACTCCGAGACCATAGATCAATCTTCGAAAACCAACTAGACCCTATCAATTAGTCAAAAATATTTCCAATCATTGGAAGAGGGTAATTGTTCTTGAATATTACCTGATATGACATTTTGTAATCTACATAGGTCCTCATACTACCAACCATCTCCTTGGATAACAACACTAGAGCACCCCAAGGTGACAAAATGAGTTGGATGAAACCCATCTACATCAGATCATGCTCTTGCAACCTCAACCCACATAACTTAATAGGATTCATCTGATAGAGATCCATCGAAATTGATGACACACCTTGTTGTAATTATATCTCAAAATAAAAATTTCATCCAGAGGGAAGTGTCACAACCATATCTAGAAAAAAATCGTAACTCATCCTAAACATTTTGAAAATTCTTTTTTCGAGCCTCCACAAAAACTTCTTCTAACTGATAAAAAAGAGGCTTCACTTTATTACCACCCACCTAGTAACCTCTCTTGCCAACAAATTCCACTCGCTGGCCTTACACATCATATAATGAAGATTTTATTTGGAAATAGTCTATGGTAACATATATAGAATATAACCAATCCATGATAAGGATAAAAATGTATGGATATATATACTACAAGAGGAAGCCTCCCATTGATTGGGGATTCTTCATCGTTAGTCTACATTCCTGTCACACATAAAGTAAATCATCCTGGCATCCAACCATTATAGATAACATAAGGGTAATTGGAAGATTTTACATGTACAATACCAATTCATGATCTAAATACTGAATAATAAAGGAGTGTGTGGATCCTAAATCAAATAAGAAAAAAACAAGAGTACATTTAAAACTGATCGTACCACTGACAAACTCATACCCTCTAGAACTATTACTTCAAATGCATGCATCTGTCGATAACCATATCCAATATGTATCTACTATCATCCTACAAAACCATACTCTAGCATAGGTCCCTATAGAAATATACAACATGAGGATAAACTCTACCGGTACTATCTTCTCTCGGCTGTTGAACAAGCATCGATGGTCCCTGTCTCTGAGGAGACTACTCTATTATCAAAAAGGGGCCGGAACATCTGTCTAATACTAGACTCCATGAGTGGTTTAACACTAATACTATGAGATATATATGTTTTCCAAAAATATTAAATGAAAATGGGATGCCCCTGGTATGTTATTTGATTCCAGATATCTCAAAAGAATGAGAAAATATCTTCTATGGCTAGCTCTCCACTGGTCGAAACCCTGACAACCTGAATATATATGGTATAATATCTAAAAATCCAATACTAAAGATAAAATTCTGAGCACTCTCTTGAGGATGATCTCCAAGATAAATAATTATATTGATAACCTATATTTTTTTCACTTATAGGTGCATAGATAGCATAAACGGGGTGATGGCATACCTGATCACTGGGCACATGGCCTCCTCTAAACACCATGCTATTGGCTCCTCTTCTAGAAAAACATCTATAGAAAAGTTCAATAGGTCCTTGAAATTGATCACAAGGTCCATCACACTCAAGATTCATTTATTAATAGAGAAAACCTCCTTTTTCATTGTTACCATCATCATCGATGGCATAAAATCATCCCGGAACTCCCTTTGAAGGTCTGGCCACAACACATTTTCCTCCTTTGGGTCACTAAAATATAGTTTCTTGTATGAAATCATAACTACCCACATCTTAATATATTAAAATATCACCCATAACTTTGACTGATCTCAAATCAAAATGAAATCAATTTTGAAATCCTCCAACCAATGCTACATCTTAAAAATTTGAGGTTATTCCCTTATACTTCTCCAAACTTTGTCGTTGAAAGTAATGATAATTCCTATTAAAAGCATCATCTTCCTCTACTGGGTTTATCCAATTGTAACAAATTGAGTCATCCTACTAATCCTCAACTTCCTAAAACACTCACAAATGATGAACATGAGCCATCCCTAAAAACCAAGGAGAATGCCCAAAGCTCAGAAGCTTGGAATCTTATCAATGATTATTTAATTAATTAATTTTAAATTTTCCAAGATCACCCAATTCATAGAAAGAAAAAATATATCTTAATGCATGAACCTCTCCTAGGTTTCTACCTTTAAGATAGTAACATCTCACTTGGAGTTTCAATAAGTTTATATTACATTCACTAATTTATAAGGGGCCTTAAAATCATTTATCCTAGCAGGTCTCCTAAGAATTTTTCATGCACCCAGATCAATTGGAACTATTTAACTATGTACCAATGATTTAATAATAGTTCATAGTTAAATTATTCACAATATCCATTAACATAAAGCTTTGATACCTCTCTATCATGACCCCGTACCTCCAAGGATACCCCTCTAAGGCTAGCAATGAAGGAAGAGAGATAATGAATCCCAAGTCCCACCTCTTTCTGGCCTCGAGTAGGTGAAAAAAACTGAGGGTGTAAAGATATGAAGAATGAGAGGCATTATCCTATAAAGGAAATATGATTTGGATATAGGATAAACAACCACCAAACCAATCAATCATAAAATATAAAAGTAAACTCAAACCATCCCACAGTGGTTGAAGAAAATGAACAAAAATAATAAAATTCTCCAATAAATACCAAAAGATAAGTCCTACAGTGGTGACTCAATAGTAGCTCCAACCCAAGATATAAATTTCTAGATGATACACCAATGTCATTTTAAAAACATAAAAAATAATTTTTATACAAAGGGTTATGCTAAAAAGATAATCAGTTGGATCATACCCATGGCCTCTAGTGAACATGTGAAAATTTCATACTAATGCACTGGTAAACAAAAATCAAAACCAATGATCTCCTAAATAGGTCATATAACCAATCTCAAACTCAACATCACTTCCTTAATGATTTTTCACACTTATCCCCAACATTGAACAACCTATGCTCCCATTCCTCCCACACATATCAAATCACAATCAACTATATTTGATATGGGTTAGGATGGACCCTTCCAACCCCACCCTTACAAGTTTTAGTATCTAATACTTGCATTAGACACCATCATGTCACATATCGCTCACATAAACCTCTAATGTCACATCACATATCATCACTTAACTAGGGTAGTTGGGTATCATGAATTCTAATGACATCAAACTCATTCCCTCATCCCACCATGAATGACCTAAAACCCATATCACATCATATTACTGGCTCAACACATCACGTCTCATCCAAAAACACCTTGGAAAACACATATGGGTGAACTCCAACAGAAACCTGTATCATCACTATTGCTGATGGAAGAGCAAGGAAGAAGGGGTAGCCATCTATCCATATCACCAGCATCCTAGATGTTAGAGAAAACACTCAGAACCAAAAACCTATAATAATTGTTAAGGTTATCCAACTTAGGTGGGGATCATATATAAATAACATAAAATACATGATATAAATAACACACAATACTGAACCTATGGGTTTACAAAAACTCCACCAGTGTATACTGTAACATCGTCATCACACCACATGTCAACCATCACAACCCTTTACACAAATATATGTAAAAAAACCATACAACCACCACACAAAGATACACATCTGCACTTTTAATTGAAAATTAAACATTTTTTAGATTTAAAGAGTTCTCATAAACTCTAAATTAATAAGAAATTTATTCGACCTTTTTCAGATCAAATTATTTATTTTTAAACTTCATTTAATTAATTTTCAACACATCAATTTCTTACCCATTCTTATTTATTTATCAGCCCATTCATTTATTCATTTAATATAGCATCATAATTTATTAGATTGATAACCAGGTAACAAAAAAAACCACACCACACCACAACTATCCCAACTCACATCAACCATCATTTAAACACCACATCAACTATCACCTCCACACCACATAAACCAAGCCATCTCACCACAACAGCTAGATTCCTCAACTACCATACATCACAACCACCACACACCACAACCACGATACACCGAAACCAAAAAAAATTCCCACATCACATCCTTTCCAACCAACCACTACTTGCCACATCAGATCCCACTCACATCCCATATAGTCACCACCATCACTGCATAACATCCCACAACACATAAGGTAAAAAACAAAATAATCACATACAAAACTAACACATCCCAACTTCCAAAATTAATTCAAAGGTTTTCATCAAATTACTTCTTCATTTAGCACAAGTATTATCACACAAACTATATTTCCATAGGCAACCAATTTATTATCCATATAAACATTATCTAGCCTTTTATTTAGGGTACAATCAAATAAAAACAAAAAAAGGTTCTTACAACGTATCATCTACTAAGTAAGAAAAGATCCCAATGACCATTATTTTTAGAAAGGAAACAACATGGCATAAACTCATCAATAATATAATTAAATTATTAAAGCATGCGATTTATACCCATCCTTATCAATTTTATGTTATTATATTTTATTATATTTATTAAATCAACCCTTCCTATCCACCTAACGGAAGGAAAAATCATTCAATCCCCACACCTGACACATAAAAAGGGAAATAGAGAAGATCCCCTCCCTCAAAAAATCTTTTTCGATTCATTGTGAACATTAGGGTGAAGATGAATGGAACAAAAACAACTTCCACATATGAAAACATAGAATCAATCAAAACTATATCATGTGATCATTGAAATATAACCCAAACTAAATAAAAAACATGAAAATTATTTTCCAAAATAATAATGAGTGAAAATAATCAAAGCGTAAGAAAAATTCACATCTAATAAACAAAAACTAATAATGAGAGATCATATATCATCATTGGGTGAGAGAGGTAAAAAAATCTCCCAAAAATGCCTAGGGTTCACCCAAAACTAAGAGGAAACAAGTGCAAGATGAGAGGGTTCATCCAAACACCAACCTTATGACCAGGTTATAGGTCATATTATTCGTGGTGTTAATTCCATATTCAAGTGGCGAATTACATTGGTCTAATTAATTATAATAAATGAATTCTGTTTAATCCATAAATTCCTTATATGTTGAACATCCTCTAAAAAACATTTTGTTTTGGCCAAAATTAACTCATTTCCTGAATTTCAAATTCACTACATGAATTCATTTCTTAAAGATATCCTCTCTCGTATACAATTTTTGTAATTATAGAAAAAAAAACTATAAACATAACAATCATGATGTGAATTCCACTTTGAAATATTGAATTCCCTACTACATCACTCCAATAACTCCATCTATTCTAGACCCTCCTTAATCCTCCTTCAAACAACTGTAATGGCCCAAACCATAAAAGTAAGGGGTTGGGAAGGAAAAATAAGTTACAATATTTTTTGGTTTTAATTTTATGATTTGTAGATACTTTAATTGTCTTTAAAATAGGACAAGTATCACACAATTCAAATATCTATAACTCGAGATATTGTCAAAAAATATAATCTATAACATATTGAAATTTATAAAATATAATACAAAATCTTAGGACATATTTTTTTTCACATAATATATAAATACTATACTACTTACTATAACTTTATATGATATAGAAGTGATATAAAATTTATAATAAATAACAATATAATCATTTCAACAGTGATAAAAATCAAATAAAAAATATAATTAATATAATCCTTTAATTTTATAATTATTACATATATATATTTTGGTATAATATTATGTATTTGAAGAGGCTAATGGTATTTTTTTGGGTTTTTATGTCTTTTTTACTATGAATGAGAATCATTGTAATCTATTTATAATGTATTTTAGCTGATTGATGGTTCCTTGAGAAATGATTAATAGGATTTGAGATGTTTTTCACAAGTTTAGGGTTTCTTGTTTGACGCTAAAATTTACTAGGGTTTGGGTTTTATTGTATATGTAATATTTTTTTTTAAAGAGGAGTTTTAGAATTTTTTAATTTCATGGAATAAATAATTTATCTATTTCTAGTTTAGATACAAAATTTGAAAAGGCATGATTATATCTCTTGTACATGCAAGATATTTTCTCTGAGTTATGATAGAGAAATATGCAATCGAAAGTGAGGCATATATTTTTCAATGTTTTTTAATATATTTTATATGATATATAATATTTTTCAGAAGTGTGTAAGATATTTTCTATAGTTAATGATAAAATTTTCTAATTTAGTAAACTTTCACAATGAATAATATATTTGGGTTGGAACATAAGTTTTTTAAAATATACCTATGAAATATTTTATGACTTAAGAATAAATATAGCTATGAAAAAAAATTATGAAAAATATATTGTTTTTATATTGAATCCTACAAGAAAAAGTCACATACATATGATATTAATTAAAGGTAAAAACCAAGCACAATGTGTATGGTTTATTAAAAAATTATTCATAGATCAGTTTTGAAGAAGTTTTTAGTGGAAAAATCCTACAAAGTCATTGATTCACATTGAAATGCATAATATTTTATAGTTATAATTGTTTTATGGCTCAATAAATTCAAACAAATATATTAAATGTTATCGGGGATGATATTGTAATGTTCTTAAATTTATAAACCACCTTTCTATGTTTTAACAGTGATTCATGTTCTGTTTTTTATGGAATACTAATGAAGGAGGTTTTCTATCCATGAATATAAGTGCCACACCATGAAGATATTACAAGAATAAAGAATCATGTAAAAGTTTATTTCATATTTTTGTTATGTTTCTATGTTTTAATAAGGATTTTTTTTAAAATGAAACATTATACCATGATGAATTTTTTTTATGTTTCTCAAGACTGTTTGGAGGTTAAAATGTAAGAAGTTTTCTAGGAAGTTTTAAAAAAACATACCATGATTAATTAATAGTGTTACAAGGGTGAAAATTTCTAAGAATCAAGGATTTACCATTGATTTTATCTTGATGAGATTTTTCTATGTCAAATAAAAAGAGAAATAATTCCTATTTTAGGATAGAGTAGTGGGAAGTGATGAATTTTGAGTATATTGAAGAGAGAGGAAATCATAGATAATGAGGAGAGAACTTAAAACAACATTGAGGGAGAAGAATATGATTTTTTATTTAATAAGGAGAAGTATGATGTGAATATTTTAGTTTTGAATATAACATTTAAGTTGATGTCCTAAAATTGGAAGATTTATATCTTATATGGTGATGTTGTGACATCCATGATCTCAATTAAAATATTATGACCTATATCAGTGGTTCTTTATTAAAAATTAGTATGAACCAATATATTTTATGTTGGGAGAAAAATATTGTGCATCACTACTATCTAGAGGATTATACCTCACTACCCACTTGTAATTACTGATTTACTCTAATGGTTAATCAGTGACTCAGACCAAAATAAATCAAAACAAAGAGTAGTTACCCACAATGAGAAAAAGAATTGTAAAAATTTAACATCCCTTAAATTATTTTTATTTCTATAGTATTTGAGTAAGTTTGAGAAAAAATTGAGGTAACCACTCTTTCTTAGTGGTCCCACCCATTCTTGGGCACATTAACTAGTATCAGAGTGACTAGGTTCTCTTTATAAGTTCAATTTTTTTTAATCATTGATAATTTAATTTCTACTAATACAAGTGGTATGGAATAATATATTGCTTACCCATATTCTATCACACATATTAGAATACATATATATTGATTCTGTATGACTTCCAAATAATAAGAAATATTCCACATATCTTTTACTAATAAGAGAATCCTATAGGTAGATGGTAAAGAAAAAAAATGAAATTATTTTGTCCTTATCAAACAAATTATAAAAAAAACTAATGAGAATTTAAATAGAAAAATTTATTTTGGACATACTGGAAGGAAAATTTCAATGGAATGTATTGTTTAAATAAGAAAAGATACAAATTTGGAGAAGTAAATTTGAAGATGTGAGGATGGATGATGATGAAAACAAAGATGAATACTTTAGGCGATTCAATGAAATTATCATTAACATAAGAGTTCCTTCAAAAAACTAAAAGTATGTATAATTTTTAAGAAACATATGAAAAATTTCCTTGAATGGTTCTTTTAAAACATTTCTATATTACAAGACAAAGAATATTTCTCTATTGAGGAACTGTATAAAATTCCTATTTTTTATGTGATGTGAAAAGATTTATAAGTCAACAATTGTATCAAGGAAGAAATGGATTTTGATTCCATTTGAAAACTCAAAATCAATAAAGATGAATTTGATAACACTTTTGATTCTAAAGAAGAAGAAAATAGTGGAAGAGTATATGAAAATTTTAGATCTTATTATAAGGAAAACTAAAAAGTAAAACAAAAGTAAAAAAGAAAATTACACCTAAATTTCTTTAAATTTCTACGAATTGGTATTTTTATACTAAATTTTAGAAAGATGAAATTTGTTAAGTTTGAGAATGATGATAAAGAAGACATAATTTATAAAATGAAATGGGGTAAAAGATCAAAGGAGGTTTTATAATATTCTAGAAGTGAGAAAAAGGTTTAAATAAGGAAGGGATGAATTATGATAAGAAAAGAAGAATAAAGCTACTACACTTTTACTATCCAATGTATATAAGAATCACCAGAATTTTTTCTGAAGATATAGGATCATGTTGGAATAAATGAATAATCCTGAATAAATGAAGAATAATAAGGTGGGATAAAATATATGAAGCATATTTTGAATTATTAACGTAAATTCTATATTGAGAAGAAAAATAAAATGAAAAGAAAAATAATTTTATTTAATAAATAGAATGAAAAGATGAATGAGGGAGTGTAATATTTTTTATAATGGAAGTAGGTTACCTTGATTAAATTAGAAATATCGAGCCAAAGGTTGTAGAGTAAGAGAAAATGGTGAATGATATCAATGACAGGCCAATTCTAAATGAATAATTTTTAAATAATTGACAATCAAGTTATCTTGAAGCTATAAAAATATATGAATAATATGGATGAAAATTCACAAAAGGATATAGTTGTTAAAGTTGAATTATCTCAATCTATTATTCATTTTCCAAAAGAGAATTTTAAATATATTCCTCTTAAAATTTAAGTCAACTCTATTTTTTTCATAGGGTAGGTTCTCATATGGAAAATGAGAAATATTTTCCTTTGAAGTGTAATGATAAATCTAATTATACATAAAGAGAATACAAGAGTAATTTAAAAATAATAGTCTTACCTAGATAAAGAGAATCAAATAACATGAAATTATAGTAAAAATAGTTTTTTAGATTGAAATTTTATCATTTTAGAATATAAAAGTATAAAAGACCTTGATATAGTTCTGAAATTTATGGGAAAAATAGATTCTTGATGGTAAAATATTTAATTACCTTATATTTAGCATGAATCGATTGGGAGTAAGACCTAACATAAAATGAGTAACCATGGGTAGATAAATGTTAGTTCAAGGAATGAGAAATTTATGAATAAGTGACCATGAAATCCATACACTTAGAAAATATTTAACATTTTCAAAGAGATATATAGAATATGTGACTAATAAGATAATGGTGTTAAAAATTGTATGGCTAGTATTTTGTGAAATATTTCATTTTTTGAAAATGGAAATGCAATTTAAGAAATGCATATAGATAACTAGACATTCATTATTGAAGTTGTTTTAAATTATTTAAAGATAGATATCTAACCAACCAAGATTGATGTACATATACATTACAATTATTTTATAGAATATATAATAAATTACACCAAAATACACCCAAAGACCATATTATTTTAGTATATTTGGAAACTTGGAACATAAGCTTCTAACTTGGTGAAATATCTTCAATATCTCCCATAAATATATTCCCCTTTTCTTTTCCTACCTAAAACCATTATTTATATCCTGGGGAAAAGAAAACATAAAAATGGTGAGCTCAAAAGCTCAGTAAGGGTAAACATGAAGAATATAAAACAAACCATAAATTTAAAAAAACCTGAATATAATGTTTAAATATAAAAATATTGAGTCATGAAATAAGTCATAGAAATATGTAAGTTATAAATCACAAAAGAACATTTAACATGATAAAATAGCATTGTCATACAACATGGAATTGTGGAAAACAAATAAGAACATAATATGATTTCCAAAGTAGCCACAGAAATGCTACCAAGACCATCATCGTATAAAAATTCTTTTACTGAACCTAGTTTACTTGCCGTTCCAGCCATGTATTACTGAACCAGATTTACATTCTGTTCCAACCCAGTATTATTGAACTAGATTTACTTGTCATTCTAGTCATGTATATCTCATGAGATATAAATCTTTACCCAATCCATTGTAGGGATATATAAGTCTCACTCATATCATAATTAAATCATTCTTACATGTGCCACAACAATATAAACATTCATCACAGCACAACCCAAGAAATAAAATTGGTTTCCTAAACATCAATCCATCATAACATAATCAATTTTAAATTAATGAATTTCATAAAACTAATTCCATCATAAAAAATAAAATAAAAGTAATAATAAGGATAGAAACAAAACACCATATCATCTTAGATTGAAAATAATTTCTATAAAACACTTGAACTTAATTTTTGAAGAAAATATCATTTCTTCTCCAAAAACGTTTTCTTTTATGAAAAATGCTGTGAAATTTTAAAAGAAAAGAATTTAGTTGAAACAAAACTTTTAATACTATAGAGGGAGATTCTTGGAAATAATTCATTATAAAGACGTAAAAATTAGTTAATGTCGTATAAGTTAGAAAAAAATTCTTATCGTACTCTTTCCAAAAAAGTCAAAAAGTACCTCATAAGGGATAAAGAAATAAATATTCCTTCCATAAAATGTAATAAAAGTAAAAAATGGGTAAAAACTAAATTAAAAATACATATAATAATAGTAAATATGTTATTAAAACATTTTTAGATTACATGAACTTGGATGATAAATATACCCCTAGTAAATACTTAGGTATAAATAATCTCACATAAAATGAGATTAAAAAATTATCCTTTACCTTTGGTCCAATTTCTTCTGTTTGTGTCCAAAACTCCTCTATGATTTGTTTAAACAAATTATTAACTTTTAATATAACCATAATAATATCTATGATAACATATATGATTCAATTATGACGTTATATTACCCGTTTATTTATCAATTCCTTGTTAAAGTAATGTTTTGGGTAATAATAGTTTTATTTACCGTACATGTTTTTTCTTGTTATTCTCGATCATATTACCTAGATCATGATTTAATTACTTCTAGAATATAAAAAATGATTTATATATCATAAATATTCAATATATAAATATATATAATATATAGACAAATGAAATGGAATACACCATTCATGGAGACGGTAGGTCATACATACACATGCACATTGTTTCCGTTTCCTTATTGAATTGAATGGAAGAAAGTAAATGAAATATATATATATATATATACACATTAATATAGTTGAATTATTATGTCATATATTTAAATATTATTTATTATATATACTTTATAATCATTCTTGAATGGTTAACGTGGAGAATGAATCTCATCACGTTGTGGAGATGGTAGGCCGTACGTACGCACGAGTGGCGATTTCATTCACTTAATGATTAAATGGTATATAATTGGGTGGTATATTAATTATACAGAATAATTATAATGTTATATTTATTATTTAAATCCTTTATATGCATCATTATACCCATCAAAATTAAGTATTATTGGTTAAAAAATTACACCATGATGTAGAGACAGTAAGTCATACATACACAAAAATGGTGATATTGTTATTCATAGGATAGATAAAAGGATGTATAAGTTTGTACCATAATTATAATAACATCTTAGAATGTAGAGGATGATGTATTTATTACTTTAGTATGGGAGTAACTTAAGAAGAGGATGTAGAAGATGAAAATAATTTTGAAAGTGGTGATAAAAAAATTATCACTTTTTCGAGTACCTCATTTTGATTTTCACAAAATGTATCTATAGTATAGATTTCTACCCAAATTTTGGAATCTTTTATTTATTTAGGTAATTTTTTAGGATATTTGGGTAGGGTTTTTCTGAGACAAAGTTCTTTGGATGAGTGAATAAAAGAGAAGGAGAAGTGCATTTTTATAGAATAGGTGAGCGTCACTTTAGAAAAGTCTTTAAATATTAATTTGTTATAAATTGATTTTAGGTTTATAATGGTACCAAACTAATTTATTAAAATATTATATATCTAAAACAATCGATTTTAGACAAGTTTAGGTCACAAAGTTAACCTTATATTTTAGATTTAACCCTTAGTTGAAAATATTAACTCTTACCATGTCTTCTTGTATTTTCATAATATATGGTTACTGTAGTTACTACAAAATTCCAAGAGAACGAAAAGTGGATAATTAATAAAAATTTTAACATTATATAAGTCATTTGTCTGAATATTATATTTTCAGGACTGTTATATAATTTAATAAAATATTATTTTTTTAAAATCTTATTTATGTCAATTTTGACACTAGTTAGTAATTGATTTTTGTTAAAGTCATAAAAACATGATTACTTCAAATCAAAGGCATTAAATCATACCTAAAATGTAAATGTCATAAAAAAATTCATGTGTGTCATAAAAATGTTAAAATTACATTAATTTTAATATATATAATATCATTTATTTGAATATTTCATTAATAAGGTAATCACTACATCATCATTGTGTCATAAATAAATTTGTTTATTTAATGTCTAAAAATTATAAATAAAATACCCTGATGTATTAAATCTATTTATATTTCAAGTTAATATTTATAGTTGAAAATATCATTTATATAAACCAAAATAAAATGGTTATAGTAAAAAGATACATGTTTATGTTATATTTCCCTTTACTTTAAATTAATTATTATAACATGACAATTTCACACCCAAGTTGTTCTCAAATGCCAAAAGTTTGGCATAAGGATTGTTTTGGTCTCCCATGGATCATAAAATAGTGTTAGTAAACGTGTTAGGGTAGTTTTATATTATTATAATATTATGTTTTACCCTTATTTACCTGATTTACCCTTTAACCATGGTAAATAAAAATAATTACTCAAGTTACTATTCATAATGTCCAAAAATAAAAGGGACCTATTTAAATAATTTGTAACTTCTATTTCCAAATATGGAATCCATTTTTCTAAATTCAAAACAAATAGTTGATATAAATTAATTTAAAATGAATTCTCGTTGTCAAATCCAGAAAGAAGGTTTTTAAGAAGTAAAAACTACTCAAGATTGACATGTGTTTATGTCCAATTTAAAGGTGAAATTATTTCTAATGACCAAAACATAATTAAATTATTAAAACATAATAAAATTACACTTTAAAACCAATTAAAAAAAATTATATTACTATATAACTAAATTATATGAAATGACAGTTTTGAATTAAAATACTGTATTTTTTACTATTCAGTAAAATATGAATTTTATCATAAAAACACTAAAAAATCAACCAAAGTAAACTTTGATGCCCTGATTCCAAATAAGAAGTTTATTTTTTAAAATATAATATATAAAAGTGCTAAAAAAATATATTTTAAATGGGTGCACCATCAAAAGGAAAAAAACTGCATTTTTTGAAAAATACTTCTATTATCTGAAAAATTAAATTTGTTCTTATATCATATATAGAAAAAATATAAGATGAATTTAATAAATTAAATTGAATATATTACATATATATTTAACTAATAAAATCCATAAATGGTGATATTATTATTTTTATAGATTCACTTATTTTCATTCAATTAGTTTTTGTGAAGGAAGTTAATACTATTCATACTGGCCATTATAATGACTAGATTATAATTGTTAGTTATCACTTATACTCGGTCTTACATGAAATGAATTATATCAAAATAACTTGAAATTGTGTATAAAAAAAGCCAATAATAGTGTTGATTATACTACAATCTAATACAGTGTTGCTGAATTATGCAAGCTAATATTGATGTAGTGTAAAAGAAAAGTCATCAAAGAAATTAAAAAGAATCTATCTCATAAAATATCAATTTATTAAATTATACCCCCCTTAAAATAAATTTCACCCTCAAAATTTGTCAGGGTTATAAAAGGTTTACAATTTGAAATTTTCTTTCAAAGAAACCCACATCATAAAAAAATGGAATACTAAAACATTATTTTAAAAATGAAAGTTAGAAACATAACAGTTACCCATAGTAACTCATCATTGGGTTTCCACATAGGAGAATATATGTGAGAATTTAAAACATTGATATGGAAGAAAAATCTAACCATCATGTTCGGATGGATAGTGATAGAGAACTTGGTTTGGAGAAAGCTAACAACAATAAAGCCATAAATCTACGATGATTTAAGGGACCATCTGATTCATCAGATAAGAAGGTATTAAGTTAACATTTTTGGTTTTCAACATCATTTCCCTAAAGTTGAAGAACATGAGAAGAAATACTTAATTGATTTCAGTACAAAATCACCATTGTTCATTCCTTTAACAATTTCCACTTCATCTTTAATTTATTGAAATGATGTTGAATTGTTCATTCTTGAAGTGTTAACATATCATGTGATATATAAATAGAATCATAGGTCATTACATATTTCTTAACAAAATTTAGCACATGTTGTAAGTCCATATATGGTGAGATAATACTTTATTCAAACAAACTTCATCAGATGTTTAACTTAAACTTTACACAAATTTTATAACCTTACAATCCTTTTGGAACTGAAAATTCAAAACTATAGAAAAAGGTTGAAAAAATTGGCTTTACATTTATCACTCGTATATCACAAGGTATATTTGGTTGGTCATATTTCAAAAATTTGAACACCATTTTCACGTATTCTATTGATTCACAGTAACAACCTAAATTATCATACATCCTTATTGAAAACATGCATGTTTTCTTTATTCCAAAATATATTAGGTATATTCCTTAAGTCCCAAAAGCTATATACTTCATCCATGACATCATAACCCTCTTATTGAGAAATACATAATTCTTTCTCAAAAAACCAACATCATCCAATTTACTTATTCAAATCCACCATATCTTTACCCAAACATAATCATCTTAACATAAGGGATATATTAAGGGTTATCTTTCCCATAATCATGTGTTCTCAATGTATATCACCTTACCATTAGATTTTTTTTGTATCCTTATAACTATTAAACAAATCCTTTTCAATCTTTAGTGATTTTTTTTACAAAAATCACTTATATATTTCAGGATTCATAAACCCTATTCTTTGAATTTTGAATCATATACACCTCAATCATCAAACTTTATTCTTAAAACATTAATCAGGATACATCATCTTCATCTTTCCTAAAATATATATCATGTCTTAAGGTTTTTAAACTTTAAGCCTCTAATAATTAATGTAAACAATACTGGAAGAACATCACATACCTTTCACAAGTCCTTTACAATCTCTTTATCCTCAATTGTATGAACAATACTCATACCATCGTCACGATTCTATTTATGATATATCAACTTAAGAAATTGATATTCATAATTCCCATACTTTCCACATCTAAAAAAATCAATGGTTAAAAATTTGCTATTTAGTTCTTGCTATTGACTAAGACTAGAAAGTGATGCGTGGGAAATATAAATCAGATAATAGAAACACATAAGTAAGATAAATTACTTATTATTTTTCAATCTTTGATATCTTCAGTTTAACCATATTATAGTCATTGTTATCAAAATAACCCTAGGATTTTAACCTATACTTGACTTATCATTATGAAATACCTATATGTACCTTTAGAAATATCTCTAGGGATCTGACTAAAGTTTTCACATCCTAGTTTTCAAAGGTTGACTAAATCTTTACTCTGATACCAACACTAACAACCTCAACTTGACGTACGTAGACATTACATTTATTTTTCGAAATACTTTATAAATTACACAAAAATACACCCAAAGACCGTATTAGTTTAGTGTATTTGGAAACTTGGAACATAATCTTATAACTTGGTGAAAGACCTTCAACATCTCTTATAAAGATCCTCCCCTTTCATTTTCATAAATAAAATATTTCTTTATATCATGAGGAAAAGAAAACATAAAAAGGGTGAGATCAAATTCTCTATAAGGTTAAACATGGAGAACATAAAACAAACCATAAACATAAAAAAACATTAACATATGGATTAAATTTGAAAATATTGAGTCATGAAAAAAATATTGGAAGTATGTAATGTATAGATCATAAATGAACATTAACCATGATAAAATTGCATTGGAATAAAACAATGAATTATGGAAAACAAATAATCCAATAATATGATTTCCATAGTATCCAAGGCATTGATTCCAAAGCCATAATAGTGGACAAATTCCATTATTGAATCGAGCTTTCTAGTCATTCTTGCCATGTATTACTGAACAAGATTTACATGCCATTCCAGCCCTATATTATTGAACTAGATTTACTTTCCGTTCCAGTCATGTCTATCTCATGAGATATAAATATTTACCTAATGCTTTGTAGGGAGATATAGGTACCACCCATCACATAATTAAATATTTCTTACATTCTCCATAAACACATAAACCATTCATTATAGCATATACCAATAAATAAAATGGATTTATTAAACATCATTCCATCATAACATAATCCATATAAAATAAATAGAATTTATAAAAATATTTCCATCATAAAAAATCAAATCAATGTAATAATAGGGATATAAACATAAACCAATGATGTCTTAGATGGAAAATATTTTCGATGAAACACTTGATCTTAATTCTTAAAGAAAATATCCTTTCTTCTTCAAAAACGTTTTCTTTTCCTAAAATACTGTGCAATTTTATAAGAAAACAACTTAGTTGAAAATAAAATTGAAATTTTATAGAGTAAGATTTATTGAAATAAGGTGTTATAAAGATGAAAAAATCCATTCATTCTGTATAAGTTAAAAAAACATTTTTCTCGTACTCTTACTGGAAAAGTCAAAACATACCTCACATTGAAAACGAAATAAAGATTCCTTCCATACCATGTACTAAAAGTAAAAAAATGGGAAAAATGACATTCAACATATATAGAAGAATAGTGGAAATTTTGTGAAAATATTTTTAGAAAACATAGAGATGGATGATAAATATACCCTGAGTAAATACTTATGTTTAAAAAATCTAGGATAAAAATGAGATTTTAAAATTCTCCCTTACATTAGGTATGACTTATTCTATATGTGTTTGAAACTCTTATATACTGGGTTTAAAGATTTTATTAACATGTAACATATCCATAATAATATCTATGATATCATATATGATTCACTTATGACTTTATATTACCTGTTTATTTATCAATTCCATGTTATAGCAATGTTTTGGGTAATAATCATTTTATTTATCATACATGTTTTAACTTTTTATTCTTGATATTATTACTTAGATCATGATTTAATTACTTCTAGAATGTAAAAAATGAGTTATATATAATATATATTCAGTATAAAAATATATATAATATATATCTAAATGAAATGGAATACACCGTTCATCGAAATGGTAGGTCGTACATACGCATGAACGCTGTTTTTGTTTTCTTATTGAATTGAATATAAGCAAGTAAATGAAAAGTATATATATAAATAAATCCATTAGAATTATTATTTCATATATTTCATGATTATTTATTATGTATACTTTATAATTATTTTTGAATGGTTAACGTGGAGAATGAATCTATTCACGTCGTGAAGATAGTAGGTTGTACGTATGCACGAGCTGCGATATCATTCACTTAATAGTTAAATGGAATAAATTTGGATTTTATATTAATTATAAAGAATAATTATCATGTTATATACATTATTTAAATCCATTATACCTATCATTATATCCATCAAAATTATGTATTGTTGAATAACAAATTACACCACGGTGTAGAGAGGGTATGCTGTACATACGCATACGTGGTTATATTGTTATTTGTAGGATGTATAAAAGGAGGTATAAGGTTGTAACATAATTTTAACAACATCTAAGAATGTATAAGATACTATATTTATTACTTTATTATTAGAACAACATAATAAGAGTATGTAGAAGAATATTTTTTTGAAAGAGGTGATAAAATAATTACCTCTTTTTTGAGTATCTCCTTTTTTTAGTTGAACAAACGGTCTCCATAGGATAGATTTATAAAAAAATTATGACCTCTAGGATGAATTTAAGGAATTTTTAAGGATATTGGGGAAGGTCTTGGCCAAGAGAAATGAATTTGCGGGTGTGAATAAAATAGAAGGACAAGTTCCCTTTTATTGGAGAGGTGAATGGAACTTGAGAAAAGTTTTTAAATATTAATTTATTATAAATTTATTTTTGGTTTATAATGGTCCCAAACTAGTTTATTTAGAAGATAAGATAAGTATGAGTCTAAATCATCTCAAAGAATAGGTTTTAGTCAAGTTTAGGTCACAAAATTGACATTATATTTTAGCTTTAACCCTTAGTTAAAAGCATTAACTCTTACTATGTCTTCTTGTATTTTCATAATATTTGGTTACTATAGTCATTATAAAATACCGAGAGAACTAAAAGTAGATAATTAATGAAAATTTTAACACTATATAAGTAATTTTTTTTAATTTTTCATTTTTAGGACTATTATATCATTTAATAAAATAGTGTTTGTTTTAAAATGTTATTTTTGTCAATTTTGACACTATTTAGTAATTGATTTCTTTAAAGTCATTACAACTTGATTAATTCAAAATAAAGGTATTAAATCATCCTTAAAATTTCAATGTCATCATGTTTTTTTGTATGGAATCAAAATGTTCCAATTACTTTTATTTTAATATTTATAATACCATTCATTTGAATATTTCATTAATAAGGTAATTAATGCATCATCATTGTGTCATAAATACATTTATTTATTTAGTGTCTAAAATTTATAAATAAAATACCATGATGTAGAAAATAATTTTATATTTATAGTTACTATTTATATATGAATATATAATTTATATAAAAATAAATAAAATTGGTTTTAGTAAAATGATACATCTTTATGTCATATTTCCCTTTACTTTAAATTAATTATTATAACATGTCCTTTTCACTCCCAAGTGGTTCTAAAATAGAAAACTTTTGTCCTAAGAATTTTTTTGGTCACCCATGACTCATACAATAGGATTAGGACACATAGTAAGGTAGTTTTATTTTATTATATTGTAATTTTTTACCCTTATTTACATGATTTACCCTTTAACCATGATAAATAAAAACAATTACTAAAGTTACTATTCATAATGTCCAAAAATAAAAGGGACCTATTTACATAATTTGGAATATCTGATTCCAAATATAAATCCATTTTTATAAATTCAAAACACCAAATTGGAAGAAATTAATTTAAAATTAATTCCCGTTGTCAAAACCGGAAAGTGGGTTTTTAAAAAGTAAATACTATCAAAAGATTGAAATGTGTTTATGTCCAATTTAAATGTTAAATTACTTCCAATGACAAAAATTTGGATAAATTATAAAAAATAATCCCATTACACTTTAAAAATAATTAAAAATATATTATAACTATATAAATAAATTAGATGGAAAGACAGTTTTGAATTAAAATACAGTATTTTTCACTATTCATTAAAATGTGAATTTAATCAGAAAAATACTAATAATTCAACCAAAGTAAATTTGGATGTCTTGATTCAAAAAAACAAGTCTATTTTTTAAAAAGAATTCAAAAAAGTGTTAAAAATGAGATTTTAAATGGGTGCGCCATCAAAAGGCGGCAAAACTTCATTTTTTTGAAAAATATTTCTTTTATCTAAAAAATTGAATTTGTTATTATATCATATATAGAAAAAATATAAAATGAATTTAAAACATTACATTGAATATATATATTTCACTAATAAAATCCATAAATAGTGATTTTATTAATTTTATAGACTCACTTATTTTCATTCAAGTAGTTTTTAGAAGGAAGTTAATAATATTCATACCCGCCAATATAATTTCTAGGTTATAATATTTAGTTATCATTTATAATTGGTCTTGCATGAAATTATTTCTATCAATAGAACATGAAATTGTGTGTAACACATGCCAAGAATAGTTTTACATATACTACAAGCTAATATGGTGTTGCTTATAATGCAAGATAATCTTGGTGTAGCGTAAAACACAAGACATCAAAGAAATTAAAAAGAATATATCTCATAAAATCTTAGATTTTTATAATATAAGTCAAGGATTCTTGACATTGTTTATTCCTCTTATATGAATTTTTACTCAAAAACCCCAAATAATATTTAATATCATGATGGAGGGGTAGTAACTTCGATAAATGATAGTTATTTAAGAATCAGAGGAGTTAGTTACACAAAAATTAAATTTTAAATACTTAAATCCAAATATGTTCAATTTTGTTAAATGGATTAAAAAATATCTAGTATGTGTGATCTAAATATGCTGTTGGACTCACCTGTTTTGATAATCCCAAATCATGTTTAAATATTGATCATAATATATTAAATCAGTCATTAGTCTTTTTAATCTACATATAAAATTATCTTATTCTCGACAATGTATATTCTTAAGACTCATAACTTTGCTGCACCAACTTACAGTCCATATTTATCTAAATATAAGTTCACTGTTAAAGGCTACTGGAAAGAGCTTTCTGATCATAGTTACCGTTATAACTCACTGTCACTCTAAGTCACTGATGCTAGAAGATCACCAATTGAAAATTTACAGTCACTGCTGGAAGCTACCGGTACAAGGTTACTGTCACAAGTCTACCGATGATCTGATTATAAAAGCTCACAAACAAAGAGTTACTGTCACATGGTCATTGCTGTGACAAGGATTCTGTTAGAAGACCACTGTCAGACTCTTTCTCAAGTCTTCTGTTGAGAACCTCTCTGTTCAAGCCTGTAGTAGGACAAGTTTTGTAGAAGGCTACCGCTGGACAAATCCTACTATCGAGATAGTCGACTGTTGCTCAAAGTCTACTGATAAGGAGCCACTGTTATAAAGAGTAAAAAACTACCGTTACAAGTCTACAGTCAAAGAGCCTACCGGTGAAGTTCACAGTTGAATAATCTACCGATGAAGTCCACAGTTGAAAAGACCATAGTTGAAGTCTACCATGTGACATGCATTTCCTACTAGTCAAATGATATTCTATTATTTCTTTTACCAATTTTATTAATACTATTATAACGGTCATGTCTGGACAAATTAATTCACCTGACATTATTTAATGATATTTTAGGGACATCAAGAAACAATACGATGTACGAGGAAGACCACATGTGGGTGAAGCATCTTTCCTGTCAGCCCCTGCTGAGCCAAATCAAAAAGGCTGAACTCGAAGAGAGAACATATATATATATATATATATATATATATATATATATATATGAGAAAGACATTCAGAGCCAAGTGACCGACATATGCATACAAAAACAAGAGAAGTGGCATGGAGATATTGAATATACATAGAACACTCATAAGATAGAATCAAACACAATCTGAAGAAGAATCCTCAAGATCTCATTCAGAATAACATCAAGCTTCAAGTGGATCAATTGAAAGAATATTTTTCAAGCTGTTGTGGTGTGCTGTAAAGAGATTAACATCAAATAAGCTGATCATCTCTACATCTGGAAGTCATAACCTGAAAGTTGTGACACTCTGTTTTGGAGTCACTTGCAGAAATGGACCAAAACATCATCTCATTCATTCCAACGAGTCCAGAGCTGATCCGCCAACACAACAGAGCATTAAAAACTCATCCCCACTATATTTAGCTCTACTGTGTTTAATTACTTTACATTTGTGAGCATTTTGTATGTTACACACACTGACTCTTGTACTTGAACTGAGGGGTTCTAAAAATCCCCATTCTAAACTCTCTTTATTTTAGTTTCCCACATATAACTGTGGAAGAAGCCTGGTGTGGCTTGGAAGTTTATTTGCCCACGTAGAACTGTGGTAGAGGTTGAAAAACCTTGACAGTTTGTGAAAGCTCTTGTAAAGCCCGATATAGGCTGTGTATCACTTTTAATATAATTGCTTGATGGCAGGTGATCACCAAGTGGAGAGAACTAGGTCTTGTCTTAAGATTGAACCTCTTATTTAAATTTGTTGTGCTCATCTTTGCTTTACTCTGTTTAACATCTATCCGTTGTGCTTACATTATCAAAAACATAAATCTGTTTTTACATTCACTCTCATAGTTAGTTCTGGTTAGTGTGTATATTTGAGCTGTTTAGTAAACTTGTTTCAAAAGTAGAATTAGTTCTCATACTGACTCTACTGAGGAGTAATCTACCTTTGAGAAACCTGTTGAACAATATATCACTTATATCTCTACTACCTTAATTAACTGGGCCGTTTTAATTTGAGGGATTTTAATACTAAAAGTTTTTAACAGAAATTTTTAATTGGAACTCAATTCACCCCCCTCTTGAGTATGCACTCTGACCAACATTTGGTATCAGAGGTTCATTCTTATTTATAAAAGGTTTTCAAACCCTTTGTTTTTCAAACTGTGATTTTAGTTTTATCTTAAAGATCTTAAATTTCTATTAGTCCTAAATTTTCTCTCTTTAATATCTTTTCTAAAATCTAGTTATGGACAATAGACTAGAAGGGGCTACTACAAACATGCCACCATTCATTAATGGTGTGAATTATGCTCAATGGAAAATTAAAATGAAAATTCATTTGGAAAGTATTGGTTTGGATATTTGGTCTGCAATAGAATTATAATATGAAATTCCCCAAACAACTAGATCTACTTGGGATGATACTACAAAGTCGGACTATAATAATAACTGTAAATCTATGAATTCCCTTTACTGCTCTTTAGGAGTTGAGGAATTTAACCGAATTTCTGCATGTAAAACAGCTCATGAAATCTGGGACACCTTGGCTGTTTCTCATGAAAGAACAACCAATGTGAAGGAAATGAGATTAAATAATTATACTATTTAATATGATAATTTAAAGATGAGACATGATGAACCAATTTCTGATATGTATCTTAGGTTTAATGATATTGTCAACATCACGAGTTCACTGGGAAAAGCTGTTCCAGAAAAAGAGCAGATCATGAGAATATTGAGATGTTTTCCTGACAAATGAATAGGCACTTCTGTGTCTATCCGAGAGTCATGTGACATCAGTAAGATACCAGTTAAGGAGTTTATTGGTAAAGTAATGATGTATGAAGGGGAATTTAAGGTGAACAAAGAAGAATATGATGAACGCAAAAGAAAATCTGTAGCATTCAAGTCTACTGCTTTAAAGAGAAAATACATGGAGAAAATGCATGTACCTACTGAAAGTTCAACTAGTGAAGATTCAGATTTAGACATTGATGAAGAAATGGCTCAAATAGCCAGGAGATTTAAGAAGTTCTATAAGAAGAAGAAGTTTTTTAGAAAACCAAACTACAAGGGTAAGTATGATTAACAAGGTAAGTGGAAGAAGGATTGGAAGAAATCTGACAAGGAAGATGATATAGTCTGCTATGAATGCAAGAGGAAAGGACACATCAAGGATGACTGTCTGAAGTTAAAATTCAAGAAGAAATACGATTATAAGGAAAAGAAGTATAAGAAATCCATGAAAGAAACCTGGAGTGCTTCTAAAGATAGCACAAGTAAATCAGAAGCTACTGACTCTGAAAAGAATCATGCCAACATGTGCTTCATGACTAACGTATCTGAGGTACCTGTTTCCCCTATTCTAAATGATTATTACTCTGAAAATAATGGTGATTCAGATAATGATGAAAATATTTCTAAGGATGAACTTTTTGAATATTGCAATATATTGGAAGATACCTGCAATGAACTAAAAGATAAATATAAATATTTGAAGAAACAACATTCCTTGACTAGTAACATTAAAACAGATCTAAGTGTAGAAAAAGAATAGAATGCTCAATTGTTGAAAGAGAATACCCAGCTCAAATTATCTAATGAACAATTAAGAAAGGATATTGAGAAGTTCACTACTAGTAGGGATACCTTGACATAGTTCCTAGGAAAACATATTGCTCCAAAATATACAACTTTTCTAGGATATCATCCTGGATAGAGACACATTAGCAAAACCAAATTTATTCCAACATCTGGACAGTTCACTACTAATTCTGGATCATCTCTTGAGAAAATTTTTTCTAAAGGACCGAACAAATTATTTATGTCTCAAAATTTGTTTGTTTATTTCAGAAAATCTATATAGAAAATATGGGTTCCCAAAGTTTTATTGGCTAACCTTTCTGGACCCAAGAAGATCTGGGTACCAAAATTATCCTATGTCTAATCTGTTTTGCAGGGAAGTTGCTTAAGGAGTTCCTATAAGACCCTATAGTATTTGGACAGTGGATGTTCAAAACATATGACAGAAGAATATTCTTGCTTTAAGAGTCTAATTAATGTTAATGGTGGTCATGTCACCTTTGGTGATAATGCAAAAGGAAAAATCATCGGCTTATGCCAGATTGGTAACCTTGATACAATATTAATTTCTAAAGTACTTTTTGTTGATGGATTAAAATATAATTTACTTAATATATCTCAGTTATGTGATGATGGACTTAATGTTAAATTTGAAAATGATTCATGCAATGTTTTGAATTCAAAAAATGATTTAGTTTTCACTACATATAGAAATGAGAATGTATATGCTGTTGATTTAAACTCTTTAGCCAAACAAAATGGCTCTTGTTTAAATGATTTTCATAAATAATCTTGGTTGTGGGATAGAAGATTAGGACACTGTAATGTGCACTCACTTAGTAAACTATCTAAGAAATGTTTAGTTAGAGACCTGCTTAAATTGGAATTCCCAATTGATAAAGTGTGTAATCTCTGTCAAAAGGGAAAACAATACAATGTTTCTTTCAAACCAAAGAAAGAAGTTTCAACTTCTCAACCACTTGATTTGGTTCACATGGATTTGTTTGGACCATCAAGAGTTTCAAGTTTAAATGGGAAGCACTATGTTTATGTTCTTGTAGATGACTTTTCTAGGTATACTTGGGTATACTTTCTAGCTCACAAAAGTGAAGCTTGTTCCTACTTTGTCAAATATTCTAAAGTCTGTAGAAAACCTTAGTGGACTTAAGATTAAAACCCTAAGAAGTGATCATGGCCATGAGTTTGAGAATCATGAGTTTGAATCCTACTGCTCGCATAATGGCTATAGTCACAATTTTTCTACCCCTAGGACACCCCAACAAAATGGAGTTATAGAAAGAAGAAATAGGACCCTTTACGAAATTGCAAGGACTATGCTTAATGAGTATGACTTACCTATTTATTTTTGGACTGAAGCTGTAAATACAGCTTGTTACATTATCAATAGAGTTTTAATTAGGCCTATTCTGAAAAGGACCCCTTATGAACTCTGGAATAATAGGAAGCCTAAGGTTAATTACTTTAGATTTTTTGGTTGCAAAGTCTTTATTCTTAATACTAAAGATAATCTTGACAAATTTTCTCCCAAAAGTGATGAAGGAATTTTCCTGGGTTATTCTATTTCAAGTAAAGCCTATAGAGTATTCAATAAGAAAACCAAATGTGTGGAAGAATCAGTCCATATTAAATTCGATGAGACTTATCCACATGATCCTAAAGCTTCTCTTGAAAATCTTGAGGAGGATTTATCAAATTTGAACTTTAATGACAAAAATAGTGAATCCCCTGTAAAAGTATCCAGTTCTGGAAATTTTCTAGAATCTGCACCTACTGATTTTGAACCAACAGACAACTATGAAGAATATAGTTCAACCCTTCTTAGAGGTACTAGGACTCTTAAAAATCATCCTCTAGATGCTATTGTAGGTGGTTTGAATAGAGGAACACAAACTAGAGCTTCTCTAAGAAAAAAGGTTGAACATCAAGCTTTTCTTTCACAACTTGAACCCAAAAATATTAATGATGCTATAAATGATGAATTTTGGGTAATGGCTATGCAAGAAGAACTGAATCAGTTCGAAAGAAACAAATTTTGGGAACTAGTGGAAAGAACCAAGGACACCTTAACCATAGGCACTAAATGGGTGTTTAGAAACAAAGTAGATGAGTCTGGGAATATAGTTAGAAATAAAGCTAGGATAGTTGCACAAGGATATAGTCAAGAAGAATGAATTGACTATGAGGAGACCTTTTCACCTGTATCTATACTAGAAGCTATTAGGATACTACTTGCCTATGCAGCTCATCTGAATTTCAAACTTTATCAAATGGATGTTAAAAGTGCTTTTCTAAATGGGTACAGAGTTGAGGATGTGTTTGTTGAACAACCTCCTGGTTTTACGAATCCCTATTTTTTCCAATCATGCTTTCAAACTATATAAAGCTTTTTATGGCTTAAAACAAGCTCCAAGAGCATGGTATGATAGGCTCAGCTCTTTTCTTATTTCAAAAGGTTTTACAAAAGGGATAGCTGATCCTACTCTTTTCATTAAATGGATTTTTAAAGATGTTTTGATAGTACAAATTTATGTGGATGATATTATTTTTAGATCTTATAAAAATTCATTATGTGTTGATTTTTCAAAAAATAATGCAAAATGAGTTTGAAATGAGTTTAATGGGAGAACTCAAATTTTTTCCTTGGATTTCAGATCTTTTAGAATAAAAATGGCATTGTTTTAAATAAAAGTAAATATATTAAGATCCTTTTAAAACGTTTTTCTTTGGATGGTAGTAAAGGTAGTGACACACCTATAAGGACCACCTGTAAGTTGGATACAGATGAAGCTGGAGAACCAGTGGATCAAACCAACTACAGAGGTATGATAGGAAGTCTACTATATCTTACAACTATTAGACCTGACATCATATTTAGTGTATGCATGTGTGCTCACTTTTAAGCCAATCCAAAAGAGTCTCATTTAACTGCTGTTAAAATAATTTTTAAATATCTCAAACATACTCTCAACTTAAGATTATTTTATCCAAAAGGACAATCATTTGATTTGTTGAGTTATTCTGATCTGATTTTTCCGGTTGCATGTTAGATAGAAAAAGAACCTCTGGGACATGTCACATTTTAGGCAAGTCACTATTATCTTGGTGTTGAAAGAAGGATAATTCTTTTGCATTATCTACTGCCGAATCTGAGTACATAGCTACTGGTAGTTGTTGTGCTCAAATTCTGTGGATGAAACACACTTTACTAGACTATGGATATCAATTCAAACATGTCTCTATAAAATGTGACAATACAAGTGCTATTAACATTTCTAAAAATCCATTATCTCATGCTAGGACAAAGCATATTGATGTGATACATCACTTTTTGAGGGATCATTTTCAAAAGGGTGATATTACTCTTGAATTCGTTGGCACTGAATATCAATTTGTTGATATATTCACAAAGCCTTTGAATTCTGAGAGGTTAAATTACATCAAACATGAGTTAGGTATGATTAATTTTAGCACAGTCGAACCACACAACTAGACCTCACAGTCGAACCTCACAGCTAGGCCTCACAGTCAAACCTCACAGCTAGACCTCACAGTTGACCCTCACAGTTGGACCTTACTGTTATACCTCACTCTTTCACCTCACTGGTGTACCTCAGTGATACATATCACTATTTATACCTCACTGTTTGTTTTTATTTTTGCGAGAATTAGAACCATTTTTATTTATTCTTCTTATTATTTTTATTTTATTTCGTTTTAATCCCTAAATGATAAAATCAAAGGCAACGAACATATCTCAATACAAATTCCTCTCTCAATCTTGAACCTTGCTCTCAAAATTCCTAAACCCTAACTCTTCACCCGAGCCCTCGAACCTCTCTCAATCTCTATGTCTAGAACAAAGTGACCCCCGACTATCAATGAGGACGCGCCAAGGCCTAAGAGAACTCGAGCCAAATCCAGTGGCACTAGTAACACCCCGTCAGGACCTGTAAACCCACATCTGACCAAGAGAAAAATCTTTGTTGAAAAGGAGTTAAGTGAAGAATGGATGCTGTCGAGAAAGTCATTAGTACTGAGAGTACTAGATGCCCAATGATGGACCGAATGATTTTCCAACAACAATGGACCTTACTACCCGAAGTTTGTGAAAGACTTCTATGAATATCTGACATTCGAAGAAGAGGATGTGCATAAGCTAATATCCAGAGTCAGTGGTAATGTAGTTAGTTTCACATATGCTAAGTGGGATACCTATTTGAGAGTTACTCATGAAGGAATATATGACTACTACTCTAGAGTAGCTCTTCTAGACAGTGCTGTTTTTGAGTATGAAAAAGCTCTGGAAGAATAGAAAGGAGATGGAAAATCAAGAAGGATCATTACAGCTGAGATGAATGGAGAAGACATGATTTTATTCAAATTCATTCAGTATGTAATTAGTCCGAGGAGAGGGGACTTTGCAGTACTGAATTACCAGGACATATTCCTGATGAACTTACTAAATCATGGAAAGAAGATTAACCTATATAGGTTACTGATGGCACAATTGGAGGATATGACTAAGGCAAGCTCAAAGTCCAATGCCTTATTCCATGCCAAGCTTATTTCAGTTATGATAAAGGTAAAAGGTGTGGCTGGAAATCAATAAGAGATGATAGTGTCCAAGAACAGTATCCGTATCTCCAAGGTAATTTGTAAGTTCATGAAAATTACCTGGAACCCCTGGAAGAGGACATAGGTGAATGATGAAGTAAAGGTGTGTGAAAAGTATGACCCAAATACTCATCCAACTAGGAAAAGAAACAAAAGAGATCCAGGTCTGAAGCCTGATGAGCCAGAACCGATTTATTCTGATGAGGAGGAGGCTGATGGAGCTGTGGACCCTCAAAGAGAGAACACCCCCATTGATGATGGGGGTGATCCTGATTTACCTCACAGTCCTGTAAGGACAACATCTTTTGGAGTATCTAGCCCTCCAAAAGAACTACCAAGGAGAGAGACTGTTCTAAAGGATAGTGATACTGAGACCACTGATGATGATGAAGAAGAAGCATATCAGAATGTTGTCAAGGACACCTCTGAAGAGGATGAGGCTACAGAGTCAGACCATTTTTCTCATGAAGAAATGGAGGTTGTTGCTGAAGCCAATGATGAGGACAATGAAGAAGAGAACTCAGTTTGAGCCCTCTGATAGATAGTACAGTCAATATAGTGCCTAAACAGGAAGTAGGAGTGACATCTAATACAATTGATGAGGGAGTCATTGATGACTCAGAAAAGGATAGGACTCACCTTACTGTTGAACTAACAGGGCAAGTGGCTGTTGAATCTGCTGGAATTGCAGAGGAGGTTGTGGAGTTACCTAGAGCAGAACAGATAGAAGAGATTCCTCAGGACAATGCTCTAAGTGAGGGGGATCATCTTGGTTCAGTTTCTGTGCTGTATGACATTGAAGGTTGGTCATCAGATCCATGATATATGGTTCTTGGACTCAATTATGAAGATTCTGATGAGGAAGACCAGCCCCAAAGGGAGTTTGTTATCCTATTTGTTGTGGCTGACAATTTGGAAACCAAGGTGGACCTTGAGTCTTTGAAGGATGAAATGAAAGAAGCAATTAAAGAATCAGTGGCAGATTTGAAGAAACTCCCGGTTGAAGAGATAAGGAGTGTGGAGCAATGCTTGGAGCTATCTCTGGGATGTGTTGTGTCCAGTCTAGTGAAAGAAATGATGGATGAAGTTAAAGTTTTCCATACTCAAATTGAGAGTTGGACAGAAGCTATGGTTTCTATAAGACAATCGATTGCTTCATTGAATGCCATGAACAGCTCTCAAACCCAAGTGAATGCTGATATTAGATATATCAAAGAAGTAGTCAAGTAGTTTGTGGAAGTATTTGAGGCTTTTAAGACATCAGTCAAAGAATATTTGAACATCCAAGATGCACTTGTTCAGAAGGTGGTTAGTAATTTGACTCAGTCTTTCAAAGAGACTGTAGCCTTCTCGGTACAACCCCTTCCCTCATCCAGTTCCTCTGTGAAAATTGACTAGATCAGAACTATGATCCAGGAAGGTCTTGCTAAGGCCAGTACCAGTGACACCTCTGATACTCAGATACTTTCTACCATTAGGGAAGTCAACATTTTTGTTCGTGACCACCTACGGGCAGCTACTGATTCTCAAGAGGCCATTAAGAATAAGGTGGATGCTTACTTTGAGAAGGTCTATACCAAGAATCAAATGACCAACCACTTCAAGATCTTGATAGAGAATATAAAGATACCTCTAGTGACTCAGGATTTCAGGGAGCAGGTCAGCAAGCTGTGAGATTTGGACCATACTTTGGTTAAGTTTTTGGAGAATAAAGATTATTTTTTATCTGCTATGGAAAGAGGAGAAACCATTATTATGGATTTCAGAAACCTTATTATACCCTTTCTCCATGTGAACTGCACCCCTGTCATCATCCCTCCTGCATTACCTGCATCTCAACCCAGTGGTTATTCTTCCATCATGTCTTCTACTGATGCTATATGAATCCTAACTCCACTGATCCCTCCATGAGCTACCCACTAAAGACCCACAGGAGCTTCTGTTGCTGCCCCTCCAGTCATTCTTGCCGTCCTTTCTAAACCTGCTGATCCACTAGATCCTTCTCCATCTTCTTCTTCCAAAGGAAAAGAACCCTTACCTACAGATGCTGTGGATTGAGTCTGTTTATGTCTTTTGATAGGGAATTTGTATTCTTTTTGGTCATGTAATGTACCATGTTATTAATATAAGACTTCTCAATTTTTATCTCATGTGTATTTATTTTTTCTAATCACAAAGGGGGAGAAATATTGTGATAACTTGAGAAATATTGTGCTAACTTGAGAAATATTGTGCTAATTTGAAAAAAACTGTACTAATTCTAGACTAATCATATGATTGGGGAGACCTATGCTACTATTCTATTATGATACTATGTTGAATCTTATCTGTATTTATCTTTGATATCATATACTAATATTTTATGGTTCTCCACTATTATTAATCTATGATACTTATCTTTAATATATTCTAACATAATTTGTGATTATCAAAAAGGGGGAGATTGTTGGACTCACCTGTTTTAATAATCCCAAATCATGTTTAAATATTGATCATAATATATTAAGTCAGTCATTAATATTTTTAATCTATATATACAATTATCTTATTCTCAACAATGTATATTCTTAAGAATCATGACTTTGCTGCATCAACTTACAGTCCATATTTATCTAAATATAAGTTCACAGTTAAAGGCTACTGGAAAGACCTTTCTGATCATAGTCACCATTATAACTCACTGTCACTCTAAGTCACTGATGCTAGAAGATCACCGATTGAAAATTTACAGTCACTGCTGGAAGCTACTGGTACAAGGTTACTGTTACAAGTCTACCGATGATCTGCTTATCAAAGCTCACAGACAAAGAGTTACTGTCACATGGTCATTTGTGTGACAAGACTTCTGTTAGAAGACCACAGTCAGAATCTTTCTCAATTCTTCTGTTGAGAACCTCTCTGTTCAAGCCTACAGTTGGACAAGTTTAGTAGAAGGGTACCGCTAGACAACTCCTATTGTCGAGATAGTCGACTGTTTCTCAAAGTCTACTGATAAGGAGCCACTGTTACAAAGAGTAAACAGCTACCGTTACAAGTCTACAGTCAAAGAGCCTACCGGTGAAGTTCACATTTGAATAATCTACCGATGAAGTCCACAGTTTAAAAGACCACAGTTGAAGTCTACCTTGTGACATGCATCTGCTACCAGTCAAATGATATTCTATTCTTTCCTTTACGAATTTTATTAATACTATTATAACGGTCAGGTATGGACAAATTAATGTACCTGACATTATTTAATGATATTTACAGGGACATCAGGAAACAGTACGATGTACAAAGAAGACTACACGCGGGTGAAGCATCTTTCCTGTCGGCCCCTGCTGAGCCAAATCAAAAAGGCTAAACTAGAAGAGCGAACATATATATATATATATATATATATATGAGAAAGACATTCAGATCCAAGTGACCGACATATGCATACAAAAAAAAGAGAAGTGGCATGGAGATATTGAATATACAAAGAACACTCATAAGATATAATCATACACAATCTGAAGAAGAATCCTCAAGCTCTCATTCAGAATAACATCAAGCTTCAAGAGGATCTTGAAAGAATCTTTTTCAAGCGGTCGTGGTGTGCTGCAAAGAGCTTAACGTCCAAGAAGATGATCATATCTACATCTGGAAGTCATAACCTGAAAGTTGCGACACTCTGTTTTGGAGTCAACTTGCAGAAAAGGACCAAAAATTCATCTCATTCATTCCAATGAGTCCAGAGCTGATCCGCCAACACAACAGAGCATTCTAAACTAATCCCCGCTATCTTTAGCTCTAATTTGTTTAATTACTTTACATTTGTGAGAAGTGTGTATGTTACACACACGGACTCTTGTACTTGAACTGAGGGATACTAAAAATCCCCATTATAAACTCTCTTTATTTTAGTTTCCCACCTATAACTGTGGAAGAAGCCTGGTGTGGCTTGGAAGTTTATTTGACAACGTAGAACTATGGTAGAGTTTTCAAAACCTGGATAGTTTGTGAAAGCTGTTGTAAACCCTGATACAGGCTGTGTATCACTTTTAATATAATTGTTTGGTGGCAGGTGATCACCAAGTGGAGAAAACTAGGTCTTGTCTTAAGATTGAACCTCTTGTTTAAATTGTTTCTGTTCATCTTTCCTTTAATCTTTTTAACATCTATCAGCTGTGCTTACATTAGCAAAAACATAAATCTGTTTTTACATTCACTCTGATAGTTAGTTCTGGTTAGTGTGTATATCTGAGCTGTTTAGTAAACTTGTTTCAAAAGTAGAATTAGTTCTCATACTGACTCTACTGAGGAGTAATCAACCTTTGAGAAACCTATTGTACAATATATCACTTATATCTCTACTGCCTTAATTAACTGGGCCGTTTTAATTTGGGGGATTTTAATACTAAAAGTTTTTAACAGAAATTTTTAATTGGAACTCAATTCACCCCCTCTTGAGTATCCACTCTGACCAACATATGCGATGATTGAAATGAAGTTATTTTCATGAAATACTCATGTATTATATGGAATTCAATGCATGTAAGTATTTTCATTCCATTAAATAATAATAATTGGAAATTTGTTATAAATTAGAGACCTACTAAATTCATATTATTTAATCACCAAGGATGATAAAAAGTCATGGAATAGAAGTCCATGATATCTTGGTAAAATAAATGTGATTAAAATATCAATTTATGATATAGTAAGAGACCTACACCAACTGAATATATATATATATATATATAATATTTATGAATCCTATCATATGAGAATCTTGGTTCATGAAACTCATAAAAGAGTTGAGATTTGTCCCACTAATCCACTTAAAATAGTATATTCTAACTTATGTGGGACTATAAGAAATCAATATTCTAAAGGTGATCTTTATTTTATCACCATTATTAGTGATTTTATATAAATGATGACTAATTTGATTATTACATACCAAAAAAGAGTATTTGAAAAATCAACGGAATTTTCATAGGATTAGCACTATGAGAACTTCATAGTGAGTATATGAGGCTGTGAAGAAAATTTGGAGGGTTGGATTTCATGTTGGAGATACTCTTTAAAAACCACATAGTAAGTACATGAACCCGTGGAATATTTTTTTTTCATTTTCAAAGAGAGTTGGTGTTTTTAGATGAATCTACGAAGGGAGTTTACAATGGAGACACATTTTTTACAGTAGAAAGATGGTGTTTTAGAGACTATCATGAATGGGTTCTATTCTAGGAAAGATACATAGTAGATCCACTATGTGGTGAAAGAATTTCATGCTATATGAACCACATAGGAGGGTCAGCACATGATTGGATATGCATGAAGGGTTGAGTAGTGATTATGTTCTTAGTGAGATTTTTGGTTTTGTTTACCTATATATGGATCTTTAATAACTTAATTAAGGAGTGTGGAAAATACTAAGATAATATTATATTCAGAGAAAGTTCAAAAAATTATAAAAGGATTTTTGGAAGTGAAATACATGAAGGATGATGTTCCATGAAGTAGTGGATTTTTTGATGAAGTTTGAGTATGTAAAGATTGTTTAGATCATGAAGAAGATTGAGTTAATTAAGGTACAATTTTCCTTGAAGAATAGTGGATGTTCACAAAGGAACTAGTCTATGAAGCGTAGTGTTTTCGCATAACATATGATCAGTTTACAAAGTAATGCTATGTGGTGAACAATGTTATGTGAAGTATCTTCATGAAAGAATAATTTTTTTGCAAAGAAGTTTCTACAAATAAATCAGTATGGGGTGATGTGGATTTCACATCTCGAGTGAAAAAAAAGATTCATGCCATACTCACATATGTGTGAAACAAATTTGAGCTAATTTATAAATATGGAGGAATATTCTAGATAAGAAGTGCGTTCACTTCATTTAAGAGAGAATTTCACTATCAAAGTGTGTTTTTTGTAAACCAAGGTGGATAGTGATTCTTCTTCGAACCTTGTAACAAAAATATGCAGTAGCATATTTTTTACATTGGAAAATTACCTTTTTATGCTTCATATACTATCATGATTAGTGTGAATCAACTAAAATTTATATATATTGTGCATTTTTTCAATTATATTTATGCATTCCTACATGAAGGAGAGAGAAGTGTGTATTGTTTTATTATGAAATAATATCAGAAAGGGAAATTGGTTTTATCCAAAAAACACCAATTCAACCCCTATTATAGTACATTTCCCAGTAAGGTCAATAGTTAGTGTTGAATCCAAAAGATGAATTGGGAGAATTTATTTCTATTGAATCCATCAAAAATGGATTTTAATATGTAAGGGAAATAATTTTCCCATATAGGAAAGAAATATATATTTTTTGTATTTTATAATGACACTATTAAAGGGAAAGTGTGAACCCTAACAGCTTAAACTAATTAAAAACATTAAAAGAAAGTCATCCTAGATAGAGACTATAGGAACAAACCCTCCACAACAACTACAATGTTATGTCAAGTCTCCACCTTCCCATGACTGCTTGGCTAGCTGTCTCGTGCATGGATTCATGGGCTTAGTACCGATGGAAAAAGTCATACCCTCTCATTCTTCCAAATCCAGATATCCAAGTTCTGGTGGAAACTTTCTACTTACACTCCTCATCTGAAGAAGTTCTTTGTAGAGTGTCTAGGTTCTTTCACAAACAAGAATCAAAAGTGGTCGAACATCCTAGATGTTGTCAACCTCCGAGAGCCAATAGGGATAGAACCATCACAAGACATCTGCGATCACTTTCCCTCACATCCCAAAAAACCCTATCCATAGAGAAAATCATCGTCGCTGCTTGATGCCATGCGGAGATATGATCTCACACCGCCACAAAAGCCAGCTGAAATCTGAAATAATCTACATGAAAGTGATGTCATGTATATCCTTTCACCCAATGAAGGCAATTCAAAATCTTGATTCCTTCCTTAATGAGGTGAATCTTACTGTAGATGAAAAGTGTAGTATCATATAAAGCATCAATGATGTAAATATTTTCCATCAGCACCACCCTTGTCGGCGCACGAACCTCCGGAGAAATCTGAATCAAAGATGGTCGGGAAGCAGCAACCACAACATTAGGATCCAAACCCCTCTTTGGAGCCACCATTGGAGGACCCCCTACCGCTTACCCTTCCATAGACGGACCTGGCTCACTCAAAACCACCCCCAAGGGCCCATGTCTCTAAAACCACCTACATATATCAAAAGAGTTCCCTTTACGACAGCAATGACCACAGAACCTGGGCACCACCTGATAGAGCACCCTTTTCCACCATAGGAAATCCTCACCACCTCTGATAAGAACCAAGTCATGTAGATCCAAAGACAAATCCAATTCAATGTAAAGCCTTTGAGAAGGCGTCGACTATAAACAACGAATTTCACCATCTAGGAACAGAAATCCAAATCACCGCCTGACTAGATTCCCTCCCTCCTTGCGTATCCCAGGATGAACGGAAACCAAGTCCGCTTTGGGATCAGGTTTGAAGAGGTCCTCTAGTGATGGTTGTGATTGTGATGTAGCAATTCCTTCACCGAACTGGCTTGTAGGTGATTTCAATATTGTTGTGAATCCTCGAGAGAAGAAATGTGGTGTGACATTTCCCAGTATCGCCATGCAGTAATTAAATTATTTAATTGCCACTAATGACCTGTTTGATATGGGGTTCACAGGTGGGTGTTTCACTTGGTGTAACAACCAGAAGGGAAATAGTATGATTTGGAGTAGAATTGATCACTGCCTTGGTAATATGAAATACTTAGACCCCTTCCCTCAGATGTTGGTCAGTCAACTCCCTCGTATGTTATCTGATCACTCTCCTTTAGTGATACATATTAAAATTGATCATAGTGGTCTGGAACGCTTTTCATTCTCACGAGGATGGGAAAAGTTTGATGGTTTCATGAAAATGGTCCAAGACTCTTGGTTGTAGAAGGCTGATGGCAGTCCCTGGGTTAGCTTAATTAAGAGTCTCATGAGGTTCAGAAATGATATTCTAGTTTGGAATAGGGGCATGAGTAATAGTGACACTTCTTTGGAGTCAATTCAAGAGTAAATTGAAGGTCTTGAATGCGGGGAACCTAGCTCTGGATTTCTTCAAGAACCTGTTGTTAGATCCTACTCCTTGAATTGAGAGGAGGCTTGGTTCTTTCGAGGGTGATGAAAGGTTTTGGAAGTGTGTCCCCCATTTGACACATGAAAGAGACAATGAGTTTTTGGAGGCATTTCCAGTGGTGGATGAAATCAAGGAAGCTGTGTTCATCATGAAAGCAGATAGTGCTCCAAGTCCGAAGGGTTTTCTAAGTTCTTTTTTTATGGAAGTATGGGAGATTATTGGTATATAGGTGAATATAGAAGTGTGGGATTTCTTTAAAGGGGGATCTCTTGAGGGAATCCTTTGCTTCTGGAGTGGTTCTTGTTCTTAAATTTAGGAATCCTGAATCTATCAGAAAAATTCGTTCTACTTGACTTTGAAACTTTATGTATAAAATCCTTTCAAACATTATCAACAAGAGGATTAAAACTTTTGTTCCAAGTATTGTGTCTGAGGAACAACATAGTTTTATCCAAGGGTCATCCATGGTGATATGGGTATTGATCAAGAGATGGTAGAAGATTTAAATAAAAAGGTATTGGGATAAAATTTCATCATCAAGGCAGACATGGAAATGGAATATGATAAGCATGAGTGGGGTTATATTCTTAACAATTATGAGGAGATTTGGTCTCTATTATGGTCTTGTGATCTGATTTTTAGGTGCTTCTCTTCTCTGTGGCTATATATTTTCTTCATGGGGAAGAATTTTTGGTTTTTTCAAAATGTATTGAGGTTTACGGCAGGGGGATCCTTTATCCCCAACTTTATTTATCATTGGTCATGATGCACTTTCAAGGAATATGAAAGTATATTTGGAGGAGGGATACATCATTCCATATAAGAATAGAAATGGGGATATCATCATTTCTAATTGGATGTTAGCTGATGAAATGATTTTTTTCCTAAGGTAGGAAGAAATCTATTAATGGTTAGAAGAAAATGATGGGAATCTATGGAAATTAAAGCAGACAACAAGTGAACTACATGAAGAGAATAGTTTATATTTCAAACAAGTGTGCTGATTGTCGAGCTAGGGAAATTCAATATAAACTGGGTATGAATGAGGGGAATCTTTCTCTGATTTATCTAGGTGCTCCCATATTTAATGGCAAGATAAATAAGAGCTTGTTTGTGGAGATTTTTGGAAAAATTACGGGGCACATTTGCAATTGGAAAAACATTTCCCTATCCTTTGGTGGTCACATCATGTTGATTTATAGCATTCTATCCTCCATGACAATGCATGTTATCTCAATCCTCAAGGCCCTGAAGGGTACTGTATATTAAATTGAAAAAATTATGTCAAAGTTTATTTGTGATGATAATAGTACTATAAAATGTCACAGGGCAGGATGGAGGAGATTGGTAAGACCAGTGGACGAATGAGGAGTCAAACTATGGGATATTTTGGATACTGTGAAGTCCATGCAAGAAAATACAGCCTAGGAAATCATTAATGGGAAGTCCCTTTAGGATAAATTCATTAGACATAGATATGGGGTGAGATGGAGTGAGTGGAATTTGGGAATCAAGAGGCCATCGAAGTTGTCTAGACTGATGACTGAGTTCTTTGAAATTATGGATGACAAAGAACACTAGGTGGTGGGGTATGGTGAAATTAGCTACTAGAGAGATAATTAGAGTGGTAGCATGCTGTTCTTCCCAAATTGTTCTGGCCTTGATATTACTTTCAAAGAGGTATCATGTTACCGTAACCTAATTTAAACAACAATTGATCCACAACTACAGGAGGTTTATGAAAGTTTCATTTTGTCTGACGATCCTGATTGATGTGTTCTGACTCTCTTAGATTTGGGGAGTTTCAACAGCAAGGCCTTAAGGGAATATTTTCATATTCAAACCAGTACTGATGATTGAGATTCTTTCTTTTGGTAAAAATGAATCATGATGAAACTAAACTTCCTTATTTGGCACATGCGGAACAAGTCGCTTCTGACAGAGGAAAATATTCAATACAATTGGATTTCGCTGACATCTAGATGCTGGTGTGGTGACTCTCCTATCTAGGAATCTTATTGGACCTTATTTTTTAGGAGTGATCTTGGGAAAGGTCTATGGAATTATACAGCTAACTACATCAGTGTGATAGGAGGTGAGGATTAAATTGATGAGTTCTTGGGAAATTGGTTCTAGGGGTCCGTGTCTTGTTGTGGGGAAATGAAGGCGTGTAACATGGTGTTTTCTATAGTGTGTTGGGTCATTTTTGAGGATCTCAATAAGACTGTAGAAGTAAGAGCATACTCATTAACCTATATTTAGGAGTGGAAACGATCACTAGTGGAAGAACTGGGGGGTCTCCATTCTCAGGGGTATGTTTCTTGCTCTCTTTGGAAAATTAATCCTAGAGTGGTTCTTCCTACATAAGTGAATGTGAGAACCAATAGGGGTTTATAGGTATGTTGGACCCTCATGCTTCTGGGTTGAAACTCAATGTGTGGGGATCGTGTGTAGTAGGGTCCATGAGATGTGGAGGGTTAGCCAGGGATGAATGGTGCTCAATTACATTGGGTTTTAGGGCCTTTTATGGAACATGTTACTCCTTTGGTGCTGAGGTGAGGACGCTGATTAAGGGCCTTTAATTGTGAAAACTCTATAACATTGGTCTCAAGGAATTAGAAACTGATTCCAAAGTTCTTATTGGCATGATTATTGGAAGGGATTAGGTCCCATGGGGGATGAATTATTTTATTAGAAAGGGGAGGGGTTTACTAGATTAGGGATTTGAAGTCAGGCACACATGGAGAGAGGGTAACTTTTTAGATGACGTTCTAGACCATATAGAAGGTCCTGATGATACCTTTAGAACCATCTTTAGTACATGTTCCTTTCTAAATGATTGTAGTATTATTGTTCAAGGTTATTCCTAGGTCCTGCATTATTTTTTTCTACCCTGATTTGTTTTTCTCCTTTTCTATGAATAATAAAAAATCCATATTTTAGTTATATATAGAGATTATCAAGTGAATACTAAGAATATTTCTACAATAGTTCAATATGAAAGTCTCTATACTTGAGGATAAAGATATATAAGAGAAGATGTTCGATATTTTTCAGAGTATTCTTATCATATATGTGATAAAAAGAGATGATAACTAGGCTTTGAAAAATGGGAAGTCTAAGGAAGTGGCATTCAAGGCCATGAAGAATATACCCACTGAGGATAACCTTGAATAAGAAGAGGTGGATGAAGTCGTTTTATTATTTTCCTAAAATCTAAGAAGGGAAAATTTTAAGGTGAAAGGGGAACTTTTAATTGCATTTCTTCAATATGGAAAGGTTGAGAACCCTATAACCTAGTGTCCAATGAAATTCTAATAAGATGATGAGGATGAGGAATTTTCCATGAAGAAAAATCCAAACAATGTAAAAGGAAATAAAACTACAAAACACAACTTCTTCATGAAGAATAAAATAATTTCAAAATAATATTATGGTTTAAAATAAAACGTGGTAGAAAATATTAAAGACTATAAAGATCATAGAGAAAATACTTTGGTAGTGGTTGTGGGATGTTCCCTGATAAGGAAAGAGAGTGATAGTAATGACAAAAAGTATAATAAATTGTTAATATCTAAGTTGATTTGGAATACATTATTGAAGAAATATATGTTTGGAGTGCCAAAATGAAGAAATACAATACATTGGTTCAAAATTAAAAGCATTATATGAAGCTATAATAAGAGGAGAAGTATGAGCTAAAGGTTGAAGATAAAACAATAAAATCTAAAAAGACAACAACCTCAAAGATGGCTATTGAGTACAATGTCAAAGTTAGAGAGTAAACTAGTGTTATTAATGGACTGAATAAAATTGTGAATGATTATTTCAACCATACTAAAGATATATAGGAAGAATTTATCGGCCTATAACAAAAATTTGAATATCGGGAGAGACTGTTGGCTCCCTTTATGACATCAATAAAATAGATCATAGAGTTGAAAAAGGTGAAATTGGATAATGGGGGTCTATTAAAAAAAGGAAAACAAATATCAGTGGAAGGAAAATAAATATCCATATTAAAATATTTTCATGGGTCCAGGTCATAAAAAATCAGTGATGGTTGATGTAATACAATAAGCCCTTACTCTAAAGTTGATGACTTATATGGGTATGAATCAGAATCATAATATTTAGATAACTCAAGGGATAACTAGTACTACAACAATAATAAAAAAGAGTAAACCATAGATTAGGTGATAATTTCATGGAAATATAGGACATCCCTAACATGTTTGTTCCATAGAAAATAGGTACCAAATGACACAATAAAAACAAAGGAAGATGAGAAGATTTCAATATTATAGGAATGATTTTGTTAGTCACTATTTTTGGTGCAGAGAAATTAGGAATATGAATCGATATTTCTCATCAACAATACATATTGATGTGTTGATAAAGGCACAATGTGGTAATAAACTTTAGCTCAAGTAATCATCAAATTTTATGAAAATGAAAAATAAATTTATAACATTTCAAGATGAATTTGGTTCATTATAATATGATGAGTATTAAGTATGTCTATCAGTATTGGGTGTGAATTCCAAAACAAAGATCAAGACAAAAAGGTCTGATAATGCAGTGGTTGTAGAGATTTTCCTTAAATCCTTAAATCCTTTTAGTGTATGGATTACTGATATTTTATTCACTTCTCTGATTATAGAAAATAAAGACCTCATCATAAGAATTGAGTATAAAAATTATGTTTTTGTTTTATTTGGAAATGCCGAATGCTTAAATTTTATTGGATTTAAAAAATCCAACCTTGGGGGAAATGATATAAGCCATGCTAATGTATTGGTTGTCGAAGTTCTCAGTCATAAATTTCTTTGTGTAAGTTAGTTTTGTGACTCAAGAAATAAATTAAGATTTACTAAGAAGATGTTAATCATCAATGGAAAAGATGGTGTAGTTGTTATGCTGAGGAAGCACATGAAGGGGAATGTTTATTTTTTCAATAGTAAAGAAGATTTGGGTTTTTTTACAAGGAATAAGAAACAAGATATAGAAAAATGGTATCACTATTTTATCTAATCAACCTTGGAGGGATTAATGAAATGTTATAGAGATCAAGATCTCATAAATTTTTCTTGTGATCATACAAACATGTGCGTTTCTTTTCAAAAGTGGAAGATTAATCAAAAGACTTACTAGGAATAAGATTATAATTAAACCAAAGTAAATAAACCAGTACATGTTTATGTGTGTGTTCTAATCTCACTAAGACCCATTTACAATAATAGGTATTATTTTATTTTCATTGATGATTACAATATAAAAGCTTGGAAATTATCATTACTCATTAGTGAATGTTCTCCAGTTTCATAAAACAAGATCGAATATGGGCTAAAAAGATTCTTGGATAGAGAATTTTAAATCTCTAAAACAATAATGGGTTGGTGTTGAAAAACATTTAAGTGGAGGATTATCTCAAGATTCAAGGGATAAATCACTCTAATATACAAACTTGAATGAATTAGACACATCACCCGAGATGGATTTCCAAAAGGTAGATATCATCATAAAAACTAAAAACATGTCTCATGTAAAAAAAGAAAGATATATAAAATAAAATTATTAAAACATTGAATAAGATTTAAATAACCATGATATATATAAAAAAAATGAAAAAAGTATAGAAAAAAAATCATGACCAAATCCAAAGGACCACATCTTTATGTGACCATTTTCACCTCAATCCTAACCCACTATGAAGGAAATAATAACCAAGAGGAATAAGGGAGATAACTAACACCCTTCCATTTAAACATATCCTACAAAAAATATTTTTTATACCCCTAAAGGAATATGTTGGGTGTGAATAAAATTACTTGAAGAATAGACCCATGAATCTATAAAATGTATGCCACCATGAAACATTTAGTTTTATCTTTAAAAATGAAACATGTTTATAAATCTATTTCATTTGAAAATATTTATTATAAAATTAATTTTAGTTTTAACTTTAAAATAATTTCATAATTGGACCCACAAGAATATTTAAATCTATATGAATTAAAATATATATAGAAATATTAAAAAAAATTCATATATCAAAAGATAAAAAAGAGAGAATTTGAAACATGATACATAAATAAAACAAGAGGATGAAATATAATTGGGATTTATCCTATGATAAAACATAAATAAAACTTTAAAGGAATAATATTTTAGTTATAATGTGAATCCTATTGATATAAAGTCCTAAAATAGTATATAAATATCACAATCATAACCCCTTATGGTGAAACACTCACTAAGGTTTTCATATGTTCTTACCAAAGGTTTTTAATTATTCATTTGTGATATTTTTTCATAAAATATTCGTAAAAAATGCTCATAATTTTACAATAAAAAATTTAGAAGGGAAGAATCACCTCCCTAAAGAATAAAAATCCATTTTAATATAAAAAAATTATTTGGGGAATATCATCGAACACATAAAGGGAATTAATATATTTTTAGAGAAAAACTCCTTAAAACACCATTTCATAATCCACCCTAGATGTAATTTTGTAAAATAACCCTCATATATTTCAAATCAATGAATTTCATAAATCAAACTAAAGTATTTTAATAGTAACACTTGGTAAATCATGGGTTATAACAATTTTATAGAGAAAAATACGTCAAGAATAAATAAAAACATTTTTCCTCTGAAACTAGTGATGTGAAATGAAAAGATCTATTCCTCATGAGAATATATCTACATGGAGTGTGGAAAAGAAGATAAAAAATGAACTAGATTAGTACTGTATGAGAGATAAATTCTAAATATCAATATTGAAAACCCTTAATCTAAAATCTATGCTAAAGGGGAGAGGAAAACATCATAACTTAAACTCGGTTTCAAAAGATTTATAACTAGAGTCAAAGTCTATCACACAATCGGTTCCTAAAATAATATTTCAAACTTTCATTCCATTCGATCTTGACACCATTATTTTTTGACTCAATCAATGGAGAAAAAATCATAGAGATGTTCTGAACAAAAAATATGTAATATCCTACTAAATATAGAAATATACAGATATCAAACAGATTTCTAGTTTGACACTATGAAATAAACACCTGAATATTTTCAGGATTCACTGAGATTCCCCTATTAGATGAAACATGTCACAAAAATATTACATATTAGATCCAAAACTCACATTTAGGGAGGATTCCATAAATTTTAGGTTTCTCTAGAGTTATAAGAATGATATCAATATGATCCTTGTATTCCTCCACTAACATGGAGTACACAAAAATATCATCAAAAAAATGACCAAAAAATCATATAAGAATTGATAAAATATATGATTCAAAAAATCCATAAAAACAATATTTGCTTAGTGATACCAAATAGAATAACCAAATACTCACAATCCCTTACATTCTCCTAAATAATGTCTTCATAATATCCTCCTCTCAGACCCTTAAATGATGGTACCTTTAATGAATATCAATATTATAAAACCACATGGATCCCATAAGTTTATAAAAAATGTCATCAATAATAGGAGAAGGATAATTGATCCTATTAGTTACCTAGTTAAGCTTTTAGTAAATAATATAAGGCATGAGGCTTCTTTCTACCTTCTTTGCAAGGAGAACTGGAAAATCCCAAGGTGACATGTTATGATGAATAAATACTTTATCCTTAAGATCATTTATTTGATCTTTAACTCCCTTCAAATCAGTAGGTTATATATGATAATATAGAATAGAGATGGGATTCATCCCTAGAAACAAATTTATAGAAAACTATACATCCATTTAGGATTATAAACTAGAAAAATCAATAGGAAATACCTTAGCGTATTCATCCTATACAGTAGGAAGTGAAATACTAGAACATTGGTGAACAAATTTAAGAAAAATATTTAAAAATTAGCATGATATCAATATAACCTCAAAATAAATAGGCCCAAATCTTCCATATCTAGGATCCCACTCACTATGATAGAAGTGAGTTACCTTTATCTGATGATAGAAACTAAACCCAATGATTATAATCATAGTTTTGGTATTTATATCTAACCATATAGTTTATACTAAAGATGGTGTTGAAGAATAAAGATCAAGATCTAGAAAATGTCACATGACCTCATGGTCAGTGATCATGACATGTCACTATGAACATTTGAAACCTTTTTTCCTTCTTCCCAAGGTAGTGAACATAACCATCATGGATGAAATTATCTTTAACCATAATCTTAACACATTAATCAACTTATATGATCTAAAATAATGAGATGAAAAAGTATCAAAAGAATCCCGGGATATAGAGGAATAAATAAACACTATAACTCTCATAGTAGATAGTCCTGCATTAGACTCATCTAGTGCATAATCTACTGCATAAAGATGTTTGACCTCAACACCTCCACAAGATTTTTTTACATGGATATCCATATTTTAATGAGAATGAGATTATCACCCTTCACTATATTAGAATGATATTATGTTCCTTTTTTTAATGGTTTATCAATATCTAATTCCTTAGGATACTCTTCTATAAAAATTATAAATATGATCAGATTGTTCACAATGATAGAAATTCATGGGTTCCACCACATAGTCAGGATTAGTATGGCTTGGTCTCCAATGCTAATAGAAAACTATCTTGTGTTTTCTTGTATAATCCCCTAAATATATCCCTAATATAAAATGTGAATTCTTATTTTGATTCATTTTTTTAAATATGATATACTATGGATGCCTCTTTTTGTAGTAGAATATCCATAAAAAATATCATCCCTGTTAAGTTTGCTTCATCCATAATATATTTGTAAACTACTTTGTAAATCTTCAGCATACACAAGAGAAACATCATTGATAGAATATCTGACCTCAAATCCATCTTGAACCATAGAACTTTGAGTTAGTCATTATAAGAATGTTTAGGTGATAAGTGAACCAACTCAGTGAAATAGGTAGCATACTCCATAATTATATTCCCCCTTTCTCCAAGGTCAAAAGTTCCTGAGTCATCTCCAATCTCAATATTTATGGATAACACTATTGATTGATGGAATTCTTGAATTGATACAGGTAAGGCCCTTATCCAACTTATCTTTCATGATAGGGTCCCTGATTTTCTTCCAGGTCCTTTAATAATATAAGTGGTGAAACCTATCATTAAGTCCTTTAAAGTATTCCTATAATGAAAGATCATCTCGATCCATTTAAGGCACTCTTAAAATTAATGGGGTCACTTATAACCAAGGAATATATGTGGATTATTCTTCATCTTAGGTTTCTAACACTCATATAATCTAGGATCTCCATTGTGTAGATGTTTCTGACGCTTTCGCTGGGGCACACACATCCGTCTGTGAGGATGCGCTGCTGTTACCCTGCATTCCCACTTTCCAAAGGCGAGCGGCATTCGCTCCTTGTTCAGGGAGGTTTGCTCCTTGATCGAAATGGGATGATGGGATGTCGGTTCTTCCTTTCGGGGATTCATCCTCAGAACTCGTCACCTAGTCTGGGTCTCCCTCATAGATTTAATACTTTGTTCGTGAATCTTGTTCCCAGTGCCATATCTTCATGGATACTGGTTAATTACAGTACTTTCGTCAAGACTTTCCATGGGGTCTTGACATGGTAGTGACCTTCGATCGGAGTAGATGACAACATCAGGCATGTCAGGGCATATCTGGGTGTGTGGACATTGGGGAACCTGTATTCATCCTCATAAGAGGGAATCTCAACGGTGCAGAACCTGAGGCATCCCACGTCGAATGCGGGGAATCATATTCCATAGGCATGCATCTGAGGTTTTTCTCATCTTCCCATGTTTGACACAGGGTATGCTGCAAGATTAGCGTCTAGCAGAGATGGTTACACCAAGGGTGTGTCTTCCGAGGTTTTCCTCATCTTACCATGTTTAACATTGGGTATGCCGTGAGTTTAACATCTTGTAGAGACAGAATGAGGGTGATCAAAACGTTCCATAGAGACAGATCAGAGGTGGTGCGTCCCGTAGAGGGGAGATGTCACATGGTGAAGGTTGATCTGGACACCAATGAGGGCAGATCAGGGAGCGTGCACCCCAGAATGGGGGAACACCAAGGTTTACCATTGGTTGGGATTGGACCTCAGGGAGGTCTCCTACGTACCCTGTGTAGACAACAGGGATCAAAACCCACGTAGTTCGAAGGGGTGACGAATCAGGGTGTACATCGAGGACAATGACCCAGAGACATGATAGGGCTTATGCATGGATAGCGGCCCATGTACTGCTAGGAGCAGCGAGGAGGTGGATGGCATGATCCTACTGGGATGTGGTGGCCCAGGTGAGAATCAGGATGGATGATGGAGAGTTGAATGAAGTGGAGGGGGAATGACATGGGACTATTTCAAGGGTGACGGTGAAGTTGGTCTTGTTCCTCTAAGAGACCTCCTACATATCCCCGTGGTAGGGAATCAAAGTCTGCGTAGTTCGGGATGGTGCGCTGGAGGACCGACGTGAAGGTGGACCATGGTTCGATGGGTGTTGGGCTTGAACCTCGTGAGGTTTCTTATGTACCATGCCTTAGCACGGATCAAAGTCCTCATAGTTAGGTCGTGTTGAATACAGTTTAACGTCATGCAGGATGGGGGTGAACTGACGTGAATGAGGTCGGAATGACCGGGTGGTGGGCTTGAACCTCGTGAGGCTTCCTATGTACCATGCCTTGATATGGATCAAAGACCTCGTAGTTCAAAGGGATTCGTCAACGAACCGACGTGAAGGTGGACCTGGGGGTCTACTGGCGGTGGGCTTGAACCTCATGAGGCTTCCTACGTACCGTGCCTTGGCATGGATCAATGTCCACGTAGTTCCGAATAGTCACATCGGCTTACCGCTGGACGGGAATGCAGTTTAACATCATGCGAGACAGAGGTGTAACCTGATGTGAAGAAATGACAGGCGGTGGGATTGAACCTCGTGGAGGCTTCCTACGTACCATGCCTTGACATGGATCAAAGACCTCATAGTTCAAATGGTGTACAGTTTAATGTCGTGCGGGATAGCATACAAGTTAATGTCATGTTGGACGGGGGAATATAGTTTAACGTCATGATGGACGAGGGTATTTCCATGGTCGATGCTTACTCTAAGCCCATGTGAGTCATGCTCGATGTGAGAAACAAGATGCATTAGAGATCTGACGATCACGTCAAGAAGGGTGAGTTCGTGAGAAGTGAAGAGGGTCTTATGCGTTAGGCGGCCCATGGTGCCAGGACTTACTCCAGGATGGAGGCCCGAGGAAAAGGATGACGATAGTTTCGGGCTTGAGACTTGAAGAGGCTTCCTACGTATCCCCTTGGTAGGTAATCAAAGTCCACGTAGTTCTTATGATGACGGCTTACAACCTATTGGAGGTTTCAACAGCTTACCGCTGGATGGGGTCACAACGGCTTACTGCTGGATTGGGTTACAACGGCTTACCGCTGGATCGGGTCACAACGGCTTACCACTGGATTGGGTTACAATGGCTTACCGCTGGATCGGGTCACAACGTCTTATCGTTGGATTGGGTCACAACGGCTTACTGTTGGATCGGGTCACAACGGCTTAACGCTGGATAAGGATGTCAACAACTTATCACTGAAAGAAGTGACAACCGTGGATGGGTTTTACGCAAGGATGTTGCCTGGGTACCGCTATGGAGTGACAATGGTGAATGGGGCTTAAGCTAGAAAGATGCTCTGGTGCCGCTATGGAGCAGTAATCGTGGATGGGGCTTACACAAATATGCTACGCTGGTGCCAATATGGAGCGACAATGGTGAATGGGGCTTACGCTAGGAAGCTGCCTGTAATGTCTTCCTCATGTCAGGCCATGAGGGCATCCCAACTCACTTGTGAATTGAGGCCCTCACCTGTGCACTGGTTCACAAAAGGGATAATGCCAAGGGGAGTTGGAATCATGCCACTGTAATCATGGCATTAGGCCTCTTATGCTTGGAGCATAAGGCATCTCTTGTTTAGATCAAGAGGAATCCTATGTTTGGAACATAAGGAGATCACTACAATTTATAGTCATGTAGATAGGACTGGTAGCATCTCATGATGGGAGCATAAGGAATCTCTTATTTGGAGTAAGAGGTATCCTATGTATGGAACATAGGGTGAACTATAGATTATAGTCATGTAGAGAGGACTGTTGGCATCTCATTCTTGGGGCATGAGGCAAATCCTATTTGGGGCAGGAGGCATCCAATATTGATCATATAGGGATTACTACAGTTTAGAGTCATGTAGATAGGACTATTGGAATCTCATTTATGGAGCATGAGGCACCTCTTGTATTAATATAGTGGCATCCTTTGATTGGAACATAGGGAGAACACTATAGTTTATAGTAATATAGAGAGGACTATTGGAATCTCATGCTTGGGGCATGAGGCATCTCCTGTTTAGGGCAGGAGGCATCCTATGATTGGAACACAGGGAGAACTAAAGTTTAGAGTCTTGTAGAGAGGACTGTTGGAATCTCAATATTGGGGCATGAGGCATCTCCTGTTTGGGGCTGGAGGCATTCTATGTTGATCATATAGGGATTACTATAGTTTAGAGTCATATAGATAGGACTATTTCCATAAGGCGTAAAGCAAAGGCTGGTGTTGGGACTTACACAAGGGCGTCCCTTTCTGGTTCAACTTGGCATAGGAGCCAAGTGATTGGGTTTTGATGAGTTTCCTGAGGAATGGTTCGACTCAAGGTACTCGGGGAATTGAGGATGAGGATCCCAACTCACGACACGGGAATGAAACCAAGAGGAATAGGTTGACTCAAGGTGTTTCATGGTTCATGGAGGAGTCTCTCAAATCATGGTAATCCATATGTGGAAGGTGGGTGCGTGATAAATAATCCCGATGTCCCGGCTCGGAAAGTTCGCGGTGCGACTCTCCAATTTTCATGGGGGTCTATGATGGTAGCGAAGGCAGGATCCTCGTAAAGGATAGGTCTTCACGAATTAGCTTCACGGAACATGGCCTCGCGGAGCAATGGTCTCTCGCGGAGCAAAGGGGTCTTGCGGAGCAAAGGTGTCTCGTAGAGCAAAGGGCTCTCGCGAAGAAAAGGGATCTCGCAAAGCATGGTCTTGTGGAGTAGCATTGTGGAGAATTGGCTCGCAGAGCATGGGCCTCTTGCGGAGCAAGGGCGGCTCGCGGAGTACTCGCGGAGCAGCATCGTAGAGCATTGGCTCGTGGAGCAGCAATGCGAAGGAATATGCTCGCAGCGCATGGCCTCACGGAGCCGCAAAGCGGAGCTCCGCGGACCGGGATATCGGCCGCCCAAGGGGAGAAGTGTCCATGGCCATCCGTCCAGAGAAGGGGGGTGAGATGGGTATTTATAGGCAGGGGGAGCCGCGATGCAGAGCTCATGCGGCGCGAAGGGGACTTCGTTGCTTTGCGGCGGGTCACGAACGTCAACCGGGTTCACGGATAGTTACCACCTCCTCTGCTTCGCAGTGGGTTCGCGAACATCAGGGCATTCACAGAGAGTCACCGCCTCCTCTGCTTCACGGTGGGTCTTCACGGTGCTTCGTGAACGTCAGCCGGGTTCGTGGTGCATCCTGCCTCATTACTTCGTGGCGGCGCTCCGCGATCACGGAGGTGGCTTCGCGAACCAGTTTTCCAGCCGAACTTCAAATGTCTATAACTCCTAGTCCGTAACTCTGTTCGGGCCCTACAGCTTACCAAATTGAAGCTTATGAATGGGTCTATGATCTTGGATCATGTGTGGAAGCATTTGAAAAATATTGGGAACGCATTTTCCGGGTTCTACAGTAGATTACTACTTCCACGAGTGAGGAGTTTACTAGAGGGTTCACCTATAAAGATTGTCTCATTGTTTCCTCCCTTATATTTGAATGAGATCTTCTATGAGGAATTATCTATAAATAACAATAAATAACAACATATTAGATAAAACATCATGATTCTATGACATAAGATATTACAATATTAAAATTAAGACAAGGCATGGTTCATTTAAATAAACCCAAAAAATTAGTTTCATCTAAATAACACAAAACCAACCATAAATCTCGAGAAAACCCCTCGATCACCCATGGAAACATAGAGTTAGATACAAAAGTGACCTGTCTAGACACCCATCCATAATGACTACATGAGTTCCGATGGTCCTAACCCATATCTACAAAAATCCAAGAAAAATTTGAAAGTAGTTTCACCACACTTCTCACTTTTTATTCCTTTTGATAACATTTTGTAACGAACCAACCTAGGTTTACATGACAAATCTCCAAATATGGATCCCAAAAAGGTGGAAAAAACACATAAACCAAAAACATGTCCCATATAAAATAATTAATATATAAAAAATAAAATTAAAATATGAAAAAATTACATAACCATGAGATATAAAAACCATAGTAAAAAAGGAAAAGTCGAAACAATCAAAGTCAAAACCAAAAACAAATAACTACTTCTTCATGTGAAGATTTTCACCTCATTTCTAAGAAATATGAACTAGAGGGATTCATGATGCCCTTCCCATAAATTTTATCCTACAAAACCGATTCTTTATACGAACAATTGAATATAATGGATGTAATTTTAATTCTCAATAGTATACCACCATGAATTTATAAAATGTATATCACCATGAAACTATTAGTTATTTCTTAAAAAATAGAAAAAATTTGTTAAGTTATTTCTTCCTAAAACAATTTCCATAAAATACACTTTGGTTTTAACTTTATAAACATTTAATATTTAAAGAAAAAAGGTTATGAAAATCAGTATGAAAAAATATATAGGGAAATAATAAAAACATTTATATATCAGAATATAGCAAGGAGAGAATTTGAAATATGATACATAAATGAAACCAATAACATGAAACATAATTGGCCTCTATCCTATGAAAAAATGTCTATGACAAGTGAAAAATAAAAATCTTTAAATAATGTGAATCCTAAGGATATAAATTCCGGATATAATCTATAGATATATCAATTGTAACCCCTAGTGGTCCCATACTCACTAAGGGTTGAATATATCCTTACCTAAGGTTCTTAAATTCTCCCATGTGGTTTGTTTTTACAAAAAATTCATAAAACTTGCTCAAATGTATAACAAAATTGATAAGTGAAGAATCATCTTTCCCCTATTTAAAAGTGTATTTTAAAATGAAAACCATATTTAAGGTGTTACATCAAACCCATGAAGTGTATAAATATGTATTTTAGGAAAAATCCCTTTAAAGACCATTTCAGAATCCAACCAATATGTAATTTCATAAAAATCATTCATATATTTCAAATTTATGAATTTCATAAATCAGAAAAGAGGAATGTTAGAACAAAACAATATAAATCCATGGATAAATCCATTATAGATATACCTACCTAAAAAATAAATTAAAACTTATTTCCTTTGAAATTGGTGATGGGAAATGAATAGATATGGTCATCATGAGTATTTTTTACAAGGATCTAGTTAAATAAGAAGGAAAAATCCCTAGTCCAGTATTGTCAAATAGATGAATTATCAAACTGCATCCCAAAACACACTTAATATGAAACAAAATTGAAAGGGGAGTGAAAAATATTTTAATATAAGAAAACTTTGTCAAAATATACTTGAAAACCCTCTATCAAGGTCACACATAGCCAGAGTATCAACCCCCAAAAGATCATTCATCGATCGAGCATTTGAAATTTTGAAAAAACTGTTGGGAAAAAAATCCCTCAAGGTAACATTGTAGTATTTTTGGGTTGATTGTGTTTGTTGATAAAGCAGGTTTCCATGAAGAAATTGTAAAGTTACAAATATGTTGCTGACAATCAATGTTGACAAAAGAAATATGACAAAGGAAAGGACAATCCGGAGGCGGTACAAAAGGGAAGTATAAGGTGGCGCCGTTTTCCAGTGTTTGCAAAATTTTTGGGGTCCAAAATTTGTAGGTTGGTGAGCATCGTGAAAATTGGATTTCGATGAAGATCATATTTTAATATAGAAAAGGCATGAATTTTTCGAAGAAAAGATTCATGGTTTGGATTTCGCGATGACCATAAGAATGGAGGCGGTGATTCTTAGAGATTACGACAAGCTTCGCGAACGACAGAGGCTGAAGCGCATCGCTGCGGTGAAGGGATTTGCAAGGGAGATTCACGGCGATGAAGGGCATTGTGAGGGAACTTTGTAGCGAAGGCGCGAAGGAATTGACGGGATGCTCCGTGATTACGATGAGCTCTGCAATCCAAAAATTTCTGAAGTGCTTCGCGATTTTGAGAGAATTCTGGCGGAAACTTTGGAGCTTCGTGATTGGAGATGACGTGGCGCTGACTTCGCGCGGAAGGGTAGAGGGTCAGTGAAATTTCCTATAAATAGAGGCAAACCCCCTCGAGTTAAGAATATATAGTTTTCAAAGAAAATCCTTTGCTCTCTTTTCACGAAGGTGGTTCACGTAGCCAGTGTGCTTCGCGAAAGAGGAGCTTCACGAAGACTATTGTAGCTCTGCGAAAGTTTCATGATCCGTGTTGGCTCAGTGAGCTTCATGAGGGAAGTCACTCTACGACGGCTTGTGCTTCACAAGAGTGCTTTGTGAGAGTGCTTCGCGAAAAGGCAGGAGCTTCGCGAAGGCTTGTTTGAGCTTCGCGGAATTGGGAGCCTCGCAAAGTTTGGTGCTTTGAGAAGGTGTTTCCAATGTGAATTGCCCAGTGGTTAAGAGGAAAAAGGGTTATTAATCAGTGGATGAAATTTGGACTTCAATAGAGCATCCATCAACAGTTTAGGATTCATGTATTCATGCAAATGAAGAGACCTACAGGTCTATAAACTATGAGTGGATCCCTTCCAGAGCAGTGAGAATAAGAAGAGGAAGAAGGTGATCTTCTCCACCAACAGTGAGCCAGAGAGAGAGAAATAGGGAGTGACCCTTGGGAAAGTAGTGAGCTGACCTTTAACATTGTAAAGGCAGTGATCCTGGGCATAGAAGTGATCTGGCCCAAACATTATTGGCAGTGAGCCTTAGTGGATTTGGTACAACGACACATCGTCGTTGTATGCTCCTTGGACGTAGCCCAGTGAGGGTGAACCATGTAAAAATCTCTGTGTTTTACTGCTTTCTTCCCTGCATTGCATTTAAAGTATCATCATCAGATAACGAAGAAAATAAGTGGTCAGAATAAACACAGAAGAGCAAACAAAGCGACCCTTGTAATAAAGAGGTCAAGATCCAGTGGGGTAGGAAGAATTTCGAAAAAGAATATCCATACCCTGATTCACCCCCCTGTCAGGGTATATAGGCCCCTATTGGTCCTAACAAAAACCACCAAAACATCCCTTTTGCGTCCACCATGGATATGATGGCTTTACCAAGAGATGAACCAGAGGTACTAGCCACACCCTTTTCATGAAACTTGGGCAATATTGTCCTAGCCATAAGTTGCATCATACCTAAGATGATGCATGTAAGTCCTGGTGCACATGGTGACTGTAATATCCTAATGTTTTATCAATGGAATCCCATATTATAATTATTTCATATGATATAATCACATAAAATCAATTTAAGAACATAATAAAAACTTTATAAGTGATTAATGAATGAAATAAAATGCATTTCAAGAAGTTAAGGAACATATACCAAATAAATAGTAACTTGACCTTCAGAATAGTAATGTGACCATTATGAATAGAAAACCTATCAATTTAGTAGTAAACTCAGCAATTAAAGTATAAATAATAATTATACACCTTATAAGTGATAATATTATATTATTACATTATAGTATAAGTAAGTAAATATTTTAAAAATCATTAATTAAGTGTTGGTATTTTTGTAAGTAATAAATATTTAATTACAATTTAATGATTAATTTAATAATTTAAAAGAAAATATATTTTCATAAAATGAATTCATAAATCAGTATTTTTAGGTATTATGGTTATAATATAATTTTATGTGACCTTAATTAATTTTTTTGAAGTGTTATAAAATCAATTATAATTTCAAAATATATATTTTACAAGTAAATGATTATTTTAATTAAAAATCAAAATTTTCAAATTCAGGAAATTATTTTCATAAAATTGACATCATTTGTGAATTATACATTTCAGAAAAATTTTATGGTGATTTTTTTAGTTTTTTGAAATAATTTATTTTTTGTGAATACTGAAAAACAGTAATTTACGGTATATATACATTATAAGTTAAATAGACTATTCATTGAGCCATGGAACATATAATAATATTTGGTTCAAAATAGATGATATAATTACTATATTTAGTATCAATGATCATCACTATTGCCTATGTTGAGAAAAATAATTAACTAATGAATCAAATATTGAAAAAACACCCCGCTCGTCCACTATAAATACCACCCCTCACCACCTCATCTTATCACACCTCTAAATCTTTGAAACTTGTAAAAATTATAAAAAAATTCTTCCTAATCCCCTCCCCAACTTCCATGAGATCTTGGTCTCATAAAAATACTAAAACCTCTTCATTAAGGAGGATCTCAAAGAGTATAAATTCAAGAGGTAAATTCCTCTTTCTGTGTCTTTTATTTTCTTTTCAAGATCTTTATTTTATTTTTCTATCCTCACCTACCATCATCCAAATGGTTTGATAAATATATTTACATACATATAATATAATTTTGTTACGATAATTTAATAATTTATCATCATCTCTACTCCCCATACTTTTATACTAAAAATGAAAACACCGTTAGAGATGTGTTAATTTATCACATTCTAGGATGAAAGTTTTTAAATTTATTTAAACTTCATCAAGGATTGCCATGAAACCATTTTTTTGGTTTAACCAGATTATAATGTATGTATTACATCTTATTTAATGTTATGTAATCATTTTATACACATGATACTATTTTCTAAAATAAAATGAGTTCATTATTACAAAAAACCGCCAATGTAAATGCAAACGATTATCATTAACTACTTATAAAATGAATCCTAATCATGCCATAGAAAAAAATGATATATAAGACCAAATTAAATTCTATAAGACCATTAATAACATATAATTTCAATTATGGATAATTACCCCCACTTTATATAATCATCTGTACATGTAAACAAGTAAGCCAATCATGAAAACCAAGAAAACCAATGCTCCCAAATGATGATATTCAATCTATTAACCCATAAAAAATTCCATAAATGAAATTAATAAAGTTATTATAAATAAAATAAATTTATAAATAGTTCTTAAATAATTAATTAATGAATATGGTATGATTATCTTGGACAATATGATTGTTTCCTCACGGATTTCGGGGATGACCTTTTGGACGGGAGATTCAAACGTTCCGATCGGTTTCTAGAGGGTTTGTTCGTAGAACTGGAAACATCCAATGATTCCACATCCGTTTGGACCTACTTTCTAAAGGTAGGTGCTCATTAGCTTGTGGACTAATGAGGCTTAGGAATTTTCATTGGTCGAGAGGATGGGAGGTCGGACTCATCACACCTTTTTGAGGGGAATTATTGTCTACTCCGGGACTCTCTTTATAGATTTAAGTTATGTTAGTGAATCCTTATTACATTACCAAGTATAAAATGATCTTTCCTTAAGTTTTAACAATCAATGATTAAATATGCAAGAAATTTAGAGAATCTTTTATATGTATTCGAGGTTCTTCATCAATAGAGAATCATCTGTATCTATTTAGAGATTCTTGGTCAATGGTATCCTTCGAAACAAAAAGTCTCCTGGTCATTATGATGACCAGGCTGGTTTTAAATCCACTCAGTGAGGCACTTGAAGTTTATCGTCATTCAGAAGGACATGGATTATTTCAAAGTTGGGATCGAACCCATAAATAGGCTACCTACGTATCCTTTGTTTTGGAAAAGGAATCAGAACCCACGTAGTTCGAGTAATGGAGTATGATGTTTATGATTGATGGCTCAAAGAAGAATTTCATAATTACTTTTACACTCTAAGCTCACGTGAGTCATGCTCGGTGTGAGAAAAAAGAGGTATTGGTAAAAATTAGACAATTGTGCCATAAAATATGCAATCATAAGAATTTGTTTGGGGCTTATGTATGTGTGACTGCCCAGATAGATGAAGGTTTAGGATTTACTTTTAGGGAGAAAATCCAGGAACAGGGTCCATAAAGGTATATGTGCTTTATGGAGATTTGAATACTCTAATCCTGGGGCTTGCTCCTAAGGAGGATTCCCAAGTTAGGAGGGGACTTATGATTGGGTTTTACTCCGGAAAACTAAACCCAAATTAAGGGTAAATTAGGACTGGTTAAGAGAAATTTAAGGGGGGCTTGGGGTTTACTCCTGAAAAGGAAACCCAAGATTATGACTGGGACTTACTCCTAAAAAGGAGGCCCAGGTTTGGGGACTTGGGGCTTACTCCTGAAAAGGAAGCCTGAGATTATGACTGAGTATTATTCCTAAAAAGGAGACCCAGGTTAGAGATTAAGGTTTGGGGCTTACTCCTGAGGAGGATGCCCAAATTTGAGGTTGGGGCTGACTCCTAAGGAGGATGCCCAAGTTAAAGGATTATGATTGGGGCTTACTCCTGAGGAGGATTCCCAAGTTTAAGGAATTAAGGTTTGGGGCTTACTCTTGAGGAGGATGCCCAAGTTTGGGAACTTTAAGAATTTGGGGATTACTCCTAAAGAAGGATGCCCATATTAAAGGATTTATAACTGGGGATTATTCCTGAAAAGGAGACCCAAGTTAAGGACTCTCTCATCTTAAAGGATGAGGTTGAATGAATGAACTCTCCATATTTAGTGACATAAGGATATTTAAATCACTAGGTTTTGAGAGATATTCCACAGAATTCCTTTCAGATAAGGAAGTCAAATCAAGAAATCATGCCATAAATGGCTTTGAAGAGTGTCTTGAAGACTGAATCTTGAAAAGGAAAGGTGTAATGGCTTAAGAGGGGTAAAATGGGCAAGATGGGCACCCAAAAAGGTAGGGGCGCGCAAGTCTTGAAAGGCGCGCAAGTATTGCGGCGACGCAAAAGTTTGGGTCGCGCAAGTATACTTGCTTGACATGAAGGGTACTTGCGCGATTCTCAAACATCATTAGAATACTTGAGCGACTCTTTATAAATCCCTTTAGAATCCTCTTGAAGTTCTTCCAGAAAAGGGACACGCAAGTTATATTGATGGAAATAAGTCGGCGCGCAAGTGTTGATAAGTTTCAACACTTAGGCCTTCCTTCTTCTCTTTAGATCTTCCGTTCTAGGTAAGAAATTAGCTTAGAAGTGTTCCGGAAGCTTTGAGAAGAGACTTGGGCGTCAGGAGATTCAATCCGAGTTTCTGAAAAAAAAAATCCTCTTGAATGGGGGGCCCACAGGGTCTATTTATAGGCAAAAGAAGACCCTGGGCGGTTACCGGGCGGTTATCACTTAGGTCGCGCAAGTCACTTGCACGACCATAAGGTGTCGCGCAAGTACTTGCACGACCACTAGGTGGTGCTCAAGTGTACTTGCGTGACCATGAGGGAACTTGCGCGACCTGTGGGCAATGTTCTCCTTGTGCATCCCTTTGTCGATTTTTGATGTTTCTTCAAAGGATGAATCACTTTGGACTAAGGTATTTCCCTTTTCCGATCTTTAGGTTCTGTGACGAAAGGAGCGTCAACAAAAGTCCCCCCTCAGAGTTGGATCCAAAAGAAATGAGGATTTGACTCTGAGGAAATCAAAGACATCCAAAGGAAAAGGTGGTGCGCAAGTCTTCAGTGCGCAGAAGGAAGCGCGCAAGTGTGCTGGAACTTGACTTTTATTCAGAGTTCCTTTGTCTTTTGTGGGCAGTTTAAATTCATGCATGCCGGACATAAAGGGGCTAATGTTTAAGGTCAAAATAGCTTTGACCAAAATGTACTAAAAAGGATTCAATTCCTTGAAAATTTATCTGAAAACATATTACCATACTCAAGTATGAGGGAAAATATGTAAACTATGGCTTAAGAATATTTGAATCTGAGGAATGATATGAAAAAGAGCTAAAAGGCATTAGAAGAAGTAGTTTCCAAGAATGAAGTTACTATTATTTGACAAAAACCCGTTAGGGGGTTGAAATATGCAGGGCCACCTAAGGGCATTGGCTGCATGGTCAAATAAATAGCATCTTTCGGATGACGAGTCTGTTATGTGGAATGTTTATGCAAGGCCACCTATGGGCACGTGCTGCATAGTCAGGCAAAAGAACTCCCAGAAATTTACTTTCCTAGTGCTAAAAGCCAGTGAAAGTTTATGGAGATTCAAATTTTCTAAAGTATAGAGTTTGTTGTATGGAAAGAGGTACTTGAATATGGAGAAGATATTTCCGAACAAGAATATCGAAGAACTGGATGAATATAACTCCTACGAAGGTCTGACCCAAACGTAGGGAAGAAAAATAAACCATAGACTTGAATACTTTCAGATCATGAAAAAGGATATGGGACAAATATGTTAAGGAAGGCTATTTTTTTTGTAGATCCCTACATACTGTCGTTTAAGACAAATAAGGACAAAAGAGGCATTCTTCCCAAGAATGAAGTTACCATTATTTAACAAACCCGTTAGGGGGTTGAAATATGCATGGCCACCTAAGGGCATTGGCTGCATGGTCAAATAAATAGCATCTTTCGGCTGACAAGTCTGTTATGTGGACTGTTTATTCAAGGCCACCTATGGGCACGTGCTGCATAGTAAGACAAAAGAATTCTCAGAAGTTTGACATTTTTGTGACTAGAAGTCATGAAAAGGGTTATGAAGATCTGAAAATATTTTAAGGTTAGGATTATAACACATAAAGATGGGTATTGTCCAATGTATGTAGAGATACATAGGTCAATGATAACCATAATCATGTTGTGGCTGGGTCCTAAATTGAAATTTTGGACTTCACTACGTATCTCATAAGAATGAGAATCAAGACATACATAGTTCTTGAAATGCAGTTTAACGTCGTGTAGGATGAAAGTATGAGAAATCTTAGTTTAGGGTCATAGAATTCGGACCATAATAATGAATACACAGTGTGTGTTTTCATGAGTACTTTTCAGCTAAGGGGCTGAAAGTGAAATTTGGGGTGAGGCCTAAAAGACTTGGGACTGGATTCGAGGGACACTCGAATGTTCCTACGTATCCCATAGGGATGGGAATCAAGTCCACGTAGTTCTAGAACTACCCTTTGTACAAATTTGGTTCGTACATGTGAAGGGTGAAAGGGGACTTTAGTGCAATGATGGTTTAACTTAAGATAAAAAGTTTAGGCATTACCATGTATGCATGTAGTCTTTTGGAATGAAATATGATCAAAGAATATTGTAGTTTATTGTCTCACCGGACAAAAGTGTTGTATAGTTTAACATCATATAACAAGGACGAAAGTGAATCAATTTAAAGATATTGATTCCAGGGGCGGTTTCACAAATCATATGAGATGGTGGTGAACCGATGTGAAGAGATTGTTTTTGGGCTTGAACCCTGGGAGGTTTCCTACATACCCAGCCTGGAGGGAAAGGATCAAAGTCCGTGTAGTTCAATTAAAGAATGAATTAATGATCAAGTTGTTCTTGGGGACAATGATCTAATAAAAAATGTTGTTGGGACTTACACATGGTTAGTGGCCCAAAGGGAGTATTATGGTTGATGTTCGCTCTAAGCTCACGTGAGTCATACTCGGTGTGAGAAACAAGAGGTAACAATAACCTTAACGATGCACAGTTTAATGTCACGTGGGACATATAAAGGGACTATGCAGTTTAAAGTCTTGCAGTTAGGACTATTGGTGCTGCACAGTTTTAGTGTCATGTAGCAGGGACAAAATATAGTTTAATGTCATGTAGGACATATCAAGGACTTTCTGTACAGTTTAGCATCATGTAGTTAGGATGATGGGGACAATATAGTTTAACGTCATATTGGACGAAAGGGGGATTGTACAGTTTATTGTCATGCAGTAAGGACAAAAGAGTGTACCATTTTAACGTCATGTCAGACGAAATTGCGAATAGTTTAAAGTCATATGCATGGACCGTGAATGGTGCAGTTTAATGTCATACTGGACCTTTGAGATTATATAGTTTAACGTCTTTCCGGACGTAAGGGACTTTTATACAGTTTATTGTCATGTAGTTAGGACGTCACAGTTTAACGTCTTGCTGGACATAAGGGATTTGCAAATAGTTTATGGTCATATACATGGACCAGGGATGATGCAGTTTAAGGTCATGCTGGACGGTTTAGGGGACTTTTTCACAGTTTAATGTCGTGTGGGACGAAGTTGTAGTTTAAAGTCATACTGGACCATTGCTGTATAGTTTAACGTCATATAGCAAGGACGAACTGGTGCTGTATAGTTTAAAGCCATGTAGCTAGGACTAAGGTGAACCAATACGAGGATATCAGTTCTGGGGACTTTTTACACTTTATCGTCATGCTGGACGATGGAAGTGCCACACAGTTTAATGTCATGTTTCTAGGACACAATATAGTTTAATGTCATCTCGGACAAATAAGGAACTTCTGTACAGTTTAATGTCATGTAGATAGGACATAATACAATTTAGTGTCATGTAGGACAAACTGGTGCTGTACAGTTTAAAGTGATGTAGCTAGGAGTAAGGTGAACCAATACGAGGATATCAGTTCTGGGGAATTTTTACAGTTTATCGTCATGCTGGATGATGAAAGTTCCACACAGTTTAATGTCATGTTGCTAGGACACAATATAGTTTAATGTCATCTCGGACAAATAAGGAACTTTTGTACAGTTTAATGTCATGTAGATAGGACATAATACAGTTTAGTGTCATGTAGGACAAACTGGTGCTGTACAGTTTAAAGTCATGTAGCTAGGACTAAGGTGAACCAATGTGATTGTTTTGGATCTGGGAACAATATTTTGTGTTTATACAAAATACTTCTTTAGAAATCTGGCATTAGTTGGAGTCGTGATGTGTTCTCCATCCATTGACATTAGAGAATACGCTCCATTGGAGTAGACCTTATGTATTGAATAAGGTCCTTCCCATTTTGGTTCAAGCTTGGGAGGCTTCTTTCCTGGTATCATTTGTGCTCTGAGAACCAATACCAATTCTCCCTGAATGAATGAACGAAGACGAACTTTTTTGTTAAAATCTCGTGCTATTCTATTCTGATAGATTTCCAACTGGTGTAAAGTGCACAATATTTTCTCATCTAACTGTTCCAATTCATTCAACCGCTTTTGGAATTGCTCATCTGTAGATAACTGATCACAAATGGCTATTCTGAGTGAGGGCAATTGAACTTAAATTGGCAAGACTGCTTCTGTTCCATATACCAATGAATATGGAGTTGACCGCGTTGCATTGCGAGTGGTAGTCCGATAAGCCCATAAAGCATGAAAGAGTTTATCAGGCCATGACCTCTTATCTTTATCCACCATCTTTTGCAGTATATTTGATAGAGTCTTGTTGAAGGCTTCTATCTGGCCATTAGCTGCTGCATGATATCGAGATGAATGGTTGGACTTAATGTTGTATTCTTGATATAATTTCTTTACCTCAGAAGAACAGAAGTTGGTGCCGTTGTCCGTCAATATGGTATGAGGGACACCAAATCTAGTAATGATGTTAGACTTGATGAAGCTAACAATGCATTTAGAACTGACTTCTTTGAGAGGTACTGCCTCTACCCATTTGGAAAAGAAATCAGTAGCAGTAAGAATGTACTTAAACTGCTTGGTCATAGCTGAAGGGTAAGGTCCCACCACATCCATTCCCCATGTGGAAAATGGCCATGAGTATTTAGCTGTATGAAGCAACTCTGGAGGTTTATGAATGAAGTTGGCATATACTTGGCATTAATGACACTTCTTTGTAAAATTAACATAATCTTGTATCATTGAAGGCCAAAAGTATCCAAGCCTTCGAATTTGATCAGACCGTCTATGTCCAGACTGGTGGGCACCACAGACTCCTGCATGCACTTCTTTTATGACAGCCATTGTCTCTTCACCATCAATACATCTGAAGAGAACTCCATCAAAACCACGTTTGTAGAGAATTTTCTCGAGGTGGTTTGGGCTATCATAAAGAGTAAAATTGACCACACGTCGCTGAATTTGTTCTTTCTCGGATCTATCAGGTGGAAGTGTTCCATTTTGAAGGTATTCCCTGATAGGTGACATCCATCCTGTAGTATGACCATATAGTTCAGGAATGGGACTAATTTCATTAATTTCCTCTGTTCTGACTTGAACATAAGGTGAAATTGCACGACGGTGGGAAATACAAATGGTTGTCTCGTCCCGATTTAGATCTGCTAAAGCTGTGGATATATTAGCCAGTGCATCAGCTTGAGCATTTTGTGATCTTGGGACATAAGAAAATGTCGATTCTGAAGGGAATTATGACATTAACTCTCTGACGTAATCATACAAAGGGATTAATTCTTCTTTTCTGATGGCATAATCCCCATTGACTTGTTTGATTACCAGGTCTGAATCACCTTTCACCTTTAAGTGATTCACTTGTGCTTGAAGCGCTAATTCCAAGCCTGTAATGAGAGCTTGGTATTCAGCTTCATTATTGGTACCACATTCCCACAACAAAAAGGAATAAGGTAACACTGCCTTATCTGGAGAAATGAGCACAATTCCTAAACCAACTTTGTTGAATTTAGGATTTTCTATTTTCTTCCCTGTTGGACTTCTAGAAGCGCCATCAAAATACATTTCCCATGTCTGAGGACTCTCTTGAATAGAGAAAACTTCCTCATCAGGGAGTTCAATATCTGAATATGTGTCTTCTACTGAAGGATGTTCAGCCAGGAAATCAGCCAGAGCTTGGCCCTTAATTGCCTTTTGAGACACATACTGAATGTTGAACTGCTGTAGAATAACCGCCCACCTTGCCAGACATCCTGTAAGCATTGGACGACTAAGGATGAATTTGAGCGGATTATTACGAGATACCAATTGGACCTCATGATGTTGCAGGTAGTGTCTCAGTTTCTGAACTGCAAAGATTAATGCTAGGCATCACTTTTCAATACTTGAATACTGGGTTTCTGCTTCAAGCATAGTTCTACTGAGATAGTAGAGACTATTTTCATTCCCAGCATCATTCTTTTGAGCGAGAAAGGCACCCAATGATCGCTCTAAAGCTGTCACATAGAGGATAATAGGTCTACCCTCAACATGTGGCATGAGTACTGGTGGACTCAAGAGGTATTTCTTGAGAACATCAAATGCTTCTTGACATTCTTCAGTCCACTGGTAAGTGACTCCTTTCTTCAATAATTTGGTAAAGGGTAAACTTTTGCCTGCCAAATTAGCGATGAAACGCCGAATATAGGCTAAGTGTCCTTGAAGTCCTCTTAATTCTTTCAAATTCTGAGGAGGTGACATACCAAGGATATATTTGGTCTTCTCAGGATCGACTTCAATACCACGATGGCGTACAACAAAGCCAAGGAATTTTCCTGAGGTTACCCCAAAAGCACATTTTAAGGGGTTCATCTTTAAATTATGTTGTCGAAGCTTGTGGAATATGACTTCCAAATCAGCCAAGTGATTAGAAAGTTGTTTGGATTTAACCACCAAATCATCTACATAGCATTCAACAAACTTTCCTAAAAGATGTTTGAAGATACGATGCATGGCGCGTTGATATGTTGCACCTGCATTCTTTAAACCAAAGGGCATCACCCGGTAACAAAACACACCTCGAGGAGATCTGAAGGCTGTATATTCCTCATCTTCTGGGGCCATTCGGATCTGATTATATCCAAAATATCCATCCATGAAAGAAAGTACTTTATATCCAGCCGTCGCATCAATTAAGAGTTCTGTAATCGGAACTGGGAAATCATCTTTAGGACAATACCGATTAAGATCTCTGAAATCGATGAAAACCCTAATTTGTCCGTTCTTCTTCTTTACAGGGACAATATTAGCCAACCACTTAGGATATTGAACTTCTCTGACGAAGTTGGATTTGATCAGCTTATCCACTTCAGCTTCAATTTTGGAAGCATAGGTTGGGTGTGTTCTTCTCGCGGCTTGTTTAAAACCTCGATGTTCTTTTGGTAAACCCAAATGATGAGTAGCAACATCAGGATCAAGCCCAGGAATTTCTATATAATTCCAAGCAAAAATATCTTTATTTTGCTTTAGAAAAGAAATATACATCTCTTGCTCTTCAAGGGTCATCGCCGCACTAATTAAAGTGGGGCGTGGATCTTTCTCTGTACCCATATTTACTTCTCTGAGTTCATCCACAGTGGTAGAGATACCCTCTTCAAATACTGAAGGAGCATCTCTAAGATCTTCCTCTTCCTCTTCATCATGTGTTATTTCTTCCGTTTCTACTTGCAAAGTAGATGAAAAAACGAAATTCTCATGATCATAAGAGATGTCAAAATTTTAACATTTTGAAGAAGAAGCTTCCATTTCCGACCCTATTGATGATAAAGGGTCTTCTTTGGGAAATAAAGAGGAGATGATGGATTGAGAATCAACATCATTATTCACCTCTGGTGTTGCTATAACTTCTTCTGGCCTGATTAGCGAAGTATAGACTTGTTGGACTTCATCACCACTTATGCTTTCATCACTGCTTGGTAGGTTACCAATTTATCCCATGTTTTCTGGCTCGATCGCCGTAATTGACATTATGGATCTTTCCATAAGAGTATTTTGATTTGGGCCTATTTTGTCAATTTGAATAATAGGTAACACATAATCTGTACTCACATGTGAAAATGGATTTATTGGAATTTTCTCCAAACCATATGGAGCATTAACTTTGGTAATTTCCTTCATTGTAGATTTTTCTATTCCTTTCATGTGATAAAATTCCGCCTCAATGTATTGAGACTCACATGTCTTGAACGGGGCCTTATCACCATACAATGTTCCAACTTGACCATCGAAATAGTATTTGAGACATTGATGGTATGATGAAGGAATAGCTGCATGCTGATGTAGCCAGGGTCTTCCAAGCAAGATATTGAAAGCTGAGTCTTGATCAACAATCATGAAATCCGAATTGGATACAAGATATCCAAACTGAGTTCTGAGTGTAACTTATCCCAGTGGTTCTTGTTCATTTTTATCATATCCTTGTAACATCATGGTAGAAGGAGATAAATCAGATTCCGTGAGGCCCAATCGACGAAGTGTACGAATGGGCATGAGGTTGACTCCTGAACCATTGTCAATGAAAGCTCTTCGAACATCTACACCATTGACTTTTCCAGATAAGTAAAAAGGTTTTATGTGCCCATGCACAACATCATCTTCATCTTTATCAGTAAAAGATATCACTGCATGGCATTCTGCAGGATTATTCTCTATGTGATAGATTTCAACTGCAGTAATTTCAGCTTCAAACTCCTGAGGACTTGACAAAGCTTCGATGAGTGCTTCCCGAAGATCTTTTGACAGATTCAAAGCATCCAAAATTGATAACTTGGCAGGTACTTGGGCCAAGTGTTTCAATATATCGTACTTTTGATCTATAGGTCTGCGTTTACCAATAGGAATATGCGGTTTAGCAGGTACCTTGGAAGCAGATGCTTTGGAAGCTGATGCATCTTGTATTGAAGTTAGAAACATCCTTGGTTTTGGAAGATTAGACTGATTAGATCCACTTACTTGCTGAGATAAAGAAGATAGAACCTTTAATTGGTCTTCCAAAATAACTGTGCCAAAACAGAGTTGGCCATTGGCAGAAGAACTTGCTTGTTCTTTTTGAGCTCGCTGAAGGGCTCTACCATGAGTTTCTGCTGCATATACAGTGCTAGCAGGGGTAAAATTAGAGTAGTGGCTTCAGAAAGATCCACGTCTTCCCCTGTATCCTGAACCTCTAGAACTTCCTCAGATTCCCTTATTTGATACAGGGAATTCAGGCTTATCAAGACTGGAATATGGATCTGTTAATTGAAACATATTAACAGAACCAAAGATTAACTCTTCGTCTGATAAAGACTCTGCCTGGTTAGCCTGTTTAGGCTGTGCCGTTTGGTGGGACGGTGCCCGTGGCTTTGAAGTAGATGACATGAAATCTGCCACAGTCAAAGACAATTTAGGCTTTGATACATACTCATCTTCTCCTGATTCCTCTTTCTTCTTTGAATTGCGCTGCCCTTTTGAGGATTTAGCTTTTGATGGAGGCTTTACTGCAGCTTTTGTAGGAGACACAATTGGCTTCTTCAATTGTGTTCGCAAAATGGAATGGGTCCGATTGATTGTCTTTCTGACCATCCAATCATCATATTTTTTCGCAGTTTTGCTTTTGACTTCCTGCCACTCGCCTCCTTCCTCTGGATCTGTAGCAGTAATACATGCTACATGAGCTGAAGAACCCTTCAATTTGGCTTGTCCCAAGTCGACCATCTTTTGCAGTAGGTCTTTAAAGACAAAACACTCCTGGATGGGATGCCCCAACATTTGATGAAAGGGACAATAATTGGGACGGTCTTCATCTCCTTCCTTGTTTGGCCTCTTGGGCACTGGTAATTGAACCAAATTATTTTCCAGAGCTGAAATGAAGTAACCAGGAACTAGCTCACTTCGGAAAGAGTATGTTTTACTCTTCATATCCTCAAATTGTTTTCGTCTTTGATCTTTTTGATCATTTGGACGAAACAACCTTTGTTGTTGGCGTTCAGGAGTTGGAGCCCTTCGAGAAGATGAAGGTTTTGAAGTAGAAATAGGTACAGGTTCTTGTTTAAGCATAACTGTAGCAGTTTCCGCTTTACCCATTCTTCTTCCTGGAGCTGATGGAATTATACGAGATTTAACCTTAGACTGTATAAGGGAATCTTCAATCTGTTGAGAGATTGAAGTAAGGTCTCGAAACCCTCCTGTGTATTTCACAGGGATCAATGGTGTGCGTAATTCGTCACGCAAATTTGCCACACAGATTGGAAACAATTCCTCCTGAGGGAGTGCTAAACTCAGGGAATACGTTAATCCCTTCCAACGAGCAATGAAATCAAAGACTCTTTCATTCTCCCTTTTCTTGCAGTTTGTAAGATAAAAAACTGTCGTTTTTGGAAAAGTTGAGCTAAAATGAAGAAGGAATTTTTGACGAAGATCCTCCCATCCGATGACTGACCGGGATTGAAAGCTTGTATACCAGACAAAAGTTGGTCTTTGCAAGGTTCGCATGAAGCATCTGAGTTTCACTGCTTCTTGCTGCTCTGGAGTTCCCATCATAGGATCACAACAAGACACGTAATGCGTCAAATGTTGTTCGAGGTCTCCTGATCCATTGAAAGTAGGGAAAACAGGGTTTCCAAAATTGGATGGAGGAGAAATTGAATCTACCCATTCAGGGTAAACTTTCTTTTCAGGTTGAACTTGCGCCCGTTTCCCTTCCATAGTTTCTCACTGAGCTGTTAATCACTCAATAGTAGTTATTAACTTTTGAGAAACATCAGGTTGAACATGGTTTTGGGTAGGTGCAATGAATGGAGCTTGGACAGACGTGGTGGTTGGTTCTACAACTGATGGTAGTGCTGCCAACCGTTGTTGCGTTTGACCCGTAGGATTAGAACTCTGAGGGTGTACTGATAAAGGAGGATATTCCTGATCCATCTCAGTAGTTACAACAAATTCCTTCGGCTGTCGGACTTCAGCATTCTTAAGAAGAAGACTACTCTGAAGTAGTTCTGCATTCAACCTTCTTAATTCTTTCATTTCTTCCTCATGTTGTGCAAATCTTTGCTCTAATGAGAGCGATTGACCTCCTTCAGAGGAAGGGTGAGAAGTAACCTGATTCTTTCCTTTCCCCTTATTGGATCCTTTTCGGAGAGGGGGAAGTGGGTTACTTGAAGGAATACCCAGATTTTGGGTAAGCCTTTGATTACGTGTGCGCACACCTTCTTCATTTAGGTCTGTGTGCGCAACTTCTTGAGCAGGAACCTCTTCGTCTGATCCCTCTGATTGAGCCTCATTTGGTGAATCAGCAGCAACAGCATTGATGACATTAATGGATGCATATTGCATGGAATCGTTTCTATCAGCATTTCTGTGATATTGTCTTCTTCCATGTCCATGATGAGACATGGCATTCTGTTGACTTGATCCCTCAGGAATTTCTTGGAGAACCGTCACTTGGAGAGAATCTCCTGATAGCTTGGCTCTTCGTTCCTCTTGAGGCTTATTCCCTAATCGAGAGAATACTGACTTTCTCTGATGGAGGGATTGAGGATTTGAAAAAGTCCCTAGTCTGGTGGACTAGGGATGTTCCTGCTGCTTCCGCTCAACTCCTCGAATCCCATTTGTTGACTCTGAGGGTTGGGTTAGAGAAGTCCCCAGTCTGACAAGCTGGGGTGTCTCTTGACATGCTATGTCTGAGATATTCTTAAAATCTCTCTTGATCTTGCGAATCATAGTTCGGAAATTAGCTGGATGCATTAACCTGTATCCACTTTTATCACCTGGTTCAACAGACCGTTGGATGATTTCCAAAACTTCTGTCATTTGATGACGTGTTTGCTCTAGACGAGAGGCTTGTGCAATATTCTCGCCTGCTTGATGTAGGAGCAATTCAACAACTTGTTCTCTATATACTTGATTTTGAGAGGAACTAGTTGAAGCATGTTCTTGAGAAAGCTTTTGATTATGAACAAAGCCCATTGACTGTGGCCGGCCATGGGAAATAACATTGCATGAGACCATTTTCGGCGGGCTTTACTGACTGGAAAGCACTGTGAAATGTAGTGCTCCGTGAACACCCCATCCTCTGATATGAACATCAGATAGAGCATTGGCAATTAACTGACGCAATTTTCTTAGTGCGCCAATGCATGAACGTTAAAGGGTTCTTTGTTGCTTTTCAGCCTTCGGATACCGAGAGACTGATAGAGATGCCAAATCAATCTGGCGTTGTAACCCTTCTATTATCTTAATATGATTTTCATAATCACCGTAAGATAATACTTTCTTCTTCAATTGACAAAGAGTCCTCCATATTTTGAGACGAATATCATGGATTCCATCATCCGTCAACATCTTTGGAATGTCGTACTGGGAGTCAGCCAAAGGCCAAAACATGACTGGTACTTCACCTTTTTCCAGTTTTTTCCTCATGTTCATCATTTCCTCTTTATCATTAAATGAAGATTCTTCTACCTGTTTGGACCAGAGTTGGTGTTTCCTTGTTGCTTCATCAGATTCAACAAGATTGGTAGAGAAATCACTATTCATGCTGGAAGATGAATGACCCAGGGATCCTTCGGAGAATAACCTGAACCCCAAGCTATCTTCTGATGGAGAAAGAGTTTCACCTACCGATAGTAAATCATCAGACATGACTGGCTTTACGTTTGAAAGTGCCTCGAGATAAGAGGGCTTTCTCGTCACTACATTGCCTTCTGAAGAATTTTCGAGACAACGTGAATCACTACTTCGCAGAGGACTTTCACAGCGAAGTTCATCACCATGAGGAGGATCGTCATGATGGGTTACAGCAAAAGATGAAATCTCTTGCTCCTTGGTCTTCTGACCACACAGAGGGTTCCTGTGGCTCTCATCTGAAGAAGAAACTTCAAGATTGACCGAACTTTCATGAAGCAATCCTTCATGAGGAAGTGTCTGTTGAAGACCCTCAAAATTAATGTTCCCGTTATTGGGAACTGAGGGAGTAGAATCTTGAATTCTGACAGATAAATGTCTGAGGGCTTCAAGAACTCCAGCATCGAGCAAGGCCTTGTTCTAGATTGGCCTTTGATCTCCTGACTGTGCTGGGCGGATCTTTTTCTTAGATGCCTTCTTACTCACTTTAGAAACCACTTGTTCACGAAAGTGGTTACTCTGAGCAGGTGTATGTGCCTGATCAGGAAAGATGGTCAGGTTAGGCTGACGATCTCCACTCAAATCAGGTGTATGTGCCTGACTTGGTTGTCCGTATGATATGGGGGAGTATGCCCCATAACCCTCTTGGACTGGAACAGATGTGTGTGTCTGTTCCGGAGTGAATCGTTGATGTGTCACTCCACTGCTAGGGATAGATTTATGTGTCTGTCCCTGAGATGATGCTGAAGCTGTTATAATATCCTGGAAAGCATCCAGAATATGAGCAGGAATTTGCTTCTGCTCTTTCACCATTGACAAAATATGTTTGGTGACTTCAGCCGCCAGAACAGGGATATACGTCCATTCCGGGCTTGGAGTAGGTGTATGTTCCTGCTCCTGTCCTCCTTTTCCTGTCAGTGAATCCTGACAATACTCAAGTGTGGAGGCAGAGAGTTGAGTCTGCCTCCTATTTGTCGTCGGGGCTTTTCGAATGACTTCTCCATGCGCTACCAAGCGAGACTGTTAGTAGGCTTGATTAGTATTAGGAGGTGTATGTGCCTGCTGATTACACTTCGCCAAACGCGGTTGACGAGATCCATCATATGTAGTCAGATGAGCCTGCTGACTAACTGGTGATGTATAAGCAGGTGTATGTTCCTGCCTATAGTACTCCGCCGAGATTGCTTGGCGGGATTGGCTTGATGCTGCCAGACGAGTCTGCTGGACAGCGGAATTAAAACGGACAGGTGATTGTGCCTTCTCGTTGTTTGCCACCAAGTTAGGTTGGTGGACTTCTCCGGAGATGGCAGGGATGACAACCTGCCTATTGTTAATCGGATTCCATCTCTGGCGGTTCATCTTGCCTTCTCGGGTTCGAGGAACCTGAGCTGAATGCCTGGAGTCGGTACCCTCATCATGTTGAGGGCGCACTACCGCACGAGTCTGGCGGCGATTGTTGATGTGAGTCCTTGAGAAGTACTCCTGTCTTTTTGAATTAAGGTCCTGCGGGACCTGCTCATTCACTTCCTCAGAGTAAGGGAGTAAATGGAAATTGAGTTCCGGGGATAACAACCCGAAACGGTTGGAGACGGTAGTCAGCACCGCCTGCTTCTTGATCGCTGTCCGCCGTTGTCCGGACGACCAGGTAGAGTTGTTAAATTGGAGGGCTTGACGAGCGGCCTCCAGAGTTGGGATAGTACCGTTGCGACGGTACTTCTTAACCAGTGCATTAGAAACCCAGCGTTGAAGACGCTGAGTTGGTGATGTCATCCTCAGAGCGGACGACGTTCCAGCAGGAGTAGTTGCATTGGTTTTCACAGCAGCAGACCTCACAGTAGAGGTGATCACAACAGCAGTATTCACAGGGGTGAATTTAAGGAAATCCATTTTGCAGAAGATCTTGAGAAAAGAGTGCCTGTTCCATATAACAGACATAATCAAGATGAATCCAGCCACTGCATCTTTTGGATGAGCACATGTTAATTATTTCTTTGTTGGCCCAAGGGGCCTAACAAATAAGAAGAATATCACTTTAACTTGGTTAAGGATTCACGTCGGGTTCACCATTTTTGTTTCCTCACGGATTTCGGGGATGACCTCCTAGATGGGAGATTCAAACGTTCCGATCGGTTTCTAGCGGGTTTGTTCGTAGAACCGGAAACATCCAATGATTCCACATCCGTTTGGACCTACTTTCCAAAGGTAGGCGCTCATTAGCTTGTGGACTAATGAGGCTTAGGAATTTGCATTGGTCGAGAGGATGGGAGGTCGGACTCATCACACCTTTTTGAGGGGAATTATTGTCTACTCCGGGACTCTCTTTATAGATTTAAGTTATGTTCGTGAATCCTTATTACATTACCAAGTATAAAATGAGCTTTCCTTAAGTTTTAACAATCAATGATTAAATATGAAAGAAATTTAGAGAATATTTTATATGTATTCGAGGTTCTTCATCAATAGAGAATCATCTGTATCTATTTAGAGATTCTTGGTCAATGGTATCCTTCGAAACAAAAAGTCTCTTGGTCATTATGATGACCGAGCTGGTTTTAAAGCCACTCAGTGAGGCACTTGAAGTTTATCGTCATTCAGAAGGACATGGATTATTTCAAAGTTGGGATCGAACCCATAAATGGGCTACCTACGTATCCTTTGTTTTGGAAAAGGAATCAGAACCCACGTAGTTTGAGTAATGGAGTATGATGTTTATGATTGATGGCTCAAAGAAGAATGTCATAATTACTTTTACACTCTAAGCTCACGTGAGTCATGCTCGGTGTGAGAAAAAAGAGGTATTGGTAAAAATTAGACAATTGTGCCATGAAAGATGCAATCATAAGAATTTGTTTGGGGCTTATGTATGTGTGACTGCCCATATAGATGAAGGTTTTGGATTTACTTTTAGGGAGAAAATCCAAGAACAGGGTCCATAAAGGTATATGTGCTTTATGGAGATTTGAATACTATAATCCTGGGGCTTGCTCTTAAGGAGGATGCCCAAGTTAGGAGGGGACTTATGATTGGGTTTTACTCCTGAAAAGGAAACCCAAATTAAGGGTAAATTAGGACTGGTTAAGAGAAATTTATGGGGGGCTTGGGGTTTACTCCTGAAAAGGAAACCCATGATTATGACTGGGACTTACTCCTAAAAAGGAGGCCCAGGTTAGGGGACTTGGGGCTTACTCCTGAAAAGGAAGCCCAAGATTATGACTGAGTCTTATTCCTGAAAAGGATACCCAGGTTAGAGATTAAGGTTTGGGGCTTACTCCTGAGGAGGATGCCCAAATTTGAGGTTGGGGATGACTCCTAAGGAGGATGCCCAAGTTAAAGGATTATTATTGGGGCTTACTCCTGAGGAGGATGCCCAAGTTTAAGGAATTAAGGTTTGTGGCTTACTCCTGAGGAGGATGCCCAAGTTTGGGAACTTTAAGAATTTGGGGCTTACTCCTAAAGAAGGATGCCCATATTAAAGGATTTATAACTGGGGATTATTCCTGAAAAGGAGACCCAAGTTAAGGATTCTCTCATCTTAAAGTATGAGGTTGAATGAATGAACTCTCCATATTTAGTGACATAAGGATATTTAAATCACTAGGTTTTGAGAGATATTCCACAGAATTCCTTTCAGATAAGGAAGTCAAATCAAGAAATCATGCCATAAATGGCTTTGAAGAGTGTCTTGAAGACTGAATCTTGAAAAGGAAAGGTGTAATGGCTTAAGAGGGGTAAAATGGGCAAGATGGGCACCCAAAAAGGTAGGGGTGCGCAAGTCTTGAAAGGTGCGCAAGTATTGCGGCGGCGCGCAAGTATGGGTCGCGCAAGTATACTTGCGCGACATGAAGGGTACTTGCACGATTCTCAAACATCATTAGAATACTTGAGCGACTCTTTATAAATCCCTTTAGAATCCTCTTGAAGTTCTTCCAGAAAAGGGACGCACAAGTTATATTGAAGGAAATAAGTCGGCGCGCAAGTGTTGATAAGTTTCAACACTTAGGCCTTCCTTCTTCTCTTTAGATCTTCCGTTCTAGGTAAGAAATTACCTTAGAAGTGTTCCGGAAGCTTTGAGAAGAGACTTGGGTGTTGGGAGCTTCAGTCCTAGTTTCTGAAAAAAAATCCTCACGAATGGGGGGCCCACAGGGTCTATTTATAGGCAAAAGAAGACCCTGGGCGGTTACCGGGCGGTTATCACTTAGGTTGCGCAAGTCACTTGCACGACCATAAGGTGTCGCGCAAGTACTTGCACGACCACTAGGCGGCGCGCAAGTGTACTTGTGCGACCATGAGGGAACTTGCGCGACCTATGGGAAATGTTCTCCTTGTTCATCCCTTTGTCGATTTTTGATGTTTCTTCAAAGGATGAATCACTTTGGACTAAGGTATTTCCCTTTTCCGATCTTTAGGTTCTGTGACGAAAGGAGCGTCAACAATGATCAAGTGAAGAACACCTTCGAACTTAAGGTAAGTGATTCCACTAGAACCTCCATTATTCATTTGGGTTATTCTTTCTCACCTTTTACCCAAATTTTATTCTATTTTAATTTCTATAAATCATTTTAATGATAAAAATATGTTCCAAAACTCATGTATCAAGATCCATTCATCCTTTTTTCAGGGATATACATGTTTTTAAAAGGTTACCTACTCAATTTTTCCCGATAAGTGAGCTTGATTTAAGGGAACTTCCAAAATTCTTACCCATTTTAAAGTTCATTACATAATATATTTTAATCCATAATTTTATTTTCTAAAATCATAAATTTTATTTTGAAAACCTTATTGGTTCACTTCTGGTTTCATATGAAGTATTATTCCCTTTATATTCTTTAAGTTCTCTTTAATGTTTTCCTTAAACCGTATTAAAATGTATTAGTTTTAAAGCTTAGAAAACAATATTTTCAAATGATTTCCCCTCATTTGGACATGATTTATCATTATATGTGCCGATTTTCCTTTATGAATGTCTATGTATGTTCTGAATCCATTTTTTTATGGACACTTTTATGGTACACAAATTTTTATACCTTATTACATGATTATGATACCCATTTCTTTCCATGGGAAACCCTTATGATTATGTTTGATTACTTATGTATGATTATTTATGAGACACACATATTCATGAACATGTTTTGATGGGTGAACCCAAATATTCCTCCAATGCATTGGGTATTCTTTATTCTCATGAGTCATTATGTGCAACAGTCTTGGTAGTTAGCCTTGACTCGTGCTCCATGTGCAACGGTCTTGGGGGTTCTCCTTGACTCATGCTTCTCTATTTGAAATGAGTCTTGAATCTTACTAAAGTAATTTTTTATTTTGCTTCCAAATTACTATGATTACGTGATTATATGATCCCATGTTCTATATGTTATGATTCCATATGTTTGACCGTGTTCCATTTCATTTTAGATCATTATTTTATGACTTATAAACCATGCACTAAGATTTATCCTTATATTTATTCCATTAATGGGATTTTGATCATCCCTATGTTCATGTTATCCCTAGGTTACCCTATGCATATGTAAGGGGTCAAAGGAAGTTAGGATCTCATAATGGATGATAAATAAAAAAAATGTTTTATTTAGTCCCATGTTTTCAGTTTTATGTACCTAGTCTTCCAAGATACATTACTTTATGATCCTTGGATTGTAATTTGGTGTTTAATTTTGCTTAAAATCATGTAATTATATGTGTAAAACTCTAGGGTATCTATAGTTGGTATGAGAGAATGTTTTTAATTATTTTTGGAGATTAGGAATAGAGAACTTTATTAAGAACGCTAGGGATAAGACTATGTCTATGAAAACATCCCTAAATTTTGGTAAGTATAGAGTAAGTATTTTATCATGAAAATACATCCCTGTCTAGATATTATAATTATATGTGATTCTAGTATAGATGTACCAAGGAGTGAAAACTCTATTAAGGTGTTTTGGTACTAACTCGGGGTTACCTGGTACACGATAACATGTCTTATTGTGCATCCGGGTTGACACTCTTGGGGGATATGCTTTGGTAAATTCATAAGCTCATTATGAACCATTGTTATGGGAAAAAAAATCCCATAAGAATATATGTTAGGAAATAGATCATGGATAACCTAGATTAGAACCTAGGGAATCAAAAGTTTGGATATACTTTTCCTTTAATATTTTATCCTTTTATGATTATAGATTTATTTTTATTTTTATTATCTATGTATTCTAGCCCCCTAATTGAGATTTCTTTTTATTAGTTAGTGGTGAGAAATATAAGGACCTGTTCCAACAATAAATGTGATAGGAAATGTGATTCTTTCCCTAATGATATGACAAATATGATGGGAACATGTGCTCAAAACTTTATGGTAGTATTCGCTCAGCTGGCACAAGTTATGGAAAATAATAAGAATCATGTGGAATTATATCCTCATCCAAGGAAAGTGAAAGTTACTGTTGAATAATTCATGTGGAAAAGGCCTCCCATGATTGGTGGATCTTTTGATCCCCTCTACACTGAATAGTAGATTAACTCCATTGAAAAGATATTCTTTATCCTCGAGTGTTAAGAAGAATATAAAGTTGTGCCTGTGGTCTATCATTTTTATGGGACCACTAATCAGTGGAGGGAACCGATAAAAAAAATATGAATTCTATGAAGGAAATTGATTCCATGGATTGGGAGGAATTCAAGAAAATTATTTTCAAAAAATACTTTCCCTAATCCCTCTTTCTTAATATATAAGGAGAGTTCCCCAGACTTATGTAGCAGGAAGATGTGTCTATTTGGACATATGAAGAAAACTTTACAAGGCTTGAAATATATGCCTTGGGATTTTTCATGAAAACCAAATGCAAGGTTTATCACATCTTTAGAGAACTATATCAGTGTAAAAAAAGGGTTGGTGAATTGAGACTTCAATAGTTATGAGTATATTGTCTGTTGTGCACTCAAGGTTGAAATGAAGATTAAAAAATCTTAGTGGTCTCTTGAGAATAATATAAAAATTGGAAAATGGAGTTTAATATGGGTGGTTCAGCAAATAAATCCATTTATGGAAATAATAATGAACATCCCATGTGTAAAAATTGTGTAAAGAAGCATCCTGGGAACTACCTTAAGGAAACCAGGAATTGCTTCAAATATGGAAGAATGAGAAATCTGGCTAAGAACTACCAAAGGGATATGAAGAATTCCACTAACGTAAAAGAAGAAAGAAAGGTTCAGATCAACACTTATCCAGTGGTGCAATGTTACAAGTATGAATAACATGGGCATTATGTGAACAATTTCCCTAATCCATGGATTTTTAAAGGCAATAAACAACATCCATGGAAAAAAGGAAGGTCTTATGCTATCACTATTGTTGATGTAGAGCAGAATAATGATGTGGTGATATGTACACTGATTATTCATTCAAAATTAGAGAATTTAATACTTGATTCTAGTTCTACGCATTGTTTCATATCTTGAATGTTTAGTAGAACTATTCAAACACTGCCTCAAAATTTGGAGTTTTAGTTATCTATGAGAATAAATAATGGGGAAATTATTTCATCCAAAGTACATAACTCCTCCCCGGTATATGTTTGTAGATTGAACTACCCAAAAAATATTGTCTTACATCCTTTGGTAGATTTTGATGCAATATTGGGTATGGATTGTCTATCTTTATAAAAAGACAAAATCTACTATCGAGAAAGGGATATCACTCTTCACATCACAAAGCATCCTCCAATTATTTACTATTTTAAGGAAGAAGATGAATCTCCTCCAGAATCAACATCTCAAGTGTGGATATTACTACCTTTTGAGCAAGCACATCTCACTCAAATGATTGAGAAAAAGGAGAGAATCATGGTTGAATACTTTCCCATCACGAGGGATTACACTAATGTATTCCTTGAAGAGTTTCTTGGTCTTCTTCCTGACTAAGAAGTTGATTTTTCAGGTGAAGTTATTCCAAGATCTATGCCCATATCAAATAAACCAAATAGAATGGCCACTATTGTGCTAGAATAACTGAATAAGTAGTTATAGAAGAATCTATATAAGGATTTTATACACCTTAGTGCTTGACCATGGGGTACACCTGTCCTCTTCGTCAAGAATAATGATGGACCAGTGTGCCTCTGCATCAATTATCTTGAGCTCTATAAAATCATGATAAAGAGCATGTATCCCTTTCCATGGATAGATGACTCATTCGATCAAATATATGGGGCTAGTTATTTCTCTAAGGTGGACCATCAGTCAAGATATCACCAATTAAAGGTGAGGAAGGAAGATATTCTTAAGACTTCCAATCGAATGAGGTATAGAAATTAAGAATTCGTAGTGATTACCATCAGACTCAATAATGGTCCAACAATCTTCATATATTTAATGAATAAAGTCTTTAGGGATTACTTCAACAAATTTTTGGTAGTTTTTGTCAATGAAATTCTGATATACTCAAAGAGAAAGGGGGATCACGAAGAGAATTCGAATACTATGATAAAGTCTTTGTGAAGGTAGAAAATTTATGAATATTACTGTAAATGTGAGTTCTGGATGGAGGAAGTATCTTTCTTTGCGAATGTAATCACCAGCTTAGGGATATCTATGGACCCTTTCAAGAGAAAGGTCATCAAAGAGTGGCCCAAGACAATATCTGTAATAGAGATCCATAGTTTCCTTGGCCTAGATGGGTATTACCGAATATTTGTGAAAAAATTATCATGAATTTCAAACCCAATAAGAAATCTAACATGGGAGGGAGTAAAGTTTTTATGGACTGTATAATGTAAGGAGAGATTTAAAGAGCACAAAAGAGGCTTATCATTTCACCAGTACTCACACTCCCAAAAAGTGTAGAACTCTTTTTGGTTTACAATGATTATTTAATGAAATTATTAGTACATGTACTAATATAAAATGATAAAGTAATATACTATGCCTCACGTGATCATCCTCCCAAAGAAGTCATTAATTCCTCGGGGAGTGAGTCAAATTATAAATTTATATTTGTCCCAAACTTTACTTAACTACTAGGGTGTAGTATAGTGGAAGTCTTAGGTTGATACCATGAGGAGGGTGATATTATTATGGGGAAAATAAATAGGATCTTGAATCCTTTGTACGAGTCTTTACTAGCTTGACTAAAGTTATGGAGGTGTCTAACTAATTTTGGGTTTGACTTCAAGTGATTAAAGAGGGGTAAAGATCAAGTTTGAGTATCTAGATAAAGGTGACCCTAATTCTAATCTTGGTGAGGTCCTAAGATCTTAGTCTGCAAAGCAAGCGGTAGTTTCTAGCAACCTTGGTCCAGTCTTATAGTTCTACCTAGGATGTAGCAATTCCATAGTCAGGAGGATAGCTACAATCCTAGATGCATTATGTTCAACTTATATTATAGAAAGTTTCCAAAGATAATGGTCATAGTCATAGTTTAATTCAATTTGGATAGGGTCATTTTCATGACTATCTGATGGTCACGATACAGTCACACAAATGGGGTTTGAGTGTTGGTTTATATCATAATTACTAATCCATTTAGGTTTTACATGTTTAGAACTAGAGACCTAATTAAGCATATAGATACGTTGAACCTAGATCCCGACCCTTATTCCTTTAGCTACTCATGGTGGTAATTAAAGGAAAAAGGGGTGATGAAAATCATAACTATGATAATTGAATTGAATAAACATGTGAAAAACATGCAAGAAACATTAAATAAAACCTTACTTGAAGGGAAAGAAACAGAAATGAAGAAATTTGGGAATTGAGGGTGTGGACGAAAAGGAATCCATGGATATTTGATTGGAAATGTAAAATAATTAAAAATAACTAAGGTGTTTATAGAGGTAAGAGAGAAGATAATTCTGAAGGGAGTCTAAAAATAAGAGAGGGATGATCCAAGACTTTTTCAATGTGCAGTTGAGATGCTCCTTATATAGGTGGAAATGGCCAAGACATGCACTTAATTTTCACTTCGTGAACCCTTAATCCACGTTATTTCGACCATCATCTCTAGCGTGACATGCAGATCTTTGGTGGGTTAATGACATTTGACCATGTTCAAGTCTTGTACAGGTGGTTCATGACATGTACCCCATGGCTAGATGGCTTTTTTGCATTGAATCCTCATAGGTTTCTCACTGTCCGGTTTTACTGGTGTCATAACGTGTAGGTGGGACTCACAATGCGAACTAAAAATATCTTCAGTCATCATGGTTGGTCACAACTTGGCTTCACGGCTATTTGTAGGCTGTGATCATCAAGTACATGATGTGAACTTGTCCATCAGGATGTGTTGGTGGCCATTTTTGTAGATTTTTTTCCATTATTCTTTGGATTATTGTGAATCTCCGTTTCCTATAAAATTGGACATCTACCACGTGAATTAACCTAAATATGAATAAAAAACAACGGAAAAGTGATATATATATATATAACATTTAGGATTATCAAATCCCCCCACACTTGAATAATTTCTTGTCCTCAATCAAAATATCTCAATAACGATTTCAAAAGTATAAGAAATTTTTAAAGTAAGAAATGTACATTATGTCTATGCAATTAAATTAAGTGTATGCATAAAATTAGTCAAGTTCCAGTTTTAATCCTGCCTAGAAAATTATTCATGACTCATAGTTCATATTTTCAAAACAAATTATATTCTTTTAGTCAAAATATTTTAACTATTCCTTAAGCTATATGCCCAGTTGCAATTTAGCTCACCATGATTTTCTCTCATTACCTAGGGTAAAATGTAAGTAAGGTATGCTCGTAACCTGAATCTAGGTTCCTAACCATAGGCTTGCATTGGTTCTATCATCTCCACCGTGTAAAGAAAAGTATAGGAATAATCTTGAGGACTTTTAGCAACAAGGTTCTGATGAGACTTAGGTTTTAGGTAGGTAGGTAAAATGTGAAAATTAGGCTCAAAAGGAGGGTAAGCTCTAAAGGACAATGAAGATGCAACAACATAAGTGTAACAAAATTCCTCCATCTGGTAAGTCAGGTCCATACACTATCATCTTAGGCTGGATCCATATGTATCACAATTAATGTAGATAAAGAAATTATTTTGTTCCATTACTTTTTCTTTTGCATTTTTATTTTTCAAAAGTTATGCCTAGGATAGATCTCACTTCCATTACCTAACCACTCATGATCCTTTTATGGATTCATCGATCTGTAAAATGGTGTTTTCACCTCCTAGTACACAACGCATACCATTTTTTTCTTTTAAATATTAAAAAGGAATAGAATACGAATGAGATACAACAAAAAGGCATATGGATCACAACCTAGTAGTCATGTGAACACATCACACATCTCTGAAATTGAAAGAATCCCAAGGTGTCTGAACGCCTCCCCCACACTTGTTTAACAATAATCATCAATCATTGTTCAAAGAGGAGGGTAATAAGAGAAATAGGCCTGAAATAGAGTTTATTCTAAAAATTCATTCATGGAAACTATGGGATAAACAAAGGGTAGATGTTAGGTGGGTCTTAGGTAAAATGTCTACCAAAGGATGCCTTAATCATTTTAAAATTAAACTTGTTCAGTCATCATTTTGATAAGATCTCAGTGCAACTTCTCATAGGTTCTTATGTCCTGGGTATCTATCAATAAATATTCGTAGAAAAGAAAATGATATTGAAGGCTTAGAATCCTCTTGGCTAATGAGAATAAAAATAAAAAATAGAATTTACAAAGTGCATAAATCCAAATTAGTGAGTCAATTAATCAGGATATCAATGATTTTGAATTTGAATTAAGATTTTAAGCTCAACAATCATTCTAAAATTCTAATCAGGTGTGAAACATGGTTCTTAACATTTTTTTATATCTTTAATTTACACGGGCATAATGGTTTTCAAATTTTCTGCATGTTTATCAATTTGAAAAATGTCTTCTAGAATAGTGGGAACAAACAAAAATTCAAGTGTATCTCAGTGGAAATATGAGAAAGACCCCCCCACACTTAAAAGGAAATAGTGTCCCAACTTTCTACGAAATAATGGGTGAGAGTGGTGTATTAGTGATTAATTTTTGATAATTGAATTTTACATGGAAGTGATGAAAAAATATAAAAATAGGGAATCGAGAGCTACCTGAGATGAAGTGGTATGCCAATAGGGTGTCTGAGCTATCTTAACATTAATGTTTTCATGCACTTTCCAAGTATGTTAGTTGGAAAATCCTGCACTATAGAACAAACGTTAATCCACAAGTTAAAAATTTGAATAGATGAAATATAGGGATGTATAAAAAAAGGAATAACAGTTTCCATTTTATTGATTGAATGAAATTTTTTACAAAGTAATAAAATGAAAGACTAAAAAATATAATACTCAAGAAAAAATCAATAACAACTATGGGTTTCCTCCCATAAAGTGCTAACTTTAACGTCTTCATCCACACTTAGAGTTTAGTTGAACGTGGGGTTGAGGACATAAACCTCATGGAATGGTTCTTGAAAAATATTTAACTATTGACCATTAACTTTTAATGGTGGCTCTCATCTTGTTGAATTTCAATCGCTCTATATAGAAAAATATGGATAACATCATAAGGACCATGCCATCATCATTTTTACTTTCCAAGGAAAGGATTCAAAGTTGAGTTAAATAGAATAACCTTATTCCCTAGGATGAAGGTGCATCTTGCAATCCATCACTCATGCCATTATTTTGTTTTTCCCTTGTAAATTTGTGGGTTACCATACACATATTTCCTTAATTCTTCCAATGCGGTTAATTGCAATAACCACTTCTCTATAGAATTTTCTAACTCCAAATTTAGTTTTTTATGGAAAAAATGATCAGTGCTCTAGATCCACCAGAATATGGCATGGTTTTCCATAAAAAAGTCAAAATGGGGTGGTTCTGATTGGTATTTTATAAGATGTTCTATACACCCATAATGCATCATCATGTTTCTGACTCCAATCATTTCTTCTTGTATTGACTATTTTTTCTAGGATCTTATTTAAATCCCTATTTGATAGTTCAACTAACCCACTCATTTGTGGGTGATAGGGTGTTCCGATGTTGTAGCAGATCCCATATCTATGAATCATTTGTCTTATAGGTTGATTAATGAAATGTGTTCCACGATCGCTAATGAGCAGTCATGGAAATCCAAAATGTGCAAACACATTGGAATTTCATTTATTTTAATGATATTCCATGTACTTTGGCATCTTTCAAAGGGGTGTTAGAGTCTTTTGTGTTGTACCCCACACTCTTTGATTTTCATGATCACAATCACTTTCATATGTGTCTAACATTGTTTTAAGCGTTTTTGTTTTATAGGCAAAAGATTGCCAAGGAAATGGGCCATGAAGAACATCAAGTGGACTGAAACTCAGTCCACCGGCCAACCGGTGTGATAGCACCGGCCAGCCGGTGGACCTGGCAGAGGCATTGCCCACTGCCAGGCTCCACCGGTCAGCCGGTGGCTGGACCACCGGCCAGCCGGTGGCATCCAGTCAATAGTGGTTGCTACTGTCTCCCCACCGGCCAGCCGGTAGCTCCTCCACCGGTCGACCGGTGGAGCCTGGACCATATCTCCTCTCCTCTGCCAAGGCACCGGCCAGCCGGTGGCCCTGCACCGGCCAGCCGGTAGCCCAGTCAAACTAGCCGTTGGCTTTGACCAGTCAACCCTCTTTTGGGCTCCAACGGCTCCGAGGCCTTTTCCAACGGCTCCGAAGACTCCCCAAGGGTTCCATGCCTATAAATAAAGGCCAAGGAAGCCCCGGACACTAACCAGATCATATACAAAGCCACCGTACACATTTTGCATCAATTGGCCAACCTCCGGCGGACTTCCTCAAAGGAACCCTCTTTGCTCCAACAACTTCCACATCCAAGGAGCTCCATCAAAGAAGCTTGGAAGCGGCCTTCAACATCTCCAATCAATCAAAGGCGCCCAAGACTTCCTCAATTATGGTTTTTATTGTATATTTATTTTGAGATTTAAATTTGGGTTTGTGCCTACAAACCCCAACACCTTTTCTCATCCCTCTTTCTTTTGGGTTTCACATCACCACTAAGGTGTGAAGAGGTTTCCTCAAGCCTTTCCTTTTAAAAGGCTTGTGTCACCGGTGAGCTAGCCTTCACCCGTTAAAAAGGCTAGTGGGTTCTTACTCAACCATTAAAAGTAAGTGGGTTCTTGCTCAACCAATAAAAGCAAGCTGTAATAGGTCCTAGTGCTACCTCAAAGCCTAGTGGGTTTCTTGCTAAAACCATTGAAAAGCAAGCGGTAGGAATCTCTCAACGGTTGAGTTGGGAGCGGAGACGTAGGCCGGGTTTTGGCCGAACTCCGTTATCAATTTCTTGTGTGATTGCCTCTTTCATTTTCCGCTGCACATACTTTGATTTCACTTTGATTTTAATTTCTTAATATTTTTTTAAAAGGCAATTCACCCCCCCTCTTTCCATCATTCCCTCGTTTGTTCCGAACCAACAATTGGTATCAGAGCGAGGTTTTGAATAATTCCCTAACCGGTTTCAAATTAAAGATCCTATTTTTTTTGATGGCTTCTACCGCTTCTTCCTCTCAATCCCCCGAAGGACATTCTTTGGATCGTGCTCCATTCTTTGATGGATCCGATTATAGTTTTTGGAAAACCCGCATGACCACATTTCTTAAAAGTATTGGATATCCTATTTTTAAAATTTTCATGCATGGTTATACTTTTTCTAGTAAAGATGAATCTAAATGGACCCCCGTAGACATTGCAAATTTTGAGCTTGATGGCAAAGCCATGAACGCTCTTCATTGTGGTCTTGACCGTAATGTTTTTAATTGCATTTCTTCTTGCACTACCTCTCATGATATTTGGAAATATTTAGAGCTAACCTATGAAGGTACTAGCGAGGCTCCAAAGTAAGAACCCGCTCAAAAGCAAGAACCCGATGCAAAATCCGTACCCGCTTGCCCACTTCACAAGAAAAGGGCCAAGAAAAAGGAGAAGAAGAAGGCTTCAAAGGCATCTTGGAGTGATAGCTCCTCCTTCTCCTCCTTCTCCTCAAGCGACCAAGGTAAAAAATTCCTTATGGCAAATCATGAGGTATCATCTTCCTCCTCTACTTCTTCTAATTCTTTCAATCATTTGTCATACGAAGAACTCCAACATGTGCGAGACCAATTAGAAAATGGTTTTCACGAACTCTCGTCAAACTTCGTTGCCTTGAAAAAGAATTTCAAAAATCTTTCCTCCGAAAAAGACCAACTTCTCAAAGAGAAGGAGGAACTCTCCCTAAAAATCCAAAATTTCCCCAATGTTGATTCTTTGGAATCAACCATCAAGGACCTTAGAGAATCCCTAGCCAAATTCACCCAAGGGGAACAAAATCTTTCAAAATTGCTTGGTTCCCAACGAATTTCAAGAACCACCCAAGGGCTAGGATATACCAATGTAGCTTCCTCCTCCCATGCTCCAACTGTTTTTGTAAGGGGGAGCTCTAGTTTTAAATTTTGCAATTATTGTAAAAAACCCGGGCACCTCATTTATGAGTGTGATTGCAAAAATGCCCGGTACGGCCAACCCAAGTCTATTTTCTTTTCCGATGAGTTCTATAGGAGAAGACCCGCCATGAAACAAATTTGGATTGAAAAATCCCTTTTGGCGAGTCTCTCCGGGCCAAAAATTGTTTCGTTTCCCCGGTGATTTGTTGTTTTTATTTAGGGGGAGTTAGGTTTGTTTATGCATTTTTGTTTTTATTCAAACATTCAATTTCAACACTTGGTATCAACTTTTTCCAATTCAAAATTTTCTATTAAATTTTCATTTCAAAATTTTCAACTCTTGGTATCGAATTTTTATTTTCAATCTTTCAATTTCCAAAATTTCAATTGATTTTCAAATCTCAAATCTTGTTTTTCAAATCTCTTTTCCCTCAATCAAATTTTATGCCCCATTCTTTTTTGATAATCACAAAGGGGGAGAAATTTCTTGATTGATTGGGGGAGAATCTTTTCTCTCATGCTTAGTATTTATTTTCAATTTATCATTTAAAGCATGCCTTTCATTTAAGGTTTTACATTGCTTAGATAAGTGATTGTGATCATAAAAATAGGGGGAGATTGTTGTACCCCACACTCTTTGATTTTCATGATCACAATCACTTTCATATGTGTCTAACATTGTTTTAAGCATTTTTGTTTTATAGGCAAAAGATTTCCAAGGAAATGGGCCATGAAGAACATCAAGTGGACTGAAACTCAGTCCACCGGCCAACCGGTGTGATAGCACCGGCCAGCCGGTGGACCTGGCAGAGGCATTGCCCACTGCCAGGCTCCACCGGTCAGCCGGTGGCTGGACCACCGGCCAACCGGTGGCATCCAGTCAATAGTGGTTGCTACTGTCTCCCCACCGGCCAGCCGGTAGCTCCTCCACCGGTCGACCGGTGGAGCCTGGACCATATCTCCTCTCCTCTGCCAAGGCACCGGCCAGCCGGTGGCCCTGCACCGGCCAGCCGGTAGCCCAGTCAAACTAGCCGTTGGCTTTGACCAGTCAACCCTCTTTTGGGCTCCAACGGCTCCGAGGCCTTTTCCAACGGCTCCGAAGACTCCCCAAGGGTTCCATGCCTATAAATAAAGGCCAAGGAAGCCCCGGACACTAACCGGATCATATACAAAGCCACCGTACACATTTTGCATCAATTGGCCAACCTCCGGCGGACTTCCTCAAAGGAACCCTCTTTGCTCCAACAACTTCCACATCCAAGGAGCTCCATCAAAGAATCTTGGAAGCGGCCTTCAACATCTCCAATCAATCAAAGGCGCCCAAGACTTCCTCAATTACGGTTTTTATTGTATATTTATTTTGAGCTTTAAATTTGGGTTTGTGCCTACAAACCCCAACACCTTTTCTCATCCCTCTTTCTTTTGGGTTTCACATCACCACTAAGGTGTGAAGAGGTTTCCTCAAGCCTTTCCTTTTAAAAGGCTTGTGTCACCGGTGAGCTAGCCTTCACCCGTTAAAAAGTCTAGTGGGTTCTTACTCAACCATTAAAAGTAAGTGGGTTCTTGCTCAACCAATAAAAGCAAGCTGTAATAGGTCCTAGTGCTACCTCAAAGCCTAGTGGGTTTCTTGCTAAAACCATTGAAAAGCAAGCGGTAGGAATCTCTCAACGGTTGAGTTGGGAGCGGAGACGTAGGCCGGGTTTTGGCCGAACTCCGTTATCAATTTCTTGTGTGATTGCCTCTTTCATTTTCCGCTGCACATACTTTGATTTCACTTTGATTTTAATTTCTTAATCTTTTTTTAAAAGGCAATTCACCCCCCCTCTTGCCATAATTCCCCCATTTTTCTCCGATCCAACAATTTGGCATCTTGATATAATGAAGGCCAGAAAAATACACTTTTTAGGATCTTACCCACCATGCGCTCAAGCTCATGATGTCTGTCATTTGGTGAAGTGTGGCACATTCCGATTACATTTTGTTCCTATTCTTCTAGAATACAATGTCTTAAAAGGCTATCAACATAATACTTGAAAAGTATAGGCTCATCCCAAAATTAGTGCTTAGCATTCGAAAGAAACTTTTTCCATTATTGATAAGATAACCCTTGAAGGAGGAATCCTGTTGCAAGAAAATTGGCTATGTTGGAGAACCAAGGATCAGTCTGGATATTAAATAGGGTCTCATCAGGAAAATCTGCCTCAATATTAGCCTTTTTTTCTTCGATGATGGTAAGAGGTAGTTTAGGGAGTTGATCTGCAATGACATTTCCTATTCCCTTCTATCTTTGATTATTACGTTGAATTCTTGTAGTAAGATAATCCTATGTATCATCCTTTGTTTTTCATCTTATTTGGTCATCAAATACCGGAGGATAGCATGATTCATATGAATAATAACTTTTGATAGAACAAGGTAATAATGTAATTTTTTCAAAGGCATACATGACGACTTGGAGCTTCTTCTTTGTGGTTGTATAATTAATCTAAGCTTTATTTAAGGTGTGAATTTCATAATAAAGGGGGAAGAAGATGTTATTCGTACTTTTACTTAGAATAACTCCTACAATAAGGTCACTAGAATCGCACATAAGTTCAAAATATTTTTCCCAGTTTGGTGCAATGATGACTGGAGATGTCATCAAGATATTTTTCAAAGTATCAAAATCTCATTGGCATTCCTAATTGTATTAGAAAGGAATATATTTTGACAATAAGTGTGTCAATGGATGTGATACTTTAGCTAAACATTTTAGGAAGCGTTTGTATAATTCAGCTTGACTAAGGAAACATTTGATATCCATAACAATGGATGGATTAGGTAGATTTTTGATAACTTTGATCTTTGCGGGATCTACTTTGATTCATTCTTTAGAGATTTTGTGGCTGATTATGATTCTTCCTTGCACTATGAAGTGACATTTTTTCCAATTTGGCACCCATAATTTTTCTTCGCAACATTGAATAATAGTTCTTGATTGCTGAGACATACATCGCATGATCTTCCATAAACTGAGAAATTTTCCATGAAAATTTTGAGAAATTCTTTAGCCATATCATTAATGATGTGTGTCATACATCTTTAAAAATTTTCTCGAGAATTACACATACCGAAGGACATGTGTCTTTACACAAAAGTACCAAAAGGACAGGTGAAGGTGTTTCTTTCCAATCAACAGGGTCGATTGCAATTTGATTATATCCTGAATATCCATCCAGAAAATAGTAGAAATCATGACCCTCTAGTCCTGCTAACATTTGGTACATAAAAGGTAAAGGAAAATGGTATTTTCTTGTGTCTGAGTTTAAACATCTATAATCCACACAAACTCTCTATCTAGTGATGGTGTGTGTTGAAATAAGTTCATTGTCATCTGTTCTTGTTACTATGAGTCCTCCTTTCTTGGGAACAACTTGGAGGGGGCACAACCATTCACTATGTGAGATAGAAAATATTATTCCTTCATCCATGAGTTTCAACACCTCTTACTTGAAAACTTCCTTCATGGGTGGTGTGAGCCACCTCTGAGGTTTCTATTTTGTTTTTTCATCCCTTTAGAGTAAGATTATGTGAGTGCATTCAATGGGATTGATCCCTTTAATGTATGTCACTACCCAGGTGACAACCTACTTTTGTTGTTTGAAGACATCCACTATTTTTTTCTTGATATTGGTATAGTTCAGAGTTGAATATAATAGGTAAGAAGGTATATTTCCCTAGAAATGAGTACTTTAAAATACTTGGTAGTGGTTTTAGGTCTAATTGAGAAGGCTAGATGATGGATGGGGTAAATTATGGCATAACATCTCTGGGGAGTGGTTCAATAAAGTTTAATTCCTTAAAGTCATAGTCTCCTTCTGCTTCTATAAGAGAGTAACCACTTTGTTCCTCGATGGCCATATATTCTTTCCATTCTGGGTTAGAGAAATGGTGTTACAGTCCATAGTGTCATATGAGTGTTTCACAACTCTAATTTGGTTGAAAACAATTATTTCTTCACCTACTAAGAATATTATATATCATTGGTTCACATAAATCATTTCCTTTCATGTTTCTAGGAATGTTCTTCCATGTATAATGGGCATGTCGCCTTTCTCTTCCACATCCAATACCAAGAAATCAGCTGGGAAAATGAACTTTCCGACTTTTACTAGCACATCTTCCAGAATGCCTCTAGGGTACTTGACCAAGCGATCAACTAATTGAAAACCCACCATTGTTTCTTTGAGCTCTTTTAGTCCTAACTCTTGAAATGTACTCATTATCATGAGGTTAATGCTTTCTCTATGATCATAGAGTGCTCTACCAAATTTTCATGTGCCTATATCAAAAGGGATTGAGAAGCTACCATGGTCTCTCATCTTTAGTGGATTTTTTTGATACACAATAGCAGAGCATTCTTCATTTAGGGTGATGACTCTTAGGTCTTATATTTTTCTTTTGTTTGAAAATATGTCTTTTAGGAACATGGCATAAATGGGAATCTGGGAAATAGCATTGGAAAAAGGAATGTTGATATGTAATTGATTGATATATCCAAGAACATATTGTATTGTGTCTCTTGCCTAAGATGTCTTTCTCTATCCGGATAGGGAAGATGTGGCTGGTACGGAGTGGGGAAACATATATAGGTTCCTTTTTCTACTCATGTATATGTTACTTCTTAGCTGTTACTTCTTCATGATGTCTGGGTGGATTGACTTCATCAGCTTTTTCATCAGGTTCTGGTTGTTTTCTCATCTCTTCTTATTATGGCCTTGATTTTTTGGGTTGTTGTAAGTATAAAATCATTCTGTTCCATAGCACTACTACCTTTGATTCCTCTCGTGGGTATGTCTCTATGTTACCAGGTAGAGTACCCGATAATCTCTCAGATAAGGTCTTCGAGATTTGACCCATTTTAACTTCAAGGTTCCATAGAGCTGCTCTCTGGTTTTTCATATCTGTCTCATGGGTCCTCATTCTTTGATCATAATATTGCACAAATGACGTCAGGAGGTTTTTAAAATTTCTTTACATAGGTTCTTTATGAGGTCTTGGCTGAGGTGGATAAATTTTTTGTGATCTTTGAAGGAATGGTTATTGTTGATCTTGTGGTCTTGGTATAGGGTTATCGGAGGATATCTTGAGGGTCCTTGATATCTGAACTGGTTCTATCCTCCTCTCAGTTGAAAATTACCCTAATTGCTATGAGGTTTCTACTGAGCAGGACTCTGCTTATAATACTGTTGTTGATGAAATGGTTGGTTTGGTTTATTGTAATTGATGTAATTACAATATTTTTGTGGTTCTTCATATCCATCTTTTCAGTTTTGATATAGATGTAGGCCACTACACATCTCACATGATTGTAATCCCACGACAGGAGTAGGAGGGGGTTGAGTAGTTGGTATCTGAAATTCTTCTAATATTTTTGTGAGTGCTTTCACTTGCACTTCAAAACTTCTGGTCTCATCAATTTGGTAGATTCATTGCTATGGTGGTCCACAATCAATTTTTCACAGATTAGAATTGTGATAGACTTAATATAGAATGGATCTTCTAGTTTCGAGAGTCTTGAACATGATACCACCATCAGTGGCTGCATTGACAATATTCTGTGCTGCTGGCTGGAGTCATTGATAGAAAGTTTGGAGTTTTATCCACATATCTAGTCCATAATGAAAACACTTCCTCATTAATTGTTTAAAGTGTTCCCACACTTCCAAAGTATACTCTCCGTCAATTTGGTTGAAATTTTGAATATCCATCTAGAGCTTCCCGGTCCAGATGGGTGTTGGTACTTGTTCATAAATTTCTTGGCTGGTTCATCCCAAGTCATAATTGACTCAAGAGCTTGAGTCTTTATCCAGTACTTGGATCTATCTTGTACGGAGAATGGGAAGATTCATAGTCTTATTTCATCAGATGAAACTCCCTAGTTGCGAAAGTTATCACAAACCTCCAAGAAGTTGGAAATATGTTCATTCAGATCTTTGCTCTGAAAACTTCTAAATTTCACCATGTTTTGAATCATATGAATGAGTCCATGTTTTATCTCAAATGTGTGGGCTTGGATAGGGGGATGAACAATACTAGGATTCATGCCATTTATTTATGGAAATCCATAGTCTACAATCATTTTCTCCTGGTTCATTATCGAGTTGTCTCCTGGAATGATTTAATGGTTGAGGTTTTGAGGGTTTAGTTTTGTAGGGTGGAATTGCTCAGCCATTGCTAACCGGAAAAGATAAGAGAGATGCCTTTTGATCTTAGGATTGAAGGCCCAAAGAGATTTTGCATCAAGAGTCCTTGAACGAGTCAAAGGACCTTGGTACATGCATGGGGTGAACAAAAAAATGAAAAGACAAAAGGTCATCTAGAAACAAAGGAAAGGGGGTGAGGGAAAGGTAAACTTAGATCTAGTCCAGAGTCATAATCATGAATAAACAACATTGTCTCACCGGTAACGGTGCCAAAATTTCATTGGCCACCCAAAGGCATCGTTAATTCGTTAAGGAATGAGTAAAATTAGAAATTTATATGTGTACCAAGTTTACTTAACTAATAGAACATAGTATGGTAGAAGTCCGGGGTTGATCCCATAAGGAGGGTGCTGTTATTGTGGGGAAAAGAAATATGATCTTGAATCCTTAGTAGGATTCCTTACTAGACTAAATAAATTTTGGGTGGTGTCTAACTAATTTTTTCTTTGACTTCAAGTGATTAAATAGGGGCCAAGTTCGGATATCTAGATAAATCTGATCATAGTTCTAATCTTGGAAAGGTCTTATGTGCTTAGTCAGTGAAGCAAGCAGTGGTTGATAGTCAACCTTGGTCTAGTCTTCTAGTTCTACCTAAGATGTAACTATTCTATGGCCATGAGGCATTTTAAATTCCTAGATGCATTATGTTCAGCTTCTATTGCAGAAAGTTCCCTATGATAATAGTCATAGTCATAGATTACTTCAATTAGGATAGGGTCGTTTGCTTGACTGTCTGATGGTCATGGTATAATCACACAAATGGGGTTTGACTATTGGTTTATATCCTAACTACTAATCCATTTAGGTTTTCCAAGTTTAGAACAAGAGATCTAATTAAACGTATGGATACAATGAACATTGATCCTACCCTGATGCGTTTTTCTACTCATTGTAGTTATTAAATAAAAAAAGGGGTGAATAAAATCATTGTTATGCTATTGGAATTGAATAAATATATGACAAACATGAAATAAACCATTAAATAAAACGTTACTTGAATGTAATGAAACAGAAATAAAGTAATGTGGGAGTTGAAGGTGTTGAAGAAAAGGAATCCACAGATCTTAAATTAAAAATGTAAAAGAATTATAAATAACTAAGGTGTTTAGAGAGCAAGAGAGAAGGGAATTATAAAGGGATTCTAAAACTGAGAGATAGATGATCCAAGCTGTTTTAAATGTGCTGCTGAGCTACTCTTTATATTGAAGGAAATGGTCACGACGTGTACTTAATCCCCATGTCATGAACCCTTAATCTGTGTTATTTTGACCAGGATCTCCAACATGGCATGCAAATCATTTGAGGATTAATGATGTTTGACCATGGTCACGTCATGTATAGGTGGTTCATGATGTGTATCCCATGGCTAGCAGGTTTTTCCATTTAATCTTCATGACTTTCATGGAATCTGGTTTGACTGGGGTCACGACGTGTTTGAGGGACTCACGACATGAACTGCCCATTTCTTCAGTCATCGTGGTTGGTCACTTTTTGGCTTTACAGATTTTTTCATGCTGTGATATTAAATTACATGACATAAACTTGGACATCATGATGTGTAGTTGTCCATTTTTTCATCTTTTCTGTCTTTCATCCTTGGAATCTTGTGAAGCTCTATTTCCTACAAATTTGGACATCTACCAAGTTCATTATCTAGTATATGAATGAAAAATAATGGAAAAGTGACAAAAACATATATATATATATATATATATAACATTTAGTATTATCATCAAGACAGTTAAAAATCCATGAGGAAAACTATCCTATGTATTATATGGAGTTGGAAGTTGTGAACTTTGTGTTGAAAATCTAGCGGCATTATCTCTATGGGGAGAAGTGTGATATTTATATTGATCACCAAAGTCTCAAATATATATTCACATATAAGGAGATTAATATGAACCATCAAATATGGATAGAGTTCATAAAAAATTATGACTACTCAATCCACTACTATCCTAGTAAGGAAAATAAGGCAGCATATGCTCTAAGTAGAAAATATTCTGCAACTTTATCAGTGATGAAAATTGAGAAGGATCCAATATTCTTAGACTTACAAAGGATGAACTTGGGGATTATTAAGGAAGAAAAATCATCAACCCTTTATCAAATGATTTCTCAACCATTCCTTATGGAAAATATAAAGGATTCTTAAGGAAATTATGTGGAAATTCAAAAATGGGTGGAAGCTATTAGAAATGGGAAATATTTTCAGTTCAAGATTGAAAAGGATGGATTCATAAGATTTGGGTCACCACTATGTGTACCATATGATCTAGAGATAAAATATAGCTTCTGAATGACACACATAGCTCAAACTTCTCAATTCACCTAGGGAGCCTAAAGATGTATAAAGATATCCTAGAGAACTACTAGCTAGACAATATGAAGAAAAAGATCACTAAGTATAAATCAAAGTGCCTGGTATGTCAGAAAGTGAATGCTAAAATGAAAAAGTCTAAGAGGATGATGAAACCACTACCCATACCAAAATAGAAGTGGAATAACATTTCCACGAACTTTTTCACTGGGCTTCCAAATATATCTAGAGGAAACAATTATATATGAGTTAATGTGGATCATCTTATAAAGATAGATCACTTTATCACAATTAGAGAGGAATTTTTATTGGATCCAATTGCATGGATATATATCAAATAGGTGGTAAAGCTACATGAAGTACCACTATTGATTGTATCTGATCAATATCTGAGATTTACCTTGATGTTCTGGAAAAGTCTCCAACTTGCTCTAAGCCCTGAGATGAACTTGAGTAAGACCTATTATCCTGAAACTGATTGCTAATCTTAGCGAACTATGCATACATTAGAAGACATGTTTAGAGAATGTTCTATTGACTTCAAAGGAGGATGGGACCCATATAATCCCTTAGTTTAATTACCCTACAATAATAGTTTTAACTCCAGTATCCTAATGGATCTATATGAATTTCATTATGGAAAATGGTGAAGAATACCAGCTTGCTAGGATGTTGTCGGTTAATGTAAGCTACTAGGACCTGAATTGGTAGAAGAAATGGTGGAGAAGCAATATATATCAAAAGATTGACAATTGTTTATGTTCAATTTCAAAGTGAAATTAATTATAATGACCATCATTGGATAAAATGGTAAAAATATGTTCTAATTATACTTTAAATCCACTAAATATTATAAAATATCACTATAAATTATTTTGATTAAAAAATTTGTTTTTAAGTATTTTTTTCTATTCATAGAAAATTGGAAGTTCTCAGAAAATTACAAAAATTTCAACTTAGGATAATTTTGATATTCTGAATCCAAAAATGAAGTCAATTTTGAAGTATTAAATTTATATAATTTCCAAAAGTGGGTATTACTATTCATAACAGCTATGTTGATTGGTCTTGGTGTGTTAGAATCTCGAACTTACGTACAGTGCAAGCTATTCCATTATTGGAAGAGAAGCGTATCGTGGAAGCTTGAGGTGTTACAACATTGACCCTCTTTTTTATCTCCACATAATCCCTTTATGTTTCGTTAATCTACACTTGGATGGATGGTTTCACAATCATTTGTACAAGGTAGGATGTATCCCCAATCCTTATGACTTCTAAATCCATCATTTGCATATTCAAGAAGATTGGGGTTTTCTCAATTCATAACATGGATAGAGTAGTAGGTTATTTTCTTCTTAGATCATCAGTTACTATGTTTTCCTTTCCAGGATGATAGCGAATAGAGCAATCGTAATCCTTTATTAGCTCAAATCATCTCTCATTTGATTCATGTGGAGGTCCTTTTGTGTGAATATATACATTAGTCTCTTGTGGTCGGTGTATATGTCACCCTTCTCACTATAAAGGTAATGCTACCATATTTTCAAGGAAAGAATCATGGATACCTACTCTAGATCATGTGTCAGGTAGTTCTGCAGATGGAACTTCAACTCCCTTGAAGGATAGGCTATCACATTTTCATTTTTCATGAGTACGTAGCACAAGCCTTTCTTGGAAGCATCACTGTATATCACAAAACTTTCTCCACTTTTTGGTTGTATGAGTACAGGTCCAGTGATAAGCCTTCTCTTTAGCTCCTTGAAGCTTTCCTCACATTCTTCCATATAGACATACTTTACCCCATTCCTTGTTAACATAGTTAGCGGGCTTGAAAATCGTGAGAAATTTCTCACAAAATGTCGGTAGTACCCAGCTAATCCAAAAAAACTACGGCTTTCTGTGACAAAGAGGGCCTGGGCCATTCCTCAATCTCATTTTTTTGAAGGGTCCACCGAAATTCCCTCACCTATGGTCACATGTCCTAATAAGTGACTTGATTTATCCATAAGTCACACTTTCTGAACATGGCGTACAACTTCTTCTTCCTCAATGTCACCAACAGAAGTCTTATATGTTCTTCATGTGCCTCCATTTTCTAGGAATATATGAGAATATCATCAATAAACACTACCATAAATTTTTCGAGATAAGTCTAAAAACTCAATTCATAAAATCCATGAAGATTTCCAGGGAATTAGTAAGTCCAAAGGGCATCACCAGAAACTCATAGTGCCTATACCTTGTACATAAGGCAGTCTTCTGAAATATCTTCCTTCTTCACCATCAGCTGATGATATCCAGAATGAAGATCCATCTTTGATAAGTTTTGAGCTCCTCTTAAATAATCAAACAACTCATCAATCCTTGGAAGAGGATACTTATTCTTTATGGTGATCTTTTTGAGTTCCCAATAATAGATACACAACTGCATTGTTCCATCCTTCTTCTTCACAAAGAAAACTGGTGCACCCTAAGGTGATGCACTAGGGCATCTGAACCCTTTATACAGATGCTCTGAAAGCTGCTTCTTTAACCCCTCCAGTTTGATTGGAGCTATCCTATAGGGACACTTTGAGATAGGAGTAACTCCGAGTATGAGTTCTATTGAGAACTCTACCTCACAATCTGGGAGAATTCCTGGTAACTCTTTGGTAAATACATCCTCGTACTCACTCATGATTTTCATTCTCGAAAGGTTGGTTCTATCCTTTGGCTCAACCATTTGGGTGAGGTATGCTTCTTCATATGAAATCAACAGTCACACCGTTGAATGATTTTTCAAAGGATATTTATGATCTTCCTTGCATTTTTAGATTAGCATGGGATGGTTCAAAATATTAAAAGATATTTTCTTTTCCCAACAGTTGATATGTGCTCTATATAACTAGAGCTAATCCATTCCCATTATAGTGTCAAATTACATCAAGGGAAGTATTACAAGATTAAATGGGAGAATCTTCCCACATACACTAATAAGAGAAGAGTCAAACAATTGGGTTTCAATGACTTCACCACATATTGTTTTTACAGATACCTCTACTTCATGGTTTTAAGGATTTAATTCTATAGTTTTATCAAACTTTCAAGATATAAAAGAATGTGTATAACCATAATCAAATAAGTATTTTTCCATTATTGAGTGAATAGGAAGTCTACCTTGTATGAATTCATTATCTTGCTCCACTTCTGCAGTAGTGATGGCCTAATACTTCCCTTGTTCCTTTGTATTTGGTGGCTACTAATGCTGATTAACCTCGAGAACTCGAGGTTTAGTGCACTGGCTTGCATAGTGCCCTAAATCCCTACAATTTTAGTGTTTAACAATGGGTGGTTATCACCTTTATTCCACCACATTATCCTTTATCTTCATGTCTTTTTGACAGACTTGAGCATGGTTTCCTTATTTCCCACACTTGAAGCACTTCCATGTTTTTTAAGGCAGTTCCCATGGTGTAACTTTCCACATTTTTGGCATGTGGGTCGTTGAGTTTTCTTCCTACCTTTGTCATTAGATCCACGTGCTTAAAACTACATATTTTTTTTCTTATCACCATATCCATGGGACGATTCTCCAAAATATATCTCCACTTTGAGTGCACAATGAACAACTTCATCATAAATCCCAAAGTCTAGAAATTTCAAGAGCCTTTCGAAGGTGTAGTTTTAATCCACTATATAATCTATCAATTTTTCTCTCATTGTAGATAACAAAACCCGAAGCGTACACTACAAGCTTTGAAAAATTTTCTTCATAGGTTGTGAAAGATTCTCTATATTTCTTCTTGAGCTCTTTTAATTATCTCTCCATATTCGTATGAAGAGTTCTTGGGAAATACTTGTTAAGAAACATTATCTTATGGTCTTCCCAATTCATCTTTTCAATTTCCTCCTTTGGCTTGGTGTTATTAATCAAATTCCATCATTGATCGGCCTCTACATCTAGAAAATAAATTTCTAGTGTCTCCTTCTCCATATTAGAACAATGAAGCCCCTAAAATATCATCTCCATGGAGTTGACTCACTTCTTCACAACCAGTGGATCATAAGATCCACTAAACTTTGGTGGTTGTTGCCTCATAAAACATTTGATATCCAGTTGCCCCCTCTTTGGAGAAGGAGGACACTACCCATTATTATGGTTATTGTACATAACCTGAGATAGTTGGGTAAGAATTTACATGATGTTTTTAACTCCACCTCCTAAATCATTGGGGATGTCATTCAGGAAATCATTGCACTGGACCTTGCACGAGTTGTTGGCCTGATTTCACCTGGTTCCCACTATTTTCTAAAACAGAAAAGGTTAGAAAAAAACATAAGTCAACTAGTCATGGATAAATTATTCATTTTTATTATTTATAATAAAATCATAACATATGGGATCCCTATATAAATATTCTTGTGTGCATATTTGTACTTAGTCTCATGCTAGAGGTTTTCTCTCAGGTTCACTAATCCTAATCCCAAACTAACTAAACCTTGCCTCTGATTCCAACTATAGCGACCCAACCTTTTCTTACATTACTATTACATCATTTTAAAGATAAAATAAATAATAGTATTACATATATAAGATCTAAAGGTTTACTATCTTGAAAAAATAGGACCATACATAACAATTATAACATCAAGCATAAACATTTATTTAATTCCTTCTTCTCTAGCTTCTTGTTGGCACTTGACCTCTCCTTAGTACATGTAGTCACCTGAGGAAATACATCAAAATTGGTGAGATAGAATCCCAATAAAAGGATATATATAAGAACAATATAATAATGTGTGATCATAACCATAACATTGGAAAAGGATCATGAAAGTGAGAGGAATTCATAATAAAAGACTTGAAATGTGGAAATGGGTAAAAATAAAACATCATGTCTTAATGGTTAACTACCACACATAATTTTAAACAAATATAGAATTTTTATAAAACATAATTTAACATTAAATCCTAAGATTAATCACTTAACCAATGAAATGGAGCGCTGTATAATTCTGGGTGCACTCGTCACATTGAAACATTCATATTACGCTATATAATTCTGGGCGCACCTGTCACATCATAAAATTATCTTTTATAATGCATGAAAAAATGAACCTATATAAAAGATAAACATTACTAAACCATGCAAATTAATGGGTTTCATCTCATAATAACACATTCATAAACATTGGGTTCCCAAAATTAAGTGGGAATACCATACTTTGTACGATAACCATTAACCTTGAGTGAGATGTAAAATGTGTGTTTTTTAATGAAGAGTTTTTTTTGAAAAACATTTGATTGACATAAAATTAATTAGAAAACATTTATATCCCAGAAAAGAGAATATAATGATGAATTTTTTAGTTATTGAACATTCAAGAAAAAAAGAGTTTAAGAAAGAGAACCTGAATAAATAAAGTTGGGTTTGAGATTTTCCCCTTACCTTGCATTCGAACACTTTCTTCACTTTAATGTCCTGTATAACCACATTATATTAATTAATTGAGAATTAAAAAACCTTGTGTACATGAATATGGTTAATTATCATATCATTAAGTTATTTTATGTGCCTTTGGATGAGTTATAGAGTTTAAAAAAATTTCTCGAGAATGTTCATTTTTATGGTTTTCTTGAGCACTTCACATGTATTCATAAATGGAAGTTCTTGTAGAACATGGATAAACATCCATAACAAGTATTTAATTTTATTAATGATATTATAGAAGTTAAAATGATCTTATAATGAATTTTATTATATACTATGTGTATTAATCATTAGATAATAATTAAATGATGATTGTTTTGGTTAATTTAGGCGGTTTTTCGGCGATAACGAACTTGTTTTGTTTACTCATTTAGTAATATGTACATAAGTTAGTTACAGAACATAAAATTGTACATAATTCATATATAATATTATGGTTCAACCATAAATATGGTTTCATGACCAGATATGAATGTAGAAATGGAAAAATAAAACATGTCGTTCTTGAAGGTGATAGATTAACACCTCATGAAAAACGTTTTCTTTTTTAAAATAAAAGGAAAAGGAGAAGAGGGATGTGTGGTATAATATCCAATTAGTATCATAAAATTCTATTATATGTATGATACTGAAGTTAACATACCATTTGGATTAATATAGATGTATATAGAAAAAGAAAAAACATGAAATTGAAAGGAAATTAAAGGAAAAGAGGGTGAAACAATACCTCTTGAATCCTTCTCTTGAGATCCTCCTTAAGGAAGATAGGCTTAGTATTTTGATGAGAGAAGAAGATCTTGGACATGGGGCAGGGGATTGGAAAGATTCTTGGGAAGATTTTAGACAATTCTTGAATCTTGAGAGGTGTGAGGAAGTGAGGGTGTGAAGGGTGGAATTTATAGTGGAGAGGAGAGAAGATTTCTCAATATAAAATTCATTTGTTTATTATTTTCCCACTAGACAAGGAATAATGAGTCTTCTGTGAAAAATAATAGTAATTTTATCATGTGGAACCGATCCAATTGGGCTTACATCAGTAGAACATCATGCACAACTCTATAATTAGCTTATTTATCTTATTTTGTAAATTATGGTATTTCACTATTCATCAAAAATTGAAGTATTTTACAAAAATCCAAAAAATTAACACAACCATTTTTTGGTGTGTAGAATCAAAAAATAAAGTCTATTTTTAAAAAATATTTTTCTTGTTATGATTAATTTGATATTTAATTAAAATCAAAATTTACTTGAAAAATACAGTTTTTAAAACTAAAACTGATTTTATAATGCTTTCAAAAATTACATTAGGTCTTATAAAATTATCAAAAAATAAGAGAAAATTGAATTTTTAATTTATGAATAAATTTTATGAATTTACATATTTTAAATTAATTAATTAATTATATTTAATTAACTATGAATTATAAAAAATACTAATACTTTTACTACGGTAAAAGTTTTACTTTTTAAGATGACTAAATTTTATTAAATTATTCATCGGTAAGGTTACTCTTATTTTGGATGATTTACTATTCATAAGGGTCATATTGATATTCATAAGGGTTGGTTACTATTCACCAAAAATTATGTTTTTCCTATTGGACTCCAAATATCTTACTGATCACAACAGTGTATGCTAGATTTTTGAAATTTAAACCATAGAAGTGGTAAAATTATGTTTAATGATCTCACAGTATTTAGTATCATATTATGTCATTATGATTTATAATAGGATTATACTATAAGGCATAACTATAAAAAGGAAATTCCATTGATAAAACTTTGAGTCATTAAAGATTCCGTTGGGTTTCATTTATTTAGGCCCCCTTAGTTTTCTTGTACATCTCATCCAGGGACCCTTTAAATCAAATAAATAAATGATTATGGTGATGTAATGATATGTGTAAAAGGATAGGGTCTCTATAGTGAAAACCAAATCTATCCTCCCCAGGACATTCCCATGAATAGTTGTTTTATAAACGAGACACCCTAGCACACCATGGCTAGCCCCATGATCTTGGTGTCTGCTATTTTTCAACAAAAAACCCAAAAAATCATTTTTATTCCATTGTACACCCAAAAAATTCCAAAACTAAAAATAAAAATAAAAAAGAGTATCATAACCTGATTTCATATGTTTGGGTTTTATAGGCACCATGTCATAACTATGATATATCAACCCAAAATTTTAATATATGACTTCTTTTAAATAAGTCGATGAGTTCTTTATCTATCTTCACTTTCAATAAGAAAAATAAATAAAACTATGATATATTTAGATAATGCATAAATATCTAAGTATGAAAATTAAAAACCCATCCATTTAATTAATATAAATCTATAGGAGTAACCGATTTTTGAATTATATGCATAAAACAGTAAAGGTTACTTTTAGTAATAATGAAATCCAATTAGTTTAGCTAAAATAACTAATAATATCATTTATTATTTAGAAAATTATATTTCTTAAAAATTACCTATTATGTGATTCAAAATTCTATTTCAAGAAACATATGGTTAATTATTACTTATGTTTGATATTAATAATTGTTGAAAACCAATTTAGTTGGCAAAAATGTAATATAATAATAATAAGAATTAATATTTGAAAATGTCATTTTCCAATAAAATAGTTTTCATTATATTTTTGGATTTTATGGAAAAATATAATTATTTAATTTTATAATTTTAGTTTCTCAATATCGACATCATTTTTTGAATTAGAATTAAAATATTATCTTAAGATGAAATTTTGGGGTTTTCACATAAAGATTCATTTTTAGTCAAAAAATATGGTTTTTGTAAAAGTTATAATTATGATCATAATAAATTATATTATTATAATTTAAAATATTAAATTAATATGTTGTTTAAAATGTAATAAAAATATAAACACTCATTCAATTAATAATTAATATAAATTAATGATAAAAAAATCTTAATCTATAAAAAACAAATTTTTTATAAAAATAGTTTTTCCTATATCTTATGTTTTAATTTAAAAGATTTTTTTATCTTATTTATAAAATTAATTAGTTTAAATTTATCCCGTTTTTCGATTTATATCACATAAATTTGGTTATAATATTCATCTTTTATTTTTAGTAATAATATAATTACCATGGTTAATTTTTAGTCAATAGGAATAAGGGTAAAATTGATAAATGAGGTTTCACAGTTTTATAATAATTAAAAGGTCACATAAATCACAAATAAATTATTTTAAAGTATTAATGTCATACCCACATGTATAAATTTAAATTTCTGCACTTAAATCCCCAAACTCTCATGTAATTCCATTCTTATCCCTTATCTAACATTCTTTTCCAATGATTTACACCAATTTTTCACCAATAAAATGAGATGACTTCCTCCCACTTCATACCACACCTATAGTTATAAATTACAATGAAATTATACTAATTTTATTTTTTTTATATACCATATAAATTTTCATTAGTAACTATCCCTAATAATGTTCTCAAGTCCATCATTTTCATAGAATAGTTTAAGAGACGATCCAAATTCGCAACATAAGTTTTACTTACCCTTTTAATTTTATTCTTTATCCTTCCCATAAAAACTCCTAAAATACTATCATAAAAATATTTACATAATAAAATAAATATATGTAATATATTTTGTTTTTTTATATTGATAGTATAACCACTATCTATTCACCTCCCATTCGATCAAAAAAATGAAAATATTGCTCATGTGCGTATGCAAACTACCACCTCCATGAACGCCATGTTTCATTTTTTATTATCACCAGTAAAGTAGGATTATATAATTTTTTTTGTGAATAGATACATTATTTATGACATAATTTATGTTCTGTAAATACAAATCATCCATCCTATAATTATTATTATGAATAAACGATTATTGTAACATTTACCATCTTAAACAAGCATATTAATAGGAAAATATTTTTATTCATACTACCCAATATTTTGATATCCATTAGTTGTTATTATAATTACTTAAAATTTTAATAAATCACACTAATAATAACTATATAATATCTTTATTCTTTTGGTATAATGATATTACAACTAAATGATCTCATAATGATCCATTAATCATGGTCGATTTATATTTGGTTCGGTTTAACCTCATACTTGAACAATAATGGGAATATATATTATAAATTAACATGAGAACATAAATAATGGTATAATAAGATATAAATTTGTAAGTAATGTTTTTTGGATATATTAATTTCATATCAAAATTTATCTCTTTAATTAAGAAAACTCCTTTCTTTCATTAGGAATCATCGAAACTAGATGATCAAAGATTTCATCTTCATGGTTTTTTTACCAAAAATGAAAAGTGGTGAAATTATATATTTATAAATTGTCTTTTAAAATATATTCAATTACCCTATATATTCTGTTTGATAATTACATTTAAAAAATAATAGATACTGACATGAATTTTATGAAAGTAGTTCAAAGTGATAAAGATTAATTACACCTAATATTGAAAATAAGAAAAAATAACTAATATTTATTTGTATAGAATGAAAATAAAATATGATTATAAGTGATTATAGTTACGAATATGGTTTTTTATCATGAATTTAATGAACTTAGTTTAGTAATTCAGGTGTTTTTGTGAATGTACATAATGAATGAGGACCGAAGCATGGGTTTTCATCTCAAATTCCTCTCCTTGGGACATGTTTTGTATTATAAACCTAATTTCATTTATGTTGTGTATATACTACCTATATGAGATATAATATCATGAATTATTTTTTAATTATGGTATTTATTTTTATTAACAATCCCTCTCTTTCAAAGGGTTTTGATTAAATTTTTACTCAAGATACAAGGGTTTTCTTAGTCACAATTTTGATCCTTTGAGATAAGTAACATGTTAGAAAATATATTAATATTGTGTGGGGTTATATTGATTTAATATCTCATGAATTTTATATATATTATATACTTTTAATCAATGGGATAAATTAATAAAAATCATGTTTTTTATTTAAATTTCTCTTTAAACAATTGTTACCATAGTCGATTGATTTTTTGGTAACTCAAATTTCATTCATTGAGTTATGATCATTAATTTGAAATTATTTAATGAATGTTGGATAAATTATACCCATTTATTTTATTATGTAGTATATTTTTGATTTATAAATTTTTACCATATAATCCCTTTTCAAATGTTTCATGCCTTACCCTGTATGTTTCCCATAAGGGATAATGAAAAACCTAATCTTCTTTATTAGTGTTAAAATGGTTCATATTGAACTTTTATTCACCATGAATTATTTCGAGAACCATAATATTTTATTATATGGTATTTTATAATCATATTTGGGAAAATAATTTTTTAATAAAAATGTATTTTACTCATTTAAGATGTAATTTTTAAACAATGGTATTTTTAAAATAAAAAATAGGCTTTCCTTTCACTTTCACATGTTCTGTATTCCTATTATATTTTTACAAGATACAATTTATGTATTTTTAAGGATAAGTTATTAGATATTGTTTTTAAAAGTATAAGTTTTCAATGTAGTTCATTTTATCTATCAATAAGTTACCTTTTAAATTGATATATAAATTTGTATTTTATGTCAATGATAAAATTATTTAAAAAAAACTTTATGTTTTAACGTACATTTCAATTATCATTTTGAAAAATATTTTCCATAATGGGGTTTATGTTTTATAATATATATATATTTTATCATTTGGGTTATGAAACTCACAACATCAAACCATTCAATTCTTATGGTATTTTTGAAATCATTTATTTTTCTAGGTATTTTTCATTTATATCAACACCCATATATGTTTCTTTTTTTCACTGGGGAAATGTTCATTTGAAACCATACTACATCCTTATCTGGATTGATTATAATCCTGATTATTCTAGTATTTAATTTTCCATATACTCATTTATACATGTATCGTAAAAATTCCATTTTACAAAATTTAAATTGGATGATGTTCTAATAGGAAACAAATGTTATTGTATTGACATGGGTAAAATTATTAGCATTCTATATATTTTTATTCCAAAATAGGTGATTATTGGAAATATATCTATGTATTATTTAACTATAAACCTTCTTCCAAGGGATGGATTATGATCATGTAATCCATTTTTTGACATGTAGAAAATAATAGCATTTCATATATTGTTATTTCAATACGTAAAATTGTTGACAAGTTAACTATGTATTGTTTGACTATCCACATTATTTATCTAGATGAGTTATATCCATTTCATACCTTTATTTAAATGGTAAAAAATATTTATATTCTTGATGATTATTTTTTATTGATATAGGTTAATTATTTATTGACTTATCATATCTCTCATTATACTGATAGCCATGTTTTTTAGTAAGAGATTCCCCAGGGAATCATAAGAAAAGTATTATTGACTATTATGGTGAATGAATTGGATTTAATTAGGTGATGAGTGGGTTTGAAACTATATATCCCCTTTATAAATAGACATGTATAATGATACAACATTATTTTAGGTTGTGGTGTATGCCTCTTCCCTTAATTGGATAGTGTCTTGAAATAAAGCCTTGAAATCAAGTTATTGATGTATGAAACTTCAATTCCATCAGTATGAAATTTGTTTAATTCATGTTAATGTTTTAATTTAATTTCATGCATATAGAACACTCATATTTTCAAGTTTATTATGGTTTAAAGTTGTTTACCTATTCCTACCATAATGTTTTTTTCATGCTTATTCCATGATTTCTCCAGTTGTATGTTTTCCCATACTGAGCGTTTGAACTCACCCCTCCTTATGCTTCAATTTCCCCATATTATAAAGAAATTAAGTAAACATGAAATATTTAAAATAATAAATTATTTTTTTGAATTTATGGGAGATGTTGAATATTAATTATACATTAAGTAGTTTTGTATATATTGGAAAAAAATTCCCACTTGACACCAATAATAAGGTATTTACTGTTTTATGAAGTTTCCTAATTTTATAAAGTTTCAAAAATGAATATATAGTTGTGATTTAATATTTTTTGTTAATAATTATTGATTTTATAATTATGTATCATCATATCAAACCTTTCTCAACTAGTATAAAAGTATGTTTTTAATGTACACGTCTATCTATCTATGGTCATCAGATCCAGGTTTGTGTATCTGGAGTAGCATAGTTGGTATCAAAGGAAATGTTTAAATATATTTGATTATTAGGATTTTTTTTGAGATTAATTTATGGTATGATAAGTTAGGGTTAACCATAAGATCAATGGTATAGATAACCCTTTATAATAAGAAAATGATTTCTTATTAATGTAATAATTCACAATCTATTTTGGGATTTAGATAAGTAAAATTTAGTAAAAACACTATAAACAATTTAAGTATTTTTGTAATATCATGATGTTTTAGTAAAATAGATATTATGAGTTTTTTCTAAGTAATACATATCTTTATGAATTTTTTAAAGTGGATGTATCTATGTAATATATGAACCCTGTGGTAGTCACCTCGAAAATGATTTCTTGAGAATTGAATCATTCATTACCATGATGCATGATGAGTGGGATTAAGACTACACACATAGATAGACACTCATGTAGGATATTATTTAGTCATTCACATTCCCTTTAGGAACCATTACGAGGGATTTGAATATCCTTATGTTAGATAACCTAATGGAAAAGTTATTTGGGATAAATTAAATTAAATTGTAGATATTCCTATGTAAAGGTAGATATTAATTGATATGTACTTTTGTTGATAAAGGATATGTTAGATTTTGAGAGTATATATTTAAATGAATATTTTGTTTATAATATTTTAAGAAAGTTTAAGGTTATTTGGGTTCTCTATTTTGTGGATTAATTTTAAGAAACCCAACTCAAATTAACCTAGGTTGAACTAAGAATGATATATGTCAAACTAAGATTGATATACGATGAAATAAAGGAATTACAATCTATTGTGTTATAATGGTAAAAGGTTTTAATGTTTAATCCATTTTATGTTATTTATAATGGTAATTTACCCATATTGTTAATGTTTCATCACTCATGTCAACCCTTTTGGTTTTAATAATGTTTGGAACTTATATGAACCTTATTTTCGAGTGACAATGAAATTATTACCTCAATGAAAAACCCATAAAAATCAGAGATGGAATGGGAAACCATGTGATTATTACAAACCATATATCACAAAATATGATTACCATTTTAACATATTCAATGTCCCAAACACAACAAATAAGATAAATATGAATTCTCATGAATGATAAAGTGACAAAGATGATGAGGAAAGATGATTCAATATCCGTCATGTGAAAAAAGTGTGATGAAGTGTGGTAGAAATTTTCTTAAAGGGGCTGGTAAATTCTATATGTGTTGAAATAAATGTTATAATAATCATAAGGGTAAGTGGAATAGAGAAGATATAAAAATCTCTTACTAGTGAATTGGACAGTGTGTTTTCACTCAATATTTTCTAGTGCACTATTTCATGTAAGTTTTCCCCCACTACTAGATATTGAGTTATAAATGAGAACCCCTAGTTATATGATTTTAATACTAATAATTTTCATGGTTTGTTAGAAATTATTATTTATATATGGAAATATTATACCCTTAGTGGAATTCTGTTTCAAATTATAAATGGGTTGGATCTCTTTATAAAGTGTATATAATGATTTTTCATATAGATAACTATGTTTATGCATCTTAAGTAAACTTATGATCATCTAAAAATGTATGGTTTCCTTTGAGTTCCCTATATTGACTAATATAATCTTATAAGTAAAATTGTGTTGATGAAATTAATTTAAATCGGGGAAGGGAGAATTTAACACTCTAAAATTTTAATACTTTACTTTAAATAATTCAATGTGTTTGATAGATTTATCCACACATAACACCCAACATAAGTGAAACAATGATATATTTTAAAAAAATATAAATATTTAATTATGGCCATGAAAAACATATCCATTGAATAAAAATAGATAGATAGGGGTAACAAATTTATGAAACACAAATATATATATATATATATATATAATAAGGGCTACTTTTAATATGAAGTAAATCCAATTAGATTACATAAATAGTCTTATAGGATCCTTTAAGGTTTTGAATTTTTTTTCGAAAAAGTTTCCTTTTATTGGATAAAAAATTTTAATTTAAGAATTGTATGATTAATGATAAATTATTTTTGATATTAATAATTGGTTAACATCAATTTAGTTAGTAAATGATGAGAAATAATTATAATAACATTTAATATTTGAAAATTCCATTTTCTAATAAAAACAGCTGTCATTAATTTTTATGATATTAATTTAATAGAATATATAAATTTTAGAATTTTAATTTGAAAATATTAATGTAATTTTTTCATTCAGAATAAAAATATTATCATAAGATGAAATTTTGGATTTTTTCTAGAAAGGTTTATTTTTTGTCAAAAAATACGGTGGCTATGAATGTTATAAATTTTATATAATTCAATGAGATTAATATACTTTAAAATATGAATATAATATTATGTTTAATCACATAAAAATATACATAAAAACTAATTGAATTAATAATTAATATGAAACAATTATAAATAACACTTAATATATAAAAACCATTTTTCTAAAAAATAGAATTTCCATTATCTCATATTTTTATTTAAAAGGTAATTTTCTCAAATTTAAAAATTGAATTAGGTTAAATGGATCCAAAATTATCCAAAATTCAGATTCAAAATTTTTAAATTCAGTAATATAGGTCATATTATATTTCAAGTAAAAAATATTTACCATGGTTTGTTTTTAGACAACATTAGTAATGTTAGAATTGGAAAATAAGGTAACTCATTTTTTAAAACACTAAAAGGACACATAAACCTTATAGAAAGATTTTTTAGGCATTACTTTCATACACACATTCCTCACCAACCATTTTCCACATATATCTCATGTAATTCCATTCTTATCACTTACCTAACATTCTTTTCTAGTGATTTTTCCTTCCTTGTTAGCTATAAAAGAATCTCACTTCCGACCTCATCAAGACACACCTATTTTTAGAAATATCCATAAAACTATTTTAGTTATCTTATTCTATATACACTAAAAATATTTGGTAGTTCCTATCCTAAAAAATTCACATAAAGTACTTCATTTTAAAATTATACTTCATGAGAAAATCTAAATTCTTAACATAATTATCACTAACCCTTTTACTTTTATTATTTATCCTTCCCATAAAACCTCCTACCAATATGCTCTATCATTATATATATAATTAAATGATTATAAATAATATTATTATTTTTCTTATTTTTATGTTATAAGGATTATATATTCACCTCCAATTGAATCTAAATAGCGAAAATATTTCTCATGCGCGTGTGCAGACTACCATCTCCACGAATGAAACATTTCATTTTTCATCACCACCATTCTAATATGGTTTTAAAAATTGTTTTAGTGAATAAATATATTATTTACTTTATGATTTAAATTATTTGAATTTAAATTAGGCATATTTTAATTAATATTATAACTAAGTGATAATTATAACCAAAACTCTTTGAAACAACCCTATAAAGTGGAAAATATTTTTATTCATGCTACATTATATTTTATATCCAATACTTATTATTCTAAATCCTTAAAATTTTAATATAAAAAATAATAAACACTAAATAATATCGTTATTATTTTATTATAATGATAGTTTAAGTAAAATACCTCATAATCATCCATTAATCATGATAGGTTCATGTTTCAATCAGTTTAACCACCAACCAGAAAAATACTAAGAACTTATATAATGAATTACTATGATAACTTAATTGATAGTATTATATGATATAAATATGTAAATATTTTTCTTTTAGGTTTTGGTATTTTTATATCAATATTTAACTAATTTATTAATAAAACACCTTTAATTCCTTAAGAATCATTGAAACAAGATCATCACCGATTTCATCTTCATGTTTTGTAACCAAAACTGAAATAAAATTTAATTTTAGATTTATCAAATATATTGAAAAATATATTCAATTAACTTATACAATCTATCAGTGGTGAAAATTGGAAGAATAATGTATACCAACATGACTTTTATGAAACCAGTCCAAAGCGATAAATATTACTCACACACAATGTTGAAAATAGGTAAAACTAAATAGTATTTAAATGTGTAGAATGAAATTAATTGAGGAGTATAAATAGTGATAGTTATGAATAAAATTCTTACATATGTATTTAATGAAATTATTTTAATTATTTTTGATGATTATCACAAATGAAGAAAGAATCAATATCGATGTCCAAGTTTTCATCACAAATTCATATCTTTAAGATATATTTTGTATTATGCACCAATTTCATTTCTGTGGTGAGAATAATAATAGAGTGAGTTATAATATCATGACTTATATATTAATAATTTTATTTTAATTTCAATTAGAATCCTTATATTTTAAGTGGTTTTGATTAATGTGTTATTAAATCTGTATGGGTTTTCTTGGTCTCAATTATGATTCTTTGAGACATGTTACATGTTATGCACCATGTTTACTTTGTATGGTGTTCTATTGAATTATTATCCCATTAATTATATATATATATTTTTCCTTGTAATTAATGGGATAAAATAAGAAAAAATTTGATCTTTTCTTAAAATACATTTTAACTAAAGTTTAACACTATTCGTAAGTGTTTTTGGAAACTAGATTTTAATTTGTCAAGTTATGATCATTCACTCGAACTTATTTCATCTATGTTGGGTACATTCAACCCTTTGATTGTATTATTTTTTATTATATCATTGTATAAATTTTTGAAACATAAAAATATTTTTAAATTTTTCTGGCTTCATAAGTATGTTTCTCATAAGGGATATTGACAACTAAAATATCCTTTCTTGGAGTTATAATATTTCATCGTGAAACTTTATTCTCTATGAATGGGTTCTCCCACCCAAATAATTTTATAAGGTATTTGATAATTTTATTTAGGAAATTAATTTTTAATAAAAATTAATTTTTACTCTTATTTCAATTAGAGTTTTAAACAAAGGTATTTTAGAAATAAGAAAAATGGTTTTTTCCTTTCACTTTCACTTGTTCTATCTTCCTCTCCTCGACTATCCAAGATAAACATTATGTATTTTTAAGTATACATTATTAGTGATTATTTTTAAAGGAAAGTTTTTTTAAAGTTACTCACATTATCTTTTTAAAATTTTCCCATTAATGTGATATGTAAATTTGAATTCTTCATCTATGATAGAAACATTAAAAAAGTTGTTTATGTTTTCAATTCTAGTTAGCCTATAATATTAAAAAGGATTTACCCTAATTGGGTTTATATTTCATAATATATATATGTATGTGCATGTTATTATTTAGAGGATTAATGTCATGGTATCAAATAATTTTATTTATAGGACACTGTTAAATGTATTCTTTTGTGAGGGTGATTTTTATTTATATCAACACCGTTCCATGTTTCCTTGTTTCATTGGGGTTATATTCATTTGAATCCATACTCCTTACTTTATTGGATGTTTTATTATCATGATTATTCTAATATTTAAATATTAATATATTTATTTCTCCATATAGTGTGAACATCACATGTTAGAAAATTTAGATTGGATGATTTTCCTTAATGAAGAATGGTATTCTATTGGCATGAGGAAAAGTATTAACATTATATATATTTTTATTCCAATAAATATGATTATTGGATGTGGAATATATTTTTTAACCATAAATCGTATTCCTCTAGATGAGTTATGATCATGTTATACCTTTTTATTGACTTAGTGAAAATATTTGTTTTCAAAATATTGTTATTGCAATAAAAAATATTAATAGAAAGTTGACTGTGTCTTGTGTGTCTATAAACCCTCTTTCTGAATATGAGTTATGATCATGCTATCAATTTATTTACATGGGGAAAATTATTGGTATTCTTGATTATTATTTAATACTAACACATGTTAATTATGTACTTACATTTCATATTATTCATTATGTGGATAACTATTTCTTATTCAATAATAGGTTCCTTAGAGAATGGTAAGAAAGGTCTTGTGGGCACTTATAATGAATGAATTATACATAATTAGGTGATGGTTAGGGCTTGAAATTATATAGCCTATCGATGCATTTACATGTCTTATGAAACAAAATTAGGTGGGTTTTGGTGTATACCTATTCCCATAATAAGATAGTTTCTTAGAATAAGTCCTTTACAATATGTTTTTATGTAAAACATTATGAATTCCATCAGTGTTAGATCAATATTATTGATATTATTATTATAATTTATTTTCATGAATATAGAATGCTCCCAGTTTCATGTTGTTTATGGATTCATGTTGTTTACCTATTGAGTAATAATATTTATGTCATGCTTATTCCATGATTTATTCAATTGTTTGTTTTCCTTACTGTGCATTTGAGCTCACCAACTCATATATTTCATTTCCCCAAGTCATAAAAAAAGTAGTACATGTGGAATTTTTATAATAGTATCACATATGGAGTAATTTATTGGAGATTTTTAAGACTTATTATAGATTAAGTAGTTTCAAATATAAGAAAAAATGTATACTTCATATAGAAAACATGATATTTACCAATTAAAGATTTTTCTTAATTCTCTAAAGTTATAAACCTGAACGTATCATTGAGATGTAAGAGATTATATTAATTATTATTGTTTTTTTTGTAATTACATATGGTTATATAAATTATTTTGAAATTGGTATCAATGAATGTATGTAAAGTACATGTTTATGTTTCAATGAGAAGTGGATATGGGAATGTAGGTATGAGGGATCACCAGTGAGGAAATATCAATAATATAATTCATATAAGAAGTAAAATTAGATTATTAAAAATATATTAAAAAATTATTATTTAGAAATACCTACTATTTTTTTGGTAAATAATTTGATCTAAATTTTTTATAAATTTGTAATTGGGATTTGTTGTTTTTAAAGGAAGGGAAAACTCTATATGAGATATAGTAAATAAATAAGAAAACATGGTACGGAATTTAAAATCATAGTATATAAATATGTCATTCTAAATAAGTAATATCATAGGATGTTTGAAACCTATAGAGAGTAAGGGGTTTACTTAGTCATTTAAGAAAATTAAAAACATAAAAATGCTTTAATATTCGAATAGAAATTTTTGTGAAAGAAGTGATATCCCTCTCACGGATAATGATAAGATTAGTCAAAAATATAATTGTATATTTATTGATGAAATTGATATGGATTTAAGCATATTTGTGGGAGTAGATTCAGAAAGAGTTGATTCAGAAGAAGATACTGATGATGAGTTAGATAAATATAGATCTGTATCTATATAGAAGAAAAATAATAAATCTAACATTGGTAGAAATAATATCAACTTTAATTAAATTGCACAATTGCAACAAGTTGAATAAATTTTCCTTATCAAATATCGTTATTATCAAAATTATATATTAAATGATTTATAGAAGCTACCATAAAAGATAATATGTTTTAATAAAGTTGGATAAAACATCATCTAGAACAAATATTTCTTGAGTAATAATATTAATGAATATGGAATGGTGATTCAAAACATATGAAAAATTAAAAGTAATTTATTCTCCAAAATCAACGCTATTGATGTTGATGAAACATTTTCACTAGTTACAAGGTTAGAGGAAATTCAAATACACTTAATAATAGAATTCTAAAAAAAATTAAATTATTTCTAATTGGATTTCAAGTTATAATTTATTAATGTAATTATAGATTAATATTTATTCATAGAATAATGATATGGTTTTCTTATCGAGGAATATGAGAATAACAGTTTTCAGATAAAGATGTTTTTCTTTGGTTTGTAGTAGGAACTGATAATAATGTATTCAAAACTTGATCAATACTTGAACAATATTTGTTTCCATAATGATGGATTTGATAATAATATAAATGTAAAAAATGAGATAAATGAAAGGTTTATGGTGTTAGTGTATATGAATGACAACTCTTTGGTGGTGAATAAGAAAAACAATGAAAAATAGTTGCATTATTTTAGAAGTTGAGATTCAAAATATTGATGTTTGTTGAGATGATGTTTTTACTTGGGATATAGGTGACACAAAAAAATCATTGTACATTAATTTATCAATATGAATATATCATGGATATAATGAATAGATTTATAATTTTGGATTCTAAGGAGAGGAATTATTTAATTACTACTTATATGAAATGTTCAAAGGATGATGAAAGAAATCAGTTAATGTCACTGAATATAAGTAGATCACTGGGAGATTATTTTTTTTAATAGGAACGTGACCTAATATTTTTTCCATATTCTTATATTTATGGTATAAATTTTTTTTAAATAATCATAATTTCATATACTTACTATGAATGTAGTAGTAACTTGAAGTTATGTGAGTTCAAGTAAAGTCTCAAATCAGAATTAATTGTGATAATTCAAGTATTATAAGTCATTTTAAAAATTCTTTAAATCATTAAATCATATATAACATTAAAATAAAATATCTTTTTATCAATGAAAAAGTTGATAATGGGTTGTAGGAGTTATAGTTTTTTCTTGTAGAAATTTAGTGAATATGAATCCTGATAAAGGCCTTAGCCAAATACAAATCTGAATAGCATCAATTTGGACTTAAATTCCTATCGAATCCCAACATAAAAAAACTATAGACATGGTTCCCCCATCACTCGAGGTATGTTGATAATCTACCTATGTATTGACCTATGTTATTTTCCCCATTGAAGATTAAAAAATAGTGCCCTTTGTGTTCATTGATGAAGGGGGAGAAATCTTGTTGTTGAATAATGAAAAGTCGTTAATAGGGGGAGAGTTATTTCATGATGGATTGGTTTAGAAAAGAAAAGTTAATTGTTTTTAGATGGTGAATTTGTTCTATCCATCCAATGGCCTGAAGGCCTTAGATTTTTTATTATATGATAAACCCCATTTTATGGGAAGAAGGGGGGGGGACCCAGACAGACTTAATGGAATAAAAACATAAATGATCCATACTGTACAACAAGAAAGTGTCCTGTGTCAAAGAACATTCCTGATCCGATGGCTGATGCCACACCCTCTCAAATATCCAATACCATGCAATCTGCATTGGTGAAATTCCTGATCTCAATCCTTCTCTACGGCCTATTCCTTGAGGTCAAGTTCGGATAAATCTTGATAATCTGAGTCTCAAAAACCAACCCAACATAAATATGAAAAGTTTCAAGCAACCGAGAGTCCAAACAACACCATCAACCACCATCCTGGAAGACCCCGCTATACTCCATGAGACACCCCAACCACAATAGAGGAAGAAGCCCGAAAGATAGACCAAGGGACGTGAGTCCAATCCATCGTCACCTAGGATCGGATGGACCAAAAATGTACCAAGGTAATGCCAACGATGAGGGATTACTGATCATCCTACAATATAAACACCACTCTGTACATGGATCTTCTCTAATCAGAACCAAGACTACACCCTAACCGGGTTTCGAAGCAAGCCGGTGGGGATGAGAAATATTGGAGAGGGGTAGGGTTGAACTATCCATGACAAACCAGAACCAAATATCACCAAAATCACAACAAAAAAGACAAATCCACAAAAAACCAAACAAAAAATCCCGAAAAAACTCATAGCCATACCCATATCAAGATCCTCCTCTATCCAAGGAATTAAAAATCTGTCATGGTGTTACATAGAGAATACATAATAGACAACACCTAGAAATGTTGGGCAAATTGAACTAAAATATAATCATCGATTCTTGATGAACCAAGCTACACCAAACTAAGCTGATTGGAGCTGATCCTAGATAAGACATCGTCGGGAGGAGCCGCGTCGTCTCCTGAAGGCCAGGCCGCCGAGCCGAACTCTATGATCTGCCAAGATGCTTTCCATCAAAGACACAGATATGTCAGATACTGTCCTGCCACACCAATACCGGGCATGCCCCACCGATCTGACACCGTAGAAGCCTTAAAACTGACCAAGTCGAAGGGGGAAGAGGAAATGTACCTGATCGAAACCCTAAGCGCCATGGGTGGGAGAGAATGTGTAGATCCAAGGATGCAACTTGTGAATTTGTTATATCAATGAAGAAAAATCATAAAATGGGAGTCATCTAGAATTATAATGAAAGATTTTTATCAAGTAAAATTTATGAACTGGTCTTCTTGATAGATTCACTCTCTATGAAATAATCTGAAACAATTGGTATTAATCAAAAAAAATAATTGGAAATGAGATATATCAAACAAATTGATTCAAGAATAAATTTGTTTTATTGATAAATTTCTTAAGTTAATCTAGTTTCTCATATAAGGCTTGTCTAATGTTGGTTTAGATTCTATATGGGGTATGTTTTTGTCCACTATCTAGAGTTTCAGAGTGCGAATTTTAAATAATTTAGAAGGTGGGTACATGTCTGTTCACAAATGTTTCTAATAAATTTTGATGTTTTTTAAAAAACCCAACGGGGTATATTATTTGGAAAAAAATCCCCTTGACATTTTCCCTAGTTTTTGGGTTGTTTAATTTGGTAGAAATTCTAATTGAAAACATTCCAAAAGGTTTTTTTTTTCAAAATAGGTGTTGGGAAGGTGGTGAGGTTTCATAGTATTTTCCAAAATTTTGCATGTGAAATTTGAGAGTTTTTTCCTGGAAATGTGTTTTTCCATATAGAAATTATGTGAAGTCACGATAGAGGATTGGATATATTTTATAATTACATATCAAAATTAGTGAAATGGAATTTAGAAAAGGAATGGAGTTTGAGTTGGATCTTCCCTATGTGAACTACATAGTGAATATAATATTGCATGATGAAAATCTATAAAATGCATGGATTTCACATTGTATTTTTACTATGTGAACTTCATAGCATGTATGTGAAGCTCTGAAGTAAAACATGTTCTATTTGTAAAGATAGGAAGTGTTTTAATGGTGTTCCAAAAGGGAGTTCACAAAGTGGAATCATTATTTGTTGTATAAAGGTTGTGTTTCATAGTCTATAGTAAAGGTTTATTATTCTATGCTAAGCAAATGGCATAAAACAGAGTGATTAAGGAATTTAGTGTAATGGAAACTAAAAGGGAGGGTCAAAATGTGATAATATTTATTTGATGGAATGATCTATAATTACGTGCTTAGATAGTTTTTTGGTATTGTTTTCTTATATATTCTACCCAAATAACATTATTAAAGAGTGAAAAATACCAAAAAATTAATATCTCGGGAGAGAGTTCAGATAAGTATAAAAGGATTTCATTAAGAACAATTCATGGATGAATTTTTTCAATGAAGAAGCATAATTTGTGAAGATGTTTGATTTCATTGTGGAGGTTGATATCATGAATGAGGTTCGGTTCATGAAGGTTGAGTTTTTCGCAAAGCACAGAGGCAGTTCATGAGGGAACTAGTCCGTGAAGCGTAGGGTGTAAATACAACATTATACTAGACTATATAGAAACAATATATAGTACCAAATATTCTGAGAAGTAGGCTCATTAATAAAGGAAAATAGTTTATGAAATGATTTTATATGATATAATCACTATATGGTAAAGTGAATTTCAACTCTCTAGTGAAAACATAGCTTTATATAAAAATTAGGTATGTGAAAACTGAATCTATGATAATTTATAATAATATGATAATCATATAGAGAAGTATTGTGTTAACATTAGTTTGGAGAGTAGCGTGTTCTCATATTATGATTGGTTTTAAACTATGGAGACTTTGAGTCTAGTATGAACATTGTAATAGTAGCACATAATTGTGTATTTGGTACATTAACACATTGCATTTGTATGCTTCTTAGAATATATTGGTTAAGTTGAAACAAGTAAAGTTTTTATGTCTCATCCATATTTTCATTTTTCCTAAAAATATCTATTTCAAGTAGAGAGAAAAATGTTTTTTAAAAGATGAATTGGATTATAAAGGGGTCATTTTTATCCAACAAACCTGATTGACCCCACCCCCATCTCAAGGTACTTTACCTTGGGGGGATTATAACATCAAAATATTGAGGAAATATAATGGATATGAGTTTAATTGTAACCCTTTTTAATCATTTATAATAATATGATAAAACAACAATAAAATAATTCTTATACTCTATATAAAAATTGATTTTGAAAAAGGAAGAACAGAAGCTCAATTTTGATAGGAAGAGAAATTCTTACTGAATATAAAATCTCAAAATTATTTTAGAGGGAAGAAGTGTGTATATTATTTCATATGAAAAATATATTCTTTATGAGACCATATTCCAATAAGTCTCTGCATGATATGTTCTATACTGGAATTACTATGGTGAATTACTTTTTTTTATATTTTATGATTTATGAAGATAAAAAACACAAATCTAAGAAAATTTTAGGAGAATGTTGAAGAAGGGATATTCATGGGATGAATCTCTAATGGAAGTGTCTATAAATGAAGTAATAAATTGTTCTACAAGTTGGTGAATTTTTTTAGTGTGGATTTTTTTTCAAAATTAACACAACTTTGGTGAAGAAAATTAAGTGGTTTTTGAAAATTTAGAACGTGGAGGTTTATATATTTATAGAAAAATTATTAAAGTAATTTATATGAACCAAATTATAATGATATTGATTTAGACCAAACCAGTGATGGTGATGAAGTTTTTGGGGATGAAAAATTAAAACATCATATATTTTAGAAGCATGTAGTTGAAAAACTTATAATTCTTATTCTAGATTCCCTAGTACAGGATAGAAGAATATGGAGAAATAAAGACAAAAAAATACGTCACTTCATATATTGATCCGCAGATAGCCATAGTGGAATTTTGAGTATAAGGTTTGGATAGATTCATTGAATAAATATCTTTGTTATATAGACAATAATGAAACATCAGAACTTGTACCTAGAACTGAAGGAAAATATTTCATTGGTATCGAGTGGGTATTTTGAAACAAACTAATCGAGAAAGGTGAGTTGTCAAGAATCAAAGACATTTTGTTATAAAAAAGTTATTCATAGGTGTAAGGAATTTTCTTTTTAAGATACTTCTAGACCAATGGAAGGATTAGAAGCTATTATAATTCTTTTTACAGTTCTATCTCATAAACACTATGATGTTTATTAGAAGGAATAATATTATTCTTTCCTTAAAGGATTATTAAATGAAAATATATTTATTGTGAAACTGTAAGGCTTCATACCTGATAGTGATTTAGTAAGGTGTGCACATTTAATAAAACCATGTATGGTTTATTAAAGGATTCTAGATATTAATACTCAAAATAGTATAACTTCAAGAAGAAATTGAAATTTCTAAAAGAAAAGTTGTTAGCAACATGTATGTGAAGAAATAGACTATATTTACTATAATTTTCATAGTTTATATTTAAAAAATTATTTTCTTACTAGTGATATGGAGTATACCTTAGATTATTTTTTTAAAAAAAGAATATTAAATTTGAGTTGTCTATATCGGGTGACATGAAATATTTTTCAGAAATAAAGGTTGTATGAAAATGAAACTACAATTTCTTATCGCAAGAAAAATATTTCAAATAATTATTTAATAATTTTATTATAAAAGAATCCAAGGATGTTTCTATACCATTTTTAATTGTAATAAAGATGACCAAGGATGAAGATGTGTACTATGTAAATAAGAAATATTACTGTATAATTATTAAAAGACATATTCATCTAACAATATCAATACTATACATAGTTTATATTGTCGAAATCTATGTAAGATATCAAAGTGTCAAAAAGGAGTATACCATGTGGAAAGAAAAAAGGATAATGAGATATACCAAAAGTACACTGAATTATGAACTACATTATATGAATAATATTGAGTTGAATCTATTAGAATCCATAAATACAGATTGGGTTGGTTATTAAAATGATAAGAAAACTATATCTGGTGAAACTTTCTTTTTTAGGTGAAATCTATGTGAGTTGGCATAAAAAGAATAAAAAATTTATGACTGAGTACATCAGAGGTGGAATATATTGCTACAACACATGCCTATTCTCAAATGCTTTGATAGAAAGTATATCCAGAAGTCATTATGGTTGAAGTTGAGAAGCTATTAAGTATTTATAGTTACATGAACTGTGCTATTTATTTATATAATAATTCTCTAAAATTTTCCTAATCTAATAATATGGATATAAAATAAAATTTTCTCAAGGAAATAGTGGCTAATATAAATGGGAGTTCAGAATTGATATGAACAAACGATTAGATTGTACATGTGTCTACAATATCTATTCCACGGGAGATATTTTTTGAGTTAAGGATGAAATTTCAGGTCCATCCTTCCCCCGTTTGTTTAGGATGTATGGTATTTCACCCCAAAAATTCATAGGTTTATAATTTCGAAGTTTCAGAGTAGTAAAAATAATAATTTTTTAGTTGTGAATTGGATGTTGTGGTTTTTATAAAGGAGGAGAAAAGAAAATGGAGATTTTTGATTGAGTGGGAGAACATCTATGTCATTTTTTGAAATATTACCTACCACAAAAAGTATTAAGTCTCTTAAAACACATTCCTTATATTACAGTGTAGTGTTGGGGCACTTCTTTTTGATAAAGTCTATAATTTGATGATTTTTTGAGAAGAATGTTTTGACATTATAAAGCATTTCTGAATATAATACCAAATCCAAAGGGGGATATTAAAGATCCCAAAGGAATTTTTGATGTAATTTATTTTTTCAATGATAAATGTGAATCCTTATAAACTATTGATATTGTTTTTGAGATGATTTAAGATTCCTAAAGATGTGTTAAGGAGGTTTTGAGATGGTTTGAACAAGTTATGGAATTATTTTTTGAGGCTAAAGTTGACCAAGTATTGAGTTTCTCTACATACATAATTTTTTTATGAATAAGAGTTAATGAATTAAAAAAGGAATGGAATATGTTATATATATATATATATTCAATATATTACAAATCAGAAAAGCCAGGTGTGAATCTCCTTGTATACTTAAGATATTTTCGCTAAGTTGAAAAAATTAAATCAATACTAGAAAGTGATGAATATGATTTTCAGTGATGTGTAACATATTTTATATGATACATAATATTTATTAAATAGTAAAGAAGATATTTTATAGAGTTTTTCAGAAATTTGGCTAATTAAAAAAATATACCCAATGTTTGAGATATTTTTTATCATAAATAATTTTTTTATAAGCTACATAAGATATTTTCCATAAAATAAATTATTTTTATTATGTATGATATTTACTAAAGGTAAAATCTTGGGTAGTTTATGAGGATTATAAAATATAGCACATTGATCAATTTATGAATTTTTTTTGAAGGAAAATAACCTACACAAGGCTCTGATGTACACTAAGATGAATATGTGTTTTTATTTATTAATATTTTTAGAATATAGAGATATTCAAAAAAATACTTCTGAATATAAACTCATAAGATTTTATACTAGTATTAAATTCATAAATCAATTGATAATGTTTTATCTACGATTCAAGTTGAGTTTTTATGGAAGATTAAAGAAGGTGGCTTCCATGATTTGAAGAGGTGTTCCATTCCACAACTCTATTATAATATTAATTAATCTTGTTGATGATGGTTATATCTTTTGATGAGTTTCTACTTCATAAGATGGAAGACACACTGTGAATGAAATATTCATAGAATGATAAAGTTTTTATATGTTTATCATGAATACATGAAGTTAAAAGTTCATGTGGTTTGTGAAACCCCCATGCTATTTTTTCTTTTTATATTATATTATTTTTTCCATATTTAGGAGATTTATGTTTTTGTGAAGTTTCTACCTTAAATTTATTAAATTTTTAATTTTCCCTCTATGAATTATTTGTATGCATGGTTTTGGGTAAACCATTTGAGTACCTTTACAGTGTTACTTTTATAATTATTTTTTTGTTCTTATATGATTTGGTTTGCATTGGTAGTTCAAAAATTGTTAAAAATCATTTATAGTTTAAAAGAAACAAAGCGTGTTAATTAATGGTCTGGGTACTTGTGCATGACTTGGGAGTGGTTAGAGTAAACAATGTGGAAATCATGCAAGCCAGTCTACAATTTCCAAAGAGGGATTCTCAAAGGTTGGTTCATGGTTTTTTAATCATGTTTTCAAATAATGAGAGTGTTTTTATCTCAATAGTGGCCACTATATAGTCGACACATGGTTTATCAAACTATTAGACTAAACATTGAGACCAACCCAGATTTCATTTTATTTGTGAAATGACCATTATACCTCATTATGATTTTAAGGCATATCTCTCCCTTTACTCTCATTTGGAGCAGAAAAATGTGGTGTGTACTTGGGGAAGCTCTATCCCTTCTTCCTTATTGATATAAATCATTGTTCCTCTCGATTTCAAGAAGGTATGATCTTTTTTTCTAGTCTTTTCTTCTCCTATGTTATTCCCTTTACCTCTCTATTAGTTTTCTTAATATCGAAAACATGAACCATTTTATGGGTTTGGATAAGGGTTAATATATTTTATAACAAAAGGGATTTGGGTTTTCTATGGTTGAAAATGTCATTTCTTTTATCATTTGTGAAATTTTAATCGTAGGCGATGTGTTTCAAATAGTTCCACTAGAAATGTGGTAGGTGAATATATGGAATCTCCCTATAATGAATGTCATTAATTAAAATTATTCATTTAATTGATTTGAAATGATTTTAGATGTATCATATAACCCCGTAGTAGGATACTAGTGATTCTAAAAGTGATTTTTTTCATTATATGGATGTGTCTCATGCCAAGAACTTGTGAAAATTCCTGAGTGGAACTTTAAAAATAATGAATCTGTCTTGAAATAGTTCCCTGTGGAATTATATTTTTATTATGAAATGTTATTGGTTTAAAAATGGAATGGAAATGTTTTAATAACTTGGAATAGACCTCGATCACATTCAAAGTGTATATTAAAAACACACTAGTGGGATTTCTCAAGAAATTAACATGATTAAAAGGGGTGTTTGATACTAGTTTTGTTTTTAAAATGTGCATGTGATTTTTTCAAGGCATGTTTTTGAAGTCAATGGGAGTTGAAATTAAAACTCTTTATTTTTTTGAGATTGAGTGGTCTCATGTTGGCTTATAATTTTTTTTTATTGGGAAGTGTGATTTTGTGAAAGGTTTCTTGGCATCATTTGGATTCTTCCCAAGGGGGTGTAGTTGTTTAAAAATTAATTTTATAGTAGTGGGACTCTAAAGTTAACTTCTAAAGTGTGGTTTGATTAATGGTTTTCCAAGGATATTTGAAATGTGGTTTTCAAATGATGTGAAAATGTCTTGGATTTGTAATTTTTTTGATAAAATATTAGTTTTAACATTAATTAAAGTAGTTTTATAAATGATTGACCTCCTCTTTAAGCCGCATTTGATTATTTTTTTCTCATGGGGGATTATGATCATGTGAGGGGATGTTTTATACTAATGCATATTTATATACATGTTATGTGTATATATGGGTGGAGTCTATCCTTATGAGGGTGTAATAGGTGAGGAGTGAGTTATTTCATATATTTTATATTTAATACATGTGATTGTTTATATGTACTCAACTCATTTAGACTGTTCATTAGAGTCTTAGGTAAATAGTAAGTAATATATATAATATAAATCCCCAGTGTACAGTAGTGGGAAGCCTATGGAATGTTTCCTATTTATTAGTCTTTAGTTAAACCAAAATGATTGTAGGTGATATGATCTAACAACCAATTTTGTCGCTCATGTAATAACAGTTCTTTATGGACATTTATTTCTGTATAGTTTCACAAGACTATTGGGGATGCAGACATGTTCAATAGTTCTATCCTAGGTTCCATGTCGCCCATTTATGTCTTTATTACTAGAGCATAGGGGAGATTATCGTAGACCCAAGTCCTTCTCTAAATGATTTAAGGGATTTATTTATATGGAAAGATTGTATTCCCCTAGTTCATTTGATTACCAAAACCATTGTTTTTTTCTTGGAACGTGATTCCATGATTCTTGGGGCCTATGTGTGATTTATGTAACACTTTGAATGAGTTTATTTACATAAAAATGTGTGGTGTACAATAAATATAACGACCCATACTTTACATACATTGTTAATACTTCAAAATTGAAGCACACTTATTACAACATATGACAAAACCACAAAGGACCGTATAGGTATAGTGTCTTTAGAAACTGGGAAACATAAACAACTGGTTCATAAATCTTCTACAGTGTCTCCCATTTATTTCATCATATCTAGGGTCCCTTTTAGCATATTCTACTTAATATCCATCTTCCTGACCTGGGGAAAAGAAAACATAAAAGGGTGAGCTCAAATGCTCAGCAAGGGCAAATAAAGAAAATAAAAATCATATCATATCTTTTTGAAAATCAAAACCTGCAAAAGAGTTCATAATATCTTAACATGGAATAAATCATAGAAGTGAAAATGGGATCCCCATAATCATAACATGAAACTTGAAACTTTGTGGCATGCACACATAATCATGGAAAAATCATTTCTTGTTAGTCATGACTCATTGCCAAGACTATCTTAGTGGACAAAGTCCCTTTCTGAACAGAGTCACCCTCGTTCCAGTCCTGTTTCACTGAACCGGTATAACCTACCGTTCCAGCCATGTCTATCTCATGAGATATAAAATATTTACCCAATGCATTGGAGGGAGATATAGGTCCCACCCATCTTATAATGAATCCTTTCTTATGTGTGCCACATAATCATAAACCATACATCATAGCGTAACCCATGTAATAAAAATGGGATTCTTAAACAACATGACATCATAAAACAATTCATATAAGATAAAGGAATTCATAAAAATATTTCCATCACAACATAATCAAATCCATGTAATAATAGGGATAAAAACAGAACCCTTTTATTATCTTAGATGGAAAATAATTTTGATAAAATACTTGAACTTCATTCTTGAGGAAAATATCCTTTCTACTTCAAAAACACTTTTCCTTTCTTAACATGTCATACAATTTTAAACTAAAAGAAGTTGATTAAAAATAAACTTGAAAACATGTAAAGGAATCTTCTTGGAAATAATGTTTTAAAAATCCATTCATGCCGTATAAGTTAAAAAAACACTCTTCGTACTTTTGTCGGAAAAGTCAAAAAGTACCTCGTACGACAAAAGATTCCTTTCATACATATTAATAAAAACTCACCGAAGGGTAAAAATGGATTTAATAAATTGTAGGTGGATGGAAATAATATTACATATTGATGAAACATGGATGTGGATGATAAAATACACCCCAGTAAATACTTACGAATAAACAATCTCGGATAAAAATGAGATTGTGATATTTCCCTTACCTTAGGTCCGATTTGCTTTGTACGTATCCGAAGCTCCTGTATAATGGTTTAAATAATATTATTTACTTATTCCAGAATCATACATATTGATATGATATCATATATGGTCATATTCTTAGCTTCTTGTAAGTAATATTTCATTGTTACTTGTTTCTCGGGTCTTTATTGCCTTTTGTTCTTATGCGTGTTTTGCCGAATAAATTATTATTATTCTTTTAAGGTTATAGATACCTTATATCCAGAATGGTATTAGTGTAACATATATCATATTTATTCATTCAATTCATTTATATAATTACTATGTAATGATGATCATGTAGAACGAGTCGCATCACATCGTGGAGACGGTATTCCGTATGTACGCACGAGTGATGATATCGTTCCTATGATCATGGAATTGTATTGGAGTATATATATATTATTTCAGTATCAATATTACTTTATAATAATCATAAATAGTTACTCATTACACCATTATACCCATCCTTGTAAAGTGATGGTGGAAAATAGATTACACCACGGCGTGGAGACGGTATTCCGTACGTACGCACGCGCGGTGATTTCATTTTTCCGTAGGATGGATAGAAGGTGAGTTAGGGTTGTTTCATATTTATAATAACATATCAGTATGTAAGTAATACTTATGTTATTACTTTATCATGAAACAACTAGATAAGAAGAAGTTGAAGAAGAAAGAAATTGAAGAGATCGGTAATGGATATTACCTCTTCTTTGGAACGCTTCTTTGAATCCTCCACTTAGGGAAATAATATTGGTCTTTGAAGAAGACCAGGACCTATAGGATTATTCTAGGTAAGTGGAGAGGAGAAAATGGCAGGGGTTGGCCGAGCTTGAGTGCTCAATTTGGTGTGAGGAGGAGGGGGAGGAGGTTCCCTTTTATAAGGGAGGAGAGGGGCACCTTAGGAATATCTCAAAATATTATTTTATATTAAAGTCAAAATCGGTTTATAATGGTTCCAAAGGGTCTTATTTCGAAGCTAAAGTGGGTAAGGGTCTAAACCCTATCAACCAATAGGATTTAGACAAGTTTAGTGTATTATTTTAACCTTATCAATTAGATTTAACTCTAAGTTAAATAATTTAACTTTTACCATGTCTTTTTGTTTTCTTTCACTATATGGTTAATAAACTTACTATAACATTCCAAAAGAATCCCAAATTGTTTATTATTAATATATATATCCTTATCTAAGTCATTTGGCCGAACCTTAGATTTTTAGGAATAAAATAACAATTAATAATATAATATGTGGTTTAAAAACTATTTTGTGTCAATTTTGACACTATTTGATATATGATTTTTTTGAAAGTCATAACAGAATTATATGTTCGAACCAAGTTGATTAAATCAACAATAATATATCATAGTAACCTAGAAAATTTGTTTAATTCATAAAAAGTCTCAAATTACATTTATTTTGGTGTTTATAACATAAATTATGTCAATATTTCATAGATAAGATAATTACTGCGTCATAATTGTGTCATAAATAAATTAAATTATTTAATGTCTAAAAATTATAAATAAAATACCATTATGTAGGAAATCTTTTTAGCTTTCTAATGAATATTTATAGTCGAATTTATCTCATGTATAACCCCATATTAAAAATGATTTACTTATTAAACTTTGATTTTAACTATTTTAACCCTTCTTTAAATAAATTAATAATAAATGTCCTAATCTAACCCAAGTGGGCCTAAATGGTCATATTTTATTCATAAGGTTGTTTTTGGTCGAATTACACTTATCAAATAGAATTAGGACATGTGTTAGGGTAATAGTAATATCATATTTACCCTTAGTTACCCTATTTACTATTAACTGTGGTAAAAAAAAACTAAAAAGTTACTATTCACCAAAAATTATTTTCATCTCATTGAACCACATTTTAGTCCTTTATATTAACTGTGTCTGTCGGATTTTCGAAATTCCATTCACAGAAGTGGTAAAATTAAGTTTTATGCAAAATTCAGTTTTTAACCTACCACTTAGTGGTTTCACTATTCATCAAAAATTGAAAGTTTTCAGAAAAATACCAAAATTTCACCCTAGGATAATTTCGGTATTCCGAATCCAAAAATGAAGTCCATTTTGAAAAATAAAATTTATAAAATTTTAAAAAGTGGTTATTACTATTCATTACGGCTAGTTTTAATAATATTTTAATAGCATATCGTTGTTTAGTGAAACTCAGTATTGCGTACGACGCAAGCTATCGAGGAAGGTCGTGATTGCGTGTAAAGTAAGCCAAGAAAGTGTGTAGTGAAAGATTCCTTTGATGATATAAAAACAAAATATTACTCATAAAATCTCGGGTGTTACATTCTACCCCCCTTAAAAAGAATTTCGCCCTCAAAATTCGTCACTTTGTAACAAACATATGAGGATACTTCTCCCTCATCATATCCTCAAGCTCCCACGTAGCTTCTTCAAGTTGGTGGTTCCTCCATAAAACTTTCACCAAGCGAGTGGTCTTGTTTCGTAGGACTTTTTCGCTACGATCCAGAATCTCTATCGGCTGTTCTTCATAAGAAAGATCTTGCTCCAGCGGTACAACTTCTGAGCTGAGTACATGTGAAGGATCAGGTATGTACTTTCTCAGGAGAGATACATGGAACACATCGTGAACTTGAGAGAGATTCGGTGGAAGCGCCAATCGGTAATCTACCTTTCCAACACGATCCAGTATTTCGAAAGGACCGATATATCTAGGGCTCAACTTCCCCTTCTTTCCAAATCTCATAACCCTCTTCCAGGGAGATATTCGTAAGAACACTTTATCGCCCACTTCAAACTCTAGGTCTTTTCTTCGGTTGTCGGCATAACTTTTATGTCGACTCTGAGCTGCTCTTATGTGTTGTTGAATAGATCTGACCTTTTCTGCCATTTCATCAACGAGATCAGGTCCTAATAGCTTTCTTTCCCCAACTTCATCCCAGCAAGTTGGAGTCCTGCATTTCTTTCCATAGAGAGCTTCATAAGGAGCCATCTGAATACTGGAGTGAAAGCTATTATTATAAGAAAATTCCACCAAAGGTAGGTGTCGATCCCAACCTCCCTTGAAATCCATAGAGCAAGCTCTCAACATATCTTCTAGGGTTTGAATTGTTCTTTCAGACTGAATGTCTGTCTGGGGATGATAAGCAGTGCTGAAACTCAACTCTGTATCCAGAGTATGCTGAAGACTTCGCCAGAACTTCGAGGTAAATCTCGGATCCCGATCAGATATAATAAAAAGTGGTACTCCATGCAATCTTACCACTTCCTTTACATATATCCTGGCAAGCTGATCTAGAGAGAAATCCTCTCTAATAGCAATGAAGTGTGCAGACTTTGTAAGACGATCAACTATGACCCAAATAGCATTATTGCCTTTGGAAGTTTTAGGAAGTCCTGTGACAAAGTCCATAGTGATGTTTTTCCATTTCCATTCGGGTATGGGTAATGGTTGTAACATCCCCTTAGACTTCTGTCTCTCAGCTTTAACTTGTTGACAAACCAAGCATCGAGAGACATATTCAGCAACATCTCTTTTCATTCCATCCCACCAGAAGTACTCTTTCAGGTCCCTATACATCTTCGTGCTTTCAGGATGAATAGAGAATGATGAACTATGAGCCTCATCCAGCAACTCCTTCTTTAATTCGGGGATGGGAGGAACACAAACCCGATTCCTGAACTTTATTATCCCATCACAATCAAGGTTGAATTCAGGAACATTTCTCACCTTCTTTTGTAACTCTACATCTTCTTTCTGTGCCTCTTTAATATTCACATGTATAGATGGTTGAACATTCATTTGAGAAAGATAAGATTTTTCCCCTTCCATTATAATTCCAAGATCCATCCTTTGTAAATCCATAAATATTGGATCTTTTGTGATCCTCATCATGGATAAACTAGCATGGTCTTGTCGACTTAATGCATCTGCCACCTTGTTTGCTTTCCCATGGTGGTAATGGATTGAGCAGTCATAATCCTTAATCAGCTCCAACCATCTTCTTTGGTGCATATTCAGCTCCTTTTGTGTGAAAATATACTTTAAACTTTTATGATCAGTATAAATATCACACCTTTCACCATAAAGGTAATGCCTCCAAATCTTTAATGCAAAGATTACCGCAGCCAACTCCAAATCATGTGTTGGGTAATTTTGCTCATGGATTTTCAACTGTCGTGAGGCAGAAGCTATCACCATATCATTTTTCATAAGAACACACCCCAATCCCTTCTTGGATGCATCACTGTATATCACAAACCTTTCTCCACTACAAGGTAGTGTGAGCACAGGTGCACTGGATAACCTTCTTTTCAACTCCTTGAAATTCTCTTCACATTCATCCGTCCAGACAAACTTAACTCCTTTCCGAGTCAACTTGGTGAGTGGATTAGATAATCGTCAAAAATCTTTTACAAAACGTCGATAATATCCATCCAAACCAAGAAAACTCCGGATCTCAGTTACTGTTGTTGGTCTCGACCATCTTTCGATAACCTCTGTTTTTGCTGGATCCACAGATATCCCCTCTTTTGAGATTATGTGACCCAAAAATGCAACTTTTTGAAGCCAAAATTCACACTTGGTAAATTTGGCATAAAGCTTCTCCTTTCTCAGGGTCTTCAATATAATTCTCAAGTGATCTTCATGCTCTTCCTTGCTCTCTGAATAGACAAGAATATCGTCTATAAAGACTACCACAAATTGATCAAGATAGTCTCTAAAGACTCTATTCATTAGATCCATGAAGATAGAAGGGGCATTAGTAAGACCAAATGGCATCACTATAAATTCATAGTGTCCATACCTTGTGCGGAAAGCCGTCTTTGGTATATCCTCCCTTTTGACCCTTAATTGATGATACCCTGAACGAAGATCAATCTTGGAAAAGTATTGAGCTCCGCGTAGTTGGTCAAATAAGTCATCAATGCGTGGGAGAGGATATTTGTTCTTGATAGTGATCTTGTTAAGTTCTCGATAATCAATGCAGAGTCTCATTGATCCATCTTTCTTCTTAACAAATAGAACAGGTGCTCCCCAAGGTGACGCACTAGGGCGTATGAATCCCTTATCAAGATTCTCCTGGAGTTGCTTTTTCAATTCCTGCAACTCAATTGGGGCCATTCTATAAGGTGTCCTTGAAATAGGCAAAGCACCCGGTACGAGTTCTATTGAAAACTCAACTTCACGATATGGTGGAAGACCCGGTAATTCCTCCGGAAAGACATCATCAAACTCCCGTACGATGGGCATATTCTTAATCGTGAGTTTCTCACCAACCATTTGAGATAAATAACCTTCATTTAGTGGAATCAAGACCCATAAGATGGAAGGAATTTCCACTGGAAGGTTATATTCATCCTTTCATCGATAGACGATCGCAGATTGATCTGGAATATGAAATGTGACTTCCCTTATTTGGCAATTGATATGAGCTCCATGTAGAGAAAGCCAATCCATGCCAAGAATCACATCAAATTCCACTAAAGGAAGTATCACAAAATTTGCGGGAAGCACTTTCCCAAAAACTTCGATCGGAGAAGAATTATAAGCTTTTGATGCGACTGTTGTGCCATTAGGTGTTGTCACAGCTAACTCAACATATAATTGTTGAGGTAATACGGTGATACCCTTAAGAAAATTTTTCAGAAATAAAAGAGTGGGTGGATCCAGAATCAAATAAAACATTTGCTACTTTAGAGTGGATGGTAAGTGTACCTTTCACCACTTCGTTATCGTACTCCACATCGCTGATAGAAATTGCATGTGACTTTCCTTTGTCTTTAGCCTTAAGATTTTGTTGACGTCGACCATCATCATCAACCCTTGGATTTGGGCATTGATTGGCATAATTCCCTATCTCCTTGCACTTGAAACATTGAAGTGTAGTAGGTTCATTCTGTGTATCCCTTCCTTTGTTTGCATCATTAGACAGCTTCTTCCCATTATCGCGGCATTCAAATGCCCGATGACCTTCCTTTCCACATTTGAAACATTTACTTGTCCCTTTAAGACAACTCCCTCCATGTTTCTTTCCACACATTGAGCATAAGGGAAAGCTCATCTTCTTTTCAGTGTGCTCTTTAGATTTTCCTTTGAATTCTATCTTCCTCTTCTTATCAAACCCATGTGACTGATGGGTTACTCCAATATCCATCTCGACTTTGAGAGCACATCGAACGATTTCCTCGTAGCTATTGAAGTCCCTTATGGCTAACGCCCTTCGAAGACTTGGTTTTAAGCCACTAAAGAATCGATCGATCTTACTCTCAGGTTGGATAATAATACCAGAAGCGTACCTTGCAAGTCTTTTAAAATTTGCTTCATAGGTACCAACAGATTCATCATCCCTCTGCTTCAGTTCAAGAAACTATTTCTCCATCTTTGTTCGGAGAATACGAGGGAAGTACTTAATGAAAAATAAGTTCTTGAACTCGTCCCATTCCATAAACTCAATTTCATCCCTTTGCTTCGTATTCTTAATAAGATTCCACCATTGATCAGCATTTCCTTCCAAACGATACACTGCGAGGATGACTTTATCATGTTCAGAACATTGAAGAACTGAAAATATCTTTTCAGTAGTACTAATCCATTGTTCAGCAACTAATGGATCAGTAGACCCGCTGAAAGAAGGTGGACGCTGCCTCATGAAGGATTCAACAGAATGTTGCTCCTTTCTTTGCTCGTTTGGAAGTCCTGCATGATTCATAGCTTAAGAAAGTTGTGTGATCATGGCTACAAGATTTTGCATTCCAGCTCCCATATCGTTTGGTTGCTCAGGGGGACAATCATTGCATTTCCCATCGCATTCCGTATTAACACGGTTCCTTCGGGTTCCAGCCATTGACTAAAACCAAGAAGTATAGTGTGCGCAACACTAATTATAATAGGAAAACCACATAATTCAAGAATAAAATTTTCATTCTTAAGGTCTTATCCTAGGTTATTCATGGCCATTTCTAAAACACTAAGATTGTGTTCTATGCTTAGACTTATCCTTAGGGTTCTTACTAAGGCTTTCACATCCTAGTTTCCAAAGGTTGACTATACCTTTCCTCTGATACCAACTATAACGACCCATACTTTACATACATTGTTAATACTTCAAAATTGAAGCACACTTATTACAACATATGACAAAACCACCAAGGACCGTATAGGTATAGTGTCTTTAGAAACTGGGAAACATAAACAACTGGTTCATAAATCTTTTACAGTGTCTCCTATTTATTTCATCATATCTAGGGTCCCTTTTAGCATATTCTACTTAATATCCATCTTCCTGACCTGGGGAAAAGAAAACATAAAAGGGTGAGATCAAATGCTCAGCAAGGGAAAATAAAGAAAATAAAAATCATATCATATCTTTTTGAAATTCAAAACCTGTAAAAGAGATCATAATATCTTAACATGGAATAAATCATAGAAGTGAAAATGGGATCCCCATAATCATAACATGAAACTTGAAACTTTGTGGCATGCACACATAATCATGGAAAAATCATTTCTTGTTAGTCACGACTCATTGCCAAGACTATCTTAGTGGACAAAGCCCCTTTCTGAACTGAGTCACCCTCGTTCCAGTCCTGTTTCACTGAACCGGTATAACCTACCGTTCCAGCCATGTCTATCTCATGAGATATAAAATCTTTAACCAATGCATTGGAGGGAGATATTGGTCCCACCCATCTTATAATGAATCCTTTCTTATGTGTTCCACATAATCATAAACCATACATCATAGCGTAACCCATGTAATAAAAATGGGATTCTTAAACAACATGACATCATAAAACAATTCATATAAGATAAAGGAATTCATAAAAATATTTCCATCACAACATAATCAAATCCATGTAATAATAGGGATAAAAACAGAACCCTTTTATTATCTTAGATGGAAAATAATTTTGATAAAATACTTGAACTTCATTCTTGAGGAAAATATCCTTTCTACTTCAAAAACACTTTTCCTTTCTTAACATGTCATACAATTTTAAACTAAAAGAAGTTGATTAAAAATAAACTTGAAAACATGTAAAGGAAGCTTCTTGGAAATAATTTTTTAAAAATCCATTCATGCCTATAAGTTAAAAAAAACACTCTTCGTACTTTTGTCGGAAAAGTCAAAAAGTACCTCGTACGACAAAAGATTCCTTTCATACATATTAGTAAAAACTCACCGAAGGGTAAAAATGGATTTAATCAATTGTAGGTGGATGGAAATAATATTACATATTGATGAAACATGGATGTGGATGATAAAATACACCCCCGTAAATACTTACGAATAAACAATCTCGGATAAAAATGAGATTGTGATATTTCCCTTACCTTTGGTCCGATTTGCTTTGTACGTGTCTGAAGCTCCTGTATAATGGTTTAAATAATGTTATTGACTTATTCCAGAATCATACATATTGATATGATATCATATATGGTCATATTCTTAGCTTCTTGTTAGTAATATTTCATTGTTACTTGTTACTCGGGTCTTTATTGCCTTTTGTTCTTATGCGTGTTTTGCCGAATAAATTCTTATTCTTCTTTTAAGGTTATAGATACCTTATATCCAGAATGGTATTAGTGTAACATATATCATATTTATTCATTCAATTCATTTATATAATTACTATGTAATGATGATCATGTAGAACGAGTCGCATCACATCGTGGAGACGGTATTCCGCACGTACGCACGAGTGATGATATCGTTCCTATGATCGTGGAATTGTATTGGAGTATATATATATTATTTCAGTATCAATATTACTTTATAATAATCATAAATAGTTACTCATTACACCATTATACCCATCCTTGTAAAGTGATGGTGGAAAATAGATTACACCACGGCGTGGAGACGGTATTCCGTACGTACGCACGCACGGTGATTTCATTTTTCCGTAGGATGGATAGAAGGTGAGTTAGGGTTGTTTCATATTTATAATAACATATCAGTATGTAAGTAATAATTATGTTATTACTTTATCATGAAACAACTAAAAAAAGAAGAAGTTGAAGAAGAAAGAAATTGAAAAGATCGGTAATGGATATTACCTCTTCTTTGGAACGGTTCTTTGAATCCTCCACTTAGGGAACTAATATTGGACTTTGAAGAAGACCAGGACCTCTAGGATTATTCTAGGGAAGTGGAGAGGAGAAAATGGCAGGGGTTGGCCGAGCTTGAGTGCTCAATTTGGTGTGAGGAGGAGGGGGAGGAGGTGCCCTTTTATAAGGGAGGAGAGGGGCACCTTAGGAATATCTCAAAATATTATTTTATATTAAAGTAAAAATCGGTTTATAATGGTTACAAAGGGTCTTATTTCAGAGCTAAAGTGGGGAAGGGTAGAAATCCTATCAACCAATAGGATTTAGACAAGTTTAGTGTATTTATTTTAACCTTATCAATTAGATTTAACTCTAAGTTAAATAATTTAACTTTTACCATGTCTTTTTGTTTTCTTTCACTATATGGTTAATACACTTACTATAACATGCCAAACGAACCCCAAATTGTTTATTATTAATATATATATCCTTATCTAAGTCATTTGGCCGAACCTTAGATTTTTAGGAATAAAATAACAATTAATGATACAATATGTGATTTAAAAACTATTTTGTGTCAATTTTGAAACTATTTGATATATGATTTTTTTGAAAGTCATAACAGACTTATATGTTCGAACCAAGTTTCTTAAATCAACAATAATATATCATAGTAATCTAGAAAATTTGTGTAATTCATAAAAAGTCTAAAATTACATTTATTTTGGTGTTTATAACATCAATTATGTCAATATTTCATAGATAAGATAATTACTGCATCATAATTGTGTCATAAATAAATTAAATTATTTAATGTCTAAAAATTATAAATAAAATACCATTATGTAGGAAATCGTTTTATCTTTCTAATGAATATTTATAGTCGAATTTATCTTATGTATAACCCCATATTAAAAATGATTTACTTATTAAACATTGATTTTAACTATTTTAACCCTTCTTTAAATAAATTAATAATAAATGTCCTAATCTAACCCAAGTGGGCCTAAATGGTCATATTTTATTCATAAGGTTGTTTTTGGTCGAATTACACTTATCCAATAGAATTAGGACATGTGTTAGGGTAATAGTAATATCATATTTACCCTTAGTTACCCTATTTACTATTAACCGTGGTAAAAAAAGTAAAAAGTTACTATTCACCAAAAATTATTTTCATCTCATTGAACCACATTTTAGTCCTTGATATTAACCATGTCTGTCAGATTTTCGAAATTCCATTCACAGAAGCGGTAAAATTAAGTTTTATGCAAAATTCAGTTTTTAACCTACCACTTAGTGGTTTCACTATTCATCAAAAATTGAAAGTTTTCAGAAAAATACCAAAATTTCACCCTAGGATAATTTCGGTATTCCGAATCCAAAAATGAAGTCCATTTTTAAAAATAAAATTTATAAAATTTTAAAAAGTGGTTATTACTATTCATAACGACTAGTTTTAATAATATTTTAATAGCATATCGTTGTTTAGTGAAACTCAGTATTGCGTAAGACGCAAGCTATCGAGGAAGGTCGTGATTGCGTGTAAAGTAAGCCAAGAAAGTGTGTAGTGAAAGATTCCCTTGATGATATAAAAACAAAATAATACTCATAAAATCTCGGGTGTTACAATAAATTTTAAAGTGTGTTTTTTAGAAAGGGAAATGGTTTACGTATTTCTTTAATGGATTTTAAGAATTTTTTCCTTTGAGATAGTTTATGAAAAGGGTGTTTTCATAAAAGGATTAGAAATATTGATAAAAGTCAATTTAGTCTGTCTATATGGTTTTAAAGGCCCAATTTATTGAGATAAAGGTTCTTGAGTCTCTATATTTCTATTTTGGGTATCTTTGTAATATTTACTTAGTATTTTTTTCATGTATTAGATGGTTTTTCCTGAGTTGGATCCTAAACACCATTCATCATAATGATGCTTGAGTTAGCTTGGGTGGTGAGGTTTGAATTTTTAATTTTATCTTTTACTAGGTTTACTATTGATGATGTGTTTATTCTAATTAGAATTGTGTGATTTTTCTTAGGGTTGGATATATTTTTTTGATAGTAATTTAAAGTTGGTCAGTGGTGTGTGGTTGGACAATACATTTTTATAAACTGGAAATCGATCAAACTTCCAATCATATGAATGTTTTAGGGATAGTTGTATGATTGGACCATGACCCATCAAACCATGTGGTATATTCTGACTTGGTTCCACAACCCATTTTTATTATTGTTTATACCTCCCTTGAGAAATTCATAGTTATGGGGGTATGAGTCAAGGTGGGTCTTATGACATGTTCACCCTATTCATTAGATTTTTTTAATTTATACTGAACCTTCTTTTGGTGTGATCATCGTGTAAAATAGTTTCTATGAAAAAGGAGTACTTTCTGGAAAATGAGTTTCACATTAAATTTATCATTTGGTATTGCTTATAAAAACAGGTTTCAATTTTTTGAAATTGTTCTCACTTAGAAATTATGTATTTAGACTTTTTTATTAAGTAAATATGGTTTCTATGAAGTATTTTGGGTGATTTTTTTAATTTTAGTTTGTTAGTTTTTTTTATAAATCAAAGAAAATGTTTTGGTTTTAAAAATATCTGGTGTTTAATTATTAATGAAATTTTAACCTATTAGGGAATGTTTTTAAATTCTTAATAGGAGGTATGGAATCATGTTTTATTCTTCTAGCGTCGATAGGGTTCTAGTGATGTTAGTCAGACCTTCATCCCCTACCCTACTTTTGGGGGAGTGAGGAAATAGAATCACTTTTTCCTCTCATTATGTCTATTCCCATCTATTTTTCCCTACCCTAAATCTAGGGGTCACTCCCCACCTTCCGTAGTATCGTATTAGCCTAAAAAAATCCTTGTTTTCCCATTGGATCCCCTTCACATTCGATCTACCTCACTGAGTATTCAAGATCTTATTCCTTGAAAAACCTCACCCTGGTAGCAGGTTTCAAATGACAATGAACTTCGGTGGATGTAGTCAAAAGATTCATCAATACCCCATGGGGTCTTCACCATCGTGCAATGTTTGGATTTCCTGACATTCCGCAAATGATGAATCATTTTTTATCCGATGAAGATTTTGATCTTGTGTGGTCTTGTGTCATAGTCCATCAATTTGTAGGTTTATTTCTTCTCCATTAGTCCATTGATATGGACTTGAATCACGAATCAGAGACAAAAAAAGTTTCATTTTATCTTCTAGTTTTTTTACCTCTCTTTAATCCCCCCATTTTTCCAAAGGCAAGGTAATCTTGTAGTTCGTTTCTTGGTTGTAGATCTCAAGACCAAAGTGGTTTCCCCACAGAGCACCAAATATGTGTTGAGGTGGACATATCTAAACCACCACCAGATTTCATTTAGCTCAAAAATAGAGGGAGAAGACGGATATAAATAACAGATAATTTATGTGTCATTGATATACTATTTCTCCTCCTGCTACCTCTATAGGAATTCAGATCATATATGTCATCATAGTGGAACCAATCCATATAATTTGAATCTGATGAAATGGGATACCTCATTGCACAAGGAGGATTCTAATGGGAAGACAATCATGCTTGCATAGGGTCAGTCTCCTTTGATTAATAACCAAATTGAAATTTTTGGGGCTTCTTATGTAGATTTATTGAGTCAACCATGAATCTGGTAAACGATTTTGGGAAAAAAATCATTAGAGGACATGCATGAAAGTTTGAAGGAATTATCTCCTTTTTGAATAATTAGTGTGATCGATGGTGACGTCAAGGAATAAAAGGGTTTGTCTAGGAATTATGTTAAAAACATTGACAAGGGCCAATCCAACAAGCCATCAAAAGAGAATTCCAGTCCAATAAGAATTTAGAATATATTTTCTATATCGTGTGTGGAATAGAATACCCCACTCGAAGGAGATAATGATGATGTTGCATGCCTTGAATGGAATTATCCTTTAAGATGTAGGTTGTAGAAGGAAGCTGAGAAGGATTCTAACCTTGAAACTTAGTCCACTGAGAGCAAAGAAATGGAAATACTGAAAGATTATCTTTGATATTTAAAAAATAAAGTATAGAATACTCTTATTAATTCATAGGGTTTCATTAAGAAATGGATTATATTACAACCATGGAAGGACTATTAAAATTTACTCAGTTCAATATTTAAAAGATCAACTAGAAAAGGTCCCGTTGTTCAAAAGAAATTATACTTTGATGTGGATTATACAAAGGATTGGGATACTGGAAATGTACCATTAGATAATGGTGGTAAAATTTTCTCAAAATCCGATGCAAGTGCGTCCTAAAGGATTAAACTTTAAGAGGATATCGGAACTCATCCAAGTTATGAGGTTCGCAAAACACAGGTTGATAGGGAAATCATCCTAGATCCTATGATGGATTCAATTGGAAACATTGTAAATGGAGATGATGAGGAGGAAGTTGAAAGATCAAATTTATTGTATCTTCTACTTAATTATAATGAAGATATTCTTAATGAGTTCTTCTAGATCAATTTATCTAAGGAGGATGCCCACAGAATATTTGAAAGACTATTGTGAGTTGATCTGAATAAAGAACAAGATTCTTGGATTGATAAAAAGAATCATATTTTAATACAAGTATTCAACAAGAGGAAAACAATATTGTATGAACATGATCCTATGTAGGAAAAAATGGCCTACCACTTCGAGGACCTTATCAAAGACAGTCTGGACAAGAAGGTTGACCCCATCTAATTGCGCATATATAGGGTACACCATTCCAACACTTTTAAATTTTTATAGAATGGTCTAGTTATCTCTTATGTGGTTTGGTGTATTTTTTCTTTCATGTTTTTTTTGTTTCCCTAGTTTTTTCCAACATTATGATGTTGTTTTTAGTGCATCTCCTTGGAGTGCCAGTGTGTGTGTCTATTTGAGTATATGTATGATTCTTGTGCTGTTTTGGATTTCTTTTGGAGTTTGGAAAGATATTGTTGTGGATTTATTTATATGAGAGTTCCCACTAATCCAAAAAATTTCTTTTTTATGATAATAAAATATTTTAATTTTTATTATTGGAGGTATTTTGAAATGTTTTGAATATTAATCTTTGAGAATATCAGGTAGAATCCTTATTTTTTAAAGAAAATTTCAGTTTTCAAAAAATGTTAAAAAATTCTGAAATTCCTAAATAAAATTGGTAATTGATATATAATGAGATGTTTCTAAATGGTTTAGTGACACAAAAAATCCCATGTGTTTCTGAAAAATGGTTTTTATTACTTTGGTAATTTAGACCTTTTCATGGAATGGGATTTTTGGAATGTGAGCTTACATGGTTGGTTTGTGTTGTTATATTTTTTTCCATCATGTGGGTTGGGTAGGTTTTATATAATTATTTTTTGAAAATGAGTTGATAATATATTTCATTTTATGTAAATCATTCCCCCCAAAAAGGTATCGGGAAAGAGTATAGTGGAAAGTGTAATCCCATTTTTGGATGCTTAAAGGTAATTATTGTGAACCATTTTAGTGAGTATGAATCCCCTTCTAATTTTTTGTAATGTTCTATTTTGAGGATTTTATCCTTATGAGTTTATATCCATATATGTTTTAGGTGGATTCTTATTGGTTTGATCCCTCAGGTTTTCTTATGGTTACTGTTGTTTGGGGTGGTACTTGTTCTGTGATGCTCATGCATTATAGTACCATGTTCCTTATATTATTGTTTTGGTGATGCTTGGTTCAAGAATATTTTTATGAATGGTTCATGGATAACTGTTTGAATGTGGAAGGAACTTAGGGTATCTGATTTGAGTGATAATGGTAGGTACAAAACCACTTGGTGCTATACATAGATTGGTATCTATTAATATCTTGTTGGGTTTACCATGAGAGTGTATAAGGTAATAAATCCTTATATCCCATCCTTTTTCATGTTTATGATATCTATTGTGATTGGAGGATTCCATGAGATGGATCAGATTCATTAGAAGCGGTAATATGGAATCTAGATGAGTTCACTCTGTAAATTTTAGTTCATGACATGAGTAATCAGTTCACAACCTGAATAAGAATTCACGACTTAAGAAGAAATGTTCCTAAATTGGGATTCATAATGTGAATCATGGGTTCATAATGTGAATAGATATGGGTTGAATTCATTAGATCTTTTATAGAAACTAATTACATGAATATGAATTTAAAAACAAGAATTTATCATGGTGTATTGGATCAAGGTGACCAATTATTTGGATCTTCTTAAAACTTGATCCATTATTGGGTTAAATGATTCATTCATTACATAAATTTGTATTTGGAATTGTGCCTATAAATTAAATATCACCCTCATAATTTTCCCCCAAAACCAAATTTATCCTAAATCCTAGGTGATTATAGGATCTATATCAGGGAGTTTGGAATCCTTTTTTATAAGTATTGATCCTCCGCTTACTATACTTGATCTATAGTGATTCAATGTTAGTTTTCCCTATTTCTCTTGTGGTTATTATCAGTTCATATTTTTCCACTAGTGTTATATTTATATGGTATAGAGGTTGGTATCCTCTATTATTATGATGTTAATTGACAGTTTTTGGTAAAAATGTGGTGTAACATCCTTAAAGGGATGTAGTTTCTTAATGAGAGTGGTGATCATAGATCTTCCTTATCATTCCATTCACGATTGATTAATTTTGAAATCCTCAAGGTAGGGGATTCATTTCTTCTCCAATATTATGTGAAATCATAAATTTTTTATTATTTTTCTCTTTGGATATACTGAAATGAACCCTAATAAATATGAAACAAGATTAATGAAATAATTAGATTTGGTTTTCAGTGATTTCATATGTTTACACAATGGTAACAATTTTCCTCTTGTTTTTCTACATAGTATTCTATATATTTTTGTTTTATTGTTAGCATGTTTTTTATGTTATGGTTATTATGTTTTTTTATTCTATGGTTACAATGTTTTTTCAATGGTTTAGAATGATTCTTATGTAAAAATGTTAAATATTGTGGAGATGATAATTCTTAATTGCTAAAAAACTAAAGTTGAATTTTTTAATAAAACCGTTATTTCTTACGCATTGATGGTAATCAAAGGGAATCTTAAATCCTTTTTAAATTAAATTGTTCTTCATTATGTTAATGAAAAGTGTCTTAAGAAGTAAAGATCGAAATTCATGATAAATGAATAAATAAATATAGAAGAATTTTATTTAAAAATTATCTTAAGATGAAACTAGTAATCATTCTTAAAAGCATTTAAAAATATATTTCATGTTTTTATAAATGATTTCTTAAGTTTTATGTGGTTAAAACCTATGATAATTGAATTAGGTAATTCAATATAGAAATGAACTGGTTATTTGGTAAGACAAATAGGTGGGGACGAGTGATCCCTTTTTCATAAGAATGACAGATGCCTTAGTTTTAGGGTTTAGATGTGATATTAGATGTTTTTCATTTTTTCTATCTTGTGTATTTTCTATGGATGTCAGACTTATGATGTAACGTGATGTAAGCCTAGAATAACTGGTGGTTTTAAAAAATGTGGGAAAGGATTCCTAGGTTTTTAATAGCATTTGATGCCTAAGATGGTGGGATGTATGGAGATATGCATGATGGTATCAAGGATGGAATTGGGACTAATGGAATAAGCGGAAGCTAGTATTTTCTATTGTTGTTTTGAAATGTGGGATGATTTCTTGATAATGAATCTTCTTAAAGGGATAGATGTTCAAGTTGTTTATTTTTGGTTTCCTTTACCCACTACTTAACACAACCTAAAGTGTATGGTTTATGAATCTATTTTACGGTATATCAGGAATAGACCTTGAGTTCCTGAAATTATGAAATGTTAATGTGTAATAATTTATTAAACCTATGGGTTAGTAGATTGATGGAATTATAAATATATTTTAGAGGAATTTTTGAATCAATTGGTTTATGTCTAGATGGAATGGATGTTAGATGATAATTAATACAAATTGGGAGTGATTCCACATAAATTAATTGATAAAAAATTAATTAATATGATAATAGAATTTTTAATGAAATGAATAAAATTAATTTCTTCTTTTAATTTTTGTGTGATAATAGGATATATCACACTAAAAATTGGTAGATGAGTGTCCATGAGACAATAGCTACAGTCAAGCTTACGACTAGGTTGATTTCTATAGTGTAGTGGTGAGCTATATATGTTATGTAAATTTTGTAATTTTATATGCTATTTCATCCTTTTAAATAGAGATACTAACATGTAGTGGACTTTGAGAGGGTGTTTTACCCAAAATCAAGGTTGGGGAGGAATAAATAGCTGACTAACCCTCTTTTCCCACTCTCTTTTCCTAGTAGTTTTATGTACTGGTATGCATAGTGGTTATTTTTCCCATATATATATATATATATGTGAGTGTGTGTGTGTGTGTGTTTATAGTGGGATAGAATGGATTATAGTTGTTTCACACATGTGTATCTTTATATATAGTATCCTAAGTTTTATTATAATTGTGTCTTGTATGGTTTGTGATGGATTGAGTTATAATACTTGACATATGGGATGTGGTGGCTCCAAAAACCTACCCAGTTACTATTTAGAGATGTGGCATTTGATGGTGAGATTATGTGATCCACGAGATGCATGGTATGTGATGAGATGATTTAATGCATGATATTCATGGTGTGATAAGGTTTCCCATGTTGTTTTGAGATGGATTACCTATGGAGAGATATTGATCATTATATTCAAAGTTGATAAAGAGATTAATACCAGTGTGGAAGTGGTAGAGGGGTACCTTCATTGATATTATTATATGATTTGATACATGGTGAGAGATGGACACATTTTGGTTGGGAACTTAACATATATATTTTTCAATGATTTATCTTCACTTCTTGATCTTTGAATTTAGTTTTCTTTATTTATCTTTGTCCCATGATGCTTTGAGGAGGTTCTAATTAAGTATACATTTTATGCTCAACCAATGTTTATATAAACTATTTTTTTGGATCACGAGTGTAGATTGGTAATCGAACTAGACATTACTATATAAAGGAGTTATTGATTAGATTTTTAGGCTTCTAGTTTACTACTATTGATATCTTTTGGTACTAAGGTTTCTTTTTATATATCTTGTAGTATATATTATATTACATACATGTTTCAGATCTTTTATTTTTTATCTTGAACATGAGTTTTATGGTGGATTTATTTAATCTATATTTCCTCATGTTCTTATTAGATGTTAGTTCCTCCCATTGTGTATATAATATACCCTTTATACTTGTATGATACCCATTTTATATTGGAGGTGGGCTTCAAGAATCATTATCTCTCCTTTCTCATTATCATCTTTGGATGGGTATTTTTGGGGGTAGGGGTTCATGACAGAGTGGTATCAATGGTTTAGGTTTTGGGGAGGGATAAAGTGTATAGGTAAGAACATGTGAGGAATAATTGGTTTGGTATTGAAATAGTATTAGCTAATCCATGTAGTTTTTGTAAACAATGGATACCAGCTATGAAATGGGTATTAAGATCCCCTATGATCTAGTGCTCGGACCTTTATGTTTACCAATACCACTCATGGATGGGATATTGGTTATAGGTTAGAAACCTAGGAAAGGACCGTTCATTATTTTTCCATGAATCTATATTCAAAATGGATAGATCTATATATTAGGATGATCCTTAATTAATAATTTTAATTAATCAAACATATTCCATATTTATTTTTTGGAGTCCCTAACATTTTTTTTCGTTTTCATGTATGGATCTAGATTGAATACCTCATTAGTTTTTCATAGAAAATGTTTATTAGGATATACCAGAAGATCTTTATAGAGTATAGGTCAATGATTTTTAAACATAGATAAATTCCAAGATTTTATCTATAAGAGTATTCAAAAGTATGAGGGATTCGTTTTTGACTCAGTGACTAAGGACTAGTTGGAGGAGGTAGAGATATATTTTAGTTTGATCCATGCTCAGATTGAGAAATGGGTTTCATTAGAGGTGATGATGCTATGTGGAGTAGTGATTTAGTGGAGGTTATTGTTCCGTGGGGATCATGAGGTTTCAACTATCTCTTGGGATATGTTTCAAGAAAAGTTCTGAGTAGATTTTATTTCATTGATTGTGAAGGAAGATAGTCTCCAGAAGTTTCTTACCATTTAAAAGGGTAGATCCAATGTGTGGGAGTTTCGAATTTGTTTTAGAACTTTTCTATGATTTTCTTTGGACCTTATTCTGGATCAGTAGGTAAATTCAAAGAATTTTTAGGAGTAATTGTGTGAAATGATCTTGTGCTAGTTCCCCCAGTTTAAGATATAAATATATCTATAGGTACTATAAATATAATATGTTTTGGAGAGGATTATGGACAATTACATATCATTATAAGTTAAACTCATTAGGAATCTCCATCTGATAGAGTTGTTGTCTAGGGTTCTTAGTTTTCAAAACCATAGAGGTTTTTAATAGTTGAGGGTTTTTCTCATCCCTCATCATCACATTTCTCTGGGGTTGGGGGTTGTCAAGACCCTGCAAATAGATCAAATGATTTTTTTCTTATAAATGACATTGCTATTAGTGGTGAGAGTTCCCAACCATTCTGAGTTGGGAAAATGTGGTTGGTGTTCTACTTTAGGTTCTATAATTTTTTTAGTTTCAACCAAGGCAATAATATTAGGGTTCCCTAGATTTGGATTAGCAAACGGGATGAGACAGAATGTATTGTAAAACCCTACGATGCTAATCAACCTCAATGATCAAAGATTTTTCATGGATATAGTCTCCATTAGGATCAGAGATGCCATGGATATGCTATAGACATGATCTATCATTATCTTCATTGATGGATGAGTTGATGTTGAGTTCACCAGGGCTCAAAAAGTGGTGTTTCCCAATGTTGTGGAAGAGTACCATTATGTCTTTTTTAGGAAATTATGGCATTACCCCCTGTATTTTAGATCACATTTTTGATATAGATATAACCACTCACTTCTATTATCTTGATTTCATAATATAGTATCTCTCCAATTATGTTGTGGAAGATGAATATACATATCATTTATATATGTATGCACAGTTTTTTTCGGATTAGTGTGTCACATGGAGGAGATTATGTTTTATAAAAAGAATCCAAATGGTAGTATTTTTATTTGAATGAAAAATCATGACATGAACTAGGAGATGGTGAGGAATATCTATTATATTCTATGGATTGATGATTTAGTGAATCTACTGAAAGGATCTATTTTATTCAAAAAGATAAAATTTTGATCGAGATATGATAAGATTCATGAAAAGGATGAGGATATATCGAAGACCAATTTCCAGTGTTGTTATGGGCATTATGATTTCGTTGTGATGCCACTATGTGTGATTAATTCTGTAGTTGTGTTCATGGGATCGATAATTTTAGTGTTATGAGAGTTCCTATATGGGTTCATGGTAGTTTTCATTGATGAAATCATTATGTACCATGCATATGAGGAGGATCACATAGAGAATATTTGTGCCATTTTTGGTGTTCTTTATGTTTAGTAGCATTTTGGGAATCTATAGAAATCAAATTTCTATTCTTGTCAGGTTTTATTGTTAGGGAATGTGGTGTCCTGATAAAGAGTATATGTGAATTCTTTGAATATTGAGCTTTTTTTCATGGGAATACCCCAAGAATATTTCAGATTTATGGAGTTTTCTTGGTCTTTCAGGCCACTATATGTGGTTCACACCCAAATTATATCTAAATAAAACCACTCTCAAATTCTTTAATATAATGGGTTTGAAAATATTGGGGACTAACCAATGTCTGGAAGGTTTGGAGTATCCAAAATAAATGATGGTCACCACTAATGTTCTTCTTTTTCTATATGAAATAGAGTAGTTTGAGGTATTCTGTAATGCCTCACTTCTTGGATTGGGCAGTGTCTTGAGGTATCATAGAACATTTGGATTATATATTTCTTGAGAGTTACATCTCCAAGGGCGTAACTATCACACCCACTATATCAATTTGTAAGCAATTTTGTTTTCCTATATGTTTTGGTTATATTATCACTGATCAATTTTTGGTTTTCACCAATAAAATTATCCAAAGTTATGTATTCTCCTAGACATAAATATACCTAATATGATGTTTATGGATTGAATTTATGTAGGATTATGACTTGAATATTTATTATACACCAAAAAATGTTAAATTTAATGATGATTCTCTAAGAAGGAATTCACAAAGTGATTCTATTCATGTGTATAATGATTATTGGAGAGTAATACATGAAATCTCTATGATGAATATTGATATGAGAGTGGTTGGAGGTAAAATATTCATTTTTAAAATAAAAATGACCTCATATTTGATGTAGTAGGTGAAGGTATCTCAGCTACTGGATTCTGAGGTGGAGGTCTTGTGAGACCGAATTGTATATAGTGATGCCCCAGGTGGCTGGTCTAAGGATGATCATCTATAGGTGTGGTTTTAGGGAAGGACTTGTATTCCTTTAGTGATGGGTGATATGGTTCTCTGTGAGTTCCACATATCACAATTATAGGTATACCCTAGCCTGAAAAAGATGTATTGTTCTTTGATAGGTTAGTTTCTGTGGTCCAGGTTTATGGATGTTGTTTAAGAGTGTGTGTCTCAAGGTCTAATCTCCCAGAAGGTGAATGCTGAACACCATGTTCCTAGTGTTTTCACCCTAAATTTGACGTTTCTTAACGAAAGTGGGAGGAAATATTTATAGAATTTATTACTAATTTATCTTAAGCCTAGGGAGGCTATGATTCTATGTGCGTGTTAATGCACCATTTAAAAAAGTCACACCACTTCTTATTCATCAAGGAGTTTATATCAGTGGAGGTTTTTTATAGAGAGTATCTGTAGGAGGTGGTGAGGATCTATTGAGTCCCAAGGAATATCTTCTCTAATTATGATAACCATTTTACCTCTAGGATGTAGAGGGTCCTCCATTATTCATTTGTATCTCATTTTTTCCTTATCACTATATTTATTCCAAATATAGATGGTTAGATAGAGAGGTCTATGAAAACTACTGAGGTCATGTTTCACTATTGTATCCTAGATGTTGGTGGTCTATAGATGAGTCAACAAATAATAGTTGATTTTTCTTACAATGAAATTTTTCCCTCCACCACTGCAAGAACATAATTTGAATCTTTTTATGGATAACATTTCAATTCTATGTTACATTGGACTAGGGTCTGGGAGTAAGAAATTCTCTATTCATAACTCATGAAAATATTAAGAGATGATTCATGTGATTCAGGAGAGGATGAAGGTAATGAAGTATTTTCAGATGTCCTATGTCGATCATATGCAGAGATATCTGAAGTCTGGAATTGAATATCATGTCATCCTAAAAGTTACTCCACTCATTGTGTGGTAATGCATTTTTCGTAGTATTGATCTTTCTCCCTAGTTTTTTCACCTTTTTTAGTGTTGGATCCTATTAAAGATATTTTAATAAATAATATCGCTTCGGCCTCATATGATTCAGATTCATGATGTTTATCATTCATAAAAACTTCATCACTATATTTATTATTATTCTAACATTATTCATTATGGAGATATCGATATTGATAATGATGCAACCTTCAAGGAACACCATTTTGTGATCTTGGAAGGCTAGAAGAAGGGGTTTCATAGGCGTGACATCACTTGGATTGTGTTATTTTGTGGCTTGGTTCTATGGGGGGAGAAACTGGGAATGTGTGTCATAGATCTACACTCAATATCATGATATATTTATTTCTAAGAATATTTTTTGTATCAAAACTTTATTGACATTTTACTTTATCTAGATTATGAGGTGCTTTTCTTTTCCTTGGTTCCTTGTTTTTTCTTTTTTATTATTTGAGAGGTATCTTCATTGAGTGAGTGTTTGGGATAAGGTTGTTGGTATTGTGTTTTTTCACCTTGTTCCTATAAGTTATGTGTTTATTCTTCTATGATTTAGACATACTTGGGAGGTATCTCATGTGGTGTTTTTTCACAAGGCCCATTTTTTCAGTTTCCATCTCCCTGGGTTTGGTTTTTAAATTATCATGGATGAGAATTATTTGAGTGGTATTTTATGTAAGGGGAAAATTAATTCTATCCTATCCATTTGTGTGCTTCTGAAGCCTATCATGCTTTGTGGAGGCCAATATAAGGTTTGGTAGAGTTTAGGAGCTGGAATATAGAATTTGGAGAAGTTCACATTGTGCCTTTTATTTCATGATGTGAGTGGGAAATTCACAGCCAAAAGTTGAATTCATAGACTGAGAATATAATTTCATAGAGTGTGATTTATGATGTGAATCATTGGTTCACAATTTTAATAGTGGAGGGTCGTATTTGAGGCATCTATCCGGGAAAACATAGAATGCGAACTTGTAGTTCATGATGTGAATTGGTTTAGTTTTATTGGATTAAGGTGATGTATTTTTCAGGGAGTCTTAAAAATTAATACATTCACAACATGAATGACCCATTCACATTGTGAATCTATGTCATTCAATGTTCCTATAAATTAATTACACTCTCAAATTTTTCCCAAAACCTAGTATTTCTACCAAACCCTCGGAATCCATAGTATCTCTCTCAAGGTGTCTCGAAGACCTTTCGATTGGGTTTGATCTTTGGATTCCCATGTTCAATATATTGTGATCTAAGGAGTGTTTTAACTATTTATCCTGTACCTTATTCTCCATTAATCATTTTTCATCCTATATTTTCTTATCATGCTATGGTGGTTAATATACTTTTTTATATTTCGTTAAATTTTTTCTGGATTGGTTGTAGAAAAATATCTTTGGTGGGATGTTATTTTATTGTAGGAGAGCTGATCAGAGAACTAAATTTTCATTTCGTTCTTGACCAAGGAACATTGAAATCCTTAAGAAATAGGTTACATTGATTATATTTTATGATTAATCATAAATTTATGAGGATTTATCTTTTTTGGATAATGGTGGAATTAACCATAATGAAGATGAAACTATATTAATGAAATAATTGACTTTGGTTGTTAGTGATTGCATGGGTTTACACCATGATGATGGTTTACCTATTATTTTTATAGATTGTGGGTTATATATATTTAGGATATATTTAGAAAGATTATTTATGCTATTTATAAAATGTTTTTTTATTTTATGGTTTATCATGTTTTTGAAGGAAGGTGGTTAAAGAACATAAATTCGGTAATTCTTAATGGCTTAAAAATCAAAGAGACATGTTTAAACAAACCCATTAATTTTTATCCCTTGATGTAAATAAAAGTGATTATTGATGAATGTTTAAATGAAATTATTCTTTATTATGTAAATAGAAATTATATTTTTATGTGAAGCTATAAATGTTGTATCAAAGAATTAATAAATAACGACGCATGTTATTTTAAACTGTTCTTCCTTAGTTTTATAAAATAGGAAGCGATGCTTCAAAGTGTGTTTAATATCGTGTAGTTTTTATAGCTGACACCATAGTTTTCCTATAGTTTTAACCTATGATAAATAAATTTTTCAATAAAATATGGTAATGAAACCATTTTCGGATAAAGATAAATCTTGTGGCCAAGAAAGACCATTTTATAAAGAAGGCTGGATGCCTTGGTTTTAGGGATTAGATTTAAAATTGTTTATTTGTTGTTTCCTTGATAAATTTTTTTTTCTCTAGATACAAACATTGTGATATGAAGAAATGTGAGCCTTGGATGGATGATGGTTTGATAAGATATATAGAGGAAGGATTGAGTTTGTTATAGTAATTAATGCTTGATAGGGTGAGATGCATGGTGATATAAAAATTGGCGTTAGGGATGGCACAAAGACTAATAGAAAATGTTAAATATTATATTTCTCCTTGTTGTTGTTAAATAAAATATTATTTCATGAAATTGAATATTCTTAAGAGGGAATATAAATGGGTTATTTCTTTCTACATTTCTTTTACCACTACTTAACATAGCCGAAAGTGTATGATTTATGAATCTATTTTTGGGTTTCTTAGGAAGAGACCTACATTACCTAAAATTATATAATATTAATAAAAAATAAATGTTTTAACCCATGGGACCATTGGATTAATGGAATTATTATTATAATTCTTGATTAATTTTGGAATTGGTTAGTTTTACCTAGAGGGAATAGAATTTAGTTCACAATTAATTTAATGTGGAGATGGTTTAACATTTATTAATTCTTAATGAATTAATTTATATGTAAGTGAAATATTTAATAGAATAAATTAATCTATTTTTTTTGAATTATTTGTGTTCTTATATGATATATAGTCCTTTACACTAGTAACCAAGTGTTTGTGAGATGATAGAAATAGTCAATCTTAAGGCTAGGTTGATGCCTATAATGTCGTTGTGAGCCATATATATCATATATGTTCTATGATTTCATAGACTACCCAACCCCTTTCTGGTAGGATGACTAACAACTAATGGAATTTGGGAGATTATTTTCCCTTAAATCATAGTTGATGAGGAACATGTGGCTGAGAACCCCCTCTTTACCCCCCTCTTCTCCTAGTAGTTTTATGTGTTGGTATGAATAGTGTTTATCTTTCCCATATATATGTGTATAGAGAGATGTAATGGATCTTCGTTATTTGACAAACATATTTCACTAGATATAATATCTTAAGGATAATTATAGGAATTTCATGTATGGGATGTTATGGATTGAGGTATAATACTCATCATACGTGCTGTGGTGGCTCCCAAAATCTATTTAGTTACTATTTTGAGATGTCACATGGGATGTTGAGATGATGTGATGCATGGGGTGCATGTCATATGATGTGATTCCATGATGCAAAAGATTTAATATGTGATATAGTATCCCATGTGTCTTTTGGATGGATTAGTATTAGAGAGAGATGGATCAAGATGTATGATGTTTGGGAAGAGAGAAAAACTAGTTGGGAAGTGATATCAAGGTACCTTCAGTGAAATTATTATATGATTACTTTTCTGTGATACATGGTGAGATATATCTATGGAGTGGTTAGGAACATAGCACAATTTTTGAGGTGAAGAGTTAGCTTAACTAGTTTTACTATGGGATTTAGTTTTATTTATTTATTTTTTTCAAGGAAACATCTAGGGAGGATTCTACGGAGTATACATGTTATAATCACCCTTTGTTTATATAAAGTATTTTTCAGGACATCCATATATTGTTGGTGATTGAGGTGAACATTACTATCTCATGGAGTTGTTTATGATATTTTTTGGCTTCAATATCACTACCAAGAATATATTTGGGCACTTATAGTTTTTTGGAAGTTCTTTCAGTCTCTATGAAAATACATATATGTTTGGGATCATTTAATTTTATCTTTATTAATAGTTTTATGGTGTTATTATCCAATCTACCTTTCCTTATATTCTAATTAGAGGGAAATTACTCCCATTGTGTATATAATATATCCACTATTCTTGTCACTAGCTCATGGCCAATTAGAGGTGGGATTAGGGAATCATTGTATCCCTTTACTCATTGTTGGCCCATGATAGGTACCTCTATGAGGAGGTGGTCATGAAAGTTGGTGGCCTAGGTGTGATTTCATATTTCTCCCTTTATTTTGGTATGTGATCCCAAGTCAAGGTCCACATATTTTCTGGATTAAGGAATTCAATTTTGTATTTTTTGTTTTGGGTTTTTTTAGATGTAGTGATTTTTTAATCTAATATAGTTGATTTTTTTTCATTTTGGTTATGATTTTTGTAGATAATTTTTTGGAACCATTATTATTATTTTGGATATTATTTATCTTTGGGTTCTTATGAGTGTTTCATGGGCCACATTTCCATTATGTAGTTTATATCTTTTTAGTAGATGTCCATGCTTGGATGTTTCTATTATAGTTTTATATAAGCATAGTAATCTTAATGATTCTCACTGTTCTAGGAGTGGTTTTGTATTTATTCTCCATTTAGATTAATTCTAAATGGTGGGGAGGATATGTTTAGTCTCCTATAATTTAGAGTTCCTTTTAGGATTCTAATAACTATTTCATGTTTTAGGTTTCTCCAATTGTTTGATGTTTTTAGTGTGTCTTTTGAATAATAGAAATTTTATGATGCTCTGGTGATCTCAATATCTTTTGATTTATCTAAGATATTTCTACTTATTAGTAAAGAGTATTTGATTTTCCCCTAAAATTCTTACATTTTTTGACCAGGGACTTGTTAGTGGATGAAAGTGGCATGAAGGGATAATTTTTAAACCAACTAGTCACCACTTCCTTTTATTTTAAATTAGTTTATTTTAACGTTGGATAATTTATGTTTTAAGAATTTTTTTACTAGAAAAATTTAAAATTTTTAATTTCACTCAATGTATGGTTTGAACACATAATTTAGGGGAAAAATTTGGGATACCTTTATGTAGGTACTTTTTAAGATTTTTTGTTCTTTTATGGTTTGGTTAACACAATTACTGCATGTTTTAGTATAAACCATGTAAGGCCCAAGAGAAACTCTATGAGTAATCTTTCTGTACTGGTGTGTGAATTGAGCTCGGTTATTAGAAAATACATAGTATGTTTGAAAGACGATTATAGTTTTGAAAGAGGGGGTTTTAATGTTTGGTAATATGGTTTTTGAACCATGAGGCTAAAATGTGAAGGTTTGTATGTCTAGGAAGTAAACACCACACAGTTTGTGCATGGTTTTGGGAACCATGTAGCCATATCTTGTGACCTACCTAGATTTTATTAAAATTGTGAAATGGCCATTCTCACCCCTAAAGGTTTTAACAGTTTCATCCCCCCATTTTCTTATTTGGCTTGAACCACCATGAGGTGTGCTTGAGTAACATCTCTCCCTTATTACTCTTTTATTTTGATCCTTCTTCCTCTTGATTTCAAGTAGGCAATAACATCTTCCAACCACTTTTCTTCTCTTATATTCATCCATTTCACTCTCACATTTTTTTTCATACTTCCATGAACCATAACCATTTTTTGGTTTATATTTGGGTTAGAATAGATTCTATTGATGAGGATTTGGGTTTTTTAATGTTTACAAGGTCATTTCTTGACTCATTTGTGTGTTCTCCATCATAGGTGGCGAGTTTGAGATGGTTATACTTGAAACAAGGTAGGTGTTTCTATGGAATTACCTTTTAATTCATGTTATAAATTTCTTGTGTTATTTGGAATGCTTTATTATGATTTTATAATCATGATATAATCCTAAAGTAGGCTAGGAATGATTCTTAGTGGGATTTTGTTATTATCACGGATTTACCACTTTTCAAGAACTTTGGAAAATTCATGAGTGGATATTTCAAAATAATGCAAGTGTTTTGAAATAGTTCTTTGGGGAATTATATATTCATGTAAAACCATTATTGTATTTTAAATGGATTTCAAATGATTTAAATAATTGTAATATACCTAGGTCTTAATCCAATTCTTTTTAGGAAATCCCGAGTGGTAATTATAAAGGTGTTTAAATGCTTCAAACGAGTCTTTAACATCAGTTTTGTATTTATAATGTGTGTGGGGTCTTTTAATGGAACTTATATGAAATCAAGTTTACCTTAAACCTCATTAAATGGTTTTGATATTGTGGGGTCTCATGGTATATTTATATGGTTTTGGATTGGGAAGTGTGGTTTTGTGAAAGGGTTATTATAACCATTATACTTATTTTAAAGGCAGTGTGTTAGTTTTCAAATTATTTTTTTGGAAATTATGGTTTTTTCATATACACTTTTATAGTACTATTTTATGAATTTATTTTAAATTATATTTGAAATATTTTTCTCAAATGGTGTGAAAATGACATCGCTACCCTATCACTTTGATAAATTCATGTTTGGGACTTTATGTAAAGTGGTTTTATAAATTCTTGTGATCCTATTTGAGTCTTGTGTAACAATTAATATTCCCAATAGGGATAATTATTCCGTTAGGGTATGTTTTATATTTATGAATAATTATTTTTTTCTTATGAATAGATATGATTGGTGCCTCTCATTGAGAGGTTTTATAAGGTGAGGTGTGAGCTATTTAAAATGTTTTATATTTGATACATGTGTCAGTTTATTTTTTATCCACATAATTTGACTTATTATGGGATTTATAGGTAGATAGTAAGTGACACATATGAGATCAAGAATTAGTGTACATTAGTGGGTTGTATATGTAATTATACTTTCATATATTCCATTATTTAGGATGAACATATATTTGGTCATATGAGCTGAAAACCCTTTTCATGTCCCATATGGAGATAGTTATTTCAGTTCGTTTATTTTCAGATAGCCCTATAGGAATACCAAGGAGTGGGATAGGGTTAGTATTACTTGAGTAGGTTCCATGTGGCAAGTTTATCTATTTATTACTAGGTCCTTAAGATTATTCTAATAAATCTAGGTCCTTTTCAGGTTTGTTTATTAGATTTTAGTTCATTACATGACTATATTCCCCAAGTTTTTATGATTGTCAACACCAGTTTTTGGTTGTTTCATAGATTGTGTTTTATTGATTCTATCGGGCCTATTTTTAATTTATCTACCACTTTTTGTGTGTTAGTTTACTTTAAAATATGTTGTGTTAAAAATGATTGTATGTGTTTCTTGAAAAAATGAAAACACATTGGGTATTTCTTAAATGTGTTTTGTGAAATTGTTTTTTTCTTGATTTTTTAATTAAAAAGGAATTTTCATTAAAGGCTTGGATAGAGTGATCAAAGGTGATTTAGTTTGTATTTATGGTTTTAAATGACCTATTTTATTTGTTGAATTTCGTAACTAAAATGTTTAACCACACCAATTTTGTTTCATTAAATTGGATGGTTTTGTGTGAATTTGTAAGTGTCATGTTATTTAAATTCTATTTTATGTGGTTGATATACCTCTTCTAATTTTTTGATGAAACATATAAATTCTAAAAATAATTACTAATGGGATTTGTATAGTAATTGTGGCTGGGAACCTACTGGTAATTATTTTCTTACCCCTATACAGATCGTCTGTCTATTTTTTTATTCATCTCGGCTTTAGTTATTTGGTTTGGGTTCATCTATACATGGATGAGTGGAATATGATGAGTGACAGAGGGTCACTTTTTCTGTTTTGTTACTAATTTGGTTATTATTTTTTTGATGATGTATTGACATTTTTTGTGCTGTTATGTTAATTTTTTATCTTATTATATCTTACATTTATTAATTTGGTTTATCATTATTGGATGTTTATTTATTTTTCCATGTTTGGGATGGTTTATTTATCCCATCTACTATTTAATTATTTTAAATTTAAAATGAGGGTTAAATCATTACCATAGAGTATTCTTGATACTCAAAAACTACTTTCCAACTTTTGGGGATCAGGAACACCTTTCAGGTCAGGGTAGGTTGGGTTTGGTGCTGGTTGAGATGGTAGCTGTAATGTCCCAACCTAGGTTCCACTCACTAGTGCCCTGAGCCGATCGCTCAAACGAAAATAGGAACACCTCCCCATAAATTAGAGGATACCGAAAAGGGGTGAGGGTCTAATATCTATCACGAGGAGATTATATCCTCTTTATCAGAGTAATACCACAACGAGAATAAATAAAAAATATCCAGATGATGTAATCAAATAACCAGAATAATATAAGTAACACATGATAAACAAAACATGAATACAATATACAAAAATATAGTAGATATATTAGGGATTTATGTGTCAAGAGTTAGATTAAAATACAAAATAAAGACACACCAACACTCGCAATTGTGTCCTCACACCATGTATGGTTTTTTATCCACGATATATCTCTAATTAGCCATCGAACATGAGGCCTTTTCCCATAAACTGTCTTATAACCTTAAAGTCTATTTAGGTACCAATCAGGAAGCCTAAGTTGGGTGTGAGAATGACTCAGTAGGTCACCCCCAATGGAATCTAAAGTAATATCCATTTCATAATAGCATATTTCTTTGTATAAAGAAAAAATTATATGTAATAAAGTGATCAATTTACATCTATTAAATTAATCTTTATTTAACAACATAGCATCTAGGTTCTTGAGGAAACCAAAACCTTAAAACTTACTTCGTCCTATACTAGAGTCTGGACCATTCCTAATGGATATCACAAATCCCAATACCATGGTTATTATTCATCATTTTAATTCATATCATGACCAATTGGATCCATAGTTCAATGCTTACTCATGGGAATAGAACATAGTGTCTAACACCCCAAGGATATTTGGAGCCTCAATCCCTAACCCACACCTCTATAATCACTATGGTATTTTTAAGTAGTAGTACCTATCCCGCACAAAAATATCAATACTTATCACTTTGGGTTTTTGATATAGAATACCATGCACCACACACATTTATCAATATTTATCACTAGAGGATTTTAATGTAGCAGACCATGCCCCACTCTCATTGAGCATATATATTATAATATCACATATAACATATCAGTCACGGATAATCAATATTAATCTTATTTTCACAATTCTCATTAATGTGTAACATATTAATTAATCAAATAGTCATGGTTCAACACTATACTTCACATAGAATAATAGGTTAAACCACAATTAAACCATTTTTCATTATTTAATCATATAACACATTAACCCATTGATGTTCAAATCAATATCTCACAAATTCCATTTTCAATTAATTCAAAATAACATTAATAGACCAATTACACAAAATCCAAATTAATTAACCAAATCAACATTCAATTAATCAATCAATTCCACAATCACAACAATCTATTAATTAATTCAAAAATTAATTAATCCAATTCCACAATATCTATATCCCATTAATTAATTAAATAATTAATCATTCCAATTAAATCAATTTCATAATCATTAAAATTCCCATTAATCATTTCACTAATTAATTAATCTAACAAAAATCCAATTAAAACAATTACATCATCTCAAATTTAACCTAATTCATCATCACATGTCAATTACGTTAAATCAATTCAATGTTTCCAGAAAACAATTAACTAGATAATTTACTCAATTTAAGATTCAATTGTTGATCGTGTCAATTGAAATATCAAAACACATACACACAATTGGAGTTATAGACTATGAGAACTAAATTTTGGACCTCCAACCTCAAGATCATTAACAAATGTTCTCTAATAGGAATTTCCAATTTGAATTCGAACAATAATGATCATGATGAAGAACATAAACTAGATCAAAATCTGGGAGAGGTGAAGATCTTTGATCTGGGATTTGAATCATTAATACTAGAGTTTGAAGGCCTAATGAATTCATCTGAGAGCCTTCAAAAATGAGATGAGTTGGTTATGGATGAATTGGGTTGAATTGGGATAATGTATAGGTGGTTATAATTTTAAAATCTAATTTTAGTGATAATTAAAACTACACACATGTTTTTTCAAATAGTGTGCCTTATTCATGAACTTATTCTGGGGGGGGGGGGGTACTCCTAAAACAATGCATGGTTTAACAAACCATGAACCATCTTTGAAAATAAAATCTATTTGGCTTTTTATAGTTTGCTAGACTGGGCACAAGGTTTTGGAAAACCACGCACCAACCGTGCACTGCTTCCCCTCTTTCCAATTTTTTAAAATTTTACCAAAAAAAATCTCCAAGGTATCATCCAAATTAAATGTACTCCAAATAAAGAGGAAAGAGTACCTAAAAAGAAGCCCATGAAATCTCCTAAAAAGGATGGGGTATTACTATCTTCCCACCTTATAACAGCTCATCCTCAATCTATACTCATAAGAATCTATAAGATTACACATAAAAAAGATTTGGCCATTGTGATTGCATATCTGCTTATCATTCCCATTTTTCTTCCTACAGACACCCATGTTACAACAATACTTGAATTGATGACACAATATTTCCCCAAAAAACATTCTCACTGCGATCCAACACATGTATTAGATTCTCCTCAACGAAATCGTCTATATCTAGCTGAACATCATCCATATCAATCACAAGAGAAGGGTTGGGGTGATACTGCTGAAGTTGTGAGACATGAAAAATGTCATGAATAACATTATACCTCTATGGAAAATCCATTTTTTATGCCACCATCACGATTCTATACATAACCTCAAACAATCCATCAAACTTGGGTTTTTTAGCATACCGTGTCTCTATATCCTATGGCGACCCAATCTTGGAGACACAAGAAAGAAAATATGATCACCCTCTGAAAACTCTAGTGGTTGTCGATGTCTATTATCATATGAAATATTTCTACTCTGAGCCATATCCCTACACTTACAAATAAACTAAACCTACTCCAACATATCTAGAATGAGACTTGATCCTAACAACTTTAACTCACATACCTCCATTCAACATAGAGGGGATATACATAACCTATGATAAAGAGCATCATATGGGGCCATATGTATAGTCTCATGATAACTGTTGTTATGGGCATACACCACATGTTCTAGGTGATTATCACAATACCCAGCAAATTATAGGACACATGCCTTAAGCATATCCTTAAGAAGTTATATAGTATGCTCCAGTTTCCCATCTGTTTGTGGGTGGAAACATGTACTCAAACAAACCAGTGATCCAAGATCTATATATAATCCCTTTTTAAGGTGAAAATTAAAATGCAAGTCATGTTATGAATCAACAATATGTGTCACCCTAGGAAGATGGAATATCTCCTAAACATATGTATCAACCAATTGATCCATTGAGAAAGCCTATGGTACTTGTAAGAAACGAGATACTTTGTCAAATGGTCCACAATCACCCAACCAACGTCATTATTTTGAGGCATCCTCAGGAGACCCACCGCAAGGTCAATGGTAACGTCAACCCACTTCCATTCCTAAATAGGAAAAAGATATAGTAAACCACTAGGTCTTTTATGGTAAGCCTTCACCTGTAGAATGGTGTAACATAATGTTATAAACCCTACTATCTAGTTTTTCATGCCTATCCACCAAAGCTGTCGTCATCGGTCATGGTACATATTAGTCACACCTAGATGCATCACTAACTTTGAGAGATAAAATTCATGCTTAATATCCCCATCATGCTCATAGGAAAAAACAAACCTATTTCTGACATAGATAATCTCATCCTCATCTATGATCAAATCAGAAGGTGAATCCATACCTTTGAGGATTTCCCTTATGTACACACACTATAGATCCTCATATTTCGTATCTCGAATCCATATCATGAGTGGAGACTCCACTAAAACAAATACGATATTCATATCTCAAGAATCTATAGAACTGGAACATGCATCTCAACTATTAAAGTCATCATTTTCCACTCATCAATAGATTTCTGATCTGTCTAAGTTTGAGTTTTCTTATTTACAGTGTTATAAACACTATATACATTATTAGTCAAATATGCTAGTTCAAAATAAAATGACTACATATACTAAACCCACCTTCACCACAAGAGATTAAAATCACATTGTGAAAATATATACTTTAAGATATTGTGATCAGTGTGCAAAGTAAAATTCTCTCCTAACTGATAATACGTCCAAAACATCAAAAAATAAACCACTATAGCTAATTCAAGGAATTACATAGGGTAGTCCCATTTATGTGGGCTCAGCTATTGAAACCCATACACCACAACCTGACCTCTCTACAACAACACTACTCCATTTTTTATCCTGGACGCATCACTAAACACTGTATACTCCTCACCTGGATCAGATTGGATCAAGAATGGCGCTGATATGTAGTGCTTCATCAACTTATAGAAATCATTCCAACATGATCCAAACCACTAAAAATTTGTCCTTTTCGTAGTCATACCTAAATGCGGTGATTCCAAATGGTAAAATTCTTGAATAAACCTCTGATAATATCATTATAATCCCATAAAGATACAGATATCAAAAAAATTCCTCGGATGTTCCCAATATCTAACTACTTGAACCATCTCTGGGTCCATTGACACACCTTCTTCTGAGATGATGTTACCCCAGAAGTATTTTTGATCAATGAAAAACTGACACTTAGATAGATTTATGTATAACAAATGCATCCTCAGTGTACTCAGTATGATGTTAAGTTGTTGTTCATGATCATCTTGAGTCTTAGAGTATACCAAGATTTCATCCACCAACACTACCTCAAACTAAGCGAGGTACAAATGGAAAATTAAGTTCATTAAGGCCATAAACACTATTGGTGCATTAATCAGTTCGCACAGTATCATACCAAACTCATAAATGACATACTATCTTCTGAAATTAGTCCTTGATATATGAAAAGGTCAAATTATCAAATGATGATTCCCTGATCTAAATTCAACTTTTAAGAAAACACATGCCCCCTTAACTAGTCAAATATATAATTAATACATGGATGAGGATAATATTTCATCATAGTCATCTAGATCAATTTCTTGTAATCGACACACAAGTGAAAGGTTCCATCAGTATACTTTGAATACAAGCCTAGGGAACCCCAAGTGAACATGCTCGTATAGATAAATCCCTTATCTATAAAATCCTCCAGCCATGTATTTAACTCTTGAAGCTCTATTGGTGCCATTATAAGTAGTGGAATAGAAACTGGATTAGCCCCTGATATAATCCCAATTGTAAATTTGATATCTCTATCAGGTGGAATCCCTGTGATGTCTTTATGAAACAAATATAGATGCCAGTCAAATATGGTTGTAAAGACATCTTTCTTTACACCTCAATAATCCAACAATAGACCATCAACATAGGTACTGACCTCACCCATTTTATAATAAACTATCCATACACACCCGGACTGAATATCCCACTCTCTACGGTGCATATAATTTTCACCCTTAAAAGACCTAAAATTTACTATCCTACGGTAATAATATATGTGGTCTCAATTTTTTACTAAATAGTCTATAACCAAAATTTGGTCTATAACTGACATGTCTAGAATATATAGATCCCATAATAAATGATAATCCCCAACCTTGAGAGAACACCCCTTACAAAAATAGATGTATCTCAATCGAACTCCCAATGGAATGTCGATCATTATAACTCCACTCATGAACTACACCACCAGGCTTAAAACATCCACAAGTTGTGTACATATAAAATAATCATAGGAACTAGTATCAAATAAGGAACTATCTAGAGTAAAAGCAACAAGAATATTATCTCCCAATTTTAAAGGTACAACTTCGCTATCCAGCATTAATGGATGAACTACATGAAAATTTTCTGCCTCTCTTCACTGTGATGTTGTCTGAGTCCCCTTAGTGAAACCAATGTACTGATACATGAAATATTTTATAGAATCACCTTGTCTACTACCTCTAACTCTATGTATAGTAGAACTAAAACTACTGTACTGGTATGTAATAGACGATCCTATTCCCATACTTTGGTTCTTTTTAACTCCTCCATCATTATCCATCTATGTTGGGTTCATTTAAAAACTCTATAGATGTCCCAACCTACCATAAGCTCGGAACTCCACTAGTAGTTCGGGGATATTTCTTCAGATGTTTCCTAAACTTCCACACAAGTGACATATCACTTGCTCAAGGACCATTGTAACTGACCCCTCTATCTAGCCACTATGCTTTTCTATGCTCTTGCAAAAAATTTCGGAATTATGCTTCCTTCTCTCGAAAGTCATACCTCACGACCATCTAGAAGAAACCACCTTCCCCACACGGGAATCCCCAATTATGTTCCCCTCTGATATGAGTGCCTAATTCACCACTTCTGAGAACTTATTTAGTATGAAGATGTTCACCTGGGACTTAATTTAATATTTAAGCCCATTCTGATGTTTTTTCCATTGTTGCCTCATATTCTACCTATGTTGGAGAAAATCACTAAAAATATATAAAGAATCTAGAACAGTCCATTATGGATATACCCCCCTAAGTCAACCTAATGAACTTAAGTTTTCTCTCCTATCTTAGTGGCTATGGATAAAAGTGCTCCAAGAACTTCTCTAAGAAGCCCTTTCATTACATATAATCTACTTTCCCAGACCAAGTCTAAACATCCCACAAGAATTTCACTAATACTCATTGAATATAAGAAGAAAAATTGTCTCTCTTCCTAGAAGTAGTCTCAAAATGGTCATGTATAGTTGGATGGACTGAATCTAGATCTCATCTTCCTCAGGCCCACCCTCCCTGGTAAAATTTGTAGGCTGTTGTAACTAAAAATCCATGGATTTTTAAGACATAATCTACATAACCTGCTACAGGTCTCTCTCTAAAAACAATATAAACTAAGAAATGTTCTCACAAAACTACTCTCATGCTTCCTCACCCGACACTATTATAGCCTCAAGTTCCACTACTACTGGAGCATATCTAGCCACAAACATCGATCATCCTATCAATAAGAATCATTAAAGAGGAATTTATATACAGTTACAAACAAACATGTAACAACCCGAGATTTTATAAGATAAATTCTTTTTAATTTCATTCATATCTTCTATTGTACAACACACCAAGATTATCTTGCGTTATACGCAACACTGTATTAGCTTGCAGTATACGCAACACTTTTCTTGGCCCTTGTTACACACAATTTCAAGTTCGTTTGATAGAAGTTATTCTACGAAACATTGAGTGTATATATATATATATATTCAATGTATAAATAAAATATGGCTGGATTCTGTTATACGCAACAACAAAGGAGTTGTGCACTACACGCAACCCTGACTTGGCTTGCATTACACGCAATCGCGACCTTCCTCGATAGCGTGTGTTGTACGCAATACCGGGTTTTACTAAACAATGATATATTATTATAATATTGTTATGAACTAGCCGTTATGAATAGTGTTAACTAAATTTTGAATTTTATAACATTATTATTCATCTTACACATTTCTAGAACATGGTATAAGAACAAAATAAATTTTTCAGTTGAAATAAGTATTTTTAAAAAAATGCAGTTTTGCCGCCTTTTGATGGCTCACCCACTTTAAAACTAGTTTTGACATATTTATAAGTTCAATTTGACAAAATAAAATTCTTCTTTTGAATCAGGATATAAAAATTTACATTAGATAAAGTTTTGATATTTTTCCGATAACTTTCATATTTTAATGAATAGTGAAAACACGCAATATTTTAATTAAAAACAACTTTTTTTCATCGTAATATCTTATGAGGTTAAATTATAATATTGAATGGTTTTAAAGTATAAATAGAATATATTTTTACCATTTAATATAATGTATGTCATTAGCATTGATTTTACCTTGAATTCGTAGGTTTAATCAATTCAATCTCTTGCAATGTTTTAAAGAAAAACCCGTTTTCTTTCGACAACGGGATTAATTTTAATTTAATTTCTGCATCTTTTGTGTATTGAATTTGGAAAAATGGATTCAATATTTGGAATCATTGGGTCCAAATTATGTTAATAAGCTACTTTTTATTTTTGGGCATTGTGAATAGTAACTACGGTAAATTTTATTTACTATAGTTAAAGGTAAATCAGGTAATTAAGGGTAAATATAAGATTATAAAATTACCCTAACACTTGGAAAAATACAATTGTATGGCTAAAAGTAGACCCATATAACCTAAGGGTCTTATTAGATTCATTTTATGGACTTCTTTCCATGAAAATAATTTAATTATTATTAAAACCATAGAATGTGACAACATGTCACTTTCTTAAATCTTATAAGTATTATAATTTTAATTTAGTGATAAACTTCATGAAACTTCAAACATGAATAGTATATAGAAAGCTAATACAATTATATACATCATAGGAATTTATTTAGAATTTTTAGGGATTAAATAATTATCATTTATTATGACACAATGATGATGCAGTAATTGTATTATTAATGAAATATTGACATAATTGATGTTATAAATGCCCAAATAAATGCAATTTGAGACTTTTTATGACTTAAATTAATTTTTTAGGTTACTATGACATGTTATTGTTGATATAGGTAACTTGGTTTGAACTTACCATTCTGTTATGAATTTCATAAAAATCATGTACCAAATAGTGTCAAAATTGACATAAATTAGTTTTTAAAACAAATATTATATTATTAATTGTTATTTAATTCCTAAAAATCTAAGGTTCTTCCAAATGACTTATATAAGGATAGATATATTAATAATAAACAACTTGGGGTTCGTTTGGGTTGTTATGGTAAGTTTATTAACCATATAGTGTAAAACAAAAAAGACATGGTAAAAGTTAAATTATTTAAATTAGAGTTAAATATAATTGATAAGGTTACAATGATAACCTAAACTTGTATAAATCCTATTGGATGAGAGGTTTTCGACCCATCCCCACTTTATCTTCGAAATAATACCCTTTGGAACCATTATAAGCCGAATTTTACCTTAATATAAAATAATATTTTGAGATTTTCCTAAGGTGCCCTTCTCCTCCCTTATAAAAGGGCACCTCCTCCCTCTCCTCCTCACACCAATTTGAGCATTCAAGCTCGGCCCACCCCTGCCTAAATCTCTTTTCCACTTCCCTAGTATCATCCTAGAGGTCGTGGTATTCTTCAAAGACCATCCTTAGTTCTTTAAGTGGAGGTTAAGTGAAGGCGCGTCAAAAAGAGGTAATATCCATTACCGATCTTTTTCAATTTCATTCTTCTTCAACTTCTTCTTCTTTAGTTGTTTCATGATAAAGTAATAACATAAGTATTTCTTATATACTGATATGTTATTATAAATATGAAACAACTCTAATTAACCTTCTATCCATCCTACGGAAAAAGGAAATCACCGTGCGTGCGTACGTACGGAATACCGTTTCCACGCCGTGGTGCAATCTATTTTTCCACCAACACCTTACATAGATGGGTATAATGGTGTAAATAATAACTATAAATAGTTATTATAACATAATATTGATTCTTAAATAGTATACATACACTCCAATACAGTCCCACGATCATGAGAATGATATCATCGCTCGTGCGTACGTACTGACTACTGTCTCCACGACGCGATGAGATTCATTCTCCAATTTAACCATTCATGAATAATTATAAAGTGTATATAACAAGTAATCATGAAATATATGACATAATAATGATACTGGATTTATTTGTATATATGTGTATGTCATCTACTAAATTCCATTGAACTCAATAAGGAAACAAAAACAACGTTCATGCGTATGTACGACCTACCGTCTCCATGAATGGTGTATTTCTTTCCATTTACTGATTTATTATATATATTTATATTCTGAATATATATTAGATATAAATCATGTTTTATATTCTGGAATTAAGTAATCATGATCTAAGTAATAATATGAATAATTACAAGTCAAAACACGGACGACAAATGAAACAATTTTACCCAAAACGCTCTTTAACTTGGAATTTACAAAAGAACGGGTAATATAAAGTCATAAGTTAACCATATATGATATCATAACAATGAGTATGATTCTGGAATAAGTCAATAACATTATTTAAATCATTATATAGGAGGTTCGGACACTTACGAAGCAAATCGAACCAAAGGTAAGGGAAATATCACAATCTCATTTTTATCCGAGATTGTTTATACTTTGGTATTTACTGGGGTGTATTTTATCACCCACATCCATGTTTCCTCAATATGTAATATTGTGTCCATCCAACTATAATTTTTTAAATCCAATTTTACCCTTCTGTGAGTTTTTAGTAAAAGATATGAAAGGAATCTTTTGTCGTTTTTCGTACGAGGTACTTTTTGACTTTTCCGACAAAAGTACGAAGAATGTTTTTTTACTTATATGACATGAATGGATTTTTAAAACATTATTTCCAAGAATCTTCCTTTAAAAGTTTTCAAGTTTATTTTTAATCAACTTCTTTTAGTTATAATTTTATGACATGTTATGAAATGAAAAGTGTTTTTGAAGTAGAAAGGATATTTTCCTCAAGAATGGAGTTCAAGTGTTTTATCAAAATTATTTTCCATCTAAGATAATAATGGGTTCTGTTTCTATCCCTATTATTACATGGATTTGATTATGTTGTGATGGAAATATTTTTTATTAATTCCTTTATCTTATATGAATTGTTTTATGATGTCACGATGTTTAAGATACCCATTTTTATTACATGGGTTATGCAATGATGTATGTTTTATGATTTTGTGGCACACATAAGAATGGTATCATTATGACATGGGTGGGACCTATATCTCCCTCCAATGCATTGGATAAAGATTTTATATCTCATGAGATAGACATGACTGGAATGGTAGGTTATACCGGTTCAGTGAAACATGACTGAAACGAGGGTGACTCGGTTCAGAAATGGACTTTGTCCACTAAGATAGTCTTGGCAATGAGTCTTGACTAATAAGAAATGATTATCTATGATTATGTGTGTATGACACAAATTTTCATGTTTTAAGTTATGATTACTGGGGTTTCATTTCACTACTATGATTTATCCCATGTTATGAAATTATGCTCTCTTTTGCAGGTTAAGATTTCCAAAATGTTATGTTCTTATGAATATGATGTGATTGATATTTATTTTGTTTACCCTTACTGAGCATTTTAGATCACCCTTTTATGTTTTCTTTTCCCCCGGATATAAAGAAAGGTTTTAGGTAAAAAAGGGAAGATCTTTATGGGAGATGTTGAAGATCTTTCACCACGATTAGAAGATTATATTCCGAGTTTCCAAAGACACTAAACTATTACGATCCTTGTGTGTGTGTTTTTGTTATGTACTAAGTATTCCACAAAAGTAATGTAATTTCCATGTACGTCAAGCTTCGTGTCTCTACAAAACATCATAGGAAACAGAATAGAACATTAAAACATTCATGTAAGAGGGATTCCCAATAGCCATAATAGTTCATTCCCCCAAACCCTTCCCCACGGTCAAAACTTATCCACTACCACTACTCGTAACCACCCTACATCTAGGTCATGATTAATAAAGGGAAAAATCATGTCATAATTCAAGTTTCCCATTAGACACAAATTTTATAAATTTTTCATCATTTTCAATTACCAAATTTCATGTTCACATCATGCACCCTTTTCATTTAATTTGAACAATCAAAGAAATGATTTTTTATTTAACAACCTAACCAAAACATTATTCTCCCGTGCGTGCCTAAAATGTTGCATGTCACAAAATAACATTAAGTGACTAGAATGATGCATGTATACGAAATTATCATTTTATATGAGGCCATGAATTAACTCTTTGAAAAATTAGAATCAATAATAACATCACACAACATACACACCACTTGACGTGAAATAGTTTTAACTATAACAAAAAATATCAATAACAATAAATCCACCATATGTACACAGGTTTTCCACCATGCATGGGTTAGATTCTACCATGCATGATCTCATGACCAAGTCCCTACTATTCATAGTCTATTGTCTACCTTTCCAAATATTAAATAAAAATAAAAAGAAAGAAAACTAGTTCTAATACCACTTTATAACATCCCGACTCGGGTGCCACACATTGGGGATCCAAGATGATTAGCCACATAACCTCGGTCACACCTCCCTATATTCCATAGGCTTCCAACTAGTTGCATGAGTCTAATATTAATAAAGAGGAGACTATACCCTCCTTATTAGAGTAATACCACAAAATAAATAAATAAAAAATATCCAAATGATATAATCAAATTACCAGAATAATACCAGGAACAAATGAAGACCCAATTAAGAATACAATATGCAAAACTAAAGTACTCAATATGTGATTCCATTTTGTGTTAAGTGTCAAATGGAGAAAAAATTATAGACACGCTGACACTCCCAAATGGGTATCAAAACCATTTCCAATTCCCTTATCCATGCTATATCCCAACTCAGCCATCTAACATAGAGAATTTTACCTTAACCTACCATGAAACCATGAAATCTATTTTTGTACTAATCAGGAAGCCTAAGAAGGGAGTGAGTATGACTCTGTAGTACACCACAAATAGTGTCTAAAACAATGTGTAGTAAATAATATTTTATAAAGTTGCATAAGTAATAAAGTACAAGCAATAAAGTAAATAGTTTACATTTATTCAATTACTATTTATTTAACCACATAACACCCGGGTTTTCAGGGACACCCGAACCTCAATACCTAATTCATCCGACTTCGGAGTCTGAACTACCTCCAAGGGATATCACATATCACAATACCATGGTTATCATTTATCATCTCAATTCATATCGTGGACAATTGGAACCATGGTTCAATGCCAACTCATGGGCGTCAAACATCATGTCTAACAACCCATGCATATTTGGAGCCTTAGTCCCTATCCCACACCTCCATAACAACTTTGGGATTTTGAATCAGTAGTACATGTCCCACACACCAATATTAATGATTTTTGCAGTTGAATATTGATGCAACATACCATGTCCTGTGAAAGTTTAACAATATTTATCACTATGGGATTTTGATGTAGAAAACCATTTCCCACACATGTTTATCACATATATCACATTATCACATATCACACATCAATAAATTTTAATAAATAATAACCCTATTATCAAAATGCCAATTAAAATTTTCTATCTTATTTAATCAAAAATTCATGGTTCCACACTTTAATTCACATGGAATAATATGAAAAATCACCATTAAACCATTTATCATTATTTAATCTTACAACACATTAAACCATTGATTGTTAAGTCATCATATTATAGATTCCATCATCAATTAATTCAAAATAAAATTACATTAACTATTATAAAAAAACAACAATGAATTAACCAAATAAACACCCAATTAATCAATAAATACCACAATCACAAAAATATACTCATTCATTCAACAATTAATTAATCCAATTCAACAATACTAATATCCCCTTAATTTATTCAACAATAAAGCATTTAAATCCAACAAATTAAATATTCAAAACAATTCCCATTAATTAATCCACAAATTAATTAATATAACTCAATCCAATTCAACTAATTCCATTGTCATTTATTTAATTAAATTCATCATCACATGTAAATTAAATTAAATCAATTCCATTTTTTAATAAATTAATCGACCAATTAATTTAATCAATTCAAGATTCAATTATCAATCGTGCCAATTGAAATATCACAACCCATACATGAAATTAAAATCAAAGCCAATGGTAATTGTATATAGATAACCTACCTCAAAATAATTGAAAAATTATCTTCAATAAGAATATCCAATTTTAATTCAAACATGAATGATCAATATGAAGAACATAAACTAGATCCTAATTTAGGAGAGGTCAAGATATTTGATTCAGTCTTCAAATCATCAATAACTAATGTTAGGAACCTCAGTAATTCATTTGAAAGCCTTAACAATGAGAGGAATAGGTTAGGGATGAATTGGGTCAATTTTTGTTGAAGTCCGTGGGGTTTTGGATTTTAAAATCTAATTTTTGAGATAATTAAAACTACACGCATGGTTTCTTAGGATGGGGTAGTTTTCCAAACTGTGCACCTTAACAGTTCACCTCTTCTTGTGGGGGTGGGGGGTGGGGGGGGGGGGGGTGGAGGGGGTGCACATTTACTCTTAAAAGGGTGAATAGTTTTAAAAACTATGATCTAGCAATAAAAATCCTCTCTCTTTTGGTGTACACAGTTTTCTAGTCTTGGAGCAAGGTTTGGGAAAACTATGTGCCAACTGTGTAATGCCTATCATCCTTGTAATTTTCTACAATTTCAATAAAACAATCCCCACATTATACAAAAACAAAAAATATTCAAAACAAGGAAAAATAGTAACTAAAAAAAACCTGAGACATCTCTATAAAATGTCTCGGTCTTACTATATCCCTAAGATAATTTATTTCATGATTATTCATGATGTTTTAAGGAAACATACAATGATTAATTAATAGATTCCATGATATATAAATTACCAAGAATGAAGGATAAATTATTGAACAATCTCATTTTGATTTTTATGTATCACATAAAAATAATAAAGAATATGGATTTCAAGATAACTGATTGGGAATTAAGAATATTGAGAATAAAGAAGATAGATAAGAATAAAGACAGTGAGGAGATAACATGAGACAAAATTTAAGATGGAATTTTTTTTATTAATCAAAGAAGGAGAAGTATGATGTGTATGATTTACTTTTGAATATAACCTTAAAATTTAATTCCTAAAATTGGAATAAAAATATCTCACATTGTGATTTTGAGTCATCCTGGTGCTCAATTAAAGTTATTTTTCATGATATTGGTGTTTCATTACTTTCAACTAATAAATCCATTGACATATCCCCACCCATTAGACTTAAGATAGTCCCCATAAGGTGTAGTTACCCATATTGGGACAAGAAATTTTAAGAAGTGTATGTTCTCTATGTTGTTTTTATTTTTAAAATATTAAAATAAGGATGAGAAATTAAATTGAGTTGATTATACTCTAAAAACTATTATAGGTTAATTTAAAAAAATTAAAATTAATGTGATAACCATCAATTCAACCCCCACCCCTTCTTAGTGGTTCTATCATTTATAGGAAACTCATTATTCAACTTGATCTTTAAATTTATTAAATTATAATTTCAAAATAGTATTCAATAATTAGGCCATGACATATCTTATATTTTTTTGGCATGATAATCATTATTCATTTATAATATAATTCCACCATATATTCCTTATTTTATTCCACAATTAGTATTAATTCATTATGTTATGTCACATGTGATTCATTTTTTGTCCTGCCAATTGTAACACCCCGACCCCAGAATCCCAGAGAAAGTGCCTTGCATTATTAAATTAGAATATTTAAAATCTTTTAATCACAATGGACTGGACAAATTAACATTTTTGGAAAACAATATTACATACATAATTACCATAATATATTGGGAAAATAAAATAAAAACGTGATTCAAAATAAAATGAAATAAAAATAACCTTGAAACTCATTTTAAGGAATATTCTTCATAACCTAGGGATGGGAAACATAATAAGGGTGATTTCAAATGTTCATAAAGTTAAATTAAAGTGGAACCAATAATGAGTTGATACGTGTAAATCGACACGACTAGGTAAATAACTGGTAACCCATTCCATTAAAATTATTGGATAAGGAATAATCAGTATAGAAAGGTAACAAAATAACAACACATTCCATTTTTTCAATAAACTGGGAATGAAATGCATCCATAGATTTTATCATATGAAAACCACATGGATAATGACCATGATGACTATAATATCTATGAATAGAATGTTTAATTATTGTACATCATGTCGAAGGATCTTGAAATGTTATACCATCAAGATCATTAACAAGATATTTTAAAACTACATGTAGAAAACCATTTAATTTTGAAAAATTATTTATATCATGAGAATCTATTGATGCATTGAAGGGCTATATAAAATCTAAGCCGCACCCAACACTACCTATCTATATCATTATTCATAAATAGTAATCAATTCAACTAATAAACAATATACCATATCATCCAATATCAATTTTGAATAAATAATATTAATTTATAAATAATTCCTTATTGGTGGATATGTAGAAACAAGTGTTTTTGATGTTTATGAATGGAAATACCATGGGAATATTGTAACGACCCGAAATTTTGAATAAATCTTGTTTCCTAATTTCATGTGTTATTTTTTATACTCAAAAAAAATGTTTTATTTGATAAACATGATTATAAATAAAATGAGACAATTGGTTTTTGAGTGTTATATGACCATCGGTCAATATGACCACCGTGAACAAAATGTTTTGATTATTGTCTCTAAATTTAAGTAATCTTGGTTAATTATTATAGAAAGAAGATTTGATGGCCTCACCTAGTAGCCTTGGGCCGATCGAAGCCCATCTAACAGAGATTGGGAAGGAAGTAGCACCATTGGGCTTTGCTCTGGACCAAATCCAAGCCGAACTTCATCATGTGAAGCTAGAACGGAATCGCCTTCGCGAGAAGTTCAAACTGATAGAAACTACTACTCGGGCAATGTTGACTGAGCCGCCCCAAAATTTTATCTCCCTAGCACACCTTACTCTTAGGTCCTATGCTGGTATTATAAGGGGTTATGTAACGAGACCGTAATTGCCTTGTGTAATCCTTTTTTTAAATAAAAATTTGGATTTCTTCTTATGATGATGTTTATGAATTTTCAAATGACCGGATAAATATTGTATGCATATTTTTGATGAATTTTAGAAAAAGGATATCTTAAAAATGGTTGTGTAAACCTTAAATAATTAAAAATGTGTAATGATTTTCGAAAAATGGTCTTCTACAATTATGTTCAGTACGAAATTTAGAGTCTAATAAGATCAACTTGATTTTTGATGAATAGTAAATTATGAATAGTGATTTTATGGTTAGGATTAGTAATATGACCAAATGGATTAGTAATCTCACTTAAAGAAAGTTTTAAAATAATCTAGGTACCTTGTTTAAGTAATGTGATTCGATAAAATAGTTAAATAACGGTTTCATTAATTATTATTCAAGTATTAGTTTTTTCGGGTGAATAGTGTTTTTTAATTAAAAATTTAATTAAAAATAATTAGAAAATTATTTTTATAAAAATGACTTTATTTTTGAACACAGAGCATCAATATTATGTTATGGTAATTTTTGGGGTTTTTTCTGAAAAAAATGAATTTTCGATGAATAGTGTTTTTATTTAAAAATTTAATTAAAAATATTTAGAAAATTATTTTTATAAAATGGATTTCATTTTTGAAATCAGAGCATTGATATTTGGTTAATGTGAAATTTTGGGATTTTTCTGAGAAAGTTGAATTTTCAGTGAATAGTAAAAATACAGTTTTAGGGTTTCGGTATGTTTAATGACATCATTACGGTGTCATGATGATGTCATGAGATCTTTTGGGGGTTGGCCGGCCAAGGGTGATGAATTATTGTTTTGGGGGCCCCATGTGGCCTAACTCCATGATAAATGACAAGGGAGAGCACATGGGTTTGAGAAAAGCACATGTGAGGTGTCCCTTGGCCATTAATGCCTTGTCCCCTCACTTTCCCTATAAATACCAAGCCCTCCTCTCATCCATTCGACTCCCCACTCATTCCCAACGACTTTCTGGTCTCATTACCTCCCAAGGAGTCCTCCCAAGGAGTCCTCCCAAGGTGCCCCCAAGCCCTCAAGGTCCCAACCTTTGAGGTTTAAGAGTTACATTTTAAGGTAAGGGATCCGACCCCTCTCTTTCTTTTCAAGTGATCTCTTTTATGTCATTCCTTTTATGCTCCATGTTCTTAATTTGGAGGATGTTCTTTTATACTCCTATTACTTCCCTTTTTATGTTCATATGATGAAAGACCCCCTCTTACTCTCATCATTTCGTTTTAAGAAAGTTTAAGTGGCGCCGTTAGGCTGCCGAATTTTCAAGGGATTCATTCACCTCTCTCTTTTTCAAAGTTCTACTTTCATGTCAATTCTTTCAAGTTCCTTTATATTATGTTGGGGTATGATCTCTATATCTATCATACTGGACTCTTATGTTCATATGATGAGAGACCCTATTTGACCTTGTCAATTCAATTTTGTTGAATTTTAAGTGGCGCCGTTAGGCTGCCGAATTTTCAAGGGATTCATTCACCTCTCTCTTTTTCAAAGTTCTACTTTCATGTCAAGTCTTTCAAGTTCATTTTTATTATGTTGGGGTATGATCTCTATATTTAACATACTGGTATTTTATGATCACATGATGAGAGACCCCATTTGATCTCTTCAATTCAGTATTTTGATGTCTTAAGTGGCGCCGTTAGGCTGCCGAATTTTTAAGTGGTTCTTCACCCTTCTCGTTTTGAAGTTCTACTTTCATGTCAATTCTTTCAAGTTCCTTTATATTATGTTGGGGTATGATCTCTATATCTATCATACTGGACTCTTATGTTCATATGATGAGAGACCCAATTTGACCTTGTCAATTCAATTTTGTTGAAGTTTAAGTGATGCCGTTAGGATGCCGAATTTTCACAAGAGAAATCTTGTTTTGTTTTCTTCCTTTCATGTTATTCATTTCATATGGTATATTTTAAAATTTCATTACCATGTTCATAAATCCCTTATATTTTGTCCCTCTACTGTTTTATGGGTCATTTATGAATGTTTGACCCATGCCTCCTCTCTTCTCAATGTTTTCTAAAACCTTGTAACATAGCCGTTATGCTGCAGAATTTTCCCCTCAAAATGCCTCTCTCTTTTCTCAAAAATTATTTTATGTTATAAAGTGAATACTCAAAGCTCTTATTTCTACAAGGGTATTCACATATATATCAAAATGTTCCATTTTAAATTCTGGGATTTACATACATGAGACCCGCTTCCCTTTCCGTGGGTTTAAAGTGCCGTAAAGATCATGTCATTAAAGCAGTTTTTAAAATGTTATGATTATGAAATGAAACCCATTTATTTTATGCTATATGGGTTATTTATGAAATGTTTGATGATGATATATGTGGCTCACATGATATTAAAGGCAAATTTAAGGGTGCGCCCTGATAGCGCTCCAATGCATTGGGTAAAGACTTAATCTCTAGAGATGACCATTTTAACGACGCCTTGGTGAATAACCTTGGTAATTTTTAACGACACCTTGGGGATGGACCTTGGTGAAACGAAACGATTGCCAATATTAAATGTTGCAGCCACATCTTCAAGTTATGAAAAAGTTTTATTTTTATTATGATATGCCTCATGATTTCATTTTCATGCCTTAAAGTTCTTTTCATGACTTTATTGATGTATCCCAAGTTCATATGTAAAATGTTTCACTTGTTTCCCTTGCTGGGCCTTCTGCTCACCCTTTCTTTTGATGTATGTCCCCAGGTTATGAGATTCAGTAATGAGCCTAGGGTGAACATGAGGAGAAGCCTTTCAAGTGTTTAAGAAGAATTCTTTATGTTGTTTTCATGTTTTAAGTTCCTGGTTTCCAAGACACTAGACCTTAAAGATCCTCAGTTTTGTGTAATGTAATGAAAGTTTATGTTATAAAAAGACGGGATGTTATAGTTGGTATCAAAGGATGGTTTAGTTATTTGTGGAAATTAGGATATGAAAACTCTAGGAGGAACCCTATAGAAAAGTTTAATATAGGAAATCTTCCTGGTATTTTGGTGAGTATTGAGTAAGGGGTTGCCAAGCAAATACATCCCTGTCTGGATACGAGCAGGTAGAGGTGGCTCTGGCACAGATGTACATAGGGGTAAAACCCGAAAACACCGCTTTGAGCTAGACTCGAACGGGAACTGGTACACGACAACGGGCCTTGCTGCACTCTTGGTTACGACACTCCTGGGGGATATGCTTTGGTAAATTCATAAGCTTGGTATGAACCATTATTAAAGGAACAAAGATAAAATAAAATAAAGATTCACATAAGAATATATGATCATGGATAACCTAGCTGGGAACCTAGGGGATCACAAGTTAGGGTATACTTTTCTTCAACAAGTTATCCTTATATGCTTTCAGTTCCTTTTCATGATTATTAGATAAGTACTTAAGCCCCTAATTATGCTTTCCCTTCTTAGTTAATGGCGGGAAATGGAAGAACATGCTCCGACAACCAATGTGATAGGAAATGCGACGATTTTTGTATTAATATGACAGGGATGATTAGGGGATTAAAATATGATTATTATTTTGGAAGACGTTCATTATTTTGGGAACCATATTTGATAGAGGTAAATAGGTTTCTATGGTATTTTCATTGAGGAGTAAGGTTGACTTATATTTTGAAGAATTGATGAATTTAAGGTGGACTTATAGTAATTTAGGTTACTTTTGGGAATGATTAACCTATCTTGGGTAAAATATGTTTAGGTTAGCTACTTTTGTTATAAGATGTTAGGAGTGGTTGATGTTGTCTGGAGATGAACAATGAAGTTGTTTTGGAAGACTATGTTATCAAATCCTTCTTGTATTTGGGTTTCAATCTTAGTTTGGTTTGTTTTGAGGAATTTTAAGGACCGTTATTTATGGAATGGTCTATGATGAACTTTGGGTAGTACCATGGAACTTTGATGATTTAAAAGTAGTTTCCATTCCTATGGGATTCTTTCTTTTTGAAGAGTTTTTTTACCTTAACCTTTCTGTTTTTGGGATAATGTATAAAGATAGAAGAAATAGATAGTTAATCTTTTGTAGATTATGTGATTCTATAGAAGATGATTCTTGTGCTTTTATGAGACCAAGTGTTTTTGAATTCTCATCATTTGGAGAAAAGATTAGTGTTGGTAGGGACTTGTTAAAGGATGAAACTCTACTTGAAGGTAGGTATATTTTCTTATGTTTTTGTTCTATGTAGTAAATGAAATCCTCAAAATTATGAAAAGAAACGTAAAACAAAAATGTTGTTGGTTTACGTTTCCTACTAGGTAATCAAAGACCGTTTACACACATCATAAGTTTGGGATTTTATCATGGTTAACTTTCTCCTAATCATGTTCTCTATCACTCTCTCTCAGAACTGACCCTTTGTTTTTTCCTCCATGTCCATGTTTTCCTACATGGAACCCGAGTGTGGGTTAACTCGGGTGGCCTTTGTACTTCCTTTTCATTCTTTTAAAGTAATGGTGTTACTGACTCTTTTTCCGATGTGGGACTTTCAATGAAATTTCAAAACCCAATTTAAAAAAAATTGCGAGGATGCAATTTCTTAAGGGGGGAAGATTGTAACGACCCGAAATTTTGAATAAATCTTGTTTCCTAATTTCATGTGTTATTTTTTATACTCAAAAAAAATGTTTTATTTGATAAACATGATTATAAATAAAATGAGACCATTGGTTTTTGAGTGTTATATGACCATCGGTCAATATGACCACCGTGAACAAAATGTTTTGATTATTGTCTCTAAATTTAAGTAATCTTGGTTAATTATTATAGAAAGAAGATTTGATGGCCTCACCTAGTAGCCTTGGGCCGATCGAAGCCCATCTAACAGAGATTGGGAAGGAAGTAGCACCATTGGGCTTTGCTCTGGACCAAATCCAAGCCGAACTTCATCATGTGAAGCTAGAACGGAATCGCCTTCGCGAGAAGTTCAAACTGATAGAAACTACTACTCGGGCAATGTTGACTGAGCCGCCCCAAAATTCTATCCCCCTAGCACACCTTACTCTTAGGTCCTATGCTGGTATTATAAGGGGTTATGTAACGAGACCGTAATTGCCTTGTGTAATCCTTTTTTTAAATAAAAATTTGGATTTCTTCTTATGATGATGTTTATGAATTTTCAAATGACCGGATAAATATTGTATGCATATTTTTGATGAATTTTAGAAAAAGGATATCTTAAAAATGGTTGTGTAAACCTTAAATAATTAAAAATGTGTAATGATTTTCGAAAAATGGTCTTCTACAATTATGTTCAGTACGAAATTTAGAGTCTAATAAGATCAACTTGATTTTTGATGAATAGTAAATTATGAATAGTGATTTTATGGTTAGGATTAGTAATATGACCAAATGGATTAGTAATCTCACTTAAAGAAAGTTTTAAAATAATCTAGGTACCTTGATTAAGTAATGTGATTCGATAAAATAGTTAAATAACGGTTTCATTAATTATTATTCAAGTATTAGTTTTTTCGGGTGAATAGTGTTTTTTAATTAAAAATTTAATTAAAAATAATTAGAAAATTATTTTTATAAAAATGACTTTATTTTTGAACACAGAGCATCGATATTATGTTATGGTAATTTTTGGGGTTTTTTCTGAAAAAAATGAATTTTCGATGAATAGTGTTTTTATTTAAAAATTTAATTAAAAATATTTAGAAAATTATTTTTATAAAATGGATTTCATTTTTGAAATCAGAGCATTGATATTTGGTTAATGTGAAATTTTGGGATTTTTCTGAGAAAGTTGAATTTTCAGTGAATAGTAAAAATACAGTTTTAGGGTTTCGGTATGTTTAATGACATCATTACGGTGTCATGATGATGTCATGAGATCTTTTGAGGGTTGGCCGGCCAAGGGTGATGAATTATTGTTTTGGGGGCCCCATGTGGCCTAACTCCATGATAAATGACAAGGGAGAGCACATGGGTTTGAGAAAAGCACATGTGAGGTGTCCCTTGGCCATTAATGCCTTGTCCCCTCACTTTCCCTATAAATACCAAGCCCTCCTCTCATCCATTCGACTCCCCACTCATTCCCAACGACTTTCTGGTCTCATTACCTCCCAAGGAGTCCTCACAAGGTGCCCCCAAGCCCTCAAGGTCCCAACCTTTGAGGTTTAAGAGTTACATTTTAAGGTAAGGGATCCGACCCCTCTCTTTCTTTTCAAGTGATCTCTTTTATGTCATTCCTTTTATGCTCCATGTTCTTAATTTGGAGGATGTTCTTTTATACTCCTCTTACTTCCCTTTTTATGTTCATATGATGAAAGACCCCCTCTTACTCTCATCATTTCGTTTTAAGAAAGTTTAAGTGGCGCCGTTAGGCTGCCGAATTTTCAAGGGATTCATTCACCTCTCTCTTTTTCAAAGTTCTACTTTCATGTCAATTCTTTCAAGTTCCTTTATATTATGTTGGGGTATGATCTCTATATCTATCATACTGGACTCTTATGTTCATATGATGAGAGACCCTATTTGACCTTGTCAATTCAATTTTGTTGAATTTTAAGTGGCGCCGTTAGGCTGCCGAATTTTCAAGGGATTCATTCACCTCTCTCTTTTTCAAAGTTCTACTTTCATGTCAAGTCTTTCAAGTTCATTTTTATTATGTTGGGGTATGATCTCTATATTTATCATACTGGTCTTTTATGATCACATGATGAGAGACCCCATTTGATCTCTTCAATTCAGTATTTTGATGTCTTAAGTGGCGCCGTTAGGCTGCCGAATTTTTAAGTGGTTCTTCACCCTTCTCGTTTTGAAGTTCTACTTTCATGTCAATTCTTTCAAGTTCCTTTATATTATGTTGGGGTATGATCTCTATATCTATCATACTGGACTCTTATGTTCATATGATGAGAGACCCAATTTGACCTTGTCAATTCAATTTTGTTGAAGTTTAAGTGATGTCGTTAGGATGCCGAATTTTCACAAGAGAAATCTTGTTTTGTTTTCTTCCTTTCATGTTATTCATTTCATATGGTATATTTTAAAATTTCATTACCATGTTCATAAATCCCTTATATTTTGTCCCTCTACTGTTTTATGGGTCATTTATGAATGTTTGACCCGTGCCTCCTCTCTTCTCAATGTTTTCTAAAACCTTGTAACATAGCCGTTATGCTGCAGAATTTTCCCCTCAAAATGCCTCTCTCTTTTCTCAAAAATTATTTTATGTTATAAAGTGAATACTCAAAGCTCTTATTTCTACAAGGGTATTCACATATATATCAAAATGTTCCATTTTAAATTCTGGGATTTACATACATGAGACCCGCTTCCCTTTCCGTGGGTTTAAAGTGCCGTAAAGATCATGTCATTAAAGCAGTTTTTAAAATGTTATGATTATGAAATGAAACCCATTTATTTTATGCTATATGGGTTATTTATGAAATGTTTGATGATGATATATGTGGCTCACATGATATTAAAGGCAAATTTAAGGGTGCGCCCTGATAGCGCTCCAATGCATTGGGTAAAGACTTAATCTCTAGAGATGACCATTTTAACGACGCCTTGGTGAATAACCTTGGTAATTTTTAACGACACCTTGGGGATGGACCTTGGTGAAACGAAACGATTGCCAATATTAAATGTTGCAGCCACATCTTCAAGTTATGAAAAAGTTTTATTTTTATTATGATATGCCTCATGATTTCATTTTCATGCCTTAAAGTTCTTTTCATGACTTTATTGATGTATCCCAAGTTCATATGTAAAATGTTTCACTTGTTTCCCTTGCTGGGCCTTCTGCTCACCCTTTCTTTTGATGTATGTCCCCAGGTTATGAGATTCAGTAATGAGCCTAGGGTGAACACGAGGAGAAGCCTTTCAAGTGTTTAAGAAGAATTCTTTATGTTGTTTTCATGTTTTAAGTTCCTGGTTTCCAAGACACTAGACCTTAAAGATCCTCAGTTTTGTGTAATGTAATGAAAGTTTATGTTATAAAAAGACGGGATGTTATAAATATCATTAAAACATATTCTTCAGGAAAATAATCTTTAAACATTCCTAAGTGTCCCATACCAAATTGAAACTTTTGAATCATAATCCCCATAAAAGGATGACATTAAATGTAACATATAATATCATGATAAAAAGGATATTAATGATAAAAAAATTTCAAAATGAAATATATACTCCATATTAAAGTGAGTTATTTCATACAAACAAGTAAGTCTCAATGGAATGTAAATTGAGACGGAATCCATTACCTTGAGTACGACTTGTAACATGTGTATTTAAATTCATAAATAAAAAACATATGTTAATTATTTACTTTACTAATAACCTTTTTCATTTTTATAATTACTTTTATTTCACACATTTCAATTTTCTATACCACTATTTAAATAATTAATTTTACATTGGGTGTTTTGACCATATTTTGTTTATGTGTCAAAAATGATTTTATTAGGTAAACTATGGTCAAGGGGGTCATTATATAAAAATATCCAGAACAATAATACTAAAATAAATTTCATATTTATAATTAAATTACAATTTTAAAACCAATCATTAATAATGGTTATGAAAAATGAACCAACATTGAAATAAGTGAGACTGTATGTTGTACGCACATAGGTGTAACGTTCTCATTTTGAAATGATCATTATGGAAAGTAGATATGTAACATTATATATTTCTATAATTATAATTATATAATAAATAAAATTTAATTTATTTTTATATAATTATATATAGGATTATTTTTATGAAAAATTAATCTCAACATGTCGAGGATGCGGTAGTCCACACATCTATGACCGACGTTATCACTTTTTAGTGTGTGAAAAGGGTAATAAAGAAAATGAAATATTATATTTGAAATAATTTAATTATGTCATCAATATAATATAGAGGTAAATTTTTTCACATATTTTTAATTGAAACCATCCTTTATACATTCCAACGTCTTCTTGAACGAATCACATTGCTTTGAGGAGACGGTAGTCCACACTTCCACAAATGACGTCATTAGATTTTCACAAAACAGAAAGAATGAAAGTATATGTTATATAAATATTAAATAGTGTTAAGACAATATAATTGTCATATATATCATATAAAATCATCATGTACATCATTATTCTAAACCATGAGAGGAGCTAAAGGAGAACAAACAATATCACTTCGTGAGGCGGAAGTTCACTGTACACTATAACGGTAAGTTCGTTACCCATTAGATGGAAGTGTGTGTATGTTTAGGTTAAAAAATAATAATAAATAAGTATAATTATATCTAGGACAACTATTTTATTATATATTAAAGGAATAAGAATAGTTTATGCGGTGGAGAATGAAAATAAAACAAAGGCCCTTGAGTAAGTATGTTACTTCTTCTTTTGGTAACTCATTTTGGTTAGTACCAAATGGATTCCTTGGATAGATTTATTCCCAAAGGGAGGATTATAAGATTAGGTTAGGTATTTTGGGGACTTATTTGAGGATATTTAGGGTGATCCAAAGTGTTTTAGAGGTGGTAATAAGGGGGAGAGGTGAGTGCCTTTTTATAGTTAAGGAGTGGTATTGTTGTAAATTTTTGAAAAGGGAATTCTACCCACATTTTTACCATGTCAAGTGCATATAATAATAATAAATATTAGATTAAAGGGATGTTAATATCTAAATATGAATATAAAATATCATTTGGACATGATTCTTGGTCATTTTATCCCTTAAGTTTCATGTTTAGTCCCTTATTAATCTATTTTTTCTCCTAGTCATTGTAATTAATTTTAATTACTTTCACTAATATTTCAGGTAAAAAACTAATCTCAACTTATTATAACTTACAGATTAATAATATTAAAAATATGGAATATATTTTTAGAAATTATAATTATATAATTGATAGAAATTAATTTAAAATTAATCCAGCAGAGTGGATGACAATGCCAGTTTTTAAAAGTAAAAATGTTCAAAATATTGTTATGTTTTTGTATCCAATTTCAAAGTGAAGTTGATTATAATGAAATAAATTGGATCAATTTATGTAAAATATATGTAATTAAACTTTTAAACCAATTTAATATATAATTTAACCTTATAATGAATTAGATGAAAAAATGTTTTTGAATTAAAATTCAGTATTTTTAACTGTTCATCAAAAAAATGAAACTTCATAGAAAATTAAAAAAATTCCCCATATGCTAATTTTTATATTATTATTTCAAATATGAAGTTTTTTTTGACATATAACATCAATAAATTATTCAAAATTCTTATTTAAATTAGGCTCTTCTTTAAAAGGAGGCAAAATTGCCTTAAAAAAATAGAATTTTTAAGCTTAAAACGAGATTTATTTTTATCTTATGGAAATAATGTATATTGGATAAATATCCAAAATATTTTATTAAATATACAATATATATGTTTCATGAATATTATTCACTAATTGTAACTAATTTAATTTATTAGGATAAAACACATTTATAGGCATTGAAATAAAAATATTTTGTTTATATTAAATTTGTTTATAATTTCGTTTCTAATTAATTGGTAATATATGAATTCATATTATGTTTGTGTACGCCATATATTTTCATAAATTATTTAATAATTTTTATAAACTTTATTTTAATGAATAGGTTATATCTTATTATATTAAATAATAAAAATTTTAGGAATATATTTTTCTTCGGTGAAACTTGGCCTTTCTTGTTTTGCAAGCTTAAGAGAAAAGTTAGTATTGTTTTTAATGCAAGATCACATTTGTGTTCTTTGTAGTTAAAAATAAACTTTACACTGTGTGTAACTTAATATTGACGTTTTGTTTCATATAAAGCAATCTTAGATCAAAATTTTGATTTATTCTAAAAGGTAAATATTGTAATGTCTTGGTGTCTTACATTGTCCCAAGATTAAATAAATCATTTCCTAATAATTTAAGCTAAATATTTGAAAAAAATGGATTGATATTTGAATATAAACTATTGTTAAAAACCACAAATTATAAATAGGGTAATCAACACATCTTTTTAATAAGATAGAAAAGGAAATGCGAAGGTCACTGCAAAACTAGGCTTTCAAATATATGAACTAAGTCAAAACATGTCTATGAAAGAGAAATATAAAAATAAAGTTTAGGTGGAGAGTGATAGAGAACATGTTCAGCTTAAAGTATTTGACCACATAATCCATAAACTAGAGGTGTGAATAAATGTCATCGATATCATAAAAAATGATGATAATATGAAAACGTTTTTTTAAGAGAATTTTTTATTATAGTCGAGAAATTGTTTCACACTATAAGAATATTAGAAAATATATGTTTCTAAAAACTTAATATTTTACTTTGATTATACCTTAATGTAATTCTACACAATATCTTATAATAATATGCTTAATGTAGTGTATTAATACATTAATCTATAAAATAAAATCTAAAGTAAATTTTAAACCATTTCATAAATGGTTAACCTGTCCAAAATATTATGATCCTACAGTTTAGAAATAAGGTTACCGAGTTTTCAAAATGAACATATAATTATCCTTTAACCAACTAGAAGAAGCTCTAAATTGTCACATTTTAAACATGTGATTATATTCATTATGTATTCCCTAAAAATATAGTAAAAAAACTAATTACTAAAAAAATTTATTGGAAACACGCATTATTCCTTATTATTTATGTAATGTGAATTTTATTGGATATATTCCTTAAATAAAAAATTGTTTTAAACTTCATACATGATAGAATAAACCAATTTTTCAACCAACCATTATTCAGTTCAAAGGTAGTCAGTAATATCCAATTTACTCTATCAAAATCATGTAAATCTTTATTCAATAATCATTGTCTAAAAACAAGAAAAATATTAAGGGTTATCTTTCCCTCAACCATGTGATTTCAAAAATGTTAAACTTTCCACCCAATAACTTTTCTTGGTAATTGATTCCGACCAACATTAGATTTTAAATCCTTAATGAAAAAGTACAAAGATACAATCCTTATAAATTTTATAATACTTATAACCATAAAATAATAAAAAAATATTTTACCACATTATCAAAGGATCCAAATATATGGGAAAATTATTTATTCCACTTCAACTATATAAATAACATAATATTTTCCTCGATTAATTATCTTATTCTGAGGTATACTTCTTTTACTCATTTGGAATTCATTTTCATAATGCCCCATCTCCTTGTAGTTGTAACAATGAATAATGGATTTTTCTTTCTTCCATTTTCATTATTTTTCCTAGTGACCCCATTCTGCACACTTATAAAAAGCTGCCAATGCTTTCAAGCATTTACTTGACTGACTCTTTCCAAAATTATCACATATGGAAAATTCATTCAATCCCTTCATCCCTTTTTCTATTATTTTCTCCTCTTTTATCTTTTTCTCTTTCTTCCCTTTGAATCCATAGGAATTAGAGAATTATGTATCTATGTTTACAACACATAAAACCATTTCAACATATGAATAAATAGTTTGAGGCACCAGTTCCCTTTAGATACATGTCTTAAGTCCTTCAAAGAAATGTTGAAATTTTTATTCTGTGTTGTGTATGAATTCCATAACATGAATTCATAACCTGGTAAAGGAATATTCATAATATGTAACACACTCTTCCTCATTTTTATTTAATCTATGGAAAATTATCTTCATCCCAGTTTTTTGCTCATGAGGGAAGTATTTATTGAATAATGTATCCTTAAAGGTTCTCCAATCCATGAATTCTATTTCTCTTGCACCCTACTATTCATTATTAGTGACCACCATTGTTCCATTTTTCCATTTAGAAAATATACTACAAGTGTAACCTTTTCCTTTTAATGACATCTAAATGCCATTAATATCTTCTCCAAAGACTTAATACATTGCTCAACTGCCATTGGATCTGTAGTCCAACAAATAATGGGGGTATCTATCATATAAAGTGATCCAACATCATAAAATCTCACTATTGAAAAGGTTGATCTATCCTAATAAGGTTATGTGCCATAACCTGATTAAGCTGCACTAATATTTCCATAATATTTTCTTTTGCAATACAAGCTGGTTCAGTTTCCTCATTAGAGAAATATCTATATTTTCCATGAGTAATGATGCCATTACTAAAAAATTGAATATACTTGATTAGATCATAACATCGTGTATCATATTGTATAATACAAAAAATAGTAAAAAAATAATCATAAATTGATCAGGTTTTCTATAAATAATCATATAATAAAAAACATGGATTCTTTTGGGATATCATTACTTTAAGATATTTCAAAATTATTTGTAATGAAATGTGAATTACCATAAGAATATCACATGGGAGTGCCAAAACTTATGCGTAGTAAGACCCACTTTTATATACCTGGTTATACCAAGTTAGGACTGCTGTTCCTTGTCGGAGTTGTTACCCCAAGATACTCTTATTTCAGAACCATGTCTACTTGTAGTATCTGAAAAGGGTAGTATTTCTAGGAAGACCCTCATAATCACTACCTTTGGATTATGTTTCTTAATGTAACACCCCAAACTTTCAGGATACACTTATCTTTCAATAATGCAATAGCTTGCATTGTACACAAGTTCGAGATTCTAACACACCGCGACCAATCAAAGTAGCCATTATGAATAGTAATACCCACTTTTTGAAATTATATAAATTTAATATTTCAAAATGGAATTCATTTTTTTATTCAGAATATCGAAATTATCCTATGTTGAATTTTTTGTAATTTTCTGAGAACTTCCAATTTTTTATGAATAGTGAAAAATACATAAAAATAACTTTTTTAATAAAAATAAAATATAGTGATATATTATACTATTTAGTGGTTTTAAAATTTAATTAGAATATAATTTTACCATTTCGTAAAATGGTGGTCATTATAATTAATTTCACTTTAAATTGGGCATAAACAATTGTCAATCTTTTGATTGATATTGTTTCTTAAAAACACGCTATTTGTTTTGACAACATGAATTAATTTTAAAATTAATTAATTCAACTTATATGTTTGGAATTTTGAAAAATAGAAATCATTTTTGAATTTATAATATCAATTATAGCTTAGGGTGAATTTTTGGTACTGTTCTGAAAAACATCAATTTTTGATGAATAGTGAAACCACTAAGTGGTAGTTAAAAAACTAATTTTTTGTTTAAATGAAACTTACCACTTCCGTGAATTGAATTTCAAAAATCTGACATACATGGTTGTCATTAGTAAGTAAAATGTGGTTCAATGAGATGAAAATAATTTTTGGTAAATAGTAACTTTTAAGTTTTATTAATCGCGATTAAAGGCAATTAGTGTAATTTAAGGTAAATATAATGTTATAATAAAATGAAATTACCTTTAAACTTTTACTACCCTTATTGGATGATTCATGGAAAACAAATAAAATCCATTGGTCAACTTGGGGACCCCATGGAGCCACATGGGTAAGAAAATGACATTAATAACTTTTTATTTAAATTAAAAATCAAATTGTTACAAACATGTGTTGTTTTACTAAAAAAATTATTATATGGTGTTGTATAATTTAACTTTTAGACTATAAATATTAATTGGAAAGATAAAAATATTTCCTACATCATGATAATTTTTTTTATAATTTTTAGACATTAAATAAATTAAATGTTTTATGACACCATGATGATGCAGCGAATACCTAATTAATTAACGATTTAAATAAAATGAAAAGATGATGTAAAATCTAAGAATTACACTTGTAAAAAACCTATTGTATGAGTATATTTAGAACTCATATCACCTTATCCTCGAAATATATAATTTTGGGTCCTCTAAAATCCAAAACGCATTATATAATAAAGTAACATTTCTTGACTTTCCAAGAGTGCTCCTCCTCTCCTCTTATAAAAGGCCCCCACCTCTACCACCTTATTCACACCATCAAAGCCATTTTTCTCGGCCAAACTCTGCCCAAAAACTCTCTCATCTTCCCTCTCTTACTCCTAGAAGCATCACTTTGGGCAGAAGTCTTTCCAAGGAAGCCTTTGGATCAAATCAAAAAGAGTAACCCGATTTTAAGGTAATGTCTTCTCTTATGTTCTTTTGTTTTATTTTGATTCTCCAACCCATTAAAATAATTTTATTCCATTATTATGTAACAAAAAAAGTATCTTAAATATAATAGGATGTTTTTATGAGAATTATTTGATTTAAACTTACACACACCTTCATCTAATGGTTAAAGAACATACTGTTTCCGTGGGTTGTGAATTACTGCCTCACGAAACGATGATTGTTCAATCTTCTTTTAACACATTTCCTGGTGTCCATTAATATGTCTCTATATTTATATATGATATATATTATGTTTATGTTTTCCTAATTCTTCTGTATTTTTCATTTATGTCATACCTTTATGATTTCCATTATGGTTAAACGCGATAATTTCATTTTAGGAAGTGCGGACTACCACCCTCTCAAAGTGATTTGAATCGTTAATGCCATATGTGGGACGTATAAAGGATGGAGTAAATGATATTATATATGATATTATACTGGAATTATAATATAAATTTATATCATTATGATTTCATTCCACTAAATATGAAATAGAAATGAAAGTAGTGTTCATGTGTACGTACGACTTACCGTCTCCATGAACGACACATTTCATTTCTTACCTCTAAATGTTATATAAATTTATAAATGCATGTATATACTGTATATATATTATATATATGATATCTAAATCATGAATATTATTATGGAGATAATGGATATTCTACCACATAAACAACTTGTAATTATAAGATGTTTATTATTGACTCAAGTACCAAAGATCGACAAAACGACCATTATTAACTTAAATAATTACATAATGTTCATAACATGGTAGTAAGTGATATAAAAGGAATAATTAACTTGAAAAGGGTTCTTAATAAAGTAGAAATTAACTCTAGTTTATTATTCAGGAGGTTAAGGAATGATCGAGTCAAGTCAGACATGAGGTAAGGGAACTTCTTAACCCAATTTCCATTCTTTGGGTTAATCTCCTACTTTCAAATTATGTCATGATATTATTATGTACTATCATGTTATTGTACTTTATTTATGTGTACTTATAGTTAATACACATAATAAATCTATTTTATTTAAAAAATGATCTTTTTAAGGGACTTCGTCTCAATCCTATTTCGTTGAGGCATATTTTGTTTTAATACAAGACTTTCTTTTATACAGTGTATAAACCCCTTTGAATTTTACATTTATTCAAAAGAAATATTTTTTATATGAAGCGTTTTACTAAATGAAAAAAGGAATGTTTTTTTGTTGTAAGTATGCGGTGACAATGACTTCTCCACCGTCGTGACCATTATTTGAGTTTCGGCTTCCTCTACAAGCCATAACATTTTTTAAATGAAAAATAAATACCATGTTTTACTTTTCTTTTATTTTGGTATTGAAAATGGTTTTGATAATGTTTTTATTATTTCAATGTGTTGCATTGATATCTTGTGATTGAAATGTGGAAATGTTATGTTTCCTTTATGCATGTCTTATGTGATATGATTATGTTATGGTGTATGATACGTTTAAACATTTCATATGAGGAATGCATTGGACTTAATAAGTGACGGGTGGAGCCTGCTATAGCTCCTCGATGCATCGGTAGGTCTCATGAGACAAACTAGTGTCTTGGCATGAGGCCTTGACAAAACTTATTTGTAGTCTTGGAACGAGGCCTTGCCTATGAGGTTATGATAGTCAGGCATTATGCATTCCATCATTATGAAAGTGGTTGTTGATATTGCATGTGATTATTTGACTAGTATAATATCCATGTGAGTAAGTAAATAGAATTATTTAATTTTATTTTTTCCATATTATGCTGAAGTTCAAGTTTAAAAGGCTTTTGTTTTAGTTATACATTGCCTTAAATGTTTATGTTTATTTATGAATTTTTCCACTGTATTGTTATCCTTACTGAGCATCTGCGCTCACCCCTTTCTATGTTTTATTTTACCAGGATGTGAAGAAATATTTTATGAATGACCTACAGGGACAGTCTGAAGGGGATAGGAGTGTGGAATATGGAGACTATGTTATTGCGATTTTTCACTTTATTATGTAATGTAACATTTTTGAATGTATCTAGTGTTTCCAAGGCTACTAAACTAATCGGTCTTTCGAGACTTGATCTTTTGTGTTCATGCCAATGTTTGGCAATAATGCACCGACTCTAGGTAACTGGGGTCGGGGCGTTACAGTTGGTATCAGAGGAAGTTTAATACTAACCTTAGAATCTAGATTTAGATAAACTCTGATTAGATCACATAGACCTAAGATAGACTTTGAGGATTAGTATAGATGAACTTCCTAGAATTTTGGTAAAGTATAGATTTTTTGTATTTTCCAAGCAATACATCTGTGCTTGGATACGTGTAGGTAGAGGCGGCTCTGGAACAGATGTACCTAGGGGTAATTCCTGAAAACACCGCTTTGAGCTAGAATCGAACAGGAACTGGTGCATGACAACGGGCCTTGCTGCATTCTTTGTTATGACACTCCTGGGGGATATGCTTAGGATAATACTCGATTTCTTTAAAAATTTTTATGAAGGGTTTATGAGTATATACATCCTCAAAGAAAACATTTTTTTATGATTATGGATTATATCCATCAATTTATGTTAAGTGTTTTACAAGTATGGAATTATGTATTTCGATTCATAAACATATCTATTTTATGCCATTGTTTAGAAATGGCGCATAGCGGAAGGAATGTAAACTGTATCAATGCACACACTCCATGTATGTATTTCCCTCCTACTCAAGATAATTATAGTGGAGCTGGTGATACAACTGGTTCTGATCAACTTATCACCATACTGGGACAACTCACTCAGGTTATGAAAAATATCCTTACTCATATGGAGCACCCAAATCCACAACATGGAGGATCAATGTTAGATCGTTTCATGAGGAAACAACCACTAACATTTAATGGGGGTACCAATCCATTAGTAACTGAGCAATGGATAAACTCCTTAGAGAAAATATTCCATGCCTTGGGGAGTAGTGAAAAGGAAAAGTTTATCATGGAAGTTTACAACCTCACTGGAGATGCTGATCAATGGCGGTCATTGATTCCAAATACAAAGGAATAAGAAGAAGTATCATGTATGGAATGGAGAGAGTTAAAAGAGATTTTTTAGAAAAATACTTTCCTCGTGACCATCGAGATGATATGGAAATTCAATTTCTGAGTCTGAGGAAAAAGGAGGATGAAAATGTTGCAAAGTTTGAGTCTAACTTTACAAGGTTACGGAGGCATGCTGCAGATTATATATGTAACCCAAGAAGTAAGATTGATCATTTCTTTGATGGGTTAAAACCATTTCTCCGTCGAGCTTTAGTATCACAATCTTTCTCAACGTAAGAAGATATAGTCTCGTGTTCTATCAAGACAGAAAAAGAATTCTCTAAATCTTATGACAATAATGTAAAGAAAGAGAATAAGAGAACGGTGGAGAAAGAGATCGATAAAGGGAAAAAGGTAAAGAAGGATTTTCCATACCTGATAATTGTGGGAAGAATCATCCTGGTACTTGCCTAAAGTGAATGGGAGTTTGTTACAAATGTGGAGAAAAAGGTCACCAGGCTCGTGATTGTAAGGTAAATAAAGAGGCTATCAATGTTGAATGCTACAATTGTAGAGAAATGGAGAATTATGAAAATGAATTCCCTAAGCACCAAGGAAAATTACCTCAAAAAATTCCAAGGGATCAAGGACAAGCTTATGTTGTTACTACAGATGAAGTTGAATAATTATTGTATTTGTGTTTTTGGACCCATGAACTATATTATGGTTATAAGAATAATGTGATATATATAAGTATTGTACTACAGTACTTTTTGTTTTCATTAAGGTTTTAATAGGATGAAGGTAATCATATTTTTAGAATGTGACAACAAGAGAAACTTTACTTTGTTTGGGGAATCTGACGTTACAATTGATTTTGGAATTTAGAGACCTTTTGGAGAAAGTCTGGACAGAGGTATTTTGGATAACTATAAAGGTTGGAATTCATTAAGTTTAACTTTGGATAGTATTGTTTAAGGTTAAAACATTTCTGAAGATTATTTTTGGAATATTATAATATTATAGTTTTAAGAAAAGGACAACCTGTAGGTCGGGGGATAACCCGTCGCGTCGGACATAGCTGTAGTAATCGAACCCAAAATCGTAGTGCGATAGGCCTTTATTACCTACCACTAGCCTACAAGAAGTCCCTGGTTATTACAAAATAGTTTTCCTAATCTATATGGTATGTGTTAATATTTGGAACCTAATACAATTAGGATAAATAGAATATTTTTGAGTTCGATTACCTTTTGGAGTGAAAGATGGGCTTGTGGTAAAAAGTTATTAAAGAATGAAAGTCTACATGACAAGTAAGTATATTTCCTTACGTTCTTAGTATATCTCCTAAATAAATTCCTCAACTTTATGAAAGGTAAATTAAAACAAAGATGTTGTCAGTTAACTTTTCTTACTAGGTATTCAATGACCATTTAACCAATCACAAGATGGCAATTTTCTTGTAGTTAACTTTCTCCTAATCCTTTTTTATATAACTCTCCATCAGACCTTGATGGTTTTTTTCTCCTCCATATCCATATTTTTATTGAATCGTAGTATGAGCTATATCGGGTGACCTTTGTACTTCTCTTTCTTTCTTTTAAAATTATAATTTTATAAACCTTATTTCCGATGTGGGTTTTCCACAAAGGTATTTTCTATTTTTAACCTTTTATTTTCGAAGAACATTTTCAAATTGTGAGGATGCAATTTATTGAAGGAGGGGAGAATGTAACACCCAATCTTTTACAATACACTTCTCTTTCAATAATGCAATAGTTTTCATTCTACACAAGTTCGAGATTCTAACACACTGCGACCAATCAATGTAGCCGTTATGAATATTAATACCCACGTTTTGAAATTATTGAAATTTTATATTTCAAAATGGACTTCATTTTTGTATTCGATATATCAAAATTATCCTAAGTTGAATTGTTTTGTAATGTTCTGAGAACTTCCAATTTTTTATGAATAGTAAAAAATACATAAAAACAACGTTTTTAATCAAAAACATTTATAGTGATAAATTATACTATTGAGTGGTTTTAAAGTATAATTAGAATATAATTTTACCATTTTATCCAATGGTGGTCATTATAATTAAATTCACTTTGAAATTGGACATAAAAAATTATCAATCTTTTGATTGATATTGTTTCTTAAAAACACGCTATTTGTTTTGACAACGTGAATTAATTATAAAATTAATTAATTCAACTTATATGTTTTGAATTTTGTAAAATAAAAATAATTTTTGAATTCGAAATATCGATTATAGCTTACGGTGAATTTTTGGTACTGTTCTGAAAAACATCAATTTTTGATGAATAGTGAAACCACTAAGTGGTAGTTAAAAAACTAAGTTTTAATTTAAATGAAACTTTAACACTTCTGTGAATTGAATTTCAAAAATCCGACATACATGGTTATAATTAGTAAGTAAAATGTGGTTCAATGAGATGAAAATAATTTTTGGTGAATATTAACTTTTATGTTTTATTAATCGCGATTAAAGGTAATTAGTGTTATTTAAGGAAAATATAATGTTATAATAATATGAAATTACCTTTACACTTGTCCTAACCTTATTGGATGAGTCATGACCGACCAATACAATCCATGGGTCAACTTGGAGACCCCATGGAGCCACTTGGGTAAGAAAATGACATTAATAACTTTTTATTTAAAGTAAAAATCAAATGTTCACAAACATGTGCTGTTTTACTAAAACAATTATTAAATGGGGTTATATAAGTTAACTTTTAGACTATAAATATTCATTGGAAATATAAAAATATTTCCTACATCATGATAATTTTTTTAAAATTTTTTGACATTAAATAAATTAAATTTTTTATGACACCTTGATGATGTAGCAATTACCTAATTAATTAACGATTAAAATAAAATGAAAAGATAATGTAAAATATAAGACATACACTTGTCAAAAACTTATTGGATGACTATATTTCGAACCCTTATCAACTTATCCTCTAAATATATAATTGTGGGACCTTTAAAATCCTAAACTCATTATATAATAAAGTAACATATCTTGACTTTCCAAGAGTGCCCCTCCTTTCCTCTTATAAAAGGCCCCCTCCTCTACCACCTTATTTGCACTTTCAAAGCCATTTTTCTCGAAGAAGATCTGCCAAAATACTCTCTCAACTTCCCTCTATTACTCTAAGAAGCCTAACTTTAGGAAGAAGTCTTCCCAAGGAAGCCTTTGTCTCAAATCAAAAAGAGTTACCTGATTTTAAGGTAATGTCTTCTCTTATGTTCTTTTGTTTTATTTTGCTTCTCCAACCCCTTAAAATATTTTTATTCCATTATTTTGTAACAGAACCAGTATCTTAAATATAATAGGATGTTTTTATGAGAAGGATTTTATTTACACATACACACACCTTCGTCTAATGGTTAAAGAACATAATTTTTCCGTGGGTGGCGAATTACTACCTCACGAAATGATGATTGTTCAATCTTCTTTTAACACCTTTCATGGTGGCCATTAAGATGTAAATATATTTATATATGATATATATTATGTTTATTTTTTTCCTTATGCTTCTGTATTTTTCATTTATGGAATACCTTTATGATTTCCATTATGGGTAAACGCGATAATTTCATTTTAGGAAGTGTGGACTAACGCCCCCTCAAAGTGATTTGAATCGTTAATGCCATATGTGGGATGTATACAAGATGGAGTAAATGATATTATATATGATATTATACAGGAATTATAATATAAATTTATATCATTATGATTTATTTCCATTAAATACAAAATAGAAATGAAAGTAGTGTTCATGTGTACGTACGACTTACTGTCTCCATGAACGGTGCATTTCATTTCTTACCTCTAAATTTTATATAATATTATAAATGCATGCATATACTGGATATATATTATATATATGATATCTACGTCATGAATATGATTCTGGAGATAATGGATTTTCTACCACATAAACAACTTGTAATTATAAGAAGTTTATTTTTGACTCAAGTACCAAAGATCGAAAAAATGACTACTATTAACTTAAATAATTAAATAATGTTCATAACTTGGTAATAAGTGATATAAAAGTAATAATAAAAATGAAAAAGGTTATTAATAATGTATAAATTAACTATAGTTTATTATTTAGGAGGTTAAATAACGATCGAGTCATGTCAGACACGAGGTAAGGGAACTTCTTAACCCAATTCTCGTTCTTTGGGTTAATCTCTTACTTTAAAATTATGTCATGATATTATCATGTCCAATCTTTTATTTGTACTTTCTTTATTGTACTTATTGTGAATACACATAACAGATCATTTTTATTTAAAAAATGATCTTTTTAAGGTACTTCATCTCAATTTCTTTCATTGAGGCATATTTTGTTTTAATACAAGACTTTCTTTTATACGATGTATAAACCCCTTTGACTTTTACATTTATTAAAAAGGAATATTTTTTATATGAAGCATTTTACTAAATAAAAAAATGGAATGTTTTTTTGTCATACGTATGCGGTGACAACGACTTCTCCACCGCCATGACCATTATTTGAGTTTCGGCTTCCTCTACAAGACATAACATTTTTTAAATGAGAAATAAATATCATGTTTTAATTTTATTTTATTTTGGTATTGAAAATGGTTTTGATAATGTTTTTATTATATTAATGTGTTGTATTGATATCTTGTGATTGAAATGTGGAAATGTTATGTATTCTTTATGCATGTTTTATGTGATATGATTATGTTATGGTTTATGATATGATTAAAAATTTCATATGAGGAATGCATTGGACTTAATAAGTGATGGGTGGAGCCCGCTATAGCTCCTCGATGAATCGGTAGGTCTCATGAGACAAACCAGTGTCTTGACACGAGGCCTTTACAAAATCTTATTTGTAGTCTTTCCACGAGGCCTTGGCTACATGGTTATGATTTTCTGACATTATGAATTCCATCATTGTGAAAGTGGTTATTGATATTGCATGTGATTATTAGATTAGTAGAATATACATGTGAGTAAGTAAATTATTTCATTTTATTTTTTCCATATTATGCTAAAGTTCAAGTTTAAAAGGCTTTTATTTTAGTTATACATTTCCTTAAATGTTTATGTTTATTTACGAAAGTTTATGCTGTATTGTTATCCTTACTGAGCATCTGAGCTCACCCCTTTATATGTTTTATTTTCCCAGTATGTGAAGAAATATTTTATGACTGACCTACAGGGATAGGCTGAAGGGGATATGAGTGTGGACTATGGAGACTATGTTATAGTGATTTTTCACTTTATTATGTAATGTAACATTTATGAATGTATCTAGTGTTTCCAAGGCTACTAAACTAATCCGTCTTTCGAGACATGATAATTTGTGATCATGCCAATGTTATGCAATAATGCACCGACTCTCGGTAACTAGGGTCAGGGTGTTACACTTAATATATTTTTTCTAAATTTACTATCTACTATTTCTATTAATACTCATATGATAACATCTTCAATTCCATAACCCTATAATCTATATGTTAGTTCTTTACTTAATTACATTGGCATTGATACAAGCTTCAAATCCCAATAGACCGAACAATTTTTCATTTTTTTAAAACCAAGATTACATATATTATACCCATAATAAATTGGGAAAATAAAATAAAAACATGATTCAAATAAAACACATCCTTGAAACTAATTAAAAATAATATTCTTCACAACCTGATGAAAAGGAAAAATAATAAGGGTGAGCTCAAATTATTTGTAAGGGTAATTAATGTTTAACAAATAATGAATTGATGAGAGTAAATCAACATAGAAATTTAAATAATTAGTAACACATTCCATTCAAATAACTGGATAAGGTATAATCAATATAAAATGGTAAGAAAAAGAAAACACATGATATTTAGTCAATAAATTGGGAATTAAATGCATCCATTAATTCAATAATATGAGAACCTAATGGATAATGAGATTCATAACTGGAATATCTATGTAGGAAATGATGAATTATTGGATGTAATTTCTGAGGCACATGAAAAAATATAACTTAAAGAAATTTCAAAATACGGTTTAAAACTATTGGTAGAAGCCCATTTAATTTGGATAACTTATTTTTCTCATGATAAGTTGTCGATGCATCGAGGGGCTATATAAATTCTGAGCCCCACCAATCACTGCTTGTTCAAATCATTCCTCACAATTAATAATTGATTCAATTAATAAAAATTATGCCTAATACTAACATATACATATTGAATAAATAATATTGATTTATCAAATATTAATTAGTGTATGATAAGTGAAAATAAGTTTTGTGGATGTTTATGAATTGAAATACCTTTGAAAAACAATAAAAATATTCTTGAGGAAAATAATAATTAAACATTCCCAAGTGTCCCATGCCACTTTGAAACATTTAAATCATAATCCCCTTGAAGGAATAACATTAAATGAAACCTATAATATCCTTAGAATAATTAAATTCATGATATAACATTTCAAAAGGTAGTATATACACCATATAAGAGTGAGTTGGTTTATAACAACAAGTAAGTCTCAATAGAACATAAATTGAAATGAAATCACTCCCTTGAGTCTGACTAGTATTACATGTATTTATATTCCTGAATAATAATCTTATGTTAATTATTTACTTATTTCAGACCCATTTTTATTTTCTTCAATAATTTTAATTTCATTATTAAAATGTTTTATACAACTACATAAACAATTAAGTTTATATCGGGTGTTTCTGAACACATTTGGTTTATGTGTCAAAAATAAATTTGGTAGGTGAATCTTGGTAAACAAGGAAATTATATAAACATACAAAAAAATAATAATCATAATATAATTATTATATTTATACAAAAATTATACTTTAATGACAAGTCATGAAATATATTTATGAACAATGAACCAACTTTACAATCATTTATATAGTAGGTCATGCGTATTCATGAGTAACATTCCCATTTTTCAATGATCGTTATGGAAAAAAGGTAAATAACATTGTATCATTACATAATGATAATTATATCATAAATAACATTATAATTAGTCATATATAATTATATACATAACTCTTGTTATTTAAATGGAATCACACCGTGTCGAGGAGGTGATAGTCCACACATCTAGGACCGACATTATAATTTATTAGTTCATGCAAAGGATAGTAAAGAAAATAATAAATTATATTTATATAAATATAATTATGACATTAATATCATATATTTGTAATTTATGTCTCATATTTTAATTAAAACTATCCTTTATACATTTCATGTATCATGTGAATGAATCACATTGCTTTGAGGAGAGAGTTATCCACAGTTCCACAAACAATGTTATCGTATTTACACAAAATGAGAAGAATGAAGGTATGTGCTATATAAAAATTAAATAAGTATTAACAAAACATTTTTATAATATATATCATATAAAAATATTTCTTCCATCATAATTCCCAACCATCATATGTGGTAAAGGGAAAACGAACAGTATCGCTTCATGCGGCGATAGTTCATCGTACATAAGAATGGTAAGTTCGTTACCCATTAGATAGAAGTGTGTGTAATTTTTGGTAGAATGATTATAAAAAAATATCAGTATATTAAGTATAATTATGTTATTATATAATCATTTAATACTAATATTTTATGGGGTGGATATTTAAATTAAAACAAAGGATCTTGAGAATGGATGCTACCTCTTCCTTGGGTAACTCCTTTTGGTTCGATCCAAAGGGACTTCATGGATGGATTTATGTTGAATAAAAAAATTATAGGATGAGGGGAGTTAGTTTGGGAGATTATTTAATACGATTATATGCAATAAAAAGGGATGTAGAGTTGCGAATAAAAAGGAGGGGTGAGTTCTCCTTTATAGTGGAAGAGGGTCATTATTGTAAATTTTTGAAAATGGAATTCCATTCAAATTTTTCCTATGTCAAGTGGATACAATAATGGAACCAATTAAATAAAAGTTATTATAGGTTACAAATATTAACATAAAATGTATTTTTAAACGGTTTATAGGTTATTTCATCCCTTAAGATTAAGGTTTAGTCTCTTGTTAAGCAAATTTTTCTCTTAATCATAGTTATTAATTTTAATTACTTTCACTAATAGTTTTGGTCAAAAACTATGTTTAAATTATTATAAATTATAAACTATGATGATTAAAAATATTGAATCCATTTTCCCATATTATATTCACGTAATTGGATTAATGTAATTTAAAATTAACCATGGAGACAGGATGACAATGGAGGTTTCTAAAGTGAAAATTTTAAAAAAATTTCTATCTTTTTATATCAAATTAAAAAGTGAAATTTATTACAACTACCTAAATTGGATTATTTTTTTTGTAAATTTTATCCAATTAAAATTTAGAAACAATTATAAATATTTTTTTTACCATATAAATAAATTATACAAAAATGAAATTTTGAATTAAAATTCAATATTTTCACTATTCATCAAAAATTGAAACTTCATAGATTAATACCAAGAATCCACCCTAATATAATTTTCATGTTACTATTTATAATAATTTTTTTTACATTTAAAATAAATTAATGTATTAAATATTAATATTTAAAATAGGTTCTCTATTGAAAGGCATCAAAATTGTCTGTTTAGAAAAAAATACAATTTTTATACACAAAACTGAATTAATTATTATATTATGCCTATAAAATATATTAGGTAAATATCAAAAATATATTACTGGAAATATAATATATACATTTCATTAATATAATTCATTAATAGTAATTAATTTAATTTATTAGGATAAAACACCTTTCTGATCTTAAAAATAGAAATATCTCCTTCATATTCAATTGGTTGATATTTTTATTTCTAAATAATCAGAAACTAATGAATTCATATTATATTTGTGTAAAACATATATTACCAGAATTTAGTTAATATTATTCATAACTTCTATTTTTATGGCTAGGTTATATATTATTATATTAAATAATAGCATTTTTAATAATATATTATTGAGTGGAAAAACTCGTTCTTGTGTGTTACACATGACATTAAGGAAAGTTTGTCTTGAGAGTAGTGAAATATCAACTTAGTGTTCCATATAGAGAAAGATAAAAATAATGTTTCTTGTGACATAATATTAATTAGTGTTTTTTATAAATCAATATGGGAAGAAAAAATAGATTTATTCTAAATGGGAAATGTTGTATAGTCTGGGGGTGTTACACCAATCAGTTTACCTTAATTATGTAATGTCACTTATCAAGTCTTTTCTAGGATTCCCATTACTATTGGAAATATAATGAAAATTAAATTATATTATCCTATATATAATATGAAAAATAATAAAGAGGTATATTTAAAGATATGATAATGATCGAAGAATGATATAGATGGAACTGCAACCTCAATTGCTCACATAAAGTATAATATATATCAATAGATGAAATAAAATAAAATTTTTCTAATTTTAAATTAGTAACCACAATATATGTGACCACTATTAGCCAATCAGACCAATTATAGTGGTGATTAACATAATCGACGGGGTGGGGGTACTAATAGATCTATCCATACTTAATCACACAAGGATCCTTTATTTTATATCCCTTATATCCTAATTTATCATCGTATAGTTCCCATTATGGCACCAGTGATCTTTATATCACCAATTCAGTCTCCATCATTTTTACCAGGACCTTACTTCTTATATACCCTTTTTATATCTGATGAAAGCTCCCCGTCCCTTTAATCATTTCAAACTACTTCTATTCTACCTCAATATTTTACTTTTACTATCTATTTGGGGTTTTATTCTTGTGATCCTTATAGTTATTCTTAATAAAAATTTTATCATTCAAAGAATTTTATTCATCATAATATATATTAGAGATGATTTACCATTAAAAATATTCCAATTATTCACATGATATAACTCTATCAGATCCCACTCACTAGCCTACATCAGGGATATCTTTATAAATATATTATTTTTCTCACCATAATTTTATTTAAGTCATAAGGTTTATTAAATTATTATTTTTCTATTATCTTAATATGTATATCTACTGCTAGGAAGCATGGAAACACTATCATGAGTGATATTCATAAAATCCATATATAAGTAATAATACTGTACAATTATGAAAATCATATTATTGGTTAGCATTACAGATGATGAAAATGTTTTATAGTGATGCATATAAAATATAGTGATACAATTCTTATGGAATCAATCTGTTTGAGAAACATCAGGGATCAAATAAAGGATAATTCATGGGTTGATATATGTTTAAAAAAATTAAAATAAAAATGCATATTATTATTATATTTATATTAATTAATATTTTTTTTTCAGTATCACATTAATTTTATATATTTTCAAGATGTGGGGATTTTGTAGTTGATGAAATTAAGGTAAATTCAAGGATCATGTAAGAATTAATTATATTTTGGTTGGACCATTAGAGTTGGATCAAAATTATAGAGCATACCAATACTCAATGATTGTCTACTTGCATAGTTTGAGGAGATCATTCCCTATTGAAAGTGTGATTGGTTTTAGAAATTTTATAAATAAAATGGATTTGATTAAAAATTATACTATTTTAAATAATATATTGATTCTTATTATTCAATTTTCTTTTATTAGTATTATTGAAAAAGTAAAAAAATAATTCCCTAAAGTATGGACGCACTTTGGAAAGAATGATAATTTAAGAGAATGAGAAAACCAAGGTATTTTACAAGTAAAGATATGTATCAGATTCATGTTGCCACTAAATTATAGGTTCATTAAATTTCAGTTATTAATATGGTATTAATAAATATTATTTTACTACATCCATTGATAATTTCAAGTAGAGTTGAATATTTAAGGGAATCAATATCAAGTAGAATTATTTTTCTTAATTAAAAATATTAAAAATTGAAGTGTTGCAAATGTTGAGACAAAATAAAGTATTATAAGACTTATTATATGATTTTAAATCGAAATTTCTATTTATTAAAAATATATCCAATTTATATTTTCCCAGAAAATATAATGTTTATTGATGAGAAAAAGACTAAAAATTCATCTTAAATAATAATTTTTTATATGTATTAGTTGTCGATGACATTGGTGATATGTTTTTGGTTCGGTAAGTTTATATTTACCAATATGTATTGGCCTACTATAAGAAATTCAATCACTTATTCTATTTATATAAAGAACTTTCTATAGTCCCATTATAAAGTAGTTGGGGTAAAAAATTGGATGTCCATAAGTGTGAAAGAAGATAGAAGACCATCAAGTTGTTCATGAAATCTATTATAGTTATGTATCCTTCAATACTTAAAGGTAATTTTATGGTTTTTGATACTTCTATGTCAATAATATATTATTTTTATGATTCATTGGGTCATAGAAATTACGTTACTAGTAGTGATCATTGTGATGAGTTTCCTAATGTTCATGGGGATGAAGTTGTTGGAGATAATGATCCATATGATGAAGTTGGTGCTGATGATAACCATATGGATGTTCATGATGATAGTGGTGACTATGATGATGATAATTTATAGTGGTATATTTATAGAGATTCATACCTTTCATACATTGATAAAAAATATTAAAATATGAATATTAATTAAATAACATTTCAACCCACCCCCAAATTGTTTAGGTATAGTATTTTTCAAAACATGGAACCATAATCAACTAGTTTATAAAATACCTACATAGTCTCCCACTTATTTTTAAGAACCCAGTTTTTTCTGTGAAATTCTTTGGAATATTCTTGATGATATTCCTGAGCAGCGCCTTTAGACAGTGTGCGATTCTGAGCCCCGAAGTGGCCGAAATTAAATTTTTAGTGCGTTCACACTGGAAATGCCAAATAAATGGGATAACTCCTAAATAGTGATCCGGATCAGAGATCTGAGTGTATTGATGAGTCCGGAATGAGGTGTTTACCCTAGGAACGACATAAAACATGTCGGCGCGGGACGTTTGGACCCCTCGCTCCCTTTCAGAACGTTAAATGGATAATTAAATTAATTAATTTATTCTTTTAATGGTTAAACTCAAGTATCTATTAAACGGTGGCTCGGATTGGAAAACTGAGGGTACCGTTGAGTTCGGAACGTTCCGTTTACCCTAGAAGGGGTGTAAGTTTTGCGGGCGCGACCCGTCTGTGAAAAATGGCCCTAGGGGCATTTTTTTGTAATTTGGCGGCCTCAGCCGTTATGTTTAATAAATTTTGAACAGGGCCATAGATTAAAATTCCAAGACCTCCGTTTTTCTCAGGAGGTGGTGTTTGGCCTAGGGGATTCTTAACCTCGACCCCGCTGGAGGTTCGGGTTCGTGCCGGCGGGCGGGTGGTTAAGTGTGTTCCTATTTAATCACATAACCGCCCCTCTCTCTTCCCCCTTTCTTTATCTCCTGGAAGGAGCTCCCCCTCCACCCTATCCTCCTCCACTCCGGCGAGGCAGCTCCGGCAAGGCGGCGGTTCGGCGGCGAAGCTCCGGGCAACGCCCACGAGGTAGGATTATCATTTTCGTTTTATTCTCCCCGCACCTACTTTGAGACCTTTTAATCCCGTGGAATTTCTGTTGGATTTTAGAAAAAATCACATGAATGAGTAGTAGAGATTATTCCCTTTCCAACACATCTTTCGGATTTTAATTCCGAGCTCCGTGGAGTCCGCAATCATCCGCTGAAGTTTGGGGGTTTTCGGTTTCCGGCGGGTTCGAGCGGCGGCACGGCTAGGGCGGACGACGCGGCAGCGGAGCGCTTGGCGTTGAGGGCTTCAGTAGGGCAGTGAGGGGGAGCGGCCAGGCAACGCCAGAGGCGTGTGGCGCTGGCGGGTTTGCTGGGCACCGACGTGAGGCGGCGCTCACCGGAGCGCGACGGAGAACCGTGGTCGCGGCGCGCGACCCCGCGGAGGAGACACGACCCGCGACGTGCGGGTCGTCGCGCGATGACCGACCTCAGCCGGTCGGCCGGGCGGTGGACCGGGTCCACTTTCGGCCCGCGTGGCCCAGCCGTGGGCCTGGCCATGCGAGCCGGGCCAGCCCAGGCCGGGCGAACCGGCCGGTCCAGGCCGGCCCGGCCCAAGGGGCTTTGCCCCTCCGTTTTCGGACGCCCGTATTTTCCGCTACGGGTGTCCATTTTGAGTGCCGTCTGCGGATGTGGGGCCGTATCGTCGAGGCGGAAATTTTGAGATGGTTTCGGGAATTTTTAATTCCCAAAACGAGGGGCCGTGGAGGCGTGACGTGTATTTAAGTGGACGAGCGTTTTTCCGAGATTCTTGTTTTGGACGGCGCAGACACATCCGATGTCCAAATTGGGCGCCGTCAGTGGTGTTGCGACCCTGGCGTCGAGGAGGAGATGTCCAGGGAGTTTTCTGGTGCCAAAACCGGAGTAGAGGCGTGGGACCCACGGACCGTCTTTTGAGCTGCGAGCAGCATTTAGTGACTTTCACATCGGACGTCCGTTCGGGGCGTACGGGCAGTTGATTTTGGATGTTTTTCTGAGGGGATTGCAATGATGCAATCCACCCGCTCTAATTCGGCAGGCTGGTGCAGGCCCTGCGAGGGCCGTTTGGGCGTTGACTGTGATTTTCTATCTTTATCATCGGGTGTCCGTTTTGGACAAGTGATTAGTCTAACTTGTGTAATTTTTTGAGAGGATCACAACGGTGCGATCCTTTGGCAGCGCTTCAGGACTGGAGTGCGGGTCCTGCGTGGTACCGCTCGTTCGCGGTAAACCGGAATGCATCTTTTTCTCCGGATACCCATTCCACGCAAGTAAGCAGTCAATTTGACGTGTTTTTTCTGAGAGCATTGCGATGGAGAAGTTCCCCCGACCTTTTTCGGGGATGTGGTGTGGGTCCCACCCGACCTGGCTACGGTGAATAGTACCTTTTTCACCGGGTGTCCATTTTGGGCGATTGAGTAGTCAATCCTGTGTGTTTTTCCGAGGGGACCGTAGTGATGTGCCCCGTTTGTTCTGTTTCAGGATATTTGGGTGGGCCCCACATGGGTTGGTTTTAGTGAATAGTACCTTTTTCACTGGTTGACTGTTTCAGGCGAGTAAGTAGTCTATCTCACGTGTCTTTCCGCAAGGATTACAACGGTATGATCCGTTTGGTTGTGCAGAGCCTCATATGCAATCTTATTAAATGTGGAAATATGAAAGGTGCCCCGGTGGCGGTTCTTCTACCGTGGTTGTAGCGGACCCGTGGCATGTGATCACATGCACTCTTAGGAGAGAGATATAAATGTTTCATAAGATGTGGTCGGCCGTGCCTGGGACTTTGAGTTGGAGATGTTACGTCACGCCTTCGCGTTGACATTGGGTTTCGTGTGCACGATTACCCTTGGGCTGAAAATGAGGTATACTCTAGGAGTATACGGGAGCACGTGGAGGTACGTGTGGTTTGTACCTGAGGTTGTTTGTGCACTTTGTTGGGGATTGACTTGGAGCCACACAACGTGTGGGCCCCATGTGCGTGCTGTGTTCTGCTTTGCATACCTTTGACCTCTCGCGACGTAGATGGTCACTCGGTTCTCGTTTGTTGAATAATGGGGTTGAGTTTTCCCCCCGGCTCTGTGCTCGATGGTTTAGATCAGCAGGGTTGAGTGGTTTCCCCTGGTCTTCTTCCGGAGTCAGATAGTTACGCGATACCCACTCTGTGTTCGGTTGGCCAGTGTTGTACCATCCAGTAGAGATGGCCAGAGTAGTTCTGGGTTTACCCTCTAGTGGGGCTGGGCAGTGGGTTACTAATCGACTTCTTAGGGTTTACCCTCTAGTAGAGACTAGGAAGTGGGTCACCCGATGACTCTTGAGGGTCTACCCTCTAGTGGGGCTGGGCAGTGGGTCGGCCGTCGTCTTGTTTCAGGTCTACCCTCCAGTAGGGTTGGGCAGTGGGTCACCCATCGTCTTGTTCCGGGTTTACCCTCAAGCAGGGCTGGGCAGTGGGTCACCCGTCGACTTCTTCCAGGTCTACCCTCTAGCAAGGCTGGGCAGTGGGTCTCCTGACAACTTATTCCAGGTCTACCCTCCAGCAAGGATGGGCAGTTGGTCGCCTCACAACTTATTCCATGTCTACCCTCCAGTAGGGCTGGGCAGTGGGTCACCTGTCGACTTGTTATGGTTTACCCTCCAACAGGGCTGGACAGTGAGTCACCCGATATCTTATTACAGGTCTACCCTCCAGGAGAGCTGGGCAGTGGGTCACCTGATGATGTATTATGAATTACCCTCCAGCAGGTCTGGGCAGTGGGACACCTGTTGGCATTCCAAACTCAGTCCTTTCTACTAGGCTAGTCTGTTGCTTTCCTCCGTGATTACCGGAGCGGGACCCTTGGTTGTACGGGTCAGAGATGGAACGATCTTGACTTTGAGGAGACCTCTTGATTACAGGGGCAGTGAAAAGGTGTGGATTGACCTATCCTGGAACTCTGAAGTACGAGGGGCACTTTCCCCCACCGAGATGCGTCGTTGGGACGCGACCTAAAACCGTGCGGGCGAGTCAGTGCCGCCCAAAGCGGATAGTGTCGAGGTGCGGTGGTTTGAGCCCCTTGACTCGTAGTTCGGGGCAGATGTGCGGGATGTCGGGCATCGATGATGGTGTTACTTCTGGGACTATTGGCGACTCACTTTCTTGGGCTGAGCTGCAGGATAGAGATCCCCTTACGACCTTGTTCGGGCTTCTTAGTGAGCATATGGTTATGTATATACCTTGTTCCGTTACCCACTTCTTGGGTTTGGTTACTCTCCTTCCAAGAGAGGTAAAGACACACGGGGTATTGCACGTTCTTTCTGTGTCTAGCTTCTCATGGTTGTATGAGTATACTCTCCTACTATAGGTAGTTAAGACTCGAAAGGAAGTTCATCTTCTCACCATTTCCATCTCCTTGTTTCTGGACGAGTCTACCTTTCTTTCTCTTGCTGGGTTGAGTTGGACTCTTTACTGCACTTTTAGTTGTTCTTCTATACTTTTCCCTATTCTCTCTACTCCTCACCCCTTTGGTACCACCTTTTTTGCTCCCTAGAGACTTCGAGGTATCCTACTAAGTATTTTTATACTCACCCCTTCTTGGGGTTTGCCCGCACTTGGTGTGACCTTGCAGACGACAGACATGTTGGTCATGGTTTCAGTGGAGCATAGAAGTTTGGGAGCTTGGACCACGTGCGGTGTTCGTAGCCGGGTTCCAGGTGGGATACCCATCAACTGTTTCTTTTTGTTTAACTGTTGCCGGGTTGTGGCGCTTTTCTAGTTGGGCGCTTGTTTTTCCCCTTTACTTTTCAGTTTACCTTCATCTTTTACCTTGTACTTTTTAGAGGTCGATGCACATTTGTGGTATATATATAGAAGGTGACCTTTTCTTGTCCTTTATTTTACTCTGCACCTTTTCATTGAGTGTGCTGTGTGGGTGTGTGTAAAGGTACTTAGGCAAAGGACTCCCTGAGTTATTGTGCCTTCGGTGTTGGTCGCTATCCCCTGGCCTGTGGAGGCGAGTTTGGGGTAGTTGCGGCTCGAGCCCGGGTAGGGTCGGGTCGTGAAAAAGTGGTATTAGAGCTGGTTCATTCCTTGGGGCGGTGTGCGGGTGTCCCTAAAAAGGAATTGGTTTGGATTTAGGGCAACGGTGTTAACATGTCTCGAGAGTGGCTCTCTGGCCAGAGAGTCCAGTGATGGTGCGGCGGCCGACGTATCCATTCACCAGTGCCTTGATAACCCACTTGTCGACTCAGTATGCTGAGACACTTGTTGTAGGGAATTTTTTTTTTCATCACACGGGATTGAGTCTTTGACTGTCCTTCTTGAGTCATATCCTCATAATTGTTATTGGTATATACATATATTCTCATCTGACCGCAGCACTCCTTGATAATATTCAGGATGTCTCCGCAAAGACAACCAACCAAGATACCAGCTTTGGTGCATGACGACGACCTTGTGAGCTACGAGGCCACAGTACATGACCCATCATGCGAGCCCTTTCTTCAGGTGGGCTGGTAGCAGCACCCCCACCTGTTGAGCAGTAGATAGTTTCAGCAGAGCAGGCTGAGCTTGAGCACAGGTTGAGCGCGCTCCGTGAGTTCCAGTGGCAGAGACCGCTGAGGTTCAGTGGTGAGCCAGACCCTCAGGCAATAAAGGCTTGGATCGAGACAGTGGTTTGCCTTTTTAGGCTTGTGAAGACGCCAACAGATCAGAGAGTGGATTTGGAAGCCACCCCTTTTTGTGGAGCAGCTTGGCGTTGGTAGAGTCTGGTGACTCAGTTTCTTGACGAGTCATCACTTTTGTGGGGCGACTTTCAGTTGTTGTTCCGTGAGGAGTTTTCCCCCTCCTGCTTGCACTCCTTTAGGATTCAGGAGCTCCTGCAGTTTCAGTAGGGAGGGATGACGGTGTCCGAGTACGCGGCTAGTTTTGCAGACCGTGCACACTTTTACCTGGACTTAGTCTGTGACGACAACATCCGAGCGCAAAAGTTTGAGCAGGGTCTCCACCGAGAGATTCGTGCTGTCATAGTACCCTTGGGCATTTACACATATGTCGGGGCGCTGGAGCAGGCACTGGTTACAGAGGGCTTCCTGTGATGTTTTAGAGTTGGTGGTGGTAGTAGGCACGTCAGAGCCGAGACGTCTACCGTAGCTAGTGGGCGTCGGCAAGAAGGACCTCAGCACAGGTGGCCTTTCCACTACCTGTTTTGGAGATGTGGTCTTATACCACTGTGGCAGAAAAGTGCGGGGCCTTAGACTAGGGTGCCCTTCTGTGAGTGGGCTGCAGGTCGTGGTCGTACACCATAATGGCGCCGGAGGGCACTAGGACAGCTCAGGGAGCGGCAGTGTTATGCTTGTGATGGACTAGGTCACCTGGCACGGGACTGCCCGACCAGGTATGCAGAGAGTTTCGGGTAGGCAGCAGGTGCACCACCCCGACAGAGGCAGCGCTGTGATCGGAGTAGTACCCAGAGAGGTGGTACTAGCAGAGGAGCGGGAGGCACTGGTAGTGGGGGATGACTTTATGAGGTCTTCTCATCACCACTAGGTGGTCCACGACAGGCTCCAGGAGATGACAGTTGGGACTGAGGACAGCCACGAGCATTGGATGTCTACTATCCTGCAGATCCTGAGGTGATAAGAGGTACACTCTATAGCTCTTCTACTTTTTGTAGTATAATTTTTAGACTCTATGTGTGGAATGATTTCCTCCCTGCTCCTTGCTTGCGGTGTTACCAGGGTGGCACGGGGCGTCAGTGTAACCCTTGGATGGTATGATAAAAGGTCGCGGGACCTTTTCCTTTAGTCGAGGGTGTTGACTCCTTCGCTTCTGAGCGTGTAAGAGGGCCTTGGCTATGAGACATCGACTGTGAAATCTTGTGTGACCAGATATCCTTGAGTGTTTCACCATATGGATATTCTGAAGGAGGGAATCACCAGGCCTTATTCCAGGTGCAGGCGGTGATTCCAGTCGCGACATGCGACGTAAGGGTTCGTTCGGGGAGGTGAGCTATCCTCGAGGTCCTTCGAACCATTTGAGACCGTGAAGAGGGATGATGAGGTTTCCTACTGCCTTTCTCTAACCCCAAAGTCTGAAGTGGGTGCACGACATTAGTAGCGGCCGACCTCACATGGACGGATCAATCCTTTGGTCTGTGTGCGGTGACGCAGAGCTGTGTGTGGGTTCTTTTAGGTATGGGAAGCCAGGTGTGAGCTTAGTACCCTGTGTTGCTCCCTAGTTTTGCTTTTCAGAGATGAAAATATTGAAGGAGGGAATGATGTAAGAACACGGTTTTTGCTGTGAAAGACTTTGGAATATTCTTTATGATATTCCAGAGAAGCGCCTTTAGACGGCGTGCGATTCTGAGCCCCGGAGTGGCCGAAATTAAATTTTCAGTGCGTTCACACTGGAAATGCCAAATAAATGGGATAACTCCAAAACGGTGATCCAGATCAGAGATCTGAGTGTACAGATGAGTCAGGAATGAGGTGTTTACCCTAGGAACGGCGTAAAACATGTCGGCACGGGACGTTTGGACCCCTCGCTCGCTTTAGGAACGTTAAACGGATAATTAAATTAATTAATTAATTCGTTTAATGGTTAAACTCAAGTATCTCTTAAACGGTGGCTCGGATTGGAAAACCGAGGGAAACATTGAGTTCTGAACATTCCTTTTACCCTAGAAGGGGTGTAAGTTTTGCGGGCGCAGCCCGTCTGTGAAAAATGGCCCCATGGGCGTTTTCGTAATTTGGCGGCCTCGGGCGTTATGTTTAATAACTTTTGAACGGGGCCTTAGATTAAAATTCCGAGACCACCGTTGTGCTCGGGAGGTGGTGTTTGGCCTAGGGGATGCTTAACCTTGACCCCGCCGGAGGTTCAGGTTCGGGCCGGCAGGCGGGTGGTTAAGTGTTTTTCTTTTTAAACACTTAACCCCCCTCTCTCTTCCCCCTTTCTTCATCTCCTGGAAGGAACTCCTCCTTCACCCTCTCCTCCTCCACTCTGGCAAGGCGGATCTGGCGAGGCAGCTCCGGCAAGGTGGCGGTTCGGCGGCGAAGCTCCGGGCAACGCCCACGAGGTAGGATTATCATTTTCATTTTATTCTTCCCGCACCTAATTTTAGCCCATTTAATCCTATGGAATTGCTGTTGGTTTTTCAAACAAATCCCATGAATGCGTAGTAGAGATTATTATCTTTCCAACGCATATTTTGGATTTGAATTCTGAGCTTCGTGGAATCCGCAATCATCCGCCGAAGTTTCCGGTTTTTCAGTTTCTGGCGGGTTCGAGCGGCGGCGCGGCTAGGGCGGACGACACGGTAGCGGAGCGCTTGGTGTTGAGGGCTTCAGTAGGGCGGCGAGGGGGAGCGGACAGACGAGGCCAAGGGCGTGCAGCGCTGGCGGGTTTGCTGGGCGCCGGCGCGAGGCGGCGCTCACCAGAGCGCGACGGAGAACCGGGGTCATGACGCACGACCTCGCGGAGGAGAAACGACCCGTGACGTGCGGGTCGTCGCACGGCCAAGCCACGGTCCGGGCCATGCAAGCCGGGCCGGCTAGCGCGGGCCGGACCGGCCGGTCCAGGCCGGTCCGACCCAAGGAGCTTTTCCCTTCAGTTTTCGGACGCCTGTATTTTCCGCTATGGGTGTCCGTTTTGAGTGCCGTCTACGGCTGTGGGGCCGTATCATCGAGGCATGCATTTTGAGATGGTTTCAGGAATTTTTAATTCCTGAAACGACGGGCCGCGGAGGCGCGACGTGTCATTAAGTGGACGAGTATTTTTCCGAGATTCTTGTTTTGGACGGCGCAGACACATCTGATGTCTAAATTGGGCGTCATCAGTGGTGTTGGGACCCTGGCGTCGAAGCGGAGGTTTCCAGGGAGTTTTCGGGTGCCGAAACCGGAGTTGAGGCATGGGCCCAATGGGCCGTCTTTTGAGCTAAGAGCAACATTTAGTGACTTTCTCATCGGACGTCCGTTCGGGGTGTACGAGCAGTCGATTTCGGATGTTTTTCCAAGGGGATTGCAATGATACAATCCGCCCGCTCTAATTTGGCATGCTGGTGTGGGCCCCGTGAGGGCCGTTTGGGCGTTGAGGGTGATTTTCCAGCTTTATCACCAGGTGTCCGTTTTGGACAAGTGATTAGTCGAACTTGTGTACTTTTTTGAGAGGATCGCAACGGTGCGATCTGTTGACAACGCTTCGGGACCGGGGTGCGGGTATCGGGTGGTACCGCTCGTGCGCGATAAGCTGGAATTCATATTTTTCTCTGGATACCCATTCCACGCAAGTAAGCAGTCAATTTGAAATGCTTTTCTAAGATCATTGTGATGGTGCAGTTCGCCCGACCTTTTTCGGGGACGTGGTGTGGGTCCCACACGACCTGGCTACGGTGAATATTACCTTTTTCACCGGGTGTCCATTTTGGGCGATTGAGTAGCCAATACCATGTGTTTTTCTGAGGGGATCGCAGTGTTGTGCCCCGTTTGTTCAGTTTTGGGATCTTTGGGTGGGCCCCACACGGGTTGGTTATGGTGAATAGTACCTTTTTCGCCGGTTAACCGTTTCAGGCGAGTAAGTAGTCTATCTCGCGTGTTTTTTCGCGAGGATTACAACGGTATGATCCGTTTGGTTTTGTGGAGCCTCATACGCGATCTCATTAAATGTGTAAGTATTAAAGGTGCCCCGATTGCGGTTCTTCTATCGTGGTTTTTGCGGACCCATGGCATGTGATGGCGTGCACTCTTAGGAGAGAGATGTAAATGTTTCAAAAGATGTGTTCGGCCATGCTTGTGCCTTTGAGTTGGAGATGTTACGTCACACCATCACGTTGAAATTGGGTGCCGTGTGCACGATAGCCCTTTGGCTGAAAATGAGGTATACCGTGGGAGTATACGGGAGCGCTTGGAGGTATGTGTGGTTTGTACCTGAGGCTGTTTGTGTGCTTGGTTGGGGATTGACTTGGGGCCACACGTCGTGTGGGACCCATGTGCGTGTTGTGTTCTTCTTTGCATACCTTTGACCTCTCGCGACGTAGAGGGTCCCTCAGTTCTCGTTTGTTGACTAGTGGGGTTGAGTTTTTCCCCTGGCTCTATGCTCGATGATTTAGATCAGCTGGGTTGTGTGGTTTCCCTTGGTCTTGTTCCGGAGTCAGATGGTTTCGCGATACCCACTCCGTGTTCGGTTGGACAGTGTTGTACCATCCATTAGAGATGGCTAGAGCAGTTCTGGGTTTACCCTCCAGCGGGGCTGGGCAGTGGGTTACTCATCAACTTCTCAGTGTTTACCCTCTAGCAGAGACTAGGCAGTGGGTCACCCGAAGAATCTTGAGGGTCTACCCTCCAGTGGGGCTGGGCATTGGGTCACCCGTCGTCTTGTTTCAAGTCTAGCCTCCAGAAGGGCTGGGCAGTGGGTCACCCATCAACTTCTTCCAGGTCTACCCTCCAGCACGACTGGGAAGTGGGTCACCTGACGACTTATTCTAGGTCTAACCTCCAGCAAGGCTGGTAAGTGGGTTGCCTGACGACTTATTCCAGGTCTACCCTCCAGCAGGGCTGGGCAGTGGGTCTCTTGTCGACTTGTTATGGTTTACCCTCCAACAGGGCTGGGCAGTGGGTCACCCGATATCTTATTGCAGGTCTACCCTCCAGCAGGGCTGGGCGGTGGGTCACCTTATGATGTATTATGAATTACCCTCCAGCAGTGTTGGGAAGTGGGACACCTGTTGGGATTCCAGACTCAGTTCTTTCTGCTAGGCTAGTCTGTGGCTTTCCTCCGTGATTACCGTAGCGGGACCCTTGGTTGTACGGTCAGTGATGGAACGATCTTGACTTTGAGGAGACCTCTCGACTGTGGGGCAGTGAAGAGGTGTGGTTTGACCTAACCCGGAACTCTCAAGTACGAGGGGAGCTTTCCCCCACCGAGACGTGTCCTTGTGATGTGACCTAAAACTCTGCGGGCGAGTCAGTGCCGCCCAAAGCGGATAGTGTTGAGGTGCGGTGGTTTGAGCCCCTTGACTTGTAGTTTGGGGCAGACGCGCGGGATGTTGGGAATCGATGATGGTGTTACTTTTGGGACTACTGGTGACTCACTTTCTCGGGCTGAGCTGCGAGATGGAGATCCCCTTACGACCTTGTTCGGGCTTCTTAGTGAGCATATGGTTATGTATATACCTTTTTCTGGTACCCACTTATTGGGTTTGGTTACTCTCCTTCCAGGAGAGGCGAAGATGGGCGGGGTATGCCACGTGATTTCAGTGTCTAGTTTCTCATGGTTGGATGAGTCTACTCTTCTTCTATAGGTAGCGAAGACTCGACGGGAAGTTCATCTTCTCACTGTTTCCAGCTCCTTGTGTCTGGATGAGTCTACCTTTCTTTCTCTTGCTGGGTTGATCTGGACTCTTTACTGCACTTTGAGTTGTTCTTCTCTACTTTTCCCTATTCTCTCTACTGCTCACCCCTTCAGTACCTCCTTTGTTGCTCCCTCGAGCCTTCAGGGTATCCTACTAAGTATTTTTATACTCACCCTTTCTTGGGCTTTGCCCGCACTTGGTGTGCCCTTGCAGACAACAGACAGGTTGGTCGTGACTTCAGTGGAGCATAGGAGTTCGGGAGCTTGGACAGCGTGCGGTGATCGTAGCTGGGTTCTAGGTGGGAGACCCGTCAGATGTTTCTTTTTGTTTACCTGTTGCCGGGTTGTGGCACTTTTCTTTTTGTGCGCTTGTTTTGCCCCTTTACTTTTTAGTTTACCTTCAGCTTTTACCTTGTACTATTTAGAGGTCGATGCACATTTGTGGTATATATATCGCAACTGCCCTTTTATTGTCTTTTCTTTTACTCTGCACTTTTTCATTGAGTGTGCTGTGTGGGTGTGTGTACAGGTACTTAGGCAGAGGCCTCCCTGAGTTATTGTGCCTTCGGCGCTGGTCGCCATCCCCTGGCCTATGGAAGCGGGCTTGGGGTAGTTGCGGCTCGAGCCCGGGTAGGGTCAGGTCGTGACATTATTTCTTTATTACTAGCACCCATATTATACATATAATTATTAATACCTTTCTTCATAACCATGAGAAAGGAAACATAAGAATGGGTGAGATCCGATGATTAGTATGTGTAAACAAGGGAGATATCAATGATCATAAAAGAAAAACAATAGGAAAAGGGTATGAGAACATAATAATAACTTTTTAAAACCACACCCAGTATATCACATATCATAAGTCATTCAATAAATCTTAGAATATCATACGATATTAATAAAAAATGAATCAAAAAACATAATCCATTAGATCATAAAATTGTCATCTAACATAGAATTGTGGTGTATACATAATCATTGAAACTCATAGCCTAAATAGTCAAGGCCTTTTTTAAAGACTATAATAGTGGAATGAGTTTACTCCATAAACCATCATTGTTGTCAAGATCACTCCCATGAATATCATATTGAATTATATAACTTATTGAACTGGGTTCCCTCCCCATTATGGTCCTCTTTATCTCATGATATAACAATATTTACTCAATTTATTAGATGGAGATATAGGTTCCACCCATCACATAATTAAAATCATAAATATGTGTTCTACAAGATTTTAAAAAAATTCCTTTTCTCAAGACCCATGAAAAAAATGGGTTGAATAAAAATTTCATCATAGTATAACCCATGGAAAGGAAATGGGTTTGATAAACATTTCATCATTTCATCATAACATTACCCATATAAGAGGAATGAGTATCACAAGAATATTTTTTTAGAAACAAAAATCATCCATAGAATTAACATGGATGGTATCATTGGTTCGTATCCCTAGTAAACAACAAGTGATATCATGGTTTGTTGTATTTGATGAATATAAACATTATTAAAATATCATTAAAATAATATTTAGGAAAATAAAATGTCCAACTTTAAATCAATTATATAAAAAACAACAAAATTATAAAGGTGAATTATTCCTTTAAAAATAACCTAGTAAAATTTTGAAGGAAGCTTTAAAGTAAATATTAGTCATAAGGATAGAAAATTCATTCATTCTTTAAAATTTCAAAAACATTTCTTCCATATTTTTGTTAAAAAAGTCACAAAGTACCTCATTTAGAAAAAATAAAAAATATTTATTTAAAATTATTTGGTAAAAAGGAACACATGGGTAAAAATGACTTTGAAAAATCACTAGATAATAGTAAAAACCTTATTTAAAACATTTTTTTTGAAAACATTGATAAGGAAGAAAAAAGTATTTTATCAAAGATATAATTTAAGTAAATTTTATATAAAAAACATTCTTGGTATCTTGAGTACATAAGAGAGGGATAATTACAATAAAAAATTTAATTTCCTTAAATATGGAGAGGATTTGAAATATATATGGAATCTTGAGTGGTAGATAATTATATTTCTTTATAAAAAAATCCCGATAAATGATGAGATTGTAACATAAAACCCCTTACATTGAATTTAACTTTCATCTAAATCACTATAATATCCTGTATAATAATTTTAAATTTTTTATAATTATATAAAGGATTCATTTTCAAACTTATAATATCATATAATATCAAATTATAATATTTCAACACCCCATTTAATAAATAGTTCCATATTTAAATCAATATGTATAGGTGATAACTATTTTGTTTATCATGAGTATTTTATTTCACCTGCTCCAGTCCTTATACATTTATCTTGGTTCCATCACCTCAACAAAAATTCCTCCAAATAAATAGGGGTTAAAATATAATGTTGTATAGGATTGTAATAACATCAACCTATATAATTTTTTCAAGTTTTGTTATCATTTTAAACATTATCATTTTGATTGACCTATAGTTAACCAATTTTAGTTTTAATTATGAAAAAGAGTTTATTAATATTTAAGGGTTATAATTTCTGAATATAAGGGGAAAATTGGACAATAAAAGGAAATTTCATGATATTTCATACAATATAACATCCAAATTTTCTTATTTTAAGATATTTATAATTTTTAAATACTTTAATAAATATTTTTTTGATAAAATATCATTATCATCATTTTTACACTTTTTTTTAATTTGACTTTAAGGACATAAAAAAGTTTAAATTTTAATATAATATTTTAATAAAAAAATAATGTGTTATATCGACCAATAAAGTTTTTATAACACTAGATATTACTCAAATTATATCACATTTAATATTTTAAAAATCCTTTATTTTATTTTTAATTAATTAAAAAAATACATTTTTGGTGTCCTGTAAGTATTTAGGGTAATTATATAATACCTAAAAATTATAAATTAATTACCATAATAAATATAATTTCATTTTATACAATATTAATATTAATATTCATTCCTAACTAGTTTTTTTCCCTATGTGAGCACATAAATTATATTAAAAACTAAGAGAGTGACCTTTCATGACTTTCTTTTGATTTAAATAATATATAAGTCATTTTTATGTAAAATTTCCCATTGATAAATGAAATATTTATTACAAGACTACAATTTAATAATTACCTTCATACAATAATAATTTGGATGAAAAAACTATGTCATTATCATTTAGTTTTAACATAGATTACCCCAATTTACTTTTTATGAAGGTGATAAATTTTACGATGGTTAAAATTCATATTATAAAAAAACTAAAAGGAATAATTTTCTAAATTTCAACCTATGTATTAAAAATATGGAATCAATTTTATCACTTTCAATTTCTAAAAGTGACTTAAATTAATTTTAAAAATAAGTGCGCAATACGTGACGAAAACCATTTTTTAGAAAAAAGTCATTTTAAGCGTAAAGCATAGTTTTCTACTTATAACTTTCTTAGAAATGTTTTAAATGAATATTGAATCAATTTTTTAAAAATATAACATATAATTTTCATTAACATCACTCACTAAATGTGATTAATTAAAATTTTAAAACATTACATGCCTAAAAACCTTTTTTAAATAAAATTTTATTTTTTATTCCAATGATTTTTCTAATTTATAATTATTTGATATAAAATGAATTAATTTTATACATATATAACCATTATTTTTTTAATAATTTAGTTATTAATATTCATACCTGAAAATCCAATTTCTATGAAATAACTATCATAACATTATTTCACAGTTTTTTTGAAATCATTGTTTTGTGGAACACAAGTTATCGAATAAATTAAATTATTTAAAGAGAAATATTTCATAAAAATTCCCAGGGTGTTACATTAAATATGTTAAAATTAATTTTAATCTAGAATTTTTTCACTTTGATTCAGAGAAACATGGATACATTTTCCTCCTCACACCCTTAGGCTCACACAAGGATTCCTCAAATTGATGGTTTCACCACAAAACATTGACTACATGACTGGTATTCTATCATAGAACATTATTTCAATGGCCCAGAATCTCTACCTGTTGTTCTTCATAATAAGAATCTATCTCCAGTGGTACAATCTCAGATTTCATTACATGTGAAGGATCAGGTATGTACTCTTCCTTAAGAGATACATGAAACACATCATGACATGAGAGATATTTAGTGGAAGCACCAATCGATAGGCTCCCATCATATTACAATCATGAATTTTCTAAGGAATGGTATACCTAGGGATTTGATTTACGTTCTTTACAAATATCACCATCCTCTTCTCGGGAGATGTTTATAGGAATACTTTATCACCAAATTCAATCTATATATATATTTCTCATGATTATCAGAAAAATTTTGTATCAGGACCTAATATATTTATTTTTAAAAATTTATTCCATAATGTTAGAGCACTTCACTTCTTATAATGAAGGGCTTCATAAAGATCCACTTAAAAACTTGAGTGAAATAAATTATTATAAGAAAATTATACCCAAGGAATGTGTTGATTCCAAACACCTTTAAAATACATTTAAAAAGATATCAATATACCTTGAAGTGTTTAAAAGGCCCTCTTAGACTAACGCTCTATCTAAGGATGATATGTATTGTTGAAACTTAACTCTGTATCCAGATCTTTCTTGTGGGTACTCCAAAACTTCTACGTAATCTTTGGATCTTTATATGATAAAATTGATAGTGGTATACCATAAATCCTAACAACTTTCTTAATATATATCCTGGAAATATAATCCATATAGAAATATTACCTAATGGAAATTATGTGTGATAATTTTTTATTAGATTGACTATAAACCATATGGAATTGTTCCCTTTAGTCATTTTGGGGATCCCAATGAAAATAATACATGGTGATGTTTTCCCATATCCATTATGGTTTGGGTAATGGTTGTAAATCCCATTATAATTTTATCTATAAAACTTTAATTTATGACATAATAATCATTGATTCACATACTCTGAAATATATCTCTTCATGTCAACCGAAAAAAATAATGTTTAAAATATCCATAAATATCTATAATTATTTTATGATGAGATAATGAATGAATTTTAGTTTCAAACACTAAATTATTCTTCAAATCCGATACCAAATTAGAAAAAACATGGTTATTGAACCTTATTATTCCATCACAATAAATGTTGAACTCATAAACATTTCTCATATTCTTTTTCACCTCTACATATTCCTTATACACCTCTTTAATCTTCACTTGTATAGATAGTTGAATAATCATTTAGTTCAAATAATATTTCATATCTTACATTAAGATTTCTATTCCAATACTTTGAAAATTGATGAAAATTGAACCTTTTTTAATCCTCATAATATATAATCTAGCATGATCCATTTAACTTAGATCATCTTCCACCTTGTTCGGATTCATAGGGTGGTAAAGTAGTGATAAATCATAGTATTTAATCATCTCCAACCATATTATTTAGAACATTTTTATATCTTTTTCAAAGAGAATATAATATAATTTTTTTGATTAGTATATATGTCACACCTTTCTCTATACAAGTAATGGATGCATATCATTAATGGAAAAATTACTACAGGTAACTCAAATTTACGAGTTAGGTAATTTTTCTCATGGCCATTCAGTTTTCATATAGAATATGCTATAACAATATCATTCTTCATAAAGATGTATCCCAATCCATTATTGGATTCATAAATATAGATTTAAAACTGTTATATAATGTATGGTAATGGAATCATATATGTGATGAATAGACTTCTATTCAGTTCCTTATATCATTCTTTATATTTATCCATCTAAAGGAATTTTATCCCTTCTGAGTTATCTTAGTGAGTGGATTCAATAGATATAAAATTTTTCCACAAAACACCAATAATATATAGTTAAACCATAAAAAATATAGATCTATTTCATAGTGATTTTTCATGGATAAGTTTTAGTAACTTCTTCTTTTGAATGGTTTACTAATATATCTTTACATGAGATTATATCACCTTATAATGAAACTTTCCAATACCAAAATTCAAAATTGGTTATTTCTTCACAAATATTTTCTTCCATTAGGGTCTTTTGTACAATTATGCAATGATATTAATGCCCTTACTTACTATTTGAATAAATAAGAATATTTTTAATAAATTCCACCACAAACTGATCATGGTAAACTATAAAGTATTCATTAATTATATTCATGAACATAGAGAGGGTATTAAGAAGACCAATGACATCACTATAAATTCATAATGTCCATACCTTGTATAGAATGATTTCTTGGTCATTTTCTCCTCATTGAACCTCAGCTGATGATATATAGAATGAATATTAATCTTGGAAAAGTATTAAGATCCATGAAATTGATCAAGCAAGTCATCAATATGGGGAATATGATACTAGTTCTTGATATAAATATTGTTATGTTCTAATAATCAATTTTGAGTCACATTGATCCATCTTTATTCTAGAAAAACAGAACTTGTGCACTCCGAGGTGAATCATTTGGAAAAATTAATCCCTTTTCAATATTCTTCTATATTTTCTTATTCAATTCCTACAAAACAATTGAGTGCATTCTATATGGAGTCTAGGGCATAAGTGTAGCACTAGGTATGTGTTATTTCAAAAAATAGACATCGTGATTCCATGGATGAACATAAAAATATTCTGTAAATACATTAATAAATTGACACATAATAGGTATATCTGTGATATTGAGTTTTTATCCAACCCTATGATATAAAAACCCCTTTTTAATAGGAATAATGACCCATATGATGAATATAATTTCCATCTAAAGTTCATATTTTTCATCGTACTGATAGATTATCATAGGTTTTATTAGAAAGTTAAACATAACATAAATTTCTTTAAAATATATGTGAGATTATGTATAAAAAGATAATAATTCCTCAAAATAACATTAAATTCAACTAGAGTAATGAAAATATTTTCAAGAGACACATTCCCACAAACTTCAACTAGAGAAGAATCATAAACATGTGATTCGATCATCATAACATTAGGGATTTTTACAAATAACTCAATATATAATGTCCAAGGGGGTACTATGATACCCTTATAATAGTGTTTAGAAATAAAATAGTGGGTAAGTGAGGAATCATATACATCATTAATAGTTTTAGAGTGGATGGTAAGTGTTCCTTTCACCATGTCATTATCGTACCCCTTAACATAAATATTGATAACATGATATTTACCTTTTTATCTTGGAATAAGATGTTGCTGAATTCGATCATCATTAACCTTCAGATTTGGATTTATTGATCCTAATTCACATACCTATTGCTTTTAAAAAAACTTGAGTGGGGGTGGTGTATTTTGTGGTGCTCCCTCTATATTAACATCATTATAAAACATCTTCCTATCAATCAAATATTATATTTCCCAATGAATTTCCTTTTTGAAGAAGAATAATTTACTAATACCCCAAATTAAATTTCAACCATGTTTCCTTCTACATTGGATGAATAATGTAAACATCACCTTATTATCTCAATGGTTTTTATAATTTTCTTAAAATTCCATTTTTATCTTCTTCACAAAACCCTAAGATTTTTGGGTTACTCCAATATCTATCCTTACCTTGAAGAAAATTGAATAATTTATTTGTAGCTAATGTTGTACCTTATCGATTACACTATTAACTTTTTTTGTTTTAATCCACTAATGTAATGATCAACCTTACTTTTAGGTTGTTTGGTCATACTAGAAGCGTTCCCCCACAAGTCTTGTAAAAGTTACCTTATAAATAACAAAATACTCATTATCCTTCTATTTCATCTCAGGGAATTACTTCTCTATTTTCATACAAATAATACTTATAAATTACATATTGATAAATTAGTTCTTAATCACATCAGAGTAAACTTGTTCATATTTTATTATTATTTTTTGATAAGAGTCCACCATTGATTTTCTTCACCTTTTAAAGGATAAATAAGAAGAATAAATTTCTCATGTTCCGAAGATCGGATAATGGAAAATATCTTTTTTTTGGACTAATCCATTTCTCAGGGATTAGTGGATCATTAGATCCACTAAAAGAAGGTTGATGTTTCCTCTTTAAGGATCAATAGAAGGTTTTACCCTCTTTTTCTCATTTGGAAGCTCAATGTGATTCATATCTTGGGAATGTTCTATGAGCATAACAATAATATCTTTTATTCCAGCTCCTATAAAATTCTATTTATTACGGGGAAATCGTTTCATTGTATAAAAAATTTGGAATTAATAAAATTCCTTTAGGTTTCAAAAATTTTCTAACATTAAAAGCATAGTTTTAGAAACAATAATCTTGGTGGTAAGCAACATAATCTGGAAAAATCATATATAAGATATTTAAATTTTGACACATTCCTCTATGACTCATTATATTTAGCCTTTTTCATTCATGATAATCACCAAAACATTATGATTTTTTACTATAATTAGATTTATTCATAGTGTTCTTACTAAAGGTTTCTCATATAAGATTACAAAGGTTAACTAAAACATTCCCTAATACCTAGTATAGTGACCCATACTTTTGAAAAAATTATATTCCATCTTATTATATGAATAGTCATTACATAATTTTTTTGGTCCACTCCAGAATCATTTAGATCTAGTATCATTGTAAACATGGAAACTTTAAAAACCGATTCAAAAAATATTTATAGAGTCTCTTACTTATTTATTCATAACTAGAACCCTTCTTAAAAATATAATTCCTAATACCATTCTTTATAACCAGGGGAAAGGAAACATAAAAAAGGGAAGGATCTGATTCTATATAAGGGTAAAAAGACATATATTAATGATCATGTAATAATAACATGATAAAATGGGTATGAGAGCATGATATTAACATTTGAAAACCAAAACCTACATATAATAGATCATAATATCAAAACATGGTATAAATAGTTGTATCTTGTTTGATATGAATCATATTCGAAACATAAAACATGATCCATGAGATCATAACATTGGCATAATACATGGAATTGTGGCAAACACATAAGAATAGAAAATAATTTCTTTATTAATCATTGATATTTTACAAGACTATCGTAGTGGAATGAGTTCACTCCAATAATTATATTAATATTCATGTTTCACTACCAACACTATCATAGTGGATGAAGTAAGTTATTTAACCAGGTTTCCTCCCAATTAGAGCCTTGTTTTTCTCATGAGATATAAATCTTTACCCAATGAATTGTTGGGAGATATAGGTCCTACCCAACAAATAATGAAAACAATATATATTTATTTCAAAAGATCCTAAAAAATTTATTATACTAAGACCCATGAAAATAAATGGGTTTTGTAAACATTTCTTCATAGTGTAACCCATGGAAAAGAAATGGGTTTCATTAACATTTCATCATTTCATTATAGAATACCCTATAGAAAATAAATGAGTTCCATAAACAACATTTCATCCAAATAATAAACCAGCAAGATAAAAAATAAATATGGTATAATTGAATTATATACCCAAGAAATCATAAGTTAAATCAAGGGTTGTTTTCATTAATGAATAGAAATACCATTAAAAGAGAATTTGAACATTTTTGAGAAAAACAACTTTTCTATTTTCAAATCAAAATTTTTTAAAAAAACATGTGACTTTAAAAAGGGAAAAAAATATATTTGAAGATATCCTTGTAAAAATTTGAATGAATATTCAAATCCAATATTAGTCATAATGGATTGAAAAGTCGTTCATGCAGTAAAACTAAAAAAACATTCCATCCATATTTTTGTCAAAAAAGTGAAGAAGTAAAATGTTTCAAAAATAAAATAAATATTCCCTTAAAATTGTTTTATAAAAATTCAAACATGGGAAAAATGAATTTATAAAATCATAGGTTAATATTAAAACTTTTATTTAAAATAAATCTTGAAAACATAGAAATATAAGAAAATGTTTTTTGACTGAAGTGAGAAATGAAGTCGACTTTCTATAAAAACAAATTTTTATTATATTGGGTACATAAAGTGAAAAAATGAATGGAATACTATATTTTGAAGAAATAATAATATTAGAATAAAATACAAGAGTATCTTGAGAGGTAGATCACATGGTTCCACCATCATAAAATAATCCCAATAAACTATGAAATTGTAACTCCAAACACATTACCACATGTTTTCCTTGCTTCAAAATAAATTTAAACTACTATATATTAAATTTAAATTTATTATTATTTTATACTAGAGTATTTTTAAAACTTAAAATATCATATATGGTTCATTTATCAAATTTAAAAACCATTTTTTATCAATATTTCCTTATTATAATCAATACTTCAAGGTGTAAACTTTTTCAGTTTTCAGGAGTATTTCAGTTAATTAGTTCCTATAGTTGTATATTTTTCTTGATTACATATTTTTAATAATATTAATAATGTTATAAATATAATATATATTCAATTTAAACATATTTATAGTCATATTAAAAATTTGGATATTGAAAAATTAATTACACCATTCATGGATACGAAAGGTTGTACGTATAAAAAAGACTTTTTTCATTTTTCGATCGATGGAGTGAAATAAAGATAAATATTAACTCAAACGTTAATGATTATTATTATATAATATATGTCATAAATATTAATCAAAATAATTATCATTACCTTTCAAGTAAAATATAATTAAAAAATGAATCACATTGCTTTGTAGAGGTTGAAGTCCACATATACAAAACGTATGACAGTATCGTTCCCCAAAAAACTCATGGTAAGTTGGTTGATGTGAAATTATAATTACATAAGTATAATTATTTTAACAATACCATATATAATCATTAAACTTATCATAACAACAATTCATATGTTATTTTGTTAAAAAATGAATTGTATCGCTGTGTAGAGACAATTAGTTGTATGTACACACAATTGATATTTTAATTACTAATTTGAAAATTAATGGGGGTGTAAAATGGTGTTTTAAAAATAATAATAACATATGAAAATATTTAGGATACTAAATTTATTATCTTATGGTAAACACCATACATTTAAATGTGGTAAATACGAGTTAATAAAAAGTGATTGGTTAAGATGATTTCATCTTCATTGAAATGGAACATTTAGACCGACTCAAAAGGAATATAGGATCGGTATTTTGGGAAAAAATAACCTATAGAATATTTATACATAAGTTTATAAGAGAATTTATCAGATTTTGGTCGAGTTATAAGTCTTAATGTAGAGTAAATAACTCAGGCAGGAGGTGCCTTTTTATAATTGCGGTGAGGGGAAATTCTTGAATTTCTCAAAATATTAAATTTTTATAAACTCATTATCAAGAAAAATTACTCAAAATTTAAAGGTATTTAAATATAAGGAAATATAGGTTTATAATACCATAAACCAATATAATTTAGACAATCTTTTTTTTTTATTTTAAATATTATCATTTTGATTAGCGCTCAATAAACCAATTTTAATTTTAACTATAGTAATAATTTTTCAATATTAAATGGTTTTCTACTTGTAATGTAAAAATTGACCAATAAATGTAAATTTTATGATAGTTTCAACCATATAATATAAAAATTTTCTTTTATTTTTATTTTTATAATATTTAAGTAATTAAATGAAATATTATTTGAATAAAATATAATTATTGTCAATTTTGACATTATTCTATAAACTTGACATAAAGGACATAAATACAAAGTTGGATCTCAAATTAAATATTTAAAAAAAACAATAATGTTTCATATTAACTTATAAAATTAATGTAACATAATAACTTACTCAAATTATATCATTTTTTAAACAATATATTTTACTTTTCCATTAATTTAAGAAATGATTTTCTAGTGCTGTATAATAATTTAAGGTAATTATAGAATACCTAAAAATTTGAAACAAATTTACATAATTAATATAATATAATTATTCAAAAAACTAATTTTAATATTAAACTTTAACTAGTTTTTTTCCCTATGTGAACACATAAAGGATATTTAAAACAAAGAGAGTGACCATTTGTAACTTTATTTAATTTAAATAAAATATAAGTAATTTATATGGAAAAGTGCCCATCAAACAACCCAATTTTGAGGCCAAGGTGGTAATTTTTTAATTAAATTCATCCAATAATATTTTTTATGAAAAACTTATGGAGCTATAACTTAGTTTTAACCTAGATTATTCTTATTTCCTTTTTACCGATGTGATTAATTTTACCACTATCACTATTGATATTGAGCAAAAAATAAAATGACCAATTTTCTAAAATTGGAAATAATAATAAAAAATATGGAATCCAATTTATCAAATTAAATTTCGTAAATTAGTAAAAATTAATTTTAAAAATATTTGCTTAACACATGACAAAAATCGATTTTTATAAAAATACATTTTGATGCATTAAAATGGTTTTTTATTCTTCCATGCTTAAAAACTATTAATTGAATATTAAATCATTTTATTTTATATATAATCTATAAATTTATTAAAAATAATTCAAAAATAGTGACTAATTAAGATAAATATGCATTTTTAGCCAAAAAGACTATTTTTTATAAAAATATTTATTTTTTTTGAAACAATTTATATTTTCATTTATAATCCATTGAAAACAATATTTTTTAGAAATCAACTAGCTGTTGGGAGGCCTATAGAAATTGTTCACTAAACTACTAACAAAGATCTATACAAATATTTTATAGAAATTATTTGTATAAACATATTCTAATGGTTCTATAATAATTTGTGTATTAAACCATTCATATAGAACCATTATCATAGGTTTATTTCCAATAGATTACGAATACATTTTTACAGGATATACCAATAATTTCACATCATGTACCAATGGTTTGAAAACAATGTTATATCCCTTATTTCAAATATTATAATCAAACTATTTATCTAAAGAATATTTCTTAAATAAAAAATATGATTTAGTTTCTTTAAAAGTTATCACGAGTCTTCAATAAATGATATAAACTAAACCCACTAGTCAAGAAGTTATTTTTTGGATCATTAGCTTTACCTGATAATGCCCTAAGTAACAAACCATATTTACATTCTCAACTTCCCCCTCTATTTTGAGGGTTGAATATCCATAGTACCATTTCTCTATAAATTTATGCATAGAAAATATTTGATAATTGATCCTAAAACTAGGCTCACAACCTACCCCAAATAGGTACCCTATCAATAATAACATTTCAATGAAGTATTCTATTAATTATTATTCTATAAGGAAAGTGGGTTTCCCTTATTAAAGGGATATTACACCCAATGGATCACACCTTCCACTCACTTCCTGACATTGATAAAAGAGAGAGACCAATTTCAATAACATAACCACTGAGGAACTCCATAATAGCCTCTTTATTGCTATATAAAAGGCCTCAAAAAGTTCATCCGACCAAATTCAATCCCAAGTCCCTCATTCTCCTTTAAAAGTGAAATTCTTAGAAACACATAGTAGGAATGATCGATACAGTTATCAATAATGTGGATATATCTAAGTAAACCTCACATTTTAAATTATGTGAGTAGTAACATCCCAATCTGAGATCCACTTGACCCATTCCTAGAGATGGTGGGTCACATGGCCTCAAGTGTTCATCCCCATATACGAGAGGATTCTGAATAGTTGTGAGGGTGTAAATGTTGCATGGAAGGGAGAATATTCTATATTATAGGAGTGGCATATTAAATATAATAACATTAAAAAATAGACTACAATGGATGTACAAGATAAGTTGACACTAAATACTGGAACAATAACCCAACATTCCAGAATGCCTAATATAATAGATATAGTAAATAAGTGTGGAAGCATAAATAATTGAAAAAACAAATAACAATATCAAAACACACTAGCTAGTGTCATATTCCAGAATGTATGTCCTGATTATCTATATAAAGGGGAATAGGGAATAAGAATAAACAACATGCTATTCATAAACTAAAAGAATAACAAAATGATTCCCCACTATCATCTTGAGAACATGATCAATCTACTATTCATATGCTCCATATATAAGTAAATCATATCAAATATTTGTAGTAGTGTGCTTGCCTTTATCCATTCCTATTTAAAACTAATCTACTTAGGTGCCCAAGGATTCCAAAGTAGGGCGTGAGATAAATTACTAGTAGGCCACTACCAGTGATGTCTAGATGTAATCCAAGTGGTGTATATAGAAGAAAAAGTGTGCAGGATAAATCGAATAATAGACAGAGCTGAATAAATAAACACCCACCTGCTCAGGTTCCTAAAGGATGGTTGGCGGCTCTATATGCTTTGGTTCATATCTAGAATGAGTGTCTAATTAGAAACTATATAAATAGTAATAATATATATATATAGTATAGTTATATATTTCATCTACCCATATAGACAGAGTATGTGTAGATGTAAGTGGACATATACCTAGAATACTAGGAGATGGATGGACTGGGGAATAACTTAATCAATTATAAAAATTCTAAATATGCCTAAAATTGAGAACATAGGGTATAATCCCTACATCTCATAATGAATGAGAGAAATCATGCTTGTCACTAAAGATGCTAGGTGAGTCAACATGTAAACAAATGAAACAAGGTATGTGGTGTCTGATTCCCACCATCCAAATAGTGTCAATGGCACGATACTTCATGGTCAACACCCGATGTAGGGCATCGTGAATCATCATGCACAATAGTACCCTTAACATTTCCCCAAAACCTATATCAAATGTTTAATCATATTTATATTAATATCCACGAGGAATTACCACTCATTAATTTTAAAAGTCAATCCCAAATACAAACAAGTCAATACAATTAATATAAATCATTTAATTAAGCATGAAATGATCAGCATGGCCTTACCTCCCTTTACAAGTAATTCCATTTAAACCTTTCCATTCATTTAAGGTATGAAAGACACAAAAAACAATCCATTCAATTTAATATATTCCATTTAATCTATCAAAACATGGAAATTCAATTTTCATGTCACAATGAAGAACTTAGAGGGTTCTATTACCATTTTTGAAACTAGTTACATGGGAAATTCCATTTATAAGTCATCCCAAGTACGTAGAAGGTGTCTTGGGTTCGACCAACATCTATATAAATTGGTAAATTTCACTTTATAACCCAATATGAACACATTGGAGGTGTTCTAAAAATTTAATCATTTAATTAAAAATGGGAAATTCAAGACAACACACCCAATTTGTTTCCAATCCCAAGGTTGGAATCCTAAAACTACTAGACAAAGTTCAACATGAGTATACCAATGTGCACATACAAATTTAATATGAATAAATCAATTTTAGGGTGATTCATGTCAAAGGACGGTGGGTGGTACAATAGCGTGTCTATGAAATCACTATTAAATTAGGGGAAAATGAGTAGACCACCAAAATTAGGTTCATTGATGACTCCTCATTCGATGGAGGCATCATATTCGAAGTACATTTGGAGAAATCGAAGAAACAATCCAACTCCATGAAAATATGGAAAAAGAGCTTACACCTAAATGAAACAAAAAATATGAAGATAAAATTACAATGAAAGTGATAGGACATTATATTATACCTCTTGCTATCCGACTCATTTTATAGATCTCGTTTCGTACTTCAAATAAAATAGATATCAAAATACATAGTTTGAAGAAAGAGGGGGTTTACAGGTGAAGGAGGAGGAATCCGTCCACTTGAAATGAAAGAGGAGAATGAAAAACTTGGTTTAAAAGATTCATTAATTAAAAAAGGATATTTCTCCCTCAAAATATTGGGGGTACTGTTTGGATTCATGGTTGGGAATAACAATGCTCAAATTGTTCTTAGTATCCTGCTAAAGTATACACCCCACATAGTTAAGGCACATAGTTTTCCGAACAATGTGAAAACCATGTGAAATACCACTATCCACCCTTTGTAGTTTTTCACACAGGAATTCACTTGGGGTTACCTAGTTTCAAAAAAAACCATGTGGCCCCTTATTGATAAAAAGAACCCCACATGGTTATCTCACACGATTTATACTAATCGTGTGTTAACCATGTGTCCTACTATATTTACCCATTTTCTAGAACATCGAGCCCTTAAAAAGGCCCAGATGATCTTAGGACCTCCCTTAGGACATAATGCACAGTTACTGATTTGAAAAATGATTTTAATTGAAAATAAATGAGCCAAAACATTGTGAAATTATGTGTCATTACAACCCCCCCCTCCTTAAGGAAAATCTATCCCGAATTTTCCTTTTATGGGTAAATAGGTATTGTTAATAAATATTTATATCTTTCAAGATATTTTATCAGATTCTTGTTTCTAGGTATCGTCTTGTGATAATCCATGAGACCATATAACTTCTACCAATGGAAATGACTAGCCTCATATTGTATTCATTCTGTGGCCCAAAATATGAATAGGACAATCCTCGAAGGAGGATTACACATCCCACTCAACCTCATTAGGATGAAAGACATGTGATAGGTCTAGATGATATCAATGAAGATGAGATACATAAAAAACATCATACATTGACCAATACCTCTAAGGATATTCTATCTAGTAATCCCCTAGTCTGATCTATTTAAAAATATCAAAGGGTCCAAATAATCAAGTAGAGAGCTTACCCTACCTATGAAAACAACTACAACCCAACATGTGAAAGAATTGAAAGAGAAACCAGTGTGTAACCTAGAACTCCAGAGGTTTATGGCTTTGGTTATTATAAGACTAATATCTTTACTGAGCTGTCATCATAAAATTTCTATTGAATTGGACCTTCTCTATGGTCTCCTAAATGAGATGAGGTATAAGAAAAAATAGCACCCACTTATCTAGCTAGAACATAGGTGAATGAAAAGGATTCCCATATAAATGTTCAAAAGAAGAAATCTCAATGGTATAATGAAAGTTGTAATTATAAGTGAACTCAATAAGGATAATGTGTTTCTACAAAGAACCCTCAAATTCATGGAAATGTGAAAATATAATGTCCTCTAACACATGAATCACGTGCTCTATTTATCCATCGGTATATGTGTATTAGTCCATGCTCCAAATCACCTTTATACCCAAGGAATTCTACAAAACCTTCCAGAACCATGATGTAAATAGAAAATCTTTGTCATAAATGATAGAATAAGGAGCTCCATAAAGACATACAACCTTCCTAATATATAGTCTCCTAAGATCATCCACCAAGAAGGTCTCTCTCATAGGTATGAAATGTGATACCTTCATTATACAGTCAACTAAAACCCACACATCATCATTTCCACATTGTGATAAGGGTAAAAATGTTTCGAAATCCATCAAAACACCATCCCACTTACACATGGGAATGGAAAATGAATATAAATTCCCTTTCTGATTTTGGTTTTATGCCTTCACTTGCTGACTAATGGAGCACAAAGTAATGAAGCATGAAATCTCACGTTCAATACTAAGTGACCAATGCTAGCTATTTAGATCCCAATACATTTTGGGAACACTTGGATGAAATTACCATGCTGAGGCATGAAATTCCCGCATCAGATCCTCTCTGATGTTTGAAGGGACCCATACATGCCCATAAAATAGTAAAGTATCATCCTCGTCCATAGTCTGACCTAATGATTTATCATTATCTGAGATTATTTTCCTCAGGGAAAGGCCCTCTTGATAAGGTAGTTTCTTCATTATTTCTCATTCTAGATGATTATACATCACTATAAGTAGGTATTGTCTCTAGTAGTATAGAACATGAACTATAATAGCTAGGTCTATGTCATGCGTCAGGTAAATTCCATACGTGAGTTCTCAACTGATGTGGCCCGTATGTGATGAATCGATAATCCTGCAACAAAATAACTCCAAGAATAAAATCTTTTGTTTCACAATAAACAATTTAACATCTTTATGGCTATAGTAGAATCAATATCAATATTGATTTCAATATTCCATTCAACATTTGAAAAGATACTTGACATGATTTGTACCATACAAATTTCAAACCATTCTTTGTCAAACCCATATGTAGAATTGAAAAACTTTATAAATCATGGATTAAGTATCTCTTATTCCTTGCTATCCCCAAGAAACTCAAAATTTCAAAGAAATTATTTGGAATTCTCCTAGGAAAATACAGATTTCATTTTCTCTAGGTCTACTGAAACTCACGACTTTGAGAAAACGTGACCCATGAAGTGGAATTTGTCGACCCAAAAGTGTAATTTACTAAGAGTAGGGTAGATATGGTACTCTATTAGTGTATTCAACATCATTTCAGGATGGTTTTAATGGTTATTCTTGGAGTGTGAATACACTAAAACAACATTAAAAAATAATACCACAAATTAATTTGGATACAAATGGAAAACATGATTCATTAGATCCATGAAAACTACAGGTGCATTCATGGGTCCTAACAACATTAATTGGTACACATATAGACCATAAATTCTCATAAAAGTTGTGAATTTCTTGTTTGATGACCTAAAACACACATGTTGATAGCTGCAAATCAAATATATATTTGAAAACACACACTCTCTCCTCAAATCTGATTAAAGAGGTCAGCTATTAGAGGTCTTCAATACGGATTCTTTACCATAAACTAGTTCAATTGATGATAATAAATGAAAAGTCTCAGACTTCCATCCTAATTCATTAAAAAGGACTGGTTAACCCCAAAGAGAAGTCATCGAGTGTGTAAAACCTTTGGACTACAAATCCTTTAACTGCTTCTTGATCTCCAGAAGCTATTTAGGTGCCATCCTATAAGGTAGAATGCTCACTGGTGCTTCTCATGGAACTATCTCAATGGTGAAATCTATGCCTTTTATAGAAGTTAAACCATATAAGTCATTAAGAAATATTTCCCTCAAACTCTCCACTTAATGAGGAAAAATAGTGGGTTATAACCTCTAGTCATCCAAGAAAAGGCTGGCGATCTGATCTGTCACACTGCCCAGTCACTACCATTTGGGTCCTGATCACTTAGATTGAATATCCCATTCTCCCTTATGTATGTTTCTACATCCCTCTGGTGATTTAAATGTACCCATTTGATTTTAGAAGTTTGTATTTTCTCGATAGGGAACTAAAAAGTCCATCTCTATGATTACATAAAATCTTTTCATATAGAGGATGAAAAGTTTCCATATGGAGAGGTATCCACCAATGAAATGGGTACATTCCTTTCAATGGATAATTCCCATTGATTGGATACCTAACCATGTATCAAGAATCATAAAACCGTGGAATTGTTCAATTTAGAGTCCCAGAATCTCTATAATAATCTTAGGGATAAAATTTTGAGACATACCTGTGTCAAATAATGCAGACAATAAAGTAGAGGCTACTCAAATTATACCTCAATCTGTTGAATTTCTGGTACTATATTCCTCTGACATAGACTGGAATACATGTAACTAGCCTATATCATGACCTTGAGTCACTAACTGACTACTATAAGCATGCCTTCTTTGTTAGCACTGAGAATAATGAGTCTGAATATCTCTGCCTCTACCACCTCCTCTTCCTGAGTGATTGGTGGTATTCTAGATTCTTGGCTGGCATGATACTACTGGCCCAACTAATAAATATGGGGTAAGAGTAGATCCCTAATATATAGGAACTGATGGAAAGGTTCTGTAGAAATGATTGATATGCCCCATCATACTGTATCCTCTTCATTCCAATTGATCTTGTAAGCACGTTTGGTCTTATATTCCCCTACATCTCACACTGGTGACATATCAGAAATATGTTTGTATGAGGAGGCTGGCTACTGCTACCTCCATGAGTATTCACAAAATGTCTGTTTCTCCTAGAAGAATAAAAACTGATAGATCTAGGTGTTAAACCACCCTGACTTGCACCATCAACTTACATCAATTTTTATATCTAATTATGGCTTGGTTGACTATATATGATATTGTTGTCAATAAAAAGACAACAACATGTGGCCAAATGGCATATACCACCCCATCCTCAGATCACCTAGCAGTCATAAGATCATTAATCACATGAGTCAGTGCAAACTAATGTATCTTTGCAATGTGATCTATGTATTCCCTAATTGACATACCTCAATACTACATGTTTATGAACTCTATAGCCAAGTCAGTACTTAGAGTCAGTGGGAAGAAATAGTCATGGAAGATAGCATGTAAATCCACCCAAACCATATTACAATTCTAATATTCCTGGTAAATAACATCCCACTGACAGTAGTAATAATCCTACAACATATATGTGACAATATTAAATCTCAACTATTTATGAGTATTCAGATGCTCGAATATAGAAATAATAAATTTGAGCCAAGACTCAACAGTGTGTGGTTCGGCATCCCCCAAAAAGGAGAGAGGATGCTGTTGTTGGAACTCCTGAGTAAACTCTTCGATAATCAATGTAGTTTAATAAAAAACTTCCATAAACTGTAACATATGATGAAATCCATCTTGAAACTTGGAGTCAGTTCCCATATCAAGAATCTGAAGAGGTTCCATAAGAGAAACTATAAGAGGAATCCCTGGAGGCTCAGGGACTGCCACCTCAGGTGCATGGTTGTCACCACCATCTAGATTTATGACTGGAGGGTGTCATGGTTAAAAAATATTACAATTAGAACTACACACCTCAAAATAGCTCTTATTAATTGAAAATATTGTAGACATAAAACTTGGATAGGTTCATAATCGTCCTTTTACAGATCATACCCCTGAACATACTCAGAAATCCATGACTAAGTAATAGGGAAAGAAAATTTCAAGCCATTAGAACATTATAGACACTCAAAAAAACCACTACTAAGGCCATGTTCATATCTAAGACCCCTTTTCTAAATGTATAAGATATCCATTTTCACTTTAAATGTCATGATAATTTAAATTTTATACATATTTAAATATTTAAATCTCTTTAAATGGTTGAATTTGATGGATCACCATTTCCAATCCATAAGGGCCCATACTCTCTTTGAAATAAAATACAACATACACTTAACCTATACCATAACTTGTTCTAGCTCATGATACCAGTGGTCCTTGGATCAACATTCCATAACTGACTAGATAAGGTGTCTTATTTAACTTATTTAGGAAAAATGTTAGGTAAATCCAGACACATTTAGTATGAGTTATTTTTTATTAGTCCTGTAAGAAAATTCAGCACATTTCCATATAATAACCAGGGAACCAAATTATATAAAATTGGAAAATACATGCTGAAAGTAGACATGAAATGGAAAATTGAAAGGAAAATTTGTCATATTGTGCCTATAATAATGCATGTGTTGAATCTCACTTATTTCATCAGGATGCAATGAAATAAATATCTTTTAAATCATATACGTAATAATAGAATCACAAGATGTGTCCATCACCCAATGGTGAAGTCTTATCAACCAAAAGATAAGAAAAAATACTGTAATTACACATCATAGGTAATTTGAGGTTCCTCTATACATGGGTTAGCTACATCCATCTACATGGTCAAATCAAAAATTAATTAAACTTCAAGTCTCCTGTCTAATATCCATATAATAGGTTAAAGGGAAAATAAATATCTTATTCCACTTTGAAGCATCCTAAACCAAGATCCACTTAACCCATGCCCAAGCCTGTGGGTTTCATGGCCATAAGCAAACATCCAAATATTCTAGAGGATTATGACTAGTAGTGTGGGTGTTAATGGGGTACGATTGGTAGAAAATAACATCTTATCAGAGTGCCACAACATTTTTAATACCATTATGAAATATAAAACAATGGAATCAAAAGACAAAGAGACACTAAAAATTGGACCAGTAACCTGCTGTAGATGATATCGAAAAATAATAGATATAGTAAACAATTGTAGAAGTGTAAATATACGAACCACTGCATAAAAATACAAAAATTCACTAGGAAATATCATATACATGAATTCATGGAATTATGATGTAAAAAAAGTGGAACAAGGAACATGGATAAACAACATTCTATAAAAAAACTTAAAAAATAACAAAAGGCTACTCTACTATCATCTCTAGAATATTCTCAATCCTCTACTCTTATGCTCAATATTTAAGTAAAGCCTATCAAATATATGTAGTAGGGTGATTTCTCTTATCCATACATGAAAACAACTATTCTATTGGGGTTTCCATAGTGGTCCGAATATGGAGTGAGATAAAATCTCAATTGGACACCACCAACAATGTATAGAATTAATCCAAGTAGTGTGCATAGAAACAACAGTGTGAAGGCGTAAATGAAATAATAATCCATTCTAAAAAAAACACCAGTACACCCAGGCTTTGAATGGACATATGAAGGCTCTTCCAACTTTGTCTCATGGAAAATTGAGTGTCTAATTAGTAACTATATACATAGTAATAATTATAGATATTGCGTAGTTATACATTATATCCACCTACACTGACCAAGTAAATTTATACAAAGGTATCCATATACCTATAATACTAGGAGTTAGATGGACCGAAGAATATCTTATTCATTTATAACTAGTATAAACAAGATTAAAAGATCCAACATAGAGTACAATCTAAACATCTCATAATGAATGAGAGACGTCATTCTCATCGCTTAAGATGTGGGGTGAGTCGACCTGTCAACACCCAAAACATTGGAATTGGTGTGTTTTCCCACTATCCAAAAAGTGTTAATGGTGTGAGACATCATTATCAACACCTGATGTAAGAGTGTGTGCATCTTCACACACAATAGAACCCTTACCATGGTTTCAAGTCCTATATCAAAGGAATTGTCATATTTACATTAATAACCATGTTTCATTATCTCACATTCATTTTATTATTCAACTTGAATACAATCAAGGAATTATAATTCAAAAATGTATTTGATTAAGCATGAAATGATTTGTGTGGCATTTCCACCCTTTATAAGTAATTACATTGAAACCATTAAATTCATTCTAGGATGTTAATTCACCATGAACAAGACATTAAATTTAATACATTCTATTTAATTTATCAAAATATGGAAACTCATCTTGTAGGGATCAATGAGGAACTTAGATGGTTTTATTATCATTTGGGAAACTAACCATATGAGAAACTCCATTTAGATGTTAGGGAAATCACTTATGAGGTACTTTGGGTTCAACAAACATATATATAAAAAAGGTCAGTTCAATTTTCAACCGAAGATGAATACTTAAGAGTGTTATAGGTATTTAATCAATTAATTAGAAAGGGGTAATTCAATATAGTACAACCAAGGGTTGTCCATGAATAAGTTTGGAATCCTCAAACTACTGAAAAAGATCAAAATGTGTATAACAAGATGGGTATAAATATTTAAGATGAAGCAATCAATTTTATAGTGATGTCTGAAATTGTTTGAATTGTGAAACAAAGGAATGGATATGAAAACACCAAAAATTTTGGGAAGAATTATGATACCATGAACCTTAGGGCCATTGGATAATCCTCATCCAATGAAAGCCTCATATTTGAAGTAGATTGGGGTAAATCCCTAAAATTATCCAACACCTTGAAAATAGGGAAAATGATATTACACCTAAATAGTGTAACAAAACCTAATATAAACATAGAATAAAGGGGATAAGACTTGATATAATTCATATAGAAATATAAAACCTTTGAAAGATCTCGATTCAGACTTCAGAAGAGAGAGATATTAAAATACCTAGGTTAAAGAAGGAATTTTCTTACAGATGAAGTAAGCGGAAGTCATCCACTAGAAATGGGTGTGGATAATGGAAAAATTGTTTTTAAAAGATTCATTAACTGAAGAATGAATTTTTTCCTCAAAATCGAGTGCATGAAGTTTGATCGAATGGTTTTCCCAAACCTTACACAAACTATTCTCATCCCAATACAAAAGGAGGTACCACACACGGTAAAGGCACACTATTTTCCTAACCATGTGAAAATTTTGAGAAATACCACTCCAAATTCTGTAGTTTTTTATGGGGATGAATATAGGGTCTGATGGTTTGGAAAAATCATGCACCCCCTGCTTCTCAAAGGGACCCCACACGGTTACCCTATATGATTTGTACTAAGCATGGAGTAACCATTTAAACTTCCCTATTTTCCCATTTTTCTAGAACTCTATTTTCTGAAGAAGTCCCAAAAACTCATGGGACCTTCCTTTGTCCATAGTTCACATCTAACTTGGAAATTATGGATTCTAATTTAAACACAAAGAGTTTTACCATCATGAAAATATAATTTGTTACATGAGTCTCTTTTAGGATGGGCATATTAAATCACAAACCTATGGACCCATTTTGGGATTTTTGATCCAAACAAGTACATGTTCACCTTTGTGGAATAATATCTAGGAATTCGTTAAATCACCTATGCTTGTATGGAATAACCATTAAAATAATAGTGGTTGCACTGAATATATTTCACAATCATATCACTTTTCCACTATTCAAGTTACCTGAACACAAAAACTAAAGAAATAACACACTATTTAATATAAAAGAACGCTTATTGTTTAGTTTAAAAAGAACAACACACCCTATATACAAAGTTAATACATTTATAAAAGGTCATAAAAAAAACTAATTTCACATTCATAAACCATGCGAAAAAATGATTTTATATCCTCAAATATCAGACCTCATTCTAAAAAACATATTTGACTAAATAAAAATACTTATAATTAATAAAACATTTCAATTAAAATAGGAATGACCAAAAAAATAACACCAATTGATATGAAGACATAAAAAACATGATAAAAAATTTATAGAATGTTTCTAGTGTATCTATATCACTTGCATGAGAATAATTCCTTTTGATGAACATCCAATTTATTTTCAATTTTGAATAAAATTGCTAAAATTACTTGAAAAAAATCAATAATCTAACCATAATTTAAATGGGAGAAGATAACGTATGTTCATCACAAAATAATATCATTTAGAGCCTTGATGAGTAATCCCCTTAGAATCAAAAGGAATTCATCATAATTGGGAGAAATTCATAGAAAATAGCTTGCTAAAACTCGACTAAATTACAAGGAAGAAAATAAAAATAAAATAGGAATAGAAAAAAGGGAGGTCAAAAATCAGTGAAGGAGAGTCTTGGGGGAGCCTATTTATTTATATATTTTCACTAGAAGCCCAAAACCCATGAGGGGTTTTAATAAATACCCATGGAGGGAACAAAATCCCACCACTAAAGTTAGGGGTTAGGTCCACAATTGTATTTTTATGGGCCCCCATTTAATGTCTGGTTGTCCACCAGGATCACTATGGACTAACATTATGATCCCTTTGTAAATAGTCGAGGCACATAACCACTAAGAATCACACAAAATCCATGTTAGGTTATTTAAAAGATTCTTAATGGAACCAATAATTCCCCCTGTAATAAAAAAAATTATATAAACCTCACGATTTATCTGTATTACTTCCTCACTCATTTCACCATATCAAAAACCTATATTTTTTTCATCCAAATCAATTCTTAATAATATTATATATGATCTAAATACAAAACATTCCAATTACCATGGATTCTAATTCTTTGATTCTCAGCCCTTTTTTTCCATTGATACATAACAACTTAGTTTATTTCACCATGGTTGAATGTTATGTAACAATTTGATATTTTATAATATTTTGGATTTAATAATTTTAGTGTGTTTGTTGGAGTTTTATGCACACAAAACTTGTCTTAATCAAACTATAATATATTATAGAAATATTGTAATTTCGATATGGCTGTTATAATCATGTATTTGGATTAGTTGATATGAATATGTGTAAAAAAATATGATATATATATAATATTTTTCCTAATAAAAATTTACTTATGAATGCCTTAGAAATAAATTCTTAATGATAGTAATTAAATCATATAACTTTAAGAATAGTAGAAGTTTAAAAGGCTTATTTTTTTTAGAAAAGTGGGTTTTCTTTGTATTTAAAATATTTATTTTGAAAGAGTAATTTATCTTTTTAGAGTATTAAATTTTTTGAAAATTTATTTTTATACATGTGAACTAATGAATAATTATTTAAACATTTATTTTAAATTTTATAGAAATGAAGATAAAATCATTTGATGGTAAAAAATATATTTTTCAGAAAACTATTTTTAAGTTTACAATGATTTTTTATTTTAAGAAATTAAAACAGTATATATTTGTTAATGTTTTTTTGAATTTTATTGATAATACATTAAATCAAAAAAATTAAAAATAATATAAATGTTTTTAGTATGTAAGTAATGGGAATAAATTAATTTTATTCTTCAAAAATATATAATTGTTTAAAAATGTTTTTACACACTATGTGTGGATAGTCAAATTAATTTCTACCACTTTTCGAAATTATAATTTATAAAATGAAATTTTATTTTATATATCATAACATAATAAATTTCTTAGGGTGTTTTTTTGGGGTATTTATGAAATGATTTATTTTTGTGTGAATAGTTAACATAGTGCTTTTTCGAATACCGTAAGTTTCATTAAATCATTATGAAAAAAGATTGACATAGAATTACATGAGACATTTTTTTGTACCAAATATATTTTTAAGGATTAAAATAAAGTATTTAAAAATTATTTTTTATAATTTTGAAATCCATTCTTGAATTTTTTGGATCCATGTTAAATTTAATTCTAAAAAAAATACCATTTCTTATTATTTACCTTTAATATAGTAGTTTGATGGTCAAAAATACCTCAAGGTAACATTGAATCATTTTTGGGTTGATTGTGTTTGTTGACCAAGAAGCAATGAATGATCTGGAGGCGGTACAAAAGAGAAGTACAAGGTGGGGCTGTTTCCCAGTGTTAGCCAAATTTTTAGGGTCCAAAATTTGGAGTTTGGTGAGCATCGTGAAAAGTGGATATCCTTGAATATCTTATTTAAATATGGAAAAGGCATGAGTTTCACCAAGATAGGCTTCATGAATTGAATTTCGCGAAGACAAGAAAAATGTTGACTGTGTTCTATGCGATTACGTGAATCCTCACGAACGGAAGAGGTTGAAGCACATTGCGACGGTGAAGGGATTTGCAAGGGAGCTTCACAGAGAAGGCATGAAGTGATTGATGGTGATGCTCTACATTTACATCAAGCTCCACAATTGGAAATTTTCCGTGTTGCTTCGCGATTTTGAGAGAATTTCAACAGAAACTTCGGAGCTTAGCGATTTGTGATGACATGGCATTGACTTCACACGGAAGGATTAAGGGTCAGTGGAATCACCTAAAAATTGAGGTCGACCCACTCGAGAGAAGTAGAGAGTTTTCGAAGAAAATATTTTGCTCTCGGTTCGCGAAGGTGGTTCGCCAAGGTAATGTTCTTTGCAAAAGAGAGGTGCTTCGCAGTAGCTAATCTAGCTCCTCGAAGGAAGTGCGCTTCGTGAGGCCGCATGCTCTAATGAGTGGGCTTCACGAAGAGGAAGAAGCTTCACGATGGCCAAAACATTGAAAAGGCTTGAGCTTCATGAAAATGTAGGAGCATCATGATGGCTTGTTTGAGCTTCGCGAAATTGGGAGCCTCACGTTGTAGGATGCTTTGCGAAGGTATTTCCAAAGGAATTGCTTATTGTTCAGGGGAAAAGGTGTATTCATCAGTGGATGAACTTTGAACCTCAATAGAGAATATATCAATAGTTGACGATGCATTATTTCATGAAAATGAAGAGACCTATAGGTCTATAAACAATGAGTGGATCTTCTCAAGAAGCAGTGAGCTCAACTCAGTTGAGAGAGCAGTGAGTTATCAAATTGTGAGTGGTTGTAAACCAGGAGGGGCAGTGAGTCCGCTTCAAATTTGTAAACAACAGTGTGCTTATAGTGGAATTGGTACATTGGCACACTTCTGGTGTATGCTCCTTGGATGTAGCCGAGTGAGGGTTAAACTATTAAAAATCGATATGTCCTGTGCATTCTTTATGGTTTATTCATACTTTGCATCGGGAAGGAGAGAGAAGAGGGTTTTGTCTAACAGCAAAACAAGATCACCAAGAGGCCGTTGTTTTAATCTGTCATACCCTGATTCATCCCCCTCTTAGGGTATCTAGCCCTGTGGATCTAACAATTTGTATCAGAGGGAAAGGTTAATATCTGTGATTCTCTCTCAAATTGAGGTTTCCAATCATAAAAGGGTTCCGATCTTCGATGGGAACAATTTTCAGCTATGGAAGAATCATATGAAACACTACGTCAGATATTTGGGAATTGATGTGTTTACAATAACAATGCATGGTATAACAGTTGATATTAACAGTGGTGCATTATCAGAAGCTGACTGAAGATAATTGGATGCTGACGCCAAGGGAATCAATGCTTTAGGAGGAGCCATATCCAATCCTATTTACCCAAAGGTGATGTCTTGTAAAACATCACATGCTATGTGGGAAAAGCTGTTAAATATATATGAAGGAGATCCAAATGTCATAGAAGAAAAACTGCAAGTGTTGTGGAACAAGTATGATTATCTGAGAATGAACCTGAATGAGTCTGTTGATATATTCTTTGATAGGGTAAATGTTATAGTGGAAGATATGTGAGGTCTTGGAGAAGTCACTGAAGACATAAAGATTGTGAAGCACATCCAAATGAAACTTCCAACTCGGTTAATCCGAAAGTTTCAGTTTTGGGAGATAAAGTTATGAAAGATTTGAAATTGGTTAACCTGCACATCAGCTTTGTTGCATATGAAATGAGAAATGATGATAACGATGTTGTGGAAAAGTGGAAATCCAAAGTGGTGGCATTCAAGGCCATGAAGAAGCTCACGATTAAAGACTCTCAGAAAGAAGAAGATACTAATGAGGTGATTTAATTCCTCTCCTCAAATCTTCAAAGAGGAAAATTAAAGTTTAAAGGTAAGCATCCACTTGCTTGTTTTCGATGTGGAAAGGTTGGACATCTTGCAACAAGGTTCCCCAAAAAGTTCCAAGAGAATGATGATGTAGATGAAATCAAAATTCCCAAGAAGAAGTCTCTAGCCTATGTGAATGGAATGAAATAGTTCAAGAGAAATTTCTTTAAGAAGAATAACCTTATTTCAAAAGAATATGACAGTTCAGACGAGTCTGAGGTTGAGGAGGTTGAAGAGATAGAGAACTGCAGAGATCGTGGAGAAAATGCTATGGTGGCAGTTGTCGGTGGTTCTCAGAATAAGAATGAAACTGAAGCTGATGAAGAAGAAGAAGAAGTTGAGGGAAGAGTTGATATGCAAGCTCAGTTGGAGGGTTCTCTTGAGGAGATATATGTTTGGAGAGCCAAAACAAAGAAAGCCAACAATGTTGTTCGTGACGCCAAACTCTATATGAAGCAGCAGGAAGAAGATAAGTCTGAGTTGATGGAAGAAATTGAAAAACTCAAGTCATCAAAACCAGAGGACTCAGAATCAGTTAGTCAGTATAAAATAAAAATAGATGAAAAGAAAATGGAGATTGATAGCTTTAATAACAAGAGGAAAGATCAAATAAAGAGTATTGAAGAACTTGAAGGAGAAGTAGTCGCTTTTCGAAAAAAAGGTTAAAGATCAAGAAAAAATCTTGACACCTGATGGGTCATTAGGAAGGAAGATCACTTAGAAACCCAAGAAGTTAAAAATAGAGAATAGTGGTTTAGAAAAAAAAGAAGCATCAACTATGTTCAGATGCTAAGACCGATAAGGGGCTCGACCAAAAACAAAAAAGCAGTCAAATTAGAGGTTGGACTCCAAGAACCCCCTTTGAGATTGAAGGTTGAATTGGGAACATGGCACAATTAGAATATTCAGAGATCCCAAGGGGAAACTTGTAGTCAAGAAGTCAGGAAAAAGAATTCATCGTATATCAGGTGTTATTGTTGTGGAAAGATGGGGCATTCACAGTATGTGTGTTCCATAGATAAGAGATATCGAATGGCATAAGAACAAATATGGTGGCCAAACAGAGAATGGTTCTCAAGAACATATTTTTAAGGACACTGCTTTTGGTGTGGAGGATTTGGGCACTTGGATAGGTACTGCACTTCGACCATACAAAGGAATGTGCCAAAGCAGAACCCAAATGTTCACAAACAACGGATCAATGAACCAACATGTGAGTTGAAAACACAAAATAGATTTGAAACATTGCAGGATGAAGCTGGACCATCACACTCTGAGAAAGAACAGAAGTCCCAATCCATGCCGAGTGTGAAGGAAAAAATATGGACCATGAAGAAGAAGGATGAGAAGGCCGTGGTGGCAGAAATTTCCCATAGAGCATCAGATCGCTCTGGTGTGTGGATCCTTGATAGTGGTTGCACATATCACATGAAAGGTAATAAGGATCTTGTTATAGGCATGAAATATGACATAGAAGGAGTTGTCATGTTTGGAAATGATGAATGCCTAGAGATTATTGGAACAGGAAGGGACAAGTTTGGGGGAAAAGAGATGAGACGTAATGATGTCTTAGTAGTAGAAGGCCTCAGTCACAATTTTCTCAACGTCAGTCAACTATGTGACTCAGGACATTCTATAAGATTTACTAAGAAGATGCGTGTTGTGAAAGGAAGATATGGGGAAATAGTTATACAGGGAAAAATAACAAAGGGAAATCTCTACCTGGTAAGTGGAGAAGAAGATATGTGTTTTCTGTCTAGAGAGGAAGAAAACAAGCTGTGGCATAAACGACCTGGTCATCTTTCCCTACCATCCCTAAGATCTGGTAAAGTGTGATGTAGCAAGAGACCTCCCTAAGTTATCATGTGATCATACTCACATGTGCAATGAATTCCAACAAGGGAAGCTCATCAGAAAGACGTATAAGGCAAAGGAAAAGAAGTCAACAAGAGTGCTCAAATTGGTGCAAGCTGATATTTGTGGTCCTATCACACCAAGAGAAATTGATGGAAAAAAGTACTATGTTCTTTTAATTGATGATTGTAGTATAATGGCATGAATATTTGTTATTTCCCATAAGTCGGATGTGTTTAGATGCTTAAAAAAGTACCGAAAGAAGTGTGAAAGGATACTTGGACAAGAAAATATTGAATTTTCATACTGACAATGGTACAGAAGTTACAAATAGTCAGGTGGAAGGCTATCTCGAGAAACATGGGATAAGGCATCAAGTTTCCTTAGTAAGAACTCCCCACCAGAATGGTGTGGTTGAATGGAGAAATTGGATCATCACCAATATGGCCAAAACGATGCTCATTGAAAAAGATCTACTAGTGAAATTTTGGAAGGAAGCAGTTTTGACTTCAGTCTATATTTCTAACATGGCTCTATTGTGTCCGAAGGAAGGAAAGACTCCGTATGAGATGTGGTATGGAAAGAATCCAACACTAAAATACTTTCTAATATTAGAAATCACATGATTTATCCTCAACAAAGAAAAACATAAGAAATATGAGTCATGAGGATATGAGGGGATATTCCTAGGATACTCAGGAAAAATCAAAGTATACAAATGTTTTAACAAAAGGCTAGGAAACGTTGTTGAGAGAAATGATGTCACTGTAGTGGGGAATGAGGAGATCATTCAACAGTGCAGTGAACAATTTCATGATGAAAGTGATGAGGAGGAAAGCAGCGTAGGGGGAGCAGAAGTGGCTGATGTTGATTGAGAAGAATATACTGATGATGAGCATGAGGAAGTAAAGTCTGTATCTGCACAAAATCCAAGGAGTCGAGCTGAAATTGATAGGCATAATATCATTGGTGATCAGTCAACTTCAGTTCAGACAAGAAGAATGAAATCACTACAGCAGACATCTCTACTATCACAGGTTGAGCCGAAGTGCTTCACTGATGTAGCTGAAGTTGAAAATTGGCTTCAGGAAATGAATGAAGAGCTTGATCAAACTGAGAAAAATCAGACGTGAGAGATTGTTTCAAGGACAGAAAATAATAATATCATCATCACAAAATGGATCTATCGCAACAAGTTTAATGAAGATGGCACAATGATTCGGAACAAAGAACGACTAGTGTGCAAGGGGTACTCCCGGATCGAGGGAATATATGTTGATGATACATTTGCACTGGTTGCAAAGCTGGAGACAATCAGATTATTCCTATCCATCGCAGTGCAACGGAAGTTCAAAGTGTTCTAGATGGATGTCAAATCTGCATTTTTAAATGGGGTTCTAGAGGCAGAGGTGTATATTGATCATCCAGATGGTTTTCTCATTCATGAGTATGAGAAAAAGGTTTGCAAACTGAAGAATGCATTGTATACGATGAAACAAACACCAAGAGCATGGTAGTAAAGTCTTGATCAATACTTGAAGAAGCTTGGTTTCTAACGTGGGGGAGTTGATTACAATCTCTATTTCAACAACAATAGTAATCAAAGGATGATGGTCTTGGTTTATGTCGATGACCTAATATTTGGCAGTTCAGATGAAGCTCAGTACAAACAGTTTTCCGAATTAATGAAAAGTGAGTTCGAAATGTCAATGATTTGAGAGCTAACATTTTTCTTGGTCTACAGGTGACACAAGGAAGGAATGGAACATTTATTTTACAATCCAAATATGATAAAGAGGTTTTTAAAAGATTTGGAATGGAAAATTACAAGGAGATGAAGACTCCGGTAGCTACCCGAATGAAATTGTCTAAATATGAGGATGTTAAGGCAGTTAATATCACAGAATATAGGAAAATCATTAGAAGTTTTCTATACTTGATAGCAATAAGGTCTGATATTGTATTCACCACATTCCATGCAGTAAGATGTCAGAGTAATCCCATTGAAAGCAACATGCTTGCAGTGAAAAGAATACTTCGGTATATCAAGGGCACAATGGACTTTGCCTTGATGTATAAGGGAAATTCTCAGTCAGAATTATTGGGTTATACTGATGTAGATTGGGCTGGTTCAACAGATGTTAGGAATTCAACATCAAGAGTTGCTTCCTATCTTAGAGGTTTGTGTGTTTCTTGGAAAATCAAGAATCAAGATTGCATTTCACTAAGCACCATAGAAGCTAAGTACATTGCGGCCACTCAAGCTTGCACACAGTTACTGTGGATGAAACAACAGCTTGATGATATGGGCGCTGAAGTGAAGTCTCCGATCGGAATCCAGTGTGATAACTCATGTACTATAAATGTCAGAAAAAATCCCATCCATCACTCAAGGACAAAGAACATTGAGATAAACTATCATTTTATCAAGGAGAAGGTTGAGCAAGGAATTGTGAAGTCAGAGTATGTGCCTATAGAACTATAGGTTACAGAAATTCTGACAAAGGCCTTACCCAAGGAAGCATCTGAAAGGCATTGACTAGATCTGGGAGTTCAGTCGACTCCCCGCACTTAAAAGTGTGTGGTTGTGGAATGTCCCCCTCTCCCCAAGGTATTGCGTGTTTTTCTCTAAAGTGATAATCTGTGTTCTTTCCAATGTTGCAGCCGCAAAGGGGTGACCTTTGGGTTCGTTGACAAAGGGGAAGAAATAGTGACTTCTCACTAGGGATAAACTGTGGATAAGGGAGAAAATGTCTTAGTCATAGACACGAGGAGAAGAGGACAGGTGGAGTTGTGAGATACGGGGAGAGCGATGAGATAGGGGGAGAGTAATAAATATAAGGATGCAAGAAGTGATCGATGAAGGAATAGATATCACGACGGCTGAGGATCATAATAAAAGCGTAAGAGTGGTGATGGAAAGGTGTTTGAAGGTTTCCAGCTATCAAAAATTGGTATCAAGGCGGTATAAACAATTGGTATCAGTTTGGAAATTAGTATTAGTTGTGTGTCAACAGAAGGTGGTTGAAATGAAGTGATTCATTGATGATCTTTTAATTTACTCTTGTTTCTCATGACGAGCATTGCTAATGTGGGCTTAGAGTACGTGTTAAGTGATTCTTTGAACACTATCAGAATCGTAAGATGCGAATGGTGGTAGTGGATGGAAAGAGCTTCAGAGAGGTATCAAAGTGCAGAGAATCATTCTGGGATGAGTTGTCAACAAACCCAAAGGGGGAGGCTGTTGGTACAAAATCCCTCAAGGTAACATTGCAACATTTTTGGGTTGATTGTGTTTGTTAAAAAATCAGGAATAAACAATCTGGAGGCAGTACAAAAGAGCAGTAAAAGGTGGCACCATTTCCCAGTGTTTGCCAAATTTTTGGGGTCCAAAATTTAGAGTTTGGTGAGCATCGTGAAAAGTGGATATCCTTGAAGATCTTATTTAAATAGGGAAAAGGCATGAGTTTCGTGAAGATAGGATTCATTAATTGAAATTTGTGAAGACAAGAAGAAGGTTTACGGTATTCTTTGCAATTACGTCAAGCCTCATAAATAGTAGAGGTTGAAGCACATCGTGGTGGAGAAGGGCTTTGCGAGGGAGCTTCGTGGTGAAGGTGTGAAGTTATTAACGGAGATTCTCCGCATTTACATCAACCTCTGCGATCGGAAAATTTCCATGATGCTTTGCGATTTTGAGATAATTTCGGAAGAAACTTCGGAGCTTCGCGATTTGTGATGACATGGCATTAACATCGCACAGAATGATCGAGGGTCGGTGGAATCACCTAAAAATAGAGGTCAACCCCCTCGAGACAAGTAGAGAGTTTTAGAGGAAAATATTTTGCTCTTGGTTCGTGAAGGTTGTGTTCTTCGCGAAATAGAGGTGCTTTGCGGCAGCTAATCTAGCTCCTAGAATGAAGTATGATTCGTGAGGCTGCGTGCTCTAAGGAGTGCGCTTCGCGGAGACGCATGAGCTTCACGGCGGCCTAATATTTTCAAAGGTTTGAGCTTCGGGAAAAGTTAGGAGCTTCGCGAAGGATTGTTTGAGATTCACGAAATTGGGATCCTCGCAAAGTAGGGTGCTTTGCGAAGGTATTTAAAAAGGAATTGCACTGTGTTTAGGGGCAAAGGAGTACTCATAAGTGGATGAACTTTGAACCTCAAAAGGGTATTTATTAACAGTTAATGATGAATTAATTCATGAAAATGAAGAGAACTATAGGTCTATAAACCGTGAGTGGATCTTATGAAGAAGCAGTGAGCTCACTTCAGTTGAGAGAGCAGTGAGTTATCAAATTGGGTGTGGTTGTAAACCAGGAGGGACAGTGAGTCCGCTTCGAATTTGTATACAATAGTGCACTTATAGTAGAATTGGTTCATCGACAGACTACTGGTTTATGCTCCTTAGACATTGTCTAGTGAAGGTGAACCAAGTAAAAATCGATGTGTCCTGTGCATGCTTTAAGGTTTATTCATACTCTTCATCGGGAAGGAGAGAGAAGAGGGTTTTTTTAACAGCAAAACAAGATCATCAAGAGGCAGTTGTTTTAATCTGTCATACCCTGATTCACCCCCCTTTCAGGGTATCGAGTCTGGTGGACCTAACATAGTTCAATTTTGAATTTAGTTTTTTTAGGTCTATAATAAAAAATAGTCATTATTTATGTAATAATAATCCAATATTTCTTTAAGAACCACTACTTAATAATATTTGGTCTTAATAAGTATATATTCATTTATATATATATAAGTAATTTTTTGTAAATTTTTTATGTCTTTTGTGCGCTTATATAAGAAATAATTTATTCCACATATAATATTTTAATACTTTCAAGTGAATTGAATGTTTTTAATTATAATAATAATTATTGGGTAACAATGTTAATGGAAATTTTATTCATAACGAATAATTAAAATAGTAAAAATCATGTAACCATGAAAAGGGTTGAAAATGTTTAAAATGTGTGGGTTAACCCAATTGGTAATGTTTTAAACCATAAAATTTTTTATTACATATAACTAGTTAATTTAATTTATAAATAACTCTTTATATATTCATAACAATGACAATTTGGAATAACTTTTCTTGAGTAAAACATATATTTTATATTAATGTTTTAAGTATTTACAAGTTTTCATCCCAATTCATTTATAAATGTTAACCTCATTTTACCACATATACTAATCAATTTATAACTCCAGTTTTTCTAATCCCTTCCTAATATTTATCCCCACATTCTATATGTCCTATAATCCATCTCAATATGGATTATGTTTCATGTTAAAGGATGATACCCGATGTATTGGTAATTGAATTTTTTGACATATTTCAAGCCTCTTTATTCGTTAATCTCCTCCAAATATTCTATAACTATATTAACAAGATAAAATAGATATAATTACTATAATAATGTTTTTATGTTAATTATATATCCATTTTATAGTTCCTTTCTATCTAAGGGAATACAAAAAGATAGCTAATCCGTACATATGAACTGCCATATCCATGATATGATATATTTAATTTTTTATCAACTTCATTCATGGATAGTTATATACTTGAATTTAATGGATATATATTATTTTTATAGAATCATTATTATTATATATATATATATAAAATATAATATTTCTTCTTACTCTTTCATCCGTTGAAAATAAGAACGTCGCTCTTGCGTACATGTGGACCACCAGATCTATAAATAGATGTGATTTTTTCAATTACACTTATAATGTATGGTAATAGGGTTATATTTATGGAATATATATGGTAAATTTAATATAATTATGAATTTTAAAATTTTAATATTTATATAAATTTATTTCATTCCATCAATTGAAAATTAAAAATATCACTCATGTATATGTGTAATGTTCCGCCTCTATGAAGTGCTATAATAAATTTTTCATCACCAATTTATATGTATAATTATATAATTATATATAATAAATACATATGATATTTATGAAATTATTATGATTATGGAGATTATGAAACCATGAGCAATGGATAATGACTAGAACCATCGAACTGAGACATGCATGGAATATAGTGCACTAAACACACCAAATGTCCAATATGCTAAAGAATTTTCAATAATGAAAAACTAAAAACCATAGGGAAATTTATATTATATTATAAGTTTGATATGTTTCTATAGAATATATAAAACAAATACCAATTTATTATAAATTATGTTCATGTCCTAAACAAATAAATTTAGGACTTTAGGTAAGGGTTTATGTTAAAATGTTATTTAATTTTTGGGGTTTTCTACAAAAGTTTCAATGAGGGAAATTTATGATACTTATCTTTTAAAAACCATAATTGTTTTGTTCTCGTTTTATATCTTAGGCTTTCTAGTATCCATTTTATTTTTCTCGCTTTGGTACTCGAATGGTCTGGAAGAATGTTTTTAAGAAAAAATGACTTTATTTATCATTTTTGATAGGGATTATTCTTCCTCCATATACATGTTATTAAAAATTATTTATGGGAATTTTTTATGATAAGTAATTTCTTTGGTATATTTATTTTATACTAATTTTAATTTTATTTTCAAATTATTAAAAACAAAATTTCAAAAAAATTTCGTATAAATCACATGTGACTATTTAAAAAAGTATGAAAATAATATTTTCTTTATAAAATATATGACTTGAAAGCATTTTATTTCTTCATATCAATTACTCAAGATTATTATTACTTTAAAATTTCTAAATTATTTAAAAATAAGACCCTCTTGCCAAATATCTTGGAATATTAGTTTAAAAATGATACCAAATGAAGATGGATGTTCTCTCTTGATTTTTATTGAATATTTTAAATAATTATATTAAATTTATGTTTATCTATGTGAATATTTTTATGGGATGTTATGATTCACTAGGGATATTATATTAGGATGAAATCCACTTGATAAATTTTTATTGATTATGAAGACGATGTCGTAAGAATTTATTCTTGAAACCCATTTTTCCATGGGTAATGCTATGATGAAATAGTAAATTTGTTTTATGATATTGTGTCACACTTATGTATGGTTTTAAATATACATTTTATGGGAAAAAATTATAAATCCCTAAAATGAAATATGAAATGTTTTATTACTCATGGTATCAACAGTACATGTGTATTTCTCTTAAGCCGAGGAGGGTATATAGGTACTTTTTTCCAAGCCTAAGAGGGTAAATGGGTGGTTATCCGGATCTAATTATATAATGATTATATTAGTGGGCATTAAATATGAATTGATATATGGGTAGTTTACCCAAGACCGCTATGTGATGAATATCTTGATGGGTATATATCAGATATGATTTCTTTTCTTATGTATATACCTCATTCTTTTATCATATTTTTATGCCTAAGTTAAGATCTTATGGATTGTGATTATTTTACACTTTTCATCTTTTGACTATTGTATTATGTAATAAAAAATCTATAAACCATCACTTATAATTTTAAATATATGTGTTTGGATATTAACTTTATACATCATGATTATATTCCCATTCTTTTATACTTTTTTGGATATTTATATGTTTTCTTTTGGAAAAATAAAATTCAGGTATAATGTGGAAATTACCTCTTGATGAGAAAGAAAAAGGTTTAGTTATATGAAGTGTTTTTCCAAATTATTTAAAACTATAAAACTAAAAGTTATTGGTTATATAATTTACTCAATATTATATATTTATACTGAAATTATTGATTATAGAAATTTGGTCACTTTAGTTGATATGAAATCCAATCACTAAAGAATATGTTTCTAGAATATGTTTCAGGTGTACGAGTCATGGGATATCTTAGATGGTTCTAGAGACGAGTTAAGATAATATCTAGTGGATTGAAATTTATCATATGGGGATCATTTATGTTTTAGGTATACAATTAAGGGTTAATAAATTTAATGATAGACACATGTTTTAATTCATAAAAATCATTTTTTTGTTTTACGTTATGGGATTTTAGGCTGAGTGATGTCATTTTTCTAACCATTAATTGGGATTTAATATATTTGTTTGGTATATATAACCCTTTGGTTTAATAATTTATTTATTGTGAATTGGTTAATAAAGAATATTTTTTGGAGCATAATTTGAAATTAATAGATATTATTTAATGTTAATACATTCTCTGATAACCATGTAATTTTTGATTACGAAAATAAAGGAATTATAATATATTAAGAATGTATATTTTGAAAACCATGAGATTGGAAAGTGGTTTGGTCACTATGTGAATAATATAATTTTTCAATTAATTACTATAGTGATCCAACCCCAGTAATACTGGAGCTGATGTCTACCATATTTAAATTGGCATGATTACATGTAATCAAATTTTGAGGGACTAAAAAGTTTAGTAGTATTGGTAAACTGGAAACATACCTAAGTCATGTTTTAAAAATAAATAAAATAATTAATACATAATTATTTTCATTATCGGATCAATTTATTCCTACATTTCATATGATTTTATATATTTCTTAGTGCACTTCTTGGATTATTGGGTAAATGAAACAAAATAAGTTCGAGATCAAAAGCTTTGTAAGGGTTAATTATAATGGAAACAATAATTATTCAATGATCCTAATAAATTTAGAAAGGAAATAGTTGAACAAATATTTTATATAATAAACTAATTGGGAATAAAGTGAAATAATAACATGGAAATTTAAATAACTAGAAACACATTCTATTTAAATAAATGGATATGAAAAAATCAATATAGAAAGGAAAATAACTAAAAAGGAATGATATTTAATCAAAAAAATTAAAATGAAATGCATCCATATTTTTTTTCATTGTGAAAATCTCATAGATAATAATAACTAAATCTGAATAAAGGCAATGACTAATTATTGGATGCCATGTTTCTAAGATATGTGATAACTTTACCATATATACCTTTCAAAGGATAGTTCAAAACATACTTGGTTGAAAAACCACTATGGATAGCCAAATAAATCATCCAATGAGAATAATGATGCATAGAGGGGATATCTATAACTAATCCCGACATGTGACATACCATTCCAAATAATTCCTCATATATCTAATATTCAATTTAATTCATGAACAATGAACCTTTTCAAGTTTCCATATCGGAAAAAAGATATAGATTTATCAATATTTAACCATTTAAACAAATAGATGGAAAGTAAAAAATTTATGTGAAAATGGTATATGGTTTCAAATATAGTCAAATTAATGATAAATGGTCTTAATATTTAGGGGAAATTTATTCTTCAATGATCATCAGGTAGTGAATAATTCAAGTGTAATTTAATGAAAAAAATAATGATTCTAGGAAGTGAATATCAGTATTATATATTGTCAAAATAATCAGAATATATGTAAAGAAAGAATAAGGATGGAATCAATAAGACATATACCCTCTATATTAAGAATAAGTGTTTTCATTTTTGAGGAATAGAAATTTCTTTTAAAAAAATTATTTAGGAAAATAATCATTAAATATTCTAAAGTGTCACAGACCCCTTTAAACCATTTGAATCATAATCCCAATGAAAGAATAACATTAATTGAAATATGTAATAACAGGATAATAAATAGAATTATGATATAGAATTTTATTGGAGAAGTATATACTCCTTATAAAATAATACAGGTGTATGACATAACCAAGGTTTTAAATAAGGAAAATTGTAAAGAAAATTCATTACCACTTTGGTAACTTTGACAAATAATCACCATGAAAGATAGATCATAAAATGGATTTCTTAATTACCATAAATTAAATTATATTAATCATAAAGAAATTAATGGACAATATATACCCCATATAACAAATATAATTGCTAAATATGGAAAAAGTCTCATAGAAATAAAAGTGAGACTAGAAATCCCCTTACATTGCATTTCATTTTGGGTGAACATCCTTTAACCTACTATATAATTAATTTTATCATGTTATTAACTTATAAAGGATCCAAATTAATATTTTTAATATCATATCTTATCCTATTATAATACCATATTACATGTTTGTTAGTATTCGTTCATTATTTTAACTATTTCTAGTGTTAATTGACAATTTTTTGAGCATGTTTTGACCTGTTATTTTTGTTACTACTACATAGATATTGATTTAATCAATTAAAGAATGTAATAAATGATTTAAGTATTTTATATATTCAGTATATTTGTAGTTATATTAATCCATAATGTTAGGAGATATGAAATGAAATACTCTTTTCTTGGAGACAGTAGGCTGTACGTATGCATGAATGTTGTTTCTATTTTTTTACAATTTTAAATGATTGAAAATTAAATGATATATTTGTATATTGTAATTCATGTTTCATATTATTTTCATATTTGTCACATATTTTAATTAAAACATTTCATAAATTATTCCATGTAAATTGTGAAGTAATCACATCGTCCTGAGGAGGCTATAGTCCACACGTCCACAAACTTTGTTATCTTATTCCCAGAAAATGGAAGGCACGAAGGTATGTGTTATATGAAAATTTCATAAGAATAAAAATATTATAAATATTTTATATATAATTTATATAATATAAATCCATCATTATTCTATACCATAAAAGTTTTTAACTGAGGAATGAACAACATCGGTTCATGAGGCGGCAGTCCGCCGTACACACAAACGAAGATTGTGTATCCAATTTGTTGTAAGTGTGAGTGGGTGTTGGTCATATAATATGAATAAAAAGTAATTTCAAATTTATTATAATTATATAGTTATATAATTATGATATTAAAATAATTGGAGGAGTGTAGAAATAAATGAAACAAAATTTCTCGTTGAAGAATGTTACCTCTTCTTCGGTTAACTCCTTTTGGTTTATAACAAAATGCTCCCTTTGTTTTATTTATTACAAAAGTAAGGATTATGGGATTAGATTAGGGATTCAAGAGATATTTCTAGGTAGGTGTTTCATGATCCAAATGGCTTGATAGGTGTGAATAAGTCGGAGGGGTGAGTGCCTAGTTATATTGGAGGAGGAGTGACATTCTTATAATTTTTTTAAAAGGGAATATCACCCACATTTCTTTTAAATTTTAAGAAAATACCATTGTGAAAAAAATTATATAAATTAATTTATATTGTATAAATATTTATCAAAAATAGGGTTTTAATTTTCTTTTGGTTATTTGGGCCCAGAAATTAATGGTATAGTCCCTCGTTGAGCTAGTTTTTTCTCTTAATCTCTATAATTTATTTTAATTTATTTCATAAATAAGTTTTTTAAAAAATTATTTGAACTTATTTTAAATTATAATATTTTATGATTAAGAACATTGAATCCATTTTTATAAATTTTAATCATATAAGTTTCAAGAAATAATTTAAAATGAATCATACACACATGGCGACAAAATGAGGTTTTAAAGGTCAAATGTTCAGAAGTTTGAAATTGTTTTATACTAAATTTACATGTGAAATCAATTGAAATGGTAGTAATATAATTAATATAAAATAATTTATCTAGTTTATCTTTAAAAATAATTAAAAATATAATTTAAACTTATAAATTATTTAAATGAAAAATCATTTTTCAATTAAAATTCAATTTTTTTCACTATTTATAAAAAAATGAAACTTCTCAGAAAAATACCAAAACTTCACCCTATGATAATTTTTAAATAAATCTTTAAAAAATTCATTTTACTTTCTCATATAAAATTAATAAAATTTCCAAAATCTATATTAAAAAATGGTGCTCCATTAAAAGGGAGAAATCCACCTTTATAAAAATATAGTTTTTATTCGTAAAATTGCATTTGTTCTTATATTATTTCTATAAAATATTTTGGATAGATTCCCAAAATATTTTATTTAATACATAATTAATATATTTAATCAATATTATTAATAATATTTATTAATTTAATTTATTAAGAGACAACATATTTAGGAGCATAAAAATTGTTTTTTAGAACTTTTCCTTTATATTTATTTAGTTTTTTATTTTAATTTCCCATTAATTGGTAAAAAATGGATTTATTTTATATTTTTGTAAAAGATATATTTTTATTAGTAAGTTAATTATATTCACAACAACTATTTTAATGGATAAGATATAATTTTTATTTTGAATAATACTATTAATTGTATTTGGTCAAACTCAGTCTTGTGAGTGTTACAAGACATCCTAAAAGATCATTATTATGTGTAACACAAACTAACTCACCATTGAATGAATTTAAACTATATAAAAGATAAATTTTTTTAATATGTTAAATATATCATAAACCATATAGATATTATATTACCTTCGATACTTGGGGTAGTGTGTCACATATAATATCAAAGATAATATTCTTTATTTAGAGTTTTGGGCATTACATTATCCCCATCATAAATATATAGTGTCCTTGAAATTTGAACTTTAAAAGGAAAATATTGGGTTTGATCTTCCTTTTTTGAAAACCCACATCGCTAGAAGGATTGAAAAAACATACTCTTAATAAGAGAGAATGGAAGTATAATGTTCATATGGAATAACATATTACTAAGTTTTTATATATGATAACATTAGGGACATGAGAAAATATAAACTTGTTAGAAGAACATAAAAAAATATAGGGAGTGATTTAGTTAATTGATCACAAGAAAGTGAATGATAAATGGAAATTTGGTGGCCTCAAATCCAAAAATCTTTGATTATTTAAATGACCACTAGTTTAATAGAAATGAAGGTATTAAGATTACATTTTTGTTTTAATATCATTTTCCTAATGTGTAGGAATTATTTTATTAACCAAGAATATAACTAAATATACTTACTTAATACATTTAAATTTAATAATAACAATTTCATTATTTGGTTTTTCTTCAATAAAATTCTAATTCACTCCCTACTCCATGAAATAGATATCCATGAAAAAACATTTTTGGTTCCCGATGAACTAAAATTAACTTTTAAAAGAGCGTAAGATCCCTAAAACATGTCTTTATATCTTTTTATAACTATTTTGAAAAAAATATGGTTAATATATTAATAATGAAAAAATTTAATACTATTTGTTTCTTATTTATATTTATTCATCCGATTATTTAACTAAAAACAATGAAATAATAACTTGGAAATTGCATAGGCCAGTGGTAGGCACGAAATCAATATCATCATTTAGTCTTGGGTTTTTTCCCCACCACCTTTCTGGATGAAACTAGTTTTTAACCTGTATATATGTTGTCCTTTTTCTGAACAATACTAATATAATTTCTATTAATTTCCCAAAAATATGATCGATATCTCTAAAATTTAATCATTAGAAAACATTTCTTATGGTTTTCTATACTACTTATTCTTTTCTTATTGAAGTATAATAATCTCTTTTGACTATTATTACAATTTCCATAATGATCGTGTTAACCCTAACAGTTATTAAAAACATTATACTAATGTCTATAAAATGTAATGGCATTATTCCTTAAATAACATTTCCACTAAAAAATGTAATAAACTAATGGGTTGTATTAACATTAATTTCATCTAAAATAACATTAATCTTGAGGGGCTCCCATCATATAAAATCCCTTAAATAATTATTTAGGACTTAAAACTTTTGATCAACCTCAATCTCATAATCCTATGATGGTTTCCACACAACTTAAGTTTATAATGACATATGTTATTTTATGCTGATCCTAAATGTTTGTATTAGGGTTATGTTCCCTAATATACATTTTCCTAAATCTAGTTCCCAAGGTTTTTACTAAAATTAGTTTGACACCAACTATAGTGCCCTGACCCCAGTAATCCTGGATCTGGTGCCTACTACTATTACTTTGGAAGAATTATGAGGAATCAAATCCCAAAGGATAGAAGAGTTTAGTAGTTTTAGTAAAATAGATTCATATATGATTCTTATATTACAAATTAATACTCTAATTATAACATTTTTTATTCTATGATAACTATTTCCCACTTGTCATATCCTTTCATATATTTATTAGTAAACTTCTTGGATTCAGGGAGAAAAGAAATAAGATAAGGGTGAGATAAAATGCTTAGGAAGGGATAATTACAATAAAAATAATAATGATTCAATGATAATAATCATTACGGAAAGGTAATAACTAAAAAAACACCATATAATCAATAAAATGATAAATTAGTGAGTAAAAAATATTTAAATGTAATTAACTAGAAACACATTCCATTCATATCCATGATAAATGATATAGACACCATGTTTCCTGGGTACATGATAATTTTCCTTCAAGACCATTCAAAATACTATTTAAAAAACCAAGATAAAAAACACACTAAAGACAGACAATGGACTGATCCAATGAGATTATCGATGCGTCGAAGGGATATCTATAACCAGGACCCACCCATGTCGCACCTATACAAATCATTCCTTATATATTAAAAAATATTATTAACTAATAAACACTATGGCTTATAATTTATCTATATCAAATAAAAGATATAGATTTATAAATATTTACTTATTTTGAAAAATAACCATGATATACATAACATGTATAAAAATGGTATATGGTTTAGGAAATAATTATACTGCTAACAAATTATAGGGATATTTAGGAGAAATTTAATGTTTAGTGATCACTAGAAGGTGAATAATTCATCAAGAAGTTAATGAAAAAAATGTTTCAAGAAATTTAATATTTACTATATCCTTAGAAAAAATAATATTAAAGTAACTAGAATTATTATTAGGATTTTTGTTTTTGATGAATAAAAATTTCTTTTAAAAATATTCTTGAGGAAAACAATCTTTAAACATTCCAGAGTGTCCCATTCCACTTTCAAACATTTGAATTACAATCCCCGGGAAGAAATAACAGTAATTGGAACTTATAATACCAATATAATATGTATATTATTGTTATAAAATTTCAATGGATAAGTATATACACCTTAAATAAATAATATAGGTGTATAACATAATAAGCATCTTAAAGAAGAAAAATTGTGAAAAAATCCATTGCCACTTGACATTGAAAACATAAACCCCTTGATTGAGATATCACAAAATGGAAATTTAAATTCACCTTAAATCTTGTATAATAATAATAAAATACATTAATGGGAAGTATATACACCACAAAAAAAATAAGTGATGAATATACAATAAGTCTCATAGTAGTAAAAGTGAGACAAGAAATCTTGTTACCTTGCTTTCCTTTTTGTAGAACATTATATAACTATCTATATAATGGTTTTAATAATGTTATTAACCTATAAAATAATTATAATCATATTTATATTATCATATATGATCATATTATAATATCTTATTACTCATTTGATAATAATGTTTCATTATTTTAACTATTTCAGGTGTTAATTGCCTAGTTTTTTTGGTATGTTTTGACCTATTTTTTTCCTATTACATAGATCTTTATTTAATAATATAAATAATTTAAAACATGATATAAATATTATATATATTCATTATATATGTATTTATAGTAATTGATAAATTTTCAAGATAGAAAATTAAATACATCATACATGGATATGGACAACCGTACGTACGCATGAATGTTGTTTCCATTTTCTTGTCATATTAAAAGAATGAAAAGTAAATGATATATGTCTATATAATAATTAATATATAATTTTAATGTGATATTTATCATATATATTAATTAAAACGATCCTTAATACATTCCATGTAAAGTGTAAATGAATTACATCACTTTGGGGATGCGGTAGTCCACATGTCCACAAATGATGTTATCGTATTCCGACAAAAAAGGAAAGAATGAACGTAAGTGTTCTATAAAATTTATAAAAGAATAAATAAATTATAAATATAATAAATATAATATATAAAGTATAAATAAATATTCATTCCCATACTTTAATGGTTGTAATGGAATAATGAACGACATCGGTTTGCGATGCGATAGTCCACCATACGCACAATCTGTCATTGCATATCCCACATGATGGAAGTGTGTGTGAGTGTAGCCAATACCATTTTTTTAAATTAATATAATCATATTTAAGATACTGATTTTTTTATTAATAATTAAATTTAAATAACGTAGGGAGTGGACCAAGATATAATTAAATAAGTTCTCACTGAAGAATGTTACCTTTTATTCAGGCAACTCCTTTTTGTTTATACCAAAATACATCATTGTATTTATTTATGTCCAAATTGAGGATTATTGTATTAGGTTAGGTATTTTGGGGATCTATTTGGGAATGGGTTTTATGATCCAAATTTCTTGAGAGTTGTGAATAAGTTATAGGGGTGAGTTTTTTTAGATTGGAGGAGGCGTGAGATTCTTGTAAATTTTTGGAAGAGGGGATTCCACACACATTTTTCCTATGTCAATTTGCTCCAATAAAAAATTTTATAGAAAATAAAGAATATTTTTTAAATATGTACATGAAATTGGTTTTTGAATTTTTTTCTTGTTCTTTTTGTCCTTTATGTTTAAGGTTTAGTCCCTTATCATGCTAGTTTTTTCTCATTATCACTATAATTAATTTTAATTGACGCCATTTATCATTTTGTTAAAAAATTAATTTTCAGTTATTATAAATTATATATTTTTAGTAATCCAAATATAGAATCTATCTTTTATTAATTACTATCACAGAAGTGGTAGAAAGTAATTTAAGGTTAATCCCACAGAAGGGACGACAAAGTGGGTTTTTAAAGTGAAAATGTTCAAATGTTTTAAATGTTTTTATATATAATTTCATTGTGAAATTGATTAAAATGAATTTTTTTAATATATTTATAATTTAACTAATTTAACATAAAAAAATTAAAAACATAATTTATCCTTATAAATATTTTAAATGAAAATTCAATTTTCAATTAAAATTCAGTATTTTTCACTATTCATCAAAAAATGCAACTTCTCAGAAACATACCAAAAATTTACCCTAGGAAAATTTTTAAATTAAACTTTTAAAAAATAAGTTTAATTTTATTATTAGATTTATAAATTTTCCAAAATGTTGTTTTGAAATTGGTGCTCCATTAGAAGTATGAAAAACTACCTTTATAAAAGTGTAGTTTTTTGTGCGTAAAATTTAATATGTTCATATCTTTGTCCTATAAAATCAATTTGATGAATTTAAAACATATTTTATTAAATAAATAATGATATATTCCATCAACATAATTCAATTAAGGTAACTAAATAAATTTTTTAATAAAAAATTCCTTTGGTAACATAAAATATAGTTTTTTATAAAACAATTCTTGTATATTCAATTAGTTTTTATTTTTATTTCTAATTAATTAGTAGAAAATTAATTCATTTTATATTTGGGTAAAAAATATATTTTCATAATTTAGTTAATCATATTCACAACTACTAATTTAACGACTAGAAACTAATTGTCATTTTAAATAAAAATTTAAATAATTGTAGGTAAAACATGGTTTTGTGTATAACACAAGCCATCAGAGAAGTTCATTTTTGTGTGTAACAAAATATATTTTATCATTGAATTAATTTGAAGATATATCATATATCAAATTTATTTAATATATAAAATATATTTTAAATACTCATGATGTTATATTCCCTTATACAATTGTTGTTTCATACCACATACACTATTAAAAATGATGTTCTTCATTTAGAGTTTGAGGGTATTACAAGTTGACTGCATTTTTAAAGTTATATTATTAAAGTAAATAAAAAATTATTTTATAGTGTGGGTATTTATTTGAGGAATTAATAATTGAATTATCTTGTAGAAAAATATATGTTTTTGTGGTTTTATAGTGTTTTAAGTTATTTTTAGCAAATTATTGGTTTATTTTAGAGAATATATGATTACAGTATTTATGTTTTTGGTATATAAAATTAGGTGTGATCAGTTTATTTTTAGATAAATGTTGAGTTGATCTTAGAATAAGGTGTGACATAAAATTTTTGATACTGGTTTTTGAAATTGGTGAATTATATTTTGAACATTTTGAATGATATATATTTATGGAATTAATTATATTAAACTTTGGGTGTTATTATTTTGGTTTTGAAGATTAATGTTTTAATTCTCTATGTGATGTTTTTTTATATTATCTGTACTTATGGTAACCATTTTCGTTTTAGTAAATATCTAGAGATCGAAGAAATAACATTTCATCCTTTTTTTTGATCGTATGGTCTATTTAAATAAAATTTTATTTCAAGGGAATTCAAATTCACATTTTTATTTATCATATTTCATAAAGAAGAGGAGTAAAATGATTAGAAACATAACCAAAGGATGAAATTTTGGGAAGAAATCATTTAATAATCTTAAATTATATTATCTTTCTATATAGTAAAAGAATTTATCAAACTAATGGAAGAGGAAGTTAATTTTACCAAGTCCTATGTGGAAAATATTGTTTAGCTATCATAGAATGATTTTGGAAAGCTATTGAAAGAATGAGTCTTATAATATATGCATAGTTTTATAAATTATTAATAAAAGGTAAGTTTTTTAGTCTTAATATGAATGTTTAATTATTTTTCAAATTGAATTGTAATCAACTTGGATTAAAAGTTATTTCATTCAAGTTAAGTATATTTATCTTTCAATTTTTGTTATTGATTATCAAAATGTTTTAAATACTTGTTCATCAAATAGGAGGTAAAGATTTTGAGGATGCAATTTATATAGAGTACATAGAATGAAACAGAAAAATAATTAAGAATATTATCATTTGGATAATTTTTATATTGTCATTATCTTGTGATGGAAGCAATATCGAGCATTAGATAACCATGATATACTATAGATAAAATATTATTTAAATATTAAAATTACAACCTAGCCATTTGATTTTGAGGTATGGTGTAACATCCCATGTAAATAAAAGATATGATATTTTCATATTTTTTAATATTTGTGAATTAAATATTTATTTTACTTTAAAGGGGATGTTATGTTCGATGGGGTACCTGACACAAAACAATGGGTTTCTCTGAACTCTAATATTGCACACAATGCTGAGTCATACTGAAAAAATATAATAATAAAATACTATTTTAAATGGAAGTTAATGCCTAGCCATTGTATTGGAAGGAATGAACATAAATAACTAAAATATGATTATAAATGTTTTATAAATTTTTTTTACTTTTATCCAATAAAATTTAGAGGCATAAAGTAAGAATGAATCCGATTTTAAGCATGAAATACTCTAATATTATTCCAAAGTAAGATTTACCACATTTTGATTGTGAATGATTTTTAAATCTAGATTTTTTATCTCTTAAATGTTCCATTTGACAGAAAAATATTCTGATTTAGAATAAGGACATCAAAATTTACTTTGGGTAAATTTTTTGTATTATTTCGATAATGTTCATTTTTTAATGAATAATGAAAAATACGACATTTTAATTCGAAACTACCTTTTAGTATAATTTATTTATATCTTTAGATTATCTTTTTAATTGGTTTTAAAGTTTAATTAAATTAATTTTTTATGATATAATTCAATTTTGGTCATTGGAAGTAATTTGACTTTGAAATTGGACCTAAAAATGTCAATCTTTTGATAGTTATTATTTCTTAAAAACACACTTTTTGGTTTTAACAGTGTGAATTAATTTTAAATTATTTTTTGCAACATATGTGTTTTGAATTTGGAAAACTGGATTCCATATTTAGAATAAGGAGGTTAAATTTTTTTAAATAGTTAAACTTTATTTTTAGACATTATCAATAGTAACTTCAGTAAATATTTTATTTACCAAGGTTAATGGGTAAACATGGTAAATAAGTGTAAAAAATATTATTATAATAATATAAAATTACCCTAAACTTGTCCAAATACTTTTGGATGATACATTTACGTCCATAAGATTCCTTGGGTGGATTTTGGGACCCCATTGAGCCACTTGTAAGGGAAAATAACACTATAAAAATTAATTTAAAGTTATAGAAAATGTAACAAAAACATATATCTATTAGTAATTTTTTTATAATGGGTTATATAAATTATATTTTCGACTATAAATATTCATTAAAAATAAAAAATATTACCTACATCATGTTATTTTATTTATAAATTTTAGGCATCAAATAAATAAATTTATTTATGACATAATGACGATGTTATGATTACCTTATTAATGAATATTTTAAATAAATGAGAATATAAATATTAAAATAAATTTATTTGGAACTTTTTATGTTATAAAATAATTTTATGTATGATTATAACATGTTATATTTTAATTAATTTAGTTTTTCTAAAGAATAATGTTTTTATATATTTTTTAAAAGTTTTGACATGAATAGTTTATCAGTTGATATAAATGATTTTTTAAAATAAAAATTATTTTATTAATTGATAAAATAATCCTAAAAATCTATGTTTTTTCCAAAGGTTTATAATGTCATTAATGAACTACTTTTTGTTCTTTTGGAATTTTATTGTAATAATATTAACCATATAGTAATAATATACAAGAGGATGTGGTAAAAGTTAAATTAGTTAAGTAAGGGTTAAAGATGAATGGTAAAGTTACAAATGAAAAAAAGCATATCTAAAACCTATTTTTGAGAGTATTTAGAATAATATTCATATTATCTTAGAATTTAATTATTTTGTGACCTTCTAAAACTGAAAATAATTTTATAATAAAATAATATTTTAAAGCATTCCTAATGTGCCCCTCCTCCCTCTTATAAAAGGACACCACCACTTACCCATTAATCACACCTCTCGATCCACATTGGTTCAAAAAAGCTTTGATAAAATAAGCTCCCAACATACCACTCTTCCATATAGGAGCCTTAAATTAGGCAGAAGGCACTTTAATAAAGACTTTTGGTTCAAACTAAAGGGAGTTACCCAATTTGATGGTAACGTCTTCTCTCAAGTTATTCTATTTTATTTTCCTTATCCAACCCCCTAGACTCTATTTATTATATTAATTTATAAAAAAATATTATATTAAATATAATAGTATTTTTTTATGATAATTATTAGAACTACATATCCACACACCACTATATAATGGATACAAACATACTCTTTATGTGGACGCCAAACTACAGCCTCACGAAATGATTATTTTTCAAATATCTCTGACTAACTCTCATGGTGGCCACTATTATGAAAGTATATTTATATATTCTATATATTATATTTATATATTATATATCCTTTTGTATTTTTAATTTATATCAAACCTTTATGGTTTCCGTAATGGGTAAATACAATAATTTCATTTGAGGAAGTGCAAACTACTACCCCCTCAAAGTGATGTGACTCATTCATGCCATACGTGGAACATATAAAGGATGGAGTTAATGAAATTATATATGATATTATAATAAAATTATAATATACCTATGAATAATTATGTTTTGATTTCATTAAATTTAAAATATATATGAAAGTAGCGTTCATGCGTACATACGACTTACCGTCTCCCTAGACTGTGTATTTCATTTCTTATCTCCAAATGTTATGTACTATTATAAATACACACACACATATATATATATGATATATATAATATATATGATATCTATGTACTAAATATAATTCTTTAGATAATGGGATTTTGTCCCCATGGACAACTAGTAATTATAAGAAGTTCATTTTTGACTCAAGAAGAAAATACAGACAAAACAACCATTATTTACTTAAATGATTGTGTAATGATTATAATATGTTAATAAGTAATATAAAAGGAATAATAAAATTCAAAAAGGTTATTAAGTAATTATAAATTTACTTTAGTTTATTATTCATGAGATTAAAGGAGAAACGAGTCAATCCAGACACGAGGTAAGGGAATTCATCTCAATCTCTTTTCTTTGAGGTGTATTTTGATTTATACATGACTATGTTTTATCTGGTGTATAAACTCATTTGACTTATATTTTAATTTGAACATAATATTTTTCTATGAATCATTTTACTTGAAGAGAAAGGGAATGTTTCTTTTTAATGTATGTGATGACAATGACCTTTCCTCCACCGCGACTATTATTTGATATTTGGATTCCTTAATAAGACATAATGTTTTTAAAATGAAAATAAATACCATATAATATTTTATGTGTTTTGGTAATGAAAATGGTTTTGAAAATGGATTGATTAATTAAATATATTTAAATTATAAATTGTTATTGAAATGTGGAAATGTTATCTTTCCTTTATGTTTGTTTTATATGTTATGAATATATTATGGTTCTTGGGCATTGTTTAATAATAAGAGTGGTTCCATGATAAACCAAGGGAGGGTGAGCCTGAGATAGCTCTCCAATGCATTTTTTAACATGAAATAGGTAAATATTAATGTTTCTCCTAATAGATTTAGGGAATATAACATGATTGGAATTCCAACATAACTCCCTACATAGCTGTGAAAGCTACAACATAAGTATGTTATGGATTCCACAAGTTGACTTTATGATTTATGATTTCAATTTATTATTCATAAATCTTATGATTTTGTGTGGTATATTAAATATTGAAATGTGTGATTTCATTTATTTGTATGTATTGAGGCACTAATATTTTCTTTCCTTGTTTTATAACCCTTTCTAATCTTTTTATGCTCATCACATGTTTTTGAAATGATTTTCTCAGGGTATAAGGCTAGGTAAGAGAAAGAATTCAAAAATATTTATATCATGAGAATAATTCCTGTTCTCTTTTAACAGTTTTTATTTTATGAAAAAAATGTATACTTAGTAGAAGTGTCTACTTTGTAATATTTGAGACATAATTTAATAGTAATGGACTAATTCTTTAAAACTATAAACCTAAAAAGATCCTCAATTTGAATTATTAACATAATTCAAGATTATGTAATGTTTTATGTTTGGGTCCTTATATATAGATAAGAGAACTAATTGGGGAATTTATATGGAAAAGTTTTATTAGTAAATTTTTACTAATGAAATGTAAATAAATAATAAATTATAATAATTAAATCATTTATGGTTAATAATAGTTAATGATTAAAAGTTATATTTTTCTATAAATGTAGGTTTTATTTTTATTTTTAAAATTTATTTTGAAGATAAATATATATTTTTTTGTGTATTAAAATTGTTGAACAAATTATTGTTTATATATGTGAACTAATTAATGTCCGTTCATAAATTTATTATAAATTTTTTATAAATGAAAATAAAATAATTTGATGATAAAAAATGATATTTTTCATTAATATGTTTTTAAAATGAAAAATATATTTTTATATTATTAAATTAATTTTATCACTATAGATTAATTGTTTTTGGGAAATTTAATGACAAATTTTCAGTGAAGTAAATTAACAATCACATAGTTTTTTACTAGGAAAAGAATGAGAATAAATTTATTTTAGGTTTTGAAAAAAAAATCTATAAAAATGTTTTTATGTGTCTTCTGTAGAGATAATATAATTATTTTATGAAACTTTTTTGGAAAATTTATTTTTTAAAATTAAAATCATTTTTTATGACATCGTATAAAAATTATAATATGTTTTTTTGATATTTTTCTAATATGGTTGATTTTTGTTTTACTAGTTAAAATACTAATTTTTCAAATACTACAACTTTTATGCCATCATTATGATATAAGAATATATTAAAAATACATGAAACCATTTTATTGGGAAATAAAATGTTTAAGTATTAAAATAAATAATTTAAGACTATTGTGTTTAAGGTTGAAACACATCCCTGATTTTTAGGAACCAAAGATATGTTTTATAACAATAAAAAATTGTTTATGATTATTTACATTTAATGAGGAGAATCAATGATTCTATTCGTTTTTGGAATGGTTGTGACAGAAAATATATTTAATTTAATTAATAATAAGAAAATAAATTCATTTTAATAACCACTAATCAAGAATCTTTAGCCTAAACAAAGTATAAATTCATATTTACGTATAAATATATATATTTTTATTCTAAAAATGATTTTTATTCATTTAGAGAACCTATATAAAAAATAATTCCTTCCAAAAAAGGAATTTAATTTTATAAAGTGTATTAAATTTATATAATATGAAATAATTAATTATAGTAATAATATATTGTTGTTTTTTATCCATAATTAAATGTTACCATGGTATAATCTCATTAACACACTAAGGGTTAAAAGGGCTATGGGGGGGGGGGGGGAGGGGGGTCAACCTAAGTGATAAAGTTTAAAATAAAAAAACTCTAGATTATATAACATTGGTTGATTAAATATTTACTATATCACTAATATATTACAAACTATTATAATTTTGAACCAGTCTACTTGAGTAAGAAATATATTATATAATAATGTTTCATGTATTAAAAAGTTTTCCACGCACCTCGATTATAAAAGGGAACATCATCTTATTACTTATCCATTACACTTGATCCCACTAGTTATTATAGAAATATTAAAATACCTTCCAAAATTCACACATCACTTACTAGTGGAAATTTACTAATCAAAATACTGTATCAATGTGGCTTAATGTGTAAGCTAATGGAAGATAACTGAAGAATAGGTAATTGTCTTCACCTACCCATTTTGAGTTTATTTATTCATTAAAATTGTACACATATTATATAAAAATAATAATATTCTTTAATCCTTATCATTACTATATTTTAATTTTTTATGATAATAGAATATACATTTTTGGTCTTGTTTATATATAATGTAAATTAAAAACAACACCCATGCATACATACCAACTACCGTCACCATGAAGTGACACATTTAATTTTCATTACTATCTGTTATGGATGGTTATATAGATGAATGTTAGGTACATTTAGGTATATTTTATTGTATAATTATTATCCTTTAAATATAAAATTTTATCTACTTTATTACAATATCATTCATTGGAAAATTATGACTTCACTCTGGCGTATGTATGGACTACCACCTCCAAGAAGTACTGTGATGCATTTTTCATTTTATCTTAACATGTATATTAATGAGAATATATTTAATGAATATATATGATATACGTGATATAATTTTTATTCTATATAGGTGAATTATTATTTAACTTTCTTTCTTTCATTCTATTGAAAAGAGATAACATCACTCGTTGATATGTGTGAACTACCACCTCCAAGAAGGGATGTAATTAATTTTTCATCAACAAATTATATGAATAGTTATAAAATTATATGTAATTAATAAATATTATATTTATGATATGATTAAAATTATAGATATTATGAAAACATGATTAAGGATTAAAGACCATAACTATCAAACTAAAACATGCATTGGAAACATAATAGTTAACATCTTGAATATGAATTTTAATGATGAATTGTTAATGATGGAAAATTTAAAATCAATTATTAATGATATATTATAGGATAATTATAAATATTTTTATATAAAATGTTTATAAAAAATATGAATATATATATATATGTATGTGTTTAAGAGTATGTACATATAAATTTAGCTCTTGAGGTAAAGGTTTATGTTACAATATCATTTTTTAAAATTTTCTATTTAAAATATCCAATAAGGAAAATTTTGTTATCATTATCTTTTGAAAACCATATATTTTATTCTAATATGATTATTTATAGGTATTAATGTTTTCATTTTCCTATCCCACTCTTTGTTACTCAAATAGAATGACATAAAAGTTTAAGTAAAAATTGACCTTATTTATACTTTTTGGTCAGGAATCATTTTCCTCCATATCCATGTTATTAATTTTTTTTTGAATTTTTACTTTTCTTTAAGATGTATGATAAATTTATATTATAATATCTTAGTATTTATTTATAAATTATTAAAATGAAACTTCTTAAATATTTGATATCCAACTAAATCTTGACCTTTTAGAATAGTGGGAAAAGAATGTTTCTTATCAAAATAAATGGAATGACATGATTTTACCTTGATAATTTACCTTCAAAATTTTAAATATTGTTATAAAATTTTCATACTTTATACAAGAAAATAACATTCTCATATTTAAAAAAATTTATTTTAAAAAATTTACCAAAATATAAGAGATATTTTATCCGGATTGTCAAAGAAAATTTTAAATGTTTTTATAAAAGTTTTTTTCCTCAATGTAAACATTATTTATGGGATTTTATGCTTTAATGGTGTTATAATATTATGATACTATATTCTACCTTTGTCTTTATTTTTTATTAGGATGTTGTTTTAATAATTTTCTCTGAAACACATTTTTTTTCAATGTGTTATACAATGGTGTAATGACTAATTTATTTTATGATATTGTGTAGTAGTTATATATTATGTTCATTATGTGATGGGTGGTCCTGGAGTTATTTATCCATATAATTTATTGGGTAATTTTTAATAACTCATGATACGAGGGGTATAGTTTTGTTTGAACCAAGATCCAGAGGATAAATTGGTATTTATCATCATCCCATGAAACTAAAATCGTAGTAAACCTAAGCTAATTATGTGATGAGTGTTTCTGTGAGTAGCCTTTATATATGGTTTAGTAAACATGTGGCTATCCCAATCCTATCATCTAAAGAATTACTTTATGAGTTGTCTTTAAATATTAATTATAGGCATTTTTTATGCCACAATATTATGCCATATGGTTATACCTATGTTGTGATATCATGGTTTATGATTTTGTTATGTTCTACACTCTTATGACACATTTATTATGTTATGGAAAATATTTATTCCATAAAACATGATTTGATATTTATATCTTTGGATATGAACTTTATGTACTATGATTATTCTTCCGTAACCTTATGATAATCTTATGTTCACTTATTATCTTTGAATTTATTTCTATCATGTTTTTACTTACTATGCCTTTGAGGTCACCCATTTAATTTGTTTCCACTTCCCTAGGTTATAACGAATGATATGATGTAAGATATGTCTATAAGGGTATCTTTTGTGGAGAATTTTTTCGGAGATGTTGAAGTCTTATGATGGAATGATAAAGTCATGTTATAATGGGAACATTTCCATTTGATTTGAAAGAAAACATTTTTGTTATCTACATGAATTTTCGAAATTCTATAAAACGTTAAAAATAATAGGTCTTGGGTACACAGGTGATTCAATTTTATCTAATGATATTGTAATTATGGATGGTTAAAACTAGATCACTTCAATTATTATCAAAGAAAAAATATTTCTAATATGTTTTTGTCACCATATATGGATGTATGGGTCACATGATATCTCATAATTGACCCTATAATCTTCTTCTAACATAAAATTCTACCATTTTTTAATGTCAATAAAACCCAAGAGAGTTCACCTCACATATATTTCTCAATAAAACTGAGTATATTTAGGTGATCAATTAAACATTTATTTAATTTTCTATATTCATATACATTTCTATAATGATATTATGATAATTGTTTTCTCCAAATACAACCATAAATGATTCCAAACCCTCTAAATGTTTTTGGAATAAACAATCACATTTATTAAATTAGAAAATAATAAAAGTCACTCAATAAATTTCTTTTAAAAAATTATTTTTAAACCACCCAAAAAAATAATTATTATACTTCTCATAAGAATTAATATCCTTTTGTTAGACAATTTCACTTGTTTAGTGATTTGAAATGGAGTACTCTAACACAATAATATTTCCTCATTCTTCAAAACAAATATCTATTTCGTATACTTATCTAGGTTGCTTATTCTATATTGTTTTTGTTACAAATAATTTGTATCAATGATAAGTTTGATGATGATGATTCTATTTATTAAATGTAGTATTTTTTATCAAATTAGTATCTGGTGTCGTATTTATTTAATAAAGAACATTATTAAATGTTTTTTATATAAAAATGTTGATGAAGTTTTATTTACATAATATCCATTAGTGGTATGATATATATATTCCATCATGATATGTGTAATTAATCTCATAACATATTAAATGACTATAAATAATTGATAGGCCTGTAAATCATGTCCCATGTATCACTTAGATGGTAGAGTGGAAGACTCCTTTCTGAAATCCAAAATATATATTAGTATTAATGGGAGACGATATAAATATATGATTCTAACCTATCATATATAGTCATCAAATTAAGCATAAGATTCTTAATGGGAATTTTATTATTTATTCTGGTAAATCTTTGAAATAATTCAAAGATCCTTTATTGATATATTGTTGAATAGAAAATATAATAATAGGGTGATCTTAGATGCACAGTAAGTAGTGGCATACAAAAAAAGATATCATAGAATAAATAAATCATTAATAATATAGAATAGGTAAATAATAATAAAAAATGACATATAACTAATAAAATAAATGGGGAATATATCCATTTATGGAATAACAATATAATTAATAACCTGTTTACCAAAATCTAGTTTTATAGTGATATAATTCATAAGGTTGTACATAACATCTTACAATCATAGATTTTTTCCAAGACATCATATATAAATAGGTAAGGTGTACACCAAATATATAGACTAGTGTATCTCACGAGGAATTTCAATAGATCGCAGGGCTATAACCACCTCTGATGATTACGTATGATGTACAATTATTTCACATATGAAATGGATGAATAATCAAGAAAATAAATAATTAATATAAATGTACATATTTTTAAACTAGAATAAATAATGTTAATAATTCTATTTTTAGAAACTATCTTGTATTATAACTAATACGGTTGCATACTCACAATTTATGTCATAACTAGAATATACTATGACTGTTAACTATATAAGTATGAAATGTTCTCTGTTATAATACCTAGTTGTTTCCAAATACATGTCTTTATTAACATCATTTTGTGATCCTATTTTAGCTAAATACTAAATCTAATATGAGCTAGAAAATATAAAATAGAATAATAGTAAATTATAATTTGAATATGAAACATAAGTCTTAAGATGTCTTGTCTAATTTCACCTTTATTTCAACCTGTGATACATTATTTTCAACTATGTCACACTTGGTTCATCCAATAAATCTCTAGGTTCTTAAAATATTACTTTAAGTTTTATTCTCTCATACCTATAATCCTAATCCATTAATGTTATCAAGAAACAATTCCTTCATAATGTATTGTAAATGGAATATGATTAACTAATGCATATCCACTGGGAGTGACTTTCCAAATATTTTATCCTATACCCATTTATCATGAACCTGCTTTAATTTCATTTCAATTCTCAACCAACATTTTATTTGAGATTAACACAAAGCGAATCTATGCCACAACCCCATCCACATTCTAGTATCATTATGTGTATGTAATTACTAGAAGAACTAAAAAATCTCGTCCTTACCAATACCTTAAGATATTTCACTTTAAATAGACCTATCCCTTAGACTTACTAATGTTATCTTATCATAATATCCAAAATATCCAATATTACCTAAATTAAGATAATGGAGGTTTTATACATTTTAAATTAGGATATACCTTAATTTTTCAAACATTGAAGAAATTTATTACTCCCTAATTATCCTTAATCGATAACTTATGAGTCTGAAAATTTATCTAAACCTTTCTCTAATACAACTATAGTACTCTGGACATGACCTCCTTATAATTATATGAAAAAATTTAAATATTTCATTATAATAATTTCCCAAGACCTTTTAGGTTTAGAGTTATAAATAATCCTGGAAAAATATTAATTAGAAAAACCCATCTTCTTTATATGAGTTAGAATTTTTACCCTTATATATGAAGCTAATAAATCCATAATGAGTCTTCAATATCTCTCAAAAACTATAATCATAATAAAATCCTTCTGTTACTTCATACCATTAATATGTTCCAAATTTGGGGGAATAGAATCATAAGAAAGGGGTGAGATTAGATTCCTAGAAGGGTTAAACATAAAGGATAAAACTCTCAAATCATAAGTGATCATCAGATTGATGTTTTTGTATAGTCAGGATACATAAGTATGTTATACCCAAAAGATCATATATTATAAATCATGTTATAACATAAGAATCAACACATGAAATTTTTTCATATCATAAAACAATGAATACTTGAGAATTTTGGGAAATTTGTAAGAATAGAAAACATTACCTAGTGAATTATGTATGATGACCTATATCCCTTAGTGTACCTAGCTTTACTCACTTGTTCCTGTTTTTCAACTAGGCCTCAATTTTTTCCATTGTTTATCATGCATTACACCCTATTTAACATTTTATATCAAGCATCAGTTCTCATTTCACTATTATTTGATGATATTTAATGCTTTACCATATTCATTGGATGTTTATATAGGGCCCACCCATCATATAATGATTAAATATATACATCTTTTCCACAATAAAACATCTAACCCCAACATCATAAAAATCTAAGAATAAATATGGGCTTTATAAAACATTGTAAGTAAAATCATTTAGTTTTTATATTATAAATAATCCAAGGAATAAAAATGGGTTTTATTCAAAACATAATAAAAAACCCATTATAATAAAAATGAGTTTCATATCTTTTCAAATAGATATATATAATGAAATCATTCATAATTCTATAAATAATTACTACATGATATACCCATGGAAAATAAATGGACATCTAATGAAATCACATAAATATCTCAATTAAATAATATTTAATAAAGATAATAAAGTATATAGTATTTAAACCATATAGATTAAAGGTGTATAATTAAGGTAACAATTTTCCCTAATTAATATATGTATGTAATCTTAGTTTCCACACTTCAAAAAAAGGAATCAGAAGTATGATATTGATTGAGGAATGAGGTTGGAAAGACAATTATGATTGTACACCAAAAAATGATTATTCAAAGGAAAGGTAGGGATAAATAATTTTTCCAAAATAAAAGGATATTCAATAATCCATCATGAGAAAGATGGTGGGTGGGTGGTCGCACTAAAAAAAAATACTAGATCAAGAATAATATATGTCAAAGAAAAATAAATTAATGAGAAATTATGTCAATAATTTTTAGAAAACCTACATTGGAAATATTAAACATCCTTTGTATTTTTAGTTAATTTTAAAATATTTTTTTTAAAATTAGAAGAAAAATAATTTCTTTTAGAATCCTACAACATGTGGGGATAAATATTCATTTAAAATGATAAAGGTGGGGGAAATATGTATTCACAGAAAATAAAAAATAAATTAATATTTTAGAAAACATTTTTGACATCATCACTATAGATAATGTTATAGGTCCTTTAAAAAGTTATTTCAAAAAATGTGAAGTGTATTTTTTAACAATTTTTTTTTAAAAATGAATCTCAAATAATGGAGGCTTCAAATTGAAATATATATTTTTACATAAAACGTGGAGAAAAAAACCTATGATAATGAAAAGAGAGGAAAAATTTTAATATATTGAAAATACCATTTTAGAAACACCTATAGTAATAATTGATTTTATATTAAAAGATAATTTTCAAAAATAATAATAGAAAATACCATAAAGTAAAATATAATGGTGGAAGTAACCCAATATAACTTCAAGATGAAACATTATAACTCAATGAATAAAAATTAAGTGACCCAAAATAATTGAAATCAGAGTAATAATTTGGCCAAATTTCATTTGGTGAAAAGTTACTGATTTGGATTATTGTTTCCTATGAATAAAATAAATATATGAAAAAAACATCTTCATGGGTTGTAAATACCCCAGAAAATTAAAAACATGGTGTATAACAAACAATGTCTTAAGTAATTATATTTTTAGGAAAATAACCCCTTATAACCAAATACACATTCAAGGGAAAACCCCATGAGAGAATGAAATTGGAATATGAAATTAAATATTATGAAATATAGGTGAATAGTTATACAAAATATTAAATGGTCATTATATATAAAAATAAAAAGAAAACATGGTTTATAATTCAAAATATATTTCAAGGGGTGATAATTTGAGACAAGATACTCTTAACTTGTTTCCCCACATAGTTGAATGTAATCTAAGAACTTATATAACAAACTAAAATATCTTAAACAAACTTTTGAAAACTTTTATCATATACGTAGTATTTTATAAACATAACTTATAATTATTATCAACATGTATATTAGTTAGTTATTATCTATTTTTAATATTGGGTGTGAGTAATCTAGGCCGTTTTGAACTTATTTCATATTTTTAATGTTTTTATTAACCCTTCAAAAAATTATCATCATTATCATATCATAAAATTACCTATTATTTATTATTTTTTATTATTTATATATTTTTAATATCATTTTATATTTTTTTTTATTAATGATTACAATGTCAGTGAAGATCTAGTTCTAGTAATTTATAATGAATATAAAATGCTTTCATAATTAATGGATTAAATTTTTATATTACTTTTTAAAAAGAAACAAATTTTTAGTTTATAATTAATATCTAATATTATGTTTCCAAATAAATCCATGGAAGAAATTTATACCATTTTTCATGTTGGTAGTTAAACCTACCCCGCAAGAACATGCTATAATCTATGTTTGGTTAAGGACAGGAAAGAGATTAATTTGTTAAAATATAATTATCAAAATAGTATATTAAAATTATTTATATGTTATTATGGTGATTAATCACATTTTTTATAATTTATAACATATATATAATTTAAATATATGTTTTCACTTATAAATAAAATTGTTTTCTAGTTGGTATATTTGTTTTAGGAGTTTAATTTTACAATAACCAAAATTTTTTAATATTAATTATAGAATGAATAAATTAAATTTAAAATATATAAATACTGAGATAAATAAAATACCTATTAATAAAAAAAATTTCTATAAAAAATTTGAAAAGTGGAGAAGAAACATGAAACATGTCATTCATGGAGGCAGTAGTCTTCACACAATTTTGGGAAATGTTTTCATTTTTCCAATTGAATGGGAGGGAAACAGATAATGGTTCTGTAATATATATAAATTTTTTATATTATCTATATTCATGTAATTATATAAATATCCTTTTAATGTTTTTGAGGAGGGTGGATGTCATAGATAATAAAATTTAAGTAAAATGGAAAGTACTACTTACATTTAGAATTTGTATCTTCCCTTGAAGAATCCTTTGGAAATGAAGGAATTGAGGAACAGTTTTGATCATAGGTGATTCCAAACAAGAAAATGGGATCTAGAATATGTAAAGTGGTCATATTTTTTATTTTATTTTCAAAATATATGCTTGATATGAAGTGGGATTAAGTGACCTCCTTTTATATGTGAAAACATGGGATGTATCTTTAGAAAAGAATGTTAAGTAAGTGGTTAGAATGGTATTTTATGATAGTTAGGTGAGTTAGGTCAGAAAAAATTGCTAAGAAGTGTAGGTGTGAATATATAACCAAATATATTTATTCTATAATGTCTATCTATAAAATTGATTTAGCAAAATCCGAGCCACATTAGATTAATCATTTTAACACATATCCAGCTTACCTAATTATTAACCATGGTTCTTATTTTATCACTAAAATTAAAGGAAGTCCCTTATAACCCATTTTTAAAATTATTAATCATAATTTGGACTTAATTTAATCAAATTCAATTTCCAAATACAAGAAATTTATCTTTCAATTTGAAACATACAATGTGTTGGAAAACATTGTTTATAGAAAAAAGATGTTTTAATCATTAGAAATTCTTACTAATTTGTAACATTTATTAAAAATTATAAGAGTATATAATTTATGGGTTTGTATATTAATATATATTCCATTTTTATTTTAATATATATCAATTTAATTTTATAAAAATAAATAATATTTAGAAAAGTTTCATTCTTTATTAAAAATGTTTTTCTATAATAAATAATATTATACTTGATTGTTAACATTTATGCTTAAAATTAAAATTATGTTATCACCAATGATGAAAATTTTGATATAAAATATCAAAATAATCTTTTCAAATAAAAATTATTGAGGTTAGAAAATGTAACTTTAATATTACCACTCATAATGCCTAAAATGTGTTTTTAGAAAAAGTTTTTTTAATCTCAAATTTTTGGTCAAGTAAATATTTATCAATGTCATTTTCATAAATAGGATTAATATAAAAAAATAAGAGTTAAGAAAATTCCAAATCAATATGAAACTGAATATTACCAGTAATTTTTTTAATTAAAATTAAATAATGAAATTAATTTCTAAATTAGAATAAAAGTATACTAATATTCTAAAATGCTGAACATAGGTTTTTTAGGGTTCAAAATGATATTTTAAAATACATAGTTTTTATTCTTAAATATGTTTTCAATTAATTCATTTTTTATAAACATTTCTTTCTTTCTCACATATTTATAATACCATAAAATTTACATTTTTTGTAAAAATTAGGATTTTCACTATTCACATAAAATTCAATTATTTTAGAAAAACCCCAAAAATTAATATTTTGGTAATTTTGAAATGAATGTTTTAAAAAATATATTAATTTTAAAAATTTCAGATTTTAAAATTTTAAAATTTATTATGTAGTTGAAAATAAAATATATATAAAAAAAAACTACTAATATCAGAAAATACAGTTTTTAAATAATAGGTGTTCTTAAGGCTATTTATTACGAATTTATAAATAATTAAAATATCTTTATTTTCAAGAAGTTTTGTTATTGATAAATAAATTTTGTAGAATCCATCTAACATTTCATGACTATTTTTATTTACATGTTTCATGTGAATCATGAAATTGAATATAGATTTTTTAAAGAAAAATACAAAGTGAGATCTTAGATTATTATATATCATTATTACCACCCAGATTATACATTTTAATTAACAAGTATAAATGGAGCAGTATGTGGAAATAAATCATGAAAAATTGGATTTTCTTCAGCAGTCATATAAGTATTGGTGTGAATTTGGTTCTTTAGTACTTACAGTGAATGAGGTAATGAATAGGTTCAATGGCCTGTGAAAATTTTAGATTCAATGGTTCCCTTGAAGCATCCTTCAAAGAAGTAAAAGACAATTATGGAGATAAATTTAACGAAGGATATATGCTTAATATATCACCATAAATAAAATTGTATGTGGAACTTCAATGAAATGAATAAAGAGAATGCATAATATTTTACTATAGGTACAAATGTCATTATGTGTAATAATTTTTATTTCAATTCACGGGTATTTAACACAATAGGTAACATAATTTTTTGTATCCAAATAAAAGAACTAAGTAAGAATAAAAATATTAATGAATTGAATTTAATTGATAAACTTTTATGATATTTGAATCATACATCAACTAAAGTGGATTATAACTTTGAAATTTCTTTTTGGATTACTCTCATAAAACTATTGTTTTGTATTTTTTTACAAAAAAATTTCCCAATGTTTATAAGTAGACAAAATGTTTTTTTAATTTTTTAATTTACTTTTTTTCAATAATATGCTTAAAATATAGTTTTATTATACTTGAATCATATATTTTCATTAGAAGAAATTAATGAAAAATATAAAATGTAATATTAAATTGTTACCTAGTTATGGAATGATAAATCATTATCAATAAGAAATAAAAAAATGTCAAGGATATATCCAATATGGATTTTATACTATTTAATCTTAAAATCTTAGTAATTTGACATGCCATTTTTGGTTTGAAGACTAATAGAGACCTTTTAAAATGTGGTAGTTCTATAGAGCATCAAGAATCAGTTCACAAATATATATGAAAAATATTCTAAGAAGTATACAGTGATAAATCAATTGACTTTATGAGATTCATTTAAGAGGATTTAAGGGATATGTATGTGAATTAGAAAAAATTATTGGTAAAAGTCATAGGTTTCTCCAGGTGGTCTAGTAAAAGGATATCATAACTATGATTTTATAAATCATCAAAGTTCAAGTAGCGTTATTTCAATTCCCATATTTCATTATATACATTATACTAACAGTGTTAATAATCATTGTGATTAATGATAAGGCTTATATGTATTGAAGGAATTTTTTCCACCATTCAAGATGACATTTTCAATTATGAGTGTTAAGAAATAACCATACACCGATTAAAATGATAAATAAATATCATATGAATCATAATATAGAAGAAATCCATTTTTTCACAAATTCATATGTTTTGATGAATGATTCATGTTAAGAAGTAGTTTAGCATTGAACTTTCTTTGAGTAAACATAACATGAATCAAAGTTAACTATCCTAAGTATTTTTCCTTATATAGCACATGAACTGACCGACCAGTGACATATCCTTAATTGGAGACCTATGTTACATGGGATGTATTCTTCAATTAATATGTGAGTTCCCCATAGAGTGTTAGTGGTCTTGTGATAGACAGGATAATAATGGTGCCGACATCACCCTAGTGAGGAGGCTAATGAAGGAATCAAGCAATGAATTTTCCTTGAGGATTGAGGTGGGGAATACAACTGTACATGAAAAAATTGTTTAATGGAAGAATGAAGTCTTCAACCTATTATAGATTTTAATATGAAAAAAATACTTGAATAAATATTTTTATGTTGATATTGGAACGCATGAGAGACTTTGGTTGAGAGGAAATTATCATCTGTATTGTTTCAATTGAGGAACATAGAGGTTCATTATTATTTCCTTATTTCTTTTTTGTTGTGAAACTAAAATGCGTAGAAATATAGGAAAAATATGTTTGTTTTATATATTTTACAAAAAATAGTATTACATTCATGGAATATTATAATTATTATGGATAAGAGGTGGGGTGTGTATCTATTTAGGGGGAAAACATGTCTTCTTATTAAAAAAGTATTAACATATAGTGAATCTCAAATTTTTGGATATCTTTAAAAAAATTGGAAATAAGGTATTAAAACCACATTTATATCCCTCATTTTGATTATTTGAAACTTTTTAAAAATAGGGGAGAGTTATTAGGTGAAAGGAAGAGAAAAATGGGGAGTTTTATATCATTAAATTGAATTGTTTTTGTCTATATTTGTTAATATGAGTTCAAGATATACACTTATTGAAAAACTGATTTTCAATAAAAATAAAGATGAAAAATTTGATAAAATTTTAGAATGGTGTAACATGATTTTATGGTCATGGATAATAATGATTTCCATTTTAATACACTATTTTTTCTATACTAGGTTATCCCATTTTTAATTATAATAGTTTGACTAATGTGTAATTTAATTGAAATATATGGTTCCATCCGAATCTCGGAAGAATTAAGGTTTCTTATTTGAAAAACAGTAGGAGAATAAGATACATGAAAATTTAGGAGGCCTTTCATATATTCTATTTTAATTGATTTCTAGAAAGGGGGAGAAGAAAAGGTTAAAAATATTATCATACAAGGTGTTTTATGGTATTTATAAAAAAATCAATGGGGAATTGAAGAACCTGTGTGAAGATCGTATTTATTATCAATGATAGAGGATGTCATATTTTTTAGGAGTTTTAAAAATATGTTTGAAAGTGGCAAGTAATGAGTGATTTTTTGTCATCATAAATAGAAAATTAGATTTTTTTGTGCTTCTTAGAGAAATTTCGTAGATATTTTCATATTGAAGCCCCTTCATTTTATTTTAGGCAACTTATTATTAAAATCCAAGGTAAATGTTGATGGAAGAAGCGAAACTATCTATTATAGTATATAATAGAGTTTTTAGAATATTGGTAAATGGGGTTTAAATTTATTTTAGGTTTATTAGATTTGAATGAAGATGAGTTTCAAGAGGTTCAATGATTATGAAGAAATATATGATTATGTATTGGATCCTAAAATAATTATGTGTAGTGTAGATGACTAGAGAAGTTTCATATGGATAACATGTAGAAAATTATATGATATGGGAGAATTTATATCATTGAATAAATTTGTATAAAAAATAGAGGAGCTCATATGTTTTTTATATAATTATATTTTTAAATATAGGTTGATCCCATATGATATGAAGAATCTATATGATATAAGAGACATATTAGAAATGATAACTTCATATGATTGGTCACCTTGTATGTTATAAGAATCTCATATGTTTAACTTATTCACTAGATAGTCACATAATGAGTGATTGTTGAATGATATTAGTTTCCTTATGTGATAGGGAACTTTAGAATATACCAATCTCATATTATATGAGAATCCCATAATAAATTATAGTTCCTTATATATGATTGAATCATTTTCACATGATTTGAATAATCAGTAAGATATTCTTACTTTGTATTATGATAAATGTTATATACTATGAATGTATAATAACTATTTTTCATATTATTTTAAACCCCATATTATATGGGATTTTTTAATGTATAAATTTTTTAATACTTCTTATATCATATAGAAGTCAATCTGGATAACTAAGAAACATCAATAGAATTAAATATTAAAAAAATTTAGATTTAAAATTAACAATTTTAAGAAGACTATTTTTAGAGAAGTGGAGAAAAAATTTTATGATGTGTGTATAGTGATTTTTTGGATTCAAAAAAATTTTCCTTCAATAAAATCATGATGCAAGATTTTGAGAGTTAATAATCAAACCAATGGTGATGTAATGTTGAGATGATTTCAACATAGCAAGTTGTAGTGCCATGTAAGAGTGCATGAGTCCACAAACTACTCTGTAACATATTTAAGAGAAATAAAATATTTAGATCTTATGGATAAGAAGAATAAAATAATATTTTATGTATTTCTTGAAAAATAAATCTTAGAGCCTTAAGGAGGCTTTGAATAAGGACCATGAAACTATTTAAATGATAAGTAAATGATAATTTTGTGATATAATTGAAACTATAAATCAACATCAATTTATGATTGAAAATAGGCCACATTATACATAATATTATGGAGCTTAAATAACAAAAAAATGGAAACAATAATCACAAATTTATGAAAATAAAGTTAATGAGGATACAAACCAAATGATATTGTTGTTGTTATTCAAAAATTATCTTTGTATTAAATTGTAGAGAGCCATACAGTATGAAGGAACATCCTATACTTTAATGAAGAAGGATAATGTAACCTATAATATAACTATATCATAGAATGTGGTAAATTAGGGTCACTTAAAGTTGAAAAATAAGAGGATTGGGGCTGAATCATTCCAGTATAATAATATGTATTAGTTAAACTCCTAGTTAACTATTTTTAAAAGGATCTATTCATCTACTATGTAAGGATGTGAATTTGATTATAAGGACTAAATTATGTGAGTCAAAAAGGTGAACTACTAGGAATTTGGTAATTGTTATCTGTATAAAAAATACCATATAGTGGAAAGGTAGAAACCATGGTGGGATGCTGTTCATGCATAGTGGGATTCCATGTTTTTGTAACTTTCTATGTTAATAGAGGAAGAATTCACTGTAGGGGTGACTAACCAATAATGAAAAGGAGTAGGATTTCAAGGAAGAACCATTTTAATTTTTTTATCCAATTTCACTTAAAAATATTAAAAATTTAAAGAGTTATAAAAAATAAAAATTAGTGGGGATTTAATCTTAATCGGTTACAAATGCTGGTTTAATGGAATGGAAAATCCATAAAATGTTAATAAGAACCACTGATTCACCGCCACCCATCTCAATGATCTAAAAAATCAAGGAAATTAACTAAGTTACCCAATAAATTATATAAATACATAATAATTAATATACTATTCAAGTGAATGACAATATTTCAATTTGAATGTGCACCAATCTATTTATTATTATGAGACTAAGTATGAAAGAAATTAAATTGAGGCTCAAAATAGACATGAGTTCGGATAGAAACAAAAAATACACAAGGATTAGTGAGATTATATGATTCAAATATAAATTCTATATAGAAATGATAAAACCAAAGATAAATAGTATTCTAGTCACTAAGATAGGTGATATATTATTAATTGAGAATAATAAATGGAAATAATATACAATTTAAAAACTGATTAAAATTTTGAAAGGATTATTTGTATAGAAATTCATATTAATAAATTATTTGATTCTTTAGTTTATGTAAATCTTTTTGGTGCATATTTATGAAGAAAATGTACGTTGATAGTAAATTTGATACATATAAATCATGATTAGCTTGTAAATGTTTTGATGAATTATAATTCCTTGAATGCGAAGAAACATTTTCACCAATCTCTATGGTAAAACTGATTCAAATTAAAATTCATTTATCAACCTTTTATGATTATGAATTTTTTTTGATGGACGTCAAGAAAACTATCCTTAAAGTAAAAATTGTGGGAGATGTCTATATGTCACAATCAGAAGGGTTTGTAAAACCAAAAGTTTTTGATAAGTTATCCAGTTTTTATAGATCCATTTGTAGCTTATAGAAATAAAAAATATCATTGAACACGAATCATGATAAAGACATAAGATAGCTTAGTTTTGTTATAAATAAATATGATACCCTTGATTAAAACATTTTAGTGGTAACACTATAGATTCCAAGTAAAATAAGTTGATAGCATAAGGAAAAATAGAGATTGGTCTTCTAGGTAGTTATGACTAAGTTTAAAGATATTTCTACAAGACTGACTTTGAGTAGTGACCTATGTTATATTGAAAAATATCTACTATGATAGATCTATGTGTAATTTTAGGTAAATTCAAATTATATAAATTTAAAATGTGTTAAAAATAAAATATGGGACAATTCAATAGAGAATTATTATCTACGTCATATGGAATAAATTTCTCAAAGATGATGCATTAGGATAAAAGAGTAGATTAAGATCTTGATTAGAAATATATTTTTTTATAAAATATAATATATACTTCATGGAATTATATTTTATAATATTTGATATTTTTATGCATAAATAATGATGGGAAACATCTATATAAACAATAGTAACTATATTTAGTATCAGTCAGAACTATCTAATAGTACCTTAGAAAGTATAAAATACAAGTTATTAGAACTTGTAGAATTGGGAATATTATTTTTCAAAGGGACACAAAACTATCCTTTAAATATATCAAAATAATATAAATATAATAGAAAATGATAAATAAATTGAGAATATGATCTTATCATTTCTTGTGATGGAAATATCTACACATACAGAGTATGTTGTGGAATCTGATACAGTTAAAGAAACATTATAAAATATGCATGGATTTCTTCAATATTTTTGTTCCATGAATGTAAATTATTATCACAATATATATTATGATAATTATATGGTTATGTAATAATCCTTGATTTTAGGATTATAATAGATGAAATTGGTTAATAACCAATGATATCACATATTATAAGCTTTAATCTGAGAGGGGAATTCAATGTTAGTTGAGTGGACTCCATGAAAGCTATGTAATTCCTAAAATCAATGGCCACAATTCAAGAAAAATTAATATCATGTGATTTCACATCCATCAATAAATAGTAGAAATTGGATCTTGTGCAAGTGGGATTCTATGGAGTTGGTTCCCTAAAACTAATGGATTTCTTTTTAATTTTCATTTGTAGTATGTATATTCATATATAATATTATCCCATGATTAATATTATTTGGTGTAATATTTATGTGATAATGTCTTCGAAATATTCATTACATTAATAGGTTATAATAATTCCCCTCTAGATTGAGAACCTAGGGATTTTGTTACAATATTCATTAATTAATATAACTTGTATTCTATATAAAAACTATTTAATAGAAAATAGTTGTTGTTTCACTATCAGATATTGGGGGCTCATAAGACATTGGTATATCCTCTCTTTATGTTTTCACTTAGTGGTATTCATGAAGGGAGTTCATAAAGAAAAACATACTAATAAAAAAGCCACCTATTTTATATGTCAGGGGATATTCCTTCCAATAAATGAATGTATTACTTGTTAGACATGATATTATTATTATAGAGTATCATGAATCATGTACTTTGATGTATTCAAGAAAATAATGATGGATTATACTTATAGTTATATACCACATGTTGGATATAGTGTAAATGATATAATATTAATTGGATAAGTCAAAAAAGGATTTTCCCATTCCACATTAATGGAAGAAGATATCATTAACCCTTTGATTGAAATGTAACTTCTTATAAAATTAGTTGACTTGGATGTTTATTGTTGAGTTCATTTCAAAAATTCAATAAAATATTATTTGAGAATATATGGTTATTACACAAGTATACACCCCACTTGATGAGTTATCATTTGAAAAATAGATTGTATTACATCGTTACATTTTTTGGTAGGTTCTTAGTGTCACTAAAGTAACTTCTTTGAACATGGGATTCTTAAAATGGTTCTAGATGTTGATCTAGTACTATAGGGAAGTTCACCTATTTCCATTGAGAAAGGGGTATAGAGATTCACACAATTAGCGTGTCTTGAATATCATTAAATTATATTTAAATTAATATTTATGTATTGATTTATTTCAAAATTATAGAATATTATTTATTAAAATACCACAATTTGTATATATTCTATCATGATATATTCAGTTTTTGAACATGTGAATTGAATTTAATCTCTTAATATATTATTATCAAGGTAAAAAATAAGTATTTATTTATTCATCATTTTTGTGAATAGATTAAAATATATAATTATTTTTGTTATTTAAATATTAAAATAAATATTTTATTTATATATTTTATTTAATGAATATTTTATTATTCAAAGTATCAATAAAATATATTTTAGGGTATATTTTGAGTATAATTTCACAATAAAAATTATATATTTAATTTAATATCATATAAATAAATATTAGTTTATTTATTTGAGAAGTGATATTAAAATAAAAACAGGTCATGAGAAATAATAATAATATAATTATTATTGTTTGACATGGGGACTAACATGGATTATGTAATTTAATAATTGTTTTTCTTTGTATTATTATTTAACCCTATGTTCCTATATATATATATCATTTTTCTTTCATAGAGTTATTTACATAATAAAGGCACTCTTTAATACTCTATGAAGACCAAGAGAGATAATAACCTCCATTCCTCCTTCTCATGAATATTGGGAGAACAAGGGATCTTTTTTTGATATATGATAAATGGTGTTAAGTACCCAACTCTTCTATGGTAGTACCCATAAAACAAAGCACATAATCCAGATATTAATTGAGCATGAATAGAAAATTATTGACGAATACACACTTGGATTCTCCACTAAAAAAATAAAATAAGAGATTTAATATATTTTCATCATGGATATTACCTCAAACTAGATAATTCATCAAATAAATATAATATAAATTAAATACTTATAATTGTCCAATGAGATTTCATTTATAATTATCCCTCTTATTCTAATTTTATTAATTAATATTTATGAAAAAATAAAATTAGGAACCCTAAGAATGATTCCTCTGTGCCCCATAACCTTCATCACCAGTATTCTCATCTAATGATATATTGTCACCTAATGAATCCATAAAAAAAATTATTCTAACCAAGCTTTGTTCTTCTAATAATTATTTATTTATATATCATACCATGTTATACCCAAATGGATTAAAAAATTAGTGAATCGCCTCCAAATATGACGGGGATAAAATTTTATACTGAATTAATAATTTATTTCCAGATGTTCATTATTAAGATCTCATTAGAATATTACATAAATACTAAGAAAATATTATAAAATGAATCAAAATGTCGATAAAAAACACAAAATTCAATAAAAAAATAATTAAAAAAACACTAAATTTTTTCAATACATTTTACCATACATTTGATTGATTACTCTTCTTCTTGTAGTTTCTCTCAAAATGGTTTAGAAATAAACTAGACCATCTCAAGCTTTATTCTTAGCTCATTCAATATTTAAATGAATATAATTTTGTAGAATCATGATTCAAAATAATATAATCCTTAAAAATACACATCATTTAAGATATTTATCTACTATATTTGGTTTAAAACATCTTTGATACAATATAAATGGAAATTATATAACTTATTTTCCACTTCTTCATATAGGTTGAATATTCTTCTCACTATTTATTTTTTGACAATATTACATTGCACTGTTTTTTTTATTTTTTTGAAATGATATTAATTAATTACTTAATCATGAGTTTTTATTTTTTGGAAGTAAACAATTCTGTGTAGCAAGATTAACCGATTTTTTTTATTATTAGAAATTTCCTCAAATAGGATAAGGTAACTCTCCTGTAATAATTCCATTTCAAATTCATTTATAGATTTATTTTTTTCACTCACACACTATGTTTGTAATCATATTTGAAACATATATAGGCATTCTAATATCCAATTTTATGGTAAATTTGAATAACTAATATTATTTACTTTTAAGTTAGATTCCTGAGATATTATATCCTCATAGTGCATAGTTTACCCAAATTCAATCATGAACTTCAATGTAAGCAATTGAGATTCTATTTTACCTAAATATATTCCTTTTAAAATTTAGTATGCATGATTATATAATAGAGACACATTTATTTCCAAATTATATATCTATTATAGATCTTGTGTATATAATTATAATTTATAATTCAATAGAATTAGAATAAATATAATCCCCAAAATGTTTAATCAATATTAGAAATGTATAGATGAAAGAGATTTTTATTTTATAGTAAGATACAAATAAAAATATAGACTTAGTATAATAATCAGTTTCATTGATTTATCTTATTATTTTATGTATTCCTTCCATTTTCTTAATTTTTTTTCTTTTAACCACACAATTTTTTTTAGAAACACACTCACTTGGTGAAATGGTGTATATTAAAAAAAGTGAAAATATTAGGCTTCCTCCAAAGAGAACTTGGGTCATAGTCATTAGATGAAAATTTTGACCTTCAATATATAATTTTCAAATTGTATAATTCCTTCACCATTAATCCTATAAAGTATAGATTTATCATTCAACCATTCACTTTTAATGGACATCTATAGTATATAACAATATTTATAGATCTATTAGGGTACACATTAAATTTTGTGAATAGTACAGAGCACCTAGACATCAGCTTCCTAGTGAAAAACTTCTTTCGTAAGAGACACTATTCCTTCTTGAAAGCATTCCTTTGAATCATACTATCATGAAATAGCTTATCTATTCTCAATACAATTCTATAATTGACATATTATTCCACAAATATGTCTTCTGTTTTATTAAGATTAAATATACAATTTTATTTTTCACTTATAAATTCTATGTTAACAACATTAACTATCAATAATTAGTTTTATTTAATCTCTATGAGTAGATAAAATTCCATTACAAAAATTAGTGTGTAATCATAGATACCAATTTTTTTATTGGTGGTTCCTTATTCCCAATGGGAATCTCTAAGTTTGTAAGTGAAATCATTCATTAGGCATCTAATTATCATTTCTAGTATTCCATTCATTTTTTAGTAATTTCCTCTTGTACAATACTTTTTTGGAGGCAAGATATTCAAGTGATATGATTACATTCATAATTATCTATTTTAATTATAAAATGATAATTTAAAATTGGGCATTATTATCACCAATAACTGAGATTGGAACTCTAAAATTATAGAAAATTATTTTCTATGTAATCATAACTCTAGAAGTAAAAAAATTATTTGGTATTATAGTATCTTTAATATTTTTTGATACATATTCTACTCCCATCAATATGTATTCATTACCATTTGATTTATAGTATTGACCCATAATGTATAGGCCCTAGATATCAAATATATATACTTATAACATTCAAAAATTTGTAGTATCTTACCTTATTCTCATATTTATCTTCATTATGAAACTATAAAAAATCTTCATAAACACTTTTGGTTACTTGAAAATGGTAGGATAATATAAGCCACATAAATGAAACTTTGGTTTTGTTTTCATATTACCATAGTGACCACCACATCGATGCATATTGAAGTAATTAGGAATTGATAGTTCATACTCAACTGAGACACATTTTTAGAGAATCCCATTAACCCCTTTACCTATTTTGATAAGGATCCTCTTATAAATTTAACATCACATCAACCTAAAATCTCTTACTTTAATTCTGGTTCATTTTCTGTTGAAACCTACTAGTGATATTTTAGTTATAAAACCTTGAATACCATGGTATTATATTTCCTGTGAGTAAAAATAACTACTCATGTAAAATATCTCACTTTATAAGAAGAGGTAGATCATACTTTAAGTCTCCAAGTTGGATAAGTGTTTTCCGACATTATTCACAACAAATTTTATATATTTAATCTAATTACCTAATTATTTCAAAAGAAATACCCATCTAATAAATCTTGGAATTATTTATTTATTTTATAGAAAAAAAATCACTGTTGAGTTCTTTTCTTCCATTTAAATATTTTAAATTTCTCCATGACATACACAAATTATAGTATCTCCTTATCTATTATGGAATAATTAAGTTACGATCCATTAAATAGACTTCTTTTATACTAGATAAAAAATCAATTAATTTCCCTTTTACAACTAGAAATAGCTACAACATAAAATTCACTATGATCACAGATCGTCTACCAAGGTATAATTTAATAACGTGTTGTGAAAATAGGTATTGAGACTCACTAATTATTCAATTTGTTGAAATATTCTAGGAGTTTATTTTTAAAATTCCATTTTTATCCTTTTTAGTAGTTATCATTATAGTCTTGTAATATTTAAGTAGTCCTTTATATTCCTTTTATAAAACCCAAATTTTCCAATGAAGCTCATCTCTCCCTTAATAGTTGTGGGTGGTGTTAGTGATGATAACACTTTAATCGTTTCCTTATATGCATCAAACCCAACATTGGATATCATCTGACAAAAAAAATAATTCATTCATTATGAATTGAAGTTTCTCCAAATTGGGTACTAAATTAGTTTCTTTACATCTTGATATAAATTTTAATTGGTTATCCAAGAAATATTGAAATGTTATTCTAATAAAAAATTCATCCATGAAAATTTTAATAAATCTTTATACCATCTATAATAAATTAGACATGTTACATCTCTAAAATGGAATAGTTTATCAACACAACACAAATGGAATTCACCTATATGAAAATATTACCTAATGATATATGAATGTTGTATTATCTTGGTCAGTAAGATATATTGTAACTTCGTTATATCCTGAATACCCATACAAAAACAAAATGTTAGAGTTATCTACAAGTCCCTCAAGAGTATTATTATTGAATGATAGATGGAAGTGGTCTTTCCATGTGTCCTCGATCAAATTATTTTAATATATGTGAACTCTCTATCTGTCTATACTTCTTTTTGAGATTTTATAATTATTATAATTTTTGATCAAAACCATGACACCTTTATTGGGTTATAAATGTATGTGTTTTACCAATGAACCATAAAAATTTGATAGAAGATTCTAACATCAATAAATTTGACTATCTTAGCTCTAACCACCTTTTTAATATTTAGATTGGTAATTTATTAACACACATTAGATATAATAAGCTTATAATCCATTATAATGTTTTACATAAAAGTTATTATAATAATACTATTGATGTTAGATATCATTCATAAAAAAAATATATTATTTATTATTATATCTTTAAGAAAATTTTATTCTTGTTGATTATCCAATTTATCTAAGAAAATTACATGAAATGTATCTTTTTCACCCAAATAGATAAAATTTATAATGAAAGAAAATTTTATTAATTTAATACTTGGTGTATTTTTGAAACAATATTGAGAAACATGTCTTTAATTTCCTATATCTTTATCTATCCTTTCAACTATCTCTAATTGAGAGTTCCCTTCAATTTTTATTTAGTATTCTTTGAAATAGATGGTTCTTTTAACATTTTTTAGTAAACACATACAACTGACCCAAATGATACTCCCTTAGAGTTCAAAATTTCTTTTTATACTTTTTTAATACTATAAATTGAAAATCAATTACCAAAACTATAAATAATATCCACATCTAGGAATAAATTCATTTTGTCTTTTTCCTCTCTCACCTGGAAAGTGAGTATACCTTAAGTTATATCTATCCTAGAACCTCCAGTGGACAAGAATGGTCTTCCCAATATAACAAGATTCTTTTTATCACTCTTTATGTCTAAAACTATGTAATCAAATGGAAAGATAATCTTTAAAACTCTAACTAGTAAATAATTAATCACACATATTTGGTAGGTCAATGATCTGTCTTCTAGTTGCATTACCACAATTATAGGGCTAATCAATACAATTACAAGATTTTCTTGAACTTATATTGGAATCAATATAATACTATATCACAATTATACTAATAAATTGTAGACCATTTTTTCCTTCAAATTCTTAAGGAACCTTAAAAATCCTTAGATACTTGAAATTTTCAGGAATGTTCCTCTAGATGATCACACTACTCTCTTAATTGAGTGGCCCTTTGGATAATTATTAAAGATAATTTTTTTCATAATATATTATTCATGAATTTTTTCTAGGATTATATTTTTGAAATTCCCTCCAGGAATGTCATATCAAATCTATTTTTTTAAAAAAATATGAATGAACCAATTGGAATAATTATATTTGTTCATACCGTGGTCTATATATGTTTTTGTGAAATTGAGAAATTGGATCCTAATCTTTGAAATCCTTATTTTTAATATTGATAATTAATTTCTGATAATCACATTGACTTAAATTACTATTTTTATAATAAAATTCATGTTGATATTCATCTTTTTTTACTCTATACTAGAATGTTACTTCTATAGTCATTCAACTTTCGTACCTCATTCAGTTTCAACTTTATTTTGTATAAGACACTCTTTATCATTACATTTGAAACTTTTTCCACTTATATGTGTGATTTATAAATAAACCTATATAGGATTTTTATCATTGGTGATTTAAACGTTTCTTTTTTCTCTTAAAATATTTATCTTTACAATTTTACAAAATTTCTTTTTCAGGTTATGAATACTATAATTATTTCCATTTATATGTTTATCAATACCTAATAAATTTGAATTGGAACTCAAGAAATATTAATTTATCATTAATTAATTATCTTTGATATTTTTGAAACTTTTTTATATCTTCTCTAGGATATAATAAAATTTAATTGATGTATAGGGTTGTTTGGAAATTTCTAGAATGTAGATTCTATCTAGTTAAACAAGTTTTTAGTTGTATTTAAATTTAGTTTATCATTGTTTTTTGAAACCATTGTAATCCTTAAAAGATAAATTTATATTATTATTCCATATAAGACTATGGGCATTAAAATATGGATTATTTCATATGGGTTTCTTCGGATAATTTCCCACACATCAAGCTTCCTTCACATTGGCTACTCACGATCCATGGTTTGTCTTGTCAAAGTTCATGAATTGGATAAAAGCATGAAAAAACATGCAATAAAAGTTGAATTTATCCCTTTAACCTTAGTTCATGGAGACTTATTTTTTAATTTTTCTTTATAAATCTATAATCTAATCATTTAAATCATCCTTCACTACTACTTCATTAACAATGACTCTTATTCCTTTAATTTCTTTTTTTTGAGAGTTAGAAGAAAGCATGTTATAAAGGATCTTGATCTCATCAACAATCTTGTCACCATATTACCCTCCATCTATAATGACTTATAATTTTTGGAGTAATATTATAATATTTATCATTCCTAATGGTAAAACTTGTCAAATTTCTAGAAAAACATAGGTCTTTATGTCGTCAAATCCATATTCCTCTAGGTAGACTAGAATATACTTGTAAAGGAATGATAAATATCCACTAATGAGTTAAGAGAGTCCTTTTTTTTGAAACAAAATTGTTATAGCATTCCACTTATGATAGAAGTATAAGTATCCAATATTTTGATCATATAACCTCCCTCTATATAGTTTAATACTATAAGAAGATGACATGTACTCATTTATAAAATAAAATATCCCTCTAAAGGTAATACATTTAAGATTGGTATATGGGGTAAGTGATTTTTATTTATCTCATAGTTTGTAAAATCTATTTTTGTGTTATTTATTAGGGATTTCAAAATACTATAGGGAATTTAAAATACCTTAGTTATGGTATTTCTTATTCATTTTTGATGATTAACCAATGATTTATTTCTTATCCATTATGTTATATAAGTGTCTTTAAATTTTAATAATTAGGGTAATTTATTCTACACTCATATTCCTAGTTTCCATATACCATCAAAACAATGCAGTATTGTATGTAGCTGATTTGAATTTTAAAATATGAGAAAATATTGACTTTAGGAATTATTTATCAATTCTAAGTATCTTTTAGTTATATATATATGAATTGTAAATATAAAAATTAATTATCAGTATTTTCCCTCAAAATGGTGCCAAAGATGCTTGGAAATGAATAATGTAGTGGCAAATACTTAGCCACCTTAAATGTGTATATGTTTTTGAAACACATTAATTGGGATTTAACCCCATTTTATATCCTATAGTATAAAACATTCAATAAAATATTAAATATAATAGTGTGAAAATGTAAAAATAAGTGCAATGGTGTGTAATCATTGAAGAATGTAATAATATAACACATTATAAAAATAATCAATGATTCAGAGAAGATGATCAGAAAAGTAATTATTTAATATTTTTTGTAAATAAATTGAAAATTATTGGTGGTGTTTTTATTGATTTCAATGATTTATATTTATCATGTATGATATCATCAGTTAAAATATGGAAAACTCACTCTTTCATTTAAATTTTTATCTCAATTTAATCTTTAGTTTCTTAGTGCATTCATTGGTCCCTATAAGGTTTTCTGTGATAACATTACTAAAGAAATTTCATTCTTGTGGCCTATGATTAATATGTGATTTAGTCTCTCCCGAACTGTAATGAATTAGAAAACTAATTCCTAGATTCAAGTGTTAATTATAGGATTTTAACTCTAATTATTCTCATTTTTCACCTAGGATCATTTCCTAGTTGATCAAGATAAAACATAATTTAATATAGAATAAAACTATATGTGGAATTTCATTAATTTATGATTTAATAAACATTTCACAACTACACATCTCACTAAAACCACTAGGGGTTCAAACACACAAGTATTCTCTATAATCAAATCAAAATAATTATAATAATATTATCTAATTATTAACAATTAGGTGTCCCCAATGCTCTCCTAGATGTATTCATCTTAAATGATCAAATTTTAATTCCCTCCAGCTCTTTCCAGGTATAGTAATCAAACTCAAACAGTATTATCTTTGTATGGGGTTTTAATTATGCATTTACTTTTAATTTTTATAATAATTTCATATGGAAAATAAAAGTTTATATCATTACACATTGAATAATAACTTTTATTATCTTTTATTAAACTCTATAAACATGAACATATAGATTTTATTATAAATAAATTAGATTTGATTACATCCATTAAACTTGTAATTTCATACCATGATTTAGTTACTTTGTTTATAAATGTATTCCCTTGGCCCTCTTGACATGAATATGTGCTCCATATGGATTCTCCATTTTTTAAAATCCCCCAATGTTTGAACTCCTTCCATTTATTTTGATTTATTAGTTTAATGTACTTTTCAAAATATTTTTGGTCAAATGTTTTTGTTAACCTATTATGAAACTTCAAATATAAATTTGTAATAAATTATAAAATGAGATCCCTATAAATAATTTGGATTCAATAGAGTCTATTCTTAATCCTAAAGTTCTATTGGTTAGGTGATGTGGTCTTATGTTGGTGTGAACATGGAAAATTTAGGGTGTTAGAAAATTATTTGTTGTTACACAATATTGTTTTATAGTGTAAACATATTCTTAATTAATGAAAAAGATCATGTTGATATAGATTTGGATATGATAACAACTCAACTATTTCCCACAAAAAGCACTATAGTCAGGGAAGCCTCTAAAAGTTGGTGCCACATCCATTATTGAGTGAATTTAGCCTTGTGGGGATGAATCCATTGTGTAATTTTAGTTATAATTTAATCTAAATATATATGGTGGGGATAAAATGTCCTTGAATAAAAAAAATCTAAATTTATCTTCTGTGAAACTACATTGGCCTCTACAGATTCTTGTCATTCTCTATAAATCAACATTGGTTCCTTAATTCCATCTGAGGTGTAGGGCTAAGTTCTTATTAGTTATGGGGATTCATCCATATAGTTTTGAATCCACGATACATTTACCTTTATTGTTTCATTTACCATACATTGGGATTCTATAACAACTTTCTTCTTTTATATATTATTTATTCATAACATATTCTATATATTTGAATACGTTAAAAAATTAGTGAATCACCTATAAATATGTCAAGATTCAAATTTTAGATTGAAAGTATAATATACCATTCATTTATGTTCATAATTAATAATTTCTTCAAAAAAATTACTGAAATTATACAAAATTTGTTAAAACAACTTAAAATACTAAATAATACACAAAATAAAGTGAAAAAATATTGCTAAAGAAACTCAAATTGGTTCAATGTAATAATCTCTATTTATGTGTGATAAAAAACAATTAATGGAGTGTTTTAATCACCAAAAATACATCCCATTTCAATTTTCTCTCATTAGATGAAACTGAATTTTCACTAGCCGTCACAATGCCCAATGATTTAACATTTGGGATACCTGACTGGCAGATGACCACAATCCTTAAAATGTGAGGTTACTCTTTCATAGAATCACCAAGCGGGTATCGTAACAGATAGAAATTAGTTGATAAATGTGCAAAAAAATATTAAAACCACTAAGGAGGTGATTTCAATGATTAACAATGAAAACATGTGTAGAGGACATGTTAGATGATGCATTAGGCATGATTTGGGAAGAAATATATAGATTTAGTGGTAAGAGTCCTAGAAGGATTAAAATTATGAAATATTATGAAAACATGATGTGATGTATATAACTAGACAGTTTTTAATATTTTAATTATTTTGGATTTGGTTTTTGTGGGAGACTAATATCACATGACATATAACTATGAAGTATAAGTATTGTATAGTCTCTAATGGTAGCTACTATAAATTTTCCAATGTGTGAAACCCAGAACTACATGCATTGTCTACTAGCACAATCAAGGTAGTGTGTACTAGAGTGAACACTTATCACACCTTCTCAAGATACATATTGTGTATTTTCTATGTACACGTCAATTAATTTTATATTATATGGGGTGTACCAAATTACACCTTCTGTTTTTCCATGATACCTAAAAAATCATGAACATAGAATTATATGGAATCTACTTTGACTCTACATGGAGTGATGGTGGATGTAATAGGTAGAGGTCCTACAAATCATTTATATAAAATTAAAGTCTATTTATCTTGTATCATATGGGTGTTTTCAGATCCTTATATCCAGGTGTTAGAATAAGTCAAATAACTAGATCATATTGATTGTTTTTCTATGTGGAGAATGATGGTATGATTATATTAGTCATAAGTTACTATTTACTAGTCATTTTTGGTAATTAATGTTTATTATCTTCATATAGATTGTGATTTTGTGTGGGTGAGATACTTGCATCAATAAAAGGGATGGTAACACCCATGGTAAAATATTGGTCCCCAGAAACATGTCCTCTACCAAGATAGTGGAGTAGGAAACCCTCCTATGTGATAGGGAATGGGTCCTCTTGTTATGAAGCTGGTAACCCCCCCACCCGATGCACATACCACATGCTAAGGGAGGGTTATATATAGGGGTTAGTACCACCCATCTACTTTCATACTCTATTTAGTTAGATATGCATCCAAAACTATGATATAGATATATTGGTTCAAGGATTTTATAGAAATCAAAATCAAAAAAATTTTACAAAACTTTTAACGCATCACAGTGGTTGGATATGGTCGTTTCCCAAGGTGAGTTGTTATTGGATGGCGCTTTTCCACTTCATTTATTTGTTTTTTGAAAATAATAAATCCTCATTTTATCTATTTTTCATTATTCCCTCTAACATGTGTTTGGTAGATTATAGTACTTGTCAAATACAATAGTATGGATTAATCTCTATCTATTCATAATAATTATTGTTTTATTATATTATGTAAAAATGTTTTTATTTTTTTACTTTATTTTTTGATGTTTTCTAAGTTCTATTCTTTAGGAAGCTTGGTTGTGTACCCTAAAAAGTCATATTTTTCGTAAAGTATTGTACCTTATAAATATTATATCATATATTACAGAGGTGATTTTTTGGAAATGTATTGTACCTTATGAAGTATAGGTTTCACTCTATAAATAACACATCAAACTTATAATGTTAAAATTTATGAAGAATAATGAACCATATGTTTTGAAGAATGAATCGAATAATAATGGATGTACCTCATAAAAATGACCCTTATGAAGAGAATGTATCCTAGGAATAATCTTTACCCAATGAAATTTAAATCCTTTTAGGTTGCATCCTATGAAGATAATGAAACATAAAAGGATGTATCATATGAAGAGAATGAATCACACAAAGGGTGTACCCAAAAAAGATAGTGTAACTTACAAATATTTAACCCCAAAATAACATAAACTTTATAATGAAACTTAATACGTATATGAACTATATCAAGATAATTATTATGTTGATAACCTTATAGAATTTTAATGAAAATTATCAACCTGAACAATTTTTTATTTCAAAGACATAAAGATACCTATTATCATATTTCTTGTATTTTGGTTAACTATATGTTTATGTTTCTTTTTATATATATTCTTTTATCTATAATATTTTTAATAAATATAGCGATCATATGAAAACTAAATTTTAGATTTTTTTTGAATAATTTAATTAACATCTTAAGTGAAAATACATGAATAAATATTTATGATGTATTTATGGAAATACTGTGATTAAAATTTGGATTGTTTTTAATATAGAGTATTTTTTTATAACAACCAATGTTATTGATCATATTAAAAAATATTATTGAATTTGGTATTTTTTGGTGGATGGGGTGACTATTAAACTAAACCTTAGAATAGAAATTTGAGCATTAAAACACATATGTGTAATTTTTGGATGAGGTCTAAGGCCTCAGAGATGTATTAACAGTTCAAATGAGTTAATAAATCACTGTGATTAAAAAAAAATTCAAGAGAATCATATGATGTTTCATGGTTTGTTGAAACTATGACCCCTTTAGGGTAAACCATGTGGCCTGCTGTAGTGGTGTAGAGTTTTTTACATTTTTTCTTTGACCAAGTTACCAAGGCCACATAGAAAAGGAGGATGTCTTCAGTTTAATTAAGTGTTTAACCACATGGCTTAAAAATAGTTTTTCATAGAGTGTTCCTACTTATGCAGGGCATAGAATAGAGATAGTTCCAAGGGTATGGTTTTCAAATGATTTCTCAAGTCTTGCTCATGTACGATGAATGGTGTGGGTGTATTAGGAAGAGACAATGCATAATTGTTGAATAGTTTGAAAAACTGTATAGCCCAACTATGTTCCACCAAAATGGGGAGAAAATTTCCATTTCCCATCTTCCCTTAAATTGGGTTTACCCATTTTCTACCCTTATTCACCTAGGATAACCACACACATATTCTCTTATTACTCTTCTCCCTTTGGTGTTTTCTCCATCGTTCTTTGTCCAAAATAGACTCCATCAGATACATTGGAAGCCTATTGATTAGTCTAAGATTCCTCTTCTATCCTTTGTTTTTTTCATTCCATACCATATTCTATTACCATGTCAGTTAATATTCTCTATTTTCTAGGTGATTTTATATTCTTCTTATTTATCTCATTCAATTTCTATTCAATGAAAAATATTGGACGAGTGATGTATCCTAAGCATGAGGTATGTGGTCTATATGATTTCCCTTAAGAGTATCATCATTTATAACTTTCACCATTATGGAACATGAAAAACCATATGTAAATTGATTTTTAAATGTGAAATTAATTTTATGAAATGCCTAGACCATGATCTAAAACCCTCATCCATGGTTGGAGGTTAGTGACTACATCATGACCCACCCCTTATTGTGATTTCGATTATATTATCCTTGTATAGTCTTTGAGTAATACTTAAATCACCCCTTGGGTGAGTTATTTAAATTCCATGAAAAGTTTATAAATGCTTTGAATTACTAAAATACTTTATATAAATCCTTTGGTCCTCGATAATTTACTTATGTTTTACATTTTCAATGGACCCATCTTAGTAATTAGTTTAAATTGAAATCAATTTGAGGAAATGTTTCACGATGAATTATATTAAAAAAATTGTGTTCATTATGGCCTTAAAATTATTATAATTGAATTGAATAATATGTGGGCATGTGTACCCACATGTCCCATTTTATTTATTATGAATTTAATGTCTAATAGTATGATATGAAATTTTAAGTTGGTATGTGTAAATTCCCCTTGATTAGGTTATACCATTTTGAAATAGTGGTCATAACTTCTGATAAATAGTTCAACTAGACCTTATTATGACAGATGATACATGGAAAATGCATCCCTTACATATGATACTCAGAAATGGGATCCCATACACATGGTACTCATCCATAGAATCCGTTACACTTAAGACTTAGGCATGGGGTCCCTCACACTTGATACTTTGGTTGGAATCCCATACACATGATACTCGGGCATAACATCCCCTACATATGATACTCGAGCATGAATTCCCTTTTAGATGATTGTAATGCCCCGACCCTAGTTACCTAGAGTTAGTAAATTATTACATATCGTTGGCATGATCACAGGAGATCAAGTCCCGAAAGACCGATTAGTTTAGTATATTTGGAATAATAGATACATACATAAGTTTTAAATTACATCATGAAATAAAGAAGAACATATGTTCCATGCCCTTTGAATACACTCATATCCCTTAGCCTATTCCTACAGGTTAATCATGATATATTTCTTCACATCCTGGAAAAAATAAAACATAAAAAGGGGAGATCTGGGAAGATCAATAAGGATAACAATATAACGGAAACTTTCATAAATAAGCATAAACATTTAAGGAAATGTATAATAATAAAACAAAATCCATTTAAAATTAAACATCAACATAATATGGTTGAAATAAATCAAATAATCCATTTACTTATTCAAATGGACATTCTAATACTTGAATAATCACATTTAATATCAATATATAATTTCATAATTATGGAATGAATAATACCGGACATCATAACCACATATCCAAGGCCTCTCACCAAGACTAAAAATAATATTTTTTCAAGGCCTTATGCCAATACACTAGTTTGTCTCATGAGACCTACCGATGCATTGAGGAGCTATGGCAGGCTCCCACTGTCACTTACTAAGTCCAATGTATTCCTCATATGAAATGGGTGAATCATAATCTAAACATTCATATAAAAACTAGAATACAAAGGTCAATACTTTAACCACAAACCATGAATGACATAAAAAATAGAACATCCATAGTCAAATATAACTCATTCAATACAATATAGAAGATTGTATTATAACGACCCATACTTTACATACATTTTTATTACATCAAAATTGATGCACACTTATTACAACATATAATAAAACCAAAATAGGACCGTATAGGTATAGTGTCTTTAGAAACTAGGAAACATAAACAACTGGTTCATAAAGAATCTACATTGTCTCCCATTTATTTCATCATATCTAGAATCCCTTTTTGGAATATTCTATTTAATAACCTTCTTCCTGACCTGAGGAAAAGAAAACATACGAAAGGGTGAGTTTAAATGCTCAGTAAGGGTAAACAAAAGAAATATAAATCACATCATATTAATAAGAACATAACATTTTGGATAATCTTAACCTTCAAACGAGATCATAATTTCATAACATGGGATAAATGATTGTAGTGAATGTAATACCAATAATCATAAATTAAAACATGAAACTTTGTGTCATACACACATAATCATAGAGAATCATTTCTTAGTAGTCAAAACTCATTGCCAAGAATATCCTAGCGGACAAAGTCCATTTCTAAACTGAGTTCAGTCCTCGTTCCAATAATGTACCACTGAACTGGATTAACATGCCGTTCCTGACATGTCTATCTCATGAGATATAAATCTATACCCAATGAATTGGAGGGTGATATAGGTCCCACCCATCCCATAATAATACCATTCTTATGTGTTCCACAAGATCATAAATCATACATCATTGCATACCCCATGTAAAAAGAAATGAGATTATTAAACATCATGCCATTATAAAAAAATCCATATAAGATAATAGGACATCATAAAAATAATTACATCATAACATAATCAAATCAATGTAAAAATAGGGTTATAAACAGAACCCTATATTTTCTTAGATGGAAAATAATTTTTATAAAACACTTGAACTTCATTCTTGAGGAAAATATCCTTTCTACTTCAATTTTTTTTTTCCTTTCTTTAAATTTCATACAATTTTTAACTAAAAGAATTTGATTAAAAATAAACTTGAAAACTTGTAATTTAAGCTTCATGGAAATAATGTTCTATGAATCCATTCATGCCGTATTTGTTAAAAAAAACATTCTTCTCGTACTTTGGCCGGAAAAGTCAAAACATTACCTCGTATGAAAAACGAAAAAAGATTCCTTTCATATCTTTTACTAAAACTCACCAATGAGTAATATTGGATTTAAAAAATTGTAGTAGGATATAAATATTATTACATATTGAGGAAACATTGATGTGGATGATAAATATTCCCCAGTAAATTCTAAAGTAAAAATGAGATTGCGAGATTTTCCCTTACCTTAGGTCCGTTTTGCTTTGTCCATGTCTGAACATCCTGTATGATGATTTAAATAATGTCATTGACTTATTCTAGAACTGTACTCACTGTTATGATATCATATATTGTCATATTCATAGCTTTATATTAAAATATTTCATTGCTACTTGTTATTCGTGTGTTTATTGCTTTTTGTTCTTATGCATGTTTTCTCGAATAAATTCTTATTCTTCTTTTCAGGTTATAGATAACTAATTTCCAGAATGGTATTAGTGTAATATATATCATATTTATTCATTAAATGCATTTATATAATCATTATGCATTCAAGATCATGTAGAACGAGTCGCATCACATCGTGGAGACGGTAGGCCGTACGTACGCATGAGCTATGATATCGTTCCCATGATCATGGAATTGTATTGAAGTGTATGTATACTATTTCAGAATCAATATCACTTTATATTAATCATACATAGTTATTATTTACACCATTATACCCATTCAAGTAAGGTGGCGGTGGAAAATAGATTACACCACGACGTGGAGACAGTATTCCGTACGTACGCACGTGCAATGATTTCTTTTTCTGGAGGATGGATAGAAGGTTAAATAGGGTTTTTTAATATTTATAATAACATATAAGTATATGAGTGATACTGATGTTATAACTTCATAATGAAACAACTAAAGAATAAGAAGTAGAAGGAGAAATAAAGTTGAAAGAATCGGTAATGGACATTACCTCTTCTTTGAAACGCCTCTTCTCAAGCTTCTCTTAGGGCACTAAATATGGTCTTTAAAGATGACCAAGACCTCTAGGATGTATCTAGGGAATTGGAGAAGAAAAATTGGCAGGGTTTGGCCGATCTTTAAGTCTCAAAGTGGTGTGAGGAGGATAGGGAGGAGGTTCCCTTTTATAAGGGAGGAGAGGGGCACTTTAGAAAAAACATAAAATATTATTTTATTATAAAGTCATATTCAGTTTTTAATAGCTACAAATTGATTTATTTAGAAGCTAAGGTAGGTATGGGTCTAAATCCTCTCAACCAATATATTTTAGACAAGTTTAGGTTACTATTTTAACCTTATCATTTTGATTTAACTCTAACTTAAATAATTTACCTTTTACTATGTCTTCTTGTTTTCTTACACTATATGGTTAATAAAATCACTATAACAAGCCAGACTAACCCCAAGTGGTTCATTATTAATATTTATAACCTTATCTAAGTCATTTTGCCGAACCTTAGATTTTGAGGAATAAAATAACAATTAATAATATAATATTTGTTTTAAATATTATTTTATGTCAATTTTGACACTATTTGGTAATTGATTTATTTGAAAATAATAACAGCATGATTATTTCAAAAAAAGTTAATTATATCGATAATAATATGTCCTATTAACCTATAAAATTAGTTTAATTAATAAAAAGTCTCAAATTACATTAATTTGGGTATTTATAATATCAATTATGTTAATATATCTTTAATAAGGTAATTATTGCATTATCATTTTGTCATAAATAAATTAAATTATTTAAAATCTAAAAATTATAAATAAAATACCATTATGTAGGAAATATTCTTATCTTTATAATGAAAATTTATAGTAGAATTTATCTTATTTATATCCCTATATTAAAAATGTTTTATTTATTAAACATTGATTTTAACTATTTTGACTCTTCTTTAAATAAAATATAATTTAAAGTCCTAATCTAATCCAAGTGGACCTAAATGGTCATATTTTATTACAAAGGTTGTTTTTTGTCGAATTAAACTTATCCAATAGAATTAAGACATCTTTTAGGGTAATAATAATATCATTTTTACCCTTAATTACCCTGTTTACTTTTAACCGTGGTAAATAAAAGTAAAAAGTTACTATTCACCACAAATTATTTTTATGTTATTGAACCACATTTTACTGATTGATATTAACCGTGTCTCTCGGATTTTCAAAATTCCACTCATAGAAGCGGTAAAAGTAAGTTTTATGTAAATTTTCAAACTCTCATAGGAGTTGGGTAAAAGACGGTGAAAAGTTCAATAGAATTTTTAAATATCTAAAAGTATTATAAAATGACTCCAATGAAATAATTTGAACTTATATAGGTATTATGTATCTATTTTGACCTAAAATAAATTTAAATAAAATAATTAATTATTTAAATAAAAAGTCGTTTTTTAAATAGTAAGCCAGTGTTTTCACTATTCATAAAAATTTTAATGTTTTCTGAAAAATACCAAAAATTCACCCAAGGTAAATTTCGATATTCCGAATCAAAAAATGAAGTCCATTTTGAAAGATAAAATTTATAAAATTTCAAAAAGTGGGTATTACTATTTATAACGGCTAATTTTAATAATATTTTAATCGCATATCGTTGTTTAGTGAAACTCGGTATTACGTACAACACAAGCTATCGAGGAAGGTCGCGATTGCATGTAAAGAAACCCAAGATAGTGTTGCGTGTAGTGAAAGATTCCTTTGATGATGTATATAACATAAAAACAAAATATTTCTCAAAAAAATCTCGGGTGTTACATTCTACCCCCCTTAAAATGAATTTTTCCCTTAAAATTCATCACTTTATAACAAACAGATGAGGAAACCTCTCCCTCATCATACCCTCAAGCTCCCATGTAGCTTATTCTAATTGGTGGTTACTCCATAAAACTTTCACCGAGCGAGTGGTCTTGTTCTGTAGGACTTTTTCACTATGATCCAGAATCTCTATCGGCTGTTCTTCATAAGAAAGGTCTTGCTCCAGCAGTACAACTTCTGAGCTGAGTACATGTGAAGGATCAGGTATGTACTTTCTCAGGAGAGATACATGGAACACATCGTGAACTTGAGAATATTCAGTGGAAGTTTTAATCGGTAAGCTACCTTCCCAAAGAGATCCAGTATTTTGAAAGGACCGATGTACCTAGGGCTCAACTTTCCCTTCTTTTCTAATCTCATTACTCTCTTCGTAGGAGATATTCGTAAGAACACTTTATCACCCACTTAAAACTCTATGTATTTTCTTCGGTTATTGGCATAACTTTTTTGTTGACTCTGAGCTACTCTTAGGTGTTGTTGAATAGATCAGACATTTTCAGCCATCTCATCAACAAGATCAGGTCCTAATAGCTTTCTTTCCCCAACTTCATCCCAACAAGTTGGAGTTTGGCATTTTTTTCCATAGAGAGATTAATAAGGAGCCATCTGAATACTGGGGTGAAAGCTATTATTATAAGAAAATTACACCAAAGGTAGGTGTTGATCCCAACAACCTTTGAAATCCATAGAGCAAGCTCTTAACATATCTTCTAGAGATTGAATTGTTCTCTCAGACTGACCGTCTGTCTGAGGATGATAAGCAGTGCTGAAACTCAACTCTGTATCCAGAGTATGATGAAGACTTCGCCAAAAATTTTAGGTAAACCTCAGATCCCAATTAAATATAATGGATAGTGGCACTATATGCAATCTTACCACTTCCTTTACAAATATCATTATATGCTGATCCAGAGATAAATTTTCTCTAATAGAAATGAAGTGTACCAAATTCGTAAGACGATCAACTATGACCCAGATAGCATTGTTGCCTTTGGATGTTTTAGGATGTCCAGTGACAAAGTCCATAGTGATGTTTTCCCACTTCCATTCGGGTATGGGTAATGGTTGTAACACCCCCTCAGACTTCTGTCTCTCAGCATTAACTTGCTAACAAACCAAGCATCGAGAGACATATTTAGCAACATCTCTTTTCATACCATCCCACCGGAAGTACTCTTTCAGGTCCCTATACATCTTTGTGCTTCCTGGATGAATAGAGAATGAAGAACTATGAGCCTCATCCATCAGCTCCTTCTTTAATTCGGGGATGGGAGGAACACAAACCCGATTCCTGAACTTTATTATCCCATCAAAATCAAGGTTGAATTCATGAACATTTCTCACTATCTTTTGTAACTCTACATCTTCTTTTTGTGCCTCTTTAATATTCTCATGTATATATGGTTGAACATTCATTTGAGAAAGATGCGATTTTACCCCTTCCATTATAATTCAAAGATCCATCCTTTGTAAATCCATAAATATTGGTTCTTTTTTGATCCTCATCATGGATAAACTAGCATGGTCTTGTTGACTTAATGCATCTGCCACGTTGATTTATTTCCCTGGGTGGTAATTAATTGAGCAGTCGTAATCCTTAATTAGCTCCAACCATCTTTTTTGACGCATATTCATCTCTTTTTGTGTGAAAATATACTTTAAACTTTTATGTCAATATAAATATCACAACTTTCACCATAAAGGTAATGCCTCCAAATCTTTACTGCAAAGATTACCGCATATAACTCCAAATCATGAGTTGGGTAATTTTGCTCATGGATTTTCATCTGTCTTGAGGCATAAGCTATCACCATATCATTGTGCATGAGAACACATCCCAGTCTCTTCTTGGGTGCATCACTATAGATCACAAACCTTTCCCCACTACAAGGAAGTGTGAGTACAGGTGCACTGGATAACCTTCTTTTTAAATCCTTGAAATTCTCTTCACATTCGTCCATCCACACAAACTTAACACCTTTTCGAGTCAACCTGGTGAGTGGATTAGATAATCATGAAAAATCTTTCACAAAACATCGTTAATATCCAGCCAAACCAAGAAAAATTCGGATATGAGTTACTGTTGTTGGTCTCGGCCATCTTTCGATAACCTCTATTTTTGATGGATCCATAGATATCCCCTCTTTTGAGATTATGTGACCCAAAAATACAACTTTTTGAAGCCAAAATTCACACTTGGTAAATTTGGCATAAAGAATCTCCTTTCTCAGGGTCTTTAATATAATTATCAAGTGATCTTCATTTTCTTCCTTGCTCTTTGAATAGACAAGAATATCGTCTATAAAGACTACCACAAATTGATCAAGGTAGTCTCTAAAGACTCTATTCATCAGATCCATGAAGATAACAGGGGTATTAGTAAGACCAAATGGGATTACTATAAATTCATAGTGTCCATACCTTGTACGGAAAGCTGTCTTTGGTATATCCTCCCTTTTGACCCTTAATTGATGATACCCTGAATGAAGATCAATCTTGGGAAAGTATTGAGCTCCGCGTAGTTGATCGAATAAGTCATCAATGCATGGGAGAGGATATTTGTTCTTGATAGTGATCTTGTTAAGTTCTCGATAATCAATGCAGAGTCTCATTGATCCATCTTTATTCTTAACAAACAGAACTGGTGCTCCCCAAGGTGACGCACTAGGGCGTATGAATCCCTTATCAAGATTCTCTTGGAGTTTCTTCTTCAATTCCTGCAACTCAATTGGGGCCATTCTATAAGGTGTCTTTGAAATAGGCAAAGCACCCGGTACGAGTTCTATTGAAAACTCAACTTCACGATTTGGTGGAAGACCTGACAATTCCTCTGGAAAGACATCATCAAAATCCCGTAGAATGGGAATATTATTAATCGTGAGTTTCTAACCAACCATTTGAGATAAATAACCCTCATTTAGTGGAATCAAGACCCATAAGATGGAAGAAATTTCCACTAGAAGGTTATGTTCATCCTTGCATCGATAGACGATCATAGATTGATCTGGAATATGAAATGTGACTTCCCTTCTTTGGAAATTGATATGAGCTCCATATAAAGAAAGCCAATCCATGCCAAGAATCACATCAAATTCCACTATAGGAAGGATCTCAATATTTGCAGGAAGCACTTTCCCACAAACTTCAATCGGGGAAGATTTATAAACTGTTGATGCGAATGTTGTTCCATTAGGTGTTGTCACAGCTAACTCAACATCTAATTGTTGAGGTAATACGGTGATAACCTTAGAAAAATCTTCATAAATAAAAGAGTGGGTGGATCCAGAATCAAATAAAACATTTTCTACTTTAGAGTAGATGGCAAGTGTACCTTTCACCACATCGTTATCGTACTCCACATCGCTGATAGAAATTGCATGTTCCTTTCCATTGTCTTTAGCCTTAAGATTTTGTTGATGTCGATCATCATCAACAACCCTTGGATTAGGGAATTTATTGGCATAATTCCCCATCTCCTTGCACTTGAAACATTGAAGTGTAGTAGGTTCTTTCTGTGTGTCCCTTCCTTTGTTTACATCATTAGACATCTTCTTCCCATCATTACGGCATTCAAATGCCCGATGACCTTCATTTCCACATTTGAAACATTTACTTGTCCCTTTAAGACAACTCCCTCCATGTTTCTTTCCACACTTTGAGCATAAGGGAAAGCTCATCTTCTTTTCAGTGTGCAATTTAGATTTTCCTTTGAATTCCATTTTCCTCTTCTTATCAAACCCATATGACTGATGGGTTACTCCAATCTCCATCTCAACTTGGAGAGAACATTGAACGATTTCTTCGTAGCTATTGAAGTCCCTTATGGCTAAGGCCCTTTGAAGAATTGGTTTTAAGCCACTAAAGAATCGATCGATCTTACTCTCAGGTTGGATAATAATACCAGAAGCATACCTTGCAAGTCTTGTAAAATTTGCATCATAGGTACCAACAGATTCATCATCCTTTTGATTTAGTTCAAGAAACTCTTTTTCTATCTTTGTTCAGAGAATATGAGGGAAGTACTTATTGAAAAATAAGTTCTTGAACTCGTCCCATTACATGGACTCAATTTCATCCCTTTGCCTCGTATTCTTAATAAGATTCCACTATTGATCAGCATCTCCTTCCAAACGATACACTTCTAGGATGAGTTTGTCATGTTCAGAACATTGAAGAACTAAAAATATCTTTTCAGTAGTACTAATCTATTTTTCAGAAACTAATGGATCAGTAGACCCACTGAAGGAAGGTGGACGCTGCCTCATGAAGGATTCAAGGATGGGAGGAACACAAACCCTATTCCTGATCCTTATTATCTCACAATCATGGTTGAATTCAGGAACATTTTACACATTCTTTTGTAACTCTACATCTTCTTTTTGTGCCTCTTTAATATTCACATGTATATATGGTTGAACATTCATTTGAGAAAGATAATATTTTTCCCATTCCATTATAATTCTAATATTGATCCTTTGTAAATTCATAAATATTGGATCTTTTGTGATCCTCATCATGGATAAGTTAGCATGGTCTTGTCGAATTAATGCGTCCGCAACCTTGTTTTCTTTCCCAGGGTGATAATGAATTGAGCAGTCGTAGTCCTTAATAAACTCCAACCATCTTCTTTGGTGCATATTCAACTCTTTATGTGTGAAAATATACTTTAAAATTTTATGATCAGTATAAATATCACACCTTTCCCCATAAAGATAATTCCTCCAAATCTTTAATTCAAATACTTCAGCAACTAACTCAAAATCATGAGTTCGGTAATTTTACTCATGGATTTTCAACTGTCATGAGGAATAAGCTATCACCATACTGTTTTGCATGAGAACACACCCTGGTCTCTTCTTGGATGCATCATTTTAAGTTACAAACCTTTATCCACTACTAGGCAGTGTGAGCACATGTGCACTGAATAAACATCTTTTTAACTGCTTGACATTCTCTTCACACTCCTCTGTCTAAACAAACTTAACCCCTTTTCGAGTAAACCGGGTGAGTGGAATAGATAATCGTGAAAAATCTTTCACAAAACGTCTACAATATCCAGCAAAACCAAGAAATTTTCATATCTCAGTTACTATTGTTGGTTTCGACCATCTTTCGATAACCTTTGTTTTTTCTGGATCCACAGATATCCCCTCTTTTGAGATTATGTGGCCAAAAAATGCAACTTTTGGAAGCCAAAATTTACACTTGGTAAATTTGGCATAAAGCTTATCCTTTCTCATGGTCTTCAATACAATTCTCAAGTGATCTTCATGTTCTTCCTTTCTCTTTGAATTGAAAAGAATATCGTCTATAAAGACTACCAGAAACTGATCAAGATATTCTCTAAAGACTCTATTTTTTAGATCCATTAAGATAGCAGGGGCATTAGTAAGACCAAATGGAATCTCTATAAATTCATAGTGTCCATACCTTGTATTGAAAGCCATCTTGGTATATCCTCCCTTTTGGCCCTTAATTGATGATAACATGAATGAAGATCAATCTTGGAAAAGTATTGAGCTCCGCGTAGTTGGTCAAATAAGTCATCAATGCGTGGGAGAGGATATTTGTTCTTGATAGTGATCTTGTTAAGTTCTCGATAATCAATGAAAATTCTCATTGATCCATCTTTATTCTTAAAAAACAGAACAGGTTCTCCCTAAGGTGATGCACTTGGGCGTATGAATCACTTATCAATATTCTCTGGAAGTTTCTTCTTTAATTCCTGCAACTCAATTGGGGCCATTCTATAAGGTGTATTTAAAATAGGTAAAGCACCCGATACGAGTTCTATTGAAAACTCAACTTCACGATTTGGTGGAAGACCAGGCAGTTCCACCCAAAAGATATCATCAAACTCTCGTACAATGGGCATATTCTTAATCGTGAGTTTCTCTCCAACCATTTGAGATAAATAACCTTCATTTAGTGGAATCAAGACCCATAAGATGGAAGAAATTTCCACCGGAAGGTTATGTTCATCCTTGCATCGATAGATGATCATAAATTGATCTGGAATATGAAATGTGACTTCCCTTATTTGGTAATTGATATGATATCCATATAAAGAAAGCCAATCCATGCCAAGAATCAAATCAAATTCCACTATAGCAAGGATCACAAGATTTTCAGGAATCACTTTCCCACAAACTTCAATCGATAAAGAATTGTAAACTTTTGATGGAATGTTGTGCCATTAGGTGTTGTCATAGATAACTCAACATCTAATTGTTGAGGTAATACGGTGATAACCTTAGAAAAATCTTCAGAAATAAAAGAGTGGGTGGATCCAGAATCAAATAAAACATTTTCTACTTTAGAGTAGATGGTAAGTGTACCTTTCACCACATCGTTATCGTACTCCACATCGCTGATAGAAATTGCATGTGCCTTTCCATTGTCTTTAGCCTTAAGATTTTGTTGATGTCGATCATCATCAACAACCCTTGGATTAGGGAATTTATTGGCATAATTCCCCATCTCCTTGCACTTGAAACATTGAAGTGTAGTAGGTTCTTTCTGTGTGTCCCTTCCTTTGTTTACATCATTAGACATCTTATTCCCATCATTGCATCATTCAAATGCCTGATGAACTTCTTTTCCACATTTGATACATTAACTTGTCCCTTTAAGAAAACTCCCTCCTTGTTTTTTTCCACACTTTGAGCATAATGGAAAACTCATCTGCTTTTTAGTGTGGTCTTTAGATTTCCCTTTGAATTCCATTTTCCTCTTCTTATCAATCGCAGATGACTGATGGGTTACTCCAATCTCCATTTCAACTTTAAGAGAACATCGAATGATTTCCTCATAGCTATTGAAGTACCTTATGGCTAACGCCCTTCAAAGACTTGGTTTTAAGCCATTAAAGAATCGATCGATCTTACTCTCAGGTAGGATAATAATTCCAAAAGCGTACCTTGCAAGTCTTGTTAAGTTTGCTTCATAGGTACCAACAGATTCATCATCCTTTTGCTTCAACGCAAGAAACTCCTTCTCCATTTTTTTTCGAAGAATACGAGGGAAGTACTTATTGAAAAATAAGTTCTTGAACTCATCCCATTCCATGGAATCAATTTAATCTCTTGGCCTTGTATTCTTGATAACATTCCACCATTGATCAGATGCACCTTCTAAATGATATAAAGCTAGGATGAATTTATCATGTTCAGAACATTGAAGAACTGAAAATACCTTTTCAGTGGTACTGATCTAGTGTTCAGCCACTAATGGATCAGTAGACCCACTGAATGAAGGTGAACACTGCCTCATAAAGGATTAAACAGAATGTTGAACCTTCCTTTGCTCGTTTGAAAGTCATGCATGATTCATAGCTTGAGAAAGTTGTGTGAGCATGACAAAAATATTTTTCATTCCAACTCCAAATAACGTTTGGTTTCTCAGGGGGAAAATCATTGCATTGCCCGTCACATTCCGCATTAACACGGTTCCATTGGGTTCCAGCCATTGACTAAAACCAAGAAGAATAGTGTGAGAGACACTAATTATAATAGTAAAAACACATAATCAAGAATAAAATTTCACACTTAAGTTCTTATCATAGGTTGTTCATGGCCATTTCTAAAACACTAAGATTGTGTTCTATGCTTAGACATATCCTTAGGGTTCTTACTAAGGCTTTCACATCCTAGTTTTCAAAGGTTGACTATACCTTTCCTTTGAAACCAACTATAATGACCCATACTTTACATAAGTTGTTATTACTTCAAAATTGAAGCACACTTATTACAACATATAACAAAACCATAATAGGACCGTATAGGTATAGTGTCTTTAGAAACTGTGAAACATAAACAACTCGTTCATAAAGCATCTACATTGTCTCCTATTTATTTCATCATATCTAGAATCCCTTTTTGGAATATCCTACTTAATACCCTTATTCCTCACCTGAGGAAAAGAAAACATACAAAAGGGTGACCTCAAATGCTCAGTAAGGGTAAACAAAAGAAATATCAATCACATCATATTCATAAGAACATAACATTTTGGAAATCTTAACCTGCAAAAGAGATCATAATTTCATAATATGGGATAAATCATAGTAGTGAAATGTAATCCCAATAATCATTACTTAAAACATGAAACTTTTTGTAATACACACATAATCATAGAGAATCATTTCTTAGTAGTCAAGGCTCATTGCCAAGACTATCCTAGCGGACAAAGTACATTTCTGAACCGAGTTCACTGCTCGTTTCAGTCCTGTATCACTGAACTGGATTAACCTGCCATTCCAGCCATGTCTATCTCATGAGATATAAATCTTTACACAATTCATTGGAGGTAGATATAGGTTCTACCCATCTCATAATGATACCATTCTTATGTGTTCCATAAGATCATAAATCATACATCATAGCATAACCCATGTAATAAAAATGAGATTCTTAAAGATCATGCCATTATAAAAAAATCCATACAATATAAAAGGATATCATAAAAATAATTCCATCATAAAATAATAAAATAAATGTAAAAATAGGGTTATAAATAGAACCCTATATTATCTTATATGGAAAATCATTTTGATAAAACACTTGAACTTCATTCTTGAGGAAAATATCCTTTCAACTTCAAAAACATTTTTCTTTCCTTAACATGTCATACAAATTTTAACTAAAATAAGTTGATTAAAAATAAACTTGAAAACATGTAATGTAAGCTTCATCAAAATAATGTTCTATGAATCCATTCATTCTGTATAAGTTAAAAAACATTCTTCTCGTACTTTGCCCGGAAAAGTCAAAAAAGTACCTCGTACGAAAAATGACAAAAGATTCCATTCATATCTTTTACTAAAACTCACCAATGAGTATTATTAGATTTAAAAAATTGTAGGAGGATATAAATAATATTAAATATTGAGGAAACATGGATGTGGATGATAAATATTCCCCAGTAAATTCTGATGTATAAACAATCTTGGATAAAAATGAGATTGTGAGATTTTCCCTTACCTTAGGTCTGATTTGCTTCGTACGGGTCCGACCCTTGTGTATAATGATTTAAATAATGTTATTGACTTATTCCAGAATCATACTCATTGTTAGGATATCATATATGGTCATATTCTTAGCTTCGTATTAGTAATATTTCATTGCTACTTGTTATTCGGGTGTTTATTGCTTTTTGTTCTTATGCGTGTTTTGTCGAATAAATTCTTATTATTATTTTTAGGTTATAGATACCTAATTTACAGAATGGTATTTTTCTAATATATATCATATTTATTCATTATATTCATTTATATAATCATTATTCATTTAAGATCACGTAGAACGAGTCGCATCACATTGTGGAGTCGATAGGCCGTACGTACGCACGAGTGATGATATGATTCCCATGATCGTGGAATTGTATTAAAGTGTATGTATACTGTTTCAGAATAAATATCACTTTACAATAATAATATATAGTTTTTATTTACACAATTATACCCATATAAGTAAGGAGGTGGTGGAAAACAGATTACACAACGTCATGGAGACGGTATTCCGTACGTACGCACGCACAGGGATTTCATTTTCCGTAGGATGGATACAAGGTGAAATTGGGTTGTTTCATATTTATAATAACATATCAGTATATGAGTGATACTTATGTTATTAATTCATATTTAAACAACTAAATAAGAAGAAGTAGAAGAAGAAATAAATTTGAAAGAATCGGTAACAGACATTACCTCTTCTTTGAAGCGCCTCTTCTTAACCTCCTCTTTGGGCACTAAAGATGGTCTTTGAAAAAGACCATGACCTCTAGAATGTTTTTGGGGAAGTGGAGAAGAGAAATTAGTAGGGGTTGTCCAATCTTGAAGGCTCAAAGTGGTGTGAGGAGGAGAGGGAGGGGATTCCCTTTTATAAGGGAGGAGAGGGGCACTTTTGGAAAAATTGAAAATATTATTTTATTATAAAGTCATAGTCTATTTTTAATAGCTCCAAATTGATTTATTTCAAAGACAATGTGGGTATGGGTTGAAATACTCTAAACTAATATATGTTAGACAAGTTTAGGTTACTATTTAACCTTATCATTTAGATTTAACTCTAAGTTAAATAATTTAACTTTTACCATGTCTTCTTGTTTTCTTACACTATATAGTTAATAAACATACTATAACAAGTCCAACGAACCCAAAGTGGTTCATTATTGATATATATAACCTTATCTAAGTTATTTGTCCTAACTGTTTATTTTTAGGAATAAAATAACAATTAATAATATAATAGTTTCTTTAAAAACTATTTTATGTCAATTTTGACACTATTTGGTAATTGATATTTTGTGAAAATCATAACAGAATGATTAGTTAGAAAAAAGTTAATTAAATCAATAATAATATGTCATATTAACCAATTATATTAATTTAATTCATAAAAAGTCTCAAATTACATTTATTTGGTATTTATAATATCAATTATGTTAATATTTCCTTAATAAGGAAATTACTCCATCATCCTTGTGTCATAAATAAATTAAATTATTTAGCATCTAAAAATTATAAATAAAATACCTATATGTAGGAAACATTTTTATCTTTCTAATGAATATTTATAGTCGAATTTATCTTATTTATAACCCTATATTAAAAATGTTTTAGTTATTAAACATTGATTTTAACTATTTTAACTCTTCTTTAAATAAAATAATATTAAATGTCCTAATCTAATCCAAGTGGACCTAAATAGTCATATTTTATTCCTAAGGTTCTTTGTTGTATAATTAAACTTATCTAATAGAATCAGGACATGTGTTAGGGTAATAATAATATTATTTTTACCCTTAATTACCCTATTTTCTTTTAACCATGGTAAATAAAAGTATAAAGTTACTATTTACCAAAAATTATTTTTATCTTATAGAACAAAATTTTACTCCTTGATATTAACCGTGTATGTTGGATTTTCGAAATTCCACTCACAGAAGTGGTAAAATTAATTTTTATGTAAATTTTCAAACTCTCCTAGGAGGTGGGTAAATGACGGTGAAAAGTTAAATAAAATTTTTATATATTTAAAATTATTATAAAATAACTCCAATGTATTTATTTGAACTTATATAGGTATTATGTATCCATTTTTACCTAAAATAATTTTAAATAAAATAAATAATTATTTAAATAAAAATTCGGGTTTTAAATAGAAACCTAGTGTTTTCACTATTCATCAAAAATTGAAAGTTTTCAGAAAAATACCAAAAATTCACCCTAGGATAATTTTGATATTCCGAAACAAAAAATGAAGTCCATTTTGAACGATAAAATTTATAAAATTTCAAAAAGTGGGTATTAATATTCATAACGGCTAGTTTTAATAATATTTTAATAGCATATCGTTGTTTAGTGAAACTCTGTATTGCGTACAACGCAAGCTATCGAGGAAGGTCGCGATTGCATGTAAATAAAGCCAAGCAAGTGTTGTGTGTAGTGAAATATTCCTTTGATGATGTATATAACATAAAAACTAAATATTTCTCATAAAAATCTCAGGCATTACATGTATTATAATAAATCAACTGCAATAAGGAATAAAATATAACGAAGGATATTGACATAGATAAAAATAGTCTGTAAAACTATTTGAGAGAAATATTCAATTTTTCTTGAAAAAATTTAAACGTCACACTATTTATCAAAGAAGTCGTTTAAAAGAGATTTTTGAATCAAAGTATCCCATACCACTTTGAAACTTTTGAAAGGAATTTTAATTTCAAAACATTTATGTACATATAAATAAATACTTAAAACCATTTTTAAAACATGGAAATTAATGGGTAGGATTTAGAAGAATAAATCTTTAAAACATTTAAAACATTAATTTATTTAAATAGTTCCTCACAAAATGAGAGACGATTGAATACATGTAATTGAGGAATTCAATTTATCAAAACATTATGATATCATGATAATAAATTGATTCATGATATAATATGTCAATGGATAGTATATACCCAACATAAAAGTTAATTGGTTCAAAATGACAAAGAGGTCTCAATGGAATGTACATTGAGAGATAATTCAATATAAAGACCGTATCCTTTGATTATGGAGGAATCAATGATATAATTATGTGTGAAAAATATTAATACACTCAATATTATTGGATATTCAGTGTAAATTAATCAGAGGAAATTCACACATATCCTTGTAAAAATAATACCAATGACTTGGATTTTTAACTCAATTGATGGAAATTGAGTTAAGATTACCCTTAACTAGTTCATATCAATAGCATGAGAATTTATCAATGGAGTTATTTTGTGTATAAAAAGTATATCCACACAAAGGGGAGTGGAAATTACTACATAAATAATAAATAGTGATTCCACTCATAATCTTGGAGTAAAATAATCAATGAAGTATGCGTAAAGCCCCATGAGTGGAAATTGAAATTTCAAATTCCTTTACCGATTTGGTAACTTACGAAACATGAACCACATGAAAGATGGATCATAAAATGAAGATGTAAATACCTATAAATTAAATTATATTACACCTACAATACAATCACGGGAAGTACATACACCACTCAAAAGGAAATAGCATCAAATATAGTATGAATATCACGGGAATAAAAAGTTATATGAAACCCCCCTTACCATTTACTTTTACTCAATTGAGGGTACTTTAAACTCTTTTATAATATTGAATATTTTTCAAATTATACACGAACCATATACATAAATATGACACCATATATGATCTTTTAATATTGGTTTTTTAATAAAATTTCAGTAGTATCATTGTTTTGAGTGTTAACTGATTTGTTTTTATTTATATGTTTTGTTATGTAAGTCATGTTTGTAATGTATAGGATGTATTTGACTCATATAAAGAATTATATTATGTTTTTAAGCATTTTTAACCATAAAATTATATTTTTTCTTGAATGGTTACGATGGTGAATGAAACTCATCACGTTTGTGGGGACGGTAATCCGTACGTACACACGAGCGACAACAATATTCAATTGATGGTGAAATAGTATGTAATTTGATGGTATATAATATATAATGAATCATTAATATGTTTTTTTACTAATTACATAAATTATACTAATTATTATACCCATCCAAATCATTTAGTGTTGAATAACAAACTACACCCCAACTTGGAGACGGTAAGCCATACATACGAATGTGTGGTAACTTTGTCATTCATAGGATAGATAGAATAATTAATATGGTTGTACTATATTTATAATAACATAAATTTATGTAGAATGTACTGGAGTTATTATTTTGGTATGGAAATAACACAAAAATAGGAAGTGGAAGAAGAAAAGAACATTGACAGAGGTGAAGAAATAATTACCTCTTCTTTAGCTAATTCATTTTGATTTGATCAAAAGGGATCCATTGGTTGGATTTATGATTAATTTAAGGCCTCTATGATGAATTGAGGGTATTTAAGAGTATATTTGTGTAGGATTTGGATAATCAAAATGGATTTGTAGGTGTGATTTTGAGAGAAGTTTAAGTACCCCTTTACAAGAGAGGCGAGGGTCACCTTAGGAAAACATGGAAATATTTTTTTATTATACAATCATATTTAGTTTATAATGGCTCCAAAAGGATTTTTATGGGATAAGGTGTGTATGGGTTGAACAAATACCAACAAATAGGTTTTATAAAGGTTTAGGTCACCATATTAACCTTATATTTTAGATTTAGCTCTTGGTTAAATAGTTTAACATTTATTATGTCTCCTTGTATTTTTATATTATATGGTTAATAAATTTACTATAAAATTCCAAGAGAACCCTAAGTGGTTCATTAATGACATATATATTATTATATAAGTCCTTTGGCCCAAATATATATTTTTAAGACTATTGTAGCATTTAAGAATATAGTATTTGTTTTAAAAACTTATTTATGTCAATTTTGACATTATTTAATTTTTGGTTTTTGTGAAAGTCTTAACAAAATTATTTCTACAAAAATAAATTAAATCAACCCTAACATGTAATATTAACCTAGAAATGTTTTGTAAAGCATAAAATGTCTCAATTTACTTTTATTTTTACATTTATAATATCAATTATTTTAATCTTTCACTAATAAGGTAATTATTGTATCATCATTGTGTCATAAATAAATTTAATCATTTAATTTCTAAAAATTAAAAATAAAATACAATGATTTAGAAAATATTTTTATCTTTCTAGTTAATATTTATAGTTGAAATTATCTTATGTATAACCCTATATTAAAAATGTTTTAGTTAGTAATATTTGAATTTTACACTTTTAACTCTTCTTTAAATAAAATAATAAAAAATGTCATAATCTAAACAAAATGAACAAAAAGGATCATATTTTATTCCCAAGTTGTATTTCGATCGAAATAATCTTATCCAATAAAATTATGACAAGTGTTAGGATAATTATAATATCATTTTTAACTTTAATGATGATATTTACTTTTAACCATGGAAAATAAAATTCAGAAGTTACTAATCACCAAAAACTATTTTAATATTATTGAAACAAATTTTACTTACTGATGTCACACATGTCTCTTAGATTTTAGAAAGTCAATTCATAGAAGCAGTAATATTACATTTTATGCAAATTTGCTAACATTCCTAGAAAGTGGGTAAAAGACGTTAAAAATTCAAATAAATTTTATACATCAAATTGTATTTAAAAATGACTTCAAAGAACTAAATTGAACTAATATATGTAATTTGTATCTATTTTTACTTAAAATAAATTTAAATAAAATAAATAATTATTTCAATAAAAATTCGGTTTTTAAACAATAATGCAGTGTTTATTACTATTCATCAAAAATTGAATGTTTTCAGAAAAATAAAAAATATTCACCCTATACTAATTTTGATATTCTGAAATCTTAAATGATATCTATTTTACCAAATTAAAAACATAGAAGTTGAATTAATTAATTTGAAATTAACTACCATTATCAAAACCAGAAAGAATGTTTTTGAGAAGTAAAAACTATAAAAAGATAGATATGTGTTTATGTCCGGTTTAAAAGTGAAATTACATCCAATGATCAACATTGGATTAAATTATAAAAATATTTATTAATAATACTTCCAAACCATATAAATTTATAATTTAACACTATAAATTATTTTTATTAAAAAAATTGTTATTAATTAAAATTTAGTATCTTTCATTATTCATCAAAATATGAAAGTTATCAGAAAAGCACTAAAAAGTTATCCAAACTAAATTTTTATGTCCCAATTCTTATGAAAAATTTAATTTCAATAAATTAAATATATAAAAGTATCAAATATTATATTTAGAAAGGGTTCTCCATTAAAAGGTCAAAAAACTGCATTTTTGAAAAATACTTCATTTATCTGAATAATTGTATTTGTCATTATATTATGTCTAAGAAACACATAATATGAATGTTAAAATTATATTTGATATATATATAATTTAAATTTTGGTTATTACTATTCATAACTGCTTTCTAAATGACTAATTTTTTTGGTCATGGTGCGCTTGAACTCAGTGTTGTGTACATCACACACTATTGTATTATTCAATGAGAAGCGTACCTTGAGAGCTTGGGGTGTTACATTCTTCCCTCCTTCAATAAATTGCATCCTTATAATTTGAAATTTTTTGTTCAAAAATAAAAGGTAAAAAAATAAAAAATCATTTGTAGAAAACCCACATCAGTAATCGGGTTAATAAAATTTAGTCTTAATAAGAGGGGAAGGGAAATGAAAAAGTCAACACCAAACATGGATATCGAATAGGATAAAATTAGTGGAAATTATAATTGGAGGAAAAAGATAATTATTTATAGGGAGTGATTGAGGTCATCAATCACAAACAAGTGAATGGAAAATTGATGGCCTTAACGCCATAAATCTATGATGAATAACGTAAGGTATTAGTATAATATATTTTTGGGTTTAAGATCCTTTCCCTATAGTTTAAGAATTAATTTATTGGTAGAATAAGAAAAAACATTTGAAAAGTAGAGTTCCATCCTTTAAATAATTTCTACCACAAAATCATCTTCCACTCCTAACGTTGAGTATTCAAGATGACTTAGTTACACCTAAAGCGCTAGAATCAACATATAGAGAATCACATAATCTACAAAGGATAAACTATATATTTTTTATATCTATAGAGATTTACAAAACCAAAATGGTTAGTACAATATCAGATGATCCCAAAAAGGATAATCCTTTATAGAAAGAAATACTAATCATAATTTCTAAAATTAAACCAATAATACCCAAAGTTCAATAAATACCGTTCTATAAACAATTTCCTTAAGATCGTTCAGTATAATACAAACTAAGATTGAAACCCAAAACTCAAAGGAATTTTATTATGTAGTCTTCTATTTTAAATTGTATCTCTAAATAACATTTACTACTCTTAAAGTCACATACATAAAAGTAATTAACCTAATCACATATTCTCTATGATAGGTTAGTCATTTCCATAAATAACCCAAATTGATATAAATCCACAATAGAAACAAAGATAAAAAATCCACCATTAATACTCAATTGAAATCCCATAGTATTCTATTTTCCTTAGGCATAAAGTGTTCCCAACAGAGTGAACGTCTTCTAAAATAAAATTTATCACTTAATCATCAAATTATTTTCCTACACTAAGGATATCCATTTGATAAAACATAAGATCCCAAATCTACTTATTATTCATCAGTAAAATAATTTAACTAAAAATAATTAGTCACAATAACAAGGGACTTCACATAGTATAGTGGTAGGTGATAAATCCTAATCGAACTTGGGTTATGGGTTTGATTCCCATAGATTTTTCCAACGCGACAGGTTTTCACAGGCTCTGCATATTTTCCTTTTTCAAAAACAATATTTTATCACATTCCCAAAATGAGATAAATTCCTCAAAATAAACATAAAATAATTTCACCACAAGTGTTATCACATACCTCACATTTTCATCCAAAAAATTAATAACCTGCGATTGGCTCAAATTCAAGGATTATATAAACCCAAAATATTATTTATAACTATATCCACAAAATAAAAGATAATTCGTCCTTGAATAGAATATTCACATAAAAAACTGTAGGTTTACACATTCAAGAGAAAAGTCTTCCAAAATAATCCCATTAAAATAGAGAACTAATAATTTTAAACATTTTTCCATCCATTTATTTACACATAGGTTCTTCCTTGACCAAGAGGTTATCCTATAGAATATAGCATTAAATCAGGTAATGCTTAGGTCCCCTACATTTACGGAAAATGATTGTAAATGAATTCTTGAGATCATTTTTATTTCCTTCTATAGTACTCTTCATTTTCCTTGCCAATTCATTAATTTATGTCCTTTTCCCACACATAAATCATTTCTTTGTTCCATTTATATAATTTCCTAAGCGTCTCCTTCCACATTTCTTTCATGATGGAAATTGATCTCTGTTTTCTCCATGGTCTCCGCTACTAGAGCTCTTATCATTCACTGGCTTTGTCTACTTTTTTGAGTCCAGGAGTTGGTTAATATATATGTTCTTGATCATATTTTTGGAAAACTAATTTGGAATTAACATGATATCTTTTATGCCTATCAACATTCCATTTTTTCCCATTCCCACCACCGTTCCCACCTTGTACATCTTGTTAAATGTTACTATGACTTCCTCAGAATCCATCCATTGACTAAAACCTAAATTAATTGAGTGAGTAACGATAATCACAAAATCATTTATATAATATCATGATACCTTATTTTCAATATAAAACACCTTATAGTTAACCAAACTTATTTATATCATGTGCCTTTGTGTCCTATATCCTATATTCCATGCATCACTTCTTAAAGATGAAATTAATCATATTAACTTATTGGACTACTAAATGAAACACTCTTCCATGGTTAGAGTTCCGTGACCTCAACCCGAATCAGCCCTTGTGGTGAGTTCAATTACATTCCCATTGTACCATACTTGAATATTACTTAAATCATCCCTTGGGCGAGTTCGTTAAATTATCTATCATTTTTATAAATTCATTCAATAATTTAAATGATTTATATAAGCCCCTTGGTGCATTATAATTAACATATGCTTGAAATTGTGAATTATCTCAAATTATTAATTGAATTAAATTGGAATATGTTTGATAAAATGTGGTGTGATGAGTTTTACAAAGACATGAGTATTACTCATGGGATTAAAGTTATTGTAAATGAATTGAATTATAAATTATCATGTGCAACCATATGTACCAGTTTATTTATTATAAAATAAATGTCCAATAAGATGATATCAAATTTTATATTGGAATGGGTAACTTCCTCGATCTATGATCACAAAATTTTTCATGCATGTTGTTAACTTCTTAGAAATAGTTCACCTTAACCTTATTATGATGCATGATACTCAAGAATGGAATTCATACATATGACCCTTGGGAATGACATCACTTATACTTGATACTCGAGCATGGAGTCCCTTACATATGATACTCATGCATGGAATCCAACACACATGATACTTGGGTATCAAATCCATTACACATGACACTCAATAATTTCGTCCATTATTTTTGAAAATTAGGTATGGTGTCCCTTACACATGATACTTGGGAATGGAATCCATTATTACTCTATGAAACTCATATGACTATGCAAGTATCCTTGTGTATTCCTCAGGTCCAGGCTAGAACTGTGTATATGTATGATTATATGTGATACTATATATATTTCAGATATATATATATACTTATATAAATATATATATATATATATACACAATTATATATATATAGACACACAATGTGATACTTGTTCAAGGACATTTCCTACTTAGTTCAAAGAAAGTATGATCAGCTATGTATCCTTGAGGAACCTGAGACTAACATGATTACATTTATTCATTTCATCACATAAATTTTATTATTATACATGAACACACCTTATTTTTATACTCAAATACTATATTTTATTAGAAAATATTGGTGGTGACTCGGTAAGTATATCTCACACCCTATTTAGGCCTCCATTTGGTACCCAACCCATCTTCATGGTTGCAGGCTCAGGTTCATGGTTTATGTTCTATACTATTATCCTTATGGAACTGGGAGCTTGGGATTAGTGTTTGATCATGTACATGGGATCCCCTTCCGAAGCTGGAGTAATTTATTTTTTAATTCCTTCTTGTTAGCATATTATTATGTATAATATTACATGTTGTATGCCTACTACTTGTACATTGTATCATGATTATGCACAACAATTCCATAAATTATTAATTATTTCCAATTATTATTTCGTTATACACTTAATTTCATTACTTATTCTTATGATCAATTTATTACTGATCTAGAGAGAATAGAATCCCCATTATACCACCTTTAGAGCCTCAATGCTAGTCGGAAGAATCTGGTGTGTGGGGAGATGAACTTGAGGCCACATAGTGCATCATTTTGGTGGACCATTTTGGTGGCTCCTAGGATGGGACATTACAATATCACATGTTTCTAGGGAGAATTAAAATGATTAAAATATTAAATATTATTGACTATTTTCTATTGTAATAATTTTTTTTCATTCATTCTGAACTTTTTTTCTATATAATGTCATTTATATTTCATAATGTATCATGGAAATAAAATCAGTATTCACATAAGGTATTTAGAAACATGATTATTGTGTCTATTTTGGTTTTATATTTATGAATAATTTAGAACAAAATGAGAATATGACCATTTTTATATTATTTATTTAAATGACTTTTCATATAGTATAAATGTGACCTTCTAGAATTCATTATTCAATAATTTAAAACTTCATTGTTTAAAATTAGTAATTAAGACTATGATAGTTTTGAATTAATTTTGTCAGCTATATCAAGAAATCCCAGTTAACTACCTGATCTAAACTACGTAATTTAGTTGAAAAATAATTCATTGTTATTATTTATTTTATTCTAGTCAATGGAATATAACTATCTACACTGCAATGTATTTTTATTCATGTTTAAACAAGTTATATTACCCATTCAAAACGTATGTCTGTTTATGCTTACATAAGCTGAAAAGAAGTATCATTGGTTGTGCATTGGTATGATATAAGTTTATAGTTCTCAGCTATGGCTAGGTCCAAAAAAAGAATGTTTATTATTCCTCCACTTCAAAAGTAATGGTTTGGGTTGTACCATAGGTTTTAAACTAAAAGGTTATTTGTTGTGACGCCAGGGTAAAAAGAATGGTTATAAAGAGTTGAGACTCCCCTTAAAAATTTAGGGCACTTTTTTTATTGGGTATTATTCCCATCATGGTTAGATATTTGTGAAGACTAGATATATGATAATATTAATATGCACTACTATAAAAATACTTCTATTCATTTTTTATTTTCTGATACTTAAATTTTTATAACATACAAATAATTTTTAAAATATTTTAAATTATTCAATTCACCACTTAGACCATTCACTTATCATTATATCTTAAAAAATAGTTTATTTCTTACCCACTTCTAAAAGTTACATATTGTTTTTAAATATTTCAAGGGTGGTGAGAAATTGGGCAGGTTTGTGGTTTGAATGGATGAATCTTATGGAAACTACTTAAATAGAGTATATATAGAATAGTTCGTTATTGTTCTGTATTTGTTTGATAATATTTAGTGACAAACTAATCAAAATCATTAACGGATCACCAAACAAAAAATTGATTATGTAAATTAGTTCACTTTCATTAACATCTTAGATACATTATGTACCACCTTCTCCATACTGTTAAGTGATGGTAATTCCATGTCCAATGACATAAAATAACATACAACCAGATATCATAGTACATAATTAATTCCTAGGCCTCCTAAACTCATTCAGATGAAGAATTTTCCCAGAGAAGGGAGTTATAGAGAATGAACTAATATTTAAATGAGGTTTTGAAAAATACTAAGTGATATTTGAAAAATTCCGCATAATCCTGTGAATACCCACTATCTCATCACAATGTAATAAAGAACATAAATTAATATAAGGGAAGGGACTTAGAAACATCATAATGACTTCCCATGACCAATACATGGGTTATTATACCAACATCAAGAGTATAAGAGAGGCATAGTAGGAGTAAATGACACAAAATAGAAGAAGAAAGTGTAAAATAAGACTACAATATTACATAAGAGTAAATGAAATTACATAAATAAACCTACCATATTTCCCATTTTCAGCTAAGAGTATAGTTATGAAAACCTTTTACAGTGGGGATATTGAGGTATTTAAATAGGAAATGATGAACTCCTTGATAATAATTTACTGATGGAACATAGAAATATAAAAATCAGATATTCTTTCATGTAATATCTTCAAGACTCCCCATCCCACAAGTTTTTATCACTCATCCATCCTTATCAACTTAGTTTTATTGATGAGATATATGTGTATATAGTCATCAACCATTGAAATATTTTCCATGAAATTCTGTGGAAGATATTATTTTTTGCTAAGGTTTTCATGCACAAAATCCATATTGATATTGATGTGATCATTGGTTGATATAGGGTTTTCGTTGATTTAATGTGCAAAAATAAATTCATAACACAGTGGATATGAGACATAATTTATATTAAGTAATGAGAGTATGTTCAAGGTTAGATATATTCTATCATTGGATTTTCAAATACAATTGGCCCACCAATGTATACCAATGATGAGAGATAACGTATTTTTGGTTGTGCCTCATCCTACATCACTAATGTAGAAAATATTTCCTAACAATGGATCTTCACAAAAATAAATACATTATTATGTGAATATATTTAACATTAGTTTTTAAATAAATATTTAATTTTAATGTATATCATAGTCAATGTAGAGATTACATTAATATGTTGATGACATGTGAGGTTATATTAGAATATTACATTATCAATATATCATAGCTTGTGGTTCCTTCATCACATTTTGTTCATAAATTTATTCCATTTTAATCATTTATATGGAATTAAATTTTTTGTAATATTCATATTTGAGTGTTTTTATGATGTGGAATCGGTGGGCTAATGTTCACAACATCAGTTCTATTTTATACAAAAAAAGGTTCAGGTGGTTTTTTAAAAAATTTAATAACAAAATTGATGTTTTATCATTAAAAATAAATTATGAAGAATTTTTAATATCAATAACATTATTCAATTAATATAATTAAAATAAATTTATTTAAACTATTTTAATATACAATATATAATAGATATACTAAATTATAAATAGAAAATATGTTAAACTATGGTCGAATCACTCCCCCAATCATGGATTGTTCATTTCCCTAAGAGATTTTTTCTCAATAATTTATTCCCTTTGAATCCATTTATTCCGTATATTCAATCCTTTATCAATGAATATTAATTTTAAATATTTAATTGAACCTCAATATTAACCTACAATCCCTTTTTCAATTTTATTTTATTCAAGTTTAACATCTAACATACAAATTTCACAAACATCAAATAATTACTATGTAATCTGAATAGATAACTTCATTTTCATCCCCTAGTTTTTATTCACAGGATTTTCGTTTCTTTAATAGATAACTTCATTTTCATCATTTTAACCATTTGTAATATGAAAAAAGAGTAGAGAAAAATAGACTCAAAATCCTATGATAGGTTATAAATTCCCCCGCACATGAAATTCAATGCAACTTTTAAGCACAAAACACATGGTATTTGTTAAACCCATTTGAAGATCACGTTGTATTTTTTATAAATACTAGTATATGTAGATTTTATTCATCCATGTTTAGTTTTATGTTGGTGTCTCATTATTATAAAGAAGTGATATAACCAACTATGAAGACTAGGTTGAGTGTGAACATGTTTTCATTTCCCACATTTTCTATATGATTTTGATGTTGAGATGAAAATATTTATAAATGTTTGATAATTTTATTATGTTATTTGATTTTTTAGATATATTTAAATAGAAGAAGGTGTTTTTAAATAGTAAGATATAGAATTATATGTATTCTCTCAATTTTTGGAGTTTTGAGTTGCTGAATAATTTATAAAAGAATGCATATAAGAGTCTTCACTAAATGGAATAGTGTTCTTCGCCTCTTGTGTAAAGGTACATAACTTCTTATGTAGGGGTTAATATGATTCTCCAATATACATGTAAGGATTTTACAAACCATGTTGATTGAAATTAGGATAAATTAATGATTTGGTATGTGATATGTACAAGTATATAAAAGTACTCAACACATTAATAATGATTAATATGATTGAAAATTTTGAAATTTATTTATATACATAAAGATATATAAGGACACATTATATGAATATGATTGAGTTTCTCATAACACATTTAAGAGTCATTGGCTGGATATGTAAGAGATTCTATTAAGGAATAAATAATATATACGGGTTTTTAGACCACATCGATAAAAAATATGACTATTTATCTAGAAGACCTTTGATATGTATGTGTTGGTGAGATATTCATCATGATATATAATGACTTTAAATTATAAAAAATATGATAATATGTGAGTTATAATTGTGATGATGTTGTTATTATATGAAAGACTAAAATAACATGATGTTGATGGATTTAAATATCATTAAAGAAATGAATAAAGAATATTAGAGTTATATAAGAAGTTTTTTTTATGATTAGGGTTTCCAAATTGCAAGGTTTCTACATTTATTCATGCAGTAGTGAAAAATTTGATTATATAGAAATTACTGAGAAATATATGATGAAGGGGAAAAATTTTATTAAAAGCTATAGATATGATATTAAATGCAATAAATGTGATTTTTTATCATTTAACGATACAATTGAATCGCTACATGCTGATAATTAAGTTTATTATCTAGGGGAATCACATTAATTCTATTCAACTCTTCCCAGTTCATCTGGATTTTTTTTTGAAGACTCATTTACTACAAATAAAATCAGGATATATAGTCATTTATATAAGATCCCAATTTTTATTGTTATCAATTTGATCTAATTCTTCATTCATGATTTTCACCCATGATTCTTCATTTTGGTAATCCTTAAAATGATGTTAATTCCATATCTAATAATTGAGTGCTTTGATTTATTCCATTCATTATTTAGGTCTTTATTTGATTTGATTTGTCTCCAATAATATTTATTGGGTAAAATAATCTAATACACTTCCTTGATTGAGTGAATGGTTGACTCTATTATTTATCTTTATCTTCCTCTAATTTAACTTTAGATACAACATAAATTTGGGAATTATACGATTATCTATAATCTATAATTGTTTTCTCTTCTTATTCATCCACCTCTTTACGAAAAAAATTCCATATTTCTCTTCAGATTTATTTTCAATAACACTTATATTATTTCTTTTTAATTTTTTTAGATACTTTTTTTGAAACATTTATAATATTTACCCTTAGATGAGTAACTTAACAATGTTTATTCATACTTGGTATCACCATATATTCCCTGATTTCGTATTTTTAATAAAAAATATTCTTCTAAATACTCTAAGATAGACCAATATGGTTTTATTACCATGCCGAATTTCACATTGTTTGCACCACCAATTCTCAATTTTGAGCATACACCACCACTTGATCTAATTATTTGAAAAATTTGGGAGATATTATAATTCAATGAAAAACATTATGGGATTATTATTTAGCATGTTATTCATACCTTTCATGATTCCATTATATTGAGGACTCATATATGCTGATACTTCATGTTTTATTTTATATTATTTAACATAAATGGAGGTTTATTCTATTCCGTTATATAGTTAATAAAGTTTTGATTTTATTATAAATTAATTTTATACTCTTCTTAATAATATTTTTTATCTAATATAAAATTTCTATCAGAGACTATAATAATATAGAATAACCCATCCTATTTTAGTTGTTAATAAATAAAATAAAATAATTCTCATTATAAGTTTTATCCTAATTGATTGGACCACATACATCATTTTAGGCCAAATTAAAAATATATAATGCTATATTTTTATTTGGTTGATAATAGTTTTTCACTATCTTTCCTCTTATACATGAATCAAAAACCTTTTCTATATTCCTCTTTTGTGAAGGAATGTCAATATCATCTGTCAATATTGATAAATTCTCCATAATCTGTTGATTAATGTTACCCGGACTCTAGTTCCATAAATTTTTATCCCTTTTCGAGTATGAATACAAGTATTCTTTGTACATCCAACCAATTATAGATTAAATTTTTTATCCTTCATTTTATAAGAATGATTTTATACATTCCATTAATATTACATCCTTCTTGTTAAATTTTACATCCAAATCAGAATGACACAATTTAATTACACGTAAAAAAATATTCCATAGACCATCAAAATATAGACCATTAGGATTATTCAATTCATCTCATTCTAGGTAATTTTTAACACTCCCTTTAATATTTCAAGCACTTTCATTTCAAAGTAGAATAGTTCGATCAAATTGTCCACCATTTTTTTGATTTTATTCTTGTTACAAATTATGAGGGATGAATACATACTATCAAAAATCTAATTAATTATATATTATTTAGCCTTAAAATATATATTAGTAAGGATATATTTTACTTTTAGATATTAAATTTTCTATTTCCCTTAAATAGCAAGGTGAGTTGAGATATACATCGAACTCTTCTCATATTCTTCAGCAAAAAAAAACATATCATATTACTCCTCTTATAATGGATAAAACCTATTTACCATAGGAATTGAATTTGATTGTATTTAATATACTTTAATTTATTTATTTAGAAAAAAATATTTGATTTTATATTATAAATAAATTTTTTACTAACGTTTTAGCATTTGAATTTTTTCTTTTCTCCGTTATTAGCATCCAATAACTTCTCCCATCAAGAAACTTTATAGTTTATTATAATAAGACATTTTTAAGCTAAATAACCATATAATTTTAACTTTAATATAGTAAATATGTTTTTTACTTTCATCTCTATATATATTCCCCTGTTTTTAATGACTCCTCATTTAATATTTAGTTCAAAACTTATTTCAGTTTTATTTGACCCCATTAATATTCTTCCACAAAATTCTCTAAAAGGAAATCTTCTACCTCAAGATCATAAATATTAATTTAGTATTCCATAATTAAACACTATAGTATTTTTTCTCCTTTATTTTTAAATATTGTACCTCACATTATCCTTCCAATTGTACCTTGATATCAAAAACTCTTTCTGGTTGATCATAATCTTCAACCACTGATTTTTATTTCTTAAATGAAGTCCTAAAATAATATTTATTCTTCAATACAAACTCACTTTGAAAACCTCATAGATGATATTCCATAGTATCTCATACATATTTTCTAACCAATACCATTCCCTAATTTTTTTACACTTGTAATTCATGAATAAATGTTCCTCCTAGAAGAATACTTATTTTATTGATTTTCTGGGAATTTTAAATCACCAACATTTGTATCAAATATTTTTGAAAACTTGGAAATTATGTTTATATATTCCCACAATGAAAATATTTTTATGGTAGATTGACCTAAAATATTGCTTTGTCTCTCTTAAATTTCCCTACCCCAAGTGTTGAGAACAATTAACTTACTTGTTTTTTTAATTTCATCATCATAAACCTCTTTATTCACTAGAATATTGAATGAAATTTCTTTAGAATAAATTCAATAATGATTTTCAGCTTCACTCACATTTCATATACAACAAATTCTATTTTTAGATCATATAAAAATAATTCCCCAAGATCTACTTATTCAAGTTTAAACTCATTTAGAACCTAAATTTTTGGAAATATCTGAATGATATTCTTCACCATATTAGTAAATTTTATCTCATGACCACGTACATGAATATATCTAAACTCTTTAATAAGATATTTAAATAAACTATCTAAATTTTAAATTAATAAAATCTAAGAATCATAATTTTTTTGATGAACTTACAACTTTTCCAATTTCTCTTTTCTATGACCAATATATATATTGGGAAGGTTCCCAAAAATTATTTTTTTTTGTAATGTTTATAACATTATTATAAATCTAATTATACAATGATATCAATTATTTATTTAATGCAATTCAATCACCATTCATCAATTTGTAGTCTACATCCATCATTGACATTCTAGTAGAATCACATACTTTAATTCCAAAAAACACTTCTGAATAAATATAAAACCATAAATATCACAAATGAGATCTAATTATATTATAAAACTTTTAAAAAATTTAGGAATAAAATAATGAAATTACCTTTAAATTTAAATTATTATCCATGATGACAACTTCCTCTGATAGATTCTCTAATAAATAACAAGTGGCTCTGATACCCCTTTATATAGAATGAGGTGTTACTAAACGCGTTAGAGTTGGTGAATTATAGTTTCTTAAAATTTCATTTTACCTCAACCATGATTGGATCCTATATTTATAAAGTAAATAAACCTTGATTATGTTTTTTTGATCTCACATAACCACAAACAAATGAAATTAATTAAATATCCATGAATGCAATTATTTTACATGGTTTACCAACACTGGGATACATCTAAGGGGGACATATAAAAAATGAGTGGATATGACCGATAATCACTACTTAAAAAGTTTGTAATTATAATATTAAAGATAATATCACTACTTATCCAAAGACCAAATCTTATTTTACTCTCCCACTCACCATTTTTAATAGGTCTACATAAGACAATATCGACACACATTTCTGATCCATTAAGATAAATATCAGAAGTACAACACCAAAAAATAATGCATGTTCTAAAAGATTCCAAATTAATCACTAATATATATTCAATATAATTTATAGAACACTTCACTTACAAGACTGATCTTCTACTGAATCAGATTCATTCATAGTCCTCTCCTTAAATCCACATATTCATTACATTCCACAGTTGGTTAGACTAACTTCCTATCCCCCAGATATCATCCTTCCCTATTCATTGTGAGATTATTTTTCTTTCTATACAAATAATTTCATTATATCTAGTCAATTTTGAATTTCAAATTCCAATTTAAAACATTAATCAACTTCCAACTTCCTCTAATTCAAATCAAACCATTGGAATATCTTTTATTGAACCACCTTTGCATAATTCCATTAAATATATTCGAATTAAATTAATAATCAGCAAGAAGTTGAAGGAGTGAAATATCATCAAAAAGAGATAGAACCGTTAGTTTTTCAACCACCATAACATATAATCTCCTTAAAACACTCATTTTTTCTAAAACATATCAATCACATAATGGTACTTCAGTTACAGTCGTGAATCACTTCTTCATTCCCAAATATCCTTCAAAATGGCATCGACCATTCTTGTTACCCCGTCTTTTTGAAATCATAGAAAATTGTTATTGAAAATAATTTTTACATGAAATTTTGGTACTTTAGGATCCAATTTTAATTCATAGATATACACTCATTTAATTTTAAAAAATATAAACAAGCATGTGGCCGACCATGGCATCAAGTACGGTTTGTATAAGGCTCGTTGTTTCTCACATAAAAATTTCTAAATTGAAAATAAAATTACCATAAAATGACCCAGACCTTCTCCCCATTTTAATTGAAACATCATCAACATGGACTGTATAATTAATTTAAAAAAATATTTAAATGTTTTTCATCATCTCCTAATTTTCTACAGTTATTTTAAAATATTTATTACCACGACATGAAAAGTAAGGCCATTTTAAATTGAAATACTTCCTGATTAATATAGAATCCTATGTACCCATAAATGATCTAATCTATATATTTTCCAGTCCACCATAGTATATTTAGACTCCTTATGACATGGTAGATGATGTATCAAATTAATGTTTTGCCAATATGCTCACCAAATTGTAACTTGTTCACATGAATTATAATTTCTTCATAAGAGAACCCGTTAACTTACAATTGAAAATAACTAAAATAATTATAAAATCTATCTGAAATAGTATTTATGGATATATATATATATGATAATCATGTGAGGTAGGCCCATGAGATCAATTTAGGACTAAGGAATGTGGTAGAAAATTCATGTGGTTTGATTGAGGAAGTCAAAATTTTATAATCAGGTTTTAATTGGATTAATAGATATATATATTGTTTAGTTAATAGAATTACTATATTACTATACTATTGATATTTAATTGAGAATAAGGAGACTAAAAATGGTGTTAGTATTCTATAAAATTTCTTGTAGATAAAATATGAGAATAAAATATACATTGATGATTGTTGTATAAGCTAAGAAGAAAGAATATTATACCTATTCACTTCATTATGAAATACATTAAACGATTTATAATTCATTAAATAATTTTTTATTTTTTTGTAACATGTTAGTGCTTTTTAAATTCTGGTTAGTGCCACAAATTATAATAGGTTCACGTTTATTCACTTTCATATAGTCACTTTTTGAAAATAAAAAAGTATTATGTAATGTCCAAATATTTCACTATGTATTTTCATAAAATAAATTATATATTAAGCAGTATGTTTTACACACTATTAAATACTAATTTTGTTTTGGTATATTTTTAAAATTAAATAATATCATTAAACACATTGTTTTTAAACTAGAAGGTATAAATTGATGTAACCACATCACAAAATCAATAATGAAAGTAAGAAGAAATGGAATCTAGAGGTGGAAGACTTCCTAATGATGCATATTAATCCCATCTTTGAAGGTAGGAGGATTCTCAGTGGTTTTCCCTAAACCGAGTACAAGCTAAACACGGGTAATTAAAATTTGAACAAAACTGCTTGCAGGAGAATCTACATCTCATAACGATTTACACATGATCCATGATAACTAAACCACCACTTGAAATTGGGACCCGAGTGTATATGATGATTAAGACTTATTCATGATAACAAGGGATTATATAAGTATATATTTGGATTATATCAATATTTAATAAAATATTTATATGTATAGATATATCATGACTTTTTATAGTTTAAAAAAGTTGATTTTGAAAAATACATTTTATGGTGGAAAATATATTTTTAATGAGTTAGGACTTTATTTCCATGAAATAATATTATTTTTATTGAATAATAATAAGAAATTTATGTATTAAAATAAAAAAAATTATATTTTTTTGGATCTAAACTTGAAATAATTAATTGCAATTTTGGATTTATTATCAAAATGTTAGCCTATTATGAATTTTTGGTATTTCACAAAGAAGAATTATTTTTATTTTAATATATAAAAATAATATTTTTAAAAATATTTTGACTTTGATGAAATTATTTGTATATATATATGAATTTTAAAATAATAAAACTATTTTCTCAAACAAAATATACATTTCATAACAGAATTTATATTTAAAATATTTTTGGTTTTAATTAATAAATCTATATTTGATTTTTTGAACTTAAGTTATTTTTTTTTCATTTTTGGAATAAATTATATACATATCATTTTAAAAAAATTAATATAATTTTAATGTTTAATAAAATAACAAGGATTTAAGATTTTCAATCATTAGTTTCAGATTATATAATGAGTAAAATCTTATTTTTTTATATAAAGGATAAATTTTTTACATAAAAACTTGTTATCATGGTGAAAAGAAAAATGAAAATACGAGAAACCTAAGAGGTAATTTTCCTAAAAATTTTAAAAAATATTTCAATTTTTTGTTTAAGGTGTAGACCGAAATTCCCTCTTCTCTTTTAAATTATTTTTCGATTATGGAGCCCCCTTTATTTGAGAGTTATTTCCCAATATTGAAATTTATTAAGTATTTATAAAAAATCAATCCATTTGCACCTATAAAAGGGGAACTCCTCTCCTCAGTTCCCCTCACAGAAAACCCCTTATGTTTAGACAAAACACTACCAAAATATCCTTTAAAAACTCATAGACACCATAATAAGGTTCTTTTATTCTGAAAAACCATCTCTGAGATGTTTATCCCCCTTTATAAGTAAGGTAGTCCAATTAGCAAGGTTTCTATTTCTAACATATCCACCCTATTTCCTATTTTTTTATGTGAGTTTATTATTACTCATATTTATTTTCCCCATATTATAATAAATAAAATATATCATTTTTATATTAATTTTTCCTTATAACTATTGTTCAATCATTAACAACCCTCCAATTTTTCATTTTGAAAAAGGAAAACGTGATTCGTTTGTTGTGTGGGCTACCCCCTCTGTGACACAATGTGTTTTTAAATTTCACACCTTACAAGGATGCTCATAATAAGGAATTTAATATAAAACTATGATATTTATGACATATTTTATATTATTAAATGAAAAAAATATTTTTCATTTTTCCATTCTACTAAAAATCAAATCACATCTATCTTTAGATGTCGATTACCACCTCCAAAGAATTATCTATTCCTAATTTTCATTTCATCCCCACATTTACCAGATTTTAGTTAAATTGGTTAAAAGGATAAAATTTATTTTTATTATTTTAATAATTTTCTTATAATTGAAATCTAGTTACCTATTACTGATATGAAAGATAAATAATCATTATAAAAAACAGTCCTAAATGAATGAACTAATAATAATTTTTCTCATGTTATGAAATATTTAACCATCCTTTAATTAATCTTTTAATTTATTACAATTAGGATATATCATAGTAACTAACACTAAATATTTTCATGATTCTTCTTGTATAATAATATTATAGCTATACCACTACATAATCATCTATAAACAATGATATGTTCATGTTTGGGTTGATTTAAACACCTACATAAAAAATGATCAAAATATTTATTATGGATTACTAGGAGAGTTTAATATATGGTAATATATGATATAAATAATTACATAATGAGATATTTTCTATAATTATAACATCATTATTAAACCATTTAATTATGTAAACAACTTTAGAAAATGGAAGACAAGCTTTTGGTCGATTTGATCATCAAGGATAAAGACTGAAACACTCATCAACAAAAATTTAAACATCATAAATCATTTAGGGTCATAAATTTTTGTAGCTATAATGATCTTTGAAGAATATAAATTTGAATAATAATTAATTTGGGCATTACTTATATGTAACTAGTATAAATTTTCAAAATAATAAACACCTAATGTGGGAAGTAGATAAAAAATAGTGAATGTATATCTTGATAATGGTTATAAATGAAAATTATAAATAGTTTTATGTATAAATATGGTTTAAAAAATATTTATTAAGATATTTTTGTATTTATACAAGATTTAAATGAACTTATTTGGAAATCAAGAGTAATGTAAAGGGGTTATTTTCCTCATTTTTACTTATATGGGACGTAATTGATATTGTGTAATATAATTTCCTTTAGATGATGTATTCCATACCCAATTACTTTCACATATGAAAATATATTCCCTTTCCTGATATTTTTATATTACTCTCCAAAAACATTATTCTTATGTTACTAACTATTTAAGATTCTCATTGACACAACTTATGAATCATTGGGTCATAATTTTTTTTAAATGAATACAATCTTCAAGATTTATTTGGTCATTCCATGTGATAACTATATTTTTATATTAAATAATTGTAATGTTATAAATGATATGTTCATAGTAAGGTGAACATTTTATGTGGTTTATTTGGGACCAATTAATGCTTTTAGAAGAATAAAAAACGGTTTTATTGTTTTAAATCCTAAAAGGGAAAATTGAGACCCAGTGTAAGCGATGGCGGCCCTGGTGTTCCTTGGTGTGAAGTAGGAAATGGGGTAAATTGACTTTCCAAATCTTAGCAAAGCCATAGTGATGGTATTTTCTTCTTTGATGTGGAAATTTAACCCAATATTCATCTAAGGGATTATAACCTTTAATATAAATGTATGGGACATGATTTCAAGGAGTTAATGTGCCTTTAGTCCATTTTCCCTTGATTAATCTAATTTTACTCTTCCCCCCAGATCATTCCTTTAACCATGGTTATTTGTATATTACTGAGACTCTTTAGAGTAACATAAGTTAGAGAGAATAACCTATTAATTATTTCTGCATAAGGATATAAATTCATTATTACTAGATTTTTGAATATTTGGTGATGAAGGTTCATTACTGGTGATCAATTAAGGACATATTTGAGGATTTGAGGAGTCAGTAGGGAGAAAAACATGTTCTAATTTTACTGTTCTTGTAGATGATTCCTTTTTTCAATGGTCAATCCAAAACTAAGGTAAAACCTTTATATTGTAAGTTTTCTTCATTATATTATTATTTTTATAATAATCATGGATCAAATCCTCATATTTTTTCCATGGTCAGATGATTTGAGCCTTTATTTCCTAGTCTGATCATTTTAGTTTATTAGTTGCTTTATTTGTTTCCTTTTCTACCATGATCATATTCTATTGATGATGTCAAAATGAACATGACCTTCATTTTATGTTTAGTTTTTTGTTTTATACTATCCTCCCTTCATTCTACCCACTTCATCGACTTTCAATTGGCTGATTATTCGATTATATTTTAGAAAATATATTTTGTGGTAGGTTTGACTAAATGTTTCCATGGATTTTTAATGCAGGTTCAATGTCTATATTGGATATGTGATGATGGAATATCAATGATGATGAAAATATGACGGTGTTGTGGGTGATAGTGATTTTTGGGTTCAGATCATTCAATCATTTCATTTTGGAGGTTTGACGATGTAATTCCCTAACTTAGGTGCCACATGTCGAGGGATCGAGCTCATTTTTCCTGATGAACTCAAGTGCACCTACCATTATCCAGAGGATTTTGAATAGTTTTGAGGGTCGAATATTTAATTTTTGGAGGATATATACTCTTTATAAATGTGGGAAAATTGAAAAAATAAATTAAAAAGAGCAAAAATTATATTAAATAATAACCGATAAAAACAAAGATCTCATGATGAAACCCCAAAACTGAAAAAAGACCATAAAAAGTTATTAAACATTTAATGCTAAATATTTTTCAAATGTCATATGAAAATCCAAAATAAAGACACACTGACAACTCCCATGTGGTCCCTACCACTATTCTCGGTTCCCTCATCAGTGCTCAATCCTGAATCCAAACCCATTCATCTAACATAGGGATATTGCTCTTATTATGTATTGAATACATGAAGTCTATTCAGGTATCAATCAGGTGGCCCAAGTAGGGCACGATTAGAACTCCGTAATCCACCATCAATTACATCTGAATCTTAATGAAGTATATAATAGTTTTTGTAGTTTTATAATGAATAATGGTCAAATTAAAAAAGGAAACATGTTTCACATTTATTATTCTATAGTCAACCACATCATACCTACTTCATCATGTGTCTATGTTTGAACCACAAACCGTTTGGATTTTTCAATCTCAATCTTTTATTGGGATTCAATTATTCAACTTAATTCCAATTTCATTTATAACTATGTACCTAAATTATTAGTCTAGAACCCCATGGGTATTTGGAGAAATAGTCCTTCACCAATAAATCATTTTCATATTCAAATATAAAAATATATCTGGGGCCCTAAGATGCATCTTGGAACCCCATGAATAGTTGGAGATGCATTCACTGACCCATAAATCATTCTTCACATGCATATGCACATATCATATTTCCTCTTTCATAACTCATTAATAAACCATTATCATCATGCTGTACCAATTCATTTATTAAATATATCCATGGTTATTACATTTTTTCAAAAATAACCACATGAATAATTTTCCCATTAATAATTTAATCATCATTTATCTCATAACTCATTAACCCTTAAATGTAAAGCCATTAACCCTTTAGATCCCATTATCAACCATGCAATATGTGTTTTGTTTAGTTATGTTATCCAATTATTCCCCTTTTATCAATTCATAAATCACTATTTGAAGTGTGTTTGCACACCCCATGGGTTTCCATCAAGCATGATCTCCAAACTCTAATGGGTTCAATAGGATCTGTGAAGGGTCTCACAATCCAATGAGAATCAATCCATTATTTAAAATTTAAAACACAAATGGAGAATATTGAATTGTAATTATAAAACTAAAAGAATGAGATCATGATCAGAACTACGGTAATTTAAAATTATATACCCCTACTTTAGGATATATGATGAAAACACCCCAAACCTTATCTATCAATTTAATATAGAATCTTTGAATTCAAAATAGTAGAGGAAATATGTGATCCAAACCTTGGATCAATATCCAATGAGAAAAGTTCCATAAAAAACATGATCTAAACTATCTATAATGTGAAGATTCAACCTTATAAAAAGGGAGAGAAAGACAAGAGAGGGAGATATAGGTAAATATAATAAAATAATAAATCACATACCAAAGATGTATCAACCCTTCAAAAGGTTCTTTAATTCACATCAAAAAATGTCCAGGGATCATAGGAATCCCCTCAGGAGCCTCCAAAAGTATAATAATTCATATTTAGATTAGTATGTGTGATTAGTAATATAAACAACGTTTGTGGGAATTTTTAAATAAATTTTTAGTGGTTTAAAATCCTCTATGCATGGTTACCTATGCTGGCATCATGGTTTGAAAAACTGTTCACCCTAAAAATTCACCCCTACTATCAATAGTGCACAGTTTATCCTATGGGGTACATGGTTTTACAAATCATGTTCCCACTATAAGAATCCCACTATCCAAGGGTGCATGGTTTGAGGGGGGGGGGGGGGTGCCCGTACAGTTTTGTAAAACCGTATTCCCCCAAACAAGGGCTCAAAATATGTCACATATTTTTCTAGGGAAAACCACACAGTCTACCCTAAAAATTCACTAATAATACACAACCCCTTGAGATTCCAAAATTAAATAAATTTACCAAAAACAACCAAAAAATAGGGGCTAGACAAGGTGTTATCAAAAAACAACAAATATAAATCTGAAAAATTAGTAAGAGATATCTCTTGAAAGGTTGGGATCATACAATTTCGCCTCCATATAACATCTCATACATGATCTGTACTCCCAAGAATCATTAATCTTCTAGGGTTAAAATAACAGTCCATTAGGACCACATAACTACTTCATTCTCCATTGTTTCCACATCAACACATCTATAATACCACATCACTTATACCAACGTCATATTCTTTTCCCGTAACAGTTTCCCACTGCGATACACATCACAAACCAGATGATCCTCGAAGGAAACATCATCCTCATCTCAAAATCATCAACATGGATCACATGAGAAGGTTCAAGGTGATACTGATGATGTTTTGACACATAAAAACCATCATGCATGTCACTACACCTTTCTATAATATCCAATCTATTTTCCACCATTATGATTCTCTCAAAAATCTAAAATGGAAAAATAAACCAAGGCTCCAACTTTCATTTCTTTTAAATACTACAATGACCCAATATCAAAGAAAACAGAAGGAATACATAGTCTACCACTATAAACTCAAGAGGTTAACAATGTCGATCAGTATACAATTTATATCTACCCTTCATTGTAGCCATCCATTTATTAATATACAAAGCATGAAATGATGTTTACTACATGAAAATCAATCACAAAAACTAATAATAACCCACCTATATCAAACATATAGGTGATCTCAATGAAAAACCATAACATTCCAAATATCATTGCTTCTGAATAGTATCATGGTCACTACTATTTTAGGAGACCTCTAAGAGTTCTATGTTCTTCTCCCATGACTCACCAAGGACTAGGATTTATTCCCTTATCATGTCGTCCAACACCTGGATAGTACACTATGACTTCCCATATTTCTTTGGGTAAAAATACATGTTCATTAACAATTGGGTACCAAAAGACTTATGTAAACCTTTCCAGAAATTCAAGGTAAAACACATGTTAAAATATGAAACTATGAACCATGGAACCCGGTGAAAATGGACTACCTCCAAAAAAATAAATATCATCAAACTAATCAACCATGATTTTCTCCTTTATTATCAATAAATAAGCCACATTATTCTACCAGTACACAATAACCCATATCATGGAATTAATCCAAGGTATCCCCAGAAGAATTTCCATAAAATCCATGGTATTGTCATCCCATTTTAATTAAAAAATGGGAAGTAGCTTTAATAAACCACCAGGATTCTAATGATCAACCTTTAATTGCGGAATGGTGTATCGTCATGTAATGAACCACGATCTTTCCATTTTCATACCCATCCTATGATACTATTGGTGTATATCAAAATACATTTTTGTCCAACCATGATTCACCCCACACTTCAAGGGACAAAACTCATGCATCAAATCCCAATGTATATATGTAGGTACAACAACATAGTCTAAAAAATAAGTGATCTTATCCTAATCTATAGCCCAATCAGAATGTGACTGCCCACCTTCAAGGATTTTCCTCAAGTCCAAAAATTAGGAATCCTTATACCACAATCCATTTTTTTTATTTTATTTAATAAAAAATCACTTTTGGGTAAGTGGGAACCATACAAGAAAGAACCACCAGTTCACGCCAAAACCCCATATCCATCAACCAAAATTCAAATTAGAATATTCAAATATCAAAAACAAAATTTGGACAAACCACCCAATTCAGCATTGAACCACGAGCTACCCACCTCAATCCTCATCACATGGAGACCTATAATCTCACCCACTACCATCATCAAAACACCAACCTAACATCATAGAACCTTCACCGCCATCACATATTCACATCAACAATAGAAAAAATCCTCATAACCTTAGCATCACCAATTGCATCTCTGACCACCACTAGCAGAAAGATGAATCCCATCACAGTAACATTGTGTCGTCCCCCAGCACCGAATCACTGGCTTCATCATCACCGGAACCAAAATGCAACCTTGTCTTTAACGATTGAAATGTCATCACCATCAACCTCTTTAAGCCACCCCCTCATAATCACATCTCAAAGGACCTTGAAAACCTCCATGCATCTCCACCTCAGAGAGAATGGTGGCTTCCATGAACCAGAGCAAATAAAAAAGAAGGATTTTGCAAGATGAAACACGGTAAGATCCTTTGAGAACCGTCAATGCTGAAGAGATCCAACCTCGCCGCTAGGACATCCAATGTTGCAATAGAAATAAAAAAAACAAAACTAGAAACCAAAACAATTTTTCCACTGAATATATATTAATAAAAATAAGGAATCATAGAAGAACACACCAAACCTTCACCGAAAACTTTGAGGGAGAATCAAAAGGAGATTTGAGAAACCAAAAACCTACTTCACTAGAGAAAATTGACACAACACGAACAAGGAGAACCAAAGGCCACCGAGCCACACACCCCAAAAATTCATAGTTTACCTCCCTCTAGATCTGATAGGGAGAGGCACAGACGAACCTAAGGTCAGAGTAGGGCTTTAGTGTCAGAGGTATCCGAACACCATCAACCATGAAGAGGAAAAAGAGGAGAAACAGATGTATCACAACACATTGTGTACTCTTCACTCGGCTTGGGTGGGATCAAATTTGAGGAATTAGTCAAATGATTATTTAACTCTTTGAAAGCATTACCACATGATCCATAACATCCCAATATGAAACCCTTCATTTTTAGGCCTAATATTTATGCTTCAAAGTGAGGAAATTCTTGGATGTATCTATGATAATAGCTCACTAAACCCAAAAAAATCGAAAATCATAAATATTCATGGGTTCATCTAAAAACCCAGACATTTATCAGATGATCTTCTCCCTTTTTATAGTAATATAAAATATTATAAATCCCATGAAATCACTTAGAGATCATAATAAAATATTTATAAATGAAGTATTAATGAAATAAGAAGTATTTCTAGAAGTTAAGGAACTAGTACCTATGAAATAGTAACATAAACTTTGGAATAATAAGATGAACCTTATGATTAGTAAACTAGCTAAATTAATAGTAACATCACTCATTAATGTATAAAAAAAATTAGGAATCTTATAAACAAAAGTATCATATAATTATATCTTAGTCTGAGTAAATAAATTTTTTAAAAATAATTAATTAAGTAATGGTATTTTTATAATTCATAAATATTTAATTTTAATTTTATGATAAATTTAATAATTTAGAAGAAAATTTAATTTCGTAACATTTATTCATAAATTTAAACTTGTATGTCATGTGATTTTATGATAATTTTATAAAACCTTATGTAATTTTTTGAAGTGTTATAAAATCTTTTATAATTTTAAATTCTATATTTTTCAAGTAATGGATGATTTTAATTAAAAATTAAATTAATCATATTTAGAAAATTATTTTCATAAAATTTAATTCATTTATTATTTATACTCATCAAAAAATGTTTAGGGTAATTTTTTGGGATTTTTCAGAATTACTTGAATTTTTAGTGAATAGTGAAATACGATAATTTAGGATAAATATATATGTTATAAGCTAAAAAAACTATTAATTGATTCGTCACTCATGTAATAACCATTTTATAGAAATTTAATCATCAAAATACTTGATTTAGTCTCATGAATATACACTATTTCTCAACTTGAGAAAAATAAAAAACTAATGAATTAAATAATTAGGGAACACCCCTCTCCTCCTATATAAATACCACCCCTCAGACCCTATTCGCCTCACATGTCTCAAGATTTGATCCTCGCCCAAAATCAACCCAACACTCTTACCTATCTTCTTACCAACGTCCAATAGATCTTGGTCTCATCGAAAGACAAAGCCTAGGTGCCTTGAGGAGGATGTCAAGAGGAGAATTCAAGAGGTAAATCCTCTCCGTTTTTCTTTTTAATTTCCATTCAATTTCATTTTCCTTATTTTTATATCCTCACCTAACTTCATCAAAATGACATTATAACTCTATAAAATTACATGTACTAGAACTATATCAGGTTAATGGAAGATCCAAAATTGAAATCCTCCATCTCACTCTTCTTAAAAAAATGAAATCATCGCCCGTGATGTGTCAATTTAACAACATTGGGGCCGATGGACTTTAATTTTGCTTAAATGCCTCAAATTATGTTAATAGGAAAATTTAATGATTTAAAAAAATTAATGTGTATTATAAAAATTTATTTGTGTTTTGGAACTAACATTTATAAATAATAAAAAATGATAAAATAAAACGAGTTGGTTGTGGTCAAAAAACCACCAAAATTAACATAAAATGATCATCATTAACATTTATCGAATGATTCATACTTAGGGTATATAACCAAATTTCACTATAAGATAATTTAAATTATTTAATATCATTAATAACATAGAATAAATAATCTATACATTTATCCACATTTTACACCAACTTCCGTTCATGAATACAACTAAACAAATCATGATAACTAAGAAAACAAAAGCGCACGAAAGATGAAATACAACTATATAACTCATATAAAGGACCATAAATGAACTTAATAAAACTATAATAAATTATATTCATGTATAAAATGTTTAATAGTTTTCAATTAATGAATTTTAAATGATTATATAGTATATTAAAGAAAAAAAAGCCTTCAGACACAAGCTATGGATAATTCTTAATCCCAACACTCATTCTATTGGTTTTCCATATATCACTCAATTTTTAGTATGTATATTACATAAATATACTTGAATCATCCTTATATTGTCTTTTCATGGATATATATGTTTTCTACTTGAGTTTAAGTCCAACAAAAGTTTTCCAAAAGAACTCGTCTTTAAAAAAACATGCTTTTACTTCTTGAGATTATTTCTTCTTCAATCAAGGTTGATGATTCAAGTATGTCATTCCATATTTTATTTGGTAACCCAATTTTTATAAATTTATTATTATGAAATTAAATCCATTACTTTACATGTGTGGTTTTATGTTCGTGATTGATACATGTTCTGTGTGGTATGCATGATAATGTAAATGTTATGACAGGACATGTGTGCCGAGAATTATATAGTGCTATGTTTATTTTATGATGTGATGGGTGTGACCATAATTATATAGTGATTAAATTCATTGTGTAATGTGATATAACTCATCATTAAAGTAAAATATTCATGAAATTGATTCTATCATTGTTCACAACTATGTGTGGTAGTTGACTACTAAGACATGGTGTTTCATTTTTATGCATTTCCACATTCAAAGAGTTTTCTTAATGATTTATCTTATGATTATGATCCTATGTCTATTCTATGATTATTCTCACCCCATTTTATATTATTTCATGTTCATATCTATCCTATTATTGGAATTTTATCCCCTTCAATTTCTATGTATATGCTCAGGTGATTTAATATACAATGGAAAATTCAGGGGCCGATAAGAAGCTAGAGAAGAAGGAATTAAATAAATGTTTATATTTAATTTTTTAAATTTCATTTATGGTCCTAATTTTTCAAAGACACTAAATCCTTGGATAGTCATTGTGTAATAATTTTATGTTGTATTTCATTAAAATGATGTAATAAGATTTTTAAGAAAAAGCAGGGTTGATATAGTTGGTATTAGAGGAAAATTTAGTTGATTTGGGAATTAAGATTATAGAACCTTAGTGAAAAGTTTTATTATGAGACTAATTATAATTAAGAACCCAAAAAACTTTTTTTAGAAAATTCTAAACATATAGATCCCACAAGATATGTCTAGAGACTTAAATGCACTAAGAAATATATTATTTTTTCATATTTTTTCTTCTAATGTTTTCATCTGACCTTTTGTAATTTAGAAAATGGTGGGATCTATGAGAAACTAGACCAAAAACCCACATGAGGGACACTGTAGTGATTTTCCATAAAACATCCCCAATGCTTTGGGAGGTGGAGTTCAAAATTTCATGGTGATTCTTACCCAGCTATCTCAGTTTATGAACAATAACCAAAAAATGTGGAACATACTCTTTCCCCAAGGAGGAGGAAATTGGATAATGAGTGTTTTATGTGGTAATGACCATCGATGCTTAGTGGTTCTTCCAATCCACTAGTCATGGAATAGTGGGTCAACTCAAAGGAGAAGATATTTTCAGTACTTCACTATTCTGTGACAGAGAAGGTGACTCTCTCTGTTTATAGTCAAGATGGAGAAGTCGATCAATGGTGGGATTTAATTAATAACACCAAGACAAATAATGAAATTGGAGAGATGGATTAGGAAGACATGAAGGTAATTTATCTTAACATGTATTTTCCTTGAACTACTCATAAATATATGGAAAGGTAACTCCTAAAGATGAAGAAAATGTAAGGAGAATATTTTAAGACCTTCGAACCAAATTTCAAAAGTGTTCGAGGTATACTTCAGGTTTTGTTATCAACAATGATAAAAAATTCATAGATTCATTAGTGTTTTAAAACCACACCTTAGAAAGGATCATGAAATTATAGAATTTCGGGGTTATGAAGATGTTGTTCAATGTGCTCTCCTAGTGTAGATGGAGTGTGAAGAATGGTCCCATGGCTATGGGGATAAAAAAATGAAAGATGGTGTTTCAAGTCAACGGATCTAATGAGAAAGGTGGAATGGGAACTATACAAGCCAGTGCACTGAAGCTCAATTCCTCGAGGGTAATAAGAATCAAAATCCACCATAGCCAAAGGATCAAGGGAATGATTATACTATCACTACTGCATAAGTGGATCATGAAAATGTAATATTATAAGGTATACTTCATATTCACTCAAGAATGAGAAATGAATTATTTAATTCTGGTTCTACGCATTCATTTATATATTTCAAGTTTTCTAGAAGGATTGAATCGAATCCCCAAAACCCTAAAGTAGAGATATCTAAAAAAACACCAATTGGTACAATCATTGCAACCCAAGTGTTGGAATCTTCCCCTCTTGGCGTATGTGAGATGATTCTTCTAGAGAATATCATAATACTTCCCTTAGTGGGATTTGATGCTATACTGGGGATGAATTGAATCTCATTATTTAGATAACATATAAAGTATTTGTAATAGAAAATATCTTTTCATATTCTAAACCACCCCATGCTCCTCTACAAATGAAATAAGATCATGAATCTGCATTTTAAATCCTTCAATGGTGTGGGTGTTGATTCCTTATGAACAATCATACCTCAATCAAATGGTTATGTCAATGATTGATATCAATCAATGGGAAAATCCCCTCACGAGGGAATATAGTGATGTATTTCTTAAAGAGTTACCAAGAATTCTCCAGATCACTAGGTACAGTTCGCAATAAAAATCATACCCAGAGCTACTCCTATCTCAAAGTATCCCTATAGGTTGGATCCTCTCTAACTATATGAGTTAAATAAATTTTTGGAATTGAATTTAGAAAAATGGTTAATATATCCTAGTGCATCAACTTGGGGTGTTCCAGAACTCTTTTTCAAGAAGTATTGATTAATGCAGTTGTGTATCGATTCTAAAGAACTCAGCAACATCACCATAATGAAAAAGTATCATATTACAAGGATTGATTAATTGTTTGATTAGCTAAGAGGATCATATTACTTATCAAAGGTGGATATTCATTCTAGATATCATCAGTTGAATGTGAATAAGGAAGATATTCAGAAGGTAGCCTTCTATACAAGGTATGAGCACTATGAGTGTTTGGTGATGCCATTCAGACATACTAATTACCCTTAAATAATCATGTATTTGATGAATAGAGTCTTAATATATTACCTCGTCAACATTGTGGCAGTTTTTATTGATTATATTCTTATCTACTATAAGGAAAAGGAGGAACACGAAGAACGTCCAAGGCTTGTGTTGGCAATATTAATTATTGATAAGTTGTATGACAACTTCAAAAAGTGTGAATTTTTATTGCAGCAAGTCACATTTTTGGGAAATGTGATCCCAAGTGAGTGAATTTATATAGACCCTTAAAAAAAGGTAATTGACGAATTTCTCAGACCCTCTAGTGTCATAGAAATCTGTAGTTTACATGTAACAATAGGGTACTATCAATTTTTTGATAAATTTATCATGATTTCCAATATTTCTATCTAATTTAAAAATTAAATGGGTAAAGTATATCAGGATAAAAGAATGTGAGGAAAGATTCAAGGTGATAAAAAAGAGGCTGGTAACTACACATGTACTCACATTACGAAAATTATGAGAAAACATTGTGATATACAGTGATGGTTCCAAGTAATTATTGGGTTGTATACTCATAAAAAATGATAATGTGATAGCCTATTTCTCATGGTAGTTGAATATCCTTGAGTAGAACTTCCTGACACATGATCTAGATATAACAGCTACTATTTTTCCCTTGATAATCATGTGGCACTACCTCTATGGTGATAAGTGTGACATATATACCAATCAAAAGAGAATAAATTATATATTTACAAAAAAATATCTCAACAAGCATAAAAGAAAATGGTTAGAGCTAATAAAAGACTACAAATTTCTCTTTTCACTATCATGCCAGTAAGGAAAAGAAGGTAGCTGATGATTATTGTAGAAAACAACCTACTACTCTATCCATGTTGTGGACTGATAAAGATCATATCTTCTTAGATATGAAAAGGATGGGTTTGGAAATCATAATAGTAGGGAATAAATCTTACCTCACCTAAATTATTTCCCCACCATATATCCAAGAGAAGATTAAGAAGACAGAAAGGGATAATCGGCAGTTTCAAAATAAGGTGAATGTTGTAATGGAAGGGAATATTCATGAGTTACATCTCAATGATGACAGTTTAATTCAGTTTAGAACAAGGCTCTATGTGGCTTCATAACCAGGGATAAAGAAGGAGTTATTGGACAATGAACATAGCTCATATTTCTCTTTCTATCTTAGGAGTTCCAAGACATACCATGATCTCTGATAACACATCCATTTGGACAACATGAAGAAAGATATTACTGATTATATCTCAAGGTTCATGTCATGTCATCAAGTTAAACCCAAGAATAGAGGTCTAATGAGACGATGAAATCATTGCTTATAACCACTTGGAAATGGAATAATGTCACTATAGACTATGTCACAGGTCACCTGAAGACATCCATCGGAAATAGTGTGATATGTGTTGGGGCGGATCAACTCACCCTGACTACACACATTATTGATATTCTATAGATGTATCACTTGAACAACTTAAAAAAATATACGTGAAAGAAGTGGTGAGAATGAAAGGATTTCTACCCTCTATTTTCTCAGATCACGATCCCAAGTTCACATCTAAATTCTGGAGGATTATTCAAAATGATTTGAGTATTGGATTAACATTCAGCATGGATTATCACCCCCTAAATGATGACCAATCAAAAAGAACTATTCATACATTTGAAGATATGCTAAGAGACCACAATATAAAATTCAGTTGTTGATGGTATCTAAATCTCCCATTTTTTAAGTTCTCATACAATAATATCTCCCACTGGAGTATTCAGATGGATCCATATGAAGTTCTGAATGGAAAGCAATGAAGAACTCCAACATGTTGGGATGAAGTTAGTAAAATAAAGCTACTTAGACATGATGTTGTGAAAGATATCACAAAAAAGGTTCAAGACATCAAGAATCATATAAAATATTCTCAGAGTAAGCAAAGGTGTTTGATGAAAAATATTTAAGGGACTTGTAGTTCGATGTTAGTGATAAATGCTTCCTTCAAATATAAGAATAAATGAGGGTCATGTAGTTTGGAACGAAACTGAAGTTAAGCCTATGGTACATTTTCCCTTTTTAGATCCTTGACCACATAGGACTTGTGGCCTATATGCTTGAACTTTCACTGAATATGTCAAAAGCTTATAAATTGTTCCACATTCCACTCTTGAGAAAGTACATACCAGATCCCTCACATGTACTGAACTCAGAGGTTGTACAACTGGTAGATAAAATGTTTTAAGAGGAGAAACTAGTAAATTTCAGGGTCTGGAGAGATATGGTTTTATGAAAGAATATAACCTACCTTTTCAAAGTGTTGTGGAGAAACCATAATTATGAAAAGGAAACTCAGGAACCAGAGGAGGTTATAAAGGAGAAGTACCCTCACATGTTCATGTAAAACAAAATTTTTAGGGTGAAATTTCAGAAGGGCGGGAAGAATGTAACGACCCAAACTTTTGTCAATTGAATTTATCCCTTCGTTGAGTAATTCCACATATTATAAATCACATAAAATCACTTAGAAACCATAATAAAAACTTTATAAATGAATAATTAATGAAATAAGAAGTATTTTTAAGAGTTAATGAACCAATACTGATGAAATAGTAACTTGATCATAGGAATTGTAATATGACCCTTATGAATAGTAAACTCTCCAAATGAATAGTATCACCACCCTTTAAAGTATAAATATAATTTTTTAATATTATAAATAAATGTTTTGTTTAGTTATATCATAGTATAATTAAATAAATGTTTTAAACATTATTAATTAAGTGTTGGTATTTTTATAACTCATAAATATTTAATTAAAATTTTATGATTAATTTAACAATTTAAAAGAAAATTTATCTTCATAAAATTTATTCATAAATTAATATTTTTATGTATTATTAATTTATGTTATTTTTATGGAACTCCATGTAAAATTTAAATGTATTATCAAATCTATTATGATTTTAAAATCTGTATTTTCCAAGTAAATGTGGATTTTAATTAAAAATTAAACTACTACTATTTATAAAATTATTTTCATAAAAATGATATTATTTTCTAATTCTACACATAGAAAAAATGGTTAGTGTGAATTTTTTGGATTTTTATGAATTACTTGAATTTTTGGCGAATAGTTAAATATCGTAATTTTTGGTATAAGTACATTATAAGCATAATAAACTAGTCATTAAGGCATCACTAATGTAAGAAACATTGGTTAGAACTAAAATGATCTAATTATTTTATTTAGTGTCAATAATAAACAATATTTCCTATGTTGAGAAAAATAACGAACTAATGAATTGAATAATGGGAAAACACCCCTCTCCTCAACTATATATAACACCCCTCACACTCTCTTCCCCTCACACCTCTCAAGATTTTATCCTTTCCAAATATATACCCGACAATATTCCCTAACCGATCCCTCGTGTTTAGGAGATCTTAGTCTCATCAGAAGACCTATCCTATGTTCCTTGAGGAGGATCTGAAGAGAAGAATTCAAGAGGTAAATCCTCTGTCTTTTTATTTTAATTTCCTCTCAATTTCCTTTATTTTATTATTTTATTTTCACCTCCCTTCATACAAATGGATTAATAAATATATTAAATTACATATACTGGAACAATATCATGTTAATTTAATAACCATAATTAAACTCATCCCTCACACTCTTTTATTATAAAAATGAAATCGTCTCCCATGATGTGTCAATTTATAGATATCATGGGCGATGCACTTTAATATTACTTAAATGAATTCAAGAAGGACAATAAGTCCCTTAAATTTTTTAAAATGTATTTTAATTTATATGATACAACCCTATTTAATTTCTGGAACTAACATTTATACATTATACTAAGTGATAAAACAAAACGAGTTCGTTGTGATAAAAAAACCACAAAAATTAACGTAAAACGATCATCATTAACTTTAAAATAACGAATCATCCTCATGGTATGTATCCAAATAAATTATTGGATCATTTAAACTTTTTGAATGTAATTAATAAATTAAAATATAAAATTATGATATTTATCCTCATTTTACATGAACATCCATTCATAAATACAAGTGGACCGGTTGTGAAAACTGAGAAAATGATTGCTCTCGAACAATGAAATAAAACTCTATAACTCATTTTAAGGCCCATAAATGAGAACAATAAAACCATAATTAATCATATTCATTTATAAAAGGAATTTTAATTATTAATTAATTAATTTAATATGATGCTACATGATATTAAAGTGAATAAAGTATTCAGACACAAGTTAAGGGGAATTATCAAATGCAACACTATTTCTTTATTTTTTCTCTCTTTCACACAATTATCAGTATAGATATTCCTTAAATATAATTTATTAATAATTATATTTTCTTTTATTGTAGATAAATGTTTTCTAATTGAGTTTATTAGAAACACAATGTTTTCTAAAAGAACTATTCTTTAAAAAAACACAATGTTTACTTCTCAAGATTGTCTCTTCTTCACAAATGGTTGATGATTCAAGTATTTTAATCCATCATTCAATTGGGAACATAGGGATAATGAATTTGTGCTTATGAAATTAAAATCATTACTTTCCAGGGGTTATTTTATGTTCAAAATTTATATATGTTCTATGTGTAATGCATGATAATGAAAATGTTATAATTTGATGAGTGCAACCAAAATTATATAACATAATGTGTATGTTATGTGTTTATGGGTACACACAGAATTACATAGCACTCCATTTCATTGGGTAATATGATTTATCCTATAAAAATTGAAATATTTGTGAATATGATGATATATTTATTCAAAACTATGTGTAGTGTTTGACCATGATGACATGATGTTTTATTTTTATGAATTTACACATTCTAAGACTTTTCATAATGATTCCTCTCATGATTATAATCATATGTATATGTTATGATTATGCTCACCCCATGTTATACTGTTTCAATATCTTATATATCCTCTTTCTAGGATTTATCTCACCCATTTTTGATGTATATCCTCAGGGGATTACATGAACTAAAGAGAATTCAAGGTCCAATAAGAATCTAGAGAGTAAAGAAAGAAAGAAATATTTATGTTTTATTTTGTAAATGTTATGTATGGTGATAATTTCCCTATACAACAAACCATTAGATAATCATTATGTAACGAGTTCATGATTTTTTATTTAAAATTATGTAATAAGATAAGTAAGAAAAAATAAAGGCTTCTATAGTTGATTCTAATAAACAAATGCCTGAACTTTCTTTGGGTCTATTGACAGACCTTCCTCAGAGACAACGTGCCCCAATAAATGTACACCGTTGATCTAGAATTGACACTTATATTTCATGGATTTTATCCTATGCTCTCTTAGTATACTAAGGGAAATTTCAATATTTTTAGAATGATTTTTCTAAGTATGGGAGTACACCAATATTTCATAAAAAATTAACAGATAATGATAAATGTATGGGTGGATGACTAGGACCATCAAGGCCATGAACACATGAGGTTCATCTTTTAAACAAAAAAGATTCTTTGAAAACTCATATAGCTTATACCTACATTTTAATATTTTATGTGGTGTATCTAAAGGTATAATTATTATCTAATGATACTATGACCTAAAATCAATCTTATAGAGTAAACAAGATCCTCTTCACTGGTCAAAGTGATCACCAATATGCAGAAGAGGGTATCGTTTCTTAACACTCATCCAGTACAACTTCTAGTAATCAAGACATAAACACAATGTCCCAATAGTATTTTTAGAGAACAAAACTAGATGAACTGAATAATACATAATTGTATGGATAAATCACTTATCCATAGATTCTTCAAGTTGAGAATTAATCTTTTGAACCTCTATTGGTGACATTATTTAAATTGAAATAGAAAATGTATTAGCTCCTCACATGAGCTCAATTATAAACATAAAATTTCTATTATGTGGAATCACTAAGAACTCTTCAGTATAAACAACCTAAAATATATCCACTACATGTGAAAATAAATAGTTATCCACACCACCACCATTCAACAAAAACTTGAAGATGAGGTTTTAAGATACCACAGTTATTTGATGAACTGTACTTGCATGGACAACCTAGATTTTCCATTGTCCGTGATGAATATATCTATTGCCCTATGGAGATGTAAATGTAACTCTCCAATGGTAACAATCTATGTGGGGTCAGTATGATCACAGTCATCCCATAATCAAAATCAAGTCAAAATTGGGCATACCATGTATTTAAAGATCCCAAAGCAAATGATACTCAACAACCTAGAGAGAACAAACTTGGTATAGACAAGTTTCCATTAATTGTACACCTGATAGGGAGTCTATCATTTAAACACCACTCAAAAACTCTAATGTTAGACTCAATCCCTTTAAGAGTTGAGAAGATTTAAAATAAATTAAGGCTTTAGTGTCAAATAAAAATTTGAATGTGTAGAAGATACTAGAATAGTAACTTTAACTATTGAAGGACCAACCATTCTATCCACCATTATAGGATTAAATTATTGCATCCAAAACACCTCTAAAACTTGTTCTATAGTCTTATTCCATTGAGCTACAATACCATATTTATATATATGATATTTCCCTGAAGTACCACATCCACTTCCAAGACCTCCATGACTTGTATAACTCTAGTTTCCCAACTTGATTGAGGTAGAAGACCCCCTTATAGTAATCTGATCTGACCTAGATTCTCTATCACTACCCATCAGTCAAGGTTACATCCAGTTCCTCTATAAATGTCCCATAATACTATTATAATGTCACTCAACTTATGGTTGGGGACAGTGACTATGAATGTGACCCACCCTACCAAACTAATGGTAGTACACTATATTACTACTATGGATAACTGACACTTCTCTTTGGCGACACTATTTTCCACTTCCCTAGTTAATGTTCGCATAGAAATTCATCCTACCCCTATAAGAGGAACCTCCGAGTAATCTAGAAAAAATCACCTATTCTCTACTATATGTTTCCTTTTGGTACCTCTTATAAATGAGATCTTGATCCACTACTTTTGAAAAAATATTCAAATAGAAGATATTAACATTGGACTTAATATCTCACTTATTGTGATCATGAAAACATATCTTCTCTACTACCTCATCTCTTTCCAATACTATTACAAATAATGTAAAATTTGTGAAGCGACTAGCATAGTCCATCATTGATATTTTTCCCTGGTTCACCCATAGAAACTCTTACACCAACTATTACCAAAGAATCTCTAAGTAAAAGTGTTCTATAAATATCTCCTAAAAATAATTCCTTACCAAGTTCTCCAACTACTCATCTAGATCTTGAATATCCCACATATGAATCACCTGAAAAAATTACATATAAGTTGTCAACATTACTCTATTCACACTAGAAATATTTAAATGGTCAATAATTTTCTAGATGGACTCAATACATAAATTACCTTCTTGATGTCCACCCTTTCTAATGAATATTGTAGGGTTTAGTAACTAGAACTCATGGTTGAAATCAGACATATTTCATACTTCCCACCCTATGTCTCTCTCCAAGAACTATATAAAGAGTGTCATGTAATCACGAAATAGCTCTCCCACTCCATCACTCAAAACTATCGGGGCCTCATGTCCCACTACTTGAGGATCATTTACAAAAACGTCCCCCTATAATCCTATCAACAAAAATAATCCTAGAGGCATGTCTATATAATTCCAAACACACTTTTTAGGAAACATATCACATAATTTACACATTTAGAAAAGTGGTATTCAAATAAGTCTATAACAAGTCAACCCGCATATACATTTTTCTAGTCAAAATGAACATGCTATCACTATCCTCAACCATCCCTAAACTCAATCATGTAGAACATATGGTAACGTATATCATATTCATAATTTTCCGTTAGACACCAACTTTAACCATTTTAAATTTCAATATTTAATATATTTTACCCATTATTAACTTATCATTAAAAGCCATTTCTTTTGACTTACTCTGTAAGGAAAAGAACAATGTCATCTACCATAACCCACTCATAACATTGTTTTCCATATGTTCCAAATATGGTTTGTGTAACATAAATTTTGGATATCCTAGAATGATTCATCAATACTAAACTCTCATGCCAGATTAAGCCACATGTAAAATCTAAAAAAATAAAATCACAAAAAAAGTGCATCACCCAAGTAGAAATAAAATTCTACTATAATAGAAAACATCAAGAACAAAAATACCACCCTAGGTACTTGGGGTTTCCCACTGCACATGGTTAGATACTACCATGCATGATCTCATGATCAAGGCCCAACTACTTGTAGTATCCTTTCTACATTTCCAAACTAGTAATTAAAATTATAGTAAACTAAAAATATTTTGATTCCACTATGTAACATCTTGACCTGAGTGCCACATTCCAGTGCTCTGTGTCGGTTCACCCCATGACCTCATGAATGCCTCCCTATAAAATAGTGGTTGTATACAAGTATAAAGAGTATAATATTTGTTGTTGGGAGACTATACCCTCTTTTTCAAAGTTGTAATAAAAAACAATATCTAATAGATAATAAATAATAACCAATAAAGACCAACATCTCATGATGAATCCCCAAAATTTAAAGAATAACATAAACCAAATAAGTAAATATGTTATTCCAAATATAGATTAAGTGTCAAATGAAAACCCAAAGTAAAGACACACTGATCTATCCCAATATTTCTCAAAACTATGTGTGGTTCCCTTATCCATGCTCCACCCTGATCCCAACTCATCCATCTCACATAGGGGTCTTTCCCTTATCCTATCCTATAAACATAAATTCTATTTGGGTACCAATCAGGCTTCTTGAGTAGGGAGTGAGTTAAACTCTATAGAATACCACCAATAATGTATAAATAAATATGAATTCTATAATAGTTTATATAGAAATATTAAGAGTAATGGTCAAATGTTAAAATTATATAGGTTTCACATTAATTATTCTATATTCTACCACATCATACCAGCTTCTGTATGTTCCAGAGTTTGAACCATACACCATTAGGATTTTACAATCTTACTCTTTAATTATGATTTCAATATTAAATTAAATTCTCATTTCATTCATGCATCAGGTCCTAGGGCAGTAGTTTGGAACCCCATGTGTACATGGAGAATCATTAACTTAACCCAAACTCATTTTTCATATTAACATATAAATATATATTGGGGGTCCTAGAGTAGCATTCAGGAACCTCATGGGTATTTGGATCAATATCCATTGAACCAAATCTCAATATTCATATTCATATATAAAATTGTATCAGGGGCCTCGAGGAGTATTCTTATACCCCATGGGTATTTAGAGCATCTTTCCCTAACCCACAACTAATTGTTCAGAAACATATACACATATCATAGTTCTTCATTCATAACTCAATGATCAATGATTTTGAATATGGTGTAGTAATTAATTTATCAAATACAACCACATTTATTCACTTTTTCACTAGGGAAAATATGAAAAATTTACCCTTTAATCCATTTATCATAATTTATTTTACAAGTCTTTAACCCTTTGAGGTTAAGAAAATTACCCATATAAATCCCATTTTATAATGTGTAGTAAGGATTGAGTTCTGTTCTATTAAACCATTATTCCAATTTTAACAATTTATAAATCATCATTTCAAGTGTATTGGGACACCCGATGGGTTTCCATCAAGCCCAGTATCAAAAATACAATTGGTCCAATGGGATCTATCAAGGGTCTCACCAACACATTGGAATCAATTCTTTATTTCATATTTAAAATTAAACCGTCCAATGTGAAAATGCAATGATACAACTACAATAAATATATTGTGATCAAGACTATGTAAATTAACAATTATACCACCTACCTTAGGGTTGTTGATGAACTCTTACCAAAACATAGCCCACAATTCGATGCGGAATAGTCAAATTCACAATGGTGGAAGAGATCTAGGATCAAAACCGTGGATCAGGATCCAATGAAATAAGGTCCCTTAAAAGTTAAATCTAAAACATCAACAAAAGTGTTATATATCCCTCCCCAAAATAGAGAAATAAGGGTGAGAGAGAAATATAACAAAAGAATATATCACTTACCATAGTGGTTTTTATCCTTTAAAATGGTCTTCTATTTTAGAAGAAAGATGTTAAAGGAGACTAGGAATACTCTCAGGAGACTTTAAAAACAAATGAATTCATATTAGGTCGAGTGGGGACTATTATGGACATAAAATGAGGGTTTATGAAGTTTTAATTAATTTTATTTGGGGTTAAAAATCCCTCCCATATGGTTCCGTTGGTAGTATAGATAGTTTTACAAATTGTTCACCCTAACCTTGCACCCATAATACATGGGGGGAACAATTTCTTATAAATAGGGCATGGTTTACAAAATAATTTACCAACCATGAAAATCCACTATGTCTAACGGTGCATAGTTTGGATGGTGTGGCCACATGCTTTTTCATACTCTGCACCCACTTCCAGTGGATCTAAATGTTGAACATGGTTTTTTAGGGAAAACTGTATGGTTTTACCTAACTATGCAGTTACCAAGCATATGCCCATGGGATTCCAAAATTCTTCAAATTTACCTAAAAAGACCCAAAAGCATGAGCCAAACAAAAGTATAATCAGAAAAGGGAAAAGAATACCAAAATTTCAGTACGAGACATTTCTAGAAAGGTTAGGGTCATAAAAATAAAGATGACCCCATCATGGTCCACATCATCCCTATTCTTTTGTAATTCCCCAGCCTCAGAAGCCTGTATTTGGTGAATTATTTTAATAAATCGGTATGATTACAAGGAATCAAATTTTGAAGGACCGATCAGTTTAGTAGTATTAGAAATAGATTACATTCCTCAACCTTGCATTACAATTCAAAACATAAAATACAACATATATAATCCTTTTATAATTGTATTATTCTACTAGCTTAACCCTACATATCAACCACAATACACTTCTTAAAACCCTGGGAAAATAAAACATATGAAATGGGTGAGCTTGGATGATTAGTAAGGGTGAGCATACAAAAGATGCTATTTTGAATAAATAATCCTAATCATTAAGGAATGATGTATAAAAAAAATACATTTAAACTTAATATTGATTATAATATGTAAGGAATAAATAATACCACATAAAATAAGCATAACCATGTGTCAGGAACCAACCCGAGTTTACCCTGAACTGGTCACCTGAGACAATCTATGGTATGAACCGAGAGGCACCCTCGATCCTCTTTAGATGGAAATAAGTGAAAAAGGAAACATAAGAGACAACAATGGGAATGATTTTCAAATAAATAAATAAGAACAAGAAGCAAAAATAATAAAATAGAAAAGAAACTCCAAGATAATTCCAAACATTACACTCTTTACATTGAAAATGAAAATACAAAAAACTGAACAAAAACTACACCATAAAACTCAAAATAAACCTGACAACCCAACATCTCCTTGTGACCCCAAAGATCACTATCCAACCAAAATTAACGCATGTGGCCATCGAAACTAATCTAGATCCTACCGCAGAAACTAAAAACAAGGAAACACCATATGCATGAGTATTAAAACTCAGTAGGTAGGCCTAGATAATTATATTCCCAATGCAAATTAATTAAATAAAGAAACATTTATTATCAAGTTTTAACTAAAATGCATGAATATTGGGTTTTACACCCTTTTATTTAGAAAAAATAGGCCACGATAACAATTTATTTCCCTCTCATTTTAAAATAAGGATCATTAATGTTAGGAAGGTTAGGTTCATAAAAGATAAATAAATTAAGAAACCAATAGGAAACTTTCATTTTTCATGTTTAATTGAAAATAGTGAAAACACATATTCTTTTAAAACAACTTTCTTAAAACCCTTATAACAAATGACACAATCACACTCTACCCAAGAAACACTAAAACCAATAACAAGAATAATCATTCCACATAATGAGGTAAATGATACTATCAGTGCTATAAAGGTAGTAACACATGAATACCTAGGAACTCAGAGGAAAACCCAAACATACTAATACATGAGACCCTATCCCCTCTGGCATTCCATACATTATGAAATCAAAATTCTCAAATACCTTACTACCCAATCTTAAGACAGACCAAGGGGCCAGATCCCGTAGCAATAAACAAAAACTTCATCCTACTATGGGCCACTGGTCAGTGAGAAAACTACCAGTGTAGAAAACCTTTTCAGAAATTAAATTTGCTTCTCTAGGTTCCCATGTTAGGTTCACAAAGTTTATTTCAAATATACCAAATATATATATATATATATATATACCACCATACACATCACAAAAACTAGAACAACCTCGATCATGTCAATAAGTAGTCCTTTCCTTAAAACAATTATTACACAAGGGAGGTCCCATACCGAGGAATCACCCATCCGACAATCAACCAAAAAGTAAAGAATCACTTTCAAAGAGGTTTTATTAATGAAACCATTTTAAGGAAAATGCAACAAGGGCCCCAAGACACTTTCACATATCAAACCCTTTATAAAAAAACACAAAAACCATTTATAAAATCAAACCAACTTAGAGAACCATTATTAAAAACAAAAACCACCATTTAAATATCAAAGTATCATTTATAAAACCAATATAGCCCATTAAATATCCTAAACTATTTAGAAAATCCCACCAAAAAATGTAACAGGCTTTCTGGGTGAAAAAACCCACAAAATCCACATCACACGTACCAAGAGATTAAAAAAACAATTTATTTCACAATAAAAAATAATTCTTAGCTAGAAACATCACTAATTAATAATAAATGGATGTAAAAAAATAAATCAATTAGTGAAGTCTTATATTTAATGAAGAGGTGAATTGGGATCCTACCACAATTGAAGAAGAACTTATAGAATCCATTTTGAAACCTTGTTCGCACGTCAACAGCACCCGAGGGGGTCTAGATCCAACCTCAAGGAACCCTAATAAAGAAAAACTCCCAAAAACAGAGCTTCCATATCCATGAATATCAGCCAACATGGCCAGTAGGGTTTGGGAACAAGAAAAAAATGATGAGAAAGAATCCTTAAACTTTGGATCTAGGTGGAGAAACACCAAGAAAACCCCTTAAATTCTTCTTGGATGGGATTGGAGGTTCCAAAATAACCTATGAGAGAAAACTAGATCAGAGGAAGGTGAATGGGGGAAAAAAGTGGTTACAGTATAAAAATCACGGAGAGATAAAGAGTTTCTAATGACCTGGATAGGCCACCCGATTAGTCCGTGTGGTCTTTAAAACCGTGAAAATATAGTGAAACCACTACTATCGAGAAACAGATTGAATGCACATCCTACCAACATGGTATCACTAACCAGGCACTAATCGTGTGTCAGGGCCTACCCATCCCCAAACACCTTTTCCACTCAAAATAAATTGGGAAACCAAATTATAAAGCAATGCCAAGAATGGAAGGAGTAAATACTCTAGAAACGTGAACTTGTCACACCCGGTTCCCGAGAAAATATCTAAAAAGCCAACCCAAAACAGGAATGGAGATGAATTCGAAAACCCTAGTGTGACAATTCTCCCCACCATAACGCTTTCCACCACCAGAAATCCAACCTAAAGCTTAAATTTAAAAAAAAACCACCACCCATCACAACTCATAGAGGTTACCCATGAATAAAAAATAAAGAGATTATAAAAACACGACCAACAAAAAAGGATAACAAAATGAAATTAGGAGACCAAAATTGGATCCACACTAAGAAACCCCACCCATAAATTTTAAACACCTCTAGTTGATAGGTTCTGAGGATATATAACCTTCACAATGCGAAAACCAACCTCAAAATATACATGCCGTAAACATCAACAAGTGAAACTCAAATGGTCCAACCAAAATAAAAAAAACATGTTTAAAGCACCTCTCCTAATAAATGTATTAACTTACATTACCAAACCTTCAGAAACACATAAAACCCAACCATTAATCAAAGGAAGAATGTAAAATTTAGTGGCTCTATATGAAACCATCCCCCACCAAACCGCTACTAGGAATAGAACCAAAATATTGACATGTCAAGGCCCAAATGAGATGACAAACCTTAGAAACGAACCACCACATGAGACAAAAATAGAGACTAAACTAGGATACTGAAATGGGGATGCCCAAACAGACTCCCCGCTATAAGAGATGGGTTTACACTACTTAGTTTTGAGGAACTGAAATGAGACCCATAGTGGGTCTCTCCATCATTTGGACTATTGAGATTAAACAAATTCTAGAACCTTCCAATTAGAACCAAAAATCCCCACCATAAGGGGAGGGGAGGGAGGAGCTAAACTACTGAACCAATAAAACCACAACCGACAACACACCACCACTTCAGATCCCTGGATAACTGCAACCCATCCACACTTGATTCACAAAGACTGTAATGACCCAAAGTTTTTCAATAAAAATTCCCTCATTATAATTATGGCATAAAATCACATGAAAACACAACATAATGAAATACTAAGTGCTAGATGACCTTTAAACATAATTTTTTCACTTTTGTATTTGGAATTTTGAAAATATGACATACACGGTTGTGTTCAAGATGATTTTTGGAGTCTAATAAAACATAAATATTTTTTGTGAATAGTAACCTACCCTTATGAATAGTAAAATACCTTTATGAATAGTGATATAACCTACTGAATAGTAACCTTAACTACGATAGTATATAAATAATATTCAAGTAGAAGTATGATGTACTTATATTTTCAAATAAATAAATGAATGTTTTAAAACTGTTTTTAGTAATAAACCATGATTTTAATTAAATATTAAATTAATCATATTTAGAAAAATATTTTTGAAAAATGGACTTCAATTTTTTATTATACACATCGAAAAATAGTTGGGGTAAATTTTTGGGATTTTTGTGAGATACTTGAATTTTTGAGGAATAGTGAAATACCATAATTTACAAAATAAGCTAAATAAGCTAATTATAGGGTCATGTGTGATGTTCTTCTGATGTAATCACACTTGGTTCGGGATTAAATTATAAAATTACTATTCTTGGTCATTCACGACTCACTATTCCTTGTCTTAAGGGAAATCCAGAAACTAATTAATTTTATATTAAGGAAACCCCTCTCCCTCAACTATAAATACCACCCTTCACACCCTCATTTCCTCACACCTCTCAATCTTTAAGACCTATCTAAAATATGCCCAAAAATCTTACCTAGACCCTTCCCCACGTCCAAGAGCTTCTGGTCTCTTCAAAAGACCAAACTTAGGTATTTAAAGAGGATCTCAATAGGAGGATTTAAGAGATAATTTCTCTCCATCTTCTCCTTTAATTCCCTTTCAATTTCAAGTTCTTTTCTTTTTCTCTCCCCATCGATATTTGTCTAAATGGTATTGTAACTCCAGTACCATTAATATAATATAATTTTATGATACTAATGGTATATTATATCATCCAAACCATTTCCCTATTTCTTTTATTTTATTAAATAGAATGTTGTTGGTGAGGTGTTAATTTATCACCTTCAAGAACGACATGCTTACTTATTCCATTTCTACATTCATATCTTGTCATGAAGCTATTTTGATGGATGAACAAGAATATATTCTATGTATTATGTGTTATTTAATGTTCTAGAACTAACTTATGTACATATTACTAAGTGATAAATTAAAACAAGTTCTTTGTGATCGAAAAACCACCCAAATTAACCCAAACAATCATCATTTAATTTTTATCTAATGATTCATCCACATGGTATATAATATAACTAATTATAATATAATTTTAAATTCTTGAATTTCATTTATAACATGTAATATCAGTTTTGTATGTTTACCCATGTTCTACCCGAACTTTAATTTATAAATACAAGTGAACCACCCAAGAATAACAATAAAAACGAACATCCCCGAACAATGTTTTTAAACTCTATAAGTCATATAAAGGAACATAAAATGAAATAACAAAACTAGAATGAACTCTTTTCATGTATAAAAGGTTCTGTAATTTATAATTAATGAATATAATGTCATTATATAGTACATTAAAGGAAAGTAAGCGTTCAGATACATGGTAAGGGGAAATTCTCGGACCCAACTTTCATACTACAGGTTCTCCCTCTTTCACTTCTTTTTTATATGGTTACTAATTAAAATTATTTTGTTAATAATTTTCTTTACATTTTTGGGATATACATGTTTGTCACTGGAATTTATGAAAAAACAAATTTTTTTCCAAAAGTACTCTTCTTTCAAGAACACACCTTTTACTTCTCATTCAATATTGACGGTTCTTATAACATATATGTTATCCCCTATTTCTTTTGGGAACCCAATGTTTATAAATGTGTTATTATGAGATGAAACCCATTAATTTTTATGGGTTATTTATGTTCATTTATGTTATATGATTATTGTGGCATGCATGAAAAATGATTATGTTATGATGTGACGGGTGCACCCGGAATTATATAGCGCAATATGAATGTTTAAATATGACGGGTGCGCCCAGAATTATACAGTGCTCTAATGCATTGGGTAAAGTGATGAATCTCATGATTAAATGTGAAATGATGTGTGAACAAGATTATAGATTTGTTCACAAGCATGTGTGGTAGTTAACCACTAATACATGATGTTTCATTTTTATGAATTTCCCCATTTCAAGTCCCTTATTAATGATTCCTCTGAAGATTCTTTTCCAATGTTATGAATCTGCTCACCTCATGCAATATTGTTCATATATATCCTCTTTCTGGGCTTCTGGGTCACCCTTTTTATGTATATCCTTAGTTGGATACATGTTCTAATGAGATGTCAAGTTCCAATAAGAAGCTAGAGAAGAAGAAATGAAAGAAAGTTTATGCTCGATGTTGTAATTGTTATATATGGTCCTAGTTGTCCCAAGACACTAAACTTTTGGATACACTATGTGTAATACTATTATGTTTTTTATCATTAGAATTATGTAATAGTAATTTATGAAATGGTTGTGTTGATATAGTTGGTATCAGAGGCAAGGTTTAGTAAATTTGGGATTTAGGATTAGTGAACCCTAGAGAAAACCTCTAGCATGAAACTATGTATAAATATGCACACAAGAATATTTACATAGGGATCCAATATGTTATGTTTTTGGTATGAATTGTTTAAATGAATAATTTATTCATGACTTGTATACTTATGAATTGTTCTATCCTTTTTAATTTTATAAAATTGTGCGATCGAGGAGAAATCAGGCCAAAAACTCGTGCGAGGGCCAATGCAACGATTTCCCAAACGACATCCCCAATGATTTGAGATGTGGATTTCAGAAGATCATGGATATTCTTACCCAATTGTCTCAGGTTATGAACAATAACCATAATAATGTGGAACGTCCTCCTTCACCAAAGAGAGAGAAACTGGCTATTGAATGTTTTATGAGGCAACGACCACCGACGTTTAGTGGATCTTCTGGTCCTCTAGTTGTGGAATAGTGGGTAAACTCCATGGAGAAGAACTTTTCTATGCTTCACTATTCTGAGTTGGAGAAGGTGACTCGATTCGTTTAGCGCCTATATGGAGGGTCTGATCAATGATGGGATTTGATTAAGAACACCAAACCAAGGGAGGAAATTGAAGAGTTGCAATGTGAAGACTTTAAGATCATGTTTCTTAATAAGTATTTCCCATGAACTCTTCGCACAAAGATGGAGAAATAATTCCTTAAGGTCAAGAAAAAAGACGGAGAAACTATCACAACCTATGAAGTAAATTTCCGAAGGCTTTCAAGGTACAATTCGGGTTTTGTTATCAACAATTATATAAAAATTGATAGATTATTTAGTGGACTAAAACCAAACCTTCCAAAGGCTCTTGAAATACGAAAATTTAAGAGTTATGAAGAAGTTGTTAATTGTGATCTCAAAGTGGAGATGGAGTTTGGAAAATGGTCCCATGGATATGGTGATAAGAAATGAAATATGGAGTTTCAAGCTGGTGGATCTAATGATAAAGTTGGGAAGAAAACTCAACGACCCACATGCCAAAAATGTTGAAAGTTGCACCATGGGAACTGCCTCAAAGGGATGGGAAAATGCTTCAAGTGTGGGAAAGAAGGACCTCATGCTCAATAATGTCAAAAAGACACAAAAAGGAAGAAGAATGTAGACGATGAAAGGAGAGAACCACTCATGGTTCAATTCTACAACTATAGGGAGCTATGGCACTATGCAAGCCAGTGCACTAATTCTTCAGTTCTCGAGGGTAATCACCATTAGTAGCCACCAAAGCCAAATGAACAAGGGAAGGCTTATGCCATCACTAATGTGGATGTGGAGAAAGATAATGAAGCTGTACATGGTACACTTCCTATTCAATCAAGAATGAAAAATAGTCTTATTTGATTCTGGTTCTATGCATTTTTTATATCTTGCATATTTTCTAGAACTATAGAATAGAAGCCCTGAAACCTTGAAGTAGAGATATCTGTAAAAACAGCAAGTGCTGTAATCATTTCAACCTATGTGTTTGAATCTTCTCCTGTTGGCGTATGTGGGAAGATTCTTCCAGCGAATCTCATAATACTTCCCTTAGTGGAATTCAATGCTATAATGGAAATGGATTTCCTCTCGTTATATTGAGCACAGATCAACTTTAGGGAAAAGGAAATATATTTTAATATTCTGAACCATCCCATGCTCCTCTATAAATTAAAAGAAGATCATAAATTTCCTTTTAAAAGTCCTTCACCTGTGTGGATGTTGATTCCCTACGAAGAAGAACACCTCTCCCAAATGGTTGGGTCAAAGGATAGATCCAACCATGTGGGAATTCCCATCGTAATGAAATATGAATATGTATTTCCTAAAGAGTTACCCAAAATTTTCTTGGATCATGAGGTAGAGTTATAATTTGAACTCATACCTGAAGCTACTCCTATCTCAATGTGTCCATATAGGATGGATCCTATCGAACTAGAAAAGTTAAAGAATTAGATGCAAGAGCATTTAGATAATGGGTTCATATGCCCTAGTGCATCTCTTTAGGGTGCACCAGTGCACATTATGAAGAAGAAGGATTGAACAATGCAGTTTTTTATTAATTATCATGAACTCCACAAGATCACCGTAAAGAACATGTATCCTCTCCGAAGGATTGATGAATTGTTCGACTAGTTAAGAGGAGATAAATACTTCTCAAAGGTGGACTTCGTTCTGGATATCATTAAGTAAAGGTGAAGAAGGAAGATATTCAGAATACTGCATTCTGTACAAGGTATGAGCACTATGATTTTTTGGTGATGCCCTTCAGACTTACTAATTCCACTACAATCTTAATGGATTTGATGAATTGGGACTTTAGACATTACCTTGACAAATTTGTGGTAGTGGTTGTTGATGATATTCTCATCTACTCCAAGATCAAGAAGGAACATGAAGAATATTTAAGACTCATGTTGGAGACATTGAGAAAGGAGAAGTTGTGCACAAAGTTTAGCAAGTGTGACTTTTGGATGAAGAAAGTCATGTTCTTGGGACATGTGATCACAAGAGAGAGAATTCTTGTGGATCCATTAAAAACAAAGGTGATTGAGGAATGTACCAATCCCTCTAGTGTCATAGAAATCCATAGTTTTATTGGATTAGCTGGTCACTCTCAATGTTTTGTGAGAAACTACTCACAATTGTCATGCCCACTGACTATGTTAACAAGGAAAGGGGTAAAGTATGTCTGGACAGAAGAATGTGAGGGAATCTTCAAGGTGTTAAAGATAAAGCTGATGACTGCCCCTCTAATCACACTAATGAAATGTGGAGAAAGTTTTGTGATATACAGTGATGCTTAAAATAAATAATTTGGTTGTGTACGCATGCAAAATGATAATGTGATAGCCTATTCCTCACGACAGTTGAAGATCCATGAGAAGAACTACCTGACGCATGATCTGGAGATGGCATCTGTGATTTTTTCCTTGAAAATCTAGCGGCACTACCTTTATGGTGAAAAGTTTGACATATACATCGACTACAAGAGCCTAATGTATATATTCACACAAACGGATATCAACATGTGTCAAAGGAGATGGTTAGAGCTAATCAAGGATTATGATTTCTCCATTCACTACTGTCCTAGAATGGAGAACAAGGTAGCTGATACTCTAACCATAAAAGAACCCGCTACTCTATCCATGTAACAGATTGAGAAAGACCCTATCTTCTTAGATATGGAATGGATGGATTTTCAAATCATAAGGGCAGGGGATACATCCTAACTTTACTAAATTATTATGCAACCATCCATCCAAGAGAAGAATAAGGAAGCACAAAGGGATGATGTGGATATACAAAAGAGGGTGAATGCAGTAAAGTAAGGGAAGTTGTAGGAGTTCCATATCGACGATGATGGTGTGATTCTATTTGGAACATGGCATTGTGTGCCTTCATCACCCGGGATAAAGAAGGAGCTATTGGAATATGAACAGAACTCAACTTTCTCTTTCCATCATGGGACTTCCAATATGTACAATGATCTCCAAGAACACTTCTGATGGGATAACATGAAAAAGGAGATTGTAGAATATATATCAATGTCCTTGGTATGTCAGTAGGTTAAAGAATAGTGAAAAAAGTCCAAAGGAATGATGCATCCATTGCCTATACCCTTGTGGAAATCAGAAAATGTTACTATGGACTTTGTCATGGGTCTCCCGATGGAATCAAAGGGAAATAATGTGATATGGGTTGTGGTTGTCCGACTCTCCAAGACTTCCCATTTTATCGTTTTTTGAGAAGATCTCTCCCTTGAAAAACTTGCAAAGATATATGTGAAGGAAGTGGTGAGACTACACGGTGTTCCACACTCAATTGTCTCTGACCATGATCCAAGGTTCACATCTAAATTCTGGAGGATCCTTCAACATTCTTTGAGTACTGAATTAAATTTCAGCATGGCCTATCACCCCCAAACTGATGGACATTCTGAAAGGACTATTCATACACTTGAAGATATGCTATGATCCTGCTCTCTAGAATTAAAGGTGGATGGGATCAGCATATCCCATTGGTTGAGTTTTCATACAACAATAGCTTCCACTCGAGTATTCAGATGGCTCCATATGAAGCTCTATATGGAAAGTTATGTAGAACTCCCACTTGTTGTGATGAAGTTGGAGAAAGAAAGCTACTTGGACCCGATCTTGTTCAAGAGATGACAGAGAAGGTTCAAGTCATCTAGAAACACATCAAAGATGCTCAGAGTTGTCAAAAGAGCTATGCTAAAAACCATCGAAGGGACTTGGTGTTCGACGTTGGAGATAAATTGTTCCTTCGAATATCACCATGAAAGAGAGTCATGCAGTTTGGAAGGAAAGGGAAGCTAATCCCAAGGTACATTGGCCCATTTGAGATCCTCGACCTAATAGGAGCCACGACCTATCGACTTGCACATCCACCGAATATGTCTCAAGTTCATGATTTGTTTCATGTATCACTCCCGAGGAAGTACATACCGAACCCCTAACATGTACTAAAATCAAAGGTGGTATGGATGGAAGATGATATCTCTTTTGAGGAGCAACTAGTAGTGATTCTAGATAGGAGAGATAAGGTTCTACGCAATAAGACAATGCACCTTGTCAAAGTGTGGTGGAGGAACCATAAGTTTGAAGAAGCAACTTGGGATCTGGAAGAGGCAATGAAGGAGAAGTAACGTCACCTATTTGTGTAAAGTGAAATTTCATGAGCAAAATTTCTTAAGGGGGGATGAATGTAACGACAAAATGTTTTTCAATGGAAATTATCTTCTTATAATTTTGTCACAAAATCACATGAAAAAAAACATAATGGACTACTAAGTGCTAAGATACCTTTAAACATAAGTTTTTCACTTCCGTGTTTGGAATTTTGAAAATCTGACATACACAGTTGTGTTCAAGGTGATTTTTGGAGTCTAATATATGAGAAATAACTTTTGGTGAATAGTAACCTACACTTATGAATAGTAACATAACCTTATGAATACTGATATACCCTAATTAATAGTAACCTTACCTATGATAGTATAAAAATAATATTCAAGTGAAAGTATGATGTACCTATTTTTTTTAATAAGTTAATGAATGTTTTAAAACTGTTTTTTAGTATTAAAACATGATTTTAATTAAATATTAAATTAATCATAATTAGAAAATTATTTTTGAAAAATTGAAATAATTTTTAGATTCTACACGTCAAGAAATGGTTGGGGTAAATTTTTGGGATTTTTCTGAGATACTTGAATTTTTGATGAACAGTGAAATACCATAATTTACAAACTAAGCTAAATAAGATAATTATAGGGTCATGTTTGATGTTATGCTGATGTAAGCCAAATTGGTTCAGGATTAAATTAGAAAATTACTATTATTGGTCATTCAATAATCACTATTCCTTGTCTTATGTTAATTTAATAAACTAATGAATTTTAAGTTTAGGAAACCCCTCTCCCCTCCACTATAAATACCACCCTTCACACACTCATTTCCTCCCACCTCTCAAGCTTGATCCTTGTCTAAAATCTACTCAAACATCTTCCCTACCCCCTCCCCCACATCAAAGAGCTGTTGATCTCATCAAAAGTCCAATCTTAGGCCCTTAAGGAGGATCTCAAGAGGTAGATTCAAGAGGTAATTTCTCCCCCTCTCCTCCTTTAATTCTATTTCAATTTCAAGTTCTTTTCATATTCTATCCCCACCTATCTTTTTAGAAATGGTTTGTTAACTCTAGTATCATTAATATACTAAAATATTATGATACTAATGGTATATTATATCATCCAAACCATTTACCTCTTCATTTTATTTTATTAAAGAGAACGTTGTTCGTGAGGTGTTAATTTATCACCTTCAAGAACGACGTGTTTACTTCTTCCATTTCTACCTTCAGATCTGGTCATGAAACCATTTTTATGGTTTAGCCAGAATATATTATATTTATTATGTCTTATTTAATGTTCTTCAACTGACTTATGTACATATTACTAAGTGATAAATTAAAACAAGTTCATTGTGATAAAAAAACTGCCCAAATTAACCAAAACAGTCATCATTTAATTTTTATCTAATGTTTCATCAACATGGTATATAATATAAATCATTATAAGATCATTTTAAAATATGGAATTTCATTAATAACATGTAATATTAGTTCTTGATGTTTACCCATGTTTTACCCGAACATCAATTTATGAATACATGTGTACCACCCAAGAAAAACCATAAAAACAAACATCCCCGAAAAATGTTTTTAAACTCTATAAGTCATCCAAAGGAACACGAAATGACATAATGAAACCAGAATAAAGTATATTAATGTATAATAGGTCATTTAATTTATAATTAATGAATACAATGTCATTATACAAGACATTAAAGAGAAGGAAGCGTCTGGGTACTAGGTAAGTTGAAATTCTCTAATCCTACTTTCATCCTTCGGGTTCTTCCTCTTTTACTGCATTTTGATATGGTTACTCCTTAAAATTATTTTTTTCATCATTGTATTTTCATTTCTGGGATATAAATGTTTGTAACTAGTATTTTTGAAATACCAAATGTTTTTCCAAAAGAACTCTTCTTTCATGAACACACATTTTTCTTCTCATTCAAGATTGATGGTTCTTTAACATATATGTTATTCCCTCTTTCTTTTGAGAACCCAATGTTTATGAATGTGTTCTTTTGAGATAAAACCGATTAAATTTCATGTGTTATTTATGTTCATTTATGTTATATGTTTATTGTGGCATTCTGTAAAAATGATTATGTTATAATGTGACAGGTGCGCCCAGAATTATATAGGACAATATGAATGTTTAAATGTGACGGGTGCGCCTAGAATTATACAGCCCTTCAATGCGTTGGGTAAAGTGATGAATCTCATGAGTAAATTTGAAATTATGTGTGAAGAAGATGAAAGATTTTTTCACAAGCATGTATGGTAGTTAACAACTAATACACGATGTTTCATTTTTATGGATTGCCACATTTTAAGTCCCTTATTAATGCTTCCTCTCATGATTCTTTGCCTATGTTATGAATATGCTCACCCCATGCTATATTGTTCTTATATATCCTAATACTAGGCTTCTATCTCACCGATTTTTATGTATATCATTAGGTGGATACATGAACTAAGGAATGTTCAAGTGCCATTAAGAATCTAGAGAAGAATAAATGAAAAAAAGTTTATGCTCGATGTTGTAATTGTTATGTATAGTCGTAGTTTGCCCAAGACAGTAAACTGTTGGATCCTCTATGTGTAATACTATTATATTCTTTATATTTAAAATTAAGTAATAGTAATGTATGAAAAGGTTGGGTCTCTATATAGATGGGCCACACAGGGGCCACAAAAGGAAAACTCACACTTAGTGGGATACAACCACTTGGATTTTAATAATATGAAATAACTATACCTATCCATAACCAGGGTAAAATGTCTACACCCAATTGGATCCCAACATGGAAATGAAGTTTCCACACCATTGTATATCAAAAGGAACCATTAAAACCAGAAAAACTATACTAAAGGTTTGAACTGGCTCCATAATCAGCACTAAGGATATAGCTTAAACCTAGGCCTTTCACACCACTAGGGTTCTCTTAACTATACAATGGCTTCTCTCTGGGACCTAAGGCTGGAGATCTGATGATTGAAGCATCTCCTACCCTACAACCAGACATTAGAAACCCCCTAAATAGAACTTATCCATATATTTAAACATGAAACCACACCACCTCCCAAACATATTCGACAAAACACAACACACCCCCAGGTTCACTCTACCTTAACATGGCACTTTATCATGATAAGTACTTATAATATGCACACACATAAATAATTTCACCTAAAAACAAGGAACAAAAATAAAAGTAGATGAGGGAAAACATTTCCATCTAAAATCGAGAAACATAGATTTCCCAAAGTAGGGTACACTTCTATCAAAAGAGAATTCCCAAAAAGGCTCCCCAACTACAACCTTTGCATATAAAAGTTAACATAACACTTCCAGAGGCCATAAAATATGACCCACACAACCAATGGAAAGATTATAAGGGGAGAGATCTTAACATAGATCCCAACGAGCACCTAATTCAGAAAATAGCTATAACATCCCCTTATGACCAAAATCATCACCTTGGTGGCCCAAAATAACCCTGAATAAGAGGAACTGGAGAAAGATATAAATATCCTTTTTAAGACAATGACTAGCACAAAAAACATCAGACAGTATGTCCTCACTTCTTAACTAGAACATTATATTCAATGCTTCTAGATTGAACCTTCAGAAACAACAGTGTCAAATTATACCCACAAAGAGTCAAGACACTAGGGAAACTGAAGATTCCTTTCAACTCTCCCGCATCTTCCCTCCCACTGTGAGAGAATCCACTCAACCAAAAAGAAAAGAGGATGATTTGAGTTCGACATTACGAGATGGAAACCCTTCATTAATAAAATGAAGGGTTTACCAATGGGGAGGTCACCCGTAACCACATTCCTTTCATACATTTATTCTTCAGGGGGGAGAACTCTAGCACATGAAGAGAAACCATGCTCCCAACTGAATAGGTCCATTGGCCCAAAAATACCGTAAATGAACACCAAAACACAATGTAAAAAACCATCAAGGTTTCCCAAAACACTTTTATGAAAAAACCACCTATAAGAATATAATCTAGAAATACTAATAGACCTGAAATAATCCTCAGGCTCAAACACCTCGCAACAAAATTTCTTATAACACATGAAGAATCACCACACCACTTATTTAAAATAAATGAAATTTTGAATTGAAATAGGATTTGTGGGTTACACACATTCCAATGGCATCCCATGGTGTATCAAAAATGCATATCCTTGTGCCATACCAGGTACCCATTCACTTTCTCACACATTCCTATGCATGTGGTCACCCAAAGATACCAAAAAGGTTAAACACAACTTTTTCTACCCTTCCTTGAAAATAATTCAACCCACATCTCAATTTCAAAATTTTCCAAACCTCTTTTCAAAAACAGAAAAACACATAAATTTAAAACCCAATTATAAACTCACAAAACCATTTTAAAAAAATAATTCCCACCACTCAATTTAAAACCCATTTCTATAGTTCACACATCCCTTCCAATTTTTTTTTCAATTTCAAGATTTAGAAAACTTCACAAAAACTCACTAACCACACCACGATAACCAGTTCTGGACTCACCAAATTAATTTTTAATGTATCTTAGCCCATTTAAATCCATTTATAAATACCAATTTGTTTAATTTCAAACATTTCTCAACATTTCAACACATCCCGTTAAACTATTTCAGTTTTACCCTATAAATTCATTTCCAAAAAACCTAATCTTCCAGAACATCTATAAATTTAATTATGGAAATGCATTTCCCACTTACCAAAAAAAATCCATTTACATTTTAAATTAATATTATTTTTTTATAATTCTAAAATAGAAATTTTTAAAACTATTTATCTAATTGAGGAAAAGAGAAATGATTCAGAAAAGGGAAACTAGCATCGATGGGTGACTTGGCCATATAGTTGGTGACCATATTGTATTCACACAACCTTCACAAAGAGCATTCTAGGGTAATACCTGAGCTACACATGGATTAAAAATAACTACAAGGTCATAGAGGCCACTTTCTTAACTCTATTTTAATTTCCCAATAACACATAATACACAAAAACTAAAAGACACCAAAATACCCTAACTTCCCATGGTAACCCGAGGTTCAGAACAAGAAAGGGTTCAAGAAGATCTTCCCTTTACTACACATTGATCCTGATAATCCTACTCCTTCTACCATAACATCCCCAATTAACAATGGGTGCTCTAAAAAAAATTTCTTCAAAAGAGTAGATCTTTTTTATAACATTTTTTCATGAACCAACTCGAGACATACCTAAACCAGTCACCTAATAAGATCTGTAGCAAGGCTCGAGGGGTGTTCTTGATCCTCCTAGGTTGGAGATAATCTCCAAGGGATTCATAAGAAACAATAATGGGAATTATTTAACTAAATAAATAAATAAAAAAGAATAGGAACAAATAAAATAAAAAAACCAAACTCAATGAGATTTCCAAACTCTAAAGTCTTTACATTTGAAAGGAAAATACAAAAAACTGAACAATAACTACATAAGAAAACGCAAAATAAACCTAAAAACACAACATATCCATGTGACCATGAAGATCAATCTCTAACCAAAAACCAACTATCTCTCAGGGATATCAAGCCCATGTTGGTGCCTATAGCATAAACTAAAAACAATGAATCATAATAGGAATGAGAATCAAAAGTCAGTAGGTAAGCTTGAATAATTCTATTCCTTATACACATTCATTAAATAAAGAAACATTTATTAGAAGGGTTGAACTAAAATGTACGAATATAGGTATTTAACACTTTCATTTAGAGAAAACAACTCATAATCATAATTCATTACCCTCAAAAATTTAAAACAAGTCACATTCATGTAAGGATGGTTTTTTTCATAAGAGAGATGGAAAAAGGAAACCAATAATAAATTTTCAATTTTCATGATTAATGTAAAATAGTTAAAACACATATTCTTATAGAACATCTTTATTAAAAACATTATAACACACCAAACTTTCACAATCTACCAATAGAACTCTGAAACCAATCATATAAATAATGATTCCACGCAATGAGGGAAATAATACTAACGGTGCTTGAAATTTTGGAACTCAGGAATACCTAGGATCACAACGGATAACTAGAACATACTAATACATGAGAACCCATCCCTGATATCATACCACATATGATGAAATCAAAACTCACAAATTCACGACCACCCATACTCTTGATAGATTGAGGGGCCCAATCCCATAGCAATAAACACAAATTTCCACCTACTATGGGCCACTGGTCAGTGTGTGAACTACTAGTGTTGAAAACATTCTCATAATTCCAATTTACTATGCTTGGTTCAAATACTATGTTCACAATGGGGGGGGGGGGTTCCACACATTTCAAAAAATAATCCAAAAATATATACCACCATACACATCACACAAACAAGCACTACCCATGTAACCTCAAGGAGTAGTCCTTACCTTAAAAATATTATTACATTATGGAGGCATCATACCAAGGAAACTCTGATCCCAAGATCAACCAAAAAGGAAAGACTCACTCCAGAAGGGGTTTTCCAAATGAAACCATTTTATAAAAAATTACAAATGGGTCCCAAGACAATTTCACATATAAAACCCTTTATAAACAACGACACAAAAACAATTTTCAAAATCAAAAAAACATTGAAAACCATTATTGGATACACCAACCACCATTTTAATATCAAACTATCAATTATAAAACAAAAAAATGCCCATAAAATATCATAAAATTATTAGGAAATTTATTTTTGAAATCAAACAAGCGTTCGGTGTGAAAGCCCAGAAAATCCACATCACACATTAAAAGTGATTAAAAAATTTTATTTCACAAGAAATGATCATTTTAAGAATGAAACATCACTATTTAATATTTAATAGTGGTCCAAAAATCAATCAATTTATGAAATAAAAACATTGATGATGCGGTGCAAGGATTCCCTACCTCAATTAATGAAAAACATCTGGAATACAGTGCGGAACCTAGTTCTCACCTCTCCAACACCCAACGGTGGATAAATCCATCATCAAGGAACCATAAAAAGAAAAAACCCCCCAAAACTAAGCAACCCTGTCCATGAAAATCATCAAATGTAGCCACTAGGGTTAGACAAGAAGATAAAATTGAAGATAATGAAAAAATAAAGGATAATGAAGCCCTAAACTCTCGACCTGAGTGGAGAAACCCCAAGAAAACCCCTTGGATCCATCTTGGAGTGTCTTGAAAGTTTCAAAATACACCATGAGAGGCACCTAGGATGGAGGAGGATGAATGGGGGAAAATAGGGGTTAGGATATAAAAATTTGGGAGAAATAAAGAGTTTTTAATGACTTAGACAGATTTCATGGTAAGTCTGCATGGTTTTTCAAACCGTTTGGATAATATTTGACCATTTTAGTAGATAAAAAGATCAACCACACAGACTAGCCGCATAGTATGACTAACCCTGTGGTAGCTGTGTGTTTGCTACTATCTCACCTAGGAGCCTATGCATGGTTACCTAGGTCAGGGCACATATTTACCACTAACTGAACATGAACCATGTGCTAGGGCCTGTCCACCCCTAAAACACCATTTTCATAAAAACTCAAGGGGGTAACCAAATAAGAAATATATTCCAAAAAATGGAAGGAATAAATACTCCAAAAATTTAAAAACTGTCACCAAAACTCAATAGGGTAACCAAATAATAAATATAGACCAATAATGGAAGGAATAAATACTCTAAAAATTTCAAACATTCATACCTAGTTCCTGAGGAAATAATAAAAAATATGACCTGAACTGGGACTAAAGATGAATTCCAAAACCAAGGTGTGATGCCATGGATATTCTACTATTAGATTAACCACATGGAATAAACATAACTAATATCATAATGAGATAATTCATAATTCCTAACATATGTAAAATCAAGATATATCCTCAAGATAGATACAATCATGATCTATCCTTTTAACAGTTTAAGTCAGTGGGTAGAAACTCGTATGATTTGTGTTAAGATCTATCTTCCTGAAAAAGTTAAAATTCCATGAAGACAAATGAAAAGGGTTTGTATCCTACTCATTTCATCTCATGAGACCTATTAATGCTTATAGGGTCTTTAGTAGGCCCAGTAGTCACTTACTAATTCCAATTCATTCTTTAAATGAAAAGGGTGAAACATAACACAAACATTCATATTAAAACTAGTATATGGAATGATAATAATTTAACTACAACCCATGAATGGTATAAAAATATCACATCCATAGACAAATATTTCTGTAAAAATTCAATGAAAAATTTAATTTTGTATCATAATAAAAAAAACCCCAATGAAGTATAAAATCCAAAAAAGGATTTTGACATAGATGAAAATAATGTAATAAAATTATTAAAACTCATTATGATAAATATCAATTTTTTAATTTGAAATAATTTAATGTGCATGAAATTATAAAATAAAATATATATTGGGAATAAAACCTTCTAATCATGTAAGGGAAGAATCAAAAATTTAAATGCGTCATAACTGCATAAAATAGCTGCCCGCAACATATGAGATAAAAAACATTTTCCCTTAATTTTTCGAAAATGTCATAATGTACCTCATTTGAAAAATATTGGAAAGATTCATTTAATTTTTTTTTATAAAACTGAATAATAGGAAAAAATGATTTAAATATTTTTTCATAATAATTTTAAATACATTTTTAAGAAACATGAACATTGATAATAAATGTGTCCTAGTAGATACTTACATATACTCAACCTCAGATAATAATGAGATTGTGAAATTAAACCTTAACTTGTACTTTCCTTTAGTAGAGTGTGTGTGAACCTCCTTAATAATGGATAAATCATATTTTTAAATTATAGGTGTACAATATCAATATTATGATACCATATATGATCATATTATATTATTTTGTTGACAATATTTTTGTATTACGGTTTGTTTTGGGTGTTAACCAGTTCATTTTATTATCAATTTTTTGTGGTGTTAGTCTTGTTTATTACACATAAGATATATTTTATTCAAATATATAATTCTATTAAGTTAATATACATTATAATTACTCATTATAATAATTTTATAATCATTCTTGGATGGTTAATATGGATAATGAATCTCATCATGCTGTGGATATAGTAGGCCCAACGTACACATGAGGGACAATATCATTCTTTAATGGTTAACTGGTATGGAATTAGATGGTATATTATTACTAAAAATTAATCAAAATGTATTATTAATTATTATATTCATTATAATCACCATTATACCCATCCAAACAATTTAGTTTTGAATAAAAAATCACACCACGACAAGGAGATGACAAGACACATGTACGCACACAGGGTGACATTGTTATTAATAAGTTAGATAGAGGGAATAATATGGTCATCCCATAGAAATAATAACATATTATAATATATATTATACTATATTTTTTTACTTTATTATGGAAAAAACATAGTAAGATTAATAATAATAAGAAAAGAACATTGAAAGAGTGGATAAAAAATTACCTCTTCTCCGGGATCTCCTTTTGATTTGAACCACAAGAGCCCTTACGTTGACTTTCTTCCCCAAGTATGGAATCTTGGATAAAGTAATGAAAGTTTTGAGGATATGTGTCTTAGTTTTGGCTGAGTTAAAGGGATTTATATGGGTGAATAAAAGAGGAGAGGGGCCCTTTTTATAAGAGAGGGGAAGAGCATCTTTGGAAACTCTAAAATTATTAATTTAATATAAATTTACTCTCAATTCCAAATAGCTACAAAGTGAGTTAGTTTTAATATAAAATGAGGATGTGTATAAATCCAATAAACAAATATATTTTCAATGTGTTTTTATTTTATTTTAAACTTCATCATTTTCATTTATCCTAAATTAATCTATTTAATTTTATATACTGTAATAGTATTCTATAGGTTAAATGGATGTAAATATCTACTTAGGTGGTAAAAACTTTATATAATTGGGAAATTTATGAAATGTTATACCTTTTAATTATAATTTTGTAGTTTTTAAATATTTTTATGATTTTTCTATAAAATTTAATAAAATTTTATTTTTAAAAAATATCAATAGTGTAAATTTTGATATTATTTATTTTGTTGACTTTAAATAAATTACAGAAAGAAAGATAAATTTGAAAAAAACAATTTAATATAAAAATAAAATGTCTTAGTGACCTATAAAATTCACTTATCACCTCAATTGTATCGAATTTTATTTATTCTAAAATTTTTAAATTCATTTATTTGAAATTTCTATTAATAAAATAATTACTTCTTCACTATTATGCCATTATTTATGGAATTTATGAAGCCTACAAAAATTATAAATAAATTAATATTATGTAGATAATTACTTAATATTTCCAAATACTATTCATGATCGATTATAGATACAATATATCTCTATATTTATATTATTGTTCTTATAAGAAATGAGAGTGTGGCATTTTTTCACATTCATTGATTTAAATAATACGTATTCCATTTTCATGGAAAGTTGTCTATTAAATGATTAAAAATTGAAAATCATGATATATATGGAATTATCCTAGTAAATGTTTTAAATTATTTATTTTTAATAATTTATTACATTTAATAAAATATTGTTTATTTTAAAGTATCATTTATGGCCATTTTGATACTATTCAATATATTCATTTTTAAGTATATAAATCCAACATTAAAACATCAAACCAATACATTAAATATGTAACTAACATGTATATTTTATCTTTTAATTTATTTTATGTCATTTATTAAGTCATAATATAATTATTTTAATTTTTTTTAATATCATTTAATTGATTATTCCATTAAAGAAGAAATTATTGCATCATCATTGCATCACCATTTAATTTAATTTTTATTTCATAAAAATTATAAATAAATTACCATGATGTAGGATATAATTTTATTTTTCTAAATACTATTTATAGATGAATATATCTCTTATATAACCCCAAAGTAAAAATATTTTACTTGTTAAAAACAAAAGTGTAACAAAATTGACTTTTCATTGAATATAATATTATAAATGTCTTAAGGTCATCCAAATGGATATATGTGGTAATAAATTCTAAACAAGTATTCTCTTGGTCAGAATAAACTCATAAAATTAAATTAGGGTAATTTTTAGGTTTTTTATATATTAATAATATAATTCCTATCTTTAATTACCCGATTTATCCTTAACTGTGTTTATAAAATTTATTACTAATGATACTATTCGTAATATAAAAAAATAAATGAGGGATATTTACATAATTTGGAACTTCTGATTACAAATAGAGAATCCCTTTTTTCAAATTCAAAACACATAATTATTATGAATTAATTAAAACTGATCCCCTTAACAGAATAAGAAAACAGGGTTTTAGGTAAAAAGTTCAAAAGTTCCAGTAGTTTTTATATCCAATATCAATGTGAAATTTATTACAATGAATTAAATTTTATTAAGTGATAAAAATAATCAAATTATACATCAAAACCAACTAAATATTTTATCTATCAACATTAATAAATTAGATTAAAAAGTAGTTTGAAATTAAACTGAAGTCTTTTTCACTATTCATTAAAATATGAAATTTATCATAAAAAAACCAAAAAATAAACCAAATTAAAATTTTATATACCAATTCAAAGGAATAATTTTCTTTTTCACATATATCTTATAAAATTTTCATAAACTAAATTTAAAATGGGTTGATCACCAAAAGGATACAAAACTGAATTGTAAAAAAATACTTCTCTTATCCGGAAAGTTAAAATTTTTTTTATTTCATTTCATATAATATGAAGGTTAAAATTATCTGAAATATATAAAAAATTAAAAATGTGTCTAAGAATATTTATAGAAACAAATTTAATGGCTAGGTTATATATTGAATAATAATATTTTGTTAATATATTGTTGTTTGATAAAACTGGGCATTACGTGTAACACATGCCAAGTCATTGTTGTGTGTGGATCAAGAGTGACATGTTGTTGATGAAAATAAATAAATAAATAAAGTTAAATTTATTTGTAAATAAAAATAATATAACGTCTCATGAAGTAACATGTTCTCCTCATTCAATAAATTATGTCGTCTCAATTTAAACTCAGGATCGAAAACTAGGGGTTTGAAATTTCAAAATATATTTTTAGAAATACCACATCCAAAAAGGATTAATGATACCCCCATTATAAAATAAATAAAGGGTAGTGTTGAGGTCACCATAGATAAAAATTATAACTATTCCATGTAAGAAAACATATACATTAAAGAAAAATCTAACCATCATGTTTTGATTAAGAGTGTTTGAGAACATGATTTGGAGAAAGTTAAAAATCACAATGATCTAAATATGATATAATCTAAGGGACCATTTGATTCATCAAAAAAACTACTAAGATATAATTTTTTGTTTCAAGATACTTTCCCAAGAGTTCAATAATTAATTTACTTCATATAATAATAACACAAGGAATCATACTTTCTTGACAAGTAGAGTTTCATTTTTTAATTAATTTCTACCAAAAACACATATTTCTAGTCAAAAGATAATAAAATAATAAAATATTCTTTTTATAATATTAATATTGGATTAAAAAAATTAAATTTTTCTTCATCTATAACATAATTTAAATAAACAAAACTATGTTATACTAATGAAGACATTTTATAGTTCAGTGGTATGTGATGCACCCTTTTTTCTATTCGGTTGTGGTTTCAAGTCTCACCGCTTTTCCAGATGTGACAAGTTTTCGCCCGACCTATGAGTTTTCTTGTTTATAAAAATATATTTTTATAACATTCTCTAATTAAACTTTTTAAGTTCAAAATTAAATCAATTTTTTTTCCTTAAAAAATATATCCAATGTTCTACATAATCCATTCCAACTATGTAAATCAACTAAAATACTTCTATCCAAATTAACAGTCCAATAATGTTTCTAAATTTCCGTAATAAATATTAACATTATATTTTCCTCAAAAAAAAAATTCTTATATTATCGCATACAAAAAACATGAACATATTGATCACATTAAAGCCATCAGGCTTCATGATCCTTAAAAAAAGTACTATAGTACAATCCTCATATATTACATTACTCTTATAACCAGTATATTGATAATAAAATATTCAAATTACATTATTCTTGAATCCCAAAAATCATAAACACATTAATTATTCAATTTATTCTATAGTAACAACATATTATTTTTCTTGTTCCCTTTGATTTTTCTAACCAATATTTCCTTGGTGATTTGGACATTTATTTGTGTAGTTCCTCATTTCACTATAGTTGAAACACCAAATATCATACTTTTCTTTCTTCCTTTTGAATTATGTCCCCTAGTGACCCTTTTCTCCAAACTTATAACAAACACCAAACCCTTTCAATCACTTGTTAGGGTGATTCTTTCCACAATTATCACATGTGGGGAAATCCATCTTTCCCTTCTTCCCATTATTCATCTCTTACTCCACCATCCACTTATTCCCTTTATTTCCCATAAAGTCCTAAGAGTTAGTGAATTATTTCTCTCCCTTGAATGAATATGAGACTGTATCATCATATGATGAGAAGTTTTTGGAGACCAAAGTATTTCAGAGAAATGCATTTAAGTAGTCAGAAAAAAATCAATCTTACTCTAATGTTACATATATAGTTTGTCGCATGCCTTACTAACCTTATAAAGTTTTCCTCATATTTCAAAACACTTTCACATGCACTATTTTTATAGATTCAGAAACTACATATCTATATGAGCTCACTATTCACAAGGAATGTATTTTTCTAAGGAATTTTCTAATAAATACTTCTGTTACATTTTTTCTACATTTTAATCTTCTTTTGTACTATGAATTGATGACTACCATTGATCCGCATCTCCTGAGAGATGATAAACTTCGATAACTACTTTTTCTATTTCATTACTCCCTGAAGTAAGAAATATTTTTTCTAATGATATTTTGCATTGCTCATCCAAAAATGGATTTGTAGTTCCATTGAATTTTGGAGGTTATTGTCTCATGAAGCAGTCTAAGATTAGTCCTCTGCATTGTAGATCAAGGTTCCCTATATGGGTTAGGTTATTATTCATAACTAGAGTTAGCTGTCCTAGTACAATTATAATTTTTTCTTGCACGAGTTTTATGAATTAATCCACTATCATTATATTTCAATGGAGTTAAATCCTTACATAGATTACATGCATTGATTTGATTTCTATTTCTTCCAGTAGGAGAAATTTATAAACAAAAAAATTCACTAGATTAGGTTGTGATTCATAATTCATAATTTCAAAATATGGAATATAAATTGATAAAACTATTCATATCTAATTTCATAATCATATAATTAGTTTTTTGGGGTCATATTTACTTTTATGTCCTTCATAATGGTTTTAAAATATATTGTGAATTATCTAAAGAATATATCTTTGGAGTGTCAAAATAGGTGTGCGGTAAGGACTGTTTTCATGTATCAGGTTATCCCAAGTCAAGCCTTGAACACCTTGTTGATGTTAATACTCCTAGGTACATCGGTTCTAGATCCAAATCCCATTGTAGTATCCAAAATGGGATTAATTTTTTAGGAATACCCATATAATATCATCATTAGCAACCTTTTAGGTTGTTCTTATATACTTATCCTCATTGTCTATCTTAGGGTAATGTTCCCTAATCCAAGTTTTAAAAATATAGTTTCCAAGGTTGTTGCAAAACTTGTTTTGATAGAAACCGTAATTCCTCGGCCCCAGAATCCCAGAGCCAGAGTATTATCTAAATACATTTTCATGATTACAAGGAATAAACTCCTACAGGGATGATCAGTTTAGGATTCTTGGAAAATAGATTAAATTCATCATCCTTACATTATAATTCAAAACATAAAATACAACATAGATAATACTATTATAATTAAATTATTCTCCTAGATTAATCCTACATACCAATCATTATACACTTCTTGGAATCATGGGAAAACAAAACATGATAAAGGGGTGATATCAGATTCTTAGAAAGGGAAAACATATAACAGAAGCAATTATGAATAAATAATCATAAAACTTATGGAAGGATGTTTAACTAAAACACAAGCCCATTAATCATAATCTTGATCAAAATAAGTTAAGATTAAATAATACCATATAAAATAAGCATAACCATGGATATTTTACAAGTTTAATAATCATATTAAATATACATAACTAATATCATAATGATGTAATGCGTATTGTCGTACATCTTCACTATCAATATATTTCCTCAAGATCGATACTATCAAGATCTATTTTCATGATAGTTAATGTTTGTGGGTAGAAACTCTTCTAAATTTTATCAAGATCTATCCATTTGACAATGTCAAACTGCTTGGAAAACAAATGGGAAGGATTTTTCTCCCACTAATTCGTCTCATGAAACCTATTGATTCATCGAGGAGTATAACAGTCCACACAAATCACATAATAAGTCCAATTAATTCCTCAAATGAAATATGTGAAACATAATATAAACATTTATATTAAATATTGCATGCAAAATATAAGTACTTTAACCATAAACAATGAATGGTATAAACATATCACATCCCCAATCAAATATATCATAAAACCTCTACTACAATATATAATTTTGTATCATAATAAAAATTTTATAATAATTCTTTAATGGTTAACATGGAGAATGTATCTCATAACGCTGTGGAGACGGGAGGCCGTATATACGAACGAGAAATGATATCATTCCTATAATAGTTAAATGTTATGAAATTATATGGTATATTAATTATGATGAATCATAATCATGTCATATAAATTATTTAAATCCATTATAATCATCATTATACCCATCCAAATAAGGTAATTTTGAATTAAAAAAATCCACCATGACGTGGAGACAGTTAGTCTTACATACACACACATGGTGATATTGTTATTAATTGGATGGATAAAAGGAGGAGTATGGTTGTTGTATAATCATAATAAAATATAAAAATATATATTATACTTTATTTATTATTTTATTTTGTAAAAATTATGGAGAGGAATTTGATGAAGAAACAAAATTTAAAAGGTTTGTTAAAAAATTACCTCTTCTCTCAGTATCTCCTTTTGATTTTCACAAAAGGACTCCTTAGGTCAGCTTTCTGCCCAAAGTATGGACTCCAGAATGAATTGAGGGAAGTTGGGAGGATATTTGGGTAGGGGTTTGATGAGCCAATGAGATTTATATGTGTGAATAAAAGACAAGGTGTGGTGCACTTGTTATAACACGGGGGAGGTGCATCTTTTGAAAATCCAAAAATATTAATTTAATAGAAATTGATATTCAATTCCAAATATCTCAAAAGTGAGTTATTTTAGGGATAATATAATTAAGGGTCTATTTCCCTTCAAACAATTAATTTTAGGAATATATTTATTTTATTATAATACTTATCATTTTCATTTATCCTTAATTAATCTAGTTAATTTTAATTATAGTAAAAATATTCAAAAAATTAAATGGTTATAAATATTTACTTTTGAGGATTCAATTTTCCATAATTGAGTACACTACGAAATTTTAGTCACAATAACTATCAATTTTTGGGTATTAAATATTTTATTTACTTTGTAAATGATTTAATAGAATTTTATTTTTATAAAATATCAATTGTTCCAATTTTGACACTATTCTATTCTTTTACTTTAAATAAAATCCAAAAATAAAGATAATATAAAGGCACCAAACCTAGTTTCTCATAGTTGATGCCTTAATTCGTTACATTATAATGATTACAAGAATGTTCCATCCAAAAGTGTCAAATAGTTTAGTAGTTTTAGAAAACTAGATACATACATAAGATCAATATTACAACCTGAAATTAAAAACAATATATAAATTACCTTGAAAACATCCAATACTCATAGTTTATCCATGTAATTAATTCATAACATACCATTTCTTGTCCGGGGGAAATGAAACATAATAAATGAGTAAGATCAAATACTCATTAATGGTATGAAATATAGTGGAATATATCACAAACATAAACATAAGGAATGGTGAATAACTAAAAACCCATGTCTTTAAAAATAATCTGGAACATATTATGGTAGGAATAAGAGTTGAATAGACAATTCCAAAATAAATAATAATCATGGGTATTCTAATAGTTGAATAACCTCATGAACATTAAATTATTAGTTTGATAATGAGAGAAAGCGTAATGACAGACATCATAACCATACCGTCAATGTCTCATGATAGGACCATAAATAACAATTTTTTCAAGGACTCGTGCCATGACCATAGTTTTTCTCATATGACATACCGATAAATCGAGGGGATATAGAGAGTCCCAAACTTTAATTTATAAGTCCAATGAATTCCTCATATTAATGGAGATAAACATTAAAAAAATATGTATTCATTTTGAAACTAACATATGAAATGTAAATATCATTCCCTGAACATTAAGCATAAAAACTAACCATTCAGAGTAAATTGGTGAATGATTTCAAGAATGAAAATAAATAGTCAAAATAATAATTAGACATTAAATTAATTATGGTAGATGATATTAGAAAATATTAATCCTAATAGTACTTAATAATCAACAAGAGTGTTTAAATAGATGAAGATACTCTTATAAAATCATCGAGTAATTCTTGAGATAAAAACTCTTTAACTTTGAAAAGAAGAGTTCATTTGGAGAAATATTTTTATAAAACAATAAACAAATTAAGATAGTTTTTCATAATAAAATGATTTATTTTATAAAGATAGTGGTCTCTAATAGAAAACTATAGCGCGCCCTTGAATATAGGTAAGAATATGAGAAATTACCTTGAATCAGCTTGCATTTGAGGAATAATTTTCGAAAGATCCTTTTAAAACACATAACACCACATAAATGAAAGAAGGATTCTGGTTGTTAAACATATATAGAATAGTCACATAGAATTTATGAGGTGTACATATGAATAAATAAAAATTTAATTGAGTTATGTAGAGAATAAGAGTAACCTGAATGAAAATGGATATTCGGGTAGAAAACCTTCACCTTAAGTCTACTGGTGTTCTTCACATAATCCTAATGTACTATATAACCAAAATAAATAAATAAATTAATATGTAAAGAACCTATTATTTATTTCATTTATTTGTTATATCCTTTTTAATTTCATTCATGAACTTATTTGATGTGTTTAAGAGGTTCAATATTATTTTTTGTGAGTCTTTTCTTCCTTGGTATTCATGACCAGTTTACTTATACACATATAAGGATAAACATGTAAGATGTGAATTTTTATCTAGAAAAGAAGTTGTATTTTCTTTTCCAATATCTATAAGAATACATGGTTATGACACTCATTAGGGTATTGGTTATAAAGATGAATTATTATATAAAATATTAATGACAATTGTTTGGGTCAATTGGAGTGTTTTTTATCACAATGAACTCATTTGGATTTATAAATTAAAATAATTTGTAATAAAATAACCTCTAAACATAAATAAGTTTTAATACATATATTATAGTTTTTTTCAACCATAAAAATGGTTTCATGACCAGAATTGAATACGGTTACATAAATTTAAAACCTGTCGTCCTTGAATGTGATAAATTAACACATCTTGGATGGTGTTTTCACTTATGGTACAAGAGAAGGGGAAATGAGAGATGATGTTGAATTATTACATTATCATAAAATAATTCCAATAAGTTTGATGTAATGGAGTTATCATAACATTTGCATGAAATGGGGTGAGGAATGAAAAAGAAAACAATGGAACTCAAAATAAAAGTAATGAAAAGAGGAATTTACCTCTTGAAGTTGTCTTCTTTGAAAGTCTATTAAGGAGAGGGGTTTTGATATTTTTTAAACAAATGGATGATGTAAGTATATTTGGATCTTTTTATGAGATTTGAGTATAATTTAGATAAGGAACCAGGAATAAGAAGGGTGAATAGAATAGGGAGTGAGGGGGTTTTTATAGTGGAGGAGAGGGGTGATTTTTGAATATATTGTTCATTGTTATATTATTTCTCTCAATAAAAACAATAGTGCTAATTCATCTGACCCATAATTTTAATAATTTCATGTGAGTTATTACCAAGTTTGCTTAAAACATCCATGATTCTAGTAATATTTAATTTAATAGATAATTTATGTATACGGTAAATTACCGTATTTTACTATTCATAAAAAATTCGATTATTTTAGAAAAATTCCCAAAAATCACCTAATCCATTTTTGGACAAATAGATTTCAAAAATAAACCCTATTTTTTTAGAATAATTTAATAAATATGATTAATTAATTTTTAAATAAAATCATAATTTATTCCAAAAATAACAATTTAAAAACTATAATTCATTTTATATCACCTTTAAAAATTAATCAAGATGTTATTATCATATATCCATAATACAATAAAATATTAATATGATTTTCTAATCATAAGGGTCATATTACTTTCCATATTACTATTTATAAGGGTATATTACTATTCACCAAAAATGAAATTTGACTTATCAGACTCTAAATATCTTACTGAATGAAACCATGTATGTCTGTTGTTAAAAATTAGAATCAGATAGGTGGAGAAATTATGTTTAATGGCTAGGTTATAAAAAATTGGTGTTTTTAGTGACTTAGTGTTTCATGTATTCAATATTAATTTTTTTTAATAAATCCTTAGGGTGTTATATTTTACCCCTTACAAAAATCTCATCCTCAAAATTACTAGAATGTTATCTCAAAAAAAAGATTTGGGATGTTCTTCATCATAAGATCTTGAGGCTCTGATGATTCTTCTTTTATTATGTGATTTTTCTGAAGTACATTTACCATTCATCTCATCTGATTCATCAACACCAGTTCCTTAGTTTCTAGAATCTAGTCAGGCTCTCCAATGTATTATCAGTCAGGTTCCAATTCTATACCTCCAGAAGTGAGGCCATACATTGGGGTTGGCTTGTACTTTCTCAATAATGATACATGTAATACATTTTTTACTTTAGATAGGATAGGTGGTATTTCTAAATGATAATCCATATCTCTAACTCTCTCTATAATTTCAAAAGGGCCCGTATTCCTAGGGATTTGTTTCCCTATATTCCCAAATCATATAACACCTTTCATTGAATATAATTTAAAGAAAACAATATGTCACACTCGAAGTTTCAAATATTATATTCTATTATCAGTATAGCTCTTTTGAATGCTTTGAGATGCATTGATAATGGTTTGTATAGTCTTTACCTTCACTATTTTTTCCTCCATAAGCGTTGGACCCACATTCTTCCTTTCACTGACTTCATCCAAATATGTTAGTGTACAACATCTCTTTCAATACAATATTTCATACAGTGCCATTTGAATGCTATAATTGAAACTATTATTGTTGGAAAAATCTACCAAAGTTAAATAGTGATCCCATATACCTTGAAAATAAAGTGGTCCAAATCACAATATGTCTTCCAAATTTTGGATTCCCTTTTTTGATTTCCCATCAGCTCGAGGGTGATAATTAGTACTCAAATGAAGCTCAACATCCAAAGATTTCTAAATACCTTTCTCAAATTTCAATGTAAATAAAGGATCATGATCAGACACTATTGAAATAGTTTATCCTTGAAGTCTTACAACATAATTTATGTATAGTCATGCAAGGTTCCATAGAATAAATTCCTCCCTTATTGCGAGGAAATGTACAGAATTGGTCGATCCATAATTACCCATACTGCATCATTCTTTATTGAAGTTTTGGGAAATCTAGTGAAAAAATCCACGGTGATGTCATCCCATTTCCTTGTAGGAGTAGGTATAGGTTGCATGACTCCTCTAGAATGCTATCTTTCAACATCCACCCTTTAAAAAACTAAACATTCTGATACATAGTCAGCAATTTCTCGCCTCATATTGTCCCATATGAAATGAACCTTTAAATATCTATACATTTTATTGATACCATGGTGTATAGAGAAATTCAAACTATGGGAATCATCCAATAACTCCCTTTTTAGATCGGGTATAGCTAAAACACAAAGACTCTTCTCAAATATCAGAATTCCATGATCATATACGAAGTACCGCAACATCCCATCATCCACAACACAAATTGGATTTTGAAGATTCTTATTATAAGGATGAGAACTTTTAATTATTTCCAATAATGATGGTTGGGAAAGTAATTTAAAAATAAATGATGTTTCACCTTCCTTTATAATTTCAATGTCTATCTTTATGGGATCCATTAATAAAAGATCCCTATCAATACTTATTTTGTTTACGACTCCATGATCCTTACTTCTCAATGCATCAGCTACCAGATTTTCCTTTCCACGGCGACAGTGTATCGAAAAATCATAATCCTTGAGTGGATCGATCCGTATCCTTTGACTCATGTCATGTTCATTCGTCGAGGAGATATATTTCATACTCTTTTGATCTATATATATCTCACATCCTTCACCATAGAGATAGTGTCTCCATATATTTAGAGAAAATACAATGAAATCTATCTCAATATCATGAGTAGGATAGTTTTGTTAATAAATTTTTAACAACTTTGATTCATATGAAATAACTCTATCATTCTATATAAGGACACAACCAAGTCCTCTCTTTGATGCATCAATATGGATCACAAATCCACAATTCATTGAAGGTAGAGTTGGGATCAGATCATTCACTAATCTCATCCTTAATTCTTCAAAAAATTCCTCACATTCTTCTGTCCATACAAACTTAACCTCTTTATGATTAAGCTTGGTTAACGGGTTGGCTAACTGTGAAATTCTGTGAACAAAACAATGATATTAACTTGATAAACCAATAAAACTACATACCTCAATTATGTTTATTTTATTAGGTCATTCTTGAATAGTCTTTGTCATCACATGGTCAGTAGACATTCCATACTTAGAGAAAATATGGAAAAGAAAAGAAAATTACTGAAGCCAAAATTCAAACATTCTAAACATCCATTATTATTTATTTCTTCTAAGAGTCTTCATAATAACACACAATTGATTTTCATTATCTTTATAGTTTTTTTATTATACCTAGATATCATTAATAAATACCACCAAATATTCATCAAGATATTCCCTGAAACCATTATTCATTTTATCCATGAAACAATAGGGTGAATTTTTTAGTAAAAAAGGCATGTCTGTAAACTCATAATGCCCATACCTAGTTCAAAATGCTGTCTTTGGGATATATTTCTTCCCCACTATCTACTGATGATATCTATATGGAAGTTCAATCTTTAAAACATTTTAGGTTCCATAAAGTTGATCAAATAAATTATCTATGCAAGGTTGAGGATACTTGTTCTTTATTTGTATAGTAGTGATCTCCTTGAAGGAAATGCACAACCTCAGAGATACATCTTTCTTTTTTAATGAAAAGAATAGGGGCTCCCCAAGGAAAAATACTAGGGATAATAAATCCTTTATCACTCAACTAATCTATATGTTTCTTTAGTTATATTAATTATATAGTGTCCATTATATAATGAGTATTTGATATTGATATTGAAATTGGAAATAAATTAATTGATAACTCAACTTCATGCTCTGGAGGATTTCTAGGTAAATCATTTTGAAAAAACATTAATATATTTTTTCACAATAGGTACATAATTGATTTGAACATTTAATTCCTTACTAATAGATATCGATTTCTCATCCTCTCTATTAATTTCATTCAGTAGAGCTACCATGGTGGATCAAGATAAGAATTAGATGGTGAAATTTCTTCTCTAAATATAATGGGTTCTACATCATTCTCTAAAATTGAAACTTCCTTCTTCTTGAAATATATTTTTCAATCATAATTTGAATTCCAATCCAAAACAAGGATTATATAAAAGTCAATGATGGTTAGTGTGATAAAATATGAAGATAGATCAAGTTCATATGAAATAATAGGGACTGCCCAACACACCTTTGTTGCAATGATACTTCCCTTAGGCGTTTTCACTAACAAATCCCTTATTAAATCAAATTAGAAATACCAAATTTTCTTGGAAGACTAGGAAGATATGAAAGAATGTGATGATCCAAAAAAACATTGTATATATTTGAGGAAACAATTAATCTACCTTCCACCACATCATCAGGATCTTCAATATCAATTATTGTGATCAAATAATCTTGGCCTTTCTCCCTTGTCCTTATTTGGGGGATGTTTCTTCAATTCCTAGGACAATAATTTGCATAATTTTCCCTCTACTTTCCATTTTATCATTGAACATTAATAGTTTCTTTCTTCCGATTACAATCATGGGATATGTTGACTATTTCTCCACACCTGTAACAAACAACCATACCCTTAAGAAAAGTATTAGGGTGTCTCTTCCTAAAATTATCACAGGGTGGAAGGTCAACTATTCCCTTCTTCAAAATTTTCTTATTTCATTTTTCAGAGTTTGTTTCAGCCTTCTTCTTCTCTTTCTTTCCCTTAAAATCATGACACTTAGTGAATTATTTTTCCCTCTTGATATCACATGGGACTATATCTTCACATGATTAGAAAATTTGGGAGACTAGGGCCCTTTAAGAGGAATGATTTTAAGCCTTCAAAGAATCGATCAACATTGTTCCTTGAATTATGTATGTAGTCCACGACATGTCTAGCTAACCTTGCGAAGTTAGGTTCATACTATGAAACACTATCATCCTCGTTTTGCCTCATTTTCATAAACTTCCTATCCATATATTCTCTCTATTCACAAGGAAAGTATTTCTCTATAAATATTACCTTAAAATACATCACTTACATTTCATCTATTTCCGCCTCTTCATTTGTTATTTGAATTAAAGATCTCCATGGATCCTCATCTCTTGATAGAAGATAAACCTCCATGAATACCTTATCTCTTTTGTTACATCCCAAAGTGGAAAGTACCTTCTATAATGAAGTTATCCACTACTCCACTACGAATGGGTTTGTAGTCTCATTTAATGGTGGAGGCTATTGTCCCATAAAAAGGTTTAACATAACTCTTCCAAATTGTGGATCTAGATGCTCCATATGGATAAGGTTATTGTTCATAACCTAGGTTAACTATCCCAGTATAGTTATACGTTTCTTAACACTAGTTGTAGCACATGATCCAACATCATTATATTGTATTGAAGGGAAATCACTACTTGGGAAATGCACGTTAATGCATTTTCCATTCCATCCACTAGGAACCATTTCTAAAGAATGGCATACACTAGAATAGGTTATGAATCAAAATTTACAATCTCAATGTAAAAAAATACTTAGTGTAAATTGATGTCCTATAAAAATCTAATCTCATTATCATAAAAATTGTTTCTTTAAGTAAAAATTTAAATTTAAATCCTTCCTAATGACTTGTAAACAAATTGTGAATTATCCTAAGAATACCCCCTGAGTGTGTCAAACTAGGTGAGAAGTAAGTCCTAGTTTCATATACCAGGATACCCTGGGTCAAGATCAAAACTCCTTATCAGAGTTATTACTCCTAGGTATATCTATTCTAGAACCCTGTCCAGCTGTAGTAACCACATAGGGATGTATTGGATAGAAAGATACACATAATCTATTCCTTACGAAAATTAATGTATGTTCATGAATGTTTCTCCTAAAATTATATCTTAGTGTTTTTCCCTATTCTATATTTTCTAAATCCAATTCCCTGGTTTTATACTAAAATCCCGTTGATACCAACTGTAAATACCCCGTCTCTAAATGCCCGGAGTCGGTACCCTAATTCATTTCATTGGAATAATTTAAATTTTTTTTAACCCGATGGAAGAAAAAGTTAAGTAGTTTTTGAAAACTAGATACATACATATGATCTTCATTATAGCATAAAAGGAAAATAATATAAAAATCATTTGAAAATATCCATAACTCCTTGGTTATCCCTATATATCATTCATACCATACCTCCTCATGTCCTAGGAAAATGAAACATAGGTAAGGGGTGAGATTAAATCCACATTATGTGTAAACAATACAACAAAAGATATCACAAACATAAATGTAAGGTATGACGAATAACTAAAAACACATTCCTTTAAAAGTTAAGATGAACAAATTACGGCAAGAATAAAAGTAGAATAAATAATTCAATAATAAAGAACAATCAAGGGTAGTATAATAGTATAATATCCTCATGAACAATAAATTAATAGTTTTTTAAGGAGTTTATGCATAATACTAGTCATAATAACCATACTATTAGGGTCTCATGCTAATACCATAAATAAAAGTTTTGTCAAGGCCTCATTCTAAAACTGTAGTTTGTCTCAAGATACCTACCGATGCATCGAGAGGCTATAGTGGGACCTGGCCGTCACTTACTAAGTCCAATGCATTTCTCGTATGAATGGACAAAAATAAAAAAAATATACATTTATATTTAAACTAACTTATGAAATGTTAATAATATTTTCAGAACATTAAGCATAAACACCAACTATTTAGTTTAAATTGGTGAAAGGTTTTAAGATTGAAAATACATAGTAAAACTAATAATAAACCATTAAATTAAATATGGTATATGATATCATAAAATATTAATCCCAATATCACATAATAATCAACAAGAGTGTTGAAATAAATGAAGACACTGTTATAAAATCATAGTGTAATTTTGAGATAAAACACTTTTACATTGAAAAGAAGAGTTATTTGGAAAAAAAATATATGTATAATACTATAAGTGAAGTAAAATTTTAATTTCATAATAAAATGAGTGATTTTAGGAAGATAATGGTTGGTAAAAATAGATTATAGTGTGCCCTTGAAAATAGGTAAAATTTTGGGAAATTCCCTTGAATCGACTTGTATTTCGAGAATAATTTTTGAAAGATATTTTTAAAACATATAAATTCCCATAAATGAATGGAAGATTATTAATGGTACACATATATATAAAATTTAAAAAAATTAATTAGGAGTAAATATGAATAAATAATAATTTAATTGAAGTAAGTAGTAAATAAGAGTAACCTGAATTAAAATGGAGGTTCGGGTAGAAAACCCTTACCTTAAGTATGAGGTTGTTCTTCACTTGATCTTAGTGCCCTGGATAAGAAAATTAAATTCAGTAATTAATATCTACAGATACTCTTATTTATGTAATTTATTTATTGTATCCTTATTAAGTTCATTCATGTCCTTCTTGATGGGTTTAAGAGGTTCAATTTTATTGTTTAGGAGTGTTTTCTTCCTTAGTATTCATGACCTGTTTACTTATATACATGTAAGGATAAACATGTAAGATGAAAATCGTTGTAAAAATTATATTTTTTATTTTATTTTTTAACATCTATAAGAATACATGGTTATAAAATTCATTTTTTCATTTGGAGTGAAGATGAATCATTATATAAAACTTTGATGATAATTTTTGGGTTAATTGGAGGTTTTTTTATCACAACAAACTCATTTTTATTTATAAACTAATATCATGTGTAAAAAAAGATTCCAAAACCTTAAATGAGTTATAATAGATAAATTATAGTCTGTTTCAACCTTCTAAAGGTTTCATGACCTGAATTGATGATAGTAATAGAAATTGAAGGCTCGTCGTCCTTAAATGAGATAAATTAACAAATATTAGATGGTGTTTTCATTTCTGGTATAAAAGAAGGGGAAAGGAGAGGTGATAGAGAATTATTTTATTGTCATAAAAAAATTCCAATACATGTAAGTTACTGGGGACATCATAACATTTTGATGAAATGAGGCGAGGAATGAAAAAGAAAAGAAAGAAACTCAAAATAAAGGGAATGAAAAGAGGAATTTACCCCTTAAAGTTATCTTCCTTGAGAGCCTCTTTAGGGAAGAGGTTTTGGTATTTTTATGAGGCCAAAGGATTATATACGTGGGGGAGGAGCATGGTAGGATATTTGAGAATAATTTATATTGTAAACAAGGCTTAAGAAGAGTGAAGATTAGTGCGAGTAAGGGGGGATTATAGTGGTGGAGGAGGGGATTTGTCTATCTTATTCGTTATTTTATTATTTTCCTCAATGCAACAAATAATGTTCATTCATGTGATCCATACTAGTAATAAGTTCATGTGAGTTCAAAACCAGTGTTCTTATATCACTCATGATGCTAAGAATAGTGAATTTAACTAATAATGTATATATATACAGTAAATTACCTTATTTTACTATTCATAAAAATTTGAGTATTTCAAAAAAATACAAAAAATTCACCCAAACCATTTTTTGATGTGTTGAATTCAAAAAAGATCTAAATTTTTTGAAAATAGTTTTCTAAATATGATTCATTTAATTTTTAAATAAAATTATCATTTATTCCAAAAAATAAATTTTTTAAAAATATAGTTCATTTTATATCACCTTGAAAAATTCATTAATATCTCATTATCTAAAAACATTAAGACAAGAACATAATAATATGATTTTCCATTAATAATGTTCATATTACCGTTCATATTACTATTTATAAGGGTAAGTTACTATTCACAAAAAATTAAGTTTGTCTTATCAGAATCTAAATATCTTACTTAATGAAACCGTGAATGTAAATTCTTCAAAATTAAAATAAAAAAGGTAGAAAATTATGTTTTAAAAGTTATCTTATATTAAAGTGGTGTTTTGTAAAGACTTAGTGTTTCAAGCATTCAATATTAAATTTATTTATGAATCCTTAGGGTGTTACAGATCACTTCATAAAAAATCATTTAATACACTCATAACATGTCATAGTAAACAATAAAATTATTTTATCACCTCAATTATGCCAAATAATATTTATTCTAATATTTTTAAAATCATTTATTTTAAATTTCTATTAATAAAATAATTACTTCTTCACTATTATGTCATTATTTATTGTATTTATTTAGTTACTAAAATTTATAAACAAACTACTATGATGTAGATAATTATTTTAGATTTTTAAATACCATTATTGATAAAATTTATCTATAGTTTATCTCTGTATTTAAATTATTATACTTATAAGAAATGAGAGTGTAAAATTTTGTAAAATTCTCTGATTTTGACAATATCTATGTCATTTTCATGGAAAAGTGTCCATTAAATGATTTCAAATCAATAATTATTATATATTTGACATTATCCTTGTTAACAGAAAGAATTATATATTTTTAATAATTTTATATCATTTAATAAAATATTATTTATTTTAAAGTATCATTTATGTCAATTTGGTACTATTCAATATTGGATTTTTTAAGAATATAATGCCAACATGATAAATTCTAACCAATACTTCTAATATGTGACTAACATGTATTTGTTATCTATAAAATTTGCGTATGACATTGATTAAGTAATATTATGTTTATTTTAATATTTTAATATTTTTTACTTGATTTTTCCATTTATGGAGTAATTACTACATCATTATTGTGTCTCAATTTAATTTAATTATTTATTTCTTAAAAATTATAAATAAATTACAATTATGTAGGTTATCATTTTTTATTTCCATGTACTATTTATAGTCAAAGATATCCTCTGTATAACCCCATATTAAAAATAAATTACTTGTCAAAAACAAAAGTGTAATACAAATTACTTCTCATTAAATATAATATTATAAATTCATTAAAGTCATCCAATGGGATACATGTAGTCCTAAATTAATCCTAAATACAATATTGGTCTACATAAACACTTATAATTAAATTAATACCAGTTTTAGGATATTTTTGATATTTTAATAATATAATTATTTCCTTGAATTACCCGATTTTCCCTTAACTGTGGTAATAAAATTTAGTACTAAAGTTAATATTCATAGTGTACAAAAATAAAAAGGATCTATTTAATTAATTTGGAACTTATGATTCAAAATATGGAATCCATTTTTCAAAATTCAAAACACTTAAATTGTAAAAATTAATTAAAATTAATCTCATTGATAGAATAAGTAAGTTGATTTTTTAAGTAAAACGCTCAAAAGTTCACATAGTTTTTTTTATCAAATTTCAATTTCAGGTTTATTAAAATTACTTGAATTGGATTAAATGATAAAAACAAAATATAATTTTACTTTAAAACTAAATAAAATGATAATATATGGATATAAATAAATTAGATGAAAATATAGTCTTGAATTAAAATGTAGTATTTTTCACAATTCATTAAAATATGAAATTTATCAAAAAAATACCAAAAAGTCAACCTATGTATATTTTGATGTCCTTATTCCAAAAAAAGTCTATTATATCAAATAGAACTTATAATAGTGTCTAAAATAAATTTAAATTTCGTTCTCCCTCAAAAGGTGGAAGAACTGGATTTTTGAAAACACTTCTTTTATCCAAAAATATAATTTGTTATTATATCATGTCATATAAGATGAATGATAAATTATAAAGAATATATATAAAATCAATAATTTGGTTAATTATAATCATAACCTTTAATTTAATAGTTATGTTATTTATCAAATAATAATGTTTTATTAATATATTGATGTTTGGTAAAACTAGGCCTTGTGTGTAATGAAAGAAAACTCATTGTTGTCTGTAGAGTAAAAATAACATGGTGTTGCTTAAAATTAAATAAGGCAATACAATTAAATTTATTTATAAATGAAAATATTCTTCAGTCTAGGGTTGTTACATATTTTCAAATGAGACCCGTAGTGGAAGAATATGATACGATCATTTGGTTTGTGATTAATAGAATATACAGAGTTATAACAAAGTGAAACCAACATGATGTGCCATTTGGAAGAGAACACATTGTGTGGACCCCCTCCTTAAAAAAATTAGACTCTTTGGATGAGAAATTATCACATGACCATGTACTTTTTCTAAATTCCATGTGAATCAGTGATTTGATTTAGTTTTAGAAAGTGTGTGTTCCCTAAAACCATTAAATCTGGAGTGTGTTTAGTTGTTTCCATTACACTTGTGGTACATTGAGAAATACCATCCCTTGTTCAGGATGAGTGATCCCTTCTATGGAACGATGAAAGATATAGTTGGTAATCCCTCTATATATCTTGAGGAGTGATCCTTTATCTCTTATTCCATAGGTTGGGTGAAGTTTCCTATGACCAACATCAACGACATGTACTCTCCTTCTAAGTGGGTTTTTCATGTTATGTTCTGGTATAACCCATAGGCCCTAGGAATAATCCCTTATCTGTTTAAGTTTGTCTTGTGATAACCTTCAGTATTGGATATACCTTGGGAGATAGTTCCCTCAAACAAAAATCCACTTAATTCACAAAGAATAATCATTTGGCTGGTAGATAAGATGGAACTCAACCGAGACTTGGAGTCCCCCCATGATCATATTTAGAATTTTATCTTATTTTAATTTATTGTTGTGATTTAGAGTGTATTACCACCTTGATGATTTTTATTTGGTGCTTTTTATTTTTTCTACTAGGTATGTTTATACCCACCCATGCATGGTCTCTACACTCACCTATTATGTATTATATAGACTATAGACCTTTCGATTGAGTTCTAGGTGGACTCTGATACTATGGTGATTAGTTGGATTAGAAGGACTATAAAATGTTCTAGGAGTCTCATATAGATGTTAGTATACATTATCTAAGTATTTTGGACACTTTTTATAGTTTTATAAGGATTATATTTGGGCCTTTTATATTTTTCCTATTTTTTGGATCACTATGGTTTGGGATTAGTTGATGCACATGCATTTATAAAGTCATATTTTATTAATTATTATTTATAATTTTGTATACAGATGTGTATGTGTGTTCCATCAGTTTACGATAAGGTCTCCCATGTGTTTGATATGCCTACTTTGTGGTAGAATCTAGTTCATATCCCATCGAAGGTGGTATTAGGGTGTTACTCTCAACTTACAACTTTCTAGGTTGGCCCAAGTTGGTTGGGTTGTAATGTAGTGGTAACTGAGTGAATTTTAATAGGATTGAAGTTTTGAGATTACATAATCATGGGGATTGTTTTTTAGGAAAATAGTGTCATTGTTTTTTAGTCTTTTTTTTAGGGTTGAGAACCCAGTGATGGTAGGGTAGTCGATGTATCCACATTCCATGAATCTAACAACCTACATGTTGACTTAGTACATTTAGGCACTAGTTTCAAAAATACATTGATACATGTATCATATATGAATGGGTTGTGGTTTCCATTTACTTATTCTATTTTCTCCCCAAATATTTTATTTTGATCATGGTGCATCTTGAATATTACATGATTCCCCCTCCATGACTTCTAACTAGGATTCCACAGTAGGATCATGATGATGATTTTATTAGGGATGCATATTATTTCCAATGACCTAAACAGGAGGAATTTCCTCAAAGTGGATTTCCAATATTACCATTAACTGTTGAGAAAATGGGGTTTCTGGTAGTAATGAAAGAGGATGTGATTATTATTATCATGATTTATGATTTATATAGGAAGAGGCCACCTAGGTTTTGAGGTGATATAAATTCCAAGATAGTCGAGGACTATCTTGAGGTAGTAGAGAGAAATTTCTACCATTTGAGGAAACTACAAAATTAGATGGTGGTCTTAGAGAAAATCCTACTCCATGAACCAGTGGGTATATGGTAGAATTTTTTGGTGAAGACACATGATGAGGTGGCCCTCATTTTAGAATAGTTTTTCACCTCTTAAGAGATGTTTTTTCCCAGTGATGTTGTGGTTGAAACATATTTAGGTTCTTTCTGAACTCCAGTATAGAAATATTTCATTCATGAACTACAAATTGATGTTCATTATACTATCATGGGGTTCCATTAATATGGTTCAGTATGTTAAATTTTGAGATCGAATCATTGATTGTGGTCTTTAGTACGATATGTGATCTTGAGTGGTACATCATTGCATCCATTATTATACTAGAGTCATAAATCATATATTGTTTTTGGAGAGTTTTGGAGTAGAAAAAGAATTGGTGTTTAGGTTTTTCAGTAGACACACTTGAGTAGAGAATATTTTAGAGCATAAATAATGATATACACAAGGATCTAGGAATATAAGGAATTCAAAGATACAACCTCAGGATAAAGGAGATATCACTCTAGGCTCCTTTGAAGATTTTATTCGACTAGGAAAGATGTGATGATACTACTTTTATGGTAGTGGTCATATCACAAGGGATTTCATGTCCTAACATGTTGAATTTGGGGATTTGGTCGATGATATACATTGGAAGAGTCAATGGCTAGAACATGGAGTTATGTAGGGTGGTGGACACTACAGTGGTGTTGAGAGAGCTACAGGAGGTGGCTGACATTATGATATATTTCCACCGCCACCACCCATTACTGGTCAATGCCATGCTCAAGGAGCTAGTGGCCAGAGATGTGGATAGTTATTTACTATGGAAGATTATTACCTAGAGGCTCTAGGAATGATCTGAGGTAAATTATATGTTTTCTTTACTTTAGCATCATTCATGGTAGGCAGTGGTATAAGCCACTCCTTTATTGACACATCCATTTTTTCATGACATGGATATTTCAATGGAGCCCACAACTCAACTATTTATCTTTGGGACTTCTACTAGGGTAGCTTTAGTGTTTGAAAACCTTTTTTCGTAGTGTGACATGACTCTTAGAGGAGAGATCTTGGTATGGTATATCTTTACAACTACAAAGTGACCATATGATTTATTTCTAAGAATGGAAAAAAATCCCTACAATTTATAATCAAATAGAATATTTTAGGAAAATGATTCGTTGTTTCTAGGTAGAGGGGATGAGGTTTTCCTTCTTTTGTAAGAAGGAAACCCATGAAGTGTATGATGAACTCATATGTTGGAGAATAAAGATGATTTCTCATCAGTTGGTAAGTATATCTCCTGGTGAATATGATGTTCTGAGATTTATATTTTTTATAGTGGTATTGGAGTATGCGTACCTGTTTCATAAGTATGTGAGAATCTTACCTCCTCATCATGAGGTCAATGTCCTCACAAACATACACCAAGGGACTAACCCGATATCTCTTTAAACACATATGATGACCCCTATATAGTTGTGTGAGATCAAGGTGATTTTAGTGCTTCTACAGAGGAAGGGCTTCGTTAGGGCCAATTTCCCCTTAGGAAACCCCAATACTGTTCTATAAGATTAAAGACAAGAGATTGAGGTTATATATAGGTTATCATCACTTGAATCAGGTGACTATTAAGAATAATCACACACACTACTAGGAATCAACTATCTCTTTGACCAGTTGATATGAGAAAAGTGGATCTCAAAGATTGACCTTCGGTTGGGTTATCACAAACTTCGAGTTTGATAGGAGGAAAAACTAAAGACAATATTTTAGGGCCTATATGGTCACTTTGTGTACTTGGATATTCCCTCGTGTTGAATAATTCCATATATCAGTGTCTACGGGATTGAAGAACTATGTATTTCATCCCTTTATTGATTAGTTTATAGTGTTATTTATAAATGACATCCTCATGTACTTAGTGTATGTGGAGGAGCACCCGATAAATTTGAGGATGGTCCGGAACATACTCTGAGTCAATCATCTTTATGGTAATCTCTCTATGTGTCAATTATGGATTTAAGAGGTCTAATTATTAGTAAATGTTATCTTAGGAGAGGGAGGGTAAATTCACCGGGATAATATAGATGTAGTGTAAGCTTAGGATCCACCCTTTTGGGTGATCTATGATGGGATATTCCTCACATTGGAAAGCTATCATTAGATATTTGTACCAAATTTATTGAGATTCATGGTTTCTCTGAATTCGTTGACCCAAAATCAACATCATTTCATATAGTCATTGAATCTTGAGAAGTATTTTTAGGAGTTATGAAAAAGGCTAAAGGGAACCCCCCCATCTTGAGAATTCCTTTGGATGTAGTTGAGTTTGCAGTGTTCTATGATTCCACTAGAGTTTTTATAATATGTGTATTATGTTGATGGAGCCCATGATTACATACAGGTGTCAATAGTTAATGCCACATGAGAAGAATTAAAATACCCATGATTTCGATCTAGAATCCATGGTGTTCACCATGAAATATTAGTTAAATTATCTTATGAGAGAGCGTTAAATTATCTATTCTATTCATGAGAGTGTTAGAAATATATTTACACATAAATAGCGTAACCAAAGTTAGATTCGATGGATGGAGCTCCCAAAGGACAATTATTTTGAGATATTTTATACTCAATGGAAGGGTAACGTGGTAGTACATTATTTCAAAAAGAAATCCCATTCATGATTGCTGAATTAGGAAAAAAATATGTTTTCCTCATTACAATTGACCATTTGGATGACTACGGAGAATATTAACTTTGATCAATGGTTATGACACTACCACTTCTTTTGTGTTTTGGGTAGGCATAACTCGAATATGATGACTATGATTAATTTCATAATTAAATATTAATAGGATATTTTCTAGATAGATTCTCATTATTCTTATCCAAATATAGATGAAATCACCTATAACACAATAGGAAAATTTTCGTTGGAGGTTAATACATCCCAATTAGTAGTTCATCCTAGGTTGGTGAAAATGTACCAATACCATTGATGTGATGGGCCAACCCCATAAGCCCGTAGCTGACGCATTATTTTAAAACATTAGCCTAATTACAAGGAATCAATCCCCGAAGGACCTATCAGTTGAACAATCCTGGAAAATTGATTACATACATGAACGTTATATTATATATTCAAAAATAAAACAAAACATAAATAATCCATTGATAAAACCATTATTCAACTATATTAACCCTGCATATCAAACAAAATACACTTCTTGGAATACTAGGAAAACAAAACATTTGAAAGGGGTGAGCTCAGATACTTAATAATGGTAAATAATTTAGCAGAACCTATAAACTTATAAGGAAAGATGTTTAATAAAAACAAAAGCCTTATAAAAATAAAATTGAACATATTATGGAGAAAATAAATCAAACATTACCATATAAACAAGCACATGGATATTCTACTAGTCGAATAATCAAATGTAATAATTAATTTTATAATGAGAGAATGCCTAACATTGGACATCATTACCACATAGTTAAGACCTCGTGCCAAGACTACAAATAATTTTTTTTTCAAGGCCTTGTGCCAAGACACTAGTTTGTCTCATGCGACCTACCGAAGCATCGAGGAGCTATAGGGGGCTCCACCCGTCACATACAATTCACACAATATTGCTCATATGAAAATGTTGAAACATAACATAAGCATTCATATTAAAACTAGCATACAAAATTTCAATACTTTAATAATAAACCATGAAGGGTATAAAAATAGAACATCCACTGTAAAAAATATCATATCTCATTCGATACAATATGGAAGATTGTAAAATAATAAATCAACCTTAATCGAGAATTATATTCAATAAATAATGTTGACATAGTTAAAAATGACCAGTAAAACTTTTTGAGAGAAATATCCCATTTTGTGAAATAATTTAAAAGTCACACATTTATAAAATAAGTCATTTAAAAGCGATTTTTGAATAAAAGTTCCCCATACCACTTTGAATCTTTTTAAAGGAATTAACATTTTAAAACAATCATGTCCAAATAAATAAATCCTAAAATCCATTTTGAAAACATGGACATTAATGATAAAGACTTAGAAGAATAAATATTTAAAACATTTAAAATTATGATTTAGTTAAAGAGTATCTTAAAAGAATCATTTTGAAATGTCTTTTATTAAACATAGACATGGATAATAAATATGTCCTAGAAAATACTTATACATAAACAATCTCGGATAATAATGAGATTGGGGAATTAACCCTTACCTTGCACTTTCCTTTGGTCCATAGCACATTTAACCTGCTGTATAATGACAATAGTATGTTATTAAGTTATAACAGAACCCTCTTCATATTTATTATATCATACATGATTCATTTATGACTTTATATTACCTATTTAATAATGATTTTTATGTTAAATTAACATTTTGGGTAATAATCACTTTCTTTATAGTACATGTTTTAACATGTTATTCATGATAATATAATTTAGATCATGATTAAAATACATCTAGAATATAAAACATGATTTATATGTAATACATATTTAGAATATAAATTTGTATAGTATATAGATATATGAAATGGAAAACATCATTTATGGAGATGGTAGGCCGTACTTATGCATAAACATTGTTTTCATTTTCAAATAGTATTGAACCAAAATAATTGAATAAGATATTTGTAAGTACATAAAAATACATAAATAAATAAATAAATAAATAAATATATATATCTTTATTATAATTATTATGTCATATATTACATACTTATTAATAATATATATTTTTATAATCATCGTTGAATGGTGAACCTGGAAATGAATCTCATCGCGTCGTGGAGATGGTAAGTCGTATGTACCCACAATTGACGATATCAATTACTTAATGATTAAAATGTGTGTGATTGGATGGTATATAAATTTTATAAAGAAATTATCATGTTTTTTTCATTGTTTATATACATATTACTCATTATTATATCCATCCAAATAACAGTGTTGAATAACAAATTACACCATGACGTGGAGACGATAAGCCTTACGTACGTACATATGGTAACATTATCATTCGTCATATGTATAAAATAAATATTATTAGTGGTTGTTATGGTATGTTATTGTTGTTTGTTTTCATGCTCTTTGATGTTGGATTGTGTTGGTTGTGTTCTTGTGCTGTTTGTGACCCATAGTTTCTTACTTTTCCTAAAAGTGTTTGAAAAAAAAATTAATTTTCAGTCAGTCCGATGTATAAAATAATGAGTATGGTTGTACCATATTTATAATAACATAAAAATATTTTTAAGGTACTAGAGTTATTATTTTGGTATGGAAATAAAAAAGAAATAAAAGGTGGAAGAAGAAAAGAATATTGAAAGATGTGATAAAATAATTACCTCTTCTTTGGGTGTTTCTTTTTGATTTAAACAAAAGGGCTCCATAGATTGGCTTTCTACACAAGAGAAGGACTATAGGATGAATTTAGGTAAGTTTGGAGGATATTTGGGACGGGGTTGGATGGGCCAAATGGCTTTGGAGGTTTGATTTTTAGAGAAGGTGAAATACCCTTTTATAAGAGAGGTGAAGGTCACTTTTTGGAAAAGTTTGAAATATTATTTTATTATAAAATAATTTTCGGTTTCTAATGGCTCCAAATTAATTTATTTCTATTATAAGGTTGGTATGGGTCTAAATAATCTCAACCAATAGGTTTCAGACAAGTTTAGTTTACCATATCAACCCAATATTTTAGATTTAACTCTTTGTTAAATAGTTTAACTTTTACCTTGTCCTCTTGTATTATTATAATAAATGGTTAATAAACATACTATAAAAAGACAAAAGAACCTAAAGTGGTTCTTTAGTGGCATATATATCATTATATAAGTCTTTTTGATGAACCGTATATTTTTATGATTATTATATTATTTAATAATGTAGTATTTTTTTAAAACTAATTTATGTCAATTTTGACACTATTTGTTATTTGGTTTTTGTGAAAGTCATAACAACTTGGTTAATTTGAAAAAAATACATTACATCAACTCTAATAATTCATCATCATGTCATAAATAAATAAATTTATTTAATGTCTAAAAATTATAAATAAAATACAATGATGTAGGAAATATTTTTATATTTCTAATGAATATTTATAGACTAATTTATCTTTTTTATAACACTATATCAAAAATGGTTTAGTTATTGAACTATGAATTTAAAACTTTTAACTCTTATTTAAATAAAATAACAATAAATGTAATAATCTAATACAAGTGGACCAAAATGATCATATTTTATATATCTAATTTTATTATAAAAAGAATCCAAGGAATTAAATTGAACTTATATTGGTATTATATATCTATTTTGTCTTAAAATAAATTTATTTAAAATAAATAATTATTTAAATAAAATTTTAGTTTTAAATAATAAAAGAGGGTTTTTCACTATTCATCAAAAATTAAATGTTTTCAGAAAAATACCAAATATTCACAATAAGGTAATTTTGATATTTCAAATTAAAAAATGAATTCTATTTTACCAAATTAAAAACATAGACTTTTCATTAAATAATTTAAAAACAATTCCCATTGTAAAATCTAAAAAGTGGGTTTTTAAAATTAAAAACTATCAAAAGAATAACTTATATTTATGTCAAATTTAAAGGTGAAATTAATTATAATGACCTAAATTTTATAAATGAAAAAAATATAATTTAATTATACTTCCAAACCATTCAAATTAATAATTTAACACTATAAATTATTTTGATTAAAAAAGTTGTTATCAATTAAAATTTAGTAGTTTTCACTATTCACCAAAATATGAATGTTATCAGAATAACACCAATAATTTATCAAAAGTAAATTTTTTATGTCCTGATTCTAAAGACAAAATTTATTTAGTCAAATTGAATATATAAAAGTGCCAAATATTAGATTTAAAAAGTTTTCTCTATTAAAATGCTGTAAAATTTCATTTCCTAAAAAATACTTCCTTTATCTAAAAAATTAATTATTTTCTTATATTACGTCTAAGAAACCCATAATATGGATGTTAAAATTATATGGAGTATATAAAATTCTTAATGCAGTTAATACTATTCATAACTGGTTTTTGAATGGCTAGTTTGGTAAGTCGTGGTGCACTCAAACTCGGTGTTGCATGTAGAGCATGTTATTGAATTATTTTGAAGAAATACCATACTATGAAATATTGGGGTGTTACATTCTCCCTTACATCAATAAATTTTTTCCTCTCAATATGAATTTGTTCTTCAAAAATAAATGAATAAAAATTAAAAAAATACCTTTGGGGAAAACCCACATCAGAAATTGGGTTAATAAAATTTAGTCTTAATAAGAAGGAAAGGGAAATGAAAGAGGCACCAAATAATTATGATCTCAAATAGGAGAACATTGGTTGAAATTAGAGAAATATAATTGGTTCAAAAACGTAAATATTTATAGGGAGTGACTGATGTCCTCAATCACAAACAAGTGTAAACTTGAGGGCCTCAAATCCATCATTCTTTGATGATTTTAAACATCACTAGTTCAACAAAACATAAGGTATTAGGATAAAAGAATTTTGGTTTTAAGATCCCTACCCTAAAGTTTAAGAATTAATTTATTCATAGAATAAGTGGAAAAATATACCTGACCATTAGAGTTTCATCCTTTAACTAATTCCTACCACAAACACAACTTTCACTCCAAAAGATAATAGAATTCAAAAATATTCTATTTATCCTAATCGTATAGGGTTACTAAAATAATGATTTTATAATTCATTTGATAGACTATTTAAAAAAACTAAATTATATAAACTGGGACATCATGTAGGCTAGTGGTAGGTGATGCACCCTTGTCACCCTTCGGTTGCGGGTACAAGCCTCACAACCTTGCTGGATGCGACGTGTTGTCATCGGACCTTGAATTTGTCCTTTTTATAACAATCCAAAAATAGTCTTAAGAAATAATTTAACATTAACAATAGTATCCAATGTCCAACTTAATCCATTCCAACCATTATACTTATACAAAATTATTCTTTCCTAACTCATAGTCCAAATTTATAATGAAGGTAAACACAATGAAGTCATTTTTTCCACATAATAACATGTGAATACCTTCATCATGTATTCTTTTAACACAAAAAACCATCCTAAATTACCATAAAACCTTATTGATTACATTAATTATCCCTTATTACATATAGAATACCATATATACTCTTTATATCTAAAAATATTGTAAACTCCAACAACACTCAAATGAAATAATTCTTTAATAACAACATAAGAACACTAGTCATTCCTCTTCGTCTGTGGTAGTATCATAACTTGATTATTGTCTAATAGCATCATTTGAGACATAATATGATGATTTGGACATTGAGTTGTGTAGTTTCCAAACTTCTTACAGATGAATCATTGTACAATTGAAACCTTTTTCTTACCCTTGAAATCACGTACTTGGTGTTCTTTTTCACCACACTAATTAGAAACTCACATTCTCTTCATGCATTTACCAAGGAGATTCTTTCCATAGTTATGAAATATGGAAAAATCATCCTTTACCCTCTTTCCATTATCCTTATTTCTATCTACTATCCTTTTATTATCTTTTTTCCCTTTAAAGACATAGGAATAAGAGAATTATTTACTTGTTTTATTAACACATGGTACTATTTATTCATATGTTGAGAATACATGGGTGATTATTTCCCTTTTAAATGTTGGCTTAATACCATAAAATATAAGATCCTTCTTAATCTTTAGATCATGTGTATTGCTCGAGTTATCATTCCGTATACTTGGTTCCATTTCTAAATAATGGCATACAATAGGTTCATTTATAAATTGCAATGCATAATTAAAAACTTGTAATGTTCCTAACATAAATTGAAAAGATTATGCATATAATCTATAATCACAAAAAAAATGTTTTCTTTGAGGAATTTTTTACTCCTAAATCCTTTCTAATGGCTTGTAAGGAAGATGTGAATTATCATAAGCATATACCCCCGGAGTGTCATAAACAATAGTGCAATAAGGGCCATTTTTGTGTACAAGGATACCCCGTGTCTAGCCCGAAACTCCTTGTCAGAGTTTTCACACCTAGGTATATCTATTACAGGGATTCATTTACCTTCTCATATCCAGATAGGGATATATTACTTGGAAAATTCACAAAATATCTACAATACCAAAATTCTATGAATTTATTGTATAAATTTTTTAAAGTCTATCTTAGGTTAATGTTTCAAAATCAGAGTTTATCTAAATATATTTCCAAGGTTGTTGCTAAACATTTTCTAATACCAACTGTAACGCCTCGACCATCGATCCCCAGAGTGGACAAATTATTTCAATACATTGGCATAATTACAAGGAATCATGTCTCGATGGACCGATCAGTTTTTCAGTTTCGGAAAATAGATTACATTCATGAATGTTACATTACACATTAAAAAAACACAACATAAATAATCCGTTGAAATTGAATTATCCCCCTATATTAACCCTACATATCAAACATAATACACTTATTAGAATCCTTGGAAAACAAAATATAAGAAATGGGTGATCTCAGATGCTCAGTAAAGGTAAATAATTTTGCAGCACCTATAAACTATTAAGGTAATATGTGTAATAAAAAATCAGCCTTTTAAGCAAAAAATTGAACAAAATATGGGAAAAATAAATCAAAAATTACCATATAAACATGTACATGGATATTCTACTAGTCGAATAATCACATGTAATAGTTAATTTCATAATGAGGGAATGCCTTACGCCAAACATCATTACCACATAGTCAAGGGCTTGTGTCAATAACATAAATAATTTTTTTTCAAGGAAATGTTCCATTGCACTAGTTTTTCTCATGGGACCTGCTAATAAATCTAAGAGCTATAGCGGGCTCCACCTATCACTTACTAAGTCCACTGCATTCCTCACAAGAAAATGTTGAAACATAACATAAGCATTCATATTAAGACTAGCATATAAAATGTCAATACTTCAACCATAAACCATAAAGGATATAAAAATAGCACTTCCACAGTCAAACATATCATAACTCATTCGACACAATATGGATGATTTTATTATAATAAATCCACCTTAATCAGTAATAATATCCATTTAAGAATGTTGATATAGTTAAAAATTATCACTACAACATTTTGGGAGAAATATCTCTATATGTGAAATCATTTATAAGACACACATTTATAAAAGAAATCATTTAAATGATATTTTTGATTCAAAGAGTCTCATAACACGTTTAAACTTTTTAAATGAATTAACATTTTAAAACAATCATGTGTATATATATAAATCCTGAAAACCATTTTGAACATATGAACATGAATGAGAATGATTTAGAAGAATAAATATTCAAAACAATTAAAATTATGTTTTAGTTAAATTGAACCTTTAATAATCATTTTGAAATTTCTTTTATGAAACATGGACATGGATAATTAATATTTCCCCGAAAATACTTACACATAAACAATCTCGAATAATAATGTGATTGAGGAAATTAACCCTTACCTTGCACATTCCTTTGGTCGTGGGTACGTTTAACCTTCTATATAATGACCATAGTATGTTATTAAATTATACTACAAATATATTCATATTTATTATATCATACATGATTCATTTATTACTTTATACTACCCATTTAATATTGCTTTCTATATTAAATTAACAATTTGGATTCAATCGCTTTCTTTATCGTATATGTTTTAACTTTTTATTCTGGATCATATCATTTAGATCATGGTTTTAAAAATTCAATAATATAAAACATTTTTTATATATAATATATATTTAGAATATAAATATGTATAATATATAGATATATGAAATGGAAAACAACATTTATGGAGATGGTAGGCCGTATGTACGCATAAACGTTGTTTCCATTTTCATTGCGTACTAAATGGATGTAATTGAATAAGATATATATAAGTACATACATACATACATATATATATCTAATATAGAATTATTATGTAATATGTTACATAATTATTAATAATATATATTTTTATAATCATCATTGAATGGTGAACCTGGAAATGAATCTCATCGCGTCATGGAAATGGTAAGCCGTACGTACACACGAGTGACGATATCATTTCCTTAATGATTAAAAGGTGTGGAATTAGATGGTATATTAATTTTATAGAGAAATTAGCTTGTTATTTTCATTATTTATATACATATTACTCATCAGTATATCCATCCAAATAACATAGTGTCGAAGAACAAATTACACCACAATGTGGAGACGGTATGCCGTACGTACACATGAATGGAGACATTATAATTCATAGGATATATAAAATAATGAGTATGGATATAAAATATTTATAATAACGTCACATTATGTAGAAGTTACTGGAGTTATTATTTTGGTTTGGAAATAACAATGAAAGATAAAGTAGAAGAAGAAAACAACATTGAAAGATGTGATAAAATAATTATCTCTTCTTTGGTTGTTTCCTTTTGATTTGAACAAAGGGGCTCCTTAGGTTGGATTTAAGCTAAAAAAAGGCCTATAATTTTAGGTGAGGGAAGTTTTGAGGAGATTTGGGTAGGGTTTGGCTAAGAAAAATGGCTTTAGAGGTGTGATTTTGAGAGAAATGGAAGTACCCTTTTATAAGAGAGGTGAGGGTCATATTAGGAAAAGTTTGGAATATTATTTTATTATAAAATAATTTTCAGTTTTTAATGGCTCTAAATTAATTTATTTCAAAGATAAGGTGGGAATGGGTCAAAATACACTTAACTAATAGGTTTTAGACAAGTTTAGGTTACCATATTGACCCTATGTTGGAGATTTAACTCTTAGTTAAATCGTTTAACTTTTACCACATCCTCTTGTATTATCATAATAAATGGTTAATAAACATACTATAAAAAGATAAGAGAACCTAAAGTGGTTCATTAATGAAATATATATATAATTATATAATTTCTTGGGCCGAACCTTATATTTTGATGATTATTATATCAAAAAATAATATAGTATTTGTTTTAAAAACTCATTTATGTCAATTTTTGAGACTATTTGGTATTTGGTTTTTGTGAAACTCATAACAAGTTGATTACATCAAAGAAAACATTAAATAAACTATGACATGTCATATTAACCTAAAAAATTTGTGGATGTCATAAAAAGCTTCAAATTACATTTATTTTGATATTTATAATATCAATTATTTTAATCTTTCATTAATAAGGTAATTACTGCATCATCATTATGTCATAAATAAATTTTATTAATTAATGTTTAAAAATCATAAATAAAATACAATTTTGTAGAAAATATTTTTATATTTATAATTAATATTTATAGTTGAATTTATCTTATGTGTAACCCTACATTAAAAATGGTTTAGTTATTAAACATTGATTTTAATACTTTTAACTCTTCTAGAAATAAAATAATAATAAATGTCATAATCTAATAAAAGTGGAAAAAAGGATCGTATTTTATTCCAGAGGTCGGTTTGGGTCTAGATACACTTTTAAAATATAATTAAGACATGTTTTAGGGTAATTCTAATATCATTTTTTCTTTAATTACCGTATTTACTTTTAACTGTGGTAAACAAAAGACAAAAGTTACTATTCCCCAAAAATTATTTTCATATTATGGAGCCACATTTTTTTTCTAATGTCAACTATGTCTCTCAGATTTTTGAAATTCAATTCACAGAAGTGGTAAAATTACATTTTATGTAAATTCGCAATTGTGCCTAGATGGTGGGTAAAAGACGTAAAAAAGTTCAATAAAATTTTATACATCTAATTTTGTTATAAAATGACTCCAATGAATTAAATTGAACATATATAGGTATTATATATCTATTTTTACTTAAGATAAATTTAAATAAAAAAATAATTATTTAAATAAAAATTCAGTTTTATTCAATAACGAAGTGTTTTTACTATTCATCAAAAATTGAATGTTTTCAGAAAAATACCAAAAATTCACTTTAAGATAATTTTGATTTTCCAAATTTAAAAATGAATTATATTTTACCAAATTCAAAACATAAAAGTTTCATTAACTAATTTAATATTAATTTCTATTGTCAAAACCAAAAAGCATGTTTTAAAAAAGTTAAAACTAACAAAAGATTGACATGTGTTTATGTCAAATTTAAATGTGAAATTACGTATAATGACCTAAATATTATTAAATAATAAAAATATAATTAAATTATATTTCTTAACCATTCAAATTTATAATTTAACACTATGAATTATTTTTATTAAAAAGTTGTTTTCGATTAAAATTTAGTATTTTTCACTATTCACCAAAATATGAAAGTATTCAGAAAAACACCAAAAATGTAATGAAAAAAAAAAATTATGTCCTGATTTTAAAGAAGATGTTTATTTTTTAAAATTTAATATATAAAAGTGTTAAATATTGGATTTAAAAAATGGTTCTCCATTAAAAGGTGGTAAAATTGCATTTTGTGAAAAATTCTTTCTTTATAGGAAAAATTAAATTTGTTCTTATATTATGTATAAGAAACACATAATATAGACGTTAAAATTATATGGAGTAAACAAAATTCAGAATTTAGTTAAAACTATTCATAACCATTTTTGTATGGCTAGTTTGGTAAGTCGTGGTGCACTCGAACTTAGTGTTCTGTATAACACAAGTTATTGAATTACTTTGAATAAATAATGTACAATAAAATATAGGGGTGTTACAATTGATGTAAATTAAGGAGGATAGAGATGAAAATGAGTATTAGTGATTTTATCCCTTCGTTCCTAAATTTCAAGTAGGTGATGGTTAAACAATAGGTGATGGGACATTTTGCCCAACATCCTGTATTTCCATAGTGGAAGTGGAATGGTACCTCAATGGATGTTGGGATGTGACTTCCATTTTAATCTTGAGGTCATGATGCTATATGGGTGTTCATAGACCGACCCACAAAGTGGTCACATCTCCTAGCCATTATAAAGAATATTTTAATAGAGATTTTGAATCTCTTCAACATACATGAGAGAGTTCATTTCATGAATCCATCATGACAATTATTTATGAATATTATTATGTATTCACATAACTATTTTGGGGAGGGTAATAAGATGATTTTTTGTATTATTTGTGGTTGACCACAATGTTCCACCCCCATAATTATGGCCAGACTAGGTGGACAATTTAGGTGTTATAGGACATGTAGCAGCCTTCCATGTTTGACTTTTTCAGTAACTGGGAGGATCAACTACCCCTAGTGCAGTTTTTTAACAATAATATCGACCATTCCACCATTGAAATGAAAATATTTAGAACCTTTTATGGGAGTACCTATAGTTTACTATTGTGTTGGAAAAATCATATAAATTCATCACTCATGGGAATAGACTTGTTGAAAATGATTATAGATAAGGTAAAAATCACCCAGAAGTGAACGAGGAATACCTAGGGTCATGAAGAGTCCTATACAGACTAATGATGAAGGGTTTTTGAGTTTTATTACAGAAAAAACTCATTCTTAAATGTATCAACTTAGTTACAATTTTATAGTTTTGTTATAGGTGGAAAGATATCCCTAAGGTTCATTATTCCATTCTAGACATTACATAGGGTTGTTTAGGTGGAGTTCCATTTGAAATTACTTATATAGTTTGACTGAATGTTTAATGCATTCCACATGTATATGATAAGAATATTTATGCATGAATCATTTCATGTTATTTTATGGGGGTGATATGGGCATTGATGATGGATCTTCATTCTCAGAGTACCATGTTGTGATCAGAGATCTATAGTAGAAAATCTTTAATGGGTGAGAAAATCCCTTATTGTTCATTCATTGGAAGGATAATCACATCAAAGGTAGATCATGGGAGTGGTAGAACTACATGTGATCCAAATACCCTCACATGATGTTGTTGGTTTCTAAATTTCTAGATGAAAATCCCTGAGGTGGGGAGATTGTAATGACCTTATTTTTTTGAAGTATTTTTGTAATATTTTAAAGGATATGTTTAATGTGAGGCATGTAGTTAATGTGGTTTTATGGGCCCCATGAAACTTACAAATATTGGGTTTTTAGTTTTTCTATAAAAAGTTTAAAACACCATCACCTGACAAAAGCCATGATGACTTTTGAGTTTTTAAACACAAAAATTGAAATTGGGGAAACATATTATCATTTCCATGGTGCTGGGGGGGGGGGGTTATATCAAACATAATCAAGGAAACCTCCCTATGTTAATTATTGAGTTTGTGGTGAGTGTAAAATAGAATTGGTTTCACCAAGACCCTATGATTTCTAGATTTTTTGGTGTGTTAAAGAACCACTGTGTCCAAGCCTACACCATGGTGTGTGCTATGGTGATGGTTTATCCTACCTTGTCCTATCCTTTTCACCTATTGGTATTTTAAGGTATTTTGAATTATTAATTTAAACATGTGAGACTTGATTATAGGGTGCTAATTCCTCAATAATTCATGTTTTCCCTTAATTGTTTTACACCTACCCCCTTGACCATTCCTATAATCTTGGTGATTTCATGACTTCCAAGACACTCTCGAAAAACATATATGAGAGAAAATTGACCCTTCATAATTACTTTTGAAAGAGATTAATTATTTATTACAAAAATGTGAAACCCCAGGTGATGATGGTTCATTCCTAATGATCTATGATTGGTGGTGTTAAGAATTATTGGTGTTGGAAGAAATTATGACAATTTATTTTAGTCTAGAATTTGTAGACATTTCCTTCTACATCAATCAATCCAAAAAATGAGGTAGGACCTATATTTTATTGGTATTTCTTTACAATTATCTTAGTTATAAAATTAATATGGAATAACTCATCTCATTTAATATTTGTTAGTATGAGTTTAAGTTTTGTTCATGTTTTTGAATTTTGTTTTATTAATTAGTTTTTATTGTTTCTTTATCGACCTTGTTTAGATCTAGTAAATGTTGTCCAAATGAACAAGAACATTTTTTGATCTTAAATTTAGAGTTTTATTCCTTCCTCCCATTATTATGTGTCAATTTTTGGTATTTTATTGGATAATTATTTAAAAATATTTAATAAGACCCATTTCATGGTACGTTTGAATTGATATTTTTGTGGTTCTTTATGGGGGATAGATGTTGGGATTCGAGATGTAATAATTTTTTTTTGGTGACAATGGAAACATAATGGCCATGTGTGTGATGGTGGTTTTTTGAGATAGATGATGTAGGTGTTTCTTTCTAGAGGTGTGGTGATGATGGCCCTGAAAGAGTCCAAATAATCCGTGGGTTTTTTATTAAAGTCCCACGGTGAATGTAGAGGATATAAAAACACAGTCATTGATGTGTATAATATCTAGATGTTTGATAAACTATTAACATCATGATATTAAATTTGGAAAATTACACACTTTTTAAACCCCCTCCATGTGATGTTGAGCCTTTTGAGTAGAGAAAGTTTGACTTAACCATGTACTTTTTCTTTACTCTATGTTACTCCCTAAATAACATTAGTTTGAGCGAGTTTGTATTCCATTGAACCAATTTATCTTGAGAGTGTTTCCTTATTTTCATTATCGTGATAGCATAATGGGGATTCCAATCCAATGTATAGGATGAGTATTTTCTACTATGGGCTAGTACTAGATAGAGTCACGTATCCCTCTGGGTGGCCTAAGGTGAGATCATCTACCTCATCTTCCATAGGCTGGATCATGAATCCTATAACCAACATCCCGGGTGTGTGGCCCTTTTTATAGTGGGTTATTCAAGTTAAATAAAAGTATCCCTTATTGTCGAAATTCATGATCCCCTATATGTGTGTCACTATATTTTGAGCACTGTTAGTGTTTGGTAGACTGTTGGAGATATTTCCCCTAGATGAGTGTTTCCCTAGGGTATTGAGCATAATCCCTTAACTATATAAGGGAACATAACCCACCTATGATTTTGTGTCATTCCTTGAGAATATCATGGTTTTATCATATTTTACCATGATTTTTTTATTTTAAACCGAATCCTTTCTTGATGCTTTTCATTTAGTGTTTTTTGGGATTTTCGATGGATACGTTTATATTGACCCTTATATGGGTTCAGATTGCATGATTCATGTCTTATGCTGATGCTGAACCTTTTTATGGAGTCCTATGTGGAAGAATGTGTAGAGGATATTAGTTGGAATAGACAAACCATAGATGGTTCTAAGAGTCACATCTTGTTAGTAGTCCCCTTTTATTTAGATGGATGGACACTTTTTATAGTTTTGGTGGGATTAAATTATGCTCTTTATCAATTTAAATACTCTGTATCGGACTTTAATATGGGATTAGTTGTGTACGTGAATTTAATATACTACTTATTATTCATTTTGGTATTCTACAAGTGTATGGAGATCTGTGAGAGTATATAGGTACTTTAGAATATGGCCCCTCTTATGTATGTTATATCTAATTGGTGTTAGTTTCGATCCCTTAGAATATTGGAGGTAGACATGGGGCGTTACTCTTAGAATTACACTAACCAGGAGGGCCTCAATGGGTTAGGTCGAGACAATCCATTCACTAATTTAATAAGTTATTTTCTCTTTTTTTATTCGGAAATTACTTATCATCATTAATAACCACATATTTGATTAAATGATTACCATAATAAAAGTATATCATTAGTAATAGTTACTCCCATTCTTATCAATGAATATATTTTAAAGGTACATAATCTTCTTTCTTTCAATGTTCTATTATATTTTTAGGAAAGATAATATTGATTGTTTAATATGACTTTCAAAATTCCCCTAGGCCATAACCCCTCCCTCCAAAGATGCTGTAATGAGGGGAGAGACAATATAAAACTCGAGTCCCACCTCCAGTAGGCCCCGAGTTGGTGAGTAGCACTAAAGGTATAAAAAATATCATGTATGGATGGCATTACCCTCTATAAAATAAATTGGATTAGGAGATAAGATAAAGAATCCAATATCAACTCCATGATATAATATAAAAGAAATAGAAAACCATCCCACATGCATGTATAAATAAAAATCATACAAATAAAAATATCCAAATTAAATACCCAAAAGCAAAGCTAAAGAAGTGACTTAGAAAATGCCCAAAGTTACAAGCTTTTAATGTCTAACTCAGTCCATGAAGGCCTCTTAAAAATGTGAACATAGTTTTATATTTGGTGGGAGATCATAAAAGTACATTCAATAGGAAAACCAATGTCTTTCATGCGCATGTGAAAAGAGTATACAAATGCACTCATGATAGAAACAATAGAACCAAAAAACACCTATGCATGTGTACTAACCAAAAAACCAACCTCACCAAGGATAACTCACCAAATATTTCATCAATGTATAATTGTAAAATATGATTAATATCGATTATAGGGTACCCCACACTGCTTCCCACTAATTATACTCTCTCACATCCTAATTTCATACGTCCTGGAACTCCCACCTCTTCTGAATAACATCACAATGCATCACATCACATTCTGTCCACATAATACTGGGGCTTCACATCACATATCATCCCATAAATAGTGTAGTAGGGTACTGTGAATGCGAAATACATTAACCTCGTTCCCTCCTGCTACCACACAAGACCCCCACATTTATCCATCTCACCACATCTGACCTGAACACACCTATGCCATTACATCTCATAACATCATAACTCGACATCGACACTTTTGACTTCTGGACATCATATCTTAGGAATGTAACAATCATTAGCTGTAAGAGGGAGTGAGAAAGAGAGGGGAGCCATCCATCCACCCACCCACCAGAATGTTGGAACCCCCCCTCCCTATGTGACTAAGCATGTGTCATCACATATTGCTCGACATGGGTGGGGGTGTGTATAGAAGTCACAAGAATATACAAGGTATGTACTTATAGTGAAATAGTAAACGAGCCCCATCCTAAGGGTTTAATATCATTGTATAAAACATCTCACAATATACTCCACATCTTTTACTAATGAAAAATACAATACCCACAAAAAAAAAATCCGAAAATCACTTTCCACTTTTAAAACTATATTTCCCCAATTTCTAGATTTCAGATCATTAATCAATTTCACTTTAATACCCCCATTAAATTCTAAATTCAACATTCGTTAGTATCCCACTATTTATCATTATCATATATTTAATTCCATAACTAGTCGGGCAACTAGCATAACCGAACACCATTACATCCCTGATGCACAACCACACCACAATTAATGTCACAACCTCATTCCATAACAACACTACCACCACTTTCACAACCCCAATGCGTATCACATATAATTACTGACACATATCACAACAAAAGCCACCACCAATGAATCAAATCGTCATAGAACAAACACAATGCACAAAATTATCCACAAAAATATCAAAGCACATACCACAACATTTTCTATATTTTTGTTAGGAAATTTCAATCAATTCCATTTACTTATTTATGGGCATTGTTAAACAGGACATAAGATCTGGGGACTTCCAATTCAATAACCAACTATACATGATTAGCCAATTTTGGTTTAATTGTTTCTCATAACCACACATCATTCATTTGATAATTCATATCCTAACAGTGAAGAAAGGACCCTAATGGACATGATTTTCTGCTGGAATTAAGCCCGTACAATATAGAATATCAAAACAATGATAAAAAACCTATAAGATCATGCTTTAATTTTTTTTTCCATTTTGATTTAACTTAATCTAGTTCATTTACCTTTCTTAATACCTATGGAAACAATATCAGAAGAGATAACAATAATAAGATCATCCGTCATGATACATATAAAGAGATATGAGTGAATTCTAACGTAGAAGAAGATTATTTTCCCAAACATGCAGCACCAAAACAGGGGGTCTTTCTATAGAAGGAAAAATCATTGGGGAACTGAAAAAATCTATAGAAATAGAGATCCACGACTCTAAGGAATGATGGATTTGGAACCTCTTATCTCAAGAAAAAGTAGGAACAAAAGAACGATATAATTCTATTTACTAGTGAAAGATTATATTTGAGACCCACGAGATATGATATGATTTTGGTTGGTCTTTAAAGATGGAAATTAATAAATCCATTTGTTTTAAACATTTAACAATCTCAGTATTTTTTATAAATTGAAGGTATAATTATCCATGATTAAAATGGATTTAAAAACAATTCACTAAGGTATTAAAGCCATATTTCATCATAAAATATGTTAAAATGGAAAATATAGAAATCTGGAAATCAGGAAACATTCTTTATAAATCACTAAAAAAAATTAACTACCATTATAAGTACCCTACAATTAGAATGACCCACTACAAGAATAACATACCGCTAAAATAACACACCGCTCAAAATAACCTACCACCAGAATGACCTACTGTAAGAATGAATGATGGTCAGAAATGAAGTATTGACAAAATGACCTATCGCTGGAATGAATCAACTCTAGAAATGACCTACCACAAGAGTGAATCACCACAAGAATGACGCACCACCAAAAATGACCAACCATTATAAATGACCTACCACAATAATGACTTACCCCCATAATGACTTACCACCCGAAATTTTATTTCAACACCTAAAAATCCCCTTTTCATCCAATACACATCAAAAAATTATCCCTTACTTCTTGTAACAGATCTAGAGTTCCTATGAACATCTCAAACCCGAGATTTCCCACAAAGTAACATGCCATAAATTCTAGGTTGTTACATTAGATACCTCTCAAACTATCATCTCCCTTGAGAATTGAAATCAAACCCATAAGGAATGATTAAAAGCATCCAAAATAACACCCCTAAGGATACCTCTAAAAGTAATCACTGCATCTAAAACATTGCCCCCACAAAACCTTCTAACCCACACATCCACAAATTTTAAACCAAATCAGAAATCCCTAAACATAAGAATCAGATAATATTATCCTCTATCTCAAGATATTATCCTCTATATGAGACACTGACCTTACCATAGAGGTTAAATCCCATAATAGTATAATGAATCATGATTAAGAGTCCGTCATTCCCTTTTCACATGTTAGAATTATTTTACACATTATAAAACACACATCATATCAATCGGAAAACAACATATCTCATAAAACATTAATTTCCAAATAGAACATCACAAAGAAAAATTGATCACATAAAAACTAAAATAAATCTCCATTTATTTGGAATGAATCTACATCTCACACTCCCAAGTACTCCACTTCAGGCCACCTTGCCTCCATAACACATGAAATAGGGGAATTTTCAATCCTCACAGCACCATCTCTCAACTATATTTGATCTCTGCTAGCTACTCCCCAAATGTCGAATGATCAACATTAACCAACTATCCCTAGTTAATGAAATGTGATACATAATGATGATATTGATGGTTCTAAGAGACATGGGAGAAAATATGGATCTGATAATGTTGAGGTGGACGTCTTTTCTAGTATGAAACCTCACCAATTCACCCCAACACCTCAAAGGGCCTAGTAAACTATGGTGAGATTTTACTCCTTTTTGTAAAACTCTGCTATGAAAATTGAGGGGAAACCTTGAAGAAAGAAAGTTCCCCAACATAAAACACTATAGACCTCCCCTTCTGTGATTGGGATGATACTTTTTCATACCATGTGCATCTTTCATCCTCTATAGACCCAACCAAACCTTCTCTGGTTTTCTCTACACTAGATCTGGACTAAGAACTTCTGACTCCCCGACCACTACCAAATATAATGGGGAATAAAATGTACTCCCACAAAAATCCATAAATTGGTCCTAGAAAATGTATGAATGATATATGTTATAATTAGAAAAATAAACTAAGGTTAGGTGTCATGCCCTTGGTATGCTAAAGTATAAGATGCATGCCTATGACATATCCTCCTATCTCTAGATACTTTGCTCTATATTACCATCCGTTTGAGGGTGGGAGGTAGTGCTGAGGGATAACTGAGTTCTAAGAAGTAGTTAAAATCTCCTCTTGAATACCAGGTTAAAACCTGCATCCCGATCTGAGTCAATGGACTCAAGGACTACATGTTATTGCACTAAATCATCCACATACCTTTTTACCAAAACATTTGATGTGAATGACTCCTTGATTGTTAAGTAGTGATCTAATTTCATAAAATGTTCCACAATTACCCAGATAACATGAAAACTTCATTGAAATCATGGTAACCCAATGAAGAAATTCATCTATATATCATCCCATTTCCACATGGGAACATCCAAGGGCCACAAAAAACATCTAAAAACATGATGATTGACTTTTTTTACTATAAAACTAGATAGTGATGTGCAAAATCCACCACTGCCCATTTCATTTCTTGACACAAAAATATTGTCCTAAAGCCATAGTACATCGTGGAAACTCCAAGGTGTACCACCCATGGTGGGATGTGAAACTCATAAAAGACTTCCTAACACATTATTATTGGAACAAAAAACCTCCCCTGAAAAACCATTTGGTTCTAACCATCCTCTGGCCATCCCTCATGAGCATCACCATGGAAAAAATGATCATGAAACAACCATACCTTTGTGTATCACCACTAAGACTCCTCTACCTACGACACCGACATATAAAACAAACAACCTATATCGTTAACCACTCTTGTATCTATGTTTAGTTCTTCCAACTCCTACATCACACTCTAAGAATCTACATACTCCAAAAAACATGCTTTTAAGAATTTATACTCAATGTAACTACCATGAAATTCCCTTTTCCTTAGGTTTATGATATCTCAAAATCATAGTAATGAATAAACTCCATCCACCAACACTATTGTAGATTCAGATCACACTGAGAAAAGACATACTTCAAACTCTTATGATCTGTGAAGACCATAAAATGATCCCCAATGAGGTTATGTCACCACAAATTTAGAACAAACATAACTGATTATAGATCTATGTTATGTCTGTAATAATAACACTCATGAGGGAGTATCATTCTAGAACCATAAGAGATCATTTCCTTTTACTACATAAAGATGCATTCTAATCCCCTAAGTGACATGTCACAAAAACCTTGAACGTAACTCTCTCGTTAGGAAACTGAAGATCTAGGAAACTAAAAAACATCCCATTTAGGAAACCTACCAATACTTGGAATTGATAACTCTAAAAAAAGTGTTGGTCATCCCAAATTAACACTGTAAATGGGTAATTAACTTGAGATAAATCAAGCATGAACCTATGATAATATCTAATGAGGCCAAGAAAGATACAAACCTCTGCCACATTATTGGATGCTTCCCAAGAAAAAAATTCCTTGACCTTTGATAGGTCCACCAAGAAACCATAATGAGGCACCAAATGACTGATGAAATACACCTCTTGTACCCAAAATATACAATTGGACAACTTTCTATATAGCTAGTAGATATTTAGAACCATTAAAAGTGCACTGAGATTCTCAACATGATCTTAATATTACACTGGGTAGATCTGGATTCCATCAATCAATACAATGATGAACCCGTACATGAACTCATGGAAAACATAGTTCATAGTCCCCATGAACATGATTGGTGTGTTCAAAACACTAAAAGGAATTATTATGAACTCAATGTGACCATACCTATATCTGAAGTCAGTCTTATAGATATCTCAATCACTTAAACATAACAAGGGATATCCATACTGTAGATTGATCTTAGATTATCAACTAGATCCCCTATACTATTATAAAATATAATAATTCCTTTGAAGAGGATAGTTATTATTTATCTTCACCTAGATCAACCTCTAATAGATTATGAACAACCTCAAATAACCATCCACATTACTATGGAATATCACTAGAGCACCCGATGATGATAAACTATGCCCTTCTACCTCATACCATCAATATGAATCATCAACTTTTGCAAATTGGAAATTTCTATCTGATTGGTATCCATTGAAATTAGAGAAGAACCATGTTATAAGTCTTTCCAGAACTCAATGTCGCATCGAAGGGGTAGAGCCACAAAATCATCGGTGAAAACATATTTGAACTCCCTAATAACGTTGGGAGACTTTTATGTGTTTATGTCTACTGATTACGTAGACAACTTAGTCTCAATGGAAATAAGGGTCTCCAAATTCTGACTAGATTCTTGGTAACCCTCTCTCCAATGAAATCCACACACCGGTCATCTACATACGAGAACATGATTCTCCTCCAGAAGAATCCATCAACAACACACACAAAATAAAACCATTTGATGTTAATTATGACATTGTAAAGATATATATTAGGTCACAAAATGTCCATACATGACTGATGCTTCCCCATTATCATTGAAAATCCTCCCAACATATCAAACAAGATGGTCTAGCAACTGATTAACTTAGTCAAAAAAAGGGGCATGTCAATCCTCTCTTAATCTAGTATGAGAGCACAAAACATACATGGTGAAGTAAAGGAGTGTGAAGCTCCCTAATCAAAAAAGGAACAAAAAGGGTACATGATAAACTGATATTACCTCAAACAATCTCTGGAACCTCTTGGGTTTCTTCATCCACTTCCTATAACTAAACACAGCTTGATTTTATGCCTCTCTATTGATGACCATCACCACAACCAAATCCAGTTCAAGGGCCCTGAGGGCTAGGTACATCCTTAGGCCGACCACCTCTTTTCACATCTACTCTAAATAGAGCATAAACCCTTTTCCCCTATTGTTTGAGTGGCCTCACTCATAATTTTTGCTAAGGACAGCGCTGAACCAATCCACCTCTACCGAACTGATCTTGATCATACAATTATCACCAATCACGATAACATCATTTTAACCAAAAAGATGAAACTAACATGTCTGAAGTCCCTAAGAAGATTATAGAAACCACTGGCCATAGATGGATGGAAGGGAAGATCCTGTAGTGGACTCCCTACTAGTGGAAACCTTGAAGCGATGACGTCTCAGCCCTACCACTAGAAACTCTACTCATTGATGAACCTTGTTGGTTCCCCTATCGCATTAAGACTCATTATGAATTAATATTCCTAATCACCTATTTCTTATTTTAATCCTCTAGATACATTCATAGCACAAATAGTGTAACTGAAAAATGGACTCTAGGATGGAGTGCCTCCTTGATATTCCTCGCTCAAGACATCTCATCTAGAAAAAACATCCAGTGAAAATCATAAAAGGACCTCGAAATTGATCCTAATATACTACAAATACATTCTTCTCTACTAATGTGAGAGTTTATCCTTCCTCTTAACATCCATTATGGTCAATGAAAGGAACTCTTCATATAACTCCTTTAAGAATTTGACCCATGAAACATGTGCCTCCTTCCCCTCATGATGGTACAACGTCCATAACTGATGTGTAGCTCCTCACATATGAATAAATGACAAGGGGAAAAAATAATTATTTAGGGCCTAGATCAAACTAAATGTCATATGCTTGTCCTCTAACCATCCCTATCTATCCACATTAGAAAGTATTCCCTCATATCTACCCAAATCCCGACGTTGAAAATCTCACTACATCCTATCCCACTGATCATCATCCACTGCCAAGTCAACCCATGGTGATCATGTTGGACATCTTTCTAAACCTCCACAAAATGATCCACCAAAAAATTATGTCTAGGAGGCCTATCTAAAATAGAAAAAAGGATTCTCTAATCATAGTAGTTGGGATTTTTATTATGATTCATTTTAATTTACTTTATTCGTTATAATGATCAAAAAACAACTCAATTCAAACAAGAATTCAATTAGTCTTGATATGTGTACCTCTCTTAGGTTTGTACCCTACAAATAGGCCCACATTACTTATGAGTTCAATAGGATCAGTTTCCAAGAACTACATCTTTGGGGGGGGGGGGCTAAAAATCTAGCTCCATAGAAAGTATCCATGGTATATGTCATGCGTTGAGGTCAATTGGAACTACTTCCATACTAACCCACACAATATTAACTGTTCATAACTCCAAAATCCATCCTTTATCTCAAACATCACCTATAGTACCTCTCAATAATGACTCCTCCCAATAAAATCTTCATAATGAGGGGAGAGGGATAATGAACCCCCAAAGTCCCACCCCAGGTAATCCCAAGTTGGGAACATTCAATGAGGGTTTAAAAAATCTCATCTATTTGTGGCATTACCCACTATAAAATAAATAGGATTTGGAGATAAGATAAAGAATCAAAAATAAACTCCATTAAATAATACAAAAGAAATCCAAAACAATCCTACATGAATGTATAAATAAAAATGATACAAATTAAAATATTCAAAATAAAAAACCAAATAGTAGATATACGTGTACACTAATGAAAACCGCAACCTCAATAAGGCTTTCTCATAAAATAACACATCCAAGAATGATAATATAATTTGAATCATACCAATGATAGGGTACCCTACACTGATTTCCCACTAATTTCCCTCTTTTACACCCCAACATTGTACATACGAGTGCTCTAACCTATTCTGAATAGAAACACATCACATCATATCACATCCCTCCCATAGACTTATAGGTCATCACATCATATCTCTACTCATAACCAGGTTTGTAGTGTATCATAAACATGAAAGAAATCAACCTTGTGCTCTCCTCCTATAATGCACAATGCCCACCATAATCCATCTCGTCACATCTCACCCAAACATACATATGCCATCACATCTCATCTCATCAAAACTCAACATCAGCACTTTTAACTTATGTCCATCACAACCCATGCATGTCATTCTCATTTATTGGATGAGATAGTTGGAATTGGTTTTTAGATGACCATCTATCCTCCCCTGGTATATAGGGAAAACACCCCCTATGTGACTAATTGGGTGTCAGCATATAGTTCTCGATGAAGACAGGGTGCATATAAGAACAACCCGAATATACAGGGTATATACATATAGAGAGACAACACAAAAGAACTATCCTAATGGTTCACATCCAATGCCATAAAAATCCCACAATATACTCCACTTATACTATCAATTCTAAATAAAAAATAGGAAAAAAATAAACTAATAAGTTTCCACTTAAAAAAAAATATTTATCCAATTTCAATATTTTATATCATCATAATATTCCACTTTAGTAGCACCCATTAATTTATGAATTCAAAATTCAATAGCATCCAAATTTTATCATTATCATGCATTTAATTCCATAACAACTCTGGAAAATAGAACAACTAAAAACCATTGTAACCCCATTACACAACCGCACCAAAATCACTATCATATCCCTGCTACATAACCATAATACAAGCAGACTCCTAGCCCCACTACATATTAAATCCACTAACCCCACACCCATCAAAATAAAGCCATCACTCATGCATCACATCATTACATCTAAACCACAATACACAACAATATCGAAAAATATATCATAACACAAACCACATAATTTTTTATATAATGCATTGAGAACTCCATTCAATTCCACTTCTTTATTTACAAGAGTTATCATGAAATCCACATGATCATGGGACATCAAATTCCTTATCATACTATATATGATTACACAACCATGGTTTATGTGTTTCTAATAATAAAAAATCAAAAATTCTAAAATTGACATCATAACAATGGATGAAATGACCTCGAAAAACCATGAATTTCATCGAACATTAATACCATACAATTAAAGATTTCTGAATAATAACAACAAATCTATAAGATCATGATTCACATTCCCCTACCCATATTGATTTAATTTACACTTGTTCTATTATATTTATTAATCCATATATAACAATATTCAAAATAGATAAAAATAATAAAATCATCCTACATGATACACATAAAGAGAAAAAAAGGGAAATTCATACTTGGAAAAATAAGCTTTTCCAAAAATTACTGCTCCAAAACTGGGGGGCACATATTGGAGAAAACTTATTTAAGGGAGGTGAAAACAACTGTAGAAACAAGGATCCAAGAATCCATGAGAAGATGGATTTAGAACCTCCTATCTCATGAAAAATTAAAATAGAAAGAATGAAGGAATGTTAAGATTTAATCTGTGACCCAAACAATTAGACACAATTTAGATTGGAAATTAAAGTCAAATATCCTAAAATCTACTCATTCAAACATTTGAATGTCTCCATAATTTTTTAGAAAGTGATGATATAATTATCCGCTATTAAAATGGCTCTAAAATCCCTTAATCAAAGAATTCACTATTATAAAATAATCCTTTAACAATGCTAGAAATGACCTTTATCAGTGCTAGAAAAGATCTGACTACTGGAGTGAGATTAAAATCCCAAGTCTTTTATGAGTGCTAAAAAGTCACAGATAAAGGAACACATAAATCAGTTATTTTATTTATTGTCTATAAAGAAGAATATTATTAACACTTATTGTAGAGATGATGAAAGGTTCGTTTATGAGCACTTTTAAAAGTGCTGATAAAGGGTGCTGATAAAGTGCCATTTTGTAGTGTGCTGCAACAACACGTTGCCACACTATTGCAATGTGTTTTAACAGTACAACACAACACTAGAAACACACCAGATATAAAAAAATAAATTATCAATCAATAATTTAAATGTAATTAAATTTAATACACAAATTCAAGAAAAAAACTATGTTATAGACATTTCAAACATTGGTTTATGAAATTATATAATTACAGAGTATTACATACATTAAAAAACATCAATGTTCCTTTGTATTTTTATCCTGACATCGACTCATGATATTTCCAAAGAAACCGCCACTAATTTAATAAAATAACACCCCAGTATAACAAAATAATTCTTTTTTACTAATAATTTAAATAAATAAATTAGTAGAAAGTGTAAACTTTACTAAAATTGATGAAAATGTTAACTAAAAAATAGACTTAGAGTCATACTGGTCACACCGTATCTCAGATTATGGTGGGACTAATTCCAACACATTTCAAATGGGTTGTTGATCATATTCCCAATATATCAAAATAATGAAAATGTGTTTTTTTATTTAGAGTATGTTATTTGTTTTTGTCTATGATTTTATTTTAAACATTAAACTATCAATTTAACTCATAACTATCCCATCCTATATCAGTTTTAATGTGAATGATTATTACAAATTACAAATGACTTATGGGTTATTTTACTAAATTATCAAGGCAATCTGATCATGTTTTTTCAGTTTTTTGTGAGCAACAATTTTTGAACTAAAATGATAATTTTAAACTGATAACAGACACATTGAGTCATACTGCGCACATCATGTATCAGATTTGTTTGTGGCTAATATTTACACATAAAAAATTACTTATGTATAATTATACTGATGCATCTAAAAAATCCAAATGTGTTTTCTTGGTTTTGAGTAGGTCTGTTTTGCTTTTTACTAAAACTGAAGTCAATTTTGATTAAAAATCAGTACTTTGAGTCATATTAGTCATGATGTGTGCTGGGTTGTGGTGAGGGTGATTCCTATATATCTGTAATGGCTCTTGTATAATTTTCCTAAATTATAAAATTTATCCAAATGTGTTTTATTGGTTTTGAGTACGTCAATTTTCTTTTTTAGTAAATTGTCATTTTAATCAAAAAACACACAACATGGATCACACTGACCACATCATATATCAGTTAGATATGGGAGATATTTTTATCCATTATAACTAAATTATGAATTTTTGTCCTAAATTATCAAGAAAATCTAAACTGGTTTTCTCTATTTTCAGTGAGTGACATTTGTTGAGCTAAAATGAAAATTTAAAACAGATAAGGGACACTTTGAGTCTTACTAGGAACATTGTGTGTCAGATAGAGGTGAGGACGATTCCCTATCATCTAAATTTACTCTTGTACATTATTAATAAATTATCAAAAAATATGCATGTTTTTCTTTATTTTTATTTGGCTAGTTGCCCTTTTTATTAAATTTGATTTCAATTACAAATAATGTCGCACTTTGTTTCATATGAGTCACATATTGATTTAGATTGAGGATTGGATAATTCCTACATGTCCCAAATGAAAAATGGATCATTTTCCTAAATTATCAAAACTATCAGAATGTGTTTTCTCAGTTTTTAGTATGTCACTTTTCTTTTTTACTAAAATTTCATTTTATACATTAACCACACACTTTCACTCATAAAAATCATATCATGTATCGGTTTGACATGAGACTAATTACCAAAATTCAAAAAAGGCTACAAATCAATTTGCTAAATTATCAAAAATTCTGAGTGAATTTTCTCACTTTTCCAAATGTATCACTTTTTGAACTAAAACATACATTTTAAACTAATAATGGACACATATTAAGTCCTAATAGAAACATCGTGTATCGAATTGACATGAAGTTGATTCTTATATATCAAAAATTACATACATATCATTTTATTGAAAAGTATCTAAATAATCTAAATGGGTTTTACTAGTTTTGAGTAGGATAGTTTTCCATTTTACTAAAATTGATGTCAAATTTAAATAAAAAGGTGCACTTGGAGTCATTCTGGTCACACCGTGCATTGGATTTAGGTGAGATTGACTCTTACACATCTCAAATGAAATATGGATCATTGTTAGAAACTATAAAAATAATATGATTGTTCTTTCTTAGTTTTGAGTAGGTTAATTTTTCTTTTTACTAAAATTGAAGTCAATTTTAAATAAAGATTCACTTCAAGTCATATCAGTCACGACATGCATCAGATTGAGGTGAGAATTATTTCTACATGTCCTAAATGACTTATGGATAATTTTCAGAAATTATCAAAGCAATATGAATGAATTTTCTCATTCTTGAATATTTTACTTTTCTAATTTTCTAAAATATCACTTTAAACATGAAATGAGGGTAGAATCTCAATAATTAAATTAAATAAATATTCAGGAGATGAAATTGATGACATAAATAGTTTTCTATAAACCTTATATGGGATAATTCTTGAGAAAATAATTTAAAAATATCTATTTTTTGACACAAAACATGCCTTTCTTAAATCCCCTAAAAATTAAAAATATAATATAGGCAATTAATGAGTAATAAAAAACCATAATATGATAAACAAGAATGAAAAACACTCATTAAATCAACTAAAGGATATATTTTTTTTTAGATAAAACATTTAAATTTTTTTTGTCATATACATGGATGGTAATATGAGATTCCCATGGACAGAAAAAATACATGTTGACCAAAAATGTTGAATTTATAAAAAGAATTTATAATATAAAAAATTTGATAAACTCCATTATATTTTTTGGAAGAAGTTATATAACAACCCCAAGAGTTATTACATTTAATATTAATGGAATAAAAAATATTTAAATACATCTCAAGAATCTTGGGATGTCAGGTCACTACATATACCAAAGCTAAATATTATAGAGAGGTTATCACATTTGATCAACCAATATGATGGATTATAGGGAGGCATTCTAATAGAAATTGACTCATCCATCCCCTACACTGTATCCTCTACCGAGATGGAAGGACCCCCGTGAGGTAACATTTTCTAAGTTAAATACCCTTACTTCACTCGGAAATCTAAGTGGAATCACCAAATTAACAGATCTATAAAGCAACACTCACCATCTATAGTATATATGATAGAAATATGAAAATAACTAGTCAGTTTAATACACCTAGAAGAAATATCATAGGTTACCCAACAATGATCATGGAAATTGATGCAAACAAAATTATATAGATGATATAAAATGGTCTTGAACTTCTACCATATATTTAATTCATCTATTTATCCAATGAAAATAATGTATGATTCATCCAAACCTTCACATAAATTTAAGAGTAGATCAATAATCCCCAATATTAATTCAATATTTCAATTGATAAGGAGGTAGATGGTTGAATACCCTGGGAGAGAATTTGGGAAGGCTCACAGTATAGCTATTTCACACTCTAAAAATTCCAAGCATCAAAATAGATGATTTATACAATTAAAACTCCAAAATGGATAACTCACCACCCTCATAGTTGACAAATATCCTTAACCATAGCTATAACCACTAATGTTTTACACTCAGGGTTCCCTAAGAGAAAGTAGAGAAATTTTTACATTTGAGAAAAATTAGTGAAATGACTACATTCAATCCTTGGATTCATTCAACCCTTGAGTTATTCAATCCTTGGATTTGAGTATTGGATAGTTTGAGCCTCGTTTTGATCCTTTATTTGATATTTAATTCATCGAGGAGGAGCACCAATAGAGGTTGTCTTCATTTTAAAGTATCCAATATCGCGACAATTTCCTAATGGTTAGTATTTTTAAAATAGATCACGAAACTTTTATCAGAACATCCAAAACATCACTCATAAAGATCCCTTTTATGAGCACTTAGGTAATAAGTAATGAGAAAAGGAATATTTATCAGTGAATTTTAAGCACTAATAAAGGTTTTATAATTATCAATATAAATAAAATAATTTGTAAATATATTAATAAAATTATTTATATAAATATAATTAATAAATATTTATAAATATAAATATATAAAATATATTCATCTTTAAAATATATTTATTATAATTTTATAATTGTTTAAATATAAATATAAATATTTATATTTATATAAATACATCAAATAATATTTATATCATTTTACATATTCATATTTATATATATATTCAATATATATATATACACTTTAAATATAATCACTATTTAGATAAATTTATTATAAATTTAATAATTATTATAATATTAATAATTATTTATGTATAATTATATAGATTCTTTTATAAAAAATAATATTTATTTTTTTATAATTATAAATATATATAAATGAGTAAATATAGTAATTGTTCATTTATAAATATATTTATTTAGAATTTTTTTACGAATATTTTTTTAAAATTATTAATTAATATTTAATATTAAGTGAATTCATGTTAAATAAGAGTGAAATTGAATGAATTAAAAGTTTGTACATTTTAGAAATATGAAAAAATGGATATGCTTTATTAATTATATATAATTTTTTTAAATAATATGGACATATATTGAAATAAATATTAATACATATTGAAAATATTATAACATAGTATATAAATTTATCTAAAATAAAAATGCATAAATTACGTATTTGTGAAATAAATATAACATGTTTGATCTATGTCAACTTGAAAAATTAAATGACATTAAGTCATGTTCATTACCTGATACAATTAGTCAGTATTTTGTTTTCATTTTAAAATTTAATTATAAACCATTATTCACGAAATATATTACTATTTAATGTAGAACATATATTTTTTATTATATAAATCATATTTATATACATTCATAAATATCTATATATTTAATATATACTATTTGTTTCAACATTATCAATAATTATTTAATTATAAAAAGGTTAAATATTTTTCTCAATTTTCTTATTTTTATTTTTTGTCAATTTAATTTTAATTTGTTTATTTTTAATATTGTATATATCTATATGTTTAATATATATTATTTATTAGGTTTTATGTTATACATATTTCATAATGAATTTATTCAATTTTATCAATAAATATTTAACTAAAGAAATTATTAATATTTTTTAATAAACTCGTTTTTATTTTTTTATTAAATTTTATCATTTTATTCATACCTTTATTAACACATAAAAATGTTCTGAAAAAAGGATCCCTTTAAGAGTGATACAAATATAGCTATAATAAAGTGTACACACAATCAGTGCTGAAAATAAACCATTGATAAAGTGTACCCTTTATTAGAGCTAAAAATAACGTGCTAATAAAGGCAACCCTTTATCAGTGCTAAAAATAATTCCCTAATAAAGGGTATCATTTATCAGTGCTAAAAAAGCATCGATAAAAGTTACTATTTCTCATCACTTGTTTTAGTGCTTATAAAGGATATCTTCATCAATCATTTTTTCTAGCACTAATAAAGGTTAGTGTCGTTAAAGTCCTATTTTTTAGTAGTGATTAAACATATTTATCATCATAAAAGATGTCAAAACAGAAAATATATAAATTTTGGAAAAAATAGAAACAAAATTAATGAGTCACCTCCAGAAATGACCAACCGCCAGAAATGACCCACTGTCAGAGTGAACCATCACCAGAATTTGCAACCATCAGAATGAATCACTGTAAGAAATGACCTACTACATGAATGATCGATCGGCTAAATGACTCCCCGCCAAAAACATACTTCTGCTAAAATGACCTACCACCATAATGAATCACCACCACAAATGACCTATCACCATAAATGAATCATGACCAGAATGACCCACCACCAGAAATTACTTACCTCCATAAATGTCCTACCACTAGAATGACCTACCACCAAATTGACTCACCCCTATAAATTTTCTGTTCTCCCCTAAAACCCCCCCTTGTCCTCCAAAAAAACCTTTTAACTCCTCCCTTCCTTTTTCCCAATACCTATAGACATCCCATAGGAAAATTAACCACTAGGTTTCCCAAAATGTAATTGGTTGAATGGTCTAGGTCGTTACGGCCTAAACCAGTTCAGAGGGATAATTTAATCCACTTTATATGACATGGGTTTTCCAATAGTGGTATTTAAAAATATTTTAAAAATTAGGTTCCCTTCATTTTAAAATTTCAATTTTTATCTTACTCTCTAATTTTTAATAAGATTTACTTATTTTAAAGGATAATTTATTTATATATCCTTATAATAAGGTCTAAAAAATTCTTATATTTCTGTTCACAGAAATGTTTTTTAAATTTATTTGTTCTAAATCTTTTATAACCATGTTTAAATGGGTTTTTGAAAAAAAAATTCTTTCAATTCTATTTTTACTAAAAGGTTTATATCTAATGAAGTGATGTTTTCATAATCCTACATATTTTTTAATGAAATGATTAATTTAGGTAAATGTGATTTTCTATGTGTTATAAACTTTTATGTTCTTGTTTTTTGAGGTTTTGGAATGTTTTTAAAAATTTTACATTTTCTTTAGGTTCTTTAATATACATTTATGATTGATTTGGAGTGGAAAAAATATGTATGTATATTGATGGGTGAGGTCATATATCTCTCTATAGTGCATTTGTTTATGTCTATATCTCATGATATAGTTGGGCATGGACATAATGTTTTTTCTCACCCATGTATGGGAATGATGGGTTTGTTCAGATTTTCAGGTGCGAACATAATGATTTGTTTCACATAAACATGGGAACAATGGGTTTCTTCATAATGCTTTTGATATTCCAATGTTTATTCCAGATTTACATTTTATTTTCAAGTTGTTACAAATTTTCATGATGTGTTTCATTTATATGAAATTCCATGTCTTCATAATTAGAAAATATTTTAATGTATTCAACACTATTATATAATTCATAAGTGCTTTATGATTATTTATAGGTATTTTTTCCGCATAATAACTTTTATGATTACTTAAGTATATTTGTATGATATTATGTTTCCATAATATGTTTTATGATTATAATCATCAATCTTATGATCATTCATGAAGTTATTTATATCCCACTCATGTTCTCCATCATGTTTATGATAGAACAAATTTTCACCTGGGGTTTTTCCTTATTGAGCATATACGTTCATCCATTTCTTAAGTTTCCATTAAATATGTCTTGAAAATTATTTTATTATGCAATATCTATAGAAAAGGGTTTAGAGGAGAATGATTATAGAGAAATGTTGACACATTTTATAAAATAATGTTTTTATGTATATAACTTCCAAGACACAAAAACATTCATTCCTTGTGTTTTGTTACAATTTTTGAGATGTATAATTTTAATATTGAGAATAATTTATTATTTACGTCAATTTTATCTTGGGTATATTTAGTTGGCATCAGAGTAGTGTGTATTTATTTTGGGAGAATATTTCTGTTATTTGGAGAATAGTTTTAGGAAACTTAGTGAAAAACCTAGATTTGAGTTTAGTTATAAGATGACTTATGAAAACATTGGTAAATTTGTGAGTATATTGTTTTACTTAGCAATACATCCCACTCTAGATACTACATGTAGGTGTGGGAATTTTAATATATGTACCTAGGTGTAAATAATATGAAAAGGGTGTGTTGGGTATTAAATAAACCATAAACTGGTGTATGAAAAGGAGGCTTAATTGAAAATGTGACTTTACACTCCTATAGAATATTATTTGGTTGATCAAATTATCCTTAAAAACGAATAATAAGAATTTAATTCCATGTTACTTTTAAGGATTCAGTTGAGAAGTGTAAGATTATCCAACATAAAGTAACTTTGGTCAACAAAATATCAATATAGGTTGAACTAAATGATACATGTTCCATTGTAAAAATATAAAACAACAACAAATTTTAATGTTAAGTTCTTTTTATTATTTTAATAATTTCTTTGTATTGTTAATATTCATTCACTCATAAAAACCCTTTTGGTTTTAGAAATGATGGAATTTGAAGGACACGTGGGTGTAAGAGACAAAACACAAATTATGGAAATGAAAATTTTATTAGAAAGGGAACTAGATTGAGAAATCCTAGATTCTACCAAACCACCTACAACAAAATATGATTAAAGATGTGAACATGGTCAAAGTATAAAACACCACAAAGAAGATAATGATAGAGTCTATTGAAAGATCTTGTTAAAATAATAATGAATGATGTAATGATTGATTTAATATATGTATAGAAAGTGTTAAGAAGAAACTAGATAATTTCTTCAATGAGACAAGATGATTCTTTACTTATAGAGGAGTGTGTCATAATGCATCAAATCACCATAGAGAATGAAGATAATAGACAACATTATTAGAGTGGAAAAAATGAATCCAAAATAATCACAAATGGTCTAACGCATTATTTATTGTATACATGGACATTTTCAAAATTAGTGCCATTAATACTAGGATGATAATAAATAATGTCATGAGAAACCACTACAACCAAGTGAATAAACTGGACCATTTTTTATGATTACCGATGAGATGGATTATGGTAACTAAATCCGCTACATTGGAATTATGAATAAAGAATATTTATTCAATCCACACTAATCTTCATAAACTAATTTCTATGAGTGCCACCTTTATGTTTGTTAATCAAATTAAATATCTTGTCATATAATTTTATCATTTAGAAATTTGATTTTATGATAATATAAATCCTTGTGAAGGTCTATTAGATGGATTTGATGTAATATATTAACTTTTTAAACATAGAATTTATATTAATTTATCATGGTAAGAATAACCACCACCAAATCACTATTAAAAAATGGATGGGGGAAGAGACAATAAATATCATCTACTGTAAAGAGATCATAACATCACTACAATATCTGATTACAACAATGAATTGTTTTCATCATCATTCATCAATGCACTCCCACCATGTGAACACTTGAATATTAATAGATAGTTTGACAGAAATATTCCACTGGTTTATGTATAACCTAACCCCCATATACTATAGCTAGGGCCACATGAAATGGTAGTTAACATAAAATTTTTGCCTCCTAGTTACCTTGGTGCTATGAATTATTCAAGAATCATGTTCTATTCCTGGGAGCAGGTAACCAGCTATAGCTTGTGTGGGAAATAGTTCAAGTATTGGTAGTCCTTTTTTGGGAACAAGAAGAGCCGCTTAGAGAAATAATGATGGAGCATCCATCACCCCCAAACAATTATCCAGGAGGGTTTCAGACAGCAGGTAGTACCATGAGTGGTGCAATATTGTGGGTGAGGAGATAGATGGGTTTTTATTGAAGTTGGAGATGCATGTATAGGAAAATCTTTAGAGAAAACACGACAATATGGTGCAGGTTGATACACTATAATGGGGTATTATGGGTTTGGATGTGGTTCTCAGTGAGACAATGAGTAGGAGAAGTATTATTAATCAACTCCATCATTTGATGCCAAAATTCCACATTCAATACCAAGTAGAAGAAGCACAAGGGATGTGAGATAGGTTTGAGTGATGTTACTATTAAAAAAATAGGGAATCACATTAATATAATATCAAAATGTATTAAAATATTTATATTTATAGATGTATCATGATTTTATACTATTTGACCTGTTATTGTTTCTAACTTTACTATAATCTGAAAAATTAGTTTTCAAAAAATTTAATTTTATTCCAAGTATCAAAATTTATTTTGATTGAATAATAATAAGATATGTAAATACTATATTAATGAGAAATTTATATAAAAATAATAATTAATTTACCCAAATTTATTTTCTGGTAAAACATTTTTTCTCTCATAATGGAAAATGAGAGAGGTGGATTATGAGAATAATATAAAATACTTTTTATAAGTTATTTCATTTTTTTCTCTAGGTAAATTACTTATCACCATTAATAACCATATATTTGATAAGAAACTAAAATAGAAGTTTAACATTGGTAATAATGAATATCATTATTAATGATGAATCCGTTATTTCTTGTCCATAATTTCATTCCTGGAAATGTTCTTTATTGTTTTGGGTAAATATAAAAAGTATTATTTTATATTATTCTCATAATTATCTTACCTCATTTGAAAAGTAAAATTTAATCATCTTTCTATGATATGGGTTTTCAAATAAATGTATTTCAAAATATTAAAAATTTATTTCCATAATTTTAGAAGAAAAAATTTTATCTTTCAATACACATTTTATTCATAACCATAATTTAATATCAAGGAAATTGTATTTATAACTATTTATAACGAGGTTTTAATATATTATATTTCCATTCTCAATTTTTTGGAAATTAATTTTCACTTCATCTTTTACAATAATTTTTAATAGGTTTTGTGAAAACTTTGGTATTTTCACATATATTTTTACAAAAAGTTTTATCTCCCATGGTGTTATGTTTTTATCATATTGTATATTTTATAATGATGACATTATTTTAGGAAAATGAAATATTTTGTATCCTATTATATTTTTAGTTTATGTTATGTGATGTTTTTGAAAGGTTTAATAAACCTATTATTTCTTCATTGGTTCATTAAGATACATGTGTTTTTATCTTAAGTGGCACCCATATGTATGGATGTTAATTGGTGGGATCATTTTTCTCCCAAAAATTAATTGGTTTAATTTTATATATCATTAGATATTCAGGCATAAACCTAATGAGTTTTTTCACATATTATTGTAAATGGAGTGTTTTATCACATTTTCAGGGGTGAAAGTAATGAGTTTTTTCAAGTAAGTGTCAGAATAATGGGCTTGTTAAAAAAGGTTTTCCTATTCCCATGATTGTAACACATTTACAAGTTATTTATCATGTTAAAAAAATATTTAATAAGTGTTTTTTTCTTTGAAATTTCATATTTTCATGATTACACCAAATTTATAAAGTATTCCTCACTTTTATATCATTATCACATGTTTTATTATTATAGATATGTATTTTGATTCGCATCAAAACAATTATACTTTTTTAAGAATAATATTATGTTCAACTAATTTTCTACCATTTTTCTGGTTTCTATCTATGGTCATATAGTCTTTTATTATGATATTTTTGTCATCTTCATGTTATCCTTAATGTTTAGGACATGAAACACTATGATATATTTTTTCCACATCTGATTATCTTAGTTCACCCCTTTATGTTGTTTCAATTCCCTAGGTTATGAAAATGATTATATCGTGTAAGATGTTTGGAGTATTGCAATTACTGAAAAATGTTTTCTTATGTTTTAAAATTAAATTTTTATTTATATGATATTTAAGCACTAATCTTTTTGATCCTTGTGATGAATAAATTTTTGTTATATGTAGTATATTATTCATCATATTATTGTATTATTTATGTCAAATCATAATGTCACTGTAATAGTAAAAGGAATCAATAGGTTATCTTCATTATAATACAACAATGCACCACCACCACATGTATGATATGTTATATCGATAGGAGATGAAAGAAATATTATAATGGTGGATTATAAAACAACCCCTTAACCACTACTTATTCCTTAGGGAACAATGGTTATGAAAAAATTTATCCTCCAAGTGACCTTGGGAGCGAGTATAGTTTGTGAATGACTTCTGATTTCCTAGATCATGTGGGAATATGTAGTATGTGAAAAGAATATGTTGATTCTTGGTTGGATATATTCAGTAAAATGAAGAGACTCTTGGTGTGGACATGGTGAGGCATCAATCCCCCTCCAACATTTAGTGAAGATAGATTCTCAAAGAAGAGAACTCATTGACAGGTGAAAAAATTGAGTGAGGAAATTGGTGGTTATTTATTAAAGCTAGAAACATAGGTGAAAGATAGGATATAGAGGGTACATTATAAAATGGTGGAAGTAGATACACCAAAATACGTCAAGCGGTGTCTGAACATGGATCTAAATGATCTTTACGAGGGGTGAATCATTCTTCATCAACTTTATCATTTGACCCCTGCATTCTTCAAGAACTACGATGTTCACCAATCATGATGGATAAGAGATAGGTGTTTGTGGTGTAACTATTATAAAATAGAGAATTTTATTTACTACCATGAAATAATTTATGATAATATTTCACATCAAAAATAAATTATAAACTCAAGGAAAAATAAAATAATTCTTAACACCCAACCATGCGAGTTTTTTAACTCAAATGGTAAGGAAGAAAAAAAATTTCGAAAATGCTTATTGTTTGTAAAAATATGTGACTGATAACTCATCAGAAATATAAATCTCATGTCATATTATGGGAAACACTAGAAAAAAAAATTATTTAGTAATAAATAATATTGAGAGGATGAAATTTATTTAAGGGGGACAATATAACAACCCAAGATTTCACAATATATTCCTATATATAAATAATATATTAAATAACATGTTTTACACACAATACTAAAGTTAAAAAACCATGGTATATTTTTAATATTAAATATGATCATAAATACATAACCATTAAATTAGGTGTCACATATATAAATAACAACTTCAAAAAAGAAAAAATAAAATTAAGAAAAAATTGAATCTAGAATTGGAAGTCTTTCTTATGAAGAATATTTTTCTAGAAATGGATAAAGGTTTCTTCACTAGGGTGTTCCTTATAATAATCCCATTCCAATATTGAGAAATGATGGTTTGATAGAAACCATATATAGGAGAGGTTCCGGCTCTTGGAGATTGGCACAAGATTCTTGAAATTTGAACGAAACCCGAGACTACACCTAGATTTTATCTGATACTTAGGTCTCACATAAGGATAATAAGTGGTTATGTAATTATAAATTTGGATTATATCTAAAGGTAATAGAATATATTTTTTTATAGATATATCTTGAATATTTAAACTTTTCAAAAATATTTTTTTTCAAAATTCACTTTATGCATAAAAAATATATTTTTAGAAGATTTAATTTTAATTCAAAAAACAATGTTTATTTTTTTGAACTGTAATAGGATAAATAAACACAAGATTAATTACTAATTTATAGGGAAAATAATTGTTAACATACCAACAAAGTTTTCCCTCAAAAATAGTTTCCCATTATATTATATGGGTTTAATTAATTTTTTTTCTTTTTTGAAATGAATTTGAAAAAATGTAAATTCTTTTTTGAATTTATCATGGTAATATTTGGTTTATATAATTTTCTGGATTTTTCATAACATATTAAATTTTAGAAGAATAGTGAGAGATAATGTTTTTACAAATAACATGAGTTTTGTGATATTATTATTATATAATTATGAGTTGGAAATTAAAAAAACCTTATTTTGTCTAAATATGTATTTTATATGTTTTTTCTATAATATTAAATAAAATATTAATTTATAAACCCATATCTAACATTTTGGAACTTAAGTTATGTTTTTTCAAAAAAACATTCTTTTTAATAAATTATACATTTATTAATTTAAAATTAATTTTTAACACATTAAAAAATGGAATTTAAAAATGGATTTCAAATTTGGAATCTTTGTTTTGAAATTATAAAAGGTGGAACACTTTATTTTAGGTCATGAATGATATATTACCATTATAAAAACTAGTTACCATGGTGAAAACCATAATGGTAAAAATAAGTAACCTAATAGGTAAAGTGTCTAACATGTTAAAAAAATTGAAATGAGTTTTTATGGTATGTATCGATATTATATATTTCTCACACCATATTTTTTGTAATTTTTAGCTACTTTTATTGAGAGTGAATTCCCTTTAATTAAAAGATGTTGGTATTTATAAAAATGTCATCCCTTTCCACTTATAAAAGTGGAAATCCTATCATCACTTAATATCACAAAAAAACCTTTATGTTTGGCCCAAAATCTACCTAAAACTCTCATAGACACTCATATACACATTAATGTGGTTTAGGACATATCAAAATTCCATTCCTATATTGTATAACCCCCTTCACAAATGAGACAATCCATATAGTAAGGTTTGGATTTCTAATAGATCCTCCCTATTTCCTATTTATTCATCTGAATTTCTTATTTATCAAATTTATTTTCACCATATTTTCTTTATATAATAAGTGTCATTATTATAGTATTATTTTATTATAAACATGGTATAATCAGTAAACCCTCCCCTTTTCTATTAATAAATACAAAAATGTGAATCATGTGTTGCGTGGACTATTACATCATAGACGCAACACGTTTCATTTTCCTTCACCATTATACAAGGACAATAAAAAGAGGAAATTTAATATATAATTATTATATTTATGGAATATTTTATATTATGAAATGATAAACCATATTTTTACTTTTATCCATTCTGAGGAAAATGAAATCATTATCCATTGGTATGTGAGGACTACCTCCTCTATAGAATGATCGATTCCCATTTTTCCTTTCATCAACACCATACACGGTTGGTATGAAAAAGGGATTGAATGAAAACAATTATGTTTATAATATGATTAAGTTCATGGTTACAAAAATTTGACATCATATATTTGAAATTAATGACAAATAATCATTATAAAATAAACTATCTTAAACAAGTGAACTAAAAAGAAAAAAAATTGATTAATGTTATGTAATATTTTCATATCCGTTAATTAAACATATTATTTCATTCAATTATGATATTTGAAACAAATTAAATGTAAATATAATCATTATTCCATTGGTATAGTGATATATCAACAAAAAATCCACATAATCATCCATTAATCATGGAATTTTTATGTTTGGGTTGGTTTAACCGCACACTTGAACCATACTATAAAATTATATCTTGGATAAAAAGGGAATTTAATTATTGGTAATATATGATGTAAATATGTAAATCATAAGTGTTCTTAATCTGTAATTGTTATATTATTGTTAAACCCTTTAATTAAAAACACATTTTTAATCCCCAATACATGTTTGTTGTGCATTTCATCTTCATGGATAAAGAATGAAACACTCATCAAAGGAAATTGAATTTTTATAAATAATTATAGTTAACCCATTTAATTATATTTTATTATATTGTAATGAATAAATTTTTATGAATAATGAATACTGATGCTGCTCAAATGAAACTCGTAAAAATAGTCAAAATTATAAACTCTCTTTGTGGTAAAATAGGTAAAAACTGACTAATATACATGTTGATAATGATTATAAATGAAAATTATAAATATTTTTATATACGAATATGGTTATATAGTTATTTATTATGATATTTATATTTTTTATAAAGAAGGAAAAATCACTCCCAAGAGAATAAATAGTAAAGTTAAGGGTTTCTTTGCCTGAATTTCATCTCCGTGAGACTAGTTTTATATTGTGATTTATAATTCCATTTTTATGATGTATTCACTGCCTAATTTCATTCACATATTAAAATTTATTCCTTTTAATTATATTTTTATGTTCCACTAAAGAACCTATGATTATTATTTTACCAATTCCATAAGAGTTTCAGTGACTCCATTTCAAGTTCATTGGGTCATAATCTCTCTAACATGAATATGTTATTCAAGATTTCTTTGGTCCAAAAATTTTCGTATTTTATAATTTATTTACCTTTTTTATTTGAATTTTTTTCACATAATCAATAACCAAATATTTGTTATTAAAAAAAATAAATATGTAATATTGTCAAGAATAACTCCCATTCTTACAAATGAATCATTCATTTAATATCACGAATTTATTTCCTTCTAATGATGTCATATAATTCTTGGAAAGTTATTATGGATTAAATTATATAATTTTAATAACTCTAATACCAATTTTAAGAAGTAAAATTTAATACGCATTTTGTAATGTTAGTTTAAAACCATGATATATAAATATATTTTTACAAAGGGTTTTCCATGATTTCCAAATAAAATGTTTTATCTTCCACACCACAATTTTTTTTCATAAAAATTATGTCTATTAAACGTTATTTTATATAGAAATATTTATAATATGACTTTTAAAAAAAATTATTTCCCTTCTAAAATATTTCTTTGAAATTATTTTTCATTTTATCTTTAATAAAAAAATTTAAAAAGGTTTTGTGAATAATTTTGTTTATTTTCTCTTTAATCATTACTCAATGTTTTATACCTCATGAAGTGATGTTATGTTCATAATCTATATTTTATTGTGATATTATTCCTTCTTTGATATTAAATGTTTTATATCCTATCATATTTTATGTTTATGTTATGTGATTTTTATTGAATGGTTAGGGAACTTGTTCAATTTACAATGGTTAATTATGACATGTTTATGATTGGTTACAATTGGAATTGATATCTATTTATATTTTAGAGTGGAGTACTATATACCATTCCAATTCATTGGTTATATTTTATATTTCATGAGATATTCAGTTATTTAAATAATGAGTTTGTTCACACTAGTATAGGAATGATGGGTTTTATCACTTTTTTAGGCATGAAAATAATGAGATTGTTCACATCGGTGTGGGAACAAATGGTTTTATTATAAATGTTTTCTTATTCCTATGGTTGTTTCACATTTATTATTTGGTTATAAAGTTATTCCAAATTTTCAAGATGTGTTTCATTTATATTAAATTCCATTTTTTCATTATTATGACTTATTTTTGATTTATTCCACATTTTTATAATATGCTCACATGTTTTATGATTATTGATATGTATTTGGATCTACTTAATAAATTTTATAATTACTTGACAATATAGTTATGGTCTTATGTTTCTATAGAATATTATATCATTGTAAGCTATGGTCTCATGATCATTAATAAGATATATATGTCTTCCTCATGTTATTCTTCATGTTTATGATATGAACCATTATGATTGTCTTTTTCCTTTACTATGTGTCTTAACTCACCCCTTTATAATTTTTTCATTATTCATGTTTTAAAGATGATAATATATTGTAAAATATTTTCAAAATGTTATATAGATCATGATTTTGGTGAAATGTTTTCTAGTTTAGTAAAACAATTCATTTTTGAATATAATTTCCAAGACATGAATGTTATTATTCCTTGGGTTGTGTGAAATTTTTATGCTTTATAGAAGTTAAATCATGATATTAATGTATTATTTATGGATTATTTAGAAAAATTAATGTTTTTATTTTATTTTCCTGAGATGAAGACTAGTATGCACTGGGGAAGTAGTCATTTATCATGGAGGAAAAGCATGTTTGAAAAAAATTGTCCCTTGTTTTTTTCACCATAGTGAGTTAAAGGGATATATGATGAATAATTAGAGGAAAGATTAATAATATAAAAATATATATCAATTGATATTCACCCCACCTATTAGTGTTTTTCACAACCCAAGTGATCTTATTAGTTGGTATTAGAGCCTAGTTTTCTCTTGTATACCTCTCTTGAAATTTAAATGTAATAATACAAATCAGTCAATTAAAAATGGATTCCAACATTTTAATAAAGGGATTTTATTTTATGGAGAAAAAATGTTCCCTATTTACTTTCACATGGACTTGATGTTATTTATTCTATTATTTCAATTTTAAAAATTTAAAAAGATACTTCACTCATAGTATAAATTTGATAATAAAAGTATTTAAAGTCACATGAAGGAAATAAATGATACAATTTCTCATAAACTAAGAAGGATTAAAAAATGTAATGGGATTAGAAAATAATAATGATATTTTGAAAGACTTTAGAGTATTTAAGAAGGAAATATGATGGTGAATGAAGTAAAGTTGAAATTTTTAGATAATTATTTGAAGATATTATAATGAATGAGGCTGAATTATTATTTCATAATTTACTAGTATTAATATAATTTTCAAACCAATTATATTATACAAATAATTTCATGAATAATTTTTTTGGTTAAAAACTCATTAGAATTTTTCAATTCATTATTAATTCCTTGTTTTTAGAATTTAGTGAAAAAGACCTTGATGAATTATCCATTGGTGAACATCAAAAGAGTCAAATAAGTTATGAAATGATTGGAGAAGCTTCTCTCAAAATTAATGTTGATCCGGAGAAATAAATTTCTTTTAAGTTTTTTTAATATATTTGAAGATAGAAGATGAGGAATTTTATTCCAATATATAAAAGAGTATATAAGAATATTTTGAGTCTCTCTCAATAATTATATGAAATTTTAGAAGAGGAAAAGGTAAGAATAATTTTATGATACATTTTAAATTAATTTTTTGTAAAAAAATTGGATATTTCAATGCAAGAAATCCATTTAAAATAAGCGGTGAAAATTAAAATGATTAAACTTCTTGTAAATTTTCTAATAAAATATATCATATGAGGAGAAATTAGTCTCTATAAAAACAAAAATAAGAATAATCCACCCAAGTTTATTAGAATGATGTTTATATCTATTGAACAAGGAATTTATAATGGTTAAGAAAGTTACGAGGTAGATAAAACAAATAATTAGGCTTCTCAAATGGTCAACATGGAATGAAAATAAGAATGTGAGTAAATGAATGATGAATCAGAATTAAAAGGTGAGACCATTGCTGAAAAAAGAGATTAAACAATGAGTACACAATGAGAATGGATATAAAAATGTGATTAATATATACTAGAAGAATGAGATTTGAGAATTCACATCCTAATAAAAATATGGGTAAGTGAATTAAAATTTATATTAAATGGAAAAATCAGGTCAAGGAAAGTGAAGAATTGAAATAAAAAAATTAAGAAAAAGGGAAGGGAAATGAAGAAATTATTACTACCATTATTATTATGTATGACTATGCTGAATAGCTAAAATAGAAAATTTCAAAGTCTATATGGAAAAAATATCACAAACAGAATTAAATTTTTTTAAGAAGAAGCTAGTGAATGTTCCCAAAAATATAGGAATATTATCAAAGTTATTGATCATCTGAGTATGTTTTCATAGAAAAAAACCCAAGATATGTTTTTGTAAAAAACTGATATTTTACATTAATAATGGAAGATTACTTGTGTCATAACTAAAAATAAAATCAAGATTTTAGAAGAATATAATGAAAAACAATATTCAAGATTATCTATAATGTCTTAAGAAAAGTTAAAACCATCTAATATTACAGAGGATGTTTTTTTAAAATGCATGAAAATGTAATATAAAATTCCCAAAAAGAAGTTGCAAAAAAGGGTCCAATGAAATAATCTCAATTTAGTTATAAAAATGAAGATGTACAGAAACCCATCTAATAAAATTATTTCTATCAAAGAGATATGTTTTTTGGATACTATTGTTGTTGTCATGTGTTTTGAAAGAAATCATAAAATTACTCGTATAACCTGTTTTTACATGGACTTGGAAGGGATCATATATCAAAGAGGAGAAAATTCTGGTGGACGAGAAATAGATTTATTTTCCAACAACCTAATGGAAAAATTTAATTTGAAAACAATTTATAATGTTTAAAAAGAGATTATCGGGTTCAGATCAAGAAGGGAATAAGTCAAATAAATGTCTTACATTCATACCAACTCAATTAAATCTCAAATAGAAACAAAAAATTATATGGAATATAATTTCTTCAAGCAACAAGAAATTTTATTTAAAGTTTTATTTTAATCATGAAAATATGGGATTCAATAGATTATGGATAATAATTTCTCTTCTCATTAAAAATTAGATAAATCCCAATAATTTTCTATTTATTAATGGCCTAAAGTAATTTTAATTGAATATTTCACGACATTGTCAGAATTTGAATTAGGTAATTTTTTAGAATAAAGATTTTCAGTAGTGTTTTTGAAATATTGAGTTATGATAATTAGATGTTTGAGAAACAAAGTTAACCATTATTGGGTTACAAAGGTAAGAATTAGCTTCTACATGAGTATGGTTGTTAAGAAAAATTTGTGGCATAAAATACATGGCTATGTTTTTAATATCCCATCTAATATTTGAATATAAAATTTTAATGTGTAAGAGATATTTATTAGTTTGGTATTTATTTTTTAATCATTAAAATGTTATTATGTATTTTTTCACACAAATGAAAAAATAATTATTTCTAACCAAAATGAATTTGTATGAATTATATGATTTTATTTAAAATATTAATTTCCTTATTTTACAATATTATTTTGAAAAATTTACTTAATTTTTTAATTCAAAATACTATAAATATCTTAGGATGAATGTTTTATAATTTTCTACAAATTTGGTTTTTTCCATGAGAAATGTAAATTAGTGATTTTTAATAGAAAACATTATTTTTTTAAATAAATTATTTGGAAAATTTATATTTTGGATTAGTTTTAAAGTTTTAATTTTCCATTTTTATTTAAAATGATCCAATTTTTAATTTTTAAAGTAATTTTATACATTTATTTATTAAAAAGTATTTTATATTTAAAAAGAGCATTTTTAAGAAAAAATGAATTTTATTGTGTTTTTTTATTTAATTTTAAATTTAATTATTCCACTTCCCTGTTTTTAATTTCTAAAAAAGGATAAAATAATCAGAATTATTGGGTACAAATATGTTAAATTTTCTTTTTATTTTTGGTAAATATGAATGGTAACTTTATTAATTTGTCTTACCATGTTAGTGGGTAATTCGGGTAATTAAAGTTAAAAATAAAATGTGCAGGACTATAAAATTACAGTAACACTTACCATAAGTTTTATCACATAAAATTAATTCATAATAATCCAATATTTGGTTATATATCCCCTTTTCTATTTCAATGTGACAATAACCTCTATAATATTTTTTTAACAAAAAATAAAAAAATTATGCTCTTATTTTTAATTACTATAATTTTTTAAAAGGGATATAAATAAGTGATATGTTAGGTTATAAATTATAATATGAAAATTAAATAAATTATATTCATCATGTTATTTTATTTTTCATTTTTAGTTTAGAAACAATCATTATAAATTTTTTACACAACACTGATTTATTAATTATTCAATTAATGAAAAAAATAAAATTTATGATATTGAAAATTTTAAATGTAATGTAATATGATATAATTAAGTTTGTATATGGATTTTTTAGATAAATATAATATTTTAGGGACATGTTAATTGATTTTATATTAATTCATCAGTTTTATTGATGTTTAAAAAAATTGAAGTAAATGAACAGTTTTAAAATTGATATTTTTGATATTTTATAAAAATAATATTTTATAAATTGATATAAAAATAATAAAAATATTATTTTCATGAATATTAATGGGATATTTTTAATAAAATTATCCATGGTCATATTATTGGTTTTTTTCATCTTATAGTAACATTATTAACCCGTAAAGTGTAGAAAATATTATATATTATTATAATTGTAAAAAAGAATTAACAAAGGGATAAAACCAAAAAATAAGCGTAAAAAATTAAAAATTAAAAATATTTTATTTTAAAAAATTATTTATATCTATACTCTTCCTAACTTCCAAATAAATTATTTTAGAGACTTTTAGAAATGAAAATTAATTTATATTAATTTAATTCTTTTAAATTCCAAAACTGTGTGTTCCCTCTCCTATAAAAGGGAACCACTTATTATCATTTATTCACACTTCAAACCTAATTTTTTTTTTCTACCAATAAATTCCAAAATTACTTCCCAGATGCACTAAAAAAATTTATAATTATTTTTTAGATATGACACCAACCTTGGAGAGCCTCTGGTGTTAATCAAAGGAGACATTCCACAAAAGAGGTATCAATTCTAACTGCTTATTTTAGTCTCATTTCGACTTCCAACACCTTAAAATAATACTTAACCAAGATTATAAAATAACATTTCTATATTTAATATAATTAGTATTTTTATTTTAATTTAACAACCTATATCCTTCTCCTCTCAATCAAATTGGAAACAAAACTGTCATTCGTGTGTATAGTGGACTACCGCCTCCCGAACTGATGTAATTTGTTTTCCACCACCATATCTCCAGACTAGATATAATTATAGATTTTGTTTATAAATTTTTTATTGATAAAATATTTATAATCATGAAAAAATAATATATTATTTATATGCTAACCTTTCCATTCATTAAAAAATGACTATATCATTCGTGCATCGGTGTAGACTACCACCCCCTTAAAGTGACGTGATTCATTTTTCATCACCACAACACATGGATGATCTATATATGTATAATTAAATAAAAAAATATGATATTAATTATATTATTATAATTATTTAAAGATAAAATGATACATACCTTCATTCCATTATGATTATTGAAAAATGGAATTGTAACGCTTGCGTACGTAAAATCTATCGTCTCCATGACAAAAACATACTTAATTTTTCAAAACTATATTTCATTATTGGTTTTACATTTTTAATTTATATATATAAATTGTAATTATTTTATGATTATTGTTTTGTATATGTTAGAATATATAACTCTTTGACCCTATTTTACTCACCTAAGACATTTGAGACTTATGAAATTAATATCATAGAAACATGCATCCCCAATTTAATTAATTAAATAATTTGATCTAACATTGTAAGAGGTTAAATAAAAGGAATAATAAACATTAAAATTTTTATAAAAAATTTAATAGTAATCCAACATTTATTATCTAAGAGTATATATAACATATATGATGAGTCAGACTCAGGGTAAGGGACATTCTTTTGGTCTTCTTTTAATTTTTTCCCTTAAAACTATTTTTTCTTCCGTATCCATATTTTAAAAAATATTTTATGTATTTATTTATATAGACATAATTTAATTTAAAGAGTAAATTTTATGTCACTTTACTACCTCTTAATATGTTGAAAAATTAATCTTTTTACATAATTTTTTGATATTTGATCAAAAAGACATAAGGAATATTCTATTTTAATATATATATTGGCAATGAATCATCTCACCCCCAAAATTTTTATTTTATTTTTATATTACTTTACAATATTATATTTTTTATACAATGAAAAACCCTAATTCAATATACTTTTTAAATTTTTGTTTAAAAAATTTGGTTTTAAATAAGGGAATATATCAATTTTGGAAATTAATTGTTTATGGGGAAAACGAATATTTTTATGATGTATGTTTTTATTTTTTATGATTATGTCAATATTAGTTTGAATTGTTTATGATGGTTGGTGGTTACATTATAAACCAATGTCTTGATATCATTATATATATTTTCAATGTATTGGGAGAAGGGAGGGAGATAATTGATTAGGTTTCTCTTAAGAGATTATAAAAAAAATACTCAGATGATTATTCCAAATATAACACTGATGTCTGATTCCAACGTAACTATAATTGATACTCCAAGTATAATCATGATCATCATAAAATTTCTTAGTAATGATGATTAGAAAAATATTCCTTAAGTTACCTACATGACTTATCTATTCTTTCCGTGGGTTTATAGAGAAATCTTATGATTTTATAAGAGAAATTATATGATATTTCATATGTTTGAAAAATATATCTCTTTGAAAAATGTTATTTGGTGTTTTTCATGATTTAAAAGGTACCATCATTTTAATATTTTTATAAAAAAATTTAATGAAAATTTTTTGGTAAAGAATTTGATTTCATGGGTAAGGAAATGTTTATTTAGATTCCATAATTTATCTAGAAAAGGTAAATTTTTATAAATATTTATTAACTAATAACTTTTCTCTTTATTTTTATGTTATTTAATGATATTTCCATGATAATCATAGATTCAAATGTTTTTCACAGTTCTTAGGTAAGTGTAATGGAATGGAATAAATCGAGTTGAATGTTGTAAAGGTGTTTCCTAGAAAGAAATATTTATTTACATTAAAAGATTTATATTATGAAAAAATGGATACTGAGTAGATGTTACCACTTTATAATATATGGGATTATTATGTAATTGTTATTAAATAACTCCCTATAACTATAAAATTAAAAGATATTTGATGATTAAATAAAATAAACTCTTTTCTAAATACACTAGATTAAGTATTGGATAATGCTAGGTCATTATAGTTGATTTCTATGCCTGGTTTAGATAAATATATATGATTAGAGAATTATAAAAAAATTCCATTAAAATATTTTATTTTAGATTTAAACTAAAATTGAATATCATTTTACTATTACCATGTTTTTTCTTTTAAACAATATTTGTTCATAATGGATTTTCATAAAGGAAACAATTAAGCTGAAACAGGAAGGTTCCAAGGGGATGATACACTTCCAAATCTAATACCTAGAATGGTTGGAATTGGAATTGAGTGGTTCATTTCTGTGATAGATCTGTTGAAACTCAATATAAATGGTGGTGGTATCCATTCCACAAATTATCCATATTTACTACAGAGGTATATATTGATAGTGTAACATTTTATGAGGAATCACCCTCTTGCATTAAGTGGATCTTCATACTACGTAGTAACTGAAGGATGGATTGAATCCCTAGAATGTATATTTATTTTGCTTGGATGTTCTTATAATCATAAGGTAAGATGTTATATTTACAATTTTTAAGGTGAAGTCCATCAACTATGGATGATGGATTGCAATATTAAAGAAAGTGGAGATATTGATAGATTAGAATGGGATGATTTTAAGAATATATTCCTGGAGAAATACTTTCCTAAATCTATTTTATAAAGGATTCAAAATTATTTCTTGTTAGTGAATCAAAATGAGTAATATTCATTTGTCGTTTATCAAGAAGAATTCTCCCAAATATCAAGGTACCTAATTTTTTTTATCATTGATATTTATAGCAAGATTAATCAGTTTAAGCTACTATTGAAGCCATAATATCAAAGTACATTGGCTTATCATGTATTCAAAAGTTATAAGAAACTTGAATAATGTTCTTAGAATATGTAAATCATGCTTATCGATTATAATGTGTAGTTTGAAAACTATTATAAAAAAGGACCATGTGACTGAAAATGGATGAATGGATCGAATTAATTTGATGGTATGAAAATTATGTTTTTATTTGTTTAAATTTTTAGATAGAACTACATTAGGGAATGTATTATGAATTCTGTTAAGTTCTTGAGATGTGATAAGAGTGGGTATATGATTTTTTATATTAATGAAAAAAATCCTAAAATTAGAAAGAACAATTGTGAAAAATAGGTTGTAGAATGTTATAAATGTAATGAGATTGTTCATTTTGAACATTAGTGTTATAAGAAGACCAAAAATTATGGAAAGAAACTAGAATATAATATGAAAGGTGTGGTAAAATCCATTAATAAAACTTCAGTTGATGTTGGGGAAACATACCATGTGTTATTAACTCTTGGTAGATTTTTATTTTTAATGTCTGACCTTATTTGAAAGAACTATCACCTGAAGGTGTAGAAGGATGAAATTCTGAAAAAAAAATTCGTACTAGATATTCATATTATGAGTTTTTGGTTATTCGCTAAGGGTTAAAAATTACCCTAATATTGTTTGCAGATCTTATGAATAGATTATTTTATGAATATTTTGATAAGTGTGTGGTGGTTTCTATTAATGATATGATGATTTATTCAAAAAAATTATGACATGAAAAAATTAAAGGATTTTTATATAAACCCTAAAATAATAAAAACATTCATAGAAAATTTAGTAATTGTGATTTTTGGTTAATGAAATTTCACTCCTTGTAAAAATCATAAATAAATATGGGATTACAATTGATCATACTTAAAAAAAGTGGCTGATGAATGGGAAAGGCCTACAAATGTCAATGATATTCGTAGTTTTCTCGGGTTAGTGGGTTATTACTGGTAGTTTGTTTAAATTTTTTTCAGATTTATCTAGGCCAATAACATTGTTAAATTGAAAATTAATTAAATTATTCTAGAAAAAAAACATATTTATTTATTTAGGAAATAGAATGATGATTGGTGAATGGTATAGTTTTTAAACCACCCTCTATAAATTAAATTTTCTTCATATATAAAGATTCCTCATTAAAATTAATTGTGTGTCTCCTGATGTATAATGGTTATGGAATTTTTAATGTTATAGTGTAACCAAAACATCATGAGTTAAATTATCTTTCACAGTTGTTGAAATTAGATGCTATTGTTTTTTCATTAAAAATTTAGGGAAATCATTTATATCGATCCAGGTGTGAAATATATACGGATCATAAATGTTTTTACGATATATTAACCTATAAAATGTTGAACATAAAACATAGTATATGTCTAGAATTGATAATGGTACATGACTATGTAATACAATATCATTATGTAAAGAAAAAAAAGTAACCAATTATTTAATTTGGAGAAGTGATGCTTTATTAACCATGTAGAATTTAGAACATGACCCTTTAGATAATGATTTGAAAAAATTTGACCTAGAAGTTATCAGTATAAGAAATTACTCTATTTTTTAAGGTGCCATCACAATAATATCTATTAAAATGAATTAGGAATGCACAGAAAGAATAATATGAGTTACAAGAAAAGGTATAATTTTTTAAGAAGGGGAAATTACCTTAATTTAACATTGATAAATATTGTAATATGAGATTTGGAAAGGTGTTATGTGGTTTTTATTATTCCCAATTGAAAAGAGAATTACTTTTTTAACCTCCTAGTTATCTGTTTTCTGTCCATAATGGTAGTATTAATATGTACAAATACCTTCAATAGTATTACTGGTGGGATGGAATGAAAAGTGATTCCTCTATCTTTACTATGAAATGTTTGACTTCACAATAGGTTAATGGAGAATGACAATTACCAATGGGGATACTTCGACATTTTATACTTCAATAGTGGATAAGATAATGTATACATATATATATATATATGAGTATTGTAGTGGGGATACAATAATATACTAAAGGTAATAGTGTGGTTTGTGTTCTTTTTCATCAATAAAAAAAATATTTTCATTTCCTTCCTATTTGAGATACTTAATATTTAGATCAACTTTATCGATTGTAAATCAAAGAGATAGTCAGGTAAAATGGAGTTCAAGTTCACTCAAAAAATTTAGAAAGGATTTCGAAAGTTATTGGGTACTGAATCTAACTTCATTGTGAATTTAATGCACAATATGATGGCGAATCCGTGTGAAAAAATAAAACCTTGAATATTTGCTTCATGTTTGTTTAGTTGAATACTAGGGAAGTTGGGATAAGCATAGTTTTTTATCTTAGTTTTTTTATAATAACAATTTTAATTCTAGTATATATATTAAACCTTTTGAGGCATTATATGTAATGTAGTTGTAGACCCCTACTTTTTAGGATGATTTATTTGAAAGGAAGTTAATGGTACCAGGATCGGTAGAGTAATTATTGAGAAGGGGAAGTTATTTCAACAACATATGAGGATGGATTAGAGCATACTTAAAAGATATACAGATAATTAGAGGGAATATATCTCTTTTCATATAATAGATCATATTTTTTAAGTATCTATTTTGAAAAAAGTGATGAATTTCGGTAAAAAGGAGAATGTATGTCCATAACTAATTAGGCCACTCTAATTTTATCCCAGGGAACAAAATATTTCCATGATTCAATATTTAGAAAGTATGTGTCAAATTCATCTCATTTTTTGTTCCATGAAGTGGATTAGCTAGAATATAACATTTTTTTGAGGAAACCCTATTAAGAATATAGATCTTGTAGAGATAGTATTACAAAACATATAAATTCCCCAATTTAAGGGGTTTTGGAAAAAACATGTGGTTATAGAAAAAACATGGGAGTCTAAAAATTCTATGGGGGGAAAGATTTTCCCACTTGTTTAATAATTTAATAAAATTGAGATAACTTTACATACAAAAGTGGAAATAATTTATCAACCCATGTAGTTTTTGAACAAATCAATTCCATATCTTATAAATATTCATTAGTTAGATATTTTAGAGTTATCTCAATTATAAGAATATTTAGAAAATTTTATCTTTAAAAGGGGAAAATTCACTATTTTTAACCATAATGAGTTTCCACGAATTATATCGTTTTACTTCAAATATTAATTTCAAAAATATAAAATTTAATTTTGACAAAATTAACTTCATTTTTTAATTTAGCATGCCAAAATTATCTTAAGATGATTTTTTTTAATTTTATAAAAGGATTGATTTATTAATGAATAGTGAATGTTAAGGATTTTAAATTGGAAAATATATTGTATTTTAAAATAATTATATTGAGGAAATATATTCTTTATTTATTTTAATTATTATTTGTTCATTTTTTTACTTGATCAAATTATGGGTTTTAAATTTGTATTATAGTTGAATTTAGTATGAAAATATTTTATATTTTAATGGGATATATTTTTAAAAACCATTTTTCATAGTGTTTTTCTATTTCAGGTAGATATTGAATTATAATAGTTATGATTTTTGTTTTTTAAAAAATTTATTCCACATTTTGAATCAGTGGGTCCAAATTCTGTAAATAATTCCCTATTATTATTGGTAAATAAGAATAGTAACCTTAGGGATTGTTGTTACCATGGATACAGATAAATATGTTAATTAAAGTAAAAAATAAAATAACAAGGACTATAAAATGATCATAACACTTGACTTAATTTTAATTTAAGGTTCCAATTCATCCATTATCATTTAAGGTTCTAGTATGTGGCCTTTTATATCCATTTAAATGTAATTATAAACATTATAATATTTTATTTAATGAAAATACACAAGTGTCCCACTCTTGTTTTTTTATTACTATAATATTTTTAATATATTCATAAATAGAGGATATTTTTTATTAAGAAAATATATTTTAAATATATTTTTTTTCTTCATCATAGAATTTTATTAAAAATTTTAATGGGGGAATAGTTTCCTTAATTGCATACACAATGTGATCAGAGGAATTAATCAACTAATGGAAAAATAATATACATTATATTAAAAACATGAAAAGTAATATAATTTGAAATAATTAATGCGATATAAAATTTATTTATATAAATATATCAAGGATGGGATATGATAATTTATTAAATTCTATTTATATGGATATATTTATGTAATATAAATAAATAGTTCCAAGATTTACAATGTTGATATTGTATGAAAATAATATTTTATAAAAAGATATAAACTTTCAAGAAAATATTAGATTCTTAAAAATGAATGTTATATGGTTCATAAAATTAACCCTGGTCCATTTATAGTTTTCCTAAAATTTTGTGGTAACATTGTTTAGGCTTCATGTGTATAATATTTTAAAATTGTTTTAATAATCAAAAAGATTAATGAAGGCTTAAAACCAATAGATATGGGTAAAAACACAGTCAAGAGATGTGTAATTATTATTGGATGAGTTTTTTCAATATATAGTTAACCTGTAATAAATATAAAATATTTTGAGAAATTTTTAATTAAAAATTAATTTATATTATTTTAATATTATAATATTTAAAAAAAGCCCCCTTCCATTTCTCATAAAAGGGGACAAGTTATTATCATTAATCCACACTTAAAACCCCATTTTTTCGTCAAAGACCTACCTGAATTCATTTATAGAATCCCTAAACCTATTCTAGAGGTCTTTTCTAGGTAGAATACGAACCCTATATGTCTTATGATTTTAATCAAATGGAATTTACCAAAGAATATTTATAGTGTCTTACCGCATGTTTTAGTTTTTTTCTTGTTATACCAAATTGAAATATCATATAACCATAATTTTATCATAAAAATTTAATATTAAATATAAATAGGTGTTTTTATGTTAATTTCAGAACCTATATTCAACTATTCTTCCAACAAATGGGAAATAAAACCATTGTTTGTGTGTACAGCGGACTATCACCTCACGAAAGAAGGTATTTCGTTTTCCATCTCTATCTCTCAACTATTAACATTGTCATGTATTTAATATATATATTTTAAAATACTTAAATTTTTATTATTTTTAAAATATAATATATCATTTAATTTATTACATTTCAATTCACTCCAAAATGATAACGTCATTTTTTCGTATGTGTGGACTACCACCTCCACGAAGTGATGTGATTCATTTTTCACCACCAAATGACATGGATGATATATTTAAGTGTAATTAAATATTTTATTTATGTTTATGTTATTCTTTTCTTTGTTGAAAAATTAAAAGATTCTTATCTTTTTCAATAATGATCTTCCAAAAAAAGAAATCCAACTAATGTGTATGCATGACCTACTCTATCCATGATTGAAATGTAGATCATTTTTCATCACCATATTTCATGATTTGATTTAAAAGTATAATTTATGTATAAAAAATAAAATCATTTTATTATTATTATTCTGGATATTATTTAACAATGACCTTATTGATAATAGTTGATTTACTAAAGGCATTTTGTACCATTGAAATGAGTATCATCAAAACATATGATGCGAATTAAATTAATTAAATTACTAAATATAGCATGGTAAGAGGTAAAATAGAAGCGATAATAAAATTTAAAATGATTATAAATTAAATAATCAACATTGTTTTATTATTAATTGTTATAAATAACCAACATGATGATTCAGACTTACGATAATGGACTTTCCTTTAGTTATCTTTTATTATTTTACTTAAAAATGTCTTGTTCTTCCATGTCCATATTTTTAGAAATTATTTTTTAGATTTATTTATATGAACATAGTATATTTATAATTAATATTTTATATCGCAATAAATTTATTTCAACAGTAATCAAAAGGATTTTTTTTACAGAATGCTTTGATGTTATTTACATAAAGAGAATAGGAATGTTCTATTTTAATGTATACGGTGACAACGACTCTTCCTTCCTCTATAGCCATTATTTTATTTACGGATTACTTTATAATATTTCATGTTTTATTAAATAACAACTTTCCCTTTTTTTAAATTTTAGTTTTGAAAATTAGTTTTTAAGGAAAATTTATATATCTATATATGAAAATTCATTTTTTGGGTGAAAAAATTATAATGCAAGATTTTTTGTGTTATTTTTTTTATTATAGTTCTTGGGTACACTTGATGTAAATGGGTTTATCCATTATAAAATGTGTTTGTATGATCTTGTTATATCACTCAAATTTATTGGGTAAAGGGTAGAAGTTTACCAATTAGGTTTCTTCAAATAAATACTAGAATATATTGTAATGGTTATTCCAAGTATAATATTCATGGTTATTTAAATTGTAACTATGATGTTTACTCTATGTATTATCATTATTCTTGTTCCATGTGAAAGTAAAAAATGACAAGAAAATGATTCCCCAATTTAACTAAATGATTTGTGAATGCTTTATATTTTATTTTAGGGAAATATTATTATTTCACAAGGTAAATGAATGTATATTCTACTTCATAAGGTAGGAAATTATCATCTTTTAAAGAAATTTGTTATGATTTTTTATGGATTTGAAAGAAAAATTATGATTTTTAATTTTTCATTTAATATTTGTTGTTAAATATTTTAAAAAATTAATTGGGTTGATAAATTGATTTATTGGGTAAGAAATTTTTTATCTAGATCCCAATTTTTATTTGGAAAAAGGAAACATATTATACATATTCTTGGAATAATGAATTATTTTTCTCACTTTACATCCCTTATGAATATTTTTGTTTTCGAACAATGTTTTTAGATGTTTCATAGGTCTTAATAATGTGAAAGGGAATATAAGGATTCAATTTTGAAGTTGTGAAGACTTTTCATGTAAAGAAATTGTGTTTTGTTATTATTTTATTATATTGTTAAAAAATGGATACTGAGTAGAAGTTTCATCTTATTAATACATGTGATTTTCATATAAATTTTTTGACCAATATATCTATAAATATAAACCTAAATGATATTTTAGAATTAATTAAAATGAAATCTACTCTAAATAATCTTAATTATGTAATGTAAAAGGATGGTTCCTCAAAATATTAGCCAAAAGAACATGAATAAAGTCTATTCAAAAGAATATATTATAAATATTTTAGTTTTGAAATAATATAATCGTGCTATTTGTAAAACATATAAAAAAGGGATATGGTGAACAAAAGTTTAGAGGGGTATTGATCTAATCTAGAATATCATAATAGTTGTCCCACTCAAATATTTAAGGACCCATGACAAAAAAAATCAACAAGGAGATATGTGTATTACATCAATTTAATTTGTGAATTCAATTGAATGATAGGAATTTTATATATATTTCACATATATCATCCTTAAGTATGGTAAAATTTTTCAAATGGATATTTGAAAAAGAGAACACGATTTTATTTGAAGACGATGAGGTCAAATACTGGTATTTGGTTTTACAACAAATATTTTTCAGAATATAATGATAAAAATCGAATAAGACATGAGTTTAGTGGAACATAAACTAATAGATAGAATGAATTGGTTGAATTAAAAAATAAGTATCTTTTGATATGGATTGGACTATGCTAACTAAGCATGAAGCTTCAAAGTATTTCTGGATAAATGTAATTACCACTGGTGGAATAATTCCAAATTTATGATTTGTTTATCCAAATTTACATATAACTTGTTATAATATTTCGTTTCATATGAATCTAAATTTACAACACTTTGGAGTGTCTGTGAGTCCATGTTTTGTCAAAAATAAAGGAAAAAATTGTGGTATATTGTATGAAAAGTATGAACATATAATATTCCATGGGTAAAAAATAAATTTAGTATCTTATATGTGTTTTAATCTTAGAAAATAGTAGTTGATAATGATTCTATAGTCATTGATAATGAATAAGATATAAAAAATCTACTCAAGACAGATGATGAGGAAGATATAGTAAATTCCGAAATTTTTGATGTTACTAAATAAAATGATTAAATTTACAAAGAAGATATTGATTCTACAAACACTAGTGATGATATTGATTTTATGAAGTCTATATTAACAAATATAGGATTTAAGAATCGTGATGATACTGAGATTTTGATTTGGGATAAAAAACAATATGGTTAAAAAAACAAGAAAGATCATAGAAACTAGTCACACTAATTTACCAACAATTATTGAACCAAAAACTATTTATAAGGATTTTGATCACAAAGGATTAAAGACATGAATTAAGAGATAAAAAAAATTAAACATATAAAACATGTAAGATTCTTCCTAAGATAATGGATTAAGACATCATTAGAACAAAATAGGTTTTTTGAATAAATCTAAATGGGAAACTTGAAGTTGTAAGTAAAAAAATAGGTAAAATTGTCTTTATAGTGTTCTCACTAATTGATGACATAAATTTTTTGGTATCATTATCCCCAATTACAAGGATTAAGACCGTCAAATGTTTCCCAACAATTTCAACAAAAACAATTTTCAATGATTTCTAAATGGATGTAAAGTATTTATTTTTGAATTGTGAGAAAAATAAAAAAGTATATATATTAACCTAAGGGTTTAATGCTTGATAAAAATGGGAAAAAATTATAAAAACTGATTAATTCTCATTATGGGTTGAAAAAATATCCATGATCTTGGTATTTCAAGAATGAAGTGTACTTTAGATGTATATATTTCAGAAAAGTATAGGTGTCTTGCAACCTATCAGAAAATAATTCCAAAACCATATCACTCATTTTGAATATACATGTTAATGAAATTATCATTTCTTATAATGAGGATAATTTTTTTGAGGAATTATCTATAATTATAAAGATGAAATTTAAGGTTCATTATATTCATGAGATGAAATTTTTCTTCGGATTGAGAAGTATCCAAAAAAAATGATAAAATTGTTATATATTAAGAAAATTATTCCAATGAATTATTAAATAGATTTTGTAGGTTTGAATTAAGAGGATTGTATGCATAAATAAAAGTAGAAATAAACACAATAAAGTTCAATGAATGGGACGTTTCTAATTATAAATAACTAAAAAATATTATTAGTGGTCTCTTATGATTAAGTACGTCTATGATAGATATATTTTTTCAATTTATTCTATATATCAATCCCACCCAAAAGAATCACATCTCCTTTGTTGGGAGATAATTTTTAGATAGGACTCAAATACATCCAAATACAGACTATTGTATTATAAGAATAGTGAGTTGGATTTAATGTAATTTATAGATGCTAAATGCAAGAGTATTGTTGATAATAGAAATCCCACATATGGTTGTGAAGTTTAATTATTCAAATATTTGTTGGATGGAATTCCAATAAGAAATAATTATTTTCCTTTTCGACATTGGATCCAAATAAGTGGTGGTATAATTAGAAGTTATAGAGATTATTTGGATTATGTCTTAACATGAGGATATGAATGTTATGACAATATATCCACTTATAATTGGATGCGATTACCAAAGTGCAATAAATATAACCTATAATATAGTGAATCATTCCAAACCAAATCACATTTATATTAAGTATTATTTATTATATAAGATGTTGGATGAAGGAATCTTAATGCTATATATTGTTCTATATAAGAATTATATCATTTATATGTTTACAAATGCATAACCAACAAGGTTCTTTGAAAATTTAGGGCTGAAAATAAGAGTGTAGTCCACATATAAATAGTAAGGTATGTTTTTTTAGTTTCATAACCTCTTTAAACTGTGTTTTATTTAGTATACATTTGGATAAGTAATTTTAAATAGGAAAAAACACCTTTTTCTTTAAATTTATAATATATTTTTGCGTATTTGTATGAAAATTACTAAAAATTTGTTTTAAATTTCCTGATAGAAGATGTAGAGTTTCTATATATTGCTAAAATACTTATATACAACTTTTATAAATAAATTAATCTCCTTAATCTTCCATATCATGATACCTTATATATTAATAGATTATATTTATTCAAGCTTCACTACTTCAATAATATTCACACCATCTTTTTGAAATAAATTTTGTATTTCTTATCAATAAGGAGGAGTAATAATATTACACAATTCATTTGAATTTAAAAAAATTATTTTGTAGTAAATTTTATATGTTGAATGATAATAAGATATATGGTATTGAAAAAAATCATAACACGAATATTATTTAACCCATTTAATGGTGATGTTTCCTTTTTTTATACATAAGAGGATTATTTTATTTATTTAATTTGAGGCTAAATGAGGGGATTCATTTAGGTATTTCATTTATTTAAAAATAGTTAGAGAACTATATTGGGAAATATGTTTTAGTCTGATGAATTTATTAGTTCACATATGTCAGAAATGATTTTGAAATTGATATGATTAGAGTTATAAAATTTTGTTAAATTTTTTATGTTATTTGAGGTTTTTTGAGATGGATTTAAGTGGATAAAGATTTTTTTTGAAATGATTTCAGATGTGAATAGATTTATTATTCATCATTTTAATGTTATAACTCATTGATGAATTGATAAATGACTATACATAAGTTTCTTCACTGAATAATAAAGTGTTCTACAAATCATGCATCAACCTTTACAACTATATATATAAGTGTTAATATAATTCTCCTATAGATAAGTATTTTTTATTCAAATTATTCAAACATAAAATTTAACAAATTATTATGCTTCCCTATGATATGTAATTGTTATATAGTGTATATATAATGGTACACAACCCATTTTTTGGGTTTTACTTTCAGAATACTCATAAAATTATTTGGCTAAAAATTTGACATGTAATGGTCCTTTATTAGAATATATATGAGTTTTATAAATCATATATAAGATTCATAAAGGAGATATCTAAGAGTTTACATTCTGAAAAATTAAATATAAAAGTGTTAAGGATATGGTTAAGGGGATACATGTGTGTGGATAAGAGATTAAACATGATACATAAAAGTTATTTATTATAAAAAATATGAGATTTGTAGTGTTATTATTTTCATGATTTTTTGATACTCTTAAAAACATAAATATAACATTATTGATAAGTTTGGATATGAATTGATCCAACAAAAAAAGAGATTATATTTGACGTCGAAGGATGTGTTGTGATGTGGGTTTCCATGTTGCAAGGTCATTTCATGTATTCATTAGTAATGAGAAAGTGAATTTTCTTGAGAAAATAAATGAGGAATATTTGAGGAAGAGTTAAATATTGATTAATATTTGGTGATCTAATCAAAATATGTATTTAAAATGATTTTTTATCATTATATAGTTGTATTTGAATTATTATTGGTGGATACTGATTGAAATTTTCATGGGACCTTCATAATCAGTTATACATGCATTTAATAATGGAGAAATTTATTAATCTATTTCAAATTATAAAATTATGGATATTTTTTGATAGGTATTAGTGAATAATGAGATACATTCCCTTGTGATCAGTTGATGATTGAATAATATAGATGAAAACTCACGTGGTTTGGTTTATTAATTAATAAATCCATAATAATAATTTCCATTCTTTAATTGAAATTTTTAGAATTTAACTATAGGAATTATTACTATAATGTAATGTGGATATTTTAATTGGAATAAATAGAAAAAAGTACAACTCTGAAATATTTCTTTTAGGTTAGTTGTGAGAGGAGAATATCCAATGTGAATTTTTTAAAATATGAGATAAAAGAAGATAAAATGTGTTTAATACTGGGTGACAATCACTTAACACTCATAATTACTCTTCAAAGAAGATATTTTCTAGTAAAAAAAGTTGGTTCTTGTTAAAGTCTATTAATTTCTTGAAATTTGCAATGGTTTACAGTCATTCTGATGCAAGTAGTGACTTCTTGATAATAAAAAGAGTTATATGTGCATGTGATAAAAATATCCATGAATTGGGGATGTAGTTATCTCTTGATGGTAAAACACATTAACATATTTTTTGTTTTCATAATTGTTTTCTACAACATTTTGAGTTAAGGGTATTTATGATGAATTAGAAAAAGGGTGATTATGTGTTAAAAGGAAGTATCAACCCCAACTTAGCCATTCTCAATGTTGAGAAAATCTTGTGTGATCTAACTATTATTGAAAAATTAAAAATAGAGGGATTTAGAGATTAAATATTATTATTTATTGGGCAGTTGTATATTTTCACATAAGCATTACCTTTTTGAACTTATAATAAAAATATAAAAGAACCCATGATAAATTTTATTCACTGAAAATTAAAATGAGTAAAAATAATAGAAAAGTCTTCCTGATTTAAATAGTAATGTGGGTAATATGTTTATACAGTTTCCAGTGGGGTAGTACCAGTTTATTAAACCAAAATAAATTATGGAATGGGTTTATGTGATCCAAGGTTCCACATTTTATTTATCCTTATTTCATTAAGTTGAGACCCTTTTACAAAAATAAAGACAATCCCACCCTATAAAATAATTTATGGGATAAATAAGTGATGTGGGGATGGAATAGGGAATAATTGTTATCCTTGTTATAATTTTTTATGGTTTATAATTCTACATGGTAGGAATTGCTATATTAATGTGGAAGTAACTTCACCACAGCCTCTTTGATCTCTTCTTATTCATCCACCAATTCTTGGTTTTTTTAATTCTTGAGCTCCACCACAATCTTATCCTCTACAGTGGGTTCCTATTATAATTCACTCATGTGGGTAAGGTATAATTAAATGGAGTCAATATTAAATAAACTATGGGATTTATGATAATACGAACGTAGGAAAAATTAAAAATAATAATTGAGACAAAAAATAGTTCTACTCCTTTTATAAGTATGGATTAGAGATTTTCTTCTTATTTTGCAACAACTATAATGATTGCATAAATATATGGGAGATAATTATTTGGCTCTATAGGTACTCCAAACATGATATTTTCAATACTATTTAGAGGTATTGCTTCATTTTTCTCCATAGTTATGTCTCTAGAACTACAAGAAGTGGTTTTTGAATTCTTTCTGCTCATTCCCAAAGGCGTATAGATTTGGTTATTCAAGATCCTTGTTTGGGGGTCCTCAATGTGATCCTTGAAGTTATAAACTTCTCAAATGGTTTTTCACACACCTAAAATATTATTTATGAGTAATTTTATGAATTAAATAATGGAAGGGGTGAATAAAACATAGATTCCATTTTTTAATTTTTAATTTTAACACAAAATAATGAATATAGAGTATAAAAACTACAGAAAAAAGAAATATAAACATCATGGATCCCTAAATATGTTTCCAATTTGTTAATGTGAACTATTATGTATTCGATAATAAAAAAGATTTTAATTTTAGATGGAATATAATGTAGTAATTTGAATCAAATTATCACAAGAATAGGAAGTTATCCGTAGAGTTTCTTTTTTAAATTTTGGGTTTGAGTAAAGATATAAAATTAATCTAATTAGTGATTTGGTGATTGAAATAATGTGAAGAAGTTTTAATATCAATCCGGGAAAAATGGAAACACATTTGATATGCCTTGAACCAACCCACTAAATCATAATTCTCTCAAATAATCAATCTAATCTTTCTAACTAATTAGCTATGATCTCAACCAATCAGTTTTCATTAGAGTTATTAGATTAAATAGAGAAATGACATGATCACTAAGTTATATACCCTTACCTTTACAAAGTGATCAAGAATACTATATCACTCTTGAATCCACTACACCAATCTCAGCAATATAGAAGATGTGGAAGATGAAGGGATTTTCTAGAAAACTGAAGCAATAAATGAAATGTTGAATTGAAATATTTTAAATAATGGAAATCTCATACTACTTAGATCATTCAATAAATTACCCATGAGATTTTATAAATGGAATAACATCAATTAATTTTAATTTAATAGTAGGGGTAGGGTAAATTCCCACAAATGTTCCATAATAAAGAAATATGTTTCATCATTGAAACAAATAGGGAAGGTACAACAAAAATAAATAAATAGTCAAATATATAATAATGATGATTTATTACACTTAATTTTGTATAAGTGAATGTTTTTATCATCTCTATAGGCATTAATATACCTTATATTATAATTAAATGGCTCTGATCTTCTACACATGACATATTTTTAATGTTTATCCATAAATGATCAATGTATTATCTTTATTTAAATTGATTCCATTTATATCATAGATCACATGTCATTGGTCACTCTGTTATACATTTTACCCAATTTAGTTAGGTATATTTGAAGAAATTTATTTTTGTCCTCACATTAATTTCATTTGGTCCATAAGTCCATAATATTGATTAAGTTTCCATAATTATCGAATCCATGACCAATGTAATAAAAAACCCCTCAAGATTTATTTGGATTCAAAATAACAATTTTAATGTAATTATGGTATTTTACTAGTTGATTTTCATATAATAATGAAATTTATACATAAGAGTATGTTAAATTCAATGTATCATATGTTGGGTCTTGTCATTTCATTGGGATAATGATATAATATCAAGATAACATCATTTCAAGTATCTTAGAGTAATGATATATCATATGTTTCCATTTGATATATCATTGGGGAGAAAGCATATCCTCAATATGTGATGCATGGTTCTTTTGTATCAAGTATATCCTTGGAATGTAACAAATGATTTCATTACATAATAAAATATATTAATTTTTACTTCTTTTTAATGATTATAATGTAAGGGAACACAACACATATTAAATTGGCTATGATATAATATCCACCTCTAGACCTCTATGTTATGCTGAATCAAAGATATTACCCTGAATTTTTCTCCCATTTTTACTTGTAGTTAGTGTAGTATAGTTAATTGATGAAACATCCACGAGGAAGAATATGTAGCCTTGAGATTATATTTATTTGATTCTATTAGACCTCATTCATTCTCTATATCCCCCCATCACATTACATTATAAATGATGGATGTTCAAGGGTCATCACAAGATATAATGTAATTTAAATTCTTTATCAAGAATATATTCAATACTATATTGTAATAAAGGTGTCACATAAGTTTAAGACATGAAATAAGATTCATTGTTTTGATAGATTTATTAGCCTTATTGTGCGGTTACATTATCCAATAAACATATTCTGGTTCTTTAGCTATAGATCAAAAATTACCTTCTATGCCTTTACATCTGATGATTCAAAATCTTCCTGAAATTCACCAAATAAAAGGATTATATACAATCTAAAATGCATTGTATTCTTTAAAAAATAATAATTCAAATATTTTAAAAAATTAGATGATCTAAGAAATATTTATCAAAAACAATGAAATATAAGAGAACACTAAAACAACATAGAATTATAATTATTATAATGTGTAAGAGAATAAAATTAATCTTTACTAAATGGAATTTGATAAATAATTATTTTGATTCACTAACCAAATTTTCACTAACATGATACATACCATATGTTACTTCTTTCATCATCTACCCCTTCATCATTTTAGTTCATATTTCTATAAATATGTCCAACTCGTTGAATGATAAGGTAGTTATTTAATTATCATATACCATTTATATGTAAATAAATTATTTAATGTCTATAGTTTACCAAGAAATAAACTATCCCAATCTCTAGGAACCCATAGAGGCTATTTTTAAAAGTTAACAAAAAAAGGGTCATACTATTATCTCTCATGTATTTATAACTCCTATAAATAGATTTACCTTATCCCCAAAATATTACATGTTATCTAAAGAAAATTATATATTAGTTCTTGTATTATAATTTTACTCCACTTTATTTAGTATATGGTAATTTAATTTGGAAGTATCCTTGAGGTGTTAATTTTGTTTAATTGAAAAAACACCAATGATTGAGTTTGAAACTCTGACAGGTTAACATCAAAATTTTTTCGCACCCGAAATATGATCATTTAAGCATACTTTATCTAATTTAGAATAAAATATTTTATTTTCCAAAAAGATTTAATATTTCCAATCTATAAAAGAAATATCATTTTTATATAAAAATTAAAATAATCATATAAAAATGTAAAAGATTTAAAAAAATAAAACATCAAAAAAGAATGAAAATTATATTAAAATATTAAAACTATAGAAACAACCAATTCCCTTACACCATACCTTGACACAACCCATAATGAACTCAATAATGGAATTATTAATATACGATGATATAACAAAAGAGTTTGAAAGTTAATTGTAAAGGAAGGAGACATCCAACTCGGATTATTTATAGGTTGCTAGGAGGTTAGTGGACTCCTCTGAAGACTATTTCTATAAATAGTCATTAAAAATACTGAACTAATACCTATTCAACTTGAAAGACATCTATGATTCTTATTCTTAATTTTACACTACATTAAATGGGAACACATTTGTAATAGGGAATGGGGAAGTCCATTTGGAATAAATCTTACATACTATAAGTTTAAATATTGATTATATAAGAAACACTTTATCAAACATTTATAAATCCTTTTTGAATTAGTTTTTTCATTGTTTATTCTATCTCTTCCCCTATATAGTAAATAATTCTCACATGCTTCTCTCCTTCGATCCTTCATCTCCACCATATATAGCTTCATTTATTCTCTATATTTGTTCATATCCATGTTTAGCTTCTTCACAACCTATTATACCTTATAAAATAGCTCAACATGAAAGTGAAAGTTCTTATTAAAGAATAATTTTTTAAAGAGACATTCCAAGGGGGTTTGTAACACAGTTCTATATAAGCAGAGTTCATTCTTGAGCTTTCAACTCCTATCTTTCTTATTGGGTTGAACTATATTATCTAAAATTAGCTTCACCTTCATCTTTGAAACCTCAACCTTACCATTTATTATTGATGGAAGGAAGATCAATCCTAATGTTGAGCACAATAAATTTTAGTTAGCGCTTCCCTACACTAGTCTAAAAAATTTGTTCACAGATCACTAATGATATCCCTCAGTATTCAAAACATAGGAAAATGTGTGACTTACAAAATTTCATAACAACTTGGGAATATTATCTAACAACCCAAAAAATAAAGGACTAAATAATTTTTTTGTTTATTAGTATTCATAAATTATATATTTATATTCATTATATATATATTATGAAAATTTTTCAAAAATGCAAATAGTTTTATTTAACTCTTTTATAATATGATTTTTTAAATGTGTAATTTTAAAATTATAGAATTTTAATTAGAAAAAAAATAATTTTTCAATTAAATGTGTTAATATTATCTTAGGGTGATGTTTTAATAATTTTCTATAAATCATGATTTTTCAATTAATAGTAGAAAATATCATTTTTTATAAAAAATTGTATTTTCATTTGAAGTATATAAAAATGAAAATTTTTTTTGCATTAGGTTTAAAATTTAATTTTTTCATTTTGAATAAAATCAATCCAGTTAAAAAATTTTCAATGGATTTTATATCTGAATTTGGCATAAAAATAATTTTATACACAAAAGTTATTTTTTTAGAAAATTTTTTTTTTTAGAGTTTTTCAAGTAATTTTAAATTAAACGCTTTTACTTATATGTTTCGAATCATAAAAAATAGATTTTGAATTTAGAATCAGTTGGTTCAAATTTGGTAAATAAATTCATTTTATTTTTAGTCATTATCAAGAGTAACCATAGTAAATATTTTTACTTCATTAATGTTTGAATGGGTAAATTAAGGGAAAAATAATATGACAAAGAACACAAAGTAAACCTATAACTTTCCATAAATTTATTTTACGGATATATTTCATTTATATTTGTTAATACATATAATAAATTTCTTATCTACTATTTTTATAATATTTTTTACCTTAATAATATCATATGTAGGGAGAAGACAAAATTCCATTCTCTTGGTGTTATTATCTTTAATTTTTTACATTGATATTAAAAGAAGTTATATTCAGTTAAAAATATTTATTTGTAAAAAAATGATTTTTATTTATCAATGAAATTTATTTTTTTTATAGTGATAAAATAATTACCTAAAATGACTATGTAACATCGATACTGTATTTAAATAATTAAAAATAATGTTAAAATAAATTTTTTTAAAACTATAAATATTAATATTATATTAAATGACTTATTGAGTTCCACAAATTTTAAGACAAATATTACATTTGGGAGATGTTGGAAAGTATTATACTTGAATTCATTTGATGTCATTATATTGTCAAATTAAAATTTAATGTATAGTTCAAAAACAGACATCAATGATATTTTAAAATAAGTGATATTTTATTAAATGATTTAAAATTCATGAAAATCCTAAATTCATAATTTTTTTTGGATATGGTGGAAAATGTCTAGCATGGTCCATTTATGATCAAATTTTTCTTTTATAAATAATATTTTTACCCATAAAGAGTAAAACAATTTGATTTAATGTTTATATAGGATATTTATGAAATATTTATCATTATGGGGAATTTACATATCATATATATTTTTAACTATTTATTACCTAAAAAATTCTAATGTTGTTCTGTGTACATGTAGACTCCCACCTCCATGAAGTGATGTGTTTTGTGTTTCATCACCACATTAAATGAATTATATATATAAGTATATTTAAAAGAAAAAAATTGTATTTATTATATTATAATAATTTTATGATTTTAAAATAATATTTACATTTTTTAATAATATCTAAACTAAGGAAATGTTATTCCTCCGTACGTATGGCCTACCATCTCCAAGATTATAACATTGTTCATTGATCATAGCCATATTTTGTGATTGGTTTTAAAAGTAAAATAAATTTATAAAGATGATAATTATTTCATTATTATTATTATTATTATTTGTTTTATGGTATAATGAACTCATTGACCATAGTCAACCTACCAAATTAGTTTTCGACATATGAGTAGAATGTCATCAAAATGTCTAATGTGAACATAGTTGAATAAGTAATTGAATAAAATATGAACAAGGAACAAATAAATTTAAAAAGTTTTTGATAAATTACATAATTAATATATGTATGCTATTTAGGAAGATAAACAATGTTTAATATGAGTGAAACTCAAGGAAAAAGAAACACTTCTTTTAATCCCACCTTTTCAGGATTTATTTTCTTAATATTTCTCTTCCATGTCCATATTTGCAAAATTATTTAATTGATTATTCATATGGTAAAAAATGAATTATGTATGAAAATTTGTATATATCTTTTAAATTTATTTCAAACGTCTTTAAAACACTTATTTTATAAAGAACAATCTGAATATCTTTTTAGAATGAATAAAAGGAATGTTTTATTTTGATATATACATCATCAATAGTTTTCCCCATCCCTAATAAATTAATTTAATTTTTTCTTCCTTTAAAATATTACATTAATTCATTAAATAAAACTTTCAATTACACATAGTTTATTTTTCATATTGGGTTTTAAAAGGAATAGTTTGTTCAAAATCCAATTTTTTTCTTATGGGTTAAAATGATTTTTCAAGGTTTTCATGATGAAAAGGTGGAATCTTAAAAAATTTATTCTAGATAGGGTACTTGAGAATTATAAATGATAAATGGACGAAACAAATAAAACTTATATGATGGGTTCATCCACATTATAACTCAAGAATGTGGGTGAGGCCAGTACAAATTACATAAAGGATGAGAACCATTATAGATATCCAATGCATTGGGTTTTTTACCTTGTATTCAATGGAATGAATATCCAATTTAGTAGTGCGGGTTTATTAATGGATTTGATCAGTATCTTGATTATTTTGACATATTTTTTAAATTATAATAGAATATTATTCTATAAGTCATGTAAAACTAATTTATATTTTCTTTCTATAGGTCTTAATGTTTTCTTTGAGAAAAAAGTGAGAATTTTTCTTATAGAAATGATTTATTTCATACGGTCAATGAAAATATGATTAATATTTTTATATTAAGGGTTTTTATGTTTTCCAGTAGCTTACATTTTTTCTTTTAATTTTATTTACTAATTTTTTTGGGAACATCACATATTTGGAAAATATTTTACAGGGTTTAAGGATGGGTAAGGGAAAATAAGAAGTCCAGTTGAATGTTTTTAAGATTTTCATAAACAAAAAACAATATTTATTTTAAATTTTTTGTGTTATGGGTAAAATAGAAAATAATTAAAAGTTTTCACTTTGTAATATATGTATATTTATGTTAAAGTTATGACAGAATTATATAAAACAATAAACTATAAATGATCATTGAAATGGAAAACTAGATTATGTAATGCTTAAGGAAATGTTCTTACAGTTGGTATCAATGGATTGTCTTATAGAAATTTAGATTTTAATATAATTTTAGTAGCATACCCTTTATATATTTTAGTTTATTATTAATTAAAAATGATATAGAAGATAAATATTACCATATTACTTTGTGTACTATATGTCTATTCCGATTGTTTTCCACAAAGTATGAATGGAAGATATAGTAGGAAGGTATTAAAATGAAATTATCCATCCAATTCTAGATCAAAGAATAGTTATAATTGGAACTAATTACTTTTTTACATTGTTAGATTAGTTAACAGAGTCTATAGGTTCTGGTGGAATCAATATTAGATAAAAAGTAGATTTAAAACATTAGGAAATATAAATATTTGATCTTTTTAAGAAATGGAAGCCTCCAATTTCTAGTGGAAATTTAGAACCAATCATAGCTAAATGATTTATCAATGCATTGGAATATATTTTCGAAGTCATCAGGTTTTATTAATGTAGAAAAGTAACCCTATCTATTTATCATTTTGAAGTTGACGTCGGTTGATGGTGGTCTTTGGTTAAGAATACCAAATAACAACATGATATTGATTCATTTAATGAGATACATTTAATATCCCTTTCATTGAGAAATATCTCACTAAGGTTTTTCGATATGTGGTGGAGAAACAATTATTTAAATTAATGTAAAAATAAAAACATTCATTAGCCACATATGAATCAATTTTTACAAGTTTTTATAGTTACATACCATATTTTATATGGGACAAGGATAGTTAAATTTATTTATTTTACTCATGATAGAATCCTTGTTTATTAAGATCTTTGTCCACATGAGAATAAATTTTTTGAGAGAATTATTGGGTTTCTTGAAAAATTTGAGATATATTTTTATAACACTTATGTTTATCATGATGAAAAAAGTAAGACACAATCATGGTGGAAATAAATAGAGAGGCATGCAATGAAGAAATCTGGTGGTAATACCACCAATATGTTCTAAGTGTATTAAATGAAATTTCAAAGAATATTTGAATGGATTTGGAAAGTGTTACTAGTGTTTTAAATTTTGTTATAGTGTTCGTGACTATAAAGAAAAGATTCTTGAATAGTCCAACAATGAGCTAATTGATAGCCTGAAAATAGTTAGATGTTATAATTTTAGTGATTTGGGATATTATGGTAACATGTGTCCAGAATTAGTTCATCAAGGTTGAAATCATCAAGACTACAAGAATGAAGTAGTCGAAAAATCTTTTTCTACCACTATGGTGTTGGAGTTGGTGGCCGAGAACCAACTACATTGTACTTTATTCATCAATAAATACCTTATCACATATTGATTGTTCTTCTACATGACAATTCAGGTGATAAAATCCAAAAGATAGTTGTTTCATTAAACAATTATAGTAGATCCTTACTTTGATGGGAACCCATAAGTTCCATTACATTGTTCTTGAATAAATTTTCAATGGTTGGATGATGTTATTTGAGGGACACAAATAATACAAGTCATTAAGGGTGAGTAATCATAAAACATTGAGTCACCTTTTCATGGTGTGCACCGTTGGTAATATTCAGGTGGATATTATGAGAACAAGACCCGCCAATAGGAAATCCACATTTCATAGTTTTATTGTATGTTACAATCTTCGGACGTGTGTATTGGTCCTTAGACGTTAAGATTATTATTATTTGGTATTACAACTCACGAACATAGATGTAGTGAAAAAAACTACGATGAAACACTGTTCGTAGTGAGGTAGGATACGTTGGCTGCGTCACGAGTGATACAACATTAATATATAATGCAAGATATGATTTTCCCTTCTGTTCCATAATGGAAATAGATATCTCAGACCCTTTTATGGAATTGATATAGCCTAAATAAATACATGGCCAAGGTAAGGAATGGGTGAGTTTAATTCCAGAAAGTCAAGGAAAGAATAAATGAACACATGGGTTGATGGCACTAGCATTCAACCCACTTTATTCCAGATATCGAGATAAAGAGATTATATTACATGGTAATCATTCATAGGAGGTGACATGTCATTGTGGCCTTAATATCTTTCTCTATGGGTTCCCGAGTGTGTGTTACTAGATGCTAACCTTGGAATTTAGGTAGGCTCTGTCTAATGCCACTGAGAAAGAGGTCTATAGGGTCAGACACTATGTGTGTCCAAGTATCTTAGTTAAATATTAATTTAGCAAGTTAAATAAAGATTATTCCTAATTGTGGTTCAATAATTATTTAAGGATGCCTGATCACATTTAATTCGACACAAGTTATTCGAGAGAATATATTGTGGATGAAATAATATTTTTATTAGCGAGTAATGTAGTGATATTTATTTTATAAATAAATATCCATTATTCAAGGTCTAATAAATGTGGTGGAGGAAATAAAGAAAAATGGAAAAATAAAAGTACACACTATGTGTATTAAATATACACGCTATGTATTTTTTCTAAGAATTTATGATAAATAATAGTATTTATTTAATTAAATAATATTAGGTTTAATTTTCTGGGAGCATTTCAAGTTATAATAATAATCAACTGTAATTATTATACATTAGGTATTACTAATAATTAAATAAAATGAATAAATGCTTTCAGGTAATTGATTAATTTTATTATTCTATCTAATTAAAATCCCAATTATATATTTCTCATTATCCTATCCATTTTTAATGTGGTGGTTGTGTACAATGGATCCAATAATACTCTCAATATTCATAAGAGAGATCCTCCTCCACCAGATCAAGGCGATCGAAGGTGTACATCGCAAGCGAAGGCTCTTTGGTGTTAGAACATGAAGATCCCTTCTACAACGTCGAGAGATATGTGGAGCATGTATGGATCACCGCTAAACGAATCTTACACATGGATTCTACGACTCAATGAATAATCACATCAGATAGTGACTAGAAACATCAATGAAGAAATAATTCCATTAAGGTAATTCTTTGTAATTGATTAAATTAATTATAACCAACATATGATGATACTATTTATGGTTCTGGGACTCCCCTCTTTCTTTTTCATTCGTCGTTCTATTATGAAGATCCGATGTTTTATTATCATGACAGATCTCAGATTGATAGTTGTTAATGAAAAAAATAATGTTGGGTACACCCAACAATGAGCTTCCGCTATGCCCGGAATCTAAAAGTGGAATTACTGGGGGTCATATGGTTAATTATAATTATTTTTTTACTTTGGTGATTTATGAAATTAATAATTTAGTTTTTTAAATTCATGTTAATCATTCTTTAAATATGAATCTCAAGATCTGTTCCTCCTCTCACATTTCTCATTCACCTTACAGAAAAAAAATTTCTTTGAATTTTGATTAAAATAATATAGAGGATCTCATCCAGAGTTGCAAAACATTCTTAGATGTACAACACCAAAATACACGACATGTATTCAGAAGTACATGACGTGTCGTCTAGGTTCAATGCATTGGACTACTTTTCCAAAGAAGGCCATATAAGTGGATCTAATATAAGTCTTTAAGTCTCTATGAGTTGACCAAGAATAGGTGGCACACAGTTTCTAGATTACACATCATGTGGCCCATTGAACACGGCGTGTAGTCCCTTCGTGTTTGGGTTGGACCGGTTCCCCATACACTGCTTGCCCCGCTGGAAATTATGTAACACAAATACTAAAAGAAATGTGTCCCACTAAACATGCCGTGTACTCTTACAATTACCGAAGTACATCTACATGCCATGTCTATGGTCATGTACTTCAGATGGACAATGAACAAAAGTACACACCGTGTAGTCAGAACTACACGTCGTGTACTCATCCAAATTACACAGATTTATTAAAATTTATTATTATATTATACAAACGCTTGATATTGTACCATAGTGTTGGAGTAAAGCTAAGTCACAACACATTATAGATGTTTTATATATATGTGTTTAATTTAACATCTGTGTAATGTTTATTACTGCTCATTGGGTAGTTATGAACATGAATTCACCGGGTTGTCTCCAAGGCACAAGTTACATACAAAGATAATTTTAAATTATTTTTTTGTTTAAAATTTTGATGGATGAGAATCTTAAGGAAATTCCGAAAAGGTTTTAATATTAAAGGATTGATTAATTAAAGATAATTAATTTATTCAAGATTGATTTATTTTAAACAAGAACAATTAAAAAATTGAATGCCAGTTTTATTTGTGCATATATATTGTTCTATGTGTGGATGATCATGAGCTAGACCAAGACCTTTTTATATGAATTGTTTCTTTTAATTTATTTATTTAAATTATATTTGTTGGCCTGTGATCCTTATCCTCATTAATATGTAGGGCATGCCCACCCAAGGTTTATTTTATGTAAAACCCCACTTTACCCCCCACCTATGTGTGAGATAAAATCATATATAATGAATGGAGCTCCCTAGATAGTGGATGCGACATAAGTTTGGATCCATGGAGAAACCAATACAAGGAGATATAAAGGTAGATAGGTGGAAAGCTGTAAACACAAACCCAAAAGGTTCAAGGTGATTCTTCCCTAGGTATTGGGTTAGTTTATCAACCGCTAGATAAACTAACCAATAGAACTAGATCATGATCATACCATTTATTTTATTTCTGTTAGTTTCATGGTTTATTTATTTTGTTTGTGTTGTCACAATCACACAATTAATGAATTAAACATGCATGCAAGATGGAACTAAAATAAGACCAGCATTTGCATAAAATATTATCTTAGACATGGTTAATCACTTAAGTATATCCCACTTAATATTAAAAATCATATAATAAAAGATATTAAAATTTATGTATAGGGATAAAATCCTCAATTAAATATTAATTCAGCATATCCTTCCATAAGTTTAGTTAAAATCGAACCATAGTTCAAAGTGCTTGACCATCCCTAGTTGGTGTGCTTTCAATTATCGAGGAATTCTTATTCATGGTTTTGGGATGACATGACTTGGTTCGAATCAAGGGTTGACTTCCACAATAGGAATTGGTTTGACTAAGAGTTAAAGGTTGATGAAATCCAAAAATAAAAGGATTTCAGGATTGGGGTCTCCTCTCAGCAGATCATGGAGCTGCGAGTTAATGAAGTTGGCATTTGGAATGCCTACTTAAAAAGCTTAAAGATTCTTGACCAACCCTGTTTGGGGTAATGTGAAGGGAAATATAGATCCTTTTCACTAGAATATTCAAGAAACCGAATATTCCAAAGTCAATGGTGAGGGATATTGGGTTTTGATAAAACAGTTGGAGACTAATAATTATTAATTTATTTATTTGTCTCAGTTTTATCTTAATAAACTACTGAAACTTTTCTCATCTTAATTTTTAGAAACAGAATGAATAATGACTTCAATAATATCATTGAGAACCATAATCATGAAGGAAACCCATCTCCCCGACACCAATTTCTATGTATAGAAGAGGTGTTTATGCATCATCCTTCGCCATGAGGTGAAATTTAATGTGTTGGATGAGCCTGTTCCAGTTGTGCCAGGAAAAGAGGCCAGTGATGAGGAACTATCGCTCTACTTGAAACATATTTATGATTCCAAAAATGTCCAATATTTCATGCTATCATCCACATCTAATGATCTCTTGAAGAAACATAGAAACATGGACGCGTTTATCATGATGTCTCACCTTAAGGATCTCTATTAAGATAGGTGAGACCAGAGAGATATGAGATCTCCAATACATTGTTTACAACTAATATGGGAGAGTCTGCACCAGCTGGTCCTCATGTAGTAAATCTCAATAGAATCATTGAATGCCTGTATATGTTAGGGATTATGTTCCTGGATGAGTTGCATACAGATCTTATTATATCATCATTTTCCAAGACCTTTTGTAGATTTATTGTCAACTATAACATGAGAAACAATGAGAAGAGTCTATCAGAACTTCTGACCTTAATTTCCCAGGTAGATAAGGACATGGGGCATGAAAAACCCACAGTTCTTTTAGTGAATAAAAAAATGAAGGACAAGGAAAACATGCCAAAGACTTATAAATGGTCTAAAGCCCCCGAAAACTGTCCCTCCAAAAAAAGGATGCTTCATAGGCATGAAAAGGAATGAGAGGCGGTATGTTTTTCATGTGGCAAGCAAGGACAATGAAAGAGTAATTTCACCCAGAAGTGAGGGGATGCTAAAGTTGCATTCATTATCGAGTGTAATCTTTCAATTTTATCACATTGGGTATTAGATATAGCTTGTGCGGTTCACATATGTATTCAAATGCATGAACCAAGTAGATTTAAGAAGGTTTCCAGAGGACAGGTGGATCATCGAGCTGCTAATGGCGCGAGGCTGGCAGCATTTTCCATTGGTGATTACCACCTCTCAATAAAAACTAAGATGATTTTTGTTTTACATACCTTTCATGATGTGCCTAGCATTACCAAAAACATGGTTTCAGTATCATGTTTCGACATGGATGGATTTATTTTATAGTTTTGGAAATAATGGTAGCTTCTTTTATAAGAAAAAAATATGTTATGGTAAGGTGTATTTAAATATTGGTTTGTATGTATTAAATTTTGAAAACCAAGTGTTGGCAATTGATAACGAAACAAAATCACATGACCCATATATCACCCAGTTGTGGCATCACCATTTTGGTCATGTAAATGTGAAGTGCTTGACTAAGCTCTACCAAGTCGGCTATTTAGACTCTACTGAATTAAAACCACTTGATATATGTCATTATTGTTTACAAGGTAAAATGACCATGCCGCCCTTCGATGGATAGGGTGAAAGGGCCACATAGATTCTAAGATTGGTGCACACATATGTGTGTGGACCATTTATAGTAGAATCTAGAGGTGGATATTCTTACTTCATTACTTTTACTGATGATTTAAGTAGATATGGATATGTCTACTTGATGAGGTATACGTCATTATCCTAAGATAAATTTAAGGAATTCAAGAATAAAGTAGAGCATCATCTTGGTATGATGATAAAGACGCTTTGATTAGATCGAGGTGGAGAATATTTGAACCAAGAGTTCATCGATACTCTACATGAGTATGGGATTCTATCTCATCTCAAGCCTCCTTATACACCACAGTGGAATGGTGTTAGTGAATGGAGGAACCACACCTTATTGGACATGGTCAGGTCAATGATGATTCATGAAGATCTTGCACTATCCTTTTGGGGATATGCATTATAGACTGCATCATACACATTAAACTGAGTACCAACTAAGGTGGAAAAAGAGTTATGGAATGGAAAGAAACCCATTTTGTCGCACACACATGTATGGGAATACAAGGCATTTGTTTATAACTTCTACGAAAACAAACTTTCACCCTAGGGAACAAAGTGTATCTTTATAGAATATCCCAATGGAACAGATGGATATTACCTATATAACCCTTCAGTCAAGAAAGTGACTCTCACTGGAAAATCTGTCTTTCTCAAGAGGGAGCACATCATCAAAAAGGATAGTGGGAGAAAGACTGAATTTGACGGAGTTGAGGCTCAAGATACACATGATCTGGTACATGAACAAGTTCCACAAGTCCCTATGGAAGAGGTTTTGAAAACACAAGTACTGCGTAAGAGATAAAGCTAGGTATGTGGACCAGAGAAATTTGGTTTCCTTGTCACTGAGGATGATGAATCATTATTGTTAGACAATGATGAACTTCTCTCTTACAAGGAAGCAGTAGAAATCTCAAATGATTCAAGATGGCTAGAAGCTATTAATTCTGAGATGGATTTCATGTATCAGAACAAATTCTAGGTTCTGGTTGATGAGCCAATTGATTTAAAGACTATTGGATGAAAATGGGTATTCAAGAGAAAACTGGACATTGAAGGTCCAGTTAGCATATATAATGAAAGGCTAGGGGATAAAGGATTTAGACAGCATCAATGAATTGACTATGATGAAACCTTCTCGCCAGTTTCCATGTTTAAATACATCAGAATCATAGTTTTCATTATAGCTTACCATGACTACGAGATTTATAAAATTGATGTCAAAATATAATTCTTCAATGGGAACCTTTAAGAAGATGTCTATATGACACAACCAGAAGGGTTTGTGAAACCAGGTGTTGCCAAACTGGTTTTTATGTTGTAGAAATCCATTTATGGATTAAATCAAGCATCTAGGCCATGAATCAAAATATTTAATGAAGCCATAAAGTAATTTGGTTTCATTAAGAATGAATGTGTGCCATGTTTTTATAAGTGGTTTAATGGGAATGCAGTCTTTATCCTAGTAGTATATATTGATGACATATTGCTTTTTTTAAATGATGTACCTTTCTTACAGTTCATTAAGGACTGGTTAAAAATGTGTTTCTCTATGAAGGACTTGGGAGAAAGCTGCCAACATTCTAGGGATTGAGATAATTCGTGATAGATCCTAGAGGATTCATGGACTAAGTCAAAGTACATACATTGACCAGATACTAAAGAGATTTAGTATGGAATAATCAAAGATGAGATTGGTTCTAGTGTCACATGGCCTACATATTTCTATGAAAATGTGTCCTCAGACCTAACAAGAGAAAGATAGAATGAGTAAGATCCCATATGCATAGGCTATATGATCTATCATGTATGCCATGTAATGTACTAGGCTTGATGTTTCCTATGCACTAATCATGGTAGGAAGATATCAATCAGATTGTGGCGAACATCATTAGACTACGATTAAGACTATCTTTATGTATCTAAGAAGAACTAAGGATATGTTCTTGATGTATGGAGGAGACGAGGAGATTATCATCAAAGGTTATGCTGATGCTGGTTTTTAGATATATGAGAAAGATATGACATCAAAATCTAGATATTTTTTCTATCTCAATGGAGGATCTATGAGATGGAATAGTTTAAAGAAGCATGTTGTTGCTGATTCTACAGTGGAGTCCGAATATATAGTGGCTTATAATGTAGCCAAAAAAGCCATTTGGTTTCATAACATTGCCTAAGAGCTTGATGTGGTTCATAGAAGTAATGATCCTATCACATTGTGTTGTGATAATACTACAACGATGACTCTTGCAAAAGAACCAAGGTCACATCAACCGAAAAATCACAAACTTTTGAAGTATAATCTCTTGATGAATTTCTATCAAAGGGGTGAAGTTGTAGTGAGAAGAGTGTCCATGGAAGAGAGCATGGCAGACCCCATGACTAAAGGCCTTTATCTGCAGAAGCATAAATATCATGTGAGATCTAATAGGTAAATATTTTTAGTAGTTGTCTCTTGTCCAAGTGGGAGTCAGTTGGAGTTGGTGGCCTAGAACCAACTACTAAGAACATTGTTCATTAATAAATACCTTATCACATCTTGATTGTTCTTCTGCATGACAACGCAAGTGATTAGCCAATAACAAAAAATTTAATTACATTTTAATGGTATTAAATGTTCATTTTTGATCTTATGGGCCTAAGTTAGTGTATTTTAATTTTGAACATCCATTCTCGTCATTTGTTCACTGCATGCCTAATGTATACCAATTGGGCCCAATGATTCATATGATTTTAAGGAATTTTATTATCCATATATTAATTTGATATTTTGGGAAATGGATCTACACTTAAATATGAGCATTTTTTTATTCAGGGATCAATGTAGGATTCATAAAGGATGATGGGGATATTTGGCAATGAAAGGAAATAATTCTAGAGAAGGAAGATTGGACACCGGTCCACTGATGAGAATGTTGCGCCCAAAATATAGGACCAATGAATCCCAAATTTCGTGTTATGATAGGATAAATACATAGGAACATATAATAATTCAAGAGATAGTGATAATTTGGCCACCATTGTGGTTTTTCAGGTGGCCCAAGTTAGAGATAAAATTCTGGGCAAGATTCAGCGGCCCAGAAAAATAGCCCACCGAGTTAATCATATCTCGTCATCCACAAATTCATTTGGGCTGACATTTTACAGTGACCTAATAGAAATTTGTATATTAACATTTGTCTTCAATGGACCACTATAATTTGACCATCTAGATGGACATCTAGGTGCGTCTTTTCGGTGAATACAAGCTGGCTGCCAGTTCAAGTCAAGGATAAAGAAGTTCACTCTATCTTACTTTCCACAACCCTAAGCCTACCATAATCAAGTGAGATGATTTATACTGTTGGGGTATCGACCCAAGTATCTCAAAATTCCTATTTAAAACAGTGGTGGTAGATGAGTTTATCATCTTTTGATATTCTTTTCATTGTAATGTTATGCTGCATTTTTGTTCTGTCAAGTTTGTCTTTCACGTGTATGTTGTTCAATTCATTTTAGTTTCTTAATAAAAGTTCTTCTTATCCTATTATTATGTTGTTCTTAATAGCACTTTGATACTATTGGTTCAAGGTGTGAACTTTTTCACACCAACCGTTGTGAGATTATCACACAACTGTAGAGTGATCATTATTTCATTGTTTTTTTAGTTCCTCAATTCCTCCCTCATGAGTCTACTTCCCACATCCATTGAAACCATAGGATCAATGGAGGGATAACCAAGTTATGTGTTGATCCAAGGGAGTAGAAAGGGGATGTATTGGATGTTATTTCTCAATCCATTAATGGATAATCACTTATTTTAAATCATATTAGTATTGGATGATTTTGAAACCTCTTCATCCTTATTGATTTTAAGGTCTCGCACATCAAGTGCTAATATGATCCTTTACCTTAGAGGGTTTAAAAAATTGATCATTAAAGTGTGTAGGTGATTAATATTAGGGTGTGTAGGTATTAAAATAGTAAGTGATGATTTTTTTGATCTCCTTAAATGAAAACCTCTCAAATATAAGAAATTGAAAAAAAAGAATGCGTCTAATCTACCCCTTGTAATAACACAGGACCAACCTTTTTTAAAATTTGAATTAAAATAAGACTTTTAGTGTTCACTTAATCTAATCTAAAATCAACCAAAAGTTGGCCACTTAATATCCAAAAAAATAGTCCATATAATGTACGTGTATGTAGGTTACTTCTTACATCTTGGCGTAATCGACAACCCAAGCTAAACTACCAGCGACCACTTAACCCTAAAATCATGGGTAAATTTGATTGTGAAATAAATTTTGGTACCGGTTCTGGGGACCAAGTAAGTATCTTAGACCAAAAACTATTTTCATCACCCCCATTCTTCTATTCTCACCCAATATCTCTTATCTTTTCCTTTTCTCGCTTTTTTTCCTTTTGGCGCATGTCCGCCTACACCCTTGATAATTCAAACAGACTAGTTAGGGTGGAAATTCCTAGGATATGGGATTCAAGTGAACCTAGGGGAATTTTTCCAATAGATACTAATCTTATTGATACTCTAGAATAAAAAATTGAATCAATTATAATGGAGGGTCGTCCAAGAAATCCAATTGTAAATCTTGGGGGAAATAAAATGGGAAATCAAAATCATGAAGCTCCAAACCTAGGGAATGTGGTCGATCAAACCATGAATGACTACCTCACTCTAGATTAGACCAATTCCCCCTATCACATTAGACATAATTCTCTAGGAGATTCTAACTACATCTTTATACCCTATGTCCTAAACCACATTCCCATATTCCATGGAATGGAGTCCGAGATTCCCTACCATCACATTAAGGAGTTCAATGACATTGTAGAAACCATGTGTCCCCCATATCAACTAGAATCAGATAAGACGAGGCGGTTTCATTTTTCTTTAAAGGATTGATCTAAAAATTGGATAATAAATTTGAGGCCATCATCCATCAACCCTTAGGACCAATTAAAAAGATAATTCTACAAAAAATAATTTCCCCACCACAAAATAATTGAACTTAAAAAGTGCATACAATTTGTTTTGAAAAAGAGGGAGAGTCATTCTATGAAACATGGGAGAGGTTCAAATACACCCTAAACATGGTTCCACATCTTGGGTTTTCTATACCTAAACACGTGAGAATTTTCTATGAAGGGTTGGGCCTAGGGAATACAAAATTTATTGACATGGTGTGTAATAAATCTTTTAAAAATAAAGCCCCAAATGATGGTTATGAGTATCTAGAAAGCCTTTCTGAACAAAACCAAACATGGGGAACATAACCTTATTCTAAAAATACACAAAGAACTACTAGAATTCATACACTTAGAGAAGAGGAATGTCTTAGTTCTAAACTCACAACACTCTTTAGGAAGGTTGAAGAGATCGACCTTAGTAAAGTCTATGAAATCTGAACTGTAGACCCTGTTTGCACAATTTGTGACAAACATGGCCATAAGACAGACAACTACCCAACCATTACATCTATCAAGGATTTTTTTTAGGAGTAACCCCAGTAGAAGTAAATGATTCTAACTTTCAAAAGCCTCAATACCAATACAAATTAAACCCACGGTATAATCACCATCGAGGATTCCGTTGGAAAGATAACCAACAACCTAGAAAACCACGTGGACAAAATCCTTACCCCCATCAGAACTACCAAACCCATAACTAGTTACAATCCCAAGCTATCCAATACCAACAATCACCGGTCCATTTTCAAAAAACCATCCCACCTCCAAAATATCCCCATGGGATAAACCAATCTTCTCAAGCACCAACCCAAACTATTACACAAAACCTACAAGACCAATTGTGCAAACAAATGGAAAGGATGAATTCAGAAGTCTCTTTTCTAAAATAAGAACTTCAATCCATCAAAACTAGAAAAGCACGCATTCCTAAAAAATCCATTCCACAAAAAATAGTAAGGGGAGATTCACGTTTCACTTAAACAACTCATGAACAACAAAAGGTTCTGACAGTTCTAATAAGTGGGAAATCAATTGAGAAACCTAAAAAAATAACTAAGAAACCATGTGAAGCTTAAAACTATAATAAAAATTCAAATGAACCAAAAGTTCAAATTGAGGAAATTGATAACAATGTGAATGAAACAACTCTTCAACAAACAACCCCAAAACCTGCACCATTTCTTCAATGCATACGGGGGAAAACGAAGCCTGAATTGAGTGAAACATTGAGGGAAATCTTCACACAAGTCAAGATGAACATCCCACTTCTCAATGCAATCCAAACGATACCTGCCTACTCAAAGTACCATAAGGACTTGTGAACTTTTAAAAGAAACTTTTCACCTAGAAACCATGTCCTTTTTCCAGCTAATGTGAGTACCACCATTCAAGGAACCATTCCTCTTAAGATGAAAGACCTGGTTGGCCCTTACATTAATGTTGAACTAGGAGAGAGAAAAGTTTTAAAATCCTTTTGTGACCTAGGTGCTAGTTTCAACCTCATCCCTTATGCTGTGTACAACCAGTTTGGCCTAGAAGTGCTCCAACCCACATCTATCACATGTAAACTTGCTGATCGTAGAATTAGGGTTCCAAATGAGATTTTAAAGGATGTTCTGGTAAATATTGAAAACTTCATCTTCCCAGATGACTTCATTGTCCTTGAAAACCATCAAAACTTAGGAAATCAGGAACAAACCCCAGTGATCCATTTTCATCCTTTCCTTGCAAAAATCAACTCTATTATCTAAGTCTGAAATGGGAACATGACCATCAACTTTAGAAACATGAGTCTAGACATCAACATCTATAATTAAATCTCACAAATAGGGGATAATGAGGACATTAATGAATTAAACATGATGTGAAGTATAGATAATGAATCCATAGAACATCAAGGAATATTTGAAGGATGTTTAAGTCAGGATGAGATTTATTTCCTTTGTTCACATGAAGGAAGTTTATCTCCTTGGGTTGAATCATTTTCAAATTACTCTTATAATTAATTCTTAGGTCCAACAATCAGTGAAACCTTTCCGGAAGAAAATTTCAAGGAGACCAATCATAATTACTTCCCTAATTCTGATAAAACCAATCCTGTATCTGAAAATTCTACACATAGGGATTTGATTCTATCTAAAACTCAAGGAAACAAAATCGATCTTGATCTAATGTCCCAATATTCTGCTGAAATTCTGAACCAAACTGATCTTGAATTAAAGGAACTTCCTGCTAGACTCAAGTATGCCATACTAGGGGAAAACCCAACATAGCCTATTGTCATTTCTTTTTATCTTGAATCCAATCATGAGAGGATGATTTTATATGTCCTTAAGAAACATAAGAAATCCATTGGCTGGACTTTGTCTGATATGCATGGGATTAGCCCACTAATCAAGACTCATAGGATTGTTCTAGAGTCTGATTCAAATCCATGTCGTCAACCTCAATGGAGACTCAATCTTAATATCATGCGTGTAGTAGGGAAAGAACTTCTGAAATTGTTAAAAGCTGGTATCATCTATCCTATTGCTGAGAGTGAGTGGGTGAGCCCAATCCAAGTGGTTCCTAAGAAGGAAGTAATCACAGTGATAAACAATAAGGATGGACAGATTCTTCCAACTGGGGTGAGTAGTGAATGAAGAGTCTACATCGACTATAGGAAGCTAAACTCATTAAACAAGGACCATTTCCCCTTACCATTCATTGAACAAGTCCTTGAGAGAGTGACAGGTCATGCCTTCTACTGTTTATTAGATGGGTACTTCGGGTACAATCAGATTGAGGTATCCCTAGAGGATCAAGGAAAGAATACATTTACCTATCCATTCGACACCTTTTCCTTCAAAAACAAGCCCTTCGGGTTATGCAATTCCCCTGGAACCATCCAACGGTGCATGATGGGAATCTTCTCAGACATGGTAGGGGATTTTATAGAGGTCTCCATGGATGACTTCTCTATGTTTGTGGATATATTTGAGGGATGTATGAGGAATGTGGAGAGAGTTCTGTCCAGATGTGAATAAATGAATCTGGTCCTAAACTAGGAAAAATCTCATTTCCTGGTTAAACATGGATTAGTCCTTTTCCATATAGTCTCTGGTAAGGGGATTAATGTAGATAAATCAAAGGTTGACATAATTTTTCACTTCAATCACCCAGAACTGTTAAATAAGTGAGGTTTTTCTTAGTACATGCTGGTTTCTATAGAATATTCATCAAGGACTTTAGTTCAATCTCCCATCCCCATTGGGCTCTCCTATTAAAGGATTCTCCATTTGTTTGGACAGAAAGTTGTGCGGGTTCATTCAAAACCCTCAAATATTCTCTTACCTCTCCTCCCATTATAAAATCTCCAAATTGGAACCTTCCTTTCAAACTTATGTGTGATGCCAGTGACTTTTCTCTAGGAGCTGTGTTAGGGAAACGTTGTGATAAAACTCCTTATGTAATTTCCTGAGCAAGAAAATCCTTAAATGATGCCAAAATAAACTACAACACAACCTAAAAGGAGTTACTTTCTATTGTGTTTTCCTTAGAGAATTTTAGGTCCTACCTCTTAGGACCTCCCATGATTGTGTTCACTGACCATTCAACACTAAAATACCTCTTCAAAAAACAAGATTCCAAGGCTAGGATAATTAGGTGGGTCCTTCTCTTACAAGAATTTGACCTCATAATCAAGGATACAAAGGGTGTTGAAAATGTTGTAGTTGATCATATCTCTAGGATGAAATTAAAAGAAAACGCAAATCCCCTTTTTTTGTCTGATCCATTCTCTGATGAACACTTATACTCTGTCAGTGACTGCCCTTGGTATACCGACAGAGAAAGTTTCTTAGTTATAGGAGTTGTTCCAAAATTCATAGGGAGTGAAGCTCGAAGAAAATTCTATTCTGATGCTAGGGAGTATGTGTTTGATGACCCATACCTCTAAAAGTTCTTCCTTGACCATGTCAATAAGAGGTGTGTCCCAGAATCTGAACAAAAGTCCATCCTAAAATTCTTTCATGGTGAGGCATGTGGAGGTCACTTTTCCTCTAAATAAAACATCTGATAAGATTATTCAGTGTGGTCTCTTCAGGCTCACCCTCTTAAGGGACTCCTACACATTTTGTCAAAGTTGTCCTAGTTGTCAATAAGAAGGGTCCATCACAAAAAGGAGTCAAATTCCACTCACTTCGATAGTAGTGGTTGATATATTTGACTGTTGGGGAATTTATTTCTTGGGTACCTTCCCAAACTCTAGAGGATATCTTTATATTCTCTTAGCTATTTATTATGTCCTAAAATGGGTTGAGGCCATTCCCACAAAATCCAATGATTGTCAGACTGTGATTAGATTCCTAAAAGAAAACATCTTCTCTAGATTTGGAATTCCTAGGGATATCATTAGAGATCATGGAACTCATTTGTTCAATCTTCCACTCTCATTACCCATGGAAAAGTATGGAATTTTTCACAAAGTGTCCACTACTTACCACCCACAGACCAATAGTCATGCAGAGTATGACAATATAGAAATCAAACAAATTCTTGAGAAAAATTGTTAATATATCTAGGAAATATTGATTGAGAAAACTCTTAGATACTTTTTGGGCCTATCAAGCTACATATAAAAACATTTTAGGAATGTCCCTATATTGGTTGGTTTATGGTAAATCATACCATTTTCTAGTGGAGATTGAATATAAGGCCTTTTGGGAAATTAAGAAAATTAAATATGACCTCTCATTGGATGAAACAAAAAGGAAATTAGATCTCAATGAACTTGAGGAACTTAGGATGGATGCTTATGAAAATTCTAGGATCAATAAAGCTAAAGTAAAAGCTTACCAATCTCTAAATCTTAAAACCAAACACAATGTACCAGGTAAACCTATTCTTTTGTATTGTTCAAAACATTATTTACACCCAGGAAAGTTGAGGTCTAGATGGTTAGGTCCATACAAACTACATAAGGTGTACCCCCATGGGTCTGTTAACATTCAAGATCACACCAATGGTCAAACATTTCAAGATAAAGGTCATAAAGTCAATCCATTTCTAAAACATGAAGTTGATGAGGAGTTGTGTGAACCTACTTTAGATAATGAAACTAATTAATCAATTAGTGGTCCAAGTCGTGCTAATGACGTTAAAAAAAGCGCTGCATGGGATGAAAACCATGGATTTCAAGTCTCCAATCATTTTTTTGTTTTAATAAACATTATATTTTAAATATTATTAATGAATCATTTAGATATTTAAAAATAAAAAAAAGACTGTTGACATGTTCATATATTATGAGTATAGATGCGTATGAATGATGAGTTCCATATTCAACAGTGTCACGTGGTGTGATCGTTGAGTAATCCTTACCGAAAAATTTTAAAAGAAGACAATGTATCATCAGTTCGTTTTATTTTTATGTGTTTTTATGTTAAAATAAAAAAATATAATAATAATAAAATTAAAAGCCCACATCATAGGTCATGAGGCAAACCCCGTCACAACTAGCAAAGCCGTGGGGACTCGTACCCGGGACCGAAGGGAGACAGGGGCGCACACTTACCACTGAACTATGACTTATAGTGCTTCCTTATTCTATAATTTTGGTATATATACTTATATTTTTATTATTAATATATATATATAGTTTTATTTTGTTTGTTTGTTTTTTTTCTTCCACTAGGGAATTTTCAGAGTGACATGGAGATCAAAGATTAAAAGGGAGCAGTAATAATTTCAACTTCAACCACCAGATGACTTCATTCCATGATCCTTATTTTCTATTTCCTTTTTGAACTCTCATTATCTACCTGTACCCACTTCTAAATTATATTTTCTTTAAAAATTGGGGAAATTGTTATTTTATGTTGGGGGGAGATAAAAGAAATATATCTTTTCTGTAAAAATGATTTAAAAAAATAAGCAAATGGAATGAAAATTTTCATTAACTTTGAACATGATATTAGACATTTTACACTTTGAAACTGAATATAAAATAATTTAGCATGCCCCGATTTTGATTTTAATCCTTGTATAATTTCATGAGCATAGATTTTTGGAAAGTTTGGTTGTCTAATGTGATATTTAATCATTTATAATTTCATCCAAATAGAAAAGAGGAATCACAATTCACATCCTTTGGATAGTGGGGTATTATTCTAAGTTCATGGGGTCCCCCAAATAAATATCATAGGATTGTTGATCATTTTAGTTTTAATAGTAATATAAAAAAAACAATAAATGCGCTCGTAGATCAATGAAATGACCTAATGCATGGCTTTTAGCACTTGGGGATCGTGACTCCATAGTTTTCTGGCCTAGTGTTAGTAATTTTATCTCTATTTATGTTAATTATACTTTGTTTTTGACTGAGTTAACTCTAGATAATACTCAAGTGTGTGGGATTCACTTGGTGCCCTATGGTCTTTAAGCCTTGGATTCATCGGCAATGTCTCACTACATGGGTTTACTCTTTTGAGTGAAATTTCAATTACCATCGAAAAATTGAAAAAAAAACATAGAAGAATACAATAAGAAAATTGAATACTCATATTAATATTGAAATGTGATTCCACCAAGAGCTTCTATCATTTCCCCCTGGAATAAGGATGAACCCCCATGTCTAATGCAATGCACAACATGTCATCACTCTTAATTGATATTGGATTAAATGTGGTGATGAATTTGAAAAAAATTAATGGTCTTGGGATTGGGATATTCTTATGAAACTTTCTTGTATTAAAATATTTTTATGGGTTTTATTATTGTTTGGTATAATGGTTTTTGGTTATCATTGTGTATTAAAATGTTTTTGGAAAAGGGAATTCAAAATTTATATTATTGAGATACATTTTTCTTAAGACTATAAAATATCAAGTTTGAGGTTGTGATTAGCCTATAAAAAAACATATTTTAATTACATTTTAATGGTATTAAATGTTCATTTTTGATCTTATAGGTCTGAGTTAGTGGATTTTAATTTTGAACATCCATTCTCATTATTTGTGCACTTCATGCCTAGTTTACCCCAATTTAGGCCCAATGATTCATATAATTTTAAGGAAAGTAATTATCCATATTTTAATTTTATATTTTGGGAAATGGATATATACTCAAATATGAACATTGTTTATTCAGTGATCAATGGAGGATTCATAAAGGATGATGGTGATATTTAGCGATGAACAGAAACAATTCTCAAGAAGGCAGATTGGACACCATCTCACTGATGAGAATGTTGTGCTCAAAATATAGGACCAATGAATCCCAAATTTCATGTGATGATAGAATAAAAAATAGAAACATATAATGATTCAGGATCCAGTCCTAATTCGGCCTCCATTGTGGTTATTCAGTCAGCCAAATTTAGAGAAACAATTCTGGGCCAGATTCTGCGTCCCCGAAAAACAGCCCACCAAGTTAATCATATCTCAGAAACAACAAATTTATTTAGGCTGATATTTTACATAGAGTTAGGGGATATTCGGAGATTCACTTTTTTCTTGTATGGAATACTCTAATTCGGCCTTCAATAATGCCATCTAGGTGCGTCTATTTAGTGGATTCAAGCTTGCTCCCACTTCGAGTCAAGGATAAAGAAGTCCACTCTCCCTTACTTTCCACCACCCTAGGCTTACCATAATCAAATGGGATGCTTTGTACTATTGGAGGCTCGAACCAAGTCCCTCAAAATTCTTATTTAAAATAGTGGTGGTGGATTAGTTTGTCCTATTTTGTTCTTTCTTTCATTGTAATGTTATGCGGTGATTTTGTTGTCTCAAGTTTGTCTTTCACATGTAAGTTATTCAATTCACTATAGTTTCTTAATAAAAGTACTTATTCTCCTCTTATTCTATTTTTCTTCATATCACATTGATACCTTTGGTTCATGGTGTGATCATTTTCACACCAATCCTTGGGATATTATCACACAACGGTGGAGTGATCGTTATTTCATTGTTTTTTTCCTCTCTAATTCCTCCCTCATGAGTCTACATACCGTTACCATTGAAACCATAGGATCAATGGAGGGATATAAAACTTATGGTTTTATCCAAGGGAGTATCAAGGGTATGTATTGGGTGTTATTTCTTACTCTATTATTGGATAATAACTTGTTTTAAATGAGATTTTTATTTGTTGTTTTTAAAACCTCTCTATCCTTATTGAATTTATGGTCTCACACTGCATGTGCTAATACGAAACTTTACCTTGGAGTGCTCAAAACATTTATCCTTCAAGTGTATAGGTGATCAGTATTATGGTGTGTCGGAATTAATCTTGTAAGTGATGATTTTATTGATCTCATTAAATGAACCCATCTAAAATATAAGAAATTGAAATATTAAAAAAAAAAGAATGCATCCAGTCCACCCCTTGTAATAACCTTGGATAAACCCTTATCATAATTTGAATTAAATTAAGACTATTAGTGTTCACTAAAACCCATCTAAAATAAAACCAATGTTGGTCACTTAAGAGAAAAAAATATTCCATAGAATGTACATGTCCGTAGGTTACTTCTTAGGTCTCTGAGGAATCGACCACCCAAGCAAAACTACAAGAGACCGCTTAACCCTAAAATCATGGGTAATTGAGCGTGAATAAGCATGTGATAATTCTCTAAGGATTGATGTGGAATTAAAGGGTCATAGAAGATCCCTACTATTATGAGAACCTGGAAATGACATAACACTGTTGTTGAATATAAGTTCTATGGACGGATGATGTTAATTGAGGGACACAAATAAAACTGTCCATTAGAGGGGGGGACTCATAAAAATTTGAGGTAGCTTCTCAAGGCGTGTGCCCTTAGTAATATCTAAGAGGATATTATGAGAACAAGGCCCACCATTAAAAAATCCACATTTCATAGTGTCATTGGACGTTTCAATCTACTAACTTGTGTATTGGTCCTTAGACTTTAAGATTATTATTAATTGGTATTACAACTCATGCACTTAGATGTATTGATGAAAACTATAACAACTCACTATTCAGAGTGAGGTAGGATACATTTTTTGTATCACAAGTGACAATGCATTAATAGATAATACGAGAAAAGATATTTCCCTTCTGTTCTATAATGGAAGTAGATATCTCGGGCCTCTTGATGGAATTGATATAGCCTAAATAAATCCAGGTCCATGGTAAGGAATGAGTGATTTCAACTATAAAGGGTCAAAGAAAGAATAATCGAGAGCATCGTTTGATGGCACTAGCATGAAACCCAATTAATTTGAGATATCGAGACAAAGGGATTATATTATATGATAAGCATTAGTAGGAGGTGACACATCATTGCGGCGTTAACTTATTTCTCTATGGTTACCTTGTCATGTTGCTAGATGCTATCCTTGGACTTTTGGCAGGCTCCACCTTATTCCATTGAGAAAGAGGACTAGAGGGGTACACACTTAGTGTGTCCAAGTAGCTCAGTTAAATATTAATTTAACAAGTCAAATATTGATTATTCTTGATTATGGTTTAATAATTATTTATGGATGCCTGATCACATTTATTTTGACACTAATTATTCGAGAGAATATATTGTGGGTGAAATAATATATTTATTAGCGAGTAAGGTAGTGAGATTTATTTTAGATATAAATAGCCATTATTCAAGGTCTAATAAATGTAGTGGAGGAAATAACGAAAAATAGAAAAATAAAAGTACACGCTATGTATATTAAAAATACACGCCATGTATTTTTAATGGGAATTTATGTGAAATAATATAATTTATTTAAATAAATAATATTGGGTTTAATTCATTGGGTGCATGTCAAGTTATAATAATAGTCAACTGTTATTATTAGACATGGGGTATTACTAAGAATTTAATGAAATGAATAAATGCTTTAGAGTAATTAATTCATTTTAATATTCTATGTAATTAAAATCCCAATTATATAATTATCATTGTCCTAGCCATTTTTTGTGTGGTGGTTTTTCACAATGGATCTAAGAACAATCTCAAGCTTCGAGAGAGAGAGAGATCATCCTCCACTTGATAAAGGTGGTCGAAGACTAACATCGCAAGCGAAGGATCTTCGGCGCTAGCACCTAAAGATCCCTTCAGGGACATCCAGAGATACATGGAACACGTGTGGATCACCACTAGAGGAATCCTACAATTGGATTATACGATGAAATGACGAATCACATCGGATCGTGACCGGAAACATCAATAAAGAATGAATTCCATAAAAGAAATTATAGTCAATTAAATAAATTAATTATAACCAACATATTATGATCCTATATATGGTTCTAGGACTCCCCTGTTTATTTTTCGTTTTTCATTCTATTATAAATATCCTTCATTTTATTATCGTGACAGATCTCAGATTGATAATTCTTAACGCTAAAATAAAAATTGGGTACACCCACCAAAACGCTTCTACTGTGCCCGAAAACTACATATCGTTGATGATAGGCTATCTAATGATCTGGAAAAAGGTGTGTTAAATATTTATTTGAATTATTCAAATTTCATCTCGAATTATGGATCATCAAATTTATTCATTTCAAAGAAATATTCATGTAATATGGGAAAATCATCTCATGAATATAAGATAAACCTTTTGCCAAAATCTCCCTATAGAAATATCAAAGAAACATATATTTAAAGAAATATTCCTATTTTATTAGTGTGATTGTCTTACCTATAGTTATTATTAAACCTCTTATAGTAGATTTTGATATTTTTTGGTACAAATTGGCTTTCAGTCAATCATGCTAAGATACATTGTAAATCCATATAATAATTATTAAATGATTTCATACCTTTGATAACCTACCATGAAGCTTAGAAATTGATTTGATATAGAAGTGAATGTTATATAGACAATTTTTTTAAAATGTTGAAATTAGTTATCACCCTATACTAAATGAATATACATATTTATTTCTGGATGATTTTTCTTATTTTTTTCTTAATCATGATGTTGATTTTACTCTTGAATTACCAGATGGAGACAATACTATTTGAAAACCCATTATCAAATAACCTTAGTTGAATTACTAAAATTTAAATAAAATTTTCAATGTTTTCAAGATAATGGTTTCATTCAAACAATAAATTCTTTTTTGTTGATTTTTTTTCATTTTTTTAAAAGAAAGATGAAGAAATGAAACATTACATTTATTATAGAGAAATATAAAATAAATATTAAGAAAAAGTATTTTTTCGGCATATTGGATATTTATTTTTTCAGCTAAAGGGATCACAATATTGTTTGAATGTTACTCTCTGATCATGGTATCATTAGTTGAACGAGAAAGACAAAGGTGTTTCCAAGATTGTGTTTCAGAATAGATTAGAGAATTATGATATTGTATCTATTCCTTTAGGATGTATAATACACCATCTATTTTTATGGCTTTTATGGTTATAGTTTTCAAATATTTCTTAGATATTTTTCTAGTTTATTTTATTGATGATATGTTAGTATAGTATAAAATTCACAAGGATCATAAAGGTAAAAATGGATTTTTTCAACCCTTAAATTAAAAGATTTTATATGTATGATTTAATAAGTTTTAATTTTGGTTGTAATTTATTCCCTTGGTCGTATTACTTCTAGAGATGGATTAAATTTTTTCCCTATCAAAAATAGTGTTATAGAAGAATATTTAGGACATAAACATGTCATACATAATATTAGTTTTCAAAGATTAATGGGTTAATACGAGTGGTTTTTTTATAACATTGCTTAGTTATCTGGAACAATAACTAATATTACTTAAACATGAGAGAACATTCTCTTGATAAATGATTGTGATTATCATTTTTAGGAATTAAACAGATTATTATCTAGTGGTATAGTTTTTCCTTTCCCAATAAAAATTGTAAAATTTTAATCTACACATGATCTGGAATTAGATAATGTTGTTTCTTCCTTTAAATTTATTTGGGGCATAATTTATATGGAGAAAAATGAGAATTATATACCCAAAGAAAATGTTTTTTTGAATATATTCACTATGAAAGAGTTGAAAATTCAATATAGGAGATGGTTGGAACTGATTAAGGATTATCATTGTATAATTCATTACCATCGTGGAAAATCAGATAGAGTATATGATACTTTGTGTTGGAAAAATTATTCTACATTAACCTTGAAACTTTTGGAAGACATCGATTTGATTAAAAATATAATTAATTTGGATATATAAGTTATTGATAAATAAAAATACTATTGTATTCTACTAGTTTCAGAACAATCATCTATATCAAAAATTATTTGTCAATATCTGAAGGAGGATCAATTTATATAAGAAAGGTTGATTTTTTAAGAACCATTTGTTTAAAGAGATTAATGTTGTCGTCGAAGGTGTTGTCATATTTTTAAAGATAATTTTTATTCCTTGTAATTCCTATTTAAGGACGTTTTTTAGTGAAGCTCATAGTTATACATTTTCCACTCATTCTAGAAAAACTAAGATGTATAGAGACATTCATTAGTATTTATAGTCGGTTGGAATGAGAATCGATATTACTAATTTTACCATGAAATGTTTGACTTGTGAAAAGTTTAAGGAATAATAATAATTATTGAAGGGGGTTATTTACCCTTTTCTAGTATTGTAATGAAAGTGAAAAATATTTCAATGGATTTCATGGTGGGATTACTAAATAAATCTCAAGGTAATATTATAATTTTCTATTTTTTTTATTGAATAACGAAATTTACACATTTTATTTCCATTTGAGATTATATGTCATTAGATAAAATATATCAAATGTAACACAATGTAGTTTTTAGATTATATAAAATTCCACTCTCCATCATCTCAAACCATGTTCATATTTTTATTTTTAATTTTTGGAATGTCCATCATAATTTCTTGGTGACTGAATTAAATATTAGTATTACATTTTATACTCAATAAGAAGGAAATTTTGTGATGACGATTCTTTCCAAAAAGATATGATTTGTGCTTGTTCAATGGATTACCACAAAATCTAGGATTATCAATAATCATTTTTTAAATTTTCATTTAATAACAATTTTAATTCCAATTTATAGATAAAACCATTGGAAGAAATATATAGAAAATAGTTTCAAACTCTATATTTTTCTGATGAAGTAGGTGAAAGGTAGTTTTTTGGAAAATATATGGTTGAGTAAATTGGTGAGAAGGTGAAAACTATTCATCAAAATATAAGGATGGATTAGGGAAAGTAGAAAATTTATTTGGATAATCAAAGGAAATATCCTAGTTCTGAGGAAAGTGATTACGTTTTTCTAAAAGTATCTCTATGGAAATGTGTTATGAGTTTTTGTAAAAATCGGATGCTAAGTCAATGGCTCATTGGAACATATGAAATATAATATAATGTAGGATTAATTTCCTACTAATTAACCTTGATTCGTTGTTTTTTTCTTGAACATAAACTATTTTCTATTTTAATGTTAAGAAAATATGTACCGAATTCATCTCATGTTTTGAGGAATGAATTATTTCAGTTACAGGATAACTAATATTACATGGAATAGACTATAAATGTTCAATAATATATACAGAATGTGTTACAGAATAGTATAATTCATTAAGTAATGGTTTGGTGTAAAACCATATATTTGAATAAGAAGCATGGGAATCTAAAAATACAATGAGGGAAAGTTATTAATACATGTTTAATAATAGAATAAATTGGAAAGGTTGAAATTTACAAAACAAGGAAAGATTATAACATCCTAGTTGAAGATGGAATATATAATTTTAGTTTTTATTTTTATTCATAAATTAGATATCTATAATCAATATAAATATATGATCTAATTTTTAAAATAAAAAAGAAACTAAATATACTGAAAATTTTTCTTATAAGGTTTTGTTTAAAATTTTAACATAAAAAAATTCATTGATAATTTTATAAAAATAATTTCATTTTTGAAATCATCATATCAAAATTATCTTAGGATGATGATTTGAGAATTCTATGAAAACACAGATTTTTCAATGAATAGTGAAATATATTGATTATTATTGGAAATTGTTTTTTCTTTTTATGTATTTAAAAATTCCAATTCTATTTTTGATTAGTTATAAGAAATAATTTGATCCATTGTATTATAAAAAATCCAATTATAATATTTTTAATGAATTTTTTTCTTATATTTGGTATTAAAATATTTTTATACATAAAAATAAATTTTTTAACAAAATTCAGGATGTTTTTTTGGATTAATTTTAAATTAAAAATTTCTTCATATATTTTTTGAATCATGAAAAATAGATTCCATGTCATGAATTTGACGTTCAAAATTCATAAATAGGCCAATTTTATATTTATTCATTATGAATATAAGGCCCTAGCCTAAAAAATTACATAATCTTGAGTTAAGTCAAGAATTCAGATTGTGGATCTTTTTTAGGTTTAGAGTTTTAGAAAATTAGGCCATAACTATTACATTACATCATGAAAATTATATGAGGACACTTCTACTTAATATCCATTTTTTCATAAAATAAAAACCTTGAAAAAAACAAGAGTGTTTTTCTTGATATAAATCTTCTTGAGTTTTTTCCTTCTCTAAACCTTCCCTATACCTTGTGAAAAACATTTCAAAGACATTGGATGAGTATAAAAAGTTAAATAAGGGTTTTAAAATAAAGAAATAACACATTAATACATTAATACATACAAAACACAAGCTCTTTAACTTACCTCATGAAATCATAAGATTTATGAATAACACATAGAAATCATAACTCATAAAGGAAACTTGTGGAATCCATAACATAATTACGTTGTATCATTAACATCTACATAGAGATTAATGTTTTGAATACCCATCACAGTATATTTCTTAAATCTCTTAGAATAAATATTAAGGTTTACCTCCATTACAATATCCAATGCATTGGAGAGCAATCTCAGGCTCACCCGCCCAAGGTTTATCACGAAACCACCTGTATTCATAAAAAATTACGAAGAACCATAACATAATCATAACAAAAAAAACAAGCATAAAGAAAAGATAACATTTCCACATTGAAATCACAATGAATCAATTCAAGAAATTGAAATATTCAATCCATTTCCAAATCCATTTAAAATATTAAATAAATAGATTTTTGAATCAAAGTGTCCCATACCACTTCGAAACTTGTAATGAAATTAACATTTTAAAAGATTAATGTACATATAAATAAATCATTTAAACCAATTTGAAAACATGGTCATTAATGATAAAGATTTAGAAGATTAAATCTTTAAAACATTTAATACAATGTTTTAGTTGAAGAGTCCCTTACCACTTAAGAAAACACATGAATACAAATAATTAATGAATAAAATTAAAAGAAACCTATAATATCATGAGAATAAGGAAATTCATGATATAATATTTCAAAGGGTATTACATACACCTTATAGGATAATAAAGATTCACGATATCATGATATGCCTCAATAAAAGGAGATTGTGAGTAGTCCCTTACAAATATTGTACCAATAGATTAATGACAAATCAATGACGTAATTATGAATGACAAATAAAAATTCACCTAATATAAGGGGATATGAAGTGTAAGACAATAAGAGGCAATTCAGACATATTCATATCATGAAATAATCAAGAAGTGTCAGTTTTTCCCAAAGAATTTTAATTTGTTTAAGAAGTCCCCTTACAAAAAATCGGCTGCCTAACGACGTCACTTCAAAATTCAGAAAATGAGTTGATGAGAGTGAAAAGTGTCCCTCATAACATGGATATTAAATTTCGATCAATATGGATAATGAATAATATATCTCAACATTTAAAAATTTAAATTTATATACATAATATAAAATAAATCTTTGACTAGAAGAAGAGGGTGAAAGGTTCCCTTAAAAAATCATTTCGTAAATAAAATAGATTTATTATGAGTATTCACTATAAGAAAAAATAAGGAAATTATAAATACAATATAAGATATCAAAATTCAATTCTCACATAATAATATCAGGGCAAGTAGTAGAAGATCAACCCAAATAATGGAATTTGGGTAAAGAAGATAACTTTCCTTAAGTATGACTCGTCACGTATGTTCCTTGTTCTTCCTGAATAATAAACCTAAGTTAACTTCTACATGATTCAGAACCTTTTTAAAGTTTATTATTCCTTTTATATCACCTATTACCTTGCTACAACAATTAGTTAATTATTTGATTTCATGTCATACATTTTTCGTTGTTTGAATCTTGAGTAACAAATGAAGTTGTTATAATTACAAATTTTCAATCTACTCAAAATTCCATTATTTACATATTTTTATTAATTATTTAAATATAATATATATCATACGTATCCAGTATATATGAATTTATAATAGTCCATATCATTTGGATATATGAAAATGAAATGCATCATTAATGGAGACGGTAAGCCGTACGTACGCATGAACGCTACTTTCATTTCATTTTTTTTCATTCTTAAAGGAATGAAAAACAAATGATTCATAGGAATATTATTATTACACTATAATATCATATTTTATTTTCATTATGTAAGTTTATTAACACTATCCTCTATACATTCCATGTATGTTACGAGCGAGTAATGTCACTTTGAGGGGGTGGTAGTCCGCACATTCCCAAATGAAATTATTGTATTTACCCATTATGAAAACCATGAATGTATACTATAAATTAAAAATAAAGAAGCATAGAGACAAAATAAATAAAATATATATCACATATAAATACAGTTCCATCATAATGGCCACCATGAGAGGTTTTATGGAAAAATTTAACAATCATCGTTTTTTGAGGTAGTAGTTCACCGTACATAGAAACAATATGTTCTATACCCATTAAATAGAGGTGTGTGTAAGGGTAGTTTGAATAATTTTAATAAAAAAACCTAGTATATTTATGATACTGTTGTTGTTATAAAATCAAAAAAAATTATAGAATATGTAGTTAATAAGGAAAATCAAAGAAATGAACTTCAGAGAATACGTTACGTTTAAATCGGGTAACTCCCTTTGGTTTGAACCAAAAGGCATTCTTGAATTACCGTATGCCTAGGGGATGGATTCTAGGAGGAATAGAAAGATGTTTGGAGATTATTGAGTCATTGGTTGGATGAGACTAGAGGAATTATAGTTGCGATAAATGGGTTAGATTTGATGTCCTTTTATTAGGGGGAGGAGGGGCGCTTTAGGAAATTTTGAAAATATTATTTTATTATAAACTGAATCCCAATTTTAAAAGGTCTAAAACTCATTTAATTCAAATATAAGGTAATTATTTTTTGAAATAACCTCATAAAATTGGTTTTAGACAAGTTTATGGCATAAAAGTAACCTTATCTTTTAGCTTTAACCCTCAGTTAAATAATTTTACTTTTACCATGTCCTCTTATATATTCAAACTATATGGTTAATATATTTACAATAAAATTTCAAGATACCCAAAATGGATCAGTATTGACATTTTTAGCATTATATATTTAATTTTTCAAAATCATAGATTTTTATAATTTTGTTTTCATATAATAAAATATTAATTGTTTTCAAAACTCATTTATGTTAATTTATATACTATTCATATCAAGACATTTAAAAAAATTATAAAAACATTATTAATTTGAAAAAAAAATCAACAAATAAAAGATAAAAATTATTCATTATCCTTAAAATTAGTGGATGATATAAAAATTTTCCAAATAAATTTATTTTAATATTTATTATCTCAATTATATAAAACATTCCTTAAAAAGGTAACCACTATATCATCATTGTTTCATATATAAATGTATTTATTTGACGTCTGAAAATTATAAATAAAATTCCATTATGTATGAAATCATTTTATATTTTCAATGAATATTTATATTTGGAAACAAAACTTTTATATCCCCATAAAAAATTGTTTTACTAAAATTTATATGTTTTTGTTATATTTTACTTAACATTAAATTTATTTTTATATAATGTCATTTTCCCTTACAAGTGGAACCATGGGGTTCCAAAATCGACCCAAGGATACCCATGGTCAGAAATTTATCAACAAATAGGTTTAAGATAGGTGTTAGGGTAATTTATTATTTTTATAATATTATTATTTTACCCTTATTTACCAGATTTACCTTTTAACCATGGTAATGAAATATTTATTGATGTAACTATTCGTAATGTATAAAAATAAAAGATATCTATTTATGAAATTTAGACCTCATGATTACAAATATGGAATATTTTTTTCAAATTCAAAACATGGAAGTGGTAGAAATTAATTTGAAATTAATTTCCGTTTTCAAAACCAAAAAAGCGTGTTTTTAAGAATTAAAAACTTCCAAAAGATTGTCATGTGTCTATATCCAATTTCAAAGTGAAATTACATTAAATGACCAAAATTTGATTAAATGATTAAAATATAATCTAATTAAACTTTGGAACTAATTAAAATGATAAAAAAATTATATAAAAAATTATATTAAAAGGTGGTTTTGAATTAAAATGCAGTATTTTTTACTATTCATTAGAAAATGAACTTTATGAGAAAAATACCAATATTTCTTCCAAAGTAAATTTTAATGTCTAAATTCTAAATAAGAAGTTTATTTTATGAAATGGAACATATAAACATAAAATAACTAGATTTATAAGGGGTTCGCCATCAAAAGGTGGTAAAACAACCTTTTAAAAATATTAGAGTTTTTCATGCTTAAAATTAGATTCATTCTCATTTTAAGCCTCTAAATTTTATTCGATAAATTTGAAAACATTTACCAAAAATTTATAATCATATTTATGTTACTTTTTTTCATTCATGCCAATACAATGACTAGGCATTATCAACCATTTTGAATAATGATATTATATTATTATTTTTCAGTATTACTTAAAGTTGTGTGCAGCGTAAGATTTCAAAGAAACTTGTTTCTGCGTGTTGAGTAAGATATCAGACATAGAATCCCCTTGAGTGTAAAATTAATATTTAATTCAAAAATATTAATAAATATGAAAATTTCAGATTCTTTTTTTACCTAGGATGTTATAATAAAGATTAATCATAATAAAATTTGTTACCATAGTAATTGTAAAATCAGTTAATTAATGGTAAAAATATTTTGATAAATAATAAAAATTAACAATAAAATTTGCCTAAATTTTATTCAATGAATATATTTCATCCGTATTCATTAAAAAGTTAAATATTTACCCTTTTTCAATTTTCCCCTCATATTGATCTTTATAATATCTTATGAATTGAAAAGTCAAAACTGTTATTCTCATAGTTTTCTTATATTTTAATTTTTGAAATAGGTTTTAAAATAAGTTATTTTCACCTAAAATAGTAATTGTAGTGTTAAATTATTTTAATTTATCATTTTAATTTATTTATAATTTATAGTGTTGAAATATTTACCTACAATTCTTACGCAACATCATCACTGAATTTATTTAATTAAATTAAAAATAAAACAAATGATTTTAAAAATATTAAAATTTATATAATATAAATTAATTTGTATATTCCAAGAATTATATATTTATATTATATATTATTTATAGTAATATATTTTAATTCATTTCCTGTTGTAATATTTCCAAATTCAATTTAATATATAAATCCAAAAATGAGATAAACAACATTTTATAAAAGTCTTATTTTGTTAATTGATTTAAAATTCCTATATATAATATATTCTAGATATTAATTTAGATACTATTTTAAAATCAACCATGTTCCATTTCCAATTAACCATTTATAGTTACTATATTAACCCCAAAATTTTAAAACATATTGATATCAACGTAATTGCTAAAAGAGTTAATGGAATCTTAAAAAACAAATTAAGGTAAAACATTTAGTCTAAAATAGTAAAAAATAATTTTATGAGATTGTTTTTACTCATACTCAACTTATTATTAAACGGGTTTGATTTGGATCCATTTTAGTAATAAAATTATTTTATATTAATTTAACTGTTCAAAAGTTAAAGGAGTGCCCCTTCTCTCTTTTATTGATAGAATCTTCATCTCCTCTTTTCTTCACTCTTAAAAAACTTTTTCATTCAGAAAATACCTATCCAAATATCATCATCAAATCCTCAAAGAAGTTGTGCAGTACTTTTTTTTATCATAAAACTATCCTTGGAATATTTATTTTGTAAACCTTATGAGGTTCTATAAAGAAATGGTTTAGTTCTTCATCAATCCTTTTGGTTTTATTTCTTATTCTACCACATTCAGTATATCTTAAAAAATTGTGAAATAATAAAATTATAATATTACATATTTTGACATGTTTTTATTTTTATTTGATGACCTGTTTCCTTTTCTTATTCAATCAAATGTGAAATCATACCATCGTTCGGGTGTAAGGCGAACCACCACCAAAGAAACCAATGTAATTAATTTTCCATAACCACCTATCAATAATGGTTAAAATTATGGGCTTTACATATAAATATTATATTTATTACATATTTATTATTATTAATAAGAAATATATCATATATTTTTCTGACGTTTCAGTCACTGAGAAAAGATAAACCATTCATGCATACATGTGGGATACCACCTCTATGAAGTGATGTGATTCATTATCCATCACCATGTCACATGTATGATATATATAATTTAATTTAAAATAAATAATAACTTATTTACAATATTATTATCATTATTTAAATATAAAATTATTCTTACCTTCTTTTTAGAAATTATAATTGAAAATTGGAAACGTTACTAATACGTACATATGGCCTAACATCTCAATATTGTAATGTAGTTAATTTTCACTAACTATCTATAATAACGGAATTTAAAAGTAAAATTCATGAATTAAAACTATTAATATTTCATTATAATTATTATGGGGATGATATAATAATGACCTCTTTGACGATAGTCAACCAAATGGAGTCATTTTGGACATATGAGCTGAATATAATCAAAAATTCTGGCATAAACTTAATAGGTTAAGTAATTGAATATAACATGGATAAAGGAATAATAAACTAGAAAATTTTTAGTACGAAATTAAGTAATTAATAATAATTTTATTATTTAGGAATATAAGGAATGTAATTTTTGGTCCAGACTTGAGGTAAGGGACACTTTAATTTAAAAACCACATTCTCATTGTTTAATTTCTAAATCATTCTCTTCAATAGCTATATTATGATAATTATTTTATAGATGTTTTTATATAGAAATTAATTCATTATAAGGGGAATCCTTATGTAATCTTTTATATTTTTTCATTTTCTTTCAAAATAAATATTTTTACTCATTTTATATTGAATTTTTTGACATTCTTCACAAATAGAAAAAATAGATGTTTCAATTTAACATATATTATTTCAACGAAATTGACCACTACTGTATCCATTATTTTAAGTCAATATTCCTTTAGTTAATTCCAAAATTTCTTCAAATATAACATTTTACTATTGTTACTTTAGTCTTGAAATGGTTTTTTAAAAGTAATGTGAATTTTGATATCAAAAACATGTTTTACTCATGAGTTTAAAATAGATTTCATGGATTTTTTGATGAAAAGGATCATGAATAAAAACAATTATCCATGATATGGTAATTAAGAATTATATATGTCAAATGGGAGAGCCGGATATGGATTGTGTGATGGGATGAGCCCTATTACAGTACATGAATATGGGTGAGTCAGGTATATAATATATGAATATTGAACCCCACTATAGATATCTAATAAATTGGTTTATGTTATATGTATTAAAATAAAATAAGGATGGAGTTTACTAATGTTATTTTTCTATTATTTTAATTGGGATCCAATTATTTCTAAAATGGGTTTAAAATTGGATGTGAATATAATTCGCTAAGTAACCTAAAATGTATTTTTATTTTCATTATTTGAGTTTTATGATTTTCTTAATGAAGAAATGTGTGTTTTTAATGTGAAATTTATTTATTTATTATACTCAATGAATAATGTGATAAAGGTAAGTATTTTATTGGTTTCTATGATGTTAACCATACTAACATATTTATTATTTTCATGTCACTTACAAATATTTTTTCATCCCATTTTTTTAAAAAATCACATGGATTAATGACATGTATGGGAAAACATGATGTCATGTTGAAAGTCATACATATCATTCCTAAAAATAATACATATTTTATTTTTTATTTTTTATTTATTGGAAAAAATGTATATTGGGTAAAAATGACCACTTTGTAGTATATGGTTTTTTATGTAAGTGTTATAAAATATTTCAATAGGACTAAAAACTAGAAAAATTACTCAAAAAGGAAGAAAGGGAATTATATTATAAAGACACTGTATTATATAATGATAATGTATGGGTGTTTATGTCATCAGTTATTATTGTCCGAGCGTCAATCTATTTAGAAACATAGTTCATATCCAATAAGATGAAAAATATATAAAAAAGAGACAATAAGTGATACAATAATGTTTATTCCCCAAAAATAAAAAAAATCACACAAATTCAAAGGTTATTTGACCATCTCTTGTCTTTTTTAGATACCTCCATTGAAATAGAAATTCTTTCATGACATGAAAAAGTTATGTGAATCTCTTGAAATGGTGGAACAATATAATATATCCACTAAAAGATTCCTAACCATGTGTTGGGGTCTAAAATAACCTTTATAGGCACATTAGTGACAAAAATTATGGACTGAAGGTACCTCAACACAATGAGTACACCTTATTTTCCCCTGATCACTATAGATCATCTTTATTTTATGTTACTCCCAATAATAGAATTTTTACACATATATTAATTTCAAGAATTTATGTTTAGTAAGGAAGAAAGGAATCTTGGTATCACTAAGTAATTCACTTAGTTTGCAAACCATGGTAACTTAATAATGATCTTATAAGGCTAATCAATAGGGATTGATTCATTAAATCCATTTTTATAAGAATTTCATCTTAAAAACTATGATGAAACCTGTTAATATGAACTATAGGAATATTTTAATAACCCTTCTTGAACATAATCTCAATATCAACTTCCTAGAGGAGAAACATTCACAACACCGACTAATTTTTCAAATCTACCATCTTAGTCATTTATATGAATGTTGAATGATAAGAATACAATTTCACTTTTCTACCCAGAAAATTATGATGAAATTTATTAAGAATGAAATATTTTGAAAACATATCTTTCGGAATTGTGTATAGTAGACTTAATATAAGTCTAGGATTTTCTATTCATAATCTATGATGTGAAATCATCCATTAGTATCTTCAGAAAGTAATACCTATACCACTTGGTTTAGAGAATATTATATCAATTTAAAATTAACATATAAAGATATTAGAATAATTATATGGGTTGCAGATAATCTCAAATTGAATTCATAAATATATTTAATGCATAGTTCTTTAAAAACATTCAATTTCATTCTTAAGTAGGTTAGTTGATGAAAATTACCTTTTTGAAAATCTAAAATAAATTTCATATACATCCCTAGATAATCTATTAATGATTTTAAATGATTAATATAGGTGATATATGAAAAGTTATATATCACATGAACCTTCAATTTATCCCCATTAAATTAATCTTTATAAATGATGTGGCCTAGAACAATACCAATTTCCAATAGAAAATAACATTTCTCAAAATTCAAGACCAAATAGTCTTTAAAGATTCATTTTAGATCAGTATACACAATCTCATAAAAACACTCAAATTGAGTAATATGAACTATAAATTCATCAAGGAATTCTAGTTGTGACCTATACATTTCATATACATATATATAAATAATAAAAAATGAATATTCCTTATATAACATTATGATCCATTATAGAAATATATATGTCTATTATCTTTTGAAATTACAATACATAAACAATTTTTCCATAACTGAAATACATAATATCCCAGTAAGTTATTCATGAAATGTACCTTTTTATAAATATCATATGTAGAACATTTTTCCTAACTTGGGGAAGTAAAAAATTATCAAGGCTGAGCTGAGATGTCTAGTAAGGTTTAAAAAGTTAATATAAAGATAATTTGAGCATAATGGTATTAGAACAAGTTAATAAAATTTGAAAACCATACCCTAAATGTAATAGATACTAAACATGGGTCGTGGAATAAATCTAAGCATTTGATAACATGTGAATCATAAAGGAATAAAACTATATGATCCATAAGATCATAACATTGGTATAACACATATATTTTGGGCATTCACATAATCATAGAAGAACATTTCCTCAGTATTCAAGGATGACTTCCAAGGCTATCATTGTGGAATGGTTTCACTCTCTAAACCATCATAGTAGTCATAGTTCACTCCTAAAATTATTATAGTGGATAAATTTCCTCAATAAATTGGTTTCACTTCCCATTATGTTCCCGGTTTTCCCATGAGTTATCAATCTTTACCCAATGTATTGGAGGGAGATATAAGTCTCACCCATCCTAGGTAGAACATGATCACCATCCTTAGTTACAACATAACCATTAACCCTTGTTATAATTTAACTACCATTTTTTGTTATAATATAACCACCATCACATAATAAAAACCATATGATGGTTTTCTAAGAGATCATGAAACATTCATTATATCTAAAACCATGAAAATAAAATGATTTTATAAAAATTTATTCATAGAATAAAACATGTAAAATAAATGAGTTTGACAAAAATTTCATCGTTTTATTATATCATAAACCGTAGAAAAAGGAATTAGTTTTATAAATTTCAAATCATTATAAAAAAAACATTATATAGAAATAATATCGATAGAATCCTTATATCATAAACCTAGTTAATAATAAATGACTTCTAATGATTTCCTTATAGATGAAAATTGATTTTGAAAGATCGTATGGAAAATTATTTAAGAAAATCAACCATTCCACATTGAAAATCACCATTTAAAAACAATAATTTCAAATAAATTTGTGCACATAATTTTCTTTAATAATATACTTGGAAACTTATAAAATATTATTTAAAAATTTGAGTGCTCATGATGTTGGAAAATACCATTCATTCTATACACATTAAAAAAAATCTCAATTCACATGTTTTAGAAAAGTAAAAAGTACCCCATTAAAAGATAGATAAGAAGATTCCATTAAAACCATTTTCAGAACATTAAAACATAGGTATAATGAAAATAAAAAATAATTGGAAAATATTCAAATCGTTGTTTAAAATAATTTTAGAAAACCCCAACATTTAAGAAAAAAATATTTCTGATCAAATAGAGAAATGACATCAATTTAAAAAACATTATTTTCAAAAAGAAAATCACATAAAGATAGAAAAATGAAATGAATAAAATTATTTTCATGAAACAACTATAGGATAATAAAAATTCATGTGTTTCTCTAGAGTTATATCATAATATTTCCCCATCTAAAGAATAATAATAAAAAATCTTGATAAATAAGAATGTTGTAACATAAAAACATTAAAACTTTCCTATATTTTGAATCATAATCCCAATGAAATAATAAATTTTAATGATACATTAGATATATATATAATTAATTAATTAATTATTCAATGTGTTAATGGGTCTTTATATACATATCATTAAATAATATTGGTGTATTATATAACATATGTCCCAAAGAATCCATTTGAAATGATATTCCCTTACATTATATATCATGTTCTATCAAACATGTATGAAACTCATGAAAAATAAAAATTTGTTTATTATAAATATATTATATAAAAATAGTCATATGTTTCATACTGTATATTATTTACCTATAACCCTTTATTACTCTTTTATTTATAATTCCATGTTAAAGTCATGTTTTGGGTAATCACTTCTTTGTTTTTCATGTTTGTTTTGATTTTGTATTTTTGGCCCTTTTAAATTGATCATGGTTAAATCATATCTATAATGTTAAACATGATATTATTATAATATATATTCATTACATGTTTATTTAGAGTAATCCATTATATTAATATATAGAAAATGAATTACACAGTTCATGGAGATAGTAGGTCGTAGGTACGCATGAATGTTGTCTTCATTTTATCGATTGAAATAATGGAAGAAAGGTAAATAATTTATCATCTTTATAGAATAATTATTATTTCATATTTACCACATATTTTAATTAATTTTATCAATATTTCATTCAATGTAAATAGTAAGTGAAAAATGAGTCACATCGCTTCGTGAGGCAGCAACCCGCCGTATACACGAGTGATGTTATCGTACTGCCAAGGAATGGACAGTAAGAAAGTAAATATGATATTATAATTATATAGTATGACTATTTCTCAATATACTATAAATAATTAATTCGAAAAATTATATCCAACTATTAGATACGGTGATGGAAACGATTTACATTGGTTCACGAGACAGTAGACCGCCATAAACACGATTGATGGTTTCATTTCCCATTTGAAAACATATGAGGCAGATACAAGTTATGGAATTAATATAATAACATATTAACATATGTTATATAATAATGTTATTATAACATCCTATATTTATAGGATTTTAATTATGATAAAGAAGAAATAATATAAATATTGTTTGTTAAGATCGTTATCTGTTCTTCGATCTATCTCTTTAGGCTTGCACCAAAAACCTTCGTAGGTGGGATTTATAAAAATAATAATACCTTTATGATGTGTGTATGGTAATCAAAAACATATTTGGGTTTGTATTAGTGAAAAAAGGTTTTTAGAAGTGTGAAGAGGAGAGGGTAGGGGGTGACGTTTTATAGGTGAGGAAGAGGATACATTTTGAATTTTTAAAAAGAAAAAGTGTACCCACATTTTAAACATTAATAAAGGATTAAAAAGGAATCTCTATAAAACTTTTGTTGAGATAAGATTGAAATATGGGCAAAAAATAGTAATTCAGAATATTTATATGTAAATTGAACCATTATTTTTTTTAGTTTTACCCCTAGTAAACATGTTATAACCTTAACATTAATAATTAATTTTTTTAAAGATTATTTTTCCTGAAAATTAACTTATCCATATTATATAATTATTCTGATTCAAAATTTGGAATCCATTTTTCAAAATTCAATTCATAGAAGTGGAAATTTTTAATTTAAAATTAAACATACAACCCCGATTAAAATGATGTTTTCTGAAGAAGAAATTATCATATGTATAGAATATTTTAATATAAAAAGTAAATATTATTCTGATTTCAATAGAATAGTTTGGTTTAATAATAACATAATTGAACTAATTTTAAATTTTATGCATTTTAGAATAATATTTATACTTTTAAATGATTTAAACAGAAATTTTTGTAAAAAAATTAGCATTCATCACTATTCATTAATAAATTATTATTTTCAGAAAAATATCTAAAATTCAACCTAATATATTTTTGAATTTTTTATTCTTACTATGAAGCAAATTTTTTAAAAAAAATTTATAAATGCTTAAAAAATGAATTATAATTTTTTTAAAAAATGAAATAAAATTTTTAATTTTTGTGAAAAATAGTATTTTCAAAACATATAAAGTATTTACAATTTTTTTAATTTTTTTATCAATTTTTTATATATATAAAACCATAATAAATAATTTTTAAAATTTTGATATTCTTAATCACACTTCTATATTTAAGGAATTGTTTATAATAGTCTGGTTTAAATAATTATAATAATTGTATATCATAGTTTAGTAAAACTCATTATTGCATGTAACACAAGATATCTAATTAATTAAATCTATTTGAAAAAGAATGCTACAAAACATTTTAGGGTGTTATATTCTACACACCTCAAAATTATTTTCCACTAAAATTATTCCACTTTGGTATAAAAAAATAAGGATAATTCTTCCTCATTAAACCCTCAAGTTACCACATATCTTCCTCAAACTGGTGGTTTGACAAAAAACATTTAACAGGTGAGTGGTCTTCTTTCTTAACACATTATTTTTATGATCTTGGATAACTATCAACTTTTTATCATGATAATGTTAATGTTCCAATGGTATGTCCTCTAAGTTCAGTATATTTTATGCTTCAGGTATGTACATAATTAGAAGATATATATTATACACATCATGATCCTGATATAGGTTTTGTGGTAGTGCCAATGGATAAGATACAGTCCTAATACAATCAACAATTTCAAAGGTAATGATATACCTAGGTCTTATTTTTCTAGTCATTCCAAATCACATTAACTTCTTCCAAGGTAAAATTATTAAAAACACATTATTATCAAATTCAAATTACATGTCACATTAGTGATTGTTATCATAATGTTTCTAACAACATTCGGTTGTCCTTATTTGTTGTTGAATGGATCTACCCATCTATGGTATTTCATACGGTAGATTTGGTCCCAATATCATCATTTCTAAAACTATATCCAAAACAATTGTATTGCTACACTTCCTTCCATAGAGAAATTCATAATAATTCATCTGAATGGTTTAGTGATGGATAATGTTGTATGAAAAATCAAATATAAAAAGGTTTTTATGAAAACCATATTTGAATTCCATAGAATAAAGTATCAACATTTACTTTGGGATTTTAATTTTTCTCTTAGACAGAACATGTGTCTATGGATGATACAAAGTACTAAAACATAACTCTGTATCTAGGGCCCCTGACAACATTACAAGATCTTTGATGTAAACCTTAGATCCCCATCAGAGATAATTTAATGGGGTACACCGTGCAAGAATAAAAATTCTTTATTGTATGCCCTAGAATAAGGATCTGAAGAAGAATATTCTCTAATAGGGATGAAGTGTGTCGAATTTTTATGGCGATCAACTACAAACCATATAACCTCATACCTTTTAGATTTTTTGGTGAATATAATGAAAAAAATATGGTGATGTTTTCCCACTTCAAATTTGGTATGGTTAATTTTTGTTTATATCCATATATACATATGACAGATATCCTTGAATTCAAGAAAAAACTTGAATGGAGATACAAACTATGAAATATCTTTCTCAAATTCATCCCACCATGAATATTATTTTAGATATCTATTTATCTTTGTACTTCCAAGATGAATAGATAATAAAGAACCATGATATTCCTCTAATATTTCTTTCTTCAAATCTAGTATAGACTGAACACATACATGGTTGCTAAAATATTGGATCTTATATGATCCTTGTCATGGATAATCTTGTATGATCCTTTCGAATCGAAGAATCATCCACCATGTTCACTTTCTAAGCATAGAAATGTATTGAGAATTCATAGTCATTAATTTGATCTAAATATATTCTCAAGAACATATTCAACTCCTATTGTGAGAATATTTACTTTAATCATTTTTGATGAGTCTATATGTCACACTTTTATCAATAATGAAAATTCCTTTATATATTTAATTCAAAAATTACCACAGCTAAATCCAAATCATGAGTTGAGTAAATTTTCGTATGAACCATCGATTTTTAAGTGGTATAATCTATCTCAAGATTGTTTCTAAATCACATGGGTATCTATATGATAAAAATTATGTTACCTAAATCAACATAATCCTTTTCTATCACATCATTAAAAAATTCATACTAACCAAGACATCACCAATGTTGGTGATAGGAATTTCATCTTTTTCTTCCATTAGTTGTGAGTTAAAGACTCATGACCTTGAATGATGTCACATATTTTCCTTTTTACTAATGTAATCATGAAAATAATTTATAAATTTTTTAAATCATGACACTTTATTTTCAATCTATGAAACATCTATCTTAACCCAGTCCATTCATCATCATTATTCAAATTCATCATGGTTGTTTTTAAAAAATTCTTTTTATTTTGAAAACATATCCCTGAGGAGTGTTAAACCAGCTATCCAAGAAGGCCCATTGTTATAAACTCAATGAAAATATATTTCAGCTCATTGTTCCCTTTTTCAGAGTTATTACCTATATCTACAAATGTTATAGAGCCACATATACTTTTATTATATAGATAGAAATGTAATTCCTTAGAAACCATTTTCTTTATAATTTATTAATATTTTAGAATTTTTACTATACATTGTATTATTCTTATAATTATCATTATACATATCCCTATAAATAGACATAGGGATGTCACTAAAGTTTTCTCATTAAATTTTATAATGTTTTAGATTAACCATTCTCTGATGAAAACTGTAGTGACCCACACATCTCATACATACATATTACATCTTAAAAGATGAATATTCATTACAAAGAATAGTTTTCTAAAATGGAATTATATATATCTAGTTCCTTTTGAAACTTAGATACACAAACAACATTTTCATAAGTGAACTAAATCATCTCCCACTAATTTCTTCATAACTAGCACCACTGTTATACATATCATTCCTAATACATTTATCCATAACATGGGGAAAAGAAACATAAGAATGGTTCGGATCATATTCCTAATAAGGGTAAACATGGGAAATTACAACATTATATGATAATAAGGGAATTATAACTTGAGAATAACATTTAAAAACCATACCCTTTATATCATAGATCTTAAACATGACTCATGGAAAAAATATAATAGTTCAAAAGACATTAATCACAAAGGAATCAAATATAACAAGCTATTAGATAATAACATTATAATAAGAAATATATTTTTGGAATACAAATAACCATATAACATAATTTATTTAGTATTCAAAGATTACTTCCAATGTTATCATAGTGGAATGGGTTGACTCCCAAAACCAACATAATAGTAAAGGTTCACTCCCAATACAATTAAATTTTATACAATCCCTTACTAAACTAGATTCACTCCCCCAATGAATTCATATTTATCTCATGATATATCTATATTTACCCAAAACATTTTCGAGAAATATAGGCTTCTTCCATCCTTGGTCATAACATGACAATCATCCTTGGTTATAACGCAACCATTTTCATTGGTTATAATGTAACCACCAATCTTGGTTAAAAAATAATCATAATAACACAATGGATACCAAAAAGATGTGTGTCTCTAGATCCAAAAATATTCATCATATCAATACTTTTGAAAAAAATGGGTTTCTTAAACATTTCATTATTCATAACCCATGGAAATGAAATGAGTTTCATAAACATTTCATTATTTCTTTATAGCATAACTCGTGGAAAAGGGAATGAGTTTCAAAAGAATCAGATATGGAAATACATAAATAATATAGATGAATAATAATGATATTATCATGTGATATTATCACTAATAAATCATATATAACTTAAAAGGATTTTATATTAGAAAAAAAATTATTTTGGAAGATCACCTGGAGAATTTCTCTGGGAAAACAACCTTTCCACTTTGAAAATAATTTATTAAAAACTAGAATTTATCATAAAGTTATAGAAATTATTTTTATTGAAAAATACTTTTAAACATATAAGGTATTATTTAAAACAATGTGGGTTCATGATGTAAAAAAAATAACATTCATGTTTTAAATTTTAAAAAATATATTCTATCATCATTTTAGGTAAGAGTCAAAAGGGACTCAATCAAAAAATAACATGAAAATTATTTTAAGGGAACTAAAAAATTAAAAAATGGGAAAATATTTCTATAAAAATTCATTTTATATTTGAAATAACTTTATTTAAAACATTTTTATAATAACATAAACTCTGGTAGAAAAATGATTATTGACTGAAGAGAGAAATAATATTGATTTATGTCATAAAAACATACTTTTGAAGAAATTAATACATATATTGAAAAAGATTAATGGAATACATGTTTTTTAATGACCTAAAAATAGAATATTGAAAATTCTTGAGTTTTTTCAAATATCTATCATAATATTTCAGCATTATGAGCATAATAATAAACTATTATGATAAATAATGAGATTATAATATAAAACCTTTAACACTTTTCTATATTTGGAATCATAAGATCCATGATTGAATAACATTAAATGAAACATTATATATCAATAGAATAAATTAATTCATCACATATGATGCCAAAGTGAATATGTATATACATCATAAAATAATATATATGTGTGACAAAACATATGTCCTAATGAAACCAATTTTAGATGAAATTTTCTTTCCATAAGTCTATAATTCCTTTTTAAAGTTTAAATCCTCATATATAATAAATATATATTTATTATAAATATATTATATAACCATAATATTATTTATCATACCTTATTTTATTTACCTATATCCATTTATTACGCATCTGTTAACAATTCATGTTAAAATCAAGTTTCGTATAATAACTACTTTGTTTTTAACAATTAATTTGATTTAGAATTTTGATCCTTTTACATTGATTAGGATGCCATAATATCCATAAATTTAACAATTATTTAAATAAATTATACATTCATTGCATATTCATTTATAGTAGTCCATTAATATTAGATATTGAAACTGAATTACACTTTTAATAGAGATGGTAGGTCATACCTACAGATGAAGGCTGTTTCATTTTCTCGATGGAAGAGAGAGATGAAATATATATAGTATATCACAATTATAGAGTTATTTATATTTAATATATATCATATATTTTCAATAATTTTATTCTTATTATCTTCTATGTAAATCATAAGTGAAAAATTAATCTCATCGCTTCGTGAGGCAGTAGTCTCCCTTACGCACAATCGATAGTTTCATTTTCCAATTTTTGGAAGGGGATATCAATTTTGTTCATGAAATTAAAATAATAAGATCATATTATACTTATGAAAATTATGTTATAATATCATCATTGTTTAATATTTTTTAAAGGATGGGGAAGAGGAAATAAAATAAAAATGCTATATTAAGAATGTTATATCTTTTTTAAAAACCTCCTTATGTTTGGACAAAAAGAATTATTAAGAGGATTTATTAATAAAAAAAGGACTCTAGGATAGGATAATGGAATTATGGAAGAGATTTGGTTATATTTTTTTTTAATGAAACAGTTTAGGAATTTTGAATAGGAAAGGATAGGGGGTTCCCGTTTATAAGTTGGGGAGATGACACACTTAGAATTTTTGAGAGTAAAAACACATTCCCACATTTGAAACATTCCAAAAGGATCTGAAATGGGCCATAATCAAAACATAGACGATATAAGTTCTAAATATGTAAAAAAAATACGATTTTTAAAAGTTTTTAGGTTATTTAAACCCTTATGTATTTAGTTTAATGCCTGGAAAACTTGTTTTAACCATAACCTCAGTTAATAATTTTACATGTATTAAATTTTAATTATGAAAAAGAATAACTTTGAAATTATTCTATAATATTAAATTTCATTATTATAAAGACATAATACATTTTCTAAATTCTATTAACAGAAGTTTCAAAATTAAATTTAATATTAAACCTATAGACACGACAAAAAACAGTTTTCCAAACCCAAAAATTTCAATAAGTGTAGGGACATGTACTTGATGTACATAGAAATTGCATTACTTTTGTGGAATAATTAATACATAACTAGAACCAACACTCAAAGACCATAATAGTTTAGTGTCTTTGGAAACACAGAACATAATCTTCTAATCATGGTTAAAGACCTCCAACATCTCCTATAAAGATCTTACCATTTTGTTTTCTTACTTAAAACCTTTCTATAAATTGTGGGGAAATGACAACATTCAAATGGGGAGCTCAAATGCTCAGTAAGGGTAAAAATGGAAAAAAACCATATACATTTGAACTTAAAAACATGAACATAATATTTAAAGATCAAAATTTTGAGAAATGAAATAAAACATAGCAGTATGTTAGGAATAGATCATAATAGAACATCAATCATGATAAAATAGTTTGTTAATAAAACATGTAATTGTGGAAAGACATTAAAAACATGATATTATTTCCATAGTAGTGAAGGAATTGCTTCCAATACCATCTTAGTGGACAAAGTCCCTTTCTAAATTGAGTTTACTCCTCGTTCCAGTCCTGTAACACTGAACCAGATTTACTTACCATTCCATCCATGTAAATATAATGAGATATAAATATTTACCCAATTCATTATAGGTATATATTTGTCCCACACATCTTATAATGAAATAATTCTTACTTGTGCCACCACATAAACATAAATCATTCATCATAACCCAAAGAATAAAATTGGGTTTCATAAACATCATCCCATTATAACATAATCCATATAAAACAAATGGATATCATTTCATCATAAGAAAAGTAAAACCATATAAATCATAGAGATATTATACTTGAAATATACACATATGAAATAATTTCATCTTAGATAGAAAATGGTTTTGATAAAATACTTGAAATGAATTCTTGAGGAAACTTTTATTTCTTTTTTAAAATCATTTTCTTTTAACAAAATTCCATGAAATTTTAAAAGAAAATGAATTTTTTTTGAAAATAGTCATGAAATATTGTAGAGTATAATTTATTAAGAAACAGATTTAGGAAACCATAAAAATCCATTCATCCCGTATAAGTCCAAAAAAAATTATTCTCTTAGTGTTGTCGGAAATGTCCAAAAGTACCACATACAGTAAACAAAAGAAAGATTCCATCCATAACACAAAGTAAAAGTCAAAGAGTAATAAACATGACTTTAAACATACATGGAATAATATTAAAAACTTTATGAAAGACATTTTTATGGACATGGATGAAAAATATAACCCCAGTAAATACTTAGGTATAAGCAATCTCTAATAAAAATGATATTGAAAATTTATCTCTTACCTTAGGTCTGATATGCATAGTATGTATCAAAACATCCTATATAATGATTTAAAAAATTTAATTTACTTATTATAGAGTCATATTTATTTTTATGATATAATATATGGTTCTCTTATGACATTATATTACCTATTATTTTGTAAATTCCATGTTAAAGTAGTGTTTTGGTTAAATTCGTTTTATTTATCATACCAGTTTGGACTTGTTGTTATTGCTATTATTATTACTTATATAATGATTTACTTACTTCCAAAATGTATTTCATGATTTATATATCATATATATATTCATTATATTCATAATAGATAGATAAATTAAATTAAATACACCATTTATGGAGACGGCAGACCGTTCATATGCATGAACGTTGTTTTCCTTTCCTTATTGACTTGAATAAAAGTAAGTAGATGACATATATATATATACAAAAATCCAATAGCTTTATAATTTCATATATTTAATTTTTATTCATTATATGTACTCTATAATCATTCTTGAATGGTTAACATAGAGAATGAATCTCATCGCGTCGTGGAGACAGTAATCTGTACGTACGCACGAGTGATGATATCATTCCCATACTTATTGAATTGAATTGGAGTGGATGATATAATATCTCAGAATCAGTATGATATTATAATAAGTTTATATATTAATTCTTTACACCATTATACCCATCCAAGTAAGGTGGTGGTGGAAAAACAGATTACACCCCGACATGTAGACGGTATTCCGTACGTACGCACATGCGATTATTTCATTTTCCGTAGGATGGATAAAAGGTGAAATGGGTTTGTTTCATATTTATAATAAAATATCAGTATATTAGTAATACTGATGATATTACTTTATAATGAAACAACTAAATATGAAGAAGTTGAAGAAGAAAGAAAACTTGAGTGAATCGGTAGAAGAGATTACCTCTTATTCAACGCACCCCTTTTAAGCTTCCTCTTAAGGCACTAGAGTTGGTCTTTTGAGGAGAAAAGAACCTATATAATGTTTCTAGGGATGTTGAGAAGGGAAATTTAAGGGTTGGGATGAGATTGAAAGCTCAAAATTGTGTAAAGAGAAGAGGGAGGAGGTGCCCGTTTATAAGGGAGGAGAGGGGAACCTTAGGAAAAACTTAAAATATTATTTTATAATGAAGTCATATTCGATTTATAATAGCTTAAAATTAATTTATTTCTAAGATAAAGTGTGGATGGGTAAATATACTCTCAACCAAAAGGTTTTAGACAAGTTTAGGTTACTATTTTAACCTTATCATTTAGATTTAACTCTAAGTTAAATAATTTTACTTTTACCGTGTCTTCTTTTTTTCTTACAATATATGATTAATAAACATAATATAACAATCAAAACGAACCCCAAGTGGTTCATTATTAATATATATTACCTTATCTAATTCATTTGGCTGATCGTTAGATTTTTAATAATAGAATAACAATTAATAATATAATATTTGTTTTAAAAACTATTTTATGTCAATTATGACACTATTTGGTAATTGATTTTTTTGAAATTCATAACAGAATTATTAGTTCAAAAAACATTAATTAAATCAATAATAACACGTCATATTAACCTATAAAATAATTTTAATTAATAAAAAGTCTCAAATTACATTTATTTGGGTATTTATAATATCAATTATTTTAATATTTCTTTATTTAGGTAATTACTATATCACCATTGTGTCATAAAAAAATTCAATTATTTAATGTCTAAAATTTATAAATAAAATTCCATTAGGTATTAAATAATTTTATCTTTCTAATGAATATTTATTGTCAAATTTATCTTCATTATAACCCTATATTAAAAATGTTTTAGTTATTAAACTTTGATTTTATCTATTTTAACTATTTTTAAAATAAAATAATAATAAATGTCCTAATCTAATCCATGTGGACCTAAAGGGTAATATTGTATTCCTAAGGTTGTTTTTTGTTGAATTAAACTTATACAATAGAATTAGGACATGTCTTAGGGTAATAATAATATCATTTTTACCGTTAATTACCCTTTTTACTTTTAACCGTGGTAAATAAAAGTAAAAAGTTACTATTCGGAAAAAATTATTTTTATCTTATTGAACCACATTTTACTCCTTGATATTAACTGTGTATCTCAAATTTTTGAAATTCCACTCACAGAAGCGGTAAAATTAAGTTTTATGTAAACTTTCAAATTCTCTTAGGAGGTGGGTGAAAGACGGTGAAAAGTTCAATAAAATTTTTATATATCTAAAATTATTATAAAATGAATAAAATGAATTAAATTTAACTTATATAGGTATTATGTATCAATTTTGACCTAAAAAATTTTAAATAAAATAAATAATTATTTAAATAAAAAACCAGTTTTTAACTAGTAACCCATTGTTTTCACTATTCATCAAAAAATGAAAGTTTTCAGAAAAATACCAAAAATTCACCCTAGTCTAATTTCGATATTACAAATCCAAAAATGAAGTCCATTTTGAAAGATAATATTTATAAATTATCAAAAAGTTGGTACTACTATTCATAGTGGTTAGTTCATAATAATATTATAATAATATCTTGTTTATTGAAACTCAGTATTGCGTACTACAAACGCTATCAAAGAAGGTTTTGATTGTGTGTAATGCAAGCCAAGTTAGGGCTGCGTGTAGTGAAATCTCTGTTTGGTGTTGCTTATAACATAATCAAAACATATTTAATTTATACATTAAACAAAATCTATACTTAATGTTTCGTAGAATAATTTCCATAAAACGAACTTGAAATTGTGTGTAACAACAGCCAAGAATAGTATTGCGTATACTGAAAGCTAATACAGTGATGCATATAGAGCAAGATAATCTTGGTAAGCATACAACATAAGATATTAAAGAAATTAAAAATAATATATCTTATAAAATCTCGGGGTGTTACATTCTACCCCCCTTAAAATGAATTTCGCCCTCAAAATTCATCGGGGTTATAAATGGTTTACTACATGAAAGTTTCTTTCATAGAAACCCACATCCTAAAAAGGAATACTAAAACATAATTTAAAAATTGAACGTTAGAAACAAAATGGATACCCAAAGTAACTCATCACTTGGGTTCCCACATAGGAGAACATAGATGAAAATATGGATATGGAACAGAAATTTAAACGTCAAGTTCTGATGGAGAGTGGTAGAGAACAAGGCTATTAAAAAGAAAATAGTCACAATGCGATAAATTTGTGATGATCTAAGGTACCATCTGATTCATCAGATATAAGGTCACTATGACAACATTTTTGGTTTTCAAGATGATTTCCCAAAAGTTGAAGAATTTGAAATAGAAGAAATACTTACTTTATTTCGGTACAATCTCACCGTTGTTCATGCCTTGAACAATTTCCCCTTCATCTCTTAAAGAAATGAAGTTGAATTTTTTTCATTCTTGAAGTGTTAGCAGATCATGTGATAGAATGATGGGTCATTCCATCTATCTCAAACAAAAGGTTAGCAAAAGTTATCAAATTTACATAAGTCCATCTATGGTGAGGTTAATCATATATGATTCAAAAAATGGACTTATACTTCATCTATCAAACCACCTAATAAAATAAATATAGTTTCTAATAACTGGGGACTTTCAGTAGGCCAGTGGTAGGTGATAAAGGCATGTCGTACTTCGGTGGTGTGTTTGATTCCCACAACCTTGTCCGACGCGACAAGTTGTCGCTCATCCTGTGGGTTGTCCTTTTTCTAAAACTATACTATTATAACATTCTAGAAATAATATAGAAAAAAGGTTTTATCCTTAAAAAATACTATCTAATGTCCAGCATAATCCATTCCATCCTTTAGGATTATGAAAAATACTTCTGTCTAATCTCATAGTATAATGAAAATGACTACTAGAAAGGTCATTTAACCAGCATTGAATACCATCATTTATCTCCCATATATCCTAAGATATATCTTCTTCATCACATACCTAATATTCTAATTCCTTAATCATGTATCCTATTGAAACATTAATTACAAAATAATATTTGTGAAAACATGAATTCTATCAAAAGTGAACTCTTTCCACATACCAAAAGCCCAAAAATTATATATACTCAAACCATGACATCACTCTGTCCTTATATTAGTCATGAGCTCATTAATACCATCAAACATCTCATTATCTCATTATCCTTTAATTATTCGCATATCATCTAATTTCCAAAAATATCTAAATAACATTTCATGGTTAATAGTACCATTGAATATATACATTAAAATACTTTAGGAAAAACAATAGTGTAACAATCCTTATATGTTTCTTTATTCCATAATACCATTAAATTACCCAGAAAACATAACTCTTTATAAACATACAATCATTCCACTACCTTCTTAAACCATTGACTGAGCTTGAACAATTCTTTTTTCTCATATATCATTTGTATTCTCTTCATCATCATCAACATAAATACTACCCATACGACCATGTTGATTCTCTTCATGAGAATTTCCCTTAGGGAATTTGTTTTCATAATTCTCGTACATTCCACATTTAAAAAATTTAACCGTTGTTGATGTCTTAGCAATACCATTATCCTTGTCCATGGTGTTAACTGATCCCTTTCCTTTGCAATTATTGGCTTTGTGTCCATATTTTCTACACCCAAGGAATCTTCCAGTTCCTTTGAAACATTATCCCTGATGCCTCTTCCCACATGATTTACATGAGAAAAACTGAACTTTCTTTCCTCTATGATCATCATGAAACTTCATCTTTCTCTTATTAGTTGAGTCAGGAAACATACCAATGTTGAGATTATTGATCATATTATGAGATTTCTGATTAGTCATAATAATGATATATGGACTTTTAGATCCAATTTCAATTGGCTTCTCACAAATAATATCATTCCATTGTGCATCATATCCTCTATTATCATGAATATTCATGTTTCCAGCCATTTTATAAAACCCAAAAAGAATAGTGTGAGAGGAAAAAATCATTCTAAGAAAAAAAAATAAAGGGGGAATACCTTCAATATCTAACATCATACATTTGATTCTACGATTGTTTCCATAATTCTAGGACTATAACCTATACTTATAATTAACCTTAGAGACGTCCCTAGACATACCTTAGAAATATCTCTAGGGATCTCACTAATGTTTCCGCATCCTAGTTTCCAAAGGTCAACTAAACCTTTCCTATGATACTAACTGTAGAGACCCGTACTTGACATATATATACATTACATTACTTTTGTGGAATAATTAATACATAACAAGAACCGACACTCAAGGACTGTAATAGTTTAGTATCTTTGGAAACTCGGAACATAATCTTCTAATCATGGTGAAAGATCTTCAACATCTCCCATAAAGATCTTACCCTTTTGTTTTCTTACCTAAAACCTTTCATTAAATCCTGGGGAAAAGAAAATATACAAAGGGTGGGCTCAAATGCTCAGTAAGGTTAGACATGTAGAAAATAAAACAAACCATATACATTTGAACTTAAAAACATGAACATAATGTTTAAACATCGAAATCTTGAGAAATGAAATAAAACATGGCAGTACATAAGGCCAAGATCATAATGGAACATCAATCATGATAAAATAGCATGGGAATAAAACATGTAATTGTGGAAAACCATTAAAAACGTGATATGATTTCCATAGTAGCCAAGGCATTACTGCCAAGACCATCTTAGTGGACAAAGTCCCTTTCTGAATCGAGTTCACCCTCGTCCTAGTCCTGTAACACTAAACTGGAAAAACATACCATTGCAACCATGTATATCTCATGAGATATAAATATTTACCCAATTCATTGGAGGGAGATATAGGTCCCACCCATCTAATAATTAAATCATTCTTACTTGTGCCACAACATAAACATAAATCATTCATCATAACCTAATGAATAAAAATGGTTTTCATAAACATGATCCCATTAAAACATTATCCATTTAAAACAAATGGATATCATTTCATCATAATAAAAGTGAAACCATGTAAATCATAGATTTATTATACTTGAAACATACACATATGAAATAATGTCATCTTATATGGAAAATGGTTTTCATAAAATACTTGAAATGAATTTTTCAAGAAAATATCCTTTCTTCTTCAAAATGATTTTCTTTTCACAAAATTCCATGAAATTTTAAAATAAAGTGATTTTGTTGAAAATATTAATGAAATCATGTAGAGTATGAATTAATAATAAAAGGCGTTATGAAACCGTAAAAATCCATTAATGCCGTATAAGTTAAAAAAACATTCTCCTCGTAGTTTTGTCGGAAAAGTCAAAAAGTACCACGTATGGTAAACAAAAGAAAGATTCCTTCCATTACACAAAGTAAAAGTAAAAGAGGGGTCAACATGACTTTAAACATACATTGAAGAATATTAAACACTTTATGAAAAACAATTGAATGGTCATGGATGAAAAATATAACCCCAGTAAATACTTACGTAAAAAGAATCTAGAATAAAAATGAGATTGAAAAATTATCCCTTACCTTAGGTCTGATATGCTTCGTACGTATCCAAACCTCTCGTATAATGATTTAAATAATGTCATTTACTTATTACAGAATCATATTCATTGTTATGATTTCATATATGGTTCACTTATGACATTATATTACCTGTTATTTTTTAAATTCCATGTTAATGCAGCGTTTTGGGTAAAATCATTTTTTTATCGTACATGTTTGGACTTGTTGTTATTAATATTATTATTACTTATATAATTATTTAATTACTTATATAATTTAAATCATGATTTATATATCATATATATATTCGTTATATATATATATATAATAGATTGATAAATTAAATGAAATGCATCGTTCATGGAGGCGGTAGACCGTACGTACGCATGAACGTTATTTTCTGTTCCTTATTGACTTGAATGGAAGTAATTAGATGTCATATATATATATATATAAATAAAATAGCATTATCATGTCATATATTTCATTTTTATTCATTATATATACTTTATAATCATTCTTGAATGGTTAACATGGAGAATGAATCTCATCGCGTTGTGGAGATGGTAATCCGTACGTACGCACGAGCGATGAAATCATTCCCATACTTATTGAATTTAATTGGAGTGGATGATATAATATCTTAGAATTAGTATGATATTATAATAACTATATATAGTTATTATTTACACCATTATACCCATCCAAGTAAGGTGGTGGTGGAAAAACAGATTACACCACGGTGTGGAGATGGTATTCCGTACGTGCGCACACACAGTTATTTCATTTTCCATAGGATGGATAAAAGGTGAAATGGGGTTGTTTCATATTTATAATAACATATAATTATATTAGTTATACTGATGTTATTACTTTATAATGAAACAACTAAAGAAGAAGAAGTTCAAGAATAAAGAAAACTTGAATGAATCGGTAGAAGAGATTACCTCTACTTCGACACACCTCTTTTAAACATCCTCTTAAGGCACTAGAGTTTGTCTTTTGAGGAGACCAGAACCTATATAATGTTTCTAGTGAAGTTTAGAAGGGAAATTTGTGGGGTTTGGCTGGGCATGAAATCTCAAAATTGTGTAAACAAAAGAGGGAGGAGGTGCCCTTTTATAAGGGAGGAGAGGGGCACCGTAATAAAAACATAAAATATTATTTTATAATGAAGTCATATTCGGTTTATAATAGCTCCCAATTGATTTATTTCTAAGATAAAGTGGTAATTAGTCGAAATACTATCCAAAAATAGGTTTTAGACAATTTTAGGTTACTATTTTAACCTGATAATTTAGATTTAACTCTAAGTTAAAAAATCTAACTTTTCCCGTGTCTTCTTGATTTCTTAATCTATATAGTTAATAAACATACTATAACAAGACAAACGAACCCCAAATGGTTCATTATTAATATATATAACCTTATCTAAGTCATTTGGACGAACCTTATATTTTTGGAATAGAATAACAATTGCTAATATAATATATTTTTTAAAAACTATTTTTTGTCAATTTTGACACAATTTGATAATTGATTTTTTTTGAAAATCATAAATGCATTATTAGTTAGAAAAAAGTTAATTAAATAAATAATAACATGTAATATTAACCTAAAAAATTATTTTATTTCATAAAAGGTCTCAAATTACATTTATTTGGGTATTTATAATATCAATTATTTTAATATTTCATTATTTAGGTAATTACTTCATCACAATTGTGTCATAAATAAATTAAAATATTTAATGTCTAAAAATTATAAAGAAAATACCATTAGGGTTTAAATTGTTTTATCTTTCTAATGAATATTTATTGATGAATTTATCTTAAGTATAACCCTATATTAAAAATGTTGTAGTTATTAACCTTTGATTTAACTATTTTAAATCTTTTTTAAATAAAATATTAATAAATGTCCTAATCTAATACAAGTGGACCTAAAGGGTAACATTTTATTTCTAAGGTTATTTTTGTTTGAATTACACTTATCCAATAGAATTAGGACATGTTTTATGGTAATAATAATATCATTTTTACCCTTAATTACCATATTTAATTTTAACTATGGTAAATAAAAGTAAAAAATTACTATTCACCAAAAATTATTTTTATCTTATTGAATCACATTTTACTCCTTGATATTAACTGCGTCTCGACTCACATAAGTCGTAAAATTATGTTTTATGTAAATTTTCAAATTCTCCTAGGAGGTGGATAAAAGATGGTGAAAAGTTCAATAAAATTTTTATATATCGAAATTTATTATAAAATGACTCTAATGAATTACATTGAACTTATATAGGTATTATATATCAATTTTGACCTAATATAAATTTAAATAAAATAAATAATTATTTAAATAAAAAGTTGGTTTTTAAATAGTAACCCAGTGTTTTCACTGTTCATCAAAAATTGAAAGTTTTCAGAAATATACAAAAAATTCACCCTAGGATAATTCCGATATTCTGAATCAAAAAATGAAGTCCATTTTAACGATAAAATTTATAAATTTTCAAAAACTGGGTATTACTATTCATAATGGTCATTTCATAATAATATTATAAGCATATCTCGTTTAGTGAAACTCGGTATTTCGTACTACACACGCTATCACGGAAGGTCTTGATTGCGTGTAATGCAAGCCAAGTCAGGGCTACGTGTAGTGAAAGCTCTGTTTGGTGTTGCGTATAACATAATCAGAACTTATTTCATCTATACTTTAAACAAAATATATACTTAATGTTTCGTAGAATAATTTCCATAAAACGAACTTGAAATTGTGTGTAACATGAGCCAAGAATAGTGTTGCATATACTGCAAGCTAATACGGTGTTGCATATTGCGCTAGATAATCTTGTTTAGCATACAATAGAAGATATGAAAGAAATTAAAAAGAATATATCTTATAAAATCTCGGGGTGTTACAATAAGTATACAATATTTTAATATAAAAGTCAATATGAATTTGATTTAAATTACCTTAATTGGATCAATAATAAAATTATTCAAACTAGTTTTACTTTTAAAAAAATCAAACACGATGTAACTTTTTAAATGATTTAATGAAAATTTGGTTTTAAAAAAAATCTGAATCTTTAACTATTAATGGTAAAATTAATATTTTCAGGAAATTGTTAAAAAGTATTAGTAATATAATATTAAAAGGATTATTCTGAAAATGAAGTTAATTTTTTCAAAAAAAATCTAAAAACTTAAATTAATTTTATCATTTGTTCGCAAAAATAAATAAAAACATTTTTACAAAAATAGTATTTTTGAATCATAATAAGGCATTACTAAAAATTTAGAAATTTTTTATCACTTCATTTTATTTATATGAGACAATTATGTAGAATTTTTAAAATGTGGTTATACCTATTTATACGTCCAAGATAAAAAACTAGTTTATAATGGTCATGTTAAAATTATAATAGGAATAGTATATTTTGGTTCGTTTAAACTCAGATTTTTATATAACAAAAGATATTTATGATATTAAGTTTATTTAAAATAATAATAATAAAATATTGTGGTTTTACAATACATATATGAATAATTCAATGAAATCTGAAAATATTATTTCCTTAAATAATCCCCTATTATAAAATAAACTATTAGGTAATGTGAATGTAATATTTTCATGATCTTTTAATGAAATGAAAACCTCAAAATGCATCGAGAAAATAACAAGATAATTGTAATAACTTTACACATCTATTATCTCCAAAATTTATATCTAAATGGGTATAGATAAATGGAATTTTTTTGGTAACTTGATTTAGTTTTCAATAATATATGGATACCCTCTAATAATTATGAATCAATATGGGAACTTCTTTATAAGTCAATTTTAACAAAAAATATTCCCACCTTTTTGGGACGAATTTCAATGGGGGGTTACCCACATTAAATATGACATTAGATATATTACACAAGATTATAGAAATTTTTCACACTTTTTTTAAACAAATTATTTTAATTATGTGTCTGACCATTGTTAAAACCAAAGTCTATTTTCATTGGATTTATTATCAAGATTAAGTTAGTTCGACATTTTTATTTATGTGATGTTAGTTTGAAGGCACATGGAGTGTCTCCACAGTCACGCTTGGATCCGCCTTCCAGCAGGTGTCGGCTGAATCTCTCCTTCAGTGAGGCGGTTTGTGGCTCAGGATCCCAGTGGGCATGATTACCAGACGGTCGCCTGGATTCCCCGACGGTGTTGAGAGAGGGTTCCATTATATTGATTGAGGTGTCCATAGAAGTGTTTGAGTATGATGTGGATGGATTGAAGTGGAATTTGGTGTCCTATTTCGTTGTAGCGAAACCGCCCCTTCCGATTTTAAATAGATTTGTGGACTCTTGGGAGCTGCTTGCTTAGCTGAAAATCCCCCAGTTGCATCGGTACTGCTTCTTCTTGGTCTTGGAGTTGGAGTTGGATTTCATCCTAGCTTGGTGCAAATCCCCACGGTCTTCTGGTCGGGGGAAGTATAATTTGGCTCGTTGGTTGATGGATGCGCACAGTGGGAAAAGATCCCAAAAGCAGTGGTGTTGGTGTGTCTCCCTGGTCTCCTGCTGCCTTTCCAGAATGGTGCCATTCTAAAGGCCATAGGTGACTCCCTCGATGTCTTTCTATGCAAGGACGATCATACCAATCGCGGTGATGACTTGTGTAATGCACGGATTTGTATGGAGCTCGACATCGCTACCCCTCCCCCAGAACGGATATCCCTGAAGGTGCAGAACTCGGTGGTTTGGCTTCAAGATGTCTTCTTCCTGGTTTTTCCCACGTATTTCTACTCCTGTACCCAACAGGTTCACTCACTACAAGAGTGTAGAAAATGACGGCAAGGGAGAGAGGACATGCTATAGGGATGGCCTCTAGAAGTCCCACTATTCTGTACTCGGAGGGTGGCATGGAGCCTGTTTCTCCCAGGGCTGCTCCCATGTCAGCGGTGCTTGTGTCAACTTCCCCTCCCTTTTCAGTAGTCGGGATGGCCTCAGATAGAGTGGATGCTCAGTGTTTGGACTTAGTGGCCCTTTTCTTGACCAGTATCCCCCCCCAGAATCCCTACCCTGATGGTCGCTCTTCTAAACCCCCAACACTATTTCTTGAAGGGAAGTCTGATGGTGTGACTGCTAAGGACCCCCACACTCCATTTGGTGTCTATGGGGTTGTTTCCCCCTCTCTCAATACTCCCATCCAGGCAAACAGAAGAGGAGGTTGCTGCTAAGGCTGGGCGCACCTATTCAAAGGAGCTGGATTCAAGATCAGTTTTCCTTCTAGAAAAATGTGATGGACCCACGCTTCCAGAATCTCCTCAAGAGGAGAAAGGTATGGTAGCCCTAGCCACTCCTAACCTAGTTATAGTCAAATCCCTCAAACCAGATCCCCACTTTTCTTCACCACGATCTAATCCCCCTTGATCGATTCCTGGCATCCGTACACGTTTGAGATTAAGGAAACTTCGGGAGAGCTCTATATCCCATGGAAAAGAGACCATGGTGTCCGAGTCCAAATCCAAACCACTTCGAATTTAAATGTCACCCATAAAAATTTGGAACTCCCGGGGCCTTGTGGCTCGAGTGAAATCAGACTTCCTTGCTTTAGAGATCAATAAGAACAAGGTTCTTATTGGGGCGGTCCTCGAACACAAGTAGGACCTGGTTAATATTAATGAGGTTTTCCGTAGGATACGTATGAATGGATCCATGCATGAAGACCCTGTTAATAGGCTCATATGGGTATTGTAGATAAAGGAGATCTTGGTGGAATTAATTCAGGTGGGAGATCAGTTTATCACCACGAATGTTACCAAAGACGGAGAAAGCTTATACATGTCCTTTATGTATAGTATTGGTGATGCCAACAACAGAATATGGTTATGGAGGGATATAAGTAATTTCGACTCGGGAATCCTCCTATGGATGGTGGGAGGGGACTTAAACATTTTCTCAGATCCGAAATAGGATCCTTCCCACGTCAGGCCAGCTTGGTATTCATCCAATTCATGGTGGATGTGTGTCTTATTGACACGGGATACTCTGGTGTCTGTTACACATGGTGCAACAACCAAAAGGGTAGTAGGTGATGTTGGAGTCGGATTGACCAGTGCCTAGATAACATCAATGAAATCTATAAGTTTCCAAATGTCAAGGGGGAGCATCTCGCCCATGGTATTTCGTACCATTCTCCCCTGCTAATCATGTTGTTCCCATGAAAGGCTTCCAAGGAGAAGTCCAGCTTCTACCATTAATGGAACGAATATCCAGAATACCAACGGATTGTTAGTGAATCCTGGTAGGAGCTGAACCATGGGAATACCTGGGTATCCATCCATAATAAGCTGCAGAGGCTGAAACTCAGACTACAGGAGTGGTCCAATTATATCCCTATAAGTGACCAGAATTTGGAGACTCTAGAACAAAATATAGAGAGCATAGAAACCAAACTAGAAGAGGAGTGGAGTGAGTCAATGTTTGAAGACCATGTGGAGGAAAATGATACCTGGGCCTAAATGATTGTCTAGTAGGAAAGAATGGATTGTGAGAATTCTAGGATCAAATTTTTTCACGAGGTGTGACAAGAATTCAGCCTTTTTCCATGATTTCATAAGAGAAAAATGTCACCCCATCAAGCCCAACATCATGCTAGAGGATTGCACTTTTACGGATGACAGAGATGTAATAGGGGGTATGGATTTGATGTTTTTTCAGGACCTCCTGGATGGCCCCAATATGATAATGCCAAATGGTTACCCCACTGAAGATGCAGAGCTTTGGGAAGAAGTACCCTCCTAGGCCTCGCACAGGGACAATGAAAGGCTAGAAAAGCTACCAGAGGAGGAAGAAATCCAGGAGGCCATGAGGAGTCTCAACCCAGATAGTGCACTGGGCCCTGATAATTTCCCAGGTGCATTTTTTCTAGATGCTTGGGACATTGTTAAGTGTTATGTTACTGCTGTGATACCTGATTTCTTCAGAGGAGGGAGCCTCCCACAGGTTTCCTCCCCTACCCCCATGGTTCTCATTCCCAAAATAAAGAACCCCTCCTCCCTTGCAGATTATAGACCAATAAGCATGTGCAACTTCTCCTATAAGATCTTCGTGAGCAGCATCAATTCAAGGATGTCTGGGCATCGTCCTCAATGTCAATATATTGAACAACATGGTTTTGTGAAGGGAAGGTCCATCCAAGGGGTGGTAGCATTGGCACAGGAAGTGTTGAGAGACATCTACATCAAGATGCACAGATCCATTGTGGTGATTAAACTTGATATGAGCAAATCATATGACATTATTGAGTGGAGCTTCATTAACAGAGTGCTCAGGACTATGGTATTCTCCCATAAAGTCATTGATCTTAACATCAATTGTTTTAGCTCCCTGTGGATGGCAGTCTCCTTCTTAGGAAATACCTCTGGCTTCTTTAAGTAAACCCACAGGTTGTTGAAGGGAGATGCATTCTCCCCCATTCTATTTATACTCACGCAAGATACCCTTAGCCGCCTCATCAATAAATGTATGTCCAATGGATATATCCTCCCTTATAAGAGGAAATCTAAACTTACAACCATTTTTCATTTTATGTTTGCAAAGGACACCATTTTTTTTATCAATGGTGGAAGGAGATCAGTTAATGACTTGAAGAGGATTCTGGAAGAATACTGTGCTTGGAGTGGCCAACTTATCAACAATGCTAAGAGGAACCTTTTAATATCCAGCAAGTGCATTGCTCACTGGGTCTCCTGGATTTGCAGTACTATGTACATGGAGCGAGGATCTTTCCCTTTGGAATATATTGGCGCCCACATATCTTCAGGGACACTCTAAGTCGGAGACTTTGATCTAATTGTCAGCAGAGTAGAGGGCAAGGTGATTGATTGGAGAATCATTTTCTATCTTTCGTATGAAGGATTTCTTTAGTCAACAGTGTATTGGTGGCCATCCCCATAGATTCTATGGCATCTACCAATGTTAAAAATGGATTCATCAACAGCATTGATAAGATCCAAGATAGTTTCATATGGGATGCTAGATTAGAAGGCAGGAGGCATTGGGTGGAATGGGAAAAGATATCAAGGCCAATTAACGATAGAGGAATCAATGTGAGGAGCCTCAACAGCATGATTCAATGAATGCATGAAAAAATAGCATGGGAAATACTTGAGGCACGTATGATTTGGGAGAAGTCTATGGAACATATACAGATAGGAAATTTGGAATCCATTAGAGGCCAGACCTCTCCCTTCTCTACCAAGATCCATCTACTCATCCAAAATCTCCATCAAAATTCACGCTGGATTGTGGGGGAAGGTAACATCTTGTTCTGTAATAACAATTGGGAAACTTCCATTATCATATTTCCAAGCTATCTAGCACCTTTGATTACCTTTAGGGAACTGAGTATGTACCCATCATTCTGTCAGGGAATTCTGAATGAGGAGCAGCGGGCCATTTTCGATTCAATTGTCATCTGCTCTGAGCTGGATAAACTCATTTTCACCCCTTATTCATCATGGGCCTTTACCATTAGGGATTTTTTGAGGCTTCATAATGGACAATACTATCACAGAAACTGGAATAATATAGTCTGGTGTGCCATAATTTCTTTCATGTTCAATTTCTTAACCTGAAGATTAAGGCGAAAGGCGGTGGCAATAGACGACAACATCAAAAAAGTGGGTATCAACGTGGCCTATCGATGTCACTCCTGTAGATTAGTGATGGAAGAAATCACATTTAACCTATTTTTTAAAGGAGAGTGGGATCAGGTAGTCTGGTTATTCTTTGGTGGCCTCAATACATCCATGGTCCATGCCCATGGTGGGGATTCCTTCCTGGACAGTCAATTTCTTTGGACTGCGGAGGAGGGTCCTGGTCTGGCAGCGAGGTCCATCATCTTCAGCACCACCTGTTGTTGCCTATGGCAGGATAGAAACTAATCTAGGTATGAGGGAACTAGTCCAACATCAAGGATGATCATGGCGAGGATCAATAATTTTCGGATCAACATGGACACTTTCTTCAAAGATGGCTGCTATGCTCCACTGTGTATCCTGCTCAAGTTACTAGCCATGACAGCCCATGTCTCCATCAACAATGTAGTAGGTCAATGGTTTTACTGGAACCCCCTGAGAGTTGGTTATATGCTAAACACAAATAGATCCTGCATCATGGGTAGAATGAAAGGTGGGGGCGTGGTGCAGGACACTCGAGGGGAATTTATTCTAGAATTTGCTGAGACATACGGAAATGGTGACCATCTTCAAGATGAGGTAAAGCTATGCATACAAGTTTGTCCCTTTGAAATTAGAAGAACCTAGAGATATTCCAAGTGGAGACTGATTCTTTGACCCTCTATGACACTCTACTTGGAAGACACATTTCCCCTGGTCCATATCATATATGGTCAGAAAGTGAAAAAGTGTTCATAACAGAAATACGCAGGTGGCTCACACCTGGAGAGAGGGGAACAAGGTGGTGGACTATCTTGCCTCAATGGTGGATTCAGGCTTAAATATATTCCCCAACACACATCTATTCAAGCCTGAGGGAGCAAATATGATTAGGGGAGATGCTCTAGGTCTCCATTAATTTAGACCCCCATAGGCTTGTTTACGGTTTTCTATCCCTTATACTCTCTTCCTCTTATGTACTATTGGATTATCACTAATAAAAATTTGATGTTGGATTGATGTGATTTGAGACTTGTGAAGGAAATGGTGGAAAAGTTAATTCCAATCATATTCAGTCCTGATTGGAAAAGGATCACACTTCATATGAGGATCACAGTACGTGATGGAGGCTTACAATACACGGATGGAGTTCAGTTTGCAGTGAATATTGTCCCACATTGAAAGTTTATGTAAATTGGATTAGTGAAATTGGTGGAGTTATTTTAAAATATAAGGAATGTTAATTCCATCATTAAGGTAGAGATAATTTTATAAGAAAATATTATCACTGTGAAAGAACTTTTCTAGTTTCGAAAGTATTCTTACCTAAAGAATTTTGTGAAGTGAAGTGGTATACAAGAGAGATTCTGTGAGGAATGAAGTGGTACATGGAAGATGAAAAGGTTCATAGAGTTTCCAGGATAAGTTCACATAAGAGATTTTGTGTATGAAAAAGTGATATGAAGAGGATGAAATTATCCATAAAATTTAAAGAAGAAGTCCATGAAAGGTTGTAAAAATTTTCAAAATAGGAAAGAACTATCTACAGAAGATGGAATTACTCTAAAGTAGAAGATGTAAGTGTCAATGGTATGTAAAGGTGGTACACAGAGTCTATATGTTCAGATGGTATGCAGAGGTGGTACAACGAGAAGACATATTACGTGGAGATAGAGCAGTACATAGAGCAAGCACGAAATGCAGATCCGATATGGTAGGTGGAGCAGAAGTGATATGCAGAGCAGGAATGGTACGCCGAGCTAGTGTGGTGCAAATATTAGAGAGTGTCCATAGAATTAGGGATGTTTCACAGAATCGGATATAGCCCACAAAATTTGGGATAGTTTAGGGAAGCAGAATTAGTATGCATAAGAGATCTGATACTTTATTCACAACTGATATTTTGTATCAGAGAATAAGAAGTACCATGACCAATTTATATTCAATTATTCAGTTCATATTAACTATGATGATTCTTAGTTAATATATTCTTCATTTCTTTAAAAATCACATAGGCACTTGTGATTATGGCCAAAAATAAGAATAATTTTTAGTGTATTTAGTTATTAAACTAAAGGAGAATACTAAATAAAAAAGAGCATCAATTTGGGACTTTGATGAAAGAAGTGTCTCATGCTAAATAGAGACAAATACATCCATGTCAAATTTTTGAATTTACCATCATGTAGATAAACAGAGTGAAGACTCATTCAACATAGTCAGCATGGGGGAGTCTTTGGAAGTTATATCAGGGAAGCAGTGATCTATCACTAAAACTATGTAAAGACTATGTGATTTGGACAAAGTGATGATGTCCAAACCTTTTTTATCCATAGATAGTGAAGATTCTTGGAATTACGTATGACCTCCAACCATTCTATGTATTCTTTTTAGATGCAGCCCTTAGTGATGAACCAAGTAAAAGTTTTCTGTTTTTCTTCTACATGAGAATGTTGTAATTACTAAACACAATCATCATATAGGTTTAAACAAGTTCCTACTAACATAAGAACAATATCTAGTAAATAATAGAAAATTTTGACACCCTAATTCACCCCCTCTCCAGGTGGTCAATAGTTTTTCAATTAGTATTATAGGACAAAGGTTTTCATTTGTTGGATACTATGCAGTAGTTTTATTCAAAAGAGGATTTTAGTTTTCTTTCCTAAGTCAACAATGAAGTGCGACCTTGATGAATATTCAGTAATCTCTCAATAGAAGTATACATCTAGAAAGACCTTGACAAATAGGAAAAAAAAGAGATAGTTGAATAAATCCCTCATCTCCCAAGAAGAAGAAGTGTCTGATTATCTATAACCTTTCAATAATTAAGAAATATCAGTATTGGAATGTAAGGAGAAGTTTGATCGGGTTTCTACCAGAGGAAAGGAAGAAACTTCTATCTCATTTTCATGTTATCAGGAGAAATTAAGAACCTATATTTATGATATTGTTGAAGAAATAGTTGCTAAAATTTGTAGAATATTTCAATGATTTTAGGTTGAGATAACCTTATTGGAAAGAGAAGCCAATAATGGGGAAAGGTCTTGGATGGAAAATTTATTGAATGTTTAATGCTCACTGAACAGATTAAATCCATTCAAGATAAAGTGGGTCGTAATATGATTCTATAAGAAAAGATATATGTACTTGAAGTTGACATGGTGAAGAGTAATAAAGTCAAGGGATTATATTTTGAAGAAACATCCATAAAAGATAAATAAACGTGAATCTTTGTTAGGAACAAAAGTTTAGTTACATGAAGGTGAAGTTGAAATAATAAAGGAATCTTGGGGAGAGAATATGAATTTTATTGAATAACCGAAAGTCATCCTCAAAATGAAATGTCGAGCATGGGAAGCTTAGCTGACAAATCATGAGAATACCCATAATGATACATCACTAAAGAAGGAAAAAGTTGTGGTTGGTATTCAATGTTAAATAGAAGATTCAATTATCAAAATATTTTCCACATATGATAAGAAGATCATTACCTCACTCGGAAATATAACACAAGCAGCTAAAAAAGAAAGGGTACCATCCATAACCCATTTTTCTAATGTTTCTATATTTGTTTCAATAAAAAGTAAAGTTTGGAAGAAAATTTATAAAAAAAGTATGGATGAGGAAAGGTGATGAGATACCTACCACAATGGCTAGGGTGGATAGGATAAATAATGTTGAACATGGTTCCCCAGATAGAGCACAAAAAATCAAGATTAAGGCCCAACAAAAATATCTATAAGATATCAAGAAGCTATGATTTGTGGGCCAATTTTGGTGCCACAACAGGTTTGGGCATTATAAATTAAATTTCTAGTACAATACCCAAGATATAAAAGCACAATGGAAGCCCATTGTAATGGGGAGAAATCCAAATAGGAATAATATACATCCAAAGATAAAAAAGCATATGTATACTACAATCATATTTGGAATGCTTGACAACATCAGTGATGTATGAAATGGAAGTGGTCACAAGGATGGTATATGCTCATATCAACATGTATCCAATGATGAAAGCAAAATAAGATAAAAAAATGGCTATGAAAGTAGAATCATCATTGTGAAGAGATTGGTATAATGTTTTAAAACCAAATTCCTCCAAGAATATGCCAATAAATAAAGGTGATAATTCCTTTGATTTTAAATCAAATAAGGTAAAGGGTAGTGAATCCACAAGAACTTCTAAGAAGCATTAAACTCAGAAGAAGATATATGGAAGATCGAAACTTGATTTCTCTATTCTTAATGATATATTAGTTATCTGTCCTAATGATTTGGAGATAATGAGAAAAATGGATGATGTAGAAGCTAAGGCTACTGAAAATGGAATTGAAAAGATCTCTTATGTATTTAAATGAGTCTTATGCGTGAGGTGTAACAAGGATGATCACACTATTAATAATTTCATTGTATTTATTACATCTTAAGAATAATTAATCATGCAGATAAAAGTTTCATCATGAGATACTAGAGGCTTAAAAGCTCTTGATGAAAAAAGTCTCAAACAAAAAGAAATTAAATAAGTATTGAGATCCACAAAACCACAATTAGAATTGAATATCAGTTGTGAAAGTGTGAATAATGACGCATCATGGTTGAGAAAACCATATCAACATTTCTATTCACATTGATGAAGCAAGGATGATCAACCTTATTCCCTTAAAAGTATTTTTGTATTGTATTTGTTCTGATAATACTGGGAATTGAAGGTGAACCAAGATCTTACGGGAAAACCAATTAAGTTGTGAGTGTTTTCAACCCATGATAGAAAATCAGAAGAATTTTCCATCCTTGGTTGATTCCTCAATTGATAGTAATGTAATAATGTGATTAGGATAACCTTTGATGAAGATGATTAAAAGTATTTCTCTTGAGGGGGAGAAAATGATGAATCTACTAGTGTTATATCTTAGTTGGTATCAAATTCAATTACTCTAAAAATTATATGAAGATCATGTCACTAGAAAAGGTATGAAATTTATCAATCTCTCATCCATGGTTACTCAAATTAATGATAAGTTTACATAGGGAGAGTAACTAAATTTCTCAGTTACATAAGAAGATTGGTAGTGCCCCAAGGTCACTTATACTTCCTATTACACTTGAATGTTTTTGATATATTTGTTGATGTGAGTATATGAGTTTCAAGTTGATTGATCCTAGAAATATTCATATCACATCTATTATCCTCAACATGGAATGATAGTGGAAATATCATGGAAGACATGTCCATTAATTTCTCATCTAATGAGGTATCATGATCAGTGGATAATGAACAACTTTGTTGTCTAAATCAAATCCTATTGTTTTCAACACTGGTCATTGCTCAAATGGACATAGATTTAAATGATTTATGGAACATTTCTTATGTATATACTGATGACCTCTCTGCATGAAATTTGTACTTCTTGTCAATAAGATGGAGAAAATATTAAATGAAAGTTTGAAAGAAGTAATGGAGACAGAGAATATTCAAATTTTGTTATTGAAACATTCATTTGAGGAGAAATTTAAGGTATTGACAAAAAATTAAAAATGAGGAGATTGTTGGAACCACTTTTTGTATAAGATTCTATTTTTTGTCAATAGTTGACAATGAATATCAAAATAAAGAAATAGATGAAGAAGAACACCAATGTTTTCGAGAGTGGTAAATCAGATGATGCTTTACTAATTTATATTTCCCAAATTTCATAAGTTTGGAGAACTTTTGATGAAATCCTTATCATGTAAAGGGGATAAAAGGAGATTATAATCATATTTAGTTTTTATTGTAAAGAATGATTTTTCTAGAAGACAGTGAAGTTGTATTAGTTTCCTTTGTAGATATGACATTGCTAAAGGTGATCGATCAAAGACTATGTATCATGACAGCTAAGGTTTATGATGAAAGTAACTAAGTGTTGAAAAATAAAGATGACAATTAAGATGCATGGATGTTTTTGCTGAAGTAGATATTTAAGGTGGTTCTGTTTACCAATATTTTCCACATTTTTAGACATACAAATTAGGGTTTTGTTTTTCACAATGGAAGGATAGTAGTAAACGAGATGCAGAATGGAGAAGAAAATAGGGAAAGGAAGCAAACCACATACCTCAGAACATGGATTGTTTACCATGTCCCGGAATGGTTCACGTCCGTATACCTTGTATTGCGAAATGTATATGGGACGGTTCATGGAATGGGTTGAGGTATCGAAAATGGTTTGTGGTAGAAGGAGTTGTGGTACACGAGATGGCTCATAATTGGCGAAAGAGATGTAATACACGGACCAGAAGGCTTACGGTATGTAGAAGTTTAACGATACACAATAAAGGTTTTCAGTTAATAGGAGGATCTCTGTATGTAGTGGAGGATTATAATATGCAGATGGATTTCAATATTCAATAATGATTGTCCCACATTGAAAATTTGGGTAAATATGACTAGTGAAATTTGTAGAGTTGTTTTCCTATATAAGGAGTTCTAATAATATCATTATGGGAGAGATAATTTGAAAAGAAAAGATCATCACTGTGTAGAAAGGCGTCTAGGTCCGAAAGTTTTCTCACTGGAAGAATTCTGCAAAGGGAAGTGGTACAAGGGAGATATTTCATGTAGGATAATGTGGTGTGGGGAAGATGAAACAGTTCTTGGAATTGGAAGTATTAGTCCTTGAAATAGATTATACGTAGGAAAAAGTGATGCGTGCTAAATGAAATGATTAGAACAATATGAAGAAGAAGTCTGTATAAGGAAAAAAATCAAATAGGAAGGAGTATCCCATAGAAAAAGGAATTCTACAGATGTAGAAGCTGTAAGAAGCAATGATACATTGAGGTTGTTTGTAGAGGTTGTATGTAGAGGCGGTACATGGAGGAGGCACGATACACTAAGAAGGAACGGTTAGCGGATCATGCATGGAATATGAAGCAGGAACAGAATGCGTAGTAGATTTGGTACGCAAAGCAGGTTTGGTACGTGGAACAGGCACGGTACGCGGAGCAGGTAAAGTACATGGAGTAGGCGCGGTACCCGGAGCAGTCACGGTATGTGGAGGAGGTGCGGTAGGCGGAGAAGGATCAGTACGTGAAGCCGGCGTGGTAAGCATAGCATGCGTGGTATATGGAGTAGGTGGGGTATGTGGAGAAGGCGTGATACATGGATTAGGTGCGATACGTAGAGTACGCCTGGTACACCGATAATTTCGAGTATACCGAGCAAGCACGGTTCATCGAGCAGGCACAGTAAATTGAGGAGGCATGGTATGCAGAGCAAGTACGGTATGTAGAGTAGGTGCGGTACACATATCAGAGATGATCCACATAATTAGGGATGGTTTATGTAAGTATAAATAGTCCACATAATCAGAGACCGTTCACTGAATCAGGAATAGTATGCAGAAGAGAACAGATACTTCATTCACGGCTGATATTTTGTATTAGAGAAAAATGAGTGAGGCCATTTTATATTCAATTATTCAGTTAAAATTAACTATGATGATGCTATGTTGAGTCGGTCTTCATTTATTGAACAATCATATAGGTACTTGTAATTCTGTCTGAAAATAAGAAGTTTAAATAAATTAGGTTATTACATTGAACGAGAAGACTGAAGATAAAATAACATTTATTTAGGACATTGATGAATGCAGTGTCTCATGATGAATAGAGAAAAATAATTTCATGTTAATCTATTGAAGCAACCATCAAGTCGAAAAACTGTGTGAAGTCTCTTCCAACGTAGTGAGCAAGGGGGAGTATGCAGAAGTGATCTGAGGCAACCTCTCAGCGTATTCTTCATGAATGTATCCCACAGTAGTGAACCAAGTAAAAGTGTTGTGATTTCCTTATACATGTGAAAGTTTTAATTGCTACACATATCCATCATATAGGTTTAAACAAGTTCTTACCAATGTGGGAAAAATATATAATAAAGTAGAGAAAAATTTGACACCCAGACTCAACCCCCCACCCCCTCAGTGTGGTCTAGGGTCCTTCATGAATTTGGGCATATTCAAGTGTTTTTGGAGTTTAATTACTTAGGTTGTGGTGGATCATACTGAACCATAATGTATATGAGACTATGTCCCAACATCCCACCATGAAAATTCTATTGGACCTTGAATATTTGAGCTTGAAACATACATTTCATAGAAACATAGATCATTCCATTACCTTTCTAGCATTTGAGATAAGTTATATAAAATTTGAACAATCGCACCATGAAGCACTGATTCATCTTCTGATTTTTGTTTTCCATGGAATTGGAATAAAATACTAATGAGTAAAAATTAATTTCATATGGGAGTTATTTAAATAGCTAGTAAATACCCTATCAAATTTCAATTAAGGTTATCGTCAAGGAAGCAAATATTTGGGTGGATTTAATATATAAGTTTTTAGAAGATTTAGAATTTAAATTCTATTGGATACTAAAAAAATACTTGAATCATATGAATAAATTATCACATATAGATAAAAGGGAAAGAATTGAATATCTAGAAAAATTAGGGATTAGAAGATCATGATTACTGTATATAGTGATTTTTTATTGAAGTGTGTATGATAGATTTACATTGAAGATAAATAATGGATGTTTAAAGTTTCAATAAATATTTTTTAAGATCTATAATTTTTTAGATTGTGCATCATGCATAATTCCCATATTGTTTGGTGTTGACCACTTTCGTTAAAATATTTCCATATCATCATGTGTATCAATTGTATTTTTATAACCCTATTTAAATAAGTTCACAGAAAAGAGAAAGAGGATGTTTTCTTTTGATGAGTAGCGAGACCTTCCAAAAGTTCTAAAAACATACTACGGAAGTAGCAATTTATTATAATATAAATAAAAGTTTAATTTTTTCTCCTTGAATTTATCCTTTTTTAGGTGAACTCTGTAATAATAATTTTTTATCCTCTTTATTTTTTTTTCTGCATTTGGATTCTCTTTTATGAAAAATTCCAGTTTTATTTTTTAATGTGAAGACAAGATCCATTTTTTTAAAATATAATAAGAAAACTATAGAAAACCAAATTCACCCCTTCCCCTACTAGGGTAAATAGTTGGTCTAGGTTACAATATGTGGTGTCATAGCCATAAGTTATTCCATGAATATATTTGGTGAAATATTTTTTTATATAAAATATTGTAAATGAAAAGGGGGTACCCTTGATTTATGAATGAAGTTGTCGGATTTGGAAGAAAATAATGAAATTTCATTGAAAATATCTTAGGATTTATATATCTACTACAAAAATATATGGAATTCAATTAAGTGATCCTACAAGTAGATCGACAACAAAAGGACATAAGAAGATATTGAATGATTAATACAAGGCTTAAAATACTTGATCCGGAAAAATTTATAATTATATTTATATAATGATTGTTTATTTTTCATGAAATAAAATTATTTTAGATAAACATGTAAATATTTTTAGTGGTGACATAAATGTTAATTAGGTGGAGTTATATGTATTACAAAAAGGATTAGCAGTTTTGAAGCTGAATTCCATTAAAAATATTGATAGTTTTTTAATAGTTATACTGAAGTTTTTGATTTCAACTGTAGAATTTTTTAGGTAATCGAACACTATGAAATAGTAAACAATATAACAAAAATATTATCTTGAATATATATTCCAAAGTGTTTGGATCTGGAGTAGATTAATATTCGTGATTTATCTCTTGAAAACTTATATAAAAATGTAGTTGTATATTAAATATGACTGAAACCATAGATCTCTTTTGAATGTTTTTCTAATTATATTTCTTTAAACAATATAGATAAATATGAATTTTAGGAGTCCAAAAATACATATAGTGTAGGTTATGTTTTCTTATCACTTATTGTAAGAAAATGTTAAAATAGTTAATGTTTTATTTAAGGTAAATATTTGTCTAGATTTTTTCTATTTTGGTAAATATAGAAACATCACAATTAGATTTATAAGGATATTTGATGAAGGGGATATTGATTTTGAAATCTCAGAAAATCAAAATAATACATTTCATCCTAAAAGGAAATTCATCTCTAGAAATTCAAATTTGTACATGCATTACATAATGGTTCTTATTAGAAAAGAATAATGGCATATTGAAGTATATCAATTGAAAGGTATTTAAACATAATTAATCATAGATTTGTAACATACTAGGGTGGAATCATTGAAAAAATAAATATATAAATTCTAATAAGAAAATGATCAATAATAGGTAATTGTTTATCTATTTGTTGAATCATAAGGATCTTCAAAAGAGATTGATTTGAAAATATATAAGAATAGAAAAATTATAGATTTTTTAATGATAATTTGTGTTATGATGATAAAGTTTTAGTGGGAGTGAATCTCCTTGAGAAAATAGTGGGGAAATTTGAATAGAATATCATAGAATCAAATGAAAATATGAATTATAGGTTGATGTTTTAATAAAAGTCTATGAATATTAATGATATTAACTAATATATAAAAGATAATGTCATCAATACTAAATTATTTTTTGATTTTTTGATTTACTTGAGAGTGGATAGAATCAAAAATCAAAAAAAATATGGTTCGATGTAAACCAATTAGTTTTGATAACTATTTAAAAAAATGAATGTAGGATCAAAATGATGAAAAAGAAATTTTGAGGAAATGAAAATTTCTTAAAGACCCAATTATATGGGTAAAAATGGTATTTTATATAATGGTGAAACATTAGTGGTATGATATGTAAATATGAATATTACGAAGATGTTGGTAAATGGAGAAATATTTCACCATCGATGACTTATCAGTCATCAAAGATGTAATATATATATATGTGTGTGTGTGTGTGTGTGTGTCTGTGTGTATGTATATATTTTATCAATATGTTTTTTCACTCATGAATTTTCAATTATTTGGTTTATTAATACATAAAATTTCTTGCTGAGGAAAATATGAAATTAACCTAAGCAGTGAAGCTATTAAAATTAAATAAAAGGGAATGTAAGCATAATCATCATATTGGTACAACAATTATTTCTATGGATACTATTTTTACATCAAAATAAGGGTAATATTTTCTTATGGAATAAAAATTATTTTAGCTGAAAAGTAATCTAATTTAATTACTTTTAAGAGTAGGTTTTATCCCTTTATAAAATAATAATATGATTCCATTACATATGATGAAAATATCGATAAGAACCCAATAAATTATAAACATATTCAAGATTTTCTTGGAAGGAAAGGAATAATATTTAAAATTTATTTTTTTCCAAAATTAATTTGAAATCATTAAATAATAGTAGCGTTATGATTCAATAAAGTGGGTGTTTTCACCATTTTATGGGTATTTGAATTATCAAGATAATTTAAAGGTAAAATATGGTAGAATAGTTAATTTCCAAAAAGAGAGGGCATTGATGATTAAAATAATTTGTAATTATCAACTCACAAGCGAATAATTGAAAATTTTAAGGTATTTTATATTAATATAATTCATCATAATCATTTATCTATCATTAATTATTATGAAGTGGGTTTATAAGTTGCATTTATTTGGAATGGATTCGTCATTAAAGGAATGAATATGAATTTACCAATTAAAGGTTGGACAACCGATGAAAATTTATATCATGTTAATAATATGGAAATCAATTATCTATTTACATTATAAGATCAAAAATTACTATATATCCAGAGGCTATTTGACATCTATAAAAACATAATGATGAACTTATTAAGAATCAGGGAATAAATTGATATTCCTAACGTGAAGCCTGATTAGAAATAAAATTGTGAAACTTCCATGTGAGGGAATATAGTTTAAAATATATATTATAAAAAAAAGATATTACCAAATTTTCTACATTTGGTTCACACAATGGTTTATAGTTTAATTGGTCAGGAAGTAACCTATGGTGAGAGTTATTTTATAATCATGGTGGATGATGAAAGTAGTATTGCGTCTTCCCCATTTTTTTATCAAATAATATAATGGACCACATAAAGATATTTAGAAGTAGTGTAGAAAATGATTTTGGATTCAAATGGATTTGAGATGACACAAATACAATAGGGGGTTGAATTTTATATTTAAAATTTTATATTAGAACCTTTAGGTAAGGTTTATAGTTTACTATAACTAAAAAATTCAAAATTCCTGTTATAAAAGAAAACAAAAGATAGGGCTTACTATTGGTCTGATGACATAATATGATACCACAGGTTATGAAAAAAATGTATTTGGATTTAATACCAATATCAGAGTAATATAAGTTTTAAATGACTATACCATATAGCGTAAAGAATCAATATTAAACGTATAATATGTAATTTAAACAATTAAAAAATAATACAAATAGATAGAAGAGATTAAAATATTCTCTTTTTATTACAATAAGCAATGGAAAAGTAAAAGTTATTACAATTATTTTATTCCAAAATGTAGGTTATACTTTCACCTAGGATAATAGGTCTATCTCACTAACACCGGTATGCCCTCGAAATGATGATCATCACATCCATCTTCATATCCCTACAAGCCCTCAATTTTACAGTTAATCAACACTTCTGTCTTTTAAAAACATGAAAGCCCTCGATACGATGATCAGTTGTACAGTCTACCTATACCCTTAATCCCTTAATCATAATCACGTGATCGGTCACACAGATAAAAAAATCACTTATTGAAATACAAAAACTAAGAACAAGTCGTTCATGTTTTTTAATTTCAAGGCTTTCTAACTAAACCAAAGAGAAGTCACACAGTATATCTCTAGAACTTAGACAGAGCTAAAGTTAATAAATGTATTTTACTTGTTTCAAATAACCTCCAATTTATATGCCTGAGGTTCACAGAATCATATTTTCACCAACAGTCATATTTCATTGAAGAACTCAGATGGACATTGACACCTGGCAATGTAACAATCATATTGAAATAGAAAACACGACATTATTTTGATTATTTTATAAATAACTCTAGAGCATCAGTTTGGTTAGAAAAATAGGTATATTAATATGATAACATGATTAGGATTGATATAGAACATGTGTTTTGATGAATGAATAAAAGCATGCATGTGATAAAAGTAAGACATGAGTATGAAATTTATTAAAATATTATATAGTGAGTACGATGCATAATTTGGGTACAATGAACATAGTTAGTTTGAGAAAAAGAGTTGGTATGGTAGACAAAGTTATTATGATTGACAGAGTAAGTATGATAGGAAAGATAAATTTTGATTGATAGAGTCAGTATGATAGGGAGAGAAAGTACGATTGATAGAGTTAGTATTACAGACAGAGAAATCAAATTAAATGAAATTCTAAAATGAAAAAAAGAGATTTTTGATTTCCAAAACCAAACACCTTAAATTTAAAAGAATAATCTTGACTTAACAGTATCTTCCATTTTGGAAAGCACAAAACACAATGTAAAACTGGAAAAAAATACTTATCTCCTCCTGAGTTATGAAAACTATTCTAAATATGAAATTGAATTCAACTGACCCCCCTCAGGTATACACTTTCTCAAGGACTGTATTCACAGATCTTCATTGATTTAGTGTATTACAAGAAACAATTCTTCCCCTTTTTGAAACTTGTTCCCCTTTTATAAAACATACTACACCTTTTATAAAACATTCTCCCCCTTGGTGAATTTCAAAAATACCAGGGTAATCTTTAGTTTCTGGAAAAATTTAGAGAGAAACAAAATGAAAAAAATTGAAATACAAACATACCATTAATTGAATTTTAAAATATCCATGATTGTCAAAAAAGGAAATATATTACAAAACATTCATTTGTTTTCTCATTTGTGCCCTTTATTGATCAATTTCACCTTCTTTATTTCTTTGTTATCTTATGATATAGAATCACCCTAGGATTTGAAAAGCTATATTTGGTCGGCAAAAAGTTGATTATGGTTTTTGGTAGTCTCTTCTTGAACTCTGATAACTTCTTCAAGAGTATAAATTATGTCTTGAAAATTCTTATTCTCTTGAGTCAACACAATATTTTGTTTCTTCAAAAAAACTGTTTCATCTCTGAATGATGAAACCTTCAAAAAATCTGACTGGAAAGTATTCATCCTTTCTTGAAACTCTTTTACCAAAGGAATATCATCTCTCTTGGTTTTTGAAATCGAATTCATCCTGTCAATTGTTTCATTTTCAAGCTTATTAATAGCTATGGAAAGATCATTTGAAATTATCCTTAAGTCTAAAATTGATTTCTCATCTTCATTCATGGAGAATTATATTTTGTAATACCATTTAGTCATCTTGTTGCAAGCCTTTTTTTGAGCAATAGAACTATCACTCAAAATTTTTAGATCGACCAATATTTTCATTACACTTTTCATGAGAACTCTTACTAAACAAAATTTCATCCATTTATTATCTGCAATGAAATAAATATTTCCTTATATTCTAGGAAAATAGGTAATATTCCTTTAAATTATTCATAAAACATGACCAATGTAATCACTTTTATTCAATTAAATTTTATGTTCCGAATCAGTATCATCGTCGTGTGATTCAAGTTCATTGGATCAGATCGAGTCTTCAATAGATTGTTTTCCTTTTCCTTTCTCCTTTTCCTTTTGAACCCTTTCTTCTTGTTATTGAGATCTTTATTCATAAACATTGTCACTGATGTAAATTAATTTCTAGGTATAAGAACATTAAGCCCCTTGGTTGACTAGAGATGAAATTTTCTCAGAATTGGTTTCTATAGTTTTAACTGGTGCTTGATTGGCATGAGGATTCTGTTGTTGTATTCCTTCACCTTGTTTTGTAATAGAAGATTCATCTCTACTTTTATTATAAATTTCAAGGTAATCCATAAGAAAGTCATTATCCTCTTCTTCACCTTCCTGTTGTGAAGCGGATTGAATAACTTATTTCACTATTTCTCTCCTTTTTTATTTCTATGAAAAAGTCTGTATGTTTGGTTCCTCTTAAACTTCTTATGTCTGTTGGGCACTTTATAACTCAATTTTTTTTAGAATTTTGGAAACATCAAAATCATGTGCTTTTATTTTCAAAATATTTTTCTTCTTTTTCTCATCCTGTAGAGTATCATCTATTCTTATCTTCTCAGCTAGAGCTCCATCTAGGACAAGACCAAATTTTGGATCACATTATTTTTTTTCATTCTATTTTCTCCACTTGGATACAACCTCTTTACTGTATTTTGTTTTCTTCTTTAGCTTTGCACATATTTGAGGATCTGAATATTGAGAATCATTAACCATTGGATCTGATTCTATTAGAATTGGTGCCGATTGATTTGGGGTCGATTGATTTGGTGTTGATTATTCCTCCACATCTTTGACAAAGAGTTTTGATTCTTCATCAAAAAAAACACATAAAATTTCTTCAATATATTCTTATTTATCCAATAAGTCTTATGCTCTTTCAATTACCCTTTAATAGGAATATTAAAAAATTTCAATCTTTCAAGAATGATCTTTGGTAAAATAGATGGATATATGAAAAGATGAGACTTAATCAATCCAGAATTCACATTCTATATAGTTTTAAAATTGTAACCAATGAAATTTACTTTTTTCATGTTTACAAGATTATCAAGCATAAATATGTCAAAAACAATAAGATTTTCTCTATCCCCTTTCTGTGGAATTATAAAACCATTCATCCATAAGAAAATAAACTGGTTTTCTAAATATTGACGAGCTAATTTCCTTTTCTCTTCATTTATAAGAAATAATGGTTTTTCCACACTTTCCTTATTAAATGTACCAACATCCTCAGGTAGTTTATGAGTAAGACAAAAAGAGTCGACTTCAGTAAAAACATGGAAGAAATGTTCTTGTTATACAGACATTGTAAATTTTATATCGTACATAGAAAATTTAATCATCATATTCTTATCAAAAGATATAGTATTGTAGAAATTTTTAACCTGTTTTACAAGAATAAAATATTGAGATGTGTTTTTCTCAACACAGAGATGTTCCCAGCCTTGGAATAAAATAATCCTCTTGATTGTTGATTCATAACTCTCAAAAACATCACGGGAAAATAACATTTCTCTGAAGAAATCATTCTTTGAGAATGTATTTGAAGACATATTAGTGGGATTATTGGAAGAAGACTTATATATAAAGATGTTTTGAAAATGAAAATATTCTACCAAGCCTTAATAAGAGAGCAGAGCATTGTGGAGAATCCTGAAGAACCGGTGTGGGTTCGAGAGGGGGATCCTCTATTTATAGGTGAATTGGGATAACCGTTGGTCTTCTACAGATGATATTGGAAGATAAAGAATCCAACAATGGAGAATAAAAGAAGCCTTTTTTAAAAAATAATAATTTTAAGAAAATAAAACTGAGAAAAAATAAAATTAATGAAAATAAATATAAAATGAAAATAGAATGTACATGTTGGATATTTCAGGTAAGTTGTTGGTTTCATAGAATTATGAAAGTAAAAAAAAATACAATATAGAAAATGAATAATTATAATAATGAAAATAGAATACAATCAAACATCAAATCGATGAAAAACAAAGTTAATTTGATCTCTTGTGCTGCCAATGAAAAAAAGACATTTCCATAAGTTTTCAAGTTAATGGAAAATAATGTCATTAAAATAGGTTGTCAAGACGATGAAAAAAAATTAATTTCCATTGGTTGTCAAGATGATAGAGAACAAAGTCATTTCCATTAGTTTTCAAGCTGATGGAAAAAAAATTCATTACTATAGGTTGTCATGATGATGGAAAAGACTCTGTTAGATCGATTAATAGAATGCCAAAACAATAAAAAAGTCAAATTAATAAACATTTAACAGAATGTCAAAAACGAGAATGAAAATTTCAAAACAATAAACCATAAACCAAATGTCATAACGAAAATAAAGCTGAATGAAATTACCAAAGAAACAAATATAACAAATATAACTACACATAAAGAATTAAGATAAAATAAAAAGCAAAAATATGAAACAAAACAATATAAAATAGGTAAAAAAAGATCAAAAGACAAAATTTCTCCCCTAAGAAATGGAGTATTCTAATGTAAGAAAAATGTAAAAATAGAATGTATATGTGAATGATTATTTTAGTGTAATCATTCTGATTTTCTGTTTAATAAATTCAAATCTATCAGAAGACAGTGGTTTTGTAAAAATGTCAGCAAGTTGTTCTTGCATTCTGATGAATTATAAAATAATATCTTCTTTTTGTGACTGATCCCTAAGAAAGTGATGCATAATATCTATGTGTTTTTAACGAGGCTGGTTTACAAGGTTTTTACTTAAATAAAAAGAACTTGTGTTATAACACAATATTTATGTTTTAGTAAAAATCATACCATAGTTTTTGAGTGTGTATTGCTTCCCAACACTTGAGAACAACAACTTCTAGCGGCTATATATTCATCTTCCGCAGTGGAGAGTGTAACTGATTGTTCTTTTTTACATGATGAAGAAACTAAATAATCTCTTAGAAAATGATAAGTTCCATAATTAAACTTTCTATACATTCTAAAACCCCCAAGTTCAACATCTGAAAAACTTTTTAAACCAGAATCATTTACAGAATAAAAAAGGAATAAATCCAAAGTCAGTTTTAAATACTGGAAAATACTTTTTCCCAGCTTATAAATGGGATAGTTTAGAATTTTATTGATATCTAGTACATAAGCATACATAAAACATTAAGTCTGTATGACTAGTAGTCATGTACACTAGACCTCCTATCATACCTCTTAAAGTTGTTTGATTGGCTGGTTTTCCAGCTTCATCATGATCAAGAGTGTTTGAGGTTACAATGGGAGTACTAATAATTTTAGTATTTTCATATCCATACTTTTTGGGTAATTCTTTGATATACTTATATTGATATATATCAGTACCTTCCTGTTTTTGAGATATTTGAAACACAAGAAAGAATTCTAACTCACCCATCATACTCATTTCAAAATTATACTTCATTAGATTCACAAATGAATCTTATAGACTTTTGAGTTAATATGAAAATGATGTCATCAACATAAATTTGGACAATTATTATATTTTTTTCATTATTTTTAAAAAGAGTTGGATCAGATTTTCCTTTAATGTAATTGTTTATTAACAAAAATACGGTCTATCATACAAAGCTCTAGGGGATTATTTAAGTCCATAAAGGGACTTAGTATGTTTGTAAAAAATTTTTGTGTGATTTTTATCTTCAAAACCAAAGCATTAGTCTACATAGACTTCCTCATGAATGTATCCATTAAAGAAAGCACACATTACCTCTATTTGAAAGAGTTTTAAATTAATGAATGCTGAAAAGGTTATAAAATTCTAATAGATTCGAGTCTTACAATAGAAGAATATATTTCTTCTGAGTATATTCCTACTTGTTGATTATAGACCTTAGGAAGAAGTCTAGCTTTATTTCTTACAGTGATACCATTTTCATTGCATTTGTTTCTGAAAGCCAATTTTACTCTAATAACAGATGTTTCCTGAGGTTTTTAAACTATGGTCCAGACATACTCCTTTCAAATTCATTATTTCATCTTGCATTCCCTTAATCCAGTATTCAACATATAATTCCTCACATAGAGTTTTAGGTTCCAATTGAGATAGAAAAGAAAGATGCTCTATTTCATTTCTTAAGAAGTTTCTAGTCCTTACTAGTTGATTTACATCACCAACAATGTTATCATTGGGATGATTCCTAATTAGTAACTAATTTAGATTTTGAAAAACCTTCTCATTAATATAAAGTTTAATGTCTTTAGGTGTAAATGTATCAGAAAAAATTTCATGAGTATTTTAACTTTTTGACGAATCTTCTAGAGGTTCATAATCAGTTTTGAAAAACACTTCAGAAGTATAATTTTTGGATTTTATTAAAAAGTATTTGTTTCATTAAACTTAACATGTATTGTTTTTTCAACAACACAAGTGTTTTTTTTGAAAACTCTATAAGACTTAGAAGTGGAAGAATAACCTAAAAATATTCATTCATTATATTTGGGTGAAATATTATGTAATTTATATTTTTTATTTAAAATAAATTCTTCACAACCAAATGCTTTTATGTATGAAACTTTTGGTTTTTGGCCTATCCATAACTCATAAAGAGTTTTATTAAGAGAAGGTTGAATTAAAACTCAATTTATTGTATAACAAGAAGTACTAACCGATTATACCCCGAAATGTTTTGCAATTTGGTATTCACTCCACATGGTTCTTGTTATTTCTTGAAGAATTCTATTTCTTCATTCAACAACACCATTTTTCTAGGGTGTTCTTGGTGCAGAAAAGTTGTAGGTAATAAATTCTTTACTACAAAAAGTTTTGAAATCATAATTAAAAAATTCTCCACAATGATCACTTTGGATAATATCAATGGTAGGATGTTATCATTTTTTAATTTAGAAACAAAAGTTTTAATGAAACAAAAGGCTTTCAATTTTATAGCGAGAAAAATACCCATGTAAATCTGGTATAATCATCAACTAAGACAAATACATAGTACTTGCCTCCAATACTTTGAGTTTTTGTTGGACCAAAAATATCCATATGCACTAAATATAATTCATTGGTAGTTTTGACTTCACTAATTGATTTAATTCTTGACTTAAGTTGTTTTCCATAATGGCAAGAGTCACAAACTATAGAAGAGTCAAACTTAAGATCAGGTGAATCTTTAACAACTAATTTCTTAGAGAGTTTATACAAATTTCAAAAAAATTTATGTCCCAGTACTCTATGCCATAACCAACATTGGTCTTCCATTACACTTAGACAAGGTAAGTCTTGGATCCTATGGTCTTCTATGTTTAATGTGTAAACATTACCATGACTTTGGGCAGAAAGAATGAATTCATCCTTGGAATTGTGAACCAAACATTTATCATTTCAAAAATTCACAAGGTAACCTTAATCACATAATTGACTTATACTAATGAGGTTGTTCTTGTGACCATCAATAAAAAAAGCATTATAAATCAAGTCTTTCCAAGGAAAATGATATTACATATACCAACAATCTTTCCGTGAGCATTGTCTCTGAATGTATCTTTTCCTATTTTCTCCTTGATAACTTTTTCAAAGAAGTTTTTGTTTCTAGTCATGTGCCTTGAACATCCACATTCCATGTACCATTTATTGTTATTATTCCTTATTTTTATGTCATCAAAACAAAACAATTAATCTTTTGGAATCCAAACCTATTTGGGTCTAGAAACAATAGACAGAACAATTTTAGGAATCCAAATTTGATTTGAATAAAGAGATTTGTGAAAACCCATAGATTGTGTTTTATTTAAATAAAAATTTCATTCCCAATGACCACCACATTGATATTTGGTGAATAATGGAGAACTTTGAGAAATAAAATAGTTATTATTAAAAACTGGTTTTGAATGAGTATAACCAATTACAGAACTATTTCTTAAAGGATGAATTTGAGAATACATTTAATAAAACTCCTTTCTCCCAGCAGTAAATTTTGATAAAAGTTTCTTCAGTGAAAAAATTTCATATTTTATTCTGATGACCAAATTCTTATCCTCATTTGTATTTTTTTTAGAATAGATTTTTTCATCCAAAATTGTTTTCTCATAAATCATATTACTAAAATCTTGAGAAACATTTTTCTTTTCAAAATTCATTTTCTCAAGGGCTTTAGAATAGATTTCAATCTCAAGAGTTTTAGAATCAAGATATTTTTAAAGATTAGATACATATCTTCTTAAAATATCAATCCTAGTATTTTATTTTTCAAAATATCTAGAAACATTACAATTTTAATTTTCTAAAAGTTTAGAAAATATGGAAACTTCTTTAAAACAAAGTAAATAATTATCATTCTATGATAATGATGCTTGTTCATTGAAAGAATAATATTTATCAGGATAATTGTTACTCAAATAATTATTAGTAATAGATTCAGAACTATGTACCATGGCCATTAAGCACTGATAAAGTGTTTTGAAAAAAATATAAAAATTTCTAGTGAATTGAGGTATCAGTATCAAAATATTCTTTAGAATAATCACCTCCACTGGAACTCTCAGAGTCATTAACGTTCAAGACATTCTTTCACTTGGAATTCATGTATATCCTCTTATTCTTCTCTGAATTTCTTTCCTTTTAATCATTTCATTTTAGAAAAGAAAAATTAGGTCGAATGTGTCCAACTCTTTTACATTCATAGCATGCAACTTCAAAATCTTTCTTATCCTTGTTCCCTTTGGAGGTATTTTTATATCAATATTAGAAATCCCCCTTTCCAAAAATTTTATTCATTCTTCTAGAAATATTTTCAAGATCATTTTTTGACTACTCACTATAACTAGAATCTAATAAGACTTCAACCTTTCATTTTCTTGACTTAGTTTTCACAAGATATTGGGGCTTGGTGGGTTTTATTGTAGTAGTGAATGATACACTACGATTCTTATTTTTACCTTTTTCAGCATCATTCTTAAGGTTTTCTTCATATTGTAGTAGAGTTCCAAATATATCATCAAGAGTAAGATTTGTTATCTTTTTAGATTCATCAACTACAGTCCTCTTGGAATCCAATTCATTTAGAATAATATTTATGATATTCTCCTCTAAAACGTCATCCTATGAATTTTTCCCACCCATATCTTGAAGACTGTTGAATATTGTCATAAATATTTGTTGAACCACAGTAGTAAGGATACTATCACAAAGTATCATACAACGCTATTTAGGTGTATGCCCATACATATACCTAAGTAATAAAATACAATACGACTCCAACTCTTGAGCCCAAGCACAACCTGTTCCCCGAAGGAAGAAAGATAACCCGTTGATAACAACATAAAGTCAAGACTCCGCTCCCATAGTTACACAACTTATGTAGAGAGATAGAGATGATTACATGTACCAACTAAATCATTTACTCTGTTGAACCCACATAGGATCCTGGTACAGTCATCAGAGCTGTCGAACCCACGTAGGATCTTGGAACAGTAGTCAGAGCTTGCGAACCCACATAGGATCCTGGAACAGTAGTTGAAGCTTTTAAACCCACATAGGATCCAGAAATAGTAGTCAGTCCATGTAGGGTCCCTTTATCATAATGCAGCTGGCCATAAGGTTCCCACATAAAGCACGCTTTATTCCGGGAGAATCCGCTCCTCAAGCAAAGTCTTGATACATAAACTACCACGAAGCCCCAAGTTGATAAATCCATAAGATCTGTCTTGTCATAAAGAACCCAACGCGACATATGGTGAATCAATCGGACACTAGGTCTAGGAGTTATTGGCATTTCTGTTCCAAGGGCTATGTTGGATTTCAGTTCCATCCAACCTGGTTGAACACCAACGACATCCAAACCTCAAATGGGGTATACCAAAAGAACCATATCACTACAAGGTTTCCATTGCAGTATATAATTTCTCAATCGGATTTCTGTAGCTCAAGTTACAGGAAAAAGAGTGGAAATAGGTCAAAGAGGGTCCAGGTCCGGTCCGGCCCAGTCGAACCAACCCAGCCCGACCCGAGTTCGGACTGGGGTCCGACTCGGTCCGTAGGTCCGACCCGGCCTGCGAAGGCGGCCTGGCCCACGTTGAGTCAGGCCCTTGCTGGGCTCTACCCGCTTGAGTCCCGTATCAAGCGTACCCCATGGGGTCCGCCCTAGCCGCATTCTAGGGGGAGGTTACACCCCATAGAGTACTAAACATCATAGCCGTTATAGCGGTACAGATTCGGCGCCACGTGGCGTCGGTCCATTTCATGCAAGACCCAAGCGGCGGGTCTCGCTATTCATGGCTGGCCGAGGGGTTATCCACCTTCGACATGGTACAGTTTCACCACACCTCCTCTGGCGACCGGCCCTGCCGGCCGCCCATCCTATGTCACCACGGCAAAGGCCAAAACCCTTTCTCCTCCGCATGGTGCGTGCTGCGCCGTTCCTTCCCTGGCTACCTGGTGGCCTGAGTCACCAGTTCTCTTCATAGCCAGCCATGCACAGGCTACTGCTGCCTGTCGGTTGTGGCCCACTCCTCTAGAAGAGTGGTTTCACTTCCACCATCCATGCAGTCGTCCAGGGTGTCGGTTGCCCTACCCTTTGTTCTACCAGGGACGTTCGATGGTTCTGACGGCCGACGAACCTTCCACAGGTCACCGGATGAGTTCTGGTGGCCCGATTCTCGTTCCAAAAGTAGCCTCGCACTCCTCAGAAAATCTCCTTCGATCTGTGACCATCGCTGATGAAATTCTCTTAACATGGAATCATGCCTCGATTAGCATCAAAATCCGCAAATCAAGGCGGACGGGTCGGGCTGTGTACGTTCGGCCCGCACCCTCCGGGTTAGAGTGATAGCATGCGGCTTCGAATCTTAATCCATGAAGGAAAATGAAGAACAAGAAAAATTTGAAAAATATTGAACCCCTAACTCAGATTCATTGACATCGGGGAAGAAGATGAAGAAGTTGTGGATGATGTCGCCGGCGTTCTCTAAGGACAATGATTCCTCCCTTGTTCCGGAAGGAGATCGAAGAAGAAGGAGTTTGTCAATGGAGTAAGGAGGGTTCTTCCTCCAAGTATTTCCTCTAACAAGAAGTTTTCTCCAACAAAAGAACCAATTTCAGAAACTTCCAAAGGAGGGGAACAAACACTTGAATTTGAGGAGCCTCCCCCTAATCAATCCATTTAATAAAGGAGGGGGGTGTTGGCAAGAATTACAGTGGGGGTTTAGTTTGGGTGGACCCCACTTTAATTCAAAAAGGATTGAATAAAATAAAATTTAATTTTAAACATTTTTAATTTATTCCACGTTTTATTTATCCTTCACGAAATGTTGGAAAACCAACTTCTGTTAATTTCCAAACGCAGATAAGGTGAAGGTCCCCCTAAGAAATCACTAGCACTATGAGTTCAACAGTGCCCTCATATTTCAATTCAGAGAAAAAGTTCTAATGTTAACAAAACCCAATCTTAAGTGCATTGAACGTACTCAAAAACTTCTGAAAAACATTCCGGAAACTCTGAGACTCAAAATTATGTGCGATCAGAAACTGCAGACTCTGAATAATTACATATAACTATAACAAATTACATGGATTTACTATTCTTTACATTCAACCCACCTTAGGGATTTGCATCACCGAAATCCAAAACTCAAAAAACAAGGAAAACAAGTGGGGGTACTGAGCATGAATCTGAGCCTCCCACACCCATGTGCTCTCCTAAAGGTTCCTATGTTGCCATCACACTTTCACCAGAGGTATCGATCACCCACGAAGGACTCTCTCCTATCGATCATTGATCTCCACTAGATCCTCCGAAAAAGTCACCACATCATTGATGTCAAGCTTTACCAATTCTATGATGTGAGTAGGATCATGCACATATCTCCTCAGCTGGGATACATGAAAAACGTTGTGCACCCGGTGCAACTTAGGGGGATGTTCTAGGTGGTAATCCACCTCACCTACTCTGCTGAGGAACTGTAATGGTCTAATGATCCTCAGAGATAACTTTTCATCCCAACCAAATCTCTAAAAATCCCATCATGTTGAGACCCTTAGGAAGATGTGGTCACCATCCTAGATCTCCAGAGGTCTCTGTCTCTAGTTATCATAGGACTTATGCTTGCTCTGTGTAGTCTTCATCCGCTCCTGGATGATATGCACATTCTCTGTGGTAGCTTGTACCATATATGGTCCCCTGAGTGCTGAATCCTCAGGGTCTGTCCATTACAGTAGTGATCTGCAAGGTCGGCCATACAAGGCCTCAAAAGGTGCCATCCCTATGGTGGAGTGATAGTTGTTGTTGTATGAAAACTTCACTAAAGGAAAGTGTTCCTCCCAACTATGACCGAAGTCGATGAGGCATGCACAGAGCATGTCCTCGAGAGTCTGAGTGGTCCACTCAGTCTGGCCATCCGTTTGAGGATGGAAGGTGGTGATCAAACGAAGATGCATCCCAAAAGCCTTTGCATCCCCTTCCATAGTCAGGAAGTGAAACGTGTATCACAATTAGAGACAATTGTCAAAGGCACTCCATGAATCCGTACAATCTCCTACACATAGAGGCGTCACATGCACTCCACTGAACCTTACTATCTGATTGGTAGGAAGTGGGCTGCCTTGGTGAGTCGGTCAATAATCACCCATATAGAATTATGACCCCTAGATGTATGTGGAAGTCCTATCACGAAATCCATGGATATCATATCCCACATCCACTCTGGGACCTTTAATGGCTGAACCAAGCCTACTCATAACTGGTGCTCCACCTTCACTTGCTGATAAGTGAGGCCTCGAGAGACAAACTCCGCTGCTTCCTTCTTTATACCTAGCCACCAGTGCTATCTTGGAAGGTCCTGGTACATATTCACCACACCTGGATGTATCACTATAGGTGATGAGTGTAACTCGCTCAACACTTCCTCCAGAAGCGACGTTGGTACCGTGGTACGTCCTCTGAAGAGGTTGACGTGCTTCCCACCTACGAAAAATCCATCAGGTGCCTACCTTATGGATATTTTTACACATTGAGCCTCTCAGTCTACATCCCCACACTATGCCTATATGACTCTATGAAGGAGTGGGGGAGTGACTGTAAGAGACTATATGAAAGCTGCTCCATCTCAGTCCATATAAGAAATCTGAAAAGTAGCCAGCTGCTTAGTCGCCTCTCCTAACAGCTTAATACCTAATCTCCTACAGAGAGCATCTGCTACAACGTTCCCCTTTCCAGGAGTATAGACTATCTCAAAATCATAGTCCTAGAAGAACTCAAGCCAACTCCGTTGTCTCAGGTTCAGGTCCTTCTGTGATAAGATATACCTAAGACTCTGGTGGTCAGAGTAGACTGTGAAATACTTGCCCATCAGATAGTGTCACTACATCTTCAATGCGAAGACCACTGCTGCTAACTACAGGTCATGGGTAGTGTAGTTCTGATCATGTTGTCTCAGCTGACGAGAACCATAAGCTTTCACTGCTCGCTCTTGCATCAGGACACATCTGAGCCCGGTCCCTGAGGCATTGCAGTAGACCATGTACCCAACGCCCTCCTCCGGTAGCCCCAAGATGGGCGCACTAGTCAGCATTTTCCTCAGCTCTTGAAAACTATGCTGCCACCTCTCTGACCACATGAAGGGTTTCCCCTTCTTCGTCAATGTCGATATGGGTGCTAAAAATCTGTAGAATTCTGGCACAAATCTTCGATAATAACCGGTAAGACCCAGGAAACTTCGTACCTCTGTTACACTCCAAGGTGGCTCCCAAGCTAGCATGGGCTCAGTCTTCACTGGATCCACAACCACTCTAGCCTCTGAGATGACATGTCTTAGAATGTGAACCTCTCATATCCAAAACTGGCACTTCGAGAGCTTACCATAAAGCTGGTGCTCCCGGAGTGTGTCCAGTACTATGAGCAAATGATAGACATGCTCCTCCTTGGTAGTCAAGTAGATCAGAATGTCATCGATGAAGACTACCACAAAGCGAACAAGGTATGGATTGAATATCCTATTTAAGAGTCCCATGAACATGGCTAGTGAATTGGTTACACCGAATGGATTAACCAAGAACTTGTAGTGGCCATACCGACATCTGAAAGTCGTCTTCTACACATCCTCATCCCACACTCTAAGCTGGTGGTATCCCGATCGGAGGCCTATCTTCGAGAACCAACGTGCTCCCTTAAGCTGATCGAAGAGGTCATCAATCCTCAGAAGTGGATACTTTCTCTTCATGGTCACCTGGTTCAAGAATCGGTAATCCACATAGAGCCCCAAACTCACATCCGCCTTCTTGGCGAACAAAATCGGGGCAAACCATGGTGAAACACTAGGTCTGATGTTCCCATTTCCCTACAAGTCCTCCAGCTATACTTGCAGATTATGAAGCTCCACGAGAGCCATCCAATAAGCTAGCATAGATATCGGTGTCTCCCTAGGATACAAGTTGATGTAAAAGTCTACCTCTATGTGAGGAAGTTGTCCTAGCACTTCATTAGGAAAAACATCCGCGTACTGATCCACCACTACAGGATAGCTCAGACTCTAAATAGCATCCACTCCGAGGATAAAGCTAGCAAAATGATGAGTGATTGGATTCCCCCTCCTCGAGGTAAGTCCATCTTGCACTAAAAAGTCTCCCTTATCACCGGTGAAGGTAAACCTAGTCCCATCCTCAAGGACACACCAGACTTTCCACCTAATGCAGTCGATATGAGCATGAACTATGGATAACCAGTACATACCCAAGATAATGTTGTAAGGACTCAATGCCACTACTAAATGATCTGAGCCGAAGCTCCTGCCTCTTAGAGTGATATCACACTGCTGAAACTAGTGTGTAATTGTCGAATCCTCTTCCATAGGAGTCTCTAGTGGTAAGGATCAAGCCAAAGGTTCCACCGAAATCTCTAAGATCTGCACGAGGGCAGTGGAAATAAAAGAATGACTCCCACCTATGACTATAAGTACTAAAACTTGGGTGTATTAGACACAGATCATACCTTGAATCATCTCAAGAGAACCATGGTCATAGGCCTCAGCTGCCTGGAGTTGAGTTCACCACTGTCCGCATACTCCCTGTGGTCGGGGTGGACCTCATGGTGGTGGGGTTGGTAGGACCTCGAAACCTCATCCACCACTTACTGCTCAGCCATATCATCTTCCACGTCCATCTTCTCCCTGCGGAAAACCATGGTCGAACCTCTGCCTCTGTCAGGGAGGTCCCTCAATAGTCTACTGATCATCTGTAAGGCGGGGTAGACAGTCAAAAGCCATGTGACCCAGCCCTCCGCATGCGTAGCACTGCCTGCTCCTCGTATGACTAGATCTATCCTGTGTGCCCCACACAACCGAAACTGTATCCTGAGGTCGTCCACCAGATGGCCTGGTCTGCTTAGATCTCTGTGACATCTGTCTGGTACCAGCTGTAGAAGACTCTGCTACGTGACACCCAGTGGTGGCTCTCACTGCTAGTGACTACTCAGGAAGGAAAATATCCACTAAGAGAGATTTCTCCAATACATTTTCCTGCATCGGGATGCTAAGGGAGATCATCGAAGCCCTGATCTCTCACCTGAGCCCCTGCTCGAAGGTCCCGGCCCTGAATAATGGGTCCTTCACCATAACTATGGAGTAGCGAGAGAGGTCGGTGAACCTCACTGAGTACTGTGACACTTTCATGATGCCCTAATTCAGATGTTGTAGATCATATATTCTCACTACATGTAGGGTGGATTGGGAAAATCCCACCTGAAATAGGCTCTCAAATTCTTCCCAGAGAAGTGTCACCACATCATGCACCTAGAGCATCAGGATCCACCATCTGCCTGTTGCTGCCTGAAAGAAACTCATGACAAGGATCACCATAAGGTCAGCTGGTGTCCCTACCAGTCTAAAGACTCTCACCACAGCCTCAATCAAATCCTCATCTACCTACGAGTCCATCTCGCCCTTGAACCTAGGCAGCCTCTAGCACTGAAACTCATGCAAGGCACTCAGGTGGCATGCACTCTCTACTACTGGGGCGGGTGGCATCAGTGTCCCAACAGTTAGAGGTACTGTTGGTGCCTCCGTTGTGATAGAGCCCGGAACCAAGGCCTCGTCTCTTGGTGGGCATCCATCTCGTACAAAGCCTGAACCCTAACTAGTTATCTGTGTGGGGCCATCTTGAAAACAAATATGTTTTCCACGATCAATATGTTATACCTGGTGAGCTGACTCAAAGATATCTGAAAAAAAATTCAAATGAAACACACACGAAATCAGTGTTTTCATGCACTAAGTCGGAAATCAAAAGTCAGGAGCCCTAGTGTATGGATACATTGGCCACCGCACCAACACCAGTTTCCCTAAACGGATAACCACACCCAAAACACTTAACAATATTGCCATTAAAATATTAGATTCCAATGTTCTACGGTAGAACCGACTCTTCTGATACCAATTTTTCACGACGCATACTCGAGGCCCGTGTCGTGACTACCCCATGCCCAACTTCCTTAGGCCAGGGGCTGGCGACTAGCACCAAAAGGAATATCCCAGAGAAAAGGTAATACATTTACATTTAACATGAAACTCACACAGACTATACAGGACTAGAGATTACCAAAAAGTACTATTATAGTAAATGAGTGATGAATATAATTGGGCCAGTATACAAACCCAACTGAAGTACAAGTACAGGAAAACAGAAAACAGTTCCTGGATCATCCACTGAGGAATCCTACCTAAAGGGTAGGTAAAAATCTTGATGAAGTCTTCCTTGAGGTACATCCCTTCTATGTCAAGCTCCAAGCAGGCTCCCGTCCGTCTCTCTCAGCCTCGATCACTGCTGTCTGTCATCTGCACATGACACAACAAGGTGTAGGAAAAGCCTGCGCATGGGTGAGTATAACAATTCTCAGTAGGGACCCCGAGACCCCCGAAGGTCTCGCAGAATCCACAAAGGATAAACCACAGTATTAAGGATACAATCAAAATTATCATCCAACCCTACTTAGGTATATGCCCATACATATACCTAAGTAATAAAACAAAATTCAGCTCCAACTCTTGATCCCAAGAACAACCTGTTCCTTGAAGGAAGAAAGATAACTCATTGATAACAACACGAAGTCAAGACTCATCTCACACATGTATACAACTTATGTAGAGATATAGAGATGATATGATGTAGCCACTGAATCATATACTCTGTCGAACCCATGTAGGAACCTGGTACAATAATCAGAGCTGTCGAACTCACGTAAGATCCTAGAATAGTAGTCAGAGTTGTCGAACCCATGTAGGATCCTAGAACAGTAGTTGAAGCTTTCAAACCCATGCAAGATTCTGGAATAGTAGTCAATCCACATAGGATCACTTTATCACAATTCATCCAGCCTTAGGGTTCCCGCCCAAAGCACGCTTGATTCCATGAGGGTCCGTTCCTCAAGACAAGATTTGATACATCAACTGACATGGTGTCCCAAGATAATGTATCTAGAAGATCTTTTGTGCCATAAGGAACCCAACGCGATAGACGGCGCGCCAATCAGACACCCAGTCTGAGAGTTATTGGCATTTCCGTTCCAAGTGCCCAGTTGGATTTATGTTTGATCCAACCTGGACATAAACCAACTACGTCCAAACCTCATGTTAGGTATTCCAAACTAACCTCCTCTCTCCAATGTTTCCTTTTACTTATACGGTTCATCAATCGGATTTTCGTAGATCATGTTACGGGCAAAAGAGTGGAAACATGTCAAAGCGTGTCCGGGTCCGGTCCGACCCAGTCGGACCAATACGGCCTGTAGAGTCCCATATCATGACATACATGAGGATTACATTAATTTTTCATAATAGTTAATACATAACAAAAAATATACACCCAAGTACCATTATAGTTTAGTGTCTTTGGAAACTCGGAACATAATCTTCTAATCATGGTGAAAGATCTTCAACATCTACCATAATGATATTCCCTTTTTTTCTTTCCTAAAACCTCCCTTTATATCCTGGGTAAAGGAAAACATAAAACATAAAAAGGGTGAGATCAAATGCTCAGTAAGGGTAAACATAGAGAATGTAAAACAATCAATAAACATTTGAACATAAATACCTGAACATAAAATTTAAACATGAAAATCTTGAGAAATGACATAAAACATGGCAGTACATAAGGAATAGATCACAAAGGAACATTAATCATGAAAAAATAAAACATGTAATTGTAGAAAACCATTAATCACATGATATAATTTCCATAGTATCCAATGCATTGCTACCAAGACCATCATAGTGGACAATGTCCATTACTGAACCGGGTTTACTTGTCGTTCCAGCCCTGTATTACTGAAAAGAATTTTACTTGTCGTTCCAATCATGTCTATCTCATGAGATATAAATATTTACCCAATTAATTTGAGGGAGATATAGGTCCCACCCATCTCATAATTAAATCATTCTTTCATTTTCCACAAAATAAACATAAATCATTCATCATAACCCAATGAATAAAATTTGTATCATAATCATCATCCCATCATAACATAATCTATATAAAACAGATGGATATCATTTCATCATAAGAAAAAAAACCATTTAAATAATAGAGACATTATACTTGAAACATAAACATACTAAATAATGTCATCTTAGATGGAAAATAGGTTTGATAAAACACTAGAAATGAATTCTTGTGGAAAATATCCTTTCTTCTTCAAAATCATTTTCTTTTCACAAAATTCCATGACATTTTAAAAGAAAAAATATTTTTTTGAAAATAACCATTAAATCTTGTAAAGTATGCTTCATGAAAATAAGGTGTTATAAAACTGTAAAAATCTATTCATGTTTTATAAGATAAAAAACATTCTTCTTGTACTTTTTCCGAAAAATTCAAAAAGTACCTCATATGGTAAACAAAAAAAAGATTCCTTCCATACCATGCTATAAAATTCAAAAAAGGGTGAAAATTACTTTAAACATACATGGAATAATAGTAAACATTCTATGAAAACATTTTTAGAAAACTTGGATATGGATGATAAACATAACTCCAGTAAATACTTAGGAATAAACAATCCCAGATAAGAATGAGATTGGAATAATTATCCCTTACCTTATGTCCAATTTCTTCTGTATGTGTCCAAAAATCATTTATAATGATTTAAATAATTTCATTGACTTATTAAACAATCGTATTAAATTTTTATGACATCATATATGATTCACATATGACTTTATATTACCCATTCATTTGTCAATTCCATGTTGAAGAAACGTTTTGGTTAATAATCATTTCATTTATTATACGTGTTTGGACTTCTTGTTATTGATACTATCATGATTTAATTACTTCCAGAATGTAAAACATGATTTATATATCATATATGAATTCATTATATATATATAGATAAATTAAATTAAATACACTTTTCATGGAGACGGTAGGTTGCACGTATGCATGAACGATGTTTTCCATTCCTTATTGACTTGAATGGGAGTAAGTAGATGACACACACACACACAAACACACACAAACACACACACACACATATATATAGTAGCATTATTATGTCATATATCTCATTATCATTCATTATATATACTTTATAATCATTCTTGAATGGTGAACTTGGAAAATGAATCTCATCGCGTCAGGGAGACGGTAATCCGTACATACGCACGAGCAATGATATCATCCCATAATTATCGAATGGAATTAGAGTGGATTATATAATATCTCAGAATAATTATGATGATATAATGATCATATATAGTTATTATTTCCATCATTATACCCATCAATGTATTGTGGTGGTGGAAAAACAGATTACACCATTGCATGGAGACGGAAGTCGTACATACGCACGCGGAGTAATTTCATTTTTCATAGGATGGATAGAAGGTGAAATAGGGTTGTTTCATATTTATAATAACATATCAGTATATTAGTGATACTAATGTTTTGAATTTATAAATAAACAACTAATGAATAGGATGTATAAGAAGAACAAAACATGAAGGAATCAGTATAAGTGATTACCTCTTCCTCGACATGCCTCTTTTAAACATCCTTTTAGGGTTCTAGAGTTGGTATTTTGAGAAGACCAGAACCTCTATAATATAACTAGAGAGGTTGAGAAGAGTAATGGGTATGGTGTTTCCGAGCTTGAAGGCTTAAAATGGACTGTAGAGAAGAGGGAATAGGTTCCCTTTTATAATAGATTAGAGGGGCACTTTTGGAAACCTCCAAAAATTTTAATTTATAATAAACTCAAATCTGAAATAAAAACATCAAAAGTGACTCAACTTCTAATATGAGGTAAGATAGTGTTGTAATCGCATCAACCGATCAAATTTATACATGTTTTGATTTTATTTTAAACCTTATCATTTATATTTATCTTTATTTAATCTATTTTATTTTCTATGTGGTAATAATATTCTAAAATTTAAATTATTATAAATACTTACTTATGTGTTTTTGATTGTCTATAATTTGGTAAATTGTGACATTGTTGACCATTTAATTTTCAATTTGGATTTTTTAAATATTTTGGTTATTTTTAAACATTTTAATAATGTGTTATTTTTATAAAATATCAATAGTGTAAATTTTGACACTTTTCATTTATTTTAATTTAAATAAAATCCACACAGAAGATATATTCAAAAAAAATTAATAGATTCCTAACATGTCATATTAATTTATAAAATTATTATTTCACATTAATTAGTTCATATAATATTTATTTTAATATTATTAAAACCATTTATTTGATATTTCACTTGATAAAATAATTTCCACAACATTTTTGTATAATTATTTAATATACTTATATTTTGAATTAAAATTAGAAAAAATACTACGATGAAGATAAATCTAATAGCTTTCATAATAATAATTTTAGTCGAATTTATTCTCTTAAAATCACAACATGTAAATTGTTATATTCATTAAATTATGAAGGTGACAACTTTGATATCATTTAAAATAAAATAATATAAATGTCCTAATCTGTTTTATAAGGATCCAAATGGTACACAAGTCAACCCATGGATGAATAGGGTATATATATACTCGACCAATATGGTTTGGTGATGTTTCAGGTCCTTTTGATGGGTATTATTATTTTAATAAAAACTATATTATTGATTTTCACAAAATAAATAATGTCTGCATCATTAATGTATAAGCTATTATGGTAATTATATATTTCTTAAAAATCACAAATAAATTACCATAATGAATAAAATTATGTTATATTTCAAATTAGTATTTATAATTGAATTTATAATCAGTATAACCATATATTAATAATACTTTAATTATTAAAGATTGAGTGATACATATTTCACTTTCTTAAATAAAATAAATTAATGGTCTTAATCACATCCATGTGGATTCCAAAAGATTCCATTTAGACCCAAGTATATTTTAGGACAAAATATAATCATCAAATTATATTAATACAAGTGTTAAGGTAATTTTATAATATTATTTTTACCCTTAATTACCTGATTTACCTTTAACTGTGGTAAATAAAATTAAACATAGTTACTATTTATAATGCCCAAAAATAAAAGTTAGCATATTAACATAATTTTTATCTAATAGTTCCAAATATGGAATCAATTTTTCAAAATTCAATACATAGAAGTGGCAGTATTTAATTTAAAATTAATCCTACTTTTGAGAAAATGTGTTTTAAAAGTTAAAACATTGCAAAAGATTGAAATGATTTTACCTATGAATTCAATGTAAAATTAAAAATAATGATATAAATTATATTAAATGGTAAAAATATATTCTATTTATACTTTAAACCCATCCAATATTATAATTTAACAATATAAATTATCTTGAAGAAAAAATTACTTCTCAATTAAAATTTAGCGTATTTTTACTATAAATCAAAATATGAAAGTTATCAAAAAAATATTAAAAATTTATCCAACATATATTTTTATATAATTATTGCAATGAATAAGTTTATTTTGTCAAATTGAACTCATAAATGTGTCAAAAACTAGATTTACAGTGGGTGTGCCATCAAAAGGTGGCAAAACTCATTTTTTGAAAAATACTTATTTTACCCGAAAAATTTCTTTTGTTCTCATAAAATGTTCTAGAATATGTGTAAGATAAATAATAATGTTAAAAAATTCAAAATGTGGTTGACACTATTCATAGCGGCTAGTTCATAATAATATTATAACAATATATCGTTGTTTAGTAAAACTCGGTATTGCAAACAACACACACAATTGAGGAAGGACTATCTTGCGTGCAACACAAGACAAGAATAGTGATTGCGTATAGAGAAACATAATCTTGGTGTAGCGTACAACACAAGTCAAAAAATTAAGTAAAATAATATTTCTCATAAAATCTCGGGGTGTTACACGGCCCGCGAGGGCGGTCCATCCCGCGCAGGTTCCGGCCCGTGCTGGGCTCAGCCCGCGTGAGGCCCGCAGATGGTGGACCCACGGGGTCCGCCCTAGCCACATCCAGGGGGAGGCCACACTCCCAAGAGTCCCGAATGACATAGAAATTCTTGTGGTATAGATTCTGAACCACGTGGTGCGGGTCGTGTCACGCCGGACCCATGTGGTGGGTCTCACTGTTCTTTGTTGGCCGAGTGGTCGGCCTCCTCCTGTGTGAAGCGGTTGGGCCATGCCTCCTTTGGAGACCGACCCTTCCGATTGCCCATCCTCTATCATCACATCCCTTGCTCCTCCGCGTGGCACGCGCTGCGCCACCCCTTCCTCGGCAACCCAGCAGCCCGAGCCACGGGTTCTCTTTGTGGTTGCCGTTGCGACCCGTCGGCCGCAGCCCCCTCCTCCGGTGGCATAGTTGCGCCCCCTCTATCCACGTGGGCAGCCAGAGTCCTGGCCTCCCTTCCCATTTTTCTACAGGCGACGTTCACTGGTTCCAACTGTCAGCCAACCTTCCTCGGGTCACCGGAAGAGTTCTGGTGACCCGATTCTCATTCCGGAAGTTGTCGCGCACTCCCCGAGTCGTCGCCTTCGATCCCCAACCATCGTTGAAGAAATTTTATCAACCCAGACTCATGAAGAGATTAGCGTCAGAATCCACAAAGAAGGTGGAGGGGTCGGGCTGTGTTCGTTCGGCCCACACCCACCGCTTTAGAGTTATAACATAAGGCTTCGAATCTTAATCCACAAAGGAAATCGAAGAATGAGAAACAATTGACAAAGCTTGAAACCCTACCTCAGATTCATTGAAATCAGTAAAGAAGATGAAAAATTCAAGGACGACGTTCTCAGCGTTCTTCAAGGACGGTGCTTCCTCCCTTGTTCCGAAAGGAAATCGAAGAAGAAGAAGTTCGTCATTGTTGGAATGAGAGTTCTTCCTCTAACTATTTCCTCAAACAAGAAGTTTTCTCCAGCCAAAGCACCAATTCCAGCAACTTCCAATGGAGGGTAAGAAACACTTGATTTTGAGGTGCCTCCCCTTAATCACATCATTTAATGAAGGAGGGGGTGTCAATAATTAATGTGGGGGTTTAGTTCGGATAGACCCTACATTAATTCAAAAGATTAACCAATTTTTATTTTATTCTAGTTTTTCTTTATCCTCCATGAATGATTGGAAAACCAACTTCCATTCACGACCAAACGCGGCTGAGGTGAAGGTCCCCCAAAGAAATCACCAGCGCTATGAGTTCAAGGGTGCACTCGGATTTCAAGTTCGAGCACCGGTACTAATTTTACCAAAACTCATTCTTAAGTTCACTGAACGTACTCAGAAACTATGGAAATCATTCCGGGCACTCCATGCCTCAGAATTATGTGCCGTCAAAAACCACACACTCGGAATAATTCCATATAATTAAAAAAAGTTACATGGATTTTTGGGTCTTTACAGATGATCAGTTGTACCATCTACCAATCCCTAACATCCATCATTTATAATCACATGATCAGTCACACAAAGGAAAAAAATCACTTATTGAAATACAAAAACTCAGAACAAGCAATTAACATTATGAAATTTCAAGTATCTCACATGAAGAAGATGGAAGTCACATAATCTCTCTCTAGAACTTGGAAGATGTTGAAGTGGATCAAAGAAGTTTCTTGGTTTCAATTTTCCTCTAACATATAGGCCTCAGGTTCCAACAGTAATATTTTCTTGAACAGTCATACTTCTCCAAAAACCTCAGAGGGACTTGGACCCTAGGTATTGTAACTCTCATATTCAAATAGAAAACATGAAATTATATTGATTAGTTTATAACTAACTCCACGACATCGTTTTATTTATAAAAATAGGTATATGAAAATGATAACATGAGTATGATTGATATATAACATTTTTTTGATGAATGAATAAAATCATCCATGTGATAAAAGTAAGACATGAGTATGTAATGTATTAATATGATACAAAGTGAATATGATGCACACTGTGGGTATGATGAACAGAGTCAGTACGATTGATTGAGTCAATACAATATACAAAGTCAGTATGATTGAAAGAGTCATTATGATAGGTAGAGAAAGTGAGATTGACAGAGTCAGTATGATAGGAAGATAAAGTATCATTGATAGAGTTATTATGATAGACAGAGATATCATATTCAAAGAAAGTCCAAAATGTGAAAGGAGAGATTTTTTATTTAAAAAAAAGACATAAATTTCAAAAGAAGTCCACTGACTTAACAAACGAAACCTTAATAACCATTAAATTTATTATACCAGTCAAAGGAATAGAATACACATCCTATGATTTTTAAACTTACCATAAAAAACATGGTATTGATCATAATGAGTATTCTTTGACAACCCCCAAATAGAATAGAGTTAGAGAGATAATAACTCACAAGTTTAATAACATGTGAAAATTTGTTTATTAATAGTGAATTCTCATATCACTATTGGAAGGAAGTGTTTCAAGAGTATTTTTGTACTCGAAATAGAGTTTTACTAAGTTTTTTAGTAGATAATATTCTATATGAAATATGGTAAGGAATGAAACCTTTTTAAAAGAATCATGAGATGTTTTGACGAAAGTGTTTTATTTAAAATAAAAATGTAAATCAAGGTAAATTTCGTGATTTTGGGGATGGATTTATTTTATTGGGTACATGTTTAAAAAAATAACCTAAAAGTGATTCACTGAAAGAGTCAACAAAATTTTTCAGAGTAGTGATATAAATGTTATTGTAAATGAATCCAATGTAGATTTGGTAATTTCTATTTTAAAAAAAGTGTCTGATGAAATAGAATAGAAAAATATTGATTTTTTAGAAAATCAAAATGGTCAAACTGATGATTACTATGAAATTGATTCTATTGAACAAAAAAGTGAACCAGTTAGTCAACCAATTATTCATTTAATAAAGAAAATTGTTCATGGTGAATCTAGAAATATCATCAGAGATAAATGTTAACCAACTCAAAATCATAGAATAAAGATAATGGTGAATTATTCACTATTATATGTTATAGAACCAAAATTATTTGATGCTTTTTTATGGTGGGATTCATGGTTAAAATTCATAAATGAATAATTAAAACAAATTTAATAAATTATCATTGGTATCTTTTTAATAGATTAGAAAATCAAATTTTTTTGGTAAAAATTGGGTCTTCAAGAATATGCTAATTGGGAATATAATAGTTATCTAGAATAAAGAAATTCTTTTTTTAAAGGATATTCTCACATTAAAGGGGTTTATGTTGAACATAAAATGTCACCAGTGGTGATAATGTAATAAATTATACTCTTCATAGTAGTGGATAACCATAGGAAGATTTGAGCATTTCAAATGGATTTGAAGATGATAATCTTGAATGAAAACTTGAATGAAGTAGTTTATGTTGAAAAACCTATTGTATTTATTATTTGGAATAATGATTTTAAATTATACAGGTATTAGAAGGAATTTTTTCCTAAATAAATAACCTCATTATTGATATACATTGTTGGATTTATTCCTAAAGAGTATAAAGATCAATAGAAGACGGTTTGATCAAAACATAAATTTGGAAATTTCTAAAGAGGAGTAGGTTTAGCATATTGGTGTATTTATAAGACATAATATTCAGTATAAAGAAGTACATTTCTATTGATAATTTTTTTAAATTAATTAATTCTATTTTTTAAATTTAAAATATTGGATAATTTACTTATTTTTTTGGGGTTCATGTTCATAGTGATGAAGCGAAGACATTCATCTCAAAAGTGAAGTATACAAATGAATTTTTAATTATTTTCATAATGGAAGCAAGAAATATTATTTTGAAACCAACAATAGATGGAACTATTTTGGGAGATCCAGAATTTTATAAATGAATAGACTCTACTTTTGATAAAAAAAAATCATTGGAAGTTTAATTTAGTCTATTATTACTTGGCCTGATAAGTTTATGATACATGTTTGGCTTAACATTTATAGAGTTTCTAAAATAATGAACATATTCAAGATATAATAAGAATAATGTGTTATGTCCATGGAACTATAAATAATAATTATTTATTAAAAATTTGACAAAACATTCATTTATTAGGAAATTCATTTATTGATTGGTATACTGACATCGTGGATGAAAAACCCATAAGTGAATGAGCATTTTAAGTTGGAATAAAAAAAATTAACAGAATAAGTAATAAATATGGTTATTATTCTTTTATGATAGTATAAAGATAATATATCATCATCAATAAATATTATGCACAGATTATTTGGATGATAAATGTTTTTGAAGATATTGGTGATTTAGTACAACATCCAGTCATGATTCATTATTTTCATAAATTTTCCATTTAACTAATGGTAAATCTGGTTCATCTCTCAAGAAAAATGTATATATATATATATAATGTGTCATTTAATAATGGATATTATTGAGTTTATAATTTCTTGGGACTCTGTGATAGGTGGTAGATATTTTCATTTAACATTGAGTGGATCTTTTTTTAAAAGAATATGTTGAAGTTGAATGTTATCAAAGTCACCTCAAACAATGATGATTTATATTTCCCCTATTCAAATTGAACATATTGTTATGTTTAGATAATCATAGTTTATTAAAGTTTATATTTTCAATTAAATGAGAGAATATATGGGGAGATAATATCCTTGATGTGTTTTTGAAAAGATGAATTGATCAGTGTAATTATGTATTATATTGATGAATTTAGTTATTTTTCTCATTTCATCCATTTTAATTTTTTTTAATATAAGATTAAATATTACATTAATGGTATTTTCTTATGTTTCCTAGAATAATAACTTTTTTAAAGAGTTTAAGATCATGGTATGAACTCAATTTTGAGGATCCCATTGAACTGTATTTTTAAAGGGTAATAATTCTTTAATATCAATGTTTTGCAAAGTGGGGGATTATATTTTTTTTGAGAAGATCCATTATAGGTAGTTTTTCATAATTTTAATGAAAAGGGAGTAAATTTATTACAAATTATGTGGGATTTTATGATAGATAATTATTTAGGTTTATCTTTTGGTGATGGTTGAAAAGAGATTTGAAAAAAATACAATGGGTGGTATTGCTAAAACCCAAAGTTATTTTTGGTTGGATTTATTATCAAGATGATGTTTGATTGGGATTATTATCTTTGTTAAGTTAATTGGAAGACCAGTGGAGTGGCATGTTGATTTTAAAATATCCTAGGATAAGTATTATAAAAATATTGAAATGAATTATTTCCCACCTTGATGCCCATTATCACGCTATGAATTAGGTTATAGTTTAAAAAATAGTAGAGTAAAATTCCAAATAGATACATAGGGCTATGTATATAGATGCTAAACATCACAATATATATGTTTATAACATGAAGTTAATATTGGATGATTAATTGTAAATCTTCTAATGAATGACACATGTTGTGATGATATATATAATTCTTCAAAAAAAGATTATGTAAATAAGCTTAAGGTATCAATGAAATTTTTTATTTTTTACATTTAAAGAATATTTCTAATCAAGAAATTTTTTTTCACACTATCAGTTTTGTGTGTGTAAATAACATCTTATTAGTCAATTATATTGTCATCCCACAATACAGAATGTTGAATTGTGAAGGAATTTAAGAATATGTTAGTATTTTTAGAGGTGAAGTGCTCATATTTTAGTAGCTCATACCATTCTGAATAAAATATTAGATTACTTCATGAAATTATACACTGTAAATAAAATACTTTCATGAATATTGGATCTCAAAAAATACATTTCTCAATGAAATAGGTTATTCCATGATGAAGATGGAATATGAGAGATGTTACATAGAAAATGACCAATCACATCATCAAGCATTAGGTCACACCATGATTTAATTTTTATATATAATTAAAACATAATACCTATGATTCATGATTATGATGATTTCAAAGTAATTTCAAAAGATACTAACTATCCTTTCACATTTCAATGGAGGAGATCTAGTAGTAATCAATCTAATTTCTATATTTAAGTTACAATTTTCTAAAAGTTTTTGAAATTTTAGTATTAGATTAAAATTATATTATAGATTTGAAAATAGATGAATAATAGAAATAAATTATTGTATACAAGGAAAAACATGAGATCTAAATATATTTAAAAATAGGGGATCATGAGTTTAAGATCATTGAATATATATATTTTTTCATTGAAGTGCATGAAAATGATTTTCACAAAAGATAAATGATACTTTCAAAGGTTATTTTTTATATTATTAAATATTATGAATTTTTGAGACATGTAATCATAAATAACAACCATAATTTTTTTTGTTGGTCACTTTGGTTAAAATATTTTAATATTTAAATGTGTATATATTTCATCATTATAATATTCTTTATGGTAGTTTATGGAAGATAAGAAGAGGTTTTGGACAATGGATAAATAGTGTGGTCTTCTATAAATCATAGTCACATACTGGTGAGGTACTTATTTATTGTAATATCGACAAAACATTGATATGTGCTCATTGAATGTAGCCTTTTATAGGTTATGCATGTAAACATTCTGGGCTCATTCACATTATCTTTTGTTTATTTGGTTTCTCTTATATGACATATTGAAGTTGTATTTTCAATTTAAAGGAAAAATATAATTTGGTTAAAGGATAGGAATATATTTAAGGACACCCTAATTCACCCTATCCCTTCTTGGGTGTATCGTGGTACTAGGTTAAAATAGACTTATTTGTGATTTTTTGTTGGTGTTGGAGTCATTTTTGAGTATAATTCATTTCAAGCACATAGTGAGACCTAATAAAATTATATAATCAAGAGTCTTTCCTATTGATTTTATATTTTAATTGAAAATTTCAAACATTTATTTATCTTTATTGGTTTAAAAATTATCTTTAATTACTATATTGGTTTTACCACCATCTAAAATATATGAAAGTTTAATATTTTATTTTAATAATTTCTATTATAAATGGGTTAGTTCGTCCAATGATAGTGTCAACTCATTTTCAACCATGTTTTCAAACTAATAAGAAATGAATAAAAGTTAAAAAATGTTAAATAAAAATTATATATCATTATAAAAATGTTCATCTAACTCATTCTCAAAATATTTATCATAGGCATTTGGTTCAAAATCCAAACCGTAATAAAAAAATGATCCAGTGGTTTTTGTGATATTTTTATTCCTCTAAAATTAACTATTTCATTTAAAATACACTTTTAATCACTTAAACCTGAATTGGTTCCCAAATGAGAGAGATTAAAATTAGTGTGCTCCGCTTGAGAAAAAATTATAGTGAAAAATATTGAAAACCGCAGCGTCTTAACCAAATTCCATTAAAATGATTCCTTCATATACATTGATAATGGTGCTCTAAAATATCAAGAATAGCCCCCCGTGTATTATAAGGGCATAATAAGTACCTTGTACATCCTCTATATTAATAATGTATAATTGAATAGGGAAAAATCCTTTCACTCTCATAAAAAAGGATTATAGTATGCTAACATGATAATCATTCCATTGGTTGGCTACTTATACGAAAAATCTTGTTGGTTTGAGTCCTCTCACCTACAAAGAAGAATAGATAGAGTGAGTCATGCCATTAATCAATATACCCCAATAACATAAGGGATTGGTGAATATATACTTTTATCTATTAACAAGGACAATGAATATCATAAAGAAATTTTATATTCATCCCGATTTGGATGATGGCATCCAACAATGGGATATTTTTCTCCACCAGGTTTATTATGTCAAACAGATATTTATATAAAGATTCCAAAGTATTTTTCTTTAGTGGGATCATCTTTTAAGGTATTGGTGCCAATGTTTGAGGAGATCATTCCATCTTTGATTTACCTTTACCCTACAAAACTAGTTGTACTCTAGAAGGTTTCTCTAAAGAATGTTCTACTAGAACATGAACTTACTTAATTATTATTTTACTTATTGTTTATATTTGATATTTATCATTTATTTTTACTTATCTCATACTTATAAAATAAATATCACTAATATTAATTTTGGGGTTAGGAACATAATGATATAGGAGTTTTAGTGACCCATGGTTAACTAATGTGTGCTAAATGGTATGATGTTTTCTAAACTGTAATTTCGATACATTAAGTATTGAACCATGATTTTATAAAAAATTTGTATTAATTAACATAGTTATACCATTTTGGTTTGTATCTTGTTGGTTGTTGTGAACTTATCATCACTTAAAATAATGTATTTTATGAAAAAAAAATTAAACTCTATACATAACAATTGAATACTCTTATAAAACTTGATTTCCATGGATTATTAGACTTGTCTTTAGAATATTGAATCACAACACTTTGCATTTAACCCTTGGCCAAAAAATAGATATACTTAAATAATGAATTATAGACATAGAAAATTTGAGGGGTATCGATTGTGTTCACCCACCCTATTAAGTTCTATTTTTATCACAAGAGAGGTGAGTTCCTCAATTATATATTAATTTATGAGAAGGTTGTAACTTTTTCCCTCATGTACTTATCTAGTGGATATCTGTGTAACAAACTACTTTTATTTCTATAGGATATTCTCAATTAATTCATTATCCTAGTTTAGATAATTTTCAATGAGATCTTCTTAGGATGAATCACCCAAATGGTTTCTTTAAATATAAAAAATGTCTTTTAAAAATACGACTAGTTAATGGTGATCCTTGATTAGCTGATGTGGGAAACTAGATCCCATTTTTCGATCCTTGCCTAGGGCTCATAAAAAGTATCATTTTCAGATTTCCATATTCCATATATCAAATTCAATAATAATGTACTACTTCAAGTGTAGAATAAATTAAAATATAAATACCCCTATATATCACCCCAAATTCTTACTTTATTTTCTTAGTAATTGTACATACATTCCATAGTTTTACCCTTGATGGAAAATTGGAATGAACTTCACTTAATTTGACCCACTAGAACTCCTCTAGGTTTTAAGGTGATACACATGTTACTAAATTACTTGTGAATTTTTTTGAGATATTCAAATTCTAGAACATTAAATTTTAGTAGTAATTAGAAAAAAATCAGGGTTTAACTAAAAATAAATTTGATTATTTGGTAAAACCAATTGAATATTCTGATAATTGAAGTTTTGTACAAAAAATTCCATAAGATATCTATTTTTGCATGCTATTTTTTTATTAAATGTTATCCCAATTTTTTAATATCTATAGTAAGATTAACTCTCAATGCATGTTAGAACCAAGAGAATAATATTTCTCACTTTTGGTTTATAATCCTTTGATTTCATTTATAATTAGAGATAATTAATTTTTTAAAGGTTTACCTTTTTTCATTGATGTTCATATGATTTATTTGACTCATATTGTTGATATTTCCCCACTATGGAATTGATTTTCCCACTCCTTATCTTAGATGGTAACTCAGGGATATTTTCAGCGATTTTTTAAGATATGAAATTTTTCTTCAACCTTTACATCATAGTACTCCCACTCATGGGTTGTATCCTTTAATGATATAGTCATTACATTCTTATTAAAGGTTATTAGGTCTTATGTGGGTGACTAAGGATTATTCTTAATGCATTAAGTTACTCCTTGAGATGTTGTTGGAGTTGTATTTGTGTTCTTTGAGATGAGTCTCTTCAATTGTTTCTACTTATAGATAGTCAATATTATTGTTATTTAAGGGTGTTTAGTTTCCCTTTTACTTTTAGTTATATAGATTATTTTATTTCTAGTTCCCAATGGTGTGCATTATTCGTTTTTATCCATTAAAGGTTATACATATTGATCATCTCCCACAAATCACTTCTTAGGTGTAATTGTTGGCTGCATTGCCTGGGTCTAATTAATAAAAGGTTGTGATTGGTAAAACATCAAAGAATATGAAGATATGTTATAAAAAATTAAGTTCTTACGGGTTTTTTATTAAATTATTCAATTTTTTTTGTTGTTTTTCATCATTAAAGGTATTTATTATAATCAACAATTTATTGTTATTTTTTCATGGTAGTTTTATTGATCAGGGTTTGAGGTTATCACTAGAAAATCTTGGGTTAATCAACTAATGAGTAGATCTATATGTTTGATGTAGAAAATTCTGTGAATAATGGGTAGCTTGAGTTCATATCATTAGATAGTGTGAAATTTTAGATGGGTACACTAGGGTTTCTACCATTATGTTGGTTTCAATGTTGGGTTAGTCCCTTTGGGTCAACCGATATTTTATTAACTTTATTAACATTTAATGTTTTATTTTCATTCCATCGGGTTTTTATGGTTTGGGATAGAAACATGGTATTATAGTTATATTTCCAAAAATATTTTTTGATCTTGATATTGAAATAAATCTCTAGATGAATATTATTGGTAGTCTATCAATGGGATGTTGAAAAAATCCTGATCCAAGTGTTCAATGATTAAATTATATGATTACCTTTTTTAGAAATGTACCCTCATCCTCCAGATCAACACTCAATAACTGAATATATAATTGTGTAGTTATTTAGTAAATATATTTCAAAAAAATAAAAACATAAAAAAATAGGGTAATAATTTCTAGGATATCATGAGCTTTAAATTGGTTCAAAGTCATTTGGGATTATATAATAAAATATAAATTTTTTGGAATCCTTGATCAGTAAAGCATATAACCACATTAAATTCCCTAGTTGAACTATATTATAGACACCCTATCCTTTTACATATATTATTACATGATTTTAGGCATATTTAAACATCATATTATAAGACAAGAATCAAAATTTCTAGTGTCTTGAAGATTAGGTACAAAATTAACCATTATGAAAACAAATTTTATTTAATATATACATTGAGATCCTAAATTAAATTATTCTCAAACATCTATATAGGATAAACTAAGAATAACCTAAAAAATGGATGAGCTATAAATCCTAGTAAGATAATAATCATAAGAATAAATCTTAGCACATGGGTTAGTAGGAATGAGATAACGATATAAAATTATATGGAACATTATTGAACATATAAAATCACAACCTATAAAACATGGGATCATATAAACATGGAATCATAATAATGTGGAAACAAAATAAAACAAGAATTTATAATGATTCAAGACTCATTGAACATAGAGGCTATTGAGTTAATGTTAACCACTAAGACAGTTTCATATGGAGCATGAGTCAAGGATATCTGCCAAGATCATTGCACATAACGTCTCATGAGACGTAACATTACCAAATTAATTAGAGAACTATATCAGCACACCCATCATGACCTGTTAATTAATATGTGTGCCACATTAATAATTATAAATAATAAATCAATCATAAAAATAAGGGCTACTCAATGTAAGAATTCGGGAAGTTCCATTGAATCGGGCCTACTTATTAAAAAGAATTGAGTAGGGAACCTATAAAGAAATGTATATCCATGAAAAATAAGGAGTAATGGATATTGATATATGATTTTGGAAAATAAAAAAATAGAAGATCTAAATAAAATGGATAGATAATTTCATTTGGGTAAATATAGAGGAAGAATAACCTAAAGGAATAACGGTGGTTAGGGTAGAAACTCTTACCTTAAGTTTAAAGGTGTTCTTAACTTGACCTTATTGTCATAGATTACGAAATTTGATTCATTGATTAATAATTATAGAAAATATTATAAATTTAATTGATATAGTATAATTTTATTATATTCATTCATAGTGTTTTTGATGAGTTATAGTGTTCCATTTTATCATTTGAGAGTTCTTGTTTTCATAGTTTTCATGATCAGTTAGCTTATATAAGAGTATGTAAGTTCTTGTAAAATAAGAATGGTTTCAGAAAAGTATAATAATGTTATATTAATGAAATTTTATAAGATAAAGAGGTTAGATATTTCATTTTATTTGATGGGATGAGGATGAATCATTAGATAAAATTTTAATGATAATTCATTTGATTAATTTGGTCATTTTTTATCACAATGAACTAATTTTGTTATATAAATTAATATCATGTGTAAATAATTATTCAAGAACATTACATAAGATATAATAAAAATATTATAGTATGTTTAGACTGTAATAATGGTATCATTACTATGCTTTAAGATGATATTGGAAATTTATAACTTGTCATCCTTGAATGTGATAAATTTACACATCTCGGTCAATTTTTTCTTTTTTAGTATAAAAGGGAAGGGAAAGAGAAAAGAAGAATAATTATTACATTTGCATAAAAAATTACAATATATTTAATTTACTATTTTTATAAATTTTTATTAGTATTTTAGGTGAGGATAGAAAATCAAAGGAACTTGAAAAGAAAATAAAAGAAACGAAATGAGGGATTTAACTCTTGAATTTATAATCTTTGAGAGAATTATTAGGAAAGAATTTTTGTTATTATTATGAGACCAAAAGATCATTGATGTGGGAGATGGGCTTAGGAAGATATTATATCATAATTTGGACAAGTCACATGGATTTAGAGGTGTGAGGAGAAGAGGTGGTGAGTGGTGGTTTTTATTGTGGAGGAGAGGCGGTTTTCGGAATATTTATCTCATTCGTTTATTATTTTTCTCATGAAAAGAAATAGTGCGGATTATTGAGAATAAAAATAGTAACTAGTAAATTTTATTTCAATCAAATGGTCACCTACAACATCCATGATGTAATCAAGACTCAAAAATTAATGTTTTAGCATTTATCGTAAATTATAGTATGTTACTACTCATCCAAAATTCAAGTATTTCATAAAGATCCAAAAAATTCAACCTAAATAATTTAAAACATTTAAAATTAGAAAATAAATTCAATTTAATAAAATAATTTTCTAAATTTGATAAGATTAATTTTTAATTAAAAGTATAATTTACATGAAAAAAAAATTTAATATCGTAATTTATTTTATAACACTTTGAAAAACTATTTAAGGCCTCATGAAATTATTTAATGATCATCAGACCTCAAAATAATATTTTATGAATTTATTTTATGAAACTAAATTTTAATTTAATATATTAATTTAATCTTAACATTTTAATTAACTATTTACCACTTTCCAAAAATACCAACACTATCATATTATCACTTATATGATGAAAAATTTTTAATCAGACATTCATTTGTAAGGCTATTATTCATTTGGATGGTTTACTATTCATAGGGTTCATATTAATATTTATAAGGGTCAAATTAATATTCATAAAGATATGTTACTATTCACCAAAAAATTTAGTTTCTCCTATCAGACTCCAAACATCTTAATTATCGTAACTATGTATATCAAATTTTTGAATTCAAATCACATAAGTGAACATGATGTGGAAATGTGTTGTGGTTTTATGTGATTATACTATATGACATAATTATATGAACAGAATTTTCATTTATTAAACTTTGGATCATTACATTCTTCCCCCCTTATTATGTTTTTCCCTCAAAATTTCATTTTACACATTATAGGTGGAAGTTCTAGTCGATAAGACACAACCCTGACACGATCAATAATCTTGAAGGGGCCAATGTACTGAGGACATAGCTTTCCTTTCTTCAAAAATCACAGGACCTTCTTCCATGGAGATATTTGAAGGAATGCCATGTTTATAAATTTGAACTCATGGTCTTTTCAATGATTCTACAAATAACTCTTTTTCCGACTTTGGGTTGCCTTGATATGCTGCTGAATGGTCTTCACCTTCTCCTCCATCGCATAGACCATTTTAGGTGTTACCAGTTTACTCTTACCAACTTCATCCCAACATTCCAGTGTTATACACCTTTTCCCATAAAGGGATTCATATGTAGCCATTTGGATACATGAGTGGAAACTATTTTTGTATGACACTTAGATGGGTGGATGATGTTGGTACCATCCTCCTTTGAAATGTATACCAGGAAAGCTCAGTCAGAGGTAAAGTCTCTGACCATTTATTAAGAAAGGAAAAGTACGTTGAACAAGAAAACACAAAAGAAAACTAGTTACATGTCATAGAATTCATACCCCTCACCACACCCATGATATAAGACTTCCTCCGTAGTAGCTCATTCCCATTTAGAGCTGTCATAGTGCTTTAGGAACTTCACATATTTCCATCTGAGATTCAGCTTCTCTATGGATAAAAACTCTTTAGAGGATTTCCTGGTAGCGGACCTAGTTGACACCGGCTTTGGAAAGTCAGAGCAAGCCTTCCTCATTCTTCTTTTAACTAGGGTATTTTTCTCATTTCCCGATTTTTCATCCCATTCTTGAAAACATCACTAAAGGAAGGCTGGGCCAAACCACAAATATTTTCTTTGTCACTGTCTAAGACATCCCCCCAATTTCCAGAAATTACCAACTCTTGAAAAACATCAGTCAGGGCCCAAATCTGCTCATATTTCCCATTGATATCAATCATAGCCAAAAAATGGGGGGACTCCACACAAACAGTACCAACATCAAGCTCCTTCCCCAACACATTCTCTTTTCCAAACTGCATATTGTGACCATCCTTCATTAGAGTGCACCCATCCATCTCATCATGACCCAATTTCTGAAAGCGGTTGCAAGTGTCTATTGTGATCTACAATGCACAATCTGAAGCCATCTGTAACTAAGAGTCTTTACCAGCTGAATGAAAAGGGGGTGCAATAGGAACCTACATATCAACTGAACTCCAAGCCAACTCTCCCTACATCTGTTCAAATTCATCAGCTTTGATCATTCCACAATCATCACTTTCTGCATCATCCTGACCAGAAAGTGTTATCCCATGCTGCAATACATTCCCTACATTAGCAGATGCTTCCAGCACTCCCCCACTGCCAGAACTAGTACCAGCCCACATATTAAGGGGCATACCAACAGTAAGTGCACCATGTGCTTTCCCATCAACTGGGCACAATTCCATATCCTCCCCCTTTTGTTCAGCATTCCCGATGTTGATAAGCTCAATGATAAACCTTCCTACAGCACACTGACCAACAAGGTTTTGATCATGCTGCAACATCTCCCCTGAATAAGTAGGATCCCCTAGCTTGCCTCCAACTCTAGAACCAGGGCCAGCCTCATCCTTGTCTATCTGATCCACACCACTATTCATAGAGAGATCATGTTTCAATCTATCAAACACCATAGCAACAGACTGATTATGTGAAGCCCACGCCTTCCTCCCCATAGAAGTCTCACCCAAACGAACAGAATTGTCATGCCTAGTTGCATCAGGCCCCGATTGTCCTTGACCAGAAACACCAGTAGGCCACTTCACCGAAGTAGCCGATCTCCTACTTCTAACTCCACGATGATAGTGACCAGCCAAGTGACCTAGAAGACAACAAATCGAGCAGTAGTCAACCATATTTTCAAACACAACAGCTTGCCTCCAGTGGAACTCCTCACCAACAGCAATCCAAATCCAATCTATCGGTGGCTTCAAGGAATCCAACTAAACACAAATATGACAATTCACTGGATGACTCACAGAAGATGTGTGAGCATTCGAACACAAGAAACGACTGACCAAATTCCCTATCATACAAATTATCACAGGATTTTGAAAAGGTAAGGGAAGATTAGGTAGACTTACCTAGGTTGAAACTGAAGGAGGATCCCGATTCATAAAGAGATCCAACAACCAGCGAAGTAGGAAGAATTTACATCCATTGCACCGGTGGGGAGCTCTGGACCAGCCACTTATCAAGTCTTCCTTTGAGCCAAATTGAAGCATCAGATTGCGATTATCAAGAAGCCCTACAACCGCACGTTCCTTTAGATCCCAGTCACAAAACACAAAGTGACCGAACTCATCAATGGAGGGCCTTCGTAGAGAAACACGAGCAACCATTTTAAAATCTAGGAAGCTCGATGCTGCAGAGAATTATGATGAAGAAATCAGAAGTTGAGGGACCCCATGATGAAGCTCTTGAACTTTCAGGCTTAGGGAAATCGACGAAAATTCCAGAAGGTAATTAGGGTTTGAGAATGGAACAAATGCCAACCGCAACCCCGGTGGTGGTGGAGACAAATCACCTTCCCCCTCCCTCCACTAGGAAGCGGGGAAATCCATCAGCGAGCATCACCTAGGGTTCAACATCGCGAAGGAGAAGGAGCTCTCTTCTGTCATAACCCCAATTATAATTTGAAATGTATATAACACACTCTCAACATGTCTTCTAGTTTTTTAATATTTTTCTCTAATTTTCCATTATTTTGAGGCTGATACGCCATACTAATGTTTAGTTCAGTGCATAGAGTATGTTATAGACTTTTCTAGAACAATGAGGTGAATCTCAGATCTCTATCTGATACAATGGTTATCGGTAGTCCATGCAGCCTCGCCATCTCTTTGATATATGTATGTGCAAGTTGATATAATTAAAAGTCATCCGGAATTGAAATAAAGTGATCTATCTTTGTAATATTATCCATACTGACATGTATTGTATTGTTTCCTCCTGATTTCATTTTAATTCTAGTGACAAAGTACATGGTGGTGTTCTCCCACTTCCACATTGGTATGGGTAGTGGTGGTATCAACCCATTATACTTTTTCCATTCATCCTTCACTTGTTGACATAGCAGGAACATTGATGTATATTTATCCATCTCCTTATTAGTATTTTCCCACCAATAATTCTCACTGAGATCTTGATACATCTTCGTTCTCTCTAGGTGAATAGAGAAGGTGGAGCTATGTGCATCATTTGGAAGCACCTTCTTTATCTATAGATTGGATGGTACATGATGCACCCGATTTGTGTATACATTTTCACATACTTCATTAACAACAAGAACATTGTTTCAAAAATAACCAACTTCTTATGAGTCAAATACTTTGATTTTGGTGATCTTATTCATTTTCAAGAGATTTATGGCCAAATACACAAAATGGGGAAGAACTGAGCAAAAATTTAACACTACACGGCGTGTACTTATGTACACACTGTGTACAATCTAACTCAAACATGGGTTGACCAAGACAAGTACATGCCCAAGTAACTCAAAGTTAGTACACGTCGTGTTCAAACTATACATGCCATGTATACCATTCTAGAAGCAGTTGGTGGATGAGAAGAGTCTACATGCCCATGTGGCCGGCTGAAGGGGACATGCCATATTCCACTGATACACATTGTGGATACATTTCTAAAAGCAGTTAGTGGACAAGAAATGAGACTACACACCGTGTATGGCGGTGCTACATTCCATGTATATTTACCTACCCAGCAGTTCCATGTTCCACATCACAGTTGGCATGTTAGGCCGCAAACCAGTGGAGAAAACAACGGAAAAAATGTGTTGACAAAAGTAAACGGCATGTACTTTTTCCACTCTCCGTGTATTTAACTTTTCTATAAAAGGATGCCTTGGCCTCTAGTTCGAAAAAGTGGTGTGTTGTGAGGAGAAAAGGGTTGATGTTCCATAGGAGAGAAGCTCTGTTGCCGTACTACCGTCATTCTACCATTTACAAAAGAATTACTTCCCCCTCTAAGTTCCAAGAATGATCACTTCAGGTATCAAGAGTTTTGTGTTTGTCATTTTATATATGTGTAACTAAACACCCAGTGTGTTCGGGTTGTAGGAGATGATGAGTTGTAATTTAAATTATGTTTCTATGAATGTGTTTTTTCTTTTAACCATTTCTTATTCTTTTAAATAACTTCATCTTATCATGGGAAATTCTGTACCAGACCAAGGGTAGAATTTTCAGTGATTCAAAAGAAGAATACTGATAAATAATTTCATGACCATTGGATGTATCCATCTACTCAAAATGGACTAAACCAAATAAAGATCTAGTAAACACTAACTACCAGATCAAGGTGTTAGTTTCTTCAGCTCTAAATATAATGTCTACCAAACCATATAATATTTATTACAAATTGAACCCATAGTGTTGGGTTATTATGAACAAGACAACCCCATAAGAAATTTTATTTAATAATCTACTTCTCATAAATCCATAACCCTAACTCTTTTCTATCCTTATTGGCATCAAAAACAATTTTACCATATTTGCTTTCATCTCATTAGGTAATTTGTTAAAAGAAACTTATAAACCAATTATTCTATTTTTATCGAAACTATATACAAAAATTGACCCTAAATTCACCATACTTCGCTAAAACAAAAATACAAATTAAGATAAGAAAGATAAATAAAATTCTTAATTCCATGTGGATTGACCCCTTACTAGTTCTATACTTTTTAGGGTCAAAATAATTTGGTACACCGATAACATACCTTCGGAAGAATGACTCGCCAAATTTTGGCGCCGTTGCTGAGGAAAAGAAAAATTACTTTTAATCTTGTTATAATAAAGTATGTACAAAATTTTAGTGAAAATAAAAATAAAAAATTTCGCAAAAATTATTTTCTAAATTCATTTATGTTTATCTTTCTTTTTCCGCATTTATGCATGGTGTGTTTTAAATTGTGCAGGTCATTAGGTGTATGAGCGGTTATCTCACACATTCCAAGAATGTTGAGTCGTCAGTGTTTTTCCGAACTGGCCTAGAGATCGAACAAACACTTTTGAGGCACCAACAAGAATTCATGGCTGAGCACAATCACCACAATCCAATGGCGCAGAACGAGGAAGGAAATATAGTTGTTGTCCAAGGAGCTGGACAACCCCTGGGACTGGATGACAACCGAAAACAGCAAGCTCCAAATGCTCCAGAATACCATCCACAACAGCTTCAACAATTATAACCCGAGGGGATTCCATTTATACATCCAGGTCAGGGTATATACTATGCCCCTCAGGACCGAAAATTCATACAGGTTCCCCTTTATCAGCAGCCACCTCCACGCCATACTCTTATGGATTACGGCCCGTCATCAATCCACAGAGCTGATACAGGTATTTTCCATCCATCGGTGCTATCCCAACACTTCGAGATCAAGCCTACTATCATGCAGCTGAACTAGAACACCGTTCAATTTAGTGGCCTACCCAGCAAGGATCCCAATGCCCATCTCTTCAATTTTCTGGATGTCTGCGACACGTTTTTCTACCCCGGGGTGTCTACCGATGCCATCTATCTTCGCCTCTTCCCATTATATCTAAGGGATAAGGCGAAAGAATGGATTAAAGGATTGTTGTAATGATCCATCCTCACCTGGGAGGAGCAAGCCCAGGCGTTTCTGTCCAAATACTTTCCACTCTCGAAGAAGGTGACATTGTGTGAAAAATCCACAACTTCTAGTAGCATGACTCAGATTCATTGTACGAATCATTGGAGCACTTCAAGGAGATGTTGCACAAATTCCCACACCCTGAACTTCCACTTTGGATGCAGGTCTAAACCTTCTATGGAGGTCTGACAACTAATATCAAGTCCGTGGTGGATGTTGCTGCTGGAGGTACGGTAATGAGGAGGTCCCCTGAAGAACTCTTTGAACTACTAGAAGACATGTCTGTCAACAGCTTCCAGTTGAATTCCGAGCAGGTCACACCGAAATGAGGTATGCATATAATTGATGAAACTACCATGCTAGCAACCCAGTTCGATGTTGTGTCCAAAAAGATCGAAGTGCTCAATCTGAAAGGCACATCCCAAGTACACGCGGCAAACCATCCAACGTGTAGTGAATGTGTTGATAACCATATCATGGGAGAATTCCTGAGTTCTGCTGAAGGATCATCGACAAGAGAGGTGAGTTATGTCGCACAAAACTGAGGGACAAACCAATACCCACAGTACCAGAACCCGACATGGCTTGATCAACAAAACACAGGTTGGGGCCAACAACAACAGAATCCACCACCCCCGCAACCAGCCGACTACAACCAGCCTCCTTATCAGAACCACTTCCAGAGGCAGTAACAACCCCAAAATGGCTCTTATCAACAACAAGGGTTTCAGAACCCTCACCCACAGAAGCCGCGACAGCCACCACCTCCACCAACTCAACAACATCCTCAATAGTAGAACACTTCAAGGATTGAGGATCGCATGACTAAATTCATATCTACTGCTGAGACTAGGTTCCAAAATCTGGAGGCTTCAATTAGAGTCCTGGAGAACCAAACTGGCCAATTGGAAAACCAACTCTCGAGAAGGAAACCCTGTACATTACCAGGTTACATAGAGAAGAACCAGAGGGAGGAGGCCCATGTTGTCAAGCTCCAGAGTGTAAAAGAGCTCCAAAAAACCAACTATCAAAGCCAGGTGCATCCACACCCCCCGTTGATGAAGAAGGAACCGATATAGACCCCTCTTCATCTAAAATCCCATAGAACGAGGCTTAACAGAATAAAGGGAAGGAGGTTTTCCAACCCTTTGAACATTCCTTACCCTTCACAGAGTGATTGAAGCAAAGAAAGATAGACCACCAGGTCATAAAATTCTTGGACGTGTTCATGAAGCTGCACCTAAATATTCCATTTGCAGAGGCACTGACACAGATGCCCACTTATGCCAAATTCCTGAAGGAAATACTCTCCGGCAGAAGAAATATGGTGGATATGGGCAGCATTTCCCTAACGAAAGATTGTTCCGTAGTCATCTAGTACTCAATTCCCCCGAAACTCCAATATTCAGGTAGTTTCACTATTTTGTATACCATTGGACCATGCATGTTTGGGAAGGCCCCCTGTGACATAGGGGCCAGCGTGGAACTCATGCCCCTTAGAGTTTTCAAGAATCCAAGGCTCCATGATTTGAAGCCTACCTGGGTAGCCCTTCAACTTGTTGACCGATCCATAATACATATGAAAGGACTACTAAAGGACATACTGTTCAAAGTGGGTAGGCTGATCCTCCCCACTGATTTTATCATCCTTGACATAGATGACGACCATGAGGCACCTATCATTTTAGGAAATCCTTTCTTGAGATCTGGGAAGGCACTCACCAACATGAACCAGGGGGAGCAAATTTTCGGGGTATGAGATGAGAGAGTCTCCTACAATGTCCTCAAGGCCGTCAAGCATGCATCGTCGACCGATCTTGAGGGATGTTATGTGATAAATATCATGGATGATCACTTAGTGGATGATCTGGTATGTTATTTTATTTCTATAACATTACCATTCCAGATAGTCCAGTTGAAGAAAAGCCAGAGAACATACAATTCCTAGAAGGCTAGGGAAGCTACAATTGGGAACATTATCCACCATAAAGCTCAGGTAAATTAGGTATGTAGGTCGAGCCAACGACCTAAAAAAAGGCGCTTCCTGGGAGGCAACATAGAGGATACACGCCGTATACCCCCTATACACACGACGTGTACCTTTCTTTACTTTTCATTTATTTTCTAAATATTATAAATATATAAATTAACTAAATAATAAAGAGGGATGATGTTGGTGCAGATGGTATGGTCACTGGAGTTTATACGAGCCGTACTCGGTTCGAATCCTCCCAGCCTACCTTCGACACGGGCTTCCTCCTTTTTATCCACTTATTCTCTTACAAAACGTGTGTGGTATTTTATATATATATGTATATTTGATTATATTGAAACCCATGATGGGGATGGATCAGTTGGCCAGTGTCATGACCTGACCCCTGGGGTCCGTTACGTGACTAACCACAAGCCCGCCTTCCATAGGCCAGGGGCTGGTGACGAGCACCAAAGGCGTATTCCCTAAAACTACGAAGGTGTTTCCTTTATAACCTATAAACACATGCATCCAAGAACACAGAATGATATGAATGCAAGTCAACTATATAGAAAAAAGAGTGTTGAAAGTAAAAAAGGGGGAAGAATACAAGCCCAACTGCAATAGGACAAGTACAACTGAAATACAATACAACTGAAGAAAAAAAACGGAAGATATTGGGTCATCCTCCGTGTTCCTACCTGAAGGGTAGGTATAGATTTCCTCCACAACACTCCATGTACACCTGTCTCCTCTGCGTACCAACATGTCGTATGGTTCACCTCCGAGCATCGTCCAGTCCTAATACTCTTGACCTTGATCAGTGATGTCTGTCGTTTTCATCCAACACAATAAGGTGCAGGCACCTCCCGTACAGGGGTGAGTATAACGATACTCAGTAGGGACCCCGAGACCCTCAAGGTCTCAAAAAAAATCTACAAAGGATAAACCACAAAGAATGTAAACCAGTGACAACCCGACTTAGGTAGATGCCCATACATATACCTAAGTTATCAAGTAAACCCATATCAATCTTGTTGAAAACATGGAGTCAAATTCAAATCCCAAAGCTCAACTATTCCAAAAAGGAAGGGAAACCGTGAAGGAAAGTTCCACACAAGTACGCCACATAGATGAATACCACCAAGGTATTACCACAAAGGATAGTACCACACAGGTACGGACTCAGCTCCCACCATTTATCTGTAGGTATAATAGTAGAGATGATTAGATGTAACTAATAAATCATCTTTCTCCATTAAGAGGCTCTAATGGTAACCTACATAGAATCTCTAAGAGCTGACCTGCACAGGATCTCCAGGAGCTATCCCAAAAACGATCGCTGGAGCTGACCCGCACAAGATCGCAAGGATCTAACACACACATGATCGCTAAGAGCTGACCCACATAGGAACCATGGAGCTGACCCACATAGGATCGCTAGGATCTGACCCACATAGGACCGCTAGGAGCTGACCCACATAGTTTCTCTAAGATATGACCCACACAGGATCACTAGTGCTGACCCACACAGGATCGCTAAGAGCTCACCCACACAGGATCCCTAGGATATAACCCACACAGGATCACTAGGAGCTGACCCACACAGGATCTTTAGGAGCTGACCCACACAGGATCGCTAGGAGCTAACCCACATAGGATCAATATGAGGTGTCCCGTATAGGATCACTAGGATATGACCCCCAAATGATCACTAAGAGATGACCCCCACATGATCGCTAAGAGCTGACCCACAGAGGATCGCTAAGAGCTGACCCACACAGGATCTCTAAGAGCTGACCCACACATGATCGATACGATCTGACCCACACAGGATCTCTAGGAGCTGACCCGCACAGGATCACTAGGAGAAAACTCACAAAGGATACAACATTCAAGAAGAATGGCGGAGGGGTCGGACCATGTTTCTTTGGCCCACACCCTCCATGTTAGAGCAGCAGCAAGCGAGTCAACATGAAGAAGAATAAAAAACGTCAAATTCAAAAATTTCATATGAATCATTGATCAAATTGTTTTAGATTATCCATGTTCTCCATGATTTCCAATAACAATGAATTTAATCATGAAATTGCAAGAATTAAATAACAACCCCTACCTCATTCGATTCGTCGATGGAGATCACGAGGTAGAAGATGATGTCGTTGGGGAGGGGAAGATGATCATCGATTGAAGACCTCCCACATTGGAGGATGTCCTGAGGAAGAAATTCGAAGTCTAGGCTGGTGTTCTTCATTGGCATTCTTCATTGGAGAGCTTTCTCCAATGTTCTCTAGTTCTCTCTCTCATTTGCCAAGCCTTTTCTCCAATTCCACCAAAAAATGAAAGAGGTTCCAATATAATTAACTTAAGAAGAAATTATGTTGGTACACTCATACATGTTGAAAAAAAAATAATGTGGTTTGTTACAATAATTAATGTGGAGGAATATCAAGAGGATCCTCCACATTAAAGAGGGAGTTGAGAGGTTTATCCTCCATTAAGAGGTGATTTAAAGGAGTTTATACCTTGAGTGGTACCCACCACCATAACCTCTCATGGGAGGTTAGTTCGGATGGTGCCCACCATCATAACCTCTCGTGGGAGGTTTAGGTCTGGTGGTCCCAACTTCTCAACATCCACATGGAATAAAAATAAAAATAAAAGCTACAAAATTTTATTCTTATTTTATTCTTTCACAAATAAGTGAAAATCTAACTTCCACCCTCAACCAAAAGTGGTCAAGGTGATGGTCTCCTTAAGAAAATATCGGGGATGTGAGTTCAACGGTTCCCTCATATTTCAATTCCGAGCACCAGTTAAAAAGTTAGAAAAAACTGCTTGCACGTTTACTGAACGTACATGAGATAATGTTCATAAATTCATTTTGGGCACACCGGGCCTCAGAATCATGTGCCATAAATTTTTGCGGACTCGTAGTATTCTCATATATTAATAAAAATTACATGGAAATTATGAGTCTTTACATTCTCTCCACCACAGGGCTATAAGTCCCCATAAGCCACAACTAAAAATAGGTAAACAAGTGGGGGAACTGAGCATGAATCTGAGCCTCCCACTCCCATGTGCTCTCCTGGAGGTTCCCATGCTGCCAACAAATTCCCACCGGAGGTATTGACCATCCACGAAGGACCCGCTCTTGTCTATCCTCAATCTCAAATGGAACATCCGTAAAAGTTTCTCCATAATCAGCATACAACTCTCCCTAGCCGATGATGTGAATATAGTCATGTACATATCTCCTCAACTGGGATATGTGGAAAATGTAATGAACCCAGTGTAATTGAGGTGGAAGTGCTAAGACGTAATTCACCTCGCCAACTCTACTGAGAACCTGAAATGGTCCGATGAACCTTGAAGATAACTTTCTACCTTAGTTAAATCTTCACAAACCTCATCGGGGTGAGACCTATAGAAAGACTTGGGCACCCTTCTTGAACTCCAGAGGTCTATGTCTCTTATCGGAATACTACTTGTACAATCTATGTGCAGTCTTCATCCACTCCTGGACGATTTGCACCTTCTCTGTGGTAGCCCGTACCATCTCTGGTCCCACTAGTGCTGACTCCCCTCAATCAGTCCGGCACAAATGTGATCTGCATGGTCGCCCATACAACACCTCAAAATTTTTCATCCCAATGGTGGAGTGATAGATGTTGTTGTATGAAAACTCCACCAAGGGAAATTGATCCTCCCAGCTACAACCAAATTCGAGGACACAAGCACGCAACATGTCCTTGAGGGTCTAAATGGTCTGCTTAGTCTAGCCATCCATTTGAGGATGGAAGGCAGTTCTCAAATGAATATGTGTCCCGGAAGTCTCCCGCAACCCCTTCCATAGTTGGGAAGTAAATCATGTATCACGATCTAAGAAAATCACTGAGGGTACTCCATGTATCCGAATAATCTCTTACACATAGAGGTGTCCTAAGATCTCTATTAAACCCTTCTCTCTGATCGGTAGTAAGTGGGATGACTTGGTGAGTTGGCTGACGATCACCCAAATCGAGCCAAGAACCCTAGATGTACATGGAAGTCCTATAAAAAGTCCATGGATATCCCATACCACTTCCACTCTAGGACCTCTAAAGGTTGAACCAATCCTGCTGGTACTTGATGCTCCGCCTTCACTTGCTTACCGATGGGGCACCGAGAGACAAAACCCACTATTGATTTCTTTATTCCCAACCACTAGTGCTATCTTCGGAGATCCTAGTACATATTCGCTACTCATGGATGTACCACAAGATGGGATGTGTGGAACTCTGTCAACACTTCCTCATGAAGTAAACTGGTACCATGGTATGTCCTCTGAAGAGAATGACGTGATCCCCACCTTCAAAAAATACATCAGGTGCCTGTATTGTGGATATCTGAGCACGTAGAGCCTCATAGTCAGTGTCCCCATGATGCGCCTCTCTGACTGGTTAAAGGAGCGGGGGAGTGATTTTATGAGACTGAAGAAAAGTTTCTCTATCCTGATCCACAAAGGATATCTGCATAGCGACCAACTACTCTGTCGCCTCACCTAGCACCTGTATACCGTATCTATTTCTGAGTGACACTTTTAAAATGATCCCCTTCCTAGGAGTATAGACTATCTCAAAATCATAGTCCTGGAGTAACTCAAGACAATGTTACTATCTCTGGTTCAGGTCATTCTGAGAGAAGATATACCTGAGACTCTTGTGATCTGAGTAGACTGTAAAGCATTCACCCATCAGATAGTGTCACCAAATCATCAAGGAGAAGACTACTCCTGCTAACTCCAGTTCATGGGCAGTGTAGTTATTCTCATGTTGTCTCAGCTGTCAAGAACCATATGTGATCACTGCTCCTAAATCAGGACACTTCCGAGTTTGGTCCCTGATGTGTCGCAGTAGACTACATACCCTATGCGCTTTTCTGGAAGCCTCAAGACGGGGGGGCACTAGTTAGCCTCTACCTCATCTCATGAAATCCCTAATGGTATCTCTCCGACCACATGAATGGTTTACCCTTCTTCACCAAGTCTTTTAGTGGTGCTGCAACTCTGGAGAAATCTGGCACAAATCTCCTATAGTATCCGGCCAAACCCAAGAAAACTTTGTACCTCCGCCACACTCCTAGGTGGCTCCAAAGCAAGTACCTCATCAATCTTCGCTGGATCTACTGAAAATATAGCCTCCAATATGACATGTCCTAGAAAGTGAACCTCTAAGATCTCAAACTGGCACTTCGATATCTTACCATAAAGCTGGTGCTCTCAGAGTGTGTCAAGTACTACCTGCAAATGATAGGCATGCTCCTCCTCAGTAGTCGAGTAGATTAGTATGTCGTCGATGAAGACTACTACAAAGTGATAAATGTATGGCTGAAAGATGAAGTTCATAAGTGACATGAACACTGCTGGATCATTGGTCACACTGAAAGGCATAACTAAGAACTCATAGTGGTCGTACCGACATATGAAATCCATCATCTGCACATCATCATCTTATACTCTGAGCTGGTGATAGCCTAATATGAGGTCTATCTTTGAGAACCTCAATACTCCCTTAAGGTGATCAAACTGGTCGTCAATCCTCGGGAGTGGGTACTTGTTCTTCACGGTCACCTGGTTCAGGCGCCGATAATCAACACAAAGCCTCAAGCTCACATCCTCCATATTGGAAAACAAAATCAGGCCTGCCCAAGGAGAAACACTAGGCCGAATGAATCCCTTCCCCTACAAGTCCTCAAGCTGTACCCAAAAATCGCGAAGCTCTGCGGTAGCCATCCGATACGTTGGTGTAGATATCGGTGTCATCCTGGGGTACATGTCAATTTAAAATTCCTCCTCTCTACGATGAGTTAGACCTGGAACATCATCAGGGAATACATCTGCATACTAGTCCACCATTATAGGATAACCTGAACTATCCACATCAACTGCGCTGAGGGTAAGGCTAGCCAACTGATGAGTGATCGGTTGTACTCTCTTCCGGGTAAGTCCATCATGTGTTGCAGAGGATCCCTTCTCACTAGTGAAGGTATACCTGGTCCCACCTGTGAAGACACACAACACTATGTGCCTAATACAATCAATATGAGAATGGACTTCAGTTAACAAGTCCATACCCAAGAAGACATCATAAGGCCTCGACGCTGCTACTAAGGGATCCCAAACGAAGCTTTCACCTCCTAGAGTAAGCTCAAACTACCGGCACTAGTGCATAATCATCAAATCCGCAATCGTAGGAGTCTATAGTCGTAATAATTAATCCAACAGCTCTATCAGAATCTCCGAGCTCCAAATGAGGGCAGTGGCAATAAAATAATAACCGGAACCAGTGCCTATGAGTACTACAACTAAGGTAGAGTAGACACAGATCGTACCTTGTATCCTCTCTGGAGTGCCATGATCATAGACCTCAACTTCCTGGAGCTGAGCTCGCCCTGGTCCACATACTCTCTTCAGTCGGGGTGGACCTTTTGGTGGGGGTGTTGGTAACATCTATAATCCTCGCCCACCACCAGCTGCACGAACATCTCATCTTCCACATCTGCCTTCTCCCTATGAATAGCCTCGATCAAACCTATGTCTCTACCTAGCCAGTCCTTTGACCATCTTCTGATCATCCGTAAGGCGGTTTGGACAGTCACGAGCCATGTGACCCTGCCTGCTGCATGAAAAACACTGCTCGCTCCTCACATTATTGGATCTGCCTCAGGTTTCCTACACAACCGATCCTGAGTAATGTGGTTTTCCACCTATAGGTCTGGTCCTCTTGGACCTCTGCGACATCTGCCTGCTGCCAGATACAGATGTCTCCACTACGTCATGATTGGTGGTGAGTCTCGCTACTGGGGATTGCTCAGAAAAGAAAACTCTCCACAGAGAGGGATCTCTCTAACAACCCCACATGCGTCAGGATGCTGAGTGAGATCATCGAAGCCCTGATCTCTCTCCTGAGCCCCTACTCGATGGTCCGGGCCCTGATGAATGGGTCCTGCACCATACATGTGGAGTAGCATGAGAGGTTTTTGAGCCTCGCTGAGTACTGAGCCACAGTCATGCTGCCCTGCTACAGATAAAGTAGCTCTTGTATGCGCACTGCGTGAAGAGTCACTAGAACAATCTCTACCCAAAACAGGCTCTCGACGTCTTCCCAAAGAAGTGTCACCTCATCGTGAGCATGGAGCATCATGCCACACCATCTGCCTACTGCTTCTTGTAGAAGGACGGTGGCAAGGATCGCCATGAGATCTACTGGTGTCCCAAATAGTCGAAAGACTCTCACTACAGCTTCTAGCCAATCCTCAGCCGCCTGTGGTTCTATATCTCCCCTGAAATTGGGTGGCCTCTGGTGATGGAACTTGTACAATGCGCTCGAGTGGCATGCACCCTATGTTGTTGTGGCTGGTGGAATCAGTGGACCAATGGGTAATGGTACAGCTGGTGCCTCTGCTAGTGCCTCTACTAGAAACGGGCCCTGCACTGAGGCCTCATCGCTCAGTGGGCTGTCAGTGCGTACTACTCTCATAACCCAAGCTAGCTATGTTCTTGGACACATCCTGAAAAGAAACAGGTGCACCACAGTCAATAATTTATACATGGTGAGATGACTGAATAGATCACAAAGAAAACTCTTGGAAACACACTCACAATCAATGTTTTCGTGCATTGAGTCAGAAATTAGAAGTCAAGGTCCTGGTGTATGGATACATCAGCCAGCGCACCAACACATGATTTCCTAAACTGGTAATGACACTCACTAAACATAACACTATTTCCGTTAAAATAAAGATCAAAGTCCTATGTTCTGTGGTAGAACCAACACCTTTGATACCAATTTGGTGTGACCCGACCACCAGGTCATGTGCCGTGACTAACCACAAGCCCGCCTTCCATAGGCCAGGGGCTGGTGACTAGCACCAAAGGCGTATTCCCTAAAACTTGGAAGACATTTCCTTTATAACCTGTAAACACACACAACCAAGAACACAACATGATATGAACACAAGTCAACTGTATAGAAAAAAGGGTGTTGAAAGTAAAAAGGGACCGAAATACAAGACCAACAGTAATAATGTAAGTACAACTGAAATACAATAAAACTGAAGAAAAATAAAGGCAACTACTGGGTCATCCTCCGAGTTTCTACCTGAAGGGTAGGTACAGATCAAATTCACAGCACTCCACGTCCACCCGTCTCCTCTACGTACTGACACGCCATTTGGTCGATGTCTGAGTAACATCTAGTCCCGATACTCTCAACCTCGATCAATGATTTCTTTTTTCTGCATCCAACACAATGAGGTGTGGGCATATCCCATGTAGGGGTGTGTATAACGAAACTCAGCAGGGACCCCGAGGACCTTAAGTTCTCCAAAAATTCACATTGGATAAACCAAAAAGCATGTAAACTAGTGACAACCTGAATTATGGTTATGACCATACATATACCTAAATTATCAAGTAAACCCACCTCAATCATGAGGAAAAAACAGAGTCCAATTCAAAGCCCATAGCTCAGCTATTCCACAAAGGAAGGGAAACCACGAAGGCAAACACCACACATGTATGACACACAGAAGAATACCACCAAGGTATTAGCACAAAGGAATGCACCACAATTGTACGGACTCAGCTCACACTAGCTATATATTTAGGTATACGAGTAGATATGATTAGATGTAACTACTAAGTCTTCTTACTCTATTAAGAGGCTCTGCAACTAACTTGCACATAATTGCTAGGAGCTGACCCGCAGAGGATCACTAGGAGCTGACCCACATATGATCGCTGGAGCTGACACACATCGGATCGCTACGAGCTGACCCACATAGGATTGCTAGAAGCTGAACCACACAGGATCTCTGGAGCTGACCCACACAGGATCGCTAGGAGCTGACCCACACAGGATCTCTAGGAGCGGATCCACACAGGATAGATAGGAGCCTACCCACACGAGATCGCTGGAGCTGACCCACACAGGATCTCTAGGATCTGACCGACACAGGATCACTAGGAGATGACCCACACATGATCTCTAGAAGCTAACCCACACAAGATTGCTAGGAGTTGACCTACACATAATCGCTAGGAGCTGACCCGCACAGAATCGCTAGGAGCTGACCTGCACCAGATCGCTAGGAGATAACCCCCACATGATGTCTAGGAGCTGACCCCCATAGGATCTCTAGGAGGTGACCCACATTGGATCGCTTGGAGTTGACCCATAGAGGATATCTTGGAGAAGACCCACACATGATTGCTAGGAGTTGACTGACACAGGATTGCTAGGAGCTGACCCACATGGGATACACCATTCATGAAGAACAGAGGAGGGGTCGATCCATGTTTGTTTGGCCCGCACCCTTCGCGTTAGAGCGGTAGCAAGGGGCTCAACAAGAAAAATAATGAAGAACGTCAAATTCAAAAATTTCATATGAATTGTGGATCAACTTTTATTTTTTGATCCACTTTCCCTTGCTTTCCAATAATGAGGAATTTAATCGAGAAATTACATGAATTCAATAACAACCCCTGCCTCATTTGATTCGTCAGCGATGATCGTGAGGTAGAAGATGATGTCGTTAGGGAGGGGAAGATGATCATCGATTGAAGAAGTCCCACATTACAGGATTTCCTGAGAAAGAAATTCGAAGTCGAGGTCGGCCTTCTCCATTGGCATTCTTCATTGGAGAGCTTTCTCCCAAGTTCTCTAATGCTCTCTCCCCTTTGCCAAGCCTATTCCCCAATTCCACCAAAAAGTGAAAGAGGTGTCAATATAATTAACTTATGAAGAAATTATGTTGGAAAACTCACACAAGTTGGGAAAAAAATTAAGGTGTTGTGTTGGCATAATTAATATGGGGGAAGCTCGAGAGGCTCCTCCACCTTAGAGAGGGAGTTTTCAGGTTTCTCCACCATTAAGAGGGGTGTTCAAGGGTTTTATACCTCGGGTGGTCCCCACCAAAATAACCTCTCATGGGAGGTTAGTTTGGGTGGTCCCCACTATCATAAACTCTCATATGAGGTTTAGGTCTGGTGGTCCCCACTTCTCAACATCCACATGGAATAAAAATAGAAATAAAAGCTACACAATTTTATTTTTATTTTATTCCTTCATGAATAAGTGAAAAGATAACTTACAACCTTGACCAACTATGGTCGAGGTGGAGGTATTCTTAGTCAAGGTGTTGTGAGTTCAATGGTGCCCTCAAATTTCAATTCTAAGAACTGGTTCAAAATATAGAAAACCAGCCCATACATTTGATAAATGTACCCGAGAAAAAGTTCCGAAATTCATTCCGGGAAGACTGAGCCTTAGAATCATGCGCCGTAAATTTATGTGGACTCATAAATTTCCTATATATTAAAAAAATTACATAGAAATTCTGAGTCTTTACAGCCAGGTTCGTAACTCGGTTCCAAAAGATCATGGTTCGAATCCTGACAACCGCCCCATTTCCATAATTTTTCCTTTTAAATAAAACCACACAACGATTATTTTGATATACATCATGTGAGCCATGATTTTTCTATATAAATTAAAATATTTTCCATATAATGTAATTCATGTGGGTGAATTTGGAAGATTGGCAAAGTCTCGACCCTGGATCCAAAATACCCGGGTTTTAACTCGAATAATCTCCCTGCTTCATCCCCTTCTTGTATAATTTAAAACCACATTCCGTGCATTTATTTCTTCCCGTGTAGTATATTCCATATACATTAAATATATATAAATGATAAATAGGGTCAAAAATACAACTTTTTCTCCAGTGGTTGATGGCTTCCATTAGGAATGGCCGATCATCGGTTTGAACACCACCCAAGCACCAGACCAAAGGTTGTACTTCTCTTTTTCCACTTTTAAAACATACGACATGTATTTCCTGATACATTACATGTATAGTTTAAATTTTTAAATTATGTATATATATATATATATATTCTTTTACTATTTTAATTATTAATATTAATTATTATATAGTTTACTATAATAATTATATATCTATATATATATAATTAAAATAAAATAATCAAAAAAATGGGATACACGACATGTAGTCTATAGTACACACCATGTACCTTTTCTATAAAAACTGCGAACAACTTGGCTTCAGGCCATGTCACGCGGTGCTTCCCCTCTTCTCGTTTTCCTCCCCCTTATGATACCTGACCCCCTTAGCTCAAATCCGTCGATTTTTTTTGTTTCGACTTCTGAATTCTATTGGATTGAGATCCTCGGTCAAGGTATGCCCTTATAATCCCTCTCTTTCATGTTATTAGAATCATTAAAGTTGATTTCGGGATCATATGACTGTTCAGCTTTTGTGTTACACGGCCACGACATGATGAACAGACGTCGTGTACTTTTGTATATTGCCCCACATTGAGTGCTTGGAAATTTGAACTATACAGTGTGTATGTTCGGTACACACCATGTACCATTCCCCCATCATGCCTGGGTATCCTTTGCACACAGCCTCGCAAACCATGTTCAAGTACCCGGCATGTGTGTTTGGTACACGCCATGTATTCCATTTCTTTCGGCCAGCCCGTGTCTAGACCCCCACCCCCATGACCATATTCCTCTAGTAATGAACATGCCGTGTTAGATATGTACATGGTGTGTCCTGTATTATTAGAACTATTAAGATGATGGTCGTGTCTTTTCCAATGCACGACCATGTTCACTTTGCATGAACATGGCATGTATGATTGGTGCACACCGTGTACCCTTTCCTGGTCTCCCATGCTCCCTCGGTGTGTTTATCTAAAGAACACAAGACGATACCCATCTTTCACTACACGCTGTGTACTCTGGATGTACATGTTGTGTACTGTTATTTTTCATTTTTCTCACATTTTATTTGTTTCCTTTTCTTTTCATTTTCTGTTGTTTGGTTATTATTTATCTTTCAGGTTATGGTAGACCGAGATCCTTCCAGTGGGAAGTGGCCTGCCTCTTCCACTGAGGGTGAGAGGCCCATTAATCTTCGAATCTAACTCCGGCCTACAACGCAGCCAGACCCAGATGCTCTGGTAAATGTGCTCCCTATATTGTCCATCATTCCACCACACACTTCCTCAGTGGATGCTAGGCCTAGAAATTACACCCCTTCACCACCCTGTAAAGAGCCTCTGAGCATCGTCGTTTCTTCTCCACCGGTTGTCGCACTTCTTATGCCCACTTCAGTAGCGCGCCTATCATAAACTTCCCCATCCAGCGGGCCTCCGTCTACATCTGTAGATCCACCCCCAGAGCTTTCACTCTCTCTTGCACCTCCACCTGGGCTGGGACCTGTAGGTGTTCATTAACTTTTCATGGGGTTCCTGGTCACCGATTGGCACACGACATGGTCCGACACTTCTCTCACTGAATGATTCTGTCGAGAATCCACTGTCTGGATAGTAGTATCCCTCATAAATTAGGTATCTAGGGAGAGTTATTAGATCTCCTTATACACACTCCACTGCTTTCTATTTTCTAGTTCAGCACTCTTATATTCTATTATTTATTTTTCGAGATCACTACTTCATTCGTGTTTGACGGAGCTGAGTACCGGGAGACACCTGGTGATGTGAAACCCGTGGTTCGGTTCCAACTAGGTAGCCGACCCTTTTCCCTTACCATGACTGAGTTCCACCAAGGGTGCAGTTTCTATCCTCATACCATCACCCCACGCCTTGTTTATACCCTGACCAGGCCTGAGCGCTCTAAGTTCGTTGCTATGTGACAGTAGATTTTTATGCATGACCACCGCTATACCCCTACTCCCCAAAAGAGTACTCTTAAAATTGACCCCATCCTTCATTTCACCCACCGGTGCATTAGCGCCATCCTTTTCCCCCCGCCATAAGGATATAGGGGTCATGACCTATGATGACATGGATCTCCTTACCTATTTCATCCGGCAATACTACCCGGACCCCCCTTACCTTACCGCCTCCTACATCCATTCCATGTTTACTGGCCGTCAGGGCCAGATGAATGGTGGGTTTTATAGCACTCGCCTTTCCCACCACCTCAGCGTTTTTGAGCCTTCTCTATCCCATGACCTGTTAGGTTCCCCCAAGCTAATGGAATATCTCATGCTTATTCGCATGAGATTTGTCTGAAAGCAGGGGTTGCCTACGTCCTTGCCCAGGTTCCACCATGCCCACCTACTGACCCTCTTGCACCCAACGATGCACTACCTCCTCTTTCCCCACCCCCTCCAGTTTCCCCACCCCACCCACATTATTCTGAACCCCCTTCTTCTATCCTACCTTGTTCTATTCCACCACCAGCCCCACCTACACCGGCACCCTTGGTCAGTCTCACCCTTTCCCTCTGCTTCGATACGAGGGAGAATCACTTGGTTCATATCGACATCCTCTAGGACCACCTATAATAGATGTTGGGGTTATTCTTAGGCATATTGGTATTCCACTTCCCTTATCACCTGCCTTTGCCTAAGTTCTTGGCCCTTCTACTACAGGTCCAACGCCCTTTATTACACTAGCCACAGATCTCGTTATCCTATCCACTATGATCTGTGGTACTGCTACTACTACTTCCACCGCTACAACAAGTCCATGAAGTGTTTACAAGCTTCCTATATCGACTCCAGCAACTGTATATCCTACTTCTACAGATTCCCTTCAGGGTGCAAATTTTGAGCTTCCAGTTTCCATGACTCCTGATCAATCTCTTCTGGCTAGTTCTGTACTGGATGATGCCTCTTCCGAGGAGACCCCATGACTGGTTTTTGGACACATTTCTTTCAGTGTATATATATTTTTGTGATATCTTGTGCATGTGTCTATTAAGTATTCTTACAGTGTTCTCTTTCTTCCATCCTCATAGGCACTCTAGCATAGTTTGGGCTGCACTATTACATCACCTTTCCTTTTTCTTCGCCTACCCATGAGGGGAGTATTCTTTTTTCCATTGTATTTTTGTCTTTCTTAGTTTACTTATTTCCTTAATTCCCCTCATTATGGTCTACTATTGTGTCCCCAACTTACCTTGTTCATCTTTTGGGCACTTGGTGGACCACATGCAGTATTAAGTATGGGTGGGGGGGAGTCTCTTGACAACTTTAGTCTTTTCCCTTTTTTATTATTCTAGGAGAAATTGTTATTTGAAGATATATTTTAATATGTGAGGACATTTTATGTTAATCATATTTTTAAATAATAAAGCTGAAAGGAAATTTTTTTAAAAATTTAATACTTATTTTGGTTTTTAAATTATTTTAAATGATTTCTGATATAATATAAATCACATCAGGTAATCCTTGGATAATTACATTGAATAGAGTCATCAATTATTTTCAAGTCATTACCTAATTGTCTCTTTATTTATCTTTGCCACTCCTGAGAGGTATTCTAAAACCTTTTTTATATTCTTTCTAAATACCCTCTTTCTTGAGAGATTCTTAGAATATAGAAAAACTACCCAAATTTTCATGTTTTCTTTACAAAACATGAATAATTTTTGAATTACATTAAAATGATTGAGGCATTAGATTGTTTAAACTCATTTATCTTGAGACCTAACTTACTTATTTTCTTCATGAAGACCCTATAGACCATGAATAAACTTTATAGGAATCCATATTACAAGCCTATTTCCCTTCCTACCCTAATTATTTTATTATTTTTTAAAATTATTTATTTTAGATCAAAAGACGGGATTAGCAACACATGGACTAATTTCATGACTTGTCAAGAAATTAAGTATGGGAGAGAGCCTCTTGATCATTTAGGGAAAAAAGGGTTTCAATCCTCTATTCATGAAAATTCTGAGAAGTCCCCTTAATTCATTTAAAACAAATGGTACAAACAAAGGGACCTTATACTCACTTATTGGTTTGTGAACCCTACCAACCCAACTAAAGGAGATATTGGTGATGAGATTATTTGATAAATCTTGCTGAAGATGATTTAACATTGAACATAATTTCAAATATCATGCACTATTATTTTAATAATTTAGCCTCTTTTTTCAAACCTCATAGTTATTTTTACATCTTTACCTTCCAAAATTTAGCCAAATAAACATATGATCCTTATTGAAAAGCCCTCATGATTATTGTAAGTCAAATTTTTCTAATGTGGAGAACTAGATTTCTTACAAACCTATGGATAGAATGTATATATCTTTGACTGAGCATAACTTTGATTAAAAAAATTTTGAGTGTTGAGCATATTTTTAGTGAGGTAAATCATCAAGTGGATTGTTTATTTTAGAAAGGTTTAAAACATGTGTTTAGAAGAGGATGACAATAGTTAAATTAATTGTATATGAGGCATGATTAGAATATCTCTGTAATTGAAACTGCTTTATACCTTTTTATAATTTTCTCATGTAAAGTATTATTTACATTTATGATTAACCTAATTCCTTCTTTATAACATATATACTCTTTTAATTAGATGTTGAGATTTTCTTGAGGGTAAGAAAATGACTATGTATGGGGGATCTTGATGCACCCGATTTGTGTATAAATTTTCACATACATTATTGACAAAAAGAACAAGTTTTCAGTAATTACCTACTTCTTAGGGGAAAAATAATTTGATTTTGGTGATCTTATTCATTTTCATGAGATTTATGGCCTAATACACAAAACGGGGAAGAACTGAGCAAAAAATAACAACTACATGACGTGTACTTATATACACGCCGTGTATAATCAAGCTCAGACATGGGTTGACCAGGAAAAGTACATGCCCAAGTAACCAAAAGTCGGTACACGCCGTGTTCACACTATACGTGTCATGTATACCATTCTAGAAGTACTTGGTGGATGAGAAGAGTCTACCTGCCCATGTGGCCGGCTGAAGGGGACACACCGTGATCCACTGATACATGCTGTGGATACATTTTTAAAAGCAATTGGTGGCCGAGAAATGAGAATACACGCCGTGTATGGCGGCGCTACACACCATGTATATTTACCTACCAGGAGGTGCCGTGTTCCATGTCAAAGTCAGTGTGTTGGGCCACCTACCAGAGGAGAAAATGAAGGCAAAAATGCATTGACAAAAGTACATGACGTGTACTTTTTCCACATGCCATGTAGTTAAGTTATCTACAAAAGGAGGCATTGGACTCTGGTTCGAAAAGGTAGTGTTGTGTGGAGAAAAAAGGGTTTAAGTTACGAAGGCGAGAAGCTCTGTCATCGTACTACCGTAATTCTACCATTTACAGAAGAATCACTTCCCCCTCGAAGTTCCAAGTATGATCACATCATGTATCAAGAGTTCTGTGTTTGTCATTTTCGATATGTGTAACTAAACACCCAGTGTGCTGGGGTTGTGGGGGATGATGAGTTTTAATTGAAATTAAGTTGCTATGAATGTGTTCGTTATATTAACGTCTTCTTATTCTTCTTAAATCACTTCATCTTATAACCAGAAATTATGTACCAGACCAAGGGCAGAATTTTTAGAGATTCAAAAGAAGAATACTGCGGAATAATTTCATGACCATTGGATGTATTCTTTGACTCAAAATGGAATAATTAAAATAAATATCTGTTAAAAACTAACTACCAAACCAAGGAGTTAGTTTCTTCAACTCTAAATATAAAGTGTACCGAACCAAGGAAACATTATTTCAGATTGAACTGAGTGTTGGGTTATTATGAACAACACAACCTCGTAAGAAATTTAATTTAATAATCAACCTCTCATAAATCCATAACCCCAACGCATTTCTATCTTTATTTTCATCAAAACCAATTTTACCGTATTTACATTATTTTCATAAAGTAGTTGGATAAAAGAAACTTAAAAACCAGTTAATCTTATTTGTTTCCAAACAGTCATCAAAAATCGACTCTAAATTTATTATACTTCACTAAAATGAAAATACATACTAGGATAAGCAAGATAAAATAACTTCTTAATTCCCTATGGATAGACCCCTTAATAGTGCTATACTTGTTAGGGTAAAAATAATTTGAGACACTGATAACATACCTTTGGTGAAATGACTCGCCAGTACACATAACTATGACCCAAATATTATGAGTCCATCCTTATCAATATTGAATTCATAGGATTTGAATTTCCACATCATTTCTTTGAGCATCATTTTTTTTCTCCATGAGGGATGGTTGAAAAATCATTTGAGATAGGATTGATGATTTCCCTTCCTTAATGATTCCTCTGTCTATCTACTAAAAATCTATGAAGATTAGATCCTTATAAATTTTTATCATTGATAAATATTTAGGATCCTCTATTCTTATGGAATCTACCCCCTTATTTTCCTTTCTAGGATGGTAGTGTATTTAGAATTTATAATCCTTAATGAGATCTAGCCATCTTCGCTGCCTCATATTAAGCTCTTTCTATGGGAATATATATTTGAGACTCTTGTAATAAGTATATATCTCACACTTCTCCCCATAGTGATAATGCCACAAAATATTCAATGAAAATATCACAAATACCAACTCTAGACCCTATGTGGGATAGTTTTTCTCATGAATTTTCAGTTTCCTCGAGGCATAGACCATTATATTATCATTTTTTCATCAGAAAACAGCCTAAACTATTCTTTGAAGCATCATTTTACACCACAAAGAGTTCTCCACCTATTGGTAGTGTGACTATTATCACTGTAATAAGACTCATTCTCATATTCTTAAATTATTCCTCACATTATTGAGTTTAGAAAAATTTCACTCCCTTCTATGTCATCTTAGTCATTGGGTTTGACAATCCTGATATGTTCTTCAAAAATAGTTGATAATACCCAGCTTGACCCAGAAATCTGTAGATCTTCGTTATAGATGTGGGTTGGGGCCACTCTTCAATTTGTTTTCTCTTGGAAAGGTCCACATATATCCCTTGTCTAGTTATTACATTCCCCATGAATGATACTTCCTCTATCCAGAACTCACATTTATAGTACTTTTCACAATGTTTCTCCTTTCAAAAAGTAATTAGCACAGTATTAAAAAGCTTCTCATGTTTCTCCTTGCTCTTTATATATATCAATATATCATCTATAAAGAATACCACAATTTTTTTGAGGTAATCTCTAAATACTCTATCCATTTAACCCATGAATATTTATGGGGAATTAGTGAGTCTAAAGGGAATCACTGTGAATTCATAGTATCCATACTTCATTCTAAAGTTAGTTTTGATAATATCTTCCTTCCTCACCTTTAATTGGTAATATATTGACTGGAGGTCCGCCTTAGAGAAATAAATGGCCCCATGAAGCAGATCGAATGTTTCATCTTTTTGTGGTAGGGGATACTTTTTCTTTATCATGATTTTATTATGTTCATGACAATTGATTCAATGGTGAATTGATCCAGACTTCTTCTTTATGAAGAGGACTGTCTCACCCCCTGGTAAAGCACTCGGTCATATAAAACTCTTCTAAAGATCCACCTATAACTAATTCTTCATCTCTTCTAGATATACGATGTACATTCTAGGTGTCCTTGATTTGGGTAGGGATCTAGGAATAATTAAAAATGGGAAATCAGCCTCTCAATCAAGAGGAAGACCAAGAAATTATTTAGGGAATAAAACAGTTTAATCCATCATGATGTGCATACCTTTGAGAAGTATCATATCCTTTGTATCAATCATTTGAGTAGGATATGCTTACTCAGAAGGATACATTTTACACACAAAAGAGACTATGATTTTGAAATAGATTCGCCTTCCTTTTTAGACTTGAACATGATTGGAGGATGCTTTGGGATGTGTAGATTGATCTCCCTTTCCTGAAAGTTGATGTTGTATTTGTATAAATATATCCTACCTAGGACCAAAATATCAGTAAACCCCACCAGAGGAAGTATGAAGAGATTTGATGGGAGGATTAGTCCCCAAAAATGTACTAAGGAGGATTTATAAACCGTGGACACAATAATTTCACTATTTGTTGCTGTCATAGATTACTCAACCTTTAAATTTTGAGGTGGTGTTTAAATAGTTCTACTAAATATGAATGATATAAAATAATGTATAGAACTAGAATAAAATAGCATGTTATATATTCTTTAATGAATAACTAGCGTACATGCCACCACATCATTATTTTAATCCACCTCTGTGGTAGTGATAGCAAAAGACCTTCCTTGTTTCTATGGAGGTTGTTGTTGATTTCCTATGAAAACCCTTTGATTAGGGAAATTGTTTATATAATTGTAAGGTTCATTTCAATTATAACACATCACCATAGATTCAGCGTTGATCTGAACCTTCCTTTCTTTCTCCACATTAGAGGAATTCGTCATATTCCTTTAGAAATTCTTAGCTAGATATCACATTCTTCCAAATTTGATGCAATTAATGGTTCCCTTTAGGCAGTTCCCAAGATTCTTCTTCCCATAATTTTGACATGTGGGATGTAAAACCTTCTTTCCATCATGATATGTATTTTTTGAAACACCCATATTAGACTCCATTTTCTTCTTTTTGTCACCGGGCCCATGAGATTATTGAGAGTCTCCTATCTCTATTTCAAAATTGTAGGTAAAATAAAAAATATCCACAAAACTATCAAAGATACAAATCCCCAACACTTTTCATAGACTTGGATTTATTTTGTTAAATAAGAGGTCCTCTATTATTATAGTGTTGATGAGAAATCCAGAACCGTATCTTTCAAGCCTTAATGTTTTCTCCATATGCCCCGATATACTCATATTCTTTCTTTTTACGTCTAATAAACTCTCCTTCCATCTTGAGATTGATGGATTAGGGAAAATATTTATTGAAAAACATTTTATTGAATTCCTTACAATCCATGAAATCTATTTCATCCTTGGAATTTTTATTATTGATCCGTTTCCACCGCATATCTACTTCCCCATCAAAATGATAGACCACTAGCATATCATTCTCTTCATCCAAGCACTAAAGAAGATAAAATATCTTTTCAATGGATTTAATTCATTATTCCTAGAAGATGGTATAATAAGATCTACTAAAATTGGGAGGGATTTTCCATATGAAGGATTTGATGGAAAATTTATCATTCCTTGGAGATGGAGGGAATTCCACATGATTCAAGTTATTATTTATAACTTGAGACAGTTGAGAAAGTACACTCATAAAGATTTGATCATCTGTTCCCATCATATCTGGAATATAATTTGGGTAATCCTTATATTTCCCATCACATTTATTTTTGGCACATGTTCTTCTATTTTCCACAATTAATTAAGTAAATGTAAGTACACTTAGGTGGATTTAATACGTAGTCAATAAGAATAAAAGGAAAATTTTAACATAATATGATAAGATCATAATGAAAATTTAATATCCTAACATGGGATTCCTTGTGTTTCAATTTACGTTATCCTTGATCTGTTTCCTATCATATTCAATTATGAGATTTTTCATTCCCTTAATAATGGTTCATAATGAGATAAAAAATTTACCAAATCATATCCCCTGGGAGTGACAAACTAGGTGAACAGTATGGCCCATTGGCATGTACCAGGTTACCCCAAGTTAGGCTTAGAGAAAAAATTTACTATTTTTTCTCATATGTATATCTGTTATAGAACAATGACCACTTGTAGTATCCAGAAAGAGATGAATTTTCTTAATAAACAACTTACTCTATACTAACTAAAACTTAGGGATGTTTTTATATACATATTCTTATCCAAAAGTTTTTATTAAAGCTCTATATTCCTAATATACAAAAATAACTAGTCCTTTCTCTGATACTAACTATAGAGACCCTATAATTTTACATAGATCTTTACATGATTTTAGGCATATATAAACGTTATATTTCAAGATAAGGATTGTAAAGTCTAGTGTCTTGGAAGATTAAGTACATAATTAAAAATCATAAAAACAAATTTTATTAAATATCCACATTGAGCTTGTAAAATAAATTTTACTGAAACATCTATATAGGATAAACTGGGGAGATCATGAAGAAAGGGATGACATAGAAATCCCAACAAGGGAATAATCATAAGAATAAATAATATCACATGGGTTATAAGGCATAACATATTGATATAAAAAGGCCGGGAACGTGATTGAACATATGAAATCATAATATATAAAACATGGGATCATATAAAAATGGAATCATAGTAATTTTTTTAGAATCATGAAACATGACTTTATCATGAGTCAAGGCTAATTGTTAAAATCAATGCACATGGAGAATGAGTCAATGCTAACTGCCATGACTGTTGCACATAACATCCCATGAGACTAAAATTTACCCAAGGCATTAGATATCTATTTAGGTGAACCCATCATAATATGATCAGAAATATTTATTCCACATTAATAATCATACATAAGGAATAAAGCATAAATATATGTGTTTCCCACTGTAAGAATTCTGGAAGTTCCATTAAATTGAGCATTCTTTTCCGAATGAATTAAGTATGGAACATTATAAGAAAATAGAGAGGAAGAATAACCTGAAGGAATGATGGATGTTTGGGTATAATCCCCAACCTTATGTTCGATGGTGTTCTTAACATGTTCTTATTGTCATAGATAATCAAATAAGATTTATTGATTAATAATTATAGAACCTATTATACATGTTATTAATTTATTTTAATTTTATTATGTTCATTCATGCCCTTTTTGTAGAGTTATAGTATTCAATTTTATCATTCGAGACTGCTCATTTTCTATGTTTTGTGATCGGTTTACTTGTATAAGAGTATGAAAGTTCATGTAAAATGGGAATGGTTTTCCAGAATTATAATTATATTATATTAATGAAAAAATAAAAAATAAAATGATTATATAATTCATTTTATTATATGGGATGAGTATGAATCATTAGATAAAATATTAGTGATAATTGCATGGATTAATATGTCAGTTTTTTGATCACAGTGAGTTATTTTTGGTGTATAAATTAATATAATGTGTAGAAAAAGATTATAGAACATTAAATAAGATATAATACATAAATTATAATATTTTTAAACCATAAATTTTTTTTCATGACCATCCTTGAATATGATAATTGAAATTGAAAACAATTCATCTTTGAATATAATATATTAGCATAACTTAGACAGTGTTTTCATTTTTTGTATAAAATGAGGGGGAAAGAGAAACGATAATGATTTATTCTTTTAGAATAACAAAATTAAATTATATGTAATGTACTGTAGTTTTCACAACATTTGTATGAGGTGAGGTGAGGAGAGAAAAAGTAAGAAACTAGAAAAAATGGAAACCAAAAGAGGAATTTCCCTATAGAATTCATCTTCATTGAGAGCCTCTTTAGGGAAGATGTTTTTGGAATTTTTATGAGACCAAAATCTCTTCGACATGGGGTAAGGTCTTGGAAAGATATTTGGGTATAAATAAGTCTTGAGAGGTGTGAGGATAAGTTGTGGTCAAGGGTGGTTTTTATAGCAGAGGAGAGGGGAGTTTTCTCAATATTTAATTCATTAGTTTATTATTTTTCTCAAGAAAAGAAATAGTGTGGATTATTGAAAGTAAAAAAATAACTATTGCATGTGATATAAAAACAAAGTTCATTTATAACATCCATTACTCAAGCATGACAAAAAAATTCTTGGTTTTTCATTTTTCATAAATTATCACATTTTATCATTCATTAAATATTGAAGTATGTCAGAAAAATCCCCAAATTTAACCCTAAGTATTTTTCTATATTTAGAATAGAAATGGAATTCATTTTATGAAAATAAATTTCTAAATATGAGAAATTTAATTTTAAAATTAATTTATAATTTACATGAAAAATATTATTTTTAAAATAGTAACTGATTTTATATCACTTTGAAAAATTAACTAAGGTCTCATAAAATTGTCTTATAATCATTACACATCAAAATATTATATCATTAATACATTTTATGAAAATATTTTTTCATATAAATTATTAAATTAATCAGAAAATTTTAATGAATAATTTATGACTAACCAACAATACCCACACTATTATATTATCAATTATAAGATGGAAAAATTTTATTTATGCATTCATCTTTAATGTTACTATTCAATTTGATGATTTAATATTCCCCAGGGTCATATTACTATTTATAAGGGTAACATTACTATTCATAAGGGTATGTTACTATTCACTAATAAATATGTTTATCCAATCAAACTCTAAACATCTTACTAAGTACAACCGTGTATGTAAATTTTTTGAAATTCAAATCACATAAGTTGAAAAATTAAGTTTAAATTTCACATAATATTTTGTAATTAATTTTAGAATGATGTGGATTTGTGTTGTTTTTTATGTTACTCTATTATATGAAATAAAAATAATAAGGGAATTTCCATTTATTAAATGTTGGGCTGTTTTAAATCTGGTTATCTAATACTCTAATTAACATATTTATATTTCTTTTATTTTAATTATAACAAACTAAATGATAAAATGTGTGTGTTTTGGTATGAATTCATCAATGTCAAAAAGAGAATTAAAATTGTTTTTACCAGGAACTAATAGAAACTCACCTATAGTCATTGACCTGTAACCATGGTAAGGATTTCCCATGGCTTTATTCTAAATAGTTACATCATGGTAAGTAAATATTTATAAGTGATTAGAGCAAGAAACCACCAATAATAATGAGTAGGTAATTTACACCTGTATAAGGGTGTTGGGATGGGATTGTATCCAATAGTGGGGGAGGTCAGGGTCTGTATAGAACATGCATGAATTATTTACCCATGGGAAATGAGTCCAATGGGTATATGGGTAGGTGTGGGGGTTATAGCCATGGGCGGTGGATTAAAAAAGATATAGGGGTGGAGGAGGGGTGTTATATACATGGGAGGAGAATCACATTACTTTAGGGGTAGTGGAAAGGTGATGTAGGCATGGTCGATAATGCTCATAGATATAGGGGGTAGGTGTGGGGGTTTTATACATTGGAAGAGGAGTTATGTTGTTACAGGTTATCGGGGTGGGGTTTGTAGCCAAGAGTTGGGAGGCCCGTGGCTATAGGTGGTTGGTGGATTACTGTAATGTTAATTAATTTCATTATAATAATATAATTAATTTATAAATTTTCCAATATATATATAAATTTATATATATATATATATATATTTATATATGTGTAAATACTATCAACCTAGTATCCCAATGTAGATGGTTACCTTATTACATTGTCACTATATACAAGGATTCTCATTTCGAAAGAACAAATCATTTATTACTCTTGGAAAACTAGATACACAATTGAATATAATATTACAATTGAAAACATAAAATACAACATAATAATTCGTTCGATAACACAATTATTTCCTCAAGTATACCCCTACATATCATTCATAAAACACTTCCTGACATTCAAGGTAAAAGAAACATATGAAAATGCAGATCACATAGGCTTAGTAAGGGTATACATACCATAGAGAATACCAGGAATAAATAAGTAATAACCGATATATAAGGGTAAATAACTTAAAAATTTTCATTTTAATCAACAAATTGATCATTAAGAATTATGTGAAAAGAATAAATGATGATAAAAAAATTCCATATAAATAATATCATCTTTAGAAGAGAATACTAGGTTTCTCTTAGGGTTTCACTCCTCTGATCTTTATATTATTTGGTTTCTAAAGAGGCATCATCCCCGTGGTGACATCTATTCATGAGATTTGGGGGGAGGGGGTTCTCTTGTGACTTGTGGGGTTCTTCACTTGGGGTCGTGTTCTAGGCGTCATCTTCCGGCATATGCATCCTGTCAGTAGGGTCTACGGTGGTGTTCCTTAGTGTGTCTCAAAAATTCTAACTGGCGGTGATAGCATGTCAGCCTATGGTGTACATTGAAAGTGAGTCATATGGATGAGGGTGTACGTCCTCGATGGATATAGTCAACTATATTATGGAGATCCCCTGGTGTTTGTGTCATCTCGATGGTCTCTGTTGTTGGTCAACATTTTTTGGAGGGTGCAACAGTCCTTGGTAGGAGGAGGTTTTTTTAGAACACAATCCACTTTTTATATACATATGGGGCTCCAAGGTTGCATCACCCATATTTTTGGGGCTACCATATTGAAGGGACGAGAGGGTATAGCTTCTGCCATTAGTACTTAGCAGTATTCATTACTCCATAGGGATATGCTAGCCACGCAACCTAACAAGGTTAGGTGCTTAGTTTATTGTATAAAAATATTTGTTTGAGGATTGGCTCGGTTAGTTTAGGTATTTGGGAGAATTTGGGTCGTGTTTTAGGCTACAAACCTCTAGTCCTATAGTTCTTGCCATAAGCTTACGTTTCTCTTGGATTATGAGCCATATATGGATACCACTCAACCCAATTTAAAAATTGCGGAAATAAATAAAAATTAAATGCACTTTAGTCTTGGTGGAACTAATATCATAATGATAAAATTTATAATGTTGGACAATATAACCATACTGTCAAGGCCTCATATTAAGACATCTAATATAAATGGGCATGGCCTTCTCCAAACACCCAATCTAGTTTTTCTCATGATACCTAGTGATACATTGAGGGGATAAAGATACCCCCAACCATTACATAATAATTCCAATACATTCCTCATATGAATAGGTAGAAACATAATGAACTTAAATATTCTTATTAAAAAACAATAATATATAATTTCAATACTTTCCCCAACCAATAAATATAATCGTAAACCTTAATGATTAATATAGTGAATGGTTTCAAAATAGTACATACCTATTAAAATTTATGATAAACCATAAGATAAATAATTAGGATGGTGTCATTATATTATATCCTTAGCATAAGAATCAATAAATGATGGTGATATAGAGTAAAATATTTTAAGAAGGCCAATGGAAAATTTCTTAACAAAAATATACATTTTTCCTATGAAATCACTTACTTACTATCTAAACGTTTTCTAAAATATAAAGGAAATTTTTTTATAGTAGATTAATTTTTAAAAATTTAATGTAAACTTCAAATATGAGTAGAGTGATGGAAGCCGATAATTTTGTACATGTATTATATGCTAAAAAAAATTCCTTTCAAGCTATTGTAAAAAAAGGATAAAAATTACCACATTCCTAAAATAATATGAATACTCATTTAAAATAAGTTTTTGAACTGTAAAACATGGGTAAAAATGACTTTAATAATTCATTATGAAAATAATAGAAACATTTTTCAACATTTTTTTATAAAACATTGATATAGAAGAAAAAGTATTTTTGACCAAAGATAGAAATAACACCACCTTTTTTAAAATACATTTTCTCAATCATTTTAAGTACCAAGAGAGTAAAATGGCACTTTTAATTGAAAATTTATTTAATAAAAAAGGGATAATAAAAATATCTTTTAAAAATAAATATAAAATTATTTCTTGAAGATATAATTAAACATAAACAATCCAAAATAATGATGAGAGTGTCAAATAAACCCTTACCACTTTGGTAATTTTTAAATTATAAGCCCCTTGAATGAAATAGATTCAAAATAAATATAAAATCCCATGATGATAAATATATTATTGATATAAAATATCAATAGGAAAATATTTGCACTACCAAATGGATAAATGTGATGAATATGCATTTCTCTCATGGAAGTAAAAGTGAGGTGAGAAAACCTTGTATCAAGTGTGATTTCCTTCATAAGTGTATGTTCGAACAATAAAATAAATATAAATTTATTATAAATATATCATAAAACCATACCATTTATACCACACCATATATTATTTACTTATGGCCTTTTATTACCAGTTATATTAAAAACCCTTTATTAAAACTAATATTCCATTTGCTAACTATTTCCATTTTCTTGTATGTTTTGGTCTGGTAGTTTCCGTCATTTTATAATTTTAATGGATGAATCATATAAAGATTTTAAACCATATTTATTAATTATATATTTATTTAAAATATTCTGAAAACATTATTGATTGAAAAATTAGTTACATTGTTCATGTATATGGTAGTTATACATAGGCATGAATGTTATTTTCATTTTCTTGATAGACAGAATAAAAGATATGAATATAAAAATTCAAATTTATTGAAACATTATTTTATCATATATATAATATATATTCTTATAATTTATCCTTATTACCATCCATGAAAATATAAAATGAAAAATATTTCACATTACATCGTAGAGGCGTTTGTCTGCACGTACGCCTGAGCGATGTTATCATTTTACAATGAATTTGAATGTAAAAATTTCGATGTTATATTATAACTGAATAATTAAAAAAATGTCATAAACGTAATATATAATAATTAAATCCCTTATTATATTCGTTTGTGATATATGGTGTTGGAATATTTATTTCATTTGGTGTCTTGGCGGTAGTCCATTCTACACACAATCAAAAGTTATGTGTTTATTTAATGGAAGAGGATATGAAAATAGGTTATTAAATTAACATAATTATATATAATTATATTGAATATAATTTTTTAATTAGTAAATAATAGTTGTATAAGGTTTAAGGGGATATAGGAAGAAATAAAATTAAGCTTCATGGTTAACAACAAGACCTCTTCTTGAGAGAAACTCTTTAGTTTTATACCTAATTATTAAATAGAATGGTTTTATAATAAAAAAGTGACTCTTTATTATTGGTTGGTATATAAGTAATGGGTTTTTAAGGTCAGGGTTGAACCAATTGCCTTTTTAATTGTGAATAGGAGGGGATAGTGAGGGTCATATTATAAGTGGGGGAATGACACACTTGTAATTTTTGAAAGATATAAATTATACTCATAGTTTAATATTCTAAAAGGATCCAAAATAGATCATTCTAGAAAAATATATGACAAAATATAAAACTATAAGTATAAAATAGGAATAAGACACTTTTTTTGTCATTTTAATCCATATCTTCTTTGCTTAACCCCTATTAAATCAGGTTTAAACTTACTAGTGTTAATAATTTTTACAAGATTTACTGTTTATTATGACCAAAAACTAAGTTGGACTTGTTATTTATTATTAATTTTTATAAATAAAAACATGGAATCCATTCTACCATATTTAATAAATATATGTGTCATAATTTCATTTGAAATTAAACGCCTAGATGTGAAGAAAAAATGGGTTTCAAAAGGAAAGATTTTCAATAGTATAAAATGTTTTTATGTTAAAATTGAACATATAATTGATTAATATGACCAATATTAGATTAATAATAATATAATTGAACTAAATTTATCATTTAAATAAATTTTAAACCAAATTTAATTTTTTAAATACGTTAAACGAAAATCATGTTTTCAGTAATATTAATTAATTTTCACTATTCATATAAAAACTAATCTTTTTAGGAAATAATAAAAAATTAACTCAAAGATAATTTCAAAATGATGATTTTAAAATTTTATTTCATTTTATCAAAAAAAAATTCTAAATTTTGAAAAAATTAATTTTAACCTTATGGCGCAAAATCAAAAGAATTTCTTTTTAGAAAAAAATAGTGTTTTAAATAATAAAACTGGATTTATTCTCATCTAATTATTAGAAGAAATATTAGATGAAAAATAAAAAACAATATTTAATATATAATATATAAATTTATTTACAATAATTCATCAAATGTGATTATTTTAATTTATTAGGATTAATAAACATTACAAACATAAAAATTGATTTAAAAAAAAATATTTTACTTTCAAATTTTTTAACTTTCTATTTCTTATAAATTAATATACAATGAATTTATTTATACATTTTTAAATAGTATAATTTTCATAATTCATTTAGTCATATTCGTATACATTAATTTAAATTCTCATTTATAACGATCATAGTAAATAATATTTTTTATTTTTTGTTTATGATTGGTGTTGCATCTCATATATGATATCAAACACAATTTTATTCCTTTAAAATATAAAGGTGTTATATATATATAACAAAATTTTTGACGAATTTGAAGTGTGTTAGTTGTCAACAGATAGATGTGGGTCTAAATCATAAAGGTCTGGAATTATATATTCTTGAATTCTTAGAGCCATGGCCACCTACATAATATTATAGTTGTGGAAATGTGGATCCATCTATAGCCATAGGAAGGTAGCCTGTTGCTATAGGTCACATATGGAAAAGGAACCACATCAAAATGGGTATATCAAAACCATCAAATTTTCCATATCCATGGTCGTTGATGGTGGATATATCATGTGGGTTATAGCTACAATAATAGGTTTTGTAGTTCTAACTGCCATGGAAAAAGATTTGTTTTGTACTTGTGACGGTATGAGGTCGGTCATAGTTTGGGATGGATAGGGTCGTTAATGGAACATGTTAATTTTTTATGAGTAATTGCTGATCCAATCAATTTCATTGATCAAACATAGGGCTAATATTAGATTGTGGGTAATACTATGCTTTCAATGATCTTATAGGTACACTATTTATATCCTCCACCATGGTGTAAAGAGATGGGATTTCCACAATCATACACATTCCACCACTATCTAAGTGAACCCATCATAAATCATTTATCCCTTCATCTATTAAACTACTTAATTTAAATATTTTTAAAATATAAGGTAGGGTGAGCTAATTATTTGATATTATAATGAAGATGTGGGAAAAACTATGAGAAATTGAAAAAATACCTCACAATACACTAAAAAATTTATTTCCTCAAAACTACTAAATATAAAGAATAAATTAATTAAAAATTAACACTTGGGTGCTCGATGAAATATCCACCAAAACCTATATATTTTTCGGTTATACTCTACCATGATCATAGGAGAAGCATAGTTTAAGAAGAAGGCCTACAGTAGAATAACAGATAGGGAATTAAGATTCCTATATTAAATTGAAGTAAATAAAATTACATAAATAAAACAACACTACTTCATATATTTTTCCAATATTCTAGGACTATAAACCCTTTAAAATTAATTGGAATACAAATTTAAATATGAAAGTTTGAACTCCTCAATGATCATTAATTATTTATTTATAAAATTGGTTGAATAGGGAGATGCTTCCATGAATGAGTTTCACGAATCTTCCTACAGTTCTTTGTTATTTCTATATAATCTGTATCCCTTACCTTTTATTGATGAGATAGATGTAAAAAATTTCATGAACCATATATCGATATCAATGTACTATATAGGGAGGAATATTCTCATTGTACAGGGGTTTTGTGCACGGTGTTCAAGGGTTAATGTATGCTGCATCAAACAACTTTCTTTTAAAAAAAATATTTATATATGATATTTGAACACTAAATCATAAAACACATATTATATTTTAAGAAATCCATTTTAATACAATTTTTAAATCAATCTATATATTCACATAATAAAATAAAAATTATTTTTTTATAATGTAAAAATATATAATTTATATTAGATATACTAAATTAGACACCAACAATATATAAAAATATGATTGATTCTGAGAGATGATTGAAAGGATGGTGTTTGAGAAGAAAAATGTTTGGTACTCCCTTATATAATGATGTGTGTTCCACTATCCTTTAAGATTTATTTTTACGTTGTTTATTGATATATTATTTGTAGGGGATAATATTTCCTTCGGTGATATAAATTTCTTCCATGTGACGATTTTCTCTCTTTAGAGTTCTAAAAGGTGATACATGAATAATGAGGTATTGATTAATTTATAAATTATAGGTTGTATGATATTCTCACGGTCTGTTCGTTATTTTAACATCATAAATCTTAAATTTGGGGACTTTTTGATTATTGAAATACCATTTATTTCAACAAAGGATTGAATTATAGTTGGGTTTTTTACTTTAAAATTTTAAGATCTTTTGGTATTTTGACAATCCTTTGTTAATTTTTGAGACTTGATCCTCCGTGGAGCTAAGATAAAGTGGTTGGGAAATCTATTTATCCCTATGTTTTATAAATGTAGATAATATTAAGGTTTTATTCATTTAGGATCCTATCTTATTCTGTAGTTTTAGAAAACTAATTATTTCATCTTTACTTTTTGTTTTCAAGGAATCCTACTTGGTTTGATTTTACACACCCCTTTATAGGCCTTAATTACCACAAAAAACGTGGCTATGGATTTGATGCACATTTTAGAGAATAAATTCATGGATTTGGATTAGTTTCATTATATTCATGTTAGATGCCCAGTGGTTTATTATGGTTTCATTTATAGTTTGTAGGATATCCCCATAAGTTATTATAAATAGGATGTGTTTTTCCTTTTTTTGCATCTTCCACTCTTAGTGGTATTTTCTTTATACTGGTTCTCTGTAATTATTTACATATGATGTGTTTTATTATATTACTAATGTCTCATTCTATAATTTATTATACAACTCAATTATTTATACATATTGATGGTGATTTTTGGATATAACTTTTTTCTTGAAATACATATCCATTTCTTGTTAAAAAGGCTAAGAAATCACATATATGGGCCTTTATTTTTATTGTTAGTCTCCAAATACTATCCTAATGAATATGAATTTGTGGTGGAAAATTCTAGTTACCACCATCCGAGGTGGGTTAAAGTTGGTTCATGTGATGTTCTTATAACATCAATGCAATTCAAGTGCTATGCATAAAATTTCATATTAGTTTTAATGAGGGTATTGTTTTGGGAATTTAGGAAAAAATATTAAAGATTTTTTAATTAAATTATCAATCTAAGGATATTAATGTTATTGTTATTGAAAAAATATACATTAACCCAAAAATTCATTATATATTGATTACATTTTTAGTTTAAGGAATTAAATTTTGAGTATAGATTGGATGGTACATGAATCATATAATGATTATTGTGTCTTTCAGGGCCTTCAAATTTCTCCTAATTACAATAATATTAGTAACCATGACTTCATTTTTTGTAAAAAAGGATGGAATTCATTTACAGGAAGCTCATATTTATAGGTAGCATTATAAAGATTCTATGTAAGTGTTTGAACATGCCAATAAAAATTTGATTAGAAATGAGTAATCGACATGAAGAGTTACTGTACGATATCTTTTCCTTGGAATAAAATGGAGGATCCTCTTATATTTAAATTTTGTTAAAAATTCTTTGTAGATAAGAACATAGTTCATATTTCTTTGGATATTACAACATTTAGATTGAATGTTCTATATGTGTTACATTAGTATGTTCTCTCTAGGTTCCTGAGGGGAGCCTAATCATTAAGAGGTTGATGATTGGTTGGAGCCATAGACTTATAATTTACAACTAGTTTAGACCCAGAAAAACTAGATAATATTTAATGCATTGTATTTTCCATTCACGGTGTAGAAATCCATTTTTTATTTTTACCAAAACTCATAAAAATATTACCCTTCCAATGTCGTAGTTTAATATATTTTTCCAAAAAGTTATAATCTGTGTTATGGAGGATACATCGATTTTTGGAAGAATATGAGACACTTTAGATTATGATGACAATGAAAATGTATATGATGAGGCATATATATGGATTAATATTTAAACATTATCCATTATATATTCATATAATATCATGTTCTAAATTAATACCTTCAAAATGGTACTTGAATTAGGGCTGTTCCAATTTTTTTCCACATCTATATAGGAGACCTAGAGAAAGAATATCTTATTTAGAGTTTTTTTGCGCCCTAATGTGGAACTTGTTAATGTTACCCTACAATTAACATGGGAAAATCCATTTATAGATTTCCATATTAATGGAAATAGTGAGATTAGATACTTTTTTGTTGTAGTTTTTTATCCTGTAAGGAGGTGAAACTAACTAAAGTCCCAGTGGTGTGAGATTAATTAATGATGGAGGATATATTTTTCCATTTACCCCACCACCATCAAATGAATATCTTCAAACATTGACTGATGGTGGTGACACTATAAGTATTTGTTTTGTCAGTTATGGTGCTAATCAAGTGATACCTGACATGATCCAAGGAATTATTTTAGTCTTCATTAGTGACACATGTAATCCTCAATATCAATGTGAGAAATTTCTTGTGCTATTTTTTTTATTGGGAGTCATAAATTCCAGTGGATATCCTAACCAAGAACCTTCATATAAAGTTATAAATTAGTGGTGGTAAACCGATCATTCTTATTAGTGGATAGTGTGAGTTTTCACTTATGTGAAAGTGATTCTTTTTTAGGTCTACAATACACTATAATAAGACCATGCCTCACTAATATTGGTTATGGTTTGATGGTATGAAATTTTTTACATGTAACATAATATTGATCATATGGGTCAAGGTTCAACTTTAATATTTATTGAGGCCTAACTGGAGAATATTTTACTATTTCCATTACTATGAAATCATCTTACATAATTCTTCTATGTATGGACTGATATCTATTTTTGTTTAACTAGTAGCATGTATAATCATAAGAAGATAATAGTATATTCTTGGATAATTATTATTCAAAGGATTTATTTGAGTAAAATTGAGATCTCTAAGGCTATTAGAAAGAATAAATAGTAATTCTTGAATGCTGGATTTAGATATAGTTATCAAACCTTGTAGTCCTATGGGTACAACATTTTATCAACAAAATTTGTTCATAATTAAGAATATATTCAAATAATTGAAATCCTATTTGGTGTATTGAATTAATTTTTTGTGTACATGCGACTCATGGATAATTTTTATCCGTCATTTTAACTCCACCATTATTGAAAGGGATCAAAGGGTGATCATCTTGAAAATTTAAGGGTTATTCTTTACATAATTTGTGAGTACTAATTATTTCGTGTGATGTTGATGGTTATTCTCAATATATTTTATATACATCCATTCATGAAAAAATTTAAAACTGTAAGATTATTAGTTGAAATTTATTAATCTAAAATACATTATGGATTTTGAGATCAAGGTAATGCATCAATGGTGTGGTAGACTATTCCCTTAGTGAGAATATAATTTTCTATAAGTGGATGGGATGTATGAGTAACTGGAATCAATGAAATTGTATTTTATTGGAGTGGTAGATATAAAATATCCATCAAAAATTATAATTTCTCATGAATCTCAATGGGTATAAGAGGTTTAGTTTGGAATTATTAATTATGGTATCACTGGTGATTAGGTATTTTTAGGAAGTGAAAATATATTAATCTTCTAAAGGTTAGTATTACATCATATTAATTTAGGATTAGACAATATTTCTTTGTAAGAATTATATTATGTGATGTGATAATATGTTTTTAGTTATTTTTACCTGGTGGTGTATAGTAACTTGGTGGTGTAGGTTTAATCAAATATTGGTGTTTATCATGTGGTTCCTCTAGGATTATGGTGAGGGATGCTTCTCTATTTTTTAGGTTCATATTTACTCAAATTTTGGCAGCAGCAATCCAATGATTTGGGGATGAAAAGTAGTGTCATTTCAATGGTTAAAGAGAATCCACTTTGGATTGTGGTGGAACAACTCACTTACATGATAGGGGTTAGTTTCAAGGAAGGTTGTGAAGGTTAGTTTTATTTCTGGATTCTTTCATTAGTATCTTTTATGAAGACAGATTGTAACCCAACTGGGTTTTCTTTACCAATGGGTGAGGTCTTACCTAAGTTAAAATTTAAAATTTTATGTGATAGGGAAGTTCTTAGGGTAAGAATAAAATGAATTCATTGATGTGTGTTGTCAAGAAAATCTCTAATGAATGTGAATCTTGTGACTTTAATGGGAGATAATGTGCATGGATCATTTTCTGCAAAATGAAATGGTAGAAGAATGTTATTAAATACTAGTTTAGAGAAGAGGTTTCTATATATATTCTTACATTATGAATGTAGATATGATTCAGAAAGTGGATAGTGATTTACTGATTCATTTAAGTGAAGCGCATAAACAATGTTAGTACACATGTGTTTAGAGAGGTGTCGAGCTTAGGATGCAGAGGTGGTAGATTATTTTGATAAATTTCTAAAAATTTATCTATTTGAAAATAAAAGAATAATATAAATTTAATTGATACTATAGAAAAAATGGGAGGCACAAGAGTGTTACGGTTTCATGTAAAGATTATATGTGATGATTATGTTGTTCATCACTTAGTCTTCATAACCACCGGGTGTTTGATTGATTCTATGATCCAGTGTTTTTGTAATACAGTCTCACTCTATTACATGAATAAGTAGTGTTTTCCATAATATTTATATCTTAATGAATAATTATATCCATTTATATTTGTTAAATTATGACTAGTGTTTTTACACATATTTTTTTCTCTAAATAATGTGTGAGTTTAAAAGGATGAGGTTTATGACCATTAAATTATGCGAGCAATGATATGGTATTCCTATATTAAGAAAAATTATATTTTTTAAGTTAGTTCAAGTGATAATTTAAATTGAAAATGAAAGGTAGGAGAAATATAAGTGTAATGCTTTTAGTTTCAAAATGATGAATATAGAGGATAATACATGAAATAATAATTTCATATAAATATAAGAATAGTGAGATAAAATTATTTGAGTTTTATATAGTTACAATAATTAAATTCATTGAATGTAACTTATAAAATATTTTCATGAGACAAAATTTTGTCATTGTAAAAGATCCAAAATCTATAGTGTATTTGTGTAGAAATGAAATTATCTAGTCGTTTTTAAAGAGAAAATCAGAGAAGGGATGTTGCATTGTTTCTGTATAGTGAGACTAGATAATCAGTTTAGTGGAAATTTCAGTGATAAATAATAAGATGACAATTTTCAATAACTGAATATGATTAAGGAAAGAAGTTATTCAGAAGAATATTTTAATGTGTGAACTTAGAGAGGAAAAACTTCAATATTAACACTGCATCAGCAAGAATAATAAATTAAAGACATATTCCTTAGAGTTTCAAAAGATTATTGAACAATTAGAGGGACATTAGTATAAAAACAAGATATTTGAAGGATATATATCAACTAGTGGGATACCAATACAAAGACCTCATGGGGTGATGGACCAGTATAATCATTAGAGATTAGATATTCCAAGAGTTTTTCTATCATGATTTTTGCTAGATTTTAGATATCTATAATCCGTTTATTGTACTAGTGGATAATCAATGTCTCAGAGCATCTTGAACATATTAATGACATAATCAACCACATTTGTGGTGAACATTGGAAGAATATTGCGTGATGCTCTTCATTTCACTCTTATCCTAAATTTGTTATAATTGTATTTATTTACTGGGATGATATATTCATCTTAATATTTATATATATTTTAATTTAAAATAGGGGAAAAAGTGAAAGAAAATAAAATCATAAAACTTTTGTACACTAATTCACCCCTCCCCCTACCAATGTATCTGCATGATCCACTAGAAATTTAAATTATTTTTACAAAAAACATTTCACAAATTATTATATATACATTTCTATCATAGTTGTCTATATCATACATGCATATAGTAAATATTTGAATTTTGAAAAGTATCAGTGTTTCGGTAGATGGATAATTCAGTTCCTACAGTTGTCATTTCTAGTAAGGAGGTTCCTTGAATAATAGACATAAAAAGGGGATAAGGAATCTGAGAAAGATTTTCGAAGAAAGATGATTCACCAAAAACTAAATGTAGTTATATGTTTAGTCTTTCAACAATATCTATTAAATCATTTTATAATAATACTTTTGAAAAATTTAATTCATGTAATGATAGAGATGTGTTTATTGAATCAATAAATGATTTTTATTCAGAATTCAAGGATTATCTAAATATGTTTTCTATAAAGGATTTAATTTACATATTTACATTTATTATGGTAGTATATGATGATAGAGAATATCTTTAAGAGGAATATTATGATATGGAGAAATAATTGGAAAATAAGTTTCAAATATGAAAACTTCTAACACAGCTTGTTTAATCCAAATAACAATATGTATTACTTTTCAATTAACACTATTCAATGTTTAAAAAGAGTTTCAAATAAATTCTTATTATAAATTATTTATTGAAAATTTTCTTATTGATATAGTTTATACACTTGAAGAATCTCATAAATATTCCATGAATGTAATGAATTCTCAAATAAAAACTAAATCCAAATATTATACTTTAATGATATATAAATAAACATTTACCTAAGATAAAGAATCAAATTAACAGTTCGTATCAGTTTGAAATTAAAGATTCACTCTTATTGATGATGAATTATAAAAGACTCTTTCCTAGAAAAATGTGATTAATTTTTTTAATAGAAGTGATCCATGAATTGGAGAAACTACACATAGGCTCTATTAATGTTAAAAAAATCATCTATAGGTTAGACTAAATCGAATTATTGTGTTGGATAATTCTCTACAAGAGGAAATTCAAATTATTTAAGAACATATATATATAAATGAATATTTCATTGGAAAAATTATTGAAATAATTTTCAGATGAGAAGATAAATCATAGCATAAATTTTCTAAAATTGGATTTAAATTGAAAAAAAAAAAGATTTACACATTCATAGACTTCTGATGCTACTAAGAAGAGAACATATTCTATGATTATTATTGATAAGGGTCATACTTTATAAAAGACTCATTCTAATATGAATATGATATTAACAATATCTAATGATAAATATGTTACAAGTTCAATGAAATAGGTTACCCTTTCCAAAAATTTATTTTTTGTAATATTGTTATTTCACCTTAGAGTTAAGGATCTAGAAGGAATTTTGATAAAACAAGGGTGAATAATACTAATTAAAGGCCCAATATATCATAAAAAGTAAATATAAATTGAGTAATAATTCTACCCCCCATAAATATTAGTTGAAAAAGCATTTTTCTAAAATAATCAAAATATAAAAACAATCATAATTGTACCATTGAATAAAAAATAATGGAAATTGTTGGTGTCGTTGGATGTTTCTAAATCAGTCCACTAATGTTTTTCATAATTCTTCGATGCATGATAATTTAAAAAAGAAATTACTAAAGAGGAGATTATTTTTGCGAATAGGAATCATGTTGAACTGGAGAATAATAATAAAAAATGAAGAAGAACTTGTCTTGCATGAGCATATTTAGGTGTTCTAAAGAATATTTTTATTATTAAAATTTAATTGTTCACACATAAAATGATATGTGGTATATAGAAACATGGAAATATAAATATAATGATTATAATAATGAACCAAAACATATAGAGTAGTTAATAAAAAAATCTAAAAATTCTTCCCAACAGTATAATCAAAGGAATGAAGTAAAGAAAACTATGAGGTAGGATTTGCACAAGAAGAATGATCAAATGGATGTCACCACCAAAAATTTTATTATACTATGTTATAAGAGGTCATATCATGGATATTTGAAAAAAAAATCCATCAACAATTGTGCTAGTAAAATCAAGATAAAGAGGAAAAAGGAATCAATCTCGAAAATAAATAAATTGATATTTTTGGTGTATGAAATTAAAGATGGAAAATTAAAATTTCATTAGAGGTTATCTAAAAATGATGATTAAAATGTTGTAGAAAATGTGTGTGGAAGGTGTAAAATATCTGGAAACACTTATAAAACTTTCATTACATGAATTACTTGTCAAAATAATTTTTCAAAAATTAATGGGAATCCAACAATGACTTAAAAATTCTGTTGTGAAAAAGGATTCTACACATTAGAAGAAGACAGAGGATGAAACTAAAGTATTTTCTATTGTAGGGATAAGATATTTTTAAATGGATAAGGAGTTAGAGTAAGAATAAAATAAAGAAATTACATTACCATCTTTTGTGAAGAATCCTATTTTGTCTAAGATGAAAGATTAAGATATAAAAAAGTCCATTCCACCCATAAATAATAAAATATGGAATGTTAATGATGGGAAATAATAGAGTTTTTATCTATTTGGAACTAAATTGAATTTTGTTTCTAGGTTGAGGAATAAATATTATCCTTGTTTGTCTAACTAAAAAGTATTGATGGACAACTATAATCCCATGTATATTTTGTGTTTTTTTTCATTGTGGAAGTAATTGAACAAGAAACAAATATTTAGGGAGAGGCATAAAGAAATGAATTCTATGAAAAATTATATAGCTATCAGGAAGATCTTTATTATAGAGAATATTATTTTAACTAGATTCATGTTGTCTCCTGATAACACTTTAATTGATTTAAAATCCTATCTTGGAGAATATTCTTAATGAGAGAAGATGGATAAAGTTCTTCCCATTAGTGGGAGTAAAGCTTAATAACCATCATATTTTAATATATCAACATGTATCATAAAAATTATTGATGTTATATGAAGGGATACATTAGATGATTAAAATTTTAAAGTTTTGTTAATTGATTCTTTTCATTGGATTGGTATGTTCTCCAATCATTATAAAAAATAATTATACTAAATCTGAAGGGGAGGATTTAATTATTTGATGATAAATGTAAAATGGTTTTAAAAGGGGAAATTAATTATTCAACTTGATTAATTTTTTTATTTATTTTTTTGATATTAATTTGAGAAGTTAGTGGAAAATTAGTTTGATCAATAGTTTTATGAATATTACTATATTTTCATCACATGTTTATAAATTATTGAGAAATGTGGTCTTGATTAGTAACTCTTATTTTATACACGATGATTTTCCCATGTAGACATGGATTTGATTAATTAATAGGACATTGGTAGGTGAAATGGTATACTATTGTTCCCTCAAAAATATCAATTTTTATATCTCTCCAATTGTATCTCTTAATAAAAGAGGATAATAAATGAAAGAGTGGGATACAGGAAAAATTTAGAAGAATAGTATAACATTACCTTCCTATTTTCATTTGAATTGTTTTATCAATAACGGGACGAAAGATAATTAAAATTCTTGATAAATTAGTTATTTAAAATATATCTAATGGGTGGTTAAAAAAACACAAATTCATTGAATTAATTGTTTTTAATAATTTTTTATGATATAAATTCTGTTTGATAATAATTTAATTATTCTAGCTATTTATTCATAATTTTTCAAGGATATATTAACGTAAAGTATTATTTATTTAAATAAAAAAAATAATTATGATTATTGAAGATATGTTCTTAATTCCAAACACATGTTCCAATTGAAATAAAATAATGTATATTTTTTCTACAAAAAAAATAAACAAAATTAGATACTAAATGGTGATATTTAAAAAAGTAAAAATTATTTAGATTTTTTTTTGAATTTTAATTATTCAAAAAATAAAAATAACATTTAAGAAATAGATTTTGAGAATTGTATTTTTGGAACATCATGTTGAGAATTATATGGAATGGAATTAAATTTTCATCACCACTAATGTTAATTATTTCATAAAAAAAATACAAACCAAAAGATATTAGTAATCAGATAAATCATGTACATGTTGGAGGACACCTTTATCATACATGAGAGCCTTCTCGTAGATATTATAGATGGTGGAAGGCAGGTGTGCACACAAATTTCTAGGGAGGAGACAATGTTTATGCTACAGGTTTTTAGTATTAGATGGTAAGGGAATTGAGAGTGGACCCAATTACTTGAATCAAGAAATAAAAGAATACACAATTTATTATAAATCATTACTTAATTGAAGGAAAGGTAATTGTGGTATCACATGATGTGTGGAATTTTATCTCTAATTTAAAATGTTATTTAAAGATCATTGGTTGTTCAATTTGTTGTATCCAATCCATCTAATTATAGAATCGATCAACATCTGCCTCAATCCTTGACCATGGGTTTCCTTTATGTGATAACGACCAACTTCATATTTACTAAAATCTAAACACATTTATTTTTACAATTATATTTATCAATATGTTATTTTAAGATTCTCTATAAGCATAAAATGTATTTGTTTACAATTTCTATCAATAAAATCATTACAGAATTTGAAAACAAAAACAATAATGAAATTAATTATTAATGAAACATTTTTTTCATATTTAGATGATGTATAGAAGTTATACAATCCCAGAATAGTCAGCAGAATTTCATTTTGTTCCTTGTATTGTGATGTAAGATACATTTTTGATGTTGAGATGGTGACTTACTAAGCTGATTAAGGGAACTGTGTGAGTTAAATTGGTACACACAAGTGAAAAGAGGTGTTGTGCTTAGGTTACTAAAATGGATATATTTTTACAATATGTACCTAAATTTATCTTTATTTATATATATGATAAAGACATTAATTTGAGGGAGCCAAATGAGTGAAAAATGTTGACTTGCCAATTCTCAACTTATACATAAGTATTCCATGTGAATTTCCTATTTTTTTAGTTATATCCTTTATGACTAAATTATGTTTGAAAAATTCTGAATCTACTGTTTTTTTAATAAAATCTCAAAATATTAGGTGAATAATAGTTCCTACTTGTATATTTCTCATGCTAAGAAGTGTGTAAGTTAAGAAGTTGGAGGTTTTTTCACTCTAACTTTCATGAGGAAATATATATAAGTCATATACTTATATGGAGAATGTTTGAGTAGTAAAATTTCACGATAATTTACATATATGAAGAAACATATGTGAAATAGAACTAATAAGATATTTTTTACAAAAATAAAAAGTAAGCGGTAAGTACATCTAATAATTATTGTCTAAAAAAATAATAATTTTGAGCTACAATTATTTTAGTTGTGATAATTTGGAAGTATAAAATTCCATAAATGTAACATATAAAATAAATTAATGATATATGATTTTGTGGTTAAAAAGTACCAAAATATACAATGTACTATTTCTTGAATAAAAATGTGTTATAATTTGTTTGGAGAAGATCATAGGAGACATATTGTATTGTTTATGCATAATAAGAGAAGACATCCAATGAATTTGAAATATTGATGATATATCAGAAATTTAAAATTTACCATAATTTAATGTGAGAAAGGTATGTAGTTATTCTGAATAATATTTTTCTGTGTGAACTTCAAAAGGAATAATCCCAACATTCATACTGTATGAGTAAGAAGAAATTTATGTATGGATTATAAAAGGTTGGGAAGACCATGATAGAACTAGTGGGATGCCTATATAATCAACCAATGATTTATAGGAGACAACTCAATTGGTGGGATTCCAGTCTAAATATCCCATTAGGAGATGACCCACTTTAATCATTAGTGATTAATCAATAATGGAGTTTTTCATTAAGAATTTCAGCAGGCTGTCTCTATCTATAATCTCTTTGATTTACCTGTGGAGAATATGTGTCTCAAATCATCCTGAACACAGTTATGATGTAGTCACCAGTATTCGGGTTGATCCTCGTAAAACTACTATGTGTTATACTTTGATTACTTTATATCTTTCATATGGTATATTGGTATTTGTTAATAGGGAATACCTATTCATCCAAATAAGTGAAGAGGATTGAATTTAAAAGTGTTAAAATTTGAAAGAAAATAAATAGTTAAAACATGTGTACACTGATTCACCCCCACCCTCTCTCAGTATACATTATTGACCCACAAGTAATTTCAAATTGAATTTTTTTATTAATTATTATAGTAAGATCATGTTAGTTTCCTTTTTAAATGATGTTGTATCTTGATTTTGAATCTAATTTAAAATAATGATTATGATTAAAGTATTATGTTTATGTTCATAAAAAATTTTGATATCAGTATGTGTATATAAAAAAATTATTTTTCAATATGATAACACAGGTTATTACATTTCTTTAAACTTGTATCTTAATAATAATATATTCATATTATTTGAAAATAATTATTTTATTCTTATAGACATCAATATAACTGAATTGACTGTAAATTATTCTATAATTTTATGGGTATATATAATTTTCGTTTTCGTCTACTTATCATATTATGATATAATAAAATTATGGAAATATAAAATCTAAATGAAAATGATATTAAATATTTATTTGGTGTTAACTACAAGAAAGGTAAGAAACCTATTTTATTATTGGGAAATATTCAATCTAAAATATATTTTCCAAGTTTAAAATTGTTATAACATTAATGAATAAATAGGAATGTATTTTAGTTATTATCATAATAACATCACAATAATATTTATGTTTAATGTTACCAAATTTCACGATGTGGTGAGAAATTATTTTACTTTTTTATTTTTATTTGAAATTGGATTTTCATTTTATAAAATTAATTTCGACTAAAGGGTCCTGACCCGACCCAACGGTGCCTGAGCCAAAATTACCCCAATCCTACCTCTGTAGGCCGGGGATGGTGATACGTTCCTAAAGGAATATCTAACATGGGAGGAATTTTCCTTATGAACCTGTACACACACACCTGACCGTATCAATGTATAATTTCATAAAAATAATAAAAGAAAAATAAGCAATAACTAGAGAATAATAATGAATAAAAAATCTCAAGGGAGTATAAGATTAAGAAAGTAAAAAATGAAACGTATAGGAAAAAATACACCCCAAACTAGAAATATTTCCAAAACTAGATATATTGGAAATTAAAAAGAAGAGAGATACCATCTCTAGGTCTCCAACCTCTAACCACCGTACACAACACAATGAAAATTTTATCCCTATGCTCTTCTTATGACATCATCAACCTATTCATCGCCTGCTTAAGACATGAAATGTGGGGGGAAATTCCATGCATGGATGAGTATATACATACCTAGTGGGATGACCCAAAATCAAATGGGGGAGAAATAAGAGACACAATTATAATATATTTAATGGTAAACCAAAAGAAAGATAGTAACAAAATACGAGAAATAGATACAAATAGATATATATTCTAAAACCAATGAATCCCAAATAAGAGATAAAGGGGATCCCCATCTCACAGCCTAATCTTGAAAAGAGGTCCATAACATCCAAAATTTGATCATCAATTCCTATAATTTCTAGGTTTGTCAGAAGAGACATCCAATTCAATCCTCACCTCACCACTATGTCGCACAATCGATGGGAATAATATCTAGGTAGTGGACACATTCCCTAGGACATCTAGAGGGTTCCACGTAGTAGGTAGCTATAGGACCAATTCCATGTCGCTACAAGAGGGTTTCACTCATGTAAATGGTAGAGGATCCATGCCCAGCCTAGCTGGAGGGTTCCACTATAATAGTTGGAATAAGATCCATACCCAACCAAGCTAGAAGGATCGACTATAGATTTAGAGGATCCATTTACCGATACCATAGGAGGGTTCCTCCCAGATAGAAGATATGGGACCCATGTTGTGTCTAGAGAGTGGGTGCAACTCTCATAGTCCTGGACCCAAAACCTCATTCTATAGGAGGGTGCCAATCCTTGGATATCTACAGGGCCCATTCCCTCTCCCCTTCAATGGTCTCCACTCTAATAGTAGATAGATTACTGATTCTCTACCATATATGAGGATTCCCATCTATATATAGGTAGAGGACCCATTCCCATCCCAATTGGAGGGTACCACCTGAGATGGTGATCCGGCCTAATCATTGTTTTCATTGATCATTTCCTAATGAATACTGCCACTTGGATCATCTCACATTATTTCTTAGAAGCCAATATGGATTCCAATATTGTTTTATACATAATAAAACTATATAAATGATACTCATGACCAAAATATAAGTTAAAAAGAAAGAGGTATAAGATGTTAAAGTATTTCCAGAATGTAAGAATGGGTACACATCATGTAAGGGGATTGAAATATCATGTGGTACCTTTCCATTTCTTGGAAATTTTCCTACTGATATAAGACACACTTCTTTTGTATCACTAAAAAGAGATTTGGTGGACTAAATGGCATATCTGATCACCTCTGGGTCCTACCTTAACTCCCTGGTTGTGTCTCTATAGAACTGCTCATATACATGTACTTCGCCACACTTCATGTGCCAATCGATTGTCTTACATATGAACTCCTAGAGTACAAACTAGGTCTTGCTCACAAGGTTAACATGGTGTGTGGGGGTCCCACATAGTGTGTGATAATGTTATCACCTGAAACCCTAGCCATTATAGCAAAGGGATCACACTTTGTATGTTCTTCCAAACTACATGGTGTGTAGTCAATATTATCACAAAACACTGAACTTATTTCAGGCATTCCAAATACGAATCCTATTCCATAGATTTCTCCTCCAACCACCATAAATTAGTGGATATTTCCTTCATTAATCATTCCTATCCATCAGGTGGCTAGAAATTAGTATTTTTTAACCAAGGGGGTTTGTCACTTTCCCCTTTCTCCTATTTTGGTTTTCTTTCAATATTATATCCCAAATCCATGAGATTCATCACTCGTATACTCCAACACATTCAGATCTTTATTCTCTTTTCTAATTCATTCATTTCAAATTATTCCACCATGATTCTAGGGGTCCCATCCGGATTGGTACCACCCAGCAACATCAATCCATGTCTTCGTATCCCAATAGAGAAGAACTTAATGAAACAAGGGATAGAGACACCAAACAATGGTGGAAATTCATTGGCGAAGATTTCTTGTCCAATGAACACAATAGGTGATATCTAACGGGATAAAACTACATAAAAATTTATATACGTGCACATGATCATAAAAATAATTTCAATTCTAATGCATATTAAGAATCAATATGATCATGCTCAACCAATTGAATAAACATGGGAAGAATACACAAACTGACGAGTGATACTTGGTTTTGGATCATTTTTCTTTAGAGAACATTCTAGACAATGAATGATAGGAATTAATGTGTTTCCTACATGTCAATATTCTTAGACCTAGAGGTTTTTCGTCACCTAGTTTTGATTCGCCACCAAGAGGAGGAAAAACATGCTTCCCAATGATCCCTAGGTATTGCAGCTAACCTGGTTATCCTTCTATAATGGTGGGTTTATAAGATAAATCCATTTATATTAGGTTAAAAAATTAAATAATTTTACTAATTAATAAATATTTTGAACATTCCTCCAATGGACGTTTTGTCTGAATTCCCAAAGCAAACCTTTTTTCGGGTCATGCATATTGTAAAAATCACACTATGGACTCAACTATAGGATCATATTTCTAATCTAAGATTCTATTTAATATTTATTCTATTTTATTTATTAAATCATATATGGATAATATAGAATATATAAAATATTTTTATGAAATTAAATCTGGGAACACCAAACCATGTAATTATATGCCATCTTAGCACTTGGCTCCAAAAATATATCTTTGGATATTTTAAAGTCTTACAAGGGAAAAGTACGGTCACCACATCATTCCCTCCTTCAAAATGTTCATCTCTGAAAAGTAAAACTAAAAATATATATCACGATTTTATGATAGAATCTAAATCTCTCTCTCCCAGGAGTGGTCTTTCATGCTCTTATGCTACCACAACATAAGAAAAAAAGGGTTCTTCCATCTACGTAGTGTCCTCTCTAAACCGATCATCAATTTCCACTAGGTTATATGAAAAAGTGGGTTAATCCTCAATTTTCAGATCTCCCCAGTTAATAAATTATGTGGGTTCAAGGACGTATCTCTTATGCTATGACACATGGAAGTCATAGTGCACCAACTTTAACTATGAGGGTATGTAGAGGTTGTAATAATACTTTAAACCTCCTTTTAAAATATTGAATGGACTGATACACCAAGAGGATATCTTTACTACCTTGATAAATCTCTTCAATACTCATCATGAAGAGATTCTTAGGAAAATGTGGTCTCCTTGATCGAACTCCAAGGCCCTATAATGTCAATCTGTGTAAGATTTTTGCATTCTCTAGGCTATACTCATCCACTCATGTATTACCTCGACCCACTCCTTCATCCACTGCACTATCTCTAGATCGACAAGAGATACATCACTGATCTATATCCAATATAAGGGTGACCATTATGGTCTCCTGTACATGGCCTCTAATGGTTCTATTCCAATAATGGAGTGGTAGATATTATTGTAAAAAAACTCTACCAGTGGAAACTGATCCTCCCACCTCCACATGAAGTCTAACACACAATGCCTTATAATATCCTCTAGCACCTATATAGTATGCCATATTTTCCTATATTCATATGGGTGTAAGGATGTACTCATCCTAATATGGGTCCTGAATACTTATTGTAGGCATCTGCAAAACCTTGTTGTGAACCGTATATCATGATTGGTGACAATAGTCAAGGAAACCCCATGAAGGATAAAATATATCACACAAAAATCTACCACAAACAATCCACCAAACTCTACTCTATAATATCAAGGAATTGCATAGAATTTATGGTTCAATCAAGTATTAATGGGATGATTTCATGGTTCTTCACTATCTATGGAAGTTCTGTCAACAATTCTATGGATATGTCATCCTATTTTCTCTCTAGGATCTCAAGGGGATACAAAAAACATTCTGGAAATTGGTTCTCATACTTTCCCTACTGATAGGCGAGGTATCAGGAAATGAACTCATCCACACTTCGCCTAATATCATCCCAACAAAAATACAAATGAATTATTTTGTACATCTTCCCAAAACCATGATATACAGCTAAAGGATAAGTGTGGAAGTCTCTCATCTCTGCCATCTACATTGTCAGTGGGACCATCATTTGTCCTTGGAAAAGGTTGAAGTGATTCCATCTCTTAGAAAATCCATCTAGTGAATCATAGGAGGATATGAAGTCACAAAATACCTCATAGTAAATTTCTTCCAATTGGGACTCTGTCACATTTTAGAGGAGTGGATGATTCAACACTATCAATTGATGAAAAGATATAACCCCTTCCCAATAGGTTCCTGCTGTAAGGAATATGACGACTCAGATTCCACCTCCACAAAGCAAGCCTAGTAATTCCCACTAAGGACAAATTCAACCATGTTTAACTTACACATATAATTTACTATCTTAAAGTCATAGTTCTCTGGGAACTATAACCCAGACCTTTATATTAGGTTTTGGAAGGTATAAATAAAATTATGGTGATCTAAATTAACCACAAATTGCTCTGCCATAAGATACATCCTCCACATACAAATATCAAATAATACTATCACACCCCGACTAGACGTCTTGAGGTCATAATTATTTTATTTATATTTTAATATTTTGGTTTCATAGAGTTTAAATTTTATTAAATTATAATCAAAATGAAATAAAACAATATAAATGGAAATTTATTTAATAATAATAAAATAAATATTATTATTATTAGGAATAATAATATTATTATTATTGAGTTTATTATTTTCATTATTTAGTTGTTATTAAAATTATTGTTATTATTAATGGTTTTCCTTTTATTATTATTGTTATCTTTATATTTTCTTTTGACTTTACCATACCTGCATCACCCCTACTTCTCCTTATCTCATCCCTCATGTTTCCCAACCCAATATTCCTTGAATGGACCTTCAATGGTTCCCCCTTCCTCATCATTGCACGACCCACCGGTGGTTCCCTCTTATCTCCCTCTCTCTTTTCATGCAACATCATAGGCTGATGCCACTCCCTCTTGCATGACCCCCGAAGGACGAGTCCCTCTGATGAGCCACCTCCCTCCCCTAGGCAACCATTTTATTTATCAATTTGTTTTTCGATCTCATCTGATGAACCTATAATCCTTTCTTTTTCCCTTATTTTTCTGTTTTATTTGATTTTATAGGGTGCACAGACCTTGGTCGCAACCAGATTTTATTTTCGGGGGTTATATTTTCTAAATATTGATTATTAGTGTTTATTTTCTCCTATCAAGGCTGGTTCTAGCCACCACCATCAAGGGTAGTGGATTATAAATGGTTTTAAGGTATGGGTTTTTCAATTTCTTCATTTTGGCTTAATTTTAACTTAGGGGTTTTTTTATTTTTGAGTTTTTGCTATTTTCTGTACAGTGTGTTGAGTCTTGTTTATATTGTTTTATGTTATGGGTGTTAAGAACACCTACATGTGCATGCATATCATAACACACACAAATATATATATGACAACTTGGTACATATTCCCTCATGGATAGGGGTGCAATACAGTTAGTGGTATTTATATATATATAAGTACAAATTCATGTGTATGTTAGTGTGTAGTGTCAGTTCGGGTGATCGCTATCAAAGATTGGAATCTCTGAGTTTGGCCTCCGATGCCTAACCCTTTAATTTTAATTTAATAATTTCTTGATTTTTTTAATAATATATTTTATATTTATATAGAAAATTTATAAGCTGTGATATCTAGTTGTAATTGTTAGAAATAGTTTTGCATCGTTTTACATAGTTTATCTATGTTCTCAATGTTCATTTTCCCAATTGATATATGGTACTGACCTTTTTGAAAAATTTAATACCTATCAAAGTATCAATTGGTTTAAAAATGTTAAATCCTTAAAAGTGGATTACATAAATAATTGGTTTGTATGTTTTTTTGAAGTTGATTTTGAATGAAGATGGGTTGGTATGTTGTTCTCCTTAAAAAGGGAAAATTCCTTAATTTGGTATGTTGGGAGAGATTTATGTACATAAAGTGAATTCAAAGGTAAATTTACTCTTTCCTTTCGTAAAAGAGTTTCTTTGATTTAATCAAGGTTTTTGAATTGTTTTAAAATGTGGGATTCCTTTGTTGATTAATTCAAATTTCTAATGGTTTTAAAACATGAAAGGTTTGGGTGATCTTTATTTCTAAATAAATTTTATTCCGTGTAAAATGATGATGCCCTTTTGGAATATTGAGAGTTGTTTGTGATAGTGGAAACTCCCACTTGAGGAATTCCCCCTTGTTCTCGAAAATGATGTGTGTTGAATGTGGGAATTGTTATATATTCCTAAAAAAGAGACTTGTGACTTATTGTGTGACGGGAAAAGGGGGAATATAATCGAGGTGGAAATTCAGGTTGAAAGGTTGAATTTGTTCTTAAATAAATAAAATGTATTGTTCATGTATCTTAGTCTGATGAAAACACACCGCCACTTGAAATAGATCACATGGAAAGCCCGGGGTATCTAGATGGGAAGACAAGGACTAGTGTTATAGTGATTTTAGGTGGCTTCCTCTCGGTAGCACTTAGTGGGATATATGACTACAACACTATCTAAATATATGGATGATTATTAGAGAGAACTAGAGTTATAAGGATGTCCCTACTAGTGTCCCATTCATGAGAATGTAGGTTCTCAGGGTTTATATATGACTTTTCACCAAGAGGTGAGGTTCTAGTGCCCGACTTGTGTTAGTTACCTATAGGAATTTCCCATGGTTCTCATTTGTGAAATGATTCATTTTTTTAGATTTTCATTTCATTTGTTTCATTCTTGTTACCTCTTTCATGAAAACCATATTTTAATTTAAATTTCATTCCTCTATTTTTGAATTGTTAATGCATTATTGGAATATATTTGGAAAATGAAATGGAAGGTAAATGATTTCCATAAAAAAACTATACTTTTTAATCAATTTTGAAAAGAATGTAAACCATTGTTTTATTATACCTTATTTTTAAACTAAAATAATTGGTTTTACATTTAATTTAGAGGGCATAAGGAATTGTTTATCCTTGGAATTCCTACTATGCTTCTTGGTGCTCATGCCTACTCTATTTCATAGTATCAGGTTCCTATACTTGGGATTTCTATTGGAGCGAGTGTGGTTCATCTTCTATAGTGACCCATGAGATAACATATGTAGGTTTCAGTTCTTAGTTTATTTATTTTTCTGTAATAATTTGTTTAGTTCGTTTTATTTACTTATTTTTCTTTTATGGCCAAAATCAATCCCAACAACTTTATTTGGGTGCCCAAAACTAGGTGTCCTCCCTTGGAGACCAGGAACACACTTTGGGCCTTATCACAGATCAACTCTAGTGACCGGTTCAGGGTTGACCAAGGTTAGATCGTGACAAAGTAGTATCAGAGTATTCTTTTGTTATTTGGGGTTTCATGTAGCTTGGGAATTTTGTTTGTTGGGACTCGAGAGGTAGGTGTTGGAATGACGTCATGAACTCTTGCCCGTCCAAAGACTAAAATTTCCAAGGGTAGTTCAGGAATTGATTTTTTCTTCATTATCTGTGTGGATGAGGGATGATAAAGGGAGTGAGCCGGTGTTACGTGATGATCCTGAATGAATTAATGACCCATATATAGCCTGATTGCACAGTTCAAGGTACTTCTTATGGTTGTTGCTCGCTCAGAGCATGGTCTAGTAAACCATGTTGAAGGGGTGTCATAGCCACAAGTTCCCAATTTTTTGGGAGTTTTGATGTGATTTATGTTTTACCTTAATTTTTCCTTGTGTGAGTAAATCTCTAAAATTAAAATGGTATTTAATGAAAGTTTTTCTAAAAAGGGAGTGTGTTTTTTGTAGTGGAGAAATGATTTTTTTAGATGTAATTTTTTTTCTTTTGGTGGAATGTGTGGTTTCAAATGAAAACAATTGTAGGTGTTTTGAAAAATGTTTTGGGATATTGGAATCAATTTTTGGAATGTGAATTGGAAAAGGATTGGGAATTTTGAAATGTGTATCTTTAATCATAAGGCACATTTTCAAATTAGTTGATATTTTTTGATTTACATTGAATGATCTGTTTTGAAAATGAGAAGTATTTTGAATTAACCCTTGGTATTTCTATGAGTGATCAAATATATGGAGGTGCTCATGTGACATGGGGATGATCAGTGGTATTTTTGGGTGGGTTCTTGAGCTAACTCAAGGATATATTTATATGTGAGACTTCATTGAATACCAGTGGTTGATATTGAAGTTTTCTTATTTGCTGAAAAAAGTGTTTTCAAAAAAGTTAATTAATATATTTTGACAAGTTGGTGGGGAATAATTTAAAATTTTATTTTCATGTTTGATATCCTTTTTTGTGGATTTTTTTTCTTGCAAAAAATTTGGGTGAAAACGTGATTTGTGTTTTAGTTTTTGTTTTTGATTGAAGTTTGGAATTTAAGTTTGTGATGAGTTTTGATTCAACTTTATGCCTTTTGTTTATTAGTATGCTGCCCAGAAACTTCTTAGATGTTTCTAGGGAGTCTATTCTAGTTGTTGGTGCTACCTAGATTTCTATTGGAGTTGTAGAATTGAATCGTTACTGGTTGTTTCCCATCATTTGTGGTGATCGTGGTCCAATGGAGACTTCAAAATGGCTTGATGAAATTATTTGTGGGTTCATGTTTATATATGTTACCAAAGATATGAGTTTCCTTTCTGGTTTGGGTTAATTGGTTGGTTAACTCTAGATTGATGGAAGAAGGTGATCCCAGCATCGTTTCATTATGGGATGTCTATGAAGGTGTTTAACACCACTTTTTTCTGATGGATTATAACTGAGGAGGTGAAGGCGAGGAAAGTGGTAGAGCTTGTGACTTTCCAGCAAGGACAATGAATAGTATTGGATTATGTTGGATAGTTCAAGGGGTTGGTTCCCTTTTCTCCATAGGTAGCATTGTGAAATCAATTAATGCTTCTCATATGTGGGATCTCCGTCCGAGGATCAAGGACTGATTATTTTAAGATTTTGGGAAGGATACCCATTAGGTGAAGAGGTCCAACCGGGGGAACCTATTTTAGAAAATTATTCTTATTAAATTCATCTTTTAATAGTTATTACAATCTCATGTTTTCTTCTGGTGTAGTTGGTTTGAGTACTTTATGTTCCCATTTCATAATTCTTAGAAGGATTTAATTGGTGTTGGTTCTCATTTAGTGGCTTGAAATTTTCAAAACTGAGGTCTATAAGTTTTTTTGTGGAAATTATGGATGAGTTATTCTCTTACCATTTTCATTGAAGACTCTCCCAGACTTTGAATTGAGTGGTAGAGTTCAAATCCATCATGAATTTGGACAAAGCCCAAGTGTTCTTTTTTTTCTCCAACATTCATTAGCTAAAAAATAGAATAATTATTCATATGTATCAACTTAGGATAATATGTTTTTTTAGAGTTGTTTCTCAGGTTATTTGAATGGGTTCTGTGAGTCGCACTACTGAATGAGAAGTTTTAGTTGATATTTTTTTCTCTATATTGTGGGGCAGCAGATGCTTCACCACATAAAAACTCAAGCAAGAGGTCTCAAAGTGAATATTTTCACACTGTTATGAAATATTTGGGTGTGGAGGACCATGTATTAAATTTTGTCTTCAGTGATATAACGAAGAGGATTTAAATTTTAGTATTGCTTCCTTTTCTTTCAATGTTCTGTTTTGTTATAAGAGGCCTAAAGGCCACATTTCCTCATTGTGTTATTTTTTCATTTAATACACCACTTTTTTGTATAATGTTGTGGTGATATCATCTTATTGTAATTTTAGTAGTTATTCCTCCCCAAATGTGTGCCTTAAAAGGTTGACTCTTTGTGGATGTGAGTCTCGAGATGATTGTCTCACATGTGTGAGCAACTTCTTTTGTGACTCATTTTTGTTTTAGGGCATACCATTTTTGGAGTTGCACATATCTAAGGAAATAATTAGTGGTGGTTTAGTTCGATGTTCGGTTTATGGTCTTTCTTCGGGGACCCCATGTGGTCGGGGTTTAGTTTAGGCAGAGATTTTGTGGGTCAGTTTGTGTGGATTTTCTTGTATCTCTCTTTTCTTTTTGTCCAAAGCTAGGTAGTTCTTAACTAGTGGGAAGACCCACCGTGGATCTTTTTTTCCTTCTTTGAGAGTTAGTCTATGTGGGAGTTCTAGTCTATGTTGGTGGTTTCCTCTTTGGTCAGAGTTAACAGTTCTAGATTTAACATGCGATGACCATCTCAATGTTGGTTGTTCTATTTGATTTCTTGTGGTTGGGAGACCCCTCCTAATTTCCTAATAGATATTTTAATTGTATTTTCCCATAGAGATGGTTAGGTGTGACTGGTGGATTGAAAAGTCACACTGATTTCATTATTTTGTTTTCCTCGTTCAGTTTCATACTTGAGTTTTATTCCTCATTTGGTTGGGTGTCTTTTTGGGGAATTTTTTTTGGGTTGGGGAAACTTGTCACACCCTGACACGAAATATTACATCTGTAGTTATTTAATTCATATTTTTTGCATTTGGTTTCATAAATATTGAAATTTATTAAATTAAAATCAAAATGAAATAAACTAAAATAAGTGGAAAACGATCTAATAATATTAATGATAATATTATTCTTATGAATAAAGATAAAGATAATAATATTATTATAAAAAATAATATAGTTATTATTAAGTTTATCATTATTATTAGTATGTTATTATTAATAATAATAAGATTATTATTATTATTAATTTTTTTAGTTTTATTAATATACTTTTTCTATTTCCTTTTTTGTTTACCCAACCTCCATCACCCCCACCTCTCCCGTTTCTCTCCCTCACATTGTATATCCCCATCTCCTCCAACCAGATCCACGATGGTACCCCTTTCTCATCCTTATGTGACATGCTAGTGGTGCCCTCCCATCTCACTCTCTATGCTATCGCAACACCCTTGTCCAAATATCCTCTTTCTTCCACGACCCTTGCCTGCTGAAGCCATTTGATGAGCCAACTCCCTCCCTCAAGTGACCATTTCATTCTCCAATATGGTGTGCAATCTCCTCTGGTGAGCCTCTACTCCATTCCACTTCCCCTATTTTTCTATTTTATTTGACTTCATAGGGTGAACACACCTTGGCTATGCTCTAAATTGATTTTTGGGGGTTCTATTTGTTGAATATTGATGATTAGGGTTCATTGGTTTTGGTTGAGTTCTATTCATACCACCTTCATCAAGCACAGTGGATTCGACATGGTTTTCATGTATGGGTTTTTCGATTTCATTATTGTTGATTAATTTTAATTTAGGGGATTAATGATTAATGAATTTTTTGTTATTTTTTATAGAGTGTGTTTATTCTTGTTGATGCAGTTTTGATTTTTTGGTTCAAGAACACCTACATGGGCATGCATAGTGTAAGGAATATATATATATATTCACTCTTTGTACATATTCACTAAGGGTGAAGAGAATATGGGTAATGTAGATTGGGTTATATACATATATATGTATAAATTTATATGTATATTAGTGTGAAGTGGCAGTTTGGGCGATATCCATCAAAGAGGTGTATATTTGAGGTTGGTCCCCTATGCCTAACCCTTTAATTTTATTTTCATAATTTCCTGATGGTTTTAAAAATGTATTTTATATTTATCTAGTAAATTTATAAATTATAAAATATGGTTGTAGTTTCTAGAAATATTTCTTCATTGTTTTACATAGTTTATCTAAGATCCTAATGTGCGTTTTTCCTATTGATATATTCTCTTGAGCTTGTTCAGAAAATGCAATACCAATCTAATTCTCAACTGGTTTTAAAAGAATAAATCTTTAAAAGTGGTTTCCCTAAATGATCAGCATGTATATTTTTTGTGAATGTTGATTTTGAATGAATATGGGTTAGTATGTGATTTTAATTAAAGAGGGTAACATCCTTGATTTGGTAAATTGTAGGAGATGTATGGAATTTGTTGTGAATTCATTGTTAAATAGTGTCTTGCCTTTCTTAAATGAGTTGGTTTGATTTAATCATGGTTTTCATGTTGTTTTATAATCTATTATTCCATTGTTTTTAATTATAATTCTAAATGGTTTTAGAATGTAAAATGTTATATGAGATTTTTTTCTAAAGAAAATGTATTCCATGTAAAATAATGATGCTCATTTGGTACGTTGAGAATGGGTTGAGAATGTGGAAAACCCCTCTTGTGGCATTCCACCCTTGCTTTATAAAATGGCGTTTTTGAATGTGGTAATTGTTATATATTCCTTGTATTGAGTCTTGTGTATTATTATGTGATGGGAAAAGAGGGAATGTGCTTGGGGATGAGATTAGCGGTGAAAGGGTGAATGTGTTTCTTGAATGATGAAAATGATGTGTTTGTGTATCTTAGTTTGATGAAAAACTACCACCACATTAAATAGAGCACATGGGATGCCTAGGGTATCTAGGTCGTCAGACCCGGACTAGTGTACTAGTGACTCAAGGTGGCTTTGGCCTAGTATCACATAGCAGGATTGAAAACTATAATACTGTATAATTCAAACAAAAATCTCTATGGGTTCCCCTCCAAGCAAAGAAACCTTCACACCTCTGACATGCTCTTGGGTGGATCATAGGAAAGCGATGCATCGATCTTCATTAGCTCCATATCTAAACCTCTGTATGAAATGAAATTCACTTTGAATTAAACCTCATGAGTCTATAACTAGAACATTAGGATATTACCATAAATCGTGTGCTCCCAAAGAAAATCTTGGACCATCATTAAGTGCTCTAAATGATCCTCCTCTAACATAGAGTATATGAGTATTTTTTTCAATGAAGAAAGATATAAAATGGTCGATGTATGGCTGGAAGATCTGATTCATAAATAAAAGAAATGGAGATGGGTCATTCATCAAACTAATGGAAATCTTTAGGAACTCACACTGTCTTTAGACAGACCGGAAGGTCATATTTGGAATATCAACTTTTAAAACTCTCAAATGGTGGTAGCCGGACCAGATATTGATCTTGAGGAACCAATGTGTTCCCTATAATTGTTCAAAGAGGTATTCAATCCCTATAAAGGGATAATTTTTATTTATCATGTCCTGGTTTAGGTGATGATAATCTAAAAAAATACCCAACCACTTATTCTCATTTTTCATGAAAAACAATGGAGCTACCCAAGAAGACACACTATGTCCAATAAAACCCATCCCTTGAGGGTCCTCCAATTGAAATTGAAACTCCCATAGTATAGTTGGGTGCATATGATATATCACAAAATATATAATACTTGTCAAATAATTTTGATGAAAAACTTCATCTCCCTCCTCATAGGTAGTCCAGAAACATCCTCAAGGAAGACATCCATAAAATACCCCATGGTTGATGGAATCTAGATGCCTAAAGAGACTGATACACTGAGGGATACACTCTATACATAATGGGTGATGTGATACCAATTCCTACTCACAAAACTCCCTCATCCCTCCATGAGATCTATCTCAACCACAAAGAATAATCTTGTCCCATAAAATCGAAGGAATTTTACTCATATGTGGTGAAAGTAAATCTGGGATCGGACCACGTACAACCAATCCATACCGAATATGAAGTTATAGGGTTCCATCATGATGGCCAAAAGGTCCCACAAGAACCTCTTTCCACCAACAGGTATATTTCAATACCAATATATAAATTATATGGAATAAGTATTCCTCATAGTAACCTCAAGAAAAAACTTCTCGGCTAAAGACTCAACTGGGAACTAAATCTCCCATACGAGGAGTAAAAATTTAAATGAGTGACTCGAACCCATGTCTAATAGTTATAAAGAAAGATTAAAATAAAAAATATCATACCTCTAGTCATATTGTGTGCTACAAGGTCATAAGTCTCTATAGCCTAGAGTTGTCCACAAACTATAACGCTATCTCACAGATCCATGGGTGGGCTACCTAGTGGTGGTTGTGGAAGGATACCATAACATCGTCCACCAATCAAAGATCCTACTCTTGGAAATACACCATCCATTATTCTAAATTGTTTTCTCTGGGGTCCACCCTACCCTCACCTATGATATCCATAATCCTGGTAATTCCTCTTTTCTAGAGGTTCGTCCATAGTCTTCCTATACTCCTCAGCACATATAGTCAGTCAATCACTGTCCTTGTGACCTCATTCATAACTAGTATAAAACCATCCCTCTTCACGATTCCCAGGTTCTCTATGCCTCTGCTCACCATGTTCTCGGGTCAAATCATGGGAAGATCTCCTGCACTGTGATCATATTGACTAGCATCTATTAGATGATATAGATATATAAACACTATAAGGTCGAGCGCTATCTCCAGCTGCCTGGTGTTTCTTTGAAAGGAAGCTCTTCGTTACCAACTCATGCTCCAACACCTTATCATAGGTGGGAATTCACAAGGGTTCCACACTGGCATAGATAGCTATTTGGGTTCTCCGCTCGAACATCCAATGCTTGGAAGTATCCATCCTACATCATGTTAGGGGAGTACCATGAAAGGCTGGTGAACCTCATAGCATACTCATCCAGTATCATCACTCCCTAATGATGTTCTAGAATAACCTTAATCTAATCTATGTTAAAATAATTGGGGGCATACACCTCATGGAACAACTAAAAGAAATTGGGCTATGATAGTGTTGACTGGTCTTTCATCTGGGTAATAAGACTCCACCGGTGTCTGACATCTCCATGGAAAAGGCTATCTCTAAGTACAATGACCACATCCTCCAGTGTTTGGATAATCTTGAAAACATAAACCAGTGTCTCTATCCAATACTACTCTTCCTAGGTATATGACTCTTTTTAGAACCTCAACGGCCTATGTTACTCGAACTCACAGAGTGAGATAAGCCTGTTCATGACCTCATCATGTCGGGAAAGTATGATCTTCTACTCAATAGGTGGGGGTGCGTCTACCTATCCTCCTGGAGGAAGGAACTTGGAAGATGGACCCTGAACTGAGGCCTCATCATTCATTGGATTTTCATCACAATATGTAACTTCTAACTTAGCATGTTTTCATCATAGAGGAATCCTAAATATTTAATCCAGGCATACCATAGTCAAATGATCATATATATAAACCATAGGTAGCAAACTCAAGAAGGATAGTCAATGAATCAATACTAAATGACACATGAACATTTATCCCAACAACCCATGTCTCGGTATGTTGAGTTTACAAGAAAATAACCAAGGTCCTAGTGAATTCTTATTCATTCCATATTATCAACAGTATATTCCCTATCCTAAAATATGCACTCGAAACATTGTGAATTTGTTTCCCTAATACCAACCAAAAAATCCAAAGGATACTACTCCAAACACCATACACATGATATAACAACCTTTGTTGCCAATCATTCATGACCTGACCCAATAGGGATCAATCCAAAAGTACCTCTAACCCACCTTTATAATCCAAAGGGTGGAAAAAGCACTTAAAGTAAAATCTAACATGGGATGACTTTTCCTAATGTACATTTACAAACAAACTCAACCATCTCAATGAATTAGTGAAAAGTATTAATAAATCATAAAGATATAACTAGAGAATAACAATTCATAAAAAAATCATAGGTGTACAAGATTATAAATGTGAAAACTAAATTGTAAAGAAAAAATACACACCCAAAAAGAAACATGTATCAACCAGAAAAATATATAATGTTGAATTTTGAGAGAGCCTAGATCCTAATATCCCAGCTCCAGCCACTTTACAAAAACCCATGAACCATTTATCCATTTTCTCTTCTGAAGTGGTCTCGAATCTATCAATCATTTTTATAAGACATGACACATGATGAAAAATCCCATGCATGGGTGAGTATAGATATACCCTATAGGGATCCACAAAAGATGATGAGGGGGAAATAAGAGACATGATAAGAATGATTAGAAAGCTGAACCCAAAGTAAGAGAGTAACCAAATCTACAACAGTGATATATATATATATTCAAAACCAAATAATCCCAAATGATAGAGAAATGGGATCTATATAACACATCGCAACCCAATAAAAGACTGCCATCAGTTCTTGAAGTCCATCATCGATGCCTGGAATCTCACATGTCTATTCGAATAGACATATAAGTAAAGACTCAACTCAACATTGTGTTGTATATTTAAGGGGAATAATATCTAGGTATAGGAAATATCCCCTTGTACAACTGTATCTTGACAATCATTGGATTGATAGAGGAACCATTCCCTATCACAAAAGGAGGGTTCCACTCAAGTAAACAGTAGAGGACCCATGCTCAGCCAAGCTGGAGTGTGAAAATCTTATAGTCTTTTGAGGACCCATGCCTAACCCAACTAGAGAGTGTCACTCTAGTAGTCGAGTACCCATGCCTTAATAAAATAGGAGGGTTCTACTTTGATAGAAGATAGAGGACCCATGCCCTTCCCAGTAGGAGGGTGTCACTCTCATTGTCAACGACCCACACTCTGATTTTTTAATGGGGTACTACTCAGTGGACAGGTAGAGGACACATTCACTATCCTACTAAGAGAGTACCACTTTAATTGTAGATAGATAACCCATGCCCTTCCCCATGGGATGGTTCCACTCTATTAATAGGTAAAGGATGAATTCCCAGCCTTGATGGTGGGTGCCACTCTAAATCCATTGTGTGTCCTACCATATCCATTACTTCGTTGGGCATCACTTAATGAAGTGAACCACCTAGAAAATAATTCATCGTAACTAAAAACCCTATATTGGGGCCACTTTCATATTCTATATACTCTGATGTGATTATAAATATGGTACAACCATATTCATTATTCTATCCATCCTTTGAATGAAATGTCACCATACGTGCGTACATACAGCTTACCTTCTCCACATTGTGGTGTAATTTTTATTCAATACATTATTACTTGGATCAGTATAATAATGATGTGTAATTGATGTAAATAATAAATATCACATGATAATGATTCTGTATATATGATATACCATCCAATTATATATTATTTTAATATAAAATGAATGATATTGTTGCTCGTGCGTACGTACGGATTACCGTCTACACAAACGCGATGAGATTCATTCCCCATCGTATCCATTCAAGACTAATTTTCATTAGAAGATTAAAAATAATTCTTAAAGACATAATATCATATGAATAAGATACATCCTATCCATAATAAACATTACATACGTAAGAAATCATATAAAGGAAAACAAATCAGTTAACACCAGAAATGACGATAATACTAAGATATTATTAACAAAGCAATATTAAAAGTTCATATATGATATCATATTAATGTATACGATTCTTGAATAATTTAATAACAATTATTTCACCATTATACAAGAGGTTACCCTACCCTCGACCAAGGAAAAGTATATGGTAAGGGTTAATTTTACAATCTCTTTATTATCTGGGGTTGTTTTTAGGTAAGTATCCAATGGGACCTCTTTATCATCCGCATCCGTGTTTTCTTAAAAATGTATTTCAAAACATTTTTACTATTTACTAGACTTTGGTATAAAGTCATTTATACCCTTTTTTGACATTTTATAAGATTTTTTGAAAGGAATATTTCCATTTCATTCCAAAAAATGTACTTTATAACCTTTTCGACAAAACAAAGGTAAGAATATCTTTTTTAACTTATACGACGGGTGTGGATATTTTCCGCCATTATAACATCATCAGAGCTTCCATTACATGCTTATAAAAATATTTCCAAAGTAAATGTTTTATTTTATAATTATATGAATTTTAAATGATTTCAAGATATAAAGAGATATTTCTCTAAAAACGGAATCGATTTCATCTATGTCAACATCATTTGATGGATTATAAGTTTACTTGAAGTTGATACAAAACTTCCATATTGTATTGAAGGTTTTGTGATATATTTGACTGTGGATGTATTATTTTTAAACCCATCATGATTTATGGATAATGTATTGACATTTTTTATTCTAGTTTTCATACAAATGATTATCTTATATTTAAACCTTTTCATATGAGGAATGAATTGGACTTTGTAAGTGACGGGTGGAGCCCGCTATAGCTCCTTGATGAATCAGTAGGTATCATGAGACAAACTAGGGACTTGGAATAAGGCCTTGAAGAAATATTATTTGTAGTCTTGGCACAAGGCCTTGAATATGTGGTTATGAAAGTCTGGAATTATGCTTTTTATCATTATGAAAGTGGCTATTGATATTGCATGTGATTATTCGACTAGTAGAATATCCATTTGAGTATGTAAATGGAATTATTTTGATTTTATCTTTTCCATATTATGATTAAGTTCAAGTTTAAAAGTCTTTTGTTTTAGTCTAATACATTTCCTTAAATGTTTATGCTTATTTATGAAAATTTCTACTATATTGTTATTCTTACTGAGCATTTTAGGTCACCCCTTTTTATGTTTTATCTTCCCCAGGATGCGATGAAGTATATTTTGGATGACCTGTAGGGATAGTATATGGGATCTCAGTGTTTTCTATTGAAACAATGTTGTTGAAGTTTTCCATTTTATGAAGTAATGTAATCCTTATGAATGTATATAGTTCTTCCAAGGCTACTAAACTAACAGTCTTTCGAGATTTGATCTTTTGTGATCATGCCAATGATACGTAATAATGTAACGACTATGGATTTCTGGGGTGAGGGCGTTACAGTTGGTATCAAATAAAGATTAGTACAAACCTTGGAAACTAGATTTAGATAAAATATGATTAGGGCACATAGACCTAAGATAGACATTGAGGATTAGTATAGAAGAACTTCCTAGAATTTTGGTATTGTATAGATTTTGTGAGTTTTCAAAAAATACATCCTTGTCTGGATATGAGCAGGTAGAGGCAGCTCTGGCACAGATGAACCAAGGGGTAAAATCCAAAAGCACTGCTTTGAGCTAGACTCGGACGGGAACTGGTGGCGGACAACAGACCTTGCTGCACTCTTGGTTACGACGCTCTTGGGGGATATGCTTAGGATAATTCCCATTTTCATTACAAATAATTATGCCATATTTACCTGTATATACCTCCTCAATGAAAATATTTTTATGAGTATGGATTATATCCTTAAACTATTCAATTTACGTTAGATTTTTTATACGGTTGGAATTATTCATTACAATTCATAAACTGACCTAGTGTATGGCATTGTATAGAAATGGCACCCTGTATAAGGAAGTTGAACTTCAACAATACGTATGATTCAAATAGTAAGAAGGATAATATCTTTAATAGTATTAAGCCAAAATTTAGAAGGGAAATATTCTCCCATGTATTCTCAGCATTTGAATGAATAGTATCGTGTGTCAACAAGATAAGTAAAGAATTGTCTGAATCCTATGGCTTTGAAGGGAAGCAAGAGAAGAAAAGGATGGAAGAGAGAAATATGGATAAAGGGAAGAGGGAAAATAAGAATTTTTGCATATGTGATAACTGTGGAAAGAATAACCTTGGTAAATGCCTGAAGGGAATGAGATTTTGTTATAAGTGTTGAGAAAAAGGACCTCGTGTACATGATTGCAAGGGTAAGAAAAAAGTTTCAAATGTAAAATGATTCATCTGAAAGGCATTGGGACACTACATGAATCAATTTTCCAGTCATCAAAGTATACCGCAAATGATGCTATTGGATAATAATCAAGTAATGATACTACCTCAGATTAAGAGGAATGACTAGTGTTCTTATGTTGTTATTATTGAATTATTTCATTTGAGTGTTTTATCAGCAATATACTGGTTATATTAATTATGGAGATAAATAAGGATTTTACTGCTATACTATTTTATTAATGACTTGACAATTTATGGTTCTAAGAAAAGAGACTTAATAGTAAGATACACTTTTTGGAAAATACATGGTTGAAGGAAAGGTAATACTTAATATAGTCCTCATAATGAGATAGTGATTTTGGAATAGGAGATGGTTGATTTGGATAAATTATATTGGATATTCCTAACTACCTTGAAACTGATTAATGATTTGTATATTCCCTCATTATTAGATTTTACAACATTTTTGTATAGAATAAGTATATCCAGTATTTTATATGAAATAAGAGAGCATGAATGTAATCAATAAGGTTTTATGGTAATTCAGGATGTTGCAATGTTTTAAAAGAATACATGATGAAGGTGTTCACACATTATTATGTGGCCAAAAGGATCTTCATTGTGATTATGTTCCTTATAAATTTTGGACTTTGAATTTAGACAGAATTATTTTGGATAATTCTAGTTTGATATTATTTTTGGAATACCATAAAAGGACAACACGAAGGTTGGGCAGCAACTCGTCGCATCCCACAAGGCCGCGGGGCTTGAACTCACAACCGAAGGGCGACAAGGGTGTATCACCTACCACTGGCCCATGCGATGTCCTGGATTGAATAATATAGTTTTTTAAAAAGGTCTGGTAGATGAATTATAAATTCATTTTTTGGAACCCTATACGAATATGATAGATAGAATATTTTTTAAGTTCTATTATCTTTTAGAGTGAAAGATGAGTTTGTGGTAGAAATTTGTTAAAGGATGGAACTCTACTTGTCAAGTATATATTTTATTTCTTCTCTTATTATACGAATAAATTAATTCTTAAACTTTAGGTAAGGGGTATTAAAACTAAAAATGTGTTATCCTAGAACCTTATTTTTTGTTGAACAGATGATATTTTTAATCATCATAGATTGATGGCTTTGAGGCCCTCAATTCTACAGTTGTTTTTGACTAATGACCTCAATCACTCTCTATAAATATTTACGTTTTTCCTGTAATTATGTGTCTCTAATTTCCACCAATGTTCTCCTAATCGAGATCACAATTTGGTAGTGACTTTTCCATTCTCCTTTTCCTCTTATTAAGAATAAATTTTATTAACCCAATTTCTGATGTGGGTTTTCTCACAAAGGTATTTTCTATTTTCAACCTTTTATTTTCAAAGAACAATTTCAAATTGTGAGGACGTAATTTATTGAAGGAGGGAATAATGTAACACCCCAACATTTCATAGTACGTTATTTCTTTAATGTAATGCAACAACTTGCACTACACGCAACACTAAGTTCAAGAACACCGCGACTTATCAAACTAGCCATCCAAAGCGGTTATGAATAGTATAAATTGAAATTTGAACTTTATATAATCCTTATAATTTAAGAATATATATTATGAGTTTCTTAGATATAATGTATGAACAAATACATTTTTTTAGATAAAAGTATTATTTTTCAAAAAAAATCAATTTTTACACCTTTTAATGGCGAACCCTTTTTAAATCCAATATTTGAAACTTTTATATATTAAATTTTGTAAAATAAACATATTCTTTAGAATCGGTATATAATAATTTAGTTTCAATAAATTTTTGGTGTTTTTCTGAAAACTTTCATATTTGGGGTGAATAGTGAAAAATAGTATATTTCAACTGAAAACAAGTTTTTTAATCAAAATAATTTATAGTTTTGAATTGTACTTTTTAATGGTTTGGATGTATAATTAGATTTTATTTTTACCATTTAATCCAATGATGGTCATTGTATGTAATTTTACTTTAAAATTGGACATAAACAAGTGTCAATCTTTTGATAGTTATTATTACTTAAAAATACACTTTTTGGATTTGACAACAGGAACTAATTTTAAATTAATTAATGAAAATTATATATTTTTTAATGGGTAAAATATAATTCATTTTTTTGATTCGGAATATCAAAATTAGGTTAGAAAAAAGTTTTGGTATTTTTTTGAAAACTTTGAATTTTTGATGAATAGTGAAAAACACTGAGTTATAGTTTAAAAACGAATTTTTATTAAAATAATTATTTATTTTATTTAAATTTATTTTAGGTCAAAGGATATACATAATACCTATATATGTTCAATGTAATTCATTAGATTCTGTTTATAATAACATTAGATATATAAAAATTTTATTGAACTTTTTACCGTCTTTACCCACCTCTTAAGAGAATTTTCAAATTTACAGAAAGAATAATTTTACTACTTCTGTGAGTTTAATTTACAAAATCTAAGACACATGGTTGATATCAATGAGTAAAATTTGGTTCAATAAGATTAAAATATTTTTTGGTGAATAGTATTTTTTTTACTTTTATTTACCACGGTTAAAAGTAAATAGGGTAATTTGGGGTAAAAATGATATTATTATTACCCTAACACATGTCCGAATTCTGTTATATAAGTTTTATTCGACCAAAATCAACCTTAGGAATAATATATGATCCTTTAGGTCCACTTGGACTAGATTAAGACATTTATTTTTATTTAATTCAAATAAAAGTTAAAATAGTTAAAATCCCTGTTTAATAACTAAAATATTTTTAATATAGGGTTACACATAAGATAAATTCTACTATAAATATTAATAATACAGATAAAATGATTTCCAACATAATTTAATTTTATTTATATATTTTGGAAATTAAATAATTTAATTTATTTATGGTACAATGATGATGCAATAATTACCTAATTAATGAACGATTAAAATAATTGACATTATAAATATCTAAATAAATGTAATTTGAGACTTTTTATGGATTAAAATAATTTTCTAGGTTAATATGACATATTAGGGTGGGTTATATAAATTTTTTTCGAAGTAAAAATGTTTTTATTAATTTATCAAAAACACAATACCAAATAGTGTCAAAATTTACATAAAAGAGTTTTTCAAACAAATATTATTATCAATTAATATTCTCTTCCTAAAAATATATGGATCAGCCAAAAGATTTTTATAATTATAGGTGTATCATTAATGAACCACTTGGTGTTCTCTTGGAAGAATATAGTAAGTTTATTAACCATGTAATATAAAAGTACAAAGAGACATGGTAAATGTCAAACTATTTAACTAAGAGTTAAATCTAAAAAATAAGGTTAATATAGTGACCCAAACCTATATAAAACCTATTGGATGAGTCGTTTACGACCCCCCCCCCCCCACACCTCAGAATTTATATAATTCATTTTGGATCCATTATAAACTGAAAATAATTTTATTATAAAATAATATTTCTAGCTTTTCCTAAGGTGCCCCTCACCCCTCTTATAAAAGGGAACTCCACCTTATCTCTAATTCACACCTTCAAATCCAGCTGCCTCGGCAAAACTCTGACTAAATACCCTATCAACCATCCTCTCTTTAATCTAGAGGCCTTCATTTAGTCAGAAAGCCATCCTAATGATCCCTTTTGGTCAAATTGAAAGGAAGAACCTGAAGTAAAGGTAAATATTTCATCATCTCATTCAAGTTCTTTTCTTCTTCCTCTTCCTCATTCTTTGTCATTTCCTTTATAAAATAATAACTCCAATAGTTTCTATATACTATGATGTTTTTATAAATATGGTATAACCATATTCATTATTCTATCCATCATTTGAATGACATGTCACCATACGTGCGTACGTATGGCTTACCGTCTCCACCTCGCGGTGTAATTGTTATTCAATACATTATTATTCGGATGGGTATAATATTGATTTTTAATTGATTTAAATAATAAATATAACATGATAAGTATTATGTATATATGATATACCATCAAATTATATACTATTTTCATATCAAAAGAATGATATTGCCGCTCATTCGTACGTACAAATTACCGTCTCCACGAACACAATGAGATTCATTCCCCATCGTATCCATTGAATTATAATTTTCATTAGATGATTAAAAATAATGTTTAAAGATATAATATCATTCTGAATATTAATATGATACATTATATCCAAAAAAACATTACTTATGTACTAAATTATATAAAGGAAAATGAATCAGTTAACACCCGAAACGATGAAAATACTAAGATATTATTAACAAATCAATGTTAAAAGATCATATATGATATCATATTAATTTATATGATTGTTTTATAATTTAATTAAAATTATTTCACCCTTATATAAGAGGTTAAACTACCCCCAAACAAGAAAAAGTACAAGGTAAATGTTAATTTCAAAATCTGTTTATTATCCAAGGTTGTTTTTATGTAAGTATCCACTGGGACCTCTTTATCATCCAAATTTGTGTTTTCTTGAAAATGTATTTCAAAAAATTTTCAAAATTTACTAGACTATGGTATAAAGTCATTTATTCCATTTTTTGACTCTTTATACAATTTTTTTTGAAAGGAATCTTTTCGTCGCTTTCCAGACAAGGTATTTTATAACCTTTTCGACAAAACTATGGTAAGAATGTCTTTTTTAACTTATACAGTGGGTGCAGCTATTTTCTTCCATTATAACATCATCAGAGCTTCCCTTAAAATCTTATAAAAAAATTTCCAAGGTAAATGTTTTCTTTTATAATTATTTGAATTTTAAATGATTTCATAATGGAAAAAGATATTTCACTAAAAAAAGGTTTTGATTTCATCTATGTCAACATCCTTTGATGGGTTTTAAGATTATTTGAAGTTGATGCAAAACTTCCATATTGTATTGAAGGTTTTTTTATATGTTCGATTGTGGATGTGTTATTTTTACACCATTCATGGTTTATGTATAAAGTATTGAAATTTCGTATACTAGTTTTAATACGAATGTTTATGTTATATATAACCCTTTTTATATGAGGAATGCATTAGAGTTAGTAAGTGACTGGTGGAGCCCGCTATAGCTCTTTGATGCATCAGTGGGTCTAATGAGACAAACTAGTGTCTTAGCACAAGGCCTTGACAAAATTTTATTTTTAGTCTTGGCACAAGGCCTTGACTATATGGTTATGAATGTCTGGCATTATGCATTCCATCATTATGAAATTTGCTATTGATATTTAATGTGATTATTCGACTAGTAGAATATCCATATGAGTAAGTAAATGTAATTATTTTGATTTTATATTTTCCATATTATGTTGTAGTTCAAGTTTAAAAGGCTTTTCTTTTAGTCTTATACATTTCCTTAAATGTTTATGCCTATTTATAAAAGTTTCATATATATTTTTATCCATAATGAGCGTATAAGCTCACCCCTTTCTATGTTTTTATATTTCCCAGGATGCGAAGAAGTATATTATGACTGACCTGCAGGGATAGTTTATGGGATCTGAGTGTTGTCTATGGAAACAATGTTGTTGTAGTTTTACATTTTATGAAGTAATGTAAATCATATGAATGTATCTAGTACTTCAAAGGATACTAAACTAATCGGACTTTTGAGATTTCAAATTTTATGATCATGAAAATGATATGTAATAATGCTCCGACTATGGATTTTGGGGTCAGGTTGTTACCGTTGGTATTAAAGGAAGTTTAGTAAAAACCTTGGAAACTAGATTTAGATAAACTCTGATTAGAGCACATATCCCTAAGATATACATTGAGGATTAGTATAGAAGAACTTCCTAGAATTTTTGTATTATAGAGATTTTGTTAGTTTTCCAAGAAATACATTACTGTCTAGATATGAGCAGGTAGAGGCAGCTCTGGAACATATGTACCAAAGGGTAAAACCAGAAAACACCGCTTTGAGCTAGACTCGAATGGGAACTGGTGCATGACAATAGGCCTTACTGCACTCTTGGTTACGACACTCTCAGTGGTTATTCTTAGGATAATTCTCATTTTATTTACAAATCATTATGAAGGATCTAATAGTATATACATCATCAATGAAAATATTTTTATGATTATGGATTATATCCATAAACTATTCAATTTACGTTAGGTATTTTACAAGTTTAGAATTATTCATTGCAATTCATAAACTGACCTAGTGTATGGAATTATATAGAAATGGCACCCAGTAGAAGGAATGTGAACTCCGACATTACATATGATCCATAAAGTAAGAAGAATCATATCTTTCACGGTATTAAACCAAAATTTAGAAGGGAAATAGTCTCCCATGTATTCTCAGTATATGAAGAAATAGTATCATGTGTTAATAAGATAAGTAAAGAATTGTCTGAATCCTATGGCTTTGAAGGGAAGAAAGAGAAGAAAAGGTTAGAAGAGAGAAAGATAAATAAAGGGAAGAGATAAAAGAAGGATTTTACAATATGTGATAATTGTGGAAAGAATCATCTTGTTAAATTCTTGAAGGGAATGAGAGTTTCTTATATGTTTTGAGAAAATGGACACCAAGTACATGATTGCAAGGGTAAGAAAAATGTTTCAAATGTAAAATTCTTCATCTGCAAGGCGTTGGGACACTATGTGAATAAATGTCCCAGTCCTAAGAGTATACCACAAATGATGCTATTGGATAATAATCCAATTATGATACTACCTCAGATGAAGAGGAAGGACTAGTGTTCTTGTGTTTTTATTGTAGAATTATTTCATTTGAGTGTTGTATTAGCAATATACTGGTTATATGAATTATTGAAAAAAATAAGGATTGTGTTTTAATACTATTTTATTGAGGCTTTAAGATTATATGGTTCTTAGAAAAGAGACTTAATAGTAAGATACACTTTTTAGAAAATACATGGTTGATGGAAAGGTAATCCTTAATATGGTCCTGATAATGAGGTAGTGATTTTTGGAATAAGAGATGGTTGATTTGGATAAATTATATTGGATATTCTCAACTACCTTGAAACTGATTAATGATTTGTATATTCCATAATTGTTGGAGTTTACAACATTTTTGAATAGAAGCATTATATACAGTATTCTATAAGGAATAAGGGATCAAGAATGTAATTAATGAGGATTTTTAGTAATTCAGGATGTTATAGTGTTTTAAAAGAATACATGATGAAGGTGTTCACATGTTATTACATGGCCAAAAGTATTTTCATTGTGTTTACCTTCCTTATAAATTTTGGACTATGAGTTTGGACAGAATTATATTGGATAATTCTAGTTTGATTTTATTTTTTAATTTCTATAAAAGGACAACTTGGAGGTCGGGCGGTAACCCGTCGCCTCCGGAAAAGCCACGAGACTTGAACCCGCAACCGAAGGCGACAAACTTGTATCACCTACCACCGGCCGACGTGATTTCCTTGATTGAATAATGAAATTTTTATAAAAAGGTTTGGTAGATGAATTGTAAATTCATTTTTTTGGAACCCTATACAAATATGATATGTAGAATATATTTTTTAAGTTTTATTAGCTTTTTGAGTGAAAGATGGTTTTGTGGTAGAAATTAGTTAAAGGATAGAAATCTACTTGTCAAGTATATATTTTTTCTTCTCTTATTATATGAATAAATTAATTCTTAAACATTAGGTAAGAGATCTTAAAACTAAAAATGTATTATTCTAAAACCTGGTGTTTTGTTGAACAAATGATATTTTTAATCATCATAGATTGATGGATTTGAGGCCCTCAATTCTAAAATTTATTGGGACATATGACCTCAATCACTCCCTATAAATATTTATGTTTTTATTCCAATTATGTGTCTCAAATTTCCACCAATGTTCTCCTAATAGAGATCATAATTTGGTGGGGACTTTTTCATTCCTCTTTTCCTCTTATTAAGACTAAATTTTATTCACCCAATTTCTAATGTTGGTTTTCTGACAAAGGTATATTCTATTCTCAACATTTTATTTTTGAAGAACAATTTCAAATTTCAAGGACACAATTTATTGAAGGAGGTCATAATGTAACATTCCAAGATTTCATAGTACGTTATTTATTCAATGTAATGCAATAACTTCCACTACACGCAACACTAAGTTTAAGCGCACCATGACTAACCAAACTAGAGGTTCAAAAGTGGTTATGAATATTATAAACATAATTTTGATCTTTATATAATCATTATAATTTTATAATTCATATTATGAATTTCTTAGACATAATGTAAGAACAAATTCGTTTTTTAGATAAAAGAATTATTTTTCAAAAAAATGGAATTTTACAGCCTTTTAATGGTGAACCCATTTAAATCCAATATTTGATACTTTTATATATTCAATTTTAAAAAATAAATATCTTCTTTAGAATCAAGACATAAGAATTTAGTTTCATTAAATTTTTGGTGTTTTTCTGATAACTTTCATATTTGGGTGAATTGTGAAAAATACTATATTTTAAGCGAATTTTTTTTTTATAAAAATAATTTATAGTGTTGAATTATAAATTTTAATGGTTTATAAATATAATTAGATTATATTTTTACCATTTAATCTAATTATGGTCGTTGTAAGTAATTTCACTTTAAAATTGGACATAAACAAGTGTCAATCTTTTGATCGTTATTATTACTTAAAAATTCACCTTTTGGATTTAACAACGGGAATAAATTTTAAATTAACTAATGCAACTTCTATGTTTTGAAATTGGTAAAATAGAATTCATTTTTTAATTTTTAATATCAATATTAGCGTAGGGTGAATATTTGGTATTTTTCGGAAAACATTCAATATTTGATGAATAGTGGAAAACACTGCGTTATAGTTTAAAACCGAATTTTTATTTAAATAATTATTTATTTTATTTAGATTTACTTTAGATAAAAATAGATACATAATACCTATATAAGTTAAATGTATTTAATTGGAGTCAGTTTATAATAACATTAGATATATAAAAATTTTATTGAACTTTTTACCCTCTTTACCCACCTCCTAGGAGCATTTTCAAATTTATATAAAACATAATTTTACCACTTCTATGAGTTGAATTTCAAAAATCTGAGTGACATGGTTGATATAAGTGGGTAAAATGTGGTTCAATAAGATTAAAAGAATTTTTGGTGAATAATATCTTTTTACTTTTATTTACCACGATTTAAAGTAAATAAAGTAATTTAGGGTAAAAATGATATTATTATTACCCTAACACATGTCCTAATTATATTAGATAAGTGTCATTCGACAAAAAAAATCTTAGTAATAAAATATGATCTTTTAGGTCCACTTTGATTAGATTAGAAAATTTATTATTATTTAATTCAAAGAAGAGTTAATAGAGTTAAAATCAATGTTTAATAACTAAAACATTTTTAATAAAGTGTTACACATAAGATAAATTCGTCTATAAATATTCATTAGAAATATAAACACATTTTATACATAATGGTATTTTATAAATATTTTTTAGTCATTATATAATTTAATTTATTTATGACACAATGATGTTGTAATAATTACCAAATTAATTAAAGATTAAAATAATTCACATTATAAATATCCAAATAAATGTAATTTGAGACTTTTTATGAATTCCACTAATTTTCTAGGTTAATATGAAATATTAGGGTTGGTTATATGAATTTTTTTTAAGTAATAATACTGTTATGAATTTAGTAAAAACAAAATACCAAATAGTGTCAAAATTGACATAAAAGAGTTTTTAAAACAAATATTATTATTAATTAATATACTATTCCTAAAAATATAAGGTTTGGAAAAAAGAATTATATAATGATAGGTGTATAATTAATGAACCACTTGGTCTTATCTTAGAAGTATATAGTAAGTATATTAACCATATAATATTAAAATACCAAGAGTCGTGGTAAATGTCAAACTATTTAACTAAGAGTTAAATCTAAAACATAATGTTAATATAGAGATCCAAACCTGTCTAAAACCTTTTGGTTTAGTGTTTTTCAACCCATCCCCATCTTATAATTTATATAGTTTATTTTGGAGCCATTATAATCCGAAAATTATTTTATTATAAAATAATACTTCCATCTTTTCCTAAGGTTCCCCTCACCCCTCTTATAAATGGGCACTCCCCCTTCTCTCTAATTAAAACATTCAAAGCCATTTTTATTGTCCAAAATATGACCAAATAACCTCTCAACTATCCTCCCTTTATCCTAGAGGCCTTCCTCTATTTAGAAAGCCATCCTAAGGATCCCTTTTGATCAAATCAAAAGGAAGAACCCGAAGAAGAGGTAAATATTCCATCCCCTCTTTCAAGTTCTTTTCTTCTTCCACTTCCTATTTTTTCATTTACATTCTAATATAATAACTCCAGTGTCTTTAATATATTGTAATTTTATTATAAATATGGAACAATCAAATTCATTATTCTATCCATCCTTTGAATGACATGTCACCATACGTGCGTACGTACAACTTACTGTCTCTATGTCGTGGTGTGATTGTTATTCAATACATTATTGTTTGTATGGGTATAATAATGATGTGTAATTGATGTAAATAATAAATATAACATGGTAATGGTTCTATATATATTATATGACATCTAATTATATATTATTTTAATATCAAAATAATTATATTGTCGCTCGTGCGTACATACGGATTACCATCTCCACGAACGTGATGTGATTCATTCTCCATTGTATCCATTCAAGACTAATTTTCATTAGATGATTAAAAATAATGTTTAAAGACATAATACCATTATGAATATGAATAATATACATCTTATCCATAAAAAAATTTCCTATGTAATAAAGCATATAAAGGAAAATGAATTAGTTAAGACCTGAAATAACGATAATACTAAGATATTATTAACAAAGCAATGTTAAAATATCATAAATGATATAATATTAATGTATATGATTCTTGTATAATTTAATATCAATTATTTCACAATTATAAAGGAGCTTAAAATACCCATGACCAAGGAAAAGTACAAGGTAAGGGTTCATTTCACAATCTCTTTATTATCTGAGGTTGTTTTTACGTAAGTATCCACTGCGACCTCTTTATCATCCACACTCGTGTTTTCTTAAAAATGCATTTCAAAAAAAATTTACTATTTAATATACTATGGTATAAAGTCATTTATACCCTTTTTTACTTTTTATAAGATGTTTTTTAAAGGAATATTTCTGTCTCTTTCCAAACAAGGTACGTTATAACCTTTTGGACAACACTAAGGTAAGAATTTCTTTTTTAACTTATACGGCGGGTGCGGCTATTTTCCTCCATTATAACATCATCAAAGCTTCCCTTAAAATATTACAAAAAATATTTCCAAATTAAATGTTTTCTTTAATATTTATATGAATTTTAAAATATTTCAAAATAGAAATAGATATTTCTCTAAGAAAATGCTTTGATTTCATCTATGTCAACATCCTTTGATGGATTTTAAGATTATTTGAAGTTGATAAAAAACTTCAATATTGTATTATAGGTTTTGTGAAATTTTTGACTGTGGATGTGTTATTATTACACCATTCATGGTTTATGGATAAATTATTGACATTTCTTATGCTAGTTTTAGTACGAATGTTTTTGTTATATTTAAACCTTTTCAAATGAGGATTGCATTAGACTTAGTAAGTAACTAGTAGAGCCCGCTATAGCTCCTCAATGCATAGATAGGTCTCGTGAGACAAACTAGTGTCTTGGCACAAGGCCTTGACAAAATCTTATTTGTAGTCTTGGCACAAGGCCTTGACTATGTGGTTATGAAAGTCTAGCATTATGCATTCCATCATTATGAAAGTGGCTATTGATATTACATGTGATTATTCGACTAGTATAATATCCATGTGAGTAAGTAAATGGAATTATTTTGATTTTATCTTTGCTATATTATGCTCAAGATCATTTTTAAAACGCTTTTGTTTTAGTCTAACACATTACCTTAAATTTTTGTGCTTATTTATAAAAGATTCCACTATATTTTTATCCTTAATGAGCATCTGAGCTCACCCATTTCTATGTTTTATCTTTCCCTGGATGCGAAGAGGTATATTAAGAATGACCTACATGTATAGTCTATGGGATCTTAGTGTTTCCCATGGAAACAATGTTGTTGTATTTTTCTATTTAATGATGTAATGTAAACCTTATGAATGTATCTATTACTTCCAAGGATACTAAACTAATCAGTCTTTCGAGATTTGATCTTTTATGATCATACCAATGATACTTAATAATGCACCGACTCTGAGATTTTGGGGTTGGGGCGTTACACACATATATTTTCTATTTTAATAAAAAATAATTCAAATTCAATTGATAAAATATCCAATATATTTCCTTTGGTCTTAAGATTCTCCCCATTTGAATTTTGTTAAGAATTATTCCAAAATCCCATTCTTATCCTTAATATGTAATCTATCCCTTTAAATATTTTAGAGTTAAATATATTTATCCAAAACTTTATCTTTCAAACCAAATATATAATAAACAAATGTACTTATAGTTTATTTTGTTCACTCCCTTTGATAATATAATTCAACTTACATTTTCATCAAATCATCAAGTAATCACATTCATCCACTTTTTGTTAATATTATTTTATTAAGAAATATTCCTAGTCATTGTAAATAATATTAAAAATTTAAATGTATAAAAATTCAAAATTTTATATTACTACAGGAACCCTATATTTATCTTCCTTTAGTAGAAACACCTTATATCTAGTTCATTCTCTTCTCCTCCATCGATAGAGAATAAATAATCTGTAAACTTTTATATCTATCAACACATATTTGATAAGAAATCATGAATTTCCATATATATTGTAACTTTACAGAGGATTTTATTTCCAAATATTTTTATAAAATCAACATACCACTTATGAAAAAATTATCATCTATTCTTCTAAAACTATTATGTCAAAAACTGATAGAGAATGAAAGAGAATAAGTCAGGAATCCCAATATTGTTGGTTATAATCTCTTCCAAAAAACATAAATCATGAAAATTTTACTACATTATGATTCTCATTATTATCTCAATCACATGTCAACATTATAATCAGAAACTAATCATTAAGATATCATGTATGAAATTCATAACACTTTCCAATCATAAATAGACAACACATTTCTTTTATTCTAAATGTGTCTAACAGCCTTTAAAACAATCTCTCTAAATCCCCCAAAATTAATTTTTCTATAAGATTGAATATAAGAAAATAATCTTCCATGAGATTCACTTTTCATCACCCTTAAATATTTCAAAATAAAATATATGAATTTATTATCTAAAAATAAAAAAAGTATGAACTCCTTATATTTTTTTTTTTGGTTTCACATTTTATCTTTACAAATATTTAATCAAGGTCTCAAACCATCCAAAATATGTATACTTTCACCCATATATACAAAAAAATTGATATCTATAATAGAGAAAATAAAAATAACTTTAGAAATATTGACCTCTTTTGTATGGATCAACTTCACAATAAATATTTTCAGATTTTGGTTGGTTATGATTAAAATTTCCTTAGATTGGATTGTTACAAAAAAAAATTACATTGATATTATTTTATATGTCCAGATAAGATCATGATAACACATTAGATTATAAATATATATATAACTCTATTTTTTTTAATTCCATGATAGTTTATATCCCTTTTCATTCACCACTTCACTTTTTAAATTCATATTTGACAACCATTTTGGAATAATAAACATTCAAGGATTTATTAGGTCTTAAAAAAACACCTTTTAGATCATATCTCCCACTTAAGAAAAAATTCAACACAAATTATGAAAATTAAATTAATGGTTATGGGGGAAATTACTGATAATCATTAATGTAATATCCTTATATTTTAAAAAGAAAGACTATATTTTATGGCATACTGGTTTTGAAACTCCAAGCTTAAACAATTATATACTTATTATTATAAAAATGTGACCATTATAATCAATTTATTATATTGGTAGGAGTGAATAAAATTAACAAAATTATGATATATATATAATATTCTAACTAATTTCTAATGTACAGATTATTTAATTGTAAATAAAAACCATATTTTTAGTATACACTTTTTGCTCTTTAAAAAAATATTTACCTTCCACTTATAATAAATATTTATTTAAAAATTAAATATAGCTCATGGGGGTATGAAATGATGAAATCCAAGATAAACCCCCACTTATAATAATCTTACAAGCATAAGGTAAGGCACATATACTATAGTAAATGAAAAAACTATCCTTAATAATACCTATTCTAGGAAGACTCTCACCAACAAAATTACACTCCCTCCAAGTATGGGTGATTTCTATGACATGATCGATAATTAATTTACAGTAACTCATATGATAAATTAAATACCAAATAACTTTGTAATTTTCATCCATGAAACTAACTAGAATCATAGAGTACAATTCAACCATGGTGATATTGATGTTTGTAGAGAATGAACCTTGATAGGGCACTGAGTACAACTATAGTCAATTACCCCATTGAGTTTTGCAAACCATAAAATGGTTTTAACCTAATATCACATACCTAATTCTATCCTAATCCAACCCTCCTCCTCACATAACTCCATACACGCATAAATAATCCATTTTTAATTTTAATCTTATGTTTGCAGGTTCTACTTGACCCACCTCCCATCAAGAGCATCGTAGCCACTATTTTTATAATGAGAGATAAATCATAAGTTAACATCCAAGGTCTACCCATCAGAAAATAGTGCACCTAGATCCACAAACAGTGAGATAACAAAAAAAATTAGTTATAGATGTGAGTTTCATTTCCTTTCACACCCTCTATTTCTCGTCTCCCAGATCACCCAACGAACTGAAGTAAAAAACCATACTGTGAAACTTGATCTCATGATCATGTGACTCTATCCCCTATAAAAATGTGATAATGAGTATTCAAATGTTATCCCCCATACTAAAACACCCAAATTCATCTCAAAATGTTCACAATAAATGTTATCCCATAGTCGCTCCAAAAACAGATTCCATATCAACTCAATACACAACTTTTCATTGAAAAATTAGTGTAAGGATATCAGAATTACGTTCTTTTTAATGTTATCATCCATTAAAATGGAATTATTTCATAGACACCAAATAAGGAAGTTCATATTCCCCTGAATATATAGGAAAAAATGTATTCTACTCCATATGTTAGTCTCTTGTTTGGAACACAAAGAGGAGAGTAGATCCCAAGCACTAAAAAAGATGAAAGCTAGTTCCAAAAATATGATCTTTTTTGTATGCCAAACATGATAATGTTATCATTATGGAACCTTAATTCATCATAGAGATAAGAATAAATAAATCCATCATGCAGGATCTCATGATTAACTGATATTTTTTTAGTATGAATCCTAAGGATAGAAAATGACATTCATAGTTTACCTTCAAGTAAACTATATCTCCTATCCCAACCACCGAAAAAACTTTTCCTCCAAAATAAAAAAAAATTGAACATGTGTTGTGATAGACCAGAGAGTATACCAACATAAATATCACTATTTTTCATTCCTCCACATACATATCCCACATGAAACCATCCCCTTAATGATATCCCAAGCTATTTTTCTATGAATTCCTTACATGCTCTCTGTTACACTCCTCAAGTTGATACCTCTTTAAGGGGGGGGAGTTCCATCCTTTATAATATTCTCAATTGAACATATCCTATTGTTTATTATCCGATGTACATAAATTAATGATTTTTATATATCAATAAGGATACCTTTTTGTGGACTGATGACATAAAATATACACATTGGTATTGATAAAATAACGTTGTTGATAAGAGTATGCCTACAAAAAAATATAAGTAACTTGTTTTTTCCTATTGTATATATAGGAAATAATTTGACTAACCATGTTCTCAAAAAATACCTTATTAAATTTCAATTTTAATATATGTTATCCTATGTACTATATCATGATATTACTTCTATGAATCCCCAATTTATCGTCAATGACCTTTCCACAATGGGTCAAACAAGATTTTAAATGGTATACACTTCTCTATGATTTATTGTTGTGTTTCCTAGTCCAACTACTATATATCTACATAATTTTATTAAATAAATTTATTTATATTTTAAATATATTCCTAAATATTACAATTTCATTCCAATTCATTGGATGACATAATAGGCTGGACCTAGATCTGTTCTAAGAGTTCTCACCCCCCTACTTGTAATAGGGAACCAATTCTTCTCATTACATAACACTTCAAACCCCATTTTTTCAGCTAGTACCAACCAAAATAACTTCATAGAATTCCTCCACTAATTATATATTCATTTTTTAGAAATAATACCAACCTTAGTGATCTTAAGGAGTTAAAAAAATAGGTTGATCAAAAAAGAGATATCATTTTTAATCGAGTGTTTTGGCTTTGTTTCTTCTCCCACCACGTTAAAATAACTTCAAAACAGGGTAAAATAATTACCCCAATATCCTCTATATAATTAGATTTTATTTTTTGATATATTTACAAGAACCATTTCCTCTACCATCAAATAGGAAAGAAAACCACCATTCGTGTGTTTGATGGACAACCACCCCATGAACCGATGTAATTCACTTTCCATCACAATATATAATGGATGGAAAATAAGGATGTAATTATTGTTTATATATGATATTTATTAAATATAATCATTATGAAAATATAATATATCATTTAATTTATTACCTTTCCTTTCACTGAAATACGATAACATCATTTGTGATTACGTGTGGACTACCACCTCCATGAAACAGATGTGATTTGTCTTTCAATACCACATCACCTACATAATATATATCAATATATTTAAATCAATAATATAATAGTTATTATATTATTATAAATAGATAAATATAAAATAAAACTTAACTTATTTCCATAATAATCATTAAAAAATAGAAACGTTTTTCATGCATATATACGACCAACCTTCTCCATGATTTTAACGTATTTCATGTTTCATACTAAAATTTTATTATTTGATTTAAAAGTATAATTTATGTATAAATATGAAAATTATGTCATGATTATTATTTTTGATATGATGGAATAATGACTTCTTTGACCATAGTCCACCCACCGAAGTCATTTTGGACTTATGAGCCGAATAGCAACAAAACACCCAAAGTGAAATATATTGATAATGTAATTGTATATAATATCATGTTAAATTAAAGTAAAGAATAATAAACTCAAAAAAAGGTTCTCAAAAAATGTAAAATAAAAATAATTTTATAATTTAGGATGTTAAATAACAAATTTGATATTTCATACACTATGTAAGGGACTTCCTTTTGAAAATCATATTTTAAAGTTCTTGTTTCAACTATTTTTAAAAAAGTCAAATAGAATGTATATTTTTTTACATATGAAACATGAATGTAATTTTCCATCCTCATGATGACTCAGTGGTTTGATGTTTTCTTTATATTTTTCTTTGGTTCTTCTCAAATAAAATAGTTCCTTAACTATGTTTATAGTTTTTAGATTTAAATAAAAGATATTATTTTACTATATTTCAAAGGTTTTCAAAAATAAAAAATTTTAGTGAATATTTGATTTTATTTACAAAAAATGAATTTACTTTGTTACTGTATATGTAAAAAATAATTTTTCCCCCATCGTAACCATTATTTGATCTTTGTATTCCTCTATATTATTTATATTTTCTATAAATAAAAATCCCCTTTCCCATTTTCTGGGTATTTTCGTATTGGAAATGGGGTTCTAAGAAGGAATAGTATATTGATAGCTAAAATATTTTTCACACTAATATAAAAGAGTTTATAGAAGGTTTCATTCATGATATGGTCCATTGATATTATTTATTAAGGGTTGATTCTTATAATTCCTCCTGGGTGAGCCTGATATATCTTACATGATGGGTTGAACCCCATTATAGCTCAGGGGTTATCATGATATCGCTCATACGATGGGCAAACTCAGATAGAACTAGGTGAGACTACTATAGATCATATCATGGGTGCACCCATATAGTGATCCAATGAATAAGGTAATGACTATGTTATCTAATGAACTATATTTAATGTTGTTCTTATTGGTAATCCAATTTTTATGGTTTTTGTTAGGGTTTTAAAATGATGATGTCCTAAAGCACCTGCGTGACTTTTTTAAGCATGATAATGAATTTTCATGGGAATAATTTGATCTAAAAAAATATGACAATATTATATTTAATAAATATGTATGTTATTAATAAAATTTATTCTAAGGATTTTCTTGTTTTCACTAAAATAATGAATTTATTATTTCTATGTCCCTTACAATGCTTTTTGGTCTGAAACATTATTTTAAAATGTAATTTGTAGTTTTTTAGAATAATTATGGACAACGATGAGGTCAAGATTAAAATTATAAATATTTGCATAAAAATATATCTTTTGATATCCTATAATATTTATTTCTCAAAAATGAATATTATGTGGATGTCACCACTTATAATGTATGACTTTATTATGTATGATTTTTTACTAATTCTTGAAAACTCTATAACAACAATATCACTTGGAATATTATAAATTGAATACTAGTTTAATGTCTATAGAATATGTAATTTTTAAGGCTCGATATTTATAGTTTGTATCAAGTTATGTTTTACATAATTTTTGAGGTTATAATGTTATTTGAGCATAAGTTACAAGTCTTTATAACCATAATGGGTAGTATGTAAAGGATAATCATTGTTATTTTAGATAAATATAAATAGTTTTAGATAACATGAATTATGATATCTTAGCTCTTATCTTCATCATATGATTGTTTAATATAATTTAATATTTTACTCACACTATCCTTTTTTGTTCTATTAAATTTTTGGATCCAACACAAACCAAAGTAAAGGGATATGAAGGAAAATGCAGTGGTTGTTTGAAAAAGAAACTGAAAAAGTGGTGGTTATAGTGATAAAACTTTTACTTATTTTTATTCATAAATAATGAGTAACTATTTACAGAATGAACCTTGGTGAGTTTCCTAATGCTTCAAATATGAAAAAGTGAAAATCCATGGATGTTCAGGTGGTAAGATTAAAAAAAGAAAAAATATTGAACATTTCATGTGTTATGAATGTGGGAAGAAGCACTAAGGAATATATATTAAAATAATAGGAAATTGTTTTATATGTTTTGAAAGAATTCATAAATGGATAATCTTCCATGAAAAAGTGATGTTTTTAATTTTTTAGTATGAAGGGTAAAGGTGTTTTTCATGATATATCAATTGAATTTTTTAAATGTGAGAAAAATGGTAATTATACAAATCAATTTCCAAGGGGGAAATTTCATGAATAGTTTCAAAAAGATCATACATATATCTATTTATCAATACCAAACTCCATTATACTTAATGAAAATTAATCTAAAAGTTAAATATGAAATATATAGATCATTTCATAGATTCTGTTATCAAAATTTTGAATATTATAATGTGATTCATATTTTTGTTGGAAAGAAGTATTATGGAATACAATTGAAAATCATGGAAAAGGGATTGTGAGTAATTCTAAATGATTAAGTTGTAAAAATTTATGGGATTCAATAGTTATGCTATAGTCAAGGTTGATCATACATTTAAAATAATTAATACAATTTTGTTGATGTGATAACTTTGGGATAATTTTATTGAGTTTTGATATATCTTTGAGGTATATATAACCCCGATTTTAATCAGGTAAAAATTTTAATATAGGGAGAATTAAATTCTATATTTCTAGATATAAGTTAAAAGGTATTGATAACCTTTAGGGTTTTTTATAATCTTTGATTTTCAGTTAATTGTGGGTTATTTAGATTTTGGGGATAGAAAATTAAATCTATGAGATAACCATTGAGGTTAAAACATTTATTTAATATTGAATAAAGAAATATTGTTTTTTGATGTTTATCACATTTTTGGGAATTTTATAAAGATTAAATTAATATAGTTTATAAAAAGGAAAACCCACAAGCTGAGTGACAACCCATTGTATCCAAAAATTCCATGAGCCTTGAACCGACAACAAAAGGGAGATAAGTGTGTAGTGTCAACTAGAAGCCTATGTGATTTACTTATTAGTCTTACGCTGTTCTTTTAATTTTGTTTATTTTTCAACATATGTTTCATCGTAATGAAAACTATGGGATTGTAAATTGATTTAGTGATTATGTAATTAATATAATTTTAGAATAATATCACTAATTTTTTTAGAGAATTATAGAATTCAGGTTAATCGAATAATATGGGGTTTTTTAGAAATGAAGTTTGAATTATCTTTTGGAATCATATAAGATAATATTGTTTTATAATAGTGATATAGGTTGTTTATGGAAATGATTATCATATTGTGGAGAATATATGATTACGGTGTATACAATTTTGGTTCGAGATATTTAGAGTGATTGATACTATCCTTGAGGAATATGAGATCTATACTTATAATCTATGGTTTTCAATCCTATTCTTAAATATTTTTCAAAATTTTGAATTTAGTTTTTTATCCAAGGATCTAATGGTGTTTTTGTTGAGTCTTCAGTGATTAATGATGTATTTATTCATATGTTGGATTATTCATTTTGGGAATTAAGCTACAATTTTATAAACATTTATGTTTTGGTATATGTATATAGAAATGATGGATAAAGTTATATCTTGTTTTAGGATCATGAGATCTATTAAAAGTTCATAATAGTGCCTTAGGTATGAAAGAAATCATCTTAAATTCACATTGTGTATAGAATGAGATGATATTTTTATAGAATTCGATTAAAGGGTGAATTTCAACTCCTTTAAGTAAGTATATTTCATTATGATTTTAGATGATAAATTAATTACTGAACTCTTGGTAAAGGATATTGAAATAAAAAAATATCTGATTTATTTTATTAATGCAAAATCAATGTTCCTTTAACCCATCCCAGATTTACAATTTTTTGATGGTTAACATTCTCATGGCCATGTTCTTTATCACACTCTACCTGTCATTGTAATTTAGTTTTTTCTATCATATCCAATTTTTTAATGCTCATTTATGTTCTCCTACTTTGAATCCAAAAATACATTATTCCATATGACCTTCATTCTTCCCTTTACTCTCTTTTAATGTGTATGTTTTATTAACCCTATTTACACTGTGGGATTCCAACAAAGGTATTTTGAATAATCAAACCAATAGTTTTAGATCCTGAGAAAAAATTATGATCATGAAATTAATTCAAGGGTAGAATTTAATCTCCTTTGATTTTATAAATACATACTATATTTGATAGATTATAGGATATGAAACATCGAGCATAAACAAATAAGTAATTATTACTATTTAGATGTGACTATTATAACCTAGCAATTAAATTGGTTGGAATGAATATTATTAACTAAATTATGAAATATATAATATTTTTACTCACATATAATGTATTAATCAATGATTTTCAAATAATAACTCCATTGTTTTATAAAGTCATTTTATTCTTCAAAAATACATTTTCTTCATAAATGGATTTTTTTCATTTTTATGATTGAGTTTTATTATTATTTTTCAGAAATTTTAGAAAATTTATTTGAAAAAATTAAATAAATTTTTGAATTTATAATGTAAAAATTATCCTAGGATTAATTTTTGAAAATTTTCTATAAAGACATATTTTTCAGTGAATAGTAAAAAATAAATATTTTTATTAAAAATAAAATTTATTTTTTATTATCTAAGTAAAATTTCATTTTGGATTAGTTTTTGAAATTTAATTTATTAAATATTATTTAAAATAATCCAATTATGGTTTTTTAATTTTCTTTTATACTTTAATTTAGTATTTAAAATTTATATATTTTAAAATGTTATTTTTCTTGAAAAAAACCATTTCCGTCGCATTTTTCCTGTTTGATTTTAAATTGAAATAAAAAAACACATGTTTTTAGAATTTTGGAAAATAGATTGCATATTTGGAATTATTACGTCCATATTTGATAAATATTTCCTTCTATTATTTGGTTAATACAAATAATGACCTCAGTAATTTTTGTTACGAGGGTAAAGGGTAAATCATGTAATTAATGTTGAATATCCAATGATAAGGTCTATAAAATGAACAAAAAACTTGAATTAATTTTATTCAATGATTATAGTTTTTTCCATAATCCTCCAATATTCAATTATATGTCATATTTGGATCAGTATTTATGGGATTATGACTACTATAATATTTTATATCAAGAAAAGTAAAAAATGTCACTCACTTATTTTTAATAACTATAATATTTTTAACAATAAAAAACTAGAAGATATATTTGTTTAATAATAGTATATTTAAAATAAAATGTTTTATATTTACCATGTTAATTTATTTTTCATTTTTAGTGAAGTAATAATTTCCTTAAAAATATACACATTGCTGATTTATTATTTATTCAATTAATGGAAAAATCGAATAATAATGTCGAAAATATTAAAAGAAATACTATTAGAGGTAATTAACATGTAAAAAAAATTAATCTATTTGAACTAAATATTAGGTATATAATAAAATATTTGGTTCTAATTTTAGACCTTTTCATATTATTATTAAAATCAAGTTAACGAATATTTCAAAAAATTGACATTAATGATATTTTACAATTAATAATAATCTATTTAATGATATAAAATTCCTAAAAAAATTAGATTATAAACAATTATATTCATATAGAGGATAATGTAAACAATGGTCCATTTATGAGTCGTTTGCCTATTTATATTTACTATCTTGACCCTCAAAGAGTGAAAAACATTGTTGTCATGGTAAGTTTAAGTAAGGTTAACGAGGGGATAAAACCCAATTATAAGGGTAAAAACATAGTAAAATTTTGTATAATTTTTATTATATTAGAATAAATTATCACATTATCATCCTATATTATAAATAAATCTGTTTTGTTCAATATTTACTTTAATATTAATTTATATTAATTTAATATTTTGAAAAATTCCATGAGTGTCCCTACACTCGCTTATAAAAGGGAACCTATTATTCTCATTAACTCAAACATAAAACCTATTTATATCATCAATAAATATAGATAAAACCCATTTGAAAGTACCTCCCCTAATTATAGAGCTATTATTAGGTTGAATACCATTGTTAGTGGTATTAAAGAGTTATCAAAATGATGTTTTTTGAAGAAGAGGTACCGTTTTTTAATCGTGTGTTTATGCTTTTTCTCTACTTCCACCTCCTCAAAATAACCTTAAACCAGAATAAAAATAATAAAAACATTATATTCTATATAATTATATTTTTTATGTTAATATCAAAACATATATTCTTATCCTCTTCCATCAAATAGGAAAAAAACTCATCGTTCATGTGTATGGTGGACTATCGCCTCGCGAACCAATGTAATATGATTTCCATAACCATCTCTCATGGATGGAATATAATGATGGAATTAATTTTTATATATGATATTAATGAAATATATATCATTACTAAAATATCTGATACAATTTTCTTTCTTAAATTTTCATTCAGTTAAAAATGATAATGTCGTTCATGCGTACGTGTGGACTACCACCTCCATGAAGTTACGTAACACCTTCTTCATCACCAGATCAAATGGATGACATATATTAGTTTATTTGATGGATTAATATGATATTTAATATGTTATTATGATTTTATAAAGATAAAATAATACTCACTTTATTTCAATAATGTTTTTTGATAAATGGAAATGCTATTTATTCATACGTACGACCTACCGTTTCCATGATTATAACATAGTGCATTTTTATAAAACATTAAATAGTTTAATTTAAAAGAATAATTTGTTTATAAAAATTAAATTATGTCATTATTATTAATCTTTAGAAGGTGTAATAATTAATACTTTGACTATATTCAATCTTCCGAAGCCATTTATGACTTTTGAGCCGAATATCATCAAAATGCCCGATGTGAAATTAATTGACTAACTAGTTGTATATTTCATGACATTAAATGAAATAAAGAAAAAATGAACATTGAAAGGTATAATAAAGAAGTTTAAAATTAAAATTAGTTTTTTACTTTGGAAGATAAGGATAATTAATGACATTTTAGACTCAATATAAGGGACTTTTATTAAAAAACTTCTTTAAAAGATCGTTTTTCATCTATTTTTAATAGGGTAAAAGAGAATTTATTTTTTTACATATATATCATGACTGGAATTTCCAGACATTATGATTCCTCAATGATTTGAAATTTTATTTATAAATTTATAATATCTGTTTAATGAAAAGGATTTCTTTGTTATGTTCAAAGTGTCAGATTTTAATAAGTACGTTTACGCAATGTTCATTCATAAGTTTTTAAAATGGAATATTTTAATATAATGTATGAATTAATTTATAAAAAGAAAAACAATAAATGTACACATTTAATTTATAATGTGAAAATGAATTTTCAAACTACCATAACAAATATTTTATGTTTGAATTCCTTTATAAATATTCATGATTTCTTCAAAGAAACACCCTCTTTCCATTTTTCTGGGAATTTTGGTATTGAAAATGTGTTTTTAAAAAGAAAGTATTTTTATATATCCAAATATATTTTCAAAAAAATTTAAAAGAGTTTTTTAAGGGTTTTACTTAAGATACATTCCTTCCATATTTTTTACAAATGGTTGAGCCTCATTATGAAACATAAGTGATCGTGGAAAACATATATGAAGGGTTGTTCCCCTCTATAACTCACTGGTGAGACTCATATAGATTGTATGATGGCTGTTTTGGATAGTATTATATGGTAATTTAACATATTATATGATGGGCGATCCACTAGAGCGCTCCAATGTATTGGGCGATGATTATTTTTTCTATAGAATTATATTTCAAGTCATCTTTATGGTTATTCTAATTTGTATGGATTTTAAGATAGTGATCTCCAAATGCACCTACCTGGTTTTTTATTCATTATAATTAGTTTTCATGGAAATATTTTTATTTCAAATTGTAAGATAATGATATTTTTAATAAATATTTAAATTTTTAATAAATTATTTTTCATGGATTGTTATGTTTTTTTGTAGACTAAAGAATTTATTCTTTTCTATACCTTATTAATATTTTTTGTTCTCATCCTATGTTTAATTTTTTTTTCAAGGGTTTTAAGGAAAATTAGTTATAAGGATGAGTTTAAAATGAAAATTTTGAAGACCTTTCATGAAAATCAATTTTTTTATATCCTAAAAGCTTTGTTTTTTGAAAAAATAGATACAGAGTGGAAGTTTCTAATTTTATTTTATGTGTTTATTTTGTAAGTTTTTTCCCAATTCTATTAAAAAGAAAATAGAATAGATATTAGGGAATTTAAGGAAGTTAATTATTTTTTTAAATTCACTAGAATATGTAATGTTTATTGTGAGTTCCTGGGAGTTAAGTTGAGGAATTTGGTTTGTCTTTCTGAACCAACCAATTGATTCAAAAATTAATCTAAACCTTTTTTATTTCTTATATAAGTGATACCATGATATAAAATTAGCCATTTTGGATATAACCTAGGCCAGTGTTAAGAAAACCATTCTACCCCAATCCCATATCTAATAGTCTAGGGGATAGTATATGGAACTAAAAAGGCATATCACACACATTAAATGTCGTATCTAAATGAACCGGCACACGACCGCATATCTTTGGAACAAAATATAATAATAAATACGAGGAAAATTAATCCACTATAATATAAAATAAATTAAACATAACCTAAACATACAAATAGTATGAAAATATAAATATTATATGGTAGGGGAAAACACATAGGCCCACTATCCCAAAATAATGACTAACCATTAACTGCAACGAAATGAAATTTTATATCACACTACCTTATGGAAATAAACCACTAGTAAATTCAAACAATATAGTTCCAATATGATCTAGACTCACTAGATCTATATCAAAATAGTCACCTGCAAAATATTAATCACCCATATATGAACATCATGAGTTGGAAAAAACAATTTGTCGGGGTGAGCATAACATATCAAGTAGAATCCCTAAAATCAGAAGGGATGGTAAAAAAATAAATGTTGGATCAGAACTAAAAGGCATATGATTTTTATGAATAAACCAATATATACTTTATTAAATTTTAAAAAACTATATGAAACCCCTAATTAAATATCCTTGTTCTAATTTATATCATGAAAACAACCATTCTAGTCTAGTATATCGTAATACATATAAAACCCAAACAACCCGAATTCTGTTACCAAATATGACACATCTCATAAATTTTATTAGTGTAACATGTTTCATCAAGGGAAATAAATTTTTATAAAGTTCATACCTTCCACTATGGATCACTATGCCCAAACAGACATAGGACTTACAATTCCATAAATTGGGGATCACGCCTCAATACTTAGGGAAGTACTTAAACTCCATTTTTTATAAAGGGGATTGTTCCTAATCATGAGTATAACACTATAATGGAATATAGACCCTATTCATGGAGGATTTTACACTGAATATAGGATTTTATAACTTCATATATTCTCTGAACACTTTTTCCAAGTCTTCTCATCATCTCAATAGAACTATAATTCTCAAGATGTTAAAGTTCCTCCTTATGGTGTCTGATGATAAATTGGATCAGTATATCATTCCATACATTGAAAAAATAAAAAAAATGATATGTTTTCAATTCCTATAACTAGAAGACAATATATTAAAGAAAGAAAGGTCACATTGTGCATGACATGTACTGATCTGGAAACATTCTATAAGCCCCAAGAAGAATATGATAATCTAAATATGTTATTTTGATAGTGGGGATTTCACCTATATAATGTGACTATAAATTTACATGAATTGTGAGTCTATTATAATATTCATAAATTTATCTTGGATCATTGAATTTTTTCCTCTTACTTGTAAATGGTGTGAAATTGATCCCATATGGAATCTGTTGTCAGAGTGATAGTTAGGCATATACTCATGTACACCCAAATACACGTAACAAATATATTCATAGCATATGGTCTTTAAGAGAACACTATATTATGTTTAATGAAGTATTAGAAACCCTATCCACTTCTTAGTATTTTACAGGAAATGTGCATTGAAAATTACACACCATTTGACCAGATAAAAAACTTTATAGAGACATTACCCCCATGAAATTTTATCTTTTTCCCTCCATTTTCTACAATTTTACTTCTTGAAGCACCACCCTCCCCATCATATCACCACCACATATAATTATGAGGCATTTCATGACATTTTATAATCTTCATAGTTCCTTTTAGTTTAGTCTATATAGCTAATTATGCCTCCCATAAAACTAGTTCTTGGATAATTGACTAGGGTCTGTCATCACACATCGACATCACCTTACCCGCTTCACCACTACCAGACTATAATGGCATAGCCTTTACCTTTTTTTGATAAATCACTATCCCAATATTCTTTCATTAAATCCTTTTCTACTATGATGTTCGACAATGATAATTCTTCATGGGAGTAAAAATCTAAATTGGGATATAGAGATAATTATTGGTGGGTGCAATTCTTAACCCAAATGTTTTTTTTCATATTCCTAAACCAAAATTCATGGTAAAGAATTTAATAAAATATATTCAAGGTAGAGGATTCCAAATAATGTGTACTAATGAAAAATTCCTGATGAAATATTATCAAAAATTAGTTGAAATAATCATGGGAAAAATAAATGAGGAAAAATACCCTTATGATCTATAATATATCATATATGTTCAATGATGAGTATATTATTCCAATTCTCATGTTGAAAAAAAAGAAAAGCATAATGTAAATATCGCTATATCATAGTAAAATACATCAATGATTAATGAACTCAAGCTTAATGTTTTGTATGTTGTTGATGACTCCTTGATGAATAATCATAAAAAATATTCGATATGTCTTTGTTTAGTGATAACTGACAATTCTCCCAAAATAAGATTAAAAATATTTTTATATCTATATGGTTGTTCAAATTTTAAAAATATAAAAATTCCACAAAAGTATCCATCTGATGCCTGAAACCTAAACATAAAAATCACAACTATCCAGGTATATAAAACCATTTATATAAATAACCTTTGTGTTAAAATTTCTATTTATGGAACAATATATAAGTTATAAATTTTCACACATATAAGGGATAAAAGTGATATTTAAATATTTTAAATTATTTTTTAAGAAATAATGATGCCTTAAAGGATGAATGAACTATGATACAACCTTTGTAAATATTATTTAAATTAATAAAAGGGATTGAATAAAATTTTGGGATTTGATGTCTTCCCAAAATTCAAGGAATTACTTCTCAAAAGTCATAACCCACTCAAATATGTGAGGGTGGTATGCATATATTTGATTTTCATTCATCTATGATATCTCCTAAAGATTGAAATGTTTCCACATGATTCAAACTGATGGAGTCACACTCTCGTAATGGCTATTATCCTCTCTCTTCACACTCACCATATGTTACTTTTCAAAGGTGGTATATTCGTCAATATCAAGCTCACAAAAACTAATAATGTGTGAAAAATCATTCATATATCTTCTCAACTGTGACACATTGAATATGTTGTGTAGGCAGTCTACCTAAGGGGGGAATGATAGAGGTAAGAAACCTAACCCACCAAATATTTAATTTAGAACATCTAGATAAACCTCACAGATAGATTGAGTCACTGATAGAGTATCATCAAGTTTCGATGTGAATATACATTCAAAAACTCATAATCTTTATCCACATACACCAAATGATTCTATATTCAGTCCACACAATACTCCAGACAACACTATGTTTTTCACATTCTCTCTGGTATCAAATGTTACTTCTTCAAAATGAACCTCCCCCACATAGACCCAATAAGAGGTGAATTTTAAATATCATCTTAATAAATGGATAACATGCTGATTATCCTATATAGAACCTGAAAATGTGACATGTAGATGGTTGATTGGTATCTTTTGTTATACTCAAACTCTATCAATGATAGGTCATCATCCAAAACATGAAAATATAGATTATTATATTAATCAACACAACCTTAATACCCTTAATATTCTTCCATATATAATCATATATATGTTGGTGGAACTTTAAAATCAATATTAAATGGGTCCAGAATTCCTATCAATGCTTATAGTCATGATACATATTCTTCAAACTAGAAAAAATCATCAAGTTCTTCTTCTAAGAATATCGTATTACATAAAACCTCACAATCCATATCCCCAAACCAGGCCTCCCTCACTCAATAATAGAGTTTTGGTTACACCACTTTTGAAAAAGTGGTTAAAATATTCACCATTTTATAAATCCAAACTATATTGAGATAATCTACACATTATCCTCATCCACCAACTGGTCATGGGACTTCCTAAAAAGTGAATCAACCTCCATGTTCTTTTTTTCCAAAAGTACAGATTATATTGAATTCATCATCTAGTAGAGAAACTATCCATTTCCTTTTAATTAGATTGAAATCTTTCTAGGAGAAGATATATATATATATATATTACTATTCTAGTCCATGTAAACCATGAATCATTTCCAATGAATGAATTTTCTCTATGTATTTAAGGAAAACACAACAACTGAAATCTCTACATCATGGGTTACATTGTTTTTACTAATAGTGTCTTAGTTTTCTATAACCAAAAAATATAATCACATTCCTTTTCATCAAATCACATCCAATACAAACCCCATTGAAATTTCAAAAAACCATATAAGCAACTCTGTCTTCCAAAAACAATAGTTCAAGTTCACTGGTCAACCTCAACATCACTTTCTTGAAGGATTTATGAAATTAATCAAAATATTAAAAATTATATCCATTAAGTATAAGATTTAATGGAATACATAATCATATATAATTCAACCCCGAACAGTCAATAATATCATGTTTACCCAATTAATCAATACACATCAAGCATGATCTTTAGCGTCTTCCAAGAAATCATATTTTCAATATTCATTCTGTAAACTGCTACTCAAACCTCCAAGAAAACATTTTTTCATAAATATATTTATTTAATACATAAAATATAATTTGAGATTCTTCCATAGAGATGGTATGTCCAAATAAATTCCATAATAATATTCAGATTCTTGGTATTCTCAACCTCTATAAAAGAATAGATGATGATGTCATCAATAAATACTAACATTAACAAATTAAGTGAAAAAGACCTTATTTTGAGTCCCATGAATATAATATGTTTCTTTTTAACTCTAAATAGACATAATAGGTACTCACAGTTCCCATAATGATACATGAACACCATATTAAGGGTGTCCTCCTCCCAAAATCAACATTATTGATACCTAAACCCATGTCCTGTCTTTAAGAAATGCTTCACTCCCTTCAGATGATAAAATTGGTAATCAATACTTGAATTGATTTATTTTTTTATTTTCAATTATTTTAAACATAAATATTAATTAAGAAGTTGAAAAAACTTATCCTACAACTTGGATAATAGAAAAACTATATCCCAAGGGGTATCATTGGGCCTCATGAAACCTTTATTGAATAGATCTTCCAAAACATACCTTTTCTCCTTGAGCTCTAACGCGGACATATAATAATATTTAGATGTTTTTTTAATATTTCTTATATACATATAGATACAAAAATTTATCTCCTAGTATTGGAGAAACCAAAATATATCCACTGAAAATATATCCATAAACTCCATCAAAATAATAGGAATCCAATCATTTAAAGAATCTAATATTGAAAAGGCAATGATAACTAGCAAGGGAGAAATTGGTTGAATCTTCTTGTGGTTTGGGTTTGTTCATTCCTTCGAGAGGTCCTCATATTCTATGAAGAAGAGCCTAGACCCACATAATATATTTAAAATAATCATACCATTATAGATATCTTCCTAATATTTAAATTTATATAAAAAATATATTCCAAGGAAGAATTCAAATAATTTCATCTCTACAATGATTAGATACCAATAAAACCTCTCTCTACCCAGTGAAAACTCACATAAATGTAGAATTGTGTGGGGGGTGATCACCACCCATAAAATACTATAGCCTAAAATTGGGAAAAAATCTCAAATACCTTTCATAACTCCTATAAAAATGATGTTTTAAGAATAAAATTTCTCATTCCAATATAGATGGGTATGAGTGATAAAATATAGAATACATAGATTTTGCCCAAGTCCTTTTTGGAACCACCATCTGATCATATCCCACCATCACATGCATCTAGAAACAACCCTATTAACTGTAACCAAATAACTAGGAAGGACTAGAAATAGGTGGTGGTGGGAGATTGAGGTGTAACCCATATTTATTAATTAATGTTTCATCACCTGGAAAAATATTGAATCAAAATATATAAGTGTCACCCTATCCACTAGGATTGACCCATGATCTTGCCATTGTATCTAGAATATTGGTCAATCCATGGTATTACTCATGCTATACTCAATTTCCAAACTTAATAAAAGATATCGACACACATGTACTCTAACTATATTGGTATAAAAAATATTTTCCCCATTCTTGTTAGATCCCCTTTTAGATCCTTATTCTATGGATACCTTAGATAAAAATTATGAATAAAAAATTACTCTAACTATATAATTTTATTGGATTTGTTGAACTAGATGATTTTTTTAACTCCACCTCAGGGAGACTGGAACATACCTCGATCCCTAAATTTGGAGTCTAAATAAAACCTTTAATCATAAAGTATTTCTTCATAACTTTTTCATTGGTGATAATGAATGGAGGTAAAATCCTATTTTGAATCTCCACCCAAAATTCCTGGTCAAATTATTATCTGTTTAGAAACTCATTGTGCACTTTGTCTAAGGATCGCCTCATGGGTTATCTAAACCATGACACATACTCCACCATGATATTGAATTCATTCTAAGGATCTAGTATCTCATAAATTCATACCATCCATAAATTTGATAGTACTCCACTAAAAATAAATTCTTAAAATCTGACTAGTGAGTCATAACTAGTGAGTTTTAGTTTCCATTTATCACTAATTACTAGTAAAACCTAATATAAGGCTTGAAGAAATAATCAAAATATAGTCTATGGTTGTCTAAAGAAGATATAACACATGATTGACATTCTCTATCCAGTCCTCTACTTCCCGAGGATCTTGCTTTCCTCAAATCATTTTAATCCTATAGAATTAAAACTCATATAGTTAACAATGTTTTTGGATAGTCTCATCCTACACCATGGTAAAAACCAAATTTTCCATATGTTGTGAGTATTATCTCTAAACAATATGTGATATTTTTTCCTCTACTCACTTGGTAGATAAATTCCTACTAATGTCCCCAGAAAGATTCCATATCATTAATCTCATTAGGTATTAGAGGGCAATTCACTAATATGAGCTCATTAAAATTATGTCTATGAATTTCATCAATATAACTATCTAATGGAATTAAACATTTATCAAAATAAACCCATAGTTATGAAATCATTTTAGGTTCATCTAAATTAAAAAATACAAGATAAAATCAATACTTAATGTTATATGATGCATGTACCATATTATTGTTCCCTAAAAATAATGCCTTAGAGTTATGATTTAACTAACAAACTGTAAGAGTTATAATAAAAGTAAACATAGATTGATCACACCTATGTTGGATTACCAAGAATGTTAGATAATCTCATTAACCCTTGAATCCTTCTCTATAAGTTACAAAACCAAACCTCATTAAACTCTTAATTATATACTTCATCCTAAAGATCAAATTACTATGATGATGATCTATCATGATATGGCCCAGTAGAACCATGCCTTGGTTTTTTTAAGATAATTCTCTCACACATATCCAACCTATAATAGGTTAGGGGATACTAACTAGAAATAATGAGGAATCTGACACACATGTGAGACTTTATCCTTCTGAACCTTCACACTACATATCATCAAAATATAACATAAAATTAAATAAAAAACATAATAATTAGATTTAATATAAAATATATGTGACACATGATAAAAATAAACATAGTATAATGAAAAAAAAACATAAAATAGTAAGAAAAAAAACATCATCCCAATGTCAAAAAATAATGACACACCTCAACTACCAAGAAGGGAAACTTTTTAACACACCATCTCCAAATTTAAAACATCATTAGTATCACCATTAAAAATAAATATGATCCATTCCCACAAAATACACATCTAGTATGGTCACCTTTAAACTATAAATCATCTAAATTGATACAAAATGTGTGGGTACCCATCCTATTCTAGTGTGAGTATGACATTACCAAGTATGTTTCCATGAAAACACAAGAGAGATTAAAAATTAAAGGTAGTCTCAAAACCCAAGGAAAGGTGAAAGTCATGAAAAATCTTATATATGATTAAATAATATATAAAACCAATTTGATAACAAATACCAAGTCAACATGCTAGTTTTATGTTATATCTTAAAGGAATCTATGTGTATCAAGTATGACATAAGACCTATAGCACAAAAACCACGAAATTTCCATAATAAACCACCCCACTTGTTAAAAACTATAGTGGAGGGCCACACAACATTTTGGGATACAAGTGATGATCAAGGGGGTACATTTCCCCTATATAAGACCATTCCCCAACACAAGGGGGGATACTGATTGTATGGATGGAGGACTAAACACCTAACCATGTGGAATAAATATAACTCCATCATCATATGAGGTTTTCTTCCCTATTGGGATTATTCAATTAATAGAGTTCCTAAAACCTATCCATGTTGAATTTTCCCAAATATATGGAGGATTATGGATTCCATGTTTTATCCAAACACCCATCTTGAATCATGTAAAAATTTTAATGTAGATAATATCCTAAAACTGATCGAAGTACGTCACTAGAAATTACTTTTTTTTAGTTATGCAAACAATTTTGAGGAAAAAAGAGAGAAACCAAGACAACTACATCGCATAACCACTTAAACACTCCACCTCTTCAACAATTCACCATTTCAAGACATCACCACTAAAATTCACACAACTTCACAACTTCAACTGCCAAACACATGGCATCAAACAACTCAAACCAATGTAAACATTCAAACAAAAAAACCATCACAGGGTTAGTTGGAACCACCAAATAAAAATTTGAGAAACCACGAACCAGGGAACACGAACAAAGGAAAACTTGTGTCAACCTCAGACCATCTTCCTCGATTTCCCGCCAGTGCGACCATCGATAGTAGACCAAATCTACAAACCCGATAGAAAACTCTGAATAGAGTTATCCCAGACCCTCCTAGCAATGTGAAATGGACAAGCCATCCAAAAAGGATGATGAAGAAACTAGAACAGGAAAGATAAATCCATCCTCACATGCAACCTTGATCCAAAGAAACCACAGCACCAGCTCCAACAGAATTGACTCTGCAAAACTAGAACCAAAACCGATCACCATCCCCTACGATCCTTCCCAAAATAGCCCAGCGCTGCACTGGATTCATCCACTCAACTTGCGAAGAAAAGAACATGAACATCCCCCATCCAACCCTCACTGAAGATGAAGTCAAGCCTCCCCAAAAAGAATGTCATATCCTTCCCCGGTCCTCAACAACACCGACTGAAGACCACTGAGCCAAAACTATAGCTGACCCCCACAAAATTTTATATCTGTTTCCAACAAGCAGAGCCAGTCCATCACCGAGACACTGGAACTGACTTCAGGAAAGAGAAACACCACCATCACTGTGATGAGGAGTCACTGGATCTGTCGCAGATCCATATCTGTCGCCAATAAATGAAGCCAGACCAATGATGAGTAAATCACCAGATCTGAATCCGGTCGAGGACGAAACCACCATCACCACACTAAGGATGCAACTAATCAAGACGAGGGTGCACCTAGTCTGGCACCGAGCTGATGGAGAAGTAGAAAAACCAAGTCCAGATCTGCAATGGAGGACAACATCAATGCCAAACAACCGAGACGAGCTAGAGGAGGGAAGAAGAGAACCCGCGGTAGAAACCCCAGCTCAGGGAAGAGGGAAAACGCTGCTGTTACTCAGAGGCAATTAACATTCCCATAGGTTTCCCCTCAAAAACCTCTATGAATTGGTAATATTATCCCAATTAGGTGGGTAATACTCAAAGTACCTCACTAATGTTTTTTATAAAAAGGATAATATCAACAATCTCTTTGTAGAAAATATCATAGAATGAGAACTATTAATATTTCCAATTTGGACCTTATATGAGAAGATATGAAATACACCAATGACAACATAGTACATGGTATGTACTTATATGGATAAGAAATTTAATCCTGGAGATGAATCCAAAAATGTACTTTTTCTATTCTATGGTGTTTGGGTTAAATAATAAATAATTCCTATGGTTTTTCATGCATCACCAAGACAAAGTTTCATATTTCTTACTCATATATAGTGTACTCCATATCCCACATGATGTGTGTGTCTATATATATAATTTTGTGTGCACTCTTATACACCATGAATCATATAACCCATATAAACAAGCTACATGGTCAATTAATACATACTATGTGATGGTTAATATTATAACAACTCGGCTGTTTATTACACACAAAAACATGAATTATTACATAAAATCTTCACTTGATAAAATATAAAGGATTGATATTTCTATTGTCTTTGGGGATTCGGAACATTAAATTAAATTCTATAACATAAAACACAACATATTTACTGAAAACATCCTTTACATGATCACAATATTCCCTCATACTTAAAATTGCATGGGATAACCTAAGGACATTCATAAGAAAAGAGTGAGCTATGAACCCAAGTAAGGGAGTAAAAAAGGCATAACATTAATAATACAATAAATTTGTGGCAATATGCTTATCAAAGGAGCATAAAATAAACTTGAACATAAAGGCATGATATAGTATGATTATCATAACAGGAAAATGTGGAAACAACACTTAACATGGTATTAGCATGATCCAAGGATCATTGCACATTGAGAATAAGTAAACCCTTATTGAACTTGAATTAGAATGAGTAAAACCTAATTGCACATGACATATCATGATATTAATCTTTACCAAATGCATTGGAGCGCTATAAGGGCGCACCCTTCTTAATTATTTCATTTCATGCGTAAGTGTTCTACATGGATCATACAACATAGAGTCATTCAACATAATCATTTATTCCAAGATAAAGTAATGTGGAATACATAAATAAAACTCAATAATCAATAATTAAATATTCATAAAGGTGAGTACCCTTGATAGTGAAATGAGAATTTTATTTACTACACAATAACTTCGGCTTGGAAAACTGCAGTGCAATTTTGGCAGAAAAACAACGTGACATAAAAATACATAAAAATGGTTGATGGGAGAGAAAGGGGTGTCTCATCATATCTACATGAAATAGACAGTAAGGTGGTCATATAGAAACATTTCCCAACTTATGTAATGGAATTTAGATTCATAATACAAAAGAATTTCTTGAATGTACATGAAGAGAGAGAAACCCCTTACAGAATTCCATCATGGTAACATGTGTACATGGGAGGCACTAATGATAGGGAAAGAGGTCTATCCTCAACTAAAACAAAAAGAGTGAATTATGGGGGAGGTGTTAAATCATACCCCAATCATTTTAATTGAAATCTAAAAGGTATAATAACTTATATAAATTTGGACAAAAATGAGAAAGGAAGAAATCCCTTACTTGGAAGTGTGATCCAAAAGGATTGAGAGAGGCTTGAGAGAGGATTCTTGGGAGCATGAGGAACCTTGGAAAGATTCTAGAGAGTGTAGATAAGAGGTTGGTCAAGCTCTAATGGCTTTGAGGGAAGATGAAGTGGGATCTTGGGTGGGTTTATATAGGAAAAGTGAGTTGATTCCTTATTATTTAGGTTTGGGGCACCACATATTAAACTAATCAAAACCACAAACCAATGGTATTTTAAAATCAAAAAACATAAATCCCAAGCTATGTATAAGTTTTATATATATATAATAAGATAGTTAATTAAATCTAGAGGAATTTTCATCAATGAGTGGTTGGGTTGTTACAATCTTCTCCCCTTAAGAAATTGTTCCCTGAAAATTTCATTTTCCCATAATAAACAGTTCCGGGTAGATCTGCTTCATCACTTTATTCAATTCCCACATTGTCACTTCAAATTTTTTGTTTTTTCACAACACTTTCACGTGGGGAATTGTTTTATTTTGTATAAATTTTTCCCTATGATATAAGATCTTCACCAGTTTCTCTTCATAGGATATTTCATTTTCCAATGGTACCACATCTCGATTAAGTACATGTGATGGGTTAGGTATGTACTTTCCCAAGAGTGATACATGGAATACATCATGTACTTGAGATAGGTTTGGTGGGAGTTCTAGTTAATAAGCCACTGCTCCAATGCAATCAAGGATCTCAAAAGTGCCAATGTAACTTGGAATAAGCTTTCCCTTTTCCTCAAATCTCAAAATTATCTTCCCCAGTGATATATGGAGGAATACCATGCCTCCAACATCAAACACTAGGTCTCATCAATTATTATAAGAATATATATTTTTTCAACTATAAGCATCTTTAATGTGTTTCTGGATGGTCTTAACCTTCTCCACCATTTCATCGAACATTTCTAGACCTAAGAGTTTTTCACCCTAACTTTATCACAGCATGTCGGTGTTCTACACCTCTTCTCATACATGGCTTCATTAGGAGCCATTTGGATGATTGAGTGGAAACTCTTTTTTTTATGAATACTCAACTAGAGGAAGATGTTAATCCCATCCACCTTTGAAGTCCATTGAGAAAACTCTCAATATGCCCTCAATTATTTGGATTGTCAGCTAAGATTGGACATAAATTTGATGATGATAAGCTGTACTGAAGTTCATCTCTATATCCAAATAATGTTGAAGATTCATCCAACATAGAGGTGAAACATGGATCTCGATCGGGTACAATCAATTGTGGTACTCCATACAGCCTTACCACTCCTCTGATGTAAATATGTGCTAGTTATTCATGTTAGAAATCCTCCCGAATTGTAATGATGTGTGTAATCTTAGTAAGATGATCAACAACAACCCAGATAGCATTGTTTTATTTGGATGATTTAAAAAGTATGGTGACAAATTCCATTGTGATTTCCTCCCATTTACATGATGGTATGGGTAATGGTTGCATAATCCCATTAGAATTCTGTCTCTTAGCCTTCACTGGCTGACATACTAGGCACATTGATGTATACTCAGTGATCTCCATCTTCTTGTTATCCCACCAATAAATCTATTGGAGATATCGATAAATATTTGTGTTTCCTATTTGAATGGATATATTTGAACTGTCTTCATTATCCCAATGTTCTTTCTTTAACTCTGGATTTATGGAACACATTGTCTTTCCCCAAACCCCACAATACCTTCTTCATTGACATTGAACTCTGAGGATTTCCATTTTCTGATAGTTTTCAACTTCTTCTGAATTCACACATTATCCATTTGAAATTCCTTATCCATTAAAAAAGAGATGGTTGAGAAATCATTTGTGAAAGGATTGACGATGTTCCCTTTTTTATGATTCCCATGTCCAAATCCATCAAATCTATGAAGGTTAGATACCTTTCAATTCTCATTAATGATAGAATCGTTGGGTCCTTTCCACTAAGAGCATCATCCACCTTTTTTTCTTTCGTAGGGTGGTAACGGATTAAGCAGTCATTGTATTCGATTAGATCTAACCATATTTGTTGGCACATGTTCAACTCTTTCAATGTGAATATATTCTTGAGGATTTTGTGGTCTGTATATATTTTACACTTCTCCCCAAAGGGGTAATGCCGCCATATTTTCAATGCAATGATTACTGTAGCCAACTCCAGATCATGTCTTGGATAGTTTTTCTCATGAAATTTTAATTTACTTGAACAATAGGCAATGAATTTCTAATTTTTCATCAACACACAACCCATTTCCTTCTTCAAGGCATCATTGAATACCAAAAAAAGTTCTCCACTTGGGGGTAAAGTGAGAACTCACATAGTGATAAGACTCTTTTTCTACTCTTTAAATATCTCTTCATATTTATCACTCCAGGAAAACTACACTCCCTTACAAGGTAACTTGTTAAGATAGTTTGACAATCATTATAAATTTTTCACCAATTGGCTATAATATCAAGCTAACTCCAGGAAGCTACGAATATCTGTTACCAATGTTGTCCTTGAACATCCCTCAATTGTAGATATCTTGGAGGGATCCACGGATATCCCATTTCTTATAATGATATAACCTATGAATGTTACCTCCTTCAAAAAGAACTAACGCTTTATATAATTTTCATAGAGCTTCTCCTTTCGCAAGGTCTCTAGTACAGTGCTTAGATGCTTCTCACGTTCCTCTATGGTTTTAGAGAATATTTGAATATCGCCGATAAAGACAACTAAAAAATTTTCTAGTTAATCTCTAAAGATTCATTTCATCATGTTCATGATGATTTATGAATCATTAGTGAGTTTAAAAGGCATTACTATGAATTCATAGTGCCTGTACATTGTATAAAAAGAAGTCTTGGGGATATCCTCCTTCTTCATCTTTACTTGGAAATATCCCAATCTCCAATCCACCTTTGAGAAGTATTGTGCACCACATAGCTGATCAAACAAGTCATAAATTCATGGAAGAGGATACTTGTTCTTTACCATGATTATTTTGAGCTAACTATAATCAATACAAAGGTGCATTGACCCATTCTTCTTTATGGTGAAGAGGACTGGTGTACCCAATTGTGAAGCACTTGGGCATATAAACCATTTATCCAAATTCTATTATAGTTGTTTCTTCAACTCCTAAATCTCCAAAATAGTCATTCTATATAGGGTCTTGGATATTGTCAGCACCCTAGGTATATGATTAATTGATAATTCAACATCACTTATAGGTGGAAGACTAGGCAATTCCTCGGGAAACACTTCAGCAAATTCTCTCACAATAGGCATGTCTTCCAGGATGGTTGCTTCCTTGGACTCAATCATCTGACCGAGACACACATGCTCATAGGGAAGTAATATCCTCACATGAGATGATGGGGTTAAGGAATATTCATCCTCCTACTTACACTTGTACAAAATATTGGGTTGATTCGCTCTAGGGAGAGTGATTTCCCTTTCACAGAAATTTATGTTGGCTCTATATAAGGAAGTCCAATCTATGCCAAGAATTGCATCAGATTCTACTAGAGGTAGTATGATGAGGTTATTTGGGAAGTCCAATCCACAAATTGGGATAGGGGAGGAGTTCTACTAATGGGTTTCAGTGATTTCCCCATTTTTCGTACTCACCGACATCTTTACTTCAATGATTTGTAGTGGTGTTGGGATTGTTCTACTAAACATTCAAGATATAAAAGAATGCGTAGAACTAGAATAAAGAAGTATGTTCCCTATTTCTGAATTAATAACTATAATACCTATCATCACTTCATTTTCGGAGTTCACTTCGGTGGTAGTGATAGAAAAACCTCGCCCTTGTTTCCATTGAGGTTGTTGGTTTCTTCTGAAAAACCACGGCTAAGGGAACTAATATTAAAGGTGTCATGGTTCTTTATAGTTAAAGAAATGGACAATACATTGATATTTGAATAGAGCTTTACTCTACTCTACTGTAGCTACAAGTTTTTATTGTCGCCGGTTAATGTCTAGGTGACCTCCTTTTCCTCACCTAAAGCATTTCCTTGTCCCCTGCAGTCAATTTCACGGGTGCTTCATTCCGCACCTTCTTCAAGTGGGGTGCTATATTTTCTTAGAACCATTGGATTTATCTATCAGACCTCCATAATTGAAGTAAACCTTATGTTTTTTATCCCCATGATACACCTGAGATTCGCTAATCTCCATTTTGACCTTGAGGGCACATAGGAAAATTTCCTCATAGTTATCGAAGTCACAGATCGCATGGTATTTTCGTAGGGTATGTTTCACCCCACCAAAGAAACAGTAAAACTTGCATTTGGGGGTAAAAACTAAGATGGAGGTATATTTTTCAAGCCTTGTTAGGATTTCCTCGTACGATTCAATGGATTCCTCTTCTTTTATTGAGGGAAAGGCAATCTCTTTCCATCTTATGTCAGAGGGTGCAGGGAAAATATTTATCAAAACAAATATTCCCAAAATCCTCATATTCCAATGCCTCAATCTCCTCCCAAGGCTTCTTATTTTTGATCAATTTCTACCATTGATCACCTTCACCCCCCATAAAATAAGTATCTAGTAGAACCTTCTCTTGTTCATAACATCAATGTATGAATAAGATCTTTTCAATGGAGTTGATTTATTGTTCAACAATTGAGGGATGAGATGATTCACTAAAAGTATGTGGCCTTTGTTTCTGAAAGCTCTCGATTGTGACTTGATCATTCTTGGGGGGGTTGAACGTTCCTATTGACCCATGTTTTTATTCAAATCTTCAGTTAACTTAGATATTATCATAACAAGGTTTGTGATTCCCTCTCCCAATGGATTGGGAATCTCATTAGAACAATCATCACATTAATTTTCGCTTCGGTTGTTAACTTGAGTCCACCTATTATCGGACATTGGATAGAATAAAATAAAGTTATGGGTAACACAAAATGGGTTATACAAAGACAAAAATAGATGACTTATAAATTAATTTTATTTTCTTAACATATAAATCTACAGGCTTCAATCTATGTTATCCGTGATCTACTTCCCAACATTTATTCTTAAGGGAATTTTTTATTCCCTTAAAAATGGTTCATACTATGATTATGAATTTACCAAATAATATCCCCTGAGAGTGTTGTATCCAAGGTTGTATAAAATCCCATTGTCATGTACCCGAATACCCTGGGTCAAGCCTGAAATACCTTGCCGGTGTTTTCACTCCTTGGTACATCTGTATTAGAGCCACCTCTACCTTCTCATATCCAGAGATGGATGTATTATATTGATAATACATTTACTCAATACTCACCAAAATTTAGGTATGTTTTTATTATACTTATTCTTATCTTAAAGGCCTCAGTAGGGGTTTCTAATCCTAATCACAAAAATAAATAAACATATCCTTTGATACCAACTATTAAAACCCTACTCTTTATAACAAACTTAAACATGACTTATTACATAAAATATTTACTTGATACAATATAGAAGATCAAGAGTTATAGTGTGTTTGGGGATTAGGAACATTACACAAACACTTTAAACATAAAACACAACATCTTTACTGAAAACTTCCATTACCTGACCACTACATTCTCCCCTAAATATCATTGCATGGGTTAACTTGAGGAAATTCATAAGAAAAGGGTGATCTATAAATCCTAGTAAAGGAGAAAATAAGGCATAACATTAATAATTCAATACATGTTAGCCAATAGGAATATCAATAGATCATGGAAGAAACATGTACATAAAGGCGTGATATAGCATGATTATCATAACATGGAAATGTGGCCTCAACACTTATCATGGTATTATCATGAGCCAAGGTTCATTGCCTATAGAGCATGAGTAAACCCTCATTGAACTTGAATTATCACGAGTAAACCTCATTGAACATGATGTATCATTATATAAATCTTTGCCCAATGCATTGTAGCTCTATCAAGGTGCACCTGTCTTAGTCATTTCATTTCATGCATAAGTGTGCCACACATATCATACAACATAAAATAATTCAACATCATCAATTATTCCATGATAAAATAATGTGGAATAGATAAAAGATAATATATAATCCATAATTAAATGTGCATAAACGTGAATACTCTTGATAGAGAAATTGGCATGGTATTCACTACACAATGTCTTTGGCTTAGAAATTCATGGTGCAATTTCGGCAGCATAATGGCGTGACATAAAAATTCATAAAAATGCTTGATGAGAGAGAAAATGATTTCTCATAAAAATTCTTGATGAGAGAGAAAATCATGTCCCAACATAGTTAATGGAATTTAGATTTATAATACTAAATAATTGATTGAATATAAATGAGGAGAGAGAAATCTCTTTCGGAATTTTGACATGGTAACGACTATACATGGAAGTAACTAATGAGATTGGAAGAGGTCACTAATCAATTCCAAAATAAGTGGGGAAGTATGGGGGTGTGAAATCAAACCCCAAAATTTATAATTGAATGGAAAATGGTATAACAACTTCAATAAATTCGGACAAAATGAGAAAGGAAGAAATCCCTTACTTGGAAGTGTGAGCCCAAAGGCTTGAGAGAGGCTTGAGAGAGGCTTCATGGGAGCTTGGGGTGCCTTGGTAGGATTATAGAGAGAGGATGGCTATGGTCGGTTGAACTCTGAAGTCTTTGAGGGAAGAGGATGTGGGAGCTTGGGTGGGTTTATATATGAAAAGTGAGGGGGTTCCTTATTATTTATGTTTTGGACAGAACACATTAAACTAATCAAAACCATAAAACCAACCCGTGGTTATTGCTCATGGCTTTTTCCAAGGTGGAGTGGAAAAAATTATATCATAAGTACAATGTTTTAACTTCTGAAAATATTTTTCTTTCTTTTGTGGAGGTGAGTCACACTCTCAAGGAAATCAATTTAAAACGATAAAATGTTTTATATGTCTTGGAGGGTCCACTAAGGCTTTGTAAAATAAATCAATAAAAACTAAAATAACTTAATTTTAATGGTGAAACATATATTGGACGAAAATAATGTTTATAGTATTTTATTACATCACTATTGTGTCATTATGATGTCATAAATCACATTATATATTTAAAAGGTATTAAATTTTTACCCAAAAAAATTGACTATCTTAGAAAATTAAAGAAAATTCACCATTTGATAATTTCTATGTCCTGATTCCAAAAATAATTATAATTTTATACAATAAATTTTCTAAAAAAATGAATTTTTAATTTTAGAATACAAGAAACATTTATAAAAAATTCACGTGTTTTGATAAAAACTGCATTCAAACCTTAATAAAAATCACAATTGTATTCATAATAATTATATGATAATTTATATTTAATAAAAATAATTTAGTAATAATATTTTATTAAAATACTATTTATTTCAAAAATCCATTAATACATAAAAATAGATTTTTAAATTGAATATGAACTAAAAAATACAATTTATGTTATAAAAAATATTTACAAAGTAAAAATAATAAAAAAGAATGTATATTATTTATTATATAAAAAATAATTCACATAATAATAGTGCTATGGTATTTTTACATAAACCATTATAACACCCGCATAAGTCCTAAGGGTAAGGTGTGTGATGGTGACTGAATCTTCGGGTGGCTCGGATAACATCGTTCGGGTGGTGATCTCTATCAAATTCCACTTCTCACGTAGGCAGTTCCATTCGATCTTAACATGTTTAATCTTATCTTGGGATTGGTAAAAATTGAAGCCCAATGATGCCACCTCCTTTTCGAGCTCCAATAAATGGGCTTCATATGGATCAATTCTACTGGATGAGGCAATCGCTTCCTTTATCTAATTAAATAGGATTTATTAAAGCCCTGTATTTATACTAATAATAGGATCATAAGTCAACGACTATATTAGGAATGATCACAATTATTAATCATATTTTAAAATGTAAAAACATAAAACTAAGGAACTGTATAATTTTTATATATCTGTAATAAGTCATTTAATTAAATCAATATGAATTTTCATTAATGAATGTTTGGGTTATTAAAAATATAGTCCCAGAAACCCATTTAATCAATCAATGTTGTACATGGTGTGTGTATTTTTTCAATCACATATTTCGGCATTTAAAACCCCAACATCATAAAATTTCATTCATTTTTATTTCCATTTTCACTCTCATTTATTTCCAATAGATCTATTTTTTCATCCCCGTATCGTTGCCTCACCATTGGTGGTCATCTAAACTGCATCATAGTCATCTCTACAACTTTGGTTTGAGTAACCATAAAGATATCCACCAAAAGCCTCATTGATTTTTAGGGAATTTCCCACGGACAAATGTCGTACACCAACATCACCCCCTTTACCACTACTATATCAAACCATATCGGATCTCTCTTATTCATTCCCAAATATTATTATTTTTATGCCATCATTGATATATCTACAAATATGAAGGTAGATGGAAATAATTTTTAATGTGAAGAATAATACAGATGTGTAGATAGAGGAAACAAATAGTAAGTGTATTTTTTGACTCCAAAGACCTTATTTATTATGAATTCACCAACAAACATTATTAGTTAAGGGTTCATAATAATATTTATTTGGAAGAGGTTCTCAATACATGTTTCAAGGAATAAATAAGAAGAAGTATTAGAAAAAATTATTTAAAATAATCATGATCATAAACTAAAGGGAAACAAAGCCCTTATGATCGATAATAGAACAAATAATGTAAATAATTGAAATCCCATAACAACTTGCACACAAAATGTTGTAAATAATATTGTAAAGAGACCTACATCATGGATAAATCCTCCTAATCATTATAAACATAAACTCAATATAATATTTTTAATATAAATCCATAATGAATGGTCTTCGATAATATTACAGGGTTTTATCCAGTGATAATGGATAGTACTATAAATAATGGAAAATATATATATTTATAACAATATATTAGGCCATTCAAAAAATAATATAATATATAAAAGTTATTTATTCATGTCTCATGTCTCAAATTATATAATTATACATCTAGTTGGCTAAACCAACCAATTTTGGAAACAACCACAATGTTAGAATTTTCATTTGTAGACCCATTTATACGATACTAATCTTCATTATTGCATGAGAAAAAAAATATGTTTAAAATATTAAATTATTTTCGAAATTCCAATGATTCCAAAAAATACAAACCATCCACATCACCATCTTCATCAATACTATTTAGAATATTCTAAGGTGTTAATTTAATTATCATATTATGTTCATGTAATAACCCTAGACTGAATCACTTCCACTATGACTAAAATGTGTTATCAGATAACTCAATCACCCCTCTGCATATGGAAGAGGATTTTTACAGTCATCATTATTCTGATAATATCATTTGGATTCTATAACCCCTTGATCAAATAATCCTAAATAATAGCAGAAGTATTGAAAATAACTATCAACTCAATGAAACTACAATTAATAGAATACAAGAATAAATGAAAATGAGAGTAAAAAACCAGTCCTTTTATAATAATATGAAAATTATTCATGTGATAGAAATAATATAGAAATAATCAAAATATATCATGGGAAGATCATAAACATCGAGATCCAAAAATTAACCATAAATAAAAAATAGGAAATTATAGTAAAACTACCCAAAGTACTAGCTTAGTCCCATATCAAATGTTATACGCCAGCTAGCCAAATAAATCCTAAAGTATATAACCAATTCCCATATCAAAAAATAAAACAATGATGTCTTATAGGGTACCCATAGTGGCCTAGATGTTTGTGAGAACAACTCAATATGCCACCACCAAGGTTTCTCATTATTATGTCAATACTAATCAATATGCATGCTAATGTGCCATAATAAATAACCAAAATTCTATTAAATAACTACTAAAAACCTTCAAATCAATGGTTACTCTCACACTGGTGAAAAAAAGTCCTTTAATGTTTAGTTTTTTTCAATTTAACATCGGTTAAAAAGTTACATTAATCTACACAACTTCAATAATTAGGGCATTCTTCATCAATTTTATTAGAAAATATGTTTAATTATAGTATGAAAATGATATAAAAAATCATTAAATATAGTTTTTTATAAAAACAATTTTTAATCCTTTATACATATATTTCCAAATCATTTTTAAATAAAATCGAGACTGAAAAATCTTTCAACGTCAGTTTTTCTTAAAATCTATGTTGAAATCTAACATTTTTTTTAAAAAAGTATTCGATACTACATGATTCGATAGATGTGTAAGAAAAATAGTGTAATGAAATTGTAGTAACATAATATACCAGGATCATCAATAAAACTCATTTAAATCATTTAAAATATCCTTAAAAAATATTATAATCCTAAAGGAAACTAAATCCACAAATTAGTCAAATATAAAAAATATTAGTCAAATAAATTTCATAGATGGTCAATTTTTTTTGGCATATACTATGAAAAATAATAAAAATTTAAAAAAACATATTGTCTTATGAATTTTAAATTACAAGATATTAATGTAAATTAAAACTGTTATAATGAAACAAAGAAAATCAAAATATATTGTTGTTTTGATTAGTATTGTCTCATAAATGAATCATTACACATAATACATGAATTCATCACACCATATTTGAGGATTATATTGTGTTTATGAATCAATTTTTTTATTAGAAAAACCATTTTCTGTGTAAATGAACAAGTATTCAGTGAAATAAAAGTTAGATAATAGATTATAAAAGTATATAATTTTTTCTGGTTCAACTATTTAGAAGTGATACCCACTGATCTCAATCCCTGAATTATTTTAATTTCAGAAATTAATTATCAAAAAATAGTAAAGACAAATAAAATATGATTTAATATCTAAAATAATAGAATAGTATTCATTCCTTTATTAGTATTAAAAATATCATTTGAACACCACCAAATAAAGAGTAGAATAAATATTCACTGCATTCATTTGGGAAAAATATTCATTACAATTAATTTCACCAAAAATATAAAGAATGTTGAATTAATAATAGTATAATGAGTAGTATTTCGTAATTATATTTTTGTTATAATCATGTAATAAATGTAAAAACACAACATATACTCTTTGTTGTTTTTAATCATTCATATATATATATATATATATTCAATTTTAACATCTTAGTTCAAGTATTACAAGGTCATTGAAATGTATTCTAGATCCATAAAATAGTATAATTAAGGGAAATCATATTGCATTCAATCATTTTAGAGATATGATGATTAGAAAATTAATAAATTAAAGTAATATATATGTTCATTTAAATATATCAAACTTATAATAGAAATTTACTTAATGAAAAAAAAATTACAACACTATTATTGTGTACTCCTCCCCAGTAACAATGTCAATGATTCCATTTTTAAATATATTTAATTCATAACATCTTCAAAAAAATCAACACTAATCTAAAAAGAATATTAATTATATAATATATAATTATCAATTGTTAACATTATTATCACATTAAGATCTTGATAACTCTTTGAAGTTATTAGCTTCAAAAAAATCCATTTCCATTGATTCCTTTGATTATAGATAATCATATATAATGCAACCATAAGAAAAAAAATAGGTAATTTAATTTAACGTTAAATAAAAAATGGAAAATAACACATACCACAAATTTCAATTTATGAAAAAGACTAGTTTCTGTAACTAAATATTGACTAATAAATTTTCTAACTATGGTCACCATATTAGTAGGATGTGGAACAGGAGAAATTAGATTATTAATATCATTTATTTCTACTTTCACCTATCTTGAATGTATAACCTAATTATATAAATAATACCTCATATGATGTAATATTTTGTACGCTATAATATGTACATGGGGAGCCACAACAAGAAACTCATAGTAAATGGTTATGTATGAATGAGGAGGAGGAGGATCTATGACCGGAGGCTATGTAGGTTGTGTCTATCACATCACTTATACAAACATTGTCTACACATATGACTCAGTTATATCAATTATTAATGCATTCAACTATTATAGCTCAAAATCAAAGGAATTTTTATATCTATTGTATTCTTCCCCCATTGATGTCATACTAGGGGTGTGGCCAGAGAATTGTTTAATATATATACCATACTTATATACTATGACACAACCTAGGTATTCTAACTTTCCTAAATAATGTAAAAGAATATGAATCCTAACATAATGGATTAAGGTCCCATGTCTTGTTTTCTCTTAAAGGGCTTCCTGATGTAATCTTTCCAAATTTTATATTGGTGATATGAATTTAGACAATATTAATATTATATAATTCTTTTTTACTACTTTTAATATTTTCCATTGAATCTATTGTTGCATTAGTAAAAAATATCCACTTTTTTCATCCTCTCCCTTTTACATTTTTCAAGATGAGGGTTGAATATTGATGGTGCTATTGAACTCATTATGAGCCACTACATGACTTAGATCATAATTCATTAAATTATTTTTCATTCATTTTATATTAACACAGTATTTTATTAAAAAAATATTTTATCTTTTAAGGTGAATATTCAATAAATTTCACAAATACATGCTCGATGACCATGATGTTTTAGTGTATGTGGAGACTGTATACATAATCATCTTATTTATTTAATTATCTTCAGCATCTCTCGTATTGATATTCTCACATAGTACCCTTATATGACATAACCTACATAAAACCTTTCTTCTTATCTTGGGGAAAATGAAACATAAGAAAGGGTGATCTATGATGCCTAGTAAGGGTAAAAAAGCGATATGTCAACGATCTCATGAAAATAACATTAGTATAAGTGTATTAGAAAATGATTTTAACATTTGAAAACCATACCCTATAAAACAAAAGAACTTTATTTTGAGTCATTTCTTAAAGCTAAGTAATCCATAAGACAAGAATCGTAAATTAATCAAATAACATAAGTCGGGAGATCATAAAATAGGTGAAGGAATATAGAAAAACAAAATATTATAACATTTTGAACATTTATAGACAAAAACAAGTTCAATTATTAAGTTAATTAAATGATTTCTTTCCCTCACATAATCATATGGACAAGAAACCAAGTCCATGAATAACCTTAAAAATTATTAAACTAGTCCACACATAACATTATAAACATGAAACTAGGTCAAAATGTATCCTTTTGGACATGAAACCAGGTCCAAAAAAAACATTGTGTATATGAAATTATGTTTCAGCATAACATAATTAACTAATGATTTATCTATATTACTCAATTCACTTAAGGGATATAACATCCTCACCCATCCTTGTTTTATAATGGCACCACCCATCCCTAGTTTATAATGGATATATATAGAGACCCCACTTTTTCTTACATACCTATTACATAATTTTAAAGATAAAAAACATAAAAGTGTTTCCCAAACAGGATCCAAAATTTTAGTGTATCAGTACAATTTTTACCATACATACATTTTACATAATAAAAAATAAGAATTTATTTAAGTGATTCTTATCTAACTTCTTATTGGCCTACTCCTTCTCCTTTGTACAAGTAATCACCTGAGGATACAATACAATGAAAGGGGTGAGATAAAAGACCAGTAAGAGTGTATATAAGAACCTGAATCCATATAACATGAGTGATAATAATCATTATTCTAAAATTATAATCATGAGAGGAAACATTAGATAAATTCATTGAACGTGGAAATGAAAAAATAGAACATCATGTCTTAGTGGTCAAATACAAGACATAATTGTGAAAAAAGATAGCATCATATTCACATATATTTCACTTTATCAAAATATATTAATCACATTACCAATAGAATTGTATAACTATATAATTTTATGTTCACTCATTATATCAAGACATTTACATGGGATCTATAATTCTGGGTGTGAGTGTCACATCATAAGATTTACATTATTATAAATGCGATAGAGAACGTATATCAGTCTTGAACATAGAATATCCCATAGAAAGTAATGGGTTTCATTTCATAAAATATAAAATCATAAACTCTGGATTTTTCATGATAAAAAGGGAATAATATTCTTGGTATCAATCTTGATTTAAGATGAAATAATATCATGACAAGTAAAAGATGAGTTTTTTTAAAAAAAGGATTTCTTCTGAAAAAATCATTGCATTTTCCATAAAATTGTATTTTAAACATGTATATCCGAGAAAATAAAAGGGAAGAAAAAATTTATTATATTTATATAAAAATAAATGACCACACGTTCTGAAAATGGAGTGAAAGAGGGAAAACCAAAAGAAAGAGAGTTGGGTTTGAGAATTCCACTTAATACCTTATGACTAACTGATTTCTTCACCTTAATATCCAAGATAATTATATTAATTTCATTAATTAAAATATAAAAAACCTTTTATATATTAATATAATCCATTATATTTTTATTATGATAATTTATGTTATTTTCAAGGAGTTATAAAGTTTAAATTCATCATGTGTGATTGTTCATTTTCATGGATTTCATGTTTGGTTCACTTGGAAACATGTATGAAAGTTTATGTTAAATGAGGATAATTTTATAGAATTGATATTATATTTCATTAATGAACTTAAATGATATTATATGGTCATATATATAATTTTTATATATGGTATTAGGATGAGTCCTTAGATAAATAGTTAATGAAAATGATTTTATTTATTTGGCCAATTTTACGTCCATTACGAGCAATTATAATTTTACTAACATCATGTTTATATATTACTTCAAAAATATAATATATATTTTAATATGTATAGTAAAATATTATTTAACCATAATAATTTTTTTATGACCATCATTGAATGTGGTAGTGAAAAATGAAAATGCATCATCCACGGTGGCAGTAAACTGACAAAATATGGTCTATAATTTCATTTTTATAAAAAAGGGAGAGGGGAGATATTTGAAGATTAATTAATCCATAAAAATAATAGAAGTATTTTATATAAAATATATTGTATTTATCGTGATATTTGGATAATTTTATGAGTTGGTAGGTTAATAAAACAAATGAAATTGAGATGAAATTGAAAGAAAATGAGAGAGGATTTTACCTCTTGAATTTCACCACATTGAGAACCTCCTTAGGGAAAAGGGTTTGGTCTTTTGATGAGATAATGGTTTCGTTGTTGTGGGGGAGAGGATTGGGAAGATTATTATCCATTATTTAGAAAATGATCAATTCATTGGAGTAGTGAAAAAATAGGTGGTGAGGGGTGGTATTTACAGGGGAAGTGAGGGATGTTTCCTCATTATTTTATTCAGTAGTTTATAATTTTTACTCAATACTATGAATAGATTGAGTATTATAAGTAAATATATTAAACTAATTATTTATAGTTCTAGATTTGTTTCTTAAATAATCTATACAACATCTATGACTCAATAATTCATGTATTTATTTTTTATCATAAATTATCATATTTCACTATTCACCAAAAAATCATGTATTTTAGAAAATCCCCAAAAAATAACTGAAAACCTTTTTCTATGTTTAGGATTAAAAAATGAACTCCATATTATGAAAATAATTTTCTAAATATGATATATTTAATTTTTAACTAAATTCATCATTTAATTGGAAAATACTGAGTTTAAAATTATATCAGATTTTATAATGCTTTGAAAAAACGTTGTCTCATAAAACTATATTATAATCATAGGACAACAAAATATTAATTTATGAATCTATTTTATTGAAAATAAATTTTTCTTTTAAACCATTATATTAATTATAAGTTTTTAATTAAATTTTTATGACTTACAAAAATACCATCACTTAATTAGTAATTTTTAAAAAAATTATGTACTTATATTATGATACAATGTTATCATATTTTCATTTATAAGACACATAAATTTTATCTATACTTTCACAGGTGACCTAACAATTCTATTGGCCAATTTAATATTCCTAATAGTCATGCTACTATTCCAAAGATCATGTTGATATTATATCAGGATAGGTTTCTTAATTTATAGAAATACCTCTTATTTCATTCATTATTCATCAAAAATATATTTATATAGTTCTCTATATGATTTTATGTTATTCATACTTCATCAAATAATTATAAAAAGATAATTTCCATTGATAAGATTTTTGGGTCGTTACATTCTTCCCCGCTTATAAAATTTCACCCTCAAAATATCATTTTACCTACTATGGTGAGAAAAAGTGAGGTTACTTCTCCTTGTTCACTTCCTCTAGTTCATATGTTACCTCTTCATAATTATGGTTCCACTCTAGTACTTTCACCTTGTGAAAAGCCTTTTTTCATATGAAATAAACACTATATTATAAGATCTTCACTCTCTCTTCTTATAAAAGAGATCATTTTCCAAATTTATGACCAATTGATTTGGTACATGTGAGGGATATTGTATGTAATTTCTCAACATTGATACATGGAAAACATTTTCTACATTATACATGATTAGTGGAAGTTAAAGTCCAAAGGCTACAACTCCGACTCAACCAATAATCTCAATGGGGAAAATGTACATTTGACTAACCTTTCATTTCTTCCCATATCTCATAATCCTCTTATATGGATATATACGAAGGAATACCATCTCTCCTGCTATAAAATCTATGTACTATTGATGATTATCTGGATATCTATTTTGTCATCTTTGGGTTTCCATGATGTGATGCTAAATGATTTTCTCCTTTACCACTATTTCTTCAACCATCTTACTTCCTAGAATGTTACATTCACCAAATTCATCATAGTAGGACTGTGTTTTTCATATTTCCCCATTAATGGCTTCATATCAAACCATTTAGAAGCTCGAGTGGGAATTGTTCCTATAAGAGAACTCAACCAGAGGCAGATGTTTGTCACATCCTCCTTTGAAATCCATATAACATGCTCTCAACTAGTCTTCCAGTGACAGAATGGTATTCTTCTATTGGCCATCATTTTGAGGATGATAGTTAATTAAATTTCAGCTTAGTGTTTAGAGCATGTTGGAGACTATTCCAGAATATGGAGGTGAATCTCAGAGCTAGATCAGATACAATTTATAGTGGTACAACATGAATCCATATCACTTATATGAGGTATATCCCTGTAATTTCATCTAGTGAGAAGTCCTCTTGAATTGTGATAAAGTGATCTATGTTTATCAGATGATCCATAACAACCCAAATTTAAATATTTCCTCTAGATGTTTTTGGATGTCTACTAACAAAATCCATGGTGATGTTTTCTGATTTCCATGTTGGTAAGTGTAATGGTTTCTTAATCCCATTATAATTTTTTCATTTATCCATAAATTGTTGACATACCATACACATTGATGTATATTCAACAATCTCCTTCTTCATATTTTCCCTCCAATAGTTCTCCCTTAGATCATGATATATCTTTGTACTCCCTGGGTGAATAGAGAAGGTTCATCTATGTGTTAAATTCAAAATTATTTTATTTATATATGGATAGAATGGTACACATAATCATGACCCAAATCTTAAAACATATTTCTCATCAATTTTAAACTATGAGGGTTTCCCCATTCTTGTATCTTTAACCATCTTCTCAATTTTCACATCATTTCTCTGAGGATCCTTTATTTTATCCATGAGATATGGTTAATAAATCATATGAGAAAGGATTGATGATGTTTATTAGTTAATGATTCTCATTTAAATCATTTTAAGTCTAAAAATATTGGAAACTTTTCAATTATCATCAGTGATAATGTTGCATGATCATTAATACTTAGTGAATATACCAATTTATTTTCCTTATAGGGATGGTAGTGGATTGAGAAATCGTAATCCTAGATGAGATCTAACCATCGTCATTGGTGAATATGAATCTAATTATGTGTGAATATATATTTGAGGTTCTTATGATCAATATATATCTCACACTTCTCCCCATATTGATAATGCCACCAGATTTTCAATTCAAAGATCAAAACCACCAACTCTAGATCATGCATAGGATAGTTTTTTCTAATAAATTTTCAACTTACTTTAGGTGTAAGCTATCACTTTATAATTTTGAATTTGAAAATAGTATAATACCTTCTTTTTAAGCATCACTATTTACCACAAAGAGTTCCCCACATGTCAAAAGTGTGAGTAATGGTGTAGTGATAAGCCTCCACTTTAACTCTTTACAGCAATCTTCACATTTACTAGTCTAAAAAAACATTTCTCCCATATATGTTAGTTTGGTAAGTGGGTTTGAAAATTGTGATATTTTCTTCAAAAATATCTAATAATACCATTCTAAACCAAGGACTCTATAGATCTTTATTAGAGATGTTTTTTTGGGCCACTCTTTCATTGCCTTTTTCTTAGAAGGTTAAACAGGTATTCCTTTATTGGGGATAACATTATGAAAGAATGATAAATCCTCTATATTAAACTCACATTTAGTGTAATTTTCAAATATATTATCTCTTCTCAAGTCCTTTATCACATTATTCACATGATCCTTATGTTCCTACTTTCTCTTCGAGTATATTATAATGTCATTGATAAAGACTTCCAAAAAAATTTCAAGGTAATCTCTAAAGACTATATTAATTAAGTCCATGAATATTAAAAGATAATTATTTAGGTGAAAAAGAATCACTATCAACACATAATGTCTTTACCTGGATTGAAATGTATTATTAGTAATATACTTCTTCCTTTCCTTTAATGGGTGATATGCCAACCGAATATCCACCTTAGGGAAATACTTGTCCCAACATGGTTGATCGAACAAGTCATATGTCTATGGATAGTGATAATTATCGTTTATCATGATTTTTTTTATCTGAAGGTAATCAATTCATAAGATCATTTACACATCCTACTTCTTGATAAAGAGGACCAGTGAACCCCATAGTGAATCACTAGGAAAAATAGTACCCTTTTTAAGATTATATTGTAACTCATTCTTCGATTCCTCCAACTAAATGGTGTTTATTATATAATGTGTTTTTGGTATAGTTAGAGATCCCATAGAAATTTTAGTTGAGAAATCCACAACCCAATCATGTCAAATACTAGGCAATTCTTCATGGAACACATAAGTTCAGTACCTTACAATGGGCATGTATTCAAGAATAATTCTATTTTTTTCTAAATCATTTGACCTAGATATAATCTTTCTCATATAGAGATAATATAAACTATTGAGATGATGGATCCGAAAAAATTTCATCCTCCACATTACACTTTTACATAATTGTATGATGCCTCAGTATGTGAACAGAGATCTCCCTTTATCGATAGTTGATGTTTTCTTTATAAAAAGATAGCCAATCCATGGAAAATATAGTATCAAAATCAACCAAAGTATCAAAAGTTTTTTAGGATGTTTAGTCCAAAAGAATTAACTTGGGATTATTTATATACATTGGATAAAGTAATTTTTCTATTTATTATTCTCAAAGATAACTCCACCTCTATGTTTTTAGGTGGTGTTTGAATAGTTATACTAAACATGCATGATATGAAAGAATTCATAGAACCCAAATCAAATAGTATGCTCAATATTATTGAATGAATGACTAGTGTACCTTTCACTACATCATTTTCGGGATCCGTGTTAGTAGTAATAATGGAAAAATCCTTTCTATATTGTATTTGGTGGTTGATAATTCTAATTTCCCAAGTGGAATCAAGGTTTAGTACAGTCTATTTCTTAGTTCCCTTTCACCCTACAGTTGAAGCATTAAACCAAGGGTGGTTCTATCCTTTCCTCAACCAAATTGTCCAACTTCATAATGTAACTTGTACATTCATGATCTTAGTGTCCTTATCTCCCACACTAATATCACTTACCCATCTCGTTGAATCAATTACTATGGTGCTTATTCCAAAAAAATTGACATTCGAGTGGTTGATCATTCTTTCCACCAACTTCGTTAAATCCCCAAGCCTGAATCTCTATCATTCAATTATTATCACCATATCCATATAACTATTCTCCAAACATCATCTCCATTTTGATAAAACATCCAATAACTTCTTCATAACTCCCAAATTCTATAATTTCTAAATCATATTGAATGTGTGTTTTTAAACCACAAAAGGATCTATGAATTTTTTTATCATTAATGATAACAAAACCCTAAGCATACATTATAAGCCTTGTGATATTTTCTTCATAGGTCATGAATGATTCTCCTTATATTTTATTCATCTCTATGAATTGTCTCTCCATGTTTTTATGATGTGTTAGAGGGAAATAAATATCAAGAAACATTATATTAATGTCTTTTCTCTCTATCTATTCAATTTCATCCTTCATCATGGTGTTATCAATGAACACCCGCCATTGGTAGACCACTTCAACTAAATTATAAATGGAAAGAGTCACCTTTTCTATATCATAATAGTGAATCACAAAAAATATTTTCCGCATTGTGTTTACCCCTTATTCTGGGATGAGTGGATTGAAATATCCATTAAATTTCAGTGGGTTTTTCCTCCTAAAAGACTCGATATCTAGTTTCATCCTCTTAGGTGAAAAATAATGGTCCACGTTATTAATCTAATTGTTCATAGATTAATATCACATGGTAATAACCTCCATGATTGTTTGAACTCAAACTCGAAAATAATTAGGGATGTCTTTCTGGCAATCACTGAATTGTACATTGCATGGGTTGTTGCCCGGGTTTCTCCGGGTTCCCCTAATTTTCTAAAATATAAATGTTTAGAACAAAACTTAAATCAAAAACTCATGAATATATAATTTATTACATTGTAAAATTAACTCTAAAGGAATATCGTGTGGGATCCTTATCTTTATCATTTTATAAAGTAGAGATTTTTGGGTGCTTACATAAACTTAGTCTCATATTAATGTTTTTCACTACGGTCCTCTAATCCTAATTCCCAAATTCACTAAATTGTTTTATGATACCAACTATAGTGATCATTTTTTTATTACATATCTATTAAATAATTTTAAATATTAAAATAATAAAATCATTACACAACTAGGATCCAAAGTTTTTAGATTCATGGGATAATTAATACTATACATAAAATTTAGATGATATAACAAAAAACAATAATTTAATTCCTTCTTCTATAGCTTCTTATTGGCTTTCGCATTCTCCATAGTACTAGTAATCTCTTGAAGATATAAATTAATGAAATGGGTGATATAAAAGAAAAAGAAGATAATAGATAAGAAAATAAATCAATATAACATGTGTGACAATAATCATCATTATAATATAATAATCATGATAGGACACATAAGATAAAGGGATGCAATGTAGCATTGTGTAAAAATAATACATCCTGACATAGTGGTTAAATTCCACACATAGTTGTGGTCAAAGATAGAATCATGTTCATGTATATTTCACTTTATCTCATCATATTACTCACATTGTACAATTATTAGGAGTTATAAATAATTTTTGGTTCACCTATCACATCATAACATTAACTTGTTATATATAATTCTGAGTTCACCCCTCACATCATAACATTTACATTATCATGCATGACACATAGAATTTAAATCAATCTTGGAGATAAAATAACAAATGGAAAGGAATGGGTTCCATTTCATAAATCAAAAATTCATAAAATTTATAGTTTACAAGATAAAAATGGAATAATAGTCTTGGTATCAATCTTGATTGAAGAAGAAATGATCATATAGGATGTAACAGATGTGTTTTTTATATAATAGTTCTTTTGGAAAAGTCATTGCATTTTTAATAAAACTAGATAGAAAACATGTATATCCAATAAAATAAAATGTATGAAAAAATAAATGATATTTATAGAAAAATAAATGATAATTCATATTTAAAATGGAGTGAAAGAGGGAAAACCAAAATAAAGAGAGTTGGGTTCGAGAATTCTCCTTACGTTTTATGTATGAATTTTTTCATCACTTTCATATCCAAGTTAATAAAATAAAATTAATTATTAATATAGAAAGTTTTATACTTGAATTTTATTCACTATTGTTTTATTACGTTCATTTTTATACTTTTCAATGAGTTATAGAGTTTAATTTTATCGTTTAAGAGTGTTCATTTTCTTGGATTTCATGATCAGTTCACTTATATACATATATGTATGTTCGTGTAAAATGAGGATAATAATATAGAATTGATATTATATGTTATTAATTGACTTATATAAGATTAAATGATCCTATATATCATTTAGATATATAGTACGAGGATGAATTACTTGATAAATAGTGAAAAATGATTTATTTATTTTTTTGCGTATTTTTCTACCATTATGAGAACATTTCATTTTATTGAAAAAAATGATTATATTTTTGTTCCAGAAAATATTATAACTTATAATATGTATAATAAAAGGTTATTTATCCATAATAATGTTTTTATTACCATCCTTGAAGGTGTTAGTGAAAAATTAATGGGCATCGTCCATGGTGGTAGTAAATCGACACACCAAGGAGGATAATCTCATTTTTAGAATAAAAGGTAGAGGGAAGAGATTTGAGGATGAATTATTAATGTAATATAATAAAAATATATTATATAAATATACTAGAGTTATCAATCCACATGTATAGCTGATGGAAAAGAAACGATTTTTGTAAATATATAATAATAATAATATTCATAAATCATAAAGTGAAATATAAGGATGGAATCATTGGTTAATATCCCTAATAAATCATAATTTACATCAAATGATGACTTCTTATATGGAAAATGACTTTGAAAGATTAATTAAAAAACTTATTGTAGAAAATATCCTTTCTACATTGAAATCACTTATTTGAATTCTAAAAAATCTAAATATTAAATAAAAGATTTTATTTGAAAATAAACTCAGAAATATGTAATGGAATATTTAAAACATTTAGATTCCATGATGGTGGGAAATACCATTCAATCTATATACTTTAAAAAATATTTTATTCATAGTTTAAGAAAAACGTAAAATTATTCATTAAAAAAATTATTTCTATTAAAATAAATATTTAGAAGTAAATATAGGGTAAATATTACATTAAACAACATTTGAAAAATATTTAAAACACTCTTCAAAACATCTTTAGAAAACATGGACTTGAAATAGAAATGTTTTTTGACTGAAGAGAGAAATAAATTAATTTTTCCTGAAAAACATTTTTTTCGTATCATTAGTTATTATAGAGAAGAAAATTAAATGAAAACATATATTTGAAAAAATAACTACTTTATAATTAAATTCATGAGTTTCTCAAGATAGAGAAAAAAATATTTCACCATTAGAACTTAATCATAAACATCCGTGATAAATAATGATATTCTAAAATAAACCTTTAACACTTTGGTAAATTTTGATTCCTAAGCCCCACAAAAGAAATAAAATTAGATTGATATTTAAATCCCATAATTTTCTGTGAATAATAAAAAAATGATATCATGGGTAGTATATACTGCACACAAAAAAACAAGTAGTTAATATAATATTGTGTCTCATGAAAATATATGTGAAACAAAACTCCCTTACCACTACGATAGTATTTTGACTCATAACCAATGTTAAATAATAACATTAAATGAAACATTAAATATCATTAAAATAATTATATTAATGATATAACATAGAAAATGGTATATTTATACACCACCCAAAATAAACTAGTGGTGAACAAGCCATATGACTCCTATAAATAAAAGAGACAAAAATACCTTACTTAAAGCCACAAATTTTTCCATACACATTAGAAAATTAAATCTAAAAAATATAGATTTTTTATAAATATATTAATGAAAAATAATCATCTATATCATCTCTTATATGATTTTCTTATGACCCTTTATAAGTGATTTATTGACAATTCCTTATTAAAATAATGTTTTTGGTAATAACTACTTTGTTTTAAATGAATGTTTGGGTTTGGTATTTTTGGTCTTTTTACATATCTAATTGTTCTGTAATATAAATAATCTTAAAATTATATAGATATAATATACAGACATTATTTACATATTTATCTTCATCCAAAAAAGGTAAATATTGAAAACGAATTACACGGCTTATAGGGATGGTAGAGAGAACATACACATTAACATTATATATATTTTATCAATGAAAGGAACACAATATAGGTGAATAATATATCACCATTAAAGAATAATTTTTAAGTAATATATATCATATATATTATCTATATATTTCTTTATTAATATCCATTTCAAAATAAAATGAAAAATGATTCACATCACTTCGTGATGGCGGTAGTCCACACATACATACAAGCAACATTATCATTTTTCAACATATTGGAAGTTTAGAATGAATATATGATATTATAATTAAAAGAGTAAAAATATTGCATAAATATAATATATTTATATATATAGTATATCCATCATTATCTTTATACTTGATAGGTGGTGATGGAAAAGAAATTACATCGGTTCGCAAGGTGGTAGACTGCAGTACACATGATCGACAGTTTTGTTTCCCACTTGATTGATGATAAGGTATATATAGGGTATGTAATTAACACAATAAAATAAAATTAAATCGAACATATTGACGTTATTATATCATATTCTTTTAGGAATAGTTTTCTGAGGGGAAAACGAAAAAAAAATGCTCGTTTAATAATGATACCTTATCTTCAAAAAATCTCCATAGGTTTACAAACAAAATAAATCTTATGAGGGTTTCATAATCAAATTAAGGACTCTAGGATGTGTTACGGAAAATAATTAATGTATTTGGATAGTTATTGTGTAACCCTAAAGGAATTAAAAGTGATAAGATAATAGGGTATGGCATACCCTTTTATAAGTGAGGGAAGTGACACATGTGAAATATTTAAAAAGAAAAGGGTATACATTTTTTAACACAAGAAACAGGGCACTAACATGGTTCATTATAAACTATTAGCAGATATATCATCCATTTATAGCCATAAAATATTTATTGGAAAATTTTTTAGGTCATTTTTTTCCTCATCTTCCTAATTTAACCCCTACTAAACTCGTTTTACACTTAACGATGGTAATGAATTTTTATTGTTTTAACTATTTATTATAGAAAAAGGATTAAAGTGAAAATATTATATACAAATAAATATTATGAGAACAAATAGTTAATATATTTTTTAAAATTAAATTCACATAATAGGTAGGATTTAATTTAATATTATACACGTACACATGATGAAAAAAATGGATTTCCAAAGGAAAAGTTCTCAAATGTGTATGATGTTTTTATTTGAAAATTAAACATAAATTTTATTCCAATGACATAAATTAGATTGATAATAATATTATTGAACTATTATTAATTTTATACCCATATTAAAATAAAATATTACTTGTAAATGTTTTATATAAAAATATATTTTTTAATAAAAATCAAAATTATTTTCAATAAATTGAGGAATTATCTTTTCAAAAAATTGAAAAGAAATTAAATCTGTGTTACTTTTGACATATTTATTTAAAAAATGAAGTATATTTCTCCATTAAGGTTTCTAAAATTGTAAGTAAATAATTTTTTTATTTGTTTAAAAATTAAATAAATACATTTTTTTAAGAGAAAATTATTTTCCCTGTATATAGAGACATAAAAAAATTATATAGTTTTTTATCAACATGATTTCATTATATAAAAAAATTAAAAATAATATGAAAAAAATGTTTATTATTATCCATAACATTAAGTTTACTGAGTAGATTATAATTGAAAATTTTAAATAATAATATTAATAGTATATAGTGGATTATTAGATCTCAATGTTGTGTGTAACACAAGTTATCGAATAAATTAAAAAGTCATAAAATAATTTGGTATTTTATTCAACCCCCATTAAAATTAATTTTTTTAATCAATTGAATCATTTTGATAAAAAACATATTAGGATATATCCACCTCATCCTATCCTCAGGTTCTCATGTAGCCTCATTAAGTTGGTGGTTTCTCCAAAAAAACATTGACCAGGTGTGTGGTCTGGTTTTGTATAAATTTATACATTTGATCTAGAATCTCTATAGGTTGTCAATCATAGTAATTATCTTGACATAATGATATTACTTCTGATTTCAGTACTCTTGAATGATCAGGTAGGTAATTCCTCAATATAGATACATTAAAAATATAATGGGATTGAGAGAGATTTATAGGAAGTGTAGAATGAGAACTAACCATCCCTAGTTGATCCATAATTTAAAAATGAACAATATACCGAGGGATAATATTTCGGATATTTAAAAATATCACAAGATTATTCCATGTAGAAATTCATAGTAATCACATTCTTACAAACTTCAAAGTCTAGACCATGGAGATGATTATAGACATAGATTTTTTATCCGCTTTGTATTGTCCTTATGTGTTATTGAATGACTTTAAATAGATTTTCCCTTTATTTTGAAAAATCATATTACAATATATTTATTTATCCATGTTCATCCCATCACATTGAATTTTTATAACTCTTTCCCTATAGGGAATCATAATAAACAATCAAAATTCATGAGTGAAAGCTATTGTGGTATGGAAACTCAATTAAAGGATTTTTGTTGTTATCAAACACCTTAAATATCCCTAGAACCAGATATTAGTATATCCTCAATGGTTTGGATGCTTCTATCAACTATCCATCCTTCTAAATATGATACTAAGTTTTGGAACTATACTATATATCTCTAGCTTGTGAAAAATATCACCATAACTATAAGTCTTTCCTCGGATCTCGATCAGATAAAATATAATGTGTTGCCCCATTAATCCTTACCACTTATTTAATGCATTTCTTAGATAGCGGATCTACATATACATGTTATATGATAGTGATGAAGTTTACCAATTACAAAAGGATATTGCTACAATACATAATGTATTATGGCCATTTGATGTTTTGGGGAGTTTGAAGACAAAATCCATGGTGTTTTTTCTCACATTCATTCTTTTATGGGAAATGTTTGTAACATCCCATTTGAATTTTTTCCTATACATTAAATTACTTACATACCAAGCACTATGATATAAACTCTTTAATATCCTTATTACTTTTATCCCGCCAAAATTACTGCATCTAATCTCTGTATTGTAATTCTAATATGAATAGTGAATTAAGTGGTATAAGCTTCCTCTAATATATAATTCTTAAAATATAATATGTATGGACCACATAAATGGTTCTTGAACCTTATCATTTCATTATATTCAAGGTTTTGTTGAGGAACATTTCTCCCCTTCTTCTATAGTTGTACATATTCCTTCTTTACCTCTTTAATATTAACATGTATAGAGGGTTGAAAAATCATTTTAAAAAGATAATATTTCTCCCATAAATTCAATATTATTATATAAATACTTTTAAAATTCATAAAAAATATATATTTTTTTATCCTCAACATAGAAAAGCTCCAATGATTCTTCTAACACTAATCATTGGACACCTTGATCACATTACTAGGGTGGTATTGTATTGAGTAGTCATAGTTATTAATCATATCCAACAAATTTCTTTGGCACATATTCTACCCCTTATCTATGAATATATACTTTAAATTTTAATGATAAGGCCTTGATATCATCAACAAAAAAAATCCCATGTAGCTATAAACCATTAGGATCACAAAATCAACTAAAACATGTGATAAGACATATGCCCCCAAAATCAAATTAATATTTTTCTCTCACATTATATAAATAATGTCTCAATAATGAATAAATAACATATGTTAGTTGTATGAATTTAACCCTTATCCCCATTCAACTTTGGGTTCAATCCCTATAGTATTTTCCAATGTTATTGTTTTTTTATAAAAAATTATATTAATAAATTTCTTACAATAGAAACAAAAATATGTTAAAAATTGTTAAAAATAACCTTAATCAGGTTCATATAAATCTTGATGTTTATCAATACCAATAAACATCTAAAAAAACCATTCTTTCTTGAGTGATACTTCATTTTGATCAGATAAATTACTACTACCTTATTCCAAAAAAACCTCACCCAAATTGTAATTATTTACATAAAATGTAATCACTTAGAACCTAAAGATGTGTGTCTAATACATTGAACTTATTATAAACCTTAAACTCATAAATCAATGATCATATCCAAAACACTTAATTTAATCTTCCCTAAAGACATATATTCTTCCAAAATTAACATAATCTAAAGATTTTTCATGAATCCTATGTCCAGAATACCAATGCTAAAAATAATTATTAAAACTATTTATTGAATCCAGAAAAATTACTTCAACCTTTTTATTTCAAGGATTTGGTATAACAACGTTCCATCCGTATACTAGGGGGTAACCCTTAGTTTAGGTAATTTAATCCGATAATTCTCAATTTCCCCACATACAATACATAAAATTACATGGAAATTAATTTCTCTATGAACTTTATTTCCACATGGATTCATATCCCCCTTAAATTTGTGATATTTTTGTAGTTACATCATCCCAAATTCATGGAATTTAGGAATCAATATATAATTTCTTTTATGTTCATTACCACATGAAATTATATAGTGGTTCATCTTCCTCTTATTTGATGTGTTATGAATCTCCCCAATCATTATGTTTCTAATTATATATCATGATAGCTGAATAAAAATATTCACAATATAACAATCTATATTAATCATCCAAATTGTTTTCTCATATTCATTGAATTTTCCATCACATTTAGTGTTAACATGATTCCCCCTAGTTTGATCCATTGAAAAAAACCAAAAAGCATTGTATGAACAACAATAGTCAAAGTGTGAAATGATATAAATATGAAAAACCATTTATATGATTTATAAATCATGAAACCTTCTTTTCAATATATAAAACCATAATTTTGTCTTAGTTTATTCATGGTTATTATCTATTCAAATCCTTTTTTATGGTTTGCAAAACCTGTGAATTTCAAAAACACATCACCCAAGACTATTATACTATGTTTGTCAAGGCCTATTGTTATACACTTGGTGATGATCGAATCAAATCCTAAGGTGCCCATTTTAGTGTTATTTCCTATAGGTATAATTGTACCATAGACACACCTAATTGTAGTATACACATAGAGATTTAATTGTTTGTAACCCACTCACTCTATATTTCTCTAAAATTCTAGGGCATTTTCTTATACTTTGATTTATCCCTAGAAATATCACTAAATATTCATCATTATAGTTTATAAATTTTAATTAAACTATAAATATAATACAAACTATAATAAAACTATATTTTAATACATAAATATAACATCTTTGAGATGAATATTCAATACATTTCAAAAATACACACTTGAGTACATTAAAGGTTTAGTGTCTTTGGATATTGGATAAATAATATTCTTATATTTTGAATGATATTAAATATATCCAAAAATGATATTCCCACATCGTACAATCCTAAAACATACCCTAATTAAAACCATTCTTTATAAAATGGGGAAAAAGAAATATAAGAAATGGTGGGAGCATAAACATAGTAAAGGAAGAAAAGTGATTTATCAATGATCACATAGAAATAATATGAAAATAAGGGTATGAGAACTTGATATTAAAATATGAAAACCATACCCAAATTAAAAATGATCATAATCAGTATTAATTTCATAAATCATATTATTTCAAAAGACATGAATAATAAAGGAATCAAATAATATAATCCATGATAAGATAACATAGACATAAAAAAATTGAAAAAACATAATCTTATAACATTTTGAACATATCTAAATAGAAATAGGACTAATTATTAAGTTAAATACATGAATTATGGCCCTTTTATAAACTTAAGGATATGAAATAAGTTCTACACATAACCTTATAGACATTATACCTAGTCCACACATAAACTTGTGGAAAAGAAAACAAGACCTCACATAACATCATGAATAAGAAATCAGGATCACACATAACATAATTAACTCATGATGTATCCATATTAACCCAAGTTCTTCACGATATATAATTTGATTACCTACCCTCAGTTTATAGTAACACCACCCATTATGTGTTTATAACAGAACCACCCATCCATGGTTTATAAAAAAACATCCTTCGTTTATAGCATTTCCACCAATAACATAAATAAACCATACATTTTATTGAAACTAAATCATCAAACATTATCCATATTAGAACCCATAAAAAATTTATTTCTTAAATATTTCATCATAAAATAACCCATGGAAAATTAATGAGGTCAATACATATTTCATCATAGAATACTCGTGTAAAAGGAACGGGTTTCAAAATTATCTTTTAATCATAATAATAAACTAAGAAAAGAAATAATAAGGATGGTATCATTGGATAATATCCCTAATAGATCTTAAGTAACATCAAAGGATGTTATCTAAGTAAAAAATTATTTTTGGAGATCAGTAGGAACATTTATTGGGGAAAATATACTTTCCACATTGAAATCACAATTTTAAAAACTAAAAACAACCCAATTATTAAATAAAATATTTTAATTGAAAATAAAATTAAAAACTGTTAAATTATGCTTTATATAATTGAATGTCCAGGACATTAGAAAATTAGGTTCATGTGATACATGCTAAAAGAAATATTCTTTCTTCATTTTGGATAAACATTCAAACAAGATGTATTTTGAAACTGAAGAGAATATTCCCTTCAAGATATTTTTTAAAATTAATGAAATATTAAAAATTACTTCCAAAAATAATTAAAGAATATTAAAATCATTGATCCTGAAATTTTTACGGAGAGATTGGTCAAAAAATTTCATCATCAGAACTTAATCATAATCAACCATGAAAATAATTATATTATAATAGAAAACTTTTACCACTATAGTTTCTTTAGACTAGTAATCCCCATAAAAGAAATAAAATTAGATGGATATGTGTATCCCAACATTTAATTTTAATATTAATTAATGTAATTAATGGGAAATTTATAAACCACTTAAAAAATTATGATTTTAATATAGAATGTGTCTCCTAGAAATAAAATTTAAACCTAACCCCCTTTCTGCTTCAGAAAAAATTTGTATCAAAATTATAATTAAATAATAAACTCATTAGAATCAATAAATTTTAGAAAAATATTTATATTCATGATATAAAATTTTAAATGAGAATTATATACACCACAAAAAATTAAATGGTGGGTGAATTTGGTGTATGTCTCCCCGGAATAAAAGAAAGACTTTAAAATATCTTACCTTAAGTGTCGAATTTCATTGTACACATTCGAATATGCTATTAAAAATTTTATATTTATTATAAATCTCTTTTATAACAATAAAGATATATAACGTACCAAATATGATTTAATTATGCCCTTTTATTCCCGTTTTATTATCAATTCCATGTTAAAATCATGTTTCGTGTAATACCTACTTTATTTCTCGTGTCTGTTTTGGCTTGGTATTTTTATTCTTTTTAGTTTGACCATTTATCAATAATATCAAAAAAGTAAACATGATATAAATATAATATATTTTTATTATATACATATTTATATAAACCAATAAAAATTTAGATATAGAATATGAATTACACAATTAATGGAGACGGTAGGTTTTATATAATCATGAACAGTGTCTCTATTTTATCGACATATGGAGTGTAATAATTATAAATAATATATAACCTTTATAGAATAATTTTTATTTCATATATATCTATTTATTAACTAAATATATACTTATTTCCATCCATGTAAATATTAAATGAAAAGCAAATAAAATCTTTTAATGGATGCAGTTTTCCACATGTATGCACGAGCGATGTTATATTTTTTTAACAGACTAGAAAATGAATTACATCAATTCGTGAAGCGGTTTTCCATCATCAACATGATTGACAGTTTGTTTTCCCATTTGATTGACAAGGATATGTATATAAGATATTAAATTAAAATAATAAAATATTAATATATTTATGTAATTATTTTATTATATCATAATATTTTACTAATCTTTTAAGGAGATGTCAGGAGAAATAATTCAAAAATACTATGTTAAGAGTGTTACATATTCTTCAAACAACATCTTTAGGGATCCACTGGAAGAATCATTAAGAGAGTTTTTAATAATAATAACACTAGGATGTCTGGAGGTAATTAATTATGTTTTTTCTTTTGGTATTTTATTTACTAATTTTTTTTAATTTTAAATGGTGATGATTCGGGTGGCCTTTTATAAGTGGGAGAAAGGACAATATTTGAATTTTTGAAAATAAAAATGTATATCCATGTTTTACACATGTCACAAGGCCCCAAAATGGATCATTAAGGAATATTAAATGATATAAAGTAAAAAAACCCATAAAAAAGTAGTTATGCCAGATTTTAGGTAATTTTAATCATTATATATTATTTTAAAAAAACAGTAAACCCATTTTAACATTAACCACATTAATTAATTATTACTATTTTTACTATCCATTATGAATAAAAATTATGTTGAATTTATTATATAATATAAATTATTAATATTAAAAATATGGAATCCATTTTTTTATCTTCAATTAAAATAAGTTATAGAATTTTATTTTAAATTAAACCCAGAGATACAATGAAAAAAATGGTTTAATAATGAAAACATTCTCATAAATATAAGATGTTTATATAATAAAATTGAAAACATAATTCATTACAAGAATAAAATAGAATTAATTATAATTTAATTTAATTATTTTTACATTAAAAAATATATAAAATCCAAGTGGGAAAAATAAATTGTTTAAAAGAAAATAGATATTTTAATTTAAAAATAATTTTTCACTATTAATTGAAAAATTGATCTTCTCAGCAAATTCGTAATAATTCACTCTAAGATAATGTTGAAATGTTGATTTAGATGTTTTTATCAAATAAATTTTCTAGAAGCAGGGAAATTTACATTTATTATTTGTTCATAAAAATAAATATATTTTTTTGAAAAAACAAATTATTGATGCATATAAATACTTTATTAAAAATTAAGTATTTTTTATCAACAATTTTTCTTTTTATAAAAAATTATAATTACTTTCAAAAATGTGGTGATTCCTATTAATAACTCTAATATTATTATCAAGGTTTTAATATAAATTATTCAATAATAATATTAACAGTATCTTGTAGTTTGTTAATTTTTTAGTATCATATAATACAAGATATTGAAGAAATTAAAAAAATGTTCCATAAAATCATTTTTTGTTGTGCATTTTATCTAATAATAAAGGTCGCACTTTTCCTGACAATGTATGATGATATAAATATTTGGGTTGTATCTCATAGTGATCTTTCCTAGAGGCCTATTATGTAAGAACAAAATAATAAGTTATTCAGTAATTAAAATTAATTTAACAAATAAATTTAAAAAAAATAATTACATACCTAAAGGTATTCATCAAACAAAATACAGAATTAATTATACCATGTATTTTAATATATAGACCTATACATAGGGCATTAATCTTGAACCTATTTACTACTAAAAATATAATTAAGTCAACTTTGTCTTACAATCTCTCAATATAGTTGTTGCAAAGGATAAACACCTTTTCTTAATTACATAGATATATTGAAAGTTAAATGTCATCTATAATGGATTATATAATATATTAGTCCTATTAAATTTAAAATATTTAAACCATTAGAGAATTAAATAACTAATTTTTGAACATTTACCCTTATAGCCTCCCATAACAAATTCTTTTCTATCTAGTTGATGCTATTTCAATGGGTGAATAAAATAATTATCCTACAAGGATTATATATATCCAAGTAACTTATAAACTACATGTAATTCGTGCCAGTTGGGTGGTTTTTATCATAAATCTCATTTATCAACCATTTCACTCCATGTGAATGTAATTATTTTTTAAAATAGGTCATCCTAAACCTACCATATTTATATATCAATCATTTAATATAAGAATAAGACTTATATATAATTTAAATAAATTTTGTTTAATCTATTTAATTAATTTAATAACTGCAGATAAATTTATGTCAATAAATGTATGTACCTCACTACCCCTTCCTCCATGTCTATCTTTAAGAATGATGTATACTGCTTCAATGAATGTTTTTTCCAATACTTTACTGAAATTAAATAATTTTTGTAAAAAACAATCATTCATAAGTGATAGAAAATAATTAAATGTTATTTTAATAAAAAAATGTGTAACTAAAACAAATTAATAAATAAATTTAAAAAATGGGAGAAATTATTATTATACAAAAATGTGTAATTTTGTGTACATGTATTTTAATAGTAAAAAATAAGTCTAATAAGTAAAAAATGGGATTGTTCATAATATGAATTAAATTATAAATATTTTTTTGAATAAAATTATGTCACTGAAAATATTGAATATAAATATAATAGAAACAAAAATGGCGAAGGATCTATTTTTCAACCAAAAATGGATATCAAAAATTAAATAATATAAATTTTTTATTAAAATTCTAGGAAATATCAAAATCATTATATTAAACTAAAACAATTATAAATAATGTCTTTTAACTATAATGAGTCCCCAAAAAAGATAATCATTTTGATTAATATTGATATTAATGTAGTGTTTTACCATATCCATTGTATTTTATCATTTAATTTTATGTGGACTACATCTATATTGTAGTAATTTTTATCATTGGGTAAACATATCATCGATGAATAAATTTTATATATGGCTTCAACATTATTGTAATTCTCAATGCCAAGATTATTTTTTTCTTTCTAAAAACAATTCACCACTGATCATTTGAATATTAAACTAAAAAATATATTTTTTACATATGTCTCCATGATAAATGAATCCTCATTGAAACTAAATATTTTCAAATCAATAAATGTAAATCGATACTTGTTAGGTTTCACACCACTGTTAATTTTATCCCAATTACGCATAAATTATGATACTTAAAATTTAGTAAAATCAATCTCTAATATATCATCAAAAACTCAAAAATATATTACTGTGACAGAAATTTGTTTTTTATCTTTGAAACTTCAAAAAATAAATTCTGCATCGACAACCATTACTCTGCTATTTTGAATGAAACAATTTTCATCCTGGTTTTTTGTTAAAACTTCTATTAATTAAAATAAAAATTAAACAATGAAATCACATTAACACATGTCCCCCTAATAAATATATTTATGTTTCTAATGTGGATAAATCAATGTTCACTTTCTCATTAAACCATAAAAAATGTTTTTTTAGGTTCATTCCTCAAATATTTTTCATTTCTTTTCAGATAACATTACTACAATCTAGTAATATGTGATGATATATTTTCTTAAACAACACTTATGTTTTACAAAATTCATAAATATGCATGTATCACATTATCTAATAGAATTAACATTACCTTTCATCTATTTATCCATTTAATTGTTCTATTAACTGTCATGTATCGAGATATAGGGAGTCCAGCATGCTCTAATTCTAAACAATAATTGGAACATAACTCAATAACCAATTTGGATATATATTTTCGAACAATAGAGGCTTCTATTTGATGCATATTAATAAAACATACCTTACAACTTTTCAATCTTTTTTTCAAAAGGATACATTGAATGTAAATAAAAAGGCCCACATATTCTTATTTCTTACACCAAATGAATCAATTAATGAACTGTTATATCAAAAATAATGGTTTAAAATATATTTCTAGTTGAAAAGGTATGAGGATAAATTTATTTTCTAATAAATATAAAACATTTATAACTAAAAATTTATTGTAAATGGAATTTAAAAGCTAAAAGATATTGATGATAGGATTTTTTATAGGTATCAATAATATACCATAAATTAAAATTAAAAGTTATTTTTTCTTAAAAACATGAAAATCAGAATATTCCATACCTATTAACCTATAATCCACCAATGGCACCAAATTTTTCGTATTTTAAGAAAACCCACAAGGGATATTAATACCATGAAGACAATGATAAAAATTTATTTTCTCAATATTTATTAATATGTGGAAAGCCAAAGGGAAATATTATTTATTTTCTTTCATAGTAGGAGTTAACTACAAAACTATTACCATTTTTATTAAGTCTAATATTCCCGAAAATGCATAAATTTTATTTCCTTTTCTATTTTTCAATCTTAACCTTAGACTGGAACTTATGATTTTATCAACATGCATAATGTCAATGTAATTTTTTACCTCCAAAAAATTAAAATATGGTAACTGAAATATAATTAAAATTTTATTCAATGTTTTTTATTATCATAACATCGTTTCTTTCCAAATGTGACATCAATGTTTTTTACCTTATCAAAATATTAATTATTTAAAAATGGTTGTGAGGTAAATTCATAGTAATGTAACTTGTTAAATGAATTTTTTAATATTTGATATGGATAACCCATTTGAAAAAATAGTTGATGTCCCATGTAAAATTTCATTCTTCTATTATTTAATTTGTTATATGAATTCCCCTATTTATAAATTGGACAAAAATATATCTTAACATAATATCCTGATAAGTTTCTATATGTAGAAAACTCATTTATAGTGAACATGATCATAGTATAAAAAATAATATTTATTGTATTAATTAGATATTATATCATAGGTCATCCATAGTTATTTTAAATCATCATTCAATGGTGATAAATAAACATCAATATCATTTTTAAGATATTGTTTGAAAGAAATCATCAGGTTCATCAACACATATTTTCTCTTTATGCATATCCATGGGGATAAGTTATAGATAATAAAAAAATGACATAAGATATGTTAGCCACTAAGGTTATGATATAGATTCATTCTATCATTACATATTCCCATTATAATATTTCAAACTTCATTTTCAAAATCATTGAATTTGTGATTAAATATATTTCATTGTGGCCAACCATTATGGTGATATAGTTTTCCATCCGAGATGTGATCATTTTTTCCATCTTATGTTTTATATAGAATTTAAATTTTTAAATAGATTTTTAAACAATTAATTATTGGAAGACACCATATTTCTTCGGTGGGAATTTTGGTGTTGATTCTTGATAATGAATCATTGTTGGATTTCCCAACCATTTTATAACATGACGTTCCAAAATTAGGATATTCTGATAAAAAATAATATTTTTTCTTATATAATTCAAGGTTGTTGTGGAAATAATGTATCTTTTTATACCTCAATCCCCTTGATAATAATTTTAACCCTATATTTTGAATCTAGAATCCCATTTTCTGCTAGAAGTACCTCTTTAAAAAGTTTAATAAATTCATTGAAACTTTTATCACTATAACCATTTATTATTATCGTATCAACTAATCTTTGTACTTCATATAATGTTATAAATTTTTAGAAACCTAGGAATTATGGTTTCTCAGTATCATTAAGAAATCATTCTACACATGTTTCATTTTCATTTGTTTCCACACTACCATTGTGAATTAATTATTCAATAAAATCATTTGCCTCATGAAGAGAATCATCATCATCATTACATCTTGATTTATACTTTATTTTATCATGCCATATCCATTGTATATAATTATGATTAAAACCATAGAAAATAATATTGTCTTTTATTTATTTATAATATAGTTTTATAATATTGAAAAACATCAAGCATGAAAAGAAAAACATATATTTGTTACATGATTTCATTTAGAAAATTATGAGAAATAATTAACCCCTTTATCATATTCATAACTATTTCTTCATGTGTTTATCCAATTATGATTCATTAATAACCAAAAGTCAAAATATAATATTTGAATATATTAAAACATTTAAATATTTAAACATATATATAAACTGATAAATTTGAATCATATATGCACATAATATATAATCATGCATTAATTTTTTACAAAAAATTATATCTTGAAAATAATTTATAACTAAAAAATAATTTACATCTATTAAAAAAGTATTATAAAAATTAATTATATTAAGAAAAAACAATTTATATTTGAAAAAAAAATTAAAAAAATATTTTAACACCAAACATATTATAATGAAAAAATATTTATAAAAACAAATTATTATAAATAGAAACAATTAAAACCAAAAAAATATACCCATAATTTATAATAAAATATTTATAATTATAAAAAATTATTAGTTTAAATTAACTGTAATGACTAAAAGTTATGATTGATAATGATATATATACTTGAAAATTAATGTTTTAATGATATATATAATAAATATATTATAAATTAATATGTATAAATAAAAAATAGTATTAAAAAATCGTAGTTGGAAATGGAAAATAAATACTTAATTATGGGGAATCATCTTGAGGGAAGTGGAAGAAGGATGAAGGATATATGATTGAGGAGAAACATCTTCAAAAAAAAGTATAAAATCAATTAAACAAAAAAAATAGAGTACTTTTGTGAGTAAAGTGGATTAGGGTTTTAGTTTACTGGATATAATCAAGGGTTGTAGATAAAGGATGATGGATAAAATAAAGAGTTGAAGCCATGAAAAATAAATATTCAAATCAAGAAAAACATGGAATTTTAAGTGAATGTGGAATCAATCGTACTTGCTTCAGCCAATTTCATGATGTCACTAATCCTAGTATATAACCGAATTATGGGATAGAATAGAACTTTACAATTAATTCAACGAGAATTTATCTTATCTTATCAATTTTCTAGTTTACAATAGAACACTCCCCAAATCAATCACATGTCGTCAATTTTTTATAGATAGAATGGTTATCACTCTAGGATCCATCAAGAACCATCAATTTTCCTAATAAAAATAGAACATGTCCCAAGATTCATCAGATAACACAAATTATTTCTATCCCTTAACAGAACCCACCATTATATATAACATTCCATCAATTCCATATGTTAGAATTTCAAAAACCCAAAAATCCATCATACACCACAAATTTTCTCTGGGTTGGAATGGCTATGATCCTAGATTCATCAAATAATATCATTTATCTAGGTCATAATAGTACTCTCCCCTAGACCCATAATATATAATTAATTCCTATCCCTTAATAGATAAACACTAAACCCATAACCACATTATAATCTATGTTTGATTAGTGCATAGCCCATAACTACATTATAAAATTATTTTAATTATTATAATCATTATTTAGGGAAAAATAACATATCACATTTTTCATTAACCAATTAATTCACATATATATCACATTATCAACATAGGGATCTGCCTATGGTACCTACATGCTACCTATAAGGACATAATTCACATTGATATAACTCCTCATGTTTCAATTAATATTTATTATTCCATTATCTCAAGGAATTATTCACTTAGACGCCAAAGGTTTAGGTTATAGACTTATCAACTAATTTCTCATGGACTGATCATGGTGATTCCCACTTGAAGAAAAATCTTAAATCATTTTATTAAGTATTAATTCAAGTGAAAATTAATTCATCAAGACCACACATCATATTTACATAAAAATGAAATTAGTCCTTGGGGATAGCTGGAGAACCACTTTCCTTATGTATTAAATAAGATTCGTCTCAAATATTATCAGGTGACTAATTTATAAACTGTTTGAATCAAGAAAATGAGAGAAATACATGAGAATATGAACTAAAAAATTAAATCAGTGCAATTCTAAGAAACGGTTGGAGAATTTTAGAAACAGATTCCCAGGTATAGCTAGCCTTAATCCTGGATACTCCTTGTAATGAACATCATAATTAATGGATAACTATGGATGAATATAATTCTAGAGAACATACAGAACAATAGAGGGGGAGGTGGAGGATGAGATTACATATTCATATGTACTAGTCTTCTGATTGAAATTCATAAATCCCCCATTATATATATTAAATGAAATTAATTAATAATAATTTTTGGAAAAATATTGACATACATTCATTATAGTAAATTTTTGGAGAACCCTGGTTTTCTAAGGCCCTTGCGTATCACCACTAGGGACCATTAAGTATCAATCCTCATGTGTAAGAACCTTTACATATCACCCAGAGACATCCCTTTTGTATAAAAAACCATTACTTTAGTATAAAACCTTACATATAATATTTTACAGTGTTTTCGACTCATACTAATCATATAACATGTACATTTTAGGGAGTTTAATCTTTTGTGTCTAAGGGGAATCTATTGTACTTGGCCAAAATTTTCCACCAAACTACCCTTATTTATCTAGGGTAGAATGATTTCATATCAAATAGTTATCTGTTTCCTTGAACCTTATGAATTATATGGTATGTATTAAACCTTATATATTTTACACTTATGTGTCAAAGGGAATACTCAATATAACCTTACATATCATTTGGATAATCCTTATATATCACTGACTTAACCATTACATGTCAAGGGACCACAAAATCTCTGGAGAAGGATAATTTTACAAACAAACTAGGTACCCTTACACATTAAGACCCATATGAATGTGAGTTTATAGTTACAAAGAGGGTAACACTTACGTATTAGAGTACCAAAACGTAAGAGTGAAATTATGCATGATGACCCTTATGTATTATAATTTTACCCTTATGTATGATTTGCCTTAAACATTTATAGATTTATACTATATATCCAAAAACATTTACATATTCATCTCTAATCACTTTTCATCAGTCATAGTCTTCATCGAAATAATCCTATGGAAAAAAAAAATATCAAACTCAGACTCAGGCCCATGATAAAATCTGATAATCAACCCCTAGACTATACTAACACCCATGACACTATTATACGGTCTTTTTAAACATTGGTGATCTAATATATAGAATTAATCATCACACATGAATTCCAAGCCATTACATGGACACTCAAAAATACAAAAATACACAGTTTCTGAAAAAACAGGTAACAATTTCATACCTCAATATAGTCGAGGATGTTACAATCACCCTACCATATAGTTCCTCGTCCTCTAGTTGTGTCCCCAAATATCACTGAGCTACATCAGTAAATAACTCCTACCACCATTCTTGAATGTCAAACTATCACTCATATGTTTCTTTTTAGATACACCAACTTTGTCAACAAATACATACTAGAGGGAATATAATCCTATAAAAATTATTCTTTCTATATTCAACTATAAATATTATATTCTCTATAAATGATGCATCACCCTCAAGGTCAATGTAATATGTTAAAAGAAATTGGGAAATTTAATGATGATATCATTCAAATTGTGATACATAAAAAACATCTTGCATGAAAATGAAAGGATAAGGAAAATAAAATTTCAATAAAACAATACTAATACTATCTAAACTCTCAAATAGACTTGTGTGCCAAGTAAACTATTTAACATACTCAAAATATGATGATTCCCCAATCTTGGAAGAACTCATTGTAATCCATAGTTTTTCATCTTAAATTCGTTAAAAACATCACTAGTAAGTATATAACATTTTCTTTCTTTGAAAAGTCACCAACCTCTTCTTAATCGGTTGAATGCCCTCTAATGTTAATACTAAAGTATTGGGAAAATAACTATAGAATATTCATCCACTAGACAATATAGTGGTGATCTATATGACCAACCATATTTTTCCCTCAAATGGTTCAATCTAAATTGATTCTTAACCAGTATTATTATAGGTAATGTTTATTTGTTTTAAACAGTTCTAAAATGATACCTCAAAATCTAGGACACATTCCAACAACATTTCATCAAATTTCATAATGGTATGATTAGACATTACATTCATTAGAGGAAGAAAATCATTACTCAGATGCCCCTAAGTTTTAGGTGCCTTTTACAACCCCAACCAAAAGCATGATATAAAACATGTCTATTAGGGAAAATATCCTAATTTACCCTAAAAACATACCATAAATCCTATATAGAGTTTGTATACCTAATCATTAGATAAGGTCACTCATATTGGCTAAAAAGTATCAACCTTTTTAATCATTCCTCAATAACCCAGATTGAATCACTACCTCTGGGTATCCCTAGCGTCCCTATTATAAAAAATTTAGAAAATTTATCCCACATCTTATCATGAATGGGAAATGACTAGAAAAACTAGTGGTTTGCTGGTGATTGGACTTCACTCTTTGAAATATGGATCATTGTTTGATAAAACCCTCTATGTCATTATTATTCTTGGGCCACAAAAATTTTCTATGAATATCAGGTACATCTTGGCCAAAACATGGCGAATAACCCATCTTGAGGCATGTGATGACCTCATCAACTACTTGTGACTTCATAAGGAGACCAAAACATGATCATGGTTATAAATAACCACAATATCATAATATCAATCTTATAGAGTCTCAAAACCATATAAACATTCCATAATCACTATAAAGTATGGATTTGATAGATGATTATCATTTTCCCACTTGAGGAGTGAGGCTGTGATGGTCAAGGATGTAAGGGTTTTTTGGCCAATATTATCCTAAAAATATTGATGGAATATAAATAAATAACCATGATCTTCCACTCATAGCTCAAATCCTATACCATATGTTTATAATTCGTCCAACATAGTGAAACATCAATTCCATTTCCCTTACATGGGGTATACGATACCGCAAAATTGAAAGAATATAGGTAATAAAGCCACATTTAATACAAAAAGATCATGTCATGGTGGGAGAAAGTACATCTCATTCTCTTATGGTTTACATATACCAAGACTCTTTCACCATGAATGCATTTATGTTAACACCTTAGGGAATGCTTCACTACCTCCATGTCATGATTATTTTTCAATTAGTTTCAATATGAAACCTTTACTTCATGAATCTGTAAGTGACCACATGACCATCCGGCATTAGAAATACTTTAATAAAAACTCTTTATGCATAGATATATAGTGTATAATCCCTACTTGTCCTAGGTAAGTGCAAGATTACTGTAGTCCTCAACCTCCCTCTAAACACCAAAAATTTTCTCTCTAAATCAACGAATCATTAGAACTCCTTCTCATTTTTGGTCAAGGTAGTCATCGAAACTGCCAATTCAGAGAATTACAGTATAAATATTTGGTAATAGTAGAGAAATAAAAAAAAGAAATTATAGATATCATAAACATTCATGGGATAATCCCAACAAATCACAAACTCCCCATTCTCAAGGTCTACAAATATAACAACCACCAATATCAAATGCCTTAAAAACACACCACTCTAATCTAAAATTGAAATTTCAAGATATTTATATACAACCGATGGTCTCTTAATGTGATCCCAAAAATATATTCATGTTGAGTATTATCCTACATTGACCAGGAGAACAACAGAATGTCTTCAATAAACATAACCATAAATGAATCTAAATAAGGATGGAAAACCATATTCATTAGGTCCATGAACACTAGTGGTGTGTTTGTAAAACTAAACAATATCATAAAGTACTCATATACTACACACTTAATTATAAAGGTATTATGAGATATATTATAGAGACTCGCCTAAAATTGATGGTATCCTAACCTCAAATTATACTTTCATAAATATTAAAAACCTCACAACTGGTCAAATATATCATTTATATATGGAATGGGATATCCTTTTTGATCATCCCATAGTTTGAATATCTATAATTCATACACCATCTCAAAGAACTATTTTTCATCTTAGAAAACAAAACTATATCCCCCCAAGGGGATATTTTCGGTCATATAATCATTTTCACTATAAATCCTCTAGTCAATACATTATCTCTCGTGGATCTATAGAAACCATCCTATAAGGTGTAATATATATGGTTTTTGTTCCTAGAAGTGCTTCAATTGAGAACTCAATATCACACTTGGGTGGAATCCTTGAGAATTATTTAGGAAATATATACAATAATTGGTCAACTATAGTGGGAAAATTTCCTACTACATCCAATCATCATCCATTATAGAGTTAAAAAACTGGTTCTTGATCCCACCTACCTATTTAAGGTTAGGTCATGAGTGGCCTCTTCATATATTTCTCTCCACTACATATGTATCACTATTTCCCTAAAAAATATAAATGATACATATATTCTATAATAGTTTTTAAGGGATCCATACCAAACCTACCAAATCCATTCCAATAATCACATTGAAACTGATATTATCCTTCATGAGGAAATTATAAAAATTAATTAACAACCATTCATAATGACGTACTCCTAGAACCTTTGAATACCCTCAAATCATGTTCATAAAGGTATATTAATCAACATTACCCTACACCAGTACTCCATGTCTATCCCCAATCCATAAATAATCTGTCACATTTAAAATAAAATAATGAAATCATATTGAATAATTTAAATAAAAATGTGTAACCTACTAAAATCGCATCTTGAAGCATATAATTAATTATTTCAATATCAATAGTATTAAGCACAATAACATGAAACTTTCTTGATCTTTGGTCCTGGTCTCCTTCCTTAATCTATAGAAAAGAACCTCTATGCTAATTTTAATGTCCATAACCACAAGCACTGCATCCTCCACTATGAGCTAAATAGACCATTATACTCTAATTATAACTATTATATGGAACTCTTAGTATCACTATAAAACCCTATATCAACCCAAATCGCTTTCCGCTAGCTGACTAATGAGAACTCGTATAATACCATCCTAGGTGACCCATTATCCCACATAATTAGAACATGACTAGTCATCATACATGATGATAATAAACATGATCACTTTGATCACACTAGTAACACTCTAATGAAGCTCCATTCCTAGTTTAATGTTATGAACCAATGCATTGGCTACCCTTACCATAAATTCCATGGTTATAACCATCAAACTAGCTCTCTCAGCTACCTAATTACTCACCATTGGTCTCTTTAGTAGAATACAATGACTATCACATATACCCTCATTTAGGTTCCTCCAAGATATAAGGTAGATGTTCATGACCATATATAAAGGATACAGGAAAATGGAATTCACATTTACCCAGAATGAGTTCCATAAACCATATTCAAATCTTCTATCATGGGTTACCTCATCCCCATCAAATATTTTTGTGAATTATTATATCTTTGTAAAACAAAATTTATACTCCTTAACTGATATCTCTCTCTAGGTATGATATAGGAAAACCTAGGACCTATATTCCCTAAAAATAACTAGAAATGAATTTTTATAAAATAAGAACTAAATATCTTACTAGAGAAACCCCCCATATAGGATTTCCAATACCAAAATATCAAACCAGTTTTTAGTTTTACCTTGAACCATATGAACCACTAACATTATCCTATATATTGGGTTGTCTCAAAATAGTCAAATATGGTTTGTATCAGCACTTCTCAAAGCATAGAAATATAAGGACCTCACTCCAAAAGAAAGAAACACAGATGAGGAATTTAAAACTCTTAAACCAAATTAGACATAAAAGATATATATTATAGAGTCTCTCTTCCCTGAACAAGATATCCCATAATAATCTCTCATGACACTAACTTCCCATAGTCATTAATTGTTGAATAAGGGATTCCATCCCACCTAATAGTGGTAAATACTTAACAATACCCACACATTTATCTATTGGAGGACATTTTGGTAGAATGTATGTACAATTAAAAAGACTTGAATCACAAACAAATTCTATATTATGTCCAGTTATCATAGTTATGGTTAGTAGAAATAGGGCTAATGTCTTAAAATCCTATATGCACCTCATATAATATAGTTACAAAACCTTGGAACACTCTCTAGATCTATCTAGAAACTCCTAGGATAAATGACATATACACAATATCTACATCCTTACATTTCTTCTTTCCGTTTAAAAATATTACCTAATCATTAGTCAAGTAAATAATGTTCTAATTGAAGTATTTAGATGAAAACTTCACATAAGTTACTAAATACATTTTTTAATAGATATCATATGATAAGAAGTTTAATAAATCACATGAACCCATAAAAACCTATATAAGAAATCAATTAGATAATATGTCACTTTCATGTAACATAAGAAAATGCCATATAAGTTATTTCTGGGACTTTAAGTAATCAACCCTTGTATCAAAATCAGTGTAACCGATCATAAGAAAACAAAATATATGTCATTATAGTCATATTTTCCTAATATAATGAATGAGTTCACAACCTCTTTTCACCTCAGGCCAAAAGTAAGATCACATAAATTATAATTCAAGAACAAATTGAATCACTTTTATTGAGGTAACTTATTAATAAAAACACAAACCAAAAATTGTAGTCTCAACCCTAGTAACATAGAATTCACTCATATAGAGTGTAACTATACACTAATATAATATCCACACCAAGAACTGAAAACATCTTATCCCTTGTCTAATATACCTCAAATAGTAAAAAAAAGAAAATGAAATAATTCTTTGATAGCACTTTATAACATCCAAATCATGGTTCACCACTAATGTGACCAAACGGGGTAATTATATACCTCATGAATGCCTCCCAATATTCAATAGGTTTTTGAATAGTGGTGCGGGACAGATAATAACATGTGGAGACTATATCACCAAAGAATAGGTGACCATAAAAAAGAGTGGAAGTAAAATCAGTAATTTCCATCTAAGAGAAAATCAAATTAATGTAAAACTATGCTAAATTCTAACCAAAGTAAAAAAAAGAAACCAAATATACTATAATAATATGAATAATTTATATGCTATTCGAGGTATATAGATATAATCAGGATCCACCTAAGTTTTTATCATGTACAATGAGATCTAGAAATGAAAAAAAAAAGAACCTGAGATGTCTAGAAAGATTGCATTGAGTCTTCAAAAAGTTGCATATCCCATAGTCTACCTCAACTACCCAGATAACCCATTAAGTATAGGGACCTTTCCCTTATCCTCACTTAAAACCATGGGGTCTTATTGGGTATCCATGGTGGAACAAGAAGGATGTGATTTTAACTAAGTGGGTCTCCAATAGAGGTTCCCATAAATATATCCATCATTATTATGTAACCATAATAAATAACTTAAATAAAATAAAATAACTATAGTAGATCCTATAGTATCTTGGTGATATAAAAAATCAACCATACATTCTTAAATTAATATTGGGGTTACTCTTAACAATGTTCATATCAAATACAAGAGTTTTAATTGTGGCTTACAATAATTCCATCTAACCACTATCACATTTTAACATTTTCTCAGATCAAAATATTTTTCATCCATATATCCTTCACACACCATCAGTTTTCCCATGTAATAATAACACCCCAACCTTAGATCTATCACATACCATAAATTCATTTGATTGGAGGAGAATTCTCCCAAGGATTGTTTATGAAAAACCAATTTTACTTATCCTGGAATAACACCCACCCCCAGATCCAACACGTACCACCAATTCCCTGGATTACAATATTTCCTGCCTCTGGATCCATCACAAACCACATTTTTTTCCAGAGCCAGAATGGAACTTACCCCTAAATCCATCATGTACCATCAATTTTCCGGGTTGGAATAATGTGTCCCCTAGATCTATCACATGAAATCAATTACCATATCATGTGGGATATGTTCCAAACCAATAACAAATTTATAAACCTAGTTGTATAAGAGCCCAACTTGTAACCAATTTAGAAAATTAGGTTAATATTTTCCATCATGGCTAAGGAACCAAACACATTTCCAATTTAATACACCAACAAGTTCATTCACATATATCAAATAGTCTCAATATAAGGATATTCCTAACATAACTACATTAAAACTCCAACATCACAATTCCCATCATGATCACCCATTGGGCTGTCCGTTACATTTCTTATTCCACTAGATTAATGAACACATCACTCTATATCTATGGGTTTAGGTTTTAATATTACCAATATACTTTTCATGACCCAATAAAAGGGATTTACACATAAATAAATAAGAAAAACCATTTACTTAATTGTCCAATAAATATCAATTAATTTAGTGTTATTATAAATCATATTAACATAGAAGTGAAATTATTCATGGGATATAGCTTAGGGGAAAACTTGTGTATGCCTATAGGAATCTTCTTATTAAATATTCATTGTTGATTTGGTTCTAAATGGATCGAATCAATAAAATAAATAACAAATACTCGGTGATATCTGGCCTTATCCATGGATACTTTGTATAAAAAAAATTGCAATGAATAAACAAAAATGGATAAAGATATCTCAAGAGAAGAGGTTAAACAAGAGAGAGGGGAGGAAATTAGGGCTTACCCACTAGTATTCCAGTAAAAATTCCTAAATATCACTTTATATATATTAAAATAAATTCAATATTAATTAAATAAATTACTAAAAAAATTATTAGAAAACCATAGATTTTCCCTAACCCTTACATATCGCCCCATGGTACACTTATGTGTCAACCCTTATGTACTGAAAAATTTGAATATCACATAAACTGAACCCTTATATGTCAAAAAACCAACAATTATATATGAAAGATTACTTATAATACATTACCATTTTATGTACCTTATATTTTATTTAACCTTTACATATTAGAGATCTTTACTTTATATATCATAGAAGAATTTCTAGTACTTGGTAAAATTTTACTACATGGGGACAATTATATATCCAAGAGAGAACCAATACGTGTCAAACACTTATTCCTTTTTTACAAGCCTTATGAATCACAAGGTATGTATCAACCCTTTCATATTATAACCTTGCATATAAAATGAAAGACTCTAGTTACACTTATATGTCATCTCGATAAACTCTAATCAAATATAAATGAAATAACCCAAACACATCATGGAGTTAAGTCATAAATGTCAAGGTACTATTACGTATAATGAAATGGATAATTTTTAAATGAGTTGGGTACCATTACGCATGATCACCCTTACACTTAATAGTTATCTATATAGCCAGAGTATCTCTAATATATTAGAGTATGTGTTTGTAAGATTATCCTCATGCATGAGGATAATTAAATTAGATAATTTTTCCTTTTCTTATAGGGAGTTTCAAATTTTCTTAAATATCTGGAAATACTCAAAACATGTCTAAATTTATCTATAATAAATTATCATCACCAGTAGAATTCCTTAAAACATTACAATGGTGGAAATATAGTATCAAAATCATCTTAAATCCAAGAATAACTCATGTGACCCGACCCTCAACCTATATCGACACCCTGACACCTATACAGGGTTTTGATACACAATTCCAATCAAAGATCCCATCCAATTCACTACTCCCATATACCCTTCAATTATATGAAAATTGAATAACATTGAAAAAAATGGTAAGAAAAACCAGATAGTTTCTTATCTCAACATGATATGGGGTGTTAAATTACTAACCACTTATAACATCTTTTCCAGGGTATTAGATTTTGAATCAATAAATTTCATTATCTTGAGATTAGAACCAATAATTATTTATTTTATTTGAAAAGTTTGTTTTTAGAAAAGTGAGAAACCAACTGTGATCTAGAATGAAAATTCAAAACTTATTGGAAAATTAGTAGACCATTCCAAAACAATTTAAAGTGGTTAGAATTATTTACCTTGAATATATGAAATTAGATGGTGGTTACCTCAAATTATAGATTGTTCATGAGTAGATCCCCAAAATGTAATTTTATCTTGTCCCATGTCTGTACGTGTTCCTCCATAATTTTATCCCCTCATTGAAGCCCCATATCAAAATCTGGTTCTGTTTGTCAATCTGGAAGGTTCTCTCTTCATTTAAATCAATTCATAATGGTCTGTTGAAAATTCTATGTGCCTCCTACATTGATACATTTATCTAGAAAAAATCTTAAATTATTTCTTCCATAGAATGAATGTGGACATTATGTGTTTTATCAGAGTTAATATCCTTCTAAAATACTATCGTCAGAATATTGGTAGTTGATTCTACTTCTAGAATTATAAAAGTCTTATTATGAAGAGGAAAAAATGGATCCAGATACATATCAGGCCTTATAGACATACTCTTTTGGAAGTTAGTAGATACAATCATACACTTCTATGGATGATTACCTTGGTTAGATGACCTTGAAATAAGATCACTTGGCATGTTTGAAAAATCCCTCCATCTCTATGACCTATACACTAGGTGAGTAGATCCATATGAATTCACTAGCGGCTTCACTCCATACTTTGATGAGGATCAGAGGTATTATTTCTCATGCTCCACATAATTTCTCTCATAAAACAACATTTTTAATCGGGATCGATGTCCACTACTTGCTTATTCATCCTGCCTCATGAATAATGATGCTCCTAGATTCCTTCCTCCTCAACATTACCTTCTTCATAAGTGAATGGATCATTAGAACCTAGGACTGTGAAGCGGGATCGAAAATAAACTCTTTTAGAGGAATAATTTAATTGAATTTTTAGAGTATGAATGGGTTTTAATGGGTTATGTTGTCTTGAACCATTACAGGGAACTCCATCTTTGTCAATGTCACCTAGATATTGGAGCATCCTATGCTCTCTGAGGACATGATTAATGTAGTTGGTTGTATTACCCTCACTAAAAGTTTGAATTGTACCCTCCTAAAGTATATCATTGTCAACATTTTCATTATATACAAATTAAGAGGGTTATCTTACGTTTCTATTTGGGGCAAAAATTTCCCCATAGTTCTCCCATGGACTTTCTTAAACCTATCATGACAAATTACCGATATTCAAGTCCCTATTCAAGTGATCATAAATGTTCACAGTCCTTGGCTTAGAATCCATTGTGCACCCACATTTTTTTCTAATAGAAGAAGGCTCGTTTTAACTAGTACGAGGACTAACCTACTATGGGTTATTACATAGTGAACCACCATTCATGAACCATGAATCTTCCTTCCCCGCATCCTTCATAAGATTTTCGGTCACTAAAGATTCTGGTGGGTAGAACTATATAGAATCTCCAAGCAATCCTTTCGGCCATTAGAAGCATCATAACCAAGATGAGTATAGGTGGAACAGAATGAAACCCATGACTCAAATATTACTTGTTGGTTCTATTGCATCTCAAATTCAATCTCAATGTAGATGAAATCCTTCAGATTCTTGGAGACATCAAATTTGATTCAAATCCTTAGATATACCGGCTGGAAAATAGGGTGGGTATGATGATCAAAGGAGAGATATTAGCCCATCATTTTTTTTATTAGCTGAAGGATCGATGAATTCTGAAATGGTTGGGAGAGTCTGGGAAGGGACATCCAAATCATAGTGGCAGGTGGATATCAATTCAAAAGGAAGTCAAAAGACCATTGAAAGAATGAAATGAGAGAACCTAAAATAATGTTCAGTGAGTTATCCCATGACGAGATCAAGTCTTCCTCAATTGAGAATAAAATTAGGAAATTTCAAGGGATAAGGAGTCCAATGATTTCCTTCCCTTGAAGCTTCCATGAGGAAAACACAAACCTACCAAAGATCTCCACAGAGGGTCCTTTTGGGCTCCCTCCATGCCCCCTTTCTTATTCCTTCCTTTCTTTCACTAATCCCTCTCTTCTCCCCAGCTTCTCGTCAATCAATGTCTTCTATCCATCATTTTTTATCACATAAGGGGATTATATCTCCTTTATCCTATATGTTTTCTTCATATCTATTCATGATGTATACTATGAATAAGCCACTATTGGAAAATTATTCAAACTTTACATTATTCAAACATCATTTTATTCAATTAGTACAAATATACTTGAAACATATCATATTTTTATTCATTCCATAATTTCATTCCCCATTTCATGTGTTAGTAGATATTCTTACTAGAAAATTCATCACATTTTTTAATATAATATTTTTTAATATGAAAATGTTCTGGAAAAAAAATGTATCTAAAAAATCAATACATCATGAATCTGTGTCTTCGTTAATATGTTATGGAAAATATCATTCAATAACTCTACTCTTTAGAATTCTAACCAACATATATAGTATGTATTTTAAAGCCACAATATTTCCACTTCTTTTCCAGATTTTTGTGGATATTTTTCACTATATTTAATAAAACATTCCCATTACTCACATAATTAAGATTTATATTATTGCAATATTCACTTGTTGAGGGTGAATTGGGAGGTCTATCCATTTTTTCTTATCCATGTGAGTATTGTTTCCTTACCTCAATATATATTATTTTAAAATCTTTCTAATACAATTGAGAAGTTATATCCTTCATTATAGAGTAATATTATTTTCTCTATTTTCTCTAAATATCAAGTTCCATTTTAAGAGGGAAATGTGAACCCTATCCTTTTCAATTTTAACTTCCACATCATTTGAAAGTTCTCTAATAAAATTTCATTTATGTATTTTTAAACTCATTATTTCAATGGATAACTTCAATGCCAACTCAACTTAAATTGGCCTCTTATTTTCCATATTCAATCCTTCTCTAAATTTTTAATGCACTCCTTATATAATTTCCAAATTATAATCCTTTTTATAAGGTGTATATTTCCTTTTCATTTATCCATTAAAAATATCTAGATTGAAAACATAATGGTTTTTCAATTTTATAATGGGGTTACCATTACATTCCATCACCAATGAAGAATTTATATTTCAAAATTTTCAAGAAATAGTTAATGCAGGGGTAGAATCAAATGAGTCCAAAAAACCAATTACATTCACTTTAGTGGATGTTTCCTTCATTTTGAGGGTATTATTATTATTACTCCACCCCCCATTTCCTATTGGTATAAGGAACACTTCATCAATTTTGTTTATGAGAAATGTGACATTAATAGATTAGTATTGAATATTTATAGAGGGAATTCTAACATATCATTTGTTAAAATATTCTCTATAAATAACCCTTAAGGTAACCTATTTCTTAAAATCACGAGAAAAATGAAAAGTTTTACTAAATACCTTAGTATTAGAAAAATAACATTTAAGAGCTACCTTTTATGGGAGTTTTAAAAACCACTCGTAAAGGAGTTGGTTTAACTTTTTTAGTAGTGATTTTGGAAAAACATTTTCCAATTCATGATGATTTTACAAAAATCTTCTTTTTTAGAATTAATTTAAATTGTCGTTAAATACTATATTTTTTTTAAAAAAATAACATAATTTTTAAAATATCACCATAAATTGTATTAAATTAAATAATTATTTAATTTAATTATTATTTATTTTTTCAAATTATAATTAATTAATAATGATCATTAATTAATTATTAATTATTTAAAATTATAATTAATTGTTCATTGTTAATTATTATTTATTATTTATGAATTATAAATTATATATTATTTTTAATTAATTATATTTTCTTAATTATCAAAATGTGAATTATATAAGACTTGTGATTTATAATTATTAATTATCGATAATTTAAAAAGTAAATTAATTTTAATTTATTAATTATCAATTTCAAAATTTTAATTTTCAATTTTTTCCACAAATGTAAATTACTAATTGTTTATTATTTATTTATTTATTTATTTGTTAATATTATATCTCATTTATCTTTTACCACTTATAATTTTTAAATATTTGTTATTTAAATTGTTATGCATTATTAAATATGAATTATTATATATTATTGTGAATATTATTAACTATTTACAATTTATTATTTTTTAGTTATTAAATATTTTGTATTAATTAGTCTTTATTGATGATTAATTATAAATTACTTTTCACTTATTATTAATTATTAATTACTAATTAATAATGGTTGTTTAGTTATTATTATGTATTTACAATTAATTATTAATTTTTTATTATTAATTATAATTTATAATTTGAAATTTATTATTTATCAGCTATTAATAATTTTTAATAAATAATTAAGTGTGAATTATAGAAGTAATATTATGACCTCAAAGTTCAAAGTAGTTTGTTTATAAATAATATATCCAGACAAATGAAGAAAGTGATAATCCTTATGTTTATAATGATATAGTGTATTATTATTCCAACTAAGGTTCAATATATTATTTTGATCAGTAAAGATCAAAATTATTCCCTCATGTGAGTATAGATATCTTATTAAATAAAATGGAAGTGAGTTCCAATGCATATTACTAGTTATAAACCTAGAGGCATGGTGAGTCTAATATGAACATATAAAAAACTTTTGGTTTAATGAATTTTCGTATATCGACACATCGAAGACTATATAGTATTTGGATGTATCCCAAATTTTTTTAACTGAGTAAATTTTCATATATATCTTTATGTTTTTCTGTTGTTATAGGTTTTGTGGGAGAGTATTAATTTTTAACCAATCATGAAGCATGATCATTGGATAGAGATACTTTTATTATAAATACCATGATAAATACCTTATATATAATACCCAAAGATTTTATGAAATATTTTTTTTATAAAAATTACATCAATTTCATTTATATCCTTCGTTACACACGGTGCCAATTTTTAACTAATCATGATGTACTATTAAAATTTTGTTATTTTTTACGATAGTCATCTTGTAGCTATTGGAATGGTGCATTGGAATATGATTAAGAAAAATGTGAAAATATATAGTCTATTCATGTATATAAACTGAATTAATTAGATAAAAATTTATTATAAATGAAAATAAAAACCATTCAAAAATAAAGAAATCTTTTTTTGAAAAAGTTATTTTTAATTGTAAAACCATTCTTTATATAAGTAAATTAAATAAATTGCTTTTACCGAATGATTTTAATTTAATTGATGTATTATATAATAAGATAAATGTTATAAAACCCATCATTAATATTTTCTATGTATGATATATGAGTAAATGTAGTTTTATGATTGAAGACAATTTTTTTAAAAAAATTATTTCATCATGTTTTTCCTATATTTAAAAAAAATATTTAATGTTTAGAAAGTGTCCTTGAAAATTTAGACTTTATTTTTTAAATCTATATTTAACAATTATTTTTCAGTGAAATTTTGTGAATTTTCTGAAAATAATAATATTTGCATGAATATTAAAAAAAATACAAATTTTATTTAAAAAATTATTTCTCATTTAAAGTATTTACAAAGGGAAATATTTTTTTAAAATGATTAGAAATGAAATTTTTTATAATATATTATTAATAATCTAATTAAAAACATAGAAATCAATTTCATATTGAATTTTGATATAAGAACCTTTCTTCTTTTGAGATCTTTTTCCTTAGAAAACTATTTTTTATCTTGTTTGTGAGTTTGATTTTAAATTAGACTCTACTAATTAAATGAATTGGATTTGAAAATTTTTATTAAACAATTTAAATAATCATAATTTATATTATTTAATATGTTAAATTTAATTTTTTCAATTTTTAATAGTAAAAACAGAAAATATTAATTACAATAGTTATGTTTAAAATAGGGTTTTGCACATTACATGTGGTTATGCTAAAATTAATTTTAAAAAACCATAGGATTTTTATTAAATAATTTTTAACTAAAATATTTAATAATTGGGACGAAATTATCGAATAATAATTAATTTATTTTTTAGATTCAGTGAAAAAATCACCAATGTAAATACATAAAAATATTTTTATCATGGAGGAAACCAGAATGGTAAAATTATATAAAATTAAAAGCTATGGAATAAAAATCTTAAATAATTTTTTTTGATAGTGGTGTTTTTATACAATATATTCCTTAAAATAAATTATTTATTTATTTTAGAAGCTCTTGGGGTGGGTGGGACTTCTGATTATTGATTTTTTGTATTAACAAAAATGCCACTCCTTATTAATTATAAAAGGGAACTTTTTCCCCTCATTTATTAACACTTCTTAAGCCCTTTGTATAGAATAAACCACATAATATTACATCTTGAACATCACTATCTACATTATATTAATGTTTTCTATCCAAAAATTCCGACTCTAGGGTTCGTTATAAGAGATTCAAAGGAGGTTGCTCTAAGAAATTGAAATTTTCTTCAATAGCTCTTTGTTTTTACCTCTTATCCTTACAAATTCATTAATGTATTTATAATAATGGAATTTTAAACCATTACTTTCATATAATTATATGAAATTATATTTATTTAATAGCCTATATTCATGTCCTCTTCTATCAAATGGGAAATGAAACTTCTGATCATGTGTAGGGAAGACCACCACCTCACGAACTAATGTAATTCATTTCCATAACAACCTCTCAAGGTGAGATATAATGATGTATTTATCATAGGAATACTATATTTATGAAATAATTATAATTATTTAATTATTATCACTTATACCTTCTTATTTTCTATTCTATGGAAATATGATAACGTCGATCATGTGTATGGAAGACAACCGCCTCAGAAAGCAATGTGATTCGTTCGTTACTTATTCATTATATGGAAGGTAATAAGGAAATATTTAATAGAAATATGTAATATATGTGAAATAAATTATATTTTATAAAGATAATCTATTATTAATCATTATTTTAGTTTACCCTTTAAGAAAATGGAAACATCATTCATGCGTACCCACAACCTACCATCTCACTGAATGGTTTAATTCATTTTATATCTCTAAATATATTAGATCACTATAAATACATATATAATATATATATATGATATTTATATATTTTTTAAAAATATATATATTATGTAATTATGATAAAAGTAAAAGTTCAAAAAATACCATACCAAAACACATGGTAAAATAAAGTAGTTATTGTCTGAAATTTGATTTTAACAGGGAATTGTTAATAAAATGGTAATAAAAGGTGATAAGTAAATATTATATGGGATGATAAAAATTAGTATATTTCTATAATATATTTATAATAAACTTATATTTATTCTATATAATATCTTAATCTGTATGATGAAAGTCGTGACTTAAGGTAAGTTATTTTTTGTCTCAAATTACCTTCTATAAGACATATGTTATATTATGTGAATATATTATTTTTGAGGTGTATATAAAGTCCCTTTGACATGTCATATCATTCATTTATTTATTACCATTATATTTAATTTTTATTTTAATATTATTCTTTCATGGGGATTATGATTCAAAATTTACAAAAGCATGTAAGAGGTTTTCATCTATCATTTATTTTTATAGGACTCATTTTTTGTACACCACATATTTTCTTTGTGTGGTGTATATAATAACCATGAATTTATTTTATTTTAATTATCATGTTAATTATTTGATATAAATATACTTATAATTTTATTTCTTTTATGGTGATTATGTTTCAAAAGATAATATAATGGTGAATGTTTAAACTGACAATCTCATTATTTATCAGGATTGTTTATAATATGCTTCCAAATATGAGATCTTATGATGTACCTAGAAAGTAAATTATGTTTCTTATTTTCCACTTTTCATTTATTTAAAATTCATGTTTTTATTTCATTTTCCACTCTTAATGTATTAAATAGAACAAAATAATGTTTCTAAGAAAAATCATCATTATTTTCTTCTTCTGTTGAAAACCAATTTTCTTCAATATCCATGATTTCTAAAAACATTAATGAAAATTTCTAATATTATCCAATTATTTTATAATGAAATTTTTACCCCAATTTGAATTTTATTAAAATGGTTTAAAATTAAACTTCATATAATTTTCTAAATATGGCCCTTTTTTATTTTATCGAAATATGAAAGACGTCATCATTTTAACCTATATGACATGAATTTAATTATTTTTACATCATGAAAAATCAATTATTTAAATATTTCTCATTAATTTTCTATGGTTATTTTCAACGAAATTTTTTTGACTATGTTTTGAAAATTTTAGTTTTATAATGTGATTTTCAAAGTGAAAAGAATATTTTCACCATAAAATGTTCCAAGAGATATTTCAAAATCATTTTACATCTAAGATGAAATCCTTTATTGTTATTTATGTTTTACTAGATATGTGATCCAATTTTGACATCATTATTCTTTATCTAGAACGTTTTTTATTATTATAAAGATATTTATATGAAACTCGTTCTTTATCCATGGGTTATGTTATGGTGAGGTGATGTGATTGTTATGAGACTGATTTTCTTTATATGGGAGATGTTATTATGAAAAGTTAATGGGACCATTTTTTAATGTTTTATTATATAATGAATATTTAATGACCTTTGATCACACTTATGTATGGTTTTTATTATGGTTTTCTGGTTACATTATAACCAATTATGGTGGTTACATTATAACAATTATGGTGGTTACATTATATCCAATTATAGTGGTTATGTTATAAAAAGGATATCAGTTACATTATAACCAAGGATTGTGGTCTAGTTATATGAAGGGAAGGGTGAGACCTATATCTCCCTCTAATGCATTGTGTAAATATTTATACCTAAGGACATAATAATGGAAAATAAGTTAATAGGATTAATTCACAATGGAAAATAGGCTAATGGTCTTGATCCACCATTAGAAACTAGCCGATGGGATTGATCCACAATGGGAAACTTGTGGTCAGGAATGTTCTAATATGTTTAATGGTCTTGGTATTTAATCTTGAAAAATGAAGTGGTTTCTATACCTATGTTAGTCCCACACTTTTATGAAATTAGATTATGCTTCATGAATTATGATTATTTCTCATTCTTATTAATCATGTCTCCTAGAATGATAATAATTTATGACATGAATAAATTTTTTGATCTATGATAGGTTTGATATAAACTTTGTATGTTATTTTCATGATTAAATTCTTTTATTCTTATCTTGTTATTTCATATCATCATATAATGGTATCTCCCATTTTCACCCTTATTGAGTATCTTACATTACCCTTTCTTATGTTTACTTTCTTAAAATTATGTAAAATTGTTTTAAGTAGGGTATATTTATGAACTTCAAAAATGGAAAACATCCTTACGGGATATTCTTAGTAGCTTTAATTAGATAAGAAGTTTGCATACCTAGTCTCAAAAGACACTAAAACATTATGGTCCTTGGGAAATCATTTATGAAATTTACTGAATATTCATCTAAAAAATGTGATATTTATTTATGAAAAGACACGGTCGTTATAGTATTTTTCAATGTAATATTTAGTTAACCTGTAAAAACTAGGATGATAAAACATTAATGTGAAAACTTAGGATACACATAAGTATAGAATTACACTATATTGTCTTTTTAAGAAATATATTATGTATTTTACCTAGAAATACATCCATTTCTAGATAATAGAAGTATACGTGGTTCTAGAAGAGATATACCTAGGGGTAATAACTCTGAAAAAAGGAATGTGAGGCTTGACATAAATGTTTCCTAATACATAAAAATGGGTCATACTACACACATGGTTTGACACTCCTAGTAGATATGTTATGGTTAATTTACATTATATTTTTAAACCACCATAAAGTATTTGAATAGATGATGATAATGTATGACATAATTAACACACAATGTTTCATTGATTTAAAAGAAGGTATTTTGATTTTGAAAACCTATAAATTATTCTTCATATATGTGTGTTTTCCCACTATTATTAGTGTTTCTAACACAATATTTCGGTTTTTCTCAATGGATAAAACCAGAAGAAACCATAATAATGATGAATGTTGTGGAAAACTCAATGGTTTTCAACATAAAAACCCATATTTTGTAGGACTTGGGATGTAGAAATTTGTTTTTATTCTCACATAAATTTCTCAATTCATGAATAATGATGATATTCCCAATTATCAAAGTGGGGAACAACATTTTTTAGGATCCGTCATGAGACCACATCCATCCTATTTTATTTGTTCTACTAATACACTAGTTATTGATAAATAGAGTAGTAATGTTAAAAATATATTTTCCATCTGACAATATTTAGAACCTGAAAAATCAATTTTAGTTGTCTATCATTTGAAAGGTAAAGAAGATTAATGGTGGAACCTAAATAAGAAGATGAGTCAAGAAATGAAAAATGACTCCAATAAATGGTATAAGATTAAGAGGATATTTTTCAATAAAACCATCTTTTTTATTCTATAAACAATATGGTGAAGAAATTTATTGATCTCAAATAGATTGATGGTAAATATATTGGTACCTATGAAGTAAATTTTACAAGACTTTAAAGGTACAGTTATAGTTTAATCAGTATCGATAAATTAAAAGATTACGTATTATTTGACAGACTAAAACCATATATTTTAATGGTACTAGATTTAATAGATTTTAGTTGTTATGAAGATTTAGTTTGCTTTTAAATAATGGAACAAATGGAAATTGGATATTCTTTCCATTATCATTGTTTTGATAAGAAAAATAAGATTGAGACTCATGAGAACTCACATAAATAACATGGTGATAATAAATTTCAGTCACCTACATGATAAAAATTTGCGAAGAAGCCCTATAATGAATTCTTGACACTGAAATAGAGGGTTTTATATGTCTGGGAAGTATGGGAATCAATAAAAATAATATATAAGTGATGAAAATAGGTCAGAAAATGAAATGAATGAGGAGAGTGAAAAAATTCCCCACCCACACTATCGTGCTTCAAATAAAATGATTTTTAAAATTATGGAAATCAATCCCCTAATACAAGGGATACTATGGATGATAAGGGCATAAACCTATGAACAAATTGGATAAATTGAAATCTTATTGAATCAAAACAACTGAAGTGAATCAATATCATTAGGGTGCTCTATTGTGGGGAATTTTTATGTTGGAATTTTTATGAATGATCTTTGTAAAAATATTATTATAAATCATTTAGTGAAATATTATGTTATTATAAGAATTTATTACCTCTCCCTATATATATTTTGGAATGATGAAATCACAGTTGATATTCTAAATCAACTTACAATCATTTATCAGTGTAGTGATGAACATGTATTTCTAATGGAAATGTTTATATCTAATGTAGGATCTTATTTATGGAGTAAAATGTGATTTAACCTTTGGAATCATATATGGTTTTATTGTGACTTTTTTGGAAGTGATTCGGTTTTATACATTTTGGTATAAAGATTTATTATTGTAAAGTTGATCGTTAAAGGATATTAGATCAATTCATTCAAATATTTGGGATTCGATTTTGGTTAGTTGTATTTTGGATGATCCTTAATGTTAATTATTTTTTAAATTTATTAAACTTTCTATTTTAGTTTTAGATATTATTTTGAGGATGAAGGAATATTTTTTAGATCTTATTAATATTTTAGTGCTTCAAGGATAAAAAAGTATCATTAATATTCATTTCATGATGTAAGAGATAAAATAGAAAATGATTAAAGTGTGACCAAAGGAAAACAATTGTGCTTATTATATAAAGGGATATTGAGTTTTGTATATTTGGTTCCATTTTAAATTCATGATCATATCAAGATAGTAGCTTATCTTTTTTAGTTTCCACTAAATCACTCCCAAGTTCACAAAGTGTTCTATATATCTCCCTTTAGGAAGTGCATACTTGATCCTTCACATGTACTGAACTCAAATCTCATACCCCTAGTGCATGATATTTCTTATTAGGAACAAGTAATAGAGATTCTTGATCATAGATATAATTTTCTATGAAACAAGACCACTAACCTTGTCAATGAATTATGGAAAAATCATAAAATCAAAGAAGCTATGTGAGATCTTAAGGGTGTGATGAGGCAAAATAATCCTCAATAGTTTTTGTAAAGTGGAATAATATAAAGGGTGAAATAAATTTTAATTAGGGAAGAATGTAAGACCTAAATATTTTATTAAATATATATATATATTAAATAAATTTAATTTCTTTGATATTCTATGTTACACGCAACACCTGGTTTTAACAAAACACAACATACTACTAAAATATTCATATTTAATATGAAAATTATTTCCTATCCATTAGAATAATGGATAAAAATTTTATTAAATAAATTTTACAAATAAAGGGTTTATAATTTCTTATAAAGTTAACACTCTAGTTACTAATTTATTATAAATTAAAATAAAAACCATTCAAAAATAAAAGTAGTGTTTTTTCTAAAAAACTATTTTTATGTGCACAAATGAATTTTAATTAAATAAATAATATTTATTGAATGATATAAATGAAAAAAAATTATTATATAATCAACGAACATTTTTAACATTCATCTTATATGTTTTATGGGCATGATATAAGAATAAATCTAGTTTTATTTCTAAAAAGTGTTTTTTATTAAATTGGATGTCGTCGTTTGTTGTAAACTTTTAAAAAAAATGAATTTTGATAAATTTTTGGTACTTTATTTCAAAATATCAAGTCTATTTTTTAAAAATAAATTTAAAAATTATTTTTTAGTTAATTTTTGATAATTTTATAAAAATATTAATTTTTCGATGAATAGTAACAAATAACATATTTTATTTAAAACATACATTTTTGTTTAAAGTATTTACAAAGAAAAATATTATTTGAAAATACTTTAAAAGTAAAATTGGTTCAATGATATTATTATTAATAAAAAATTTCACTAATCTAAATTTTATATTTAATTTTGATATAAAAACTTTTATACTTTTGGGATATTTTTCCTTGGAGAATTGTTTTTTCATCGTGTATGCGGGTTCAAAATTAAAATAAATTATGCCACTTATATGAATTAAATTCTTTAAAATTTATTCTCTATTTTTAATAAAAATAATTAATATTAGGTAATAATTTAATTTAATTTTAATAAATAATGAATAGTTAAAATACATAAAACTACTTATCGTGGTTAAGGTTAAAATGGGATTTTGCAGTTTACAAACACTTGTGTTAAAATTATGTTTCCACACACATAGGTTTTTTATTAAATAAATTGAATTTAAAATTTAGAATTATTGGGATAAAATATCTAATAATAAACATTTTATTTTTAGTATTAAGTGATAAATCACCTAGGTAAATAACTAAAAAACTAGTTACCATGTTGAAAAATAAAATGGTATAACAAAGTAAACATAAATTCTATGGACTGGTATGTTAAAAATATATTCTTTTTATGTTTATATCAACCCTATATTCATTATAATCCTTTGAATATCAATATTTGAGGCACTTTTGGGTGAGAGTGACTTTCCATTACTGAATAGTTTTATGTATTTATAAAAATATCACTCATCCTCAATTTTAAAAAGGGCACTTCCTCTCCTTACATATTCCAACATATTACACCTTTTCGAATTAAGAAAACCTTTCCAAAATCCCTCTAAAAAATCCTTATCCCCATTCTATGGTAATTGTTCATCCAACAGTACCAAGCCAAGGGTCCTTAATAAGAGATCCAAAGGAGGTTGTTCTAAGCGAATGTAATTGTATTTAATAAACTATTTTTTCATTATTATATTAACATATTTATTCAATTATTAAAAATTATATTATAATAAAAAATTTATTTACCATATAGTGATATTTAATTATTTTCATGGAATAATCTATATCTATTTTCTCCTCCAAAAAATGGGAAATAAAATCATTGATCGAGTGTATGTCGGACTACAGCCTCACGAACCGATGTAATTAATTTTCCATCACCACCTCTCACATATGTATATAGTGATGGATTTAACTTATTTTTATGATATTTATGACATAATTATACTTATTTAATTTTTATATCACATAAAACTTCTCACTTTCCATTTTTTGGGGATACGATAACGTCACTCGTGTGTAAGGTGGGCTACCGCCTCATGAAATGATGTGATTCATTATTCAACTACACTTTACAAGGAATCTAAAAATAATAGGTTAAAATAAAATATGTGAGATATATGAAGAAAAATGATTATATAAAGTTAATATCTTATTTATCATTGTTTTTTCATCCGTAGAGAAAATGGAAACATTGATAATGAATACATATGGACTACCATTTCCATGAATGGTGTAATTAATTTTTCATTACTAACATTATTAGATTACTATAAATACACATATAATGAGTATAAATGATATTTATATCATGGATAACATTATATAGATTATGGGATCATTGTAAATCTACAATGACCAAAAATATCATACCAAAACATACATGACAAACACAAGAGTTATTAATGGTAATGTTATTTCAAGGATGAATTATTAATAAAATGGAAATAAATGTTCATAAATAAATCATGTAATACATCGTACATGTGATCATGTTTCAGAAATATATTTATAATAAACAAATATTTTTTATATAGGATATATGAATGCGTAAAAAGTAATTAGATACATTAGTTAAGGTATTTTTGTCTCAAATTGTATTTCATGGAACATATTCTATGTTATTCACCTATATTATTATATAAGGTGTATATATATATATCCTTTTATATTTTATATCATAAATTTATTTATTATCATGATATTTAAAGTTCCATTAAATTTTATTATTTCATGGGGCTTAGGATTCAAAAGTTACCAAAGCATGTAAGGGATTATTGTCTCAATTTATTTTTGTGGGAAACATTCTTTATACACCACTTGTTTCTTTTTTGTTGTGCATATACTGCCCATGAAATTATTTTTTGGTCCTCATAATAATAATTATGGGATATACATATCTTTATGGTGTTTTTATTTCATATATCTTATGATTCAAAATACACCAAAGTGGTAAATGTTTAATGTTAAAACTTATTTGTTCAACATGATTATTTATTATATGCTTCCAATGATGAGATCTTATGATCTAGATCTAAAGAAACTCAAGTATTTAATTCTATAATGATTATTCCTAGAAAAAACACATCATACTTTGATTTTCCTCTCTTAAAAGAATAAATAGAAAAAATTAATCTTTTTAGGAAAAGTCATTTCTACTTATTTCTTCAGTCAAAACCCCATTTCCATCCATATGAATGTTTTCTAAAAAAATTAAAGAAATTTTTTCCTATCCTCCAATGATTTTTTAAATAAATTTTTACATAATGTTAAATTCTTAAAAAATGGATTAAAAAAATTTAGGTCATTTTCTAAATATGGTCTTTTTTGATTTTATTGAAATTTTAAATGAATATTTATTTTAACATGTACAACATGAACATAATTTTCAACCGTCATGACAAATAAATGATTTAAAGATTCATTTATATGTTTAGAAGGTTATTTTAAAATAAAATTATATTAAAAATGCCATGAATGTTTAATTTTAAAAAGTTTTTTTCAATTTGTAAAGTCAATTTTCCTCAAGAAATGTTCCAAATGATATTTCTAAATAATTTTATATCTAAGATGAAATCCCTTGATGGTAATTATTAATTAATAGGTATATTATACAATGGTAATATACTTAATTATTATTTTAATGTTTTATTATTAGGAGGAATAAAAGTTTATAAAACTCGTTCTTTTTTCATGTGTTATGCTATGATTAGTTGATGAGATGATTATGAGGCCCATTTCCTTTCTACGGATTATACAATAATGAAATATTCACGAAACCCTTATTTAATGGGTTATGATATTATGAATGTTTTATAATATTATGAAACAATTTTTTAAAGTTTTCATTATGTTATGTTGGTTATGATATAACTAAGGATGGTGGTTATGTTATAACTAAGGATAGTGGTGAAATTATAAACAAGGATGGTGGTCAAGTTATAACTAGGAATGGGTGGGACTATATCTCCATCCAATTAAATAGGTAAAACTTTATATATCATTAGATAAAAATAGGAAAGTAGTTTATGGTATTGATACACAATGGGAAATGGGTCGATGGGCTTGATCCACAATAGGAAACATGCTAATGGTCTTGATCCACAATGGGAAATTGGTGAAAAGGCATAGTCCACTATGTTTTGTTGTATTGTTAGTTAAACATATCAAATGTAATGGTTTCTAAACTTATGTAACTGCCACAATTTAATGACATGAGATTATAGTTCATGGATTTTGATGATTTTATATACTAATAAATCATGTATCTTTTAATGATGAGGCTTTATTCCAATACTCATGTTTATGATATATGACATGCTGGGTATGAAATTTGTAATTTATGTTCATGATCCAATTACCTTGTTTTTATCTTATGATTTCATATGATCGAATAATGATATCTCATGTGTTTAAAATTACTGATCATCTGTGCTCACCATTTCTTATATTTCCTTTCCCAAAGTTATGAAGAGGTGTTTTGTGTAGGTTGTTATTATAAATAGAAAAAAGGGGACGATCCGTATGAGAAATGTTGACAATATTTCATTTAATAAGAATATTTTGTACCTATTATCTAAATACACTAAACCTTTATGGTCCTCAAGTGGGTATTTGTGAAATATATTGAATATTTATCTAAAATATTTGATATCTATGTATAATAACTATAAGTGTTTATACAATATTTGAATATCTTTCCTTATATGGGACCACCAATTTGTATAATAGTAGACGTTGAATGTTTAGGGGCACCAAAAAAGTTATAAAACCCATTACCAACAATAGTTTTTTCTTCAATTTCCTTAGATAAATCCTTATAACTTGAAAATCGCAACCTAAGAAGAATTGAAGAGATTATTTTTTATATATACTTTATAATTAATTAATTTATAAAAGAGCTACCTTTACAAGAAATTATATCAGTATTATCAAATCTAGTAAACTCATCTTGTCATACCTTTGTTTTTTCAAATGATTCATGTTTGGAATCCCTCTAGTGGTATCCAAAAATATTTCAAGAACATTGAAGCATCACCATATAATCTATAGGTTCTAGAAAATATAATCTAAAAATATTTTTTCATTTAATGGTGTTCAGAACATGAATCATTCCTCATAGGTTAGTGTCTCACATATTCTAACAATCGTTTAGAATTCCTCTCTATTATTGGGAACATTCTTGAGAATTTTTCATTAGTTTTGAGAGAATTTTCATGTAGGATATGTTGGGCACAAAAATTGTATAATCCTAGAAATTACATAATCGTGTTTAAATACATAGGTTATAGAATAAATATTTAAACAAATACCCTTTATAATTATTTTAATTCTAAGAGAACCCACCATTAAATAAAAATATTATTATTATTATCATTTTTTTATGGTATGAAAAACTAATAGATAATTTTAACATCATTTATAAATGGATATTTATTTATTTATTCAAATGATATTAAATATATAATTCCTAGTGGATTAATGACTCGATCAGTCAATCCTTCATGGTATTTAATGAACCTTGAATAGTGAAAAATTACATAAATAAACTGATTTCAATACATTATTTGTAAAGTAAATATATAAATATTGTATTAATTAAACTCATGAATAATTATTTGTTTAATATTCATGCAACCAAATAATTTTTTGTATTAATCTAAATCGATGAGAGATAAATTAATGCTATATATACATGTAATTATTTATTACCTTATGAATAAATATTTACATAATATTCAACCCAAATATATATTCTTTCCAATAACTTTTTATTGCATTTATGTACTAATACATACCTAAATAATCATTAAAAAAGTTTGAAATAATGTTTATTCAAATTTTTAAATTTAAATAGAATTTAATTGAGATTTTGGATACACTTATTTTGATAATCTCTATGCATATTTCTCAATGGAATTATGATAACCCATATAAATTATTAGATTTTAATTTATAATTACATTTTCTATCCCCTTGAGAAAAAAGATATATATTGGAAAAAATAATCCCAATATGAACACTCACTGTGTAATCTAAACTCTTTGTCTCAACATCTCATAAAAAAGGTTTCATTATTTGTTTAAACAACCAATATGTTTGATTTTTAATTCTTTAAATTTTTATAAATGAGTTCACCAATATTTACTACCATGTTCATTAATTCATCCTAAATTTACCTTACAATCAAAGGTAAAAAGATATCTATTTACAATATCTCAAAAGGGATAAAAATTTAATTGAATTGTTCACTAATTCCACAGCACTCATGATGAACCAAGGGTATCCAACCTCTTAATTCCCATATTTCATCATAATTTTAATCAATAAAAGAATTTATTTGACTCATGAAATTAATTAATGATAATATCAAGTCTATAGACCAATAAAAACATTATAATATTTCAATATCCAAGGACACATAAAACATTTTGAATTCATATTGGTGGGTATGTTCTCATAACCTACTATATTAGAGATTACTATGGGATAAAATCATGAAAAGAAGCCTCAATTTCTTATGATCCTCCTACCTTTAATAGTATATATCATTTATGTCTAGTCAGATATTGTCATCTGACCATAGAATATGTATTTATAAATTTCCTCAGTGGAATTAAAGGCTCTCAACATAGAAAGGAATTTCTGTAACATTTTTATAAAATAAATTCCCTAAAACATTATCACATTAATTTTATATATAATAATAATACTCAAATAATAATATATCTATAAATATAAAATACATTGAATATATTGGTAATTGAAAGTACAAATTCAGTAGGTTCTAGGGAAACAACTCTAACAAACTCTCCTTTCCAATAGTTTGAATAGCTAACTATCCAACTAGTTTTCTTCAAAATATAAACATCCTTCTACTAAATATGGATATAGATTCCATTCTTACCATTTCTCTATATATTTTATGCTTATTGTGACCCCATCTCTCTGAGAAAATCCATTAGGAGATGATATCCCAATGTATATAGTCTTTATCCTCTATAGATTTACCATAGTATGAATATCATCAAAATTCTATTGAACTTTATGATCTTAGTATATCAAAAAATCTTTAAAAATCATAAAATTATTTATTAATCTACACAAAAATAAAAAATGTAATGGGTCAATGTAGATTTAGAAATAACTGGCTATAATAATATGTCGCTTCTATATTACCACTATTTTACTATGATACTAAATAAACATGGACTAAACGAACAAAAGTATTATGTATCCTTCATAACTAATATTCCCATGTATTATCATAAAATTTTGAAAACCATCATGTACAACTACCCATGTATTTTTTGATATTCTCCCTTTATGAATTGTATAAAATAAGTATCAAACCATATCACATATCATATCATGTAATACTGATTTTCAATGAAATATATGTCATATATAATCTATTACAAGAATCACCACTTATTATTTCACTCATTTACTAGGATAGATCTCATGCCACATGACATTAGAAATAATTCAATTGAGTTTCTCTATAACGTATTATTGAATACAATTTCTATTGGGATCACATTATTTTAATTTTATTTTTTTAATTGTTTTCAAAATAATCTAAATATGGAGTACCTGCGGAATAAGTTATTGGCGGTTGTTAATAAGATCCCTATAATATTCTCTAATTTTATTTTGTAATATTAGATAAAAAGATACATAACGGATGTGTTTTTGAATGGAGTATAAATGAGGAATTGAAGAAAAGAAGGAAAGACAATGAAATTACATGTTGAATTTAGTTCTTTTTAATTTATATTTTATAATGTGAATATTTAAATGAGTTTCAATAAATGATCCAACTTCTAGACATGCATTTAACAAGTTCAAATAAATCTGTTGGAGGATAGCTCTACTATGAAGGATAAGGAATAACATGCCCAACTAGAGGAATTAGAGACTGTAGTAGAATTGATGATCCTATGGTGGTTGGTATATCAATGACCAATAGTGTGAGGAGGCTCCAAGAAGGGCGACATGGTGGTGGAGAAGAGGGTTCTCAAAGAAGAACTCAATGCTTACAAATGGGCCTCAGTGGATGTGGGATTGTTTATTTAGAAGCAGTATCATATACAACGATGTTATGTGGGATAACCACTCATAGAGTGATATCATTCCTATACTAAATGATAAAAATAAAATACAGTATTTCCATATATAACATCAAACATAAATGTTAGCTTATATAAGTATACAAATCTTCTATATGATGAATCATAGATAATCCATGAACATAGTCACATACCTTTCATCAAAATATGAATCATGCATGGATATTCTATGGGTTCAATGAATTCTTCTGTGATTTTTTTCATTGGAAATATATGAATATTTTTAAAGAATGATATTTCATGCATCAAAAGATTTCATTAAGGGAAAGGATCTTTCATACATGCTATCAAAGAATAAATATTCTGTGAAAATAAATTTTTCATGGACCTTCGAGGAGGAATTGAGGGTATAAGTATCCCTTGAATCAAGCATAGACCATCATTGGGAATAAGTTCACTGATTGTGAACCACACACAATATTTTATTAATCAAACACATACTTATTAAACATATATGGCCCTTGAATAATGAATAGAATCTCAATAATAAAAAGGAGAAATGTTATTTTATGAATGGGGAAAAAGTCTGGTTGTGTACATGGATGTTGTTGAGTAAAAATTTATTCTTATGACTTTTCCATTCCTTTTATTATGGAAATCACAAACACATTATTATACACTTCATTACTTACTTTTTATGTCTAATTTATTTTAGAACATATTTTATAAAACCTAATATTTTACCATACTTATAATTAGTTCTAAATTATTTTCAAATATTATGCAACATTTTTCATTATGATTATCAAAATGAGTACTGATATGATAAACTTAAGATTTACCTTTATCATATCAGATATAAGACTTTTTATAGTGTATTTTGTACTTAAAATGTAGTTATAATTGGAAAAATGATAGAACTGATGAACACAGAATTTGTACTCACAATAATTATTTTAATGAAATTTGTAAGGGTGTCTGTCTGAATGACTATGTTTAAATTCTGAACATAGAAAATTGATTTCTTATATAAGGAAAAAAATACACTATAATTGTGTAAAATAATACGAAACTAGAAAATATGTTATAAAAGAGATATTGAAGTGTCTACTGTACAATTCATTGCAACAAAATCAACGAAATATGATCTTTGGGGAAGAATTATAACTTTTTGAGGGTTTCCTATAAATAAAGTGCATTCAATGAGTTTTTAGGTGATCTATTTCAATTTTCAATTTCTCATTATGTGATAGATCTAGATATTTTAATATGTGGTCATCTTGTTCTTAGTATTGGTAATTGTCTTCAGTTTTTTAGTTTGGTTTTGTAATTCTGCATCCAAAATGTGATTACAATCTAGTTCTTGTGGGGATAACAATATGGGGAATCTAATCATATAATCAAGGGCTTGTAGGAATATTAAAATAGAGTTGATCCATCAGATTAACAACTACAGAGTCTAGGAAGGTAGAGAGTCCAATATTCGTATCAAGGGATTTCCTTACTAAGGAAATATAGACATAATTTTAAGTATAAAACACCAAATACCTTTAGCCATGTTTGGTGGATACCTTACTCTTAAGGTAAAAGAAGTCAATTTTTTAATATCTATAAGTCATTCTTAATTTATTATAGCTATATCATTACTTTTTTCTTACATTTATTAATTTTAGCTTCTTAAATTGTAATTTTTTTATCCAATCATATCTAAATACGAGGAACATTAATATGTTAATCGGATCATATGTGAATTTTATCTATTTACATTGATATAATTTAATCTTATGTGATTATGATTAATTTAGTATGATATTATCAAATTTATTCTAATTACTATCTTTATAAATTGATATTATCAAAAAGATCCTAATTATGATACTTTGGTAATTGTACTAAGGTCCAACTCTGAATCTGGTCTTTTTACTTATGGTGGTTTGTGAATTTATTTAGTTTAAATTATTTTAAACTAATATTTAAAAGACTTAAAATCACAACCCTCTTGTAATTCATCCATAAAGAAAAAAATCCAATCATAATAACAACATATCTAATATTATTATCCAAAATTGGTATTATAGCGAGATTCCACTGCTCAAGTATATAATAAGTTTTTTCATTCCTTACTATTTCAAGTCTATTATGTTATAATATGAATTTTTTGTTTATAAAACATTATTATACTTAAATTTTTATGGAAAAGAAATTTTTTCTATTAACAAGGTTGGACTTAATATCAAATCCATTAAAAATATCAATATAAATACAACACCAAATTTTTATGATACTAACTATGAACATTATAGAGATAGAATGAAGATTTTAGTTATAATGATTGGGGTAGATAATTTTTTCATGTTGACTAGAGATTACAAAATACCTGATAAGGGAGTTACAACATTCATCCATGAAGAAAAGAAAGATTATCAACTTAAATATTTACTAATAAATACTTTTTAATGTTCTATGATGAGAAACATATATTGAAAAATATCATATTTTGAACATGCTAGCAGTATTTTGAAGAAGTAAGAGGTTACACATTTTGGTACATCAAAGGATGTTGAGATAAGGAGAGAATTGTTGACAACTGAATACAAATATTTTGAATTTATAAAAAGATAATCAATGTACAAGATGCAACAATGTTTTATAACTATCATAAATTGTTTAAAATATCATGGAGAAAAATGGTTTTATGATCAAATCCTTATGGAGAAATAATAGATATCATACACAGTGAATGGGAGTCTAAGAGCATTGTTGTTGATGATATGAGGAGGTTGAAAAATATTACTCTTGACAATATTATTAAAACCCTTATAAAGTATAAGGGAAGATTCAAAATGAATTGAATGAAATAAATCAAGAAAAATAACGGTGTTTCATTTGTTACAACATCATCCTTACCCCCTAAAGTTCAATCTGCTAAGAATTTATTGAAATTTTCTAGAAAGAGTTTTTTTTTATAATATTGTAATCAAGATTATGAGAACATTCTGAAAAATAATTTGAAAATATAGGTAGGGGGATGAATAAAATAGTCAGAAAGAAATATTTCTATAACTAGAACAGGAAAGATAACAAGGAAAGAAGTGATAAAAAATATAACGTCACTTGTTATAAATCAAATAAATATGGAATCATTAGACTGGATTGTAAAAAAGAAAAAAAAGTAAAGATAGGAAATATATATTTTATAGTAATCGAAAAAAGGTTTTATATTTTAAAAATAAATAGATTCATTAAATATAATGTTTCTTGGAGTGTAAGTGAAGGATAATACAAGAACAATTCTTTTGATAATAACAGTTTCAAATAGAGGTACATTGGTATTCTTTCTTGGTTACCTAACGAAGATATTTTTGTTGTGGCTAAAGAACATAGAATATAGAACCTTACAAACATATCTTTAAATGATAATTATCTTGATGATAAGGATTATATATCCTTATATGAATCATATTCCTCATCATGTGATAATACTCTACCTTTTTATGATGATGTATCTCAGTTTTCTAAACATCTTGAAAATGATAATTGTAAATTTTATAAAAAAACATGTAATGGAGGATTAAAGGTTAAGTATTTTTACAAAATATTTATCACATCTCTCTAATGATATTGATAAGAAAAATTTTAAAAAATAATCTTTTTATAATGATTTTAAAAAAGAGATTTCTAAAACAATTGTTTTAGAAACAAAATGTAATTCTAAAACTAATACTACGGAGGATAATGATTTAGTTTTAAAAATAAAATATGAAATTTCTTCTTTGAAGAAACTATTTAAAAACATTACCACTTTTATTTAAAATTTTGATAAAATCTACAAACTAATCAGACCTCATTATTCTAGATTTATAATATGATATACTAATAGAAAACTATATTTTAATAACAATAGTTTTATTCCAAAGAGTGCACCCATTTTCACTAAATTCCAAAGTAGTGGGAATGGAAAAAATAATTGTTCTCTTAATAAATTTCAATTCTCAGGTTTCATAAAAGTATATTTTTCAGAAACAAAATTATGGATTCCTAAAAAATAACATTACCAGACACAAGAAGGTTTGGGTGCCCAAAGTATATATTTTTTCTCTGAGGAAACGAAAGAAAGTACTAAAAACAAGAATTCTTGGTACATGGATAATATTTTTTCTAGGAATGTGAATGGTAACAAATATATTTTCAAAATTATTGTCAAGATGAAAGGTGTAATGGTTACTTTTTAAGATAATATTTAAGTATATATTATCTATATAGGTAACATAATTCTTCTTGGTAATGCTTTAATTTCAAATCTTTTATTTGTTAAAGGCCTTACGCACAACCTTATAAGAATAAGTAAAATTTTTTATGATGATTTAATAGTAAATTTCTGAAATGATAAATTTGTATTTCACAATTCCAAGCATGAATACATTATTTCTACCAACATGCATTTGAATATTTGTACACTTAACTTAGAAGACCTCTGGAGACAACACTTACCTTTCTTAAGTTTAAAAGAAGATCAATCATGAATATGGTATAAAAGGTTAGAACACTATAACATTATAAACATAATAAAATTGACTATGAAAAGATGTTTTAAAGATCTACTGGAACATAGGGTTGATTCTTGTAAAGTCTATGACGTTTTTTAGTACTGTAAGAAAAAAATCAAGCTTTAAATCTATTAGTGAAGTCTCAAATTTTAAAGATTTAAAATTACTACACATGGAAAAATTTGGACCTACACAAACTAGGAGTATTGGGGTAAAATACAATATATATATATATATATATATATTGGTTGATGATTACATAAGATACTCCATGTTTTATCATCTCATAAATAAATTTGATGCTTTTTGTTATTTCGAAAAATTTGTACCCGAAGTTGAAAATTGGGAAATTCATCCCTTGATAAATATTTATAGTGGTCCGGGTGGAGAATTTTTATATTCATATTTTGTAAATATTTGATGTAATAAAAGTATAGAACATACCATTTCATCTCCTAAAACTCCTTCTAAAAATGGAAATATTGAAAGAAAAAATATATTTCATAAAGAAATAATGAGAACAATGTTGAGTAAATACTCAATTTATAAACATTTTTGTGCTAAAGAAGTTAGTACATACCACTATACTATATATCGAGTTTTAAAAAGAGTTTTTCTCAATTAAAACCTTTATGAGTTGTAGATTAGTCGAAAACTAAATGTTTCTAACATTAATGTTTGGGATACAAAGTATTCATACTGAATATGAAAGATAACCTACATAAATATTCCATAAAATCAGATGAAGAAATACTTTTAGGTTGATTTACTACTACTATAAGGCCCTGGCCTTAAACATTACTTATTCTTGAGTTACTTCAAGAATACATGTTGATGATCTTTTCAGGTTCAGAGTTTTAGTGAATTAGATTATAAATCATGAATTACATTCCACATTTAAACAAAGAGGTTACATAAAATATAGTATTCATTTTTACCATCAACGAAATCATATTTAAAATAAAACATGGATTCTTTCTTGAAACTTCCTTGACACTATCATCATATCATGTACCTTTCCCTTGACCTGTGAAAAACATTTTAAAAAACATGTGATGAGCATAAAAAGCTCAGTAAGGGATATAAAAATAGGGAAAGGAAACATTAGTACATGTATACATAAGAATCAATGAAATCTTACTTTACTCATAAAACATAAGCACGTTAACATACCTCAAGAAAACATAAGATTTATTAATAAATCATAGAAATTATAAGACATAAAAGTAACTTGAGGCATTCATAACATTCTTACTTAGGGAGTAACCCTCATGGTTTCGTTTGAAATACCCATCACAGTATATTCCCTAAATCTCTTCGGAGAAACCTTAATGTTTAACCCCTTCACGTTACCCAATGCATTGGAGAGATATATTGGGCTCAGTCGCCCTTAGTTTATCACGAAACCACCCGTCTTCACAAACAATGCCCGAAAACCATAACATAATCGTATCACATAAAAAATGCATAAAGGAAACATAACATTTCCACATTTCAATCACAAGATATCAATAACACATTGATATAATAAAAACATTATCAAAACCATTTTCAATACCAGAATAAAAGAAAAGTAAAACATGGTATTTATTTTTCATTTAAAAAAGTTATGGCTTGTAGAGGAAGCCGAAACTCGAATAATGGTCATGGCGGGGGAGAATTCGTTTTCGCCGCATACGTAAGACGAAAACATTCCCTTTTGTCGTTTAGTAAAATGATTCATATAAAAAATATTCCTTTTGAATAAACATAAAATTCAAAGGGGATTATACACCGTATAAAAGAAGGTCGGGTATAAAACAAAATATGCCTCAATGAAAGGAAATTGAGACGAAGTCCCTTACCTTGGGTCCGACTTGACTCAATCGTTCTTTAACCTCCTGAATAGTAAACATGAGTTAATTTCTACTTGCTTAAGAAACATTTTCAAGTTCATTATTTCTTTTTATATCACTTATTTTATGAACATTATGTAATTATTTAAATTAGTAATGGTCGTTTTTTCGATCATCGGTACTTGAGTCAAAAATAAACTCTTTATAATTACATGTTGTCCATGTATCCATAATATCCAGAGTTATATTCATGATGTAGATATCATATATATCATTTATATCCAATATACACATGCATTTATAATATTACATAACATTTAGAGGTAAGAAATGAAATGCACCGTTCATGGAGACGGTAAGCCATACGTATGCATGAATGCTACATTCATTTATATTACATATTTTATGGAATATAATCATAATATCATATATAATATCATTAACTCCATCCTTTATAAATCCCACATATGGCATTAACGAATCAAATCACATTGAGGGGGCGGTTGTCCGCACTTCCTAAAATGAAGATATAGTGTTTACCTATAATGGAAACCATAAAGGTATGAAAAAAATGAAAAATACATAATCTTAAGGAAAACATAAACATATTATATTTCATATATAAATATAGTTTCATCTTAATGGCTACTTTGGAAGGTGTTAGAAGAATATTGAACAATCATCGTTTCGTGAGGCAGAAATTATCCATCCACGGAAACAGTGTGCTCTTTAACCATTAGATGAAGGTGTGTGTAAGTGTATCTCGAATCCTTCTTTTAACAATATCCTAGTATATTGAAGATACTGGTGTTGTTACAAAAGAAATGAATAAAAAGTGTTTAGGGGGTTGGAGAAGCAAAATAAAACAAAAGAACATAGAGAAGACTTTACCGTTAAATCGGGTAACTCTTCTTGGTTTGAACCAAAATGGTGTCATGAAGAGATTTATGCCTAAGGTAAGGCTTCTAAGATTAATAGAGGGATGTGGAGAGATAAACTGAGTAGATCTTGGCCGATCCAAAGGCTTGAGAAGTGTGGTAAGGAGGTAGAGGTGGGGGCCTTTTATAAGACGAGAGGAGGGGCACTCTTGGAAAGTTATAAAATGTTACTTTATATTAAAATGAGTTTCGGATTTTAAAGGTCCCTCATTGATATATTTCGAGGATAAGGTGATAAGGGTTTTAAATATACTCATCGAATAGGTCTTTGACAAGTGAAAGTCTTAGATTTTACATTATCTTTTCATTTTATTTAAATCGTTCATTAATGAGGTAATCGCTGCATCATCATGATGTCATAAATAATTTAATTTATTTAATGTATAAATTTTTAAAAAAGAACTATGATTTAGGAAATATATTTATCTTTCCAATGAATATATATAGTCTAAGAGATCATTTACACATACAAAACTAAAAATGTTTTACTCGTGTCATACATTCTATAGTGATATTCTATTTTCTTTAAAAATAAAATGATAAAGTGTCACTTTCACCCAGAAGTGATTCCATGGGGTCCCTAAGTTTGGCACAAGGAATCCCATGGTCGGCCATGACACAACCAGTAGCATTAAGACACATTTTGGGGTCATTTGTTATTATTATGACTTCATTTTATTATCCTTAACTACCCGATTACTAAAGTGAAATTAATTCTAATGACCAACATTGGATTAAATGGTAAAAATATATTCTAATTAAACATTAAAAACAATTTAAAAGATAATATAACCATATAATTAAATTAGATGAAAAAGCAGTTTTGATGTAAAATGCAGTATTTTTCACTATTCATTAAAAAATGAACATTGTTAGAAAAATACCAAAAATTAACCCAAGGTAAATTTCAATGTCCCGGTCATAAAGAATAAGCTTATTTTGATAAATAGATCTTATCAAATTATAAAAAATTTGATTTAAAAATGGTTTTCCATCAAAAGGCAGTAAAAAAATCTTTTAAAAATGTTAGTGTATTCCATGCTTAAGATTGGATTTATTCTCATTTTAAGCCTCTAAAACACTATCTAATTCAAAAATAGACATATATATGAATATATATTATTAATTACTTACTTGGGATGTTAAATCCTTCCCACTTTCTCCCTGTGGTCAAGAATCTGGACTGTTTGTTCCTCATAAGATAGATTCTCTTCCATCTGAACTACCTCTGGACTCAAAACATGAGATGGATCTGGCATGTACTTCCTTAACATTGAAACATGAAAAACATTGTGTACCTGAGATAAACTCGGAGATAAGGCCACTCGGTATGAAACTGATCCAACTCTCTCTAGAATTTCATATGGTCCAATGAACCTTGGACTCATCTTTCCTTTCTTACCAAATTGCATTACACATTTCCATGGTGATACTTTGTGAAAAACATGATCACCTACCTCAAAAGAGAGATCCTTCCTCATGTTGTCTGCATAACTTTTCTGCCTGCTCTGAGTTTTTCTCATGTATCTCTGTATCAGTTGAACTTTTTTTGCCAACTATTCTACCAATTCCGGTCCCATCAACTTTCTTTCACCCACTTCATCCCAGAAAGCTGGAGTTCGACACCGCTTCCCATATAATGCCTCAAATGGTGCCATCTTTATACTGGAATGAGAACTCTTATTATAAGAAAACTCAACCAAAGAAATATGTTGGTCCCAACATCCCTGATAATATATCGAATAATCACGTATCATATCCTCCAAAGTCTGAATCTTTATTTCTGACTGCCCATCTGATTGAGGATGAAAAGTTGTACTAAAATTTTATTCAGTACCCAACGACTTTTGAAGGCCTTTCCAAAATTTAGAAGCGAAACTAGGATCACGGTCAGATACAATGGAGACGGAAACTCCATGTAACCTTACTATATCTTTAAGATACTAACGAGAAAGTTGATCTAGGGAAAAGGTATCTTGTATATCAAGGAAATGAGTAGATTTAGTCAAGCGATCAACAATAACCAAGATTGCATTTTTACCTCGTGGTGTATTTGACAATCCCACAACAAAGTCCACGGATATATTCTCCCATTTCCACTCTGGTACTGGTAAAGGCTGAAGCACCCCCTTTGGTAACTATCACTCTACTTTAACCTATTGACAAGTCAAACACTTCACAGTAAAATCAGAAATATCTATTTTCATTCCATCCCACTAGTAATACTCTCGATGATCTCTATACATCTTAGTACTACCTGGATGAACTGAAAACGGAGAAATATGAGCTTCACATAACAACTCTATCTTCAACTGTGAATCACACGACACACACAACCTCTTCCCAAATCTTGAAACACAATCATTATCAATGTTTAATTCATTCAACTTACCCTTCTGAACCAACTCTACCATTTTCTACAACTCACTGTCTTGCTTCTGTGTTTTCTTAATTCTGTCTGATATAGAGGATTTCACTGATACATGAAACTAAACCGAAGGACATCCTGCCCCAACAACTTCTATGCCGAAGCTCATCAAATCCTTAACTAAAGGATCACATTCTAAACACAACATTGTTAATGAAGCATTAATTTTTCAAATCAATGCATCATCCACTTTATTTTCATTTCCTGGATGGTAATGAATTGTACAATCATAATCCTTGATTAATTCTAGACATCTCCTCTATCTCATGGTCAATTCCTTCTGAGTGAATATGTACTTTAAACTTTTGTGATCAGTATAAATTTCACACTTTACACCATACAAATGATGCCTCCCAATTTTTAAAGCGAAAACAATAGCAGCTAATTCCAAATCATGTGTAGGATAATTTACCTCATGAGTTTTCAACTGATGTGAAGCATAAGAAATTACCTGATCATTATGCATTAGGATGCAACCAAGTACTTTCAATGAAGCATCACTGTAGATAACAAACTTCTCATTCCTGTAAGGTAGTTCTAAAACTGGAGCATTCACCAATCTTTTTTTCAGTTTCTGAAAACAATCATCACATTATTTTTTCTAGATAAAATTAACACCCTTCAGAGTTAGCTTAGTCATTGGACTAGATAACAGTGAAAAATTTCTAACAAACCTTCAGTGATATCCTGCCAAACCAAGGAAGCTATGAATCTCAGTTACATTTGTGGGTCTTGGCCATTCTTCAACAGCCTTTTTTTGCAGGATCAACAGTTATCCCATCTTTAGAAACAATGTGACCAAGGAAAGAAATTTTTTTCAACCGAAACTCACACTTGCTGAATTTACAATACAATTTTTTTTCTTTTAAGGTTTGAAAAATAACCCTTAAATGACTTTCATGCTCCTCTTTACATTTAGAAAACACCAAAATATCATTAATGAAAACAACCACAAACTTATCCAAGAACTCATGGAAAATTCTATTCATAAGGTACATGAATACAACAGGTGAATTGGTTATCCCAAAAGGCATAACTACAAATTCATAATGTCCATATCTTATACGAAACGCGGTCTTCAGAATATCTACTTCCTTTACCTTCAACTGATGGTACCCCGATATCAGGTCAATCTTTGAAAAATACTGATCTCCCTGGATCTAATCAAACAAATCATCAATATGAGGCAAAGGATATTTTTTATTAATAGTTATGTTATTCAAGACTCTATAATCAATAAAAAGTCTCATTGAACCATATTTCTTTTTAACAAATAAAACAGGAGCACCCCATGGTGATGTGCTAGGTCAAATGAAACCTTTCTCTAATAAATAATACAATTGCTCCTAAAACTCTAAAAGTTAAATTTGAACCATTTGATATGGGGGTTTTGAAATCAGCTTAGCATCAGCAATTAAGTCAATAGTAAATTCAACTTCCCGATCTGGTATTATTCTAGGAAACTCATCCGAAAAAACATCAGGATACACATTTACCACTGGCACATCATTAATCTGAATAGTTCCTTTGTTTTCAACAATATGTGAAAGGTAACATTCATTTCCATCTTTTAAAAGTTTCTCATCCTCTTGATATGATATCAACAGTAAGGGTTTATTCTTGTACACAAACTGAAATTCTTTTAGAAAAGAAACTTCTTTAGCTCTACATTCAATCTTAGCATGGTAAACAGAGAGCCAATCCATACCTAGGATAACATCAAACAATAATAGGGGTAAAACAATAAGGTTTGCAAGTATATTCCTTCCACGGGTAAGGATAGGAAGATTCTTATAAAATGTGTTTGCCTCGACATTTCCCCTCGGTGTTTTTACCACAAGTTCAGGAGTCATTCCTTGAGATGGTATTACCATTTTACTAGAAAAGTTTTCAGAGATGAAAGAATGTGTAGACCCTGAATCAAACAACACACTGGAATAATATGAAAAAACAAACAAAGTACCTGATACCACTTCATTTGATGGCCCAAAATCCGCTGAAGTAGTTGCAAAGGATCTCACCAAACCTTTCTACTTTTAGTCTGAATGCTTCCCATCACTCGAGCTCTTTTTCAGACACTATTTTGCATAGTGACCCATCTCATTTCACTTAACACATTTCACTAACTATAAATCAAATTTGGTCTTACCATCACCCTGATTTTTTTTAGTACAATTACGAGCCTTATGTAACATCTTACTACATTGGTAGCACTTTCCAGAATTCAAAAGACATTCCCCACCATGCCTTTTACCACATTTATCACAAACTGGAAACTTAGTTTCCTTACCATCAGACCTTTTTGAAGAATTCTTCCCTTTCTCCCATCACCTCGGTCTCTTCTTCTGTTGGTTATTATAGAAAACTAGATCATCGACAAACTCAATTTCCACCTTCTCAGCACATCAAACAAGATTTTCATAACTCTTGAACTCACGAGAAGCTAAATCCCTTCGATATTTTGGCTTTAATCCTGAGTAAAAATGGTTGATTTTACTATCAAGGCCTCAGATAAAATTGGGAGCATACCATTCCAATCGAGTGAACCTCTCTTCATAAGTAGCCACTGAGTCGTCCTCTTGCCTCAATTCCAAGAATAGTTTTTCCATACTAAGTCGAACAGCCTCTGGAAAATACTTCTCAACAAATATACCTTTGAATTCATCCCAGTCGAGAGCATCAATCTCATCAGCGTCTCTGATATTTCTAACCATCGACCACCACTGATCTACTTCACCCTCCAAATGGTAAATAGGATGACTAACCTTTTGATTTTCTGAACACCCCATGACATCGAAAATCTTCTCCAGTGATTTAATCAACCCTTCAGCCATCACATGGTCAGATGATCCTATGAATGATGGGGGATGTTGCCTCATGAAATGTTCCACCACCGGCATTTTCCTTTGCGGTTGATCTTGCTGATCTCATGTATGGATACCACCACCATTTATCGCTTGATTCAACTGCGCCATTACTACAACAAACTGTTCAGTTCCAATTTCGACCATCTTAGGATGCTGATTTGGAAGGTCATTTCCTTCTGTACGCCTTCCTAGAACTACTTCCCTATTTCCTCTGCAGAAAACCATTCTGAACAAACATATCTTAGATGAAGCAACATGGTAATATTCAAATGCTATATCATTTCAATTTGACAATAAAAAAATATTTTTTGATAATCATTTAATAGAATTCTAACTCCTAAAGTTATCTAAATCGACCTCTGATACCAACTATAAGGCCCCTGCCTTAACCATTACCTATTCTTGAGTTATTTCAAGAATACACTTTGAGGATATTTTCAGGTTTAGTGTTTTAGATAATTAGATCATAAATCATGCATTACATTCCACATTTAAACAAAGCGGTTACATAAATGATAGTATTAATTTTTTCCATCAACAGAATCATATTTAAAATAAAACATGGATTCTTTCTTGACACTTCCTTGCCACTATCATCATATCATGTACCTTTCCCTTTACCTGTGAAAAACATTTAAAAAAACTTGTGATGAGCATAAAAAGCTTTGTAAGGTATATAAAAATTCCGAAAGGAAACATTAGTACATGTATACATAAGAACCAATGAAATCTTACTGTACTCATAAAACATAAGCACACTAACATACCTCATGAAATCATAAGATTTATGAATAACTCATAGAAATCATATGACATAAAGGTAACTTGAGGCATTCATAACATTCTTACGTAGGGAGTAACCCTCATCGTTACGTTTGGAATACCCATCAAACTATATTCCCTAAATCTCTTCCGAGAAACCTTAACATTTAACCCTTGCGTTACCCAATACATTGGAGAGCTATATCGAGCTCACCTGCCCTTAGTTTCTCACGAAACCACCCGTCTTTATAAACAATGCCCAAGAACCATAACATAATTGTATCACATAAAACATGCATAAAGGAAACATAACATTTCCACATTTCAATCACAATATATCAATAACACATTGATATAATAAAAACATTATCAAAACCATTTTCAATACCAGAATAAAATAAAAGTAAAACATGGTATTTATTTTTCATTTAAAAAAGTTATGGCTTGTAGAGGAAGCCGAAACTCAAATAATGGCCACGGCAGTGGATAGGTCGTTGTCGTCGCATACGTAAGACAAAAACATTCCCTTTTGTCATTTAGTAAAATGCTTTGTATAAAAAAGATTCCTTTTGAATAAACATAAAATTCAATGGGGTTTATACACCGTATAAAAGAAGTTTGGGTATAAAACAAAATATGCCTCAATGAAAAGAGATTGAGACGAAGTCCCTTACCTCAGGTCCGACTTGACTCGATCGTTCTTTATCCTCCTGAATAATAAACCTGAGTTAATTTCTACTTTCATAAAGAACCTTTTTCAAGTTCATTATTCCTTTTTATATCACTTATGTTATGAACACTATGTAATTATTTAAATTAATAATGGTCATTTTGTCGATCATTGGTACTTGAGTCAAAAATAACCTCTTTATAATTACATGTTGTTCATGTATCCATTATATCCAGAGTTATATTCATGATGTAGATATCATATATATCATATATATCCAGTATATAAATTCATTTATAATATTACATAACTTTTAGAGGTAAGAAATGAAATGAACTGTTCATAGAGACGGTAAGCCGTACGTACACATGAACGATACTTTCATTTCTATTTCATATTTTATGGAATGGAATCATAATATCATATATAATATCATTAACTCCATCCTTTATATGTCCCACATATGGCATTAATGAATCAAATCACTTTGAGGGAGCGGTAGTCCGCACTTCCTATAATGAAGATATCGCGTTTACCCATAATGGAAACCATTAAGGTATGAATAAAATGAAAAATACAGAAGCTTAAGGAAAACATAAAGATATTATATATCATATATAAATATATTTTCATCTTAATGGCCACCTTTTAAGGTGTTATAAGAATATTGAACAATCATTGTTTCGTGAGGCAGGAAATCACCATCCACGGAAATAGTATGCTCTTTAACCATTAGATGAAGGTGTGTGTAAGTGTAGCTCGAATCCTTCTTATAACAACATCCTAGTATATTGAAGATACCGGTGTTGTTACAAAAGAAATTAATAAAAAGAGTTACAGGGTTGGAGAATAAAAATAAAACAAAAGAACATTAGAGAAGACTTTACCTTTAAATCGGGTAACTCTTCTTGGTTTGAACCAAAATGGTTTCTTGAAGAGATTTTTGCATAAGGTAAGGCTTCTAAGATGAAATGAACAGATCTTGGCTTACCCAAAGGCTTGAGAAGTGTGGGTAAGCAGGTAGAGGTGGGGGCCTTTTATAAGAGGAGAGGAGGGGCACTCTTGGAAGTGTTGGATTTAGAGAGATAAAATGAGCAGATCTTGGCCGAACCAAAGGCTTGAAAAGTGTGGGTAAGGAGGTAAAGGTGGGGGCCTTTTATAAGAGGAGAGGAGGGGAACTCTTGGAATGTTATAAAATATTACTTTATATTAAAATGAGTTTCGGATTTTAAAGGTCACACATTGATATATTTCATGGAAAAGGTGATAAGGGTTCGAAATATACTCATCCAATAGGTCTTTGAAAAGTTTAAGTCTTAGATTTTACATTATCTATTCATTTTATTTAAATCGTTCATTAATGAGGTAATCGCTGCATCATCATGATGTCATAAATAATTTAATTTATTTAATGTCTAAAAATTATAAAAAAAATACTATGATGTAGGAAATCTATTTATCATTCCAATTTATATTTATAGTCTAAGATATAATTTACACAGACAAAACTAAAAATGTTTTACTCAGGTGATAAATTATTTAGTGATATTCTCCTTTCTTTAAAAATAAAATGATAAAGTGTCACTTTCACCCAAAAGTGATTCCATGGGATCCCTAAGTTTGGCACAAGGCATCCCATGGTCGGCCATGACACAACCAATAGAATTAGGACACATTTTGGGGTCATTTGTTATTATTATGACATCATTTTATTATCCTTAACTACCCGATTACTAATTAATCATGATAATTAAATATAATTACCGTCGTTACTATTCATAATGTCCAAAAACAAAAGAGTCTTAATTAAATAATTTGGAACTTCTGATTCCAAATATGGAATACATTTTACCAAATTCCAAACATATTAATTGCAATAATTAATTTAAAAAATAATTCTCGTTGTCAAAATAAATAGCGGGTTTTTTGGAAACAATATCTATGAAAAGTATGGCACTTGTTTATACCCAAATCTAAAATGAAATTATTTCAAATGACCACCATTGGATTAAATGGTAAAAATATATTCTAATTACACTTTAAAACCAATTAAAAAGATAATCTAACCATATAATTAAATTAGATGAAAAAGCAGTTTTGATGTAGAATGCAGTATTTTTCACTATTCATTAAAAAATGAACATTGTCAGAAAAATACCAAAAATTAACCCAAGGTAAATATTAATGTCCCAATAATAAATAATAATTTTAGTTTTGAAAATAGATCATATAAAATTGTAAAAAGATTTATTTAAAAATGTTTTTCCATCAAAAGGCAGTAAAACAATCTTTTAAAAATATTAGTGTTTTACATACTAAAGATTGGATTTATTGTCATTTTAAGACTCTAAAACACTATATATTTAGTAAATATAAATGGATAAGATTATCTATTATTCATTACTTACTTGGGATGTTACATCTACTAAGGCCTATAGCGTTTTTAATAAAAATTCTTGTTTTATTGAGGAAATAGTACAAGTTAAATTTAATAAAAACGACCCTTTTGTTTTTAAACATCCTCAACCAACATCCTCAACTATTAATCCAAAAAAATAAATTTTAATCATTATTAGAAAAAAAAATTATAACAAAACAACAAAAGAAATCGTTTCTAATGTTTTTCCTCAGGAATATTTTTAACCTAATATTGGAGAAAAATCTTTTCAAAACCCAAGAAGTTTGTTTTTTCTTAGGAATCATCCAAGTGCTAGTATCATTGGTGATATTGATCAACAAAGTCAGGACTAGAGGATTTTTAAGAAATGAAATAAAACATCTTTCTTTATTTTCTCATGATGAACCTAATAATCCTGATGAGGATGGGATTAAGGTTATGCAACATGAACTAAATGAATTTTAAAGGAAAAAAATATAGACCTCGATTGAACAACCTAATGAAACTTCTATTGTAAAGACCCGTAAATTTCAAGGAAATTTTTTTCTTAATTTTCCTTGGAATTTTACAAGAACGCAGTTTCTGACGGCACCTGATTCTGAGGCCCAGTGTGCCCGGAATCATTTTCCGATGTTTGGCTCTGGTACGTTCAGTGAACGGACGAGCGAGTTTTTCTAACTTTTGAACCGGTGCTCGGAATCAAATTCTGAGGGCACCGATGAAATCGCAACGCCGATATTTTCTTAGAAACTCCTCTTCCGGAGTTGCGTTTTCTCGGGTGTGGATTTTAATTTTTGGGCTTAAAGATAAGAAATAAAATAATTTTACGACAACTTTATTTTATTTCACTTAAGACACTTGGAAGCCACTTGAAGCCACTTAAAATCGGCTTAAACTGAGTTGAAACGGATAGGCTGCTATCCAGAAATATCCTACCCTCTTGGTAGGATATTTGCGAGGTGGGGCCCGCACGAACCCCGCCGTTTCTTTCCGCTAAGTAACGCACCCGCGAAAACCCGTCATTATGAAAGTCAACTAACGCGTTTTCTTAAATCCTTAACGCACCATTTAATTGGGCGGTTTATTTCGTGAATTAAATGGGTGGTTTCTTTCGTTGAATTAATTCAACGAATTGATGGGTCGTTACTTAACTTTTTCGTTTGTTGGCGTATTAATAAAATAAGACCAACAAGTCTTTTAGAGGATTACTCGTTGAGAGGTTTTGTCAGAGGTTCTTGAGCCTTTATCCTTCTTCACGAAGAACGCGAAGAACGCGAAGAACACCGAACCCGGAAATCGATGACGCGATGCCGTGTTGCGCGACGCCGACGTTCCCTTCCTGCAACGTTCTTCTGCGATGTCTCTTCCTCCGCAACGAATCTTCGATCAGCTGTTTGAGTTCGCCGACTCAACACCGGATTCCGTGACGATGCGACGCCCTTCCGCAACGACGCGACGATCCCCTCTTTCCGCGACGAACAAATCTGCGAAGAATGTGCGTACGACGATGGCTACGAGGTAGGGATTTTATTTTTGGAAATGCCCTTATTTCCCGTGTTGTTTCCGTTCAAGAATGAATAACCCGATTCATTAAACAATTTTATTTCATTAAAAATTGTTTTCGGATATGTATTCATGTGTTGAATGTATTTTCTCCCGTTGTTTATCTATAACGCAGAGGGTGAGGGCCAAACGAATACGGCCCGACAACCTTCTGCCGTCCTTAGTTGTTGTGCGGATTTGACTGGCGACGAAGGAACGTGCCGCAACAGAAGTTTCATGGTTCCGCAATGAAGAATGAGTCCCAGGAGGAGCAGCGGCACAGACGAGAACAGAATCGGACCACCGGAGCGACTCCGGTGGCCCGCGGAAGCCGGCAGCGGCGCCGGCGGCCGGAGGCGGCGGCGCCCGCTGACCCGCGGCGCCGCGTCCGGCTATCTAGGGTGACACCTCGCGGGTGTCGCGGGGTTGTCACGCGGGGGCGGCGGCTCCCCCCCGCATCGCGTCGGGCTGTCCAGGGCGACACCCCGCGGGTGTCGCGGGGTTGTCACGCGTGGGCGGTGGCTCCCCCCCGCGTTGCGTCGGGTTGTCCAGGGCGACACCCCGCAGGTGTCGCGGGGTTGTCACGTGGGGGCAGCGACTCCCCCCCGAGTCGCGTCAGGTTTTCCAGGGCGGCACCCCGCGGGTGCCGCGGGGGTGTCACGCGGGGGCGGCGGCTCCCCCCCCCCCCCCCCGCGTCGCTCGGCCGAGCCAGGCCAGGCCGCGCCCTCGCCGGGCCGGACCGGGTCCGGTCGGGTCGGACCGGGTCGACTCGGCCCGGGCCCGGACCCCCCTTCTTCGGACTGTTTTCGGTCAGATGCCCATAACTTGAGCTACGAGCCTCTGAACGGCGCGCCGTCAGCAGCAACATGATCCTTGGATCGAGAAGGTCATTTCGTTATCGCACTCAAGGTTTCGAAATACTTTGAGTTCGGCCGGGTTGGTTCGTACACGAAACCAACCGGGCCCTCTGAGCGGAAACACTCATATCTTGAGCTACGGACGTCTGATTGACGTGTCGTCGACTTCGTTGAATTCCTCTAAGTGAGACGGATCTTTTGGAATACTCTGCCCAAGGTTTGGACGCAGGTGGAGTACGGTCGGGTTGGTTTTGCCTTAAAAACCAACCGGGCCCCTGGGACGAAAAAGCCAATAACTCTCAGACCGGGCGTTCGATTGACGCGCCGTCTACGACGTTGAGTTCCTGTTGACGATACGGAACTTTTGGATACATCAAACTCAGACTTTGTGTCAGTTGATGTATCAGCCTCTCAGCTCGTGGAGAGGACCCTCCCGAACGAGCTTGCTGTGTGCGGGAACCCTAGTGCTGGATGTGACTTCGACGACGACGACTGTGCAGAAATCCTCAGTGGACTGCGACGATGAAGACAGTTGGTCTTGTATCCTATGTGGGTCCTAGCTGTGCTGGTCTTGTATCCTATGTGGGTCCCAGCTTAGATGATTCACAACTGGTCTTGTATCCTATGTGGGTCCCAGTATAGATGAGTCAATGAAGACAGCTGGTCTTGTATCCTATGTGGGTCCTAGCTGTGTTGGTCTTGTATCCTATGTGGGTCCCAGCTTAGATGATTCACTACTGGTCTTGTATCCTATGTGGGTCCCAGTATAGATGAGTCAATGAAGACAGCTGGTCTTGTATCCTATGTGGGTCCTAGCTGTGCTGGTCTTGTATCCTATGTGGGTCCCAGCTTAGATGAATCACTACTGGTCATGTATCATATGTGGGTCCCAGTATAGAAGAGTCAATGAAGACAACTGGTCTTGTATCCTATGTGAGTCCTAGCTGTGCTGGTCTTGTATCCTATGTGGGTCCCAGCTTAGATGATTCAATACTGCTCTTGTATCCTATGTGGGTCCCAGTATAGATGAATCAACGAAGACAACTGGTCTTGAATCCTATGTGGGTCCCAGCATAGATGACTCAGTGCTGGTCTTGTATCCTATGTGGGTCCAAGCTTAGATGACTCAGTACTGGTCTTGTATCCTATGTGGGTCCCAGCCGTGCTGGTCTTGTATCCTATGTGGGTTCCAGCTTAGATGATTTAGTATCTATACCTGATCATCCCTTTCACCTTTTCGATGAAGTATACCTGTGTGAGCTGAAATCTGTTTTCCTCTCCTTTTTGAATTGTGTTGTGCTATCATGTGTGGATTTACGTTTTTCTCTCCTTTGTGGATTGTGTCATGCTATCCTGCGTGGATTTACCATTTTGCTCTGCTTTGTGGATTGTGTTGTGCTATCCTGTGTGGATTTACGTTTGATTTCCTGTGTGGACTGGGTTGTGCTTGGGCTCGGATGTTGGAGCCGAACGGAGATTGATGACTTAGGTATATGTATGGGCATATACCTAAGTAGTGCCGGTTGTTACTTCGTGATTGTATCTTTCTGTTGTGGTTTATCCTTTTTGGATTTCAGGAGACCTTCGGGGGTCTCAGGGTCCCTACTGAGTAGATTATACTCACCCCTGCACGGGCTATGCCCGTACTACGTTGTGTTGGTTGCAGACGATGGACAGTGTTGATCGTGGTTGAGGCTTGTAGAGCAGGACGGTACCTTGAGGTGGACCACTGGGCGAGACGTACTCGAACCGGACGGCAGGACCCGAGGAGCAGTGGAGCTATCTGTACCCACCCTTTAGGTGGGATTTCCAGAGGACGGCCTGACGCTGCAGCTTTTCTTTTCAGTTGCTGTTTTCCCCTTTCATTTGTACTTTACAGTTGGGCTTGTATTTCCGGCCCCTTTTTACTTTCAGCACAGCTTGTACAGTTTTTACATAGTGTTTACTTTTCCGCTTGCTTACTCTGTGGTGTTTGTTTACTTTTCAAAGGCAATTCCTTCCCTTTTGTTGGGATTTTCGCCTTGGTGCTAGTCGCCATCCCCTGGCCTTTGGAAGGCGGGCTTGGGGTAGTCACGGCACGGGCCCCAAGGACGGGTCGTGACAAATTGGTATCAGAGGTGTTCGATTCTACTGGAGACTCTGATCTTTCTTCTATGTGAAGCAATAGTGTTTAGCGTATTGGGTGTGGTTATCAGTCCAGGGAGTCCAGTGTTGGTGCGGCGGTCGACGTATCCATACACCAGGACCCTGACTTCTGATTTCCGACTTAATGCACGAAAACATTGATTGCATGTGTGTTCAAGTTTTCTTTGTGATTACTTGTGTCAGCTCACCAGGTATACTGTTCTCACCGTGGTGCACCTGTTTCTTTCAGGATGGCCCCACGATGGCAGCCAGCTAGGGTTCCGATAGTGGAGCGTGATGACAGCCCACCGAGCGACGAGGCCTCGGTGCAGGGCTCCTGGTTAGCAGAAGCACCGGCAGTACCTTTACCCGCCGAGCCACCAATGCTTCCAGCACCATCCGCTGACGATGCACGTCGCCTCAGTGCACTGCATGAGTTCCAGTGCCAATGACTGCCTAGATTCCGCGGGGAGTCGGACCCCCAGGAAGCTGAGGACTGGTTGGAGGCAGCAGTGAGAGTTTTTCGGTTAGTGAGGACACCAGCAGACCTCATGGTGATCCTCGCAGCGAGCCTCCTGCACGCGGCAGTAGGCAGATGGTGGAGCATGATGCTCCAGGTGCACGATGAGACATCTCTCCTCTGGATGGACTTTGAGAGCATCTTCAGCTCTGAGTTCGTCCCAGCCACCCTCAGTGCGGTACGCATACAGGATCTTCTTCAGCTGCGGCAGGGCAGCTTGACAGTGGCCCAGTACTCGGCGAGATTTACTGATCTCTCGCACTACTCCACATATATGGTACGAGACCCGTTCATCTGAGCCCGGACCTTCGAGCAGGGACTGAGGCACGAGATCAGGGCTTTGATGATCTCCCTCAACATTCCGACTCAGGCAGAGGTGTTGGAGAGAGCCCTTCTAGTGGAGAGTTTTTTCGCCGAGAAGGCTCCAGTGACAGGGCCCTTCACAGGACGGCCCATAGAAGGGTCTTCTGCAGTTGGCAGTAGACAGGTGACGCAGAGGTTCAAATGGGCCAGACTATCAGATGGGAAGTCTCAGGATGAAGATTCGGTTGTGCGGGTCACCCGAAGGAGAGCCAGCTACGCGAGGGGCAAAAATTGCAATGCATGTGGTGGGCGAGGTCACATGGCTTGAGACTTCCCGACTCGTCTTACAGATGAGCAGCAGGCGGTAGAGGGACCTCCCAGACAGAGGTTCGGCCACTGTGGTCCGCAGGGTGCAGGCGGACGAGGCAGAGGAGCTGGCCGAGTAGCCGATGGTGGGAGACACTTCGAGGTGTTTCCACCACCACCACCAGGCGGTCCACCCCGACCGCAGGGAGTATGTGGACATGCGAGAGCTCAGCTTCAGGCAGACGACACCTTTGATCATGGAGCTCTGGGAGCAGATGGACAGGAGCGGAACTAGTGGATACGTCCTTTGTACTTCTAGTTCCTTGTTTCTATTGTGTAGCGTCTTTGTATTATGAGCTACAATAATAAAAGACGCATAACTTTGTGATGTTTTCATTCCTATCCTCTTTTGTGTTGTTACTAAGAGTTTCCAGTTTTGACTGTTGACTTGACCCTCACTTGTGAGACATCTACTGGAGGAGACCCAGTTACCACACACTGATGCCAACAGTGTGACTCAACCCTTGGAGGTGAGAGTAACGGTTGGATCCCTTGGTAGTAGCGTCGAGGCCTTACGACGTCATCCTTGGTATGGATTACTATCATCCATGTCGGGATTGACTGTATTAGGCAAAGAATGTGGTTCATCCAGGGGATGGGACCAGATTTCTCTTATCGGCAAAGAAGAAATCTTAGCAGCTCTTGTGGGACCGGGGATGGTCCAAGCCACGACAGAGAAGGTCCAGGTCATCCAGGAGCGATGAGTACAGCTCAGAGCCGGCAGAAGTCTTATGCTGACAGGAGGCGGTGGCCACTAGAGTTCGAGGATGGCGACCACGTCTTCTTGCGTGTCACACCTCGACGTGGTTTGCAGAGATTTGGCCGAGGCGGCAAGTCGTCTCCACGCTTCATCATTGACCATGGGGAGCTAGGTGTGGATGATTGGGTGACTTTTACGGAGGTCCCGGTGGAGATAGATGATCGACAGGAGCGGGTCCTACGTGGATGATCGATTCCTCTTGTGCGCATCAGATAGTTGCACGGGAACCTCCGAGAGATTACTTTGGAGCGGGAGGCTCAGTTGCGTGCTCAGTACCGCCTTTGTATCCCTAAGTTTGTGGTGAAGCTTTACGGGGACGTAAAGCCCTGTGGTTGGAGTAATGTAAAGACCCGTAAATTTCAAGGAAATTTTTTTTCTTAATTTTCCTTGGAATTTTACAAGAACTCAGTTTCTGACGGCACCTGATTCCGAGGCCCGGTGTGCCCAGAATCATTTTCCGAAGTTTGGCTCGGGTACGTTCAGTGAACGGACGAGCAGGTTTTTCTAACTTTTGAACCGGTGCCCGGAATCGAATTTTGTGGGCACCAATGAAATCGCAGCGCCGGTATTTTCTAAGAAACGCCTCTTCCGGAGTTGCGTTTGCTCGGGTGTGGTTTTTAATTTTCGGGCTTAAAGATAAGAAATAAAATAATTTTATGACAACTTTATTTTATTTCACTTAAGCCACTTGGAAGCCACTTGAAGCCACTTAAAAGTGGCTTAAACTGAGTTGAAACGGATAGGCTGCTATCCAGAAATATCCTACCCTCTTGGTAGGATATTTGCGAGGTGGGGCCCGCACGAACCCCGCCGTTTCTTTCCGCTAAGTAACGCACCCGCGAAAACCCGTCATTATGAAAGTCAACTAACGCGTTTTCTTAAATCCTTAACGCACCATTTAATTGGGCGGTTTATTTCGTGAATTAAATGGGTGGTTTCTTTCGTTGAATTAATTCAACGAATTGATGGGTCGTTACTTAACTTTTTCGTTTGTTGGCGTATTAATAAAATAAGACCAACAAGTCTTTTGGAGGATTACTCGTTGAGAGGTTTTGTCAGAGGTTCTTGAGTCTTTATCCTTCTTCACGAAGAACGCGAAGAATGCGAAGAATGCCGAACCCAAAAATCGATGACGCGATGCCGTGTTGCGCGACGCTGATGTTCCCTTCCTGCAACGTTCTTCTGCGACGTCTCTTCCTCCGCAACGAATCTTCGATCAGCTGTTTGAGTTCGCCGACTCAACGCCGGATTCCGTGACGATGCGACGCCCTTCCGCAACGACGCGACGATCCCCTCTTTCCGCGACGAACAAATCTGCGAAGAACGTGCGTACGACGATGGCTACGAGGTAGGGATTTTATTTTTGGAAATGCCCTTATTTCCCGTGTTGTTTCCGTTCAAGAATGAAGAACCCGATTCATTAAACAATTTTATTTCAATAAAAATTGTTTTCGGATATGTATTCATGTGTTGAATGTATTTTCTCCCGTTTTTTATCTCTAACGCGGAGGGTGCGGGCCAAACGAATACAGCCCGACAACCTTCCGTTGTTCTTCGTTGTTGTGCGGATTTGACGGGTGACGACGGAACATGCCACAACGGAAGTTTGATGGTTCCGCAGTGAAGAACGAGTCCCGGGAGGAGCAGCAGCGCAGACGGGAATGGAATCGGACCACCGGAGCAACTCCGGGGGCCCGCGGAAGCCGGGGGCGGCGCGGCGGCGCCGGCGGCCGGAGGCGGCGGCGCCCGCTGACCCGCGGCGCCGCGTCCGGCTGTCCAGGACGACACCTCGCGGGTGTCGCGGGGTTGTCACGCGGGGGCGGCAGCTCCCCCCCCCCCCCCCCGCGTCGCGTCGGGTTGTCCAGGGCGACACCCCGCGGGTGTCGCGGGGTTGTCACGCGGGGGCGGAGGCTCCCCCCCCCCCCCCGTCGCGTCGGGTTGTCCAGGGCGACACCCCGCGGGTGTCGCGGGGTTGTCACGCGGGGGCAGCGGCTCCCCCCCGCGTCACGTCGGGTTGTCCAGGGCGGCACCCCGCGGGTGTCACGGGTGTGTCACACGAGGGTGGCGGCTCCCCCCCCCCCCCCTGCGTCGTTCGGCCGAGCCAGGCCGGGCTGGCTGAGCCAGGCCGGACCGGGTCCGGCCAGGTCGGACTGGGTCGACCCGGCCCGGGCCCGGACCCCCCTTCTTCGGACCGTTTTTGTCAGATGCCCGTAAATTGAGCTACGGGCCTCCGAACGACGCGCCGTCAGCGGCAACACGATCCTTGGATCGAGACGGCCGTTTCGGTATCACACTCAAGGTTTCAAAATACTTTGAGTTTGGCCGGGTTGGTTCGTACACGAAATCAACCGGGCCCTCGGAGTGGAAACGCTCATATCTTGAGCTACGGACGTCTGATTGACGTGCCGTAGCCTTCGTTGAATTCCTCTAAGTGAGAAGGATCTTTTGGAATACTCCGCCCGAGGTTTGGACGCAGGTGGAGTATGGTCAGGTTGGTTTTGCCTTAAAAACCAACAGGGCCCCTGGGACGAAAAAGCCAATAACACTCAGACAGGGCGTCCGATTGACGCACCGTCTGCGACGTTGAGTTCCTGTTGACGATACAGAACTTTTGGATACATCAAACTCGGACTTTGTGTCAGTTGATGTATCAGACTCTCGGCTCGTGGAGCGGACCATCCCGAACGAGGTTGTTGTGTGCGGGAACCCTAGTGCTGGCTGCGACTTCGACGACGACGACTGTGCAGAAATCCTCAGTGGACTGCGATGATGAAGACAGCTGGTCTTGTATCCTATGTGGGTCCTAGCTGTGCTGGTCTTGTATCCTATGTGGGTCCCAGCTTAGATGATTCACTACTGGTCTTGTATCCTATGTGGGTCCCAGTATAGATGAGTCAATGAAGACAGCTGGTCTTGTATCCTATGTGGGTCCTAGCTGTGCTGGTCTTGTATCCTATGTGGGTCCCAGCTTAGATGATTCACTACTGGTCTTGTATCCTATGTGGGTCCCAGTATAGATGAGTCAATGAAGACAGCTAGTCTTGTATCCTATGTGGGTCCTAGCTATGCTGGTCTTGTATCCTATGTGGGTCCCATCTTAGATGATTCAATACTGGTCTTGTATCCTATGTGGGTCCCAGTATAGATGACTCAATGAAGACTGCTGGTCTTGAATCCTATGTGGCTCCCAGCTTAGATGACTTAGTGCTGGTCTTGTATCCTATGTGGGTCCCAGCTTAGATGACTCAGTGCTGGTCTTGTATCCTATGTGGGTCCCAGCCATGCTGGTCTTGTATCCTATGTGGGTCCAAGCTTAGATGATTCAGTATCTATACCTGATCATCCCTTTCACCTTTTCGATGAAGTATACCTGTGTGAGCTGAAATCCGTTTTCCTCTCCTTTGTGGATTGTGTTGTGCTATCCTGTGTGGATTTACGTTTTTCTCTCCTTTGTGGATTGTGTCATGCTATCCTGCGTGGATTTACCGTTTTTCTCTCCTTTGTGGATTGTGTTGTTCTATCCTGTGTGGATTTACGTTTGCTTTCCTGTGTGGACTGGGTTGTTCTTGGGCTCGGATGTTGGAGCCGAACGGGGATTGATGACTTAGGTATATGTATGGGCATATACCTAAGCAGTGTCGGTTGTTACTTCGTGATTGTATCTTTCCATTGTGGTTTATCCTTTATGGATTTCAGGAGACCTTTGGGGGTCTCGGAGTCCCTACTGAGTAGCTTATACTCACCCCTGTACGGGCTATGACCGCACTACGTTGTGTTGGTTACAGACGACGGACAGCGTTGATCGTGGTTGAGGCTTGCAGAGCAGGACGGTACGTGGAGGTGGACCACTGGGTGGGACGTACTCGGAGCAGACGGCGGGACCCGAGGAGAAGTGGAGCTATCTGTACCCACCCTTCAGGTGGGATTTCCAGAGGACGACCCGACGCTGCAGCTTTTCTTTTCAGTTGCTGTTTTCCTCTTTCAGTTGTACTTTATAGTTGGGCTTGTATTTCCAGTCCCTTTTTACTTTCAGCACAACTTGTACAGTTTTTACTTAGTGTTTACTTTTCCGCTTGCTTAATCTGTGGTGTTTTTTAACTTTTCAAAGGCAATGCCTTCCCTTTTCTTGGGATTTTCATCTTGGTGTTAGTCGCCAGCCCCTGGCCTCTGAAAGGCGGGCCTGGGGTAGTCACGGCACGGGCCCCGAGGACGGGTCGTGACATCTATAATTAGGGTAAAATTGGGTTTTTAGAAACCAAATTGATGAAAATGGAAATATTATTAGAAATAAATAAAGGCCTAATTCTAATGGTTATAAAATATAAGAGGGCATAGAATTTGAATAAACATATTGACTATTAGCAAGATGAGAAATAGTTTGTATTCTAATATCCTTTGAAATATTCTTAAATATCAAACATTTTAAAATGGACGTGACATTTGATTTTATTAAAAAGATATGTTAATATTGAATAACCCCCAATTTTTTTAAATAAGAAACAATATGAATTTTTTTACAAATATACAAAATCTTTATACGGATATAAAGAAGCCTCCTATAGCTTGGTATAATTAGTTGACATGATTTTTTTTTACAAAACAATTTTTTTAAAGGAGATGTAGATCCAAAATTTTCTATAAATGAAGTTAAAAAATATTATGATTGTAAAAATATATGTCCATGATATTAAATTTGGATCAAATAAAAAATCCTTAAAATATTTATTTGATGATTTTATGAAATTTGAGTCTGATATGAATGTGATGGGTGACTAAACATTTTTCATTAGTTTTAAAATTACTTAATAATCAGAAGGAACATTTATATCCCAAAAGAATTATATAAAATATCTACTAAAAAATATTGGATATGAAAATAAAAAAAATATTAGTACTCACATAAAAACCATAAATACACAAGATCTTGATGATGTTTGGGAACTAGTTTATCAAAATACATTTAGAGGTATGATAGGAATTTTACATTACTTAATTTCTAGTCACCATGAATTAATGTTTTTTATATGCTTATGTGCGAGATACCATAAAAATCCAAATCTATCCCATTTAAAAGTGGTAAAATAAATATTTCTTTATCTTATGGGAACTATGGACTTAGAAATTTTTTCTTCTTTATTAAATGTTTTTGAATTTAAATGTTTTTTAGATGCATACTGTAGTAGTTGTAGAATAGATTGAAAATCACACACAGAACTTGTCACTTCTTCAAAGATTCACTAGTTTCTTGGTATTTCATATAACAACACTCAGTACAACTATCCACTACTGAATTTGAATATGTACCAACCATAAGTTGTTGTGATCAAGGGTTTTGGATGAAAAACACACTCAATAACTATGGCACGAATTTTATTAAAACTCAAATAGTATGTGATAATACTTGTTCCATTTCATTAAGAAAAAATCTATCACATCACTACCATAAAAAACACATATATATTAGTAATCACTTTATTATAGTTCACATACTTAAATTAGAAATCATTTTATTGTTCATCTGAATTCTTGATCAACTTATAGATATGTTTATAAAACTATAACATTCAAATAGATTTGAATAAATTAAACAAAATCTAGGTATGATCAATGTAATTTAATAAATCATATCTACTTCTTGTTTACTCATCTATTTACATTAAGATACTCCTATTCATAGGGGGTGTACATATGGATGTTATATTTCATATCTTTTAGTTTTTTGAAATTTCAATTTTATAAAAACATTTTTGTATTCTTCTTTTCTTAACATAGTCCCTTCATAAAATACTTCAGAGACAGTTTTTGTTAAATTTTTTTCCCGACTCTAAAATAGATATAAATTGTTTTCCATATTCATATTTTATAAACTATTCTATCATAATAACATTATAATTTAAACACAATAATATTGAAAATATTTTTAAAAAAAATATTCTACATAATTTTTTAAAAACTATTGTAATCTATTAGTTTAAAAATATCTAGAAGAACATCATTTTCAAACTGATAAATCCTTCCAAATCTGAAAGGTATTCTTCATATTTTTTTAAATTTTTCCGTTATTTTATTATGATTTTTTAACAAGGTTGTTTTTCTTATTCTTTTGTTTTTTATAAAAACTCCTATTATTCTGTTTTTTTCTTCACCAAATTCATATTCAGTATCGATATAATAAAAAAATTAAAAACTTGACAGTTCAAAAATACTTAAATATTTCATCAGATAGTTTCTAATCATCTGATCAAATTGATTTGAATCTCACCCATTAGATTTAATTTGGAATATCAATTGTCTAATTATTCTTCTCTATGAAGGGCCACCACATCACCCTTTTGTGTTCTACATCGATTGTTTAAATAATTTTGTGTTGATTTCTTGTATTTAGTATTGGAAAATAGGTCTATACCCACGGTTTTGCAAAAAACCATGGGTATAGGGTACCCCTATGCCCACGATTTTCCAAAACCATGGGTATAGGGATAGTATGTTAACTTATACCCACAGTTGTGCCAAAAACCATGGGTATTGTTTTCTTTTAAGACCTATACTCATGGTTTTGGAGATAACCATGGGTATAGTTTATTTTCCGAAGACCTATACCGACGATTCTTCAAAACCATAGGTATTGTGGTATTTCTTGAAGACTTATACCCACGGTTCTCCAGAACCATGGGTATAGATTTCCCGCATTATACTGAGAAAAAAACATTAGGCGGGTGGCAGGAAAAATTTGGCAGAGAGACATTTTTTCACAGATCATATTAATATATATATGCAGATGAATGTATATATATGAATTAAAAATGTTAGCTCGGTTGGTAAGTTAGTGGTAAACGGCGTTGATGCTGCTTGTGAGACCACCGTTCGAATCTCCATGGCCGCATTTTTTGAATTTAAATACAATTTATACTAATATATATATGCATATATATATGAATATGTAACAGATTAAAACAGTAGCTCGTCTGGTCCGTTGTGGGGGTGCTGGCGTGATGTGTATTTTGAGGCGCAGGTTCGAAACCCCGATGCTGCATTTTTTGAATACCCGACGTAAATTATATTAATATATATTCGCTGATATATGCATATATAACATATAGAAATCATAGCTTGGTTGATCCAGGGGCTTGCTGTTAGGCGTAGCATGCAGGGTTCAAACCTTGCTGAATGGGAATTTTTTAAAATGAATTGAATATATTCCCCATAGTTTGAAAACCGTGGTGTAACTTCCCTGCTCCACTGTACAGCGTTGTGTGTGTTTGTTACACACCTATACCCACGGTTCTACCAAACCATGGGTATAGGTCAAGACCCCTATACCGACGTCGTTCCAGCCCACGGTTCCCAAAACTATGGGTATAGGCCCTTTTTCCAGTAGTGAGTGTTACAAATTCCATAGTCTAAAAATTTTCATAGGTCATAATATCGAATTTATTCCCTGAATATGATGGAATCACCTAAATATTTCAATTAGGGGTCATTTTTAGAGAAATGCTAGTCAAAATATACTTTTAAAATATATATGATTCCACTTTGTAAAAGATTAAAAAATTCAATGGCTTGGAATAACCGGGTGTAGAAAAGTCAAATGAGGATTAATATTAGCAATAACTTTATATTGTTTTAGAATTTTATATTTATTCAAGTTATTCAAATAATATGGAAAACTCTAAAACGTTTTTCAAAATTTTTGGAAAGGGGTATCAAATGTTATATAGAACATTCGCAAATTTTATTGATGTACCGTTGGATAGAGAATATTTTCATTCTCAAAAAATAACAGTTGATATTGGATATTTTGAGCAGACAAAAGGAAGAGGATTACTACTTTGATCATTAAAAAAATGTTCAAAAATATCTCATCTAACTCAAAATAATATAGTTATTAATTTATCAATGCGAGGTTTCTTAATTCCAAGGAAATTATATTGTGTTACTTTAAAGGTTACTGATGTTTTTATTTTTGATTGTCTTGTGAATAGGATAAATATAGATCAAATCGGATACATATTTATTACCATCAAAAAAATAAATACAAATTCTATTAAGTATTAAATCATTATGTTCCCAATTATGATAACTAAGTTAATCGTTGAATGCATGATGTTTTTCAACTTTTAAAACAGTTCAAAGCTGAAGATGATGAAGATTATCTTCATTAGTTATGATGAAGTGAAGAAGATGTGATTTTGTTTTGATGATGAATCAATTTTTTTTGTCGAGAAAGATATGGAAGTAGAATCCTCAATGAAATCTGAGTAGGCTGACCAACAAAAGAAAAATAATGCTCAGTAGGGTAATCAGAAAAAGAAAATTAAAGCAAAGACATCCTGACCTAATAAATTAATGAAGTAGAATAAATTACCTAATGAGTTAAGGGATGAGTGGATAATGAATATGTTTGATCTGAAATAATTGGATCTAGTTATCAGCATTGACTTAGAAGAGGCCTTGTCCTAAAATATTCATGTTTTTTATACTTTTCAAGAAGGATAAAATAATAATAATCATAAGAATAAACTTCAAGGCATTACAATTACAAAATCCTTGATGAAAGGATTTAAGGGAGCATCTAGAAATATTTTTCAATTCCATTTGAGTCTGATAAAGTAAATATAAATTCCATATTATCAATTGGAGAAACCATAGTAGTAAATGATGAATTTCCCTATATCATAGAAAATGGAAATGATAGAGTAAATGATGAATAATTGGTTCTTTAAATTCAATAAAATCCATCAATATTAAAATTAGCCGTAAAGGTTAATTTTAGAATATAAATACTTATTGAGGATGATATTCCTAAATCAATAGAATAAGTTACTACCGAGATTGATAATTTATCCAAATAAGGAGAGGGTGTTGAACAAAGTGAATATGAGGAAAATAAATTTTTCGTTGAACAAGAAGAGGAAGTGGATGAAAATAAGGTATATTGTAGAGATCAAAATGATGATGAAGAAGAATATGAGGAATAAGATGAAAATGAAAATGCTAATTTCTAAAAAATTAAACCCAATAAGATTTCATTCGAACATTCATCCTCAACATCCTTACCATTCAAGACTGATAAGTGTAGTAAAGTTAAAGGTTCTAAGATGGAAAAATAATCATCAAAAGTAGAAGTCAAATTCTCATCTAAGAAATATGAAAAAGATAAAAATTCTATGATAGAAGGTGATAGATATGACACAAATGATTGGTATATAATTTAATTATCTGATGGATGGGAATTTTGTTGTAATGTTTTTAAAAAGTTCAAAAATAAGTCTCAAAAAAGAAAAGTGATTATAGTCAAAACCAATCATGGCCAAATTCATGAAATAGATAAAGAATCAAATTCAGTTAATACGATAACCATCCAGGGATTTGATTATGTCATTCAAGATTTATAGAGACTCAAAGGAATAATTCCATACATTCCAAGACTTGAAGCCAGGGTGGAATTGATTCTTGAAAATAATAATGAAAAATCAGAATCAATAAATGTTTTTGTAGACATTCTAATTAATTTAGAGGTCGGTCTGAAAATTTTATAGGAATGTTTCCATGATCACAAAAATGAATGAAATATGACTGTGAATTGATATCATAATATCTTTCTTAATGTCAAGATTCATAATGAGAGTTTGGAAGAAATGAGTAATCTTATGAATGAAACCCCATAATCCTTCAGTTAGTTATCTATAGATATGGTATCTAGGGGGTAATTTATTAAAAAGTTTAGAGATGCAACTTACAACCAGACTTATGAAGTGAAGAAGTTAATATGAATGTTTAAATATTTGTAGATGGAGTTTTCAAGACTCAAATATAATAAATAGGTAATCATCGTTCAGAATAAATAGAACAAATAATTTTCTAAAAATCCTTGGGTTAATGAAGAAAACCTTTATTTTCAAGTTTATAAGATTCAGATTAATGAAGAAAATATTGAGAAGTTGAAGCAAGATATACATGAGTTTAAGAAGATCAAATATTATTTAAAAACCATTATAAAGAAAGACTAATTGTTCCAAACTAATATTTTATTTTAAAACTTTTAAATAATTATCAATGAATGATTATTTTCATCCAAATACGATTTTTTGAATTTTTCACAATTCCAATCGGTTTAATATTATTTTATAATTTTTTGAATGATTAGTTAGTTTATTATATTATTTTCTATTTACTTTTTTACCCCTTTTTTCAGGATACTCTGGATTTTTCCCATTCATTTTTAAAATCACAAAGGGTAGAAATTTATAGAAAGGGGGAGAAGTTTTTTTAAAGTTGGATATCACACTTACGGGTAGAATATGATCTATATGAGGAATGTTTTATCTTAAAGGTGACTTAATCATATTTATTGTCATATTTAGATGAGTCATGAACTCTAGGAGAGATGGGATTCATGTTTAACTCAGAATATGAAGAACCTAAAAGTAAATTGACTGTAAGATTCTCAAATTTATATTTTGATTTAAGATTTGGGTTTGTGGTTTCCAAAATGGGGGGGATTATAAATCAAAAATTATGTTTATGACTTTTCATTCATTTTATTATGAAAATCACAAAAACTTTCTTATTCACTTTATTAGTATCTTTTTATGTCTTAATTAATTTATATTTTCTTTATAAAAAATAATATTTTACCATATATAGAATTAGCTCTAAAAATTTCATGAATATAAACCAAAATTTTTCATTATGATTATCATAATGAGTATATATCTGATAAAAATCAGATGCATCGTTATCAGATCAGATGTAATATTTTCTATCTTGTATTTCATACTGGAAAAGTATTTATAATATGACTAATGAAAAAACTGATAAACACAGAATTTTTACTCACAAATATTATCATAATTAATTTTTTAAGGAAGTCCATTGGACTGATTATGTTTTAACTATGAATAAGGATAAATTATTTCTAATGTATAGAAAACGTTTTACACCTTAATATTGTAAAACAATACGATGTCAGACAATCATTTACAAAAGAGCCTTCTAAGTTATAGGTGTCCTTGTTTTTGAAACAAACTCAAAGGAATATGTTCATTGGGAAGGAATTATAATGGTTGGAGGGTTTCTTATAAATATCTATTCATTCGATGATTTTGGAGCTGATCGATTTCATTTTTCAATTTCTCATTGTACAAGACCTCTAAAGATAACACTATGTGAATATATTGTTCGTAGTGTTGGTAATTGACTTGAGTTTTGTAGTTATAATCAATCCTTTTTAGGGTTTTATCCTTATGAAATTTTTCATTGTAATTTTTTTTTTCTAATATGTAATTTCAATCAGGGTCTTCTTGGGATAGAAAGATGGAGAATCTGATTTTTTGATCCAGGGCTTATGGGGATAGCAAGTGAGAGATGATATATCAGTTTGAGGGCTACCGATTCTAGGTAGATAGTGAGTCTAATAAAATTATAGATGTAATTCCATAATGATGAAATATAGACTTTATTTTTATTATAAAACAATGGATACCTTTATTAAAGGTTTTGGTTTACCAAAATCTTTAATTTAAAAGAGGTCTATTGTTTTTAATAGTTGTAAGTCGTTATTACATTGTTATAGCAATTTTATTATTTATTACTTACAAGTTTTAATTTCCACTACTTAAATTGTAATTTCTTTATCGTAATGTTTCTTGATACGATAAAAATTAATCTATTAAGTTGATTTTCCATGAATCTGATCAGTTTACTTCCATATAATTAAATATTATGTGATTGTGATTAATTTACTCTAATGTTATCGAATCTATTGTAATTAAGATATGTGTACTTTGAAATTATAGAAATTATCATGATTACGATACTTTTATAATCATACAATGGTCGGTGTCTGAATCCTATATTTTTTACTTAATGATTTCTATGTTTTTTTTAGTTTATACTCTTTTAAATTATTTTTTTAACTACAATTCACCCCCGGTAATTTATCCATCAAGAACGTATTATTTCAACAAAAATATCAATATATGTAATGTTTATATAAAGAACATGTATATTTACATGAATATATGTAATTTGTAACACCCTGAGTGTTTTTTAAAACAATGACTATGATTGATTAGTATATAACACGCAACAAAGAGCCTAAAAGAACCAAAATTTACAATTTAAATGTGATTTTTCTTACTTAAAAGTTAAAATTAGTTGTGTGGATGTGATTAACAACTTTCATAAAATTATGTATAAAATTTTTAAATAAATCAAATATATTGGTTAATAAAGACATTATTTTTATTAAATCCTTCCCAACATTCAGATCACTATTCCCAATGGTCAAGTTATTATTCCAATGGTCACATTATTATTCCAATGGTCACATTAAATCTTATATATTCTTATACATTCCTTCAGTTTTTCTTTAACTAAATTCCTCTCTAGTTTCTATATTTCCATTTTCAATAATATTGTTTGGTTTACTAATATTTTTTCTTATCTATAATGTTGGAAGTGGGGGAGATGATTCTATTAGATTGTAGTGATTCATATATTCACATTTTAGGTTTGGTATTTTCTATTTTATGTCCAATTATAATGTTTATAATTTTAATTAATTCCATTTATGATTAAATTAATAGTATTTCGTAATCAAATTAATTATTTTCAGTTTATTTATATGTATAATACTATATAGTATATTATAACAATCATTTAATTCAACAAAAAAATATCATTTATAAAATTTGGGTTGTTACATTCTTCTCCCTTTAGAAATTTCAACCCAAAAATTTAAACTTATACCCTATGTTCAAAATATATGATGATACTTTTTTTCACTAGTTCCCATGTCATCTCTTCATACCTATGGTTCCTCCACAACACTTTTTCAAGGTGAGTTTTTTGTTTCATATATATTTTTCTCTATAGTCCAAGAAATGTTTTGGCTTATCTTCAAATAATAGGTCATTAGCCTATTGTACCAAATTTTTATTTAGTACATGTGAGGGATTGGGAATGTAATTTCTCATGAGTGATATGTGGAACACATCTTGTACATGATCCTTACTTGGTGGAATTGAAACCAGACTATACCTCTATGATCAAGGATCTCAAAGGTTCTAATGCACCTCAAGTTACGCTTCCCGTTCTTTCCTAACCACATGACTCTCTCCCATGGTGATATTAGAAGGAAAAAATAGGTCTCTAACATTGAACTCCAAGACCATTAGATAGCTGTTGGGATAAATCTTTTTCAAACTCTGAGTATATTTTATATATTTTTGGATGGATTATACATTCTCTATCATTTATTGAACAACCTATGTTGTTTTTCCCCAAATTAATTCTAACAATTTGGTCTTCTACATCACCTCCAATAAAAATCCTTATATAGATCCATTTGAATACTAGTTTGGATGTATTTGTTTTATGAAAACTCAAGAAATGGGAGATGTTAATCCCATCAACCCATAAATTCCATTAAGTAGGATAATAGATAGTTCTCAAGAATTTGAAAATAACATTTATATTAGACATCATTGTTGGGGTGATAGGTTGTACTAACGTTCAATTCCGTACTAAAATCATGTTAAAGTCTTCTCTATAATTTAGATATGGACATTGGATCATGATTAGAGGTGATTTAATGTGGAACCCCATGCAGCCTAACCACATCCTTCACATATATATTATCAAGATGTCCAAGTGAGAAATATTTATGAATGAAAATAAAGTGGGTAGTCTTGGTGAGTTGATCCATCAAAACCTGTATCAAATTATTTCATTCTAATTTATTCAGGGGACCCATGAAGTACACAACAGTTAAATTTTACCATTTACACATTGGTAGAGGCAATTTTTATGTCATCCATTTGTACTTTTTTCTCCACATTAAATTGTTAACATACCAAACACCTTTGTATATACTCTGAAATTCCCTTATTTATGTTTTCCCACAAGAATTGTTCTCAAATATCGAGGTAAATCATGGGAATTTCTTGATGGATAGAGACATGTCAACTATGAGAATTATCCAATATATTATACTTCATAATTTATGATTAAGGCACACAAAGCCTAATTAAAAACCTAATCACTCCATCATCATTGATGTGGAACACATATAGATTCCCTTATTTTATTTCTTTTACCTTCTTTTGTTGCTCTAATTCATCCCTTTGTGCCTCCATGATCTTCTCTTAGATATATGGTCTGGAAATAATTTTATAAAGTTAGGATGTATTTACTACATTTAAGATTTTAAGAAACATCCTTTTCATATCCAATATGATAGGGTCTCTCTCAATCCACAACATATATAGAGTAGTAGGTTGTTTTCTACTAAGACCATTAGCTATTTTGTTCGCCCTTCCCTAATGGTAATGAAAAGTGAAATCGTAGTCATTGATTAGCAATAACCATGTTCTTTGATGCTTTTTAATCTCCTTATATGTCAATATATACTTTAGACTCTTATGATAAATATATATATAATTATTTTTACCGTAGAGTTATTGTATCCAAATAATCAATGTTAATATCATATCTTTTAACTCCAAAATCATGTGTCAAGTAGTTCATCACATCGATCATAAATTGTAATGAGGCATAGGAAATCACTTTTTTATAATGAACGAGTACATAAATCAATAATTTATTTTAAGCATCACTATATATCACAAAAACATCTCTACTTGTTGGAAGTTTGAGTACTGGTGGAGTTATTATCCTCTTCTTGAGTTACATAATGATTTTCTCACACTCTTCCGTCCAAAAATAATTTTACCATTCATATCTAAACTTATTTAGTAGGATAGACAATCATGAGAAGATTATCTAAAAAACAAAGTTAGTACCTAGATAATCCAAGTCAATATGGATTTCTATGTCACTATTGGTTCTGAGCCATTCCTCAATTTCCTTTTTTATTTATGGGTCCACAAATATTCCCTCACTTATGATCACATTACCATAGAATGATACTTGGTACATCAAAAAGTATCACTTATTGAATTTAGAATACATTTTATCCTTCATTAATGTGTCCAACAAAATCCTAATATGCTCTTTATGTTCCACCTTTATCTTTGTGTAAATGATAATATCATCAACAAACACTACCAATTGTTTTTGAGGTAGTCTCTAAAGATTATATTCTCAAATACATAAAGATTGTAAAAGAAATTATATGTCTAAAGGGAATTTCTCTGAACTCATATTGTCAATACCTTTTATGGAAATAATTATTATGAATATCTTCATTCATCACCTTCATTTTATTATATCAAAAATGAAGATCCAACATTGAGAAGTTTTCAACTCCTCATAATTGTTAAAATAATTAATCGGTCCTTGGAAGAGGTTACTTGTTCTTTATGGTGATCATTTTGAGCTCATAGTAATCAACACATAGTTTTATTGATCTATCACTTTTCTTTAAAAAGAAAACCGGCGCACCCTAAGGTGATGTACTACAATGTATGAACCCTTTGTCTAATTGATCTTTAAAATTCTTCTTTATCTCTTCCAGTTTTTTCAGGGCCATCCTATAGGGGAATTTTGAGATACGAGTGGATCTGGGTATGACCTCTATTAAAAAATCTACCACATGATATGAGGGACGGTAATGTAAATATATGGGAAATACACAATTGTGAATTTCTTATATGTTGATACCTTCATAATACATAACCATTTGGGAAAGGTATGTTTCTCCATAGGGTATCATCACCCACACCATTGATAGATTTTCCAAAGGAGATGCAGGATCTTCCTTGCATTTATAGAGGAGCACGGTGTGGTGTGAAATAAGAAAATATATTTCCTTTTCCTAACAGTTTATGTGTGCACTATTTATTTAGAGCCTATCACTTCCCAATATATAATCAAATTCTACCAAGGGAACTATTATGATATTTCCTATAGGAATATTCCCATAGTCACTTTTAAGAGAAGATTCCAATACTTGGATTCTAATGATTTCACCATGTTTTTTTTATAGATATCTTTACATCGAGGTATCAAAGATTTGATTCAATAGTTCTAGAAAACTTGGAGGATATAATGAAATGTGTAGAATTATATTAGAAATCCATGAGGAATGAGTTAATGTTAAGAGTACAATTCTCCATTTCCTTTTATTGATTCTGGTTCCACCATTCTCTTAAGAAAAAATTTCAACAAAGAATGAAAAAATAATCTATTCATTTACACAAGTAACTCTAAAGACATATTTTGGTATAAATATGTTTATTCTTTTCTAAAAATATTCTAATAAAATTTGTTACCTATACATAGACTTATAATTATCATTTCTTATATTTTTTCAACTCCTAATTCCCAAATTAACTAAACTATACTCAGATACCAACTATAATGAACTAACTTTTTCTTACATAACTATTACTATATTTTTAAGATAAAACAATAATGGAGATAAAAATATAGGAACAAAAGGTTTAGTTTCTTTGGAAAATTAGGCTCATACATAACATTTGAATAAAAAAACACAAGAATTTATTCAAAACAATCTTCTATTTCTATAAGAAATCTTGAGTTCTCCTTAAAACATATAATCATCTAAGGATATAAATCTAATAAAGGGTGAGCTAAAATCCCAATAAGAGGATGAATAAGGGACATGAATCAATATAACATGGGTGACCATAATCAGAAGTATCATACCATAAGCATTGAATCATCCTAAACATCAAGAGGGAAACATGTGATAAATTAATGGAATATGAAAATGCTCAAAAGTGAATCATCGTGTCATAGTGGTCAAATTTCACACATAGTTGTGAACAAATCTTACATCATGTTCACGCATAACATATGTTCATAATGATAACATTATATTTATAAAAAAATCTATAATCATGTTCACTCATAATAAAAATTATCTAATGGGATAAATTACATTACCCAATGCATGGGAGGGATATATAATTCCAGGACCACTCGTTAAATCATAATATTTACATGATCATACACGCCACATATAATGTAAAACAATAGTCATCATGAAATAACCCATAGACAGGAATGTGTTTCCCAAGGATTTCATATGTAATACATTAACGAATAAATTTGGGGGTTACCAAATTAAAAAATGGGGATCAAAATTTTGAATGAAATATCATATTTCATTCAATAAGAAAAAATACAAAAGGAGTTAAAGAATTGTTTTGGAAAGATAATCCTTTTTTTTGGAAAATCATTGTATTTAGATCAAAAACATGGTGGAAAAATGAATATCCCAAAAAGAAAATGGAATAATAATGAAACAATATTTAATGAACATTAATATAATATCCAATCAAAAATTAATGTGAGAGAGGTAAAATCTAAGGACTGAGTGTTGAGTTTGTGAATCCCCTTAACATAATTTCCATTTAATTTCGTTGCTTTTTCACCTCTCGGATAATAAAATTTGATTTCTTAAAACATTGATACAAAAGTTAATAGTTGTAATTGTTACCACTATTTATAAATTAAATAAATTTTATTATATTTATTAATTACCTTGGTTATAGGTTATTCATTTTCATATCATGTTTTGCTTAAATATTTTCACATTCTGCCTCGATTTTACTATTTTGTTAAATGCAATTTATACATTAGTACTATTAACTATATAAGATTATAATAAATATAATTATATGTTTATATATTATATATAATTCATAATCTCCATACATTACTATGGTTATATTTCTTGACTTGGAAATGTCTCCATAGGTAGTTTACCGACTTTTGATAGGACATCGTCGAGAGAGCGGGAAAGGGAAGTTTGAAATCTATTTATATAGTAAATATGATACATCCAGTAGGTTAACATCAGCCATATAATGTTAAATTATCACCTAATTAATTTTATATTGTGTGTCTTTAATGGTGGGATTGTGAAACAAAAATAAATAGAAGAAGAAGAAGAGTAAAAGTAGTTGTTCGAAACATAGTTAATTCTCTGGGTAGCTTCTCTAATACGACACTATAAATCTCTTTATTTTTGGAGTTTTATTACACGAAAACGCCTTCAGGAATCATAAGGGTATTTTTATGAAGGATTTCAGTAGAGTATTATCTTTGGTAAGATCGGGGAGAGTTATTTTCAAAGGGGAGGGAGTGGGGTTATTTATACTTAAGGAGAGGGGTATTTTTAGAATAAAATGTTTTATCAAATGTAAAACCTAGAATGGAGTAATTTTGACAATATAAATCATATATAAATATAATATAATTGGATTGAGGTTGTAGATACCCTTTATAACTATAATTAATTAGTTTATTAAAAAATTAATGTTTAAAGAAAGAAAAATTGTTATTTTAAGGAATCCCTTTGACTTTAGGTTTTGGAAAATTATATTTACGTTTTAGATTTAATTTTATTTTAATTTATTGAATCATTTAAGAAATTAAATATATCATATATATATATATTTCAATTCCTATTAAGTATTAGTTCATAATTACATTATGAATTATGTAATTTAAGATACACTAGTTATGTGAAAAACTGTATTTTTTCTTCTAAAAATAAATTAATTCAACAAATAACCGATAAATAACCCATAAAATTTCTTTACATGATGATTTCAAATATGATATTCATTTTATAAAAATAAATTTATAAAATTATTGTTTTGAATTTGTAATTTTAAAAGTATGACTTTTATGAAAAACATTGAAATCCAGTTTATTAAAAATGTGCTTATATTTTCTTTAAGTTGTTTAATCATGATATTTGTATTTTTTTGAATTATAATATATATCTATATAAACTAGTCATGATAAAATTTATTTATATCATAATTTATTATTTTTAGGTAAAATTACTATTCCCACAATCAGGTTACTATTCCCAATGGTCGTGTTACTAATACCAAAAGTAATATTACTATTCCAACGGTCAAATTACTGTTATAATAGTCACATTAATTCCTATAAAGAAGAATAATTTCCTTAATTATTTATTCAACTTGATTCATCTTATGTTTGTATACTTCCATTTTCTATCATGTTTATTGGTTTAAAATTATTTTATTTCTTTCTATAGTGTTGGCAGTGGGGGTGATGGTTCTTATAGATTGGATAGATCAATAGTTTCCATTTTTAGCTTTTCTATTTTATATTTTTCTCCAATATTAAAGTTTCAAATTTTAATCAGTTTCTTTTATGATTAATGTGACACTATTTCTTAATGAAGTAAATGATTTTTGGTTATCTCTATGTATAATACAATATAGTATATTATAAAACAAATTTATTTCAATAGGAAAATATCATTTTTAAGATATGGGTTGATACAATCATTAATCTAATCATACTAATGGAATTTAATGTTTCATTTGAATTTATTTCTTTCATTTCGGTTATCATTCAAATGTTACCAAAGCAGTATGAGGATATAGTTCAATCTCATTTTAATTGGGATTGTTTATGCCTGAATTTACATAAATGGAAATTATTTGATCACTTCCTAAGAAAACCTTTTCATTTTATTCTTGTATGGTTATTCATGAAGCTTCCAAGTAATAGTACCATTTTCCCCTTTTTGTTACTTAAAATTATATTGATTTTTTAATAAAATATAAATTTATTTCTCTTTTCCGTTTAAAATGAATTTTCTTCCATATCCATGATTTCTAAAAAAAATTCAAGAATGTATTTAATATTTTACTATGATATTTTAATGTCATTTTTACCCATGTTATAATTTTTAAAAAATGGTTTAAAATGAATCTTCTTGTCATTTTTACAAATAAGGTACTTTTAAAAATTTTACTGAAAATGTGAATAGAATTATCTTTTTAATAGACTCAGTATGAAAAAAAAAATTTCCATACTCATGAACTTTAATTGATTTGATACTTCCCTTAAAATTTCCATGATTATTGTTAGATAAATATTTTTACCCAATAGTCAATGAATTTTTTGTTTTTAAATGTCATTTTCAGATTGAAAAGGGTATATTTCTCAAGAATGTTTTTTAGTAATATTTTTATGGTATTTTTAATAAATGAAAATAACAATTTATTTTAAATTTCATAAAATGGTGATATATTGATACCATATTTATTATTTCTTCTGATGTTTTATGATCTCTTTGTAAAAGGAAATTATTGATATTTAATTTCTTGATTAATTTTGTAGTCATTGTCTTTCCCTTAAAACATTCACTTTCTAGGGATCACTAAATAATACATTCCCCTTAATTATCCATATTCATTTCATAGAGGATACAATAATTTCATAATCCATATACCATTTCTATATATGGTATTTTACTTGTAAATTCATTTGATTGACTGGGGAATTATTGATAATTTGGATTTTCCCTCAATATAGATATTTGTTTCTAAGACATTTTATTCATGAATTAAATCTATAATTTGGTATATTAGGAATTTATTAGACTTATAGTGATGAGTGGGGACAAGAATTATATTTCCCCATGATGGATCTAAGGGAATCAAAAGACAAATCAATAAGCTAGAATTAATTGGGTTTATGGTGTATACTAACCCATCTATTAAATTGTCTGGGTGAAATGTCTTGATGGTATAGATATCACGTTGTTTGAGATTTGACATCCAATATTAATCATTTACTTTATTGAGAATCAAGTTACCATTAACCATGAAAATAATGTACTGACATTATCCATGGATTAACATTAAGATCATGTGATTATTTATATGTATTTATTGGATCATCATTTATTCATGTCACATTGTTCATTGTGATCAAGTTATCAATTAAATGGAATGTGTTCTGTGATATTTGCCTTGTCAAATTGATTATGACTTAAATATATTCAATTTTATGCAACCATTACTAAAAATATAATATCACTCTTTAATAGTTTCATTTTTTCATGATATAAGGAATTAATTCATCAATGAGTTTAAAAATATAGAATTTTTACTTTCACTATGTTTTGTATTTTATTTTCTAAAGGGTATTGTTATATTCAATTATATATCTAGTTTAAAAAGAAACCTAAACTACTTGTTTCTTCAGGATGTCATCCCTTGTATCTAGTGTCAATGTAGTAAAGTTACCACTGACTATGGGTTACATGGTTGGGGTTTTTTCGTTTGGTATCATAGGAAGATAAGTGTAATCCTTTGGAGATAGATATATGAAAATATACATTATGGGATATATCCCTTTGAATTAATTTGAAGATACGTATAAGTATAGAATAACATTGTAAATTATTGGTATTATGGAGATTATATTGTTTTCAAAATAAAACATCAATGTTTGGATACTATAAGTGGATGTGGATGAAGCACAGTTATACCAAGGGGTTAGTAACTCTAAAAAGGTATTCTTGGATTCAAATTTTTCATCACCTAGTATATGAAAATAGTCTTTACTATACACATATTTTAACACTTATGGGGTATATTTTTGGGTAAATTTACATTTTCATTATGAACCATCATGAAGGATTTGAATAGATTATGGTAATAAATGACATTGGTTAAACCTAAGGTGACGTAGGTTGAAAATAAGGTTTCATTATTTAGACACCCTATAAATTTTTATATAGTTTTCTACTGTGATAATTATTTTTCAAAGTATGATTTTTGGATTTACTTGATGGATAGAACCCAAAGGAATCGTGTTAACATTGAATATGATGGGAAATTTAATATTTTTAAGCAACACAATAAAATGATGATTGTTGTAAAATATATCATGATTATTCATAATATGTTATCACAATATATAATTAATAAATTATACATTTACCAAATCTCGAACTACCCAAATAATTGAAGGATAATGTTTTCTAAAAGTTCAACTGGTGGAGACCATAGAGGGTAGAAGGCTCAATTTCCTTAATTTAAAAAATGTGGAAAGAGACACCAATGAGAATGAATCAAATTAATAATAAAAAATTTTATTTGTGGAAAATAATTTCATAGAGTAATTAATTACTAAAGAAAAGTGAGGAGTTCAATGGATGGAAATAAATTTAATCTTATAGATCCATTTATTGTTTGTTGTATGAAATGTAGGGAACCAATACATAATCTTAGTCAATGGATTCTTTAAAAGGATGACTCTTATACCTAATAGGGACTTATGTTTTACCAATCATTGATGTAAAAAAGTTGAAGTATTTATATTTTGAGATTCAAGGATTCTGATTTAGAAGTATTTTTATCAATTCGATTTTTGTTATACGAATCATGAAACATTTTAGGATTATGTTTTTTAGAAAGATTATATGTATTGATTAACTTAATAGTTATGGATACCAATATTAATTTATGATTATATGTTTGATCATAAGTTAAATGTCTTAAACACCACTTTTGAGATTTAATTAATGGGATTTTCATGTGATTAATGATATTTTGTGAGATGTTTCATTAGTTAGAGGTATATTTAACCCTTATTTTCACTATGAAGTATTATTTTAAGTAAATGGTATATTCATAAGTTTCACGGAATTCATAACCTTTAGGGTTAAAATTAACATTGATGTTAAGGAAAAAATAATCAATTAATATTATTAGATTTTGTGAAATGAAAATAAGTTTATAGAAAACTTTCATGGTTAAGAGGTAATTTTCTAATTAATGTTATTATTTAATATGTTTATCATATTTTTTGGAACATTATAAGGATAATATTGTTATATTATAGAAAAAGGACAAACCATATGTTGGATGACAACCTGTCATATCTTGAAAGATATCAAGGCTTCAATCAACAACCGAACAGAGATAAGGGTATAGTGTCTACCACTGTTCACCATGATGTATTATTTAATATGACATTTTTTACTTAAACGATTTAAGGGATAAATATTAAGGTGATAATTCAGTGTTTATTTTGAGGTTTATGGAATAATTTATTACATTAACTTGTGAAAACCATTTTGGTTTTGATAAATATTTATAGATATATAGAAATACTTATCACCCATTTATAAATATTATGATCCATTGAACTTAAAATGAAGTGAATTAGGAATAAAAATCATCTTATATTTTCATATTATGGATTAAGAAATAAAGTGGAATTTGATCGGAGCACAACCAAAGGATAATATTGTGCTTGTAAAATAAAAATATATTAGGTAAGTATATTTTTTGGTGTTCAATATCATGATAGAAAAAGGATAATGAATCTTTATGAAAAGATTCCATGAATAAAAAATTCATCTTTATTTCCAATAAATCAATAGTCATTTCACCCATTAAAAATTTGCAGTTTTATAGACCTTAATTGTCTCTTGATAATTTAGTTTGTTCTGGTCGAATATCTCTATCACTATCCATAATTATTTATATTGCACATATCTTATAAATTTCCATATTTTCACTTACCACCAATGTTATCCCATATGTGAACACAGTTATATGTTAATTCAAATTTCTTTTTTATTTCCCTTTCCCACAGTCTATGATCTTGTTTTATTAATAATGTTAACAATTGGGTTTCTTACAATAGAATTATCAAATGCCAAACCCTTTGTTTTTCTAAGAACAAGTTCAAATTGTAAGCATGAAATTTATAAAATTTGGTGAGATTGTGACACTCTAATATTTTTTATAATAAATACTATGTTTAATTGTGTATGTGACATGCAACACCATGCTTAAACGAACTCCAATATACTTTTTAAATATGATCATTATAACCTAAAAATTAAAATTAGTATTATAAATAGGAATAATTGTTTAAAAATTTTTATGTATAAATATTTTTGATAAAGAAAATATATTTTTAAATAAGGTTATTATTTTTAGTAAATTCTTTAGATGCATTAAATTTTTATTTTTAATCAAAAATGTTTTTAAAAATTTGTATGAGAAAATAATATAATTAAATTATTCAAATTTTATAAAATGTATTCTAAAAAATTAACTTCATTTTTCAAATAACTATGTAAAAATTAACTTAGTGTGAAATTTTGGAATTTTTATGACAAGAATGGTTTTTAGTGAATAGTGAAAAATACCGTTTTTTTGTAAAACTGTTATTTCTTTTCAAAAACTTATCTAATTTAAAAGAACCATTGTTATTTTAACTTTATTTTTAATTAACATAATTTTTATTTAGTATTATTTAATAAAATTAATTATATTCAATACCTATTTATATTGTATTTTAGTAGGAGTTTTTTTAGGCTTAAAGTATCATTTTTCTGAAAACGGTTTTTAAGAGCATAATGTCTCCCCAAATTAATTAATTGAAATAACCAATAATGATGAATTTTTTATATTTAATTTATATGTTATATATATATAAATATATGAATTTAAATTTTTATTATTAATATTACTACTCATATAGTTCATATAAAATCATTTTATTCTTGAAAAATACATTTCATCAAAACTCATCTTTGCCAGGATTTTCCAGCAAATTTTTTAAAGTAATTAATCAATTTATTTGAATTTTTTATAAAATTTATTAAATATTTTTTATATTAATAATTAATATCACTTAATATGGTTAAGTTAGTTATTTGAAATAATTAATAGTGAAATTGTAAAAAATAATAATTATCACAGTTAAGGTTAGAATGAAGTTTTGTGCGTTACATGCACTTGTGTTAAAATTAATTTTCCATAAACGTGGGATTTTTATTTGTTTAGTTTTATTTTATATAAATAAGTAGTGGGTCCAAATTATCTAATAAGGCTCGTTTTATTTTATTCATAAATAATTAATTATCTAAGTTAAAAAACCAATTACTATGGTGAAAACTATAATGGTAAAAGTGAGTAACCTTGGAGGCAAAGTGAATAACATGTTTTAGAAAATGTTTTGTTTTTGTGGTGTAGGTTTATGGAGACCTTTACCTATCCAATAATACATTATTTATCAATTTTGGAGGAACATTGTTTTAAAGAGACTTTCTATTTTTTTAATATTTTGAGTTACTTACAAAAAATACCACTCCACGTCTATTATAAAAGGGTATACCCTTACACACTTATTCACACCTAATAATCCATTTAGCTCAACCAAAACCTATAAAATATCTCCCAGAAAACCTTATACATGCTATATAGATTTTGGTATTCTGAAAATACAAACTCTAGGGTCCTTAATAAGAGATCCAATTGAGTTTTTTCTAAGTGATGGTAATTGTTTACACTAACCTCCTTCTTTTTACATATTATTTTTTAAAATTAAATAATGTATTAACCATTAAAATATAAAAAATAAAGTATATAAAATATAATTATATGTTTTTATTTTTATGTCATAAAATTTATCCATCTTTGTCTTCATAAAATAGGAAATAAAGCCATCACTCGTGTGTATGGCAGACTAATGCCTCAGGAATCAATGTAATTTGGTTTCCACCACTAACTCACATAGAGAGTTGTAATAATGAAAATGAAAAATATATATGATACAAGTGACATGATATTAATTTTTTAAAATTATTATATCATCAATATCCTTACCCTTTCACCCTTTAAGGTGGTTATATCGTTGCTCATGTGTATGTATGGCCTACTGTCTCCACAATGATTTTTGAATCATTTTCCCTGACTAAATTTCAATAAATGTTCTAGAAAGGTATATAATTAATAAAAATTATATTTATAACATTAATATAATTTTTTATAATATGGATCTATATCTGATTCCCAATAATAGGAACATCCATGATAAAACATGTATAAGAAATCAAATTAGTTACCAACTAAAACAATGGTAATAATGAAATATTTTTAACGAAAGGGTGGTAAGATGTTATGAGAAGATCATAAGTTTCATTATAAATATGAATATAGTTATTTTATAAATTAATAACATGTTTAAATCCAATAAAAATATGATTAAACTACGATCATATAAACGAAGGCATGAGTTTACAGATCCCATATCAATTTATTTCATTGAGGAATATATTAATTGTATACAAATATTTATTTTATACGGGGTATATAATTCCTCTTTTATGTATTAAATCAAGAATCCATCATACTTCATGGTATTTGAATATTAAATTTGAATTATTTCATCCAAGAATATATTAATTTTAATTATTTTATGATTTATTTTCACTTTATTATGTGAATCTTCATTTGATACACATAATAATTTAATTGATTAATCCACACATAAATTGTTTGATCTCTGTAAGATATTTTTTCTCAATTTCCACTCTATTAATACATATTTTGAATTATACACCTATTTATTTTTAGGAGGTTCATATAATTCTCCTTTGATATTCTATATCATGATTTTTTTTATATTCATGAGATTTAATGTTTCATTTGAATTTGAATTTATTTCTTTCATGGGAATTGTGACTCAAAATTTACCAAAGTTGTAAGGGTTTATGATTCAATATAATTTTAATTGGATTTTTTATTCATGAGTTTCTATGGAAGTAAATTATTATTTTATTTTATAATCAACCCATTTCATTTTTTTCACCTCTACCTAATCCACAATCTTCCATGTAATAGTGCTATTTTACACACTCTTGTACAAACATGATTTAGAAAATGTTTTTATGAATTGAAAATTTTATTTTTCTTTTCGTTTGAAAATTATCTTTCTTTCATATTAATGTTTTCTAAAAAAAATTTCAATAATGTTTTCAATATTATACCATGATTTTTTAAATTATTTTTTACACCAATTTAACTTTCTATAATTGTTTTAAAATTAACATTCTTGTGATTTTCTAAATAAGGTATTGGTTAACTTTTTATATAAAATTTGAAAGGAATATTTATTTTAACAACCTTATTTGGAATGAATTTTTACCAACCATATGACCTCCATTTCATTGATTCTTTTTTTAAATTTTACATGATCATTTTTAGAAAGAAAATTATTTAATATTCTATAAATTTTTAATTTTTAAAAGTGATTTTCAAAGTGAAAATGGTACATTCCTCAAGAATTATTTTAATTATGTATTATGATATGTATATTCATCAATGAAAATAACCCTTTATTTTACATATACTCTACTAAGGATATTTTGATACCATCCTTATTCATTCTTTGGATGGTTTATGATCATTTTTACTAAGGAATGTGTTTACATTAACATTATTGATTAATTTTTAAGTTAGTAACATTCCATTCAAAACATTCACATTTTTATCATTTAATAATAAATTTCTCTTAAATATCCATATTATTTGTATCAAAGATATGATTATTTCCAAAATGATGTATTATTTCAACATAAAATGTTCAAATTTTGTTGTTATTTTATTTATTGGAGAATTATTAATAATTCATATTATTTAATCAATCGTGATATTTTTTTATAAAGAATATTTTTTTGGAATTAAATCATTCATTCGATATATGAGGAATGCCTTATATATATAGTGATGTGTGGGTCCCAAAATTATATTGTCTCTCAATTCATCAAAAGTTATCATGAGAAAAATAAGTGATCTTGAATTATAGGGGTTTCTGGTGTAAATCTACATATCGATTAAACTATTTTCACACAAGGTATTGAAATTAAAGATATCAGGATGTATGAGATCATGCCTTACAATATTACGTATCTCCTTTATAGAGAATTAATTTATTATTATCCATGAGATTAATGCATTATTATTTTCCATGGATTAGATTCAAGATCATGTGATTATTTATATGTATTTATTTAATAATCATTTATTGGTTATATTATTATTTTTGCTAAATTTATTAATTAAATAGAATTTTTTTACTAATTTATAATTCCATTCAAATTATTTATTATTGATTCATGGTAGATCTCACTATACATAACTATTACTAAGAATCTCATTTCACCCTTTGTTTGTTTCATTTTCCTATGATATGAAGAAGGAATATTTGAACGAGTTCAAACAAATAAAATTTTTACATTAACTATGTCTTGCCTTTATGTTTTCAATTATAAAGTGATATTCAAGTATGCATCTAGTTTAACAAGACGAATAATTTATTTTTCCCTTCGTGATTTGATTTCTTGTATCCAGTTCCAACATAGTAATGTTACAATCGACACTGATCTATTGGTTAGGGGTCTTTACATTAGTCGATGAAAAGTATTTGTCCAATTAAAAAAAGCTAGTGTTCTTCCAAATGAAAGCATGATTCATGTATCACATGCATTACATCCATCAAAATAATATTATACTTGTCTAAAACATCTATAAAAATTATAATGATTCATTGGATGGCTATGAAATATATTATATAAAAGCGGTGGTTATTTTTTATTTAGATAAGTATGAAAAATTAAGTCGGATTTATGTAGGAATTTTGGATAATTATGTAAATAAAATAGAATAAGGACCAATTATAATGATTTCAGATGAAGCTATCATTGAATGAAAATATCAAACACTAATTAATTTATTTCAAGAAGGTAAAAAAGGAACTAAAAATTAATGGGATTTCCCTTATGGGGAAATGGATATGTCATGACTGAAGAATTTTTATGAATTTAGGAATATATTTAGAACCTTATTAAGTAGATAAAATTATCTTAGAAATATAAGGAGAGAAATTACCTTGGTAGTAACTACATATTCTGGTAGTTATAGATCCTTTAAATATACACAGTTTTTACCAGAAAAAGTTGAGGTCGTGAATCATGGATCAAGTCGATTGAAGGGTACCAATGAACTAGAAGGATTTGAATTACAATAATAATAAGTAATTAATATAAATTAATTATGTGGTTTTTTAATTAATATAATGAATAATAGAAAGGGTAGAATATAATACAGGTTTTATTTATTATTAAATATATATTATAGGATTTTGAAGATGTGGATATTGTAGAAGAACTGATATATAAACTAGAAGGAATATTTTTTTATTATTATCAATGAATAATAGAGTGACTCAAATCTGGTCATTTATAAAAATCCAAAAGATTCAAAGAGTGAAGAAGCGTCCTATGTTAGTCTTTCTTTCACTAAAGAAGAAATAATTCATAAGAGATTAAGGGAAGAAGATCAAGTGTAATTAAAGTCCATTATAGAAAGATGAGGGAAGAAGAAAAGGTGATATGCAAATCTATTTCATAGAAATAAGAATATAAAATAGAATAAGAGAAGTAGAGAAAAATTTGTTGTGAATATCTATTTTTATAGGAATATAAAAGGAAAAGAGATTCAATATGATTTTTTTGTTGTGACGATTGTGTGTACTATTGTTCATACAAGATAAGAAGATGAGGATGTGTTTTATTGCTATTTTTTAACTACTAGTAGAAGAGGAAAATAAAATTATAGAACAGTAACATTCAATATATTTAATATCATTTAAAGGAATATCTTGAGGTTTCTAAAGACTTAAAAAACAAGAATATTGTCTATAAAAGTAGTATGAAGATCTTGGGGAACAAACATGTTAGACTAGGAAATAACCATTCTAGGGAATCATGATTATTTCCTATCACCCCTCATGATTATAGGGTACCACATTTCATGATTGAGATTATTTTATGGCTAAACCACTATAATGGGTATCCCAGTATTGTTTCATGAGTGATCGGGGATATTTATTTCACTTTCACCAGCAAATATCCCTTCTTATTGAAAGGTTAATCTTTTAAATCTTTGGTTCACTTTTTGTGTGTGATGATTAATGGATGAAATGTAAGATAATGTAATAATCAAGATATTAATTTGTTAAAGTGGGAAAAAATAAAAAAAAATGGATTAAAAGTATTCAACAACCATTCACCCCCCTCTTAGTGTCAATAATATACCTATGTGGTTTTTACAAATTGTATCAAAGAAATGTTCTCCTCTGATTGGATTCTCTATTTGAGGGTTTTCTCTTTTGATGATTTTAATTTTATTTCCTTAATTCATAATAAAGGAAAATTGTTTTGAAGATTTATTTCATATCATAATTATATATCATACAAGAACTTTTAGAATAGGTAAATGAAAGAGAAACTAAAATTGAATAAGTTTTCCTTATTTTCAAGATAAGTTGAATTATATGTTTCTCTATTCTAGGGTATGAAATAATAAATATATAGATTATAAAGAGAATAAGGGTTTTGAACTAAATACTAAGATATTATATAGTCATTATACCTTAACTAAACCAATACATTCGTGTGGTGAAGACTTATGTGTCAATTCCTGTCAAAACTGTCTAAAAGAATATCTAAGAACTCGTGGGAGTGATAACATGTTAGTTGATTTTTCATTTCATATATTAGAGTATATGATTTATGGTTTTACCAAATAATTAGGATTATTTTTTGGGATATTTGAAATAATGAATAATGATATCACTCAACTAGTGTAGAAGTCATAAGTATTATAGAAGGATCTAGAAGATAATATTGTATCATTTGAAAAGATTTCAAATAAATTTGATGACAAGGAAGAAACAGATGTGGTGATTGAGGAAAGGTACTCCTTGTTTGATGAAAATTGGATCAATTAAATTTTAGAAAAGTATGAGTCCAATAAATAATTTTAAAAAAATTCATGATCATGAAGAAAATATTAATACCAAGAAAGATTAAATAGATTACCATGCTAAGAGAATAAAGGATCTAAACACATTATTTCAAGAAGGAATCAAATTTCATGATGAGGATATTGAAATAATTAATAAGGAAAGTGATAGAATATTGAATTCATTTGGAGATGATAAATAATTGGTTAATATGAATTTCCTAGTAGATGATATTAAATTGGTAAATTTTAATAAAATTCAAGTTGAGTCTTAATAGGATGTTTATTAAATAAGTGCGGTCACCATATAATTTCTCTTAAATGATTATATAAATAAAAACCCTTTATCGTGTGGAAATAGTATCGTTACAGGATTTAATTATCTATCTCAACATTTTGTGGAGGAAAAGGTACAATCCACTATTATCTCTAATAATTGTTTTAAATATATTTTTATGAATAGTGAAGAATTAAAAAAGATCTGCACAAATTAGGTTGAAGAAAATTGGTGAGAATCATACAACCATGTCTAGGGTGGATATATGGGATATAATGGATGTTTTTCCCGTAAAATATCCCAACTAGTGTAAAATAAGATTAAAAATATCTTTCTTTCTAATATGGAAAACAAACAATACATGAAAAAAGAAAGAGTTTTATTGGTCACTATTGGAGCTACAACAGATTTTGGAAATGTGTAATACATTTTTGGTAAAATAATTTAATTTTTGAAGTAGAAAAGTAGTCTATTTCAAGGGGAATAATCATGATGTAAAGATACATCCAAACATTTAGGAAAAAATATATACTTCAATCGTATTTTGAAAGATTGAAAATATTTGTGATGTTTGTAATAATAGTGGTCGCATGACTGGTAAATTCTCATATAATTATTGGTTGAATGAGAAAATATGACCAAATATGTTAGTGAATAAAAAAAACAACCTTGGGAAGAAATAAGAATAATTATTCATTCAATAATTCTTCCATAAGGTTCCAATAAGGATGGGTGATAGATCCTTGGACAATAAGTATAAGGAATATAGATTCAAAATAAGTATAAGAAGTGTTGGGGGTGTATATTATCCAAAATTTCCATGGAGGTGAAATTCAACCAGAAATAGCCATGTTGAAAACCCAACCATGATTCCAATGTTCCCAATTATATTTTAGTCATCAATCTAGTATATTTTGGAAGAAAAATTAATATATAAGAGGAATAATAAGAGTCCCTTATAATGAAAAAGAAGAGGTTTCATATAAATATGGTAAATTTTATGAGATATTATCAAAAAAATCCAACCCTTGTGTTAATAAATATAGAAATAATAAAAAAAGGTTATTAAAATATTTTTAAAAAAATTAGAAGGGTCTTTATGAAAAATCATGATTTCACTCAACATGAAGGCTAATAATAACAGGTTCTCTCTATAAAATGGAGTTTAATAATGTAAGAGATCCATACTCTCTAAAATTAAATTAGAATTTTATAGAAAATATGGAATAATAAAAAATATATCAAAATAGCAGAAAAGATCATATCAACCTTTCTATTCATGTGGAAGAAGAAATGACATCAACATTTTCCCATTACTCTTTATTTATTTTATTTGTTCTTATAATATACAGAATTGAAGGTGATGCATTTTATCAATGGGAGAACCCAAAAATGTGAGTTTTCTTTCATTAATGGATAGCTATATTATGAGGATACCAACACTATTTGAAATAACATTTTGGAATTCCAAAGGATATGTGTTAAATAAAATCATCCTTGGTGGCGTTGTGGAAGTTGTCAAATCTGGACAGCCACAAGTATAATTTCTATTTAGGTGTATTCCATACATGGATATTAGGAACCATAGATATTTAATACATTCATAATTTTTAATATCATGAGGATTTTCTCCTTTATGAGGAGATAAGGGTATAATATTGAAATATATAGTAGAATCATTATCTCATACAAATATAATTTTTCTAAAAATTTATTAATGAATATTTCAATGAAATGGTCTGAATTATTCAGTCCCTCATTATTGGTAATAAAATTTAAATTATAAAATTTAAGGAGAGAAATAAAATTATATCAATAAGATAAAATTAAATGTTTGAAAGGAAGATTTATGGTTTTTAAAATTATGGTTATTTTAGAATGAATGTATTCAGACTATTTTGTTAAAGTAATTTTAGGATTTTCATGTTGATTTTTTCTTTAATGATTTTGTATAAAAATGTTTCTTCTTTAGTATGTAATACAATTATATAACCCTTAAATATTGTTTTGGATTTATTATTTCATTTATAATCATATTAAATTTGTAATAAACAACTCTATTGTCTAAATAAAATCCTCTTATTTTCTACATCGAGCATGGAACATATAGACATAGGGTGAAATGATTGATGGAATATTAATTAAGTAGGAACTGATATCTTACCTATTGAGTGAATTTTATATATATTAAATAAGGTAGGTAGAAAAATAAATAAATATTTGATAAGAAATAGTAAATAAGATAAATATGGAAACACATATTGAAATATACTTTCTTAAGGGTATTAAAAACAAATACAACAAGGAAGATTGCGGAGATGATTTTTTGTATTTTTTATTTTTTATCAATGGATTCCAATAAAATAAATATAATAGAAGTGATGAATAAATTATTAGATTTTGTTAATTAGTTTTTAATAATTTCATTTAATTATATTATGTACTTTGTGACTGGAAGATAAAACATGGATGTGTTTTTGAATGGATCATGAAGGAGGAATAAAAGAATAAAAGGAAATGCAATGAGATAAGATATTTAATCAATTACATCGAAATCTTTATTTCAAAAATGAGATATTCAAAAAAAATTAATTAACGACGCAACATTTATCTAGTAAATAAATATGTTCAACTACCTATATAGGAGGCTAGATCTACCACATAAGAGCTAGCTCAGCATGGAAATCTTGAGGCAGTAGTGTGTATTATGGAACCAATGATCCTATATAGGTTATAATAGCATTCACACTAGATTAGAAGCATACTATGTATCGGGAAGCATAGTCGCATAAGAGAGGGTGCCTGAATTGGACATGGATACTTGAAACATGGAGTCTCAGCATGTGGGATGGGCTATTGAGAATCAGTATTTGGAATAATGCACCAATGTGGAAAAACTGTTCAAGGTGAATTATTATTTCATTACTAAATTATATGAATAAAACATAGGTTCACCATGTTTCAGGTCAAGTGAAGTCATCCAAGACTTATCATGCCATTTACCTCCTTAATAAACATTAATATTAGACCGACTTCGGGATTCCAGGAATCGACCACATGGATATCTTTAGATCGATCGCACACTAAAATAGAAAACCAAAATGGAAATATTTCATATGTATAAGTAACATATTTTTAAAGATACGTAGATCTTCTACTAATATAAGCATTAACCTTCCATGATGATATGATCCATGGATGGATCTTTTGTTAGATAAATAGAATCTTCCATCAGTTTGTGTATCAACTACGTATTAGCCTTCCATGAAGAAAGATATTATGTGGGTGATAATATTCAATGAAGGGAATGAATATTCCATGTATTGTTTTAAATAATGGATCTTCCATGAAATTAATATTGTATGTAACTTCGGTGGGGAATGGAGGGAAGGAATATTTTCCGAATTAAGCACGGACCTTTCCTGTGAATAAGGTCATCGATGGTGAGCCTCAAATGGTAGATGATTGTTCACACACTTGAATATTTACCATTATTGTTCTCTTTAAAATAAATATAAGGTCAATAATATAGAAGTGAAATGTTATTCATGCAAGATAGATAGTGTGTTTGAGTACATGGATGAAACTTTATGTGAATTCATCTTAGTTGGGGAAAAGTATGGGTCTAGTTCATACCAAATGAATTCTGTACCAAAGTAATAAAAGATTCATGAATAACATGCATCCCATGTAGGAATAAAATATTTTACATTTCACAAATTCCTATATAAAATGGGGATGATCCATTGGTCATATATGAAATACCATATACATAATATTGGTTGTTTTGGATTAAGCTGGGTATAAATATTTAAGTTTGAGTTGAGTGGTTATTTTTTTGATAAATATATGAAGAAAATAAAATGAAGAATAATTCAGATTATTCTATTTTAAGAAGTGTGTAAATGAATATATGAATCTATAATAGTCTTATCTTTGATAGGTATAAAATGGAAGAAGGGTTTTCAAGATTATCCTATACTATAAATAGAGGTTCCAAGACTGAAGTTTTTCATATATTAATGAATTTTTGAAAACCTTATTAAAAACAATAACATGGAAATATGATGATAATAATGACCAAAATAGTTACTGCACATTCGTCTAGTTACAAATAATTTAAATATACATGATTGTTATGAGAAGAATATGAATTATGGATTAGGGATCTAGTAGATGGAAGATGTTCGGTGATCTATGTGGATTAGAATAACCCTAAAAATTAATAATTCAAATCATGTATTTACATAGTTTTTTTCAATACTAGAATTAAGAATAGGTATATGAGAATAAAACTGATATTGTAGTTATTATTACACTTACATATATATACTACAAGATGCCAAAGATATTAATATGGTACAAAACCCAATATGGAAACTGAATATAATATTTGAATTAGTATTTAAGACTAATAGATATAATTTACTCTAATCTTTCATATAAATAAAAAATAGTGAAAGCGTTCAGACAAGATTTGGTGTAATCTATTTTACACAAATGTAGAAAGAAAGAAGTATATGAGATTAATAAAAGAGGATCTAATTCAATACAAGAACATTAATGAAAGAAGATAGAAGAACAAAAAGTTTTTTTAAAAATCTATTTCATAGAAAGAATAAGAAACTAAGAAGAATGGAATAAGAGAGTAATTGTAGACGTTGTAATATATATCTTGTTTACCATGATGAATAAAAAGAAGGGTTATCACATGGAATAGTTATTATGAAGTGTGTGTAAAAAATTGTTCATGGAAGAGAAGATTTGGAGGAGTTTCTAATATAATGTTATTAAGTAAGAGTATAATATTAGAATAACATTTCCACACTATGATTGTGAGTTGAAGTTTCATATATTGTATGATTCCCTTGATGTTGAAAAAGTCTTAAATAATATGATGATTTTCTACACAGGTAGTATATGTATCTAATAAGAAACTATATATTAGACTAGTCTATCACCATACAAGGGAAAAATGATTATTTTATCCCCCCTACCTTCTTGATTATATGGTACGACACTTAATGTTTAGGATTATTTTATGGACAACCATTTGTAACTTATATCTAATTATAGTGGATTTTGTGACCAAGGACTATTTTATGGTTACACCAAGGACTATAATTTCTTAATGAAAGGTGAACATTTTAAATCATTGGGCCAATTTTTGTTTATACAAATGAATTTAGTGTAAAATAGTGTGAGAATCAATATCTTAACTAATGAAAGAGGTAAAAATCTAAAAAAATATTAAATTGTATGAAAATTATCCAACACTAATTCACCACCCCCCTCATGTAGATCATATTCCTATGTGTTCATAACAATGCTGATGTATGTACTATGACATGAAATGATAAACCCTATTAAAATATGATAGTACACCAGGATCCCTTTAACAAGTGTTGTTACTTAATTCGTACTCGGAGAAATAATATACTTTAGTCTAAGATAACTATAAGAATAATCATATATTTTATATATGTTTCCAAACATATCTATATTAAAAAACTATAGTTCTCCAAGTAAATTATTATAAACACCTAGAAAAAAATTAATCCATATGAATATTAGATGATAATTAATCATTTTTCAAATCAAAAATGTATCCTCGAAACTTGCATTATGTATTGTTTTTCCTTGATGACTGCAACCCTTATGATCATAGTGTATAGACATTTTCCATGACGTCTTCTCAAAGGACAGTAGTCTTATCATCCAATGATGAATATAATTATCATAAAAAGTTTCTATGATAATTAGTATTCTGGTGTATTTAATAATGATGAATTGGCATGAATAATAAATCTATATTGGTAGAATTATTATACCACCCATGTATAGTTTATCTTAAATACTGACCATTGCCTTTACATCACTTGAAGAAGCTACCAAAATAAAAAAAATTGAAGTTTGGTACAAGGAATCCATATTTGAATTTTAATAAACGTGTTAATAATATCTATCTATAACACACTACTCCTTGTATTTTTTATTATTGTTATCAAATAATTCATCACTTGTTTAGGAGAACATAAAACCAACCCTATGGTTTTAACTTTCTTACATAGTATTTGTCTCAAGAAAAATTACTCTAACAATGACATGTAGAGTTTATATTACATATAACAAATAACATGAATATGTAGCACAGACTTTATTGAGGCCTAGATTATTCCCACTATCAAAAAATATATTTTCTTCTATACTAGAACTAAATTTAGTTTGACTAATATCATTTTATCTTGGTTATTTTATTATCCTAAGTAACTATATGATAATTATTTTTTGTGAACACATTTATATTTGATATACATTTGTAGCTTAACCAACATTAATGAAATGGTTCACACCAAAAACATTAGGTTTTTACATAAAGGAATGTTGTCATATCGTAACTTATATGATTTCCATTAGTTAGTTTATTTCTTGGATGGTTAGTTGTTAAAATTTAATTTTGAGATACACATATTAAAAGAAATCATGAAAGTGTCGAAATATATATAATACTATAAATAAATCTATATTATACTACAACCACCCCTATGATTTGAATAAGGTAATTTGAGATTAGGAAAACCTTTAGCCTCTATGTGATGACCCAGACCCCCCTTGGTCCCTTCCTTTGCCAAAAATCCGGTTTCCTTGCGGGGTACCGACCGGTGAGACCGATCGGTGAGACCGATCGGTGAGACCGATCGGTGACAGCGATCGGAGAGACCGATCGGTGACACCGATCGGAGAGACCGATCCGTGAGACCGATCCGTGAGACCGATCCGTGAGACCGATCCGTGAGACCGATCGGTGACACCGATCGGAGAGACCGATCGGTGAGACCGGCCGACGTCGCCCGGCCTTGCCAAGTTGTTCCAGTAACGTTCCTTTTTCGCAAATAGGGTTTTAAACCCTATTCTGCCTTGTTAAAAATATCTTGGGAATCCGAAACGTGCACCAAGGTTTTAATTAAATGCTTCATTAATTCATGGGTCGGTTAAAACCACCCAGTGCCATTAATGATGAGTCAAGCCACGTGGTCAACCCACGACTCCCTCGTCTTCCGTGGTTTTGTGTTTCATCTCAACCGTCCCCAGCTCTTATAATTAAGGGTTAGGCTGTGGTTTCCCCCCTTCTTCGATCGTGGCTCTTCTGGTGCATCGGGACCGCCGCGTCGTTATCCGTAAAGTTCCGCGCCCTCGGCCTAAACGTCGATCATCTATCAACAAGTAGGGAATTTCTCTCGTCTCTCACTTTTGTGTATCATACGGGGTGGGCGCTATTTTTGTTCCTATGGAATTGGTTGAACCAAACCCTAATAAAGATAATAAACGAAGTTCTAAAGGAAGAAGGGGAAGGGGTTGTGATCGTTGTTATGCTTTATCTTGTGATCATCCCTTTTGTTGTACTGGTTTATGTTTTCTGAAAATTGAGGCCGTTGGTGGTCGTGTGTGTGCACTTGAATCCCCTCATGATGTTTTAAATGGGTTGCTGAAATTGTGAACTCCTGCTGTGAAATTGGTTAACCACGTATATCCGGCTAAATAATTGAAAGCACCAGGACCGGCCCTTCTGTGATAACTCCTGGTTAGAACACACGGATTTTGAAATCATGGAGTGTGTTAAATCGTTTAAATCTGAAAATCACTGACTTGTGTTGGTAGTGGTTAGTGGTTGTTTTCCCTTCGGGCCGTTTGCTGGAAATGTGGGAGGGGATAGGATCCCCTGTTCTTTTTATACTCTCGATGGCTGTGTGAATTTGGGGGATGGGATCTCCTGTTGGCATGGTTTCAGTGGTTGTGAGTTTTTATCACAAATTGGGGAGAGATCCTCTGTTGGCAGAACCGGGTGTGAGTGTTTTGGTTGATCTATGCTTTGACGTTTTCCTTGGATATGCTTATGGTAGTTGCCCAGTAGTGCTTAAAATTAATTGAACATTTTGACTGAACGTGAAACAAGAATGGGACAAATGGTTTTGTGGGCAAGGGTCGTGAATCGTGACTCGGACGTTGTGGTATTGTGGTCTGTAGGTTGGCTAGGAAAACCTAAGTTTTGGGTGAGTGTTTGTTACCTATATCTATACTTGTAGCTTTGTGTTTCTTATTCGCGCCCCACCCAAGTTGAGCACTTAGTGCCGAACACCCCCATTTATGGGGGAAGGGTGTTTTTCCCAACACTATACTTAGTGGCTGGTTATTAGCTCCTTTTCTGCTCCCTTTCCCGGATAGCCCAAGTACCTTCGGGCAGGCTGTGATGGCCTGAAGTCCATTATTAGCCCAAGAACCATCGGGCAGGGTGTTGTGGTGGTTGGCCAGGTGTGTGTGCGGCAGGTGGTTTCCCAAGTGTCTTCGGGATGAGGCCCAGGTGTTTTCGGGCGTGGCAGTGGATCCTTTAGCCCAAGTGTCTTCGGGCGTAGCGGTGGTTGTTCTGGCCTAGGTGTTTGCAGGCATGGTTACTTGTGACAGTTGAGGCCCAGGTGTGTGCGGGCGGGATTTGGCAGTGGGACTGCGTGTGGTTGTGGCCCAGGTGTGTGCGGGCGGGTGTGGCAGTGGGACTGCGGTGAGAATGGCGGGATTGGTCCGATGCGTAGGATGTCTCAATAACCAGTGGGGAAGTGGCGCGGGGTACCCAAACATCTATGTGATCTTATTATATATATTACTTGACTTGCGTTATTTGGGGAGTGAGCCTTGGTGAGGCCTGGGATGGATAGTTTGCCTTGTTAGTTGTTTGGTTCACTCTTTTCTCACGGGACTTTAGTACGTTCCCCCACTTGTGCACGAGAGTCTTGGTTTTCCCTACTGAGTGTACTTGTATGCTCACCCTACGTTTACTTTCAGGTTTCCAGGAGGACTACCAGGGCTGCGCAGGACCCTATTAGTCGGACAGTTGGAGTTTTCGCTGTTGTCGTACCTTTGTTTTCTTTTGGTATTGTACTTGAGAGCTTTCTTTTTCTTTTGTACTTGCACCTTGTTGTAAACTATTTAAACATGCATGGGGACTTTATTTGGGTTCATTTTTATAAACTTGTTTCTTTTCCTTTTTGGGAGGTCGACTTGTCCTTTTTCCCGATCCTAAATAATAAAAAAGGGTAATGCCTTCCATTTGCGAAAATTTTCTATACCCTTGGTGCTAGTCGCCACTCCGGGACCTATTGAAGGCGGGTTTCGGGGGTCATTATCTCTCCTCCATCTTAAAGAAGGAAGGGCTTGGCAATCCGCTGACTCTTCCCTCCTTTTGGTGAAGGCGGGTCGTGACAGAATGGTATCAGAGCGAGGTTGAGAGATAGGACGGAGTCTGGAGTTAGGCACAGTAAGGATTGCATGGGATGGTAGGGCAACAGCGTTGGGTGACCTTGGTGCGTGAATTAGGCCAGGGAGGACCGGCTAGGGCACGGGATTTTAGGGCCCCCCGTGATCCGATGCAAGGACTCTGGACCTACCGAACGACCAAGTGAGGCCACACTGATTGCAGGGTAGAGACCCTAGGAAAGGTACATGCATCATAAATGACTTGTGTTTTTGTGTTTCTGGGATGTCTTGGGAAATTGAGAATAAATTAAATCTTAATAAGTTTTGAGAACGGTTTTCTTTGCACTACTGGGCTTAGGCATTCCTTGTTTACCTTGCAGTTATGGCACCTGGAAGGCGACCACGTGTGGTACAGGCGATCGAGATTCCTGAGACTACTTTGGCCAATCGGCAGAGGTCTGATCGGGAGGAAGAGGACGACCAGTGGCAGAAGACTCTTCGAGCATTTCAGCGACAGGCCCTCGAGAAATATGAGGGCAGCACCTCCGACATGAAGACGGAAGGCTGGCTGGAGGAGCTAGTCATAGCCTTCAGCCTGATTCGGGCCCCGACGGAGTACTGGGTTCCTCTGGCTGTTAGCCAGATGCGAGGAGCGACGCGTCAGTGGTGGATGCTTCACCTGGGGAGTAGGAAGGAATCTGAGGTTGCTTGGGCGGACTTCGAGAGGGAGTTCCGGGCGGAGTTCCTCTCCTCGACAATGAAGGCGGAGAAGAGGCAGGAGCTACTCTCCCTCCAGCAGGGGAGCATGTCCGTGAGGGAACTTGGAATCAAGTTCAAGGACCTCCTGCGTTTTGCTCCGGACCTCTTTCCCGATGAGGAGTCTCGGGCAAGACGTTTGGAGGAGGCACTCCGACCCTCCCTCCAGTATGTTGTTACCCCCTTTACCCTTCCGACATACTTAGAGGTTCAGAAGAAGGCCGAAGTGGTGGAACGGATGCACGCTCTAGGCGGACTGTCACGAGAAGGGATCCAGCTGGGACCATCGAAGGGGAAGGCCGTCAGCACCAGGCCTCCGGCATCGGGACCCTCCAGGTTCCGACCCGCAGGGAGCAGGCCGCAGCAGTTTCAGTTTCGATCCCCTGGCCCACGTTCTTTTCCTTCAGGCTCGGGACCACGGTGCTTCATCTGCGGGAGCCCTGGACATCTTCGGAGTCAGTGCCCCGATCGGGTGCAGTACATCAGTGGCAGTCATCCCCAGCGTCCGCCGCAGCAGCAGTTCCCAGCCAGACCCTTCCAGCAGCAGCAGCAGGGACAACGAGCTCCCGCTCCTCCGCAGACAGACATAGGAGGGGGAGGCCGACCTCAGGGCGCTCCCCAGGGACCTCGACCAGGGCGTGGTCGGGGAGGTGGCCGACAGCCGAGGGGCAGGGGAGCTGGGCGTGGACAGTTACACGCCGCAGAAGCAACAGTTCCAGCAGGGCCAGAGGTTGTTCGAGGTACGATCAGTGTATTTAGCACTCTTGCTTATGCTTTGTTCGATACCGGAGCTTCGCACTCCTTTGTTGCACCCAGTCTAGCCCGCGCCTTGGGTCTAGATGCCGAGAGACTTCCAGTGCCCCTGGTGTTGAGCACACCAGTTGGAGGTCAGACCGACTTGCTGTTTGTTTATCGGGGATGTAGACTGATGTTGGGGCCACATCAGTCGGTTAAGGATCTCCTTCTGCTACAGATTCGGCCGTACGATGTCATCCTAGGCATCGACTGGCTATTTTCTGTGTGCGCCGTCATCGACTGTTCCCAAGGTAGGGTGGTGTTCTCCGGTTTGGACGGCCAGCGTGTTACTTTCACCGGCGAGCAGAGCTGTCCGAAGGGAAACAGGAGGGAGGAACCTCTCCTCTCCTTATTGACTGAACTGACGATAGAATCAACAGATGAGGAAATGGTGGAAGTACCAGAGATCGTTCGTGAATTTATGGACGTCTTTCCTGAGGAGGTGACGACTCTACCCCCTCGACGTGACATTGAGTTCGGGATAGACCTGCAGCCCGGCTCTCGACCAATCTCGATGGCTCCTTACCGGATGGCACCTTCGGAGCTACGGGAGTTGCGGATACAGATTGATGATCTGATGAAGAGGGGTTATGTTCGTCCAAGTGCATCACCGTGGGGTGCCCCAGTCTTGTTCGCAAAGAAGGCAGATGGTGGCCTCAGGTTGTGCATCGATTATAGGAGGCTGAATCAGGTAACGATCAAGAATCGCTACCCTCTTCCGAGGATAGATGATCTTTTCGACCAGCTGAAGGGGGCAGGATGGTTCTCGAAGATCGACCTGCGATCCGGGTACCACCAGCTGAGGGTGAAGGATAGCGACATCCCGAAGACGGCGTTCAGGTGCAGGTATGGGCACTTCGAGTTCGTGGTCATGCCCTTTGGTGTTACGAACGCCCCGGCCGTGTTCATGGGGCTTATGAACTCCATCTTTCGGGAGTACCTGGATCGGTTTGTGGTGGTGTTCATCGACGATATCCTGATCTATTCAAAGTCAGAAGAGGATCATGCAGAGCACCTGAGGACGGTTTTGGAGGTCCTCCGACAGCACCAGCTCTATGGGAAGTTGTCAAAGTGCAAGTTCTGGGCACGAGAAGTGCACTTCCTCGGACATGTAGTGTCTGAGCAGGGAGTAGCAGTCGACCCATCAAAGGTTGAGGCAATTGTTTCTTGGGAAGCACCCAAGAATGTGGCGGAAGTTCGGAGTTTCCTCGGACTGGCGGGCAACTACCGGAGATTCGTACCCAACTTCTCCCGGGTAGCAGCCCCTTTGACGGCTTTGACCAAGAAGGACCAGGTTTTCATGTGGAGCGAGCAGTGTGAGTCGTCCTTCAGCTACCTAAAAGAAAAACCGGTTAGTGCCCCAGTGTTGAAATTGCCAGAAGAAGGAATGGCCTATGAGGTATTCTGTGATGCTTCGGGACAGGGCCTGGTGTGCGTATTGATGCAGCGACAAGGGGTGATCTCTTACGGGTCCAGGAAGCTACGCCCCCATGAGCGGAACTATGCCACCCATGACCTGGAGCTTGCAGCGGTAGTGTTCGCATTAAAGCTGTGGCGACATTACCTCTTTGGGGAGCGCTTTGTGGTCTTCACCGATCACAAAATCTTGCGCTATATCTTCTCCCAGCGTGACTTGAACTTGCGACAGCGGAGGTGGGTCGAGTTTCTCCAGGACTACGACTTTGAGATCTCATACACTGAAGGTAAGGGAAACGTTGTGGCTGATGCCCTGAGCAGGAAGCCGCATCAGGAGGTGGTTCGGGAATCTGCTGATGCTTGGAAGGCGATGGGGGAGTTGGTTGCCTTACACTTGGATGCAAGGGTGGAAGGTACTAGAGGCTGTTTGTTTCAGATGACGGTACAGTCCTCTTTGTTGCAGCAAGTGGAAGAGTCTCAGTGGGGAGATCTTGAGGTGGAAGTGTTGTGGGACCGTATCGATCAGGGGAACGCCCCGGAAGGATGGTCGGAGGACAGCCGACGTCGGATGCTCTTTCATCGGAGGTTGTTTGTTCCAGAGGTGATGCGTGATGAAGTCCTTCGTGAGTTCCATAGCTCAGCCTTGGCAGTACATCCGGGTGTTTCGAAAATGTACCAAGGCCTGAGGGGACAGTTTTGGTGGCCCGGGGTGAAACGGGCAGTGGCAGAGTTCGTGGCTAAATGCCTGGTGTGTCAGCAGGTGAAGGCTGAACACCGTGTTCCTGGTGGTCTGTTGCATCCTCTAGATGTCCCCGAGTGGAAGTGGGACGACGTCTCGATGGACTTCGTCACGGGACTACCCAGAGCTCAGGGCGGGCATGATGCTATCTGGGTAGTGGTGGTTCGATTGACAAAATCTGCTCACTTCTTGGCTATCAAGGAGTCAGGACCCGTGAGTACCTTAGCACAGAGGTACGTGGATGAGGTGGTGCGTTTGCATGGAGTTCCGAAAACGATCGTCTCAGATCGGGACACTCGATTCACCTCACGAGTCTGGAAGGGGTTACAGCATGCTTTTGGCACCCAACTACGCCTTAGCACTGCTTTTCACCCTCAGACTGATGGGCAGACAGAGCGGACTATCCAGACCTTGGAGGACATGCTGCGCGCATGTGTTCTGGATTTCGGAGGATCATGGGTACGACACTTGCCTTTAGTAGAGTTTGCCTACAACAACAGTTTTCACTCTACTATTGGCATGGCTCCTTTTGAGGCTTTGTATGGAAGACCATGTCGTTCACCCTTATGCTGGGCAGAGGTTGGTGAGACTGGTACTCTTGGACCAGAAGTAGTGCAGAGCACCACGGAGAAAGTCCAGCTGGTGCGGGAGAGGATGAAAGCAGCTCAGGATCGGCAGAAATCTTATGCTGATCGTCGGAGGAGGCCCCTGGAGTTCGAGGTGGGAGATCATGTGTTTTTGAAGGTTTCCCCTCGACGGGGGCAGCGGAGGTTCGGAAAGGGGAGTAAGCTCTCCCCTAGGTTCATCGGACCTTTCGAGGTGCTGAGGCGAGTTGGCGAGGTAGCATATCAGCTGGCCCTACCACCTAAGTTGGAGAGGGTCCATGACGTCTTCCATGTCTCCCAGCTTCGTCAGTACTTACATGATGACTCTCATGTCATCAACTGGGGAGAGCTAGATGTGGGAGGAGATGCGACCTTCGAGGAATGGCCAGTCAGAATCGAGGATCGCAAGGAGAAAGTGCTCCGTGGACGAACCGTCGGCCTGGTTCGTGTGTTGTGGAGACATGGCGGCCTCGAAGAGAGTACGTGGGAGAGGGAAGCACAGATGCGTGCCCAATACCCCGAGTTGTTCTGAGCTTTGAACCTTTGGTGCCTGTTGTGACAGAACGTTTGACCTTTTTTTCTATGAAATGTGCTAGTTCCTTTCCTCTGTTATGTGTGGAAAGCCCCGGCTAAAGGGAGGGGAAACCCGACCCCTAATCAGGACGCATTAAGGTGGATGCGATTAAACCCGTGCGGGTGAGTCAGTGCCGCCCAAAGCGGATAATATCTTGACATGGGGGAGGGGAACTCCCCAAACCCACATGACCGGGCGGTTTTGCATGGTATGTTGCTTGGTTCTTGACAGGGAGTGTTTTCAATTAGCGGGGGTCCACTCCTAAGAGGTATCTTCGAAGATGGTTGTTAGGATCCTCTCTTTCCTTCTGGTTTGTTTTGATTCTCGGGGACGAGAATCGTTTAAGAGGTATCTGATGTGATGACCCAGACCCCCCTTGGTCCCTTCCTTTGCCAAAAATCCGGTTTCCTTGCGGGGTACCGACCGGTGAGACCGATCGGTGAGACCGATCGGTGACACCGAACGGTGAGACCGATTGGTGACACCGATCGGAGAGACCGATCGGTGACACTGATCGGTGACACCGATCGGTGAGACCGATCCGTGAGACCGATCCGTGAGACCGATCGGTGACACCGATCGGAGAGACCGATCGGTGTGACCGATCGGTTAGACCGGCCGACGTCGCCTGGCCTTGCCAAGTTGTTCCAGTAACGTTCCTTTTTCGCAAATAGGGTTTTAAACCCTATTCCACCTTGTTAAAAATATCTTGGGAATCCGAAACGTGCACCAAGGTTTTAATTAAATGCTTCATTAATTCATGGGTCGGTTAAAACCACCCAGTGCCATTAATGATGAGTCAAGCCACGTGGTCAACCCATGACTCCCTCGTCTTCCGTGGTTTTGAGTTTCATCTCAACCGTCCCCAGCTCTTATAATTAAGGGTTAGGTCGTGGTTTCCCCCCTTCTTCGATCGTGGCTCTTCTGGTGCATCGGGACCGCCGCGTCGTTATCCGTAAAGTTCCGCGCCCTCGGCCTAAACGTCGATCATCTATCAACAAGTAGGGAATTTCTCTCGTCTCTCACTTTTGTGTATCATGCGGGGTGGGCGCTACTTTTGTTCCTATGGAATTGGTTGAACCAAAACCTAATAAAGATAATAAACTAAGTTCTAAAGGAAGAAGGGGAAGGGGTTGTGATCGTTGTTATGCTTTATCTTGTGATCATCCCTTTTGTTGTACTGGTTTATGTTTTCTGAAAATTGAGGCCGTTGGTGGTCGTGTGTGTGCACTTGAATCCCCTCATGATGTTTTAAATGGGTTGCTGAAATTGTGAACTCCTGCTGTGAAATTGGTTAACCACGTATATCCGGCTAAATAATTGAAAGCACCAGGACCGGCCCTTCTATGATAACTCCCGGTTAGAACACACGGATTTTGAAATCATGGAGTGTGTTAAATCGTTTAAATCTGAAAATCCCTGACTTGTGTTGGTAGTGGTTAGTGGTTGTTTTCCCTTCGGGCCGTTTGCTGGAAATGTGGGAGGGGATAGGATCCCCTGTTCTTTTTATACTCTCGGTGGCTGTGTGAATTTGGGGGATGGGATCTCCTGTTGGCATGGTTTCAGTGGTTGTGAGTTTTTATCACAAATTGGGGAGAGATCCTCTGTTGGCAGAACCGGGTGTGAGTGTTTTGGTTGATCTATGCTTTGACGTTTTCCTTGGATATGCTTATGGTAGTTGCCCAGTAGTGCTTAAAATTAATTGAACATTTTGACTGAACGTGAAACAAGAATGGGACAAATGGTTTTGTGGGAAAGGGTCGTGAATCGTGACTCAGACGCTGTGGTATTGTGGTCTGTAGGTTGGCTAGGAAAACCTATGTTTTGGGTGAGTGTTTGTTACCTATATCTATACTTGTAGCTTTGTGTTTCTTATTCGCGCCCCACCCAAGTTGAGCACTTAGTGCCGAACACCCCCATTTATGGGGGAAGGGTGTTTTTCCCAACACTATACTTAGTGGCTGGTTATTAGCTCCTTTTCTGCTCCCTTTCCCGGATAGCCCAAGTACCTTCGGGCAGGCTGTGATGGCCTGAAGTCCATTATTAGCCCAAGAACCATCGGGCAGGGTGTTGTGGTGGTTGGCCAGGTGTGTGTGCGGCAGGTGGTTTCCCAAGTGTCTTCGGGATGAGGCCCAGGTGTTTTCGGGCGTGGCAGTGGATCCTTTAGCCCAGGTGTCTTCGGGCGTAGCGGTGGTTGTTCTGGCCTAGGTGTTTGCAGGCATGGTTACTTGTGACAGTTGAGGCCCAGGTGTGTGCGGGCGGGATTTGGCAGTGGGACTGCGTGTGGTTGTGGCCCAGGTGTGTGCGGGCGGGTGTGGCAGTGGGACTGCGGTGAGAATGGCGGGATTGGTCCGATGCGTAGGATGTCTCAATAACCAGTGGGGAAGTGGCGCGGGGTACCCAAACATCTATGTGATCTTATTATATATATTACTTGACTTGCGTTATTTGGGGAGTGAGCCTTGGTGAGGCCTGGGATGGATAGTTTGCCTTGTTAGTTGTTTGGTTCACTCTTTTCTCACGGGACTTTAGTACGTTCCCCCACTTGTGCACGAGAGTCTTGGTTTTCCCTACTGAGTGTACTTGTATGCTCACCCTACGTTTACTTTCAGGTTTCCAGGAGGACTACCAAGGCTGCGCGGGACCCTATTAGTCGGACAGTTGGAGTTGTCGCTGTTGTCGTACCTTTGTTTTCTTTTGGTATTGTACTTGAGAGCTTTCTTTTTCTTTTGTACTTGCACCTTGTTGTAAACTGTTTAAACATGCATGGGGACTTTATTTGGGTTCATTTTTATAAACTTGTTTCTTTTCCTTTTTGGGAGGTCGACTTGTCCTTTTTCCCGATCCTAAATAATAAAAAAGGGTAATGCCTTCCATTTGCGAAAATTTTCTATACCCTTGGTGCTAGTCGCCACTCCGGGACCTATTGAAGGCGGGTTTCGGGGGTCATTATCTCTCCTCCATCTTAAAGAAGGAAGGGCTTGGAAATCCGCTGACTCTTCCCTCCTTTTGGTGAAGGTGGGTCGTGACACTCTATTTTAAATTGATGAACATTTTATTTAATACATTTTACAAATAAACCACTATAAGGATACAATATATTTTACCAAGTGAATTTAATACTTCCATAGATCATTTCTAAACATTATTTAAGGAATATCTTAAAGTATGTGAATTTTCCTCTAAATTTTCCTTATAATTTTTCATACCATCTAGTTGAGCTAATTCTAGATTCGTTGTGGATGACCTGTGTTTCCAGTATTTTGTTTTTCTAAAACTTAATAAGTGAGTATTTTAATAATACTTAAGGGTGTATCCTTGAAAATACTTTTATCTTTTACATAAAAAAGTATTATCTTTCCAAAATTGGGTATGAGTCTTTTATTTTTTTATTCAACGTTCATTTTTATTATTGGATATCAATTATTCAACTTTTATGAACTATAATGTAAGATTTTCCGTAAAAAATTTTTTTAAAATAAATAATTTCATATTATGTACAAATAGATACTGAGATTAATGTATTTATAACACTCGATAAAAATAGTTTTTATTATTACAATCAAACCAATTAGCATTATGAGGTCATTTTTTCCCACTATTGACATAAGAATCTCCCTTTCTCAACTAATGGGAGAGTTAACCTTACTTCTTGTAATGTTTCTGGACTTTCATGGTTCTTGTATTTTAATTAAATGTGTAAATATACTATTGTGTGTAATACCCAAGTAGTAAAACACATGTAATGATGAATATACAAGGATTATATGTATTTATTTGTTTCATATTTAATTCACTGAAATTACTCTTTCAGTGAACATTCATACCACATGAGAACCGGATAGACCACAATTCTATTCTCTGCCTCTATATCTTTTTTTTCTATTTCATAGATGTCGTAAAAGAACCATATACACTAATCCTATTATAGTATTTTCAATCAGGTCATTCACTTCATCCACCATTATGGGTGAAGGAATATGTTCCCACCAATCCTTATATAACCTAATTGTTAAAATATTTATGAGATGCTTCCCCATTCTTTTTAACCTATAATTCACGTTGAATGAGGAGAACTTCAGTGGTAAGGATGATAATATGATATTAATGGATAATGTTTTATCCAAATAGAATAAAATATTCACTAAGTCATTAATTTAATTCAACAATCTAAAGTAAATATCACTATATAGATACAACTATTCTAGTTTACATTAGTGTAGTATAAAAACCATATTATTTAACTTAACCTTCTATTTCCCTCTCTCAAGAGATAGATGATAATGTATCATGGCATATGAATCAATTTTCTTATGTTTCATTTTAATATATTCATCATAGATTATAACCTGATGTAATAGAAAGATGACTCATCCACTATATATCTCATATAATCGTACTTTTTACCTAATATCACTTATTGAGGTGGATGATAAATAATTGGGGACTTATCCCAAAATAAAAATCTTGTAATTGAATTGTACTTTATAAAAAATGATCCCAATCTTGGAAGTTTGTGATACTGAGGAAAAGGTATTTGATAAGAAATTTTCATAGAGTTCATGTGGTTTCACTTTAAATTTAATATAATAAGTAAAATTAGAGATGATATCCATAGGCACCCTGATATTATTTTCTACCTCATCCACAAACTGTCTCCCCAAAATATTCACCAAACTTAACTCCTTAACAGTCAAAAATGAGTCAAAATTGTTAAATAATCCAGGATCACCCAATTGAGATCATATAATACCAGTCTTATAGAAAAATATTGGGGGATCCCATAAATATTTCCTTTAATTTTCACTTGAGGAACTCAAATGCCTAAAAGAAACATCCAGGAATAGGATGCTCTCCTTTCAACTACATTCAAACCAAGCATCGTAACACAAAATTTGCTATCAAATAATGAATCCATTGAAAAAATAATTCAATCCCCAAGGATTGATAGATCTTGGATATACTCTAATGTATAACAAATGGTGAGACGTTAAAGTAAAAAAGAACCACATCTCACATTGTCAATGAGATGAACATATTCTCTCAAAAATTCACCCAATCTCAATTATCCTTTGATCATACATAACGAGCATCCCCAAAAAAATTATGCTCATGATAGACATTCAACTCAATATATATAAAATGAATCTCCTAAACCAACTATAATAAGGAAGAGTTCATAATCATTTGATACAAAAAAACATCTACCATCAACATCAAGATAAACCAGTGAAAGAACCTCAATTACTTCCATGCATATCCAAACTCGTGAATGGTTTCTCCCAATGAATTTATACTCAAAGAATCAAAAACCACATTCCCCTTCCTTAGGGTGTAAGAGTTCTTAAAATTAAATGTATTATTTGAAATTCATACACCATCATTGAAATAGATTCAAATGCTAGTGAGATAAAATATATCTCAATCTCTTGTGATTTGTGAAGTTAAAAAAGCATTCATATATGATGTAATGCTACCACATCATTAAAGAAAAAAACCAATTTTCCAACTAAATTTCACGGGTAGAATCGTTACACTCATGAGGGAATAACATTTGAAACCCATATGAGATAATTTTCCTCTGTTTCATTTAAATGAACCCTATTTCAATATGAGAAGCATCACAGGAAACCTCTAAAACTACTCTTTCCTATTGTAACCAAATAATATGACCATTCATTAGATTCTCATTTATATATTCAAAATTTTTTCAGCACTGATATTTTCACATTTGGGGTTACTTATTTCAGGACAAGACTATCAAGAGAGAGAAAATATAAGATAAATTAAAAATAAACCTTTGGTAATATCTTGTGACACCAAAGAAACTACAGTACTCTACAATATCCATGGTTGTTTCCCAAGAAATAACTATTTTTATTGTAGAAGTATTGATTGACACTCCCAATTTAGATTCCATGTGATCATGTAAATAAACCTCTCATGTCAATAACATTCACTTGGTTAGATTCTTATAAGGATAGTTATTCCAAAGGGATTCTAGTATAGCCCACATATACTCAGCATGAACCTCCATCAACTTTCAGTGCTTTAGAATTTCATCTTCAAGCAGTAACACAAACTGATCAAGGAACTCATGAAACATAAATTTCATGAGTCCCATGAAAATATTTTTCGATTTTATGGAATCATATGGAATAAGTATGAACATAAAGTTCCCATAGTGACACCTGAAATAATTATTTGGTATATATTCCTCTGGTACCCTCACCTAATGATACACAAACTGCATATTGATCGTTCAAAACCTGCTAGATCCCTTAAATTGAATAAAATTCTTTCATTTGAAGGTTATAATGCTTATTGATTGTAACATAGTTCAAACACTGGTAATATATATAAATAAATAAAATAATTATTAACACACTTATAGAATAACACTGGTTTACCCCAAGGAGATGAACTAGAGAGGATGAAACACTTTTGAAACAAATAATTGACCTAAACCCTTAATTACTATAGCTCGTAAAGTGTTTCCTGAAAAGGATCCATCTAAATAATTGATACATTGGTTTGTAACTCTATCCTAAACTCAATATCATGTCAAGGGGGTAGGGTCACATCCACTTTTTGAAAAATGTCTGTAAAATCAATAAAACCCCAAGGAAACACTTCTACCTTAACACATAAAAAAACAACTATTCTGACTATGAAAATATGGTATCTAAAGGCATGTGACCCATATGATGGTCCCACGATCTAATGATCATTATATGTTTTCCTTACATTTATAATAATTAAACGCTTCTCTAAAATAAGTTTATGGCCCCACTCATAGATTATAAATATTCCATTTTAGGAATGAAATTTTATTGTTGTATTTGTAGTAAAAATAAATCCTCCAATGACTATTTATACCCCATAATCAAATAAAAACCAATACACACATCATGAAAATTATACTGACCTCCAACTAGCATAGTCAAAATCAAGGGCATAAGAATTTTTTCTTTTTTGAGTACCCACACATGGACCATGGAAAATGTAATAAAGAAATTTGAATCTCTAGAATCAAACAAAATTAAATCCAAGGTAGAAAGTTGGTCAATTCTATATAATAAAATCCTTAGACTTCCTAAAACTTGTGTCTCTATAGTATGGAACTATCCACACTCTAATATTTTTCCTTGATAGACCTACTAAATACCACCTCTATAATAATTCTCAACCATATGACCCTAAGTGAGAGGGATTACAAGGGAATTCCCAACCCCTAATCTATCCACCCTTTGCTAACTGAAATCCTATTGACAATCTTGATAAGGATGCACAAAAAATTTACTGCACATACCATATTGAACACAGAGAATATTCAAGAACTAGAAAAAAAGATGAAAATTACCTGCACATGAAAAATCACACTAAAACAATGCTCCTAGTAAATGAATAATAACTAGACACTCTAATGAAAAAATAACAAGATTACCAAGACTAATTCTCCATTATTCAAAACCATGATTTATATTATATATGAGATCCTTAATATGGATCATTACACCTCTTGAAGTTTAAATTAATCCCCTCCCTTGATGATCTAGACCTTTTATAAATCCTTTAATTCACTTACGCATTATCGAGAACCTAATAATACATAACCAGTATAAATGGGGTAACCTAATTATGAATAAATGAACACATTTCATCTTTAAAACATCAAGGTGAATCCTCCTCATTTAAGAAAATATCTAGGAAAAACCAAATAATGTTCCTGAATCTAATCACATACTCTCACACTCTCATGATCCCAAACTAAAGTGAAAAAAGCATAGGTCACATAAATGCCTTTGTTTTCAAAGATGGAAATGATTATCATATGTTTTTACCAAAAATTTCCCAAAAAAATGTTGGATTCTCTCTCTCTCTCTCTCTCCATGAAACAAAAACCTCCACTGACATTCAGCCCCTATCAACTGACTAAAATCCAATGGGATCTAATATGCTTTAATAGAACCGATGAGAATAAAAGAAATATATGTCTCTTCAAACTAGTTCATTAAATACATACCAAAGAACCCCACTCATTAATATAAAGTTATGAAACAAAAACTCACCCAAAATGTTTATGCAAGACACATCCCCCTTGGTTAGTTCACCCTCTTGTGATGAACTAAATCATCTTTCCACACCTCACCAATTTTAACCACACAAGGACAACGACCTCTAATCATCTCTACAAATGAAAAAGGGAAACCCCTAATGCCAGGAATATATAATTCATTTAAGCTAAATTAATTAGATTCATTTTAAATTCCCAAAATCACCTTAAGTCAACTAAGAGTTCAATCAAACATATTGTATGTATCATTTCTAGATCTCTACCACAGTACATTCTTAATATTTTTGATATTTATAAGTTTCATACATAAGATCATAGAGGACCCCAATTACATTTGTCCATGTTGGACTCCCTTTCTATATTATATACTGATATTGACTAACACTATTTACCTACCAAAACAATGCATCCCTCATTAATGGATAAGTTGGATATCCACCCTAACTTTCATCCATAGATTTGGCACCACCCTATAATGACCTACGCCCACTAGGAACCCCTCCTATGCTAACAGTGATGGTTAGTATGACCCTTGAATCTCCCCTCCAATAGACTACTGGTTAGGGACTAGAACCTAGGGTATAGACCACACAAAGTGGAGAAATTTACCTCATAAAACCCAAGAAAATGATAAAGCAAAAATAAAATCAATAATATAATAGAATCTATATCTATATTTCATGTAAATTTCAAACATAACCATGGTCAAAAAATAGAATACCAAATTGAGATTCCTTTTTAAGAAATAAAACTAGAAACCTATGACATCCATGAGATTTTATGGACAATATTGAACACAAAATCCCTCCTAAAAACCTAAAAATAGATTTATATATAGGGGTAACCATATGAGTATACTCAATAGGATCCACCCCAAAGCCTCTCCTCTAAATGTTGGAAGAGTATACTAATTAATCAATGAATAAATAGAAAACCCAACTTAGACTAACATCAAGTTAACTATCTCCCAACCTCATCAAGGGTCTTTCACCCAATATCACATTCAAGTATAGTAATAAAGTATGAAAATATTATAGTTTGTGTCAACATTCTCTTTGATCTAGTCACTCTCACACCCAAGTGGAATACATATTTTTATACCATTCTATATATATTTAAAAATATGTATTTCCACATATCATATAACAACCATATATGTATTCCACATCACAATATAATAACTTCACATCACATTCTATTCAAATTAGGTATCATGAACATGAAGGAAATAAACAACATTCCTTCCTCTTATTATGCATGACCCCCATAATATATCCCCATTATACTAAAGAATTTCATCAACCTGGATATACATACTCTAACCACTAGCCATTATAGCTGATATATATGTACCCTCCATGATCCATCACATCCGATATTATATATGATGGGGGAGTGGGTAGGAGGGATTAGTCCTTCATTTATTCCCTTTCCAACCTGGATGTTGGGGAAAACACCAAAAAATATTGAATCAAATGGGAATTGGTCATGTTACCTGAATCAAGTGGTGTTGTCTACTAAATAACCAGAAAATAAAGTGAATATGATATATCCACACAAGACAAACCTTAAGTTTACACCAAATCAATTCAACCATTACCCATAATGGTCACTGCTTCATTATTACCAGTTTCCAACAATCATTGTCATCACTACACCACTACCTACCCCATATAACCTCACAAAACATCCAAAGAAGAAATATTAATTTCTTGTATTATATCAGCATTCATTAAATTCCATATTTACCATTTACCAACATCAATACAGTCTTCATCCCATACATTTTCAATATTCAGTGTATAAAAATTCATTTAACCACCCCCCTCTTTAATCCATTGAATAAAAATTAATCACATTTATTCCTTCCAAATCATTCCTTAATTACATTTATTCCATCTATCATCATTTAACATTTAATATCCCACTATTTACCAATAACATCCCATCATCCATTACCATTTAAATTATATCAATTCAATAATAAATTGAATCAATTTACTATAACAAAACTGAACAATAACTATATATATCACTAAATAAACCACAATAAAACCTATTATAATATCCATAAAACAACTTTATTTCCTCAAAGGTAGAAATTCCACTACTGCTATAACCACATAAAAACTAAATTATCACTATAGTGTCAAAAACCATATTATATCCTCCCAACCAACTACAAAATCCATCCATAATCCTTATAATAATTCCCAAAGATACTCAATATACAGAAAAAATAAATCGAAAACATTATAAAAATAAACACTACTAAACATCATTTTAAATAATATTTCAAGAAGAAGCATAATTTTAGGTCCAATTCAAAAAAAATTAATTCTATATTTTCATACAACCAATTCACATTGAACATTAATGATTAACCTATTGTGAAAAGTGATTCATAAAATCTATTGCATTTATAAATGAATATAATAGCATTGAACACAAATATTTTAGCAACAATGTCAAAAACACCTCCAACATATAATAAATATTATGTAATTTTTTAAATTATATGTGAATCACCACCTTTCATTAAATTTCCATTAATATAACTCATTTACGTTTAGTTTAATCTATACCATATACCCAAAAAAATAAAATCATTAAAATATCTTGATTTATATATAAATATATAAGGAGAAGACTTGAATATTCTACCTCAACTAAGGATTTAACAATAACCACATTAGATATTTAGAAAACCTATATAAAATTTCACTTAACACGAGAAGGTCAATCGTAATGTTTATGAATGACCATTCCCCATAAAACCTACAAATCAAAAACACTAAAACTGATTAAACACCACTCTCAAAGCCTCTTTGAAAGGAAATAACAATAATATAATCAAATATAGGGGAAAATTAATTCACCTTGGATCACAAAGAGTTGATCTCTTGATGATAAGTTCCAAAAACAATCGATGGATTTCTCAAGATATCCAAATATGAACCTCTAGTCACCTAGAAATCAATGGATGTTAGAGTTGTAAAATATAATTCTAGAAAGGGAAACAAATTATAATCACACTGAAAAACTATGGAATAATGTTGTGATGGTTTACAATCACCAAAAATGAATCTAAATCAAGCATACCTATAAAAAATTATGTTGCAATATTCTCAAATCTCCCTCGAATAACGTAGTTAAAACCTACATGACTCCAGGAATAAAAAAAATTCTTAGTTTAACACCAATATTATGGTTAATAGACTAAAAATAGTAAAAACTAGAAAAATCAACCTTTCAGGATCCTATTCCATATGGGGTAAAACTATAGTGAAATATCACTCATAGAAGATTAACCCAACAACTCACATAAGATTAAATCTTTAAAAACTACACAACAACCAAACCACATAAGTTAAACTCAAAACATATAAATACCATAAAACCTATAGGATATACCTCAAGAGATAACCAATATCATGTAGGATGAACTCAAAAGTTCTCTTGTTAGGTTAACCTAAGGAATTCCCTATGAAAGAATAACATGGGAATGTTTATACAGAAATTGGACTTCTACTCAAAAAACATGACACAAAATCCTCATAGTTCACACCCCATTTTACAACACAAGAACCATGTTTTAAGTCAATTATTCATGGTATGACACATCTTACTATATAAAATACTTCTCCTTATATTAGCTCCTCAAGGTGAAACACATATTTCCACACTTTAATCAACACTCATAGATGAAATTTTTGAAGTAAATCCATTTTTCCTTTCTACAACTTCACCATATACCTCAAAACCTACAAAACAATTATCATTATAATGAAATTCAATCTATTTTAGGTATAATACCATCTATTTGTTGTAAAACATGGTATTCACATAACCCTAGAGGTGATTCCTTCGGTGGGGAGCACCTAGAGATGTAATTAATCATTTTGAGCCTATTAGTTAAGGTGATAGGAATAACTAGATTCATTAATAATAGTCTCAATTTTATGGGGATTTGAGGAGTTAGATCATTTGGTTTTAGATTATATTTGTTTTTTCATGGTTAGAGATAGTCAGGGGATATGTTTTTCTATGGTCTATAGATTCTAGTGTCTCATGTTCTTCAATAATGTATTTTGGGACTAATTTTCACTCGAACATAAGTAATTGGGAATATTTAAAATGATCAAGGTGTTGGAAAATATTTATATTCAATACTCTGGGAGTTGGACTTGGTGCAAGGCGGTCCCCTTAAGGATAAATGACAATAGGTTCCCAATGTGTAGGTATCGAGTGCCGGATATACCTAATAGAGGTGAGGTTGTTTTTTGATGACCATTTAAAACCCAAAAAAACATGAAATCGATATTTAGTGCATACTGGGTACCTAGATGATAGTGATCAGGTACTTAGTGGGATCTTGGGATATTTTAAAAATGATGTATTTTTATTATTTTTATTTTTATATTAAACGAGGGTTTCCTCATTTATCTCAACATCTTGGGAGCTTGAACATCCATATATCCATTAATTATCCTACACTTTCAAATGAATATCTCATTTATCTATTTTATTAAATGAGAAATTTATTATTGGGACTCTTCGTGAATTTATTTATCCACTAGTAGAATCTACTCATGGAATCGAACTAGTGGGATTCTTCATAAAACATATTGGTGGTGTCTAGATGTTTCCATTATTATATGTGTTTTATCACTTTATAATATGTTGGAATATTGAGGATTTATGAGTGATTAGAATAAATATTATTTAAGATAATATAGGTTTAAGTGATGTCTCCTAAGGAAAATCTAGAACAGTTTTCTATGATTTGGGTTGAGTTTTTCAAAGGCCTGACATCTGGTGATTAATGGATTTAGACTTGATCAATGAGTAATTTATGTTGTCACTACTAAATAATTTGATATGTGTAACTGAGTGTTGATATAAATCATTCGTATGATGTGTTGGTGATATATAATTCACCAGTGGTGTTTTAATGGATGTTCACTAAGTTTTGGTCTTAGATATTAGTGATACCACTCACCATTGAGGTTAAGGTCATTGGGGTTTGTGTTCACACAGAAAGATATAGAGGGTGTTGTGGACCAATATAATAATTGAGTAATCCCCCAAAAAATAGTGGATCAGGGTGATGATGTTGATCATCAGACTAAATATGGGATACACCAAATATATTGGCCAAGGGGATTTTAGTTGGTGATTATAAACACTCGATCGGAGTGGAATGATTTTCATGCAAGGATTTATAGGGGATGTTGAGAAATAAAATGAAGTGAATGGTTTTTAGATCATGGTTTAGTGATGAATAATTCAATTAATTTCCATTATCATGGATATGCCTTATTTCATTGTATTGAGAGATGTTAGGGGTGAATTATTCCCCTAAAGTTGTCTTTAGATTATAGATAATTAAACGTATTCTAGTACTAGACAAATAATATGGGTTACTAACCCATGGTTGGTCGTGAAAGTGGTAGAGTAGGATTGACAAATTTCTATTTTACATTCATTAAATTTTTCAATCACTTGTATACATGTAGATATTATCTAGGGATACCAATGGTGGTGGACAATTGAGTTCATAATCACACTCTACATAGGTCATTTGGGATTCATGTAGACTTTGTTCCATATGATAAAAGGAATAAAAAGGGATGTGTAACTTAACAGTAGTGGTTGGTGATGCATTAATTTACATGATATGTCAATGTTAATATTTTAGGGATAGTCTAAGAAGATCCTTTGTTCCATGTTGTAGTTGTTCTATTGAACATTTTTTACATGAATTTATGTGATCGTCCAATAGGATATCCTGTTTAATTTTGTATAACTCAAATAGAATGGTAAATATTATTTTTTTTATTCCATGTGATATATATATATTTTGGTTAACCTCATAATTTTATTCCATTATTTTGTTATATGGTTGACCTGATGTCCATGTTTATTCTTATTTTGGTATGTATTTATTTGTAGAGGTTTTTGTCTACTCATTATAAAACCATAAACCCTCACCACTAGTTAGTAACATGTGATATATTAGGAGGTGTTTCTAGGTATTTAGAACTCCAAATTGTATGCAATAGAGGTGAACCAACCCATGGATTATAAAATAAGTCAATGGATTTCAATACCAAAGGAATCAATGATCTAGGGGATAGTTGTACACTGAAATCTATATGAAAGTGATGTTGCGTAAATCCTAAAATGTTATTTTGGATAAATTATTAAATGTGTATGAAGAATAATCAAAGGAAAAATTATAAATATTGAAAGTTTTTTGGATCCATTATAATGAAATAACGATATAGGTGAATAAATTTATTGATGCATTCATTAATTAAGTGAATGTGATTTTTGTGTATATGCATGGTCCTGGTGAAATCATTGAAGATGTAGATACTTTAAAGTAAAACATAATATGGTTACCACCCCCATTTCAATCTAATGGTTTTGGTAAAAGAGAAAATGTATTTGAACACCATCTCATTGGATAATTTCCATACCATACTTATTACCTATAAGACAAAGACTAAGCTTGATGACATTATAGAAAAGGGGAAATATCAAGAAGTGGCATTTAGGATAATAAAAATTATTACTATTTAGGATTACCCAAAGGAAAAATAGGTTGACATATTCATGTAAATCTCTTCCTCAAATTTGAAAAATAGAAAAGGAATGTTTAATGGAAATCTTCCACTCACTTTCATATGATGTGGAATTGTTGAGTTCCTTGTTTCTTTTTTTACCAAGTAATTTTGAGATGGTGAGGTATATGATGCACCACTAAAGAAATCATATATATTTTTGAAATGTAAAAATATTTCAAATCATATTTTTTTAGATAATAAATTTTCTTTTATATGGGTGTATAAGATCCGAGGAATTATAATCCATGATATTAAGGATTTCAAAGAACTTAGTGCTGAAGTTATTATGGTAGTCATATAAAACCTATAAATAGAGGATAAAATTTATGATGATTCATGTAATTTAAAGGTGTTTTAAACCTCTAGGTAGAGATTTTTACTACTTTAAGATATATAAATGTTTAGGGATCTAAAGAAGAAGAAAAATGGAGTGTTGTGTGATTCCAACCGATATATATATATATATAGCAGCATTAGGAGGGAAAATATGAGTCAAATATCGAGATTAAAAATATCCATTATTTTAAGCTTGAAAACATAGATAAATTTATTGATATCCATATATATATAGAAGAACAATACCAAATAAATGATGGATTGAAAACATATTGAAATAAAGGGTTAAAAGAATCAATATTCATGAAGGAGAATTTATCAAGAGATGAAGTATGGTTTTAGATCAAGAAAGATCTATTTCTATTTGAATGACTTTAAAAAGTAAGATTAAATTTTATTTGGAAGTGTACAGGAGATTCAGATTGTTCCAACAAAAATGTTATAGGATTTCTTACTATTTATCCATTAGAATTGGTCAAACCACACTGGGAATAGGGGTGGATCAATGTGATCGACTTATTGATAATTAAACTATCTTCACCCTATTTACCTCTACAATGATTCAATGAATTTATCACTCACTAATTCCTCACTTTTTTCTTGGCTACATATAGTTTTATAAGGAAGGTAAAAAACTAGGTGTGATAAGATTTTATATCGGGGTTCACTTTCAATGTGGATAACTAGATCCATGGTGTATGGTGGTAATTATCCTACTCACATATAGCTTCTATTTTATTATCAATATGAATATCAAGTATGGTTCTCTCTATAAACCTATTATCCTAGCACTAAACAGGTAAAATTTTATAGCACCAAAATATATAGCATCCAGTTTCTGTCATCAATCTCTAAAACCAAGAAAAACTCCCTCACCAAATAAAATATTCATACGGATCCTATTTGAAGTGTATTTAGTATTAAGTTTGAGTTTCAATTAGACTAATAAAATCTAATATAAAATAGATACATCTTTTGTAGATATTCATTTAATCATAAATTTAGAAAGACAAATTCAAAAATAAATCAAATATTTTTAGATATTGTGAATTTAAAAAAAGGTGTAACTATAGTTATGATACCAATTTTTGTTCCATCGGGATTGAGGTATCCATACTAAGATAGCATTGAATCAGTTTGAGTGAAAATTTTCTAATTTAAATATTATCCCCAGTTTACTATTTTACTTATTTGGTGGATGTACCTCACTTTATTTCAACTCACATTCATTTATCATGAAAACATTATAATTAGTAATCTAAAAATATAAGGAAAACAAGGATTTATATGGTTCACTCAAAATATATGATCTAGTCCTAAATATATAGTGGGTTTACCCCACCCACACATGACTTATATTTTATTATTCAAATTCAACCAATAAAAAGGGAAAGTTTATGAACCCTTTTTTATCTATCACCAAACATATTATATGAAGTCATGAACTAATGTTCTTATTAGGATCTAGTACCAACCAATCCTCACCCAAATTACAAATTCATTCATTTCGTCTTTGAGTTTTGATCAGAAATGTTGGTATATAATTATTCTAGATATATGATCTTTATCTCCTTTCATAATGTGTGGTAAAAACATATGGTTACTCTTGAACAATAATAAAAAAATGGGTTGTCTTAAATTCATTAGACCTTACTATATATGTAATCAAAGATCATTCTTCATGTTGTCGTTTAATTTGTCTTGTATGGTAATTATAAAAAAAACATGCACGTCTATCTCTTTATTTTATTCTTCATGATCCTTGATGCATAAAGATGATCTCTTGTAGCAGAGTTGGGCTTTTCATTTGAAACATAGAATATTCAGGATAACAGCATATTTTTCTTATTACCTTCTTCTTTACATTCTTTACTCATTTTTATGTTATCTAAATATCACATGGACAATAGTTTTCATATTTTAGAATAAAAAGACCCTTAAATCCCATCACTTCAATCCACCATGATCCTCATTCTTCAAACCTGTTCAAAACCACATAACTCTAAGAATATTTTTTTAATAATATTTTGAACCATTAATTGCATGGATATTGGTTTTTTATGAACCCACAATTTCGTTCTTAATAATCATCTTTTTCATCCTCCAAATAACTTAAAATTATTATTGTTTATTTACCTAAAACCTACAAAACAACCATATCTTCATAATCCATGAAAGCATTCTAACATGAAGTACTACTATTGGATGTGAATGATATTACCATGGTGTGTGACAATATATTATTCATCTTTAGGGAATAATGATTCAGTGTGGTTTTCTTTTTTATAATACAATCCAATTATTCTTTTTTTAATCTTCATTACTAAATCATTTTTCTTGAATCATGATTATAAAAATAATCATGGTATTTAAATCACTAATAAATAGTTCATCAACATATATATGTAAAATTCTAGACCTCCCACATTTCTTTTAGCTAAATATATATCTGTAATAAATATCTTATATAATATATTTGTAATCTTAGGTATCTTTCATATTGTTGGAGATACGTTCCTTTTCAAAAAATTCTCAAAAATATTTTTTATGTACTATCAGAATATATGAAATATCCATTAAAATATCTTATATATGATAAAAAACCTTATTTATCATTGTGATAACTGATTCATTAACAATTTATCTTTGTAATAATATTATTTTCCACCTATCATAAATAATTGTTTCATTGAAAACTATAGGTATATGTTACTTATATTATGTATGTATCAAATATCTTATGTATCTTTGTAATATTTTACCATTTTACATATTTTAGTATTTTAAAAGGAATTATATATCATGATGAGACTTATATAGAACTTCCAATTCTTTAGAATATATTCTATTTTATCTTGAGAATATTACATGTCTCAGTGAGCTTAATAACTTTCCTAATTTTATGATCCTGATAAATATATTTCACATTTCTCTTAACTTCACCATTAACTCCATAACTTCTTTACCTGACCTCAACACTTATTCAATCCTTCTCAAGTAATATTGATCCACTTTAAATCCTTCATAATCAATTTTGGATATCTTAAAATCTAATTTATCTATATCATAATGCTCTCATATCTCTTGCATCATATAATTAATACTTAGAATAATTCATTGTTCTTCCACAACCTCTACCTATATAATATCTTCCATAAGAATAATCTAGGTATATATTTCATATAGAATAATTATTCACCATATAAGGATACATAATATAGATCTTCATTAGAATACAAATGAACTATTATTCTAATCTAATATCATTCATATTTTTATATTATTCAAAGAAATATAATGTACAAAAATCACCATCCTCCATTAAACATTTCTCAGCACTTCAACATATTAAAATAGGATAAAATTAATTCTTTATATGACCCTTTAAGTAGTATATTTATTATCTAGAATATTTTTAAATTTTTAGTGAAAATATATTCTTTTAAAAATATTCCTTGAAACACTATCTTTCTCATATGTGAACTGATATTCAAGCATAGTGAATGAAACTCATCTATATTCATTTTCCGTTAATCATAGAAGAAACTTGATTACTAAATCTACATTATTGATAGTATTTCTAACATGTATTTAACATATGGGAACTTCTAACTCTATGATTTAATGTGTTCTCTAATATTATTAACTCAGTTCTTATAGATAACCATTCATGGTTATATAACAATTTTCCTAAAATTTCTTCTCAATGCATATTGGTATTTTTATTATTGAGATCATACTTATTGACAATGTAAAATCATGTACCTTATTGAGGTAATAACCTATTTAAATATTTTAAAAAAACCATGTTTTCCCTTTTTCATGTATAATTATGGTGTTTATAGGGATTCATGATTATACCATTCAATTTTCATGGGGTCATTTCTAAAAATGGAGTTGGCTACTATAGGCGTCCATTACATTGTGATGGATAGGTTTCATCATGACGGTTTCTTGGGGTAATATTTAAGAAATGTTCTAAGACGGTCAGGCTATAGCCTAGGTATTTATTGTATTATATCTATGATGTATGTTTGTTTTTGAAAATTTTAATGAATGGATAGGTTTCATGTGAATGGGGTTATTGTGACGTGACCTTGAATCATTCAAATTTTGGTATTTACTCGCCTAATGTGGGTCTCATAGTGAAAGATAATGATCTTTTCTGACCATGATTCATACATACTAAACTTCTCTAAAATATAGAAATGTCAATATATCATTACTCAGATTACGACTCATGCATCCTTTCTATTGGATTATTTTAGATTGGAGATAGGTCATGTTGTAACCTTAGTTGTCATGAAGTGATATTAGAAAGTGAGACCACTGTGGTGAGGGTTTCATGCCATGGGTTTCGATCGAGGAGTTACTTTATGTTGTGACCAAGAACACCACACCATAAAGGCCTGTAGTATGGGGATTCCTTTATATCTACCTATGAGAGGCACATTGTATCATATTCCATGGAGACAGACCATTAAAGGGACCCTAAGGTATCATCATGATATAGCCCACTTGGTCATGTCGTGATTGGGTTACAATGTTGTTTTCAAAAATATTAATTTTGAAATTTATTTAATGTTATTAGGGAGAAATGATGAGGGATTTTATTTTACCCTAGTGCCCAAAATTTCTATGGCTCAAACTCATGAGTCCCTCTCTTCTAGATGGGGTTTCTTATTTGTTTCTTGATAAATTTATATTTTATTCAATCAGGAAGATAGCTAGAGGTGATGGAAAAAAACTATTTGATACCATTTTGGTTTCTAGCACTATTTAGCACTCTTACACTAGTTTCAATCATTTTATCCTCATGTTATATTTTTCATTTGTTTTATCGATTTCTATCATTTGAGGTCAGACTATATCTTGGTATTCAATAAGTATCCTTATAGTGAGATAAGTTAGGTAGTAATTAAGTTGTCTATAAAGTATTTTTAATTTTTCAATTGCATGTGATATATAGTCTCACTAACTGAATGTAAACATAACCATAAACTCAATTAGATAAACTGTCCTTTGATTTCTTATAAATAACCTCCCCCTCTCTATGGGCCATTAGTATAACATAATATAATATTGAACTAGACAATGGAAACTAAGTGAGACAAGCCTTATTTTATAGAAAAATGGAATTTAAATGAAATTTGAGGGACTCCATTATATTTAAAATAGGTTACATAGTATGTCACACTTCCCTTGAATTATTACATAAGATATTTGGATGGGATTCATTTCCCCCAGGATACCAGGAAGGACACACTTCTCCATGCTTTTTTATCTGAGATTGTTTGGAGGGTTGTATTCCACTATGAAAGTGGGCCGTCATAATCCTCTTGAATTATTATCAGAGATTTATGGGAGGGATATATTTCCCCCAGGATATGGGATTGACCATATTTCCATCAGATTTTCTATCTAAGATCACTTGGTGGACTCCACTTCAATTAGAGTATATTTAAATGATATTACCAAGGTCCATGAACATCAAATGGATTTTATTATCTAATATCTATTGTTGGAACATATTTCTGCCATTTTATATTAATATGTTTTTTTTGAGCCGCCCATGATTCCCCCAGATTATTTAAATTGAGATCCCTAGGTGGGTCTCACTTCCCCCAGACTATTTTCACCTTGGATTATCAGGTTGTTTGTCTCTCCATTGGGTGTGTTTATTGATATGATATACCCATTTTAGAGACATATGGAACTAGAAATTGTAGATATGGATTACTGTGGTTGTCACCTTAGTACATAAGTATCGACAATGTTTATGTTTATACTGTCTTTAATTTAAAATACACATCAGCAGGAACCTTTGCACATGTTGGATATATTTGGGGACACTCTTGGTGGTAACTTATTGATTTTTACTCACACCTAAGTCTGACTACCTTGGGTACCCAAGTAAAATTCATGGTGGAAGGATAAGATATGGGAAAATTACCTCTGGTAGAAATTTTATCTATTAGTTGGTATGGATCATGGGGGTGGGATTGGTCTAGGACTGAGAACTAGTTTTTTAGAGTCTTCCAATTTTTTTAATTTATTTATTTATGTATTTTGTCGTATTTTATCCACCCGTGTGAGATATTGACAATTTATATATGTATATTGTGAATTTTATAGTATTAATTTGGATATATCTTGAGAGATATAATGTTTTTTAGAAATTATTTATGATTCCTATCATTTTCTTTATCTCGATGACTGTATTATATTGTTATTTTTTTTGTTATTTATTACTTTGATAAGAGGATATACAATTTCTACAGTATCATAAAAGGCCCACAAAACTGGTTAGTATCCAATGGGGTATAGGGAGGTGTGTCTGAGGTTCAGTCTCACTCTGATCAATTTACTATAGAGTTAATTGTATCGTGGCATTAAAAAGTGGTTTCATAGTGTCTTCACATTTAACATACAAATTAGGAAAGGGAGAAATGAGGTAGGAATTTTTTAGAACATGGTATCAGACTGGTTCTCAGTAGTCACTAACTAAAGTATGAGGGAAGTTAAAATTATCATGGATCGAGATACTTTTCATTATTTTCATTTTTACATTTGAGTTAATTCATCTATTGTGATGTACTTCGATTATGAGGATTATGATTTATGGGATTTTTTATCTCTGGGTCGAAATGAAAATTTGGAATGGGTAGAGGAATTATGGTTGGAACATAGGTTTTACATGTCAATTTCATGATTTCTAATTATTTGTTACTATGATTATGGTATCTGGTTGGTTATTTAAAGTTCATGCATTAAATTATATGGTTTCTTCATGTATTACAGTATGATGGAATATTATCGAAGAGATAATTAAAATGGTTGAAATTTTTATTCATGGATACTTGTCCTAGTTAATATGTGATATCAATTAAATAAAATTTCAATTATAGAATATAATGTGTTTTCCTCTATATATTGTAATTGAAATTTCATTTAATAGATTGTTAGTTAAAAAAATATTTTCAAAATAGAAATATATAATAAAATGATGTGGATCTTATATATACATGGCATTGACCTTGAGTATAGGTATATTGGGCCATATATAGATCATAGTTGATGAGATATTTAGGTGATGGGGTCCATAGGATAGTAGGGTGTTATGACTAATACAATTTTCCCAAAACTATGGTCTTGAGAATTGTAATTGAAATGTGTTATATTTGGAGTGTTTGGAATTGTACAGATATTTCACCTCAAAGACCACTATTGGAGCACCAAGAGGGTGGATACAAGTATACCCCACTGAAAGTGGAGTTGAGTCATCCTACAGAGCTATGGATGGTAATGGATGTTTATATTTCTGAGAGATTATTATTATAGTGTTCTATGTTTTTGATCCCAATATAATTCCAAGGGTTTATTAGTTTTATCATTTATTATGTGGTCTATTTTATAAGATAATCCTCAATGTGTAATTTTGAGATTTTGAGAACATTAATTTGTTTCTCTTAGATGTGGTTGCAAGGACAAGATGTATCATAGGTGGTTCATTCAGTTTCGGGAACCTGAGAGATGGAAAGTCAAGTTTGGGTGGACTGGTAAGGGTGCATGGTTTGTCTGAAACTGTGGGTCCCACTAGTGTGAACCATACGACTTGTGCATGTGAGAAGAAGTGACCCACACAGGCTATGTATGGCTTTACCAAACCATGTTCATTGACCACATGATTAATGTCCTTTAGGAAGTACATGTGAACCGTTTGGCACACAGTTTGTAACACCCGAGACTTTTATGTTATATAAATCATCAAAGGAATCTTTTTATACACACAACACTTGCTTGGCTTTCTTTACACGAAATTGCGACCTTCCTCGATAGCTTGCGTCGTACGCAATACCGAGTTTCACTAAACAATGATATGCTAATAAAATATTATTAACACTAGCCGTTATGAAGAGTAATAACCAATTTTTTAAATTTTATAAATTTTATTTTTCAAAATGGAATTCATTTTTGGATTTGGAATATCGAAATTATCCTAGGGTAAAATTTTGGTATTTTTCTGAAAACTTTCAATTTTTGATGAATAGTGAAACCACTAAGTGGTAGTTAAAAAACTAAATTTTTCATAAAACTTAATTTTACCGCTTCTGTGAGTGGAATTTCAAAAATCCGAGAGACACGGTTGGTGTCAGTAAGTAAAATGTGGTTCAATGAGATGAATATAATTTTTGGTGAATAGTAACTTTTTATTTTTATTTACCACGGTTAAAAGTAAATAGGGTAATTAAGGGTGAAAATGATATTATTATTACCCTAACACATGTCTTAATTCTATTGGATAAATTTAATTCGACCAAAAACAAACTTTGGAATAAAATATGACCATTTAGGCCCACTTGTATTAGATTAGGACATTTATTGTTAATTTTTTTAAAGACGGGTTTAAATAGTTTAAATCAATGTTTAATAAGTAAATAATTTTTAATATAAGGTTATATATAATATAAATTCGACTATAAGTATTCATTAGAAATCTGAAAAGATTTCCTACATAATGGTATTTTATTTGTAATTTTTAGACATTAAATAATTTAATTTATTTATGACACAAAGATGATGCAGTAATTATCTTATTAATGAAATATTGACATAATTGATGTTATAAATACCCAAATAAATGTAATTTGAGACTTTTTATGAATTACACTAATTTTATAGGTTAATATGACATGTTATTATTGATTTAATTAACGATTTTCGAACTAATCATTCTGTTATGATTTTCACAAAAATCAATTACTAAATATTGTCAAAATTAACATAAAATAGTTTTTAAAACAAATATTATATTATTAATTGTTATTTTATTCCTAAAAATATATGGTTCTAAAAAATGACTTAGATAAGGTTATATATATAAATTATAAACAACTTGGGGTTCTTTTGGCTTGTTATAGTGAGTTTATTAACCTTATAGTATAAGAACACAAGAAGACACAGTAAAAGTAAAATTATTTAACTTAATGATAATTCTAAATGATAAGGTTAAAATAGGAACCTAAACTTGTCTAAATTATATTTCATGAGAGTATTGCGACCCATCCCCACCTTAGCTTTGAAATAAATCAATTTGGATCTATTTAATACCGAACATGACTTTATAATAAAATAATATTTTTAGTTTTTCCAAAGGAGCCCCTCTCCTCCCTTATAAAAGGGCACCTCCTCCCTCTCTTCCACACACCACATTGGGCCTTCAATCTCGTCCAACCCCTGCCACTTTCTCCTATACACTTTCCTAGAGACATCCTAGAGGTCCTGGTCTTCTTCAAAGACCAATTTTAGTGCCTTAAAAGGAGGTCTCAAAGAAGCACTTCAAAGAAGAGGTAATGTCTGTTACCGATTCTTTCATCTTTATTTCTTCTTCCACTTCTTCTTCTTTAGTTTTTTCACTATGAAGTAATAATATCAGTATCACTAATTTACTGATATGTTGTTATAAGTATTAAACAACCATATTTCACCATCTATCCATCCTATGGAAAATGAAATCACCGTGCGTACGTACGTACGGAATACCGTCTCAACGCCTTGGTGTAATCTATTTTCCACCACCACCTTACTTGGATGGGTATAATGGTGTAAATAATGACTATATATGATTATTGTAAAGTGATTTTGATTCTAAAATAGTATACATACAGTCCAATACATTTCCATGATCATGGGAACGATATCATCGCTCGTGCGTACGTACAGAATACCATCTCCACGATGTGATGCGACTCGTTCTACATGATCTTCATTGCATAATGATTATATAAATGAATTTAATGAATTAATATGATATATATTACACTAATAACATTCTGGAAATGAGGTATATATAACCTAAAGAGAAGAATAAGAATTTATTCGACAAAACACGCATAAGAACAAAAAATAATAACCACCTGAATAACAAGTTGTAATGAAATATTACTAATAAGAAGCTAAGAATATGACCATATGTGATATCATAACAATGAGTATTATTATGTAGTAAGTCAATAACATTATTTAAATCATTATATAGATGGTTCGGATACGAACAAAGCATATCGGACCTAAGGTAAGGGAAATATCACAATCTCATTTTTATCCGAGATTGTTTATACTTTGGCATTTACTGGGTTGTATTTTGTCATCCACATCCATGTTTCCTCAATATGTAATATTATTTCCATTCACATACAATTTTTTAAATCCTATTTTACCCTTCGGTGAGTTTTTAGTAAGAGATATGAAAGGAATCTGTTGTCGTTTTTCGTACGAGGTACTTTTTTTGACCTTTCCGACAAAAGTACGAGAAGAATGTTTTTTTTAACTTATAACGCATGAATGGATTTTTAAAACATTATTTCCAAGAAGCTTCCTTTACAAGTTTTAAAGTTTATTTTTAATCAACTTATTTTAGTTTAAAATTGTATGACATGTTAAGAAAGGAAAAAAAATTGAAGTAGAAAGGATATTTTCCTCAAGAATGGAGTTCAAGTGTTTTATCAAAATTATTTTCCATCGAAGATAATATAGGGTTCTGATTCTATCCCTATAATTACATTGATTTGATTATTTTGTGATGGAATTATTTTTATGAATTCATTTATCTTATATGAATTGTTTTATGATGTCACGATGTTTAAGAATCACATTTTTATTACATGGGTTATGCAATGATGTATGATTTATGATTTTTGTGGCACACATAAGAATGGTTTCATTATGAGATGGGTGGAACCTATATCTCCCTCCAATTCATTGGGTAAATATTTTATATCTAATGAGATAGACATGGCTGGAACGGCAGGTTAAACCGGTTCAGTGAAATCGGACTGAAACAAGGAGTGAACTCGGTTCAGAAATGGACTTTGTCCACTAAGATAGTCTTGGAAATGAGTATTGACTAACAAGAAATTATTCTCAATGATTATGTGGGTATGCCACAAAGTTTCATGTTTTAATTTATGATTATTGGGATTACATTTCACTACTATGATTTATCCCATGTTATGAAATTATGATCTCTTTTGCAGGTTAAGATTTAGAAAAGTTATGTGCTTATGTATATGATGTGATTGGTATTTCTTTCTTTTTTACCCTTAGTGAGCATTTTAGATCACCCTTTTGTATGTTTTATTTCCCCAGGTCAGGAAGAAGGTTATTAAGTAGAATATTCCAAAAAGGGACTCTAGATATGATGAAATAAATGGGAGGCAAAGTAGATTCTTTATGAACCAGTTGTTTATGCTTTCTAGTTTCTAAAGACACTATACCTATATGGTCCTTTAATGGTTTTGTTATATGTTGTAATATGTGTGCTTCAATTTTGAAGTAATAACAATGTATGTAAAGTATGGGTCGTTATAGTTGGTATCTGAGGAAAGGTAGAGTCAACCTTTGGAAACTAGGATGTGAAAGCCTTAGTAAGAACCCTAAGGATAATTCTAAGCATAGAACACAATCTTAGTGTTTTAGAAATGACCATGAATAACCTAGGATAAGACCTTAAGTGTGAAATTTTATTCTTGATTATGTGGTTTTCCTATTATAATTTGTTTTTCTCACACTATTCTTCTTGGTTTTAGTCAATGGCTGGAACCCGAAGGAATGGTGTTAATGCGGAATGCGACGGGCAATTCAATGATTGTCCCCCGGAGCAACCAAATGTTATGGGAGCCGGAATGAAAAATCTTGTAGCCATTCTCACACAACTTTCTCAAGAGATAAATCATGCAAGACTTCCAAACGAGCAAAGGAAGTGGAAACATTCTGTTGAATCCTTCATGAGGCAGCGTCCACCTTCTTTCAGCGGGTCTACTGATCCATTATTTACTGAACAATGGATTATTACTACTGAAAAGATATTTCCAGTTCTCCAATGTTCTGAACATGATAAAGTCATCCTAGCAGTGTATCGTTTGGAAGGAGATGCTGATCAATGGTGGAATCTTATTAAGAATATGAGGCAAAGGGATGAAATTGAGTCCATGGAATGAGACGAGTTCAAGAACTTATTTTTCAATAAGTACTTCCCTCGTATTCTCCAAACAAAGATGGAGAAAGAGTTTCTTGAACTGAAGCAAAAGGATGATGAATCTGTTGGTACTTATGAAGCAAATTGTACAAGACTTGCAAGGTACGCTTCTAGTATTATAATCCAACCTGAGAGTAAGATCGATCGATTCTTTAGTGGATTAAAACCAAGTCTTCGAAGGGCGTTAGCCATAAGGGACTTCAATAGCTATGAGGAAATCGTTCGATTTTCTCTCAAAGTCAAGATGGAGATTGGAGTAACCCATCAGTCATATGGGTTTGATAAGAAGAGGAAAATGGAATTCAAAGGAAAATATAAAGAGCACACTAAAAAGAAGATGAGCTTTCCCTTATGCTCAAAGTGTGGAAAGAAACATGGAGGGAGTTGTATTAAAGGGATAAGTAAATGTTTCAAATGTGGAAAGGAAGGTCATCGAGCATTTGAATGCCGCAATTATGGGAAGAAGATGTCTAATGATGAAAACAAAGGAAGGGATACATAGAATGACCCTACTACACTTTAATGTTTCAAGTGAAAGGAGATGGGGCATTATGTCAATCAATTCCCAAATCCAAGGGTTGATGATGATGGTCGACGTCAACAAACTCTTAAGGCTAAAGACAAAGGAAAGTCACATGCAATTTCTATCAGTGATGTGGGGTACGATAACGATGTGGTGAAAGGTACACTTACCATCCACACTAAAGTAGAAAATGTTTTATTTGATTCTGGATCCACCCACTCCTTTATTTCTGAAGAATTTTCTATGGATATCACCGTATTACCTCAACTGTTAGATGTTGAGTTAGCTGTGACAACCCCTAATGGCACAACAGTCACATCAAAAGTTTATAATTCTTCTCCGATTGATGTTTGTGGGAAAGTGCTTCCTACAAATCTTGTGATCCTTCCTATAGTGGAATTTGATGTGATTCTTGGCATGGATTGGATTTATCTACATGGATATCATATCAATTTCCAAAGAAGGGAAGTCACATTTCATATTCGAGATCAATCTATGATCGTCTATCGATGCAAGGATGAACGTAACCTTACAGTGGAAATTTCTTCCATTTTATGGGTATTGATTCCACTAAATGAAGGTTATTTATCTCAAATGGTTGGTGAGAAACTCACGATTAAGAATATTCCCATTGTACGGGAGTTTGATGATGTCTTTCTGGAGGAATTATCGGGTCTTCCACTGAATCGTGAAGTTGAGTTTTCAATAGAACTCGTATCGGATGGTTTGCCTATTTCAAAGACAAATTATAGAATGGCCCCAATTGAGTTGCAGGAATTGAAGAAGAAACTCCAAGATAATCTTGATAAGGGGTTCATATGCCCTAGTGCGTCACCTTGGGGAGCACCTGTTCTGTTGTTAAGAAGAAAGATGGATCAATGAGACTCTGCATTGATTATCGAGAACTTAACAAGATCAATATCAAGAACAAATATCCTCTCTCGCGCATTGATGACCTATTTGACCAACTACGCGGAGCTTAATACTTTTTCAAGATTGATCTTCGTTCAGGGTATAATCAATTAAGGGTCAAAAGGGAGGATATACCAATGACGGCTTTTCGTACAAGGTATGGACACTATGAATTTATAGTGATGCCATTTGGTCTTACTAATGCCCCTGTTATCTTCATGAATAGTTTCTTTAGAGACTATCTTGATCAGTTTGTGGTAGTCTTTATAGACGATATTCTTGTCTATTCAATGAGGAAGGAAGAACATGAAGATCACTTGAGAATTATATTGAAGACCCTGAGAAAGGAGAAGCATTCTGCCAAATTTACCAAGTGGGAATTTTGGCTTCCAAAAGTTTCATTTTTGGGTCGCATAATCTAAAAAGAGGGGATATATATGGATCTAGCAAAAACAGAGGTTATCGAAAGATGGTCGAGACCAACAAAAGTAACTGAGATCCGAGGTTTTCTTGGTTTGGCTGGATATTATCGACGTTTTGTGAAGGATTATCACGATTATCTAACCCACTCACCAAGTTGACTCGGAAAGGAGTTAAGTTTGTTTGGACGGAGGAATGTGAAGAGAATTTCAAGGAGTTGAAAAGAAGGTTATCCAGTGCACCTATGCTCACACTGCCTTGTAGTGGAGAATGGTTTGTGATCTACAGTGATGCACCCAATAAGGGATTGGGGTGTGTTCTTATGCAAAATGATATGGTGATAGCTTATGTCTCACGACAGTTGAAAATACATGAGAAAAATTACCCAACTCATGATTTGGAGTTAGCTGTGGTAATCTTTGCATTAAATATTTGGAGGCATTACCTTTATGGTGAAATGTGTGATATTTATACTGATCATAAAAGTTTAAAGTATATTTTCACACAAAAGGAGCTGAATATGCACCAAAGAAGATGGTTGGAGCTGATTAAGGATTACTACTACTCAATTCATTACCACCCTGGGAAAGCAAACAAGGTGGCAGATGCATTAAGTCGACAAGACCATGCTAGTTTATCCATGATGAGGATCACAAATGATCCAATATTTATGGATTTACAAAGGATGGATATTGGAATTATAATGAAAGGGGAAAAATCGTATCTTTCTCAAATGAATGTTCAACCATCTATACATGTGAATATTAAAGAGGCACAGAAAGAAGATGTCGAGTTACAAAAGAAGGTGAGAAATGTTCCTGAATTCAACCTTGATTGTGATGGGATAATAAAGTTCAGGGATCGGGTTTGTGTTCCTACCATCCCCTAATTAAAGAAGGAGCTGCTGGATGAGGCTCATAGTTCTTCATTCTCTATTAATCCTGGAAGCACGAAGATGTATAGGGACCTGAAAGAGTACTTCTGGTGGGATGGCATGAAAATATATGTTGCTGAATATGTCTCTCGATGCTTGGTTTGTCAAAAAGTTAAAGCTGAGAGACAGAAGTCTAAGGGTATGTTACAACCATTACCCATACCTGAATTGAAATGGGAAAACATCACTATAGACTTTGTCACAGGACTTCCTAAAACATCCAAAGGCAATAATGCAATCTGGGTCATAGTAGATCGTCTTACAAAGTCTGTACACTTCATTGCTATTAGACGGGATTTCTCTCTGGATCAGCTTTCCAGGATATATGTAAAGGAAGTGGTAAGATTGCATGGAGTACCACTTTCTATTATATCTGATCGGGATCCAAGATTTACCTCGATGTTCTGGAGAAGTCTTCAACATACTCTGGATACAGAGTTGATTTCAGCACTACTTATCATCCTCAGACAGACGGTCAGTCTGAGAGAACAATTCAAACTCTAGAAGATATGTTGAGATCTTTCTCTATGGATTTCAAAGGTGGTTGGGATCAACACCTACCTTTAATGTAATTTTATTATAATAATATCTTTCACTATAGTTTTCAGATGGCTCCTTATAAATCTCTCTATGGAAAGAAATGCAGGACTCCATCTTGCTCGGATGAAGTTGGGGAAAGAAATCTATTAGGACCCGATCTTGTTGATGAAATGGTAGAAAAGGTCAGATCTATTCAACAACACATAAGAGCAGCTCAGATTTGACAGAAAAGTTATGCCGACAACCGAAGAAAAGGCCTAGAGTTTGAAGTGGGTGATAATGTGTTCTTACGAATATGTCCCTGGAAGAGGGTCATGATATTTGGAAAGAAGGGGAAGTTGAGCCCTAGATATATCGGTCCTTTCGAAATACTGGATCGTGTTGGGAAGGTAGCTTACTGATTGGCGCTTCCACCGAATCTCTCTCAAGTTAACGATGTATTCCATGTATCTCTCCTGAGAAAGTACATACCTGATCCTTCGCATGTACTCTGCTTAGAAGTTGTACCGCTGGAGCATGATCTTTCTTATAAAGAACAGCTGATTGAGATTCTGGATCATAGTGAAAAAGTCCTACGAAACAAGACCACACGATTGGTGAAAGTTTTATGGAGGAACCACCAATTAGAAGAAGCTACATGGGAGCTTGAGGATATGATGAGGGAGGGGTATCCTCATCTGTTTGTTACAAAGTGACGAATTTCAAGGGCGAAATTCATTTTAAGGGGGGTAGAATGTAACACCCGAGACTTTTATGTTATATAAATCACCAAAGGAATCTTTTTCTACACACAACACTTGCTTGGCTTGCTTTACAAGAAATCGCGACCTTCCTCGATAGCATGCGTCGTACGTAATACCGAGTTTCACTAAACAAAGATATGCTAATAAAATATTATTAAAACTAGCTGTTATGAATAGTAATAACCACTTTTTGAAATTATATAAATTTTATTTTTCAAAATGGACTTCATTTTTGGATTCATAATATCGAAATTATCCTATGGTGAAATTTTGGTAATTTTCTGAAAACTTTCAATTTTTGATGAATAGTGAAACCACTGAGTGGTAGTTAAAAAACTAAATTTTTCATAAAACTTAATTTTACTGCTTCTGTGAGTGGAATTTCAAAAATCAGAGAGACACGGTTGATGTCAGTAAGTAAAATGTGGTTCAATGAGATGAATTTTTTTTGGTGAATAGTAACTTTTTACTTTTATTTACCACGGTTAAAAGTAAATAGGGTAATTAAGGGAAAAATTATATTATTATTACCCAAACACATATCCTAATTCTATTGGATAAGTTTAATTCGACTAAAAACAAACTTAGGAATAAAATATGACCATTTAGGCCCACTTGGATTAGATTAGGACATTTATTATTAATCTTTTTAAAGAAGGGTTAAAATAGTTAAAATCAAAGTTTAATAAGTAAATAATTATTAATATAAGGTTATATATAAAATAAATTCGACTATAAGTATTAATTAGAAAGATAAAAATATTTCCTACATAATGGTATTTTATTTGTAATTTTTAGACATTAAATAATTTAATTTATTTATGACACAAAGATGATGCAGTAATTATGTTATTAATGAAATATTGACATATTTGATGTTATAAATACCCAAATAAATGTAATTTGAGACTTTTTATGAATTCCACTAATTTTATAGGTTAATATGACATCTTATTATTGATTTAATTAACTTATTTAGAACTAATCATTCTGTTATGATTTTCACAAAAATCAATTACTTAATAGTGTCAAAATTGACATAAAATAATTTTAAAAAAAATATTATATTATTAATTGTTATTTTATTCTTAAAAATCTAAGGTTCGGAAAAATGACTTAGATAATGTTATATATATTAATTATAAACAACTTGGGGTTATTTTGGCTTGTTATAGTGAGTTTATTAACCTTATAGTATAAGAACACAAGAAGACATGGTAAAAGTAAAATTATTTAACTTAATGATAAATCTAAATGATAAGGTTAAAATAGGAACCTAAACTTGTCTAAATTCTATTTAATGAGAGTATTGCGGCCCATGCCCACCTTAGCTTAGAAATAAATCAATTTGGAGCTATTTAAAACCGAACATGACTTTATAATAAAATAATATTTTTAGTTTTTCCAATGGAGCCCCTCTCCTCCCTTATAAAAGAGAACCTCCTCCCTCTCTTCCACACACCACTTTGAGCATTCAAGCTCTCCCAGACCCTACCACTTTCTCCTCTACACTTCCCTAGAGACATCCTAGAGGTCCTGGTCTTCTTCAAAGACCAATTGTAGTGCCCTAAAAGGAGGTCTCAATGAAGCACTTCAAAGAAGAGGTATTGTCCGTTACCGATTCTTTCATCTTTATTTCTTCTTCCACTTCTTCTTCTTTAGTTGTTTCATTATGATGTAATAAAATCAGTATCACTCATATACTGATATGTTATTATATGTATGAAAAAACCCGATTTCACCATCTATCCATCCTATGGAAAATGAAATCACCGCGCGTGCGTACGTACGGAATACCATCTCCACGTCGTGGTGTAATCTATTTTCCACCACCACCTTAATTGGATGGGTATAATGGTTTAAATAATGACTATATATGATTATTGTAAAGTTATATTGATTCTGAAATAGTATACATACACTCCAATACAATTCCATGATCATGGGAACGATATCATCGCTCGTGCGTACGTACGGAATACCGTCTCCACGATGTGATGTGACTCGTTCTACATGATCTTCATTGCATAATGATTATATAAATGAATTGAATGAATTAATATGATATATATTACACTAATAAAATTCTGGAAATGAGGTATCTATAACATAAAGAGAAGAATAAGAATTTATTCGACAAAACACGCAAAAGAACAAAAAGTAATAAACACCCGAATAACAAGTTGTAATGAAATATTACTAATAAGAAGATAAGAATATGATCATATGTGATATCATAACAATGAGTATGATTATGGAATAAGTCAATAACATTATTTAAATCATTATACAGGAGTTTCGGATACGTACAAATTATATCAGACCTAAGGTAAGGGAAATATCACAATCTCATTTTTATCCGAGATTGTTTATACTTTGGCATTTACTGGGGTGTATTTTATCATCCACATCCATGTTTCCTCTATATGTAATATTATTTCCATTCACCTACAATTTTTTAAATCCTATTTTACCATTCGGTGAGTTTTTAGTAAAAGATATGAAAGGAATCTTTTGTCATTTTTCATACGAGGTACTTTTTTTGACTTTTCCGACAAAAGTACGAGAAGAATGTTTTTAACTTATACGGCATGAACGGATTTTTAAAACATTATTTCCAAGAATCTTCCATTACAAGTTTTCAAGTTTATTTTTAATCAACATATTTTAGTTTAAAATTGTATGACATGTTAAGAAAGGAAAAAAACAATTGAAGTAGAAAGGATATTTTCCTCAAGAATGGAGTTCAAGTGTTTTATCAAAATTATTTTCCATCTAAGATAATATAGGGTTCTGATTATATCCCTATAATTACATTTATTTGATTATGTTGTAATGGAATTATTTTTATGAAACCATATATCTTATATTAATTGTTTTATGATGTCACGATGTTTAAGAATTCCATTTTTATTACATGGGTTATGCAATTATGTCTGATTTATGATTTTTGTGGCACACATAAGAATGGTTTCATTATGAGATGGGTGGGACCTATATCTCCCTCCAATGAATTAAGTAAAGATTTTATATCTCATGAGATAGACATGGCTGGAATGGCAGGTTAAACCGGTTTAGTGAAACAGGACTAAAACGAGGAGTGAACTCGGTTCAGAAATGGACTTTGTCCACTAAGATAGTCTTGGAAATGAGTCTTGACTAACAAGAAATGATTCTCAATGATTATGTGTGTATGACACAAAGTTTAATGTTTTAAGTTATGATTATTGGGATTACATTTCACTACTATGATTTATCCCATGTTATGAAATTATGATCTCTTTTGCAGGTTAAGATTTCCAAAAGTTATGTGCTTATGTATATGATGTGATTGATATTTCTTTTGTTTACCCTTACTGAGCATTTGAGCTCACCCTTTTGTATGTTTTATTTCCCTAGGTCAGGAAGAAGGTTATTAAGTATAATATGCCAAAAAGGGACTCTAGATATGATGAAATAAATGGGAGGCAAAGTAGATGCTTTATGAACCAGTTGTTTATGCTTCCCAGTTTCTAAAGACACTATACTTATACGGTCCTTTCATGGTTTTGTTATATGTTGTAATAAGTGTGCTTCAATTTTGAAATAATAACAATGTATTTAATGTATGGGTCGTTATATAGTTTCCATATGGTTTGGATAAATTGTGCAGCCAAACTGTGCAGCCCCCCTCTCCTTAAGCAGAATCACAATCATTGTTAGTGAAAGGTTTGACCAAACATGAATCCAAACCATGTTCCTCATTAAAAGGATGAAATTAATATTTTTCCTCTATTACCTTATTTATCTTTCCTCATCCATTCTTCTTCCTCCTTCATAGGAAACATCCTCCTTTATGGACTATTTTTATCCTTCTTTTGGTGTGAGGATATATCCATCATACAGCCTCAGATTTGAGTTTTGGCAGGTGTGTTGGAGAGCCCTCGGTACGTAATGACTCCTCATTATTTGGTTCTTTTTTTATCTTCTCTCTCTATGTTCTATTTTGGTGTGACCTATTTCACCCTTTTTTCAGGGTGTTCATCCATTTATTTTATTTCTCACAAACTGGAAAAAATCAAGGCTTAATATTAGATGTATGAGTCATCCATGGTATGAGTTAGTTTCCATATAGATTTTTCCTTGAGTTTCATCATTTTTATAAATCTTTTTCATGGGTTGCATGTCAGAAAAACCCAGTGTGACTCTTAAATTGAAAATTGGTTTAAATTAAAATTATTAAACCACCTTATGATTCATTTAGACTCTTCCTTATGTGGTTTGAGGTTATAAATTCAACCCAAACTTCCCTTGGGAGGTTTCTCTTCTATTTAAGGTTTATTTTTCATGTCTTCCATTGATAGAGACACCCCTTTGGCTGTTCCTTTTTATTTATGTCCTAAATTGTGATTCATTATTATTTAAAAACCACCTTTGGGTGTATCGTTTATAATTTTTTTGTAATTTTATTTCCTAAAGTGAAAAAAAATTTCTTGATAACAACATCATGTTTTCTAATAAAACTTTTATATTTAGATGGGTTTTCTTCTAAGACAAAAATAATATATATATATATATATATATATTGTACATTTATTGGCCTTTTGGAATGAGTGTTTTACCATAGTTTTAATATTTAGTAATTAAGTATGAATTCTTAATTGTGGATGAATATGACTCCCTCCTTGATTGTTATGAGATGTGGCATGCTGAGTACATGGATTTTTCGTTTCTAAAGTAAATTAGTAAATGGGTGTTTCCCTCTTATAGAATCCTTATTCATGTTATGGCATCATTTCTAGCAAGCCCTTTTGTATTGTTGAATTTAAAAAGACTAAATGAATTATAAACACCATGAGCGATACTTGGGTTCTTTCATTGGAATTCCATGGACGATCTCATTATGCATGTGTTCATGTTGATTGAAGAATTTTGCATTATTCTAGGGGTGAAACGGGTATACCAGGATGGGCTCACTAGGTGTTCTTCTTACCTCATTATGAGAAATACTGATTACCTAGGGTAGAAACTTCAGAATGGATCATTGTTGAGATGGTTTCACCAGGATATAAGTGAGACTTGGTCCCCTATGTGAGATACTTGGTATGGTCTTAGAGTTTTTCATCTCACACTAGGCTGACAGTGATACTTATGAGGCCATTCATGGATCACATTGGATGGGATCTGATGGCGGTGAGTACTTACGAAACTCCTAGTGAGATACATGGGTTACCTGATATGTTTTCACTTGGACTAGTCCATTATTTTGTTTATTTTATTTTGGGTAATTAATTTTATAGTAATGGTTGTTAAAATTTAGTTTTTTACAAGGAATTCATCTTCCAAGACAATTAAAATTCTTTGGTTTAGACCATATCATGGTACTTATTTTTTAAAATTTTGTTATCATTTCACTCATATCACATTTTTACATGTTTCCCCATGGTTTAAACATTTCAAACATAGGTCAAAGCAGGTATAGTCAGTCAAGTTTCCATAAAGATCCTGATCTGACATGGTTGTTTATTTGTTTCAAATTTCTTCTTTACTTAGATATATATGAATAAATATTATTTTATGCACAAAAAATGGATTTTGATTTAGATACCATGAGTGGTGGCCTACAGAGTAGATCTCACACCATTCTTGGGTTGCCATTACAATATGGTACCTGATCAGATCATCTTGTTCATAGTTCTATTTTTTTAATACTGAGTTGTGCATTATACATGGGAGTGAGGAGCACAAGAATAAGCTAGTACTCAGGATGCTCAAGAAGACCACCCTCTGGGCCTTTTATTTCTCTTATGTGTTCATGTATTGTATCACATTTCCTACTGTGTGAGTAATATTTATTAAGTTGAAACAGAGACATGCATTCATGGTTGCATTGGAATTGGGAACTTTATTCATTATCAATATTTATCATTCACTGATTTTTCATGTATTATTAAAAAAATTTAAATTTTCCAATGATTTAACCTTGATATACCTCTATGATACTCTGATATTGAGGGTATAGTATCCCCATCGTACCATTATTACACCCTCACTCCTAGTTTGAATATTTTGAAATACAAGGAAGCACACTTGAGGCCATACGGCGAATGGTACATCTACTAGTACCATAGTCTGTTAAGACAGGATGTTACACAATGTTATAAGATAATTTTTTATTTAAACTTAGTCTTACTATTTGAGTTGGTAAATATGAGATTATGAATGTTTGAGTGTATGGAAAATGGACATGTTTTGGATTGAACAACCCATGCATGGGGAATAGTCCAAGATATGAGAGATGAGATGGTTGTTCATATTTTTCACAATTACAGTTGATTATCATTTCACCTTTAGTGATTACATTATTTTATGATTCTTATTGATTTATAAGATTTAGCCTTTACCCTTGGACTGGTATGTAAAGGGGGAAACATTACATGCATCATTATAGGAACATAAGGATTCACATTATATGCATATTAATTGTCATGTATGCTTCATTTCTAGGTTGTTTGAAATATATTGATGTTCCTTGAATGTTTTATTAGCATTATTTTGTAATTTAAAATGTCATACTTTATTATATACCTTTTCTGATTGTCCCTTTCTTCCCTAGTATCTTTCCATGATTATTTTACCTGGTTGTGCTTATTTATCATGTCTAAGTTCTAACCAATTTTTGGTAACTAATTAGTGTGATTTTTTTAATTTCCATTATTTTATGCTTATTTATCATGGACTGAAACATGTTGCTTTCAATTAGATGGGAGTAAATTTTCTATTTTTATGTTGTATGGGTGACATATAAAATTGATACTAATGACCCATACAATCCTACCCTTATAGATCAACTTTTTATACTTAAATTATTTTTCATAAATGTTAAGGATGTTTAATTCTCTTCTTTATCCAATTTATTATGGGTGTGGTTATATAGGTGTCGCCTATAATTTTTAAAGTGTATGTATGCTTTATAAAATGAGAAGTGGTAACTAATATAAAAAAACATCTATTATGTGCCTTATAAATTTAGAAATTTTTTTAAATATTAATGGTGTTATATTTTTTCCTTAAATATTCTAGTTACCTTTATGAGGGATTGTACCTCTATTGCATGGTCATTATGACCCATCTGAATAAATTTAAAAATGCACAACTAGAGCCAAGTAATTCTGTTGGGGTATGTTTCTTATGAAATAAACCTATTAAGGGTGTTTTAAAAATCTCAATGTTTTACATTTTCTCAATTTCATTAAATTGAAACTAAAATGGATTAACTGGACCCTAGTATGTCACTTTTTCTTTGTTATTCTTGTTAATAAACCCCATGGGGTATACTTTTACCTTTTGTGATGGTCAATTAAAGTGACCATGGCTACCAATCTAGATTTATATGTAAACATAATGTGAACTAATTTTTACCCATACCTCTTTAATTAACAAAAGAACTTATATATAATTTTGATCTATAATTTAAATGTGTGGAATTAATTAATTAAAATTCCAATTACACCCTAAAGGGTGTTTTACGCTATATATAGCAATTAAAGTTTTCATTATATAATCTAACTATGAGGCCTTATAAATAAAATCAGAATGATGTTTAAATTGGGGTTTATGTAAATAATGACACAATTATAATGGGATTTAAATTGAATATTTAGTGTTTAAAAATTATTTTTGATTAAACCTGTCATGTTCCTTATGATTTTTTTCAAATAATGTACCTTTTTATAAGTTTTATTCCAAACCAGTGATTGATATTAATTTACATATTAATGCTTTAAAAAATTAATTTGAACAAAAAATGAATTAAATTGGAAACTTGAGGTGTTTTTTATCTTCCAACCTCATGTAAGGGTATTTTGAATCCCTCATGTGTTTTTTGTTCAGTACCTTCCTTGAAACGGGAGTGTGAGTTTTTTGGTAGGTCAATTTCCTTATCACTTGAACCTAAATGATACAATCTTCAGCCTAGTGAAATTTCGTATGTGTGACCTCATTATGAATTGATGTTTTATGCTTATTAAGGGTCTATCCATTTTAGGTAATTCACTCAAATATTTAAATCCCTTAGAAGTTTCTTATGATCATTTTCTCTTGCATGGTATTGTTCAGGTGTCATTTGTCCCATGTAGGACTCCTATATTTTAAAAGTGACATCCTTTTCTTAATGGGTATTCATTCAAAAATTTGAGCCTTGATAAATTATTGAGCATCATTTAACGCTCATTTTTAGTAGGTTATACATGCCTAGGTCATGGCCATCCACTTAGTAGGTTATGCGACCCTCTTCTCCCTCTTCAATGATGAACAAACAGGTATGACATAATTCAAATTGATAGTTGTGTCATTTAGTGTAACTCTGATTTGGATATTTAGTGTGGACTATCATATAATATAATTTATATGGTTTTTATGCCAATGGATAGTATATATCAAGTTTTATTTTTCTTCAAAATCCTTATGGTATTTTGTGATATTACACGGGTTAATCATAGTGTTTCTAAATTGATTAGATGAATAGTTGTTCTCTATGGTAGTTGTTTGAACCTGGAATTGTAACACCTAGGTCATGAGTCATCTCCTTGGTAGAATGACCTAGTCATTTGTGGAAATAAAACTTATTACAATGCCCACGGTGATGATATAAAGGGGTTAGGGTGTTTTGAAACACTAATCAGTTTTTTTGGCCCTTGTTCCAAATTCTATGGTGCACGTGGATGTAACTGATGTGGATAGTCATGTGTAAATATAAATTTAAACCTAATATAGTTCTCTAAAGAATATGGTTTCCTATCTCTTTAGTTTAACTCATTCTAAATCAAGATAGAAACCTTTATGACCTACAGTTATTAGTCGATGGAACATGTGTTGTGGGATGAGATCCTTTATCTATAAATATTGTTGTAAGTACACTCCTAAGGTGTGTAGAATCCCTTGAATCCTGGTAAAATGCTCTCTCTAGAGTATAATTTCTTAAATAGAAAGACCATTAAAAAATGATCAGTGTTGTTTTCGAACACCTGTGGGTACTTTGGAGCTTTGAATCATGTCGGTGTTTTTGAAGAAACACAAAGAAAAAATGGTGGTCATGTGTGAAACTTTTGAAAAACATTTTGGTCATGGATGGGATTTATTCATTGTTCTTGAACGATCAACAGATTCATTTTCTTGTAAATTAATCATCATCAGATAATTGTAATTCTTCAGTGGAAGTGGTCGCGCTCTTCTAATGATGTCAACCAGTGGTGGTTCGATTATCCTTCTCCTTGAATTTTTCAGTTGTGAAAGGTTCAGAGCCTTGTTGAGAAATATTTATGAGTCTTAGTTAAAGTGTATAGGGTTTTTTATGGAATTCATTAAAATCCTATTATTTCACACTCATTAAAATTATGATCTGTTCCCCTATCATGACATCATATGGGTACACTATGAGAGCATCAGATATATGTTATGCTATGTCTTAAAATTTCTTGTTCTTGTTAGGTGGTATCTTTCAGAGTTTCACTCTAGAATCATAGTTTTCCTTCGAGTCATGGTTTTTCTTGAGTGACACATGGTTTCCTAAGTTATAACACCATGTATGGACTCATGGATTCTAGTTGTTTCAATTTGACTGATCTCAAGGATGATGCTATTTTTTGGTCGGTCGGTGTTCCTGGAAAGTGGAGGTTCAGTTTGTATCGACGTTCCTATTGTACATTCCCAGTGTGTTTTTCCTTGGATGAGATCCTGGAAACTAGTTTTTGATTCTAAGGATACCATGATACTCATTTGTTCATAAATGATATTTTTAATGGGTAATGATACAAGTGTGTAGGTACTGGAACACACCCAAGTTCACTATATGAATGACGATTTAAATGGGTGTTTTGGTAAGAGATATCACTGGAAGATGGTTACATGCTTCGATGATCGTTATTGTATAAATATCTGGCTTCCACCATCTATAATTAAAAGGGTTTAGTTTTGGTGTTTAGTAGCCATCTAAGCCAATTGTTTGTAGATTAGTTGACCAGAGATGGTTTGACAGGTTTTCCATCTCTCTTAATGTGTGTGGTTGGTGAGGAACAACTTATTAACCTTATCGGTTAATACATGAGAAATGTAAATATGAACCATATATTTTCATGGGAAGTTCAACATGTTCAATTTAAAGTAGGTAGTTTTATAATCGACCCTTTTATTAGTTCATGAATCATTTCTCATTTCATAAGCATCAATGAAACACTATGGGATTATTTTAAAGACAGTTCAAATAGTAGATATATCATGATTCAGAATTGGACCTTAAATACTAGAACCTATGGTAGAATCACTATAGGCCAGATAACTAGAGAGATAATGTGGATATTATGTATCTCGTTTTATGATATCAATGAAGCTCTGTCATAGTGCTTTATTTAGGAAAAACAAGTGTGGTCTTGAGTTTCTAAAGCTTATGTGTCATATGTTAAAGTGATTCTTCGAGGTGGTTGGACATTGGGAAGGCAACATTACTATTTAAACAAGACTACAAGAGCCTTTTAGGTCAAGTGTTGTTTTTTTCCAGGGTTTCTTTAGGATGAGAAGTTCTATGGTGGGGAAGTTATATCATCATGTGTTTTTGGACCAGATGGATTTCTATGGGTTTTTAAATTTTATCATTTGGAGGATGGTCCATTTTTTAAACCAAGCCTCAGGGTGTCAATTTGAGTTTTTGAACACTTTAATGTGTTGTTTTTTGATGTGGTTGGGGGCCCGATATGTGTCTCAGGTGTTTTATTGATTATTGGGATCATGAGGGTCTGAAAATTCATGTTTTGGTGATTGTATAAGGGAACACATGTTTTCTGAAACCGTACAGCCTGTTAGTGTATACTATGAAACTTGTGTTACCGAGAATAAGTGACCTGCATGGGATGCACATGGTTCTCCCAAAACATGTACCTAGAATACATTTTTTGTTTCATTAATGTAGTATGTCTTCACTTTTTAAAAAATATTTGGTGTGTGGTTTTCCTAAACCGTGCAGCCAAACCATGCTTCCCCTCTCTGCTTGAGTAGGAGAATGAGCATGGTTGGCACACATTTGTACAACCATTTGGAAAAAATATCATTAACGTTGTTAAATTACCCTTTTCCCCTATTCCATTATTTCTTTTTCCTCCTCATTTATTCTTCCTTCTTCACATGTAACAGCCACCTTCATGGGTTATTTTTCTCCTCCTCTAGGTATGAAAAGATCTCCCACATATATCCTTAGATTTGAGCATCTTCAGGTGCATTGGAGAGACTGTATTATGTTTAAGACTCCTACTACTTATATTCCTTTTTATCTTCTCTCCCTTTTTTCTGTTTTAATGAAACCTAATTCACCATATTTTCTATCTGTCCATCCATTTATTCAATTTCTCTTGAACCGGACTGAATCATACCTAGACATTAGATGTATGGGTCTCCATGGTATAAGGTAGGTGGTCTATAGCTTTTCCATAATTTTTCATCATCTTTATGAAATTTTGTCATGTGTCCCATGTTAGAATTAACCATTGTCCCTCCTAAATTTTAAATTGATTTAATTTATATTTCAGAGATTTCCTTATGATCCCTTTATATTCATCCTGATGTGGATGGATGTAATGAATTCAACCTAAACCTCCCATGGGAGGGTTATCTTTTTTTTATTCATGTATATTTATTGATTATTCCTTTGATAGAGGCACCCCTTTGGTTGTTCCTTTTTATTTATATATTATATCATGATTCTCACTATTGCTAATACCACCTTTAGGTGGGTTGCTTAAGATTTTGTTTTGGAATTGGATTGTCTAATGTTCACTAAATGAATTGCTTGGATAATAATATCATGTTTTCTGATGAAACCCCTATGGTGAGGTGTGTTTTATTATATGTCAAAAATCATATATATATATATATATATGTGTGTGTGTGTGTGTGTGTGTTTAGGATTTGACTTGTTTTTCCTTGTGGAATGAGTTTTTTATCATATGTTTTTTGTTTAGTAATTAAGTGTTCCTTCTTAATTATGGTTTAATGTGATGGCCTCCTTGATTGTTTTTATATGTGGAATTCCCAGTACATGGATTTTATTTTCTAAAATAAATTAGTAAATGGTTTCGGATATAGTAACCTATCCCCCAAAAATGTCAAAGTCAGATCCTAAAACCATTATATTGACATATGATACAAGTATATCGTGTCCCAAAGGAATGAACAGTTTTATAGTCTTGGTAAACTAAATATATACCCAAGTAAAAAATTACAACGTATTTATTTTAGGATAATAACTTTATTCCATATAGTTTATCCTTTTATATCATTCTTATTACACATTATAGAATCCAGGGTAAAGTAAAAAAAACAAGGTGAGCTCATGTTCTTATTATGGGTTAAGTATAGTAGACGAAATGATGAATCAATGATAATAATCATTATGGTATGGTAAATAACTGAACAATCATTCCATCTAATTCATAAACTAAAATAAAATATAATAAACAATATATGAATGTAAAATACTAAAAACAAATTCCATTTAATTAAATGGAAATGGAAAATAAATATAGAATGTTAAGAAACTGAAAAAACATGGCATTTAATCAGTAAACTGAGAATAAAATGAATTCATAACTTTGTCATATTGAAAATATCATGGATAATAAATACTAAATCTAAATGAATGAAATGATTATTTATTGGATGTTATGACTCAAGAACATGAAAAACACTATTTTCAAGATCTATCCTCTAGACAGTTTGAAACTATAGGTAGAAACTTATTTAATATCGGAAACTAATTTGTCTCATGAGAAATTTTTGAAGCATCAAGGGATTATAAAACGTTCAGGCCCCACATATCATTTCATGTCCAAATAATTTATTATATTGAGTAATTTATTTACTTAATAAATAATATTCTTTATCAAATATTTGTATTTAGTAAAGGATATAGAATTATCAATATTTCCCTAACTAATAAAATAACTGTCAAAGTAAACCCCATAGGTAAAAATGATATATCATTTAGGAAATAAACATATCAATTATAAATGATATAATATATCAAAATGGTAATTATATACACTATACAAAAGAAATAAGTGCTGAATAATACATTTATCTCAAATATGTAAAAAAGTGGGATAAAAATTTCTTACTTTGTGTTCCCTTTCTAATGAACGTCTATTAACTTAATATATAATGGTTTTTAAACAAGTAAATATCTTATAATATAACCATAATCACATTTATAATATCATATATTAACTTATTATAATATCTTATTACCCATTTTTTATCAATAATTCATTATTTTTCACTATTCCATGTGTTAATTGTCTAGTTTTTTCGACTATATTTTGACTTGTTAATTTTGTTATTATTATGTAGGTCATTATTTTATCATCTGTAGCATGTAAATCATGATTTTAATATGACATTTATTCAATATATGTGTATTTATAATAATACATGATTTTTGTATATAGGAAATGAAATTCACCATTAATGGAGACGGTATGCTGTATGTATGCATTAATGCTACTTTTATTTCCTTGTCATATTTAAAAGAATGAGAATTAAATGATATGTGTGTGTGTGTGTATTATAATTATAGTTTAATATTTTTGTCATATATGTCTCATAAATTAATTAAAACCATCCTTAATACATTCAATGTATAGAATAGATAAATCATATCGATTTGAGGAGGTAGTTGTCCACATGTCCACAAATAATGTTATTGTATCCCCACAATATGGAACACATGAATATATGTGTTATATAAAAAATTAAAGAAAGATAAATATCATATTTATCATAAAAAACAATTTTTACATCATAATTCACACCATGATAGGTGTTAAAGGACAAACGAACAATCATTATTTCACGAGGCACCAGTCCTCCACACACACAAACTGTAAGATCATTACCCATTAGATAAAAATTTTATAGATGTAGTTAAAACCATTAGAATAAACACATTAATTATATTTATGATACTGACTTTTTTATATAACCATTTCATATGAATTTGTTATAGGGTGTATAAGGAAAATAAAATAAACGATTTTGTAGAAAGATGTTACCTCTTTTTTGTGTAACTCCTTTTAGTTTACACCAAACCACTTTCTTGGTTGGATTTATCACTAAGGTGAGAATTCTAGGATGAGTTTATGGATATTGGGATATTATTTGGGTAGATTTTTGGGTTAGAAAAGGGTCTTTAGATGTGTAAATAATTGGGAGTGGTGAGTGCCTTTTTATAGTGTAAGAGGACTGGCGTTCTTGTAAATTTTGGAAAAGGGAATTACACCCACATTTTTCCCATGTAAAGTAGCTCCAATAATTTTAAAAGATATATAAAAGGTATTATATGGTGAATATTTCTATATATAATGGATTTTGGAAAAGTTCCTAGGTCATTTTGGATCTTAACTTTAAGATTTAGTCCCTTGTTAAGCTAATTTTCCTCTTAATCGATAAAATTAATTTTTATTACCTTCACTAATATTTTTGGTAAGAAAAATAAGTTGAATTAATTAGTCATTATAAATTATTATTATTAAAAATATGGAATCCATTTATCCAAATTCCAAACACAAAAGTGTATGAAATTATATTAAATTTAATCTCGTAGACATGACAAGAATGCTTGTTTTCAAAGTAAAAATGTTCAAAAGTTTGAGATGTGTTTATATCCAATTTCATGGTAAAATTAATTCAAATTAAATTAGTTTGATTATTTGATGTAAAATTGATCTAATTATAATTTTAAACTAATTTAAAATATAATTTAACCTTATAAATAAATTTTATGAAAAAATAGTTTTGAATTAAAATTCAATATTTCTCACTATTCACCAAAAAATGAAATATTTCAAAAAACTACCAAAAATTTACCCTAAAATAATTTTAATGTTAAAATTTAAATAATATTTTTTATTTTGACATAAAATTTATTTAATTTCCAAGAAAATATTTAAAATTGGTTTTCTATTAAAAGGTGGTAAGATTTCCTTTTAAAAAAATATAGGTTTTTATGTGTAAAATTGGGCTTATTCTTATCTTATTATTATAAAATATATTGGATGAATATAAATGATATTTTATTGAATATAGAAAATATATATTTCATTAATATAAATATATTATTTTAATTAATTTAATTTATTATTATAAAACACCCGAGGGAGCACAAAATAAAAATATTTTTTTTCAATTGGTTTATATTTTAGTTTATAAACAATTAGTAACAAATGAATTCATATTATATTTTTTTAAATCATATATCTTTATAATGTATTTTATCTTGTTCATATCCTCCATTTTAACATCTAGTATATATTTTATTATATTAAATAATAATATTTTAATAATATATTTTTGTTTATTAATACTTGGTCTTGCGTCTAATGAAAAGGATCAAATAAACTCATCATTTCATGGGAATAATGTTAACTTAGTGTTGAATTCATTGTAATATGTATAATATATTAAATTTATTCAAAATATTAGTTATTCCATAAAGTCTCTATATGTTATATTCATTTCTACATTTACTATTGTGTGTCAAACATGCTATCGAATAAAAGTTTCTCTTTTAGAATTTTGGAGGGGTTACGGTGGTCATATTTTAGCATACTTGTTTGAGTTATGGAATAAAATCTAAAATTAACTTTTTTATTGTAAAATTTACAATCATTAAATTTAGTATGAAAATCATGAGAAATAGTCAGGTTCCTTTTATGGTATGCTAAGTGCATGCTCACCGATTATGTCTTCAACTTTGTTGATGCATCATATATTACGCTAGGTGAAATACTAGTATGCCAGGATGAGCTCATCATGAATTCTATTTACCTCATTATGAGAAATACTTTATACCTAGGGGATACACCTTTGTCTATCTCATTAGAGGTATGGTTATACCAAGCTACGATTGAGACTTGGTCCCCTATGTGAGACACCAGATATGGACTCATAGGTTGTCATATCACACTTGGCCGAGAGTGATACTTGTGAAGCCATTCATGGATCTCATTGGATGGGCTCCAGAGGTAGTGATCACATATGGAACTCATTGTGTGATACATGGGTTCATTGTTATGGTTCTCCTTGGATGGTCCCAGGATTCTGTTTATTTAATTTTAGGAAATTAATTCTGTAGTTAAGGTTGTTGATATATAGTTGTTTTCTACGTAGTGTGTTCACCATGCCAAATCGCATGTTTGCGTTCAGACCATCTTTGGGGGAATTTTTATGATTTTTTTACCACTACCCTTGTATTAGTTTTTTAAAAGCTCCCCCATGGTTCAGACATTTCTAGCTTTGGTTGATGTAGGTATGGTTGGCCAGGTGTCCTTGAGGAGCCTGAGCCAAATTTTTTTTTTGTTTACCTTCATATACATGAACACTACTTATTTTGTTGTGCATGAAATGGATTATTATTTAGAAACCACTGTTAGTTCCCTACTAAGTTTATCTCACACCCTACTCGGACTGCCATTGAACCAAGGTACCTGAGAAGATCTTCTTGTTCATGGGTTTTTGGTTTGTATATTAATTTTTGTGTTGTACATTTGAGTCTGGGGCACATGACTCAGTCAGAACATAGGATGCTCGAGGTAACCTCCCTTTGGGAAATTTTTTTATTTTCTTTGTTCATGTATTGTATCATATTTCATTTTTAATGTTTCCTAATTTAGTAGGTAGCAACATTGACATGCATGCGTAGTGTTATTGGAATCGTCCACTTTATTCAGTATTTATATTTATCTTTCTCTACTATATCAAGTATTATTACTAATTCTATTATCATCCATTGATTTACACCTAATATAACATTGTGAGACTTTGATATTGAGGGTATAGTATCCTCTTGTACCATCATTAGAACCTCACTGCAAGTCTGTATCCTCAGGTGTACAATGTGGTGCGCTTGAGGCCATGTTACAACTAGTCTAGATATTGGTTCCAAAGTTAGATAAGACATTTCATTCCAATTAGTATTTGTATAGTTGATAGAGAGAGACTCCATGATTTTACCCTAATATTTAAAATTTGATTTGACAGTTTTAGATGTAGTTTCCTATATTTTTTCATGTGAGGTTGGTCAATAGGTAGTGGATTTCTTGATAAAGTCTATCCAGATGATCTTCGATCATATTGAGACATCCCACGATAGGATGGTAAATAAAGTGACCCAATCTAAACCTATATTTATAAAAAATCATTTCCATAATTTTAATATTACCTCTGAAAAAATAATCTCACAATTACAAGAGTATAAGGCTTAGTGTATTTGAGTCATAAGCATATAATAAATTTACTTGGGAACATTTCTCTATAATTTCTCCACACTATACTTCTTATATACATCTCATAAGTTATACTCATATTCATAGACTGGGTAAATGGGAACATAATAAAGGGGTGAGTTCATATGCTCAATAAAAGTAACAAAATTGGTAAAAATCAAATATCTTTAGTGAGAATAAGATGATAATATTGGTATAATCAAGATATATAAGAAACTTATACATAGTAAAACGTAGATCATATATCATGGAATAAGGATTGGCATAACATAATACATGATCCAAAATAGTTTGGAAACATGGGTCAATAAACATGATCCCTTAGACCATAAAATTTGAATAAAAATAAGTATAAGACGTTAACAACATTCAAATATTTCACAAACATTATTATAGAGAAACATTACATTCATAAACCACACACTTACTCACATTCCAGCATGAAAAAATAATTTTACCCATGTATACATCACCTTTATGAGTCACAAACTTGCACCCGAACCTATTAACATCTAAATTGTGATCACATTTACATATCTCTTGAGATTAAACTTTTAACTAATGCATTTTAGGTTGATATACGACCTCACCCATCATTATCAATGCATATGAGTTCCACTTGAAATCAATCATTAATAATATCACCAAGAACCCATGTAAATAAAATTTGTCTCATGACCTCTTTAAATGGAATAAAGTAAGGGAAATCCATAATTATTTCAATAATAATAACATAAAATACCCATAGAAAATAAATGTGTATCCAGCTATTTTTAGTAAATTTTGGGTAAATAAAATTCAATAAAGATAATAGAGTATATGGTAACATGAATAATATAGATAAATGTTATATGGTTAAGTCAATAATTTCCCTAATCAATAGATGTATGGAATCTTGGTGAACACATTTATATTAAATAAATGAAGTATAGATTTTTTATAGAGGAAACACATTTCAATATAGCTCATATTTATACAAAGTGATCAATTAGGAAAGAAAAATGTAGTGATGGATCACTACTCTAAAAGAGAAATACATTAAATAAGACATATATAGAAAGAAGGTGGGTGATATAGTTTCAATATTATTCTTCATCTTGTATAATATATTTCAAAGAATAATTATTTATTTAAAAAATAATTTGGATGAGCTTTAGAAAAAAAACATTGGAAATAAGAAATATCCTTGTTCTTTTGAAATAATTCTAAAATAAATATTTTATAAATCTAGTATTAAAATAATTTCTTCAATAACCCATTAAAATTTTGAGATAATTATTCATATTAAATGATAATGGTGGCATAAATATTTGTTAACATAGAATGTTTTAAAAACATATTTAAAATAAATTTGTAAAAAGTTAAAATTACTAGTCACCTTCAAAAGTTAATTTCAAAAATATAAATTGAAATATTTTAAAAAATAATTACAATTGAAAAAATAAAATTCATCAATATATCCTTTAATATATATAATGATAAATAAAACAAATGTGTGGTGTAAGATAAAAAAATTTATTTTTAAAGGAAGGAAACTATTTCAATGTTTTACAATATCTTTTTTGAAACAGAAAAATTATAAAAATATTAAAAATAACCATTTTGAAATTGGATAAAAAAAATATAGATTTAAAATGAGATAAAAAATAATTAGGATTCCAAATACATAAGAGAAAAATTGGTGGGAATGTAAATTATGGATAAGGAGGGTAACCCATTATTAAAGATGATGAAAATTATTCCCAATAATGAGATAATTTTTTTGAATGAAATGTTGTCCAGGTAAAAGATTTGAATTACTGGAAAACATTACCCATATTAGAAGATAATATAATATTAAATTAAATCTTAAGGTGGAAGAAAAAAAATCTTGGAAGAAATAAGTTCAATATGAGGCATTAAAACTGAATGGAGGGAGTTGAGTTAATAAAAAACACTTACAAAATTGGTATATTTTGAATCGAATTGTATTTAACATTTAGAAATGATATAGAACTTAAAACCCAATGAATTAAATTAATAGGTTAAAATATATTAATTATGTATTAAGTATAAAATTTATATGAAAACATGGGGTATAATTAGAAATATGTATCAATGGGTGAAAATTTTAGACAAGAAACCCTTACATTAATTCTTAACTAACACTAATGTACTTGAATCACTTATATAACAAAAATAACAATATTAATAACCTATTTCATAACCTTAATCATATCTATAAACTTTTATAAAATTTATTTTTAATAATTCTCTACCAATATATTAGTTAGTTTTTAAATATTTCTAATACCGGTTGTTAGTAGTCACGATCACTTTGAACTAGTTTTAGAATATTGGTGTTTTTATTCATTATTATCAAAACTATCATCATTACAATATCATGAAAGTTGTGTGGATTTATTTTTAATGATTGTGTATAGAAAAATAATTTCATTTAATGATAGTTTTAGTCTTAATTCTTGTAGATGAATTTGCGACAAGAGGATTTCTGGGATCTATAACAAACAAAGGGCAATATCTTATGTATTGATTTTAATGATAATGATACTCATATAGAAACAAAATAAAGTAATTATCTACTTATTTATAACATATATCATCATATTTTATTTATTATAGTTATATAGGGAATTATTTTATTTCATTGTTCAAGTAGGTGGTTTGACCAACCCAAACCTGAATATACCATCATTAATAGATGATTAGGATTATAAAAGTGGTTTATTTTGGAATATTATTATTATTAATGAATAAAAATGATATTAATTCTATAATGTTAATGTTTTTTATCATATTTTAAGAAATTTTAGTAGATAATAATTAATCAATATGTAAAATGAGATTTGTAACTTCATGGAGATGGTAGTCTACACAACACATAGTTAGCAATTTCATTTTTTTAAGAATCAGAAGGAAATAAGGTGGATTATATTTTTCTATTAATAATCATAATTAAAATATATATTTCATATTTATTCATCAATTTCACCCATAAAATCAATAAGTTCTAAAAAATTTAAACACTTCCCTTTGTGTCTTATGATGTTTAGAGGTGTCTAAAGGGATATTAGGGTCCTTTTCTCTTTTAAATTTCTAGTTTGTTCTCATGGTTACCTAATTGACTATTTTCCAGTTATTTTTTTCATGTTTCTAGTTTTTTTCATGTAGTTATTTAATTTTTCAAGTGTTTTATTGTTTTTCCATGTGTTCAGTTGGTTTATCATTGGAGTAGGTTGTTCTATTCATGTCTTCACTTGGTTTGTTCATGTGGTGTGTTATTTTATTCAAGTATTCAATTGGTTTTTCATGTGGATATTTTTTCATGTGGTTAGTTTGTTTTTAATGTGTTCAGGTTTTTTTCAAGTAGTCAGTCATATTTTACTTTCGGTTAGTTGGTTTGTTCATTGGGTCGGTCAGTTTGTTCATGTGGTCAGTTAATTTATTCATATAGTCAATTGTTTTGATCATGTGGTCAGATGGTTTTTTGTTGTTTTTAGTTGGTTCGTTCATGTGGACAATTTTTTCATTCATGTTTTTGGTTGGTTTTGTCTTATAGTTAGTTGGGATGTTAATGTAGTAGCTTGGGTTGTTTGTATAGTCATTCCATTGATCGTGTGGTAGGTCCCTTTAGGTAGTTGGTTTTCCCCTTTCAAAAAAATTCAAATTTTCAAAAAAATCAAAACATATCTAAAATTTCATAAATATAACGTTTTAACATAATTGAAGGACATTAACTATTAAAATAGGGGTTTGAAGCTCGATTCCAAGTAGGTATTAATTACGTTAAATTCTATAAAGTTCAAGGCTTTAAATGAGTCTTTTTATGTGAAGATAATTGTAGCCAATTTAAGTTTTAATTAATGAAGTTTGACTTGGTTTTTAGAAATCTTGAAATTCTTGTACCTTTATTATAAAATGTGGATTCATTTTACCCTATTTGTTTAAATTATTTCTCTTAACTTGGTGGTTCTAGATATCCTCCATTGGATTCATGCAACCCCCCCCCCCCCCCATCCCAATTATTGATCGAAATTTCTTCATGTGGTGTTACCAAGCCAACATATGAACCTTTCTTTCCCCTATTTTGGTTCAGTAATGTCATGTAGAGCTTCATATATGAGGTAGGGGGTCTTTAAATTTTCTTTTAATAGGTTTAGGTGTAGAATTATATTATTTTGGTTTCTTCGATTTAAATGGGTGGGATTAACCATAATCAAATAATAATCTAGAAAATACTCAAATGGAGAAGGTATATTTTATAATCCTTGAATTAGAAATTAAGGAATAAGAATTTTTAATATATCATGATACTATTAAATTATCTAATATAATTAATAATATGTTGGGATCTTATATCCTTATATAGAAATTATATTTAAAATATATAATTAATATTTTCAATATATAATATACAAAAAGTTTTCCTTTTTTTATATTCATATATTTTAAAATATTATTTATTTAATGCTATTAATTAGGGAATTGAATTATAAATAATACTTCTTACTTTATGTAATTATTATTACTTAAATATATTGTAAAATCAAATATTAAATAACATTATTTAAATAAATGATGATAATATAAATTATTAAAACTAAAGAAATAGAATTATTCAAATTGATATTATTAAAAAATAATAAAAGTATAAACATTTACTATTTAAATACTTTTGATAATCTTGATATCATATATTTGTTAGAAATAATTGTTTCTCAAAATATTTTAATGATAAAAATGTTATTCTTCCCTAAGAATGGGAAAATGTTGTGAATGAATATTTTTAATTCAAATGTGGAAATTTTGTTTTCTATCATATAGAATTAATCTCATGTTAATCTCGGAAATATTCATAAGAGAGAGACAAATAATCCCATGTGGAAGTATTAAGCTTCTTAATAAATTGAAATGTGAATAATCTCTATAATTTTTGGGATGATTATATTATAATAGAAATTATCATGTGTTAAAGATATTTCCATGATGTGGAGATTAAATTATTGGTTCGGCTTTTGTGATTGAATGAATTTAATGTTTCTATATAATATTTATTAGATTTTTGTTTTCTTATTGGGTTTACTATTTTTATTATTTATCTTGATTAATATGCATGGTAATTTATTAAAAAATAAATCTAGTTATAATAATTTCTTAAATGAAGAAGAATGAGCATCATAACTACTACTCTTCTTCAAATTTATTAAATGTTGAAGTAATGATTGAAGAATGGTATATTTATTTTTATCTATTGTTAGTTGTTTCCTTAGGTTTCCTTTTGTTGAATAGACTACGCCTATTAAACCAGTTAATTTGAGATGCAAATAAAAGGTTCATTTACTAAATATAATTTTTTAGGTCTGAATGATCATATTCTTATGTGTGGGAGGAATATATGTCACAATGTTTCGGCCTTACTGAATTAATCCTGCGTGCGAAATTATTTATTTGAAATGTGGGATCTTGGAATTTAGATCCTTGTGTGTGATTATAAATAATTATTTTATAGATGGGAAGCATTGATGAGCAATGGGATGGAGGTCCAGGCTGGGCTGACCATGAGTGGAAATTTATGAACTGGGAGCCTAGGTAATAGTGATGATGGGATTTATTATATTTGAAATGGGAGCTTGGGTATGTTGTTACAGTTGATGTTAGTGGTAGTGGGGTAGATTCATTTTTTACACAATGGTGTGGGATTGGCATTGGGGTTGTAGGGACGAGTTTAAAGTGTCTTTTCTTATCAATATTCATTTTTTTTCTTGATTAATTCTCAATAGTCAAATTTATGAATCTCATTTATATGATTATTATCGAACTTTTGAAAGTTATTTGGTGTTATAAATTATTCGTACATATTTTAAGGGCTATCTTAGGCTAAGTCTTGACTACATAGATAATTAATAAATGACAATTCAATTAAAAAATTAATGGGATTGGTTCATGGTAATCTCAAAATATTATGGCATACTTATGTATAATGTAACAAGTTATTAGACTCATTTGTACTTTTCATAGAATATTAAAGTGTTAATATTAGAAATAAAAAAAGGTAATAAATAATTAATATCTAATTAATGAAAATATAAATATGAATCTTTATTCTTATATAGCTATTTTATTTATAGATCTTAGCAATGGTAGTCAGGTGTCATGTGAGATAATTGAGGTATATGAGTCTAAGGCTAGGTAGTTCCACAAAGTGTGGTAATGCGCTATATCATTTCTATATTTTATGTTATTCCATATGCACACCAACCATGTCGAAAGGGAAACTGAAAACCAGAGGTTTTGAGGGTGTTTTCTCCAACATCCATGTTAGTGAGGATAAAGATATAAAACTTTTCCCTCTCATCTAGTCTCTCTTAAGATATAGTATGATGTGTTGGTATTCATAGATATTATTTCCCATACATGTGTGCTACATGATGAGATGGCTTGATTTTATTGGGAATGCATGTCTTCTAGATATAATATCTGAAGGTTTATTACGAATCTGTTACGTATAAGATATGGTGGCTTGAGGTATAGTATATAATAAATATGCAGTGGGGGGTTATAAATATAAACCTAGTTACAATATAGAGGATGTATATGTGGTTATGTGTTTCACAAGGTGTAAAGTATGATATGGTAGCCTATGTGTCATCATGAGGGTTAATTTGTGGAAGAGAATATGGCTTGGGGTGTGCAATGTTTTTGTGTGAGAGCGGTAACTAGTGGAGATGTAGTTGAGGGGTACTCATTTCTTTATATATATGATCTCAATATTGTTTTTATTCATGTGTGTGTTGTTTGAGGATATATCCATGGTGTGTATGAGGAAGGAAGAGTATACATGCTAGGTGATGAGTTATTTTCATTTATTTATTCACTCATATTTATTATGATACTTTCACACTTTTTATGAGTTGTTTTAGGGAGGATCTTACAAAGTATAAATGTTATTCCAATCCAACATATATATATAAATATTTTTAGGTCTGTCGGATTTGGTTGGTGATCGGGCAAGAAATATTAGCTTGAATTAGTTTTTCAGTAATAGAAAGAGATTTTTGGTATTCTTGGTTGCTACCAGAGCATCTATTTTGTTTAATTTCTATTATATCAGTTTTTATTGTCGATACATTCTATTATAGGTAATATCATTTATTATATTGGGATTTATTTAGTATTTATTATGAGATGATTTTTTTGGTTTTTTTGTTGTATCTCTTTTTTTCTTTAAATTTATATAGAGGGTAATGCCTCTCATGTTCATGATTTATATTCCCTCAGTGGTAGTTTTCAACTTTTGGCATATTTGAGGAGATATTTGGGTGACATTATTACTTTTTCTCTATTACTAGACCAAGTTAGATATTTTTTAAGGAATGAGGTCATGGAAGAGTGGTAACAAAGGTGGTGTTTAAGATATATAGTAGATTTTAGAGTAATAAAATAGTTAGGATACCTGTGATTGTTGGAAAAGAGTACAATCTAGGCTTAGTAGGTGTTGCAAACAAGGGATACCAGTTAAGAATCAACATATTAGGCACCCATATGATCTTACACAATTACCATAATGTTTAAGAAACATGCTAATATTATTGATTTTTCTTGTATGGTAGAGCCTTAAGAAAGGATCAAGAATAACTATATTATGTCTATGTGTTTAAATTTAAAACAAAATGGAAATATGTTTAACCCCAAATTAATTAATTAACCTTAAATAGTTTTTTTCATGGTATAGGAGTCCTTAATTTTTTTCTTTTGTTAGGAATTATCCAAGAAAACATCCCTATCAGGTCTATTTTGTAGGTGTTCGGAATAATGTTCCATAACCATTACATTTAAAGGATGTCAATGATAAAAAAATAATGGAGCAGAAAACTCCAAGAGTTTCAACACTAGAATTTGTATAAGTATGAGGAATCTATTTCATATTAAGGATAGAGGATGGTTGGAGGATTAAAATATAGCCTTCAGTGTGATTCATGTTCAAAGAGAGAACTTGGTTTCATTGACTGTAATGATGTTAGGTGGGTCAGCATAGTAGGGCTGGTTCTTATTCCTCATGGATTATAAAGAGTTTTTTCTTTTTGTGGGGGAATTTTTTAGATCAGTTTTCAGATTGAGTTTATTTCTTCTACCATAAGGGGTGGCTTCTCAATCGGTGAGATTTTTCCTTTTTTTTAGATTGATATGTTATAAACATGATATATTGTGATAACTTTGAATTACCCTTTTGAGACTAAAAACTTATGACTGTTATCCCTTTGGAGTTAATGACTAGAAAATATTCATTCATTGATTTATATCCCTTCTAAATATTTGTAGGGAATCCTCATTATTCACTCTATAGAATCGCACTTAATAAATCCATTACCAATGGTTATTTTAACAAATTCAACCAATAGTTTCAAACCTAACCCAAATTTCCATCAGAGATAGTAAATCCAAACTCTTCTCATGTAACATTGTTTTGTTAGGGTGAGGTGTTACTATTATTTCTATCCTTGGGCTTGGTAGAGATGATTTAGTCTTGGGGAGCAGTTATCATTTACTTATTCAATCTATAACTCTTCTCTTAAGAGTATCATAGTGGATATTTGGTCCATGGGAAAGGGTCCATGTATGTATTATTTTGTTTTAATCAATATAATATTCTCTCAGACCTAGGGATATGGTCCCTAGTCTAGGAAAAGATAATATTTTATTTTTTCTATTTAATTTACTTTGTGCCTATTATTACATTATTTTTATCTATGTGGTGAATTAAATTCTTATAAGTCGTGATTTTTTCATGTGGATTTTTTGATGAGGTTTTTTTGAATTTGTGTGAATGTATTCTTGAAGAATTTATATTAATATTATAACATGTGTTATGGATCCATACATACAATGATAGGAGGCACTTTTCCCATAAATATCTATTACTTTTTTTTTGTAATGAGTTTTAATACTTTTTTAGCAAGCCAATGCCTCCAAAATTAGATAATATCAATGGGTGTTGAATGGGTTCAAATGATTATTTTTCTTATGAAATATTTATTTATGTATATCTAAGTTCTTAAATTTGTTGAGGTATATAATATGGTGTTAGTTTAAAACTCTTGAAAATAATTAAATTTACTTGTAATGACTAATAAATGGGATCATTAAATTCTTTATAGTTTTTTATGAGTGTATTCTTGGTAAAGAGAATTATAAAGTTGTGTGATATGAATAAAAAGGAATTTAATTAAGTCATTTAAAGTTTATACATACATGTATGTAATTTTTTAAATCATATTAAATGTAAAATATTATACATAATGTTTGGAGTGTTTTAAATTTCTCACAGTTATCATTCAGTTTAATGTAAACCATGTAAATTTTTTAATTATATTATTGGGTGGATTTTTTAAATTTTGTAAGAGTGATAAATTAAATAATTTAATTTATATACCAGTAAGAATCATTTAATTTATAATAAAATGTTTTGGAAAATAATAATTTTCCTCCAGTATGCAAACTTTAAAACTTTACTACGTGTTGTGTGATAATATGTGTGGTAATATTAGTGAGACTCACTAGAAAAAATTAATTCAATGCTAAAAAATTTACATAAATAATATTCAATCCATTCATGTTTCCCTAAAATTTGTTTTTTATAATATTAATTGAAATGATTTTCAAAAAAGTATTGTTTATGACACTTTATTATGAAATGGGTTAAAGTTTTATTTTAAATTTTTTTCAAACCTTCTATTTTTTATGGTTATATTAAATACACAATACTAAATAGAAATTGTTTATCAGTATGATTTTTGAAATTCAACTAGTTTAAATATGAAATTTTGTGATGCGCGTCTAGAAAGAATGACATATTTTTGAAAATAATTTTTATGTTTTTAACTCCTTAACTAGTAGGGATTAATTAGTTGTTTTAAGTAGAATATCTAACATTTCTAATAAATTGTAATGTTTGAATAGTAATTTATTTTTTATGTATTGATTTGATTAAGTATAAAGAATGATAAGGGTAAATAGATAAATTAAATGAAAAATTTAAATCATGACATGAAATTAATAAATGAAGTAATATAGTGTGTTTATCATGATGTATTCATTTATAAAAGGATAAATAAGGATATATCATGTACAAATTTTCATTTGATGGAATGACCAAAGGAATTTTTTTGAATTGTTTGATATAATATTTTTTCTTCTAAATGAGTTTATATACCTTTAATTCAAATAAATGTGAAGTAATTACTTATGAAAGGTAATTCCTCCTATAATGTTTGTATTTTCATAATTATTATTTGATTCGTATGAATTTCTTGAAGGATTTTTATGGTTATATATAAGGCCCTTGTAATTTTATGACCTTAATTAGAAGTGAGAGTCACTAATGTGTACACAATATCCCCAATTTTTTAATTTTTAACACTATTGTGATGATTAATTTCATATCATGATGACATATGATATTGATTCTCCTTATTTATGCAATGTATTATTAATGTCCTAGTTCTTATTTGTGAGGTATCTCCCTTAGGATATTTTTGAGAGTTTTATAGTTGAGTTTTGTAGAGATATGTTTTATTCTTCTAGTGTGATGCATGTGTTCCAATTATAGTGACATCTTTTGGAGGAATCTTAGTGGTTAGTTGTTCGAACCCCATTTTTTTCTAGATTGGTTTTAAATTATTGAAGATGAAATTGTTTGAGTTATCTGATATAAGAACCTAAAATTCTATATCCTTCCCTTTATTTTTCTTGAGGATTGGAGGTGTATAGAGGGAGATTAGAGTCTTTTAATCTTTGAAATTTCATGTTTGTTCTCTCAGTGAGTTGACATACCATATAGTTATTTTTTTCATGTGGTTTTTTTCTTGTTCATGTGGTTTGTTGGGTTTTTCATGTGGTCCGATGTTTTTTTCATGCGTTCAATTGGTTTTTTCATATAATTGGTTATTTTGTTCTTGTACTAAGTTTATTTTTTTATGCAATTAGTTTGTTTTTTCATCCAATCAATTCCATATCTTATACATTCAGTTAGTTTTTTAATACAATAGGTTGTATTATTCAAAAGATAAGTTGTTTTATTCATGTTGTCTGTTGTTCTTTTCATGTAGCATTTTGTTTTGTCCATGTAGTTACTTGTTTTCGACATGAATTCATTTTTTTTCCATGAGGTTGGTTTTTTCAAGTGGTTAGTACATTTGTTCATGTATTAATTTGTTTCATTCATATGGTTAGTTGGGTTGTTATTATAGTATCTTGGGTTGTCTATGTGGTTGGTCAACTAATTATAGGGTCTGTCCCATCATACATTGTATTTTCTCCTTTATAAAAACTCTGTTTTTCTATAAAATTAAAAAAATACATAAACTTTTCTGAATATAAAATTCTAAAACTCATAAATTGGTGTTAATTATTAAAATAGAGGCTTAAATACCAATTCTAATTGGGTTTTAATTCCTCTAAATTTCTTAAAGTCTTAATATTTTACATGATTATTTCCATGTGAATATAATTGAAACTGATTTAATGTTTTATTAAAGAAGTTTTAAGTAGTTTTTACATATCTTGAGTTTAACATATCTTAATTTTAAAAATAGGATTCATATTCCCCCATTTGTTATGAAACTTTCTTTTGGGGTTAGAGTTTATTAATATTTTCCTGTGGATTCATGTTAACCCTACGTCTATTATTTAAATTTACTTCCCATGGTGTTCTTGGGAGTGGGAGTGTAACATTTTTCCCCCAAATTTCTATAGTAAAGTCATGTCAAGATTATCTACATGGTAATGGATTGGAAACATCTCTTTTAACTAGTGTTGGTGTGGAATTTGATAGTTTTTGTTTCTTATATTTAAATAGTTATGAATAACCATAATCAGATAATATACTAAAAAAATCACACCTAAAATTATTCTATAATCTATGAGTAAGAAAATGAAGAAGAATTTTTTTTAATATCACATCCTCCTATAAAATTATCTATTGGAATTAATGGCATGTTCTGATATTCTTTCCTTATATTGAAATTAACTAGAAACTAGTAAATTACCATTACCGATTCGGAATTAAAAAAATATTTTATGTTTTTTAACCACATGTAGTGAAATATTATTTATATAATATTTTTAATAATCTAATTCAATTGGAAATAACACTACTTGCTATATGAAATTATGATTACCTTAAGATCCTAGAAAATCACAAGTTAAAAAACATTATTTAAATTGTTGATGATAATCTCAATGATGGAAATCAAATAAATTTATTTCTTCCTAATTAAATTATTACATAAGAATAAAAATAATAGATGTAGTAAATGTTATTCTTCTCTAGAAATGGGTATAGGGAGTGAATGATTTTTATTAATTCAAATGTCTAAATTTATTTCTCTAGCATAAAGAATTATGATTTTATTACACTATGAATTATTCATGAAAGAAAAACCTGTAATCACATATGTAAGTATTAAACTGCTTAATAATTTTAGATAATAATTATCTATATAATTCTTGGAAAATTATTTTATAATGTAAATAATAACATGTTAAGGATAGTTAATATTTCGTGATATGGAAAATAAATTATTGGTTGAGTTTTTGTGGTCGAATTCATTTTATGATACCTTTTGATATTTACTACATATTGTTCTATATAGATCGTTTCATTATTGATATTACACATCATAGTCAATATTCATAGGAATAGAGAACAAAATAATTCCATTTATAATAATCGATTAAATGAAGATTCATAAGTAGTATAACTACTACTCTTCTTATAATTTTTAAAATATGGAAATAATGTTTGAAGCTTGTTATATTGATTTATATCTATTATTAAATACTACATTATGTTTACTTGTATGAAAAAAAAACATATGCCCAATAAATTGGTTAATTCAATAAGGAATTATTATTATTTTTAAAATATAAATTTTTTCGGGAAGAACAAGCATGTTCTTATGTACAAGAGGCATATCATCCATAATTCCATAGACTTATTTCCTTCTACCAACGTGTAGAATTGTTTATTTGAAATTTATTTGTGATTTATGGATTTAGAGCCTTTTTGTGAATATTGATATTTTTTATGATTGGGAACCCATGATGATAAATGAGTTGGAGGCTTGAGAAATTATAAAAATGATTGGCCATTTAGGGGTTGGTAACCCTAGTTATAGTGATGAAATGATTGATTGTATTAGGGTTTGGGAGCCATCAGATGTTTTGATAGATGGTTTTAGTGATAGAGGGGATGAATTATTTTATGTGAAATGGTGTAAGAATGACATTGGGGTTGTAAGGATGAGTTCAGAGCAAGGGTTGCTCGATAATATTCATATTTTTTACTTGATGCATGCTTAATGGATAAACAGTCATATGTTCTTCATATAATCCATTTCTAACTGATTAATGTAGTTTTGTGTTATGAACTCCAAAGTACCATTTTATGTGGTACCATATGATGGTTTCTAGTGTACATAGATGACTAAGATATCATAATTTAATTAATAAATTAATGGTTTGGGTTTATGGTAATCTCATAATATGATAGAATACTTGAGTATACAATAAATAATTATTTGTTTCATTAGTGCTTTTCTTACAAGATTAAAGTGATAATATTGGGAATAAAATTGATGATAATTAATTAATTAAAATGAATCTTGATTCTTTTATTCCTATTTGATATATAGACTTTAGCCATAGAAGATTGGTGTCTTGTGAGATGATAGTGTAAGATGAGTCTAAGTTTAATTAGTATCCCTTAGGATAGTTTTGAGATATACCATTTTTTTTACATTTTTTTGTTTTATATTTACCCCACACATGTTTAAAGGTAAACCAAAAACCATAGTTTATTGGGGGAGATTTCACCAAAATCCTGGTTAGAGAGGATACAGATGGATAACTACCCCCTCTCCCCCACTCTCTCTTCAGTTGTAGTCATATGTGTGTGTATGAATGGAGGTGATTTCCCATACTTGTGTGATGCGAGCTATGATGGATTGGGGTTATTGTGTATGCTGTTATTTTGGATGTAATATCATAATTATTTTTATAGGTGTGTTATGTTTGGTTTGTGATGACATGAGGTATGGTATATAATGCACATGTTTTTAGATTTGAAGAATAAACTTGGTTTTTGTAAGTTGGATGTGGATATCATGATGGGTTATAGTGGTCTCATGGTATGATATGGCTACCCATATGTTTTCAAGTAGGATTATTTGTGGAAGAGATGATGGATCATGACATTGGATGTTGGGGTTTGAGAGTAGAAAACTAGTGGGGGAGTAGTTAAGAGGTACCCATTTAAATATACATATATATACAAATATATATATATATATATATTGTCACGACCTAACCCGTGTCGGGGCTCGATCCAAAACTACCCCAAGCCCACCTCCATAGGCTAGGGGTAGGCGACTAGTGCTGAAGGCATACCAACTTATGGATGCCTTTTCTAAAGTAAATATACACAGACATGCTGCCAACTCAATGAAAAAGAATAGTGGGAACTGAAAACAAGATACAACACTGCTATATATAAACCAAAAATATACATCGACATCTAAACAATACAATTATAGAAATGGAAACTGAAAGTGAATTGGGTAATATACACGCCCAACCAGAAAAGTGAAACAACCTAACAACAGGTGGAAAAGTAAAACATTTTAGAGATACCTGCCCTAGGATCCCAAGCTATAACCACTACACATGTTCCAAGCACCCTATTTCCCTATGCTCCTCTGATGTCATGATCAACCTTTCCATCGTCTATAAGGGCGTACCATATGTGGGAAAAGAAAAAACATGGGTGAGTATAAAAACACTCAGTAGGATGCCCAGAAGGATCAAGAGAGAATAAAGTGAAGTAGTTAAGAGGGAAGTAGTAAATAGAACAAGGTATAGTAAAAGAGTATTGCTCAATCCATAAAATAAGTGAAGTAATCTCATACAAACACAAGTAGATAGAAATTGTTAGAAGGTGAACTTCTCATCGAGTCTTCACTACCCACATTAGGAGAGTAGACTCATCCATCCATGAGAATCTAGACATGGAAAGCATGTGGCATACCTCGTGTGTCTTTTCCTCTCCTTGAAGGAGAGTAATCATATCCCAAGGAGTAGGTACTGAAAATACGATATATATATATATATATATATATAAATACACACACACAACCAAAGAATCCCCCATGAGAGAGTAAGGGGATCTATATATCAGTAGATCATACCCAGAAAAGGGTCGGCCATAGTTTTAGAAGTAAACACCATCAATGCCCAGTATCCCTCACGTCTTCCCTAAACTGCAAGTCAAAGGGGCTCAATCACCGCACCATGATACTATTCGCTTTGGGCAGTTCTGTCTCACCCTCATGGTTTTAGGTCGCATCACAAGGATGCATCTAGGTGGGAAAAGAGACCCTCATTATTGAGAGTCCAAAGTCACATCAAAAACATCTCCTCACTATGTCACAAATTCGAGAGATTGTGTCACGAAGTTGTGAACCCACTATCCATCCCTAGAAGATGATATACTTATAAAAGTCATTGGTGAACCCAATGCCCTACCCATCTGGATTTTATACTTATAAAATTAATTAGAGAACCCACTACCCAACCTAGCTGGAGGGTAAGACCTGAAAGATATCAGGGAATGCCACTACCCAGTTATACTGGATGGTAATCCCTAAAAGAGATAGTTGAAAACCACTGCCTAGCCTCACTGGAGGGTATGCCCAAAAGGGTAACTAGCGAACGCCACTACACAGCTGTGCTGGAGGGTAAGCCCTGAAAGAGATTGGCGAACACCACTGCCCGACCTCACTGGAGGGTAATCCCAAAATGGTAACTGGTGAATTCCACTACCTATCTACACTGGAGGGTAAGTCCTGATAGATATTGGTGAATGCCACTGCCCAGCCCTATTGGAGGGTAATCCCAAATGAGATTGGCGAACGTCACTGCCCAGCTGCGCTTGAGGGTAATCCAAGATTGCTCTAGTGATTCTGAAAACATCACTGCCATCACTCTCATCACCGAGCATCACCTTATATAGGAATCACACTCACAACATCTCACATCGTACCCCAAAATCCACTTTGGAGGGCACCATCGCGTTCCACATGGAAAAACACTCAGGTTAGGCAACTCGCACGCCAAAATATGAGTTCAGAAAAAATAGATATGAGGGGTAGAATATTTCTACTGGTATGTGGAATGTGTGGGTCCCACACTACATGTGACCCCTCCTCATCACCTGGTCATGTACCAAACGATTTCTGGGTACCAAAAGGGTGAACAAGTACAACTAGGTGGGTCAAGGTGATCTAGGAGTACGCACCACATTAGTCACAAAGCCGACGAGCGAATGACACTCATTGCTTATCCAGAGTGTCAAAATCATAGATTAACTTACACGACTCCTCAAACAGTCCCAGAACATCGATCGTATATGTTCCCAAATCTTCTCCACTCTCACAAGAGTCGAATCTAACCTAAGTCGTGGATTCTCTTCAAACACGTAAAAATTTTCTTCCACTGATATTCCTTTCATGTTTCCACATTTAACAAGAGATATAAAATACGACTCTTCAAATCCAAATGGATCACATTGTTGTGATCCTTGCAGAAAAACACCCAAGGTAGGCTATTGTCACGACCTGCCTTCACCAAAAGGAGGGAAGGGTCAGCAGACTGCCAGGCCCTTCTTTCTTTAAGTTGAAGGAGAGATAATGACCCCCGAAACCCGCCTTCAATAGGTCCCAGAGTGGCGACTAGAACCAAGGGTACAGAATCACACACTAAATGGAAGGCATTACCCTTTTTCTATTTTATAGGATCGAGAGATAAGATGATGAAACCCAACAACACCAAAAATAAAAGAAAAGTAAATCCAAAAGTAAACCATTCCTACATGCAAGTTCCAAAGGTAAAAGCCACGAAGTACAAAAGTGACTACAAGGGTAAGTACCAAAGAAGGAAAAATAGCAACTACAATTTCCCCAATGGTCCGAGATAGTAAGGTCCTACACAATCCCCGAAGTCCTCTTGGAATCCTGAAAGTAGTTTATATACATAGGGTGAGCATACAAGTACACTCAGTAGAGAAAACCAAAGACTCTCGTGCACAAGTGGGGGAACGTACTAATGTCCCGTGAGAAAAAAGAAGTAAACTAAACACCTAACAGGGTAAACTATCCACCCAATCCTCACCAAGGCACACTACCCAAATAACTCAAGTCAAGTAATATATATAGTAAGATCACATCGATGTTTGGGTACCCCGCGCCACTTTCCCACTAGTTATTGAGACATCCTACGCATCGAACCAATCCCACCATTCTTGCCGCAGTCCCACTGCCACACCCGCCTGCACACACCTGGGCCACAACCACACGTAGTCCCACTACCGAATCCCACCCGAAAACACCTGGGCCACAACTGTCATATGTAACCATGCTTGCAAACACCTAGTCCAGAACAACCACCACCACGCCCGAAGACACCTGGGCTACAAGATCCACTGCCATGCCCGAAGACACCGGGGCCTTATCCCGAAGATACTTGGGAAACTAAATGCCCGCACACACCTGGGCCTTAACCACCACACCACCCCGCCCGAAGGTTCATGGGATAATAATGGACCTCAGGCCATCACAGGCTACCCGAAGATACATGGGCTATCCGGGAAAGGGATCATAAAAGGAGATAATAACCATCCACTAATAATAGTGTTGGGAAAAACACCATCCCCCATGAAATGGAGGTGTTTGGAACTAAGATTTCAAATTGGGTGGGGTGAGAATAAGAAACACAAAACTAAAAGTATATATATAGGTAAAAATCACTCCCCCAAGTTTAGGTTTTCAGCCTACCTAAGGAACGCAAACAGCACTCAAGTTCGAGTCACAACTCATACCAAACAGAAACCCATTGTCCCATCCTTGTTTCCGTGTTCAGTAATGATGTTTAATTAAGTTATGCACCTACTTGGGAAACTAGTAATCATATGCACAAGTCCAGGAAAACAAACATTCAAGCATTAACTACAACATCCACACCTGGTTCTCTTGTAGAGCCACAACAACCAAAGAAAATCCTAAGCTACAGCCCAGTTTCCAGAATCCAAGAGTCAAGGTTTCTCAAAAACAGAGGATTCCACCCAAATTTGTGATATAATCAAGGTAACCACCCGACCTTAAAGTCACAACCACAGGAAGCATAACATAGGGGATCCCATCCCCAATTTCACAACCATCGAGAGCATAACAACAGGGGATCCCATCCCCATCCACATCACCCAACAATCGGCCCGTGAATGAAAAGAAAACAACCAACCACTACCACCAACACAAAGCAATTCCATGCCGGTAATTTCAAATTTAAACGATTTAAAACACTCCATGATTTCAATTTCCGTGTGTTTTAACAAATGTTATCACAGAAGGATTGATCTTGGTGCCTCAATTTATTTAGCCGGATATACGTGATTAACCAATTCCCTTTTTATAGCAGGAGTTCACAATTACAAAACAATCCATTTAAAACATCAACATGGGTTCATTAGTGCACAGAGAAAGTCCACCAACGGCCATGATTTTCAGTAGGCGTAAGCCCGCAAAATTCAAAAAAGAAGATCATAAAACAGAGAAGCGTCATCAATCACAGCCCCCCTCTTCGTTCATTATATAATTCGTTCATTATATTTATTTATGTTTGGTTCATCCAATTATACAAAATCGAAAGCACGCCCACCCCGCATGATACAAAAAAGAGAGAGGTGAAATAGAAATTCCCTACTTGTTGATCAATGATCGATGCTGAGCCTGGGCGCAGAACTTCACCGATAGCGATGTGGCTCGCCTGAACAAAAATTGGCTCGTTTGAACGAAGGGTACTCTAGCACGGCTTACCCTCTTGTTTATAAGGCTGGGGACGGTTGAGATTAGAACGTGAAACCATGTAAGGCGCGGGGTAGTGGGTTGACCACATGGCCTCACACGTCATTAAAGGGTTGGGAGGTTTAAACTGACGCACAAAGCAGGTTAATTCATTAAATAAAAAGGTTTATGGACATTACCGGGCTTTAAAACAAGCTTAAAGGGGTAAAAATAGGGTTTAAAACCCAATTCTCGAAAAAATGAGCGCTACTAGAAAGAACCCGTGGGGGTAGGCGAGAGCCACCAGTAGCCGAGAACCACCGGTGGCTGACAGCTACCGGTAGGCTACAGCCACCAGTAGACCGAGCTACCAATAGGATGCAGCTACCGGTACCCCGAGCTACCGGTAGGCTACAGCTACCAGTAGACCGAGCTACCGGTAGACAGAGCTACTGGTATGCTGCAGCTACCGGTAGACTGAGCGACAGGTAGACAGAGCTACTGGTAGACTGTGGATATCAGTAGACCGAGCTACCGGTAGGCCTGCTATCGGTAGGCTAAGGCTACCGGTAGGCCTATCGTTACACCAAGCTTCACTGAGATTCCCAGACTGGAAACCCAACATGAGATTTTCACAAAGTAATGGACCCCTAAAACCCAGGCCATTACATTAGATACCTCTTAAACAATTCTCTTCCTCGAGAATCAAAACAACCTAGAAGGAAAGAGAGGGTCTGAACAACCACCTCGAAAGATACCTCTTAGGAGTGAACCTCATGTTAACTAAAAACGCCCTTCTGTCAAGAAACAAGCAATATATCATGTCAAACTGTCCAGGCATGTGGGGGTTAGGGAGTCTCCTTCCCCATGTCAAGATATTATCCGCTTTGGGCGGCATAGACTCACCCGCACGGGTTTAATCGCATACACATTAATGCGTCTTGATTAGGGGTCGGGTTCTCTCCCCCCCCATAGCTACAGCTTTTCACACACATTCATAGGAAAGAAAACCAGTACATTTCATAGCCAAAAAGACAAAACATTCTACCACAATAGGTACAACAAGGAAGAAAACTGAAAACAACTATGGGTATTGGGTACGCATCTGTGCTTCCCTCTCCCACGTACTCTCCACAAGCCCACCATGTCTTCACATCACACGAACCAAGGGAATGGTTCACCCACGAAGCACCTTCTCCTTGTGGTCCTCGATCATCACTGGTCTCTCCACAAATGTCACGTTGTCCTCGATGTCCAGATCACCCCAATCAAGGATGTGTGAATCGTCGTACAGATACCGAAGGAGTTGGGACACATGGAAGACATCATGTATCATCAGTAGCGGCGGTGGTAAAGCTAGCTTATAAGACACTTCTCTGAACCTCTGCAACACTTCGAATGGCCTGATGAACCTGGGAGAAAGCTTTCTCCCCTTACCAAAACACCATTGTCCACGCCGAGGGGAGACCTTCAAGAATACATGGTCACCAACCTCAAACTCCAAGGGCCTCCTCCTGGTATCAGCATACGACTTCTGTCGGTCCTGGGCTGCCTTTATCCTTTCCCGTATGAGCTGAACCTTCTCTGTCATGCTCTTCACCACCTACAGGCCAAGGATGCCCACCTCTCTGACTTCAGTCCAACACACAGGTGAGAGGCATGGCCTCCCATACAAGGCTTAAAATGGGGCCATACCAATGGTAGAGTGGTAGCTATTATTGTAGGAAAACTCTACTGGGGAAAGAATTGTACCCACGATCCTCCTGAGTCTAGAACACATGCCAGTAGCATATCCTCCAAAGTCTGGATGGTGCGCTATGTCTGTCCATCTGTCTGGGGATGGAAAGCAGTGCTAAGGTGAAGTTGGGTGCCAAAATCATGCTGTAATCCTCTCCAAACTCGCGAGGTAAACCGTGTATCCCTATCCAAGACTATAAACCTCAAAACTCCATGAAACCGCACCACCTCATCCACGTACCTTCGTGCCAAATCATCCACTGCACTCGACTCCCTGATTGCCAGAAAGTGAGATGATTTCGTCAACCGGTCCACTACCACCCAAATGGCGTCGTATCCCCCTTGTACCTCGGGTATTCCTGTGACAAAATCCATTGAGATGTCATCCCATTTCTACTTTGGGACATCTAGAGACTGCAGTAGGCCGCCTGGAACTCGGTGTTCAGCCTTCACTTGCTGACACACTAAGCACTTGGCCACAAACTCTGCCACTGCTCGCTTCACTCCGGGCCACCAAAACTGTCTCCTCAGTCCCTAGTACATCTTGGAAATTCTTGGGTGTACCGGCAGGGGTGATTTGTGGAACTCACTAATAACTTTGCCATGCATCACCTCCAGAACAAACAGCTTTCCCTAGAAAAGCATCCGGTTTTGTCCATCCTCCGTCCATCCATCCGGGGCATTTACCTAGTCAACTCGGTCGTGCATCACTTCACACTATGGCTCTCCCCACTGAGACTCCTCCACTTGCTGAAACAGGGATGACTACACTGTCATCTGATACAGGAAACCTCTACTGCTATCCATCCTCGCATCTAGGTGTAAGGCAGCCAACTCATCCTTCACCTTCTAGGCGTCCGCCGACTCTCAGACCACATCCTTCTGCGTCCTCCTTCTCAAGGAATATGCCACTACATTGCCCTTGCCCTCAGTATAAGAGATCTCGAAGTCGTAATCCTGGAGGAACTCCACCCATCTCCACTATTGCAAGTTTAGGTCCCGCTGGGAGAAGATATACCTCAATCTTTTGTGATATGTGAAGACCAAAAATCATTCCCCGATGAGGTAGTGCTGCCATAACATTAGTGCAAAAATGACCGTTGCATGCTCCAGGTCATGGGTGGCGTAATTACGCTTTGAGGGCATAGCTTCCTGGACCCATAAGAGATCACCCCTTGTCGCTGCATCAACACACATCTGAGGCCTTGTCCTGAAGCATCACAGAACACCTCATACGCCGCCCATTATTTTGGAAATCTCAGCACTGGGGCACTAACCATTGTCTCATTTAGATAGCTGAAGGTTGACTCGCACTGCTCAATCCACACGAAAACCTGGTCTTTCTTGGTCAGGGCTGTCAAAGGGGCTGCAACTCGAAAGAAGTTGGGTAAGAACCTCCTATATTTTCCTACCAACCTGAGGAAACTACATAACTCTGCCAAATTCTTGGGTGATACCCAAGAAACAACTGCCTCAAACTTTGATGGGTCCACCGCTACTCCCTGCTTGGACACCACGTGCCCGAGGAAGTGCACTTCTTGTGTCTAGAATTTGCATTTCGACAACTTCCCATAAAGCTGGTGCTGTCGGAGGACCTCCAAAACTGTCCTAAGGTGTTCTGCATGGTCCTCCTATGATCTCTAATAGATCAGGATATCATCGATGAACACAACCATGAACCGATCAAAGTACCCCTAGAAGATGGAGATCATAAGCCCCATGAACACAACCAGGGCATTCGTAACACCGAAAGGGCATGACCATGAATATGAAGTGTCCATATCTGCACCTAAACGCCATCTTCGAAATGTAACTTTCCTTCAATCTCAGCTGGTGATACCCAGACCGCAGGTCAATCTTCGAGAACCATCCTGCCCCTTTCAGCTGGTTGAAAAGATCGTCTATCCTTGGAAGAGCGTAGAGATTCTTGATCGTCACCTGATTCAGCCTTCTATAGTCTATGCACAACCTGAGACCACCATCTGCCTTCTTTGCGAACAAGACTGGAGCACCCCACGGTGACGCACTCGGTCGAACATAACCCCTCTTCATCAGATCGTCAATTTGGATCTGCAACTCTCGTAACTTTGAAGGTGCCATCCGGTAAGGAGCCATCGAGATCGGACAAGCACCGGGCTACAGGTCTATCCCGGACTCGATATCACGTCGAGGGGGTAGATTCGTCACCTCCTCAGGGAAGACATCCATAAAATCACGGACGATCTCTGGAACCTCCACCATTTCAGCATCTACTGACTCTGCTGACAGCACGACTAACAAGGAGAAGAGGGGTTCTTCTCGCCCGTTGCCCTTATGATTGCTCTGCTCGCCGGTGAAGGTAACATGCCGGCCACCAATGTCCGAGAACACAACCCTTCCTCGGAAACATTCGATGACAGAACACACAGAGAATAGCTAGTCGATGCCTAGGATGACATTGTACGGATGTATCTGTAGCAGAAGAAGATCCACTACTGGAATTTCGTCTTTTCCCAACGGTAGTATACCAACGGTTTACTTAAACCGTTGGTATAGTGAGCCTTTGCCAACGGTTTAATAAAACCGTTGGAGAAGGGAATTTCGGTGGACCCTTTCCCAACGGTTCACTGGAACCGTTGGGAAAGGGGTGCTAAACTCACACATTTTCCAATGGTTCAGTGAACCGTTGGGAAATGTGGACCCTTTTCCAACGGTTCACTGGAACCATTGGGAAAGGGGTGCTAAACTCACACATTTCCCAACAGTTTTTATAAACCGTTGGCAAAGGTTTCCCCCAAATTCCAGATCGCGATCTCCTCTCCCCATTCGGATAGAGCCCTAATCTATTCGCTCCGCTGCTCTAGCGAACCCCATCTGACTCCACTGCTCTCGCGAATCCGAACACCAGCACCCCCATCCCAACAGGTACACCCCATACGAATAGGTAAAATTTGATCTCAACCATATTGTTGTAGTTGTTTTAATGAATAGATTTTTTCCAGGTGTTGTTGGTTTAATTGATTATTGAAATTAATATCTAAATAGGATATTGTTTGTGTTTGTGAAGACTTCTTTAATGTTTTTGTATTCTATGTTTGGAAGGAGAGTGTTCAAAACATGTAAATCTGAGTTGGGGGAGGCTATCGTGAACGTTTACATGTTTTGGATAATGGATTGTGGGAATTATGGATTGTGTTCAAACCAATTTGATATGTTTTGGATAATAGATTGTGGGGGTAGGGGGTGTCCACGGGGGTGGGTGGGTTGTCCACGGGGGTGGGCGGGGGTGTCCACGGGGGTGGGAAAGGCTGTCCACGGGGGTGGGTGGGGCTGTCTAGGGGGTGTGGGCTGTCCTAGGGGTCTGGGTGGGGTGTCCTGGTGGGGGAGGGGTGTCGAGGGGGGGTGGTATGTCTAGGTGGTGGTGGTGGGGTTGCAGGGGAGGGGTGTGGGCTGTTTGGGAGGGTGGGCGGGGCTATCCAGGGGGGGTACGGGGTGTCCAGGGGGGTACGGAGGTGGGCGGGTTGTCCACAAGGGGGGACGGGCTATCCACGGGGGTGGTCGGGCTGTCAAGGAGGGGTGGGCGGGCTGTCCAGGGGGGGTGGGTGGGCTGGCCACGGGGGGTAGGGGTGTCTAGGGGGTGGGAGGGATATCCAAGGGGGTGGGGGTTGTCCATAGGGAGAAGGGGTGTCGAGGGGGTGGGTGGGTTGTCCACGGGGGTGGTTGGACTGTCTAGGGGGTAGGGGGTGTCCACGGGGGTGGGCGGGGCTGTCCAGGGGGTGTGGGCTGTCCTGGGGGTCTGGGTGGGGTGTCCTGGTGGGGGAGGGGTGTGTGGGGTGTCCAGGTGGGGTGGTATGTCTAGGTGGTGGTGGTGGGGTTGTAGGGAAGTGGGGTGTGGGCTGTTTGGGAGGGTGGGCGCGGATATCCAGGGGGGTACGGGGTGTCCAGGGGGGTATGGGGGTGGGCGGGCTGTCCAGAAGGGTGGACGAGCTGTCCACGGGGGTGGTCGGGCTGTCAAGGAGGGGTGGGCGGGCTGTCCAGGGGGGGTGGGTGGGCTGGCCACAGGGGGTAGGGGTGTCCAGGGGGGTGGGGGGATGTCCATAGGGAGAAGGGGTGTTGAGGGGGGTGGGTGGGCTGTCCACGGGGGTGGTTGGGCTATCTAGGGGGTAGGGGGCGTCCACGGGGGTGGGAGGGGCATCCACGGGGGTGGGAAAGGCTGTCCACGGGGGTGGGCGGGGCTGTCCAGGGGGTGTGGGCTGTCCTGGGGGTCTGGGTGGGGTGTCCTGGTGGGGGAGGGGTGTGTGGGGTGTCCAGGGGTGTTGGTATGTCTAGGTGGTGGTGGTGGGGTTGTAGGGGAGGGGTGTGGGCTGTTTTGGAGGGTGGGTGGGGCTATCCCGGGGGGGTATGGGGTGTCGAGGGGGGTACGGGGGGTTGTCCACAAGGGTGGACGGGCTGTCCACGGGGGTGGCCGGGCTGTCAAGGAGGGGTGGGCGGGCTGTCCAGGGGGGTGGGTGGGCTGGCCACAGGGGGTAGGGGTGTCTAGGGGGGTGGGCAGGCTATCCAAGGGGGTGGGGGCTGTCCATAGGGAGAAGGGGTGTCGAGGGGGGTGGGTGGGCTGTCCACGGGGGTGGTTGGGCAGTCTAGGGGGTAGGGGGTGTCCACGGGGGTGGGTGGGTTGTCCACGAGGGTGGGCGGGGCTGTCCACGAGGGTACCCTACTAATATGGTTATGGGATGAGGCATGCTCTGATGTGATAACACATTAAGTTCTTGTTGGTTTTACATTTTTTCAATAACACATTAGTATGTTTCTTTCACATGTGTAGTTGATACCATGATTATTTTCTTCCTTTATCATTTACTTAAATGCATTTTCTATTAAAGTTCAATCCTATTGAATTGTTTATGACAAAACGACTTATATGAATTCTTTTTACAGAATGGACAGAAGTTGGATGTATGAAACCGATCGTATATCAAGCGATTTTCAAAACAATTTGGAGAGATTTATAGATTTTTCATTTCACAATGCTTCAGATAGTGGTCGCATACACTTCCCATGTTCCAATTGTGTTGGTATACCTTGGTTGAGTCGTGAAGAAGTCAGCTACCACATAACCAAAAATGGTTTTCAAGCAAACTACTTTGTGTGGTATCACAATGGGGAGAAAATGAAATCTCAAATTGGTGATGATCGAAATGAAAGGACTGAAATGGAGAATTTGTTAGATGATCGGTTTCCGTTTATTCTTCATCATGAAAAAGAAAGGATTTCGACTCAAGAAGACGTCGATATGAGGACAAATGATTCATCTAGTGAAAATGATGATATAGATAGGGTGAAAAAATTAAATAATGCTACCACGACTCCAGTATATCGACAATGCGATAAAATGAAAAAGCTGGAATTTTTTATCCGATTGTTTCATGGAAAAACTATGTATGGGATTTCTAATACAGCAATCGATTAAATTTTTACCCTCTTGAAGGATTTACTTCCAGATGATGCAGATGTTCCCTCAAACCACTATATGGCATGGAATTTATTTGAAGAACTTAGATTTTCCAGAAACAAAATTCATGCTTGCCCGAAAGATTGCAGTTTATTCTGGGAAGAAACCGCTGAACGAAATGAATGTATAAAATGTGGCACAACCCACTGGAAGTCAAAATCTGATGGAACACCATCCCGCATTCCATAGAAAGTAATGTGGAACTTTCCATTGATCCCCAGACTCCAGAATATTTTTATTTCTGATGACATATCAATAAAAATGAGATGGCCTGATACCGAGAGAAAGAAGACTAATGATGAGTTGATTCATCCTGCAGATGGATTTGCATGGCAGAGATTTGATGCTCGACATCCTGATTTTGCAGCTGACGTGCGTAATGTGAGGCTGGGTCTTTCTTGCAACGGTTTTAATCCGTTTGGGAAGATGCTTACTTCACACAGCACATGGCCAGTTTTTATACACATTTATAATCTTCCCCCATGGTTGTGTATGAAAAAATATTTCACTTTCATGAGTATACTCATATCTGGTCCTTCTGATCCCGGCATTGATATTGATGTATACATGCAACCTTTAATAAAAGAGTTGAAACTTCTTTGGGATGTGGGTGTGCGCACATACGATGCATGTTCGAAAGACATATTTCAGATGCGTGTTGCGCTTATGTGGACGATCAATGATTTTCCAGCTTATGCAATGATGTCTAGATGGAGCACGAAGGGAAAACTGTCATGTCCAGTTTGTATGAAGAATACACGATCCATAAGACTGAAACATCTTTGTAGTTTCAGTTTTATGGGACATCGACGATTTTTGCCAAAGGATCATCCATATAGAATGAATCGTCGAAGATTTGATAATACTATAGAGACCGATGATCCACCTCAACGTATGTCTGGAACTGATGTGCTTAATGAATTGAAAGATTTTAGTTTTTCGTTCGGGAAGGGTCAAATGAAATATGGATAGAGAAAGAATGTTTCCACAGAAACCTGTTACAATTGGAGGAAGAAGAGTATATTTTTTGATTTGCCTTATTGGTCAACCAATTTGCTACGTCATTGCTTAGACGTGATGCATATTGAAAAGAATATATGTGAAATGTTGCTTTCAGTTATTCTGAATGTCAAGGGGAAGACAAAAGATGATTTACGATCTCGACGTGACTTGGTGGATTGGGGCATCAGACCAGAATTGCATCATGTGCGTATCAGTGAAAATAAATGGCAACTTCCATGTGCTTCTTATGTGATGACACCTACTGAAAAAAAAACAATTTTTGGAAGTATTAGAGAATATTAGAGTTCCTGATGGATATTCAAGCAACATATCTAAACGAGGTCAACAGAAGAGAGTTGAAGCTAAAATCTTTGAAGAATCATGATTATCACGTTCTACTGCATGAGTTGCTTCCAATAGAAATTCGTCATCTTTTGTCCAATAATGTAAGGGTGGGTGTTATTCGGTTGTGACATTTGTTTAGAGATCTTTGTGCTAAGAAGTTGTCCAAGTCTTTCTTGCAAAAAATGTTGACAGATGCCCCATTAATTTGTGTGAGTTGGAGAAAATATTTCCCCCATCATTTTTCACATGCATGCTGCATCTGACTGTCCATATTCCAACTGAAATACTTCTCGGAGGACCTGTTTCTTTTCATTGTATGTATCCAACTGAAATAAATATGTTCACATTAAAGTATTATGTTCGAAACAAGAATCATCCAGAAGGTTCTATCATTAACGGTTACTTAGCTCAAGAATGTATGGATTTCTGTTCGATGTATTTGTCTGATCTTACTAAAAGAATGAACAAACCAATGAGAAATGAAGAAGAACAATATGAGAAAATTGAACCTAGTTTTCCATTACTTCATCAAACAGGAGGAATTCCTGGATCATATACATTGAAGACATTAAGCCATGAAGAGCGGGAGATGGAACATCGCACAGTTTTGTTCAACTGTGATTTGTTCGATGACTATATCAGGTAACAAAATTGAATATGTATATCTTACATATATATCTGTTAAACTATTCATTTTTTTTTCTACAGGGAACATAAAACAATGATAAATAAGAAGCATCGTTCTTTATCTTTGAGAAGGAGAGAGACTTTGCATAGCAAATAGTTTTCTACTTGGTTAAAATTGAAGGTAAAAATATTACTCTTTAAATTAATTATTTCAATATTTACATAAGTTTAACTGTCATTTATATTGCAGGTATTGAGTTTGTCTGCTGACTCTGTCTCTGAGGAAATAAGAGCTTTGGATTTTGGTCCTAATACCGTGGTTCGTTACTTTAAATCAATTGTTATCAATGGGTACATATTTATTGTCACTGAACGAGCCAAAAACATGAGAACACAACATGATGGTATTATGGTTACTGCCACAACAGATTGTTATGCCAGTGCATCAGATAGTAGACCGCGACTTGAAAATTTGGGTTATTATGGAGTCGTTGAGAAAATAATAATATTGGATTATTACTCTCATGGACGAGTCATAATGATGAAATGCCATTGGTTTGATTCGATGACGAGACATGGCACATTTATTGATGATTGTGGATTTCGAGTAATTAATATGACCCGCACTCTTGCTACCGAAGAACCATATGTGTTGGCATCAATGGCTAAACTAGTTTTTTATGTCAAAGATCAACTTCAACCTGAATTTGGTGTCATAGTTGAAGTAATTCCAAGACATATTTTTGATGATGCTGATGATGGAATTGACACTGTCCCTATTGCCATTGGAACCAATCCATTTATTTCTTTTGATGACTCCAATAGCTCAATTGTCAGAGTTGATTGTGAACCTGAAGTTGTGGTTGGAAATATATAGAATCATTCATCCATTTTCTCAATTCTTTTGGTTTACCTCGAGTTGGGTTGTTAAGGTTGGTAATATTCATATTTATTTAGTATTGATCACAAATATGTTTTAGCTGACTTGACCGTTATGTGAATTTTCAATGTTTATTGGTTGCTATTTTATTTGAATTGCATTTTCTAATTTGGAATTGAACTGTATGAAAACCAAATCAAACAATATTTCTAACTTGGTGAACATTACAACTTGTATGTTTTATTAAATTCATTCAAGCTCTTCTAAAACAATTGATAGATAAATTACCAATGAATCCCCTCATTCCCTCATATATTTAGTTTTTTGGTTTACACATTAATTTTATTTTTCTAATTAATTACTTATTTGTTTTCAAATGCAGGAAATGCAGCCAATTGAAGAGAGACGAAGAAAAAAAATGGCAGAGAACAATCGTCGGATGGAGGAGATGGGCATTCCACCATTAGTGCCTACAGTGAGTACTTTATTTCAAATATATATATATATATATATATATATTTACAGAATATATAATGTCATGTGATTAATTTTTTTGTAAACTTTTTTGTAGGATCCACCGTTACGTCGACAGTTATTCGACGAGGAGCCTAGTACTGTTCCTAGTACTCAGGCTGGTGGTACGAGGAGGGTTCATACCAGAGGTGGACGTAGAGCTGCGTGTGCCCGACTAGACCCTGCCCCTCCCACTTACATTTCAGCCTTCCCACATTCTGATCTCGGTGTGTCGTTAGGGACACACGGGGTATTTAGGCCTCCCATGTTTTCGCTACCTTCTGCATCTTCTGCCCCATCATTTTCACATCCCATGATGATTCCCACTCCCCAGTCAGCATCAGGTCATACAGCTGTTCCATCTTCTATTCCTTCTACTTCTGTCTCTCCGAGCTTTTATATTCCATCGTCTTCGACTCCTGTTCCACCAGAGGGTGTTCCATCAGGTTCTGTGGATTCGGCGCCACTCATTGATCAGACTAGCCCAGGTATATTTATAAAACCCAAACAAATTTTTATAGCAATATTTATTTTCATTATAAAATGTTTTGATAAAATATTTTTTTTCTTTCATGACAGATACATCTACTAACAGGAGGCGGGGGCGGGGCCGTACACGCATGCATTCGGTGTGGAACCGTCGCACACAGGTTATGGTGGAATATAATGAAGAAAATCAGATGGTTAGAAAACAGGGCAGCAATGTCGGAGTTTTCTAGCGACGCTTGCCAAATATTCCGACATCATTCCCGTCAGCCCGCTGTCGTGGAGACATTTGCCACATGAGGTCAAAGATAGATCTTGGGCAGAGATATGGGTAAAAAAATCTGTTGTATTTAATGCCATGAATTATTTTTGTATTTACATGAATTAATATTTTGATTTCGGCTTCGATTTAATTTTCCTGATGGTGAGGGTGCATGACTGGAACGTCTAAAGGATTTAGGCAAGCTTTGGAGATCCTACAATCATTAGCTATATATTGGCTGGCGTGCTAGAGTTGGCACTGAGTTAGAGGCGGTACCAGTCGTGGATGATTGTCCTATAGAGCAGTATCATCAGATGATTACTCATTGGACGAGTACCCAGTTTAAGGTATGAATTACATTTGAGGTATTTAAATAATAACTTTCAAGTTTTGCATTAATATTATCCTTTGAATTATCGAATTTTATTTAGGAATCATCTGGAAAAAATAAAAAAAACATTGACGCAAAAAAATACCTCCATACACTAGGACGCACGACGATGCCAGATCATGAGAGGCAGCAGGTATGACAATTGCTTATAAGTTTTCTTTACGACTTACATTTTCTTTTGTTTTCTCAATTATTTAATCATTTGCTAAAGTTTTTATATAACTTTTGTTTTCATTATCATTGTAGAGGCAAGTACAAAATATTGAAGGACGTGTGCCTCGAGCAAAACTGTTTTGCTCGGGTAGACGAAAAAAGGATGGAAGTGTTGTCAACGAAGCGACTCAGCAGCAGATTGTAAGTTTTAATCTGTTGATTTTATATTTTAATATCTATTTTGTAACTTAATAATATATTTATATTTGTAACAGGATGCTTTAGAGGCCCTCGATGCCCAAGAAGAAGACAATTTTGGGCCATCTGATCACTTACATCAGGTGTTGGGAGAGGATCATTCTGGCAGAGTACGCTGCCGACCTAGGATAGCCCCGACGAGGTATTGGCCTGCCTCAAGTACGAGTTGTAGTGCCACCGATCTGCAGCAAGTTAGGGCACAGGCAGAACAGGCTGAGAAAAGGGCCACAGAGACGGCAGAACAGTCTGCTAGGGCAAACAGTGCATTTATGAAATTTATTGAAGTTCTACTTCCAACACTTCCAGCAGAGGCCAGCCCAGCGATTGATGAATACATGTCGTCGATACATTCTATATATGGTGCACCAGGTGGCAGTTCCAGTGGTGGTCAGGCCGATGTTCAGCTTGAAGTTGATGATGGCGAGGAGTCTGATGCGGAAGAGGAGGGAGATGAGGAGGGCGAGGAGGAGGACGAAGGCGAGGAGGAGGGCACTATGGAGGGTGAGGACGATGAGGAGGACGATGACGAGGGTGATGATGATGATGATGATGATGATGGTGATGGTGATGCTGATGTGGGACATATTGATCCGTTACATTTTTGACTTATATTACTGAGATTTGATGTTTAATCTATTCTAGTTGTTGGTTTTCTCTTGACTCGTAGTATAGTATTGGAGTTGAGTTATTTTTATATATTGTCTGTTTTTATGGATGTTGTTGTCTTTTAGTGGTTGTGTGTTTGAGAACTCCCTGGACAACCCCCTCATTCTTGGACCCTGGACAAACCCCCTCCGCCTTGGACCCCGAACACCCCCCAAACACCCCCTGGACATCCCCACGGACATCCCCCTGGATAGGCCCCCGTACAGCCCCCCACCCTCCACCCTGGACCCCAGATGGCCCCCCGGACAGCCCCCCGGACAACCCCCCCACCCTCCCCCTTGGACCCCGGACAACCCCCCAAACACCCCCCGGATAGCCCCCTGAACAACCCCGGACAACCCCCTGAACAACCCCTGAACAACCCCTGAACAACCCCATGAACAACCCCCAGACAGACCCCTGAACAACCCCGAACAACCCCCTGAACAACCCCCAAACACCCCCCGGATAGACCCTGCACAGCCCCCCCCACCCTCCTCCTTGGTCCCCGGACAGCCCCCCGGAAACCCATCGGACAGCCCCCCCGGACAGCCCCCTGGACAGCCCCTCCACCTTCCTTAATTTCATTAGCTCTGAAATGTTTCATAGCACGATATACTAAAATCTAATCCATACTAAATATGATATAAAAATATTCTATATGAATTTCCATAAGATTTTAAGTGAAAACAAAAAGTGATATACGAAAAACTGACCAAACGCATTTGAAATGTGTTGATGCTTTAGGACAACGATCCATGGGTCATATGTGACGTGTACGAATCAACCCCGCCTCAATCCGAGGCGCGGTGTGGTCGGAACAACTCAAAGTGTATGTCTTTTGTTTCAAAAGGACATCATTTTAAGTGAAAAACATCAACTGGCATACGGAAAACCGGCCAAACGCATTCGGATTGTGTTGATACTTTAAGAAAATGATCCATGGGTCATTTGAGACGTGTATGAGTCAACCCCGCCTAAATCTGAGATGTGGTGTGGTCGGTACCACCCTCACGCACGTTTACGAAGCGCGCGCATCACTTAAAACACGAATATTGAGTCGTACCGCGCAAACCGCACGTCCGATTGACGTGCCGTCTGCGTGTACACATCTCGAAAAATAATTAAATTGTTTCATGGTGGTTTTAGGTCAATCCGAGGTCGTCCGCTATGAATTTGACCGTTTCACGCCCGTTTTGGCCGTTTATGACACCAAAACTGCGTTGTTGGTCACCGCGGGCACACGGCACGTCCGATTGATGTACCGTCTGCTCGACCACTTCAGAAATCACACTCCCATATTTGTCATCTGATTTCAGGCCATTCCGAAATCGTTCGGCCCGTTTGGACCACCCTTACGCGCGTTTACGAAGCGCGCGCATCACTTAAAACGCGAATATTGAGTCGTACCGCGCAAACCGCATGTCCGATTGACTTTCCGTCTGCGCGTACACGTCACAAATAATAATTAAAATGTAGCACGGTGGTTTCAGGTTAATCCAAGGTCGTCTGCTATGAATTTGACCGTTTGACGCCTGTTTTGGCCGTTTATGACACCAGAACTGTGTTATCGGTCACCGCGGGCACACGGCACGTCCGATTGACGTTCCGTCTACTCGACCACTTCATAAATCACTCACCCATATTTGTCGTCTGATTTCAGGCCATTCCGAAATCGTTCGGCCCGTTTGGACCACCCTCACGCGCGTTTATGAAGCGCGCACATCACTTAAAACACGAATATTGAGCCGTACCGCGCAAACCGCAAGTCCGATTGACGTTTCGTCTGTGCGTACACGTCACGAATAATAATTAGAATGTTTCACGGTGGTTTCAACTCAATCTGAGGTCGTCCACTATGAATTTGACCGTTTGACGCCCGTTTTGGCCGTTTATGACACCAGAACTGCGTTGTCGGTCACCGCGGGCACACGGCACGTCTGATTGACGTTCCGTCTGCTCGACCACTTCAGAAATCACTCTCCCATATTTTTTGTCTAATTTCATGCCATTCCGAAATCATTCGGCTCGTTTGGACCACCCTCACGCGCGTTTACAAAGCACGTGTATCACTTAAAACACGAATATTGAGCCGTACCGCGCAAACCGCACGTCCGATTGACGTGCCGTCTGCACGTACACATCACGAATAATAATTAGAATGTTTCACGGTGGTTTCAGCTCAATCTGAGGTCGTCCGCTATGAATTTGACCGTTTGACGCCCGTTTTGGCTGTTTATGACACCAGAACTGCGTTGTCGGTCACCTCGGGCACACGGCACATCCCATTGACATGCCGTCTGCTCGACCACTTTAGAAATCACTCACCCGTATTTGTCGTCGGATTTCAGGCCATTCCGATTTCGTTCGGCCCGTTTGGACCACCCTCACGGGCGTTTACGAAGCGCCCGCATCACTTAAAACACGAATATTGAGCCGTACCGTGGAAACCGCACGTCCGATTGACATGCCGCCTGCGCGTACACGTCACGAATAATAATTAGAATGTTTCACGGTGGTTTCAACTCAATCCGAGGTCGTCCGCTATGAATTTGACCGTTTGACGCCCGTTTTGGCCGTTTATGACACCAGAACTGCGTTGTCGGTCACCGCGGGCACACGGCACATCCCATTGACGTACCGTCTGCTCGACCACTTCAGAAATCACTGACCCGTTTTTTTCGTCTGATTTTAGGCCATTCCGACTTCGTTTGGACCCCCCTCACGCGCGTTTACGAAGCCCGTGCATCACTTAAAATACGAATATTGAGCCGTACCGCGCAAACCACACGTCCGATTGACGTGCCGTCTACGCGTACACGTCACGAATAATAATTAGAATGTTGCACGGTGGTTTCAGCTCAATCTGAGGTCGTCCGCTATGAATTTGACCGTTGGATGCCCGTTTTGGCCGTTTATGACACCAGAACTGCGTTGTCGGTCACCGCGGGCACACGACACATCCGATTGACGTTCCGTCTGCTCAACCACTTTATAAATCACTCTCCCGTATTTGTCGTCTGATTTCAGTCCATTCCGACTTCGTTCGGTTTGTTTGGACCACCCTCACGCGCGTTTACGAAGCGCGCACATCACTTAAAACACGAACATTGAGCCGTACCGCGCAAACCGCACGTCCGATTGACGTTCCGTCTGTGCGTACATGTCACGAATAATAATTAGAATGTTTCACGGTGGTTTAAGGTCAATCCGAGGTCGTCTGCTATGAATTTGACCGTTTGACGGCCGTTTTGGCCGTTTATGACACCAGAACTACGTTGTCGGTCACCGCGGGCACACGGCACGTCCGATTGATGTGCCGTCTACTCAACCACTTCATAAATAACTCACCCATATTTTTCGTCTGATTTTAGGTCATTCCGAAATCGTTCGGCCCGTTTGGACCACCCTCACGCGCGTTTACGAACCACGCGCATCACTTAAAACACGAATATTGAGCTGTACTGCGCAAACCGCACGTCCGATTGACGTTCCGTCTGTGCGTACACGTCACGAATAATAATTAGAATGTTTCTAGGTGGTTTCAGCTCAATCCGAGGTCCTCCGCTATGAATTTGACCGTTTGACGCCCGTTTTGGCCGTTTATGACACCAGAACTGTGTTGTCGATCACCGCAGGCACAGGGCACGTCCAATTGACGTGCCGTCTACTCGAACACTTCATAAATCAATCACCCGTATTTTTCGTCTGATTTCAAGCCATTCCGACTTCGTTCGGCCCGTTTGGACCCCCCTTACGCGCGTTTATGAAGCGCGTGCATCACTTAAAATACAAATATTGAGTCGTACCGCGCAAACCGCACGTCCGATTGACGTGCCTTCTGCGCGTACACATCACGAATAATAATTAGAATGTTTCATGGTGGTTTCAGCTCAATCTGAGGTCGTCTGCTATGAATTTGACCGTTGGACGCCCGTTTTGGCCGTTTGTGACACCAAAACTGCGTTGTCGGTCACCGCGGGCACATGGCACGTCCGATTGACGTACCATCTGCTCGACCACTTCAGAAATCACTCTCCCGTATTTGTCGTCTGATTTCAGGCCATTCCGACTTCGTTCGGCCCATTTGGACCCCCCTCACGCGCGTTTACGAAGCTAGCGCATCACATAAAACACGAATATTCAGCCGTACCGCGCAAACCGCACGTCCGATTGACGTTCCTTCTACGCGTACACATCACGAATAATAATTATAATGTTGCACGGTGGTTTCAGGTCAATCCAAGGTCGTCCACTACGAATTTTACTGTTTGACGCCCGTTTTGGCCGTTTTTGACACCAGAACTGCGTTGTCGGTCACCGCGGGCACACGTCACATCCGATTGATGTGCCGTCTGCTCGACCAATTCATAAATCACTCACCCGTATTTTTCGTCTGATTTCAGGCCATTCCTAAATCGTTCGGCCCATTTGGACCACCCTCATGCGCGTTTACGAAGCACGCGCATCACTTAAAACACAAATATTGAGTCGTACCGCGCAAACCGCATGTCTGGTTGACATTCCGTCTGCGCTTACACGTCACGAATAATAATTATAATGTTTCACGGTGGTTTCAGCTCAATCTGAGGTCCTCCGCTATGAATTTGACCGTTTGACGCCCGTTTTGGCAGTTTATGACACCAGAACTGCGTTGTCGGTCACCGCGGGCACATGGAACGTCCAATTAACGTGTCGTCTACTCGACCAGTTCAGAAATCACTCACTCGTATTTTTCGTCTGATTTCAGGCCATTCCGACTTCATTCGGCCCGTTTGGACCCCCCTCACGCGCGTTTACGAAGCGCACGCATCACTTAAAATACGAATATTGAGCCGTACCGCGCAAACCGCACGTCCGATTGATGTGACGTCTACGCGTAAACGTCATGAATAATAATTATAATTTTACGGTGGTTTCAGCTCAATATGAGGTCGTCCGCTATGAATTTGACCGTTGGACGCCCGTTTTGGCCGTTTGTGACACCAGAACTGCGTTGTCGGTCACCGTGGGCACACGGCACGTCCGATTGACGTACCGTCTGCTCGAACACTTCATAAATCACTCTCTCGTATTTGTCGTCTGATTTCAGGCCATTCCGACTTCGTTTGGCCCATTTGGACCCCCCTCACGCGCGTTTACGAAGAGCCCGCATCACTTAAAACACGAATATTGAGCCGTACCGCGCAAATCGCACGTCCGATTGACATGTTGTCTATGCGTACACATCACGAATAATAATTAGAATGTTGCACGGTGGTTTCAGCTCAGTCCGGAGACGTGGTGTGGTCGGAACCACTCAAAGTGTCCGTCTTTTGTTTCAAAAGGACGTCATTTTAAGTGAAAAGCATCAACTGACATACGGAAAACTGACCAAATGCATTCTGAATCTGTTGATAATTTATCCCAATAATCCATGGGTCATATGTGACATGTACGAGCCAACCCGGGATGAATCCGAGTCGCGGTGTGGCCAGGATAAGTCTAAGTGGCTCTCTTTTGTTTAAAATGGACACCATTTTAAGTACATACGGAAAAATGACCAAACAGATTCGGTTTCCATTGAAACATTAGGAGAACGATCCATGGGTCATATGTGACGTGTACGAATCATCCCCGCCTCAATCCGACATGCGGTGCGGCTGACACCACTCAAAGTGTTCGTCTTTTGTTTCAAAAGGGCGTCATTTTAATTGAAAGGCATCAACTGACATACGGAAGAATGACCAAACGCATTCAGATTCTATAGATACTTTATCACAACGATCCATGAGTCATATGTGACGTGTACAATTCAACCCCGTCTTAATCCGAGACGCGGTGTGGCCGACACCACTCTAACTCTGTCTCTTTTGTTTAAAATGGACATGATTATAAATGAAAAGAACAACTGGCATACGCAAAACCGACCAAACGCATTCGGAATCTTTTGATAATTTATCACAATGATCCATGGGTCATATGTGACATGTACGAGCCAACCCGGGATGAATCTGAGTCGCGGTGTGGTTAGGATTAGTCTAAGTGTCACTTTTTTGTTTAAAATGGACAACATTTTAAGTACATACGGAAAACCGACCAAACACATTCGGTTTCCATTTAAACATTAGGATAACGATCCATGGGTCATATGTGACGTGTAAGAATCAACCCTGCCTCAATTGGAGACGCGGTGTGGTCGGCACCACTCATAGTGTCTGTCTTTTGTTTCAAAAGGACGTCATTTTAAGTGAAAAACATCAACTGACATACGGAAAACCGACCAAACGCATTCAGATTGTGTCGATACTTTAGCACAATGATCCATGGGTCAAATGTGACGTGTACGAGTCAACCTCGCCTCAATCTGAGGTGCGGTGTGGCCGGTATCACTTCAGGTGTATGTATTTTGTTTAAAATGGACATCATTTGAGGTAAAAATATATGGTATAGAAAAAACCGATCAAATTATGAATTGAATTTCGGATTCTGCGTATAATTGTCATCTAAATTTTAAATTGAATTCTATATGAATTATGTACGTTTATAATTACGTTATGAATTCTAATTTAATTATGGATGTGTATAGTTTCAGGATCCATTATATGTTAAATGTGTATGAATTTGTTCGTAATTGTATATGTATGTTTTATTTTATTGCAGGTACAATAATTGGATTGAAAATGAGGTCAAAATGAGTCCTGATGGAGAGGGGCCTGGTGGAAAGGGGCTGTGCAAATTGCAGGCTGGTGCAATTTGCAGCATAGGATATGCCAACGGTTTAAAACCGTTGGCATATAATCCTAAAGAAGTTTTTACCAACGGTTCATTGAACCGTTGGTAAATATCTCTTTTCCCAACGGTTCTAAACCGTTGGGAAAGAGTTCATACATGGGGATATCCCAACGGTTTTGGGAGAACCATTGGGAAAACTATCCCAAAATTGATATTTCCCAACGGTTCTCCCCAACCGTTGGGAAAAACTATCCCAACGGTTTGGCAGAACCGTTGGGATAGGGTGGCTTTTGTGAGCCTATACCAACGGTTTCCAGTAAACCATTGGGAAAACCTTATCCCAACGGCTTACTTCCCCATGGTTATCAGAACCGTTGGTATATAATATACCAACGGTTAGAGGGGATTTCCCAACGGTTGTGAACCGTTGGGAAATATTATATTTCCAGTAGTGATCCCTAACCGACTGATGTGGCCCTATAATCTGTCTGCATCCCCGACAAACAAACAACAAGTCAGTCTGACCTCCGACTGGTGTGCTCAACACTAGGGGCACTAGAAGTCTCTCAGCATCTAGACCCAAAGCACGGGATAGACCGGGTGCAACAAAGGAGTGCGATGCTCCGGTATCGAACAAGGCATAAGCAAGGGCACTGAAAAAAATGATCGTACCTCGAACAACCTCCGACCCTGATTGAAATCCTTCCTCCGCGGTGTGTAGCTATCCATGCCCAGCTCCTCTGCCCCTCGGTTGTCGGCCACCTCCCCGACCGCACCCCAGTCAAGGTCCCTGAGGATCTCCCTGAGGTCGGCCTCCTCCTCCTATGTCTGCCCTCAGAGGAGCGGGAGCTCGCTGTCCCTGCTGCTGCTGCTGGAAAGGCCTGGCTGGAAGCTGCTGCTGGGGTGGGTGCTGGGGCTGTCAGCCACCACCGTACTATACCCAGTCCTGGAACTGACTCTGGAGATGTCCAGGGCTCCCATAGACGAAGCACCATGGCCCTGGACCTGAAGAAAAAAAGGCAAGGACAAGGGGATCCAAACTGAAACTGTTGCGGCCTGCTCCCTGCTGGTCGGAACCTGGAGGGCCCTGGCGCTGGAGGCCCGGTGCTGATGGCCCTCCCCTTCGATGGTCCCAGCTGGATCCCCTCTCGTGACACTCCTCCTATAGCGTGCATCCTCTCCACCACTCCGGATTTCTTCTGGACCTCCAAGTATTTCGGTAGGGTAAAGGGGGTAACAACATACTGGAGGGAGGGTCGGAGAGCCTCCTCTAAACGTTTTGCCCGAGACTCCTCGTCAGGAAAGAGGTTCAGAGAAAAACGTAGGAGGTCCTTGAACTTGATTCCTAGCTCCCTCACAGACATACTCCCCTGTTGGAGGGAGAGTATCTCTTGTCTCTTTTCCACCTTCATCATCGAGGAGAGGAATTCCGCCCAGAACTCCCTCTCGAAATCATCCCATGCCACCTCAGCCTCTCTCCTCTCCCCCAGGTAAAGTGTCCACCACTGACGTGCCGCACCCTGCATCTAGCTGACGGCCAGAGGAACCCAATACTCGGTCGGATCCCGGATTAAGCCTAAGGCTATCACCAGCTCCTCTAGCCAGCTCTTCGTCTTCATGTCATAGGTGCTTCCCTCATACTTCTCGAGGGTCTCTCACTGGAAGGCCTGAAGTGTCTTCTGCCAATGTTCATCCTCCTCCTCTTGATCAACTCTCTGTCGATCGGCCAAGGTAGTCTCTAGGGAATCGATCGCCTGTACCACACATGGTCGCCTTCCAGGTTCCATTGCAACAAGGTAAACAAGGAATGCCTAATCCCAAGTAGTGCAGAATATTGTCTTTAAAATCTCTTAAACTTTTTGTTTATTCTTAATTCCCAAAACACCCCAAAAACACGAGAACACAAGTCATTATGATGCATGTACCTTTCCTAGGGTATCTCTACCCTGTAATCAGCGTGGCCTTACTTGGTCGTTCGGTAGGTCCAGATTCCTTGCATCGGATCATGGAGGGCCCTAAAATCCCATGTCCTAGCCGATCTTTCCTGGACTAATTCATGCACCAAGGTCACCCAACATGGTTTCCCTACAATCCCATGGAATCCTCGCTGTGGCTAACTCTTGACTCTATCCTATCTCTCAACCATCACCTCTGATACCATTCTGTCATGACCCGCCTTCACCAAAAGGAGGGAAGGGTCAATAGACTGCCAGGCCCTTCATTCTTTATGTTGAACGAGAGATAATGACCCCCAAAAGCCGCCTTCAATAGGTCCCAGAGTGGCGACTAGTACCAAGGGTATAGAATCACACACTAAATGGAAGGCATGACCCTTTTTCTGTTTTATAAGATTGGGAGATAAGATGATGAAACCCAACAACACCAAAAGTAAATGAAAAGTAAAGCCAAAAGTAAACCATTCCTACATGCATGTTCCAAAGGTAAAAGCCACGAAGTACAAAAGTGACGACAAGGGTAAGTACCAAAGAAGGAAAAATAGCAACTACAACTGCCCCAAAGATCCGAGCTAGTAAGGTCCTGCGCGATCCCCGATGTCCTCCTGGAATCCTGAAAGCAGTTTATATATGTAGGGTGATCATACAAGTACACTCAGTAGGGAAAACCAAAGACTCTCGTGCACAATTTGGGGAACATACTAAAGTCCCGTGAGAAAATGGAGTAAACCAAACACCTAACATGGTAAACAATCCACCCAAGCCTCACCAAGGCACACTCCCTAAATAACGCAAGTCATGTAATATATATAATAAGATCACATCAATTTTTGGGTACCTCACGCCACTTTCCCACTGGTTATTGAGACATCCTACACATCAAACCAATCCCGCCATTCTCGCTGCAGTCCCACTGCCACACTCGCCCGCACACACCTGGGCCACAACCACACGCAGTCCCACTGCCAAATCCCGCCTGCAAACACTTGGGCCACAACTGTTATATGTAACCACGCCTGCAAACACCTAGGCTAGAACAACCACCACCACGCCCGAAGACACCTGGGCTAGAAGATCCACTGCCACACCCGAAGACGCCTGGGCCTCATCCCGAAGATACTTGAGAAACTAACTACCCATAAAAACCTGGGCCATAACCACCACACCACCCCGCCCAAAGGTTCTTGGGCTAATAATGGACCTCAGGCCATTACAGCCTGCCCGAAGATACTTGGGATATCCGGGAAAGGGAGCAGAAAAGGAGCTAATAACCATCCACTAATAATAGTGTTGGGAAAACACCCTCCCCCATGAAATGGGGGTTTTAGGAACTAAGTGCTCAACTTGGGTGGGGCGCGAATAAGAAACAAAAAACTACATGTATATATATAGGTAACAAGCACTCCACCCAAGTTTAGGTTTTTCAACCAGCCTATGGAACGCAAACAGCACTCAAGTCCGAGTCACAACTCATACCAAATGGAAACCCATTGTCCCATCCTTGTTTTCGTGTTCAGTAATGATGTTTAATTAAGTTCTGCACCTACTTGGGAAACTAGTAAGCATAGGAACAAGTCCATTAAAACAAACAGTCAAGCATTAACTACAACATCCACACCTGGTTCTCTCATAGAGCCACAACAACCAAAGAAAATCCTAAGCTATAGCCCCGTGTCCAAAATCCAAAAGCCAAGGTTTCTCAACAACAGAGGATTCCACCCCAATTCGTTATATAATCAAGGTAACCACCTGACCTTAAAGTCACAACCACAGGAAGCATAACACAGGGGATCCCATCCCCAATTTCCCAACCATCGAGAGCATAAAAATAGGGGATCTCATCCCCATCCACATCACCCAACAATCGGCCCGTGAAAGAAAACAAAACAACAAACCACTACCACCAACACAAAGAAGGTCCATGCTGATACTTTCAGATTTAAATGATTTAACACACTCCATGATTTCAATTTCCATGGGTTTTAACCGGGGTTATCACAAAAGGATTGATCCTGGTGCCTCAATTTATTTAACCATATATACGTGATTAACCAATTCCCTTTTTACAGCAGGAGTTCACAATTACAAAACAGGCCATTTAAAACATCACCAGGGGTACATTAGTGTACAATGAAAGACCACCAACAGCCATGATTTTCAGTAGGTGTAAGCCCGCAAAATTCAGAAAAGAAGATCATAAAATAGAGCAACATCATCAATCACATCCCCCCCTTCGTTCTTTATATAATCCGTTCATTATCTTTATTTATGTTTGGTTCATCCAATTCTACAGAATTGAAAGCACGCCCACCCCGTTTGATACACAAAAGAGAGAGGTGAAGGAGAAATTCCCTACTTGTTGATCAATGATCGATGTTGACCCTGGGCGCGGAACTTCACCGATAGAGATGCGACTCACCTGAACAAAAATTGGCTCGTCTGAATGAAGGGTACTCTAGCGTGGCTTACCCTTTTGTTTATAAGGTCGAGGACTATTGAGATTAGAACACGAAACCGCGTAAGGCGCGGGTTCGTGGGTTGAACAAGTCACCCCACACATCATTAAAGGGTCAGGTGGTTTAAACCGACGCACACACAAGGTTAATTCATTAAATAAAAACATTTCTGGGCGTTACCGAGCTTTAAAATAAGATTAAAAGGGGTCAAAATAGGGTTTAAAACCCAATTCTCACAAAAAGGAGCACTATTGGAAATAACCCATGGGGGTAGGTGAGAGCCACCGGTGGCCGAGAACCACCGGTGGCTGACAGATACCGGTAGACTGAGCGACCGGTCGGCTGCAACTATGGGTAGACCGAGCTACCTGTAGGCTGGAGCTACCGGTAGACCGAGCTACCAGTTGGCTGCAGCTACCGGTAGACCGAGATACCGGTAGTCGGAGCTACCGGTAGGCTGCAGGTACCGGTAGACTGAGCTACCGGTAGACTGAGCTACCGGTAGACAGAGCTACCGGTAGGCCTGCTACCGGTAGGCTAAGTCTTCTGGTAGGCCTACAGTTACACCAAGCTTCACCGAGATTCCTAGACCAAAAATCCAACATGAGATTTTTACAAAGTAATGGACCCCTAAAACTCAGTCCATTACAAATATTAATCAGCCAAGCATAAGTCATAAAAACGCAGCATAATTCAGAAAGCTGCCTCATGAGGCCCATTCCTCGGCCCGAAATTTAGGCAAGTGGATTGCATCATTTTAATCCCCGCATAAAAACACACAGAAACGAGTGCTCAACCACCCCAAATGGATTCCAGATTAAAAGGTGGAATTTCAATGTAAAACGTACGCACTGGGACCTATAGGGCCTACACCTTGTCTTTAGCACAAATACTCAAATGAGAATCTCAAAAAGTACGTACAAGACCAGGATCACAATGCTATTAACATTTCATCAATCATAGTTCCCAAAAAGGATTTAGGTCCAATACAAGAATAATTAAATAATTATTAATCACATTACGTTTTTCATGACTCTAGGTAAAAAAATCATACTGCAAAAGCCCCAAAACAAATTTGGATGTATTTCCTCAACTCTAGGGTCACAGGGCTTCTGACGACTCTTCAAACAAACATCTGGTTCGTGAGATACGTTTGTTGTAGGCTTTAATAATAATTTATTATTAATAAATTAATGTGTTTCGGTTCACTTACCTTTGGGAAAGGAACTTAAATTCTTTTAAATCCATTTCAAAATTACCTTCTCGATGACGTAGTCCCATAGCCGCAGAAAGCGCATCAAACGAACACACTGTTTAGGAGATATTCCCATTTGAATGCAAAGGGGCTCGAATCGGACCGGTCCAGCCAAAATTGGTCAGACCCTCCTCCACTGGGCTGGCCCGTCCTAGCTTACCCGGCCTAGACCGCTGGCCTACATCCCTGTCATGGGTATGACCCAGCTCGCCATGGCCCGCCGGTCGTGGCTCGTGCCGACAACGACCGACCATGAGGGACGGTCGCCCTCCTGCTCCATGCTATCACAAAGACCCACAATACGCGAGTCCTGCCTCCTTATTTCCCCCAAGTTGAGCACCTCAGGCTCTTCCTAACCAAAGGTCACTGCCACGACACTGGATGTCCAAGATACGGCTACCTGAGCTATCCGCTCCACCTCCGAATAGCCCGTTGCGCCGGCTCTGAGCTCCGACACTCGCCTAATCTTGCTTCTCCCAGCCTCACCTCGCCTGACGCCCGCCGTCTGCACCAGCCACTCCCAATGCCTCCCGGAGTTCACTGCTCCTCTGCCTCTGAACATCGTCTACACCTTTGAGCTACACCCCCTGCTACATCGGTGCCTCTACGCTTGTACTGTGACATCTTCGGCCTCATCCGCACTATCGCACCTTCAAAGACACTTTGTTTTTGAATATGATGGAGGATTAAGTATCCTCATATCGGATCATCACAATGTCTCACTTTGATCATCAATATGTCATGTTTTTCACACGTTCGAAATTTTGGATGAACAATGCTCCAGAACGGGATTTAGAATGGGGATTGGATGACGGATTTGCTCATTTGGCCATCATCTTGATTCTTAAATTAGAAAATTTGAATGATGAATTTGATGAAAACATAATAAATCAGTGAAGGGGTAAAAAATTAACTAGAATCATACCTCGTTGGATCTGTTCGTCATTGGTGATGCCTTCACTGTGCTCTAGCTTTGATCCACCAGAGTTATCTCCTTGATCCAGAGTAGAATGACAAATAACACTATTGAATGGTAGAGATAAAATGAGAGGAATAGGGGGGGAGAGTGAGAGGGGAAAACCCTAACTCTAAACTCCTATTTTTCTATTTATAGAAAAATCCACTTAGCATGAAATCCAAAGCTATCACACCCTCTCATTTTATTCCCCCCTAGGAAAATCGCCCCATCTCGAACTCAAAAAAAGTATTAGATTTACATTCTGAGGCTTCATTTGAATTTTATTCAATAATATTTCCATGGATAGAAATCATGAAGTCGTTAATTCAAAAAGAATATTTTTTCCCTGGGTGGCCCTTCTCACAGCGGCCCTACGCTGACAAATCTTATACCCATCCTAGGGTAAACGACATGCTCTTAACTCAAACGTGGACTCAGATTCCTGATCTGAGTTACTGTTTGAGTGTTTTTTGTGGTTGATCTATTAAATGATTGAATTTATAAATTATTTCATCCATTTACTTACCGCTAATGAGCGTGGGGTCTAAGCATCTTGAGATTACATGCTTTATGTCGAACCTAGGGTAAAACCCCTATTTTGAACCCAACCATGATCTCATATTTCTGATCTGATCAACCGTTTAAGAGATATCCCATTTCAATTGTGTGAATTGTACAGAATCACTTAATATTTTTTTATAATTATTCTGGGTACACGGGGCCTCAGAATTACATGTCATCTCAGCACCTAGCTCAAGAAATATTTGTAGAAATATGCAAAAGTCTTACAAGAAAAGAACTAGGTCTCTACATAATTCTTTACTTCATGATTTTCATCCCTCAAAAGAAAAACTAAGAGAAATAAATCCAGATATGGAGTTCACACTAGGCTCTCTCGGTCCCATCAAAACCTACACAACACCACACTGGCACAAAACCTGATCCAAAGGGATGGTCTTTCCTCATATGTTATATTACTTTTTATTACATGCATAGGAACACTGATGAATCTCATCACCTACAATGCATAGAACACACCGTGCACTCACTCCTACTATTGGGAGGGTAGGGTAAGGTGGTAATCAAACTCGCCATCTCTTTCACGATTCTAAAAAGCCCAAAGAAACTTCGAAGAATTTCCCAGACAAACCTCTACCTTCCACATTACCACTATAATCCCAGTTTTTCCTTGGAACATGATCTCGTGATTCCATCCTTTAGAATATCCATCTAGTGAAGCACCCAAGGATATCTAGCAATAGAAGATTTCACAGTTAGTGCATTACAACCGAGACTCTCTTACACGCTCGAGGAGAAATGGAGTCAACATCATGGACTGAAGAAATGTTTCACCCTCCTACTCTAATAGGGTCAGCTACAGGGGAGCTATCTTCTATGAAACACCCCACACCTGGTGACCATGGGACTCTCTACTAAGGGCCCTTGCTACATTGTTGAAACTTTTCATTTCATAGACTACCCAGAATTCAAAGTCCAGTAGTAATTTCAACCAGTACCATCATCTCATGTTCATGTCTCTCTGGGTAAAGTCACACCTAAGACACTGGTGGTCTGAGCAAACCACAAAGCACTCTCCCATAAGATAGAATCTCCACATTCTCAAGGCGAAGACTACCACCTCCAGCACCAAATAGTGAATCATGTAATTATGTTTATGGGGTATCCATCACCTTGGAATGTACTTGATAATAGTATCAAGAGTGACATTGAGCATACAAGGTACCAATGAACATCATATGTAAGAAAATGCATTCAGACGTAAGAGGATAAACAGGGATTGAATGTGGAATACCCTGCACGTCATTTCTCTTCTTGGAAGGAGAGTGATCCCTAAAACAGGGACTCTTCCAAACCCACTAGTGGTAACTCCAGCAAAGGGAGGTCAAGCAGCATGATCCACTATAAAATCCAATACCTTCGTTGACACTCCACTACACAACCCCACCATGAAGACACAAGTCTGAGGGACTCATCCACCACTCCTCGATATTATCCGCTTTGGGTGGTATTGAATCTCACTCATAGTTTGGAAGATGTCACAAAAACACATCTCAGTGGGGGAGGAACCCCTATTTCTCATTCATTCAATGCTACGTCGAACAACACCAACACAGAGTTACACTAACGCCACGTATCACCCTCGGTAACTCCTAAAACAAAGAGTTGGAAGAAAAGTGTACCTCATGTAGTGTCTAACAATTTCTACTGAAAAAGGTATAAATGACAGAGAGCATACCTCTTATCATCACACATTCTGTAGGATTGTAGACATCCATAGCAAGAAGTTGCATGTGGCCCCATATGCCAGCTCCCTGAGCCTAATATGGGTTGCCTAGTGGTAGTGGAAGGACCTAGAAACATCATCCACTAACCTCAATTATTCCTGCTCTTCTCCTGACACCACCTCCCTAGGGACCACCCGGTCCTCACCTGGGAGATCTCTGATCATGAAACTGCCTCTTTCATGGAATCACATCTACTAAAAACCTAAAAAACTCAACACATCGGGTCTGTTAGTTTCATACCATCTGACCTCGCACATTAAAATCATATCACTAGTCATCCTTGGGGTGTCTCTATGCTCTAAATTGTCCCGAGACATGTTATTGGGACTCTTCAATGGGAAGCCTCATGCATTGAGGCCCTACCAACTAACTTCTACTAGATGTGGTAGAAATCCCAACTTTGTTGTCCTCACAGCCAAAACCAACCAACTGATGTCCCTCTGACAAAAATTTCTCTATCACTAGTGCCTACTCTAGATCCCTGAGATGGTAGGGTATGCACAAGGGATCTATGTTGGCAAGAATATCTTCTATGGATACCCTGCGGAAACTTTCATGCCCAGAAGTTGTCATCATGGATCACATCCAAAGAGTACCGAGTAAGGTATGTGAACCTAGTCGTGTACTCAGCCACTGCCATCCCTCCCCGCTAAAGCTCCAATAGCTTCTGAAACCATAGAGAACGTAAGCCAGAGGGGTAGTACTCTTCACAAAAGAGCTGCTAGAAATCATCCCATGAGAGTACCGACTCATTGTGCATCTGTGTAACCCGGCTCTACCAATGAAAAACTGATCCATGGAAAAATACTGGTTGTCAAAGCCCCCATGTAACCCTTTGGTGCCTGATCATGCCCAAAGAGGTGAACCAGTGACTCTATCCAACCCTTCACTGCCTCAGGGTATGGATCACCATAGAACCTGAGTAGTCTCTAACACTATAACTCATGTAGCATGCTTAGAATGAACTCATCATCGGCCTTTGCTATCGGTACTAACTGTTACACCACAGGTGGAGGTGCCGCTACCTATCCTCCTGGAGAAAGGGTAATCGTATGATGGATACTGAACTAAGGCCTCATCACTCGTGAAATCATGATCATTAACTGAAGCTAGTATCTTGGATGACTTTCATTATGGAGGCATCCTGAATCCAATCAAGGAGTAACATGGACAAATGATCATATATATATCTATATCAACAAAAATGGGAAGATGAATCATGAAGGAAAATCAAAGACTCAATCCTATATGATGTATGTACTAATGTTCCTTGGAATAGGTTTCTTGGCACGCCGAGTCGATGATCGGGTAATCAAGGTCCTAGTAATGGCTATGTTGGCCACCACACCATCCCTGGAATCCCTAGCCTGAGAGCTTCTCTCGAGACACATTGACATTATTTCTCTAAAACCCAACCAATTCCATTTAAGCGATCATCCAAATAACATCCCAAGGAATGAACCATCTCTGATACCACTTTTTCGAAACCCGATTTGCGTCAGAGCTCGAGCCAAAACTACCCCAAGACCGCCTCCATAGGCTAGGGTTTGGCGATAAGTGCCAAAGGCATAACAATATCAGGTAGGCCTTTTCCTAAGTACCTGTACACACACGCAACCAACTCACTGAAAAAGTGCAGTGGGAAAGGAAAACAAGATACAAAACTATTGTACATAAACCAAAAATATACATCAACTTCTAAATAGTAAAAATACAGAAAAGGAAAATGAAATGGAAAGGGGAAAAATACAATTCAAACTAAAAAATTTCCACAACACAACAAAAGGTGGAAATATAAAATAGATGAGAGAGCCCTATACCTGGATCCCAAGCTATGACCACTACATGCAGTCCAAAGACCCTGTATCCCTATGCTTCTATGAAGTCACGATCAACCTGTCCATTGTCTTCAAGGTCGCACCAAGTGCGGGAAAACCCCAAGAAGGGGTGAGTATAAAAATACTCAGTATGATTCCCCAAAGGCTCAAGGGAGCAGCAAGTAAAGTACTAAAGAGGAAAGCATTAGATATAACAAGGTACAGTAAAAGAGTACAGCTCAACCCAACAAAGAAGTGACGTAAGCTCGTCCAAACACGAGGAGCTAGAAATGGAGAGAAGGTTGATTTTTCTTCGAGTCTTATCTACCCACAGTAGGAGAGTAGACTCGTACAACCATAATAAGCTAGATATGGAAATCACGTGGCATACCTCACGAATCTTCGCCTCTCCTGGAAGAAGAGTAACTAAAGCCCAAGGAGTGGGTACTAGAAATATGATATATATATGATATATATATATATATAATCAACTAAGGAAGCCCAAATGAGAGAGTATGTGGATATCCATATCACTATCTTAGCCCAGGAAATAGAGTTTCTGATGGTTATAGAAGTAAACACCATCCATGCCCAGCACCCACCACGTCAAAGGGGCTTAATCATTACACCTTGATACTATCTGCTTCTGGTGGCTCTATCTTTCCCACATAGTTTTCAGTCATATCACAAGGATGTGTCTTGGTTTTAAAATATCCCCTCATTCTTGAGAGTCCAAAGTCATATCAAACACATCTTGTCACTATGTTGCACAGTCAGGAGATCGTGTCACAAATTTGTGAACCTAATATCCAACCCTACTGGAGGATATACCTATAAAATTCATTAGAGAACCCACTTTCTATCCCAGTTGGATGGTATACATATAAAATTCATTGGCGAACCCATTTCCCATCCCATCTGAAGGGTAATCACTGAAAGATATCGGTGAACACCAATGCCTAGCTATACTGGATGGAAATCCCGGAAAGAGATCGACGAACCCCAAAGCCCAGCCTCGCTGGAGGGTAATCCCAAAAGGGTAACCGGATAACACCACTACCCAGTGGCGCTGGAGGGTAATCCCTAAAAGATATCAACGAACACCACTACCTAGCCTCACAATAGAGTAAGCCCAGAAGGGTAACTGGAGAATGCCACTACCCAGCTCCATTGGAGGGTAAGCCCTAAAAGAGATCAGCGAATGCCACTACCCAGCCGCAATGGAGGGTAAGCCCAAAAGAGATAGATGAACGCCACTATCTAGCTACATTGAAGGGTAATATAGGATTTCTTTGGTGTTTCTGAAAACATCACTACCATCACTATCATCACCAAGAATTTCTTTATATAGGAATTTCACTCGTAACATCTCGCATCGTACCTCGGAATCCAATATAGAGGGAAATATAGCATTCCACTTGAAAAAACACTCAGGATAGGCCACTCGCATGCCAAAATATGAGTCTAGAATAAGTAGATATGAGTGGTATAAGATTCGTAGTGGTATGTGGTGCGTGTGGGGACCACACCACTTGTGACCCCTCCTCATCGCCTGGCCATGTAATTAACCATTTTCGAGTACGAAAAGGGTGAACAAGTACTACTTGTAAGGTCATGGTATTACTATAGTACGCAACACATTATTCACAATGCCGATGAGCACATGATGCTCATCGCTTAGCTGGAGGGTTGGAATGATAGATTAGCTTACATGTCACCTCCAACGGTCCCAAAACATCGATTATATCTCTTCACACATATTCTTCGCTCCCACAAGAGTCAAAGATGACCTAATTTATGGATTCTCTTGAAACACATAAAAAGGATATTCCAATTATATTCCTTTCATGTTTCTACATTTAACAATATATTTCAAACAAGCCTCAGCACATCCAAACGGATCACACTATTGTGATCATTATGAAAAAAAACATGCAAGGTAGGCTATTCATCATCCCTAAGTAGACTTATGATGAATAAGTCATAAACAAATAGCATGTTCCTGAAATACACCTCATGGGGCCCACACCTCAGCCCCAAATTTAGACAGGCAGATTGCACCATTGAATCCCCTCAAAAGAACACACTGAAATGAGAGCTCAACCACCTCGAATGGATGCCAGATGAAAAAGTGTCATTTCATTATAAAACGTGTGAATCGAGACTTATCTCAACTGCACCTTGTCTTTATCTCAAACAATCAAAGAAACATCTCAAAAAGTCCACTCAAGGACTAGGATCACACTACCACTGACGACGCATCAATCAGACATCCCAAACAAAAATTAGGTCCGATGCAAGAATAATTAATTAATTAATTATTCAAATAAAATGTTTCATGTCCCTGAGTAACAAAACCAAACCTCAAAAGTCCCTAACCAACATTGTAAGGACAGCCTCAACTCCAGGTCACAGTGCCTCTAACGACGCTTCAAATGGACGCCCGATTCATGAGATATGTCTATTTGACGCTTTAATAATTTGTTATTATTAAATTAAAGTGTCTCAGTTCACCCGCATTCAGGAACAGAACATAAAATCCCCTTAATCCACTTTATAATGTCCATCTCTATGTGAAGGACCTATGGTCACAAACGTCACATCAAACAGACAAGTTGTTTAGTAGATATGCCCCTTTGAATGCAAAGGGCCTCAAATCGGGCCGGTCAGGGCCATCCTGGTCGGATCGGTCCAGACCGCCGGCCCGCAGCCCAGCTTTGGGTCTAACCCAGCTCATCGCTTCCTGCTGGTCATGGCCCATTCCAACACCAACTGACCACGTGGGTCGGTCACCCTCCTGCTACACGTCAGCACAGAGACCCGTGAGACTTGGGTCATGTCTCCTTGATGCCCTTGAGGTCAGCGCCTCGGGCTCCTCCTACCTCACGGTTGTCACTATGAAATAGGTTGCCTGAGTAATGACCGCCAGAACTCACCGCTATGCCTCCTAATGGCCCTTCTCTCTGGCTCATAGCTCTCGTGCCTGTATGATCCCACTACTCCTGGCCATGCCTCTCCTAACGCCTAGCATCTGCACCGGCCACACCCAATGCCTCCCGAAGCTAACTGCTCATCTGCCTCAGAACATCATCCACACCCATGTGCAACACCAGTGCATACATCTCTTCCTCTATGATTCCATCGTGATGCTTCTGGCCTCAACTGCACTATGGCGCCTCTGAAGTTTCTCTATCGCAAGACACATAACGGCCATCACGCTCACCGCCGGCCTCCACCATCGTTTGGCCACTCCGATGGTCTGCCCTGTGGACCACCACAACATCATATGAGGTCTATATTTAAATATGAAGGAGGAATCAAGATACCTGGGGTCGGATCTTCACAGCACTACCCCTCGCTCATCAATCCATCAAGGTTTTGGCGCGTCTGAAATTTTGGATGAAGAACACTCAAGAACAGGATTAAAACGGGGCTCAAATAATGGCCTTGTTCATTTGGACATCATCTTGATTCTATAATTATACAATTTAAAAAACTAATTCAATGAAAACTCACAAAATCAAGTAAGGGGTAAATAATTAACCAAAAACCTACCTCGTTGGATTTGTTCATCGTTGGTGAAGCCTTCACTGTGCTCCTACTTCGAACCGCCAGAGTTCACTCCTAGATCTGATGAAGAACCCTAAAGAATGGTAGAGATAAATAGAGAGGGAGAGAGGGAGATAGTGAGAGAGGGAGAGGGGGAAACCCCAAACTCTAAACTTCTATTTTTCTATTTATAGAAAAACCCTCTTAGCGCAGAATATAAAACTGTCACAACCTCTCATTTTCTGTCACCCCTTGGAAAAACGCCCAATTTCAAACTCATTTGAAGTCTCAAATATCCATTCTGAGGCTTTTTATGAAAGTTATTCAAAAATAATTCTAAGGATAAAAGTCACTAAGTCATTATTTCAAAATGAATATTTTCCCCCTGGGTGGCCCTTCTCACAACGGCCCTGCACCGACAAATCATATACCCCTCCTAGGGTAAACGACATGATCAAAACTCAACCCTAGACTCAAATTCCCGATATAAGTTAAAATATGAGAGTTATTTTTGTTTGAGCTATTAAATTAATTAATTAATTAATTAATTCATCCATTTACTGACTGCTAACAAGCAAGGGGTCCAAACATCCCACGCCGACATTGTAGTACCCCCAGTTTCTGGTATGTAAACCTTACTTGATGATTTTCAGGGTTTTAAAGTTAAGGGTGTTAAATGGGAGAGTCGTGAGAACATGGAATGATTTTTTGAGGCAAAGGGGAAGTCGCATGGGAGACACTTGGTTTGTCTAAACCGTGTTTCCAAACCGTGTGTGGCTGACTGAGGAGGCAGTGACTTATGCACGGTCGGTGTAGAGTTTTTCTAACCGTGTGGCCAAACCATGTGAGAAGGGTGGTTGAGGCAGTAGCTAACACATGGTTAGCGCACGGTTTGTTAAACCGTGCGGACTAACCATGCGATCACTTAAAATTAGTTCCTTAAATTGTGGATCTAACTCGTTTTGCCTCTAATTGCCTCATTAAAGCTCCTAAGCAGTCCTAACTCATGATTTTGGTTCTCCTAAGGTCAAAGAGGGTTATCCCATCATTCCGGAGGAGATCCAAAGGCTTATCTTGCCGAATTGAAGCCAGATTCTTGAGGTATGTGATCGTTCTCCTTCGTTCTTGAATGGTTTCTTCGATATACTTAGATCTACTTCTCCCTTTCTCTTGGTTTCTTAGATCTATGCCCGTTAGGGGTAGACCTATGTATGTGGATGCCAAATATGACCAGATTTTGTCTTGGTTATGTTAGGAGAAGAGATCTAAGGTGGGTTTTTGGAGATTTGACCCGATGTTCTTGAGTGTTCTTCATCCTTTGCTTGGTTTCGCCATTTTGTTAAGGTAGATGGATTCACTCTCGACTCCTCTTGTTAAAATTGGTTCAATTAGTTTCAAATTGGTTATTTTAATGGAATTGATTATAAAAATCATGGAAAAAATCTTCTTTAGTGATGGTTTATGGTTTTGATGAAATTGTGAAATCTTGGTGAATTGTGTGCAAAGTGGATTGGATATTTGAATTTAAAATGTAGATTTTAAATTATGAAATTGGGGAACTTGTAAATGGTTTGATGAGAAATAGGTTTTCAATAAAAAGGGTGTTTTATTGAAATGGTTTGGATGGATTTGGTTTTCAATAAAAAGGCATATTTATTGAAATAGGTTTGAATTGTTTGGACACACTTGGTTTGGATGGAAAATGTTTTTCAGTAAAAGGTGTTTTATTGAAAGGATGGTTTGGCATGATTGTTGGAAATCTGTAGTGTGTGTTCGTATTGCATTGTACGAGTCTTGGTTGAAATATGACCTTGTGCTCAGTGAAAAACGTTTAATGGAAAGTTGGTAACTATATGTATGAGGATTGGTTGAAATATGACCTTGTGCTCGGTGCCAAATGTGTTATGGCACACGGGAAATAATTACCTTATGACTACTTGGTAGATCAATGAGAGACTACTCATGAGAATGGAACTGTCATAACGAAGCATGCATGGTTAATTTCACGGGTTTTTGAAATGGTTGGGAATGCCAAAACGGGATGGTTGTGAAATGTTTTGGAAATTCGTTTGGTTATTTTTCTGGAAAAATAACGTGTTGGAAAAGATGGTTTAAATTGAACTTCGATGATTTTGAGCATGAATGGTTATGGAAAACTTTTTTATATTTAGTTATAAACTGCTATGGTAAAAAAAATTTATATAAACTATTTTTATATAAATGTGGCTAACTCTTCTATCCGAGTGGCGTGAGTAGGGAAGTCATTGGGGAAAACCTGCTGATTTTTATTCTCACCCCTAATTTGGCACTTTGGTGATTTTGCAGATGTTTTATTCCGAGACACAGGTAAAGGTAAAGCATCTCATTACTAATGGCTCGTGGTGATGTTTGGGAGATGCTGTGGAGCTTGGAGCTTGTGGACCACACAATCGTGGTATCTTTTGAGAGTCTCATGTGGTTCTTCCGCTGTGTACCTTGATGTTTGGTTTGGTGTTCCACTGTTGTGTACTCTGATGTGGTTTAATATAAATGAAGTTGTTGACTGGTCTTTCATTTTTTCATGCATCATATAGTGAATGGTTAATGGATGAGTTTATTTTCTTAAAGGATAAAATTTCCCCCAATTGTATTTGAAACCCTTTGGCATTTATTTACAGCCTTTGGCGTCTTGGGGATGTCCCTTAAGGCCTAGTAACGACTCGTTGCACTCTCAAGCCAATGAGAATTGGCAGGTAATTACAAATGGTATCAGCTTTTTCGGTCCTTTCCTAACAAGTGGTCATCGATGTTCTTGGTCTTGGAGTTGAAATTCCTTCTTGTTTATTCCTTGGGTGGTCAACTTAGAAAGGAGTAGGATTGTCGGAACTTGAAAGGTATAGCATAAAAGGACATAGCTAACCCGTTTATACTGAACTTCAAGTTACCATGGTGTGGGTACATAAGTTTTTTGGATACACTTCTAGAATGTCGGAAATATCATTGTCATGGGTTTAGCCAATGAGATCAGCATGACATGCATTGTAGATGAATGAATTCCCACTAGGATTGCATATCTCATGGTGAGGAATGAGTTATGATTTTGTACAAAGATATAAATTTTTGAAAAATGAAGAATTGATTTTCAAAATAAAGACTTTGAATATAGGGTATTTGGTGTATTTTGAAAATGGATTGATTTTCAAAAAGTATGTTGAATGTTTTCAAAAATGGTTGAACATGGAAAAATGTGGTTTGATAACAATGTTGTGATAGATAATGTTATAGAATTTGAAATGCTAATCCATCAGTTGCTAGAGAGTGAGATTGACGAAGTTTGTTATTGGTTCAGAAAATGGAACCCAGTAGGCGTCATCAAAACCAACCCGAAGAAACTGCGGAGAATGTGGTTGCACCTGAACCATGTGTGAACCAAGAACTGGTTCAGAGTATTGTCCTTGCTTTCCAAGCTTTAGATATAAGGAACTGGAGGAATGAGCCACGACATGTGGATCATACCATCCAGTTCATGAAGAAGAATACTCCGAACTTGAGGGGTGATGTTGAACCCGAGAAGGCGGAGGTGTGGTTAAGCAGGATGAATCGTATATTTGATTTCATCGGCACACCAGTGGAGCTGAAAGTAAAGTTGGGGACATATACTCTATAGGATCATGCACGCCAGTGGTGGGATTTAGAGGTGCATTCTAAATTGTATGAAGGCCTTACATGGGAGGATTTTGAAGAATAGTTTAGCAAACAATTCTATCCTCACACGTTCATGATTCAGAAAATGACGGACTTGTTCAGCTTGAAATAGGAGAGCCTCTCTGTCACAGAGTATGTGGCTATGTTCATGAATTTAGTCCATTTTTCACTAGAGGTTGTGGCAAGTGCTTCTTTAAAGGCACACATCTTCGAATCAAGGCTAAGGCAGGAGATTTGATCGAAGATTGCGGTGCTTTGTATTACGGATTACACAGTGATGGTGAACAGAGAAATGGTTGCTGAACGTGATATCTCAAGATCGATAGGAGTAAGCATGATGATACCCACATGAATGGGTGGGAACTCCAATGCTGGGAACAAGAGTAAGAGGAAAACCTAATTCCAAGGTGGGAGTGCGAATCAGAACCAGACGGTGGGATCATTCAACCTTCCTCCACAACCCCAGAGAAAAGTAGGTTGCTTTCAATTTGGTTCAACTGATCACATGAAATGAGAATGTACAGCACCACTGAGAGCATGCCACAATTGCAACAAGATGGTACATCTTCAGTAATATTGTCACAGTGCTCCACGGTCGGGTGTTCGGGACACTTCCCAGGTTTCACATGCATCACATGCCTCAACTGGGCAAGGACAGAAAAATCAGTCTCACCAGTAGAACAGAGCTAGTTATAGTGATTCCCAGAATACCATGACTCCTCAAGAAGGGAAATTTCAACAAGGAAACAAGGAGAATAGTGCAATGATGAAGCAATTGTACGGAGCTGATCAGATGATGGTCGATGATCAAGCTAGACCATCTATGGTGAGAGGTACGATTCTTTTGAATTCTACCCTCATGCAACTGTTATTCGATACTGGTGCATCACATTCCTTTCTTTCTTCTCTTATTGTTGATTTGATGTGTTTAAAACTGGAAATGATGGCTTCTGTCTTGAAAATTCAAACTCCTCCTGGTGAAATAGAATGTCAAGCCTTCATTTGTAGAGCCTGTGCTATAACTGTTGATGGAGCTGAGCTGAAATGGGATTTCTCTATGCTGAAGATGGATGTATATGATATAATACTAGGTATGGATTGGTTGACAAGGTTTAAGGCTCACATAGACTATTATAGGATAATGGTTAGTTTCAAAACTGAGGAGAACATCGACTATCTCTTTAGAAGAGAGAGAATGGTAAATAAAGGGGCGAAGAGCTTTTTGGAACCAATGGTGGAAATGATATCTTACCAGTTGGCTGCGTTAAACTTTGAATCGATGGACGAGATCCTGAATAACAGTTTTCCAACTGTGGTGGATCAATTTCCTGATGTTTTTACTGAAAACTTCTCCGGATTACCACCTATAAGAGAAGGGAAGTTTACGATTGATCTCCTTCCGGGGACCAGTCCTATCTTACTTTCATATTATAGGATACCACCAACGGAGTTAAAGGAATTGAATGTGCATTTGGAAGAACTGTAAAGCAAAGGATTTATTCGTCCAAGCATCTCTCTGTGGGCAACACCAGTTTTGTTTGTAAAGAAAGCATGTGAAACTTTGAGGCTATGTGTGGATTATCGTAAACTTAACCAAGTTACGATAGAGAATAGATATCCACTTCGATGCATTGATGATCTATTCGATCAATTAAGGGGAGCTCAGTCATTCTCCCAGATTGACTTGCGATCAGGATATCACCAATTGCGAGTTCAGAAGGAGGATATTCCAAATATAGCTTTCAGAAGCAGATATGGCCACTACGAATATGTAGTCATTCCTTTCGGTCTTATGAATGCACCAGCGGTCTTCATGGCTTTGATGAATCGGATATTTTAGCAATATCTAGATTCTATTGTTTTGGTGTTTTTCGATGATATATTGGTGTATTCAAGAACAAGGGATGAGCATGAGAAACACTTTGCGATAGTGTTGGAAATCTTGAGAGAAAATCAGTTGTATGTCAAATTATCAAAGTGCGATTTTTGGATAGAAGAGGTACACTTTCTGGGCCATGTTGTTTCTAAGAAAGGTTTTCAGTGGATCCAAAAAATATAGAAGCTATTCTTTCTGTGAAATCTCTGAATAATGTCTTTGAAATACAAATTTTTCTTAGTCTAGCTGGTTATTACAGAAGCTTTGTCCATGACTTCTCATGACTAGCTTCACCAATGATAGAATTGAAAAAGAAGAATAGTTCATTTAAATGGACTGAGGAATGTCAGAGATCTTTTCAAGAGTTGAAAGTTCTCCTTACATCAAAACCTATCTTAATCTTGCCAGAATCAGGGCAAGGATGCGTGGTGTATTGTAATGCTTTAGGAACAGGGTTGGGTTGTGTTCTCATGCAATGAGACCATGTGGTTGCTTATGGATCAAGAAAATTGAGGGTGCATGAGTAAGATTACCCAACACATGATTTGGAGTTAGCTGCAGTCATCCATGCTTTGAAAACATGGAGACATTATCTCTTTGGTGTGAAATTTACTATGTTTATAGACAACAAAATCCTGAAACACATTTTCTCACAGCGAGATTTGAATATGAGGCATAGGAGATGGATGAAGTATCTTCAAATGTTCGAGTTTGAATTAATGTATACACCGGGTAAGGGAAATTCAATGGCCAATGGATTAAACACGAAGTCATATGCTCAGTTGGAAAAGGAAGCTTCAGACAAATGGCAATTGATGTCGGTCTTAGCCGACATGCATGCAGAATGTGAAAACCGAGGTGATGTTGGAGTTTTATTTTCAGCTATGCTTGATCCTGATCTCGTAAAAGTGGTCAAAGAGGCACATACATATGATGCGGAATGTCTGCTAATGAGTTCAAAACTCAATGCTGGGGAGACCATTGATGGCTGGAAACTGGAAGCATGTTCAGTTTTTTGTTTCAGAGATCGGATGGTTGTACCTATAGTCTATCAGGAACCACTCCTTAATGCTTACCGCCATTCAAGATGGGTTGTAATTTTCGGTACACAGAAGATGTATAAGGCGCTAAAGGCACAATTTTGGTGGAGCAGCATGAAAAGGAAGGTGGTCAAGTTTGTCTCGCGATGCTTAACTTGTCAGCAGGTTAAAGAAGAGCATCAGAGACCAGCTGTTATGTTACAGTATTTACCTATCCCAGTGTTGAAATGGGATTAGATAGCAATGGATTTTGTTACAAGACTTCCATGAATGGTCCAGAAACACGATGCCATTTGGGTGATAGTGGATCATCTAACTAAGTCGGCCCATTTCATCCCGATTCATGAAACTCATACGGTGGAAGATCTTTCAAAAATCTACATCCGAGAAGTGGTAAAGAGGCATGGTGTACTAGTGTCTATAGTCTTGGACAGAGATTCAAGGTTAACATCTTGTTTCGGGAAATCATTACAGCAAGCCCTAGGTACTCTATTGACGATGACTACGGCGTATCATCCTCAGATAGATGGGCAATCTAAGCAGACGATACAAATGTTGGAAGACATGTTGCAGGCTTGTGTAACAGACTTTGGTGGATCATGGGAGGAGCATATACCCTTATTGGATTTCTCATACAATATCAGTTATCATGCCTCAATATGCATGGCTCTGTTTTAAGCATTGTTTGGGCGTCCTTGTCGTTCTTCACTTTACTGGGTGGAAACCGGTGAGACATCACTTGTTGGGCCGAGCCTTGTCCAAGAAAATACAGAGAAGATTCAATTGATTAGAAAGAGGATGGAGTTGGCTTAGAGTCATCAGAAATCTTATGAAGATCACCATCGAAGATCATTGTCGTTCATTATGGGTGATCATGTCTTCTTGAGGATCTCTCAAAGACTTAGACATGTCATTTCGGGAAGCAGGGAAAGTTATCTCCTAGATATATAGGCCCTTTTGAGATACTAGAATGGGTTGGAGAGGTGGAATATCAGTTTTCATTACAACCACGGTTCAGTTCGGTTCACAATGTGTTCCATGTATCTTAGCTGAAGAAGTGTCAACCCGATCCTGACCATGTGATCAGATGGGATCACGTTGACCTAGAGCTAGATGCTTCGTTGGTACATATCCCGGTGTAGATTGTGGATAGGCAGGATAATGTATTGTGTGGAGAAAGCATCTATCTAGTGCGGGTTTTGTGGAAACATGGTCGGATTTAGGATGAGACTTGGTAACACGAGAAAGAAATGAAAGTGTAGTGTCCATAACTCTTTCAGGCAAGCGTTGGTTTTCTACTTTCTGAGGACGGAAAGGCTAATGGTGGGGAGAATGTAGTACCCCCGATTTCTGGTATGTAACCCTTACTTGATGCTTTTCACAGTTTTAAAGTTAAGGATGTTGAATGGTAGAGTTGGGATAACATGGAATGATGTTTTGAAGCAAAGGGTAAGTCACACAGGAGGCGCACGGTTTGTCTAAACTGTGCGGCCAAACCATGTGTGGATGACTGAGGAGGCAGTGGCTTCCACATGGTCGGCGCATGGTTTCTCTAACCGTATGGCCAAACCGTGCGAGAAGGGTGGCTGAGGCAGTAGCTAACGCACGGTTAGCGCATGGTTTTTCAAACCATGCAGACTAACCGTGCAGTCACTTAAAATTAGATCCTTAAATTTTGGATCTACTCGTTTTGCCTCTAATTTCCTCATTAAAGCTTTTAAAAGGCCCTAACTCGGGATTTTGGTTCTTCTAAAGTCAAATAGGGTTCTCCCATTGTTCTGGAGGCGATCTGAAGGCTTCTCTTGGCGAATCGAAGCCGGATTATTGAGGTATGTGATCATTCACCATCGTTCTTGAATGGTATCTTAGATCTACTTAGATCTACTTCTCCCTTTCTCTTGGTTTCTTAGATATATGTCTGTTAGGGGTAGTAATAACTATGTGGATTCCAAATATGACCAGATTTGTTCTTGGTTATGTTAGGAGAATAGATCTATGGTTGGTTTTTTGAGATTTAACCCAGTGTTCTTGAGCGTTCTTCTTCTGTTGCTTGGTTTAGACTTTTTGTTGAGGTTGGTGGCTTCACTCTTGACTCCTCTTGTTAGAATTGGTTGTCTTAGTTTCAAAGTGTTTATTTGAATGGAATTGATTGTGAAAAGCCTGGAATAAATCTTCTTTAGTGATGGTTTATGGTTTTGAGAAAATTGTAAAATCTTGGTGAATTGTGTGCAACGTGGCGTGGCTATTTGAATTTAAAATGTTGATTTTAAATTATGAAATTTTTGAACTTGTAAATGGTTTGATCAGAAATGGGTTTTCAATAAAAAGGGTGTTTTATTGAAATGGTTTTGTTGGACTTGGTTTTCAATAAAAAGGATACTTTATTGAAATACGTTTGAATTGTTTGTACACAATTGGTATGGATGGAAAATGGTTTTCAATAAAAGGTGTTTTATTGAAAGGATGATTGGGAGTGATTGTTGGAAATGTGTAGTGTGTGTTCATATTTCATTGTATGAGGATTGGATGAAATATGACCTTGTGCTCAGTGCCAAACGTTTAATGGAACGATGATAACTATATGTACGAGACATGGTTGAAATGTGACCTTGTGCTCAGTGCCAAAGGTGTAATGGAAAATGGGAAATAATTACCTTGTGACGACTTGGTAGATTGATGAGAGACCGCTCATGAGTATGGAACTGTCATAACGAAGCATGCATGGTTGATTTCACGGGATTTTGAAATGGTTGGGAATGCCAAAATGGGATGGTTGTGAAACGGTTTGGAAATTCGTTTGGTTATTTTTCTGGAAAAATAACGTGTTGGAAAAGCTGGTTTAAATTACACTTTGAAGCTTTTGAGCATGGATGGTTTTGGAAAACATGATTATATTTAGTTATAAACTACTTTGGTGAATTTTTTTATATAAAATGTTTTTATATAAATGTGGAAAACTCTTATAACCTAGTGGCGTGAGTAGGGAAGTCATTAAGGAAAACCTACTGAGTTTTATACTCACCCCTACTTTGGAACTTTTGTGCTTTTGCAGATGTTGTATTCTGAGACACAGGTAAATGTAAAGCATCTCATTACTAATGGATTGTGGTGATGTTTGGGAGATGATGTGGAGTTTGGATCTTGTGGACCACGGAGTTGTGGTGTCTTTTGAGAGTCTCATGTTGTTCTTCCGCTGTGTACCTTGATGTTTGGTTTGGTCTTCCACTATTGTGTACTCTGATGTGGTTTAATATAAATGAAGTTTTTGATTGGTCTTTCAATGTTTCATGCATCAAATAGTGAATGGTTAATATATGGGTTTATTTTCATAAAGGGTAAATCGTCCTCCAATTTTATTTGAAACCCTTCGACATTTATTGCCAGCCTTTGGCATCTTGTGGATGTCGCTTAAGGCCTAGTAATGACTCTTTGCACTTGCAAGCCAATGAGAATTGGTGGCTCATTATAGACAAGCTTTATGTCACTCCTTGGGTAAACACTATGTTTCAGTCCCAACTGTGATCTCATATTTCTGATCCGATCAACCATTTAAGAGATATCCCATTTCCATGGCATGAATAGTACCAAAACACTTAATATTTTTGTATAATTTATTCTAGGCACACTGGGTCTCGGAATTGCATGTCGTCTAAGTCCCTAGCTTAAGAAATATATGTATAAATATTCCAAAGTCTTGTAGGAAAAAATCGGGTCTCTACATATATGTTCTCAATATTGTGGTTATAAATCTATGTATTTTTTGGTGAGTGATCCTTGGTGAGGATTGGGAAAGAATAGTGTTAATGTTATGTGATGAGTTGGTTTCATCAACTTATTATATGGGATTTAGTATGGTTTTTTCACATTATTCAGGAGAGGATTTAAGGAGGATCATACTGATTATAAATGTTTCGTCACCCTATATGGATTAAATATATTTTCAGGTCTGTGGGAACTAGTTACTGATTATGTTAGACATTACTATCTTAGATAGGTTTTTCTGTATCTTTTGGAGTTTTTGGTGTTCATGGTCTCTATCGTACCATGTATTTTGGTTTTATTTCACTTGTATTAGATTTTTATGTAATTTCATTCATGTAATCATAATATCTTGCAATTAATTGAGATTTATTTATAAAGTATTATGTGTAATATTTTTACTATTTATTTTCATCTTATCACTTTTTTATTTAAGTATGTGTAGATGGTAATAAATCCCATATTTTTTCATTTATATACACTTCTCACCAGTCTCCAACCCATGGAAATCTAGATGTGGGATTCGGGAATCATTATATATATTTATTTTTTAGCCTACATGGGTTACCATTGGAGGGAGGGAGTCATAAAGAAATTAGTGAAGAGAGGCGAAGGTGAAAAAAAACTAAATTTTATTCTTTGTGGAGACAATAGTCATCAAAAATCATAAATAATGGTTTTATTTTTTCTTAATATAAATTGTGAAAGTGGTTAATAATTATTAATTTAAATAGTAATATTCATTATAAAAATATTTATAATTTCATCTTATATAAATCAAAACAAAATATTTGGGAAATTGATAATAAATAGAAAATTTGATTGGGAAAAAAGTACTCATGTGGAGGACTAGGGATTTCACATTGAATACTCGATGGAAATGGTGGTCTTATACCAATATCTTATAACCAAAACCTCAAATAAAATAAATATTATTTTAAATTAACGGAAATGGGAATCATTTCAACTGAATTTTGTGGGTGGTATTCAATGGGTGGTGAGATACCACTTTTAAAAGTGATGAGAATGGTATTTTTAAAAATATTTCAACTTAAAAAAAAGTGAGTGCTTGTTTTACATGTCAATAAGACTTCAATATGTATAATAACTTTCTAGGAGTGATATAATGTCAATAATACCTCAACATTACATTTGAACACGTTCTTTAAACATTTTTTAGATCTTTTACACTTAGAAATTTCAATTGTTAAATTTTTGGTATTATCTTAGCAACTAGTTTTTACCTAAGTAAATTACTTTTAATACATAAAAATATACCTTATTAAATAATTTGGACATAATGATTCCAAATATGAATTCTATCTTATCTAGAGAAAATTTATATGTTTAATTAATCTCAGCGTTAACATTATCCCATGTATCGTGTAAAAATCATTTTTTAGAGGAAAGTATATTTTAAACCCTAAAATTTATTTTTAGGGTAAAATTATAAATGTATTTCATTTTCATGATATAAATTTATTCATTAAAAAATTGTGTGTCTTTCAAATCAATTCAAACATTTATTTTAACAAAATATTATTTTATTAAATAAGTGACAAATATAGTTTTTTTATTATTACTTAAGATAAACATCGATTTTTTAAATTTAGAAAAGTTTTTAAAAATTTGTAGTTTTACTACTTAGAAACATATTTTATTAATTAATATGTTTTATAAACTTCTATGTATTTTTTCTATAATTATAAATTCATAAAATTTATAATTTTCGTAAGAAAAATGTTTTCACTATTCACTTAAAAATCAATTATTTTAGAGAAATATCAAAAATTAACCATTATATAATTGTTACATTGTTAATTTAAAAATAATTTTCATTTTATAAAATTTAAATTATATAATTTATTTATTTAAATTAAAATACAAAATATAAATATAAATATATTTTAATGAAAATGTCTTTTTAAACTTCAAGTTTCTTTAAAGTTATTTCATATAAATTTATAAATAATTTAATGTTTAATTAATAGTTTATAGATATAAATATTACCTATTATGTTAAATTTTTTAACTATGATCAATTTAATTTATTACTTCAAAACATAATATAATTTTTAAAATTGTTCTTCTAATGGAATTCTTTTTAAGATCAGCGAAAAATAATAATATCAAATTATTTTAATTGTTAATTATCATTTTTTAATAATTGTGATAATATTCATGTAATTTTAATATGTCATGGTTCATTTTTATTACATTATTTTACTGTTTCATTTGAAACAAGCTATTGAATATAGTATTAATTACAAGGATCCAAAATATCAGGTCATTACATTTTACCCCCTTAAATAAATTACATCCTTGAAATTTTATTTATCACTCACTGATGAAAGTTTGAAAGAGTATTCTTAAAATATTTTTCATTTGGAATATAACTTCTAATATGAAATTTACCTTAATCACTTTGGATATATTAACTTACATATATCTCCTCAAGGAACATTAATATTTCATACAATCACTAATTGAAGCATGTATATACCTTAATCATACATTCCACTAAATTTACACTTTGAAAACCCATATTAATTACAAGACATTAAATACAATCCTAACCTTATATTATTCCATAAATTAACTGTATCATTAAACTTAAAATGTTATTAATTTCTTTGTTATAAAATCACAAACTTTCCAATATATACCACACCCCCAAAATGAGACGAACGTCCCCAAAAAATAATGGATCAATTTTTAGTCTCATGGTTACCAATACTATCTAACATACTTTTCCAAAATTAATCAAACCTTTAGTATCTTGAAATTAAGTGTATATTAAACCTAATAGTTATCCATACCTCAATCATGTACTCTTCAATAGTTATACCCAAAAATATAAATTTTTATAAAATCATTTTTCAAGGTTATTGATACCATTTAATATATGTTTCAAAACCATTAAATAAAAAATACTAAATAAAAAACCGTATATGTTCCACATAATCCTCAGAACATTTAAATTTACCATAACATCATCGATAAATAACACTCATAAATAAAAATAACTAATAATATAAAGATTTAATTTTAATTAGGATATAAATATCACTAACAAATGTAATACTAATAAAGACACATTTTTCATCATAATAGTTAAATATTAATATTCGTAACTATTTAAGTACGCTAAGATATAGTTGTTTCTAGATAAATAAATATATCATCTTTATTTACATGATCTTTTTTCAACCAAATACTATAACCTAAATAGTTTTGATAATATCCAATATAATAATATGAAAACATCAATCCAAAAATTTCCTCCCATATGACACTAGAATTTTTATCATATGATATAGTCAATTCAGCTTATGACTCTCATTTTTCAATCATTTGTAATCTATTTTTATTTTTGTGATATGTTCTCAAACATAATTAGTTAACATCATAGTCAAATCATTTATAATTATTTTTAAAGTGAATGTGATTAACCAAACCATACCCCCAAAGAGTGTCTATATAGGTATGTAGTTTTAGGCCCACTCATCATGAACCAGAGTAGAAATTGTGTTGATAATTAACCATCCTTTTAGGGTGATTATCCTTAGGTCCATTTGTTCTATATCCACACCCACTTTCATGTATCTAGATAGAAATGTAATTGATATTAAAACCATATAATCCCTACTTGAACAAAACTTCATGATGTTATCCTATGAAAAGAATCATCCTTAAGGTTTTCACTAATGTAATCTAATTCTATTCCCCAAAAATAACTAAATTAATGATAAAAAATAAGTACACTCATATATGATACCAAATAAAGTGACCCAAGATAAAAAAAGCCCTTTATTATACATAATTTTCATAATTTAAACATTACATATCAAAAAATAAAATCAAAATACCATGAATGGAAGGTTTAGTGTCATTGAGAACTGGATCAATAAGAAATTTATTTCAAAATATTTCTGAACATTTCTCCATAATTAATCCATACTAGACTCCTTATATAATTTTCATTATTTATACTCATCTTCATAAGTTGGAAAAAATAAATAATTTGAAAGTATTTAAACCATATAATCATTAATTTTATACATAATAGATAAAAATCAAATATCATTAGTAAGTATTACATGAGAATATGGTTATAACCGAGATATATAAGAAACATATACCCAAAAAATCATATATCCTACATTGTGGAAAAAGTCTTGGCATAACATAATACATGAATCCAAAGACTGTGGAAACATGATTCACAAAACATGAGCTTTGAGAGGATAAAATAAGAATGAGAATAATCATAAAATAATGAAATCACTCAAATATGGCACAAATATTAGTATAGGGAAAAATTAATTTCTTTATTCAAACACATTCACCCATGCTTAAAAGAAAACATATTTATTCCCACATATACATCACATTCTTGAGTCAGACACATTCATCCATTCTCACAATCAACTAAATTGTGCCTATGTATATATATCTCATGGGAATTAATCTTTTTACCAATGCATTAGAGGGTGAAATAGGGCGCTGCTTATCATAATTCATACATATGGGTTCTAATTGAAATAAATCATTCATCATATCATAAAGAACCCATTGAAATAAAATGGTTTTCAAAAAAATTCAATTGGAATCATGTCATAAAAAATAATAATTATATCAATAATTTTAACATGATATACTGATGGAAAATAAGTGGGTCTCTAAATAATTTTATTAACTTTATAGGTAAATACATATCCATCAAGATAATATAGTATATTATATTTAAACCATATAGATAAAGGTTATGTGGTTAATTAAATAATTTTCCCTCTAAATCTATGTATGAAATATGGGTTAATACCATTCAATTAGAGGAAGTAGATATATAGTGTTAATAAAAGAAAGACATTGGAAGGTATATCCTACCTATACATAGTGAATCATTAGTAAAGACAAAGGTAGTGATGGATCATTCCACCATAAGTGAAGGATATTAAATAATCAATATAGAGAAATAATGTAGATGGTATCATTTGAATATTATCCTGAATCAAGTATAATATATGCTAAAGCATTGGAAAAAATACCACCGAGTGGCGTTTTAGTGTTTTTTAGTTTATTGTATTTGTTTACAAATTCTGTTGAAAATTTCAATTGTGAATTTCCTACAAAGTTATGGACACAGTTTGTTCACGAAGGTCTAAGCTATAGGAATAAAGTACCTAGAAGGTGAATATAAAGTTATATGTATTAGGTAGTGGGGTTTCCCAGTTTTTTCAATTTTTTGTGGTCTAAAATTTCAAATAATAGAGAATATATTTTTTGGAAAATGGATTATTTTCATAAAAATGAAATGTTTTTTGAATGGTTTTAGGAGTTTCAAAAAGTTGTGTTCAAATTATTATTTGATGTTGGGTCATCAAATTCTAGATAAGGAAAGTGTTTCATGAAAGATATTAAGTTTTGTAATATAGAAAAATTGGTGATAATATATGAAATACATGTGGGAGATGTATTATGGAGATGGTTGTTGGCTTAATGTGACATAAAATTTCTTGAATTTGGTGAGTAAAGAAATTTCTTCACTAAATTTGGGTTAATAAAGAAGTTGCGTGAAGTTTCGACGACATCTAGAAAAAGGTAAATACCCCCTATCTTTTGATAACTCTAGAATTTTGATAATTTCAAGGCTATAAATACTATAAAAGTTTGGTTAATATAATTTTTGTATATTAGTAGTGACTCAAACATTAGTTGTGCATAGGAAGGGACTTGTTTCTACATGAAAAAGGGAGTTCCATGAAAAACTAAAAAGAATTTCCAATGAGGGTGTTCTGAAAAAACTAAAATGTTATGAAAAAGTGGTAGTTCCATGAAAAATTTAAAAGTTTCAAAAAAATAGGGATTTCTAGGGAAAAAAATAAAATTTGGGTGGAATTTGTACCTATGTCATGAAAAGGTTATATGAGAGTAAAAGTTATGCCAACCAAAATGAGTTTACTATAAATTTTGTGGTGAGGTGGTATTCAATAATTAAATAAAATTTAATTTTAATAATTAACTAAATGATGTTTGAAAAATATAAATTCTTGTGATAAATAGAAGAATCTTCTAAAGGAGTAGTAAGAACACTTTAGCTGATATTGCAATGAGATTTCAAATTATAATTGGTTGTAAACTAGGATAGATAATGAGTCAACTACGAACATTGTAATAGCACTATGCTTTAGTTAATTTTTTATATAGGAACATTGAATTTATATTCTACTTATAAATATACTAGTTATGGTGAACAAAGTAAAATTGTGGTGTTCCCATTCATGTTTTCATATATGTTTATACATCGCTCTGAGAAGGGGAGAGAAGAGTGTTTTGTTTAATAATGAAACAAGATCCAAATAGGGGTGATTTAATCTATCATACCTGAATAACAACCCCTCCCCCAAGGGTATTTAACCTATTATATCCAATAATAAGTATTAGGAAAACAAGTTGATATTATTGATTCTCTCTTAGTGGATGTAGTTGTGGTTGTCAATCACAAATGGGTTCAGATCATCAGTGAAAAAAATCATTTCTGAAAGAATCAAGTGCATCGCTACTTCTGATAATTAGGTATGGATGTCTTTACCACTATGATTCATGGTATTTTTGATAGTATGGATATTATATCTTTATCATAATATGGTCAGAGGGAATTTGATGTTTATTCCATAGAAATCAATGCTTGAGGGGGATCCTTATCCAACACCATCTACAGGAAGGTTATGTCATTTAAGTCATCACATTCCATGTGGGAATGTTTTTAAATATATATGTGGGTGATCAAAAATTATGTTATTATAAATTACAAGAGATGTGGATCAAAAATGATTACTAGATAATTTAAACTAATGATTCATTCGATACATTCTTTGATTAGGTTAATGTTTTTGCGGAGGATATGCAAGGTCCTAGAAAAATACTTAATGATTTTAATATCATAAACTATGTCCTAAGAAGGATTATTCCTTAGTTAAGTCTAAAGGTCTATATAACAGAGTAAAAAGGTCACAATGATCTAAAATTGGATTTTTTAAAGAGAAACATTGTTGCATGTGAGATGATAAATCATGATAACGATCTTACGTAAAAAGGGAAGTCAAAATAGATTTCATTAAAGTCCATGAAAAATATCACCATAGAGGATTTCTATTAAGAATAAGAGGTGGATGAAGTCATTTAATATTTTTCCTCAAATCTGTAAAGTTGAAAAGTAGAGTTCAAATGGAAACATACACTCACATTCATTCGATGTGAAAAGGTTGGAAATCTTATATTAAGATTCCTAAATAATTTTCAGTATAATTATGAAAATACATATGAAATTACCATGTAAAATACATCAACTAATGTTAAGGCTAAAAAATATTCAGTACAATTTTTTTATGACGAAGAACATGATTTTTAAAGTGAGTGATTGTTCCAATGAGACTAAGATAAAATAAATTTAATACTTAAACGATCACAAAGAAAATTCTATGTTGAATGGTGTGGTAAATTTTCACACAATGGAAGAGAGTGGAAATGAATAAGTGGAAATTGAAGTAAGGGTTAATATCTAGGAAATAATAGAATCCCCTCTATTGGAGATAGATGTTTAGAGAGGAAAAATGAAAAAATTCAACAAAGTGGTTCATAATGTTATACTCTATATATAGTAACAGGAAGAATAGAAGTTAAATATGTAGGTGGAAAATAAAAATATTAAGTTTTAAATTAGAAAGAACTCAGAAAATTTCATTGATTACAAGATCAAAGTGGAAGAACTGACTATATTTATCTATGGTTTGACTAATATAGTGAAAGAAAAAATGAAACATATTGAATAACTTGAAGATAAAATTTTCAAAATTCCAAGAAATGTTCAAAATCATGAGAGGATCTTGACTCTTGGTATGAAGGAAAGAAAATAGATCACTTAGGATATAGAAAATGTTGAAGTGGATTACAAGGGTATTGGAAAATAGAAGCAACTATCATATTCAAATGAAAATGATTTCATGGGTCTTTATGGAAAATAGAAAACTATTACAATTAATTTGATACCACAGGTTCCCACTCTAAGCTTTAACATTTATTTGGGTATGTATCATAATCAGAATGTTTGGGTAATCTAAAGAACAATTAGTCCTACAATAATGAAACATAGGAATGCACCATATATCAAGGGTTACTAATGTGGAAATATGGGGCATTATCAAAATGTATGTTCTGTATCCAAAATTTTCTAAAGGTAACAGGAGTAAAAAATGTTTCCACATAGAGTTAAATATACCAAGAATTATATTTATGGTAATTATTTCTAGTGAATAGGATTTATACATATGTCCATATATTTATCATCAGAAATGAATAGTATTATGGAAAAGTATACCCAAATTGGTTATAATTATAATCTCAAAGAATCATCGAATGAGATGAAAATGAAAAATCGACTTAAGACACTACAAGATTATGTTGGTCCATCATACTCTAAGGAAGAACTAGAGTACCATTCAACATCAAGTGTGAATCCAAAGACATTGATAAAAATTAAAAGAGTTTTTAGGTAGTTGTTTTAGATATTTTCTTCTAAACATGATATATTACGGGAATATAGATCATTAGGAGTGGATGCACCTATTATATGATAGGAAATAAGGATATGGTGATAGGTATCAAGTATGATAACGAAGGTGTTGTATGATTTGGAAATGAAAACGTCCTAAATATTATTGTCTTAAGGAAATCCAATTTTGGAGAAAAATATGTGAGATTTACTGATGTCTTAGTGGTTAGAGGTCTCAGTCACAATTTTCTATGTTCCTATCGACTATGTGATTTGAGCCATGAAATTGGATTATCGAGAAATTGTGTATCATTAAGGTAAAATATGATGTAGTTTTTTTATAGGGATGAATTAATGGAAATATCTCCCTTGTAAGTTGATAATAAGATATGTGATTTATATCCAATAATGAAGACAATAGGTTCTTTCATTAATATCTTGAAAACTTGTGAAAACTATCCTTGGAAGATCTGGTGAAATGTGATGCAGCCTAAGATACCTCTAGGCTATCAAGTGATCATACTCATACAAGATATTTGTTTAAATAAGGTAATAATATTCAGAACATTTACAAAGAAAAAATAATAAATGTTTACAATATTTCTTCAATTAGTTCATTTTTATTTGGACCTATCTCACCAATAACTGTTAATGGGAAGAGGTATTAAATTTTTTAAATTGATGATTTCAGTAGAAAGGCATGGATATTTTTTATTTCCCATAAGTTTGAGGAGTTGAGTTCGATAAAAAAATATTGTAGGGAAGCAAAAAAATACTTGGATAGAATTATTTTAATTTACAAACTGATAACAAAAAAATCATTAATATCTAGGTGGAGGACTATCTTGAGAAACATAGTATGAGGCACTATGTTTTGAAAGTGAGAACTCCTTAGAAAAATTTCATGGTTAAGTGGAGAAATTGGATCATAAAAACATGGATAGAACAATTGTTATTGAAAAGTTCCAATCATATAAATTCACAAAGGAATAATTATTTACATTGATCTACATTTCTAATAGAGCTTTGTTGAGCCTGAAAGAAGAAAATACATTATGTGACCTATGGTATATAAATATTATAAAATTAAAAGTTATTGTTTTATTATCAATAATTAGAAACATGGATAGTTTGAGTTTGATAGATATGATGGTATAATACTCGGATACACCATAAAAATAAAATTATATAATTTCATTGATAATGGGCTATGAATAGTGCTCAAAATAAATGATGTTATGTAGTATAAAATGAACAACATATTTAACAATGTAGTGAAAAAAATAATTATTATAGTCATAGAGAGCTAAAAAACATAAGGGGAGTATACGTGGAAATTTTTGATACAAAAATAAGATATTTTTGATGGGGACAATGATTTCAAATCTATAACTATGAAGAAGCCGAAGATTCAAGCTAAAATTGAAAAAAAACATCATTAGTTATAAGGATGTTCTAGTTAAAACATAAAGAATGAATAATCTATAGAAAACATAAAATATATCTTTGGAAAAGTGAAAAATAATGAAGAATAATTTAGAGATAAAAACTATGTTTGGATATGAATAGAGAGATTGACCAAATAGAGATGAATCAGACATGGGGGATTTCTAAGAGGGTGTAAGATAATAATGCCACCAGGACCAAGTGGTTATTATAGTGAAAACTTAATAAATATGGCGTGCTAATTTGAAAAAAATAATGACTAGTGTGTAAGTGATACTCATAGATGAAAGTAAACTATTCTGAAAAGGCATTTTCACATATTTCAAGGTCAGATACTATTCGATTATTCTGATTCATAGCTGTGAAATGTAAGTTCAATGTTTTCCATAAGTATATAAAGATTTAATTTATGAAATTTATTCTAGAATAATAAGTTTATATCACGTTTTTAGAAAGTTTTATCATTCATGAATATGATAACCAAAAATTGTTTTTGAAAAGCGTGTTATAAGGATTGAACCCAGCACCAAGTTAATGGTATTCACCACTTCATCAATATATAGAGATGTTCAGTTTTCAATGTGGTGGATTTGATTATAATCACTATGTTAATAATGAGACTAATCAAAGGATGATGGTGTCATTGTATGTAGATGAACTAATATTTTTTGGATTAAATGATAATTAATGAAAATAGTTTACATGACTTATGAAATGAATGTTTGAAATTTTAATGATGGGAAAGATGATGTTTTTTCTTCGCTTACAGGTGACTTGAAGAAGTAATGAATATTTATTTCTTAATAAAAAAATTCCAATGAGGTTCTAACAGTATTTTTATTGGATAATTCTAAGGATATGAAAACTTTTATGGATACCAGGATGAAAATGCCATGACATGGTTCAAACAAATCAACTAATGTCCATAAATTTAGACAGATTATTGGGATCATGTATTACGTAATAGAGACACCACCACATATTGTGTTTTCCACATGCTACATGGAATGGTATCAAATTAATCCCAAGTAATTACACTTACTTGCAGTGAAAAAAAATACTTAGGTATATAAAATTAATGGTGTATTTTGTATTTTTGTATAATGGAAATATCAAAAAAAGTTATTATGTTATAAAAATATAGATTGGGCTATTTAAGAAGATGATATAAATTTAATTCTATGTGGTTCATTTTTTCTTATAAGATTTTGTATTTCTTGTCTAAGTAAGAAAAAATATTATGTTTCTCCAGGAATTGGGTAAATAAAATATATAGATGCTACTCAAGCTTGCAAGCAGTTACTGTGGATGAGGCAGCAACTTAACGATATATAATTTGAAGTGAAACCTCTAGTGAGAATCCTTTTTTAAAATTCAATTGTTATATATTAGAAAAAAACTTATCCCTCACTCATAGACAAAGCACATTGAAATGAAGTGTTAGTTTATCAAGGAGAAAGTGGAGCATGGTCTTGTGAAGTTGGAGTATGTTCATAAAAACAATAGGTTGAATATGTTTTGATGAATTACTTTACCAAATATGTATTTGAACATCATAGACTTACCCTTAGATTTCAATTAAATCCCAACACTTGAAAAAGTGTGGAAGTGGAACCCCACTCTAAAAGTTATGGTTTGTTATTCCCTATATACTGAAATGTGTTCTTTATTTTATTTATAGAAAACAAAGGATTTCCATTTGGTATAATTGAAATAGGGGGATAAAATATGTTTATAAACTAGGAGATAACATCATAGGGGTGGTTATATAAACATTGGGAGTATAAAATTTTAAATCTTATGATTCTAAAGATGTTTATTAAATATAGATATATCCTGATGTTCAACCCTATAGGGTTCATGATGAAATTAGTTACTCGGGGGGATTAACATTGGGTTGAAGAAGTTTTCTTATTGATTTCCATGATTATACATGAAGATGATAAAATAGTTCTATTTTAATGTTATAGTAACCTTATTGTTATCAAGAGATGATGGAGGTGTTCTACTGTAAATGAATAGTTCAAGAAAAGGGTTTTTTGATAATAAAGTGTTTTATTAATGAAATATGCATACTACTATTTTTTATCATGTAGATCATGAATAATGTGGGATTATAGTATGTGTTGATTAAATCCTTAGTCACTATCTGTAGTCAAAAGGTGTGTATTATGGTTAAATAAGAAAGTTTGAAAGGATCTTTCAATGAGTTAGTGATAGAAGGATTCAATTGGTATCAAAGGGTGAAGAGTTTTCAATAAATATAAAGGGTAGATTATTGGGGGGAAATCCCTCATGGTGACATTGTAATGATTTTGGTTGATTTGGTTTGTTCAAAATTCAGGTGCGAAGTTCTTACATGGTTATTGATAAAGTTTGTTAACAACTGCCTAGGATATATTAATGGAATATATAGAAGGTGTATTTAAAGTTTATTTTATAAGATGATGGTGTTTCATGGTGTTTAATACTTTTTTGGGGTAAAAATATGGAGGAAGAAAAAAACATTTGGTGTAAATTGGAATATTTTCATGCAAATACCAAAGTTTTTTGAAAGGGTGCATGATTTTCATGAAGTTGTGAATAAGTGTCTATTTGAGTTCATATCATTAAATTATGGTTAAGGAAAGTATTTCATAAATTTATAATGTTTCATTAAATTATGAGTTACATGACTTCGAAAAAGTTTCATGAATACATGAAATACTTATGGGAGTTGTGTAATGGTAGAGTGTTGTGAAATTAAGGTGACATAAAATCATTAGAGTTCCGAAATCGATGAAATTTTTTTTATGAATTGGTGTGTGCAGGGAAGTTTTGTGAAGGTTAAACCATGTCTATAAATAGGATAGTACAACCTCTCATTTGATAAGACTAACCCTTCAAGAATTTCATGGCTCTGAATCATGTAAGAGTTTCATGAAACTATTTCTTGTGTGAAGTAGTGACTCAAAAAAAATTAATGTAGGAAGGGAATTTTTTCTACATGAAAATAAGATTTACATGAAAAAAATGAGATTATCTGTGAAAGAGTGACTTCAATAAAAAACTAAAAATTTGTGTGAAATTGGTATTTCTATAATAAATTTAAATGTTTTCTGAAATTTCAGAGTTCCACAACAAAACAAAAAAGTTTCATGAATGTTGTGAAAGTTTCATGCAAGTTTTGAAAAGGTTTAGGGAAATTGAAAGTTGTGTAAACAAAAATGAATTTAAAAAAAAAGTTGGTAAAGTTTTGTTCATAAAGTATATGATATTTGAGCACTATGACGAACTGAATGAGGTGTAAAAAATATTGATTCCAAGTAATCAACAGAATAATATTCTAACGGAGTAGTGGCCACACTTCTATTAAGAGAGCAGAGAGATTTCAAATTGTAATTAGTAGTGAACTAGGAGGGATAGTAAGTCTGATACAAACATTGTAATAGTATTTCTATTTATTTTATTTGGTGAATATGAATATTTACTTCATATTTTACATTCAAGTGTCCCAGTGTGGGTGATCCAAGTAATATCATTTTGTCTCATGCATGTTTTTATTTCTTATCATCAGTTGCTGCGAGAAGGGAAGAGAATAGTGTTTTTTTAAATAAGAAACAAGATCCAAATGGGGGGTTAATTTTAACCAATAACACCCTAATCTACCCCACTCTTAAAGTATTTAAACTATTAGGTCCAACATAAATAATAATGACTTAGTTTAAAAACACTTTTTATGAGTTTAAAAAAAATGAATTTGGAATTATTAAATATCATCTATCTTTTGAAAAAAATTTAAAATAAATATTTTATAAGCATATGATAAAATTTATTTCTTTTTGAAACCATTAAAATTTAGAGAGAAATTTTGTAAAAAATTTAAATGTGGAAGAAATATGTGTTCACATGGAATCACATTAAAAAGCGATTTTAGAAGACATTATTAAAAATTTGAAGTTATGGTTCACTTTCAAAATTTATTTCCAAAAAAGTTGAAGTAAAACTTTTGAAACACATTTAACATTTAAAATTTAAAATAAATAATAGATCCTTGGAAAAACATAAATTTTATCAAATGAAATTCAGGTTGTAAAATATAACATTTGACTTTTAGTAAATGGAAATCTCTTTTAATGTTTCAAAATATCATTGTTGAAAACTCACATTGTAAAAAGAGTAAAAAAATAATTTTTAAAATAATAGAAGGAAAATATAAGGGTAAAATTACATAATACATAATTAGTTTTTCAATTATAAAAAAGATATATTGCAGATAAAGGAAATTATGGGAAAATATGGGAAATAATCATTAAAGAGAATAGGAATTATGATCAATAAGAAGATGCTTCTGGGGAATGAAAATTTTTCAATGTAAAATATATAAATTAAATTGTTATTTTTCACCATAGTGAAATATAATTTACCATAAAATAAAATATTAATGTACTGTAATCAAATTTTTGAATAAATAAGTTCAAGAGGATGCATTATAACCCAACAAATGGAGTTGAGTTTACAAGAAGCACTTACAAAATTTGCATATTTTGAATTGAGATACATTTAATGAGTGGAATTAATATAAATCTTCAAACCCCTTGAATTAATTCAATATGATAAAATAAATTTATAAAAAATTAAATGAACCATTCCAAATAAAACAAGTAATATAATAGAAAATATTTCTTAAGGGTTAAAAATTTGAGACAAGAAAACCTTACCTTATTTCCATAATTCCACTAATGTTCTTGAATCTATTATATAAAAGAATTAATATATTATTAAACTATTTAAGAACCAAAATAAAATATATAACTACTTATAAAATTTATTCATTATTATTCTCTATATGTATATTAGTAAGCTATTATTTATTCTCAATATCAGGTGTGAGTAATCTTGTTCGTTTTGAAATAGTTTAATAATATTTGTGTTTTTATTCATTCATATCTCAAATTTCATCATTACTAGATCATAAAAGGTACTATGATATATATTTAACAATAGTTTAAAAAATTATAATTTGATTCAATGATAGTTTTATTCATGGTTCTTATAGACGAAATTGGTGACAAGCATGTTTCGGTAATCATTAACAAAAGAATGATGGTATATTGATTAATGAGTATAATATTAATGTAAACATTAAACAAATTAAATAATTATTTAATTATTTAAATCATATATCATTATAATTAATGTTCTAATAGTCATTCATGATATCATTTTATATAATTGTTCAAGTATATGGTTATATAGGACCAAACTTTAACACACAATCATTAATGGATGATTGTGGTAATGAATGTAGATTATTTTAAACTAATATCATAAATATATAAGTATAATGATATTATTTAGATAATTTTAATGTTTTAATCGGATTTTATGATATTTTAGTAAATTATAATTAAAATGGATGAAAAAAAGATATGTTACTTCATGTAGGTGGTACTGCACACTACACTAAGTTAACGTTTTCATTTCTCAAAGGTTGAGAGGTAAATAAGTTGGATTATAATTTTTATATTCATAATAGTAATTATATTACATATTTCCAATTTATTGTTCAAATTAATCCTTAAAATCAGTTAAGATAGGTGCAATAAAAAAATTTAAGTCGTCGCTTAGTGGTGGCGGTAGTCCGCATAATACATGAATGACGGTTTATTTTTTCTTAATAAAAAAGGGAAAAGGTAGCTAATATTTATTAAATTAGAATAATAACATTATTAATTAAAACATTTATGATTCTATTATATATTAATTAGAAAATTATATTTTAGAATGTGAGAATGAAAAAAATATAGTCAAAACAAATGTACTCATGTATAGGACTTGGATATTCCCTCTAAATACTCCTTAGAAATGGTGGACTTGGACCAATATTGTGATCAAATTGTTAATTAAAATGAAGAGATTTATAAATTAATTAAAATTGGATGATTTTAAGGTGGAATGAAAATTCATTAAGTAGTTTTGAAGGGGTGGCGAGAGGGTCATTTTATAATTGCAACGAATCATTTGTTTTCAAAAATTGCAACTTAAAATTAATTTAAATTTTCATTCACAAGTAAAGAATACATGAAAATGGATAATAAATGTGTGGGGATTATATAAGGTTTTTAATACCTCAATATTTAATTTTTACAAATTTTTTATTCGTTTTTTTAATTTCTTGACTCATAGATTTTTATCTTTTATCCTTTTTTTTTGTTTTATCATGGTAACTAGTTTTTACCTAAGTAATTTACTTTTAATGTATAAAACTAAAAAATACCACATTAAATATTTTTAACATACTATTTCTAAAAATTAAAACCATTTTATCATATAAAATTTCTATGTGTTATAAAATTCAATTTTTACATTATGACATGTAATGTGTAAAAACTTGTTTTAGATATTGTGTATTATTATGCTTAAAATTTATGTGTAGGATAAAATTATCAGTGTATTTTATTTTAGTGACATAAATTATTTTATTATAGAAAAATTAAAATTTATTTGGATTTAAAATTAATCCAAAATGAAATATTGTCAAGATAAGATTTAATTAAATAAAATATTTAAAATATTTTTTTAAAAAATATTACATAAGTTAAACAGAGGTTTTTTAAAATTATATAGTTATTTAAAAATTTATATTTTTACTCTTCAGGTGAATATTTTATCAATTAAAAGTTTTTATGAACTTATTGGTCTTTCTTATATAATAATAATGTCATAAAATTAAATTTTTGTAAAAATTATATTTTCACTATTCACCTAAAAAGCATTATTTTGAAAAAAATCTCAAAAATTAACCCTAAGATAATTTTGAAATTATAAATTAGATAAATAATTATTTTTTAAAATTTAAATTACAATATTTATTTATTTATTTAAATTAAAAAAAATATGAAGAATTTTTTTATTGAAAAGTGCCATTTTAAACTCCAATTATCTTTAACATTGTTTCATATAAATTTAAAAATAATATAATATTGAAATAATAGTTTAAAAATATGAATATTAATTATTATAATAATCTTCTAAATATGATCTATTTAATATATTAATATAAATTGGAATACCCCATTTTTTGAACTGATTTTTTTTAAAGACACATTTTTAAAAGAAAAGAATAATTAAAATATTTAATTATTTTAATCTATTATTATGTTTTTGTTTACAACTAATTACATTCTTCTGGTAATTTTAATTTGACTTAATTCATTTTAGTCAGTTGTTTCATTAGTTTGGTGTTACATGTGACACAAGTTATTGAAAATAGTGTCAATTTAAAATATCCAAAATCTCATGTTATTATTGGGAAGTTAGTGGTCAATATGGTATGAGGCTCAACGAGGAAATGGTAAGAGATTTTGGTCAAATAATATATCAACCCAATCATTATATATATAGATATAACATCTTAATAGATGAATATTCATTACAATAACAAAACAATCAGTGCTAAAATCATATAGGTCTAGTAACTTTGGAAACACGGATACATAAACAGATAGTTCATAAGTGAACTACATCAACTCCCATAATGTTCTTCATAACAATTATCATTCTTAAATGTATCATACATAATACCTTTCTTCATAAATGAGGGAAAATAAACATACAAAAGCGTTAGCTTTGATGTTCAGTGAGGGTAAACATGAGAGATATCAATGAGTAATTAAACATAACATGAGCATAAGCATATCAGAACATTAGCATACTATTTGTAATACATGTTCTACATATCATAGATTATAATCTTGATTAATTTCATAAATCATAAAATTTTATAAGAAATAAATGTTAAATTAATCAAATAAAATTAACCATGGGATTATAATATTGGAATAGTACATACTTTTTTGTCACACACATATACATAGAATATAATTTCCTTATAAGTCAAGGCTCACTATCAAGACATTCATAGTAGATTTAATTCACTAAAAATTCAATCATAGTAGTTAAGGTTCACTCCCAATACTTTCATAGCAGATAGATCCCCTTACTGAACTTGGTTCACACACCATTCTATTCATATTTATCTCATTAGATATCTATCTTTACCCAATACATTAGAGGGATATATAATTTTAGTCCTAACCATCACATAATGAAAATAATAAATATGTGTTACATAAGATTATAAATAATTAACTGTATTATAACCTTTTAATATTTATCTCATTAGATATCTATCTTTACCCAATACATTAGAGGGATATATAATTTTAGTCCCAACCATCACATAATGAAAATAATAAATATGTGTTACATAAGATTATAAATAATTAACTGTATTATAACCTTTTAATATCATCATAGAGCAACTTGTGGTAAAGAAACAAGTTTCATAACTTAATTTACCCATGGAAAATAAATGGGTTTCATTGAATTATTTTTAAATAATATTCATAACTCATATAAAAAATTAATGTGGATGGTATCATTGTATTATATCCATAGTAAATTATATTTAACATCATAGGATGTAATATTAGATGAAAATTCCTTTAAAATATATCTAGATTATTTTTTGAGTAAATTTAAATTATATTTTTTTAATTAATTATTTAAAATCAAAAAAGTTTCTAAATTATAAGGAAAAAATTATTTTGAAGGAAAAACATTGAAAGTAGAAGATTAATATATAAATAATCTGATGTTCATGATTGTGAAATTTCATTCAGGTCATACAAGTTAAAACAACACAATCCTTCCATAATTTTTTAAAAAAGTTAAAAAGTACAACATTCATAAAAAGAAAAAAAGATTTCTTTAAAAAAAATTAAAAATGAAAATATGGGTAAAAATAAATTTAAATAATAATAGGATAATATTAAAAACATTATTGAAAACATTTTAATAAAACATGGATATGGAATGGAAATGATTTTCAACCAAAAATAAAAATAATGTCAGTTTTCCTTAAAAAACATTATTTTGGTTTCTTGAGTTCTTAATGATTATAAAATGAAATGAAAATTTATAATATATTGAAATAACTAGATTATAATAAAATTCATGGGTTTATTTAGTAGTATATATTGAAATTTTATCATTGCAAACTAATCATAATCATTCCAAATAAACAATGAGATTATAACATAAAACTATTACTTCAAGTTCTACCCAATTAAAAAGTACTCTAACAACTTGTTTTAAAAATTAAAATTTTTAATATTATATATAGGAATAATTTAAATCTATTTATTATCGAATATTTTCCCTTTATAATATTTCAACACCCATTTATTAATAACCCTTATTAAAATCATCGATTCCATTTATTAACATTTTAATTTTTTCATATATATTTTGGTTCGGTAGTTCCCGTCCTTGAACTTTGATCATGGTTACATAATATCTAAAACATTAATCATGATATAAATATAATATATATTCAATATATATATATTTCTAGTCATCTATTACATTTATTTATAGAAAACTGAATTGCATTGTTCTTGGAGATTGTATGTTGTATGTACGCATGAACCCTTTTTCACTTTTCTAAAGTAGGATTTATATAAAGGTAAATAATAATTAATCATAAGAAAATAATTATAATATAATTTAAATCATATATATTAATAAAATAAATCCTTATTAACATCAAATTAAAATATAATTGAAAATTTTTTCCCATTGCTTTGCCGAGGTTGTAGTCCACACATACGCATGAGCGACATTGTCATTTTCAAATGGATTGGAAGGTTAGAATTTCGATATTATATTATCATTAAATAAGAATAAATATTTCATAAAAATCATAAAAAAACATTAAACCCATCATAATACCCATCTATAAAATATGGTGGGGAAAAAGGAATTGCATCGCAATGTTGAGATGATAAGTCGTACTTACACACGAGTGATACTTTCAATTATAACATGATTGGAAAGAGGGTGGATAAAGGTTGATTCATAATAATAATATAATTTAAGTATTTTACTATACTGATGTTATTATTTTATTATAAATAAAATAGGTATTTTGGGAGATAAAATAAAAAGTAAAATAAAGATGTTGGTCGGTTAAGGCGATTACCTCTTCTTTCAAAGTGCGCCTTTAGATATCCTCTTAAGGATCCTATGTTTGGTATTTTTAGTTGAAATTCCCATATATAATTTTCATAATAATGTTTAGAATATAATTTTTTTTTTGTTTTTATTGACTTATAAGGCTTAATGTGGTATAAATAAGATAAATTTGGGGTTACATTTTATATATGAGCGGATAAGAAATCATGGAATTTTTTTAAAACATTGAAATATAATAAAGTAATTATCAAAACGAATTCTTCCATATTTACATAAAATAGAATAAAAAGATTCTAGGGACTAAATAATATCATACAATGAAATTTATTCTAGTTTTTGTGTCATTTAAAAACTTCTATTTTTGATTAACTTCTTCGTTAATCATTGTGGACCTTTAACTACAGTAATAACAATTTCAATCATAAAGGGTTAAAAATGTTACCATAAATGGGAAAATGAATCATTAATATACCATGGTTTATATTTTCTACCTTATTAAATTAACTTGGATGAGTACTATTTTTTTATGAATTTTAAAAAAATTAATGAAAAATATTTTATTATAAAATATCATTAATTTCAATTTTGGAAGTATTCATTTAATTTGACTTTAAAGACACCAATAAAAAGATGTAATTAAAATATAATCTAATAAATAATCCTTAATATTCCTTATGTATCTTCACAATTCATGGAACACAATATTTCACATAAATTGTATTGCTCTTCATATTTTTAAAACCATTTATTTTATTTTTCAATTAATTGAATAAAAATCGTGTTGGGGTTGCATAAGAATTTATTTTAAATTACTCAATGACTAAAAATGATAAGTAAATAAACATAATGACTAGAATTATATCATTATCAAAAAATTATATTTGTTCTCTACTTTATTTTTTTCCAAATGCAAACACGTAATATATATTGAAAAGTAAGATAGTGACATTTTGAATTTTCCTTTTCTAAAATTAATATAATGTTTGTATTAAATGATATATGGAAAATATTTTCCCTAAATTCAATTATTTTCTATTCATGTACAAAATAAACAAATAAAATAAGATAAAGAAAAGTTTAGGATAAATTTTAAGTCCTTATCCATAAAATTTAACCTTATTTTACTTGTTTTACCCTTACCGATGTGACAAAAATTACTGCGGTTACTTTTCACATTAACCAAAAATTAAAGGAACTATTTACAAAATTTGGATCTCATGATTCCAAATGATGAATCCATTTTTTAAAATTCATTTTTTATAATTTTTATAAATTAATTTTAAAATAACTGTGAAGAAATGAAATGAAACCAAATTTTTAGAAAAATTCATTTTTATCATAAAACTAGATTTATTCTTATCTTATGCTTAAAAAAATTACATGAATGTCAAAAAAATTATTTAATATATAATATATAAATTTCATTAAAATATTACATCTATATTTATTAATTTAATTTATTTTGAAAAAAATATCATTGTGTTTATAGAAATAGTTTTTTAGAAAAAATATCTCCTTTATTTTCAAATGATTTTAATTTCCCTTTATAATTAATTTATAATTAATGAATTCATTTTATAAATATATAAACAACGATTTTTTTTAGTATTAGTTAGTCCTATTCATACCCACCAATTTAATGGCTAGGTTATAATTGTATTCTATATTAGAGATCATTTATACACAGGGTTGTGTGTATCATAAGCTACAAAATAAATTACATTTATTTGAAAATATATTTCATAAAATATCATGGTGTTTTATTATACCCCAAATAAAATGAATTTAACCCTTTAAATTATATCAATTATATACAAAAAAATAGGATATCCTGATTTATTATATAATCAGGTTCCAAAGTAGCTTCTTCAAATTTCGGATTCCTCCAATGAAATTTAACCAAGTGAGTGGCCTTCTAATATAGAACATTATCTCTATGATCCAAGATTTTTACCATTTGTTCTTTTTAGGAAAGATAATTATGTAGTGTTATAAACTCCGATTTTAGTATATGTGGAAGATTGGGTTTGTACTTTTTTATTATAAATACATGGAGCACATCAGGAACTTTTGATAAGTTCAGTGGAAGTTTGATGTGATAAGATTCCATCGCTACTCGATCCAAAATCTCAAAGGGGAAAATATACCTAGGGAAATACTTCCCCATATTTAAAATTATCATAAATTTATACCATGGATAATTTAATAGAAACATATTCTCACCAACTATAAATTCTAGATCTGACTGATGATTTCCAACATAACTTTTTTGTCCCTTGAGTGAAATCAATTATTGTAAGATAACTTCACTAGAGGAAGGTTCTTATCTCAACCATAATTTAAATCCATATAACAAAATATAATAATATCCAATTGTGTTTGAATAGTTATTTGATAATGAACATCTATCTAAGGATGATACACTATTCTAAAACTTAATTTTATATCCAATGTCTACTGAATGCTTCACAAAAACATCAAGGTACACATAACAACCAAATCAGATACAATAGAGTGTGGTAATCAATGAAACCTTACCATTTTTTTGGTATATATTATATAAAACTAATTAAAAGAAAAATATTCTTTGAAGGTAATTTAATGTGATGAATTTAAAAGGTGATCAGCAATAACACAAATGCAATTATCACCCTTACACATTTTGGGGAGTTTGATGACAAAATAAATGGTGTTGTTTTCCCATTGTCATTCTAGTGTGGGTAATGGTGGTAACATCCCATTAGAATTTTGTCTCTTAGCCTTAACATTATGACATATAATTAATCAAGATACATAATAAGAAAAATATCCTTCATTATATCCCACAATAAATACTCTTTTAGATAGTTATACATCTTCACACTTCTAGGATAAGTAGAGAATGATGAATTTTAAGCCTCGTCCAATAGCTCATTCTTCAAATATGGTATCGAATAAACACATAAACAATTCTTGAATGGTATCATTCCATCATAGTCAAGGTTGGAATTTGACAATTTTCTACCCTCCTTCTATAGTTCTACATATTTATTCTATTCCTCTTTAATCCTCACCTAGATAGATAGTTGAACACTCATTTGAGAAATTTTAGATTTTTCCCTTTCCTTCAATATTTACAGATCTATTCTTTAAAAATCTCTAAATACTGAATTTTTTTATTCTCATCATAGATAATCAAGCATTATCCTTTTGACTCAGATAATATTTCACCAAGTTCACTTTCCTAGAGTGGTAATGTATTGAGAAGTCATAATCATTAACCAACTCCAATCATCTTCTATTGTGAATATTCAACTATTTTTGAGTGAATATATAATTTAAACATTTATGATAAATATATATATCAAACATTTCTCCATAAATATAATGTATCAATATCTTTAAAGAAAAAATTACCAAATGTAACTCCAAATAATGATTTGGGTGATTTTAATCATAAACTTTTAATTGTTGCGAGGCATAAGCTATAACCATATCATTATTTATCAGGACACATCATAGTATCTTATTTGATTCATCATCATATATTACAAACCCATCTCCACTATAGGGTAAGGTAAGAACAATTATGCTAACTAACCTTTTCTTTTGTTATATAAAATTTTATTTGCATTCTTCTATTCAAAGAAACTTGGTTCCCATTCGATTTACCTTCGTGACCAGCTTTGAGAGCATTGGGAAATTCTCTAAAAATATTGATAATATACAGAAAATCCAAGAAAACTATGATTCTCAGTCATAGTGGTTGGTCTAGGACAACATTCAATAACTATCATATTTGAAAGATCCATCGATATACCCATTCTTGATATTATATGACCCAAAAATGAATCTTTTGAATCCAAAATTCACACTTTTTTTAATTTTAAATTTAGATTATTTTTTCTTAGGGTCTTAAATATAATCCTCAAGTTATATTTATTCTCTTAATTCTTCTTTGAATATATAATAATATCATCTATAAAGTCTACCACAAACTGATCAGTGTAATATCTAATGACTCTATTCAATAAATATATGAAGATATTAAGGAAATTAATAAGACCAAATGGAATAATTATGCTTTAATAGTGTACATATCATTTATGGAACGTTATACTGGGTATATAATTATTATTTACCCTCAATTTATGATATCTATAATGAATATGAATCTTGGAAAAGTATTGTTGACTGTATAGTTGATCAAAAAATCCCTCGAAACAAGGTAAAGGATACTTATTCTTGATTATAATATTCTTGAGTTTCATATAATCAATTTAAGGGTTCATTGATCCACATTTTTTTCATAAATAATAGGTACATCCCAAGGTGAAAAACATGTCAGAATGAATCCCTAGTCAATATTCTCCTAATGATGATTTTTAAATTCTATCAACTCAATCAAAGTCATTATATATGGAGTTTTGGAAATTGGTTTAGAACCATGTATATGTTCTATGGAGAACTTAACTTCACAATTCAGTGGAAGACTAGGTAACTCTTCTAGAAATACAACAAAAAACTCCCACACAATAGTAATATCATCAATTTTGAGTTTCTCTTTAACTATTTGAGATATTAATCTATTTTAAATTTGAATGTAAACCCATTAAATGGATGTGCTTTCCATTAGAATTTCATATTTATGGTAACAATGATTAATGATAATAATTTGGTTCTGAATATCATATGTTGCTTCCCATACTAGACAATTTATATGGGATTTATGTATAGAAAAGAAATTCGTGTTTAAGATAACATCAAATTAATTTATAGGGAGAATAAAAATATTTTTAGGAAGTATATTCCCACAAACATCAACTAGTAAAGAATCATAAACATGATATGTGATCATCATGCCATTAAGGGTTTTTATTACTAATTATACATCTAATCATTGAGGTTGAATTGTGATACCATTATAAAGTACTTCAAATATAAAATAGTGGGTAAGTCTAGATTCAAATAAGTCATTAGAAATTATAGAGAGGATTATAAATGTACCTTTAAGAATTTCATTATCATACCCCTCATTAGAAATAATAATCATATGAGATTCACCTTTGTATATAGTCTTAAAAGGTTTCTAACATTGATCATAATTGTTAGACTTTAAATTTGAGAACTAGTTATCACAATACCCATACTACAATCATTTGAAACACTGGAGTGTGGGTGGAACATTTTGTAGATATTTCTCTCTATTCCCATTATTATTTAACTTATTCTCATCACATTACAATTCAATTTCTTGATTACCTTCCTCTCTGCACATAAAACATTTATCAGTCCCCTTAACAGAATTTCCTCCATGTTTCTCTCCACACATTGAGCATAAAGAAAGTATCATCCTCCTCCCTCCATGGTTTTTGAAGTTTCCTTTTTATTATATCTTTATTTTCTGATCAAAACCATGATATTGATGGGTAAATATAATATTAATTTCTACATTGATTTCACATTAAATGATTTCCTCATAGATACTGAAGAACCTTATGGATAAAACCCATTTGAGAATTATTTTTAAGCCACTATAGAATTAATAAACCCTAGCTTATAATGGGATGACAATACCGGAATAATACCTGGAAAGTATTGTAAAATTTTCCTCATTGGTACTAATAGATTCATTATCATTTTAATTTAACTCAACGAATTAATTCTCCATTTTTTAATGAAGAATATATGTAAATTACTTACTGAAAAATAAGTTATTAAACTCATCGCACCCTCTAGATTAAATTTCCTCTTGTTTCCTCGTATTCTTTATAAGAGTCAAATATTGATATGTTTCTCCTTTAAAATAATAGATATCCAAAATGACCTTTTCATGCTCCGAACATTGGTGATTAGAAAATATATTTTCAGTGGTACTGATTCATCTCTATGAAACATGTGGACCATGGACCCATTAAAATAAGGTGTATGATTCCACATGAAGGACTGGATAAAAATTTCTTCCCTCCATATCTAATTTGGAATCTCATAATTAATCATGTATTGAAAAAATTATGTAAGCATTCCAGTAATATTTTTCATTCCAACTCTCATAAAATTTATTTTCTCGGTTGGAAAATAATTTCATTATCCATCGTATTCATAATTAACATGATTTCCTTTAGTTCCATCCTTTGGATAAAACCAAAAATCATAATGTGAGTAATAATAATCATAGTGGGAAACTACTTAATCATGAAAAATAATTTATAGGATATATAAATCATGGAACCTTATCTTAATCCTATAAAACATTATGTTTAACAAAGTCCATCCATGGTCGTCATCTATTCATATCCTTCATAATTTCCCATAAGGAAATGTCAATTGACCCAAGAATATCCCCTTGGAGTGATAAATTAGGTGCAAAACAAGGTTACATTCACCATGAACTAGAATGGTGGATGATATATAATCAAACAATTATTTTTTGGGGTTATTACCCTTATATGAATCTATGCCAAACCCATTTATACTTCTAATATCTCGAAAGGTGTGTTTTTCTAGGTAAAACACACTTCTTTCTTTACTATAACATGGTGCATTATCATATACATAGGATTATCTTTTGGGTTCTTACTAAAGTTTTATCATCTTAGTTTCCAAAGATAAACTAAACCTTTATCTAATACTAACTATAGAAATTCATACTTTTCATACATTCATATCACATCTTAACAGATGAATATTCATCACAATAGCATAACAATACATGCTAGATTCATATAGATATAGTGAATTTCATATCATGAATACATAAACAATTAGTTCATAAGTGAAATACATCACCTCTAAATATGTTGTTTATAACTAGCACCCTTCCTAAAATAATCATACATAATACACTTCTTTATAAACTGGGACAAAGAAACATAAGAATGGGTGATCTCAAATTCTAATTCAAGGTAAAAAAGGGAGATATCAATGATCACCTAAACATAACATGATCATAAGGGTGTGATAACATGATTATAAAATTTGAAAACTATATCTTACATATCATAGATCCTAATCTTGATTTATAGAATAGATCATGGTAGTTTATAAGACATGAACCAAAATTAAATCAAATAACATCATCCATGAGAACATAATGTTTTCAAAAGACATAATTTTGTTGAATATAGTAAAATCATTTATTTAGTAGTAAAGGATCACTACCAAGACTATCCTCATGGATTGGGTTCATGACCCATTCCATTATAGCAGTCAAGGTTCACTCCCAAGACTATCATAGTGGACAGAGTCCCTTATTGAACTACTTTAACTTTCTATTCCAGTCCTATTTATCCCATTAGATATCTATCTTTATAAAATTTATTAGAAGGATATATGATTTCATGTCCACCCATCACAAAATATAAATAATACATATGTGTTCAAAAATAGAGTAAATCATTCATAATTTTATAACTCATGATATAAAATGAGTTTCATAAATACTTCATTTTTTTCATCATATCATAACCCATTTAAAAGAAACTAGTTTCATAACATAATTAACCCATAGAAAAGAAAAAAGTTTCAAAGAATAATCTTTAAATAATCATCATATGACATCCAAATAATGAAATTGGATGGTATCATTTGGCTGATATCCCTAATAAAAAATAATTAATGTCAAAGGATGTTGCCTTTGTTGAAAATACCTTTAAAAGATATCTAGAATATTTCATGAGAAAATAAACATTTTTATTTTTAAATAACTTCTTTAAAATATAAAAACTTCCAAAATATTGAAGAAGAAATTGTATTTGAAATGAAACTTGTAGACTTGTAATTTATGATTCACACTATTCAATGGTCATGATAGTGGAAAATTTCACTCATGCCATATAATTTAAATGAAAATATTCATTTCACACTTTTGAAAAAAAAAGTCATCCACTACCTCATTGGAAAAATGATAAGAATATTACTTTTATACCATTTTTTAAAAAGTATAAAACGGTTAAAAATTATAATAAAATCCATATGTTAATATTAAATACATTATTTAAAACATTTTTAGAAAACATGGATATTGAAGAAAAAATATTTTCAATTGAAGAGATAAATAAAGTGATTTTTCTTTAAAAATATTTTAGTCTCTTGAGCTCTTAAAGAGTAGAAAGTGACGGAAAACATGTTATATTAAAAATGAACAAGGTTTAATAAAATTTAACAGTTTATTAATAGTTATATAATAAAAAGATTCATCATAAACTAATCATAAATAATCATAATAAACAATGAGATTGTAACATAAAATACTTACCTCGAGTTCCACCTGTATACAAAATTCTCTAACCCTTGTATAATGAATTTAAGTTTATTATAATTCTATACCAAATTCATTTAAATACTTATAATATCATATATTATAACTTTATAATATTTCATCACCCATGTATTAATAATCCCTTATTAAAATCAATGTTTCTAGGTGTTAACTATTGTTTTTTCTCATAAGAATTTTGGATTGGTAGATTCAATCCTTGTACTTTTATCATGGTTAAATATTTTCAAGAACAACAATCTAGATATAAAAAATTATATATTTTCATTATATATATTTATAATCATCCATAACAATTAGATACATAAAATTAAATTATTTTTTTCCTTGAGACGGTATGTCGTATGTACGCATAACTGAAGCCTTCACTTTTCAACATATGGATAAAAAGGAAAGTAAATAATAATTTAATTTTATAGAATAATTATTATCTCATATAATTAATATATATTAATTAAATTAATCCTTATTACCTTCAATGTAAAATGGAAATTGAAAATGAATCACATCGATTCGTGGAGGTGGTAGTCCACATGTACAAATGAGCGACGTTATCATTTTCCAATGGAATGGAAGGTTATAAGGTAGATATTACATTATCATTACGAATGAATAATTATTTCATAAATAACAAATATAGACATTACACCCATCATAACACTAATCCATTAATTTTGGTGATGAAAAATGAATTCTATCGCTATGTAGAAACGGTAAGTCATACATACGCACATGCAATACTTTCACTTCCCACTTGATGAAAAAGATGGTGGATAAGAATATTTTAATAGTCATAATAACATTTAATTATATATAGGATAATGAATTTATTATTTTATTAGAAATAGAATATATTTTTTAGGATTTCAAATAAGAATTAAAAAATGAAAGTGATTGGTTAAATTGAATACCTCTTCTTTAAATGATCTCCTTTAGATATCCTATTAAGGATCCTAAGGTTGGTATTTTGTAAATAATAGTACCACAAGAATGTGTATAAGAATGTTTAAAAGATAATATTTCAGGTTTTTTAGATATAATGTTCAATGTGATGTTAAGAAGAGAAATCAGGGGTGCCCTTTTATAAGTGAGCGGTGGGGAACTCTTGGAATTTCTTAAAAGATTAAAATATAATAAATTAAGTCTCAAGAAAAATTATTCAAAATTTCCATCAATTTAAATAAAAAGCTTTTAAGTTTTAAATAACATCATATAATTAAATTTAGAACTATTTTGGATCCATATTAAAACTTATCTTTTTTATTAACGCATTCTTTAATCATTTTTGACCTTCACCGTGGTAGAAACAATTTTAATCCTAAAGGGTTAATAATGTTTCCATAAATAGAAAAATAACTCATAAATGGACCATATGTTTTATAATAAACCATATTCCATTCACTTGTCCAAATATAGGATTTTTTTTGAATTTTTAAAAAATAAAAAAATTGTTTATTATAAAATATCATTAATGGGAATATCAGAACTATTCTTTTAATTTATCTTTTAAGACTCCAAAAAAATTGAATCAGAATATAATATTATCACATATACTTTAAATTTCATATGTATCTAAAAAAATTGGAACATAACAAATCAAACAAATTTTAGTACTTTTAACATTTTTAATATCATTTATTTTATTTTTTTTATTAATTGAATAAATATTATGTTAGTGTTGCAAAAGAATTTAAGTTAACTATTCAATCACTACATATTATATATAAATTTCGATAATGAAAATAATTTCATTAATATAAAAATAACCATTTTTATTCATTCAAAACGTTCTTTTTTATCTATGTTAACATATAAGATATATTTAAAAGTAATATAGTGTCATTCTGTATTTCTCTTTTCTTAAGAAAATATAAAGGTTCTATTCAATGAAATATGAAAAAAGTGTCCATATATTTTATAATTTGATTGAAATTAATGAACATAACTCATAAAATAGGATAAAATAAAGTTATGGTAATATTTTAATGACATATCCCATATTTTAAACCATGTTTTACTCATTTTACACTAACTGAGGGGACAAAATTTTACTAGAGTTACTATTCATATGGACCGAAAATAAAAGGGACCTATTTATAAAATTTTTACCTCATTATTAAAAATATGGAACATAATTCTTACAATTCAAATTTAATAAGTGGCAGAAAATAATTCTAAAATAAGTGCGCAAAATGCACCAAAAACATATTTTTAGAAAAAAAAATCATTTTTCAGCATAAAGATATATTTATTCTTATAATATGCCTCGAAAAAACATTATATTAATTTTAAACTATTTATTTAATGAATAATATATATATTTCATTAAAATATTTGAATTTTTTTAGATTAATTTAGTTTATTAGGATAGAAACACATTGTGTGCATAAAAATGGTTTTCTAGAAAAATATCTCCTTTATTTTCAAATGATTTTTATTTTCCTATGAAATTTTTTTAAAACTAATGAATTTATTTTATACATACTAATCCATAATTTTTTTATTTTATTTTTTCTTATTCATACCCACTAATTTAACGAAGTTTATAACATTATATTATATATGGTTCATTTAGACTTAGGGTTTCATGTATTGTAAGCTATCGAATAAATTAAATTTATTTGAAAAAAAAAATTCATAAAATATGAAGGTGTTATAAAGAATTAGAACATATAGGTTTTAACCGAAAGGACTTCCAAACTAGATTATTCAACTAGTACTTCTTAGAGGCCATGAGTGAAAAAAATCTAGGGACTTCTTACACCTCACATAAAGAGGTATATCAGTGATAGAATATACAGATACTTTTATATAACTACATGGATTTCCTCTAATTATTTTAGGGGGTGAAACTACTGAAAAGTAAGCCTTTACCAATGGTTTTAAACCGTTGGTTAAGGCTTCCAAACTGTTGTTATATAGTATACCAACGGTTTGGCAAACCGTTGGCAAGTAAGGCGGGGCAGAAGCTCATTACCAACGGTTTTTGTATAACCGATAGGAAAGGGTGTGTAATTGGATTATTTCCAATTGTTTTACAAATCATTGGAAATACATGTTTTTACCAACGGTTTATAGAAACCCTTGGTATATATTGTATACTAACCACTATAACAATGGTTTAGAACCGTTGGTATAGTTTTTAAATTTCTATTTCCACACTATTCTACCAACGGTTTAGAACAGTTGGTAATGTGTTTTCCCAGAACTATTATACCAACGGTTTAAAACCGTTGGTAATGTGTTTTCCCAGAACTTTTATACCAATGGTTTAAAATTGTTGGTAATGTGTTTTTCCAGGATTGTTGCACAACATCCCTTTAGTAGCTCCTCCAGTATACACTTGCATAAAAAATATCACAAAAACCACATACAGACTTAAAATAGAATAAAAACACAAAAAATAGCAGAAAAAAACACATAAAACCATCAAACTCTTCCAACCATGTCGTGTACTACAATTCCCTATTTCAATCTTCATATGAAAACAATCATCCAGTAGAGTTAATAATAGTTTCAATAACTCAAACATTATTTAGACCCATTTCTATAATCAAATGACAAACACTCTTCTAGTATTAATTCACCTCACCCCTAAACAACCCCCCAACCATCACAGTCCCCCCACATCCACATAAAATTATAATTTGCGAAATACTTATTATAGTTGAATAAGAGTTTGAAATTGGATCAAATCCCAATTTTTTTATCTGATCCTAGATTTGGGTATGTAATGATTTGTGGTGCATTTTTCATTGAACTTGTATTTTTTATAATAAATGGTGAAAAGGTATTTTCATAGGAGTCTCATCACTTATGATCCCATGAGTGAAACTACCCAACTCATGAAAAATAGATTGCGACTATCGTTGAAGAGTGTAAATTTCAGTTGTTGTATTCACTTAAAATAATGTCCCTTTGAAACAAAAGAGAGACACTTTGAGTGGTGTCGGCCAGACCGCACCTCAAATTCAGGAGGAGTTGACTTGTACACGTCACAAATGACCCATGGATCGTTTTCCTAAAGTATCAACACAATCCGAAAGTGTTTGGTTGGTTTCCCGTATGTCGGTTGTTTTTACTTAAAAGCGTATGAATTTTAAACAAAATAAAGACACTTTGAGTGGTACCGGCCACAAAGTGCCTCAGATTGAGGAGGGTTTGACTCGTACACGTCACAAATGACCCATGGATCGTTTTCCTAAAGTATGAATAGAATCTGAATGTGTTTGGTCCATTTTCTGTATGTCAGTTGTTGTTTTCACTTAAAATGTTGTCCATTTCAAATAAATGTGAGACACTTTGAGTGGTGTCGGCCACACCATGCCTCGGATTGAGACAGGGTAGACTCTTACATGTCAAAAATGACACATGGATTGTTTTATTAAAGTTTCAATAGAATCTGAATGCATTTGGTCTATTTTCCGTATGTCAGTTGTTGTTTTCACATAAAATCATGTCCATTTTAAACAAAAGAGAGACATTTTGAGTGGTGGTGGCCACACCGCACCTCAGATTGAGGAGGGGTTGACTCGCACACGTCAAAAATGACCCATGGATTGTTGTACTAAAATAAAAACATAATCTGAATTCATTTGGTCCATTTTAAGTATGCCAATTGTTGTTTTCACTTAAAATCTTGTCCATTTAAAACAAAAGAGAAACACTTTGAGTGATGTCGGCCACACTAGCCCTCAGATTTAGGTAAGGTTTACTCATACATGTCACATATGACCCATGGATCATTGTTCTAAAGTTTCAACAGAATCTGAATGCAATTGGTCAGTTTTCCGTAAGTCAGTTGTTGTATTCACTTAAAATGATGTCCTTTTGAAACAAAAGAGAGACACTTTGAGTGGCGTCAGCCACACAGTACCTCATATTGAGGTAGGGTTGATTCGTACACATTAAAAATGAACCATGTATCGGTTTCCTAAAGTATCAACACAATCCTAATGCATTCGGCCAGTTTCGACAACCCCACGCACGCTTTTCAAATGAGCCAAACACCTAAAAAACACATATTCAGACGTGCCACGCAAAACGTGCATCCAAATGACGTGTCGTCTCCTCGTACACCTCACGAATAATAATTAGGGTGTTTTCGTGTGATTTAAAGTCATTATGATGTCGTTCAGCATTCATTTGACTGTTAAACGCATGTTTTATCCATTTACAACACGCGAGTGCGTTTTCGGCCAACGCGGTCACACGACACCTCCGATTGACATGCTGTCTAGCCGACCATTTCACAATTCACCCACCCTTTTGTTGTCGTCTGATTTCATGGCATTCCAAGGTCGTTCGGCTTGTTTCGACCACCCCACCTGCAATTTTCAAGCGCGCCAAACACCTAAAAAACACATATTCTGCCATTCCACGCAAACCGTGTGTCCGAATGATGTTTCGTCTTCTCGTAAGCCTAACGAATAATAATTAAGGTGTTTTTATATGAGTTCAATTCATTCTGATGTCACTCGGAATGCATTTGACCGTAAAACCCATGTTTTGGCCATTTACGACATGCTGAGTACGTTTTCGGCCAGCGCGGTCACACAACACCTCTGATTGATGTGTCATCTGGCCGAAAATTTTACAAATCACCCAACCTTTGTTTTCGTCCGATTTCATGGAATTCCGAGGTCGTTCGGCCGATTTCAACCACCCCACGTGCACTTTTCAAGCACACTGAACACCTAAAAAAATATTCAGTCGTGCTACGAAAACCGCGCGTTAGAAGGACTTTTCCTCTCTTCGTACACCTCACGAATAATAATTAGGGTTTTTTCTTGTGATTTCAAGTCATTCCAATGTCGTTCGGCATGCATTTGACCGTAAAACCCATGTTTTGGCCATTTACGACAGGCCGAGTGCGTTTTCGGCCAGCACAGTCACATGACACCTCCGATTGACGTGTCGTCTAACCTAAAATTTCAAAAATCACCCATCTTTTGTTTTCATCTGATTTCATGGATTTCCGAGGTCGTTTGGCCGGTTTCAACCACCCCATACGCGCTTTTCAAGCGCGTCGAACACCTAAAAAAGACATATTCAGACGTGTCGTGCAAACCGCGCATCTGAATGACGTTTCGTCTCCTCTTACACCTCACGAATAATAAATAGGGTTTTTTCATATGATTTCAATTCATTCTGATGTATTTCGGCATGCATTTTACTGTTAAATGAATGTGTTGGCCATTTATGATAGGCCCTGTAGCGACCCCGGTACCCAGGGTGCCTCATGAGACATGATATACTTAGCATTTCATTACAGCATTAACAAAAATTATATCATGTCCCATGACTACAGAAGATCACGAGGCTCAGGATTCTGGGAAACCAGCTGCTCTGATTAACTTCATCAGTACATTCCAAGCCTGAAAAATTTTAAACAAAACGTAGGGTGAGCAAAATGCCCAGTAAGGGGTTTTAAAAACATTTTAGGAAAATCTTTTCTCAGATAAGACCTTTTTGAAGAAAATAAAACACTTTGCTAAAACTAAAACATTATCTTTTCTTAAAACATGAGATCCATTTTTCTTTGAAAAACCACTTGCATAGAGAAGCACGTACTTGAAATGAGCTTAAATATAAACATGATCAGAGTGCGCAATATAAGAAGAATAAATAATGCATAATGTTAAAACAAAGTTACTTTACTTCTAAAAGAATTATATGACTAAACAGGGAAGACATGCATATCATGATTCATCAGTAAAGAGCAGATCATCTAACAGTTTACCATATGAAAGCAGTTCTTATTGCATAAAGTACATTTTCATGATCTTGGAAGCTTTCAACTAGGGGTTTTCCTGTTAGTTGAACTAACCCCTGGTTAAACATTATCATTACATGCAGAGGGGATGCATAGTACCAGACTTTGTCAAGACCTCTCGTCATGACCATAATTTTGGTACGGGTCAAGGCCAAATGCCAATCCCGTTTCCCAAGGTAGCACGAGCCAAGGCCATTTTCCAAGACCGTTGCACATGATAGCACGAGCCAAGGCTATTCGCCAAGATCGTTTCACTTGATAGCACGAGCCAAGGATATTCTCCAAGACCGTTGCACTTGATAGCACGAGCCAAGGCTATTCTCCAAGACCGTTGCACTTGATAGCACGAGCCAAGGATATTCTCCAAGACCGTTGCACTTGATAGCACGAGCCAAGGATATTCTCCAAGACCGTTGCACTTGATAGCACGAGCCAAGGATACTCTCCAAGACCGTTGCACTTGATAGCACGAGCCAAGGATATTCTCCAAGACCGTTGCACTTGACGTCTCATGAGACTCTTGCTTTACCCAATGCATTGGAGCGCTGTATAATTCCGGGCGCACCCGTCCATAAACATTTAAGTCCTATACATCCCACTCATATCTTGACTTGGTCATTCATCCAAGGGGTTCCATACATTCATAATCGAAACTCCTTTTTACATACATAATCATAACTTGAAGGGGATCATAACGTAGATGTAAGAAGAACTAGTCCATTGGCTTCAGATTAAACATTGATGCAAATAAACTAAATCAACTTACACATTGCACATGCAGAAATAACTGGAATACTAAACATAGCAGATGGTCATGTAAAATTTCATCATATTCATTAAATAAAAAAACATAAATTCGCAGTTCATATCTTTAAACATGCAAAACACATTCTTTATAAGTATAAGTTTCATTGAGGGTACTTAAATTTTCAGGTTAAGCCGGTCCACTGGTGCGATACACATGTTGGCTTAGCATCAATTAAAATTATTAAAAACTTATGTGTCTATAATTATATATATATAACCAAGTCCTGATAATAATTAAATAAAGAAAATGTTTTGGAAACTGAAATTTTGAAATCACATTCACTTGGAAACATATAATTTCTTAAGGGGGGGTTCATGCCACACATTTTTACAAAAAGTGCACGAATTGTCAAAACGCTGATAAATGAAAATTCTTAATTAGAAAAGTCATTTTGGCATTAAACCAATCCTGAAACTTCATCCTATATATATATATATACATAAACCAACATTAAATCAAAAACACGTGTTAATTTCATACCCAAACTAGGTTCTCCAAGAGAGGAAGAATACTAGTACACAAGAAAGAGGGTCTTATGGACTTGCGTCTATGTAGGGGTATACATTTATATAAACTTGCATATATATAAATATATCCGAAGTAACATAAGACACAAAACCATACTTAACCCTTACATGTTTTTTTTTCATACATTAAGAACATCACTTCATAAATAAATTATCCTCAATTGAAAATCATAAAAACCCGAGATGGTTTGTTTCACATATACATAAATAAATATGAATATACATATATATAGTTTAAACAACACAAAAAGAGGTTAATCAAAACCCAAATAAAATCGGATTCTTTGAACCCTTACTCCAGAATTTGGTTTCTTTGTTCGGACATAATAGAAAAGCTTAGGTATTTATATATATATATAACATATACATATATGTAAATACACATATACATAGTTATATATATACCGAAACAGATGAAACATTAAACATCAAGTGGAGATCTCCCTTCCTCGGTTCGATTACAGGAAGGGGAAAGGGGGTTTGAAACGGTTCAAGAGGTCTTGCATATATATATATATATGTATTTATATAACATATACATATATAAACCGTAAATAAAAGGATGCGTCGAACTGAAGCAGATCAGTATAAAAGCGGTTTTCCCTCACCTTAGCTCGATGAGGAAGAGAGGAGAGAGATGCAACAATGAGATGAGGGGAAAACGAGGGTGTTTACACAGCATAAAAATATAACCCGTATACGTTTATATGCATGAATACGGGAGGTTAAAACTGACTGTAAAAAAAAGAGACTTCGACCCTTACCAGATGACGAGGAGGAGGAGATCACGAGGTGGCGACGAGGTCTCGGAGGTCGTAGAGGTCGTGAGAGTTGGGGTGCCAAGAAGAAGCTTCGGTGCAACAGGGAGTTAAAAAAAAGGAAGAAGATGACTCTGCAACCGGGGGGAAACGATGGAACCGAGGCCGATAATTAAGAGGGCGGCGCCGACTTCGTGGAAGAAAAAGAGAGGTAGGGTGACTGTTGTCGGCTCGGGCGGAGGAAACAAGGGCCTATGCTGCACTGGTTCAGCGGCTCGGCGAGAAAGAAGAAGACGACGGCGCGAGGGAGATGCGAAAAAAAATGAACGGCCTGGATCAGATGCGGCTGGATCGGATGGCTAAGATGCGACGCGGTAAAAAAAAGAACGGACGGCCGCGATTGGAGGGGTGAGATCGGACGACTCTTGATTCGCCCTGGTATTTTAAACACGCGGCCCTCCCCTCCCCCGATTCTCTTATCACTTTTTTTTTTAAAGTTTTTATCTTATAAAAAAAATTCTGTTATTTTATTATTTTATTAAACCTATTATAAAACCATTAATATAACCTTATAAATAAACTATTATTACCCTAAGTCAAGGGTTATTAATACCCCTATATATTAAACTATTAAACCCTTATTTTAAACATAAGTTATATTTTCATTTTTCTCTATTTCTTTTTATCAAAACATATAATTTAATAATTAATGATACTTATCTAAATTCAAATATACATGTTAACAAAAATATTATTTAACCCAAATTTTCAAAGTAATAAAATTTTTTATTTTATAGTGAAGAAAACATAATCTTACAAAGTATGGTAACTTAAGATAATTGTGCTAACATGAAAATATATATATATATGTATATATATATATATTTTAATTTCCTTTGTATGTTAATTAACTTAATATTCTCAATTAAGGATTATTTTTAAACATAACTATATTTAATCAGTGTGTTGATATAATTACGAAACACATGAATATAAGAAACCGTAGTTTCTAAAATAGTTAATAAAGGTCAAAAATAAAGAAAAAAAAATATATATATATATATATACCTAATTTAATGCAATATATATATAACTCATAAAAATTCATTAGGTTTAAAATAATTAAAAAGTTCAATTGTTCAAATTAACATGCATAATGGAAGAAAACAATAATATTATTTTTTGTCGTTTTAAAACATTAAATAAAAGTCTCATTTTTGGAAACAAAAGATAAATTAATTAAATTAACATTGATGTCATTTTTGAAGTAGACTTCATGATTAATTTTCTGAATCATCCGGGGGTAAGCCATTCTATTTCCAAAACATAGAGGACAGGAGGAACCAACGGTCAAAAACAAAACATTGGATATTTTGGGCAAGCAACAGTCGAAAATATAGCCGTTTGGGGTTCAACGGCCATATTAGGGTGCTTATAAAAGGAAAGGTTTGGTCTCGGGTGTCTCTTACCCCAAGCGACTGAAGGAGAAGCAAAGATGGTTCGTGTGATCCCCTTGGTGTTGAGCACAGTCGCGGTGGCTTCAGCAATCCTTACGTTTCTTATGATGGATGCTCGAAATCCCTACCGCATTTTCGGGCTCTTAGTAGTTTTAAGCAGTCTACCCATTATTGTAGTCGGGTTCTTGGTTGGAATATTTGGTTAGTGAGTTTTCCTTGTAACCCGAAAATTGTAAGACCCTTCAGCGTTGAGTTCATTAAATAAAAGTTACGTGTTTTTATATTTTACATTCTGATTGTTTTAGAGAGAGACTTCAAAAGCACAAAAAAAAGAAAAAGCCCAATTTTCATTTAAGAGGTTTGAAAACTTCGGGGTGTTACATTATCTCCCCCTTCAAAGAATTGCGTCCCCGCAATTCTATCATAAAACAAAAAACGAAACTAAAACCCCAAACGTAAAACTCTACCGAAACAGTGGGTCTGGCTCGGTTAACAGGACACCAAAGTTTGCACACAGCTCTTCGGTTTCCCTAGTCCAGATGCACCTCGAACAGTGCTCCTTGAACTCCTGGTCGTGTGTACTACACACGGGCTTCCAAAGGGAGGCTCGTGCGATGCAAAGCTCGGATATATCCGAGTAGATAAACTCCTTGACGAATTTTCTGGCCACATCCTGCTCGAGGTAGTCGAGAGGGACGGTGCGATCGAGGAGACTGATGTTCAAGACTTGGAACATATATGCTGCGCTGAGCTGGCCATCCTGGGCAGCCACGAGAAAGCATGCTCTAGCAGTAAAGTTTTGTGCCAGAGTGAAACATTGGAACAGGCCCTCAAAGTACATTCCCCTTCGCCTATAGTAGGGGAGTTGAGCAGCAGCGATGAGCTGAAAGACGCGATTATTCTCTCGACATAGCCGAAGAATCTCTGGACCGTTTGCTAAATTGAGCAAACGCTGGCAGGACCCTCGTAGGTGGAGAAATGATGGGTAATCCACCATGCATGCCTTGATCAAGATGACCTCTACTAGCTCATCGGGTAGGGATGAGAAGTTCGTTTGTCCAGCCATCTGAAAACAAACATCAAGGGGAAACTCTTAACAACATAGATACGGTGAAGACATGAAAAGAAACAAGAAACTTCCATTTATGAAAAAGTTTACACGGCAAAGTCTGAGTTCACAAGACGTACGCCACAAAGAGTGGCAAAACTTCCTAACTCTTCAAACCACAGACATGATGAACATACAGGACTAAACTCATGGGAACATTTATAACGCCTCCTGAGTTTAGCGTGAGGGGTGTGGAGTTGGAAAACATCGGTGTGTACTTCTTGCCTAAGAGACACACGGGTGGACTCATTTTCCAACACTCCAAAGTCCATTAACTGTCCCCAGAAGCCGTAGTGTAGGACTTGGCACAGATAAGCCGCTCGGAGGTCCCCAGCAGCAGCAGCTTCTTGAAAAGGGTTATCTAGCATTGTGCCAAATTCCTCTCCAGCTGTGAACACTCGGAAGAGTCCTTCGTGATACCTTCCCCGACGTGCATACGAGGGAAACTGGGTCATCATCATTAGGAGATAATCCATCCCTATTCCCCGGTGGAGACTAAGCACCCTAGATGAGTTTGACACATCGTACAAGTGCTTACACGTCATGAGAATTTGGGCATAATTCAGGAAGTTTTCACGGCTGGCTAGAGATATAATGTTCTCTAGAGCCTCAGTGGGGAGTGACAAAAGGTCGGTAGGTACATCAGCCATCTGAAAGTTATAACATTCTTACTTAGTTAGTCTTAGCAATATATCTATATCACCTGGTTTTCCAGAGTTGCCTGAACCTATCCTCTGATACCAACTGTAGCGACCCCGGTACCCAGGGTGCCTCATGAGACATGATATACTTAGCATTTCATTACAACATTAACAAAAATTATATCATGTCCCATGACTACAGAAGATCGCGAGGCTCAGGATTCTGGGAAACCAGCTGCTCTGATTAACTTCATCAGTACATTCCAAGCCTGAAAATTTTTAAACAAAACGTAGGGTGAGCAAAATGCCCAGTAAGGGGTTTTAAAAACATTTTAGGAAAATCTTTTCTCAGATAAGACCTTTTTGAAGAAAATAAAACACTTTGCTAAAACTAAAACATTATCTTTTCTTAAAACGTGAGATCCATTTTTCTTTGAAAAACCACTTGCATAGAGAAGCACGTACTTGAAATGAGCTTAAATATAAACATGATCAGAGTGCGCAATATAAGAAGAATAAATAATGCATAATGTTAAAAAAAAGTTACTTTACTTTGAAAAGAATTATATGACTAAAGAGGGAAGACATGCATATCATGATTCATCAGTAAAGAGCAGATCATCTAACAGTTTACCATATGAAAGCAGTTCTTATTTCATAAAGTACATTTTCATGATCTTGGAAGCTTTCAACTAGGGGTTGTCCTGTTAGTTGAACTAACCCCTGGTTAAACATTATCATTACATGCAGAGGGGATGCATAGTACCGGACTTTGTCAAGACCTCTCGTCATGACCATAATTTTGGTACGGGTCAAGGCCAAATGCCAATCCCGTTTCCCAAGGTAGCACGAGCCAAGGCCATTTGCCAAGACCGTTGCACATGATAGCACGAGCCAAGGCTATTCGCCAAGACCGTTGCACTTGATAGCACGAGCCAAGGATATTCTCCAATACCGTTGCACTTGATAGCACGAGCCAAGGCTATTCGCCAAGACCGTTGCACTTGATAGCACGAGCCAAGGATATTCTCCAAGACCGTTGCACTTGATAGCACGAGCCAAGGATATTCTCCAAGACCGTTGCACTTGATAGCACGAGCCAAGGATATTCTCCAAGACCGTTGCACTTGATAGCACGAGCCAAGGATATTCTCCAAGACCGTTGCACTTGACGTCTCATGAGACTCTTGCTTTACCCAATGCATTGGAGCGCTGTATAATTCCGGGCGCACCCGTCCATAAACATTTAAGTCCTATACATCCCACTCATATCTTGACTTGGTCATTCATCCAAGGGGTTCCATACATTCATAATCGAAACTCCTTTTTACATACATAATCATAACTTGAAGGGGATCATAACGTAGATGTAAGAAGAACTAGGCCATTGGCTTCAGATTAAACATTGATGCAAATAAACTAAATCAACTTACACATTGCACATGCAGAAATAACTGGAATACTAAACATAGCAGATGGTCATGTAAAATTTCATCATATTCATTAAATAAAAAAAACATAAATTCGTAGTTCATATCTTTAAACATGCAAAACACATTCTTTATAAGTATAAGTTTCATTGAGGGTACTTAAATTTTCAGGTTAAGCCGGTCCACTGGTGCGATACACATGTTGGCTTAGCATCAATTAAAATTATTAAAAACTTATGTGTCTATAATTATATATATATAACCAAGTCCTGATAATAATTAAATAAAGAAAAAGTTTTGGAAACTGAAATTTTGAAATCACATTCACTTGGAAACATATAATTTCTTAAGGGGGGGTTCATGCCACACATTTTTACAAAAAGTGCACGAATTGTCAAAACGCTGATAAATGAAAATTCTTAATTAGAAAAGTCATTTTGGCATTAAACCAATCCTGAAACTTCATCCTATATATATATATACATAAACCAACATTAAATCAAAAACACGTGTTAATTTCATACCCAAACTAGGTTCTCCAAGAGAGGAAGAATACTAGTGCACAAGAAAGAGGGTCTTATGGACTTGCGTCTATGTAGGGGTATACATTTATATAAACTTGCATATATATAAATATATCCGAAGTAACATAAGACACAAAACCATACTTAACCCTTACATGTTTTTTTTTCATACATTAAGAACATCACTTCATAAATAAATTATCCTCAATTGAAAATCATAAAAACCCGAGATGGTTTGTTTCACATATACATAAATAAATATGAATATACATATATATAGTTTAAACAACACAAAAAGAGGTTAATCAAAACCCAAATAAAATCGGATTCTTTGAACCCTTACTCCAGAATTTGGTTTCTTTGTTCGGACATAATAGAAAAGCTTAGGTATTTATATATATATAACATATACATATATGTAAATACACATATACATAGTTATATATATACCGAAACAGATGAAACATTAAACATCAAGTGGAGATCTCCCTTCCTCGGTTCGATTACAGGAAGGGGAAAGGGGGTTTGAAACGGTTCAAGAGGTCTTGCATATATATATATATATGTATTTATATAACATATACATATATAAACCGTAAATAAAAGGATGCGTCGAACTGAAGCAGATCAGTATAAAAGCGGTTTTCCCTCACCTTAGCTCGACGAGGAAGAGAGGAGAGAGATGCAACAATGAGATGAGGGGAAAACTAGGGTGTTTACACAGCATAAAAATATAACCCGTATACGTTTATATGCATGAATACGGGAGGTTAAAACTGACTGTAAAAAAAAGAGACTTCGACCCTTACCAGATGACGAGGAGGAGGAGATCACGAGGTGGCGACGAGGTCTCGGAGGTCGGAGAGGTCATGAGAGTTGGGGTGCCAAGATGAAGCTTCGGTGCAACAGGGAGTTAAAAAAAAGGAAGAAGATGACTCTGCAACCGGGGGGGAAACGATGGAACCGAGGCCGATAATTAAAAGGGCGGCGCCGACTTCGTGGAAGAAAAAGAGAGGGAGGGTGACTGTTGTTGGCTCGGGCGGAGGAAACAAGGGCCTATGCTGCACTGGTTCAGCGGCTCGGCGAGAAAGAAGAAGACGACGGCGCGAGGGAGATGCGAAAAAAAACGAACGGCCTGGATCAGATGCGGCTGGATCGGATGGCTAAGATGCGACGCGGTAAAAAAAAGAACGGACGACCGCGATTGGAGGGGTGAGATCGGACGACTCTTGATTCGCCCTGGTATTTTAAACACGCGGCCCTCCCCTCCCCCGATTCTCTTATCACTTTTTTTTTAAAGTTTTTATCTTATAAAAAAAATTCTGTTATTTTATTATTTTATTAAACCTATTATAAAACCATTAATATAACCTTATAAATAAACTATTATTACCCTAAGTCAAGGGTTATTAATACCCCTATATATTAAACTATTAAACCCTTATTTTAAACATAAGTTATATTTTCATTTTTCTCTATTTCTTTTTATCAAAACATATAATTTAATAATTAATGATACTTATCTAAATTCAAATTTACATGTTAACAAAAATATTATTTAACCCAAATTTTCAAAGTAATAAAATTTTTTATTTTATAGTGAAGAAAACATAATCTTACAAAGTATGGTAACTTAAGATAATTGTGATAACATGAAAATATATATATATATGTATATATATATATATTTTAATTTCCTTTGTTCGTTAATTAACTTAATATTCTCAATTAAGGATTATTTTTAAACATGACTATATTTAATCAGTGTGTTGATATAATTACGAAACACATGAATATAAGAAACCGTAGTTTCCAAAATAGTTAATAAAGGTCAAAAATAAAGAAAATATATATATATATATATATACCTAATTTAATGCAATATATATATAACTCATAAAAATTCATTAGGTTTAAAATAATTAAAAAGTTCAATTGTTCAAATTAACATGCATAATGGAAGAAAACAATAATATTATTTTTTTGTCGTTTTAAAACATTAAATAAAAGTCTCATTTTTGGAAACAAAAGATAAATTAATTAAATTAACATTGATGTCATTTTTGAAGCAGACTTCATGATTAATTTTCTGAATCATCCGGGGGTAAGCCATTCTATTTCCAAAACATAGAGGACAGGAGGATCCAACGGTCAAAAACAAAACATTGGATATTTTGGGCAAGCAACGGTCGAAAATATAGTCGTTTGGGGTTCAACGGCCATATTAGGGTGCTTATAAAAGGAAAGGTTTGGTCTCGGGTGTCTCTTACCCCAAGCGACTGAAGGAGAAGCAAAGATGGTTCGTGTGATCCCCTTGGTGTTGAGCACGGTCGCGGTGGCTTCAGCAATCCTTACGTTTCTTATGATGGATGCTCGAAATCCCTACCACATTTTCGGGCTCTTAGTAGTTTTAAGCAGTCTACCCATTATTGTAGTCGGGTTCTTGGTTGGAATATTTGGTTAGTGAGTTTTCCTTGTAACCCGAAAATTGTAAGACCCTTCAGCGTTGAGTTCATTAAATAAAAGTTACGTGTTTTTATATTTTACATTCTGATTATTTTAGAGAGAGACTTCAAAAGCACAAAAAAAAGAAAAAGCCCAATTTTCATTTAAGAGGTTTGAAAACTTCGGGGTGTTACAGGCCCAGTGTGTTTCCAGCCAGTGTAGTCACACGAAACCTCCGATTGACGTTTCTTCTAGCCGTAAATTTCATAAATCACCCAAACTTTGTTGTTGTTTGATTTCATGGCATTCAGAGGTCGTTCGTCTGGTTTCGACCACCCCAGGCAAGCTTTTCAAGTGCACGTACACCTAAAAAACATATATTCAGTCGTGCCATGAAAACCATGCATCCAAATGATATGTCTTCTCCGCATACACCTCAAGAATAATAATTAGGGTGATTTCATGTGATTTTAAGTCATTTCAATGTCGTTCGCCATGCATTTGACTGTAAAACCCATGTTTTGGCCATTTACGACAGACCGAGTGCTTTTTCGGCCAGCGCGGTCACACGACACCTCTGATTGACGTGCAGTCTAACCGAAAATTTTACAAATCACCCAACCTTTGTTTTCGTCCGATTTCATTGCATTCCTAGGTCATTCGGCCGGTTTCAACCACCCCACGAGCGCTTTTCAAGCGCGTCGAACACCAAAAAAACACATATTTAGCCGTTCTATGCAAACTACATGTTAGAATGATGTGTCGTCTCCTCTTACACCTCATCACTAATAAATAGGTTGTTTTCATGTGATTGCATGTCATTATGATGTCGTTCGACATGCATTTGACTGTTAAAGGCATGTTTTGGCCATTTACGATAGGCCGAGTGCATTTTCGGCCAGTGCGGTTACACAAAAAATCTGATGGATGTGCTATCTTGCCAAAAATTTTAAAAATTTCCCAAACTTTGTTGTCGTCCGATTTCATGGAATTCCGAGGTCTTTCTGCCAGTTTCGACCACCCCACGCACGCTTTTCAAGCGCATCGAACACCTAAAAAACACATATTCAGTCATGGCATGAAAATAGCACGTCTAAATGACGTGTCGTCTCCTTGTACACCTCACGAATAATAATTAGGGTGTTTTCATGTGATTAAAAGTCATTATGATGGTGTTCGGCATGCATTTGACCGTAAAACCCATGTTTTGGCCATTTAGGACATGGTGAGTGCGTTTTCGGCCAGTGCGGTCACACGACACCTCCAATTGACGTGCCTTCTAGCCGACAACCTCACAAATCACCCAACCTCTATTGTAATCTGATTTAATGGAATTCTGATGTCATTTGGCCAGTTTCAAGCACCCCACGCCCGCTTTTCAAGCGCACTGAACACCTAAAAACACATATTCAGCCATGCCATACAAACAGTGCATCTTAATGACATGTCGTCTCCTCGTACACCTCAAGAGTAATAAATAGGGTGTTTTTGTGTGATTTCAAGTCATTACGATGTCGTTCGGCATGCATTTGACCGTTATACGCATGTTTTGGCCATTTACGACACGACGAGTGCAATTTTGACCAGCGCGGTCACATGACACCTCTGATTGACACGCCTTCTCACCGAAAATTTCAAAAATCAAACAAACTTTGTTGTCATCCGATTTCATGGCATTCCGAGGTCTTTCAGACAGTTTCGACCACCCCACGTGTGCTTTTCATTTGCGCTGAACACCTAAAAACACATATTCAGTCGTGTCGCCCGAACCGCACATCCGAATGACATTCTGTCTCCTCATAAACCTCACAAAGAATAATTAGGGTGTTTTCGTGTGATTTCAAGTCATTCTGATGTCATTCGGCATGCATTTGACCGTAAAACCCATGTTTTGGCCATTAACGATAGGCCGAGTGCGTTTTCGGCCAGCGTGGTCAGAAGACACCTTCAATTGATGTGTCGTCTAGCCGAATATTTCAAAAATCACCCAAGCTTTGTTTTCGTACGATTTCATGGCATTTTGAGGTCGTTCGGCAGGTTTCGACCATCCCACGCACACTTTTCAAACACCCCACGCAAACTTTTCAAACGCGTCGAACACCTAAAAAACACATATTCAGTCGTGTCGTGCAAACCACACGTCCGAATGTTCTTTCGTCTCCTTGTTCACCTCACGAATAATAATTAGGTTGTTTTCATGTGATTTCAAGTCATTATGATGTTGTTCGACATGCATTTGACCGTAAAACTCATGTTTTGACAATTTACGACACGCCGAGTGCGTTTTCAGCCAGCGCGGTCACACGACACTTCTAATTGACGTGCCGTTTGGCTGAAAATTTCAAAAATCACCCAAATTTTATTGTCATCCGATTTCATGGCATTTCGAGGTCGTTCGGCCGGTTTCGACCACCCCACGCGCGCTTTTTTAAGTGGTCCGAACACCTAAAAAACACATATTCAGTGGTGCCATGTAAACCGTACGTCCGAATGATGATTCATCTCCTAGTACACCTCAAGAATAACAATTAAGGTGTTTTCGTGTGATGTCAAGTCATTCTGATGTCGTTCGGCATGCATATGACTGTAAAACCCATGTTTTGTCCATTTACGACAGGTCGAGTGTGTTTTCAGGCAGCGCGGTCACACGACACCTCCAATTGACATGTCTTCTGACCGAAAATTTTACAAATCACCCAACCTTTGTTTTCGTCCGATTTCATGGAATTATGAGGTCGTTTGGCTGGTTTTGACCACCGCACGCGTGCTTTTCAAACGCGCCAAACACCTAAAAACACATATTCAACCCTGTCGCGCAAACCGCATGTCTGAATGACGTTCTATCTCTTTTTACACCTCACAAATAATAAATAGGGTGTTTTCGTGTGATTTCAAGTCATTATGATGTCGTTTGGCATGCATTTAACCGTTAAACACATGTTTTGTCCATTTACGACAGGCCAAGTGCATTTTCGGCCAACGCGGTTACACGATACCTCCGATTGACGTGTCATCTGGCCGACAATTTCGAAAATCACCCAACTTTGTTGTCGTTTGATTTTATGGCATTCTGAGGTCGTTCGTCCAGTTTTGACCACCCCACACATGCTTTTCAAGTGTGTCAAACACCTAAAAAACACAAATTCAGTTGTGTCGTGCAAACCATGAGTCCTAATGATGTTTCATCTCCTTGTACACCTCAAAAATAATAATTAGGGTGTTTTCGTGTGATTTCAAGTCATTCTGATATCATTCGGCATGCATTTGACCATAAAACCCATGTTTTGGCCATTTACGATAGCCCGAGTGCGTTTTCGGCCAGCGCGGTCACACAACACCTCTAATTGATGTGTCTTCTAACCGAAAATTTCAAAAAACACCCAACCTTTGTTTTTTTCCGATTTCATGGCATTCTGAGGTCGTTCGGCCAGTTTCGACCACCCCACGCGTGTTTTTCAAGTATGCCGAACACCAAAAAAACACATATTTAGCCGTTCCGCGCAAACCGCGCGTTCGAATGATGTGTCGTCTCCTCATAAACCTCACAAATAATTAATAGGGTGTTTTCCTATGATTTGAAGTTTTTATGATGTCGTTCGGCATGTATTTGACTGTTAAAAGCATGTTTTGGCCATTTATGACAGGCCGAGTGCGTTTTCGGCCAGTGTGCTCACACGACACCTCTGATTGACGTTCTGTCTGGCCAAAAGTTTTACAAATCACCCAACATTTGTTGTTGTCTGATTTCATGGAATTCTGAGGTCGTTCAGTTGGTTTCAACCACCCCATTCACGTTTTTCAAGCGCGCTGAACACCTAAAAAACACATATTCATCTGTTCCATGCAAACCACACGTCTGAATGACATTTTGTCTCCTCTTACACCTCACAAATAATAATTTGAGTGTTTTCGTGTGATTTCAAGTCATTCTGATTTTTTTCGGCATGCATTTGACCGTAAAACCCATATTTTGGTCATTTACGAGACATCGAGTGCATTTTCGGCCAGCGCGGTCACACGACACCTCTTATTGATGTTCCATCTGGCTGCAAATTTTACAAATCACTCAACCTTTGTTTTCGTCCGATTTCATGGCATTCCGAGGTCGTTCCGCTAGTTTTGACCACCTCACGCGCGCTTTTCAAGCGTGCCGAACACCTAAAAAACAGATATTCAGTCGTGCCATGCAAACTACGTGTCTGAATGACGTGTCATCTTCTCTTACACCTCAAAAATATTAAATATGTTGTTCTCGTGTTATTTGAGGTCATTACAATGTCGTTCGGCATGCATTTGACCGTTAAACGCATGTTTTGGCCATTTACGACATGCCGAGTTCATTTTCGGCTAGCGTGGTCACACGACACCTCCGATTGACATGACCTCTAGCTGAAAATTTCACAAATCAACCAACCATTTTTGTCGTCCGATTTCATGGCATTCCGAGGTCGTTCGGCCAGTTTCGGCCACCCCACGCGCGCTTTTCAAGCCCGCCGAACACCTAAAAAACACATATTCAGTTGTGACATGAAAACCACATGTATGAATGATGTGTAATCTCTTAGTACACCTCACGAATAATAATTAGGGTGTTTTTTGTGATTTCAAGTCATTCTGATGTCTTTCGGCATGCATTTTGACTGTAAAATCCATGTTTTGGACATTTATGATAGGCCGAGTGCATTATCGGACAACACAGTCACACGACACCTCTGATTGACATGACGTCTAGCCGAAAATTTCACAAATCACCCAAAATTTGTTGTCGTCTGATTTCATGTCATCCTGAGGTCGTTCGGCCAGTTTCGACCACCTCACACGCGCTTTTCAAGCGCGCCGAACACCTAAAAAACACATATTCAGCCGTACCGCGCAAACCGCACGTCCGAATGATGTGTCGTCTCCTCTTACACCTCAAGAATAATAAATAGGGTGTTTTCGTATGATTTCAAGTCATTACGATGTCATTCGGCATGCATTTTACCATTAAACGCATGTTTTGGCCATTTACGACACGCCGAGTGCGTTTTCAGCCAGCGCGGTCACACGACACCTCTGATTGACGTGTCGTCAGGCCAGCAATTTCATAATTCACTCACCCTTTGTTTTGTCATATTAATGGAATTCTGAGGTTGTTCAGCTGGTTTTGACAACCCCACACGCGCTTTTCAATTGCACTGAACACCTAAAAGTGGTACTAGGTTGTTGAAACTACTGATTGAGAGTCAAATTATCACACCCTAAACTATCACTGTGAGTTTTCGTAGACAACGCACCTATGTTGGAGGGGTTTTATTATAAAAACATGACTTTATTTATCATATGAAACAATTATATTAAAGAAAACTTATTCAAGATATGGATTTCAATATAATTAAGAATAATTAAGAAAGAACGTAAATTCAATTTAAGGCATTCTTAAATTAAAGAGGCTATGAGAGGGACTCTACCTCAAGGGGTGTCTCCCATGGGTGTCTTGTGATTTGTAGTGTCTATCTATGATTTTTGTGGTGCTTCCATGTTGTTGTAAATGTGTATTTCATGGTCAATTTAATAAATACATTAGTCAATTAGAGAATACACCCATATTCAATAGAGATATACCCCATTTTGATAGATAATACCATCCAAATAACCAAATCTGAAATCTGAGACCAGCATTTTACTTTACCAATTCCAATTACATAATATATGCAACACCAACTAATGTTTTATGAACCAATCAATTAAAGGGAAATAAACTCCTCACAATAACTCATAAAATATCATATAGAATCAATCTCCTCAAAACCATTATAACATCATTAGGCTTCCATATTTGGTCGAAAAAAAGAGTTATAATGAATTCAAAAAAATCCATACTTGAGTGAAAAACCAGGTTCAAAAATAAAGACATATACAGAATTCAAAAATGTAATGGATCAATCTTCCCCAGATGACCATCACCATCACCACTGTTTTCATCAGCCTCATCCTCACTGCCATCTCTATCCTCGTCATCATCCTCATCATCGTCCCCATGCTCATCGTCGGCCTTATCCTTGCCCTCAGCCCCATCCTCGCCCTCGGCCCCATCCTCGCCCTTGTCATCATCCTCATCCTCACCCTCATTCTCTTCAGCATCCTCGTCATCACCAGGAATGTCATCATCTTGACCGACACTAGAACTTCCATGTGGTGCATTGGATAATTCACCCATCGATGACATAAATGTCTGACAAGCCGCACTGGCCTCTGGTGGAAGTGATGAAGATAAAGCTTTCATCAGTTTCATAAATTCTTTGTCCCTCGTTTGAACTTGTACTTCCAACTCTATGACCCTTTTATCAGACTGTCTTGCATGCTCCTTGACCTGTTCCAACTCGATGGTACTAGAATGGATACCTGGAGAGGACCAATACCTCGTCGGAACTATATTCTTACTAGGCCAGCAGCGTACTCGACCAGAGTGCTCATCTCCCAAAACCTGATATAAAAGATCGTGTGGCCCAAAATTGTCAGGCTACTGGGCATCAAGGGCCTCTAAAGCAGTATGTTAAAAATATTAAAAAAAATTTAAATTTCAAAATAGATATCAAAATTTTAAATAAACAAATTAAAACTTACAATCTTTTCTTTTGTCGGTTAATTAACCGCAGTTCCATCTTTTTTCCTTCCACTGGAGCAAAACAATTTTGCTCGAGGGATACGTCCTTCAATATTAAATTTGTGCTTCTTTAATGACATTGAAACAATATAAAGTGCAATTATAATCATATATTCAATATTCAATAAATCACATAATTTAAGTATGAAACAATAAAAAGGGAATGTCCTAAAGAAAAATTATAAACAATTATATCGTACTAGCTGCCTCTCATGATCCGACATAGTCATGTGCCCCAATGTGTTGAGGTATTTCTTTGAATCAATGTTTTTTTTATTTTCAGAAGATTCCTAAATAATGTTTAATAATAAATTAGATAATATTAATGAAAAATATGAAAACTGTCATTTAAATACCTAAAAAAGGATTAATACCTTAAAATTGGAAGTCGCCCAATGGGTAATCATTTGGCGATATTTCTCTATCGTGAAGTCATCCATGATAGGTAATGTCTGCAACTCCATGCCCACTCTATCACACGAGCCAACATACAGATCATGCTTATAACTTCTCTAAAGCTCTCCCGGCTCATTTAAAGTCATTGGTCATGCACCTTCGCCATCAAGGAAGTTATATAGAAGCTGACACCCAATAGATTAATTAATATAAATACAAAACAATACTACATTAAATCCAATAATTTTTTTACCCATATTTGTGCCCGTGCATTATCCTTGACTTCATGTGGTAGATGTCTCCAAGAGAGAGGGATGAACAGAATGATGTCGGAGTATTTGGCTAGCATCGCCAAAAAACCCCGACATTCCTGCCCAGATTTATCAATCATCTATCCATCTTCATTGTATTCAACCATAAACTGTGTCTGGTGGTTCCATAGTGCACGCAAGCGAGTACGCCCCCTCCCCTGCCTCCTATTAGTAGATGAATCAGTTATGAAGGAAAAAAATATCAGCACAAGTTATAATAAAAATAAACTTTGGTATAAAAATTTGTTTGAGTTATATAAATATACCTGTGGTAGTCAGATCAATGGGCGTCACTGGATGTGCAGAAGCAGAAGGAATATCCTGTATAGGTGGAGTTTCCCTCATTGTACGCTCCTTAGCCACATATTGTGTTGGAGCAGGAGTTGAAGAATGTGGAATATAATATCCCAGAGATAATAAACCAGAAGCAAAAGATGATGGCACAGACATATGGCCAACTGGTAGTGTAAGCATCAGAGGCCTAAATATATCTTGTGTCCCTAATGATACACTATGATCAAAATGGGGCATAGAAGATACGTCTGTGGTAGGGGCATAATCCAATCAGGTACGACCATTGGATCGTCTAACTCTCTCACCACAAGCCCTCGTGCCACCGGCCTCAGTACCGGGATAACCAGATGGTCGTCTAACTCTGACACCCCCCTCCTACCACCAGCCTCATTACTAGGAGCAATATCAGGATCCTTATCTGATATCTCTCATATAGGGGGTGGATCCTTAAAAAACGTTTAACAGAAAAGTAAACACATGATATTATTATTTATTGAAATATATATATTTGAAATAAAATACTCACAATAGGGATGAGTGGAGGAATTCCCATCTGTGTCATGCAATGATTATTTTCTGTCATCTTTTCCACCACTTCTCTTCTATTGGTGTCATTTCCTGCACTGAAAACAAATATGGAAGTAATTAGAAACAAATAACTAATGTGTAACCCAAAAAACAAAATATAGAAAAACCATTCTGATAAAAAAACATAAAGAAAGAAAAGATTTATGGTGGTTTGAAGGTAAGTACTAGGAATACACACTCTAAATGATGTTGGTGAAACATGTAGGTGAGAACACGACTATATGATTCTATATATTTCCCACCAAAACATCGGGTTCACAATCAACTCTGAAAATTAAGCTATTTGAGTCATCATAAGTAACAAACAGATTGATACCAATTACAGTAAGGATATTGTCAACTTCATCATCACCATCCTCAAAAACATGTCTAGGATTTACTTCAATAATTACACTGAATTTAGGATAATGATGATCTTTGACATAAAAAACATGTTTCACCATTGATGCTAATACATATAGTTCATCGGTGGCAAGAGTGCGAGTCATGTCAATAACTCGAAATCCACAATCATCAATAAAGGTGCCTTGAGTCTTCATTGAATCAAACCATTGACATTTCATCATCATGAATCGACCATGTGAGTAATAATCCAAAATTATTATTTTCTCCACGACTCTATAATAAACTACATTTTCAGAAGGAGGTCCATTTTATGATGAACTAGCATAACAGTCTGTTGTGGCAGTTAGCATAACACCATTATGTTGTGTTCTCATGTTTTTTGCTCGTTCAGTGATAATAAATTTTTATTCATTGATCACAAGTGATTTACAAGTATGAACCGTGGTATTAAGACCAAAATCCAAAGCTCTTATTTCCTCAGAAAAAGAGTCTGTGGGAAAACTTGATACCTAAAATATAAACAAATAGTAAAATTAATTAAATATTATTTTTATTTAGTTGTTACATAAATAATTTTACCTTCAATTTCAACCAAGCAGAAAACACTCTACTATGAAAAGTCTCTTTCCTTCTAGAAGATAAAGAACGATGATTTCTATATATCAATTCGTTATTTTCCCTGTAGATAAAAATAATAATATTTTAACAAATATTTAAAATTACAAGAGATAAGATAAGAGATACATGTACAATTTACTTACTTGATATACTCATCGAAAAAATCACAATTGAACAACACTGTGCGATGTGGCATCTCTCACTCTTCAAGGCTTAATGTCGTCAATGTATATGATCTCGAAATTCCTTCTGTCTGAGGAAGTGATGGAAAACTGGGTTCAATTTTCCCATACTGTTCTTCATCATTTCTCATTGGTCTGTTTATTCTCATAGTAAGATCAGAAAAATACATTGGGCAGAAATCCATACATTCTTGATCTAAGTAACCGTTCACAATAGAACCTTCAGGATAATTCATGTTCCGAACATATGATTTCAATGTGCACATGTTTCTTTCAGTTGGATACATCCAACAGAAAGCAAAGGGTCCTCCAAGAAGTATTTCAGTCAGAAGACGGACAGTCAGATGCAACATGCATGTAAAAAATGATGGAGGGAATATTTTCTCTAACTCACACAAAATTAATGGTTTCTCTTCCAACAATTTTTGCAAGAAGGATTTGGAAAAATTCTTAGGAAAAAGATCTCTAAAAAATAACACAACCGAATAACTGAGACTCTGACATTATTGGACAAGAGATGACAGATTGTTATTGGAATCAACTCATGCAAAAGGGTGTGATAATCCTGAGTCTTTAAAGATTTCATCTTTAACTCTTTTCTATTGACCCATTTTGATATATTTCTTGAATAGACATCAACAACTTTAATAGTCTCTAGAACTTCCAGAAATTGATTTTTTTCAGCAGGTTTCATCACATAAGAAGCACATGGAACTTGCCATTTATGTTCACTAATACAGACAAGATGTAATTTTTGTCTGATCCCCCAATCTACCAAGTCACGCCGAGATCGTAAATCATCTTTTGTCTTCCCTTTGACATTTAGAAGAATCTAAAGCAACATTTCACATATATTCTTTTCAATGTGCATTACGTCTAAGCAATTACGTAACAAGTTGGTTGACCAATAGGAAAACTCAAAGAATATACTCTTTTTCTTCCAATTGTAACAGGTATCATTGGAAACATTTTTCCTCTTTCTATATTTCATTACACCCTTCCCAAATGAATAAATGAAATCTTTTAATTCATTAAGCGCATCAGTTCCAGACATACTCTGAGGTGGATCGTCAGCCTCCATGGTATTTTCAAATCTTTGACGATTGTTTCTATATAGATGGTTCATTGGCCAGAATCATCGATGTCCCATAAAACTAAAACTATGAAAATATTTCAGTCTTCTCGATCGAGTATCCTTCATACAAATAGGACATGACAATTTTCCTTTTGTGCTCCATCCACACATCATTGCATAGGAAGTAAATTCATTGATCGTCCACATAAGTGCAGCACGCATCTGAAAGATGTCTTTCGAACATGAATCATATGTGGGAACACCCACATCCCAAAGAAGTTTCAACTCTTTTATTAAAGGTTGCATGTATACATCTATATCATTGTCGAGATCAGTAGGGGAAGATATCAATATACTCAAGAAAGTGTAAGGCTTTTCATACACAACCATGGGGAGAGGTTATAAATGTGTATGAAAACCGGCCATGTGCTGTGAGAAGTAAGAATCTTCCCAAATGGATTAAAACCATCACATGAAAGACAGAGTCTCACATTACGCACGTCAGCTGAAAATTCAGGATATCGAGCATCAAATCCCTACCATGAAAATCCAGCTGTAGGGTGAACAAACTCTTCAATATTCTTTTTTCTCTCGGTGTCATGCCATCGCATTTTTATAGATATTTCATTAGACATAAAAAGGTTCTATAATTTGGGGATAAATGGAAAGTGCCACATTACTTTTTGTGGCACATGAGATAGTCTTCCATCATCTTTTGGCTTCCATTGGGAGGTTCCACATTTGATACAATCATTTCTTTCAGCAGTTTCCTCACAAAATAAACTGAAATCTTTCAGGAAAGCATGATTTTTTTTGAAAATCCAAGTTCATCAACTAACTTCCATGCCATATAGTGGTTTGAGGGAATATCTACATCATCTGGATGTAAGTCCTTCAAGAAGGTAATAATGTAATCAATTGTAGTATTTGAAATCCCATACATAGTTTTCCCATGAAACAATCATATTAAAAATTCCAATTTTTCATTTTACCACATTGCTGATATACTGGAGTCATCACAACATCATTCAATTTTTCTCACCCTATCAACATCATCATTTTCATTGGACACATCATGTGTGCTTGTATCAAAATCTTATTGGTTGGACATACTTTCCTTCTCATGATGCTGAATAAATGGAAACTGATCATATATCAAACTCTCTAATTCAGTCCTATCATTTGGATCATCAACATTTTTATATTCCATTTTCTCTCCATTGTGATACCACACATAATAGTTTGTTTGGAAACCATATTTTTTTATATGATATGTAAAGACCAATAAAATTCAAGGGAATTTTTTTTCTGAATTTTCTTTTGGATTTTACAAGAATGCAGTTTCTGAAGGAACTTGATTACGAGGCTCGGTGAGCCCGGAATAAATTTCTGAAGTTTAGCTCGGGTATGTTCAGTGAACGAACGGACGGGTTTTCCTAACTTTTGAACCAGTGCTCAAAATCGAAATTCGAAGACACCGATGGAATCGCAGCACCGATAATTTCTTAGAACACCTTTTCTGGAGTTGCGTTTTCTCGGGTGTGGTAATTAAAATTTTGTGTTAAGTAAAAGAATAAAATACAATGGTGCAACCAATTTTATTTTATTTAAAGTAGTTTAACCTAAGCTAGGTGGTTGGAGTGGGACCCACTATATCCTACTCCACTAGGTAGGATATTTGTGGGGTGGGGCCCACTAGAGCCCCACCTATTCAACTTCCTCAAACCCCCTCTTTTAATTAGGTAACGCACCCGCACCCCCGATTAATTGAAATGTCAACTCATTAATTGATTAACTTATTCAAAGTAATTAATTATTGAATTCAATTCGAATTTAAAATATTGAGTTGGCTTGTGTGTTAATTAAATAATACAAGGTCTTATTTCATTAAGTTGTTTTTTGGTGGTGTGAGAGGATTTTGGGAGAGGATTTTCTCTAACTCTTGAAGAAACATCTTCTTCCTCATCGAAGAACGTGAAGAACACTGAGCCTTCGACGAAGAACTCTGTCACCGCAAAGGGGTGTTCATCGTACCATCTTTTTCCCTCTCTGCAGCCGGTGTGAGACGCCATCCTCGGAGATTGATGATGCGACGCCGACGATTCTCTTATCCACATCGCTGATGATCCTCCTTCCGCGACGCTTACAGAGTCTCCTTCCGCGACGTCTCTTTCCGTGACAAACCTCGCTCGACGACAACACTTAATGTAGGGGATTACTTGGTTCTGTTCGTGAATACTTTCATCACCGATAATCGTCTCTAATTAAACCACCTTTTATCGCAATAACGGGAGGAGGTCGGACCGCACGAACACGGCCGACCCTCCTCCCCCCTTGATTGTTTGAATTGTTTGCAGCATGAGCAAGGCAGCGCGGTGCCGTTGAATCGCACAGAAATAATAAAAAATGGGCAGAGAAGCGTGGTGCCTTCACGCCGCGCCATTAAAGACGAACAAAGCCGCGGCACCATCTCGCCACGCCGGAGAACCTAGAAGAGGCCGCGGCCGGAGCAGGGCCACGACGGAGGGGCATGGCGCGGTCGCGTCGCGCCGGTCGGACCAAGGCCACGACAAAGCAGAAAGTGGCGGCCGGCTTCCGACCACCGGCACCGGAGTAGGAGGGCGGTACCCCGGCGGTCCCACGGCAGCAGTAACCGGCCGGCCGGACCGGGATGGCCGGCTTCCAAGAAGCTGGGGGTCATAACCCTCGGCTGGCTAAAGGAGCCGCCCCCCACATGGGGGTCGCGGTTTCACAAACAGGGGGGTAACAAGCCCCCCCCCCCCTTCCGCTCGGTCGCTTCGGCCGAGCCGCCTAGCCACGCTAGCCAGGCCGAGCGCTCCAGGCCGGGCCGGGCTACGCCCACCGGGCCGAGCCGTGCCCTAATGGGCCAGACCCGGACTCGGGTCGGGTCGCCCCAGTTCGGGCCAACCCAGGGGGTATCGGGCCGGGTCAGACCAGGCCCGAACCCCTATTTTCGGACCCTTTTCAGTATTTTTCCCATAACTTGGGCTGCGGACCTCCGATCGACGCACCGCCAGCTGTGATGCGATCCTTGAATCAAGATGGTCGTTTGGGTATACTACACGCAAGTTTTCAGAGAACGTTTTGTTCGGTCAGGTTGGTTCGAACCTGAAACCAACTGGGCCCTCAGAGCGGAAACGCTTATAACTTGAGCTCCGGACGTCCGATTGGCGTGTTGTCGATTTTGAGGGATTTATATTAGTGAGACGGACCATTTGGCTTACTCCGCTCGAGGTTTGGACGTAGTTAGAGTACAGTCGGGTTGGTTTTGACTTAAAAACCAACCGGGCCCCTAGGACGAAAAAGCCAATAACTCTCAGACTGGGCGTCTGATTGACGCACCGTCTGTCACGTTGAGTTCCTTTTGATGATACGGAAATTTTGGATACATCATCTCTGGACTTCCTGTCAGTTGATGTGTCAGCCCTCGGCTCATGGAGCGGACCCTCCCCGAATGATCTTGCTATGTGCGGGAACACTAGAGCTAGCTACGACTACGACGACGATGACGACTGTACAGAAACCCTCCGTGGGTTTGACAGCAACGAATACCACACTTAGCGATCCTGTGTGGATCAGTGCCAACTGATCCTGTGTGGGTCAGCACTCAGCGGTCCTGTTTGGGCCAGCGCATACCGATGATGTGTGGGTCCGATCCTATGTGGATCATTGCGGGGGTTAGTACCTATCGATCCTGCGTGGGTCATTGCGGGGGTTAGTACCTATCGATCCTGTGTGGTTCTGACGACTTAGATGAATTAGTGGCTTTATCTGATCATCTCTATCGTCTTACGAAGATGTATATCTGTGTGAGATGAGTCTTGACTTACAATCGTTATCTTCGATATGATTGACTTGCTTTCCTATGTGGATTGTGTTGTGCTATCCTGTGTGGACGTGATCAAACATCGGCTTGGATGCTGGAGCCGAACTGGAATTGATGACTTAGGTATCTGTATGGGCATATACCTAAGTAGTGTTGGTTGTTACTTCGTGATTATATCCTTCTTTTGTGGATTCTGGGAGACCTTCGGGGGTCTTGGGGTCCCTACTGAGTAGCTTATACTCACCCCTGCACGGGCTATACCCGCACAACGTTGTGTTGGATACAGACGACGGACATCGCTAATCGTGGTAGAGGCTAGAGGAGCAGTCGGTACCTGGAGGTGGACAACTGGGCGGGACAAACACGGAGCGGAGGGCTGGACTCGAGAAGCTGAGGTGGCTATCTGTACCCACCCTTCTGGTGGGAGTACCATTGGACAGCTCGACGTTGTGGCTTTAATTTTCAGTTGTTGTACTCCCTTCTTCAGTTGTACTTTACTTTCAGTTTGGTTTTGTATTCTGGCCCACTTACTTTTCTGCACTTACTATTGTATCTAGTTTTACTTAGTGTTTACTTCTGCTTGCTTACTCTGAGGTGTTTGTTTACTTTTCAAAGGAAATTCCTTCCCTTTTTATCGGGAATTATGGCTTGGTGCTAGTCGCCCACCCCTGGCCTATGGAAGGCGGGCTTCGGGTAGTCACGGGACGGGCCTCGAGGATGGGTCGTGAAAAATTGGTATCTGAGGAATTTGGTTTTACCACAGAACTAAGGACTCTGATCTTTTTCTTTGAGAAGTAATAGTTTTAAGAGTATTGAGTGTGGTTATCATTCCAGGGAGTCTAGTGTTGGTGCGGCGGCCAATGTATCTGTACACCAGGACCCTGACTTCTGATTTCTGACCTATTGCGCGAAAACATTGATTGCATGTGCGTTTCAAGTTTTCTTTGTGATTACTTTGTGTCAGCTCACCAGGTATACTATTTTGACAGTGGTGCACCTATCTCTTTTCAGGATGGCCCCACGATGGCAGAAAGCTACGGTTCCGAGTTTTGTACATGACGATAGACCACCGAGCGACGAGGCCTCGGTGCAGGGCCCTATTACTGTGGAGGCATCGGTGGTACCACTACCCACCAAGCCACCGATGCTACCAACTCCAGCCGCTGAGAGTGCATGTCACCTTGGTGCACTGCACAAGTTTCTGCGTCATAGACCACCCAGGTTCCACGGGGAGACGGAACCTCAGGCAGCCGAGGATTGGCTGGAGGCAGTTGTACGAGTTTTTTTATTGGAAGGAACCCCAGCAGACCTCATGGTGATCCTTGCAGCGAGTCTCCTGCATGCGGCAGCAAGCATATGGTGGAGCTTGATGCTCCAGGTTCACGATGAGGCATCACTCCTCTGGATAGACTTTGAGAGCCTCTTCCGCTCGGAGTTCGTCACAGCCACCCTCCATGTGGTGCACATCCAGGAGATTCTACAGTTGCGGCAGGGTAGCTTGACGGTCACCCAGTGCACGGCAAGATTTACCGATCTCTCGCGCTATTCGACGGACATGGTACGGAACCCGTTCTTTTGGGCCCAGACTGTCGAGCATGGATTCATGCATGAGAGCAGGGCATCATTGATCTCCCTCAACATTCTGACACAGGCAGGGGTACTGGAGTGAGCCCTTCTCATTGAGAGATTTCTTACTGAGCCTACACTAGCAACGAGACCTACCGCAGGGCGGCACGTAGCAGAGTCTTCTGCAGCAAGCACTCGACGGATGACACCTGGGTCCAGGAGGACCAGACCCTCAGGTGGACGACCTCAGGACACTGGCTCAGAGGTGCGGGGAACACAGCGCATAGCCAGTATTTCGAGAGACAGACAGTGCTACGCATGGGGCGGGCAGATCCACATGGCTCGTGACTGCCCGACCCGCCATGCCGAGGAGCAGCAGATAGTTGACGGACCACCCAGGTAGAGGCAGAGGGTTGACTGTGGCGGTCCGCAGGGAGTAGGTGGATGAGGCAGAGGAGCTAGCCGAGCAGCAGGTGGTGGGCGACGCTTTGAGGCTCTACTACCACCACCACCCGGAGGTTCACCCCGACCACAGGGAGCTGGCAGGCAGAGATAGGTACAACTTCAGGCAGTGGAGGCCTATGACCACGGTGCACCCAAGATGATTCGAGGTACCATCTGTGTCTATTCCACCCTTGCTGCAGTTCTTATAGACATAAGAGCGAGTCATTCTTTCATTACCGCTGCCCTTATTCGGAGCTCAGAGATTCCGACAGAGTCGTTGGCTCGATCCTTACATCTAGATACTCCTACGGGAGCAGACATGATGATTATACACTGGTGCCGGTAGTGTGAGATTACTCTAGGAGGTGGGAGCTTCGGCTGGGATCTTCTTTTAGCGGCGTCGAGGCCTTACGACGTCATCTTGGGCATGGATTGGTTATCTACAGTCCATGCTCAGATCGACTGCATTAGGCGCAAGGCGAGATGTGTTCGCACCGACAGGAGCAGGTTCAACTTCACCGGCGAGAAGAGAACATTGCAGCGCAGGATGGACTCACGAAGAGGAGAGGAAAGACCATCACTCATCAGTTGGCTAGCCTCATCCTAGGAGCAGTTGACGTGCAGAGTCCTAGCTTACCTACAGTGGTGGATCAGTATGCGGACGTTTTTCCTGACGATGTTCCAGGACTACCTCCACGCAGAGAGGTAGACTTTTATATTGACATGTACCCCGGGAAAGCCCTGATATCCACCCCAGCATATCGGATGGCTCCCGCCGAGCTTCGAGAGCTATGGGTACAGCTGGAGGACTTGCAGGGCAAAGGGATTCATCTGACCTAGTGTTTCACCCTGGGCGTCCTCAATATTATTCGCCAAGAAGGTGGATGGGAGCTTGCGACTTTGTGTCGATTATTGACGCCTGAACCAGGTGATCGTGAGGAACAATTATCCACTACCGAGGATTGAATACCTCTTCGATCAGCTCAACGGAGCATGGTGGTTCTCAAAGATAGACCTTAGGTTAGGCTATCATCAGCTCAGAGTTCGGAATGAGGACGTGTAGAAGACGACCTTCAGATGTCGGTATGGCCATTATGAGTTCTTGGTTATTCCATTCGGTGTGACTAATGATCAAGCAGTTTTCATGGGCCTCATGAATAGGATCTTTCAGCCTTACCTCGATCGATTTTTCATAGTCTTCATCGACGAAATATTGATATACTCGACGACTGAGGAGGAGCACGCCTACCACTTGCGGGTTGTACTGGACACACTTCGAGAGAACCAACTTTATGTTAATCTCTCAATGTGTCAGTTCTGGATACGTGAGGTCCACTTCTTGGGACACGTCATCTCTGAGGTGGGATTTGCGGTGGATCCTACAAAAATCGAGGTAGTGCTAGCTTGGGAGCCAACCAGGAGCCCAACGGAGGTGCGGGGTTTCTTGGGACTAGATGGGTACTACCGGAGATTCATGCTATACTTCTCCAGAGTTGCGACACCACTCTCAGCTTTTACAAAGAAGGGGAAACTCTTTGTGTGGTCAGATAGATGTCAGCAGAGCATCCAGGGGCTGAGACAGAGATTGACCAGCGCGCCTATCTTGAGGCTACCAGAGGAGGGAGTAGGGTACGTATTCTACTGCGATGCATCAGGGACTGGACCCAGATGTTTCCTAATGTAGGAGGGGGTCGTGATCACCTATGGATCATGTCAGTTGACACAGAATGAGAAAAACTATGCTACCCATGACCTGGAGTTAGTAGCAGTGGTCTTCGCTCTAAAGATGTGGCGACACTATCTGATAGGCGAGCACTTTACAGTCTACTCTGACCACTAGAGTCTCAGGTATATCTTCTCGCAGAAGGACCTGAACCTGAGACAACGGCGATGGATGGATTTCCTCCAGGACTCTGACTTTGAGATAGTCTATACTTCTAGAAAGGGGAATGTAGTAGTCGATGCTCTCAGTAGAAGGACGAGTATTCAACTACTTGGGGAGGCGACAGAGAAGCTAGCCGCTTTGCAGATATCCTTAGTGGATAGAGATGGAGCAAAATTTCTACAGTCACTCATAGTCACTCCTCCACTTCTACAGTGGGTCAGAGAGGCACAACGTGGGGACGTTGACTGTGAGATGCGGTGTGCACAGATATCCTTAGGACAGGCACCTGATAGATTCTCTGTGGGAGGAGAGCACGTCATCCTTTTCAGAGGACATACCAGGGTACCAGTTGCTTTACAGGAGGAGGTGCTAAGAGATTTTAACCCTTCCCCTTTGGCGATACATTCAGGAGTGGCGAAGATGTACCAGGATCTCAAGCGACAGCACTGGTGGCTGGGTATGAAGAAGGTTGTATCTGTGTTCGTTTCGCAATACCTCACCTGCCAGCAGGTGAAGGTGGAGCATCAGGTACCAGTAGGCTTGTTACAGCCCTTGGAGGTCCTGGAGTGGAAGTGGGACGGGATATCTATGGATTTCATGACTGGACTTCCATGCAATTCTAGAGGTCATGACTCTATTTGGGTGATAGTCGACCGACTCACCAAGTCGGCCCCCTTCTTACCCATCAGAGAGTAGGGCTCAGTAGAGATCTTGGGATATCTCTACGTTCAGAAGATTATACAGCTTCATGGTGTTCCATCATCTATAGTCTCTGATCGAGATGCTTGCTTTACTTCCCAGCTTTGGAAGGGGTTGCAGGAGGCTTTCAGGACGCAGCTACGTCTGAGCACCGCCTTTCACCCTCAGAAGGATGGTCAGATGGAGAGGACCATTCAGACTCTCAAATACATGCTCCGTGAATGTGTCCTCAACTTTGGTCATAGCTTGGAGGATCACCTACCCTAGGTGGAGTTCGCGTACAACAACAGATACCACTCCACCATCGGGATGGCACCATACGAGGCGGTGTATGGCCGACCTTGCAGATCACCACTGTGCTGGACAGACCCTAGGGAGTCAGTACTTACGGGACCAGAGATGGTCCAGGCCATGATAGAGAAGGTCCAGGTCATCCAGGAGCATATGTGGACAGCTCAGAGCCGGAAAAAGTCTTATGCTGACAGGAGGCGGAGGCCACTAGAGTTTGAGGATGGCGACCACGTCTTCTTACAGGTCTCACCTCGATGTGGATTATGGAGATTTGGACAAGGCGGAAAGCTTTCTCCATGCTTCATCGGACCATTCCAGGTCCTCAGCAGGATTGGCGAGGTGGCTTATCGCTTGGCTCTACCACCTCAGTTGCACCAGGTGCAAGGCGTCTCCCACGTATCTCAGCTGAGGAGATACGTGCATGACTCGACGCATATCATTGACCATAGGGAGATGGACATTGATGATGGGGAGACTTTTGAGGAGGTCCCAGTGGAGATTGAGGATCGACAGGAGCGGGTCCTACGTGGACGGTCGATTCCTCTAGTGCGCATCAGATGGCAGCACAGGAACCTCCAGGAGAGCACTAGGGAGTAGGAGGCTCAGATGCGTGCTCAGTACCCACATTTGTTTCCCTAGTTTATGATGTATTTTTACGGGGACTTAAAGCCCTGAGGTAGGATTAATTTAAATACCCGTAAAATTCAAGGGAAATTTCTTTTTTCTTAATTTTTTTCAGGAATTTACAAGAACGCAGTTTTTGACGGCACTTGATTCTGAGGCCCGGTGAGCCCAGAATAAATTTCCAAAGTTTAGCCCAGGTACGTTCAGTGAACAAACGAGCGGGTTTTCCTAACTTTTGAACCAATGATCGGAATCAAAATCTGAAGACACCAAAGGAATCGCAGCGCCGGTAATTTCTTAGGAACACCTTTTCTGGAGTTGCGTTTGCTCGGGTGTGGTAATTAAAATTTTGGGTTAAGAAAAAGAATAAATTAAAATGGTGCAACCAATTTTATTTTATTTAAAGTAGTTTAACATAAGATAAGTGGTTGGAGTGGGACCCACTATATCCTACTCCACTAGGTAGGATATTTGTGGGGTGGGGCCCACACAAGCCCCACCTATTCAACTTCCTCAAACCCCCTCTTTTTAATTAGGTAACGCACCCGCACCCCCCATTGATTGAAAAGTCAACTCATTAATTGATTAACTTATTCAAAGTAATTAATTCTTGAATTCAATTCAAATTTCAAATTTTGAGTTGTCTTGTGTGTTAATTAAATAAGACAATGTCTTGTTTCATTAAGTTGTTGTTTGGTGGTGCGAGAGGATTTTGGGAGAGGATTTTTTATATCTCATGAAGAAACATCTTCTTCCTCGTCGAAGAACTTGAAGAAAACAGAGCCTTTGACGAACAACTCTGTCACCGCAAAGGAGAGTTCGTCATACCATCTTATTCCCTCTCCGCAGCTGGTGTGAGATGCCATCCTCATAGATCGACGACGCGACGCCAGAGATTCTCTTATCCGTGACGCCGATGATCCTCCTTTCGCGACGCTTACGGAGTTTCCATCCGCGACGTCTCTTTCCGCGACAAACCTCGCTCGACGACAACACTTGAGGTATGGGATTACTTTGTTCTGTTCATGAATACATTCATCACCGATCATCGTCTCTAATTGAGCCACCTGTTACTGCAATAACGGGAGGATGTCGGACCGCACGAACACTGCCGACCCTCCTCCCCCCTTGATTTTTTGATTTTTTTGCGGCACGAGCAAGGCAGCGCTGTGCCATTGCATCGCGCGGATATAATAAGGAATGGGAAGAGAGGCGTGGAGCCTTCAAGCCGTGCCGTTAAAGACGAACAAATCCGGGGCGCCATGGCGCCGTGCCGGAGAACCTCGAAGAGGTCGCGGCTGGAGCGGGGCCGCGTCAGAGGGGCGCGACACCGTCGCGCCCTGCCGGTCGGACCAAGGCTGTGGCCTTTGGTCGTGGCGGAGCAGGATGCGGTGGCCGGCTTCTGGCCGCCGGTGCCGGAGCAGGAGGGCGGGACCCTGGCGTTCCTGCGGCAACAGCAACCGGCCGGCCGGACCGGGCCAGCCGGCTTCCAAGAAGCTGGGGGTCGTAACCCACGGCTGGCCGAAGGAGCGGCCCCCCGCATGGGGGTCATAGTTTCACAAACATGGGGGCAGCGAGACCCCCCTTCCACTCGGTCGTTTCGGCCGAGCCGCCTGGCCACGCGGGCCAGACCGAGCGCGCCAGGCCGGGCCGGGCCACGTCCAGGCCGGGCCAGGCTGCGCCCATCGGGCTGGGCCATGCCTTAATGGGCCGGATCCAGACCCGGGTCGGGTCGACCCGAGGGGTATCGGGCCGGGTCGGACCGGGCCCGAACCCCTATTTCCGGACCTCTTTTGGTATTTTGCCTATAACATGGGCTGAGGACCTCCGATTGATGCACCATCACCTTTTATGCGATCCCTGGATCGAGACGATCGTTTTGGTATACTACACTCAAGTTTTCTGAGAACTTTTGGTTTGTCCGGGTTGGTTCGAACACGAAACCAATCGGGCCCTCGGAGTGGAAATGCTTATAACTTGAGTTCCAGACGTCCGATTGACGTGCCGTCGATTTTGATGGATTTATCATAGGGAGACGGACCTTTTGTATTACTTCTCTCGAGGTTTGGATGCAGTTGGAGTATGGTCAGGTTGGTTTTGACTTAAAAACCAACCGGGCCCCTGGGACGAAAAAGCCAATAACTCTCAGACCGGGCGTCCGATTGACGTGTTGTCTGTCATGTTGAGTTCCTTTTGACAATACAAAACATTTGGATACATCAAATCCAGACTTCATGTTAGTTGATGTATCAGCCCTCAGCTCGTGGAGCAGACCCTCCCCGAACGAGCTTTCTATATGCGGGAACCCTAGAGCTGGCTGCGACTACGATGATGATGGCTATTGTATAGAAACCCTCTGTGGGTTCAACAGCAACAACTACAGTACTCAACGATCCTATGTGGAACAGTGCCTACTGATCCTGTGTGGGTCAGCGCTCAGCGGTCCTATGTGGGCCAACGAATACCGATCATGTGTGGGTCCGATCCTGTGTGGGTCATTGGGGGGTTAGTACCTATCGATCCTACGTGGGTCATTGCGGGGGTTAGTACCTATCGATCATGCGTGGGTCATTGTGGGGTTTAGTACCTATCGATCCTGTGTGGGTCCGACAGCTTAGATGAATCAGTGGATTTATCTGATCATCCCTATCATCTTAAGAAGATGTATATCTGTGTGAGATGAGTATTGACTTAAAATCTTTATCTTCGATATGATTGACTTGCTTTTCTTTGTGGATTGTGTTGTGCTATCATGTGTGGATGTGATCGAACTTCGGCTCCGATTCTGGAGCCGAACTGGAATTGATGACTTAGGTATATGTATGGGCATATACCTAAGTAGTGTTGGTTGTTACTTCGTGATTATATCCTTCTTTTTTGGATTATCCTTTGTGGGTTCTAGGAGATATTTGGGGGTCTCGGAGTCCCTATTGAGTTGCTTATACTCACCCATTCACGGGCCATGTCCTCACTACGTTGTGTTTGATGCAGACGATGGACAGCACTGATCGTGGTAGAGGCTAGTGGAGCAGTCGGTACCTAGAGGTGGACCACTGGGTGGGACGTACTCGGAGCAGACGGCTGGACCCGAGGAGCTGAGGTGGCTATCTGTACCCACCCTTCAGGTGGGAGTACCAGTGGACGGCTTGACATTGCGGATTTAATTTTTAGTTGTTGTAATCCCTTTTTCAGTTGTGCTTTACTTTCAGTTTGGGTTTGTATTTTGACCCACTTACTTTTCCGCACTTACTATTGTATCCAGTTTTACATAGTGTTTACTTCTACTTGCTTACTCTGAGGTGTTTGTTTACTTTTCAAAAGCAATGTCATCCCTTTTTATTGGGAATTACGCCTTGGTGCTAGTCGCCAGCCCCTGGCCTATGGAAGGAGGGCTTGGGGTAGTCACAACACGGGCCCTGAGGACAGGTCGTGACATGATAGCTAAATGCTTCACGACTCAACCAAGGTCTTCCAACACAATTAGAACATGGGAACTGTATGTGACCATCTGAAGCCTTGTCCAATGCAAAATCTAGAAAGTTGTTCAAATTATTTTAAAAATCTGTTGAAATATGATCAGTTTCGTACATCCAACATCTATCCATTCTGTAAAAAAATTGCAATAAGTCATTTAAAATCAATTCATTAATATTGAAGTTCATTCAAAAAAATATTTAGGTAAATGATAATTGTTTACTTTATATAAAATCATAACTGACACATTACTCTATATGATAATCATATTAAGAAATACAACAAAATACAGTGTATATAAGAAAATAAGATACATAATTTCTAATGCCTATATTAAAGGATTTCCTAGTAAGATATTGGAAGTGGATAAAGGAATACATAATCCTTAAGGTTCTTATTGGGAGTACTTGAATTTTATACTTTAACATCTTCAGGGAGATCAAGATGAGGAGTAGGATGAGGATCACATCAAAAGTAGTTATGGCCTCATCAAGTTTCACCTTAACCATGGATTAAAGGATCCTAGGTTTGGGGATATAGATCATAGGTTGGTAGGGTGTATTCATTGAATCATGTCCCAATTGATTTTGGAGAGGGACCTTCAATAGTTATAGGTATGTATTTGATTAGAAACACCGATAAAAAAGATATTCAGGATTTGTGACGTTCCAAACTAGGATTCCACTCATTAGTAACCCGAACCTAGATGGCCACATGGCCTAAAGCCCATCTATCAACTAGCGATGAATAATTACGTTCACATGACCATGCTATTTTTTTCGTGAGATATATATCAGAAAGTAAATAATTTGTAGGCATGAACAACATTGGTGAGTTCTATGATGTTTATACACTTTTATTATGGGTGACATACTAGGATAAAAATGATATAAATACTTTAATAATGTTTAATAACTACCTATGAAAATTGTGACATGAATTCCTAAAACTCATTTTGAATTTTAAAATTTTTTACAACTGTATGACCGAACCGCTTGATGGAGTAGGAATAAATGATCATGTAATAGAGTAACTTTTGGTTTTATCACCATTCACACATGAAAATGACCCTAAACTCACTCTAGTGGTTCAGGTGGAAGAGCCACTTCATTGAATGACTTATAGTGTGGGTATCATCATCTTAAAGTTAAGGTGTGATATTTCAAAGACAACATTTATGGGTACATTCATAATGCATGAGTATCTTATCATTCCTCTTAGGATAAAAAATTCTACAACTATATTTATGGCTAACCAATGATATCATTTCAATAGACCTTAAATTTAAGATAAACCAAGGATAAAATAAATAAAGATCATATTTACCTCTTCAATATTAACCAAAATTATTCTATACAGATAAATCAAAACAAAACCGCAACCTAAAATGATATATTGATTGTGTTCATAAGGGGATCATAATACAAAATAAATTGCAGAAAAATGGAACAAAAAAATATAAAATAAATTAAGGCACGCCTACTTATTTATAATGGAAGAACAAAAATTAATTGAATCAAAGATAGATTCCCTATTGGAAATTTGAGTTAGCAACCTCTAGAGCAGGTTGGGAAGTAGGGTTCGAATCATAACCTAAAATTATATATGCCTTATATTTGTAAGGGGATCATAATACACACTAGATTTCACCAAAATAGAATGAAAAAATCTAAAATAAATTAACACACACGTACCTATTTAAACAGGAAGAACAAATATAAAATAAATGAACTCACACATATCGATTTGTACGGGAATAAAAAATCGTTGGAAACCAGACCTGTTGTGTTGGGAAGTAGCATTTGTGTCGAGATTTAGAGGCAAAACATGAGACTGTTGAGGTTTAGGGAAAACATTTCAAGAGTGTGCATCCAGCTCCCGGTTAGGCAAAAAATTTCGAGATCTCTGGAGTTGTAGATCGATGATATTTGAGTATTTTCTTTCCCAATGGTTTTAACAAATTGTTGGGAAATTTATGTTATACCCAACAGTTTAAAAAATCGTTGGGAAAACCCTTTAAATTCTTACTATAACCAACGGTTTTAGAAAACCGTTGGAAAAAATCTCTTCATTATCACTATACCCAATGGTTTCAATGAAACTGTTGGTAAAAAACTTGTATATGGATATACCAACGGTTCTACAGAACCATTGGTACAGGAGTCTTTTCCCTACTGTTTTTGAAACCGTTGGGAATATTGCATTGGTAGAACTTGCATTTCTAGTAGTGTGAGATATTAAAATATATATTTTTTGATTTAGGGATGATATATGGGATCCAATTTTAGGTGAAGGTATTTTTATTTTGATATACTTTTTAGAGATTGTGAATAAGTTCAACAATAGAGTGAGGAACATGTATAAGAGAAAAGGTTTAGGGACGGTGGCTTCCACTGGTGGGGCCAGTAATGGGTATTAAAGAAGATAAAAGTTTTTTTTAATGTTACTAACCATGGTGGTCATGGATAGGTAATTCTGGGTGGTGATTCATCTCTCCCTTCATCGGAATACATCATAGTATAATACTATTAGTGTAGCAATATTGGCCACATCCATCCTCATTATACCCAACTTCTAGTAAAGAGAATGATATATGGTAGGATAGGACACATATATAGTATTTTTATTAGTTATCAATTATTTTCCAATCATAGAGGGTCTATTAATGTTCAAGGTTTGGGGGTTGGATAGGGAATAAACCTGAATGCTAGAAGTTGTAACACCATCGACCATTCAAGTTAGGGTAGAGAATGTGGTTCCCCTAAAAAAAGGAAACTACAATAATAGAGTGGTTCTTTGTAGGGTACTTGATCAAGGTCTTATTTTCAAGGTGTAGTCTAGTTTCTTATCATTCTTAAAAATCCTACCGACCATATTACAAGACCATTTATTATCTGAGGTACTATTTTAATTGCTTTCACTTTTTCATGTTCCTTATTTAACATAGGAGAATAAAATTCTTTCATATATGATTATTTTTTTATGTATTGAACATATATAGTGTTTTTATATGATGTAATATTGATAAAAAAAATTTAAGGGTGAGATATGAGTTCATCTATAGATTTAAGGGTTTTTTCATAGTGATCATAGGCAATAGATTTCCCTGGGACCTCTTTGTGCTGCAGATGATCCTCTTTGACATGATCCTTAGAATTTATTGGATCATTTGGTACTGAGACCATATTGGCTATTATCATTTACACATTTCATTCAAGTCTCCCTGGGTGAAAACTATGTCCATTCATGAGAATGAGATATCCAAACAGGTCAAGTAAGACCTTACCACCAATAACTAGAAACAAATTATAGCCTAAGTGTCCGGCCTTTTATTAGATGATAGGGACATTCATAAGGTATTTTTTAACTCCATTTTTAATTTTTTTAAATATATATTTCCTATGAACTTCTAAGGATTTCCACCCAAGTTACTGGTTGATTTTTTATTGAGATCATACAAAGTGTGGTGACTGTTTCATATCACCATATAGGATGGATCAAGTTGTGCTCCCTAAGATAAAGGCTCAGCTAGAGAAAATGGAGGATGAGGGTTTTATTTGACTGAGTACATCCCCTTGAGGTGCTCTAATATTATTCACCAATAATATGAATCGATCCCTTATGATATGTGAGGACTATCAGAAGCTCAACCAATTGACCTTCAAGAACCAATATCTCTTCCTTTAATCGATGACTTATTTGATTAGTGTAGAGGAACAATATTTTTTTCTATTATTTTCCTTAAATTACGTTATTAATAAATGAGGGTGAGGACTTTTGACAATCCTTGCATTTAATTCAAAAGAAGTCTTAGTATATATGAGTACCTAGTGATGTCATTCAATCTAAAAAAAATTCTAATAGTTTTTATAGCCCTAATTAATTAGGTTTTAAACCCATATCTAAAATATTTTGTGACCATATTCATCAATGTTACCCTTATGTACTCCAAGAAAATGGAGGAACATGATAGGAATCTTGATATTATATTGAACACACTTAGAAATCATAGAATGTACACCAAGCTCTTGAAGTTCCACTTTTGGATCAATCAGTTGCACTTCATGAGTAAAATGGTATCAATGTATAAAGTATTCGTGGACCCAAATAAGGTTCAGGAAGTTGTTTCTTAAGAGTGGACAAAGATTTATTTTGAAATTTTTTACATTTTAAGATTTGTTAGTTATTACTGGAGTTTAATTCAGAGTTATCTTAATTAGTAGTATAGACGATGGGTCTGAATTCGAAGGGGTGAATATTATCTATTTTGTGGCTTGTGATAAAGTGTTTTATGAGTTGAAAGGGAGATTGACATCTGTGAAAATCTGGATCTTTCCTAAATAGGGTATGTTTTTCACTTTATACTATGATGTATCGGGAGTTCTTTGGGAGCAGTTCTAAACCAGTATGTTTTTTAATTTAGTGAAACTAAGTCCACATGAGTATAACTACCAAACTCATGATCTAGAGAAAAGTACATTGGTGCACCTATTTAGAAGTTTGTTGTGTTTAATCATGGGAGGGGAGTTTTTGGTGTATACTGAATAGAAGATCCCGAAGTATATCTTATTAAAATTGCGATTGAACCTTCAGTATCAAAGTTGGGTCTTGTACCTTCATCCTTCTGATTTATAGATTTAATATACCCTCATAAAGTGAATGTGGTTGTAGATGCATTGATCTGAATGACTCAAACTCATGTGGTTAAAGCTTTTTTAAGTGAGTAGTATTTAACATCTCTATGTGCTGAGATTAATATAGATATCCATGATTATTATGGTTGAGAAACCCTTACACCCTTATATCATCACTCATTAGTTGGCTAAAGGGCATCCAACTGAAAAATGTAGACTATTTGGTCCTGAGGGATACAATATTTGTTAGGGAGATACCACCAAACTATTATATTTATGTGGATGAGATCCTTTATGTATTAGGTTAAGTTTTGGTCACTATGAGCATATGTGAGGATTTTATGAGGGAATCATGCCTTAAGGTGGGAGGTACATCTATATTTGAAGGAAAAAATGTGCTATTATATTTTTTGTAAATATTCATAGCCAAGGATTAAGAGGGACATTACAGGGATTTTCACTTGTTTCTCCACATGTCTTTAAGTGAAAATTGAGCATCAGTGAACATCTGGTGTCATATAGTCATTTTTCATTCCTAGGTGGAAGTGGGAAGATGTGAATATGAACTTCATGATGGGGTTCTCAAGGAAACCTTAGTGTAGTTATGTAGTATGGGTGATTGTGGATTAGTTTAACAAGGTATCTCAATTATTACTAATTTAGAATACATTCTTAGTTGATAAGCTATGAAATATCTATGTGCAGAATATGGTGTGTCTATATTTATTTTATTGGAGAATTTTTTTGTTAATGATTCTCATTTTCAACTCAATTATTGAATATATTTAAGAAGAAACTTGGTACAAAAGTGAACATTATCACTACTTATCACCCTCAAATAGATGGATAGTGAACCAAATCTGGTTTCATTGGTTTGGTCCTTTAAATATTTCGAAAGACGACTTTGGATGTTTTTTTATAGTTGGTGTCAAGTTTGGGTATCACAAGACCCCTAAATATATGTTAATAGTATTAATATATTTTAAATCATGTGAGTGTGTCTATTAATAATAAATGGGTTTTCCTTTGATCGTGACCTTGTGTGGTTAATCTAAGAGCGTGATTGTTCCTACAATATAGGTTTTACCCAAGGTGTGATAAAAAGTAAATCTATGTTGGGAATTTGGTTTAGGCAATTAATGGAGGGTACATTAAGTAACTAAATAATAAAATATAATTAATTTAATTATATGAACTTAAACTAATTTATCCCTCTATAAACATACTATTATGGAAAATATCTAGGGTTATCCATATAACCCTTGGAGATTAATGGAAGGTAGAATGAGAGATTTTCTAGCCCCAATAGGCCCCGGAATGTGGATTGACTACAAATGATCAAAGAGAATCATTATATGGACAATGAACACATCAATATCATCTTTTTATTCAATAGTATACATGTTATTCAGTAGTGATCAATCTGTTCCTGAGGTAGGGTATGTTATTTTGTGACTTCCTCCATTTAAATAATTTTTTAATCATCTATTTCTCATTTGGTTATTTGTTCTACAATTCCCACACATTTCCTAAGCCTGGTTTTTATTATTGTTGTCAATATTGTTTATCCATTTTTCGCATGAGATTATAACCCCTTTTGTTTAAATAATTTATGATCATTTTTTGGGATTGCATCAGCTAATGAATATCTTACCTTGGTTCTTGTGCTTTTATCCCTTTCGTTCTTTTCATTATTCATCATCAGCCCACGATGTCGGCAATTCGAAATCGTCGGGTCATATTCGAGCACAATCAAACCCATGGATTCATGGAGGCTGTGTAAATTACCTTGTAACTTGTTTATTTTTGATGTATTGAGGTGTTTTGTGGTCTGTAGTTGATGGAATCATGGATTAAACCTTCATGTAACAAAGATAAGCATCACGTCTATGGATCAAAAGATCAGAGATCTGATTTTTGGACACCGGATGTCGGAAATCATAACTCAGAGACCTTAAGTCATGGATTCAGACATTTTAATTGGGCTAAATGATGAGAAAATTGGTGTATTTAGTTTCTATATGAAGTAAGGCCGTGTTGTATGTGAAAAAGTTTACTACATGCTATGTATCCTAAGGGATAACACACCATGTGTCCTAGGATTTCAAAGCAGCTAGGGTTTTCTTTGAGTTAAATATCACATGACTTGTTTTTGGGACCACAATCCATGTGATCCTACACATATATCTAATCCATATTTTGAAGGCACATTCTTAAGAACCTGTATGGTTATACATATCATGTACCATAAGGGTAACGTTGTGTGTATATACATGGATAATAGATACATGTACTGTTTGTACACTCTTAGTACCATGGGTGAACGTACACACTATGTGAACAGATTTATATAACATGTAATGTCACATGTCTTCACAATCCATTTCCAAGTGAGGACATGATCGAGTGTCCCAGAGAGGTCACACATCATGTGAACCCTGGTACACATCATGTACTTTTTCCAGAATATTATACCTTGCACTTATCCTTCTTAAAGACTCATTTATAGTCCCATGACTAGCATGACTAGAGTATTATTATTTTTGGGATGTGATGGTGGACTTTATTTCAACATTATTGATACAAAGTGAGTTGATTCTTGTGGAACACTTATTTCAGTGATGCTTAGCCTATGACAGTGATTGGGTGTGATCATTGGATTTTTTCTAGGGTCTACACCCCCTTATCTCTCTCTAATAATTTGGTCCCCCATATCTTTTATACATCCATATTTGGCACCACCACCCCAGCCCCCAGCCCCATATTATAGAGGTTGTGGGTCTTCACTCTATGGAATACCCCCTATCTTTGAGCTCTAGTAGGGATCAGGTCCTCCACTGGATATAGTGACCCCCTCAGTTGTGGAGTGTAGTGGTGAGGTGTGGTTTTTCTATGCAAATTCTTGATAGGTTATATGAGAGTCATGTCTATGAGATAGTGAACCACCGGATGTAGAACATACTGGTAAAGATTTACCCCTTCACTATGTTTCTCATGAGGTTTTGGCATGTGTATGGGATATTTGGAGATGTGGGAAGGATCTTCATTCTTAGCTAGTTTGGGTGATGTAGATCCCAATTCTCTTTTCTCTTGGGTTTCTAATGATCATATATGATGATGGGTTTTCTCCACCCTCTTTCTTTATTATTGAGATGACTATTGTTTATTGTTATTTCTTTCCATTCTTGGTTTTTAAGGTATCCTTCAGGGTATATATATACTCACCCCTACATGGACATTGTACACATGTGTTGTGTCTTATGAATTTGATACGAAGAGGGTAAGTGACTTTTATGGACCTTATATTGGAGGAATATAGTGGAACTTGGAGGTTTTGGTCATGTTCATTTGTTATCCTTGGATATTAAGAGTTGGTAACTCTTTAGTTTTCTATTTTTCAAATTATTATGAGGTTGGGAACTCATTTTTGGTTGGTTGTGTATTATACCACTTTATGTCTTTTACATTACAGTAGAGTACTCTAATGTGTTTCTTATAAGGTTTTTTATATATTATTTACAGTATCTATGATTGATTTTTCTTTATATCTCTACACTACTTCATAGAGAAATTTATGTGGGTGTACATAGGTACTTAGTCTAAGGCCTCCGATTTTAATGATATGTCTTCTCATTTCTATTCATTATCCCATAGCCTATTTAAGGTGTTATTTGGGTTTGTCAGTCAGCTTACTTCCAAACAAAAAGTCACCACTAGTTTTGGTTGTGTTAGAGTTGTATCATAGGTGGTTTTCCTCAGGATGGTGTTTGATGTTGTAAATTTCATGAGATTTAGTATGGGAATTTAGGGTGATGATTTGAAAATGTATCAAGTTCAAATCTTAGGCCAAGGAATCCATTGATGGTGTGGAATCCAATGTATCTATACAAGAGGACTCTTTTTACCTTCTTTTCGACTTAACATGGTGAGGAATTAGTTGTAGAGAAACTGATGGTATATGAATCATATAAGATTTGATATTTTGATTTTAATTTCCTTTTTGAGTCATACTTCTAAGTATGATCATCTTAATATGGTAAATATTCTCAACTTTCAAGATATATTTTCGATGATAGTGAGCTAGAATATAGATACAAGGTTGTGATAATGGTAAGTTAAATAAGGATTCCCTAATTTAGCGTCATCATGATATACAAAATAGTATAGAGGCTCTAGTAAATGATAATGTTTATGACATGTTTTTTCCCATTGATAAGTGAGGGGACACACTTATAGTGGGTCAATTTGATATTTTATACCAATTACAACAGCCTTTAGTCCTTTCTATTCATGATTAATTTGGGCATAAACTAAGCATTCTTCAAGATTTTTAGGATTAGGGACCTCCCATATTTTAGGGTGAGACATATCCTTAGGAAGAAGAGTTTTGGATGGATTTTATAGTTCATGATTTATATTTTATAAATACACAATCTGATATGATGGTCACATTTGAAACTAGCCTCTTCCAAGGAATAGTGAGAAGTTTGTGGGATTTTGTTACCTAGGATTATGATGAGGCAACACTATCATGGGTAGAGTTTTCATTTTTGCTGCATAGTAAGTTGTATCCCTCTACCAAATCACTGGTTTTGGTTCTGGAGTTCCTTGAGTGGGCTCTATATATAAATAGAATCTTGGGAATGTAGTGTTGGGAAGCAAAATTTGGTAATTGAAATCATGTAGTTGAGATGTATGCAGTAGCTAGTAGGCATCAATCGTCAATATCTAATTACAAAAGTCATAATCATGCCTGAACTTAGACGTGGGGATCTATAGTGAAATAATCACGTGGTGGAATCAATAGACTTGAAGGTTCATTATCTTGGAATCCTCTAAGGTGAATCAGACTTTATATGTATGGGATATTCTACACCTGTAATGAGGGAAGTAATATTTTTTAGGATATCCCATCTTGTCATGTTCTAGTGAGTGGATATGTAACAGAGACTTCCAATATTGGGATTCAAAACATTTTATAAGTTATTATTTATGTACTTTTTTCTTTTAATTGAGTTTTTATCGTTTGGAACCACATCCCTATTCTTGATTTAATACATATTTTTTTTATATGTGATGCGACATTGAACATAAAAGGGATAGGGGTCCTTCCCTCAATAAGAAGTGTTCACATGTGATGCAATTTAAAGTTGTGTAGGTGATTTAGTGCTGCCAAAATTGAACAGTGTCAAGGTGTAGCAGATGAGTTATTCAATTTGTATTCTGAAGGTCATTTTGGTGATATCAATGTAGAGGAAGGTTTATCATGGGACCTCTTGTTCATCACGATGAAACCAAATAACGTCATTCTTAGTAATAACTAGTTGTCTACAGTGCATGCTGAGAAATATTGTAACTATAGGTGAAATAGATTCCTTTATATTGATGGGTAGAGATTGTCATTCTTTGGGAAAAATTAATTTTGTGGCTGAGAAAGTGGGGATCCAAGGATGGAAGTTAAAACCTTTTACCCATCAGTTGGTGAGTTTAGACCTTAGTGTAGATGTAACTTCTTACATATGGATTCCAATGGTAGTGGAGGTTTATATAGATCTCTTTACTAGATATCATCTAGGACCACTCTAGTATGATATTTGGACTCCTGTATTAAATTTCACCTTGAGTGTACATCAATATCTTCCAAGGTATATCAGATAGACCCTAACAAGCTGTGGGAGATAAGGGTGTAGTTGGAAGTCCTTCAAGAGTAATGTTGTAACACCCTATGATTTTATAGTATGTTATCTCTTTAAAGTAATTCAACAGTTTGCGTTACACGCAACACCGAGTTCGAGCGCACTGCGACTTACCAAACTAGTCATTCAAAAGAGGTTATGAATAGTATTAACTTAATTTTGAATTTTATATATTCCATATAATTTTAATATCTATATTATGTGTTTCTTAGACATAATATAAAAACAGAATTAATTTTTTAGATAAAGGAAGTATTTTTAAGAAAATGAAATTTTACCGCCTTTTAATGGAGAACCCTTTTTAAATCCAATATTTGACACTTTTATATATTTTATTTAACAAAATAAAATTCTTCTTTAGAAGTGGGATATAAAAATTTAGTTTGGATATATTTTTGGTACTTTTCTGATAACTTTATATTTTGATGAATAGTGAAAAATACTAAATTTTAATTGAAAAAAACTTTTTTAATAGAAATAATTTATAATTTTAAATTATGAATTTGAGTGGTTTTAAATTATAATTATATTATATTTTTATAATTTAATATTATTCAGTTCATTTGATATAATTTTACATTTAAATTGTACATAAACACATTTCAATTTTTTGATAGTTTTTAATTCTTAAAAACCCACTTTCTGGTTTTGACAACGTGAATTTATTCCAAATTAATTAACTCAACTAATATGTTTTAAATATGGTAAAATAGACATCATTTTTGGATTTAGAATATCAAAATTTTCTTATGGTGAATATTTGGTATTTTTCTGAAAACTTTCAATTTTTGATGATCAGTGAAAACCTGTGTTATTGTTGAAAACCGAATTTTATTTAACTAATTTTTATTTTTATTTAAATTTATTTTAAAGTAAAAATAGATACATAATACTTATATTAGGTCAATTTAATTCATTGGAGTCATTTTATAATAAGAATAGATGTTTAACAATTTATTGAATCTTTTAACTTCTTTTACCCACCTTCTAAGAACATTTGCAAATTTGTATAAAATGCCATTTTACCTCTTCTATGAATTGAATTTCAAAAATATGAGATACATAGTTGAATTCAATAAGAAAAATTTGTTTCAATAGGATGAAAGTAATTTTGGTGAATATTAACTTTTAAATTTTATTTACCACGGTTAAAAGTAAATAGGGTAATTAAAGGTAAAAATGGTAGTATAATTACCCTAACACATGTCCTAATTCTATTGGATAAGTTTATTTAGACCAAAATCAACCTTAAGAATAAAATATGATCCTTTTCGTCTACTTGGATTGGATTATGACATTTATTATTATTTTATTTAAAGAAGAGTTAAAAGTGTTAAATTCAAAGTTTAATAACTAAACAATTTTTAATATAGGGTTATACATAAGATAAATTCGACTATAAATATTCATTAGAAATATAAAAATATTTACTACATTATGGTATTTTATTTATATTTTTTAGACATTTAATAATTAAATTTATTTATGACAAAATGACGATGCAGTAATTACCTTATTAGTGAAAGATTAAAATAGTTGATATTATAAATGTTAAAATAAACATAGATTGAAACTTTTGAGGAAATACATGAATTTTATTGGTGAATATTTCTTTTTAGGTTTGATTTAATGTTTTTTTAATTAATCAACTTGTTATGACTTTCACAAAAACCAAATACCAAATAATGTCAAAATTGACATAAATTAGTTTTTAAAACAAATACTATATTATTAAATGACATAATTACAATAAAAATATAAGGTTCAGCCAATGGTCTTATATAATGATATATATGTCATTAATTAACCACTTTCGGTTCACTTTGATTTTTATAGTATTTTTATTAACTGTTTATTATAATAATACAAGAATACATGGTAAAAGTTAAACTATTTAACTAAGAGTTATATCTAAAAGATATAGTTAATATGGTGACCTAAACCACTCTATAACCTATTGGTTGAGATTTTTTCAACCTATCCCAATCTTATCCTCTAATTAAATAATTTTGGAGCCATTAGAAACCAAATATTATTTTTAATAAAATAATATTTCAAACATTTCCTAAAGTTACCCTCACCACTCTTATAAAAGGGTACTTCCCCTTCTCTCAAAATCACACCTCCAAATCCATTTCGCTCGACCATACCCTTCCAAAATAACCTCCAAAATTCACTCACTTAAACCTATAGGCATTCCCTTGATCAGAAAGCCAACCAACGGATTCCTTTTGTTCAAATCAAAAGGAAACACCCGAAGAAGAAGTAATTATTTTATCACCTCTTTCGAAGTTATTTTCTTCTTCCATGTTCTCATTCATTTTTATTTCCATACCAAAAAAATAATATATTACCTTATACATAATGTGATGTTATTATAAATATGGTACAACCATACTCATTATTTTATCCATCCTATGAATGATAATATCAGCATGCGTGCGTACATACGGATTACAGTCTCCACATCATGGTGTAATTTATTATTCAACACTATGTTATTTGGATGGATATAATTATGAGTAATATGTATATAAATAAGTAAAATAACATTATAATTTCTCTTTAAAATTAATATACTATCCAATTCCACAACATCATTAAAGAAATGATGTAATCGATCGTGTGTACATAGGGCTTACCGTCTCCACGACGTGATGAGATTCATTTGCAGGTTCACCATTTAATTATGATTATAAAAATATATATTTTTAATAATTATGTAATATATGAAATAATAATTCTACTATATATATATTTATGTATGTATGTACTCACATATATCTTATTCACTTACTTCTGTTCAATACGATATGAAAACGGAAACAGTGTTTATGCGTACGTACGACCTTCCATCTCCATAAATGGTGTTTTCAATTTCTTATATCTATCTATTGTAAATTTTTATATTCTAAATATATATGATATATAAATCATGTTTTGTATTCTGAAATTATTTAAATAATGATATAAGTGATACGATAAAGAATAAAAAGTTAAAACAATCAAGATAAAGAAAGCGATTATTACCCGAAATGTTAATTTAACAAGGAAATTATTTTTAAATGGGTAGTATAAATTAATAAATGAATCATGTATGATATCATAAATAATAATATGGTTCTGTTATAATTTAATAACATACTCTTTTTATTATACATAAGGTTAAATGTGCCCTCGACTAAAGAAAAGTACAAGGTAAGGGTTAATTCCTCAATCTCATTATTATCTGAGACTGTTTATGTGTATGTTTTTACTGGGACATATTTATTATCCACTTCCATGATTCATAAAATAGTTTTCAGAAGTATTATTTTTAATTTAAACTTAAACTAAAATATCATTTTAAATGTTTTAAATATTTATTCTTCTAAATCATTCTCATTAATGTCTATTTTTTCAAAATGGTTTTAAGGATTTCTTTATATGGAAATGAATGTTTTAAAATTTATATTACATTAATAAGATTCAAAGAGGTATTGTAAACTTTGATTCAAAAATATCTTTTAAATTTCTTCCTTTATAAATTGTGTGACTTTTAAATGATTTCATGAAAAAATATATTTCACTCAAAGAGTTTTACTGATCATTTTCAATTATATCAATTTCCTTTACTAGATATTATTCTTGATTGAGGTTGATTTATTATAAAACAATCTTCCATATTTTATTGAATGAGTTATGATATTTTTTAATTTGGATGCTATATTTTTATACCATTCATGGTTTATAGCTAAAGTATTGAGATTCCGTATGATAATTTCAATACCAATGTTTATGTTATGTTTCATCATTTATATATGAGGAATGTAATGGACTTAGTAAGTGACTGGTGGAGCCTTCTATATCCCTTCAATGCACCAGTATCTCATGATACAAACTGGTGTCTTGGCACAAGTCCTTGACAAAATATTATTTTTAGTCTTGGCATGATTCCTTGACTATGTGAGAATGATGTCAAGTGTTAGGCATTCCCTTATTATGAAATTAGTTACTACAGGATATTATTTGAATAGTAAAATATCCATGTGCATGTTTATATGGTAATGTTTGATTTATTTTTTTCATATTCTATTCAATATTATGTTTAAAAAGGTTGTTGATTTTATTACACATCTTTCCTTAAAATTTTATAGCTTCTGTCAAATTATTTACCCTTACTGAGCATCTGAGCACACCCTTTTCTTATGTTTTATTTTTCCAAGGATTCCAAGAAGTTTACTATGATTTATATGAATTTTTAAGCTAGAATAATAATGGAATTCTAAAAGGATTATCTATTTTTTATTTTATGTTCGAAATTGTAATGTAAAGTTCATGTATGTGATCTATTTTACTAGACTGCTAAACTGATCGGTCCTTCGGGACTCGGTTCCTTATAATCATGCCAATGTATTAAAATAATGCACTGGATCTGGGCTTATAGGGTTAGGGTGATACAAAGGTACTATAAAACCCCATGTATCTCCCTAGAAAACTCTAGAGTTGTTCATGAAAAATGAGGATGTGAGATTGAGGCTTTGTGTTGACTATCATCATCTGAATCTAGAAATGATCAAGAGTAATCATCCCCTGTCAGAGGATTGATGACCCTTTCGAACTTTTAAAATTTGTGAGTTTGTCCTCAAATATATATCTCAATTATAGCTACCATTAGTTGAAGGATTTCATGGATTATATTTTGAATATGGGATTATGATGTCTCTACAGACACTATTTGTTCCTGGTGGTGCCTTTCGGTGTGACTAGTACCCCCACTATATTCAGGGATCTTATAAATTGGATATTTCATCCTTACATAGACCAATTTATATTTACCCTTTACCAATGACATACCTTTACACTCTGCATCATAATTGGATTATAAGAATCATTTCATGGTTGTTCTGGACATACTCTAAGAGTACTGACTTTATAGTGAGCTCTCAAAGAGTCAATTTTTTTATTTGTGAGGTACAATTTCTAGGGAATTTCATCTATGAGAATGTTTTATCTATGAAACCTTCAAATATTGATTTAGTTATTACTTGGGAACCACCCTATTATGTTGAGGGTTCATTGGAGAATTCCTTAGAAGGATATTTTATTATCTCTTAGTGGAAGAGGTGTCTAGGAAGTTATCCTGATTAAAGTTATCCCTAGTGGAGAAGAAGGTGAATCATGTCCAAAGTCAATAGTGGTTATTCCAATAATTATTTAGCATGTGAGGTGTACTAATTTGGGAGATTTTTACTATGAGGTTTTTCATGACCAAATATCCTTACACCAGTTGGATTTTATTGAAGGAAGGGAGAACGTCATCCATTTTCTAATGACTGATGGTATTTCTGGTCATGTTGTGTCAGGATATCTTAAGGGAGTGTCATAAATATTTCTTTCATATACATCTAGGTTTGTAAATGATTTAAAAATACTTTCAGTGGTATTTTGGGTAGGTGGGAATGAGTTTGAGTAATATCGAGTTTGTTTCCCAGTGTCTCTCATATTATTAGGTAAAGGATGAACATTTAGAGCCAGTATGTCTAATGACATTTCTAAATAGAAGTGTTATAGAGTATAAATAGATCTTTTAATGGGTATTCCATGGATATTGAGAGAATATGAGTCTTTATAAGTGATTGTTGACCAACCTACCATGTCAGCACACTTACTATCCATTTGAGGGTAGATCATGGTTTAGATTTAAGGGACATTGTATATGTGGGAGGATATCTGGCTTTAGGGGTACCGATTTTCTTCATCAATGACCATAATGATCAGTTTGATTCATTGTTGTTAAGGGGATATATGGAGGATTTTTGGACCAAGGTATGAAAGAGAACCATGTTCTACCCCCTAAAGGATGGCTAGTCTAAGAGGACCAACCAAGTTTTGGAGAATTTTTTATGGACCAACAAGTTGGTTTTTCAGTTAGAGTTAGGTGGTTCACTTTCCATTTATTTATTTTTCTTTAAATTTCATCTATCACACCACTATCATCATGTAACCATGCTATGTAATATATGGGAGACCCTACCTATCACCCTTGTGCCAGACTAAGGCTAGTGAGAACTCTCTTATTGGCCTATAAATGGTGCATGAAACATCATAGAAGGGTTCATGTGATCCATAATAATTTGAGGATAGTTTTGTGTTAATAAAAATATTATGTAGACAAAATTTTTAGTCATTTAGAGTTTCATTAGGGAGACCATTCATTCTGGATAGCATCCCCATGATTTTAATTTTAGAGTTTTGGATGGGGGTAATATTTTCCTCAAGGTTCTTCTAACCATATCTGCCTAGTATGGGTTTAGTGTGGTTGTATACCGCTTGTCCATACCCCTGCAATGAGACTAGGTGAATTAAATATTCCATGTGTCAAAGATTAGGAGATACATGCATGGCCCTATTCATGTTTTTGACTAGGGTGAGATAGACATCGAGGATGGAGAAAACATTTCGTACTACCAAATGTTGATTGAGGACCAGTAGGATTAGATCCTATGTAAATAGACGATTCCTATGGTTTTAGTGATTTAGCATTATAGGAGCATGTTAAATAGCTCAAGGGAGCCTGAGAGAAAAATCTTGGCTCATTACCCCCACCCATTTATTATCTTGTACTTCTTAAACACACAAAAAAACATTGATGTTGGGGAAAATATAATGGTTTTGGTGTTACTGGTGTGGTCCTTAGAATATTTCTAATGATATCTTCAGATTTTTTCTTACAGTCAGAACTATCTTTGGGTGTCACAAGACCCCATAATTAATATATTAAAATATTATTAAATGTTAATGTGCACAAATATATTTTTATAATGAATGGTTTTCCCATTGATCGGAACCTTGGATGGGAAATTTGATATCCGGGTTATTTTTTTAATGAGTGTTTTACCCTATGTGAAATATAAATTTAGTTTTTATCAGGTAGTTAGTTAAAGTGTCCTATAGTGGGAGTATAAATTAATAAAATAATTTAATTTATTTAGTTGAATTTTATGACCTAAACCTAATTTATCCATATATAAATATTTCATTATTAAAAATATCAAATGTTATTCATATTACCTTGAGAGATTATAGGAGAGGATTAGTAGAGCTTTGTTGGTGGCAATGGACCCAATAATGTGGATCCATGGTGAATGGTTGAAGAGAATCATGAGAAAGATGATGAATTCAGTAAGATCATATTATTATATTCTAGGGGATTTATTATTCACCAGAAATCAATGCATTCTTGATGTTGGGAATGTTATTCTTTGATTTCCACCCTTTGATTAATTTCTTAAGCATTGATTCCATGTTTTCTTATTTGTTCTATGATTTCAACACTTTGCATGAGTTTGGTTTTTATTATTATTCTTGATCATGTTTATCATTATTTCACATGAGATTCATGCCCCTTTTATTTCTAAAATTCGTTATCATTTTCTAGGATCACATCAACCAATGATGACCTTACATTCATTCTTGTTCTTTTCTCCCCACTATTCTTAGTGTTCTCCATCATTGGACCACAAAGTTGGAAATTTGTAATTTTTTAGTCAGATTGGATTGTGCTAAAACCCCTATATTCATTTAAGGCTTGTGAAAGACCTTGTAATTAGTGTTTTTTTGGATGGATATAGGCGTGTTGTATGATTCAGTTGATGTCATTGTGGATCAAACCCTCATGTTGTGATATGAACCATGGTGGCTACAACACATAATATTAGAGTCTTGATTTCATACCAATGGAGGATATAAATCATCAATTAGTGACATTTACCCTAGGATTTGGCTATTTTAGGTGAGTCAAAGAGCATGTAAACTGTCAAATTTGGTGAATCTATCATTCATGTGATGGAAGGCATCATTGTCCATGAAAAATATGACTACACTTTCTGTATCTTAGAGGAACACATGTCGTGAAGTCTAGGATTCCATTGTGGATATGATTTTGGATGAGTTAAATTAAACATGATATGTGTCTGGTCTCATGCACAATTTGATCCTATCCAAGTATCCAATATGTGAGTTAAGGCACACACTCCATACCTTGTATCGTCATGCACGACATGTACCTCAAAAAAATTAATGTGTGTATGTACATGGACAGTCATGTTGTGTATTGTGTGTACATTCCTAGGACCCTAGGTGAAAATACATACCTTGTAGTGTCACATGGATTCCCAATACATGCCTAATAGAGGACATTACATGTTTTCCAAGCAAATAAACATGATTTCTGACCCATTGTAGATGTCATGTGCTTTTCCTATAACTTTCTACCATACATATATCCTTCTTAGAGACTCATTTTTGGGCCCATGAGTATCCAAACCTGATTAGTTTTCCATTTTGGATGTGATGGTGGGATTTCTTTTAGTATTAGAGATACATTGTGAGGTGATACTAGTGGTACACTTCCCTCAATGATTCTTAGCCATTGAAAACAATTGGATGTGGTCATTAGAGTGTTACTATGGTCAGCATACCCTTATCTCTTTCAAGGGTGTGCGTACCCCATATCTTTTATATAGGAATTGTAATCACCTTCCCCCCAAACCACCATATTAAATAGGGAGTGGGTACTATATCTATAGAGTGTCACCACCGTCTTGGATCTCCATTGGGGACTTTGTCCCGCACTGTAGATAGTTTCCCCATAGTTGTAAAGCATAGTGGTGACATGCAAGCCCTCCACATGAATTATTGTGAGTTTATGAAAGATTCCTGGAAAGGGTATAGTTCACCTTTGGTTATGGTACATAGTGGCAAGGATTGGTCCCTCCACCTCATTTCATATGATGTTGTGCATGGTTCTTGGCTTTTTGATGGGACCTTTGGAGTTGCGGGAATATTCTTCATTCATAGAATATTATAATATGGATATTCCGATTATCTATTAGCTTGGGTTTCTTTTGAGGATATTTCATATTTGGTTTTCTCCACCCTCTTTCTTTATGGGTTGATCTAATAAATTTTTTATTCGTATTCCTTCCCCTTATTGTTTTTTCGGGCATCCAATATGGAATATAAATACTCACCCATTCATGGACATTACCCACCTATATTTTGTCTTATAAAGTAAACATGTAGTTTTTTAGTGACTTTAGTGGACACAATATTAGTGGTGCATACTGGTACATGGTGGTGTTGGTAGTGTTCTATTGTTATCCCAGGACATTGTGAGTTGGGATCTCTTTAGTTTTCTCTATTTCCAATTATTTCCTGGTTGAGACCTCATTTATAGTTGGGAATTTATCCCACCTGTATATCTTTTAAATTATGGTACTATAATTTGAGGTATTTACTAGAGGTTGTTTCATATGTGATTTACACTCTACATGTTAATATTTTCTTTATATCTCAAAACTATTTCAAGGGTATGGTCTTGTGTGTGTGTACTTGTGCTTAGGCTATGGCCTCCTATTTCAGAGATATGTCTTCTCGGTGTTGGAGTCCATCCCCTAGCCTAATAGTGGTTGTATTGGTCGGTCTCACTCATCTTACCACTGGCCAGGTGGGCCTCAGTGGGTTGGGTCATGACTATCAACCATAGAGAACTATTCATATTTTAGAGTACATGTTGAGAGCTTATAAAATGGACTTAGGTTGTTCATGGGTGAACCAGATATACCTATCAGAATTATCCTATAAAAATTTATATCATGTGTCAATATAGATAACTCCTTTTGAGGCCTTATATGATAGGACTTTCCATTCACCCATATGTTAGCTAGAAGCTAAGGATTCAAGGATTACCAGATCAAATGTCATGAAACTATGTCTACAATGCCTTCGGTTTTTAGGAAGCATTTTCTTTCCAAAAACTATATGTTTATAATTATAAACATTTATTATTGAATTGAAATATATTCAGTAAAAAGTCATAAAATATAGGGATTAAACTAATAACACGTTATTATTTCATATTAAATCATTAAAACAAAAGAACATGAAATAAATTATTATATGTCATGGATGATTACATCCAATAAAAATGTAAAAATTAAAAAAGAAAAATAAATTGAAAATTATAAAATCTGTAGAACATGCATATCCCATGGACCACCATCATCTTTAAGAATCACCATTAGTATAATATATTTGAGAATGAGAAAGAATACCATGAAAGGAGGAAGAATTGTGTGAGATATAAAATGAAAACAATAGAAATGGAAAGTGTGAATTGGTAATGTTTTTAAAATTATATATATATATATATATATATATATATATGAAAAGCACTCGGTTGTTTCAAATACGGTCATTAAAAAAATAGTCATTGTAAATATGGTTGTTTCATATATGATCATTAGTCCTATATATAATAGTTATACTAAATTTTTGTATTATTAATTATTAAATTTAAAATAATATAACTCACAATGAAATAAAAATATAATATTAAAATTATATATATATATATATATATAAGTTATGTATAATTATAAATATTATTATTAAAATTATATATAATGTATATATAAAATCCAAATAATTTTTTTAATACCAATGGAGTTGTAAAGATAATTTTTAAAATGTATATAATTAATTTTAATGGTATTTTTTAAAGTAATTATAATAAACTAATATTTTTTCTTTTCAAAGAACTATTTTGTTAAGTACTATATATTTTATCTAAATTGATTAATTTGAACGCATTTAAAATATTATTATAAATGAACTAATATATTAACATATTTTCAAATATAAATTGATATGAAATAACTTTAAGAATACTTAATGTTTAAAAATTTCATTTTTTAATAAAATATTTATCTATTTGTATTTTGTATTATCATTTAAAAATACTAATATATAAATTTTAGATTCTAAATTATTTTACCATAACATAATTTTTATCAATAATTCCAAAATTATCTTAGCATAAATTTTTTATATTTTTATTAAGAAAGGTGATTTTTTGGTGAATAGTGTAATATACCGATACTGGGACTTTACTCAATTATTATTATATAAGTATGACTTATAAATTTATGCCACATTTTTATAGAAAAATACTTATTTTATAATTGACATTATTTTTAATATATTTTACAAAACTATTTTTGATATTGTAAAGGTCAAGTAATATTTTTCTCAAAAACAATTATTCCATTATAAATTTATTATATTACAATTAATTTTTAACACTTTTAGAAAATGGTTGATAAGAAATTTATTTAAAATTTAAAATCAATGGGTATAAATTATATAATAATAACCACTTTATTATTATTTATAAACACTAAGTTACTATAGGAAAAAACTAGTTACTAGAGAAAATTATTAAATGTGAAAAATAATAGTTCAATATATAAAGGGATTGAAACGTATTACAATTTTTTCTGATTGATTTTTTTTGAATATTATATCAGTTATATCACCCTACACTCAATTATTTTATAATTTGGATCCAATGGACATGTTTAACATGTTTTCCCATTATATTATGTTGAATTATATACAAAAATAAAATTCCAATGATTTAATAAAGGGGTATCTCACCACCCATTCAATAACACCAAAAGAAGAAATTTCCTCCTGAAACTCTTCCCTACATACATACCTTATAATTATATTTCCTTTTTACAATATTCTAGTCACAATGAATTTTTCTAATCCCTTTATTTCCAAGGAAACCTACAATTGAAAGCCAAAGATCTCAACTTAAGGTCTATATTTTCTCTAAAATCTTTTTCTTTTAATATTTACATTTAATATTTATTTTTACTGGTATTATATGAAAAAATAGGTATTTATATTATACTAAATTATTATATATTTTTCTAATATATGTTAACCACCTCTCCCTTTACCCTTAATAAAGAGAAAACAACAATCGTGTGTAAGTGGGAACTACCACCTCTACAAAGTAATGTGTTCATTTTCCTTCATCATATAACATCGATGGTTTAAAACAGGTAATTTAATATATAATTATTATAAATATAAATTATTTTATATTATTAAATTATAAAACATGCTAATCATTTATCCCAATTAATAGGAAATGAAATCATCATTCATTAGTACGTAAGGACCACCACCACCAAGGAATGGTATAATTCACTTTTCACTAACACAATCACGGATGTTTATAACTTATAATTTATGAGTATATATCATATATAGGAATAATGAATATCATTAATATGGTTATTTATAGACGACACAAAAATTAATGATCATTATTAGGTATTCCATCAAAATCAATAAATAACTAAAAATTAATTAATCATTTATTTCATCTTCATGAAATTTGATGAAACTATAATAACTTTATTATAAAATTATATTTAATTATAAAAAATAAATTATAGTAGATTATATTACCTATTAATTATAAAACTGATATCAAATAATGGGTACTGAAATTGACAATATAAAGCATGAGGGAAACAATTAGAGTGACTAACACCCGATAATAAAAATGAATAATAACAAACAAATATGTTCATAATAAATTATACTAAATTAATTATATAAAAGAATATTTATATTAAAAAGTTTTTAAAATATATTATTAATATGGGAATTTTTTTTACAAGAATTCACACCGCAGCCGACTAAGCGGTAATAACAGTAAGGGGTTTTTTGACTCAAATATTTTTCTTGAGTTATAATCACTCCACTTAAATTATTATATTTAAAGATTAAATTATTCTACCCCGTTATAATTTTATGTTTAATTTACATTTTATTTCTTAGGGAATTCATATTCCACAAAAAATTCTTATTCCTTTAAGAATTTTTAGCTTTATAAAAATTTAATTATGTTATAAATAACTCTCACCTCTTTTAATTGAATTTTTTCTCCATATCCATGTATTTAGTTATTTATAATGTTCTATGATCTCAAGTTTAAAATAAAATATTTTTTATACCCATTTATGTTTATATTACCCTTTATTTATTTTAAAAAAAGTTTTTATTTACCTTTTAATTATGTGGGTTTTTAATAAAGATGTTATAAAATATTTAAAATAATTTAACTTAAAATTACCTTATATTCTTTCGTTATAGTTAAAATTTCGGCCTATGTTTTATTTTTTATAAAGGTATATTTATTTGAATTTTTTTAATTAATTTTATAATATGTTTTCTCTTCATCTATAGAAAATTGTTTTTTTGTAAAGTTGCTTTAAAATCCCTTTTTTAAGGTGATCTTAAGAAACACTTTTTAACAAATATTATTTTTTTATTTCTCATTAATTTTTGAATTATTTTTATATAATAATGTAATGGTTCATAAATCAACCTATATGTTCTATTTTTTAATACTTCTTTTACATTATCATTTTTTTGTATCAATTGATCCTTTCTTATGTGATTCTATTTAGAAATTTTGTGAAACCTATATTCTTCCCATGGGTTATTTATGATAAGATGAATGATTTGATTTTAAGTGGCAGTCATATGTATGGATGATGATGAGTGGGAACCTAGATCACTCTATAATGCATTTTTTAAGGTTTTATATATCAAGATATTACTATGGTAATCGAGTAAGAATTTCTCACTCCACTATGGGAATCAAGTAAAGAATGCTTGATCCGCTATGGGAATCATGTAGGGATGCATACACCACTATGTTATAGGAATCTAGTGGTGATTCCAAGTCTAGTATAATATGCTTACTAATTTTTATGTATGTGCCTATAATTTTTCCTAAGATAGGTTTTATTTCCAAGTCATTCCAAATTCTTCTGATATTCCATGTTATAATGATATTCTATTTTCTTATGTTTTGATTTCATGATTTATTCAATTTTCTTTATATTCTTATAAGTCATATTTTGACAACCTTTATTGGGTATTTCTTTATGATTCCATTATCCATAATGATAAATAATGATTTATAATTTTCACTAATGATCTCTTGATCTTTTTATCTAATATTTATCCCGTACTCATGGTTTACCTCATATTTATTGTCCAATGACTATAACTACTTGATAAGTTTCCCTTACTAATTATTCAAGATTTCCCGTTTCTTATGTTTCCATTCAATAGGTTGGGAAAATGATTATATCATATGATACATTTATAAGAGTGTTTAGAGGATCATGGTTATAGAGAAATGTCAAGAAGTATTGTAAAAATATATATTTTTGTAGCTTGTTTCTGAGATGTGAAAACGTTTGATACTTGAGTTGGTTTACTATTTTTGGGATGTATTAGTTTAATCATGGAATCCAAGTAATACTTATGTTTATTTAGTTCTGGTATCTATATTTGGTGCCAGATTAAAGGTTTAATTATTTTTTATATTAATAAAGTTATAATTCTTATTAGCATTAGAGAGACTTAGTAAAAACCTAAGAGATGAGTCCAAATACAGAATGATATCTTAAAATATTGGTAATTTCTTGAGTGTCTAGTTTTCTTAGAAAAAAACATGTATTGATACTAGAAAGTGGATACACCTGTGACACTAATATTACTAGGGGTAATCATCCTAAAATGGGTTGGTTTGGTATTGAATCAATCATCACCCTAAAGCATGATGAGTGGGCCTAGAACTACGCACACAAATAGACACACTAGAGGGATATACTTTGGTTTATCACATGCTCTTTATGAACTTCTATAAAGGATTAATTTCAAAATTACTTTGTGGTATTATTTTAATATGTAGATGTAAAACTAACTTCAAATAACCTAGGTTAACTAATATTGATATAGACTAATATAAATGAATTATAGGCTAACATCCTAATAAGGGTAAAAGGTTTTAAGGTTTAATCTCTTTAATATTATTTATTTTGATCATTCTTGTGTATTGTTAATGTTTCACCAATCATGTATACCCTTTTGGTTTTAGTAATGTATATAACTAGAAGTAACCTTGGGTACGAGGGACAATGCAGATATTACATTAATAAACAACCCATCAGAATGGGATCTTGAGTGAGAACACTTATGATTATTCCAAACCAGCAATCAGGAAATATGATGTACAATGTGAACAATGTCAAATTCTGAAACACACTAATGAAGAGAAATATTTAATCTAATAAATGATAAAGTGAAGAGTATTATGAAGGAATGAATGTTATGTTTTCTATTTGTCAAAGATGTGGGAATAATCGCCATGTGAATTTCCTCAATGGGACTGGAAGATGATTTACTTGTGGAATAGTGGGGCATCGAGCATCATACTATCAAAGAAAATTGAATATTTTGGTTAACTTGATTGAAATAAATAGATTTAATCCTAAGGTAAAATTAACAATTAAATGACTAATGTGTAGTGAACTTGGTAATTATCTGAGTGAGTTCCCTAATCCAAGGACTAACCAAAACAATGAGCATCTTTAACCTCAAAGTCTAAGAGGACAATGGATTGTGTAACACTCGTAGTTTTTTTGAAATATTTATTTTCTAAAAAATTTGATATTTTAAATATTTTTTGTTACACACAACACTGAGTTTATTTTGTGTTTCATGCAATACTTATTATATCTTTTGATATACGCGAAACCTAGTGTAACAAAACAAAACATACTATTATAATATTATTTTTTTAAATTATAGTTATCACATAACTATTAGAATGGAAGGTATGAGTAATATTAACTAAATTTTTAATATATACGGTCTATGCTGGTATATAAACTAAATTTTTGGTGGTCTATTAATTAAAAATGAAAATAAAAACTATATGGAAATAAAAGAAATCTTTTTCTCAAAAAAACTATTTTTTGGAAAACAAACACGTTTTGTCTCAATAAATAAAAAAACAAATTTTGTTGAATTATTTTTAATTAAATTTATATATTATATAATAAATCAACTGCTAAAAATTTTTCTTATATGTTTTATAGACAAGTGATAAGAATAAATCAAATTTTAGGCTTAAAGCCCATTTTTTCTAAAAATATATTTCGTCGCTTTTTTGCAAATTTTTTTTTAAAAAAATCATCCAATTATAAAATTTATGTTTAAAAATAATATTAATTTTTGAAATAATAATTTCAAAACTATCCTTCAGTGAAATTTTTATAATTTAAAAAAAAGATTAATTTTTTGATAAATAATGAAAAACATTGAGTTTTAATTTAAAACTACCTTTTAATTTAAATTATTTATAGAGTTAAATTATTTTTTAAATTATTTTTAAATTAAATTTACTTAAATTATAAATCTATTTATAAAATTTAGTTCACTAGATTATTTTTAATATATAATTTTTATATAATAACTTTATAATCTTATAAACATTTTCTATTTGAAAACCCACTTTCTCTAAACATCCACGAGATTAAATTTAAATTAAAAATTTTCTCTTCTCTAAATAGAATTTTGAAAATTTTATTACATATTTAGAATCATAATAATTTATATTATCTAATAATTTCAACATAATTTTTATCACAATTTATAGTAAAAATAGTTAAAATTATATATTGTGGTCAACATAAAAATGGGTTTCCCCAGGGTTAAACTAACAACATATGGATTAAAAAAACCAAAAAACTTGTCTAAAATATATTTTATAGAACTATTTCTAACTTTTAAAGTATAATTCTAGATATTAATTCATTTTTTATCCTTTTTTCATGAAAAATACTTGGGTAAACATTTTTGTTTTCAAAAAATTATAAGTGTGTCACTCACCTCCCTTATAAAAGCCACCCCCTATCCTCTCTTATTCACACTGTCAAACCCTTTTTGTTCATAAAATACCTTAAAAATAACTTTAAAACTTCCATAATATCATCCTAGAAACCATATTTTTAGATTAAATCTAACCTTGTATGAATTTTTCTTCAAATCTAAGGAGGTTACCTGAAGAAGAGGTAATGTTCTTCAATGAGTGTTTTTGTTTTATTTCTTCCTCGACCTCCATCAATTATTATTAAACCATGATTATATAATAATATTAGTATATTAAATATAATTATATTTCATTATGTTAAGTTAATTACCAACAACCATCATCACTTCCATTAAATGGTTCAAACAATCATCATTCGTGTGTATGGTGGACTACCACTTTGTGAACTAATGTTATTCATTTTTCCCATTACCACCTCTCACAGTTGGGTAGGATGAAACATATAAATTATAAATATGAAATTTATTCCATTTTTATACCTCTTGAGTCATTATATCATATATAAATACTTACTTCTCATTCATTAGGGTATACGATAATGTCGCTCGCATGTACGACGGACTACCACCTCACGAAGCGATGTGATTTGTTTTTCAATAACGCTTTACATGGAATATAATAAGGATTCATTTTATTAATATATTTGATATAAATGAAATAATTATGATATTAATTAAATATGTATCATTATTAAAATATAATATATCAATTTATTTATTACCTTTTCACTCACTGAAAGCTGATAATGTCATTCGTGTATGTGTCGGCTACCGCCTTCATGAAGATATGTGAATCTATATTTTACTAACCCCACCACAAGGATGAAATGTAAAAGTAAATTTAAAAGAATGATATGTTATTTATTATATTAATATAACTCTATTAATATAAAATATTACTTACAACTTTTACAAAATCATGGTTAAAAATTTTTAATGTTACTCAGGTGTACATATAGTTTACCATCTCTATTATCATAACATACTTCATTTATCCAAACTATATTAAATAATTTGTATTAAAAATAAAATTGATTTATAAATATGAAAATTATTTATTTATTATTATTCTAGATATTACGGAACCATGATCAAAGTAATATTACCAAAAATAACAAATCAAAACATATATGAAAAACAAATCGGTTATTACCTGACATGTGTTTTTAACTAGAAATTAGTAACAAACAAATAATAAATAGTAAAAATTAAATAATATATGGAATAATATATATAATTACAGTTCAATAATTATTGTATAATAAACTTATATTTATTATATAGGATTTTTGAACATGTACAAAGGAAGTTGAGACTTAAGGTAAGGGAATTCTGGTCTCTCTTTTATTTATGGGCGATATATGAAAATTCACCAATCATTTCTTTTTTGTGGTATATATAGTGCCAATTTGACAAGTTATATCATTAATATACTTATTTTAATTATATTTTAAGTTTAATTTTCTTTTATTCTTTATTGTGGATTACGATTCAAGATATTGCTAATGCAGTTATGGATTTCCATATCACTTTTTACTTCTCTGAGGCACAAGACTTATTCACCACCTACTTCTTTTAGAATGTGTATATACTAAAAATGAATGTATTTTTTATTATTACCTTTAAAATAATTGACATTCAAATATTATTTTTTATATCTATTACATGGGGTAATGGTTTAAAAGGTAAGAAAGTGGTAAGGGATTTTTGTCTCGATTTTCCTTATTTGAGATATATATTATGTTATACAACAATATTCTTTTATAAGGTGTTCATAAATGACCTTTTACATGTGATATCATGTTTTTTTCACTATAATGATATTTTATGTTTTAATTAATGTTGTTACTTTATAGGGATTATAATTCAAAGTTACCAAAATGGAAAAGATTTTATGTTACTATCTCATCATTTTTCGAGATTGTATATGATTAGGATTTTTAAGATAAAATATTATGACTAATCTCTCAAAAAAACCTGCTACTCTTATTATCCTATAGTTATGTCATGAGAATACATGTTTCCCTTCATTTTCCTCTTTTTATATATACAAGAGTTCAGAATAATGTTTTTTAAAAAAATCATCTTTATTTTTTTCGATCAAAAAAAAATTCTTCCAAAAACATGTTTTCTAAAAATGTTTTCTAAAATATTTATAAAATTTCTAAAATTATTTATTAAATTAATTTTAATATATGATTGAATTTTCAAAAAAAATAATGAAATATTCATATCGTTTTCAACATAATTCCAATTTGGATTTAATAGAAAATGTGAAAGGAATATTTATTTTAATCCCTATAGAATAAATGGAATTTCATGAATTTGTTACCATTATTTGATTTGAATATTCCTTTATACTTTTTCATGTTTATTTTATAAAATATATTTTTAAAATGTTTTATGCTTTTAATAGTGTTTTTCAATGTGGAATGGATATTTTCTTCAATAAATATCTTCAATGATTTTTAAAACATCCATTATAAGTTTCAAATTTTATTTTAAAAGAAAATGAATTCCAAAATTATTTATGTATTTTTAGATTTAAAACATTATTTTCAATTAATTTTTTTTTTCTATAATAAATTTTCTAATTGACCTTTTAAAATAATTATACATCTACAGATGATATTCTTTGTTATAACTTATGATTTTATAGGTATAGGAACCAAGGATACCATTATTATTATTTATATGAATGGTTTATGATAAAAATATGTTTATAAAACTCTTTTCTCTTTCATAAGATATATAATGATAAAATTAGTATGATGCCTATTTTTTCATAGGTTGTGCTATGATGAAATGATTAAATAATTATGAAACTTAACTCATTTCCATGGGTTATGATATGAGGAATTTTTTTTGAAACCCATTTCATTTCAGGGGTTATGATATGGTGAATTTTTTATGATCTTTTGGAATAAATATGTATTATTTTCATTGTGTGATTTATGGTACATATATATCCCTTCATTTCATTATGTAAAGATTTATATCTCATGAGAGAGATATGAATGGAATGGGGAATTAACCTAGTTCAGTAAGTTACTTTTTTCACTATGATCATATTGGGAGTAGACCTTGAATACTATGATGGTTTTTAGAGTGAACTTTTTCCACTATGATAGCCTTAGTAGTATTCATTGACTACTATAAAACAGTTTTTCTATTATTATGTGTATGCCACAGTTCTATACCTTATTATAATATTATGATATAATGGATCATGTTCTTCGATTTCATTATGATTAATGTTTTATGAACTTAAAATCTTTATATCATCACTCCAGATTATGATCTTTGATATGCAGGGTTTAGTTTTCAAATGTTAACCTCATTTTCTTGAACCCTTGTGTTCATGTTATGATTAAATATCTCCCTTATTTACCCTTGTTGAGTATCGGATCTCACCCTTTCATATGTTTACTTGACCCAGGTTATGAATAATGGTTTTATGCAGGGTGTGTTTGTATAAAGTACTAAAGGGGGAGATCTTTCATGGAGATGTTGAAGATATTTCATTGAATTACAATATTATGTACCTAGTCTCCAAATACACTAAACTATTATAGTTCCTAGGTGTGTGTTTGTGTATTGTATTAAATATTCATATAAAAATATTTAATATATATGTATGAAAATTATAGGTCATTATAGAATTCATATTCAAGAACTACTCCTAAAAGTGGATCCATATTTTTAAGGTTTACGTACCCTCTAATCTGAAGTTGTAGATGTCTTATTATAATTTGATACTCAGAATAATTGTATATCTAAAAAGTTTTCTGATATCATTAAATTACAACCCAAATCATTTAATTTTCAAATAAATATTCTAGTGGAGTGATTATTGTATTCCATATTGATGTTTATAGGAATGATACTTGGGGAAATTTTATTATCATCCCTTTAGATAAATTTAATGTGATCTTAGTGATGGATTTTTTCCCACCAATTAGAAGAAAATTTTATATTGAGTAAGGAAAATACATTTTGTATTGACCTATGATATAATATCAATAAAATGATAACAATAACAACCATCTATAGGCAAATAATACAATGTGGGTCTTGATGCTGAATAATGGTAGACTCTTGTCCCAAAAAGATGGAGAAAAACTCTATATTTGGGATAAGTATATTTAGATGAAAGAGATATGTTTCTTGGGTTTTTAAGGTTGATATATATCTATAAATTATATCCTAATTTTTCCTATAATTTAGATTCACTTATCTATTTTCACTGGTATGTGATAATTAAAATTAAGAGGATACAATTTATTTGTGGGGGGGGGGATGTTACCCCCTGGGTTTTTAAGAAGTATATTATATCAGTAAACTACATGTTTATAAGTCTAAAATATTTTTTTTGGAATTGAAATATATTAGGTAATAAGTCTCATAAGATAAGTATTAAACTAACAACACTTTTTTCCTTCATAGTAATGTTACAACAAACTCACATGAAACTAAAAGTTGCACATTATACATGTTTACATCCATTAAAAATGCACAAATAAAAAGGGGAAAATAAACTAAAAATGATAATATCTTTATAAAAAACATCTCCTCTAGACCACCATTTCTATTATGAATCACCATTAGAATGAAGAAATTGATATTGAGAAAGAATACCATGGATGGAGAAGCCATATGGTGTGATCTAAAATGAAAACTATAGAAATGGTAAGTGGGAATAGAATAAGTTTAGTAAGGTTATATATATATATATATATGAATAAAATATAGTCATTGAAAATATAGTCATTACAATTATGGTCAACGAAAATATGTTCATTGTATGTATGGTCATTTTTCACATATCCAATAGGTATATTGAAGTCCTTTATTGTTATGTAGTAAATTTAAATCAACATAACTCCCAATAAACAATGATAATAAAATATTATAAATTTATATGTGTTTGTCATATATAAGTATTAATATTATTATTAAAATATGATATAGTTGATATATATAATTCAAATTAATATTTTAATATCAAATTATTAATAAAACTAAATTTTAGAATATAAATAATAAATTATAATAAAATTTTTTAAAGCTTATTTTGTATAAAAGTACAATTTCTTTTTTATTTCAAATAACTATACTGTTAAGTATTTAATATTTTATACGAAGAGATTAAATTGATAAAATTTAAAACATTATTATATATGAGCTAATATATTAATGTCTTTTCTATTAGAAATTAATATGAAATAATATTAAGAATTCTTAATGTTTAAAAATTCCATTTTTAAATAATGGTAGATTCACATTATATTTTGTATTTTCATTGAAAAAATGAATTGATAAATTTTAAAATCTAAATTTGATAAAACTAATTTGATTTTTTGTTTATAATTTAAAACTTTGCTTAGTATGCATTATTGATATTTTTCAAAAAATTGATATTTAGGTTAATAGTGTAATACACCGATACTATGGATTTTAGGTCATTATTAGTATTTAAGTACGAATTAGAAATTTATGAAACATTTTTTTACCAAAAAAAATATTATTTTATACTTGAAATTATTTTTATTGTTATTTACAAAACTATATTTGATATTTTCGAACTTATGTGTCATTTTTCTCCAAATTTTTTTTAATACATTATACATTTATTATATTGAAATTAATTATTAACACTTTTAGAAATAAAATAATAATAAATGGGATAAAATTGTAATTATTGGGTGAAAATTATATAATAATTACCACTTTATTATTAGCCATAAATCTTATGTTTCCATGGGTAAAAACTAATTACCATGGTAAAATCTGAAATGGAAGAAAGTAATAATTCAATAGATAAAAGGCTTAAAATATGTTAGAAACATGTTTATAATTGATTAGTTCTGTTATTATCAAATTTTTCTCACCATCCACTCAATCATTGTATATTTTTTGAGCCACTTGACATCTTTAACATGTGCTCCCTTTATAATAAGTATAAATATTTACAAAAGAAGTCCTCTTCACTACTTATAAAAGGTGTCTCTCGCCACCCCTTCAATACCACTCTAATAAAAAGGTTATATCCAAAAACAAATTCTATATTTCCTTTCCATATCATTTTATTTCACTATCATAGGCTTCTGGTCACTAGAGACTATCCTAAGCCTTTTTTTTCAAGGAACCCTCCAAGTGAAACCTGAAGTTCCCAATGTAAGTTCAATATTTTCGCTCAAATTTTTTCCTTTTTATATTTCCATTTAAATTTTATTTTTAAGAATATTATATTGTTAATTTATTATTTATATTATAAATACTTTTCTTATATTTTTGGAATAAAAATTAACCACCTCTCCCCTTCTACTTAAGAAAAATGAAAATGGAAATTATGTGTTTGTGTGTATGTACAGGCTACACCTTCAAGAAGTAATGTGTTCATTTTGTTTCACCAAATTACATGAATGGTTTATAAAATTGAATTTAATATATATTTATGATAAATATAACTTATTTAATATTCTTAAATGATAAACCATATTACTCGATCATGTTCTATGGGGAACAAATCAACATACTTGCTTATGTGTGAGCTACTGCCACTATGGAATGGTATATTTTGTTTTACACTACCACCATAACGGATGGTTATAAATATAATTGATGAGTATATATGATAAATAGGAGTGATAAATGTCATTAATATTTTTCGTTATGGATACAAATAATAAATATCGTCATTAGGTAATCTGTTAATATCGATAAAAACCTAAAACTAACTCATTACTGATTTCACCTTTATGAAAAAAAATATCATATAATGGGACTATAAAATTATATATAATTATAAAAAATAACTTAAAATTACATATATTAACTAGGAATAATCAACATGGTATGAAATAATGGGTATTGAGATCGATATCATAATGAACGTGCAAAACAATTAAAGTTACAAACACATTAGGGTAAAAATAATTGATAAATAACTAATATATTATAAATAAATGATCATAAATGGACTATATAATAGGTTAGTTTATATTAATAAGTTAATTAAATATATTATTAATTTATTTATTTATTTTATAGGAGGATAGAGAAAATTTCACTAAACTAGAATAAAAATAATGGATTTTCAGGACCCAAATATTTTTCTTCACTAATATCACTCCACATAGATTATGATATTTAAATATTGAATTATTATACCTTATGATGATGTTACGTTTTATTTAAATTTTATTTTATGGGAATTATTTTTTCACATCTAATTCTTATTCCTTGATGAATTGATAATTTCATAAAAAATGTAATTTTGTTAAAAATATTTCCCATCTCTTCTAATGAATTTTTCTCTCTATATATGTTTTTAATTCCTCACCATGTTCGCCTTAAAAAGTGGAAAGTAAAATTTTTTATCCCCAATTATTCTTATATTATCCTTAATTTATTTTAAAACAATTGTTTATTTAACCTTTTAATGATAAGGGTTTTCAATAAAGGCATTTTAAAATATTAAAAAAACTCTTTACCATGATTTTATATTCTTCTCTTATACATCACATTTTGATGTATGTTTCATTTAATATCATGGTCTATTTATTATAATAATTTTTTATTTAGTTTTTTAATAATTTTTCTCTTTACCTACATAAAAAATTGGAAGGTGACTTGAAAATAATTTTTTTAAGGTGATATTAAGAAATATTTTAAGAAAAATCCTTCAATGATTTATCTTACATTTTCAAAGGATTATCCTCTAATGAATTAATGGTTCATAAATAACCATATATGTGATCTTTTTTATACTCCTTTTGGAAGATTGTGTTTTTATTATCAAATGATATTGTTTTTTCATGTGATTCCATTTAAAAAAGTTTTAAAACTCATTTTCTTCCAAAGGGTAATTTATGATAAAATGAATGATTTAATTTAATATAAAATTTATATATACTAATTTGTGGGGTTAACTATAATCCTTTAATACATTGGTTAATGTTTCATATCTCATGATATAACTATGGGAATAGAGTAAGGAATGCTCACTCTCCTCGGGGAATCAAGTAATGAATTTAGGCTTCACTATGGTAATTGGGATGGGATGCTTGGTATATATTATTATGGGAATCATGGAGTGATTCCTTATCCACTATTATAGTTTTACATATTCTCATTTTTTGGGAACTTCTTGTTTTTAAAATATGATTTATTTTCAAGTAATGCAAGATGGTTTTTATATTCCATTTCTAAATATATTCCTGTTTCTTATGTTGTAATTCCATGTTTTTTTTGATTTTCATTATGTGATCTTATTCCATGATTTGATGAAATTTCATGGGTATCATGTTTATATACCATGATCCATAAGGAAAACTAAGTTTTTTTTGATTTTTACTTATGATCCCTTGATCATTTTATCTGATATTTCTCCCTTACTAATATTTTACCTCATGTTTATTATCTAATTTCTCTGACTAATTTAAAAAAAATCATACTTAGAATTTTTGGCCACTCCCTTTCTCCCCAGGTTTAAAAGATGATTATATAATATGATATGTCTATAATAGGTTCTATAAGAGAATAATTACTAAGAAATGTCAAAAAAATATGATATTTTTATAAGACGTATCTAAGATACTAAATTGTTTAGTCCTCTGGATGGATGAATATTTATGATATTTTTTCATTTAACCATGGAATCAAAGTAACATTTTTGTATGTTTATCTCATGTTTCATTAACATCAAATAATATTTAGCTAATCAAGAAGTGCTTGAAGAGATCTCAGATTAGGTGGAGGTTTTATTCCAACTAGTGAAATCATCGTATGGAGTTTCTTGTGTGTAAACTGGTATTCTTAAGAGTGTCGCTAATTTTGGGACATCACGTTTCTTAGAAGTTGGGAAAGATAGCACCTCAGTATATAGAACCATTTGATATTATAGATTAGATAAGTACTTTGGAATACCGATTGGATCTTCATCAAAATTTTAATGAGATGCATGATGTGTTTCACATATCATGGATTCAGTAGTATTAACCTTATACATATCATGTCATTAAAAAAAATAATGTCACGTTCATGAATGGTTTTTGTTTTGAGGAGTGACTTGTTTAGATAGTGGATCGGAGTAAGAAGACTCTTCACATGAAGAAGGTTCCCCTATCAGGGGTTTCTTGGAAACACTAGCATATCTTAGTAGAGAAATGGGAGAAGAATTAAGAAATATTGTTAGAATGATTGGAATTGTTTTCTAGTGATGCCTAGTAGGGTTCAAAAATACATCATCAGGATGAAATATTATATGGTGAGGTGGATATAAAATCCCATATCTAATTAAGGTGTAAACCTGTTTAAACGTTCGTAAATTCTCATATATTACCTTTGTGTATTTTTGAGGTGTTGGTGAGGAGTGTCAATGTATTCCTAGAATCCATTTCATGGGTTGAGTGTAGAAACTAAAAGAGGAATCCATTACGCTATGAAAGATATGTCACACCGTAATGAGTTTTTAGGGTTAATATTTTGGCTATGTACTAATAGGGTCACACTACGGACCTAGGATTTGTGGTTTCACATGTGTTTCATACCTATTTTATAAAAAATTGTTGGAAAACATATGTTACATTAGTAAGGAGGTTATTTTCTCACAACCATAACTCTTTTAAATTTACGTAATTACTCTTCTAAATTGGTCCACATCGTAAAAGGGAATGTCACACCATGACCATGATTCATACACACTGGACATTACAAAAAGTTGTAAAAGTCACTATATTATATTCTAATTAATACGCATACATCCTTGACTTTGGAAAATTTTAAATAGGAGGGAGGTTGTGTCGTGAACATGGATGTAACATAGCATGGAAGATGAGAGAGAGTGTCACAGTGGGGGTGTTTTGTTGTGGGTTTGGATTAGGGAAAAACATCTCACCATGACAAGGGTTATCACAACGTGATGGATTGAATATTGAAGTATACTTTGTCACTGATTATGAGGGAAACGCCACACCATAGGTTAATGAGTTTCACCATGAAGGAACCTAAAGTGGTCGTTGCGTTGTGACCCACTTTGTCACATTGTGACCCTGATTATTGGGAAGGTTTTAAAAAATTTAATTAATCAATGGATATAATTTTATTGCGCGTAAATAATGATGGATGTCCATTTTACCCTAGCATGAATGATCTCCCTCGCCTAACCTCATGACTCTCTCTCTCTCTCTCTCCTAGAGGTTGTTTCATATTTATTCCATAATGAATTCACATGTCGTTCGATCCGAGAGATAACTACAGTTAAGGATAAGACTCCTCGTCCATAATTTTTTTGGTTACCAATATTTTTAGTCTTCTTATAATGATTTTTTCTATTTTTTATCTATTCCATGGTTTTTATCTTAATTTTCTATTTCTACCATTTAAGATCAAATCAGATACTGGTATTCAATGAGTAACCTTAAATGATCCTAATATATGTTGTTCTTAGTTATCCCAAAATTATTTCTCATTTACTATGTTTGTGTGACTTATGGGTTTTTTCACCAAATTAGCACTTGACATTAAACCCGATTAAATAAACCATCCTTTCAATTCTTATAAGTACCCCCCCATGGTCTATGAGAAGCTCATTGGTGAATGTTAGAATGAATTTGGCCGCAAAGTGAGGTGAGCCTAATTTTAGAGAAAATATGAATTTAAAGGAAACCTGAGGGGTGAAATTATATTTACCTAAAGTTACCAGGTGGTCCACACTTTTTATAGTTTTCTACTAGTGATCACTGGGTGGGACACATTTTCCCTAGGATACTAGACATGTTTTACTTCCCGCAGACTCTTCAGCTAAGATTACTGAGTGGGATGCATTCCCCTAATATACTAGGCGTGTTGTACTTCCCATGGGTTATTACCTAAGGTTGTTGGGGGGGGGGCTGTTTTTCTCCTAGAATACTAGGCAGGCTGCACTTCCCTCAATTTATTTATATAAAATCATTGGGTGGGTCGTAATCCACCCGGATACGAGGTTGTATAAATATCCTTTAAATTGTTTATTTTAGGTCCCTATTTGAGTTATGATTTCCCCAAAGTGTATTTAAATAATATTATCTTGTTGATTTCACTACACCGAGATTTTTTTATCTGAGATCACTATGCATGATAAATTTTCCCTTGAGCATATTTACATGCGATTATAGGGCTGGTCTCACTTCCCTCAGATTATTTTAACAAATATCATTGGGTTGGCCGCACTTCCCCCAAATTATATTTAGTTGAGATTACTAGGTGGGTTTTTTCCCCACTAGTGTTTTTATTGGATTGATAAACCATGATCAGAGACATCAAGAACTTCTCAAAGCAGGCATGATCGATCTCTGAGGTCACCTTAAAGCTAAATGGTCAAAAATGTTTATTTTAATGATTTCCTTTGTTTATTATATATATAATCAAGCACCATTGTGAAGTGTCATGAGTTTGTTGAATAAGTTGTCATTATTTTCATCCATATACATGAAAATTGTTGAGATGATTCACAATGAAAATATCAATTTTTTTGACGGGTTAAGTACAATGGAATACGATCTCTTAGAAATAATAAAATATGATGGGTTTTTTGTGATGGGAAGCTTATCTCATCACAAATAACTATAAATTTGGTATCATTTGTAATCAGATTTGAGTTCCGTATCAAAATATTTTTGTGCGACTGCTCCTTAAAATGTGGGAAAGATTTATTTTCAATGGAATTCAAAAATCCATGGATAATAATTTTTTTGCGACAAGAGTTTCTCCCAATGTAGACAACTCTGAATTGAAAAAAAAATATTAAAAAAATCAAAAAATAAAATTATTTTTAATGGAAATCTCATTATGTCACAAATAATCTGTTGGTAAAGTATATAAAATTTATTTTCAGTTGGTATAATTTGCGATGGGAAGCTAAATATGTCACAAATGCAATTTAAATCGCCATCATAAGTTTTTTTGTGGGACCTATTTGAGACTCACAAATAGTATGTCACTAGTAATCTAGGCTATATAAGGAACCCTCTATCATTTCTTCATCGCAAGTTCTAAACACCACCTATAGTTTATCTCTGATTCTCTCTATATAAGTTTTAATTTTTAGAGAAAAATTCAACATGGATTTATTTAGAATTGCATCACTGTTTTCATTCCAGCAAAGCATTGTTTTTTTGGCATTTAGTTTAAACTATTTTATTTGTAAGTTTATTTAATTTTTATTATATTAGTAATATTTAGGAATAATTTGTAGTAATTAGTAATAATTGATATCAATTATACACAATTAGTTCCAATTAGTCATAATTATCAATAATTATAAATAATTACTCGTAATTAGTTAAAAATTAGTAAAAATTAGTAAATAATTTGTAATAAATAACAATAATTAGTAAGAATTAATAATAAATAATAATAATTTCTAATAAATAATAAAAATTAGTAATAATTTCCAATAATGATTAATAATTATAAATAATTAGTAATAATTAGTAATATTAGTTATAATTAATTAAAATCAGAAATAATTACGAACAATTATCAATAATTAGTAATAACTTAGTAAAATTAAAAATAATAAATAATAGTTACCAATAATTTGTAAAAATTTTAAATAATGATAAGTAACTAGTAATGATTACCAATAATTAGTAATGTTGCCTATAATTGATAATAATTCATAATAATTAGTTATAATTACCAATAATTTGTAATATATAGTAAGAATTACCCCTAATTAGTATAAATTATCAATAATTAGTATCAATTAGAAATAATTATAAATAATTAGTAATAATTATTATAAATTACCAATAATTATTAATAATTACCAATAATTAGTAATAATTCGTAATAATTAGAAATAATTACCGATAATTATTAATAATCAGTAATAACAACTGATAATTCGTAATAATTGTTAATAATTGGAAACAATTTTAAATAATTGACAATAATTAGTAACAATTAGTAATAACTACCAATAATTACTAATAATTTATAATAAATATCTCTAATTTCTGATAATTAGTAATTATTAGTAAAAATTAGTAATAATTACAAATATTTTGTAAAAAGTGGTAATAATTAGTAATAATTAGTAATAATTAACCAAAATTAATAATAATTATACAAATAATCAATAATAAATACAAATAATTACAAATAATTACTAATAATTGGTAATAATTGCTAATTGTTTTGCATAAATAGTAATAATATTAGTAATTCAGAATAAATAATAATGATTTGCAAAAATTACAAATAGTTAGTAATAATTAACAATAATTAGTAATAATTGGTAATAGTTAACAATAATCACAATAGTTACCAATAATTAGCAATAATTTCCATAATTTCAAATAATTAGTAATAAATTGTAGTAAATAGTAATAATTATTGATAATTAGTAATAACTACTGCTAATAAGTAATAATCAATCATAATTAGTGATCATTAATTATAATTAACAATAATTACTAGTAATTTCCAATAATTAGTAATAATTAATCATAATTACTAATAATTAATAATAATTCACAATAATTAATAATAATTAATGAAAATTAGAAATAATTAATGAAAATTATTAAAAATTACAAATAGTTTCCAATAATGAGTAATTATTAGTAATTATCAGTAGTGGTTACAAATAATTGGCAATAATTGGTAATAATTAACAACAATCCAAAATAATTAGTAATAGTCCATAATAATTTCTAGTAATTACCAATAATTACTAATAATTGCCCATAAGTTTTAATAATTGCTAATAATTAGCAATAATTACAAATAATTTGAAATAATTGGTAATAATTAGTCATTATTACTGATAATTAGTAATAATTGATAATATTAGTAATAATTAATCATAGTTTGTAATAATTAGTAATAATTAAAAAAATATAGAAATAATTACAAAAAAATTGGTAATAATTAATCATAATTAGTAATAGTTAATAAAAATTAACTATAATTAGTAAAAAAATTGTAACAATAAACAAAAATTAGTAATAAATTATAAAAGTTGATAAATATTATAAATAATTAAAAACAATTTGTAATAATTACCAATAATTTGTAATTTTTGTTAATAATTAGTTATAATTTACAATAATTACCAATAATTAAACATAATCACCAATAATTAATAATAATTATAAATAATTACTAATAATTATTATTATAAAAATAATTAATAAGAATTACCAATAATTTACAATAATTATAAATAATCAGTAATAATTACCAATAATTGGTAATAATTAGTAATAATTGCTAATAATTAGTAATAATTATTAATAATTCATAATGATTTGTAATAATTACCAATAATTAACAATAATTAGTAATAATTTCTAATAATTAGTAATATTTTATTAAAACTAGTAATAATTTATGATAAATCTTAATAATTACAAAAAAAAGTACCAATATTTAGTAATAATTGTACTAAATTGGTAGTTATTTTTAATAATTTTCAATAATTTGTAATAATTATTATGTAATCCTTCTATTAACTATTATTTTTTATGTAGTAATAATTTCTAATATTTAGTTTTAATTACCAGTAATTTTCAATATTTGGTAATAGTTATAAGTAATTTGTGTTTTTTATTTTTTTTCTCGAATCACCGCTTCCCTCTATCAAATTAATGACTAGAAATATTTTGACATTCTATTTTATTAGAATAATATAGAACAAGGAAACAGACAACAATTGTTATTATAAGAACTCTATTGGATAAATCGTTACAAAAATCCAGATAGTTCTAGTATAAATCATATATATATATATTTAGAGGTATGAAACTCTTTTATCATTTTCATCATCAGAACCAAAAAAAATTTTAGAAAGGATAATTAATTGTACCTATAAGAAATTTTATTTGAGGAGATTCAAAACATTTGATAGTTTTGGGGTTTATCTATTTCTTTTTGGTTTTCTGAAAGATTATATTTTTTGGTATCAATATGGTAAATGAAATTATAGAAAATATACAAATAACTTGGCTCCAGATCCATCACAGTTTCAAAATTTAGTACACAAGTTTGTTGGTCCATCATTTCAATAAATTGAAACTTAGAGTTATTATTTAACTCTCATGCCAGAACCATCTCAATTTTTGGAGTTTTTGAAGTCTATTAAGGCTTCCTTACAGCCTAGTTGAATGATAAGAAAATTTAAATTTGTTACTATATTTATGGATATTTAATCAAATAATGGAATTTCAAATAGTTGATTTGATCATATAGTCTCTTTGGTTGAATCATTGTTACCTATGTAAAAATATGTTGCCTAAAATTTTGTATGAAAGTAAGAGGATGGTTCTTAATTTGGGACATGATGATCAGAATATCCATTTATGTCCAAATGATTATATTATTTATTATGGTGAAAATGATTCATTTGTTAATAATCTTGTATGTGGAAAATTGAGAAACAAATAGGCCCAACAAGGGAATTCTATAATGGTTCCCATTAAATAGTTGAGGTATTTTCCATTTATAGTTAGATTAATGTATTTATCTATGTCTCATAAACTAGAATCATTTATGACATGGAATAAATCCAATATTTCCATTAGTAATATTTTAAATCATCCTTCTAATATTTATTCATGGGAGTATTTTGATCAGGTGCATCCGTATTTTTCTTCAGAAGCTCGTAACATGTGATTGGACCTTTCTACTGATGGTTTTTGTCTATTTTCTTCTTACGATATTCAATAATATTATTTGACTATCTTTATAACTCTTTATAACTTACATCCTTGTGTGTTGAAGAATAAACCATATATCATTTTTATATTACTAATTCTAGGACATCAAAAACAAAATTTAGATATTTATTTGAATCTATTGATTGATGAGTTAAACTTATTTAAGAGTAATGGTGTCAATACGTTTGGTTTTGTTGTAAAATAGAATTTCATAATGAGAGATAAATTAATGTGGAAAATTAGTGACTTACAAACATATGAAATGTTATCTTTCTAGAGTACACATGGTCTAAATAATGTTCATGTTATATGAGTGACAGAAAATCATTTATGCTTATCAATATAAGAAAATATTATTTTATATTGTTGTTACATATTTCTACCTAAATACCATCCTTTACAAAGGAATATAAATAATTTCAAGAAAGGTATAATTAAAAGAAATGGACATCCATTAATTATCTCAGGTATTGATTTAAAATCTATTGTCTCTTCATTACATCATGTTACCTTTGGATAAAATTTGAACCAAAAAAATATAGTTGTTTTTTTGTAAATATCACAATAGGATAAAATGAATTACTTTTTGGGATCCTCTATATTGGATTGATTTATTGGTTCGTTGCATGTTAGATGTCATACATATTCAGAATAGCTACTTTGATAATATATTTTATACATTTTTGGACACACCTAGTAAGACTAAATATAATATAATGGCATGATTAGATCTTGACTAAATTTATAGGTGTCTACAAGTGGAGTTATTTGAAAATCACATATCCTGGAAGCTAGAAGCCAAAAGTAGCTTATATAGTTTCTAAAGAAAATCATTTATTCTTCTATTAGTGGATTAAATATTTTAGGTAATTAGATGGTTATGTTTCTAATTTAGATCTATGATTCATAAAAGGTTATATTACATGATTAAAAAGTTCTGATTTTCATGTTATAATGGAAATACTACTACCTATTGGCCTTATAGATTTTTTAAAATTATTTTATTTTTTATGTGCTGACAAAAATATAATAGTTTTCTAAGACATTTTTATGGTGACAGAAGAATATGATGCACTAAGAAGGCTGTAAAAAGATTTTGTTTTAATTTTATATAAACTGGGGAAAAAATATAGGATTTATTTGATTCTATATAACATGTAATATTAAATTTTTCATATGATGTAAAATATATAGAATTGGTATAGTTGCATTAGATGTACCCATATGATAAATGCATTAAAAAATTGGAAGAAATGGTACATAGAAAATTTTCAATTGAATAAGTCAATTGTAGAAGCATATTTACAAGAAAAATTTTCTTTTCATCCTCTCATTATTTTCAACCTGAATATCCCTCCAAATATGATCAAATTGATCATAATGGGAGAAATGTTAATGATGTAATGAACCATAAATTTTAAGTTTTTAATTATCCAAACATATCTTTGTTGGAGTTCATGAATTATGGATTTCAGATGTTGAACAACAAAAATTTCATGCATATGTTATGCTCAATTGTCAAGAAATAACATCATTTGTATAGTGATTCGTACTTTTCATCTATTATTTGTATTTTTTAAGAAAATTGATTTTATTTCATTTATAGATAATATGATGATCATATCAAGAAATAGTTTCCATAAATTACACTATATACTCTTGAATAATATTAAAAACATAATTTTTTATACTAGTTTAAGAGAATATTAATTTAAATTCTTTATCGTTGAATATATGAAATCAATTTATTACTTTTTATATTTATAGTTATTTTTAATTTTTTTAGGTATCAAACATGAATATAAAATTGTTTTTTAATTATGTGTATTGAGTAACCCATCATACTAAATGGTAAAATATTACAATTCATATGTGATGAATAGTTTTCAATTTCATACATTCATAAATTGAATTAAAAAAATGAATAGTGTTTTTTCTTGAATTGATCTCATCATAGTGAAAGTGAAGTTGTGTTTTAGGGAATAATGGATGAAATAATTTAGTTGTGTTATCTGAGATAGAATTATAAAACAATGTTTAAATTTCATTGTTTAAATATTGATAAAATCTTACATGTTCATCCATTCTATGGAATCCTTCAAATTAAATATATAAGTATTCTTGTAGTGAATAAAAAATTTATACTAGATCATTAATCTTATAAAATTTATTATGAAAATTATTATGCTACTTCAATAGTTTTAATTGACTAGTGGATCTTTATAAAAAGGAAATATCAGTAAAATAAGTATATGAAAAGTGAAATTAGTTATTTTTAAGTGTAAGGAATTGATTTTTTACAATAGAAAACTCCAAATACTTCTTTTACACAAATACATACAAATATCAATGAAAATACACCATGCTCATGAGATAATGGTGTTTATAATCATGATAATGTGACAAATATATTTGAAATTGAAATGGATGATCAAGATTAATATCTTATGGAAATTGATGATACTAATGGGAAAGATGAATATATTGACACTGTCAAATACAAATATGAGGATGAAGATGAATAATTATGTAATTACAAGATGGTTATAGTAATTATGAATATATAATACTCATTTTAAATTTTTTGTAGAAAACATTATTTTCATATATAAGATGTATAGTGAATATTTTTTTTGTGATTTTCTATACCCTTAAATATGCTTTACTTCCTGGTGATCATATTGAGGCCTCATCGTCTAACCCAAAGGTTACTTTCAGTTCTTCATCAACCTAGAGAGGTCATGGTTTAGGAAAAATAATGATTCCTGACCTTAATGTTGAGCTATTCCCGCCTCTCGATTTTTATCCATTCATGTTGAGATATGTTCAGTTATTTATTTTACTATATTTTTATTAATTATCTATAAATTTCATTAGTTTGTTTATGTAATAATTATTTTTATATTTTTTTATTTTTCCCATAGTTTTCACATATAGTTGTTGGATAAGGCATGTGATTCTATTGAAATATTTTTCTAAACCATGGGTGTTGTGGGATTGGATTAGCATTGATGTTCTCCATCACATGTTTGATCATTGTAAGGTATGAAAATAAATTATCATTATTTTAAAATTTATTTAATTATTAACTTTATATTATTTATTATTTATATTTTTTATGGTATCTCGTTATTGATAAAATGAGAGCCACTATTTGGGAGTCCTATGAGATCTGTATATGTGAGTGTTTTCATCATTTTTTGCACAATCTAAAAAATAGAGCCATAAAGAAATATAGAACCATGGTTTTTTATCAGTATTGTTACAATAATCAACTTGATTACATCTCATCCCTAGTTTGGGATGGATTTTTCTCCTATTTGATGGGAAATAGTTTTCAAAGGAGATCATCATGAAGTTAAAAATATTGGGGGATGTATGAGGTCATACAAATAGATGGTATTCATAATTTTAGTATTCTAGATGGTATATAGTAAGTAATTATATTTAATCATTTCTATATACTTTATATGTAAAATGATTATTTATCACACAAGGCCTAGACTAGTGGCAAAGGACTTTGTTGGGTTTCATGAGGTCTCGGGATTGAGTCTCCTCAGCTTCTTGGATGATTTTTTGTGTTTATTTGTAGCTTTGTAGTTATCCTCCCCAAGATGATTGTAATATCAGTAAAATGATTATTTTATATTAATATAATTTTTTGAGAATCATGATGTCATAAAGATCACATTTTTTTAAGAATTACAATGATCATCTCACTAAAGATATTACTCATGCTTGATAGTTTCATACTATGGTCCGTATGATTTTTTATTTTTAAAAATAATTAAAATTAATATTTTAAATATTTTAATTTCAAATAACAATTTAATGAGGAATATGAGGCTGCATCTTCTGACATGCATGATGACATTTAGGATAAGACTAAGGGTTCAGAATATAATGTTCCAGGATTTGATAAGGGATCATAGATGTAAGAGACTTAGTATAGCATCAATAATGGCCAAGTGGTTGGTATTGGTTCTCTATTGATGCATACCAGTTATTATGGAACAATTTCATGGTCGTCATCCTACTTGATGGGGGTTCATGAAAAGTCATCATAATTATCGACATAGTATGAGAAGAACATGTGAGCTAGAAATGAGGTTATTGTCAGCCTTCTCATAGATCAGGAGAAGCTTCATCAACACTAGTAGTGGTAAGAACAGGAGCATCGATGGAAGGAGTAGTAGTATGATCAGATGATGTATTATATGTGATGATTGAATAGGGTATAAGGATGGAGTTGTCTTCACCTAGTCCTCCAAATGATCCACCACCTCCACAGTGATTGATATTTTTGTTGAAAAAAATATAATATTTATTGGATTAACATATTATTTGTAATATAGTTATTAATTCACATGTATAAATCTTTATATTTTTTTAAAAAAAATTGTTTTCTATTTTTCAAAAAAATTAACTTTAAAAAAAAAAATTTTTTTTTATTTTTTTTAGTTTATTTTCAATGTAATAGGACTTTATTCATTAATAATTTATTTTTGATAGAAATTTATTTATGTCACAAATAACCTTGAGTGATGGAAATCATATTTCATCGCATATAAAACATGTTTTATATTTGACGAAAAACTATTTTCAATGGGACACGCTTCCATAAAAAAATATTTGTTTATAGTGAACCATCATAAAAACAAAACTAACACTATTTTTTTCCATGGGAAAGGTGAGGTGTGATCCCATCACTGTTTTCTCATCTCAAATATCTCCATTTTGTGTTAGGTTTTAGAAGTGTTTTTAAAATCTTGGATGTTGTTTTTGTGGTTTTTGATAAGTCCTTATAAAATTTAAATATTTTTATAATTAATTAAAGATATTATAGAATAAATATTCTAGAAATAGTGTTTGGATAAAATATAAATGAAATTATCATATTCATCAGAGATTTTGGCCACTGAGCTGGAACTATGAAAATTGGAAAAGTAATTTTTCCAACGTGTGTGAAATTTCTTTTAGACGGCTGAAGTATAAATAAATGTAAAAGATAATTATCCTACATGGGAGAGGATTATCTAGAATAGATGTTATTTTATGTTGTGTAATGAATTTGATTTATGTGGGATGCTTGTAAGTTATTTTATCTACACGTAGGTGACTTAAGCCATGGATTGGATATTTGAGTATGTTGTAAGATATTTGAGTTATCCTAAAATTTATTAATGGAAACTTGAAGGAAACATATTCCATTTTGGTAGGTCATAAAAAATTTGAGCATTCTATAAGATATTTTTTATTTTTCATATTTTGGAAAAGTCTAAACTCATATGAATTTGTGAATATTGTATGATTTTTTGAGAATTTGTAATACATTTTAGGTGCACATAAGTTAATTAACCTGTGTGTAAGAGATTTTTAGTTTCGGTATGATATTTCTATACTCATTTGATATTCAAACATGGTAAATTTTTGAGAAAACAATAAACATAAATTTGGATATTCTATGTTAATTATGTTTTCCCAAAATGACATAGACTTAATTAAAGACATGATTCTTGACTAAATTCTAGGAGTTTGATAAGATTGATCAAGACTAAACTTCATAGAGATTTTGAATTTTAATATTCAAAATAAAATTTCATGATATCTATTTCCACCTTTTAAGATATTTTTAAATAATAATTTTGGCGCATCCAATAATATATATTTTACCAATAATTAGTTTGTAAAATATTATTCATGTTGATTATGTGGATATAAGAATTAGAAATGAATCACATATAGTTATTAAAAAATTGAGAGATATCATGATACTCTACTACATTAAAGATTCATTATATTGAAGGGAGAATAAGAATAAAATAATTTTAATGTGTTCCATTCTTATTTCTAAATATTTTGAGTCACAAATGTTCACATGTTGATCATTTGATACTTATTTATAAGGAGGAATAATACATTTTCATATATAAATTCTATGATGAATGAGTTTTCCAATCTAAACTGGTGAAAAGATGGAAGGTTTCTTGCTACATCAATACATGTGTTCTGTAAATCAGGGTCTTTCTAGAATAATATATCGTATTCTATATAGAATCATCATGATGTATGTTAAATTTTTGATTCATTTTATAGAAAAATAATAATCTTTAAAATAATGTGGTTCATGTCTTAACAATTACAAGAATTTAAACAGTGAGAAGTGGATGATACCATACCAAATATAGAAGTGGTTGATCCATTATTGAGCCTTGTCTTCTAATTTCATGCATTTCTAATTTATTTAGTTTTATAGTGATAAGAAAATATGTTTACTCGACAAGAGTCAAACATGGCAAGGAGTGGGCTCTGACATAGTGGTTGAATCTTGTAGAAATCTTATATATTATATTATCCTTTAATATTCATTCATACATATGAGGAGGATATTAAAATAGTGAATTGATAATTTAATCTATTTAAAGGGTTTATTTAAAATAAATAATTTGTTAAAGGAAAAATAGGTGTTACTTATGCTCTCCTGTAACGACACGAGATTTTGGATCCTTTAATCCTATCTTTGATGTCTTCTGTCATACACAAAACCAAAATAATAAAACACCATACTAAAATGAACCATGTAATATTAAAATTACATGAATAATATAATAATTATTAAATAATAATATTGTAATAAATTAATATAATTACTTGTTATTATTTTTATTAGATTAATATTGAAAGAATGATTCCTTTTAAAGAACAATTTATTTTATTCTACTATATTGTGTTTCACCTTAATAAATTAAATCAATAAACGTTACAAAGTTTATTATAATAGTTAATATTTTTATTATAAACCAATATTCTAAAATATAGTTATTTATAAATTGATATTAAATAATATTAAAAACACTTGATGTTTAAAAGATCATTTTTTTCAATAAAAGTTAATTTTATTTATGTTTTTAATTTTTTTAATAGATAAATTTATTAATTGGAGAATTTTAAAGAATTTAAATAAAAATTATTTATGGATTCATCATTACAATATTATCTTAAGATTATTTTTTTATTATTTTTTTGAAATATTTTTTTAGGTGAATAGTGAAAAAATATAGTTTTTGACAATAGTGTAAATTTTATAAGCTTATCATTATACAAAAAAATATAAGATTTTAATTGATAAAATGTCTATTTATACGGTAAAAAATATTTTTTTAATATACCAAGATGAATATTTGAAAACCTATTCTTAACAACTTATGTAATATTTTCCAATAAAATGTATTTTTGGTCTATTATTTTAATTAAATATTATTTTGATAAAATTAGGTTTTGGATTTATTTTAAATCCACATAAATATATTTTTTATAAAAAACTAATTTTATATCATTAAAATCAAATACATTGATAATTCTATATTACACAAAAAATAATCTAAAAATATACTTTTCTAATAATGGGTTTTTAAACATTACATGTGATCATATTAAAATAATATTTCCTTACACATATATATGTTATCTAAGAAAATGGATATCATAAATTTTATATTTAGTTACAAATTATTTATTAAGATACATTATGTTTTTTTTAATTGAATGTAAATTACTTCTCTAAAAACTAGTAATTATAATAAAACCAAAAATGGTAAAAGTAAAAATTCTAAAATTAATGGTCATAAAAAAAGTTTATTACATGTTTAAAAATGAATTTTTGATTTATTGTTAAACTTTTATCATCCTCTATTCCTTTATTTTTTTATTTATATGTCCCATTAAAAAGTGAAACACGTTCTTACTTTATATTAAGTTAAAATATTTACAAAAAATTACATTCTCATCACCTGTGAAAGGGTCCTCCACCACCACTTTCAGACCAATCCCAAATTTAGGTTTAACCATAAAAATCTAGAATTTATACTTCCCCTATATTTGATTTTCAGTTATTTTATCTTTTTTCACAGTAAATTATCATAATACCTCTATTTCTAAGCAATCCTCTCAGGGAAATATCAAGTCCTCAACATGGGTACTTTTTTTAACATCTTATCTTTTCTTTCTAACTTTCTGAACGTAATATTATAAATAATATATAATTAAGGGATTAATTTTATAACAAATTTTTTTATTCTAATATAATAACTATTAACGACCTTTCCCCATTTCCATTAAGAAAAAAATAAATCATTATTCGTTTGTTTTGTAGACTACCACCTCCACGTAGTAACAACTTCGATTTTCACCACAACCTATGTTGATTATTTATAAAGATAAAATTGAATAATAAATGTGAAATTAATAATAATATTATTATTATTATGATTTAAAAAATAATCCACCTTCTTTCCCTATCATTCTTCGAGAAATAAAGACGTTAATTGTGCATTACGCGGACTACTGCCTCCAAGAAGAAATGTATCTCATTTTTCATCTATTTGATTAATAATTTTCTAAAGTATCCTAAAATATGATTCACAACCATTATGTTATCTAAATACTAAAATTAGTATTCTCTAATAATGATATTATTCTAAAATAAACATCTTTTAATCAGAATCATTCATTAAATATAATATCTTCAAGTTTGGGTTGGCCTGACCTCCTACTTGAACTAAGAAATAAAATAATATCATGGATCAATGTGAGAACTTAATTACTGATAATATACATAAATAATTAAAAAAATATTTATTTTGTTCTATAATATTAACATTAATATTAAAATTAATTAAGATACCAACATTTTTTCGTAAAACATCATTGATTCATACTCATTTCTGATTTCATTTTTAAACATCATAAACAAAAATACCATAAAATGAAATTATAATGTTATAAAAAATTATAATACATCAACTAAATTTCCTTCTAAGATCTAGTAATGATGATATTTGGAAAAAGAATGAATAAAAATTTCACTATTATGAAACTAGTTAAAATATTCAAGATTAAAGACATTCAATGTTGAAAATTTATAACAAATATCTAATATACATATGAAGAATAATTATAAATGATGTTTATAAAAGGTTATTTACTTGAAAAAAAAATGGAAATAGGTTATTAAGGTATTTATATACCAGATTTTATAGTGCATTCAACTAATTAAGGAAACAAGGTAAGTGTTTCTTGTCTCAATTCTCACCCTTGGAGACATATTTATTATTATAAACCAAGTTTTCATTATAATGGTTTATCTAATTACCCTTTTATATTTTATATAATCACCCAATCAGTATTTATGGTATTTAATTTTTAATTTTAAATCATATATTTTAAGATATTTTTTATTGAATGTTTCTATGTTTCTATGGGTTTCTTTGTCTGATTTTCAACTTCATGTTACATGTTTGATATTATGTACTATAATTTAATTTAAATAGTGTATTCAATACCATATGGATTTAATTTATGAAAAAAATATTCCATTTCATGATATTTTAATTTCAAATTAATGATCTTCCTCTCAATCTATTCTGATTCTTATGCTACCAATACCTTGAGGAATTTTTCACCAATGTCATTTTCAAATTGATATTTCTTTCTAAAGATAAACCATCCTAGGAATTTGGATAGTTTTATCTCTAAAAATATGATAATTTAATTATCCTATAGTTATTCTTGGGGTTTTATTTTCTTATCCCTTTTTTATTTTCTCCCTTGGATCATTATTTTCCCATTATAAAAAACTCACCGTTCATTTTCTTTTCTGTTTGGAACCTCCCTTCTTTCATATCCATATTAATTAGATTATTTTTGTAATGTCACTATTTATTCCTTAATAATTGATCAATATAATTTTCTATTGCATTTTCTTCCTCAAATGTTTTGAAAAAAATTAATGTTTTCTTATGGGGCATTTTCATAAAAGTGGAAAAAGTATCTCTTTTTACTATTTTTTTGTGGACCCAAATTTATTTCACTTTTGTCATAATATATGAAACTTTTTATATATGTTTCAATTTTTACTAAAAGAAATTATATTTCTCATTGTTTTATAAATATTTCTTCAAATATTATTTCAAAAGATCAATAACATTTCATTTTTTCAAATATATTTTTTAAACTCCTTAAAAGTGTTTCTAATCAAATTCATTGGCCTTTGATATATCTTATGATTGATCAAGGAAATTATTAAAATAATACCATCAAACTTTTTTCTCTAATTGTATTATAAAATGTTATTTTTTATCATAGAACATATCCATCACTATCTTTGTATTTTATATCCATTAATGTTTTATAAAATTAACTTTTTTATGATGCCTTTCCTTGTTGAATACCCTAGTTTCTATTTTTTAATTAAAGGGTGTTGAACAAGATTTCATATATCAATTGAATTGGGGTAATTGATGACTTCATTTTATACCCTTTATATGTACTATGTAAATACGATATTCACTTTTGTTTTTATTGAAGGTTATTTACCTATAAGGTTACTGATTATCTTTGAATACCCATTTATTTTCCATAGGTATATCTTATTATAATGGAATTATGAATTTTTTCCTCATGTGATTTGATCTGAAAAGTATATGAAACCTATTTCACTTCTATAAGCTCTTTATGATGAATGATTGGTTTCTTATGGTGCACATTTTTATAGATGATGATGAGTGGGGTCCTATGTGACTCCCTAATGTATTGGTTTAATTTTATATCTCATGAGACAGTAAGGCATTGACATAATGAATTTTTTCACATATGAATAGACATAATTAGTTTTCTCAAATTTTCTGGTATGGAAATAATAATTTTGTTCACATACTCATGGTAATAAAAAGTTTTCTAACATCATTTTATTATTCTATGATTGTGTTATGTTTTATAGAATATATTTATCCTATATTTACATGTTATGACATACTTTAATTCTGATCACATGGATTATGATTTTTGGCATGTGTTTTCACACTATTTTGAATAATATGTTATATATGGCCAAAATTTATGCACTAGATGATGGATTTTGATCTAGGTCGTAATTAGTATAACTTTCTAATATATCATGATTATACCCATATGATCATTATTCTTACTTATGATCTTTGATTGTTATCACTTCTTTTTACCCTTACAGATAATCTAACCCCCCCCCCCTTATGATTATATTTCCCAAGTTTACACTGAAAAGTAATACATTTGATGTATATAGAAGAGTATCTTATATTTAGTATTTTTGGGAGACGTTTAATACTTGTTAAGGATTATGCAGTTACTTATATAGTGGTAAAAAATTCTATTACAAGAAAAAGTTATTGTTTTTTTTTGTATTAATTCTCTAAAATTATAAACCTAAAAGACTGTGGGAATATATTATAATCAAATATTTTATCTAAGGTTATATAGTTGAGATGTACACATCATGGGCTATTATATTTTTTATCAGAGTATGGTTTAGATAAAAATATATATTATGATGTTATTTGATAATAAATCAGGGGTAGATAAGTTACATTTGTTCACAATTTCAAAGGTATAGATAACACTTTTGGTTAGTTGAGGTAATATTGAATAATTTGGGGATTAACATAAGATAAATTTAGTATGTCTAAGGGATAAGTATAGGATAACATCCCAAATTTTTTAAAGTATATATTGTGTGGCTATCCTATAAATTACATCCCTAGCTGGATACTTGAAAGTTTGTGTGGCCTTATAATAGATTAATCTCAGGATAATCATCACAAAAAAATGATGGTTGAGTATCCAAATAGTCTTCACTATGGTGCATGATAACTTGGTATAATATTATACACTTAGCTTGACACTCTTTGGGATAATATTTGGTTAATTTACATTCGTTTTATGAATTACTCTGAATGGTTTGAAAATATATTTGCTAGAAAACCTAATAGGGAACGACTATGGATAACTTAGATTAAAATGTAGAAATTCACAATTTATGATACATATTAATTGATATGTGTTTTTTGGGATAAAGGGTAATTCAAACTTTGAGATCATAGATTTCAATAATTTTCTAGTTTAGAATATTATAGTAAGGTTCATTATAAATTTTGTGATAGTACTTTTTAATAATAGGCTATGAAATATGATAGAACCTAACATAACACAAATAATATTGAAGTCAATGTATCATATGATAAAATTAAGGTTTCATTAGACAATACATATTATTATTAAGTTTTCATATTCATATGATCCCTAACTCTGATTTTATTGATAACCATATTGGATTTTTTTTATTTGGTTGAAACTTGATCAAAAAAATATAGATGATAATGGTTTGTATCTAGAAACCATTATGTCTTATAACCAAATAAATTATAATATTTAAAAGGTTGAGAATATTAATATATTATTATTGTGATAGAAAAGTAAACCTTCCTAGTCTTCCCTAAGGTAATTAGTTAAATAAAAATTAAATCTTAAATCTCATATCTATTATTATTTGAGTGATATTTATCAATGATCTTCTGGTATATAATAATGTTTATGAGGACTATGTGAAATATATAAGGATTTTTCTTAGATAGTTTTTCTTTAATGTTTTTTAAAGATTTATTAAATGGTATCAACAGTAATGAAAAGTGATTTTATGAAAACGTTATATTTTGGGGGATAACTATTGAAGAAAAATGATTGATGGATAGATAACTCATTGGTTTAGTATATTCTTGATGTTTTAATAATAAAGAATGGATTGATTTTGAAAAACATAAGTTAGATATTATTTTTGACGTTGGTATGGATAATTGATTCATGATATTTTTGGTGATGTTCATTACATTTTTTGGATTGAGGTATATATAAATTGGTGTTTGATTTTATAGTGTAGAGATTAATATTGTTTCAGGGTTATCAATAGTGTTAATTTCTAGAATAATATATTGTTTAACTATAGCTTAATTCCTTGTATATTTAGATATTTTATGTAAAGTTATATTATTTATAATGTATGATTAGGGTATATACATTATTGAGTTTATGATTGTTTAAAGAATTAATGTTGTTTGAAGAAATATAAGTAACATAATATAGACTAATAAAGTATGATAATAAGTCAGATTAGAAATTATATCATGAATGATGAATATTTTAAGAATAACCTAACATCATTTCATTAGTATGTAATAATTTATATTTTTAAAATACAATTAATTTCATGGGGTAGAATGTAATGATCTGATATTTTTGGATCCACTAAGAAGATCTCTAATAGCTTATGTTATATAAAACACTTAACTAACACAAACCATAAATAAAATAAACCATGATATATTATAATTACATGAATAATATACTCATTACTAAATAAAAATATAATAATCAATTAAAATAATTACATATTATTATTTTTCTTTGATTAATATTTTAAGATTCGTGCTTTTTAAAGTACCATTTTTTAAAAGGTATTGTATTTTACCTTAATAAATTAAATTGATCACAACATAAATGTTTATTATAATATGAAATATTTATATTTATAAACTAACATGTCAAAATTCATTTTTCTATAAATCTAACTTAAATAAGACTAAAAACACTTGATGTTTAAAAATGATGTCTTTTAAAAAAAATTGTTTTCTTTATAATTGGTATTTTTATTTAAAATATAAATTTATTAATTTTAGAATTTTAAATAATTGAAAAAAAATATTTTTTTGATTCATAGTTTCAACATTATATTAAGATTAAGTTTTGGGATTTTCCAAAATACTTGATTTATGTGAATAGTGATAAATGTACTTTCTACATGAATTTTAAATTTTATTACCTTATAATTATATAAGAAATAACTAAAAGTTTATAAAAACATTTAATTAAAAAAATATGTATTTAGGGAAGAAAACTACATATATTTAAAATACTATGATAAATTCAAAAAACAAATGTATAAAAACTTAAGTAATATTTTACTATAAATTTTTTTACATCAATTTTTATATTAAAAATAATTTTAGTAAAATCCAGTTTTTTATTGATTTTAAATCCATATAAAATTAATTTTTTTATATTGAAAAAATTATTTTATTAAAATTAAATACATTGATAATCTTATCCAACACAAAAAATTTAAGCAAAAAAATGAAGTTTTCAAAAAATGGTTTTTACGCTTTAGATGTGCTAAGGTGAAAATAAATTTTTATTACACATATAAATTTTACCTCATAAAATTTATTTCATATATGTTATAATTAGTTACAAATTATGTGATAAGAGAAATTTTATTTTTAGACATTAAAAGAAAATTACTTTGGTAAAAACTAGTTACCATGGTAACACCAAAAATAGTAAAAGTGATAATATTAAGGGTAACAGAATTATAAACATGTTCAAAACATTTGGGAAAACTACTGGTTGAGTTAATATAAACATTATCTCATAGTAAACTCCTTATTTTCCATTTTCAAATCTTATTTACTTTTAAAACATTCTCCCTCTTTATATTAAGTAAAAGTATTTACAAAAATTTCATTCACGCCATTTATAAAATGGGAATCTCACCACCCCTTCAAGACTACTACAATTTTTCAGATTCCTTATTAAAATATTACCCTTTTCCTAACCTTATAATAATTTTTCACTTCCATTATATTATATTCACAATAATTTTCCTAATACCTCTATTTCTGAAGAGTCTTTTAAGGGAAAGTTCAAGTCCTCAATGTGGGTACTTTTTTCCTAACTTATTTTTTCTTATTTCATACTTTCCCAAATAAAATTTTATAATTCCTATATAATGACATTATTATTGTTTTTTATAAGGATTTTTTTCATTCAAAAATAATAATTATTAAAAACATTTAAATTTTCCATTAAGAATAATTAAATTTTCATATGTATTTTGGGCGAATTGTTGCTTCCGTGAAGTGATGACTTTAATTTTTCACCACCACCACTATTTGACGATTATAAGGATTAAATTGAAGAATAAAATTTCAAATATATAATATAATAATTATTATTAATATAAAAATTATAATCTTCATGTTTTTCCTCTCATTATTTGAGAAATTAAAATATTAATTGTGCATTGTGCAGAATACCACCTCCATGAAGTAACATATCCCATTTTTCATCTAATTCATTATTATTTACTAAAATATCATAAAATATTATTTAATAAATTATAATTATCCAAATAATTTCATAATGATGTTGTAATAATTATATTATTCCAAAATAATCAAATTTCATAATTATAATCATCCATGGATTATTGTATGTTCATGTTTAGGTCTGTCTAACCACCAACATGAACCATGCTATAAAATAATATCACGAGTGATTATTAGAACTTAATTAATGATAACACATGATATAATTAATTAAATTAATATTTTTTTGGTCCATCAATGGTAACATTAATATTAAACTCAATAATTAATATATCAATATTTGTTTGTAAAAAATCATTGAAACCTGCTCATCACTGATAAGGATCATAACCAATACTCCAATAGAATGAAATTACAACATTATAAATAATTAAAGACATTATATATCATTTTATAATCTTATAAAGATGAACTTTGAGATAATAATGATGAATAACAACAGAATTATGAAACCATTTCAAAATAATCAAGATTACACACACCCAATACTGAAAATAGATAATAACTAAGTAATATACTTATATAGAATAATTATAAATTAATTTTATAAATTTTTATGTATATGGAAAAGTTTCTAAAATAGTTAATTAATATACTTATATAGAGGATCTTAGATTTCATTCAACTAAGAGGGGAAACCAGTTAAAGGTTTTTTTTCTCAATTTTTACCCCTTGAGACATATTTATTATTATACAACATGTTTTATTTGGAATGGTATATTTTTTAAGATTTTAATATATTGTACCCTGATCATCACATCATTCTTGGTATTTAATTTTTCATTTGAAATTGCATCCTTTAAAGGGTTTTAAAATGAATGGTTCTAGGGCTATAAGGGTTTCTTTATCCCATTTTCAAATCCATGAGACAAGTTTGATATTGTGCACCCTTATATATTTTATATGGTGTATTAACAATAATATTTTATTTGTATATGAAAATATCTTCCATTTTACTGTAATTCTATTTCTATTTCATGATCTCCCTCTCAATATAATTTTTATTTTCCAATTTCTAATACCCTGAGTATTTTTCCCCAATCTCATTGTCAAATTGACATTACTTTTGAAAGATAATACATATAGGGAATTTGTATACTTTTCTATTAAAAACCCTATAAAATTATTCTCATATGGACGTTATTAGGGTTTTACCAGTATTCTCCGTATTTTATTTCCCTCATTTTGCTCATTATTTACCCTTTGAAAGGAAATTAACCCTACCTTTTCCTTTTAGTCATGAACCTCTATTTTTTCATGTCCATATTCATTGGAGTATTTTTAAAATTTCATTATCTATTCTCAAATAACAGAGTAAGTTAATTTTGAACAACTTTACCATCCTTAAAATTTTTAAATAATTTTCTTACATTTTTCATTATTTTTTATCAAAGTGTGAAACGTATCTCTTTTTAATTCTTTTTATGTGAACGTATATTTCCACAACCTTTGTTGATTTATGAGAAACATTGTATCTATGTTTTAGTTGTTTCAAAATGATATTATTTTTCTCTGAATTTTATAAAATATTTTTCAAACAAATAGAAATATCTATATCATTTCTTACTTCTAATGTGATTTTTATAAAATTTGTAAAAATTGTCTTTCATCTAAGTTATTTTCCTTTGATATATCTTATTATTGATCGAGGATATTCTTTGAATGATATCATGAAACTTGTTTCTCTATATAGATTATAACATGTTCTTTTATATTACAGAAATTGTAGAGACCCCAAACTAAACGTACATGGAAATTACATTACTTTTGCAAAATACTTAATACATAACAAATACCCAAACTCAAGGACCGTAATATTTTAGTGTCTTTGGAAACTTGGAACATAATATTCTAATCATGGTGAAAGATCTTCAACATCTCCCATAAAGATCTTCCCCTTTTTTTCTTACCTAAAACATTTCTTTACATCCTGGGGAAAGTAAAACATATAAAGGGTGAGCTCAAATGCTTAGTAAGGGTAATCATGGAGAAAATAAAACAAACCATATACATTTGAACTTAAAAACATGAACATAAAGTTTAAAAATCAAAATCTTGAGTAATGACATAAAACATGGCATTACGTAAGGCATAGATCATAATGGATCATCAATCATGATAAAATAGCATGGGAATAAAACATGTAATTGTGGAAAACCGTTAATAACATGATATTATTTCCATAGTATCCAAGTCATTGATGTCAAGACCATCTTAGTGGACAAATTCCCTTACTGAATCGAGTTCACTCCTCGATCCAGTCTTGTATCACTAAACTAGATTAACTTTCCATTCCAGCCATGTCTATCTCATGAGATATAAATCTTTACCCAATTCATTGTAGGGAGATATAGGTCCCACCTATCTAATAATGAAATCATTCTTACTTGTGCCACAAAATAAACACAAATCATTCATCATATCCCAAAAAATAAAACAGGTGTCATAAACATTATCAAATCATAACGTAATCCATAAAAAACAAATGGATATCATTTAATCATAAGAAGAATAAAACAATTTAAATAATATAGACATTATTCATGAAACATAATAATACTAAATAATGTCATCTTATATGTAAAAATAGTTTTGACAAAGCGCTTGAAATTAATTCTTGAGGAAAATATCTTTTCCTCTTCAAAATCATTTTTTTTTTCAAAAAATGCCATGCAATTTCAAAAGAAAAGGATTTTGTTGAAAATAATCATGAAATATTGTGGAGTAAGATTAATTAAAATAAGGGTTTATGAAACCATAAAGATCTATTCATGCCTTATAAGTTAAAAAAACTTTATCCCTGTACTTTTAATGGAAAAGTTAAAAAGTACCACGTATGGTAAACAAAAGAAAGATTCCTTCCATAACAAAAAATAAAAGTCAAAAAGGGGTAAAAATGACTTTAAACATACATGGAAGAATATTAAACACTTTATGAAAAACAATTTTATGTAAATGGACGAAAAAATATCCCCAGTAAATACTTACATATAAGCAATCTCTGATAAAAATGAGATTTGCAAAATTATCCCATACCTTATGTCTGATATGCATCGTATGTATCCTAACCTACTATATAATAATTTAAATAATTTCACTGAATTATTAAAGAATCATATTCATTCTTATGATATCATATATGGTTCACTTATGACTCTATATTACCCGTTATTTTGTAAATTCCATGTTAAAGCAGTGTTTTGGGTAAAATCATTTCATCTATCGTACGTGTTTCGATTTGTTGTTCTTGATAATAATACTCATATCCTGATTTAAATAATTCCAGAATGTAAAACATTATTTATATATAATTAATATTCAGTATAGAAATATATATGATAGATCGATAAATGTAATGAAATACACTGTTCATGGAGATGGTAAGCCATACGTACGCATGAACGCTGTTTTTCTTTTCTTATTGAATTGAATGGAATTAATTAAATGAAACATATATTTACATAAATACAGTTACATTATTATGTAATATATTTCATTATTATTTATTATATATATTCTTTATAATCATACTTGAATAGATAATCATGAAAAATGAATCTCATCATGTTTGTGGAGATGGTAGTCCGTACGTATGCACGAGCGATGATATTGTTCCCATAATTATTGAATAGAATTGGAGTGGATGATATAATATCCTAGAATAAGTATTATGTTATAATAACCATATATAGTTATTCTTTACATCATTATACCCATCCAAGTAAGGTGGTGGTGGAAAAACTGATTACACTATAGCGTGGAGACGGTATTCCGTACGTACGCACGCACGGTGATTTCATTTTCCGTAGGTTGGATAGAAGGTGAAATGGGATTTTTTTCATATTTATAATATCATATCATTATATTAGTGATACTTATTGTATTACTTTACAACGAAAAAACTAAATAAGTGTAAGTTGAAGAAGAAAGAAACTTGAATGAATCGGTAGAAGTGATTACCTCTTCTTCGATGCACCTCCTTTAAGCTCCTTGTTAAGGGACTAGAGTTGGTCTTTTGAGAAGACCAGAACCTCTAGAATGTTTCTAGGGAAGTGGAGAAGAGAAATGTGCAGGTTTTTGCTGATCTTGAAGGCTCAAGGTGTTGTGAAGAGGAGAGGTAGGAGGTGCCCTTTTATAATGGAGGAGAGGGGCACCATTGGAAACCTCAACAATATTAATTTATAATAAATTTTAAATTGTTATAAATAATTACTTATGTGTTTTGAATTGTCAATAATTGGATAATTTATGACATTTTAGACCATATAAATTTTAATTTATAATTTCTACATTTTTTTGTTATTTTTAAACAATTTTATATTATTTTATTTTTATAAAATAACAATAGTGTCAATTTTGATGCTATTCATTTATTTGAATTTAAATAAAATCTACACATAATATATGTTCAAACTAAAATATTTAATATATTTATAAAATCTAATATTTATTTAGAAAATTCGTGGAGCATATTATATAGTTCATACAATATTTATTTTAATATTTTTAAAACCATTTATTTGATATTTCAATCATTAAAATAATTTCAACATCACTATTGTGTCACCTTTAATGATAATTATTTAATCCTTAGAAATACTAAATAAATTCCCATGATGTAAATAATTTTATTATCTTTCAGAATACTATTCATGTTCGAAGTTCCATGAAGGTTATCACTAAATTAAAATTATTATACTTATAAGATTTAAGAGAGTGACATGTTGTAACTCTCTTTGGTTTTATTAATAATTAAATTATTTTTATTGTAAAAATTAAATTCAATGAATCCATTATAACTCTTAGGTGATATGAGTCTACTTTTAGTCATCCAATAGAATTTTTTCAGGTGTTAGGGTAATTTTACAATCTTATTTTTACCCTTAATTAGCTGATTTACCTTTAACTACAGTAAATTAAAATTACCGTGGTTATTATTCATAATATCAAAAAAATAAAAGTAACATATTAACATAATTTGGACCCAATGAATTCAAATATGGAATCCATTTTTTAAAATTCAAAACACATAAGTTGTAGTAATTAATTTAAAATTAATCGCGTTGTTAAGAAAACGGGTTTTAAAAGTTAAAACATTGCCAAAGATTGAAATGTTTTTACATATTAATTCAATGTAAAATTAATGGTAATGACATAAATTATTTTAAAAGATAAAAATATATTCTATTTATACTTTAAAACAATTAAATATTATAATTTAACCATATAAATTATTGCGATGAAAAAAAATTAATTAAAATAGAGCATGTTTTTACTATTTATTAAAATATTAAAGTTATCAGAATAATATGAAAATTTTATCCAAAGTAAATTTTTATATCATGATTACAAAGAATAATTTTATTTTGTCAAATTGAACTTATAAACATGTCAAAAACTATATTTAAAGTGGGTTCTCCATCAAAAGGCGGTAAAACTTTATTTTTTGAAAAATACTTATTTTACCGAAAAAAATTATTTTGTTCTCATACCATGTTCTAGAAAATATGTAAGATGAATAATAAAGTTATAAAATTAAAAATTTATTTAATAATATTCATAACTTCTATTCCATAATAATATTATAACAATATAACATTGTTTAGTGAAACTCAGTATTGCGTACTACACACACTATCGAGAAAGGTCGTGATTGCATGTAATGTAGGCCAAGTCAGGGATGTGTGTAGTGAAAGATACCTTTGATATTGCATAAAACACAAGACATCAATAAAATTAAAAAGAATAATTCTTATAAAATCTCGGGTTGTTACATTCTACCACCCTTAAAATGAATTCTGCCCTCGAAATTCATCAGGGTTATAAATGGTTTACTACTTGAAAGTTTCTTTCATAGAAACCCACTTCGTAAAAAGGAATAATAAAACTTAATTTTAAAAATTGAAGTATGAAACATATCAGTTACCCAAATTAAATCATGACTGGTTTTCCACATAAAAGAACATAGGTGAAAATATGGATATGGAATTGAAACCTAACCATCAAGTTCTGATGGAGAGTGGTAGAGAACTTGGCTATGAAAAATCCAACAATAACAAAGCCATAAATTTGTGATGATCTAAGGTACCATCTGATTCATCGGATATGAAGACACTAGGACAAAATTCTTGGTTTTCAAGATCATTTCCCTAAATTTGAATAATTTGAATTAGAATAAATACATACTTTATTTCGGTACAATCTCACCATTGTTCGTGCCTTGAACAATTTCCACTTCATCTCTTAAAGAAATGAAGTAGAATTTTTCAATATTGAAGTGTTAGCAGATCATGTGATAGAACGATGGGTCATTCCATCTATCTCAAACAAAAGGTTAGAAAAATTTATCAAATATACATAATTCCATCTATGGTGAGGTTAATCGTATATGATTTCAAAAATAGACTTATACATCATATATCATACTGCCAAATAAAATAAAACTAGTCTCTACTATCCAGGGACTTCATGTAGGCCATTGGTAGGCGATAAAGGTCGGTCGCACTTCAGTTTTGGGTTCGATTCCCAGATCCTTGTCCGACGCGACGGGTTATCGCCCGCCCTGTAGTTTTTCCTTTTTCTAAAACTACATTATTATAACTTCCCATCAATAATATTGAAAAACGTTCTATCCTTAAACAATACTAACTTATGTATAACATAATCCATTCCAATATTTTGGCTTATCTAAAATACTTCTGTCCAAGATCATAGTATAAAGAAATCAATTACTAGAAATGTCATCTACCAAGCAAGTGAATACCATCATTTATCCCCCATATATCATACGATATATCATGTTGGTCACATTCCAAAAATTTGAATACCTTAATCATGTATTCTCCTGAAAAATGAATACCCATTTAACCTTAGTGAAAACATGAATGCTGTCAAAAGTTAACTCTTTCCACATACCAAAATCCAAAATTTCTATATACTCAAACCATGATATAACTTTGTCCTTATATCAGTCATGATCTCATTTAATTTACTCTTTATCCTTTCATTATGCACATATCATCTTCCTTCCAAAAATATTCCAATCATTTTTCATGGTTACCAGTACCATATAATTATTGAAAACCAACACATAGGTATTCCAAAATTCCACGATATCATAAATGAGATTCCATGATACTATTTTGAAATCCCATTACATAAATACTTAATCATTCCAAAACATAATTGTCATACTAAACATCACAAATAGTAATCGCATGTGACTTCCCTTTATCCTTTTTCTTAAGAGGTTTCTCACATCGATCATCATTAACCCTTGGATTAGGGAATTTATTAGCATAATGCCCCATTTCCTTTCACTTTAAGCATTGAAGTGTTGGTGGAGCTTTCTTTGTAGTCTTTTCTCTATTCACATCATTAGCTACCTTTTTTCAATTACTTCGACACTCAACTACTCGATGACCTTATTTTCCACACTTAAAACATTTTCTAGTACCTTTTAGGAAATCTACACCATTCTTCTTTCCACACTTTGAGCATAAAGAAACATTCCTCTTCTTTTCACCATTGTTCTGAGATTTTTCATTGAACTCCATCTTTCATTTTTTGTCAAAACCATGAGATGGATATGTAACACCAACTTCCAGTTCTACCTTGATAGAAAAATGCAAAATTTCATCATATCTACTAAAGTCACTTATAGCTAATGCCCTTCTAAGACTTGGTTTTAAGCCACTGAAGAATCGATCAACTTTACATTTAGGTTGGATGATAAAGCCAGATGCATACCTTGCAAGCCTTGTAAAATTTGCTTCATATTTACCAACAGATTCATCATCCTTTTTCTTTAAGCTCAAGGAACTCCTTTTCCATATTTTTTCTAAGAATACAAGGGAAGTACATATTGAAAAAGAAGTCCTTGAACTCATCCCATTCCATGGATTCAATTTCATCTTGGGGCCTTGAATATTTAATTAGAGTCCACCACTGTTCTGCTTCACCTTCTAAACGATAAATAGCTAGAATGAATTTTTCATGTTCTGAAGAGAGAAGTATGGAAAATATCTTCTCAATGGTACTGATTCATTGTTCAACAACAAGTGGATTAGAAGACCCACTAAATAAGGTGGACATTGCCTCATGAAAGAATCAATAGAATATTGTTCCCTTCTCTACTCATTTGGAAGTCCAGAATGATACATAGCTTGAGTAAATATAGCAATAAGATTTTTCACTCCATATAATATAACATTGGTTTGTTCAGAAGTACAATCGTTGCATTTTCCATTACATTGATCAACACAGTTCCTTCGGGTTCCATACATCTTCTAAAACCCAAAAAGAATAGTGTGAGAGGGAAAAATCATACTAGGAAAAAAACATAATAAACGGGGAGTACCTTCAATATCTAACATCTTAGGTTTAAATCTAAGATCGTTACCATAATACTAGGACTATAATCTATACGTATACCTATCCTTATGGACATCCCTAGACATACCACAGAAATATCTCAAGAGATTTCACAAAAGTTTTCGCATCCTAGTTTCCAAAGGTTACTAAACCTTTCCTATGATACCAACTTTAGAGACCCCAAACTTGACGTACGTGGACATTACATTAATTTTTCAGAATACTTAATACATAACAAAAACCAACACTCAAGGACCGTAATAGTTTAGTGTCTTTGGAAACTAGGAACATAATCTTATAATCATGGTGAAAGATCTTCAATGTCTCCCATAAAGATCTTCCCCTTTTGTTTTCTTACCTAAAACATTTCTTTATAACCTGTGGAAAAGAAAACATATAAAGGGTGAGCTCAAATGCTCAGTAAAGGTAAGAATGGAGAAAATAAAACAAACTATATAGATTTGAACTTAAAAACATGAACATAATGTTTAAACATCAAAATCTTGAGCAATGACATAAAACATGGAATTACGTAAGGAATAGATCATAATGGATCATCAATCATGCTAAAATAGCATGGGAATAAAACATGTAATTATGGAAGACCATTAAGCATATGAAATTATTTCCATATTAGCCAAGGCATTGCTTCCAAGACCATCTTAGTGGACAAAGTCCCTTTCTGAATTGAGTTCACTCCTCATTCTAGTCCTGTATCACTGAACCAGATTAACTTTCTATTCCAGCCATGTCTATCTCATGAGATATTAATCTTTAACCAATGCTTTGCAGGGAGATATAGTTCCCACCCATCTCATAATGAAATCATTATTACTTTTTCCACAAAATAAACATAAATCATTCATCATAACCCAAATAATAAAATGGGTTTCATAAACATCAAAAAATCATAACGCAATCCATATAAAACAAATGGATGTCATTTCTTCATAAGAAGTATCAAACCATGTAAATAATAGAGAAGTTACTCTTGAAACATAATCAAACAAAATAATGTCATATTAGATGGAAAATAGTTTTGACAAAGCACTTGAAATTAATTCTTGGGGAAAATATCCTTTTTCTTCAAAATCATTTTCTTTTCAAAAAATGCCATGCAATTTTAAAAGAAAGGGATTTTGTTGAAAATAATCTTGAAATATTTTGGATGAAGCTTCATGAATATAAGGCTTTATAAAACCGTAAAAATCCATTCATTCTGTGTAAGTTAAAAAAACATTCTCCTCATACCTTTAATGGAAATGTCAAAAAGTACCATGTATGGTAAATAAAAGAAAGATTCCTTCCATAACACAAAATAAAAGTCAAAAAGGGGTAAACATGACGTTAAACATACATTGAAAAATATTAAACACTTTATGAAAAACATATTTCTGGACATGGATGAAAAAGAATATATCCCCAGTAAATACTTACATATAAGCAATCTTGGATAAAAATGAGATTTGCAAAATTACCCCTTACCTTATGTCTGATATGATTCGTATGTATCTGAACCTCCTGTTTAATGATTTAAATAATGTCATTGACTTATTACAGAATTATATTCATTGTTATGATATCATATATGGTTCACTTATGACTTTATATTACCCGTTCTTTTGTAAATTCCATGTTAAAGTAGTGTTTTGGGTAAAATTGTTTCATTTATCATACGTGTTTCGATTTGTTGTTCATGATATTATTACTTATATACTGATTTACTTAATTAAATAATGTAAAAAATGATTTATATATAATATATATTCAGTATATAAATATATATGATAGATCGATAAATGGAATGAAATACACTGTTCATGGAGACGGTAGGTCGTACGTATGCATGAACGCTGTTTTCGTTTCCTTATTGAATTTAATGGAATTGAGTAAATGAAACATATATGTACATAAATCCAGTATCATTATTATGTAATATCATTAATGATTATTTATTATATATATACTTTATAATCATACTTGAATGTCTAATCATGGAAAATGAATCTCATCGCATTCGTAGAGAGAGTAGTCCATACGTAAGTACGAGCGATGATATCGTTTCTATAATTATTGAATAGAATTAGAGTGGATGATATAATATATCAAAATCAGTATGAAGTTATAATAACCATATATATTTATTCTTTACACCATTATACCCATCCAAGTAAGGTGGTGGTGGAAAAATGTATTACACCACGGTGTGGAGATGTATTCCGTACATACACACGCGCGGTGATTTCATTTTCAATAGGATGGATAGAAGGTGAAATGGTGTTGTTTCATATTTATAATATCATTTAATTATACTATAGATACTTATTTTATTACATTACAATGAAACAAATAAATAAGAGGAAGTTGAAGAAGAAAGAAACTTGAAAGAATCGGTAGAAGAGATTACCTCTTCTTCAACGCACCTCCTTTAAGCTTCCTCTTAAGGGACTAGAGTTGGTCTTTTGAGAATACCAGAACCTCAAGAATGTTTCTATGGAATTTTAGAAGAGAAATGGGCTTGGTTTGGATGATATTTAAGGCTCGAGGGGTTGTTAAGAGAAGAGGGAGGAGGTGCATTTTTATAAGGGAGGAGAGGGGCACCTTTAGAAACCTCAAAAATATTAATTTATAATAAATTAAAACCCACATAAAAACCTCCAAAAATGACTCATATTAGAATATTAGATTATATAGGGTTGTAATATTATCAGAAAATAAAATTTATTCATGTTGTAAATTTATTTTAAACCTTATCAACTTGATTTATACTTGTTTAATCTATTTAATTTTATTTGTGGTAATAAGATTCTAAACTTTAAATTGTTATAAATAATTACATATATGTTGTGAATTGTCCACAATTGGATAATGTATGACATTTTATACCATATAAGTTTTAATTTATAATTTTTAAATATTTTTGTGAATTTTAAACAATTTTATATTATGTTATTTTTATAAAATAATAATAGTGTCAATTTTGACACTATTCATTTATTTAAATTTAAATAAAATCCAAAAAAGAGATATGTTCGAACTAAAATATTTAATAGATTCATAAAATTTCATATTTATCTAGAAAATTAGTGGAGAATATTAAATAGTTCATAGAATATTTATTTTAATATTTTTAAAACCATTTATTTGATATTTCAATCAATAAAATAATTTCAGCATTACTATTGTGTCACCTTTAATGATAATTATTTAATCCTTAAAAATTATAAATAAATTCAAATATTGTATATAAATTTATTAGATTTTTTGAGACTATTCATGTTTAATGTTTCATGAAGTTTATCACTAAATTAAAATTATTATACTTATAATATTTAAGAGAGTGACATGTTGTCACTTTCTTGGGTTTTAATTATAATTAAATTATTTTCATGGTCTAAAGTCCATTAAATGAATCTATTATAACCCATATGTGATATAGTTTAACTTTTAGTCATCTAATATAATTTCTTCAGGTTTTAGGGTAATTTTATAATCTTATTTTTACCCGTAATTACACGATTTACCTTTAACTACAGTAAATAAAAATTATTGTGGTTACTATTCATTATATCAAAATAATAAAAGTAACATATTAACATAATTTGGACCCAATGAATTCAAATTTTGAATCCATTTTTCAAAATTCAAAACACAAAAGTTTCAGTAATTAATTTAAAATTAATCCTGTGGTTAAGAAAACGGCTTTTAAAAGTTAAAACATTGCCAAATATTGAAATGTTTTTACAGATGAACTCAATGTAAAATTAATGGTAATGACATAAATTATATTAAACTTTAAAAATATATACTATTAATACTTTAAAACCATTCAATATTATAATTTAACCATATAAATTATTGCGATGAAAAAGTTGTTTTTAATTAAAATATAGCGTGTTTTTACTATTCATTAAAATATGAAAGTTATTAGAATAATATAAAAAAATTATCCAAAGTAAATATTTATATCCTATTTCCAAATAAGAATTTTATTTTGTCAAATTGAACTTATAAATATGTCAAAAACTAGATTTAATGTGGGTGCGCCATCAAAAGGAGGCAAAACTGCATTTTTTGAAAAATACTTATTTTACCCGAAAAAATTTATTTTGTTCTCATACCATGTTCTAGAAAATGTGTAAGATGAATTATAATGTTATAAAATTAAAAATTTAGTTAATAAAATTTATAACGGCAAGTTCATAATAATATTATAACAATATATCATTGTTTAGTGACACCCGGTATTGCGTACTACACACGCTATCGAGGAAGGTCGTGATTCTGTGTAATGCGGGCCAAGTCAGGGATGCGTGTAGTGAAATCTCCTTTTGGTGTTGTGTACAACACAATAAATCAATTAAATTAAAAATAATAATTCTCATAAAATCTCTAGTTGTTACAGAAATGATAAATCACATACTTTTTCTTTCTTAGTCGTTGATGGTTTATAAATCGAATTTTTATTCCAATAACTTTCCTTTGGTAATACATTGTTTTCCATTTCTTTAATTAAAAGGAATTCACATGGATGAAATAAATCAATTGACTATGTAAATTATTGAATTAATATTATTCCCATTATCTATGAACTATAAATAAATTGTTACCAATTATCTTGATTGAGGGGTATTTACCTAGAATGTTACTAGATGTCTTTGGATTCCCATTTATTTTCCATAGGTATATCATATTATGATGGAATTTTGATTATTTTCCTTATGTGATTCTATTTAAAAAGTTTATAAAACACTTTTTTCCTTCCATGGGATCTTTATAATGAACTTTTTATTTTGTATGGGGTATATTTGTAAGTATGATGATGGTTGTGGGGTCTATATCACACTTCAATGAATTGTTTTAAATTTATACCTCATTAAATTATTAGTCATGTGAATAATGAGTTTGTTCACACAGGGAATTGAAAAATGATCATGTTTCATTTTATGGAATGGACATAATATGTTTGTCTATATAGGCATGGTCATAATGAGTTTTATCACAACAGTTTCCTAGAATATGATTTTTTTCATATTTCTAAGAAGATCGTTTTTCTACATTTTCATCTTAATATATAATTCTATGATTATTATTATTCTTATGTTACTCTCTCATTGATTTTTATTATGATAATATATCTACATACTATTTTTATTCATGTTTTATATTATGAAAATATTTATTCCTTAACTCATGAATTTTGATTTATTCTTTATTTGGTATAAATTTCTTATGTGTATTCATTACCCATATTCTCATCTTATACTCAATTTTGATCTTTAATTATTTCCTCCTACATTCACCCTTACTAATAATATGAGGTCACCACCTTCATATGTTTATATTACCATATTTTAAAAAATACTAATAAGCATTATGTCTCAAGGAGAGTATATTGTATATTAAATTTGTAGTATATGTTGAAGACTTGTTAAGTATTAAGTATTTTCTTATAGTTTGAAAAAAATGTATGTTATATAAGAAATACATGAGTTTTGTAGTTAATTATTTTTCATAATCATATAAAACATTAAAACTAAAAGATCGTGGGAAATTATTATAATAAAATATATAATTTAAAGTAATATAAAAGATACTGACATGTTATGATCTATTATACACCCCCAAGTATAACCCTTATTGATATGGTCATTATAAGTGGTATAAGAAAAAATTAGGATCCCCTAATATTCTTATAATATAAATTATATCATAGAGAATAAAAATTATTTTAATAGCACGTGTGATACCTTATTCAGTGGAAATAACTTCATTTGTAGAAGAATCAAATGATACTATATCTACTCTCACAAGGACTAGAATAAAGTGATGTTGTCATTATGGCTTTTTCATTTATTGTTACTGATGGAGCTTTGGAATTTATTGAAAAAAAATAAATTTAAAGTTGATGGTAAGGACAAAAATATCATTTTATCATCACTTATAGATAATGTATACACTATGTTTATAGGACTACATACATCTAAAGAAATGTTGGATAAATACAAGACCATATTGAGGGAAAAATTAAAAACTAAAAAAAATATACATATTTGGTGGGAAATTTTCAAATACATTATGATAGTTGAGGGTGAAACAATTAATGATTTTTTTACCAAGTTAAATTTTATAGTCAGTCACATAAAAGGTTTTTGATATAAACTTTATGACTCAATAGTTGTTAAAAAGTTGATGAAGAAATTTTTGGAGACCTTTGATCTAAAGTGTTTATACATTGAAGAAAATGAATACTATTCTCTTTATGTGATACATAAAATTATCTTAAATTATAAAATGATAAAAATTTTAATTTTCAAGAAAAAAGAAAAGAATGAAATTGATTTTAAATCATTTATCAAGATGAAGTTTAAGTATGAAGAATTATGTGAGCCCCCAGGTGATTCAAATGAAGAGAATGATACTGATAAGATCTACAAGAGATTATTAGGACTTATATCTACAAAAATAAAAAGGGTAGAAGTTTATTATAATTGAAGTACTTTACTTAAATTCCTTAATAGTGGAATAATTAAACATTTAATTATATGTTATCATAAGAAGAAAAAATTTATGGAGTTAGATAATGAAGAAGAATAAAAAATAACAATGGAATTCAAAAGAAAAAATTTCTAAATGCTATAGGAAATTTTATGAAATAAAAAAATAAGACATTAAGAAAGAGGAAGAGAAGAATGTTAAAAAAATAAGAAGAAAACAAATCGTACTCATGTGGTGTGTTAAGGTATTGATGTGATAGAAAATATACTAACTTTATGACACATGTTGAAAACAAATAATGGTACTCTAGTAACAAAGAAGAGAAAGGATATGAATATTACATTATTCATATATTGAGGAAAGAAATTGAAATCTATATAGAAATAATAATCAGGATCAATGAGGATATTATAAAATTTAATATTGAAGTTAACAAGTTTAATAATGTTGAATATTTTTTTCACCATAAAGAAAATTAGTATAATGAAGAGATAAAACTTGTTATGGTGAAAATAGTTGAGCAAGAAAGAGTTATAGAATATTTAGATAATAATATGGCTATAAAAGTATAGGAAATTAATAAGTATGGGTCATGGTTTTTCATGGCTGAGAATACCCTTGTAAATATGAATAATAATTATGAAAAAGAAGTTGAAATAAATTTTTTTACATCTCAAACTACTTAGAAATGTTTTATATATGATCATGTAATTTATGGACTAGTTAAATCTGAAAATATTAAATTTTTATAGTCTAAAAGTGTTGGTTCCATAATAAAATATAGGAATAAATGGGATGAGATAAATCCTAAGAGTAATTGTATTATATTTAAGTCAATATATAGTGACCATAATAAGAATGGATCTTCAAAAATAGTATAAAGCTAGGATGATTTTGTATCAAAACCAAAAATGTATTTTTAAATATTTGCTCAGCATTTTTATGGAAGATACAACTTTAAGGGATATTGATGGTGTTGTGGAAAATATACAAATAAAATCATATGTTTTATGCTATAACATTTTTAACCCTTATAATCAAAGAAGGCCAAAATTTTGGGGGATATTCTTAGATAAAAAATGAAATAGACCAGTAAGGGGATAGTTAAAAAATGAAAACTCGTTCGAGATCATAATCAAAAACAATTTTGAAGCATATGCAAATTTTTTTGAAAGGTGTGATTAGTATGTTCAATATGCTTGAGTGTGTTTATAAATACATTAAGGTCAAAAAATCTAAAATATAGAAGTGTTAGAATATAAGAAATATAAAAAAACATTGATTGTAGAGGGAGATTAAAACTGGTAAGAGAAAAAGAAAATGGATTCCTAATAATGTCGTATCATCCCATATTATAAAAGATAAAAAATCATGTATAATATTAAGGTTTGTGATGGTGGATCTATGACTTTTGTAAATAAAAGTTTATTGAAAATAAAAGTAATTAGAAGTGATAAAATAAATCTAAAAAATTAGATGCATATAATATTTTTTATTTATGAACTCAAGAATAAGATGTTGAGATTTTTCTATCTGTGTTAGGGTTAATGAGATAATATTTATGAAAAAAAATTCCTAGTTAAGATAATATAAATATATAAGAGAAATTTATTGGGTAGAATGAACTATTGAGAATCTTATTTAGATTGTAGAACAAAGCAATTCATGTTAACTGAGCTCCAAAGTGGGAAAAAATATTTTTCACTGGATGCTTCATCATATTAACCAAAATAATTGGAGTAATATAACTAAAGAAAATTTTATGATAGACCTACCTGTGTTGATCAAAAATAGAGAATAGTTTTTTACAACCTGTAAAATAGAAAATATTTCAACAGAAGAAAAAGAGAGTGTAGACATAATCAACAAGTCCTATAGAATTAATTTACAAGGATTTTTTGGTCCTATTATACATCAATATCCAAAATGTGACTTCAAGTATATCACATTCATTTATGGTTGCTCAATAATGACAAATATATTATTTTTAAATCACAATTCATAGGTAGTGGATATATTTAAGATCTAAGAAAGATAGGTTGAAGGAGTGCTTGGATTTTACATCAAGAAATTGATATCAGATAACGAAAAAGAGTACTATGGAAGTTAATTTTAAACATAACATGAAAAATATGGGGTAAAACATAAATATAGAACCTCTTACACACCAGAAGAGAAGGGATTTTCTGAAAGAATGAATATAATTATTATATAAATGAGAATGAATATTCTTATTGAGTTTAGAATATAAAAAAATATTTTCTATAGAAAAAGATTGTATTGATTTTTACATTCAAAATTGATTCTTTTTTAGAGAAAATTAATATCATACATCCAAAAAAATGTGGTAAATTGAGAAGATGAAATTATTCTAGTTTAAATTCTTTGGAAACCCTTGTATCATTATAATTAGACTCAAATCTTGTTAAATTTGATAATAAGGTAGGGGAAGGTGTCTTCCTTAGATACATGTCCAGTGGTAAATGATAAAAATGTTGTAATAAAATAATTCAAAAGTTTTTTGACTATTATGATGTGATAATAATTAAAATAAAACTCCTATATCATGATATGGAAATAGTTTTTAAAAATTTGATAATAAAAATAATCATATTTCCGGGTAGAACAATAAAAAATAGCATGAAGTTGAATGTAGTATAGGAAGTGTGGAATCTGATCAGATGAATGATAAAGAGGAGGTTGCTGATAGTGAAAAATAGAAATATGCAAAGGTTAAAAATAATTTAGAGGCATAGAATATTATAAGAAATTATTAATAACCGTTTTAGATAAGAAAAATTATTTAAGTCAGAGATAATGCAGATTTTATATCTCATGTTAATCCACATTCAATGGATTAATCCTTTCATCACAAATTGATAATCTATTATATAAATTATTAGTTTAGTAAAATTAAAAATAATGCCACATGGGACATTATTTAAAGACCTATTAACAAAAATATTATTATAACCATGTGCGTATTTAGGAATAAATTAAATGATCAAGGTCATGTGGTTAGGAAAAAAGCTATATTTTTGTGAAAGGGGTACTATCAAGTGGTAGGGGTTGATTTTGAAGAGAAAATTTCCCTAGTTTCGACATTAGAGCCCATAATAATGGTTTCTATTGTGGAAGCATATATAAAATACAAAATTTATCAAATAATGTCAAATTCTCCTTTTTATATATATATCATAGAGAGAAATTATATATGGATTAACCTGATGGTTTTTTTCATTATTAGGACTGAAAAATGGTCTATAAATTTAAGAAGGCTTTATATGTCTTAAAACAAGACCCAAGGGCCTAGTATTTTAATTTCTAAAACTAACTATAGGATAGGAAATTATTAAAATTAAAGGTGTAAAATAATATATAAATCAAATATAATATAGTAGGAATATTCATGATTATTATATATATTGATTACATTAGTTTTTCAGGAGATAAGGTGTGTTCTTTTCAAATGTTTTCCACAAAAATGAAGATCCTTTTATAGATTTCCATGTTGGATAAGATGAAATATTTTCCTAGGATACAATTCATATAAGTAGATAACATTATTTTCCAATACCAATAGAAGTAATGAAGAGAGTTGTTGCGGAGTTTTTAAATGGATGATCCAAAGCCTATTTCTACACCCATTCAATTGGGACTGAATTTTTCTAAATATTAAAAAGTTGATAGTGTAAATCAAAGATAATTCAGAAGAATAAATGGGGGTTTACTTTATATCTCATATAATAGATTGGTTATTTTATATGTTGTGAATATTTTTACAAGATATCAGAGTGACCCAAAGGGGTCACATATCATGGTTTCCAAAACATTTCTTGTATATGTCAATGGGATAGTGTCTTATGGACTACATTATAAGAGAGTAAATAATTTGAATTTTTCAAGGTTTATATATGCTAATTGATAAAATGATTATGATGATAGAAGTTATACTTAAAGTATATTTTTCTCTTGGTTAAAATTTTTGTGAGTTTGAACTATAAGAAATATAACTCAGTAACATTAAACCCCAAAGGGGATGAGTCTATGGCTACTACTACATTTTATAATCAAATGATTTGGATGAAAAAATAATTGAATTATTTGTGGGTGAAGGTGTAAAAAATAATTAGAATTAATTTTGATAATAAAAGTTCTATATAACTCTCTTAAAATATTATACAACACTCAATTTATAAGAATAATGATATCACATATCATTTTATTAAATAATGGATGGTCACTAGAGACCTCAAGATAGAATTTGTTCCTACTAAATACTATTTTGCTGACATTTTTCCAAAGTCTAGTTCTTGAGGACAAACATGACTGTTTAACCCCTCTAAAGTGAATACGAACCCTTGGTAGATCCCCTAGTTAGCCTTTGATTATATTGTCAAAGGGGAAGAAGTAATGGAACCACACTTTATGTGCATTTCTATCCATTTCTTATAGTTGTGTTTATTGTGAAAAGTGGGAGGTTTTTTAGGACGTGAGTGTATGTATTAATGAGGATAGTATTTTATCACTTGGATTAAATATACCTTTCCACCAAGAAATGAATTTCTGTAAAAATATTATTAAAACATGTAGTGTGGTTTCAAGATGTAATTATTTTGAAAAATGATCTGAATTTGTGTTTATTATATGAGAAATTGAGTTTTAATATGTTTTCATAAATATTTTCATATGTTAAAACAAATATAAATTGGTACACTTAAGTACCCTTGAGTTTATTAGAGAATTTTTATTTTTTGTCAAACAAAAAGAATAAACAAATTGAATTTATTAAGAATTGGTTTTGCACACTTGGATAGAGTTTTGAGATGTTGGATAAGTCCTAAGATAATTTTAAGAGTTTATGGAGTTATTTGATGATATTCGAGAATCATTGTTATGGAAATAGTGGTTGGATAAATGAAAATAGAAATTATCCTACTTGTACGAGATTATGACTAGTGACATGGAACGGTAAAAATTAGTAAAGTAACCTTCTATATACATATAACATTTCATCTATGCTACTAAATTTTGAAGATGTAGTAAAGTTAATTAACCTATTTGGGAGTAAATTGACTTTTACATATGATATTTTGTGTTTCATGGGTCAATGGAGCTATAGAGATCACTCATAAGTCATTTTATCAACATCGAGGAGACTCGAACTATATATAGGATATTTTATATGGTCATAATATATTTGAGTTCTGCCAAATTTTTTCAAAGGATAATATCATATGGATTGTGACAATTTTAGTTAGTAATAAGACATTTGAGCATCCCATATGATATTTGATATTGTCATGTTTTGGAAAAGTATGATCTTTTGTAAATTTTTGAATATCAAATAATTTTTTTGGAAGTTGTAATACATTTTAGGTCTACATATGATAATTTACCTATGTTATGGAGATATGAGGTGCTTGTGTGATATTTATCTTCTCGTATGATAAGAAAACTCAGTGAAATTTTGATAAAATTATATATAAAAATATAATGATGTTCTAATGATAATGTTTTATAAAATATAATTAGCTCAATCAATAGAAATGATTCTAGCCAAATTTCATAGAGTTTAAAGTAGAATAACCATGACTGAAACTCATGGTGATTTCCAATTTAAATATTCAAAATCACTCTTCATACTAATTGAAATTTATTTTTTATAATGTCTGAATAAAAATTTTGGTGCTACCATGAATGTAGGAGTTTTTTAAAATCAATTTAGAAAATATTATTCACTTTCATTTTTCATGTATAAAAAGAATAAATAAATAGAATAGAGGTGTTCAAAAAATTGATTAGGAACCTGACACTCATTTATGTTTAATATTCATTGGGTAAAATAAAGAAGAATAAGGATAACATTGATTTAATGATCTATAATTTTATCAATGAAATTTCCCTTAATATTTTTCGTGTCTATTTGGTTTAGTATTTTACTATTATATAAATCACACGCACCACATGATAGAACCTTCAAAAAAAATTATACTGTCTTGAAAATTACTTTTGAAGTATAAATATACTAAATAAAATTATAAAAATTACATTGGGAAAATTGAAAATAAGAAAACTATAATATGAAATTTTGGATCTCATCAGTCACCTAGAATTATTTCTCTCATGAACGAAAATGTATAAATGAAATAAAATATTGGTAATGAAATATCTGTTTTTAAAATTTAAATATATATATCCTTGAGAAAAAATAGAATATAATTAACAATGAAAGAAATATACGGTATTTATTAATGTTTAGAAACCCATATGAATGTTACAAATTTGACCATTAGAATAGTAATTTGACCGTAAGAATATTAATATAACCATGAAGAATAGTAACTTAAACATTAGAATAGTAACATATCATATTTAATTAAAAAATGATATTTATTTATCTTATGAAATGAAAATATAAAACAAATTTGTCCGGATACAAATAAATAAATTTTTGAATATGATAAAATATTTTTTATTATACAATACATATGTTTAATTTAAATTTCTAGGATAAATATAAAAATTTCAAATAAATTTTATTTTCGTAAGAAATATTTATAAAAAATCTAATATTCATTAAAATTATAATCTAATTTTACAAGACCATAAGTAATATTTCAAAGGGTTCGAAAATTGATTATAATATTAAAATTGGTACTTTTCAAATAAAAAATATTTAAAAAGTAAATTATCATATTTAGAAAATAATTTTCATAAAATGGATTTATTTTTTTAATCTTTATATTAAAAAATAGATGAATTTTTATTTCTTCTAACATAATTTTATTTTTTATGAATAATGAAATAAAGAAAAATACATTATTTTACATTAACAGTAAAATACTTGGATTAGTGAGTCATGGATTATGTAATAAGCCATTATATGAAACTCAAATGCACTAATTACTATATAAAGTCCTAAAAATAAGAACTATTGGTGGTATTGAGTAAAAATAATAAAATTATTATTAATATATTCCAAAATACTCCTCTCATCCCCTTATAAATACAACTCATTGCCACTCCTTCTCCTCTCACTTTCTAAGCTAATTATATTTCCCATATTATGATTAAATATCTACTCATACCTCTCCTCATGGATAAGGAGTTCTATTCTTACCATAAGACCATACCAAGGTGTCTTAAGGTGTCATCCTAGAGAGGACATCCATACTGGTAATGTTCTTAACCGTACTATCATTTAATCCTATCATCATCTACCTCCTCCTAACTTATTCCATCCAACATGAAATATTGAATCTGGGATAATAAATAAAGTATAATTTTATTTGTTTAATGTAATATCAATTATTAAACTTCTTTTTATTTCATTTGAAAACAAAAATGATTGTACATATTATGATGGTACCACCACCTCTATGAACGAAGTACTTTGTTTCTCTCCTTCAACTTCATGGATGGTTTTATAAATACTATTTTAATTAAATATTATTATAACAATAATATTATATCTTATTTCATGTTCTAAAATTTATTAACAATTATTGAATGAAATAAAAATAATATACTTCAAGATGGTCGTAAAAATTGCTTAAATAAACTAGCTGTATAATAATAATTTTTTAACTAAATGAATCATATATATGTGAGAACACATATGGATATTTTGTACCATGTCAAATTTTGGACAATAATTAATATCATTTCATTTTTCTTCAATAATTTTAATCACACTTGACATGAACTTCAATAATTATCCATAAACTAAAGAAAATTTTGAATTATGAATGGAACACCCTTAGGAGAGTAAGAATAAATATGATGTCTTAAAAATTGATTTTAAAAACACCTAAAAGAATAATAATAAATAAAATATAGACGTAAAATTTTCTTAACTAAGTATTAAATTAGTTTAATTTTATTATTTATGAATTTAGGTGTACGTATTGAGTGATTCGAGGGCCTTAGGTGAGGGAACTCTCTAAAAACCCCTCTTTTCTTCAAATTTTGATTTTTCTCTCTACCTCAATTTCAATATCCATTAAAATTCATGTAATTATTCAAAAAATTATATATTTCAATTACATATATACATATCTTGTTCTCCCATTATTTTCTAGGATTATACATGTTTTGCATTAATTTCTCAATACCTTCTTTATAATCAAACTCAATTAAGATGGACTAATATATCCCTTAATCCATTCATGAAACACTATCTTAAATTTTTTATGAATTTATGATTTTATAAAATCAGAACAATTTTAGTTTTTACCATTTTTAACCAAAACTTTCAAATAAAATTCCACAATCTTTCTTTCTTTAAAATTATTTTTTTGGTTCCTTAAAAAATTATTTTAAAATTTTTATTCAGCTAAACAATATTATACTCTTTCTAAAGAATTTTTGTTTAAATAAAATCCATTTTTGATATCCATTATTTTTATTCAAATAATAATGTCAAGAATATTTAATTTCCTCCTTTATTAAGAAACATTATGAAATATCCTTCGAATTTTATTTGAGTAAAGATTATGTAAACCATTAATTTCAATGGAAATTTATTAATCTTATGCCTTATATTTGATTCCATTATTTGGAACGCATCCTCATGTAAATGTTATGATGGGTGTTTCTATATATCACTCTAATTCATTGGGTAATGCATGTATCGTAGGAGATGAACTGTGTATAATTAGGGTGTAAACATAATCCACTATGGTATATTTTCCTTTATGTTATATCATCTTGGTAGTTAACCTTGAATTATTCTTATCTCATGTTTTATGTTAATTCCACATTACTATAAATTCATTATCTTATTATGCCATATTATTTATTTCATGATTCTATGAGACTATTCATAAGCCCAATATTTTATGATATAATGTTATTTCATTTGACTCATATGATATGATTCATTATCTTGCTTATTCCCTTACTATGATATATAACTCACCCCATTTGTTTATGTATTCCCCAAGTTATCTTATGTAGATTTAGAATCAAAAATTTATTTAGTAGAACATTATGGAGGTTAAGAAATATATTTTTACTTTTAGTTTCAAGCCGATGTTTTATATAAATATCCTTCCAAAGATACTAGATCTCTAGATCCTTGATTTGTGTTTTGTAGATTTTTATATTTAAAATCATGAAATTATATGTGTAATATTATTGGGTCACTATAGTTGGTATTAAAAAAATGTATAGTTATTTTCGGGGATTAACATAAGAATACAATAGTATAAAATCATATGAATTTTTTTAATTATAGTATAACATCTTGAAATTTTATTAATGTATAGGGAGAGTGGTTTCCAAGTAATAAAATCTATGTACGGATACTATAGGTGGATGTGGTGCATACCCAGATTTACGTAAGGTTAATAACCCAAAAAGGTCTCATTGGGTATCAACTGGGTCATTACCTTTTGTACAATAGAGGCCTTACTACACACCTATTTTGACATTTCATGGGGATATACTTTGGTAAATTCATGAAATATTTATGAATCATTACGAAGGACATGAACATATTGTTATGTTATAAAATCCAATAAGAGATTTTCCATGGATAATGGATATTGGAACCTAGAGACTCATAAGTTAGGTTATTCATTTCATTAATAAGTTGTTTCTTCTAAGTTCATAATTTCCCATTTATAATCTTATTACTCTAATTATTCGCTTCCCTAAGTTTATTTTGGATATCAAAAATAACTAAAATTATAATAAAATATTGAATGTTTCACTCAGTATCAATTCCTGAACTTCAAATGTCTTATATAATTATCATTATACAAAATCTTTCATATCATGCAATTTTAGTAAACCTATTTGAACACCACCTCAAAATATATAGGATGAGTTATCTATGAGGGAAAAAATGGTGAAATTACAGCATTCCAAGTATATAGATCATCCTCGGTCAAAATTTGTGGATTGGACCTCTTAGAAAATATTTTCATACTTCTTTTAGTCTAATTTGATTTTATACTATGAATGGATTGGTTGTACTTATATAAAGCCAACATTAATTGCTAGTATACTAAAGTCACTCTCCACATCTTAAATTGACTTCTTATTCTTTACAATTGTAAGGAAGAGTATGAATATCCTTTGGAATATTTTTCTCATGTTTGGATATTGTTTCCTTATGATAAAATATATATTACTCCAATAAGTGATATAAATGACAGAATCATTCTTGAGGACATTCCCATTGAGAAGGACTATACCGATGTATTCCCTAAAGAGTTTCCTAGTCTTCCTCCCAACTGAGTGGTTTTGTTATCAATTTAAATAATACCCATACCTCTTCCTATATACAAGATTATATATAAAATAGCCACCCTGAAATTGGTATAAATTAAGATATAGTTACAATAGAATCTATAAAAGGGTTATATGTGACTGGGTGTTTCTCTATGGGGAATGTTGATCCTCTTTGTTAAAAATAATTATGGTCAAATATACATCTACATTAATTATCAGGAAGTCAATAAGATCATGATAGAGATACAATTTCTCATGCTAAGGATTGCTAACTTTTTTGATGAGTTATATATGGAATATCACTTCTTTATGGTGGATCTCTGGTCAAGATATCACCAATTAAAGGTGAATAAGGAATATATTCCTAAGGCTACCTTTAAAACAAGATATGAACACTATGAGTTCATAGTGATTCCATTAAAACTGCATAATTCTCCTACAATCTTTATGAACATAATGAATATATTATTTAGAGGTTCCTATGTGGAATTTTTTATTGTATTTGTAGAATATATTCTTATATACTCAAAAATCATGGAAGAGCATGAGTAGAATTTTAATAATGGGATTTATAACTAAAAATTAGAATTTATATAAAAGTTACAGTAAATGTGATTTTTTGATGGAAAAAGTATCATTCTTGTAGAAAGTTATCATTATCAAGGTATATTTGTGGATCCTTAAAAGAAAAGGTGACTAAAGAGTATCCTAGAACAATATATATAATAATGTTCTATAATTTACTTATATCATTTGGGTAATATTGATGATTTGAGAGGAAATTATCATGAATTTAAAACCTATTGACCAATCTAACTAGAAAGGGGGTGAATTTTTTATAGACTAATGAATGAGAAGAGAGATCCAAGTAATTGAAAAGAGTCATATCACTTCACCAATACTTACAATACCCTCAAGTGGTGAGAATTTTTTGGTATCTAATTATTCTTAATAGAATGGATTGGGTTTTGTACCAATGAGAAATGATAAAGTGATATCTTACTCTTCAAGATAGTTAAAAATTCATGATTAGATCAATATATTGTTTGATTTAGATTTAGTGACTGCAATCTTATATTGATGATTTAGCTAAATTATCTCTAAAGGGGGAAGTTTAAAATATATACGGATCATTAAAGTATCAAATATATATTCCCATATAATAAGCATAATATACATCACTGAATATGGTTAAATATGATCAAGGACTCTGAAAGGTCAATCCATTACCATATTGGGGAGGGAATAAAGTTTCATATGCTCTAAGTATAAAGGATCATGTACCCTTATCAATGATGAGAATTGAGAAGGAACCAATATTTTTATACTTGTAAAGTGTGGACACGAAACTCGTAATGAAAAAAAAACATCCTACCTTACTCAAATGGCTACTCAACCATCCATTATAGAGAAGATAAAGAATGTACATAGGGATTATGTGTAGATACATAAGAAGGCATAAGCTATATGAAATGGAAAATATTCAAAGTTCAAAATTAATGAAAAAAGAGTTTTAAGACTTTGTTCACTTCAATGTGTACCGTCAAATCCTGAGATAAAGAAGAATTTATTAAATAGTTCACATGGATTAACATTCTCCATCCACCCAAGGAGTATGAATACATTTAGAGATATTTGAGGGAACTATTTTTGGGACAATATATAGAAGTATATCATGGAATATACATCAAATTTCATGGTATGTAAAAAATGAATACAGAGAGTCACAAATCCAAGGGAATGATGCAACCCTTACCCATACCTACATGTAAAAGGAAAAACATCACTATAGACATTTTCATGGGTCTTATTAAGGTATCCAGTGGAAATAATTTCATATGGGTTGTGGTAGAAATACTTTCAATGATTTTTCATTTAATTTCTATTCAATGGGACAAATCACTCAATAAACTTTTAGGGATATACATTAGGTAAGTGGTGATGTTTCATGGAACACCATTATGGATTGTATCAGATCAAGATCCCAGGTTTACCTCCATGTTTTGGAAAATTATTCAATATTCTCTAAACGTTGAGTTGAAAATTATTATGGATTATCACCCAAAATTTAAGGCCAAAATAAGTAGAAAATATAAACACTTAGGGACATGTTTTGATAATTCTTTATGGACTTCAAAGGATGATCAAATAAATATTTTACTTTGGATGAATTCTTAAACAATAATAAATTCCACTCAAGAATCCAAATGGATCCATATAAAAATCATTATGTGATGAGATATTGAATTCCTATGTGATTGGATAAATTTGATGAATACAAGTTATTAGGACTTGAAATTGTTGAAGATATGGTAGAAAAGGTCAAGACCATTCAAAAACACATTAAGGTATCTTAGAGTCGATAAAAAAATGATGTTTACTATCATCAATGAGACCTAGAGTTTGAGGTTGTTGATAAAGTGTTCCTCTATATATCTCCATGGAATATTAAAGAGATTTTTAGATTCTAGATCACATAGAATTAATGGCCTATTGTCTAGTACTCCATTCAACTATGTCTCAAGTACATGGTGTGTTCCATGTATCCCTATTAAGGAAGTATGTCATGCCCCAACCAAAACAATTATGTCCAAACCATAGTGCCACATAACCTATGAATACCTCCCCATACATAAGATCCTACTAACAAGCACCAAGGGTCTAAGTTTTTCTGTGTGGTGACTATACCCTCGGTATCAAATCCTTGAACAAATAAAATAATAAAAATAATAACTCAGAGTAATGTGAAAAAATAAATAAAAATAAATGGGATACAAATAAATAATAAATAAATGGGATCTCAAAGTGGAAATCTAATCCAGATTAATAATGTAAGTATATAAAATATGTAAGTAAACCAGAACAGTCCTTCAGAGCTCATCATGGTCTAATAAAAGGTTCATGATCCTCTACTTATCCATCAGTCATAGGCCCCTTTCTATAACTTCGTGGCCCAATTGACCACTAAACCGGTAGTTAGGCCGGTAGCCACATGGGCTCAAAATCATAAAAATATGTAACAGACAACATTAGAAGCATTAATAAAAAAATACCGAGAAGTAGAAGAATAATATAATAAATGATTAAACATGGCCAATGTTGAATACAACCATGCATGCATGTCTATGAGATGCTACAATAAAAATTAGGAAACACACAGAAGATATTGTAGTATAGTACAAAAAAATAAATAAAAGATCGAACTGAAACTTTGAGGGTGGTCTCCACGAGCATCCTAAGTACAAGATCAGTCATATGCTCCTAACGTCTAGCTATAATCATAATATCACAATCTAAATAACATGGTCTTGTATCCATGAGGAATTTTTGGGTCCCCAGTGCAATGGAATCCTGAACTAGGTGTGAGATATACTCAGAAGGCCACCACAAATGGTATCTAAATAGTGATCTAATTCATGCATATAAAATAATAAGTGTTCATATATATCAAAAGTAAATCAGCAACATAGAATAAATAAATAACCATGTTAAGCACAATTTCCCCTGGAAAACCTGGCCCAACCATACCTGTATTGTCCTAATCAAGAAATTTCTAAACCATAGGGAACCTGTAATAATGAGATATGAGAAAATTGATAATACAAAGTAATAAAATAAGAATCCTAAGGTGAATCAAACCCAAGAATGTGATTTTTATTGGTGGAAATGTCCCTAGGATAATTATTATGACTCATAATCTATAATTATAAAAATAAATACAAAAAATAAGTAGCATCCTCAACCCATTTTAGGTAAACCATAATAAAGAACCCATGTATTGCACCAGGAGCACCATGAAAATACTCACTACTATCAGAGTCCAGCCAATGTGATCCATGAAAGGATTCACAAGTATCACTCCTAGCCTAATGTGAGATAACGACATCTAATCCCATACCTGGTAACTCGTGTAGGGGACCAAGTCTCCCTCACTTCCTAGTACAACAATCATTCCAACAAGCACATCTCAGGTGTCTCCCCTATGGAACATACATCATTCATAATGAGGTAAGAACAATGCATAGTGAGCCCATCCTCGCATACTAGTATCACCTAAGTATATACACAATATATCATCAAAACAGGTCACAAGAGTAGTGATCCCATCCATGGAATTCTATAGAAGGAAAATTTATTATCACTCTGGGAATTCATAATTTGTCTAATCAGTTATATTAAACAGTTTTAAAGTTCATGCCAATGGACATGAAATAATATGAAATAAGGAATCCTTATGTGGTCCATGACCATTTTCCATTTCATTTTTGAATAAAACAATGGGTAATAGACTCAATAATGACCCAACACATCTCAATAATTAATTAATAAGGCCATCGCATTCAACTGAAATTAAAAAGTCCCACAGAATTAGTAAATAGTAATGTCATGAAAGGAATAACACACACACACACATATAAATCCCTTTAATATTAGAATAAAACACACCTCAAAATTAGGTTTTTATTATAAAACATGACATTGTTATTCAGAAAATTTATTTAATTTTAATTCAGATAATTCAATTTTATCAGAAGGTAAATATAAACCCACCTTTAAGGTGGTTTTAAGAAGTCAAACATTACAATTTTTATATATAAAACAAAACACACCCAAAGGGGTGTCTCTAAAAAATTTATACAACATTTTGAAAGTTCAACTAAATGAAATCACCAAAAAATGGTGGTTTAGGATGAGTTCATAACCTCCAAACACACCAAGTAGGGTCTTAATTCATCACATGTAATGATAAACAATTTAATTTAAGGTAGTTTTTTATTTTTAAGAAACATTGGGTCTGTTCAGTGCGTGATACAAAGGATCTATTTTGAAAAGAGGATAAACTTGATGTAAAATCTATAGACCACATACCTCATGGTTAGGATGACCCACACATCCAATAATGGGGATTGATTTGGTCTGGTTTGATAGAAATCAAATAAATGGATGAACATCCTAAAAATAGGGGCAAAGAGGTCTCACCTAAATAGCGCATGAGGAGGTGAAAGAAATTAATAAATGAAGGAGGATGAATCAAGAGGTTACTACTATCCATCTAGTGATACAGATGGTAGCTGATTCTAACACCAAGTAGAGTAGATATATTCATACCAAGGAGGGAACATAGGAGATTGAGTGAGAGCCCCCTAGAGCTCGTGAAGGAGGAACGAAAGGGAAGAAAAGGATGGATTAAACATTTAATTCATTAAGTAAAAAATATTCAATTCACCAAATAGAAAAGGACACATAGTTTGGCTACAAGGTTTTACAAACCTTGTAAAAACTATGTGCTAAGACATTTCCTAAAACCCCCCTCACATGGGATGTTTGTGCGGATTGGCTAACTGTTTACAACCTGTGAAAACCCCCATTGTCAAAAACCTACAGCAAGACACATAGTTTTGTAGCTCCCCCTACATGGTTTGACTAAATTGTGGAGAACCTCCTTCTTCACTAGACCAGGCTACAATGATTCCTCTAAGGTTCTCACAATTTCAGTCAAACTGTATTCCCTGCCTGCTTTACCCTTTAATTGGGATTTCAGGCCCTAGCTCTCTAAAAATATGATGGAACGCCCAAGGGAAACCTCATAGCTTAAATCAAGTCTAAAAAAAACAAATTTAATTTTTTATATCTTGGAATTCCATTTCTAAGCCTGGTTTAAAAATGGACCATCCACCAAATGAAAAAAATCAAATTCTTCTAGAATTTCATCTAGTCTAAAAACATGTAACACTAAAATCTTCCCACCTTAAAATTCCTCATCCCTAAAAAGCATTAGTGGAAATAAAGGAGGAAAAACTTTATATACTCAAGTCAATAATATCACTCAAATGGTTGTATTTTGTTTATGAACACCCAACACAACCCCACCCCCAACTCCACATTAAGCATTTGGTGAAAAAGCTGTGGAAACTCAATTCAACGCACGAATTCAAAACTGAAGCATCAAGATGGTGCTTACCACACATGTCTAACCTGATACAAAATTTACACATTATCTCATCAAACATTTCACTTTTGGATATTGCCATCATAATTTTTGGCATTTAAGGTCCAATTATGAATCAAGATATCTCTACCATTGTAATTGTCTTTCAAAATGTTCCCATAGTGTTTCAACAATGCCCACAACATGAGACACAATTCACGATTTGATCGAAGGGTCGATTCCAAACCAACCACATTTTAAATTTATAATACTAACCTTTCCATGAAAATTTGTAGCTAACTTTTACAGGGCACCATTATTGACCTAATGGAATGCCTAAAATAGTTCTTCATGGACTGCATTTAACGAAGCTTGAGGAATATAGGTTAATTCATTATCAGCTAACTATTCTAAAAATCCATATATTAGAAGGCCGGCATAATTAAAAAGCTAACCTCGATGCTTTTAAATGAAGGTATCTCAATATTTATTCCGAGAACACTCACTAAAGGCCATAACCGGTGTTTGGTGACACCTCAATCTAAAAAGATTCACTTTAACTATTGTGCCTCCATATGAACAAAAATTTAAACTCAATTCAACACACTTGGATTGTTACCCATTAACATCTCATATGAGCCTGACTGAGGTTTGGGGTAACCTCAAAATCAAAATATGGTGTCCAAAGATCTCATCCAAGAAAATCCACATTTTCATGTATAAGACGGACACCACAACAAAATGAACATTCACATACCAAGAACACTGGCCAGCCCTAAAGGGGCATCTGCCTGGGGATCAGTAAAATAAGAACAACTAGCATCCATGAGTCTATCCATGGTGTTGCTACTTGGGAACCTAGGTATCACTCAAGACTAACAGTGCCTCTAAAAACAACTACACTTCTTGGAGCGTAACTCTAATGAAGTTCACCCAATACGACCAATGGCATTTAAAACATAGCATAACATATAACTAATGATCTCTTAGTGTTCCTAAATGATTTTAAGATAGGACACATGATTTTCATTTAACCTAGAGTACACTAAAAGGATTTTAACAGTATCCCAAAAGACCCAAGACACTCCCACTCTCATGAAACCAATATTTCCAACATCATAGATAAAAGTTAGATAACCCTATTAGTCTAATTTTCTTTAAAAAAATTCAATCACCCACTAACACATGCCATCACAGATCATAATTACTTTTCCTTCTGAGTAATCCTATGATCTCCCAAGAACAGCCAATGAAGACCATCCCTAACCAATGGTGTCTTTACAGGTTGTACATACAGCCAAACACCACCATGTTGTGCTCTCTTGCATGCACTAACTTAAAAAAACATTACCATCCACAGGGAATTACTAGAAACAGTGGATTGAATTTGTATTTTCATGTTGGTGATCCCTTTACTTGTAGGACATGCTACAACAATTCTGACATGATTCTCTTCACCTTAGAAATGTCATAGTTGTTGGATCATCTAAAGAATGGATCTCACCCCACGATGCACACTCCACCAACCATTGACTGTGGTTTGTAGAGGTGGCCATAAAACTTTACCAAATGTTAAAACCAAAAAATAAAGAAACTATCCACTTTCAAGTGAACTGGGTTCAAGTTTACTTTAGATGTACACATAACACTCATTCTGATTTATGTCCATGCATGCTAAAGAATTAGGCATAAAAGAAAAAACAATTGAACTGTGTGTCAGAACACTCGATCCATCTTGAAACATCATCCCAGAAATTTAGATGACTACATATCTTTGCTAACACCCAGGTCACCCTACTTTGTAGATGTCCAGTGTTCAAATCATAATATCTCTAGAATTAAATTAGTATCACTGAACTCAAATGGAATGTTTCAAAACTTAATTAGACAAATTGTATCGCATGTATCAATACATAATAACCCAAGGTTTTGAAATAAGAAATTCACATACATGACACTATCCATGGGTGAAAATGACCATATGAATTCAAGTATCTGATGGCCTAAAAAATACTGAACCTAAGGCCATATTACTTTATATGATTGTTAACTTGACTATGATGTATCCATTTGTCCATCACTAGAGAGGAAGAAGAAGAGTCACAAAAACATTACATGATACTCATACCCTATAATAATATCTCAACTAGTAAAATGAACACTCATCAAATCAAGGGTGACTTTTTGAATAGATAAGTTTCCTATGAGGGTTGAATGACACCTAAATAGTACCATGCAAGAGATACTACTAAAAATCAACTAGAATTTTCTTTAAAGATCTGAGGGTGCTACCTACAATAGTTTCCCCTTAACAAATCATAATGTGTTGAGCCAAAAGAGGTCATGATTACAAAAGGTCACTGGTATTAAGGGCCTTTTACTTTGATACTATTAAAGGAGAAGAGGCATATGGACAATTCTAACATTTCTATTTTAAGGTGGCCTCAAGAATCACTAATACAACCCATAAATAAGGGTTGAAACTAGAACACCACTTAAGGATCCATTTTAAGGCATTAAAAAATCTCCTTTAATTATTTAAATATTTAAACGGTTATTTTTAAAGAAAAACTAATTTCATCCAGAAAGAAAGAGAATGTGGATAAGACCACAAGGAAAACCATGCAATTTATATTAAACTTCCTTTTAAAATTATTTATTAAGATTGCATTCCATATTAATGTGTCCATTTGTTTCACAAACCCTCATTTTTTAAACCTCATTCATTTATTTATAAGGTATCACAATTGGATTAGTTAAAGAAAATTTAAATTGCAATATATAGAGTAAATAACCATTTATATTTTATTTGGAATTTTAATTAACCAAGGACTTACATAATTTATCCAAAAACAATTTCAATGGTATTTTATTAATTAAAGAGGAACTAGTCATGTGAGATTCCAACATATGTCTATATATAAAACTATAGAGGTGGCTACAGACACCTTAAATGACAATCACACATGAAACAAGTATACACCCATGGGGTTTAGAACAATCCTAGAAAAGAAAAGGTGACCTACTAGGGTTATGATAATCTATTTTATGTTAAACTAAAAAAACCCAGACATTTTAAAACATTATGACATTTAAAATGCCCTTAATGGGTTTATTTCAAAAGAAACATACGCCAATTGACAAACTCTGGTCTAGATGTGCATTTAGAAATTTATTCATATGGGTCAAAATGCCCAAGTAATAGAGGTGCAAACCTTGATAAGGCAACCATTTCATTAAAGGTAAAATTCAACAAAAATTTTATCTATAGCTATTTCAAAGTATATAAGGCTCGTAGTAGATGGTTCAGTTTTATGGGTTACCACTACTCAATTTATAAAGCACCCACACACTTTTCAAATTATGATAGGCTCTCATCTAACCTCTACCATTTTATCTAAAATTAAAAGAAAATTGAACCAACATTAAATTTATTCAATAGAACATAAAAATAATAAATGAATTTATAAAGGATCAATTATATGGGTTATCTATTCCCAATTTATAAAGCACCCATACACTTTACAAATTGTGAATTGACTCCCATTTAATCATAACCAACATTTTAATCCCATGATAAAAAATAATAGAAGCATGTAAATTAGAAACAATAACACAAACTAGTCGCATAAACATGTTAAGAAATCAAACATGATAAATTAATCCATGTGCATGATAAATAAGAAAAATCATGTACAATAAGTATGGAAAGCTACTACGTGAGCAACGAACACTCAAGCATGGAACATATGCAATGAATGATAATTTAAATTATATAATCATGCTAATAAAATACCCAATAAGGTGAAATATAATCATGTTATTAATATTTCAAACATAGATTATAAAAATCATGCTAATAAAACATGCAAGACGCATCAATAATTTCAAAAAACCCTGAAATGAAATCTACATGTCATGAAATATTCTTGGCATGTGAATCCATATGTTACTATGATGATTCATGTAATGATTCATCCTTGTTGTACCAGGACAAGGGTAAATACTAAAAATCTCATAAATCATTAAGCAATGGAAAATACTCCAATCACTCAAGGTGAAATTGTAACCAACTATAAAAATGAACTGTATGAACAATAATCCAATACCCAGTCACTTTGAATTTTTCCCATATGTGGGTTGATTGATCCCAGGAAAAAATATTTATCAAGCTCCAACACATTCCTAGTCTTATGTCTACCAGCCCGAAATAGTAAGACAAAATAAAAAATAAATGCGTTGATACCACTTTGTAATGTCCCGACCCGATTGACCCCTAAACTCGTAGCTGGACCGGTATCCACATGGCCTTAAGTGTGCCTACTTATATGCCATAGGAATCCCAATAGTAGTGAGATTCTAATTTTTTTAACATGTGGAGACTATACCCTCATCAACATTGTAGAATAGCGGTATATCTAAGAGACAAGTAATAAAAAACACTATAAATAGTAATAAATGAAAGATATAGAAGTGGAATAATAATATAATAATTGAGAAAACATGGGAAATTCCATATAAAACCATGAATTCATGTCCATGATATGATACAAAATAATGTATGGAACATAGAGAATACCATATTGTACATTATAACAAAATTAATAAATGGTAGAATTGAATCCTTGAGGGCAGTCTCCACAAGCATCCTGCGTACCAAAAAAGTCATGTGCTCCTAACTCCCAACTATAAGAATAACATCACAATCCAAATAACCTGGTCCTATAACCCTGAGGTCTATTTGGGTATAGCAGTGAAATGGATACCCAAATAAGGTGTGAGATATACTCAGTATGACACCACCAACAATGTATAAAGCATGAACCAGTTAGTGCATATAAAATGATTAGTGTGTGTGTGTGTGTGGGTCAATAGTAAAGAAACAATGTGGAATAAATAAATAACCATTTCAATATCAGGTTCCTCAAGAAAACTTGGCCAAATAATACTTGCTTCATCTTAATCCAAAAATTTCTAAACCATATAGAATCTGTAATAATGAGATATGAGAAAAGTGATAACAAAATATCCTAAAATAGGCATCCTGAGATGAATCGAACCCAATAATGTGATTTGTATTTGAAGACGCATCCCTATGATAATTATTATGTCTCATCATCCATAATTATAAAAATAAATACCAAAATTAAGGAGCATCATGGGACTTTCTAAGTCGAACCTTAATAAGAAACCCATGTATCACACTGAGAGCACCATGAAAATACTCACTGTAATCAGAGTCTGTCAAATTAGATCTATTAATGGTCTCACAAGTATCACTATCATCCTAATTTGAGATAACGACATCTAATCTTGAACCAATAATCTCATGTAGGGGACAAAGTCTCACTCATGGCATGGTACAACCATCCCGCCAATGAACATGTCCAACGTGTCTTTCCTAGGTAATTGATATCTCTCATAATGAGGTAATAGAAATGCATGTTGAACCCATCCTGGAATACCAGAATCGCCCTCAGTATTTAAAAAATAAATCAGTGGATCTAATCATAAGCACGATGAGCTCGTCCTTGGCATTCCATAGAAGGAAACTCGAGCATCACTCAAAACATTCATAATTAATATAATTGATTTTATATTAAATAGTTTAAATGGAATTATAATTAACATGAAATAATATGAAATAAAGAAGCCTTATGTGGGCCAATACAGTTTTCTATTTAATTTTAGAATAAAAAAATGTGGAATACACTCAAGCATGACACAACACATATCAACAATTAATTAATAAGGTCATCTCATTCAACTATAATTAAAAATCCAACACAATTACTAAACATTAAGTTCATTCAAGGAATAACATATTTATATATATATACTTTTTATAATAGAAGATATTTCACCTCAAGATAGGGGTTTTATTATAAAATATGTCATTGTTATTAAAAAAATTAATTTAATTTTAATTCAAAAATTTCAATTTTATCACAAGGTAAATAGAAACCCACCTCTAAGGTAGTTTTAAGAAATATAGCATCATAATTTTTATTTATAAAAGGAAAAAAATCCAAAAGGGTGGCTCTAAAAAAGTAAAAAAAACATTTAAAAAGGTAGGCTAAATGAACTCACCCAAAAATGGTGGTTTGGGATGAGTCCATGACCTCAAAATACATCAATTAGGGTCCAAATAAATCACAAGGAAAGCTAAACAATTTAATTCATGGTAATTTGTTATTTTAAAACAACACTGGGTAGGTCTGGCTTGTGGAAAAATAGCTCCATCGTATAAAGAGAAAACAATTTATGGAAAAGATATATACCACATACCTTGTTCTTAAGATGACCCACACATCCAATAATGAGACTTTATTTGCAATGGTTCAATTGAAATCAATGAAATGAATGAATTCCCTAAAAATAAGGGAAAATAGGTGGAACCTAAATAGTGCATGAGGAGGAGAAATAAATGAAGAAAGGAAGGAGGAGAAATCGAGTGACTACTTCTATACATCCAATGAGACCAACAATGTCCAATTATGGAACCAAATGGAGGAGATATCTCCGTAACTAGGAGGGAAGAAAGGAGATTGAACAGTAGCCCTTGGTGCACACAAATGAAGATTAATGGGAGGAAGAAGGGAGTTTAAACATTTATTTCATTAATAAAAAATCATAAATAGAAAAGTATGCATGGTTTGGATGCATAGTTGGCCAAACCGGGCGCCAATTGTACGCTAAGGCACATCCCAAGAACCCCCTCGCATGGGCTCTTTGTAGGGTTTGGCTAACCATGCACAACCCATGTAAAACCCCACTATCAAAAATCTAAAAAAAGCTGTATAGACATATGTCTCATCTTGAATGGTTTGACTAAACTTTTCCACACCTTCTACTCCACTGGACCATGCTACATAGTTTCCTTTAAGGGCCACATGGTTTCTGAAAAACTGTGTACCCTGCCTACTTCTCCATTTAATCAGGATTTCAGGACCTGGTTCTCCCAAAACATGACAGAACACCCAAGGGAACCCTCGAGACTTAAACTAAGTCTAAAAGCAACACATTGAATTGTTAAGACTCTCATAACTTCTTTCCATATATTAGTTTACAAAACAAAATATCCACTAAATAGATAAATTCAAATTCCTCTGGCATTTCATTTGGTCTAAAAACTTAGTATGATACACTTTCCCTTACTAAAATCCATATACATGAATTCTGTAAGCACATTAGGATGACCATGTGGGGTGTGATTAATAAAACCCAGTAGGATACCACCAATGAATCCTTAAAATATGTGCGCAACATATAATAGGTTTATTACATTACATTATTAAAATTATAAACAATAATAATAGTCAACAATCATATATTGAGCGGTCATGTGCTAACCAAGACACCATAAACCCCCCAAATATAATTAATTCAGCTCTATTATAAAAATACAATCAAGATCACTGTAAAATGATCTAGATATGACCATAAGGTTGGTGATATGTCTCTTCGTATCCTAAAGGAATCAATAATACCATTTTAATTTTTACCCAACGGGCATTGAGTTATGGAAGATTATTTGGTATACTCAAGTCATTGAGTTCCATATGGGCCATTAGTTTATAATTCTCCTACCTCATTTATGATCCCATCATCATCACTATTTCACACCATGCATTCTCCCCCTCTAGTAATAAACATACCATGATGGTCCACTTGTCACTGATACTAAGAACTAACCTACAAATAAAATATAACATATAATAAGTCAAATCATGGAATAAAAATCATGGTATCATGAGAAATATAGTAAAATCTACAAAAACATGTGAATCAACATCAAGCCTAGAAACAAACTACTCTATAAATATCATCGAAACTATAATCATATATGGGTAATGGAAACACACACACCCACACACAATCACCATCAATCTATGACAACATGACATGCCAAAACAGGAATCATACAATCGAAATCATATATATATATATATATGAGTGAATAAGGTGTTAATTAACTTCCAACCTCAAGGTTTTTGATGAAAATCTCCAAGGATAATCAAAAATTTAAGAATGAACCACATCACACACCATGGAGAATGGGATCGCATTTAAAGGGTGTCTAACTCAAATTTTATTTTATCAAGAATAAGGTTGGGAATTAAGACTTAAGAGAATTTATGTCCATAACATTGTTCTAGAAACACATACCTTAAGGAGTCTGTCAACATGATCAATTATGAGGCATATAAAAGGAGTTAATTTTAACTCACTAAATCCATCATCGATTGAAGAATGGATCTTGAATTCATTTTCCATTTTAGAAGAGGGCCTTGGGTTTAAACAATGGTCATTGATCTATAACTATTCCATCAGTAGAAAAAACATTCAATATGGGAATAAATAAGAATAGTAGCTCATTATGATTGTTCTAATTAAGATTACCTAGAAACAACACTATTATTGAGGAGTTAATCTTTGGTCAATAGAGTTCAACATCAACATGTAGAAGCCACCAAAAATCTACCAAAAATTCAACAAAATATTAGGGCCCCATAATTATTATGTTCTCAATAAGAGGTCTATGATGATGATTTAATAATAACATACCATAATAATGATCCTTTTTGAATGTGTATCAATTCTTGATCATGAAACTATGTCAACATTCTATATTAACCACTGATATATGAATAAAGGAGAAATTCATCAACATGGAATCAATGAAACCATATATATAACATAGATTCAGTATCTACTATCCAAGAGGAAGGTCAGTTTTTTATGAATCTAGAGAGAAAACTCATCATTCTAGATTTTTGGATAAGTCAATGACATATCAAAAACCCACTCCCAAGATCAAAAATCAAGAAATTGGTGGAACCATAGAAGAAATAGCTAGAAAACTCTAATTCGCATACTAAAAAATATTCCTGATGTGAATATATAAAAATATAGGATGAGAAAACAAGATAAGAAATTTCATCCTCACACATTACATTTGATGAATTTACTATTCACATCATGAAACATTTCAAAAATCATAGTTCCTTTATCACACATTATATATCGTGAATCTCTTTCATGATGTGACACTCTCAAATAGGCCCAAAAATCGTTATTCATGATGATATTTTTGTGAAAACACATCTTTTATGACCCAATACATCCAATTAAGTTTTTTAACCATTTATTGGGACATTTATGACATCCTAGGACCAATATATTTCTATAAACAATAGGTCATCGTAGGGGATTGAAAAGAACACTCTATGGGGGAAGAATTAGATAAAGGCCTACTACTGATTTATTTCCCTTCTTTTTATCCTAGTTTTATGTTATTTTAATTCATGTGATGTATCCCCTATCCACAATCAACTCTACTCTCCCATACATTGTTTCATAGTTCATATGAGTGATCCCAAAAGGGGGAGGATTTACCAACTACTATGTTTGATTTTCTTCATTTAACATCATATACATTTTCTCTTACCTTTTCTAACTGGTTTCTATTGTTTATTCACTTTTTAATTATGAATGAATATATATGATAAAATTAGAGTCCTTTTATTTCAATTTCCTTGATTGCTGATCTATACCACCTTCCAATAAATTCCTATCTATTTTCTAAAAAATAGATTAGGGTTGGATGGTGAGAGCCCAACAATCGCCAGTACGTGTGAGGAATTGTGATGGGGAATGTTGTTAATTAGAGAATAATAATTCACAATTGGGAATTTCCTAAAAATATAAAAAGGGGTTTTTATAAATCCATACACATGGGAAGTATGTATATTGATTGATACTTGATTAACAATTCCCTTACCATCATCATCTGGACAAGGGGGGAGATGAATCAAAATAGTAATCTCTCTCTTACTAGTAAGAAGAAGTAAGATTGGTAAAAATTAGAAATAATGATACCATAACACTTGGTTTTTCCATGACCATTAAAATGACCATATTTCATCACTTTTTAAAAAACTAGTCAATTTAAATGACTTTTCAAAACTCTTAATTTAAAAAAGTAAAATAAAATCAACTTTTCCTCCGATCAAATAAAAGTGAAAAACCCATTTTTCATGCACTCCTCTTCAGGATACTACCTAAGTTTACTTCTATACTATAATAGGTAATAAAAATGTGTTTCCATGCCCTATGAAAGTTGTGTTCCACTACAACCTTTTTATCCTACATCAATACTACTCCCAATACAGCACCTAATGCATCATACTATATAGTATATCTAATCCCATGATCAAGTATAGTCAACACTAGAGTTGTAGTTAACCTCCTCTTTAGCTTAAGAAACACTTCTTCACAAAGGTTTGACCACTAAAACATCACTCCCTTCTTTATCAACATAGTCATAGGTGATGATAATCAAGAGAATTCTTGGATAAAACATCAATAATATCCTAATAAACCTAGGAATCCATTGATCTCAAACACGTTATGGGGATGTGTCTAGGATATCACCACCTCCAATTTCTCTATGACCATAGATATACCTGTCTCAGACCCAACATTCCCAAATAACTTCGCTTTATTTATCAAAAAGTTACGCTACAATAGTTTTGAGTAAATCTGATATGCTCTAAGCATACTGAGGAATATCTCAAGATATATGGTATGTTATTCCAGAGTCATATAGTAGATGAAGATGTAATCAAAGAACACCATAATAAAAGATTCTAGATACGGGTGAAATATATTGTTAGTAATATCTAGAAACATTGTCGGTTCATTTGTCAATCCAAAAGGAATCTCCAAGTAATCATATAGACCATACCTTCTCTAAAACACTATATTAGGGATTTCCTCCTCTCTAAACCATATATGGTGATATCCAGACTAAAGATCAATCTTATAGAACCGCTAGACTCCCCATTACCGGTCAAATAGATCATTGGTCATTATTAAAGGATATATGTTCTTCATTTTCACCCAATTCGTCTTCTAGTAATCAATGAAGAGTTGAATACTACCATCTTCCTTCTTGATGAACAAGACAAGTTCACCCCATGGTGAGGTACTCAACCTGATAAATCCTTTATTCTATAATTACTTGATCTTTACATTGAACTTATTCATCTTAGTCAGCTCCATATGATAAAGGGGTATTTAAATCGATTGAAAACCCATCATTATATCTATCTCTAAGACAACTCAAATATTAGGGGGAATCCATATGAAGTTGTATAGAAAAATGTCCAGATAGAGATACATGACTAGAGGAAAATATGATGGGTTAGCACAAATATTTTCGAACAATCCAATCCTGAAATCTACATCATGATCATATAAAACTAACTCAATTCTAGCATGAATCTACCTGCACCCATTTTCCAATCTCTGGTCATCACATACCTCTCTCACATAAATGAATTAAAAGATACCAATCTTTGATAGTAATAAATATGATCATGGAAGTTGGTCAACTAGTACATACTGAGAATCAAATTAAAAGATGTCATTTATAGAACTATAAAGTTCTATGGATATACATAACCAACAATAACCAAAAAAACTCTAGTAATCACTTGTAATGGTTCAATTTTTTTCCCATTGGTGTATCAATATAAAGTAGATCAAGAGATAAATTTAATTTTATGTCAATTCCAGATATAAATTTTATAGATATAAAGAAATGGGAAGCCCCAGTATCAAACAATGTAGTAGATAAAGTAGATTTGATCAAGACCATACCTCGTACAAAAGATATTCCCTCACCATTATCTGATAAATCATGATCCACTACGTACACAAGGTCTTCCTCATATCTATGACATTTCCCTAAGATTCATGACTAGATTGATTCATTATCTGGGTTTTCTAGTGAGGACCCTAGCTAAATCCCTTGTTCGATGATCGATTCTATTATATACCCCTATGGAACATTTACCTCAATGTTAGGGATCCAATTTGAAAATGATACCCCATCTTTCTTCACTATCAAATAAATCTCTAAGGTGTTGTATATAACTTACAATAATGACTGACCTTCCCATAGTTAAAGCACTATAGAGGTCTTACTAAGGGTATAAAGAACCCATACTCTGGTTTACCTTTATAATTCTACCCCACTATATATCTTTAGCCTTAATCTTCAGGCTCCCACAAGTACTACTCATCATAGCAGTAGGAGGTCCACTCACCAGAGTATCAAAGGGTGGAGGAAAACAAACTATTATATCCTTCTCTAAGACCTTATCAAACATCAAGGCCTTAGGTATAACCTATGGGTATATCTCCAGGTAAAACCTCTGAACCAGTTATGTAATGTTGGGGTGAACACTAATATTGAACTTCCTATCCTTCTGAACCTTGCTTCTAGATAGAAGATGGGAAAACAAAGAAAATCAAAGAAACCACCATAGTACATTGATTTTATCGTGGAACTCTATTTTAGATACATGATAACCATTTCTTGATAAAACTTCAATATATTATGAACGAATTCAATAATGAATAGGTCTTTTAATGCCTCCCAGGTGAGACCCTTAAATATCCCATCCTATCCTATAATGCTCTGCCACTACCTAGTGGGTCCCTGCAACATGAGAACTGCCAGCTTCACCTTCTTGTAGGTAGGTGTATCATTGAGGTTGAATATTTCCTTTATTATAGCTACCTAGTACTCGGCATCCTTTGGTCTTTAGTTTCCATGAAAGGCTTTTGGAGGCTAAAGATGATTGTCTCTTGTGTAGTTGAGCATGGTCCTCGATGCTTCTTCACCTAAGGTGGGAATAAGTGGGTGGCATCCTAGATGAGGTGGGCCTACTGCCTATACTACATGAGTAGGAGTAAGGGAATATTCCCTAGAAGGAACATCCTAACCAACATCAGCAGAATATACCATCAGTCATCTAAAAGGTGGAATCTTCTATAACACAAACGTAAATATTTGGAACATAAAATAGATCCTAACTGGTCTATAGTATCACAAAAGGTTCACCTAGGAGTCTACCCATAACCCAAGGTATGCCCCTCTAAGAACTAACTAAGGTCTCATCCCTACATGTTAGTCATAATATATATATATATATATATAATACCATTATCAAGTTAAACTAATTAATGTTGACATAGATATATCACAACAACATGAAAAACTGATATATCACTCAATCAAAGCATACATTTATTTCCTAAATAGATAGGAAAATCAATTCATTTAATTAAATAACTAATATGAAGCATTGAAATAGGTATATATATGAAATGTTATCCAACATTCCAATTCATGATGCATGAACACTCACAAAACATCTTAAAATTATTAACAACAATCTAATCAATGGTAATTCAGAGGTTTGTTACACATGAACATTCTAGGAACATGGAAACTCTCCTATTTATTTCCCACACACCTATCTCATTTCTACCATGTCCAAAGTTATAAAAAAATGAAAAAAAAACTATTATTTAATTCCATTTTTTAATGCCTTAACTCGGACCACCTAGTCTGAACCAGAGTGTTATATAACCTTATGTGCACCTCCTCTAATGCAAGAGGATTCTGACTAGCAATGAGGGTCTAATTCCATTAATGGAGAGACAATAGCCTTAGTATTAAGTCCTCTCACAAATAAAATAATCCAAAATAATAACATAGAGTGACATGTATAAATAAACAAACTACATGGAATACATGGGAATAATAAATATACAGGCTCCAAAATTAGAAATCTAAACTAGAGTAGTAATACAAGTAGATAAACTAAAAAAATAATATTATGGATTCCTCTAAAAATACCCCAACCCTAGTAGCCCAAAGTAGTTAGTTAATTTATTACATTGGGATTGGATATAAGGAATCACATAAAAAAGTACCAAAAAGTTTATAAGTATTCAAAAACTATATTCCTACTTTAATATCATATTACATTTGGAAAATTAAAATATAGCATAAAATCTTCTTTTATAACATTGTTATTCCATTTATAATATCCATGTATATGAATCATAATACACTTTTTAGCCTCTTGGGGAAAGGAAACCTAAGTAAGGGGTGGGAATATATGGTTAGTATTGGTATTTGTATAAAAGGATATATCATGAATGCCTAAATCATAGTCAATATAGAAGGGTAAATTTCTGAAAACACGTTTCATTTAATCAATAACTTTATCTTGAAGAATAATATGGTTGAAATAAAATATGGTCAAATAATTACATTTACATGATATTTAAACTTATCCATAGATAATAATTAAAAAAAATAATCACATGGACATCAATAACTAATCTCATAATTAGGTAATGTATAATATCAAACATCAAAAACATACCTTTAAGGACTTAATCCAATACATCTTACAAAAATGGGTATGGCCTTTCCAAATACCCAAACTAGTTTATCACATGAGACCTACCAATGCATTGAGGGACTATAGAGGGCTCTGCCTATCACTTACTAAATATAATGAATTCCTCATATTAAATGGGAGAAATATAATCAATGTAAACATTCATATTGAAACAATATCATATTAAATGTTAAAAATTTCCCCAATCAATAGACATAATCATAATCCAATCAGAGTAATATAGAAAATGGTATCAAAATAGTACATCAATAGTAAAAATAATCATAAACCATCCAATTAAATAAGATTTATTTTATCATTAGAGTATAGTATAATATTTAACAAAGTACATTGACATAGATGAAAATAATTTAAAAATATCACTAAAATATTTCTTTAAAAAATAAGCTTTTCACTTTAAAATCACTTATTTAAAGTATAAAATATATCTCAAATATTAAAGAAAATATTTTCTTGGAAAATAAAATTATTAACTTGAAATTTAATCTTTAAAAATAAGTGTTTATTATGGTGGGAAATAATTTACATTTTTTATAAGTTAAAAAACATTTTTCATACTATTGTAAAAAGGTTAAAAACTACCTCTTTCAGAAAATTACAATAAGATGAATTTCAAAGTATATTGTAAAAACTAAAACATTGGTGAAAACATATTTAATAAATCATTAGAATAATTTTAAAAAAAAATAATTTTTTTTTTAAAACATTGATATGGAAGAAAATAGTTTTTTGATCAATGAGATAAATAATGTCCGCTTTTCATATAATATTTTCTCAATAATTTTAAGTACCAAAGAGAGGAAAAATTTACCATTACATGAAAAGTTCATGAATAAAAATATAATAAAAAAATATATTTGTTTTAATATATAAATATATAACAATTCACCTAAGGGATACTTAAACATAAACAATCTAAATAATGATGTGATTGTGAAATAAACCATTGCCACTTTGATAACATCTGAATCATAGCCCATATAAAAGGAAATAACTTCAAATAAAACATTAAATACCATTATTATAAATAAATTCAAGTTATAAAAATATAAAAGGGTAAATATATATATCACACAAAATAAATAAATAGTGAATATGGCATATGTCTCATAAAAGATAAAGTGAGATGGATAACCCTTACCTGAGGTCTAATTTATGTCATACGTGTATGAACCTCATGTATAATAAATTTTATATTTATTATAAATCTATTATAGAAACATAATAATATATATCATACTATATATAATTTACTTATAACCTTTTATCACCAATTTATCAACAATTCATTATTAAAATCACTATTCTTCGTGATAACTGCTTTGTTTTTCATGTTTGTTCTTGTTCTGTAGTTTCATTCCTTGTAAATTGATCATGGTTACATCTTCTATTTAATTTTAATAATGATAAAAATATAATATATATATATATTATATTTATTTAGATTAATCCTTAAAATTTTGAGATAGAAAAATTAATTACGTCGTTCATGGAAACAGTAGGTTGTACATACGCATAAACGCTATTTTCAATTCATTAATGGATAGAAATAAAGAAATGTATATAATAATTCACCTCTAAAGAATTTTTATTATCTCATATATATCATATATATTCATTAAATTAATACTTATTACCATAAATTATAAAATAAATTAAAAAACGTTTCAAATCGCTTTGGGGAGGCGGTAGTCCACACGTATGCATAAGCGACATTACCTTTTTCCAATGGATTGGAAGGTAGGAAGTTATATGTGACATCATAATTTTAGAAGTATAATTATTTCATAAATATAATATATAAACATGAAATCCATAATTATATCCATCCATGAGATACATTGATAGAAAAATAATTACATCGGTTTACGAGGCGATAATCCGCCATCCAAATGATCAACAATTTTATTTCCCATTTGATGGAATTAGAGATAAATTGTAATGGCCCAAAGTTTTATAAATGGAATTAAATTATTATAATAATTACTTAAAGTATAATAAAATTATTAAAAACAATTTTACATCATTCTCAAATGAACTACTATGTGGCATTTAAACATAAATTTTCTACTTTTTTGTTTTGAATTTCAAAAATCTGACATACACGGTTGTGATCAGTAAGATGTTTAGGGTTTGATAAGACAAAAATAATTCTTAGTGAATATTAACCTACCCTTATGAATAGTGACCAACCCTTATGGATAGTAAATCCACCAAAAGAATAGTAACCTTACCCATGAATGATTAAATAAAACTTAGGCATCTTATAAGTGACAGTTTGACCATAGTAAAAGAATCGTTATTTTTGTAAGTCATAAAAAAATAATTAATTAATTAAAAGAAAATTTATTTTCCTAAAATTTTTCATAAATTAATAATTATATTTCATCTAGTTTTAATATAATTTTATAACACCATATGTAATTTTTGGAAGCATTATGAAATCAGTTTTAATTTTAAAATATGTATTTTTCAAGAAGATTTTGATATTAATTAAAAATTAAATTAATCATACTTAGAATATTATTTTCAAAAAATATATTTCCTTTTTTGATTCTACATGTCTAAAAATTGTAAGGTTGAATTTTTGGGATTTTTCTGAAATACATGAATTTTTTATGAATAGTGAAATACGATAATTTATAGACTAAGTTAAATTAATGAATTGTAGATTCATGGGGAATGTTCTGCTGATGTAAGCACTTATGGTTCGGATTCACATGACAAAATAACTTCATTTATTCATGTAGGACTCTCTATTTCTTGTCTTTTAGAGAAATAAAAATTAATGAATATAATATTAAGAAAACCCCTCTCCCACCCATTATAAATACCACCCTTCACACCCTCATTTCCCCACACCTCTCAAGCTTCAAGCCTTATCTAAACTCTATCCAAAAATCTTCCCTATCCCCTACACCACATCCAATATCTTTTGGTATCATAAATAGAATAATACTAGTTTCGTTAAGGAGGATCTCAAGAGGAGGATTCAAGATGTAATTTGTCTCTCTCTCTCTCTCTCTCTTCATTTAATTTCCCTTCAATTTCAAGTTCTTTTCTTAATCTCTCTCCACCTATCCTCATCCACAATTTATGGTATCTCCATTATATCACATATATTGGAATGTTATAATACTAATTGGATTATATATCATTCAATCCCCCTCTCCTCTTCTTTTTATTTTAGAAAGGAAAATGTTTTTTGATGAGGTGTTAATTTATCACATTCAAGAATGATATGTTTTCATTTTCCATTGCCGCCTTCATATCTGGTTATTAAACCATTTTTATGGTTGAACTGGATTATTTTATATGTATTATATCCTATTTAATGTTCTAGATCTAACTTATGTACATATTACAAAATTATTAAACAAAACAAGTTCGTTGTGGTCGAAAAAACACCTGAATTAACCCAAACGATCATCATTAAATTCTTATCAAATGATTAATCTACAAGGTATATAATATAATTAATTATAAGATCATTTAAACTAATTTAATAACATAAATAACATGAAATATCATTTATGTATGTTTACCTATGATCTACATTAACTTCTATTTATGAATACACGTGAACCGCTCAAGAAAACCATAAAAACAAACATTCTCAAACAATGTATTTAAACTCTATAACTCATCCAAAGAAAAATAAAATAACGTAATGAAACCAAAATGAACCATATTAATATATAAAAGGTCTTTTAATTGTTAATTAATGAATCTAATTTTGATATATAGGACTTTAATGTGAAGAAAGTGTTCATATACAAGGTAAGGGGAAAGTCTCAAAACACAACTTTCTTTCTTCGGGATCTCCCACATTCACTCCATTTTTTGTATGGTTAATCCTTAAAAATCATTTTTTCATAATTATATTACCTATTCTAGGATATTCATGTTATCCACTTGATTTTATATCAAACACAATGTTTTCTAAAAGAACACTTCTTTCAAGAACACACCTTTTACTTCTCACTCAAGGTTCATGGTTTTTTGAATCAAGTATGTTATTCCCTCTTTATTTTGGGAACCCAAAATTTATGAATGTGTTCTTATGAGTTGAAATTTGTTACTTTACTTTTTTATGATTGATATATTTTCTATGTGGCATGAATGATAATGAAAATTTTATGACATGACGGGTGCGCCTAGAATTATATAGCTCAATACGAATGTTTGAATGTGACGGGTGTGCTCAAAATTATACAACACTCCAATGAATTTCATAAAGTGATGAACCTCATGAGTTAAAGTTAAATTATGTGTGAACAATATTATAGCTTTTTTCACAACTATTTGTGGTATATGACAAATAATACATGATTTTTCATTTATATGAATTTCCATATTTCAAGTCTTTTATTAAAGTTCCCTCTCATGATTTTTAAGATGATGTTATGATTATGCTCATCCCATGCTATATTGTTCTTATCTAAACTCTTACTGGGCTTTTAGCTCACCCATTTTTGATGTACATCCTTGGGTGACTAAATGTACTAAGTAGAGTTCAAGTTCCAATAATAATATAGAGAATAAGGAATTAAATAAATGTTTATGAATGATGTTGTAAATGTTATGTTTGGTTCTATTTTTCCCAAGACACTAAACCTATAGATACTCATGGTGTAATACTATTATTTTTTATCTTCATAATGATATAATATTAATGTAATAAAAGTAAGGGTCATTATAGTTGGTATCATAGGAAAGGTTTAGTTAATTTGGGAATTAGGATTAGTGAACCCTAGAGAAAACCTCTAGTATGAGACTAAGTACAAATATGCACACAAGAAACTTTACATAGGGATCCCATAAGTTATGATTTTAGTGTAAATAAAACAAATGAACAATTTATTCATGACTTGTTGACTTATGTTTTGTTCTAACCTTTTCTATTTTAGAAAATAATGGGAACCATGATAAACAAAGCAAACAACTCATGCGAGGGCCAATGAGACATTTTCCCAAAACGATATCCCCAATGCTTTGGGAGGTAGAGTTCAAAAATACATGGATATTCTCACCCAACTATCTCAGGTTATGAACAATAACCAGAATAATGGGGAATATCTTCCTTCACAAAAGAGGTACCAACTGGCTATCGAGTGTTTTATATATCAACGACCACCGATGTTTAGTGGATATTATGATCCACTAGATATGGAAGAGTGGGTCAACTCCTTGGAGAAGATATTTTTTGTGCTTAACTGTTATGAGATGGAGAAGGTGACTTTATCCATTTATTGACTAGATGGAGAGGCATATCAATGGTGGGATTTAATTAAGAACACCACTCCAAGTAAATAAATTGATGAGATGGAATGGGAAGACTTTAAGATCAAGTTTCTTAAGAATTATTTCCCAAAAAATCTTCATACGAAGATGGAGAGATAATTCATAGAGCTCAAGAAAAAAGTAGGGTAATCTTTCACAACCTATGAATCAAATTTCACAAGGCTTTCAAGGTATGATTCAGGTTTTGTTATTAAAAATGATAGAAAAATTCATAGATTATTTAGGGGATTGAAATCAAACCTTCAAAAGGCTCATGAAATTCTAAACATTGGTAATTATGAAGAAGTTGTTCGATGTGATCTCCAAGTGGATATGGAGTTTGAGGAATGGTCCCATGGATATAGTGATAATAAATGAAGGATGGTGTTTCAATCTAGAAGATCTAATGAAAAATGTGGGAATAAAACTCAATGACACACATTCCAAAAATGTGGGAAGATGCATCATGGGAACTGCCTCAAAGGGACATGTAAATTTTTAATGTGTGGGAAAGAAGTCAACCATGCTCAAGAGTATCGAAGACCCATGAGAAGGAAGGACAATGTAGTAGAAGAAAGGGGAGCCCCACTCATGGATCAATGCTATAATTGTAGGGGGGAAGGGAACTATGAAAGACAATGCACTAAACCTCGAGTTCTCAAGGGTAATCCATGTCAGTAGATACCAATTCCAAAAGAAAAAATGGAAGGCTTATGTCGTCACTACTGTGGAAGTGGGCCAAGATAATGAAGTTATAAAAGGTACACTTACTATTCACTCATGAATGGAAAATGTCTTATTTGATTCTGTTTATACTCATTCCTTTATATCTTTCATGTTTTAGAACTATAGAATCAAAGCCCTGAAACCTTAAAGTAGAGATATATGTAAAAACACCTAGTGGTGAAATCATTGAAACCCAAGTGTTTGACTCTTCTCCTATTGGCTTATGTGGAAAGATTCATCTATAGAATCTTGAAATACTTCCCTTGGTGGAATTCGATGCTATAATGGTGATGGATTGGCTCTCTTTATATAGAGGACATATCAACTATTGGGAAAATGAAATATCTTTTCATATTCTAAACCATCCCATGCTTCTCTAAAAATTCAAATAAGATCATGAATGTCATTTGAAAAAACCTTCAACGGTGTGGCAGTTGATACCCTATAAAGAAGAATACCTCACACAAATGGTTGAATCAAATGAAGGTGCCAACCTTATATAAATACCCATCATGAGGGAATACGGTGACATATTTCTTGAATAATTACTCGGACTTCCCCCAGATTGTGAGGTAGAGTTATCCATAGAACTCATACCTAGAGGTACTCTTATCTCAAAGTGTCTCTATAGGATGGATCCTATAGAATTGGTGGAGTTAAAGAAGAAACTGCAAGAGCATTTGGACAAAGGGTTTATATGCCCTAGTGCATCACCTTGTGGTGTGCCAATGCTCTTTGGGAAGAAGGATGGAATAATTCGACTGTGTATCGATTATCAGGAAATCAACAAGATCACCATAAAGAGAAAAAATCCCATTCCATGTTTTGATGACTTGTTTTATCAATTAATATGAGCTCAATAATTCTCAAAATTGGATCTTCATTCTGGATATCATCAGCTAAAGGTGAAGAAGGAAGATATTCAAAAGACTACCTTCTTTACAAGGTATAGACACTATGGGTTTCTGGTGATACCCTTCAGACTTAGTAATTCCTCTTCAATATTCATGGATTTGATGAATTGAGTATTTAGACATTACCTATAAAAATTTTTGGTTGTGTTTATTGATGATATTTTCATCTACTCCAAGATAAAGGAGGAACATGAAAAACATCTAAGACTTGTGTTGGTGACATTGAGAAAGGAAAAAATGTATGCTAATCTTAGAAAGTGTGAATTTTGGATGAAGAAAGTCACATTCTTGGTATATGTGATCACAAGTGAGGGAATTTATGTGGACCCATAAAAAACAAATGTGATTGAGGAATGGCACAGGCCCTCTAGGGTCATATAAATCTGTTGTTTTCTTGGTTTAGCTTTGTACTACCGATGTTTTGTGAGAAATTTCTCCTGATTGTCAAGACTGATAACTAAGTTAACAAGGAAAGAGGTAAAGTATGTATGGACAGAATAATGTGAGGTAATCATCGAGGAAATAAAGATATGGATGATCACGACACCTGTACTACCATTATCAAAACGTGGAGAATGTTTGGTAATATACAGTGATGCTTCAAAGAAATTATTAGGTTTCATACTCATGAAAAATGACAATGTGATAGCCTACACTTCACGGAATTTGAAGATCCATGAGGAGAACTATCCGATGTATGATCTAGAGAAAGCCGTCGTGACTTTTCCCTTAAAAATATGGTGGCACTACCTTTATGGTGAGAAGTGTAACATATACACTAACCACAAGAGCTTAAAGTATATATTCACACAAAATGAGCTCAACATGTGTCAAAGGAGATGGTTAGAGATAATCAAGGATTACGATTTCTCTATTCAGTATCATCCTAGAAAGACAAACAAGGTAGTTGATGCTCTAAGAGGAAAAGAACCTGCTACTTTATCCTTGTTGTGGATTGAGAAAGGCCATATCTTCATGGATAAGAAAATGATAGATTTTGAAATCATAAGGGAATGGTACAAATCCTACCTTTCCCAAATGTTTGCATAACTATCAATCTAAGAGATGAATAAGGAGGCACAAAGGGATGATTTGGAGTTACAAAAGGAGGTGAATGCAGTAAAGAAAGGGAAGCTCCACGAGTCCCATATCGATGTTGATGGTGTGATTCATTTTGGAACGTGGCATTGTATGCCTTCATCATTCGGGATAAAGAAGGATATATTGGATAATTCTCATAGCTCAACATTCTCTATCCATATTGGTAATACCAAGATATACCGTGATCTCTGACAAAACTTATGGTGGGAAAACATGAAGAAGGAGATTACAGAATATATATCAAGGTTCTTGGTATGTCAGAAAGTTAAAGAAGTGAGAAAAAGTCCAAATGAATGATGTAGCCATTGCCTATACCAATGTTGAAGTGGTATAATGTCACTATGGACTTTGTCACGGGTATCCCAAATAAATCGAAAGAAAATAATACGATATGGGTTTTGTTTGACCGACTCACCAAGACTGCCCATTTTATCATTATTCTGGAAGACTTCTCGCTTGGAAAAATTGCAAAGTTATACATGAGGGAAGTGGTGAGACTGCATGGTGTTCCACTCTTAATTGTATTTGATCATGATCCAAGGTTCATATATAAATTTTGGAGGAGTCTTCAACATTCTTTGAGTACTGTATTAAATTTCAGCATGACCTATCACCCCAAAACTCATGTCCACTCTAAAAGGACTATTCAGACACCTGATGACATGATAAGAGCCTATCTTTAGAATTAAAAGGTGGATGGGATCATAATCTCCCATTTTTTGAGTTCTCATACAATAATAGCTTTTACTTGGGTATTTAGATGTATCCATATGAATCTTTTTTTTTGAAAGGCATTGTAGAACTCCAACCTGTTAGGATGAAGTTGGGGAAAGAAAGATACTTGGATGAGATCTTGTATAAGAGATAACAAAGAAGGTTAAAGTCATCCAGAAACACATCAAATATGCTCATAGTAGCCAAAAGAGCTACGCTGGAAACTATAGAAGGGGCCTGGAGTTCGACGTTTTAGATAATGACTATCAACATGGAAGAGAGTCATGTGGTTTGGAAAGAAATAGAAGTTAATACCAAGGTACATTGCCCCTTTGAGATCCTTGACCTTATATGAGTCATGGCCTATTGGCTTTCACTTCCACTAAATATGGCTCAAGTTGATGATGTGTTTCATGTATCACTCCTGAGGAAGTACATACTAGATCCCATACATGTACTGAACTTATAGGTGGTACAATTAGAAGATGATCTCTCTTATGAGTAGTAGCTATTAAATAATCTATACTGGAAAGATAAGGTTCTACACAACAAGACAACCCACCTTGTCAATGTTTTTTGGAGGAACCATAAGTTTGAAGAAGATACTTGGGATTCAGAAGAGGCGATGAAGGAGAAGTGCACTCACCTATTTATGTAAAATGAAATTTCGGGGGAGAAATTTCAAAAGGGGGGAAGAATGTAACGACCTAATGTTTTATGAACGGAATTACCTTATTATAATCATTCCAAAAATTATAATAACATTAGTAAACACAATTCCACATCATTCTCAAAAGAACTACTATATGACCTTTAAACCAAAAAATTCCATTTTTGTGTTTTGAATTTCGAAACTTTGACATACATGATTGTGATAAGTAAGATGTATGCAGTCTGATTGGAAAAACATAATTTTTAGTGAACTGTAACCTAACCATATTAATAGTAACCTACCCTTATAAATAGTAAATCCTCTAAAAGAATAGTAACCTTACCCATGAATGATTAAATAAAACTTATGCATCTTATAAGTGACAGTTTGACCATTGTAAAAGAATTGGTATTTTTGTAAGTCATAAATAAATAATTAATTAATTAAAATAAAATGTATTTCTTAAAAAAAATCATAAATTAAAAATTGTATTTCTTCTAGTTTTAAGATAATTTTATAAGACCTTATGTAATTTTCTTGTAGCATTATGAAATAAGTTTCGATTTTAAAATCTGTATTTTTTAAAAAGATTGTGATTTAAATTAAAAATTAAATTAGTTATATTTAGAAAATTATTTTCGAAAAATGGACTTCATCTTTGGATTCTAAACATCCAAAAATGTTTAGGGTGAAATTTTGAGATTTTTCTGAAATACGTGATTTTTTTATGAATAATGAAATATAATAATTTACAAAATAAGTTAAATTCATGAATTATAGATTCATTAGTGATGTTATGATGATGTAATCACTTTTGGTTCAGATTTACATGGTACAATTACTCTATTTAGTCATGTAAGACTCACTGTGTAAAAATAATAAATTAATGAATATAATATTGAGAAAACCCCTCTCCCCTCCACTATAAATACCACCCTTCACACCCTCATTTCCTCACACATCTCAAGATTCAATCCTTGTCTAAAATCTATCAAAAAATCATCCCTATACCCTCCCCCACGTCCAAGAGCTTAGAGTCTCATCATAAGACCAAGACTAGGTTCATTATGCCAGATCTCAAGAGGTGGATTCAAGAGGTAATTCTGCTCTCTCACTCTTTTCCTTTAATTTCCCTTCAATTTCAAGTTATTTTCTTAATCTCTCCACATATATCCTCATCCACGTCGTATGTTAACTATATTATATCACATATACTGTAATTTTATGACACTAATGGGATTATATATCATCCAATTCCCCTCTCCTCTTCTTTTTATTTAGAATGGAAAACGTTGTTCGTGAGGTGTTAATTAATCACCTTCAAGAACGACATGCTTTCATTTTCCATTATCGACTTTAGATCTGGTCATGAAACCATTTTTATCATGTACCAAATTATTTTAGATGCATTATATCCTATTTAGTGTTATGTATCTAACTTATGTACATATTACTAAATGATTAAACAAAACAAGTTCATTGTGGTTGAGAAACCAACTGAATTAACCTAAATGATCATCATTAAATTCTTATCTAATGATTCATCCACATGGTATATAATATAATTCATTATAAGATCATTTAAACTCCTTTAATATCATTAATAACATGTAATATCAGTTCTGGATGTTTATCCATGATTTACATGAACTCCGATTTATGAATACACGTGAACCAGTCAAAAAACCCATAAAAATGAACATTCTTGAACAATGTATTCTGTAACGTCCCAGATTTGGGTTCCACACAACTGGTGCCCCAAACATGATTAGTCACATGACCTCAAGAACATTTCCTTTAATTCTAGAGGTTTCCAACCAGTAGCGAGGGCCTAGGACTAATAGTGGGGAAATTATGCCCTCATTTTTCAAAGTGCAGCGCAGCGGGAAAAAATATAAACATACAAAAGCAGAAGAAATAAAAATTATAGATCTGAAATGGAAAACAGAACTAAAGTAAAAGATAACCAATAGTCATATATAGGATGATGAATTATGTCTCTAATTATAAGAAAGTAGCCACAACATGATACACTACAATCTAATACAATACAACACAAGGTACAAAGTATAGAAAATCAAAACCAAAACAGTGGATTAGGAACGCAGCAGCATCGAAAGCCTAAGCTTGGTTCCATGCTCCCATACTCCTCTGCAACAATCATGTGCCTGTGTAGAGACCCTTTCCCTTATTGATGCCTAAAGAAATATAATCTGTTTGGGCCCAAGACATGACCCAAATAGGGTGTGAGAAACAAATCCCGGTAGGCAACCACTGAAGGCCCATGACCAACTGTCAGTGAAAATGTGCTACAGTAGTGTGCAATAGTGAAATGTAGTAAATTAAGAAGTACTAAAAATTAACCATTCCTACCAGTTACATTTCCATTTTAATAATTATTTAATATTTAAATATAATCGAATTGAGTGTTTTATGAGACTCGGCCTTGACCGAAAATCTCCTAAATCAATTCCATAGCAGAAACAACACTAGGCTATTTAACAAGTAAAATATAATAATAATACCAAGCCTGTGATTCAATTTGGTAGGTACAACCTATGAAATCACCATAGTGAATATTCAAAGTAAAAATTTTCCTCATACATTAAAATCCTTACCCTCAGGCAAGCAGAAATGAAACCGTCAGGTGACTTCCCTCAGGCATAATGAATATTGCCCTCAGGCATATGATATATCGCTCTCATGAACGAGAGCTACTGTCCAGAGGTGTAAGAAATGTTTCCCTCAAGATAAAAAAAACATTTCTCTCAAGCTAATTAAATCATTTCCATCAGGCTAAACAAAACATTTCCCTCAGGCTAAACGAAACACTACCCTTAGGTGTTCCATAGGAAAATCAAGTAACAGGGCTGATCCCAACTCATAAGAAATAAATTTAAATATTTTTTCTTTAAAGAAAACTCAAAACATGATATATTCATGGCATACCCATGGGTATCTTGGTTAAACATCTAAACAAGGAAAATTCGCCGTCGGGGTGGCCCTAGATCAAAGAAACATTCTCAAACAGCATTTTATATTTATTCATTAGATTACCTATGCAATTCTAGGTATCTCAACCGTCAAAATCTCAGCCATCTGACACCCCGAACATAGTTGTGTGGCACAATGGTACACAAAATCAACTCGATAGTTATAATTAAACACAATACCACCTACCTCTATCTCCTCTGATTGATGTACGTGAAAGGCACCTATCGAAACAACCAAGAACAACGTAGATCTGGGATAAATGATTACCCATTCAAACCTAAGTAACTTACCTAAGGGAAAAAATTGGAAAGAAAGATTCAAGAGGAGGGAATACCCTACCAACGCTGTTCAAAAGAGACTGACGGCGGAAGAATCGAAGTCCCAGTGAGAAATCAAGATCTCCTCCAAGACTCGGCCTCCTCTCCTACTGCTCTTGGTGATCCCTCTACCTTCTCTTTTGAATGTGGATGCTACTACCTATTCTTAAAGAAAAAACATGACTACACGGCATGTAATCTCAAGTAAACGGTGTGTACTATCCTTTTTAACTATTCCTCTGGCGGTTACATTTCACTGCCTTACTGTTCATCTACGGACTGATTACACGGTGTGTATTTTGTTTTTACACCCTTAATCGCTGACAAGCCTACACGCCCTATATTATCATCCCACGTAGCCAAAATACACGGCGTGTGTACAAAAGTACATGGCGTGTAGTTTTTTTTAAACCCTTAATCACCGACAAGCCTCCACGCCCTGTATTCTCATCCCACACAGCCAAAGTACATGGAGTGTGTACAAAAGTACACCTCATGTACCCATAAATTTGGGATTTTCCCCACATTTCCCTTATTTTCTCAAAAACACTTAAGGAAAAAGAAAAGAAGAAACCCGTACCTTAAGAATAAGAACTGGGTTCTTACAAACTTCCCCACATAAAGGAATTTGACCTTGAATTTTCTTTCAAAGGGTTGTGAAGATAAAGCTGGGAACAATTCTGCCCACTGAGCATGTATGTTGGTCTCTAGCTCCCAAGTTCTATCCTGCACTCGGCCATGCTAGCATAGCACCTGCACAAGAGGAACTGACCAGCCTTGTAGAACTTTCATGCTCCTATCAACAATACGAATCAGATGCTCCTAAAAGGATGAAACAACTTGAAGTTCAACCTACTCAAGCTGAAAAATGTGAGATGGGTCTGAGTGATAACAGTGCAGCTGAGATACACGGAAGACGTCGTGCATGGCCCAGGACCTCTATGGTAACTACACCCGATAGGCAACCGGCCTGACTCTCTCCAGAATCTCAAGCATCCCTACATACCACGGTGAATGTTTACCATGTCTCCTAATCCGCCTGTGTTCCAACCTCAGTGAAAAATGCAAGAAAACCTGATCCCTGACCATGAACTCTAAGGGTTCTCTACGATGATAAACATAAGATTTTGGATGAGACTGTGAAGTAGTCATCCACTTCTGAATCAACTGGACCTACTCTAAAGTCTCCTGCCCAAGACGTGGTCCCAGTAAAGCTGCCTCACCTGCCTCCAACTAGTACAAGGGTGATCGGCATGGCCTACCATATAAATCCTCATAAGGTGTCATCTCAATAACTTCCTTAAAACTATTATTGTAGGAAAACTTGACCAGGGGTATGTGCTTCTCCCAAGAGCCCCAAAATTCTAGGACGCATGCACACAGCATGTCCTCTAGCACCTGTATTATACACTCTGACTGGCCATCAGTCTTAGGGTGGTAAGTTTTTCTTAAAATCACCTATGTACCTAGTTCCCTCTTAAAACTCTACTAGAAACGAGATGTAAAATGGGCATTCCAATCTGAAATGATATAATGAGGGACCCCATGAAGACATACTACCTCTCACATATACAACTTCCCTAGATCATCAACACCGTAGGACTCCTTGATCGGAAAAACGTTTGTTACCTTCATAAGTCTATCCACAAAAACCCATACGACAACATTTCCTTCAGGTGAACTTGGAAACTTGGTCGTGAAGTCCATCGCAACATCATCCCATTTCCAATCTGAAATGGGTAACTGTTGTAATAGTATTGATGGCCTTTGATGCTCCGCCTTCACCTACTGACAGGTGGGACATCTCATAACCAAACCAGCTACCTCTCTTTTCATACCCAACTACCAATACTAACATCTCAATTCACAGTACATTTTGGTAACCCTAGGATGGGAAACCCAAGATGAAGCATGAAGTTCCTAAATCAACTCCACATTTATATCCCCTGGAACCCATACTCATCTATGGATATGCAACACCTCTTCATCACCTATCGTCCAACTTGGTGGAGGGTCCTCACTTCCCACCGACTCCCATATAACTATGCCTTCTAAATCTAATAGTTTTCTCATCCTCACTCTATCCAGGAGGGTATAATTCACCGCTAACGAAGAAATATAGGTTCTCCCCTGACTATCGTTCACCTCCAAATACTTCTTATAGAACAAATCCATAAGATACCACTCACCACTGGCCTCTTGCACTGCCTATATCTGAGTCTTCTTACTCAGTGTGTCAGCTAATACGTTACCTTTACCAGGTGTATAGGCAAGCTCAAAGTCTAAGGACTGAAGGTATTCAACCCGCCTTCACTGTCTCAAATTGAAGTCCCGCTGGGTAAATATGTATTTTAGACTTTTTTGGTCCGTAAACACCACAAAGTGTTCTCCCAAGAGATAATTTATTCAATAGAAAAATGCATGAACAACTACAGCCAACTCAAGATCATGTGTTGGGTAATTCCTCTCATGTGGCCTCAACTTTCGAGACCCGTATGTAACTAATCAATCAACCTACATCAACACTACTCCCAGCCCAATACCTGATGCATTATAGTAAATTTTATATCTCTTCCCCTACTCTGTAAGTATCAGGACTGGTGTTGATGTCAACCTTCCCTTCAGCTTCTGAAAGGCTTTCTCGTAAGCTTCTGACCAAACAAACTTCATACCCTTCTTAGTCAAACCTGTCAACAACATTACTAATTGGGAGAAGTCCTATATAAAGCTCCTGTAGTAACCATCCATCCCCAAGAAACTTTATATTTCAAACACGTTCTTAGGATGCTCTAAGGAAACTACTACTCTCACTTTCTCTGGGACTACCACAGCTCCTGTCTCTGAGATAATATGACCCAGAAAGTGAATTTGGTCCATCCAAAAGTGGCACTTTGAGAGCTTAGCATGTAAATTATGCTCTCTCAGTGTACTTAGTATGATCTCAATATGGGTGGCATGGTCATGTCAAGTGTGAGAGTACACCAAGATGTCATCCACGAAGACTACCACAAAAGAATTTAGATATGGGTGGAACACATGATTCATCAGATCCATGAAAACTAATGGCATGTTTGTGAGTCCGAACGGAATGACCAAGTACTCATTTAGACCATATCTTCTCTGAAAGCTTTTAAGTGGCATGTCTGATGGTCTAACACGCAACTGATGATATCCAAATCTCAATTAAATCTTCTATAACACTCATACTCCATGAAGTTGATCAAAAATATCCTCAATACTCGGTAAGGGATATTGGTTATTAACTGTCAACTGGTTCAGTTTCCGATAATCCACGTAGATTCTGAGGGTATCATCTACCTTCTTAGCAAAAACGACAGGCGAACCCCAGGGAGAAATACTGGTTCAAATAAAACCATTAGATTATAACTCCTCTAACTGCCTCTTGAGCTCCTACAATTCTGATTTAGCAATCCTATAAGGAGGAGTGGACACCGGTGCCACTCCCGGCACATGCTCAATAGAGAAGTCCACCTCTCGCTTTGGAGGTAGACCTAAAAAGTCATCCAGGAAGACATCCCTGAAATGATTAACCACTGGATTTAAATCCTTCTGACAAGTTCCATGTTCATCTAAATATAAACTCACAATCTGGGTTGTCACTCCACCTCGCCCACGATGCTCGTGTGCAACTCGGCTCGGATGGACATCCCATTCGCCCTTTTATATAAACTCTCCTCCCTATGGTGATGTGAAACTCACCCTACAATGATAGAAACTACAAAGGCTTGAAAGGGTACCAACCAGTCTATCCTAAGAAAGACATCATAGGCTGTCATATCTAAGACATAGAGGTCCCATGAAAAGTGACACCCACTAACCTCTAGGGGGAACTCCTTGCACTAACACACACTAACTATTCTAATTCCCAACAGAGTGTCTAGCATCATGACATTCAAAGAAGAATAAACACAGAGCCCAAGGATATCCACTATGGGCAAAAATATAAAGCTATTTTTAGCACCAGTATTGAAAAGTACATAAGATAAAACAGTAGAAACTAGAATAGTACCTCTTACAGTGGAAGGCTAGGATCCTTCTCTTGTTGGGTCTGTTGCACTACATATGTCTACCCAGTGCCATGGCCCTATGACACAGCCTAGCTACTCTGAGCTGACTCACCCTGATACCTTTGATATCCTGGTGTCTGGATACCATGGCAACGACCACCACCTTGGCCTAAACGTCTTGATGTATTCCAATCTTTGACTGATAAGAAGCTTCTGGCCATGTTCCTGCACGTGGAGTCTACACAGAACCCCTCTCACTAGTCACTGGTGGAAACACCCAGAAAAACTGCTAAAGTTGACTCATATTTCCACAAGCTCAGCACTCCACTAGGTCACATGGACACTGAGATCTCTTGTTCCCCTCTTTACCACCCTGGTAGCACATTACCTGGCCACCTAAAGAATTATTCTGGCTAGTACTACCACTATGAGAAAAATCTATCTACCTATTCCTCTTGCCAGTAGAAATAGTACTAGAGACTGGTGTCGAACCACCCTGGTCCACACCACTAGCTTCCTGCAGGTTCCTCTCAGTAGTCAACACTTGGTTCACAATAACATGCACTATAGGAAACTTGAAAACATTCACCGGTGCTCAGATGTCATATCGAAGACCATCCTCAAAGTGTTTATCCCTCAATGTCTCATCACCCACCAGAACAGGTGGAAAAAGTTGTAGCTCTATAAAGTGGGTAGAATAGTCCATCACTAACATGGTGCCCTACTACAGATTCAATAACTCTCGAGCTTGATCTTCCATTAGCATCTCTGGAAAGAAAAACTCATAGAAGATTGCCTGAAAATCATCTCATGCCATGTCTCAGTGATACTCAGTCTTGGTGGTAACATCCCATCATATTTTGGCAAAATCACGCAGCATGTAAGTAGCGATCTTGACCCTCCTCCCAAGAGCCGTCTCCAGATACTCGAAGATCATCTGCATAGCATCCATCCATGACTCCACAACCTGTGGTCCGCCATCCCCTGAAAATGTAGGGAGACTCTACTGGTGGAATATTTGTGTCAGCTCCACCATAGATGTAGCAACCAGTGGTTCTCTCTAGAAGGTATGTATGAACCACATGAAACCTTCATGGAACTACGCATCCGCGCCTGCATCCGGTATAACGGCGGGTGCCGCATCTGGCACTATTGGAGGATCCATCAGTAGCCCCTAGCCTACCATCTATAGAGTATAATAATCGCAACTCTCTTTGTGAACAACTCGTGGTTGTCTCAGCGGCATGAATCTACAAGGTCAAACCCACGCCTTAGTTTAATTTAATGTCAAGGTTTATTTTGTCTGGTTAAGAGTGACAATGAAAAAGTGGAAGGATCAACAAGAACTGGAAAAAAGAGACTACATGGTGTGTATAAGGTCTACACAGCATCTACCCTTAATCCCTCATATGGTTGTGTTCTAATGTCGTCTTGGGCGTGTCTCAACCCCAGGTACATGACATTTTACACCCGTACATGGTGTGTACACCACCCCATTTTCCCAACCACATGGCCATGTCCACATAGTCTCTCACTGGTCAAGACTACACGGTGTGTCCCACAGGTACACAGTGTGTCCTCAGTAAAATCTAAAAGACTCGTGTTCCCTCCCACACACTGGGTTACATGGCCTTATACTACACTTCATGTACATATAGGTACACGGTGTGTACATAGAAATTTTTCATTTCTTCTCAAACAAGAGAGTAAATGGCATGTGATCATTGAACCACATGTCGTTTTGTCTGGGTTTCTAGATAGTAAACCTCAGAAACTACTCTGACGCCCCTTTTCTTTAATTTCAAGTTTCAGTATGCCAAATTCCAATTCTTGGGGGACCATACTCCCCATGAACCAAAGTTTATCACCCAACCATTCACATTATAGTACAAAACGCAAGAAAATGTTGGATCATGATCTTCCAAATTCTAGTCCAAGAGAGCCGATACTTCTCAGGAACCAAAGTTTAGCATCTATAAACCCAACCATAACATGTACCAATACCGTATCAACAATAGGTGTATCTATCAAGGGACCTATCACAACATCATGCATTTCCTAGCACAATGTCTATCACAACAACATGCAATTTCTAATTCACCTAAATGGCATGGAAACTATGCATGACGTGTGATTCTAACATGTTCCTAAATGATGCATGATATGGAATACCCTCACCTCATTGGTTTGTAACTAAATAAAACCCTAGTAAAAAATATTAATAGCACACCACAAGTGCATCACCCAATGGTGAAATCTAATCATTTTTAATAATTATAAACAGAAAATCACAATTTAATTCGAGGCAATCCAACCTTTACCTGTACATGGGGTAGCTACTCCCGGGCACAGTTTATTACCGAATCCCATAACAATATATCTCGTTCCGTTGTCGCCAAATAACAAAACAACCCAGATAAAAGAAAACCATCTGATACCACATTGTAACATCCCAGATTCGGGTGCCACTCAACGGTTGCCCCGAACCCTGTTGGTCACATGACCTAAAGCGCATTTACCCAAATTCCAGAGCCTACCAACTAGCAGCGAGGGCCTAGGACTGATAGTGGGGAAACTATGCCATAATTTTTCAAAGTGTAGTGCTGCGGAAAAAAAAATATAAACATACAAAAGTTGAAGTAGTAAAAAATATATACCTAAAATGGACAATTGAACTGAAGTAAAAGATAACCAATAGTCATATATATGATTATGAAATATGTCTCCAATTCTATGAAAGTATCCAAAATAGGATACACTAGAATCTAATACAATATATCACAAGGTACAAAGTACAGAAAAACAAAACCAAAGTAGTGTAACAAGAATGCAGTAGCATTGCAAGCCTAAGCTTGGTCCCATTCTCCCATACTCCTCTACAAAAATCATGTACCTGTGTAGGGAACCTTTCCCTTATCAAAACCTGCAACAATATAATCTGTTTGGGCCCAAGACATGACCCAAACAGGTTGTGGGAAATAAATCCCAGTATGCAACCACCAAAGGCTCGTGCCCAACTGTCAGTGAAAATGTGCAATAGCAGTGTTCAATAATGAAATGCAGTAAATTAAGAAGTACTCAAAAGTTACCATTATTTCTAGTTACATTGAAATTTTAATAATTATTTAATAATTCAATATAATTGAATTGAGAGTTTTCTGAGACTCATCCTCGACCGGAAATCTCTTATACTAGTTCCAGAGCAAAAACCACAACATGTTATTTAAAAAGTAAAAGATAATAATAATACCAATCATGTGCTTTAGCTTGGCTGGTACAACCTAAGAAATAACCATAGTGAATATTCAAAGTAAAAATTGTCCTGAGACACGCAAATCCTTTCCCTCAGGCATGAAGAAATGAAAACCTCAGGTGACTACCCTCAGGAATAACAAATATTTCCCTCAGGCATATGAGATATCTCCCTCAGGCACGGGAGCTACCACCCACAGGCGTAAGAAATGCTTCTCTCAGGATAAATAAAACATTTCCCTCATGCTAAACAACACATCTCCCTCAGGATAAACAAAACATTTCCCTCAGGCTAAACGAAACACTGCCCCCAGGATTTCCATAGGAAAAACAAGTAACCAGGCTCAGCCCAACCTATAAGAAAGCAATTTATATTTGTTTCTTCTCATGAAAACTCAAAACATGATATAATCATACCATACCAACTAGTATCCTAGACAAATGGCTAAACAAGGGAAATGCACCCTCGGGGTGGCCCTAGATCAAAGAAACATTCTTAAACAGCAGTTTATACTTATTCATTAGATTACCTATGAAATTCTTGGTATCTCAACAGTACAAGTCTCAGGCATATAACACTCCGAACATGGGAGTGTGGCACAATGGTACACAAAATAAACTTGACATATGGAATTAAACACATGACTACATACCTCGATCCCCTCAGATCGATATACATGAAAGGTGCCTCCTGAAACAACCAAGAACTACGTAGATTTGAGATAAAAAATTACCCGTTCAAACCTATGTAACTTTCCTTAGGGAAAAAATTGGATATAAAGATTCAAGAAGATGGAAAACCTTACCCGCTTGGTTCAAACGAGACCAACGGCGGAAGAATCGAAGTCCCTGTGAGCGATCAGGAGCTCCTCCAAGTCTCGGCCTCCTCTCCCGCTGCTCCTGGTGAGCCCTATGCCTAATCTATCAAATGAGGAGGGTACTGCCTATTTTTAATGATAAAACATGACTACACGGCATGCACTCTCAAGTACACAGTGTGTACTATCCTTTTTAATTGTTCCTCTGGCAGCTACTTTCCACTGCCTCACTATTCAACTGTCGATTGATTACATGGCATGTAATTAGTTTATACACACTTAATCGTAGACAAGCCTACATGCCCTGTATTCTCATCCCACATAACTAAAGTACATGGAGTGTGTACAAAAGTACATGGTGTGTAGTTTGTTTTTACACCCCTAATTTCCGATAATCCCTCATGACCTGTATTCTCATCCCACATAGCCAAATTACACAGCGTGAGTACAAAAGAACATGGCGTGTACCCATAAATTTTGTATTTTTTCCAAATTTCCCTTGTTTTCTCAAAAAACTTAAGCAAAAGGAAAAGAAGAAACTCGTACCTCAAGAATAAGAACTGGGTTCTTACATATTCAAACTCTATTACTCATCCAAGGGCCCAAAAAATAACTTAATGAAACCACAATGAACCATATTCATGTAAACAAGGTCCTAGAATTATTAATTAATGAATATAATGTGGTTATATAGGACTTTAAAGTGACTAAATCATTCAGATACAAGGTAAGAGAAAATTCTCGAACCCAACTTTCATTCTTCAGGTTCTCCCTCTTTCACTCCATTTTTGGTATGGGTACTCCGTAAAAATAATTTTTCCATCATTATCTTACCTATTCTAGGATATTCATTATCTCTACTAGATTTTATGTCAAACACCATGTTTTCAAAAAGAACTCTTCTTTCAAGAACACACCTTTTACTTGTTACTCATAGTTGATAGTTCTTGTATAATGTTTGTTATTCCCTATTTATTTTTGGAACCCAAAGTTTATGAATGTGATATTATGAGTTGAAACCAATTACTTTACATGGTTATGATTTATATATGTTCTATATGGAATGCATCATAATGAAAATGTTATGATGTGATGGGTGAGCCCAGAATTATATAGAGCAATACAAATGTTTGAATGTGACGTGTTCTCTTGGAATTATACAGCACTCCAATGCATTGGGTAAAGTGATGAACCTCATAGTTAAAGGGAAATGATGTGTAAAAAAGATTCTAGATTTGTTCACAACTATATGTTGTAGATAACCACTAATATATGATGTTTTATTTTTGTTCATTTCCACATTTCAAGTCTTTTATTAAAGATTCCTCTCTTGATTTTGATGATGATGTTATGATTATGCTCACCTCATGCTATATTGTTCTTATATATCCTTTTACTAGGATTTGTGCTCGCCAATTTTTTATGTACATCCTCAGGTGACTACATGTACTAAGGAGAGGTCAAGTTCCAATAAGAATCTAGATAATAATAAATTAAGTAAATGTTTACGCTTGATGTTTTAAATGTTATGTTTGGTCCTAGTTTTTTCAAGACACTAATCCTCTAGATCCTCGTGGTGTAATACTATTATGTTGATTATCTTCAAAATGATGTAATAGTAATGTAATAAAATTTAGGGTCGTTATATTAATTTAGGTTATTAAATTAACATAATAACATATAAGTATATTTAAAATACTATAGTTATTATTTTATCATAGATGGAGAATATTTGTATAGGATAGAGGAATAATTAAAATGAGGATGCATGGTTAAGAACTATACCTCTTATTCATAGAACCACTTTCAGTTTATACCTAAATCCTTTATATAATAGTTTTATGATAAAAATAGATAGTTCATTATGTTGAATGTAATTAATGGATTATATGGGGTTTTTTTAACCAAATATACTTGGAAGTGTGAAGAGGGGAGAAGATGGGGTTCCCTTTTATATGTGGGGGAGAGGAAACACATTGAATTTTCGAAAAGAATAAATTATTCCCACGTTTAAACATATATCAAGGCTCTAAAATGGATATTTATCGAACCTCATATGATATAAAGTATAAATATTTTCATAAAATAGGAATTTTACAAGTTTTTAGGACATTATTACCCTTTTATACTTAGTTCAGCCCACCAATAAACCTGTTTTAACACAAGCTGTGGTAATTAATTCTTAATATTTTTATTATTAATTGTGAAATAAATTAAGTTTACCTTATTACATAATATTAATTATTATATTTAAAAATATGGATTCAATTTTTTAAAATAAATTCACAATAGCGGCCAAATTTAATTTTAAATTTAACACACAGACACAGTGAAAAAATTGTTTCTTCAGTGATAAGGTTTTCATAAGTATAAAAGAAAATTATATACAAATATAATATGAAATTGATTATAATGAAAATAATTGGATTAATAATAATATAATTGAAAAAAATTTAATATTAAAACAATTTTAAAACAAAATGGTAATTATAAACACTTTACATGAAAAGATAGTTTTCAATAAAAATCAGTACTTTTCACTATTCATTAAAAAAATTAATCATTTTAAAATTTATAAAAAATAAAATATTCAATAATTTTTAAATAATTATTTCAAAACAAGGTTTTATTTTTTTGAAAAAAATTCTAAAATTTTCAAAAATTAGTTTTAAAATAATTGTTCCATGGAACCACTTTTTAGAAAAATATAATTTTTTTGCATAAAATGGATTTATTCTTATCCAATGTCTATAAAATATTAGATGAATGGTAAAAAATTTGATTGAATAAATGATATATAAAATATATTATATTCATTCACCAATAGTGGCTAATTTAATTTATTAAGATAAAAATACAATGCACGCATAAAATCATTTTTCCTAAAAATATTTCTTTTACTCTTAACTGATTTTTATTTTTATTTATAATAGATAATAATAAATGATTTGATTTTATAAATGTATAAACCATATAATTTTCATAATTTAGTTAAACGAATTTATACCCACATATATCTCCATGCTCCTTTGCTCAACAATCATCCATGGGAACCTTTCCCTTACTTGGATCCCAATACATGAAGTTTTCACACACATCATGATACCCTTGTAGGGTGTGAGTAATAAAACCCAATAAGAAGCCACTAATACATCCTTAAAAATTTAATAAGATATAAAAAGTGTATAACATGGTAATATTAAGCACATAAATAAGCATAACAATTACACAATCTTCTACCAAGCATTCATGTGCTAACCAAGATAGAAAAAACCACCACATGTACCTACTTTGGCTTTGTACTGAAATAGTGATCAAGTTAATTTGAAAATGATCCAGAACTATCAAGAAGTTTGGAGACATGTATCTAGGTATCCTCAAGGAATAAATATAACAATGATACTTGGTATCTATAAGGAATCATGTTCTTTCATGCTCCTTAGTATCCACAAGGCATCAAGTTATATTTGAACCACAAGGTTTTCATGTTATTAAATAATGTATAGGTCCATCATTATAGTCATTGCATGTCATGTGCACTCTCACTCTATGGGTAAACAAACCATGACTTTCCACCTACAACAGATACTAATAACCAACCTATATATTAAAGATAACATTTAGTAAGGTAGATCGTATCATAATAATAATAGCACGACATCATGAGAAATATAATAGAGTCAAAAAAACATATGAATCAACATCACGAATAGAAACAAGCTACTCTATCAATATCATGAAAAATAGAATCATATACAGGTAATTTAAATTAACACACCCAAATTTAAATATCATTAATGAATAAAAACATGACATAATAACACATGAATCATTCCATGTAAATAAAGTGTACACAGGAGCCCCAAATGTCAAGGAACTTCCTATCTTAAGGTTGTAGATGAAAACTATAAGGTTTATAAAATATTGAAGAATGAACCACATCAAACACCACATAGAATAAGCTCACACGTAAAGGGTGATTAACTTGGGTTATCTTTCATCAAAGAGAATATTTATAATAAATACTCAAGAGAATTACATGTCAGGATCACTATAATGACCCATGTTTTTCTAAACTATGAATTTGTGCATAAATCTGGATTTTTTCTTTCAATTGTTTATAAGGGGTAAATAGTTATTTTATACTTCTATATGATCTAATATAATTATCATGTCGACTCCATTGGTCTCATAATAGTGTGTTTACCCTAGGACATGAGTTGGTGGAATTTTGACCCATTCAATTTTATGTGAAATAATTAATATTTCATATATATTTAATTAAATATTAATTTGTTTACACAAGTTCATTTAGGTATATATTTTGAAAGTAGCATCATATTGGGATTTTTTCTCCTCAAATGAGTTCATAATAGAGTATTTTTCTAATGTAAGGCATAAGATCATGTTTGGGTTGGTTCTGGGGCCCTTTTTCTTTTTCTTTTCTTTTCTTCCTTTTCTTTTCCCCTTTTCTTTTCTCTCCTTCCCTTGGATTCTTGTAAACAAACCCCTATGGGATTACCCCTTTGTGAGACAAAAAGTTAAAGGGATAGTTAGAGAAAGGGGAGAGGGAAAAGAAGTTAGGTGCTTCCATAGAGCTTGGTATGAGATGGATCATCGTACGACATCTATGTACCATGGATATGTTTAAATCTTGGGTGGATTTTGTCCAAATGTTGGTCATTCATATGTTTTGCTGTAAATCACTATATATTATTCTTTTTCTATTTATAAATCCTTTTATCACTATTTAGGACCTCTCTATGGTTTATCTATATCGTTTGTGAAAAAAATGGTTTTTTTGATGATTTGAAGGATTTCTTGTTCAAAAATCCCAATCACACAGCATGTAGTTCAGGAATACATGTCGCGTGTTCTTCTCATTTTGGGAATATGGACTTTCAAAAGTACACACCATGTATAGGATAAACACACCATATACTGGCACTCGGCCATGTATCCAATTACATAGCCATACAACCCATGTAGGGTCACCTGGCTATAAAGAGTACATGCCTAGACCCTGTGTGGGTTGCATGCCATATAGAGGTACGCAGCCAAGGAAAGTACACTGTATGACCATGATAGGTACATGGCAAGGTACCCCACATAGGGTACATTCCTTATAACTAAATTACACACTACGTACTTGGGTTTTACATTTGAATTCTGGATAAGTTACATGCCCATTTGGGGATTTGAGAGTACACACTATGTACTAGGTTGTACATGTCGTGTACTACTTCCTTGTTACCCCCTTTAGAGTTCTTTGTATCTTTACAAGTCAGATTCAAAATTGGCCACTTGAATAGTCCATTTTGAGTATATTTACACACATATCATGATGGTAAACCCCTTTATAGTATGTTAGGAATCCTATGAGTAATATCAAGATTTTTACTAAATAGATAGGTTATTACTATATTAATCGAATTCAGTTATCTCTTGAGAGTGAGATACGTTGATATGATATGGTCCATAATATATCTCTCTTAATTGATTCTTTCATATCTCTTCCTTTGAGGATGTATCCCATTTGATATGTGCCCTTCAAGCCTAGGAGGTTATGAGATTAGTTGTTTTTAACATCCCGTGTTGGATTCCTCACCCTTATTACTATTACCGAGGTTCTCCTATGGGATGCCTTCACATACATGATGACCTATAGAATCCCTTGTTGGATCCCTCTACCAAATTACTCTTTCTGAGTATCCATTTTATGTTTTTTATACCTGTTTAATCCCCTTTAGGATCTCGTGTAGAATTCCTCTACCTTCAAATACTATTCCAAGGGTCCCATGTAAGATTTCACTATTTACTTATAATCAAGGATCCCATGTGGGATTCCTACTTTTACCATCCTCTAAGGATAAAATTTAGGATGACCATATTAGATCATCATTTTTTAGGATCCCAATTAGCATTCCTCTCTAGTGTCATGGCCTTGAGAAACCCAGTGGGTGACCTAGTCTTTAAAAAACCTAAGATAGTATGTTGGGTTTGTGTATATATTGTAGCGGGTGTCACCTTAGAACTTATACCAAACTTTTAAGTCATGATCTTGTTATAGTAGTGGTGTTTTTAGGTTTTCGGACACCCTTACTCTTTATTTATGCATATACATGGTTATTGTTCATGTAGCTTTGATAGCTGAATGTTCTTATTCATTTTTTGTTGATGTTCTAAATGTGATGTTGTATATTATCATTATTGGGATACCTATAGGTACTTCTCAGGGTCTAATTTATAATCCTTCTAATATTATATTATTATTATGGTCCCCATATGCACTTCATGGTACCCAGACGATGACCCCTTCCTATTGACTATCATTTGATCATGATACTCAGACATACTTCCTGGGATACAACCATTGAGCCTTACTATTTTAGGATTTTTATATGTACTGCCTAGACCCTAAATTCTAATCCTTATTCTATTTGGATCAACTGATGTATTTCCTAGGGTCTTGCTCCAAATCCTTACATCATATAATTATAGTGTTACAATTACTAGAAGTCCCATTTTTCCCTTTGATTCCTCTCTGTGTTGGGATATAGAGGTAGGTTTATGAGAGTATCTTAGAACCCCACTTATACTAGGTCAATCTAGGAATGTCTAGTATGCTATCATTATAGAGTATACCATAGCTTTTTGGGTGGTCATATTTCCACCAAACAATAGGATGCTGATGAGCTCCCTAAGGATAGAATTGATCACCTCATTTAATTCCTAGGATACTCTCAAGGATTGGTGGATGCACCGATATAGTATCACCTAGAATTTTTTTGGGATGATGTTATTGAGCCTGTTATTGAATGATTACATGTTTTTATACAAGATCATGAGAGTATTATTTAATTATCATCTAAGGGTTATCCCTCTTATGGATTATCCTAGTTGCAATGTCGAGAGTGTCTACGGGATGAGACCTAGTAATCCAACATCAAAATGGATTACATGTGGATTGAGTAGTATAACATATAAATGAATTTTATATTTTCAAAATGTCAGGTTTATGCCTGGAATCATTCATCTTAGTTATTGGGGGTTTTTATGATTGAACCCATTACTACGAAATGTATCCCCCTACGGTGATGTAGCTTACTCAGATATATTCTGACACCAGCCAAAGAAAGTATTTGGGATTGGGATTACAGACATGATGATCAACTTAATGATAAATGTATTGATTGGTACAACAAAAAACTTGATCTGAGGCCAAATAATGTCTATTGGACTGGAACTAGGATTCTAAGATCGAATGTGGGTTTAGTTTATTATGATGTTTTCCAAAGACACCTTAGTATGATGTATTGAGTTAATGTTATTTTCATGTATATACTTGTGTGTATATATATATGTGTGTGTGTACGTAAGTTTATATATATATATTTTATGGAATAGTCCTAGGGAAATTCCAACTTAGAAAGAGGTAGATATGGCCGATAGGGATTTCAGACCTAAGGATCAACTATGTTTCTACTTCTATTATGCAGTCTTTATTTTTCAAGTTGTGTCTCGGCTAGGTTAAGCATATTGTATGAGCATAGACTTATAACTAAAGATTTATAGTTTTTTCATTACAACTAAGATTATTTATCACCCAAGTATTTTCACCTCAGTATGGGTGAAGAACTTATGCTTTCTTTTTATGTTGATCATTGATAGATAATTGATATGGGTAAGGCACAAGGTTTCATAATCAAGTAAAACCGCTCATGTTTATTCTCTTGATTATGATGGTGCATCTCAGAAGTGTCTATATATCAGGTATGTAGTTTATCTTAGAGTTAATGGGAGATTCTTGTACATTTATTTCATTTTATTTTATATGCCTCTGCATGTATGGTCAGCCTAGTGTGTGACCAGTGTTGTATGTATGACATGGTTGTTCATGATTTTATAGCATTTAATTAATTATTTATTTATTCTCTATTTCAGTTTATTTACTTCTTTTTCAATCAGATTATTACTTCTATGTAAGATATCTAGTTATTACCACTATTGTTACTCTGATATGAGGGTATAGTCTCACCATTATACCAACTTTGGACCGTCACTACTAGTGAGCATCCTATAATGTATGGGGAGGTGTACATAAGGCCTTATGGTGAACCAACACGAGGCATTAGTTTAGTGGAACCCCGGTTGGGATGTTGAAAATTGGTATCATAGGTGTTCCTTTAATTTTGATTTACAATGTGGGATATGGCATATAGGATTGTTTTGAGTGTGTTGGGACCTGTGATGGATATCAAATTGGTGCATTGTGAAAATTATTCATGTAATAATTCTTGGTATCCTGGGATATGGGATTATTGTTCTGATATATGATATAATAGTTTTATATGATTTTTTCTATGATAAACACACATTTTGTATGTATGTTATAATTTATTATGGATTTATGGATCTTGGTTATCAGAAAGAGTCCAATGAATGATTTTGACTCTTGGTCGAAAATGGAAAGAGGCAACTCATGCATCATATTTGGCATGTTAGTTCACATGTTATAGGGATACTAGTGTGTGATTATACTAACGTTATAGTATAATTGTTTAAAGTGTCATAAAAAAACCTAAATAGTGTTTTCTTATATATTTTTTTGGTGTTACAATACTCAATTGGTCTGAATTTCATATATACTCCAATCTCATAGCAGGATATTTATATCTATGGTGAGACTTTTAATGGTGAAGCTGATGACTCAGTCCTCATACACGGGAGGTTCAGTTATCTGAGTACGTTTAAATGACATAATATTCCCTAATTTTGAAGCCCTAGTGAGGAGTTTTTTTCTTGATTCGGTTATTTAAAGTTTCAGTAAAAATCAATATGGTTTTCCCTCGTATCTTGTAATGACATTCTATTTAGCTGGCCTTTATTTTGGTTATCTAGTTTAGTCTCTTTGTACAATACTGATGGATACCTAAAAATTTATCATGAACTGGACCATGAGGAGGTATTATCAAATCCAGATTTCTGGTGAGTGTCAGTTCAGTATATTTTCTATGATCTTATCATGAACTCTAGGGAGTACTACCTTATGAGGATGCTCAGAGAGGATCTGGTCCTGGTAAGACATTACTTGGATGGAGATTCCATGTTGATATTTTTTTACCCTTATAGTTAAATTTTATATTTACCTTCCTTAGATTGGTTAAAAATTTGGTCTAGGTGGTTTGACCTAGTGATCTTCATATGAGACTTGATCGATAGATATAGGTGGGAGAACTAGAGGCCCTTAGTTGTAAATCAGACCCTTATAGGTTGAAGTTCTATTTTTTCAATGGAAACATGTTTGTAGGATTTTACTGGGTTTATTGATGCATGTTTAAGAAGTGATCTTGGTAATATGATTGTTTTGAGATTGATGTATGGTAGGTTCTTGAGATTTGTGATGTATGAAATTTTATTCTTCAATTTCAGAGAAATCACCTAGGGTGTTTGTTTTTTGAGACTAGCTTCAGTAGGTTGAAATTTTTGGGTTCCTATCCCTGTTGTCCAATTTTTCTATTTTTGCTAATATAGTTAGAGTATGGGTAGATTCTTGTGATTATAATGACAACAGGTGATGAGAATCAATGGAATAAATCATGGCATGGGTAGTGTCCCCGATTTAGAAAATGGGTTCCAAGGAAGATATCAAATTAATGAGATTAGAATATTTTGTAGCGTGGTCATATTATCATTTTGATGGATGACTCGTGAGAGCATGAGTTGAGTGAGAAAGGTATACACCTATTACATGTGGTACCAGTTAAATAAAAAATTCTTAATTGTATGGATATAAGTCTATGACTAATAGTTTCTAAGGCTTTTCATGGGAATGGTTTCATAGGAGTTTTGGTTTAATGAAGAATGTGTAACACCCCAAGATTTCATAGTATGTTATTTCTTCAAAGAAATTCAATAACTTGCACTACACGCAACACCGAGTTCTAGCGCACCATGACTTACCAAACTAGCCGTTCAAAAGCGGTTATGAATATTATTAACTGAATTTCGAACTTTATATAATCCTTGTAATTTTAGAATCCAAATTATGAGTTTCTTAGACATAATGTAAGAACAAATACATTTTTTTGATAAAAGAAGTATTTTTCAAAAAAAGCAATTTTACTGCCTTTTAATGGCGAAGCCTTTTTAAATCTAATATTTGAAACATTTATATATTAAATTTGAAAAAATTAAATTCTTCTTTAGAATCAGGACATAAGAATTTAGTTTCAATAATGTTTTGGTGTTTTTCTGAAAACTTTCGTATTTGAATGAATAGTGAAAATACTATATTTTAACTGAAAATAAATTTTTTAATCAAAATAATTTATAGTGATAAATTATATATTTTGATGGTTTGGAATTATAATTAGATTATATTTTTACCCTTTAATCCAATTTTTTTCATTGGAATTAATTTCACATTGAAATTATATATAAACATGTGTCAATCTTTTAATAGTTATTGTTTCATAAAAACACGCTATTTGTTTTGACAATGAGAATTAATTTTAAATTAATAAATGAAACTTATATGTTTTGAATTTGGTAAAATAGACTTCATTTTTGGATTTAGAATATTGAAATTATCCAAAGGTAAATATTTGGTATTTTTCTGAAAACGTTTAATTTTTGATGAATAGTGAAAAAACACTAAGTTATCGTTTAAAACCAAAATTTTATTTAAATAATTATTTATTTTATTTAAATTTATTTTAGGTAAAAATAGATACATAATACCTATATAATTTCAATTTAATTCATTAGATTTAGTTTATAATAATTTTAGATATATAAATTTTTTTTAACTTTTCACCGTCTTTTACCCACCTCCTAATAGAATTTGTAAATTCACATAAAACATAATTTTACAGCTTCTGTGAGTTGAATTTTAAAAATATGAGATAAATGGTTAATACCAAGGATTAAAATGTGGTTCAATAAGATAAAAATATTTTTTGGTGAATAGTAACTTTTTACTTTTATTCACCACGGTTAAAAGTAAATAGGATAATTAAGGGTAAAAATGATATTATTATTACCCTAACACATATCCTAATTCTATTGGATAAGTGTAATTCGACAAAAAATAATCTTATGAATAAAATTTGACCCTTTAGTTCCACTTGTATTTGATTAAGACATTTATTATTATTTAATTTAAAGAATAGTTAAACGTGTTAAATTCAATATTTATTAAATAAATCATTTTTAATATAGGGTTATACATAAGATAAATTCAACTATAAATATTCATTAGAAAGAGAAAAATATTTCATACATCATGTTATTTTATTTATAATTTTTAGACTTTAAATAATTAAATTTATTTATGACACAATGATGATGTAGTAATTACCTTATTAATGAAAGAATCAAATAAATGGTATTATAAATATTAAAATAAATATAATTTCAAATTTTTTATGACATCCACGAATTTTATATGTGTCTATGACATGTTATTACTGATTCAATGTATCGTTTTCGAAGTAATCAAGTTGTGATGTCTTTCGAAAAAACAAAATACCAAATAGTGTCAAAATTGACATAAATTAAGATTTAAAATAAATACTATATTACTGGTTTATATAATATTCATAAAAATGTAAGGTTCAACAAAAGGGATTAAATAATATTAAATATTTCATTAATGTGCCACTTGAGGGTCTCTTGGAAGTTTAGAGTAAGTTTATTAACCATATATTGTAAGAATACAAGAGGACACGGTAAAAGTTAAACTATTTAACTAAGAGTTAAATCTAAATGATAAGGTTAAAATGGTAACCTAAAATTTTCTAAAACCAATTGTTTGAGAGGAATTTGACCCATATCCACATAAGTCTCGAAATAAATTCATTTTGAACCATTATAAACTGAATATGATTGTATAATAAATTAATACTTTAATCATTTCCTAAAGTCACCATCTCCCCTCTTATTAAAGGGCACTTCCCCTTCCCTCTAATTCACACCTTCAAAACCTTTTGGCTCGGCCAAACCCGGCCCAAATATCCCCCCAACTTCCATCACTTAACCCTAGAGGCCTTAGTTTGATCAGAAATCCAACTTAAGGAGCCCTTTTGATCAAATCAAAAGGAAGAACCTGAAAAAGAGGTAATGATTTCACCACCCTCTTTCAAGTTCCTTCTTCCACTTCTTCTTTCTTTGTTATTTCCATTATAAAATAATAACTCCAGTATCTTCTATATACTATGATTTTATTATAAATATTGAACAACTATATTCATTATTCTATCCATCTTATGAATTATAATTTCACCATGCGTACGTACGTACGGCTTACCGTCTCTACACTATGGTGTGATTTGTTATTCAATACTATGTTTTTTGGACGGATATAATAATGAGTAATATGTATATAAATATTGAAAATAACATGTTAATGTCTCCATAAAATTAATATACCATCTGATTACACACCTTTAAGAAAATGATATTATCACTCGTGCGTACATACAGATTACCGTCTCCACGACGCGATGAGATTCATTTCCACATTCACCATTCATCGACGATTATAAAAATATATATTACTAATATGTTTTTAATATATTAAATAATAATGCTACTGGAGATATATATATATATATATATATATATATATATATGTACTTACATATATTTTATTCACTTAGATCCGTTCAATACGTTATGAAAACGGAAACAACATTTATGCGTACGTACGACCTACCGTCTCCATAAACGGTGTTTTCCATATCATATATATGTCTATTATACATATTTATATTCTAAATATATATAATATATAAATCATGTTTTATATTTTGGAAGTATTTAAATAATGATCTAAGTGAAACAATCAAGAGTAACTGTAACATCCCAAGTAAGTAATTAATAATATATATTTTTATCTATGTCTATTTATGAATTAAATAGTGTTTTAGAGGCTTAAAATGGGAATAAATCCAATCTTAAGCATGGAATACACTAATATTTTTAAAAGATTATTTTACTCCTTTTGATGGAAAACCATTTTTTCAATCTAACTTTTGACAATTTTATAAGCTATATTTGTGAAAATAAACTTATTCTTTAATATTGGGACATTTAAATTTAATTTGGATAATTTTTTTCTATTTTTCTGACAATGTTCATTTTTCTAATGAATAGTGAAAAATACTGCATTTTACATCAAAACTATTTTTTCATCTAATTTAATTATATTGTTAGATTATCTTTATAATTGGTTTTAAAGTGAAAATATAATATAGTTTTACCATGTAATATAATGGTGGTCATTGGGATTAATTTCACTTTGGAATTGGGCATCAACAAGTGCCAAACTTTTCATAGATATTGTTTCAAAAAACCCGCTATTTGTTTTGACAACGGGAATTATTTTTAAATAAATTATTGCAATTTCTGTGTTTGGAATTTGGTAAAATGGATTACATATTTGGAATCATAAGTTACAAATTATGTAATCAAGATTCCTTTGTTTTTGGACATTATGAATAGTAACGACGGTAATTATCTTTAATTATCTTGATTAATGAGTAATCGGGTAGTTAAGGATAATAAAATAATATCATAATAATAAAAAATGGCACCAACATGTGTCATAATGCTACTGGTTGTCTCATGTACGACCATGGGATGCCTTGTGCCAAACTTGGGGACCCCATGGAATCACTTTTGTGTGAAAGTGACTTTTTATCTTTTTATTGTTAAAGAAAGTTAAATATAACAAAGAATGTATCACCTGAGTAAAAAAAATTTAATTTTGTCTAAATAAATGATATTTTGAATATAAATATTCATTGGAAATCTAATACGATTTCCTAAATCCTAGTATTTTTTTCATAATTTTTAGACATTAAATATATTAAATTATTTATCACATCATGATGACGCAACGCTTACCTCATTATTTAATGATTTAAATAAAATAAAACGACAATGTAAAATCTAATACCTACACTTGTCAAAGACATATTGGATGAGTATATTTCGAACCCTTATCACCTTATCCTAGAAATACATCAATGTGGAACCTTTAAAATCTGAAAATCATTTGAAAATAAGGTAACATTTTGTAACTTTCCAAGAGTGCCCCTCCTCTCCTCCTATAAAAGGCCCCCAACTCTACCACCTTACCCACACCTCTCAGGCCTTTGGCTCGGCCAACCCCTCCTCATTTTGTCTCTCCGTATCCATCTATTACTCCTATAAGCCTCACTTTGGGCAGAAGTATTCTTAAGGAAGCCTTTGAGCTCAAATCAAAAAGAGTTACCCGATTTAAAGGTAGTGTCTTCTCTTGTGTTCTTATGTTTTATTTTGCTTCTCCAACCCCCTAAAATCTTTTTATTCATTTATTTTGTAACAAATCCAGTATCTTCAATATACTATGATTTTGTTATAAGAATCATTCAAGCTACAGTCACACACACCAACATCTAATGGTTAAAGAACATACTGTTTCTGTGGATGGGGAATTTCTGCCTCACGAAACGATGATTGTTCAATATTCTTCTAACACCTTCAAAGGTGGCCATTAAGATGTCATTATATTTATATATGATATATAATATGTTTATGTTTTCATTAAGATTATGTATTTTTCATTTATGGCATACCTTTATGGATTCCATTATGGGTATACGTGATATCTTCATTTTAGGAAGTGCGGACTACCGCCCCCTCAAAGTGATTTGATTCGTTAATACCATATGTGGTACATATAAAGGATAGATTTAATGATATTATATATGATACCATACTGTAATTATAATACTATTATGTATCATTATGTTTTAATTACATTAAAGTATGAGATAAAAATGAAAGTAGTGTCCATGTGTACGCACGGCTTACCGTCTCCATGAACGGTGCATTTTCATTCTTATCCCCAAATGTAATGTACTATTATAAGTACATATATATAATGGATATATATGATTTATGTTACATATAAATGATGAATATAATTCTGGAATTAAAATATACTTATCTCTAATTTAGTTTTAATTCCATTAATATGACATAGAAATGAAAGTAGCGTTCATGCGTACGTACGAATTACCGTCTCCATGAACGGTGCATTTCATTTCTTACCTCTAAATGATTATGTAATATTATAAATGCATGTATATACTGGATATATATGATATATATGGAATTTACATCATGAATATAATTCTTGAGATAATGGATATTTGACTACGTGAACAACTTGTAAATATAAGAAGTTCATTTTTGACTCAAGTACCAATGATCGTTAAAACGACCGTTATAAACTTAAATAATAACATAGTGTTCATGACATGGTAATAAATGATTTAAAATGAATAATTAACTTGAAAAATGTTCTTAAGAAAGTAGAAATTAATTCAATTTTATTATTCAGGAGATTAAGGAACGATCAAGTCAAGTCGGATACGAGGTAAGGGACTTCGTCTCAATCTCCATCCATTGAGGCATATTTTGTTTTATACACAACTTTATTTTATACAGTGTATAAACCCCTTTGACTTTTAGCTTTATCCAAAAGGAATATTTTTTATATGAAGCATTTTACTAAACGACAAAAGGGAATGTTTTTGTCGTACGTATGTGGCGACAACGACTTCTCCGCCGTCGTGACCATTATTTGAGTTTCAGCTTCCTCTACAAGCCATACCATTTTTTAAATGAAAAATAAATACCATGTTTTACTTTTATTTTATTTTGGTATTGAAAATGGTTTTCATAATGTTTTTATGTCAATGGTTTGTATTGATATCTTGTGATTTAAAAGTGGAAATGTTATGTTTCCTTTATGCATGTTTTATGTGATACGATTATGTTATGGTTCTTGGGCATTGTAATGAAGATGGGTGGTTCCGTGATAAACTAAGGGCAGGTGAGCTCGATATAGCTCTCCAATTAATTGGTTAACGCGAAGGAGTTAAATGTTAAGGTTTCTCCAGAGAGATTTAGGGAATATACTGTGATGGGTATTCCAAATGTAACCAAGAGGGTTACTCCCTACGTAAGAATGTTATGAATGCCTCAAGTTACCTTTATGTCTTATGATTTCTATGATTTATTCATGATTTGATGAGGTATGGTAAAGTTCTTATGTTTTATGATTAAAGTATGATTTCATTCATTCTTATGTATACATGTACTCATGTTTCCTTTCCATATTTTTATATCCCTTACTGAGATTTATATTCTCATCCCAAGTTTTTGAAATGATATTCACAAGTCAAGGGAAAGGTACATGATGTGATGATAGTGTCAAGGAAGTGTCAAGAAAGAATCCATGTTTTATTTTAAATATGTTTCCGTTGATGGGAAAAAATGAATACTATCTTTTATTGTAACCACTTTGTTTAAATGTGGGATGTAATGCATGTTTTATGATCTAATTCTCTAAAACTTTAAACCTGAAAAGATCCTCAAGGTGTATTCTTGTAATAACTCAAGATTAAGTAAGGTTTCAGGATGGGGCCTTATAGTTGGTATTAGAGGTCGGTTTAGACAACTTTAGGATTTATAAAATTGTTAAATTATAAATTAATTTATGGTATGACTTAAATGATATAGAATTTAAAGATTACCATGTTGCTTCTCCTAAGATATTTCTGTGTTAAGAATGGTTTTTCATAGAGGAAACAAGACAGATTTTCTCAAAAGGCATACTGAGGAAAATGACCTTTCAAATCAGTATCCTGAGATGGTCAGAATCAGAACTAAACAGTTTTTTGCAGTGATGGCTCAGTTGACTTAGTTGAAAAATGTTGGTTGTTTTTATTGATGATATTTTGGTGTTTTCTGAAAGTAAAGAGGAGCATGAAAGTCATTTAAGGGTTATCTTGCAAACCTTAGAATAAAATAAACTGTATGGAAAATTTAGTAAGTGTGAGTTTTGGTTACAACAAATTTCTTTCCTTGGTCACATTATTTCAAAAAATGGCATAACTATTGATCCTGCTAAAACAAAAGTTGTTGAAGAATGGCCAAGACCCACCAACGTAACTGAGATTCGTAGCTTCCTTGGTTTGGTAGGCTATTACTTAAGGTTTGTTAGAAATTTTTCACGGTTATCTAGTCAAATGACTAAGCTAACTCGGAAGGGTGTTAAGTTTATCCGGACAAAAGAATGTGATGATTGTTTTCTAGAATTGAAAAGAATATTGGTGAATGCTCCAGTTTTGGCAATTCCTTCCAAGAATGGTGAGTTTGTTATCTACAGTGATGCTTCATTGAAAGGACTTGGTTGTGTCCTTATGCAGAATGATCAGGTAATTTCATATGCTTCACGTCAGTTGAAAACTCATGAGGTAAATTACCATACACATGATTTGGAATTAGCTTCTGTTGTTTTCACTTTAAAAATTTGGAGGCATCATTTGTATGGAGTAAAGTGTGAAATATATACAGATCACAAAAGTTTAAAGTATATATTCACTCATAAATAATTGAACATGAGATAGAGGAGATGGCTGGAATTAATCAAGGATTATGATTGTACAATTCATTACCATCTGGGAAAAGAAAATAAAGTGGTTGATGCTTTTAGCTAAAAAAGTAACGCTTCATTAACAATGTTGCATTTGGAACGTGATACTTTGATTACGGATTTGATGAAATTTGGCATAAAAGTTGTTGGTGCAGGATGTCCTTATGTTTTGTTTCAAGTATCAGTGAAATCTTCTCTATCAGACAGAATTAAGCAAGAACAGAAGCAAGACAACGAGTTGTAGAAAACGGTAGAGCTGGTTCAGAAGGGTAAGTTGCCATAATTCAACATTGATAATGATTTTGTTTTGAGATTTGGGAAGAGATTGTGTGTGCCGTGTGATTCACAATTGAAGAGATATTTGTTATGTGAAGCTCATAATTCTCTATTTTCAGTTCATCTTGGCAGTACTAAAATGTATAAAGATCTTCGAGAGTATTACTGGTGGGACGGAATGAAAAGATACATTGGTGATTTTACTGTGAATTGTTTGATTTGTTAGCATGTTAAAGTAGAGCAGTAGTTACCAAAAGGGATGCTTCAGCCTTTACCAGTGCCATAGTGGAAATGGGAGAATATATCTATGGACTTTGTTGTGGGATTACCGAACACATCTCGAGGTAATAATGCAATCTGGGTTATTGTTGATCGCTTGACTAAATCTACTCATTTCCTTGCTATACAAGATACTTTTTCCCTAGATCAACTTTCCCATTTATATCTTAAAGAGATAGTCAGGTTACTTGGAATTCCTCTCTCCATTGTATCTAACAGTGATCCCAGGTTCACTTCTAACTTTTGGAAAGGCCTTCAGAAGTTGTTGGGTACTGAATTAAATTTTAGTACAGCTTTTCATCCTCAATTAGATGGGAAATCAGAATGAAAAATTCAGACATTAGAAGATATTCTACGTGATTGTTCGATGGATTATCAGGGAAGTTGGGACCAACATATTTATTTGATTGAGTTTTCATTTAATAACAGTTTTCATTCCAGTTTACAGATGTCACCATATGAGGCGTTATATGGGAAGCGGTTTCGAACTCCAACTTTCTGGGATGAATTGGGTGAAAGGTAGTTGATGGGACCAGAAGTGGTAGAAGAGTTGGCAGAAAATGTTCAGCTGATACAGAAACACATGAGAATAGCTCAAAGCAGGCAGAAGAGTTATGCGGACAACAGGAGGAAGGATCTCTCTTTTGAGGTAGGTGATCATGTTTTTCTCAAAGTATCACCATGGAAAAGTGTGATGTGATTTGGTAATAAAGGAAAGATAAGTCCAAGGTTCATTGGACCATATGAGATTCTAGAGAGAGTTGGATCAGTTGCATACCGAGTGGCTTTACCTCCGAGTTTATCTCAGGTACACAATGTTTTTTATGTTTTGATGTTGAGAAAGTATATTCCAGATCCATCTCATGTTTTGAGTCTAGAGGTAGTTCAGTTGGAAGAGAATATATCATATGAGGAACAACCAGTCCAGATTCTTGACCGAAGAGAGCATGTGTTGAAAAATAAGGTAATTCACCAGGTAAAGGTTTTGTGGAAAAACCATATGGTTGAAGAGACAACATGGGAATCTGAAAATGCAATGAGGGATAAATACCCCAACTTATTCGATAAGTAAATAAATTGTGGGGACACAATTTTCTAAAGGTGGGAAGGATGTAACATCCTAAGTAAGTAATTAATAATAGATATTTTTATGTTTGTCTATTTATGAATTAGATAGTGTTTTAGAGGCTTAAAATGGGAATAAATCCAATCTCAAGCATGGAATACACTAATATTTTTAAAAGATTGTTTTACTACCTTTTGATGGAAAACCATTTTATAAATATAACTTTTGACAATTTTATAAGCTATATTTTTCAAAATAAACTTATTCTTTATGATTGGGACATTGAAATTTACATTGGATAATTTTTTGATATTTTTCTGACAATGTTCATTTTTCTAATGAATAGTGAAAAATACTGCATTTTACATCAAAACTGCTTTTTCATTTAATTTAATTATATGGTTAGAGTATCTTTTTAATTTATTTTAAAGTCTAAATATAATATAGTTTTACCATGTAATCTAATGGTGGTCATTGGGATTAATTTCACATTGGAATTGGTCATAAACAAGTGCCAAACTTTTCATAGATATTGTTTCAAAAAAACCCACTATTTGTTTTGACAACGGGAATTATTTTTAAATAAATTATTGAAATTTATGTGTTTGTAATTTGGTAAAATGTATTACATATTTGGAATCAGAAGGTCCAAATTATGTAATAGAGACTCTCTTGTTTTCGGAAATTAAGAATAGTAACGATGGTAATTATCTTTAATTATCTTGATTAATGAGTAATCAGGTAGTTAAGGATAATAAAATAATATCATAATAATATAAAATGACACCAACATCTGTCCTAATTCTACTGGTTGTCTCATGACCGACCATGGGATTCCTTGTGCCAAACTTGGGGACCCCATGGAATCACTTTTGTGTGAAAGTGACTTTTTATCTTTTTATTTTTAAAGAAAGTTAAATATAACAGAGAATGTATCACCTAAGTAAAACATTTTTAATTTTTTCTAAATAAATGATATTTTGGACTATAAATATTCATTGGAAATATAAAAAGATTTCCTACATCATAGTTTTTTTCATAATTGTCAGACATTAAATAAATTAAATCATTTATGACATCTTGATGATGCAGCGATTACCTCATTATTTAACGATTTAAATAAAATAAAAATATAATGTAAAATCTAAGACCTACACTTGTCAAAGACCTAGTGGATGAGTATATTTAGAACCCTTATCACCTTAGCATTGAAATAAATCAATGTGGGACCTTTAAAATCCGAAACACATTTGAAAATAAAGTAACATTTTTGTAACTTTCCAAGAGCGCCCCTCCTCTCCTCTTATAAAAGGCCCCCACCTCTACCACATTACCCACACCTCTAAAGCCTTTGTCTCGGACAACCCCTACTCATTTTGTTTCTCCACATCCCTCTATTACTCCTAGAAGCCTCACATTGGGCAGAAGTCTTCCCAAGGAATCCTTTGAGCTCAAATCAAAAAGAGTTACATGATTTAAAGGTAGTGTCTTCTCTTGTGTTCTTATGTTTTTATTTTGCTTCTCCAACCCCCTAAACTATTTTTATTCATTTCTTTTGTAACAAATCCAGTATCTTCAATATACTAGGATTTTGTTATAAGAATAATTTGAGCTACACTCACACACACCTACATCTAATAGTTAAAGAACATACTGTTTTTGTGGATGGTGAATTTCTACCTCACGAAATGATGATTGGTCAATATTCTTCTAACACCTTCAAAGGTGGCCATTAATATTTCACTATATTTATATATATGATATATAATATGTTTATTTTTTCCTTAAGCTTCTGTATTTTTCATTTATGGCATACCTTTATGGCTTCCATTATGGGTATACGTGATATCTTCATTTTAGGAAGTGCAGACTATCGCCCCCTCAAAGTGATTTGATTCGTAAATACCATATGTGGTACATATAAAGGATAGATTTAATTATATTATATATGATACCATACTGGAATTATAATACTCTTATGTATCATTATTTTTTAATTCCATTAAATTATGAGATAGAAATGAAATTAGTGTTCATGCGTACGTATGGCTTACCGTCTCAATGAACGGTGCATTTCATTTCTTATCCCCAAATATAATGTACTAATATAAGTTCATATATATAATGGATATATATGATTTATTTTAAATCTAAATTATGAATATAATTCTGGAATTAAAATATACATATCTCTCATTTAGTTTTAATTCCATTAATATGACATTGAAATGAAAGTAGCATTCATGCGTACGTACGACTTACCGTCTCCATGAACGGTGCATTTCATTTCTTACCTCTAGATGATTATGTAATATTATAAATGCATTTATATACTGGATATATATGATATATATGTAATCTACATCATTAATATCATTCTTGAGATAATGGATATTTGACTACGTGAATAACTTGTAAATATAAGAAGTTCATTTTTGACTCAAGTACCAATGATCGTTAAAACGACCGTTATAAACTTAAATAAAAACATAGTGTTCATGACATGGTAGTAAATGATATAAAAGTAATAATGAACTTGAAAAAGGTTCTTAATCAAGTATAAATTAACTTATGTTTATTATTCAAGAGATTAAGGAACGATCAAGTCAAGTCGGATATGAGGTAAGGGACTTCGTCTCAATCTCCATCCATTGGGGCATATTTTGTTTTATACGCAACTTTCTTTTATACGGTGTATAAATCCCTTTTAAATTTACGTTTATCCAAAAGGAAACTTATTTATATGAAGCGTTTTACTAAATGACAAAATAGAATGTTTGTGTCGTACGTTTGCGACGACAACGACTTCTCCGCCGTCGTGACCATTATTTGAGTTTCAGCTTCCTCTACATGGCATACCATTTTTTTAAATGAAAAATAAATACCATGTTTTACTTTTCTTTTATTTTGGAATTGAAAATGGTTTTCATAATGTTTTTATATCAATGTTTTTTATTGATATCTTGTGATTAAAAAGTGGAAATGTTATGTTTCCTTTATGCATGTTTTTTGTGATACGATTATGTTATGGTTCTTGGGCATTGTTATGAAGACGGGTAGTTCCATGATAAACGAAGGGCGGGTGAGCCTAATATAGCTCTCCAATGCATTCAGTAATGCGAAGGAGTTAAACGTTAAGGTTTCTCCAAAGAGATTTAGGGAATATACTGTGATGGGTATTCCAAATGTAACCAAGAGTTTTACTCCCTATGTAAGAATGTTTTGAATGACTCAAGTTACCTTTATGTCTTATGATTTCTATGATTTATTCATGATTTTATGAGGTATGTTAACTTTATTATGTTTTATGAGTAAAGTATGATTTCATTGATTCTTATGTATACATGTACTCATGTTTCCTTTCCATATTTTTATATCCATTACTGAGCTTTTTATGCTCATCCTGAGTTTTTGAAATGATTTTCACAGGTCAAGGAAAAGGTACATGATGTGATGATAGTGTCAAGGAAGTGTCAAGAAAGAATCCATGTTTTATTTTAAATATGTTTCTGTTGATGGGAAAAAATGAATACTATCTTTTATTGTAACCACTTTGTTTAAATGTGGGATGTAATGTATGTTTTATGATCTAATTCTCTAAAACTCTAAACCTGAAAAGATCCTCAAGGTTTATTATTGTAATAACTCAAGATTAAGTAAGGTTTAAGGTTGGGTCCTTATAGTAACAAGTTAAAAAACTTACGATAAAAAAAGATATTATTACCTGAAATGCTAATTTAACATGGAAATTATTATTAAATGGGTAGTATGAAGTCATAAATGAATAATGTATGATTCCATAAATATTAATATGGTTCTTGAATAATTTAATAACATACTAAGGTCTTCATACGGAAGGTTAAGTGTACCCTATACTAAAAGAAAGTGCTAGGTAAGGGGTTTTCATCTCACTTCTTATTCCCGTGAGATTCGTGCCATATCGCCACTATTACCTTTTTTTTGTGTATGTACTGCCCATAATTGTATTCGTTGTGTAATACACTTTTATTTATGTGTATTTACATATTCATTGTATGGTACCTATTTCATGGGGTGTATGTTTCATAAGTTACCAAATTGGTAAGGGTTAATTTCACAATTTCTTTACTATCCGAGGTTGTTTTTACGTAAGTATCTAATGGGACATATTTATTATCCATGTCCATGTTTCAGGAAAGAGTTTTCAAAGGAATTCTTTTAAGGAACTTTTTTAAAAAAGCAACATTTAAAATGCTTTAAATATTTATTCTTCTAAATCTTCCTCATTAATGTCTATGTCTTCAAAATGGGTTTTAAGGATTTATTTATATGGGCATGAATATTTTTAAAATGTTAATTCCTTTCAAAAGTTTCAAAGTGGTATGAGACACTTTGATTCAAAAATGTCTTTAAATTTCTTCCTTTCTAAATTGTGTGACTTTTAAATGTTTCCATGAAAAAGTGATATTTCTCTCAAAGAGTATTACAAATAATTTTCATCTTTATAAAAATCCTTTAATGGATTTTAAACTTTTTTGAAGTTGATTTATTATGATACAAATCATCCGTATTGTATTGAAGGTTTTGTGATATGTTTGACTGTGGATGTGTTATTTTTATACCATTCATGGTTTATGGGTATAGTATTGACATTTCGTATGCCAGTTTTAATACGAATGTTTATGTTATGTTTAAACCTATTCATATGAGGAATGAATTAAACTTAGTAAGTGACTAGTAGAGCCTGTTATAGCTCCTCGATGCATTGGTAGGTCTCATAAGTCAAACTAGTGTCTTGGAACAAGGCCTTGACAAAATCTTATTTGTAGTCTTGTCACAAGGCCTTGACTATGTGGTTATGATAGTTTGGCATTATGCATTCCATCATTATGAAAGTGGTTAGTGATATTGCATGTGATTATTCGACTAGTAGAATATCCATGTGAATAATTAAATAGAATTACTTCATTTTATTTATTCTATATTATGATGAAGTTCAAGTTTAAAAGGCTATTGTTTTAGTTATACATTACCTTAAATATTTATGCTTATTTATAAAAGTTTCCGCTATTTTGTTATCCTTACTAAGAATCTGAGCTCACCCCTTTCTATGTTTTATTTTTCCCAGGATTCCAAGGAGTGTATTGCAATCGATATGTAGGGTTAAGCCAAGGGAATATTGTCATTCATAAAGTATTATTTATGATGTTTTGTATGTTATAAAGTTTAATGTAACATTCATGTATGTAATCTATTTTCTAATACTACTAAATCGATCGGTCCTTTAGGACTTGATTCCTTGTAATCATGCCAATATATTTAAATAATGCACTATCTCTGGGTAATTGGGGTCGGGGCGTTACAATTGGTATCCTAGGAAGTTTAGTACAAACCTTGAAAACTAGATTTAGATAAACTCTGATTAGAGAACATAAACCTAAGATGGACTTTGAGGATTAGTATAGAAGAACTTTCTAGAATTTTGGTATTGTAGAGATATTGTGAGTTTTCTGAGCAATACAACCATGTCTGGATACGAGCAGGTAGAGGCGGCTCTCGCACCGATGTAACTAGGGGTAAAACCTGAAAACATTGCTTTGATCTAGACTCGAATGGGAAATGGTGTACAACAACGTGATTTGTTGCACTTTTGGTTACGGCACTCCCAGGGGATATGCTTAGGATAATTCTCATTTTCTTTATAAATCATAATGAAGGGTTTATGAGTATATACTTCCTCAATGAAAACATCTTTATGATTTTGGATTATATCCATAAATCGTTCAATTTACGTTAGGCATTTTACAAGTTTGTAATTATTTATTGCAATTCATAAACTGACCTAGTTTATGCCATTGTATAGAAATACCACCCAGTTGAAGGAATGTGAACTCTAGGAATACGTTTGATCCAAAGAGTAAAAAGGATCATATTTTTCACAGTATTAAAACAAAATTTGGAAGGGAAATAGTCTCCCATGTATTCTCAACATATGAATAAATATTATCATGTGTTAATAAGATAAGTAAATAATTCTCTGAGTCCTATGGATTTGAAGGGAAGAAAGGGAAGAAAAGGATGGAAGAGAGAAAGATGGAAAAAAGGAAGAGGGAAAAGAAGAATTTTCCCATATGTGATAATTATGGGAAGAATCACCGTGGAACTTGCCTGAAGGGAATGGGAGTTTGTTATAAGTCTAGAGAAAAAGGACACCAAGTATGTGACTGCAAGGGTAAAAAAAGGTTTCAAATGTACAATTCTTCATCTGCAAGGATTTGGGACACTACGCGAACCAATGTCCAAATCATCAGAGTATTCACCAAATGATGATATTGTATAATAATCAAGTTATGATACTACCACAAATGAGGAGGAATGATTATAGTTCTTATGTTGTTATTAGAGAATTCTGTAATTTGATTGTTGAATCAACAATGTACTGGTTATAATAATTATGGAGTACACAAGGATTGTATTGTAGTACTATTTCATTAAGGACTTGAGATTGTGTGGAACCAAGAAAAGTGACTCAACAGCAGGTTAAATTTTTTTAAAATATATGGTTGAGAGAAAGATAAACCATAATATGGTTCTGATACCGAGGTAGTGATTTTGGAATAATACATGATTGATTTGGATAAATTATATTGGATATTCTTGACTACCTTGAAACTGATTAATGATTTGTATATTCCGTCATTGTTGGAGTTTACAATATTTTTGGATAGAAGGAGTATATCCAGTATTATATAAGGAATAAGGGATCATGAATGTAATTAATAAGGTTTTATGGTAATTCAGGATGTTGAAGGGTTTTAAAAGAATACATGATGAAGGTGTTCACATGTTATTACATGGAAAAAAGGATCATCATTTTGTTTACCTTCCTCATATATTTTGGAATGTGAGTTTGGACAGAAGTGTTTTGGATAATTCTAGTTTGATATTATTTTTGGATTTTTAGAAAAGGAAAACCCGGAGGTCGGGCGGCAACCCGTCGCGTCCGGAAAGGCTGCGAGACTTGAACCCGCAACCGAAGGGCGACAAGGGTGTATCACCTACCATTGGACCACGGGATGTTCTGGATTGAATAATGTAGTATTTTTTTAAAAAAAATCTACTAGATGAATTATAAATTCATTTTTTTAACCCTATATGAATAGGATAAATAGAATATTATTTTTAAGTTCTTTTATCTTTTAGAGTGAAAGATGAGTTTGTGGTAGAAATTTGTTAAAGGATGGGACTCTACTTTTCAAGTATATATTTTTCTTCTTCACTTATTCTATGAAGAAATTAATTATTATACTTTAGTGAGGGGATCTTAAAACCAATAAGGTGTTATCCTAATACCATATGTTTTGTTGAACTGATGGTATTTTAAATCATCATAGATTGATGAATTTAAGGCCCTCAATTTTATACTTGTTTGTGATTGATGACCTGAATCACTACCTATAAATATTTACATTTTTTCTCTAATTATATGTCTTTAATTGTTACCAATGTTCTCATAATCTATATCATAATATGGTGGTAACCCTTTTATTTCCCTTTTCCTCTTATTAAGACAAAATTTTATTAAGCTAATTTCTCATGTGGGTTTTCCCAAAGGTATTTTCTATTTTCAACCTTTTATTTTCAAAAAATAATTTCAAATTGCGAGGACACAATTTATTGAAGGAGGGAAGAATGTAACACCCCAAGATTTCATAGTACGTTATTTCTTCAAAGTAATTCAACAACTTTCACTACATGCAATACCGAGTTCTATCCCACCATGACTTACCAAACTAGCTGTTCAAAAGCGGTTATGAATAGTATTAACTAAATTTTTATATTTATATAATCCTTGTAATTTTAGAATCCATATTATGATTTTCTTAGACACAATGTAAGAACAAATACATTTTTTCAGATAAAAGATGTATTTTTCAAAAAATGTAATTTTACCGCCTTTGAATGGAAAATACAATATTTGAAACTTTTATATATTCAATTTGAAAAAAGAAACTTCATCTTTAGAATAGGGACATATTAATTTTTTTTCAATAATGTTTTGGTGTTTTTCTGATAACATTCGTATTTGGGTGAATAGTGAAAAATACTATATTTTAACTGAAAACAACTTTTTTAATCAAAATAATTTACAGTGTTAAATTATACATTTTAATGGTTTGGAAGTATAATTTGATTATATTTTTACCCTTTAATCCAATGTTGGTCATTGTAATTAATTTCACATTGAAATTATATATAAAAAAGTGTCAATCTTTTAATAGTTATTGTTTCTTAAAAACATGCTATTTGTTTTGACAATGAGAATTAATATTAAATTAATAAATTAAACTTATATGTTTTGAATTTTTGAAAATAGAAATCATTTTTGGATTCGAAATATCAAAATTAGCCTAGGGTGAATTTTTGGTATTTTTCTGAAAACGTTCAATTTTTTATGAATAGTGAAAAAACACAGAGTTGTCGTTTCAAACCGAATTTTTATTTAAATAATTATTTATTTTATTTAAATTTATTTTTGGTCAAAATAGATACCTAATACCTATATAAGTTAAATGTAATTCATTAGAGTCTGTTTATAATAATTTTAGAATTTTTTTTGAACTTTTCACCGTCTTTTACCCACCTCCTAGGAAAAATTGTAAATTTACATAAAACATAATTTTACCAATTTTTTGAGTTGAATTTAAAAAATACTAGAGAAACGTTTAATATAAAGTAAGAAAATATGGTTCAATAAGATAAAAATAATTTTTTGTGAATACTAACTTTTTACTTTTATTTACCACGGTTAAAAGTAAATAGGGTAATCAAGGGTAAAAATGATATTATTATTACCCTAACACATGTCTTAATTTTCCTGTATAAGTTTAATTAGACAAAAAACAACCTTAGAAATAAAATATGACCCTTTAGGTCCACTTTTATTAGATTAGGACATTTATTATTATTTAATTTAAAGAAGAGTTAAAAGTGTTAAATTCAACTTTTATTAACTAAACCATTTTTAATATAGAGTTATAGATAAGAAGAATTCAACTATAAATATTCATTAAAAAGATAAAAATATATCCTACCTCATGGAATTTTATTTATAATTTTTATACATTAAATAATTAAATTTATTTATGACACAATGATGATGTAGTAATTACCTTATTAATGAAAGAATCAAATAAATGGTATTGTAAATGTTAAAATAAATAGAATTTCAAAGTTTTTAGGACATCCACGAATCTTATAGGTGACTATGACATGTTAGGTCTGGTTAAATTTATATTTTTCTAAGTAATAAAGTTGTTATGACTTTCACAAAAACAAAATACAAAATAGTGTCAAAATTAACATAAATTAATATTTAAAACAAATACTATATTATTGGTTGATATAATATTCATAAAAATGTAAGGTTCCGCCAAATGGATTAAATAATATTATATATGTCATTAATGATCCAGTTGAGGTTCTATTGTAAGTTTAGCGTAAGTTTATTAACCATATATAGTAATAATAAAAGAAGACATGGTAAAAGTTAAACTATTTAAGTAAGAGTTAAATCTAAATGATAAGGTTAAAATGGTAACCTAAACTTGTATAAAACCTATTTGTTGAAAATATTTCGACCCATAACCACCTAAGTCTCTAAATAAATTCATTTTTAATCATTATAAATCGAATATGATTGTATAATAAATTAATACTTTAATCATTTCCTAAAGTGACCATCACCCCTCTTATAAAAGGGTACTTCCCCTTCCCTCTAATTCACACCTTCAAAGACTTTTGGCTCGGCCAACCCCGACCCAAATATCCCCCCAAATTCCCTCACTTAAACCTAGAGAACTTATTTTGATCATAAATCCAACCTAATGAGCCCTTTTTATCCAATCAAAATGAAGAACCCGAAAAAGAGGTAATGATTTTCACCACCTTCTTTCAAGTTCCTTTCTTCTTCCACTTCTTATTTCTTTGTTATTTACATTAGAAAATAATAAATCCAGTATCTTATATATACTTTTATGTTATTATAAATATTTAACAACTATATTCATTATTCTATCCATCTTATGAATTATAATGTCACCATGCGTGCGTACATACGGCTTACCGTCTCCACGCCGTGGTGTAATTTGTTATTCAACACTATGTTATTTAGATGGATATAATGATGCGTAATATGTATATAAATAAGTAAAATAACATGATAATGTCTATATAAAATTAATATATCATCCAATTCCACACATTTAATGAAATGCTATTGTCGCTCGTGCGTACGTACGGATTACCGTCTCCACGACGCGATGAGATTCATTTCCACATTCACCATTCATCAATGATTATAAAAATATATATTACTAATATATTTTTAATATATTAAATAATAATTCTACTAGATATATATATATATATATATATTTACTTACATATATTTTATTCACTTAGATTCGTTCAATGCGTTATGAAAACGGAAACAACATTTATGCGTACGTACGAACTACCATATCCATAAATGGTGTTTTCCATTTCTTATATATGTCTATTATACATATTTATATTCTAAATAGATATGATATATAAATAATTTTTTATATTTTGGAATTATTTAAATCATGATCTAAGTGATACAATCAAGAGTAACAAGTTAAAACACGTACGATAAAGAAAGCGATTGTTACCCAAAATGTTAATTTAACATGGAAATTATTATTAAATGGGTTTTATAAAGTCATAAATGAATAATGGATTATGTCATAAATATTAATATGGTTCTTTAATAATTTAATAACATACTACAATCTTCATACAGGAGGTTAAACATACCCTCGAATAAAGGAAATTGCAAGGTAAGGGGTTTTCATCTCACTCCTTATTCCCGTGAGATTCGTGCCATATTTCCACGATTACCATTTTTGTGGTGTATGTACTTCCCATAATTGTATTATTTGTGTAAAAAACTTTAATTTATGTTTATTTACATTATTTATTTTATGATACCTCTTTCATGCGGTGTATGTTTCGTAAGTTACCAAATTGGTAAGGGTTAATTTCACAATCTCTTTATTATTCGAGGTTGTTTTTACGTAAGTATATAATGGAACATATTTATTATCCATGTACATGTTTCAGGAAAGTGTTTTCAAAAGAATTATTTTAAGGCAAATTTTTACAAAAACATCATTTAAAATGTTTTAAATATTTATTCTTCTAAATCTTCCTCATTAATTTCCATGTCTTCAAAATGGTTTTTAAGAATTTATTTATATGGACATGAATGTTTTTAATATGTTAATTCCTTTCAAAAGTTTCAAAGTGGTATGGGACACATTGGTTCAAAAATGTCTTTATATTTCTTCATTTCTAAATTTTTTGACTTTTAAATGTTTTCATGAAAAAGGGATATTTCTCTCAAAGAGTTTTACAAATCATTTTCATCTTTATCAAAATTCTTTAATGGATTTTAAACTTGTTTGAAGTGGATTTCTTATGATACTAATCATTCGTATTGTATAGAATCTTTTGTGATATGTTTGACTATGGATGTGTTATTTTTATACCATTCATGGTTTATGGGTAAAGTATTGATATTTCGTAAGCCAGTTTTAATACGAATGTTTATGTTATGTTTAAACCTGTTTATATGAGGAATGCATTGGACTTAGTAAGTGACGGGTGGAGCCCGCTATAGCTCTTCGATGCATCGGTAGGTCTCGTGAGACAAACTAGTGTCTTGTCACAAGGCCTTGACAAAATCTTATTTTTATTCTTGGCACAAGGCCTTGACTATGTGGTAATGATAGTCTGGCATTATGCATTCCATCATTATGAAGGTGGTTAGTGATATTGAATGTGATTATTCGACTTGTATAATATCCATGTGAAAAAGGAAATGGAATTACTTCATTTTATTTTTTCCATATTATGCTGATGTTTAAGTTTAAAAGGCTTTTTTATTAATTATACATTGCCTTAAATGTTTATGCTTATTTATAAAAGATTCTGCTATATTGTTATCCTTACTGAGCATCTGAGATCACCCCTTTCTATGTTTTATTTTTCCCAGGATTCCAAGAAGTGTATTGTGATTGATATGCAGGGTTATGCCAAGGGAATAATGGCATTCATAAAGGATTATTTATGTTGTTTTGTATGTTATAATGTGTAATGTAACATTCATATTTGTAATCTATTTTCCAAGACTGCTAAACCGATCGGTCCTTCGGGACATGATTCCTTGTAATAATTCCAATGTATTAAAATAATGCACTGACTCTGGGTAACTGGGGTCGGGTCATTACAGAATGACCCTCTTTGGTAGAGGATACATCGAAAATGAATCTACTATTTTAAGATAGTTGACCCATTTTTGAAACAAGACATGCATTTTTTTGGGAAAGAGCGTCGTCTCTACACAAAACATCTAATCATTAAAATATCTTTCTAGATTAATGAGGAAACCTATTGAGGTGGCACTTGAGGAGAATTATAAGGTAATCCATATGGTGGGGAGTACATCAAAGGATGTTTTAGGGTGGTCACCCCTGTTTTCATTTGGAATTCAGTGTTTTCCAAGGTTCATTGAATATGGAGTTCATTAAAAGACCCTAATAGGGGTAGTACTAGATCGATTGTAGTTAAACATCTTCCCTGATGGAAGATTTGTTAATTCTATGAGACTGTTCATTAGACAATTGAGATAAAATAGTTGTGCAGATACATGGTATAAGATCATGACTACTAGTTTTACCACCAAGGTTTCTCTAGAAAGAGAATATTTATGGTGGGGAGACTATAAGGACTAATTGTTTTCTAGACTGTTAATTTGAAAACAAAATCATTCAGATTCTTATAAGGGGTAAAATTTTCATTTTACCCTTTTATATTATCCCATATAATTATTATGACCACTCTATTGGTCCCATAATTTGGTTTTTACCCTAGTAAAGGGGTTTTTGAAATTCCAAACCATTCAAATTTATGTGGAATAATTTATATTTAATATATATTTAATTAAATATTAATTTATTTGCACACATTCATTTGGATATATCATTTGAACAGAGAATCATATTGAGATTTTGTCTCTAACATTGTGTTTATAATGGGTTTTTTCTATAAGAATATGATAAACTCATGTTAGGGTCTTGGCCTCGGGCACTTTTTCTTTTTTTCTTTTCTTTTCTTCCTTTTATTTTTCTATTTTCTTTTCTCTCTTCTACTTGGATTCCCACATATGTCCCCTTGTGTGATTCCACTTTCATACTATTGAGATATATAGGTATAGGGGGAGATATTGGGGAGATAGAAGAAGGTAGGGGCCATCACAAAGCTCGGGAGGAGCCAGATCATCATGTGGTAGTTATGGATCATGTAAACGGGCGAATATTTGGTGGATTCCACTGAAAGGTATGGAATTTTTAAGTTTTCCATAAATCATTTTAGATTTAAAACTTTCAAGTTTTAAACACTTTTATCACTTATTAGGACACTTTGAGTATTGATCTAAAAATTTGGGAGAGAAAATGGGGTTACGGACTGATTAGAGAGGCTTCCCATTTGAGAATCTCAATCACAAAGTGTGTAGTTCAAGAATGCACATTATGTGTTCTTCTCATTTGGAGAAGATGAACACTTTATATGTACACTTCGTGTTTAGGGTATACACTCCATGTAATATTACTTGGACATATATCCAAGTACATTTCTTTATTTCACATGTAGTGGCACAAGGTTTTGAAGAGTACATAGCCATACCTCGGGTGGGTCACACACCATATAGAGGTTCGCGGCCAAGAAAAGTACATGGAAATGCCATGTGAGGAACACTGGTAGGTACCCCATGTAGTACACACACCTTATAGCTAACTTATATGTCATGTAATTTGGTTTTACCTCCCATGTCTAGATATTTCATATGCCCATGTGGGCTTTGAGAGTACACACCATGTACTTGGGTATACACGCCATGTACTAATCTTTTGCTACCCCTTTGCGGGTTTTCATATCTTTATACCCCAGAATCAAAATTGGATGTATGAATTTTCCATTAGGAGAATATTCTTATGTAGATCTCAATGGTGAAACCCTTGATATTATTTGTGGACTTTTAAGAGGTGTTTCAAGATTTTTACTAAAAGGATAGGTTCTTTATAATTAAATTATAGTTATCTCTTGAGATTGAGACCCTTTGATCGGAGATGATCCAAGAGAAATCTGTCTTGAATGATGCTTTTTGATCTATTCTTTTAGGATTTATCCCTTGTGATATGTTCCCTTTTAAACTATATGGACATGAGATTATTTGTTTTTTAGAATCATGTGTAGGATACCTCCACCTTATTATTGTTATTGAGGGTCCCATGTGTGATGCCTTCACATATATGTTGACCTAGGGAATCCATTTTAGGATTCCTCTACCTACTTAATCTTTTTGAGGATCTAATTTAGGATCAATCTACCTATTTAATCTTCTTGGGGAACCCATTAAGGATGTGTCTACCTACATATCTTCTTTTGAGGATCCCATGAAGGATGCCTCTATTTACTTACTGGTAAGGATCATATATTGGATTTCTACTTTAACCATGTTTTGAGGATCCCATTTAGGATTCCTCTGATAGATCATTATTTATATGGATCCCAAGTAGGATGCATCTCCAGTGTCATGACATTGAGGGACCAAGTGGGCACACTGATGTTTGACCAACCCTGAGCTAGTATATTGAGTTTGGGTAGAGATGGTATTGGGTATCACCTTAGAAGTTGTACTGAACTTTTAAGATATAATTTTGTCACAGTATTGTTGGGTTTTGGATTTTGGTCACCCTCACTCCATATTTATGCATTGACATGGTTACTATTGATTCACCTATGATATCCAAACATTCTTCTTAGTTTTTTACTAATGTGATAAACACTATGTGGTATATTATCCTTATTTGGATTCCTATATGTACCACATGTGGTCTAAATTCTGATCCTTTTGATCATATATTATTAATTGGGTCCCTAGATTTTATTATTGGAACCCAAATGATGATCCCTTCCTATTGAATATCATTTAAACATGATACTCAGATGTAATTCCTAGGATCTGACTATTGATCCTTACTATTTTAGGATTTCCATACGTACTACCTAGAATACAACATCTAAGACTTATTCAATTGGGATCACTAGATGTACATCTAAGGGTCTATCTCCCAAGACTTACATGAATGAATGTTACTATCACTATTACTGAACGTACCATTTTCCACTAGGATTCCTCCCAGTTCAGAGATACAGTGGTATTTTGATAAGAGGGTCATAGAAACCCCTCTTATATAGGGTCTCTATAAGAATGGAAAGTCTACTAGAATTATAGGTAATTCCAAAGGTTTCTGAATGGGTGCATTCCCCCCAAGCAACGGGATGTTGATGATATCATTGAGGATGTATTTGATCTCCTCATTTGATTCCAAGGATACTCCCCGATATCGGTGTACATATCATTATCGTATCACCCAGAATGTTTTAGGGATGATTCTTTTGGGATAGTTATAGAATGATTCCATGTTTCTATATAATTTCAAGAGATTATTCCTTACATATAGGCTATGTTTCATCCCCCTTATGGTTTATCTGAGTAACAATTTAAGGATTACCTATGGTTTGATACTAAGGATTCTGACATCGGACTAGACTATGCATGTATTGATTAGTATGGCATCTATCTCAATTCCATATTTTTAGGATGTCCAATTGATACCAATAATCCTTCATCTAAGTTATTGGATGTGTGTGCGGGTGAACCTAGGGCTAGTATGTTTATCCCTTTGTAGTGGAATTGATTAATCTGAGACATTTAGGCATTGGTTGAAGAATGTATTGTTAATTGGGATTATAGATCTAAGGATAGACTTAATGATACATGGATATAGTTGTATCATATCCAACTCACATTCCTAGTCACAAAATTTCCGTTTGATTGGATCTAGGATTCTAGAATCAATTGTGGTTGAGTTTTTTGTGATTTTTTTTCTTGGAAACCTTATTATGATGTCTTGGGTCAATGTCGTTGTCATGTAAAAACATACACACACACACACACATATATATATATATATATGTGTGTGTGTGGTAGTATATATATATAGATATATGTGATGGCATAGGCCTATGGACATTCTGAATTATGAAAAAGCAGATATGGTTAATAGGGATTTTGGACCAGAGGATTGACTATATTTCTACTTATGTTACTATATTATTTATTGTTCAAGTTTTTTCTTTGATAGGTTGATCATATTGTATGATAATGAACTTATAATAATATATTTAAATATTAATCGTTGGGGTGTCCTACTGAGATTATTTATCACCCATGTATTTTCACCTCAGTGTGTATGAAAACCTTATATCTTGTTTTTTGGTTTAGCGTAGATATGTGATGGATATGGATGAGGCCCAGAATTTCATGATCGTGTAGAAATGATCGAGTGGAATATTTTGATCAGTTTAGAGTAGTTCATAAGTGTATAGATATTTTTTATGTGGTTTATCATAGAATTAGTATGAGAACCATATACTTTTATTTTATTTTCCTTTATATACTCATGTATGTATGGTTATCTTAGTGGGTGACCATTTTGTATGTATAACATGGTTTCTCAGGATTTTATAGAATTTAATTTATTATTTCAGCAAGTTCTATTTTATTTTATTTACTACATATTCACTCTACTTATTAATGATGTGGATGATATATCGTTATTTCTGTTCTCATTACTCTGATATGAGGGTATTTTCTCCTCACTATACCACCTATGGACCCTCGCTATTAGTCAACCACCCCTTTCATATGGGGTGGAAGGCTTAATTACTTATGGAAAACCATATTGGAGAACTATTTTAGTGGCAACTAGGTAGTGACCTTACAAAATTCCTTATAGAATCTTGTTCCTTCAGGATTACACCAAGGGGATCAATCTGGAGACATGTTGAATAAATGGACACCAATTCACTGAATCCATCATCGATCGAATAAAGTATTTTAATTTTTTTTCAATTCAAGAAGAGCGAATTGGGTCTATACAATGATCATTGAACCATAATTATATATCAATATAAAAATGATACAAGATGAGATTCAAGAATAAGAATATCCCATTATGATCATTCTATGGAATCATACCTAGAAATGTCACTATTCTAGAGGAATTAAGCTCTTTTCAAGAGATACCATCATAGAAACATCAAATTCAGAACAAATATACCATGAATTCATTAATATATTAATGTTCTATCATAATTACACTATCATGAAGAATTCAAGGATGATTATTTGAGAACACTTACCTGAAGAACGCCCATAATCGAAGGTTGATATTTCTTTGATCGAGAAATGACATGAACACGCTAGATCTGCCACTAATCTATGAAGAATGGATGAATTAATCAAAAAATAATCAAGGAAACCATATATATGACATATATCCATTCTCTACTCACTTTTAGGATGATTGATTTTAAATGGTTCATGATTGAAAAATCACCATTATAGCATCTTGGATCATTAAAAGGTTGATGGAACAAAGGGAGATGAATTTTAGAGAATTGGAGACTATGGGGGAGGTCCAAAGATTGGAATGGATCAAGGGGTTTGGATTTTGAAATAAAATGAGGGTCAAAATTCATGGTAGTCAAATATGGGATATAATAATTATGCCCTCGGACTCCATGCATCGGCTTACCATTGGGCCTCACCGACTAGCCAAAATGCCTAGAAAAATGTCATGTATTGTTCCTTGGCCACCAGCTAGCTGGTGGGGTCTATTGTAGCTAGAAGACCTACTGGAACTCCACTGGTAATCTATTGCCTTAAAATGGAAATCTAATGGCTATTTTCTGACTTCCATCAAGGTCATTCCCTATACAACTCTTCCTCTTTCAATTATAGGTCCGTTTACCACTAAAAAATTGCTTATAAACATCCCATATTAGAGGAAACCCATTAGAGGTATGAGTAATTTCATTAACTTAAAACATCTCATACATTCAACTCAAATGAGGATGTTACAAATTAAATACTAGAGCCCTTACATGTACTAAATCTATAGGTGGTACATTTGGATCATGATCTCTCTTATGAGGAGTAACCAGTGAAGATATTAGACCATAGGGAAAAGTTCTACCCAAAAAAACAACTCGCCTAGTCAAAATACTATGGTGGAATAATAAGTAAGAAGATGTTACAAGATAACCAGGGGAATTGATGAAATAGAAGTACCCTCATCTATTTTCATCATATTGGCTGGAATGAAATTTTGAGGGAAAATTTTCTTAAGGGATTAATAGTGTAATAACCCATAATTTTATCAATTTAATTTCCCTTCTAAATTTACATGTGTGTCATATTGAGTAATATATTATAAAATATATCACATGCACCACATGATAGAACCAACAACATTTATTTATATTCACTTGAACAATAGATTTTGAGTATAAATATACTCAACAAAATTTCAAACATAACAATCAGATAAAATAAGATAACTATAATATTAAAATTTGGATCTGCTCAATCCCCTAGAATGATCACAAACACGAACAACACTGTAGAAATGATACTGAATATTAGTAATGAAATATCTATTTGGAAATTCAAAATATATATAACCTAGAGGGAAAATATAATTGAATGAATAATTAATGAAATATTAGATATTAATATAAGGTTGGAAGCTCATATGATCATTTCAAAGCTGACCATTAGAATAGTAATCTGGCCATTAGAATATTAATTTGGTCATTATGAATAGTAATATAATGATTAGAATAGTAACATCGAAAATTTAATTATAAAAAAAATGCGTATTTATCTTTTAAAATTAAAATATATAAAATTTATTTCATGATACAAATAAATAAATGTCTGAAAAATCATAAAATAAGTGTTTCTATTTTTATAAAAGACATATGTTTTATTTAAATATTTATTATAAATATTTTAATTTAAAATAAAGTTTTTTTCATAAAATGAGTTTATAAAATAATATTAAGTCTCATTATAATTATAATAAAATTTGACACCATAATTAATTTTTCAAAAGATAAGAAAATTGATCATAATGACAAAATTTATATTTTTCAAAAAATAAGGATTTTATTTTAAAATTAAATTTGCATTACTTAAAAAATTATTTTCACTAAATGGATCAAATTTTTGTAATATTCAAATTGAAAAATGGTTAGGGTTATTTTTTTTAATTTTTATAAAATAATTCAATTTTTGTGAATAGTGAAATACGACAAAAATTGGTATTTAACATTATAAGTTAAATACATGAATTAGAGTGTCATGGATGAGGTTAGATATAATTATATCAAACTCAAATTAATTAATTAATTACTCTATATAGACACAATAATCAACACTATTGGTAGTCTTGATAAAAAATTATAAACTAATCGATGTTATATTAAAAATAATCATCTCCTCCCCTTATAAATACAACCCCTTCTCCCCACACTTTCTAAGTTTCTTTGCTTTACCATATTCTACCCAAATACCTCCCCATACCTCTAGCTATGTCCAATTAGTATTTTTCTTTAAAATTACCATACTACGATTCCTTAAGATTTTATACAAGAGGGGAAATTGAAAGAGGTAATGTTCTTAACTAAACTATCGATTAATATTATCTTCTTATACCTCCTCATCACTTCTTCCATTCAAATTAAATAATGAATATATTATAATAAATATTCTATAATGTTATTTTGTTAATTTTATAATTATTATCAAACCCATTTTCGTTTCATTATAAAATAAAAATTATTTTACATATTATGGTTGGTTCACCACCTCTATAAACCACTTAATTTGTTTTTCTCCACCACCTTAATGGATGGTTATATAAATAATATTATGGTTAAATATGATTATTATAAGTATATTATAACTTATTTAATCTTTTAAAATAAATTAATAATCATTTAATCAAATAAAATTATTTTAGTTTATGATGTTCAGTCAAACCACCTAAATGAATATACCATATAATGATAACATTTATACTAAATGAATCATCACTATGAAGGAACACATGTGGATATTTAATACCATTTTAAATTTTTTGAGTACATTATTATCATTTCATTTCACTTCAATAGTGGTAGTCACATTTTATAATAACTTAAATAATTATCCACAAACTGAAGAGACTTTCGAACCGTGAAACAAACAACTTTAGAAGAGTAGAAATAAACATGATGTCTTAAAATATTAGTTTTAAACAAAAAATTATTAGTAATAAATAAAATATAGATTAAAATGTTTCATGATAAATTATTTAATAAATTTAATTTTATTATTCAGGAAATTAGGTGATTGTACAAAGCAAGACAAGGACTGGAGGTAAGGGTACTATCCACACCACCCTCTTTTTTTGGGTTATACATTTTCCAATATACCTAAATTTATATCTCTATTTAATGTTATGTAATTATTATAAATTACTTATATATTCATATTCCATATAAAACTGTATTTTTCTCTATTTATTTTTTGGGATTATGTACTCTTTATTATCATTTATTAATACATTCTTTACAATCAAACTCGATTAAGGGGAACTTTTTATCCCTCATCAATTCATGAAAAACTCTAAAAATAATTTACACATTCATGATTTCATAAAATAATAACTATTTTAGGCTTAACCATTTTGTTATTACATTGGTTTCAATGAAAATGCTCTATTATTTCCTTTTTAAAAAGCATTTTAATGATTCCTTAACAAAATTATTTTAAAAGGTTTGTTTCTATAACAAATTATCTACCATTTCTCATGAGTTTTTATTCAAATGAACTTTATATTTGAGACATCTTATTATTGATTCAAATATTAATTTCAAAAATATTAAATTTGTTTCCCTATTTAGAATATTTATGAAAACAATTTTGAATATGATTTGAGTCAAGATTATATAACCAATTACTTTCCATGGTAACTTCTTATGATTATGAATTATGTTTTATTCCCTTAAGTGGAACACATATTCATGTACATGTTATGATGGTTGTACCCAAATATCACTCTAATTCCTTGGGTAGTGAATTCATTAGGTAATATTTATATCTAATGATATTACATCTATGGTATTAGGGAGTAAATGTAATCCAATATGGGAATTAGTCGTATATGTTATGTTTTCCTTGTGATTAGAAAATACTTATTCTTATGACATGTTTTAAATTGATTCCACATTACTATGATTAGATGATCTTATAATTCCATGTTATTTATGAAAATATTGTATATGATTATTCATGAGCCCTGTATTTTATGATGTCATGTAATTCCATTTCACTCTTATGTTGTGATTTATTATCATGCTTATTTTGTTATAGGTATTTATATATCACCCCTTTTGTTTATGTATTCCCTAGGTTTTCCAATATAGTTTTATAATATCAAAGTGTTCTAGGAACATATTATGGATTTTAAATTTAAATAAATTATTTTAGTTTCATGTCAATGTTTTATGAACCTAGTCTTCCAAATATACTAGACCTCTAGGTCCTTGGGTTGTGTATTATATATTTTTATGTTATAAATCACATAATTATATGTGTACATGACTTTAGATACTATAGTTGGTATTAGAGAAAGGTATAGTTATTTTTAGGGACTAATACAAGAATATATTGGTAAAAAACTATATGGATATGTCTAAGTATAGGAAAACATCTTGAGATTTTGGTGTAGTATAGAGAGAGTGGTTTCCAAGAAATGAAATCCATGTCTAGATACTAAAAGTGAATATAGATCTGGAATAGATGTAACTAGAGATAATAACCCCAAAAGGTATTGTTGGGTATTAATTCGACCAATACCTAGTTCATAATAAAGATGCTTTGGTGTGCACCTAGATTGAAACTCTTGGGGGATACGCTTTAGTAAATTCATGAACTCTTTAAGAACTGTTATGAGGGACTTGAAGAGAATTTTAGTTTGTAAAACCAAATATAAAAATTAAAATGGATAACCTATATTTAAACCTATAGACTCGTAAGTGAGGATATATATTCAATTTATTTGTTATTAATTCTAGGTTCAATGCTTCACTTTTATGGGCATATTATTTTATGTATTACCATCCCAAAGGTTATTTGGGATATAGTAAATGACTAAAACCAAAATAAACTAGTGAAAGTTGGGCTCATTATCTATTCATGAACATAAAATTTCCCATATAATTATTATTATACATGTTCTTTCATATCATGAAATTTTAGCATAACTATTCAAACACCACCTCAAAATATGGAAGTTAAGTTATCTGTGAGAACATCAAATGGGTAAATTATTTCATACCAATTATATAACTCCTACCAAGTCAATATTTGTAGACTGGGCCTCCCAAAAAATATTTTTATAATTAATTTAGTGTAATTTGATTCTATAATGGGAATATATTGGTTATCCTTATATAAATACAATATCAACTACTGGGAGATGGAAATCACTCTATAAATCCAGAATCATCCTCCAATTATGTACAAGTGTAAGTAGTAGTATGAATCTCCTTTCAAATATTTTTCTCAATCATGGGAATTATTACCTTATGATCAATAATATACAACTATAATGATTGATACAAATTATAAAATAATGCTTGAATACATGCCCATTGTGAGGGACTATACTAATGTATTCTCTAAAGAATTTCATGGTATTCATCATGACCAAGAGGTTGAGTTCTAAATTGAAATTATACTTATATCACATCCCATATCCAAGAATCCTAATATAATTTCCACCATCAAAATAGAAGAACTGATGTTGTAATAATAGAATTTGGATATGGGTTTCATATGCACGAGTGCATACCCGTGGAGCATGTTTGTCCTTTTCATCAAAAATAACAATGTATCAATGTGCCTATACATTAATTATCATGAACTAGAAAAGATCATAATAAAGAAAAAATATCCCCTTCCACGAATTAATGAATTGTTCAATTAACTATGTAGGGACCAGTACTTCTCTAAGGTGGACCTTTAGTTAGGATATCACTAATTAGCGGTGAAGAGGAATGATATTCCCAAGACTACCATTCAAAGAAATTATGGGATCTATGAGTTCATATTGATTCCCATCAAACTCACTAATGATCCAACAATATTCATTGAGTTAATTAATAAAATATTTATAGATTACCTTGGAAAAATTTTGGTAGGCTTTATATATGATATTTAGGAAATTCTCTAAAAGAAAGGAAGAGCATGAAGATCATTTGAATATTATGATAAATACATTATGAAAGGAGAAGTTATAATAAAAGTATAGTAAATGTGAGTTTGGGATAGATTAAGTATCCTTATTGGGACATGTTGTCACCAAAAAATGTGTATTTTTATATACCTTTAAGAAAATGGTGATTGAGGAGTGTATTAGACAAATACTTGTAATGGATATCCATAATTTCCTTAAATTATCTCAGTAATATTAATTATCTCTGAGAAACTTCAAACAATTATCAAACATGTAGACCAAGATAACTTATAAGAGAGTGAGGTTTATCTATAATAATGAATGCAAAGAGATCTTAGAGTAATTTAGAAGGTGGATTATCACTACACTAGTACTTCTAATGTCATGACATGCCTTCTTCAAGATGAGGGAAGGAATAGAAAACCGCTAGACCCTTCCTTCTTCATGATGAAGGAAATATAACAACCCCTGAGTCCCTCCTTCAATAGGCCCCGGAATGGCGACTAGTGCCAGGTGTATAGAATCTCACGCCAAAATAGAATACATTACCCTTTTATAGAACAATATCGGGAGATAAGATGGTTTTACCCAAACAACTCACAGTATTAAAAGTAAAAGTAAATCCAAAATTCATTCCCACATGCATGTTCAAAAGTGAAGCTTATACAAGGTACAATGAAATCTACAAAGTAAAGTACCAAAAGGAAAGAGTCTAAGAAGAAACAGGAACAAATCCTGACACCCAAGCTACTAAAGTCTAGAACAGTCTTATATGTCCTCCTGGAAACATGAAAATAGTTTTATATATGTAGGGTGAGCATACAAGTATACACAGTAAGAAAATCTAAAGCTACTCATGTACAAGTGTGGGAAACATACTAATGACCCTATGAGAAAATAGTAGAACCTCAAAGCACCTACTAAGGAGTACTAACAAACCCAGCCTCACCAATGAAGGCTCACCAAATAATGCAAGTCAAGTAAAGTAATAGTATATTCACATCGATATTTGGGTACCCCACACCAATTTCTCACTGGTTAACTGCTCGCCCCTAACGGCTAACATCTTGATGCTACCACTATTCCCATATTTAGTCCCACAACCACAACCTTCCCACACACACCTAGGCCTCAACCAAACAAAATCCCTCTTATAGACACCTGGTCAACAACAACCACACCTCGCACCCTGAAGACATCTGGGCCTCATCCCGAAGACACTTGGGAAGACGAACTTGTCATGTAAACACCTAGGCATGTCATCTACAACAAACTCTTGCCTGAAAAATCTTTGATTATGGTAAGAATAAATCCATTATAGCCTACCTAGATATTCTCGGGTGGTAAGAACCCATAATAGGGTGTGAGCAAGAAATTCAGTAACCAGCCATACATCCTCCCACCATGGTGTTGGGAAAGACACCCTCCCCCATTAAATAGAGGTGTTCAGCACATAGTTCTAAACAAGGGTGGGGTTTATATATAAATAAATATATATATATATATATATATCTGTGTGTGTGTGTGTGTGTAAAAAACACTCATCCCAACCAATGGGTTTCTAACAAGAAATCAGCCAACACAAACCACCATTGTTGTCACCTCTATATGAAAAACTAGCCACAATAAAACACAATTCTAAACCCTTTTTTACTTAACCACTTGAAATTTAATAATTAAGGTGTTAACTATAATCTATTCCATCATTTCAAGGAAACTACCAACCACTACTATATCAAAACAACTAGAAAAACCAGACTTGCAGTCCCACTGCACGAACCCCCCAATCTTCCTAGACACTTGTTTAGCATTTTCCAACAATCATTATTCAAAATTATACTACACAATATTTATCTCACAACCCATCCCCATATCCCCTCTACCCAAAAAAAAATCATCAATTTAGTCCCACTTCATAATGGTTTCATAACCACGTCGTAGTCCCACTACCCAATGTCGCTCTATGACCACACCACAACAAAGGCGGTTCAGCTGCCTACAAGTTTTTCCATTCCACAATCAATCAATATCTCAGATTGAGAAGCCAACTCACCACTTGTACCACCCCACACACAGTGACGAGAGTAACTTCCATTAACCCCATCCCCGCTACACACTCATACCACACCCTTCTCACAGATCCCACTCCTCTTCACAACCTTGTACCCACAACTGTGCTCCCAATAGTATCACCACACAACTTCCACAAGGTTTCAAAAAATCCACAGAATAGAGAACTAAACCACACCTATCAATAGGATGTTTATAAATTCAGATTTAACTGGAAGGTATTCTTTAATTTCACTTAATTATAACTAGGTTGATCACCAAACAGGCTTGATCCTGGGGAACTCATTCATTTAACCAATTATATATGATTAAGAAGGTTTGATGTTATAGTCATTGTTCAAGAATCTAAAAAAAACATAACATCACTTGTGTGAAGACAAAGACCTCCAACGTCCATGATTTTTAGAAGGAATATATCCATATAAACCATGAAAGAATCAAAGATAAAAAATAGAATAGGTGATCAACATCAAGCCACTCTCTACCCATTATATTATTTACCCGTGTTATCTTTTGATAAAATACAATTCTTATCTATTTCTTGTTCATAAGAAAGTTATCATATGTTTCTCAAAAGGATTCATTTGTACACCCACCCAACATGATGGACAATTAAAAGGAAAACAAAATAAATCCCTACATGAATGATCAAAGGATCAAAGTTCCTCCTCACACCAAGAATAAGGGATCATATGCGTTGTAAGAAAGATCTTCAAGAAAAATGAGAATGAGGGGATCTAGAATAGGCACACAACTCGTCTGCAGAGGAAGGATATAAGAACACCATGGGAAATGAAAAGGAATAAGGAAATAAGATATCTCTGTTTATGAAAGAGAGAGATTCTAAAAATTAGGGAGACAATTTCAAAGTTCTTGAAAACTGGATCATGGTTTGACAATGCAGCTTGACAGTTACAAGGTTGGTAGAATGTTACGAGGTATGGGGAATTTAATAATTCCCCTCATAAATAGTGGATACGGCCCAGTTCTCCATTGTGAGTTTATAGGTTACAATTTCATAGAGAAAAACATGTAACAGGGGTGAAACTATAAAAACTAGGAAAAACTGGAAAAACTGGAAATGAGTCACTGATGGGTGAGTCACTGACACTGAGACACCGATGGGTGAGATACCGACATGACCTACAGATGTTTAGCTTCCTACGTAACAACCTAATAACACTGAGCTACTGATGCAATGACCTGCCGATTTCTTTTCCTACCAATACCCTGACCTACCAATTCCACGACCTACCAACGCCCATACCTACTGACACTGATGCCTTTGACTCACTGACACTGATGACCAAGATCTACCAATGTCGATGCCCTTTGACACACTGACTCAAATGCCCTTAAATCACCAATTATGATGAACTAACGTGCCGACGCACTAACATGCTGACAGACTGACGTATCGATGCACTGATATGTCAATGCATTAATATACCGACGCAAAAACTGGAAATTTGAAAAAAAAAACTACAAATGAGACACTATTTCCTCCTTAAAAATCCTAAACACTATATTTTCACAAAGGAAGGGCTTGTTTAAATTTGGGTTATTACATCAAATACCTCTCAAACTATTCTCATTCTTGAGAATTTCAAAACTACCCTAGAATAAAAAGAGGTTCGAACAACCATCCCTTAGGATACCTCTCAGGCGTAAACCACCTTGTGCCATTCTGAAGATAGAGTGAAAACCTAGACATCCCAGAACACCCCCTTATCATCTATCTCCTGAAAAACTATGCAACACTAAGGCCCCACACTTCCACGAACAACCACACATACACCAAGGTCACATTGCCTAGACATATGGATTAGGGATCTACTTCATCCATGTCAGGATACTATCCACTTTGGGTGGCACTGACTGAAACACATGGGTTTAACCATATCCACATTAATTCATATTGATTATGGATCAGGTTCACCCCTCCCCATAGTTAGGACATTTCTCACCAAATCATAGAATAAAAAAAACAACTTATCATATAGCAAGCGAGGTAAAACATTACATCATAACAAGGGCACAAAGAAAACACAAGAAAACAACTCATAACAACTCTGATTACTGGGCATGCATCTATGATCCTTGTTCCCAGGAACACTCCTTGAGGCCACCATGCCTCCATAACACATGAGCCAAAGGAACGGTCCATCCACGTATAACCTTTGATTCATATCAGTCGCTCCATGAATGTCTCATCATCCTCGATATCCAACTCTCCCTAGTCAATGATGTGAGAGTCATCATGTAGATACTGATAGAGCTAAGAGACATGAAAGAAATTTTGGATCTTTTCCAACCATAGTGGAAACTCCAACTGATATGCCACCTCGCCAACTCATACCAATACTTCAAAATTCCCAATGAACTAGGGAGAAAGCCCGATTCCTCTGCCAAACCTCCACTATCCAAGCCAAGGGGAGACCTTTAAGAACATGTGGTCCCTAACCTCAAACTCCAAACGCCACCTCCTATGATTGGTATATGACCTATTCCAATCTAGAGCCACCTTCATCCTATCACAGATAAGCTGAACCTTCTATGTTTTTTTCTTCACTACCTCTGGTACAAGAAGGGTTGTTTACCCTACTTTTTTCCATCACATGAGTGAGAAACATGGTCTTACATAGAAAAATTTGAACGGTTCCATGCCAATGGTAGAGTAATAATTATTTTTGTAAGAAAACACTACCATGGTAAAGTGTCGTACTCGTTATCCTCTGAAGTCCAAGAAATGCACCTGTAGTATGTACTCTAATGTCTGGATTGTCCTCTCTGTCTTTTGATCCATCTGATGGTGGAATGAAGTGTTAAGGAATAACTATGTTCCAAATGAATGTTGCAATCTCCTCCAGACTTGTGAGGTAAACCATGCATCTCGATCTGAGACAATGAATCTGGGAATACTATAGAGCCTCACCACCTCATCCACATACGTCTTTTCCAAGGAATCCACTATGCTTGACTCCTTGATTTCCATGAAGTGAGCTAATTACGTCAATCAATACAACACTAACCAAATAGCATCGCATCCTCCCTGAAATCTGGGTAAACCAGTGATGAAATCCATTGAGATTCCATCCCACTTCCACTCAATAATATCCAAGAGCTATAAAAGACCACTGAGAACACGGTTCTTGGCCTTCACCTACTGACACACTAGGCATCTTTCCATAAACTCCTCCACTTCCTGCTTCACCCTGGGCCACCAAAATTGTCCCCTAAATCCTTGGTACATCTTATAAACTCCTAGATTCACCACCAGGTGTAAGCTATGGAACTCACAGTGAACTCCCTCGCATATTTACACTAGTAAAAACAGCTGCCCATAGAACAACATCCAATTTTGGCTATCCTCCGACCATCCCTCTAGTGCATCACCCTAGGCAATGTGATCACACACCACCTTATCCTCGATGTCTCCCAACTAAGATCCTCTACCTACCACACCATGGAATATTGCACTGTAATTTGAAGTAGATAGCCTTTGCAATTGTCCACCCCAGTGCCCAAGTACAAAGAGACCAACTCCTCCATTGCCTTCCAAGCATTTGAGGAGTCCCAAAATTCCTCCTTTTATGACATCCTTCTCAAGGCCTCAGCCACCACGTTCCACTTTTCTAGGGTGTAAGAGATCTCAATGTCATAATCATAGAGGAACCCAATCCACCTTTACTGCAGCAAGATCAGTTTTCATTGGGAAAATATATACCTCAAGCTTTTGTGATCCGAGAAGACCAAAAATCACTCTCCAATGAGGTAATACCACCAAAAATTTAGTAAAAACATGATTGTTGAAATCTCTAGTTCATGGGTGGGATAATTACATTTGTGAGGATGTAATTGCCTTGACCCATCAGAGATTACCCCTCATTGTTTCATTAGTACACATCTGCAGTCTAGGAAAAAAACATCATAGAATACATCAAACATCATCCCTTCTTCTGATATCCTAAGAACTAGGGCCCTAAACAAATTCCCCTTAAAATATATGATATATTTCTGACAAGGATAACTCTATACGAAGGCCTGGTCTTTTCTGAAAAAGCTGTAAATGGAGTTACAACTCATGAAAATTTGGGTATGAACCTCCAGTAATAGCCTACCAGACCCAAGAAAATATGAACCTCCACCAAATACTTGGGTGATACCCAATAAACAATAATTTAAACCTTTGACGGGTCCACCTCTATCCCTTACTAAGTCACTAAGTTTCCATGGAAGTGCACCTCTCACTTCAATAACTTGCACTTGGAAAATTTTCTATAGATCTAGTGGTGTCGTAGGACCTCCAAGATAGTCCTCAGATACCTGGTGTGCTCCTCCTATAACCTTGAGTAGATCAATATGTCTTCGATGAATGCAATGACGAACTGGTACAGGTACTCTCGGAGAACTGAGTTCATGAGCCCCATGAACACGACTGGTGCATTCGTGACACAGAAGGGCATAACCACAAAATCAAAGTTCTTAAACCTACACCTGAAAGGATTATTTGGGATGTCACCCTTCTTTACCCTCAACTAGTGATATAAAGACCATAGGTTGATCTTAAATAACCAACCTACCCCCTTAAACTAGTTGAAAAGATCTTTGATCCTTGGAAAGGGTAACCATTTTTGACCATCACCTAATTCAATCTCTGGTATTCTATGCATAGTCTTAGGCCACCATACTTCTTCTTTCAGAACAAGACTGGAGTACCCCATGGCGACACACTTGTCCAGATAAAACCATTCTTCATTAGTTCATCAACCTGATTCCACCACTCTTTCAAATTAGAAGGCGTTATCCGATAAGGTTCCATCGAAATCAGACAGGAGCCAGGTTGCAAGTCTATCTTGAACTCAACGTCAGGTTGAGGTGATAGAGTCACAACCTCTTAGTGGAAGACATCATAGAACTCAATGAAAACCACTATAACTTCCCCCATCTCTGTATCTTATAATCCCACTGACAGCTTAGCTAACAAGGAATGAAGAGGCTCCACACGCTGGCTGCCCTCCTGACAACTCTGATCACCAATGAAAGCTACGCGGTAGCCGGCCATATCTGATAACAAAAACCTTCTTCAGAATAAATTGATAACATTGTGCACATAAAAAACCAGCCGATTCTTATGATGAAATCGTATGGAAACACTTGTAGTAGAATAATATCCCAACTGGATAGATGTAGCCCCAACATCAGTCTACATCCTTGGAAAACATCAAACGGACTGGTCTGACCTCTAACCAACATAGTCAACACTAGGGACATGGGAATTCTCTCTATATCTAGTCCCAGAGCATGGTCTATACTAGGTAAAACAAAGGATTGTGAGTCTCCTAAATCAAACAAAGCACATGCAAGAGCACTAAATAGACTGATTGTACCTTGAACAACCTCTAGAACTACTATAATTACTAGCTCTGTGGCGTGAAACTACCCACACCTAGCTTCTCTACCTCTCTAATGTCAACCACTTCCCTGACCATGCCCTGTTTGAGGTCCCTAAGGAGCACCCTGGGGTTGGCCACCCCCAGAATCATCTACCCTCTGTGGAGCGGGAGCTTGCTGCCCCAGCTGTAGGAAGGGCCTAACAGTCAATTACTACTAATGATGTGGGTGATGATCCTCCCCACCCCCACTGTACGACGCTCGAACTGGGTATTGGTTCCAAATATGTCCACATCCTTCCCTAATAAAGCACCTTCGTCCTAGTCCAATGAGGAAAGGGTGAGGACTAGAAGATCAGAACTAGAACTATTGTGGCCTACTTCCGACTGGTCGAAAGCTGGAGGTCCCTAACACTAGAGACCTACTATCAATAGCTTTCCCCTTTGACAAACATGGTAGGATACCCTCTCACATCACACCTCCTAGTGAGTTCATCATTTCTACAACTTCGTCCTTCTACTGAAACTCTAGGTATGTTGGTAGAGTGAAAGGAGTAACAGCATACGGAAGAGAAGGTCAGAGTGCCTCCTCTAAGTGTCTCTCTCGGGAGTCTTCATCCAGTAAGAGATCCAGTGTGAAGCCCAATATATATTTGAACATGATCCCTAGTTCCCTTACCAACATAATCATCTTCTAGAGGGATCGTATCTCCTACCTCTTCTCATCCTTCATCGTGGAAGAAAGGAATTCTGTCCGAAACTCCTTCTTAAAGTCATCCCATGAAACATTATTTTCCTTCCTCTCCTCGAAGTAAAGTTTACACCACTGATGTGATGCTACTCATATCTATCTCACTACCATAGGAACGCAATACTTTTTCGAATCCCAGATCAAGATAAAAGAGATCAGCATCTCCTTGATCCAACCTTCTGTTTACATATATGATATGTTTCCCTCATACTTCCCCTGAGTTTTCTATTGGAAGGAAGGAAGCATCATATGCCACTAGTCATCCTCCTCCTCTCAATCAGCACTCCTCTGATCAACAAAGTCAACCTATCAGGCCTCAACTACTTGTACAACATGGGGATGACATCCGGGTGTCATATCTAAAAAAAGAAACAAGGAACTCCTAAACCTGAGTAGTGTGGAAAATTTCTTTTAATATTTTTTTAACTCTTCATTTATATTAAATTCCCAAAACACCCAAAACTCACAAGAGAATAATTCAATATGTTACATGTACCTTTCCTAGGGTCTCTACCTTGAAATCGGTATAGCCTCACATGGTCATTCTGTATTCCCAACGTCCTTACATCAAATCACAGGGGGCCCTAAAATCTTATGTCCTAGCCGGTCTTCGTTGGCCTATCTCACCCGCCAAGATTGCCTACCACTATTACCCTACCATACAATGAAATAATCATTGTTCCTAAATCTTAGCTTCATCATATCTATCAAACTCCCAAAACTTGCCTCTAATACCATTTTGTCATGACTATGTTTCTTTAAGAAGAGTAAAGGAATAAAAAAATTCCAAACCCTTACTTCTTCAAGATGAAGGAGATATAATGACCCTCAAGTCCCACATTAAATTGGCCCCATAGTGGAGACTATCACCACGGGTATAGAATCTCACACTGAAATGGAAGGAATTACCATTTTTATAAAACAAGATCAGGAGATAAGATGGTAAATCCAAAACAACTCCAAGTACTAAAAGTAAAAGAAATCCAAAATTCATTCCTGCATGCATGTTCAATAGTGAAGCTGAAACAAGGTATAGTAAAAAATCCAAAGTAAAGTACCAAAAGAAAAGAGTCTAAGAAACAAGAGTTAAAAATCATAACACCTGAGCTAGTAAAGTCTATCATGGTTCTCTAATTCCTCTCGGAAACCTAAAAATAGTTTTATATACATAGGGTGAGCATACAAGTATACTCAGTAGAAAAATCTAAATCTACCCATGAAAAAGTCAGGGAAACATACTAGTGACCCTATGAGAAAACAATAGAACCTCAAACACATACCAAGGATTAATAATCATCCTAGCCTTACCAAGTCACACTCACCAAATAATTCAAGTCAAGTAATGTAATAGTATATGCACATTGATATTTGGGCACCCCGCACCACTTTCCCACTGGTTGACTGCTCGTCCTTAATAGCTAGCATCTTGATGCTGCCACTCTTCACATACACGGTCCCACTACCATAACCCACCTACAAAGACCTGGGCGTCAACCACACACAATCCTACCTACAGACACTAGGGCCACAACAATCACACCTCTCACCTGAAGACACCGGGTCCTCATCCCGAAGACACTAGGGAAAACAAACCTGGACTACAATTTTTTAGGCATATCATCTACAAAAAAAACCCTGCCTGAAGAATCTTAGACTATGGTAATCCTCAATCCATTACAGCCTGCCCAGATACTCTCAAGTGGCAAGAACACGAAAGGGGTGTGAGGAATAAAGTCAGTAACCATCCATCCATCCTTTTACCGGGATGTTGGGAAAGGAACCCTCCACCATGAAATGGAGGTGTTCAGAACATAGTTCTCTACAAGGGTGGGGTGTGTATAGAAATTACAAGAAACTATAATATATATATAGGTAAGAAAACACACATCACAACCTATGGATTTCCCACAACCAACCATCCCACACAAACCACCTTTGCTTCCACCCTTATATGCACAACCAGCCATAATAAAACACAAGTCTAACCTCGTTCTATTTAACAACTTTTCATTTAATAATTAATGGGTTCACTTTAATCTGTTACAGAACTACCAGGAAACTACCAACCACTACTATATCAAAACATCATGAAAAAATAGACCTACAGTCCCACCGCATGAACCCCCTAATATTCCTAGACACCTGTTCAGCCTTTTCCAAAAATCATTCTTCAAAATTATACCGCACAATCCTTCTCTCACAACCCAACCCCAGAACCCTAATTCCAAAAAACATCCCCAATGCATTCCCACTTCCTAATGAGTTCATAACCACACTGCAGTCCCACTACCCAATGTCACTCCGTGACCACAATGCAATAAAGTCAGTTCACCTTCCAACAAGTTTATCCATTACACAATCCATCATTCTCGCAGACTCAGATGCAAACTCACCACCTGTACCTCCCCACGCAAAAATCCCATAGTAAAATCCATTAACCCTGATACCTCTACACACTTATACCACACCCTTATCATGGATCCCACTCCTCTGTCCAACCTTGTACCCACAACTGTGCTCCAAATAGCAGAACCACACAACTCACACATGGTTACAAAAAAATCCATAGAACACATCACTTAGCCACACCTATCAACAATATTTTTATACATTCAGATTTAACCAACAGGGGTTCATTAATTACAATTAATTATAAACGGGGTGATTGCAGAACATTCTTGATCTTGGTGCATTAATTCATTTAACCATGTATACGTGATTCAACAGATTTAATGTTATAGTCATTGTTCAAGCATATCAAGAAAACATAACATCACTTGTGCAAAATAAATACCACCAAAAACCATTATTTTTAGAAGTAATATAGCCATATAAACCATAACGGAATCAAAGATAACAAATAAAACAGGAAACTGACATCAAACCACTCACTTCCCGTTTTTTATTTACCTGTGTTATCTTTTGATCAAATCTATTTCTTATCTATTTCTGGTTTTTAAGAATGTTCTTAGTCGTTACTCATAAGGATTCATTTTTACACCCAACCCACATGATACACAATTAAATGGATACAAAAGAAATACCTAAATTGATGATCAAATGATCAAAGTTCCTCCTTGTGCCAAGAACAGGGGATCATGAGAGTCGTTGGAAAGATCTTCAAGAAAACTGAGCTGGAGGGGATCTAGCCTAGAAACATGACTTGTCTAAGGAGGAAGGCTATATTTGCACCATGGGAAACAAAAATGAAGAAGTAAATAAGATACCTTGGTTCATGAAAGAGAGAGATCCTAAAAATCAAGGAGACAATTTCAATGTTCTTGAAAACTAGATCGTGGTTTGACCACACGACTTGGCGGTTACAAGGCTGGTGGAATGTTACAAGATATTGGGAATTTAATAATTTTCCTCAGAAATAGTGGATATGACCTATCCCACTATTATGATTTGATAGGTTACCATTTCATGGAGAAAATCAAGTAATAGGGGTGAAACTATAAAAACTGGGAAAAACTAGAAAAAACATGAAATGAGTCACTGATGGGTGAGTCACCGACGTTGAGCCACTGACGGGGGATCTACTGACACAACATACCAATGCTAAGCTACTGAGATAATGACCTACCGATGTTGAGATACCAACATCCTAACCTACCGAAGCCCTGAATTACCTACGCCATGACCTACCGACGCCTTGACCTACCAACTCATATGCCTTTGACTTGTCGACACCAACACCCTTGATCTACCAATGTTAATGCCATTTGACTCACCGATGTCGATTCTCTTGACTCATCGATGTTGGTGCACTGACATTTTGACACACTAACATGTTGACGCACTAACATTTTGACGCACAGACATGTCGACGAACAAACATATCGACGCACTGACATGCTGATGCAAAAACATGAAATTTGGAAAATTCTTGAAATTAGCCACTGTTTCCTACCAGAACAACCTAAACACTTGATTTTCACAAAGGAATGGCATGGAGAAATATGGTTTATTACATACAATACCCTCAGGTATGGAACTTTTGAAGGTATATAGTGATTATTGAAAGAGGATATTGGTATGTATACTGATTTAAAATGATAAATTTTTAGTCTATACCTTCATGTATTTAAAATGACATGAGAAGAGTTATCCAATTCATGATTTAGAGTTAGCTGCAGTAATCTTTGAATTAAAGAATTGGTATAATCATCACTATAGATAAAACTGTAAAGTATATTCATATCATAAGAGATGAAATTATATATTCATATATAAGGATCATAAAATGCACTATCATATATGTTATGAGATGATCAAGACAATTATTTATTGATCCATTACCATCCTAGGAAGGTGAATAAAGTTACAAATGATCTATGTAGAAAGTATTATGAATTCACATCAATGATGATATTAGATAAGGATCCAATCTTATTAAAAATTGTAATGATGGACATGGAAGTCATAAAGTAATGAAAAAAAAACCTACCTAGCTCAAATGACTGTGCAACCATCTATTATATATAAAATAAAGGGTGATAAAAAGGATGATGTGGAGATACATATGAAGGTGGAATCTATATTAATTGGGAAACCATCAAAGTTCAAAATTGATGAAGAAATAGGTATAATATTTGGGTAATGACTATGCATACCATCAAAGCCTGATATAAAGAATGATTTATTGAATGATTCACATATCTTGACATTATCCATCCACCCATGAATCATAAAGGTACATCAAGATCTCCAAGAGAGCCATTTGTGGATCAATATGAATAAGGAGATCATGGAATATACACCAAAGTGTTTGGTATGTCAACAACTGAAGCAAGAGAGAAAAAATTACAAGGTAATGGCACAACTCTCAACCATACCTATATGGAAATGGGAAAACATCACCATGGATTTTTTTTATACGTCTTATAAAGACATATATATGGGTTTCGGTAGACCAAATTGCAAATATTTCTCATTTTATTTCGTATTAAGATAACTTCTCACTTGATAAAATTGAGAGGATATACATAATGGAAGTAGTGAGGCTATATGGAACACCATTATCAATTATGTCCAATCAAGACACATGGTTTACTTATATGTTTTTTAATTGTCTCCAACATTATATAAACATTGATTTGAAATTAAGTATGTATTATCACCCCCAAACCAACATCTAATCTAAGAAGACAGTATAAACACTTTAGAAAATATTGAGAGCCTTCTAAATAGACATCAAAGAAGTATGGGATCGCCTTATTCCACAGATAAAATTCTCATATAGTAATAACTTCAACTAAATCATCCAAATGGAACCATATGAGTCCCTTTATGGGAATATATGTTGAACACCCTCATGTTAGGATGAAGTTGGTGAACATAAGTTTTTGGAACCTAAAATATTATAAGAAATGGTTGAAAGGTTCAAGACCATTTAAAAGCACATTATGGTAGCTTGGAGTTGATAAAAGAGTAATTTTTCCCATCATTGATGATACCTAAAGTCTGAGGTTGGTGATAATGTGTTTTTATATATATCTCCATGGAGGATTCGTGAGATTTGGAAAAATGGAAATCCAAGTCCAAGATGCATCAACCCCTTTTAGATTCTTGATCAAATCATAGTTATAGCTTATCAACTAGAACTACCACCAACCCTATCTCAAATATATGACATGTTTCATGTGTCCCTATTGAGAAAGTATATACCATATCCTTCACATATAGTAAATTTGAGGCAATATATCTGGAGAATGATAACTCTTATAAGGAGAAATAGATGAAGATATTGGATTATAGAGACAAAGTTCTACACAACAAGACTACTCACTTAGCAAAAGTACTATAAGGGAACCACAAATATAAAGTGGAGACATGAAAATGTTAGGAAGAAATGAAATATAATTACCCTTATATATTTTCATAATAGTTGATGAAATGAAATTTTGATGGATAGATTTCTCAATGGAGGAGGAATGTAAAAACCTTTAATTTTATTAATTGAATTTACCATCTAAATTTACATGTGTTTTATATTTAATAATGTGGTATTATATAAATCACATGAACCACTTTATAGAACCAACAATATTTTATTATATTTACTAAAAAATTACATTTTATAGTATGAATATACTAAATAAAATGATGAACATTACTATGGTTCAAAAAATAGAAAATAAGATTTCTATAATATGAAAATATGGATCTACGCGATCCCCTGGAATGATCGTACTCATGAAAAAAAATGTAAAAATGATATAGTATATTAGGGATGAAATGTTGTCATTTAAATTGAAAATGTACATAAACATGAGATAAAATACAATTAAATAAATAATTGATGAAATATGAAGTATGGAAACCCATATGACCATTACAAATCTGGTTGTTGGAATATTAATCAGACCATTAAAATAGTTGTTCGGCTATTAGGAATAGTAACCTGATCATTAGAATAGTAGACCCACTTATGTAATTGTAAAATAATATTTCTTTAACTTATAATATGAAAATATAGAAAATTTATATCATGATACAAATAGATAAATGTTTTAAAAATGATAAAATAAGTATTAAAATATTTGTAAAACACATATGTTTTATTAACATTTCTATAATAAATATAAAAAATTGAAAGAAACTTTATTTTTATAAAATATATTTATAAAATAATATTAAGTTTCATTATAATTATAATATAGTTTTATGATACCATAAGTAATTTTTCAAAAGTTTGAAAAATAGATTATAATAATAAAATTAGTATTTTTCAAATAAATAAGAATTTTCTTTAAAAATTAATATTCTCATACTTATATAATTATTTTTAAAAAATGGGTTTTCAATTTTGAATCTATATGTTTAAAAATGTTTAGGGGGAATTTTTTGTATTTTAATAAAATAGTTGAATTTTTATGAATAGTGAAATATGGAAAAAAAATTGTATTTAACATTATAACTAAAAATATGGTATTTTACATTATAAGTAAAATATGGTACTTTTTTATGTGAGAAAACATTAGATCTAAATCCCATTAACTAATTTCTATATATATCTACAATAATCAACACTATTGTTAGTCTTGAGCAAAATAAATAAGCTAATCAATATTATATCCAATAAGACTTCTCTCCTCCACTTATAAATATCACCCCTCCCCCCACCACATCTTCTCCCCATTATTTCTAAGATTCTTATCCTGCCCATATTGTACCAAAATATCTCCACATACCTCTACCCACTTCCAATGAGTTCTTTTCTTACTGAGAGACCATACCAAGTTGTCTTAAGGTTTTTTCCAAGAGAGGACATCCAAAGAGGAAATGTTCTTAACTGAACTATAATTTAATCTTCTATTCTTATACCTCTTGTTCAATTTTTTAGTGAAACAAGAAATAATGAAACCAATGTAATAAAAATACCATAATTTTATTTTTTAATGTAATATTTCAACTATCAAACCTCTTTTCATTTCATTATAAAATGAAAATGATTGTACATATTACGGTGGGTTCACCGCCTCCATGAACAACATACTTATTTTTTCTCCATCGCCTTCATGGATGGATATATATATATATATATATAATATTATGGTAAACTATGATGATAATAAGTATATTATAAATTATTTCATCTTCTAAAATTTAATAATAATAATTTAATTAAATAAGAGAAAAAAAATTTGATGGTTATTAAAACTGCCTAAATGAACTAATCTTATAATGATAACATTTATACTAAATGTATCATCCCAATGTTAAAAAACATATCGATTTTTAGGAAATTTTAAAATTTTCTATTTATTTTATTATCATTTAATTTTACTTCTACAGTTATATTCCCATTTTACATGAACTGTAATAATTATCCACACACTAAAGAGACTTTGGAACTGTGAAACGAACACCCTCAGAAGAATAGGAATAAACATGATGTCTTAACCAATTTATTTTAAATGAGAATAAAAAAATATTAATAAAAAGAAAATAGATAAAAATTGTTATTAATAAAGTATTTAATTAATGTAATTTCATCATTCATGAACATATGCGATCGTATCGAGTGAGTCAAGGAACCAAGGTAAGGTAACTCCTTGAACCACCCTCTTTTCTTCAGGTTATGCCTTTTCCTATCTAAATTCGTTTATCACTATATTTAATTTTATGGAATCTTATAAATTCGGTATATATGCCTCTAATATATATAACTATCTTTTTCCTTCATTTTTTATGGGGTTGTATGAATATTATTTTAATTTCTCATTACAATATTTAAAATCATACCCAATTTAAAGGGAACATATATAACCCTTAATCCATTCATGAAACACTCTATTAAAGTCTTTTACACATTCATGATTTCTTAAAATAAGAACTGTATTTGGTTTAACCATTTTTTTCACCTCTATATTCAAAATAAAATTGTATCATTTCCTTCTTTAAAAATCTTTTACCAATTCCTTAAAAACACCATTTAAAAGGTCTATTTATATAACTAATTCTATGCCCTTTATTATGAGTTTTTCTTCAAATAAAGTCTATATTTAAGACCCATTATTATTTATTCAACTATTAATTTAAAAAATATTTAATTTGTTCCACTTTTTAGTATCTTTATGAAATATCATTTGAATATGATTTGAGGTAAGAATACATAACTCATTGCTTTTGAGGGTAATTTCTTATGATTATGACTTATGTTTGAGTTCTTTTATGGAACACAAATTCATGTGCATATTTTGATGGTTTTTCTCATATAGTAATCAAATTCATTAGGTAATGTTTAAATCTCATGAGATGAAATTTATGGAATTATGGAGTAAAACTGATCCACTATGGGATTTTTTTCCACTATGTTATGTTATTTTGGAGGTTAGTCTAGACTTATTCATATTTCATGTTTTAATTTGATGCCACATTCCTATTTTTTGTGATCTTATTATGGAATATTATTTATTTCATGCCTCCATGTGATTATTCATGAGGCATGTATTTTATGATGTCATGTTATGCTTCATTATCATGCTTATTCCTTTTCTAAGATTATAGTTCACCCATTTTGCATATGTATTCAATAAGTTATCCAATAAAGTTATAGAATAATAAAGTAATCAAGGAACACATAATAGAGGTTAAAATAAATATGTTTTGTTTTAGTTTCATATTGATGTTTTATGTACCTAGTCCTCCAGATACACTAGACCTCTAGATCCATTGGTAGTGTTTTGGGTATTTTTATTTTTAAAATCATGTAATTATATATATATAAGACTTGGATAATAATAATTTACTTATAATATATTATTGTTTCTAAAGAGTTCATTAAAAAATCCACCTATAATTCATCAAATTCTTACTTCTATGTTGTTGGAGGAAGACCAGTTCAAGTATGCATTCTCTCATGTGTGAGTTTTTCAGTATGAACAAGTGATAAGAAGTTTAATATGTTACTAAATCAATCCATTTTCTGAGTATACAAGGACCTTATAAAATAAGATATTTTTTAACCTATAATCATTGTAATTTTCATGTAATATCTAATTCATTATATAGTAAAATAAGAATCTTGAAGAATAAGTGGTTTCTTTCTAAACAATGCCATGAATTTAAATAATGAGAAAAATATGATATATATTCACATAGATTTGTGGGTGATCCCTTCTTTAATATTGTGTGGAAATTTCAGTAATTTTTAATCATTGTAATTTTTTATTGATAAGAACATGTGTATACTGGATTAAAGTCAAACATGGAAATGAGTAGGATCTCACATCAAGGTTAAACCTTTTCAAAATATCTTTTTTTCTATTTGTCATTAATATTATTACATACGGGTAAGGACCATATTGAAAGAGTTAATCAATATGTTAATCAGTTATAGTGGTTTGATTCAGAAGGAAGAATTTGTAATAAATAAAAAGTCACTACTGATTCGCTCCCCCCCCAAACCTCATTTGTGCATTAACTGATCTTGGGTCTATAGTTTTTAATTAATTGATATATTTAAGAATACTGTTAGTGGTATCCTATTGAGTTTTACCCACACCATTCTTGGGACAACTTTGGTACTTGAGAACAATTCATGATTACTAGAAAAAACATGGGAAATTGTCTTATGATAGAGGGTTTATATATTATTTGGTGTAAAATATGGGAGAAAATATTGATTATGGAATTGAAACAAGTTTTTTGGAATCTTAATATATTTTTTTATTTTCTCCATTTTTTATTTTGATGTATATAATATTTCTATGGGGTCTTGATGATGTATGTATGTATTGTGTGAATTTTATAACATTCATTTTGATATGGAATTGGAGATATATTATTTATTAACACTTTTCATTATGATTGTTATTTTATTTATCTATATTATTATATGGTATTTTTATTATTTCCAATGTTATTACTTACTCTGATATATGGGTATATTTTTTCCACAGTAACACTATAGACCATCGCTACCAATCAGAAGCCACTAGAATACAAGGAGGGGTTCTGGAGGTCTAGTAACACTCTCATCCAGTTACTATAGAGTGAACTAGTCGATATCATTATATACAAAAAATAAAACTCAATACCAAGTGGTTTTAACAATATTCCCCTTTATATTTGTTGTCAATACTATTATATAAAATGCATTTCAATATGTGTATTTCATTTTGTTCTCTGAATACCAATAGAGAATATATGTGTCCATATTTCTCTTCTATTTTCTTTTCTCTCCCCCTTACTGATAACATATATAAATAATATCAATATATATTGGTATCAATTCAATTAAAGGTATGTGTCATCAATTATTCCACTCTAAGATAATATGAATATAAATCCCCATCGTAGGACCACTCATTACTGCTTGGATATGGGGTCATCACCTGGTCTCAAGCATGCCACCCCATATGTCAAAGGATACCAACTAGCCATGAGGGACTAATACATATAATGGGGATACTATGGACTCAAATTAGAGTCATACAATAGTGTATAAATAACAAAAACATCCACATAATATACTCAAATTATGAAGAAATAAAGAAAAAGAGTGATATATTAAAAGTAGCATGCAGACGAAAACAAGGATACACCCCTTACCGCCCACTGGGATGATACCAAATAAAAAATAAAACAAAAAATACAATGTGCACATACACAAGCCCAACTTCCATCCTTGTTTCTCACATTCCCTATCTTCAAAACCTATTAATTTTTACCATTCTAATCCACCGCATGTCCTATAATAATCCTAAAATCAAACATAAGGTCTTCACATGAAACTAGGTTGCTATTAAGGTTGTGAGAAATACATCTCATTAGGGTCTCACAAAGTTCCCATATTATATTCCATCATATATTTTTATGAATAGGGAATAAAATAAATTTTTCACACAAACACCTTGGATGTTGGGTGGTAACCAGTCCACCCTGACTCCCTACACATCATACCACCATGTGTTTACTAGGTCACCATGGCACTAGATCATAACAACTTTAAAACCATACCAGAATCCACCTTGTTTACTTATCATCCATACCTCTTTATTTAGTCCCAACCCATACAAAATACTTAGGGTAAGGCAGCTTCTAATACCTCAACCTGATACCTGCAAATACTAAGAGTGTTCATACATCCATAAGCATTAACCTATCCCTTCTCACTTAAGGGAGGTTCCTCGGTCTCACGTCATCCTACGACCTATCCCCTAGGGTGGTCCTCAACCCAATACTACTCAATAAAATGTTTTATTCTTAAAAATCAAATTAATCCATGAATGGAAAGTTCCTCTTTCGACACCCAAAGGAATAGGGCATAGACCTTCTACTGACCTATAATTTTATCAATGGAACTTTCCTTCTTATAATAATGTCATGTAAGTATAAAACACATAAATCACACAGATAACCCAATAAAAACATTATTCTAAATTAATAATGAATGAAATGAATGGTATTTATATAAATTAAGAAACTTATATCATTATAATAGTAACCCGACCATTCGAATAGTAATCTGACAATTAGGAATAGTAATCTAGCCGTTAGAATAGTAAACTCACCTGTAATGTTTTAATAAAATATAGGTGTCTTATCAATGAAAATATGATATATTTATATCATGGTATATACAAATAAATGTTTTAGTAATGATAAATTAAGTATTCCTATTTTTGTGAAAGGGAAATGTTTATTTAATATTTTATAATGAATATAATGATTTAAAAAAATTATTTTCATAATATAGATTTATAAATTAATATTTTCTTTTATTATATTTTTAATATAATTTTATGAGACCTTAATTATTTTTTCAAAGTCTCATAAAATCAGTTATAATATTAAAATCGATAATTTTTGGATAAATGATGATTTTAATTAAAAAAAAATTATCATATTTTTAAAATTATTTTTATAAAATGTATCCTATTTTATAAATCTAAATGTTGAAAAATGGTTAATGATAATTTTTTATAATTTTCTAATATAGTTCATTTTTTATTGAATAGTGAAATACAGTAATTTATTGTGTTTAACATTATAAGCCAATACATGAATTTATGAGTTATGGTTGAGTAATAGATGATGTAAGTAACCATTATATAGAAATAACATGCTCTTGTTAATATATTTAGTTATATTAATCAATACTATTGATAGTCTTGGGCCAAAATAATAAACAAATGAATAAAATAATCAAAAATGCCCCTCTCCTCCTCCTATAAATACCACCCATCACCACACCTTATCATCACACCCCATAATCCATATAGATTGTCTATATTATGACCAATTACCATCCCAAACCTCTCCTATATGTCCAAGAGCTTCTGGTCACAAGAAAATATCTAACCCAAGTTTCTTAAGGATGATCTCAAGGAGATGATATTCAAGATGTAAAATCCTGCTTCTTTCTCTTTTAAATTCATTCTTTCTTCGAAATTATCCTCAAATACCCTATAAAAAATAGAATTATAACTCCATTATCATATATATACTTGAATTTTTTTAATGAAATATTTATCATAAAATCTCTTATATTCCCCTTTTATCCTAAAAACGAAAACATTGTCAATGATATGTCGATTCACCGCCTTCAATAATAAAGGTTTTTCATTTTCCATTACCACCTTCAAAGATGGTCATAAAACCATTATAATTGTTAATTTTTTTTAATATTTATATTTTAACATTTTCAATGTTCCATTACTAATATATATATAATGTTAAATAATATAACAAAACTAGTTTGTAATGATCGAAAAACCACCAAAAATAAACAAAACGTTTATCAATAACATTTTATCAAATGAATCATCCTAATATAAGAAAAAAATTATATATGGTACCATTTGAAATTATAGAAGTATATTAATAGTTTTTTATTTCATTTCTAGATTTTTTCTTCCATTTTACAAGATTCCCCATAATTAAAATCTTGGGAACCAACTATAAAACCATGGAACAAACACTCTCAGAATAATGAAATTAATCTTTATAACTCATCTAAATGGACACAAATGAACTTAATAAAATTATAATAAATAAAATATATCTAGAATAGGTTATAAATTAAATTATTAATGAAAATAATCTTATTATAAATGAAATTATGTGCAAGTGTAGAACACATTCAGGCATAAGGTAATAGATCTCTCTGAAGCCACAAATTTATCATTTGAGTTACGATGTCTATCTCTTTAAACCAATTAATTTATTCATTAATCTTATATAACTCTTCAAATTCGGTGTATATGTTCCAAACATATGTATCTATATTAATTCATCCTTATTTTATGGGTAAATAAATGTTTGAAAAGGTCCACTTCCCAATTCCTTTTAATAAGCAAGTCCGATTAAAAGGAACTTCCCCATTTCTTACCCATTTTCAAGTGCACTCCATAATATGTTTTATGACATCATGATTTTTATAAAATCAATAATTTTATCATGAAAAACTATATTAGTTCATTTCTTGTTTTATAAAATCGATTATTCTTTTATCCTTTTTAAAGGCTATGTTTTCTATTGCCTAAAACTACACTTAAGTGGGACATTTCTGATACTACCTAACCATTATATTTCCTGTTTATAATTTAGTTGGATATAATTATTCATTATATATTCCTATTTTTTCTTATAAATGAACAAGAATGATTTAAATCCCTTATTTCATGTACACAATTGTTATACACTCCTTGGTTATGTATTATGACATTATTATGATACCCATTTCTTTCCATGGGTGACCCTCATGTGTGTTCTTTATATTTGATTCTTTATGTGGAACACAAATATAGGAACATGTTATGATGGGTGTACCTAGATATCACTCCAATTAATTGTGTAATTTTTAGTCTCATGTGATATCATGTATGGGATAAGGGACCAAACCTCATCCATTATGGGACTTTGTCCACCATGTGATATAGTTTTGGCAGTTAGCCTCAACTCTTGTTTATGTCATGTTATATGTTTCTTCCAAATTCCTATGTTACATGATCACTTTATCCCATTATCCATATATTATTCTTCAATATTTTTATTCATGTTCCATGGCTTTTTATGTCATTATTTTAAGACTTCTAACTCATGTTTTATGCTTTATTATTATATTTATTCCCTTGCTATGATTTTTATCTCATTCCATTTTTCTATGTATTCCCTAGGTTATCCTATGAAAATGTAAGAGCTCAAATGAAGTAAGAAGATTGTTATGGAATGTTAATATAGAGATTTTTTATTCTAGTTCACATTTTTAATTTTTTTGTACCTAATCTTCCAAAGACACTTTACTTTGTGATCCTTGGTTTTTATTTATTGAATAATTGTGCTTTAAATCATGAAATAATATGTGTACAAGGATAGGGTCTCTATATTTGGTATCAGATAATGGTCTAGTTATTATTAGAGATTAGTACTAGAAAAAATTATTAATAAACCTAGGTATAACTCTATCAATATAGATAACCAAGATTGAAAACTAGGGAATTATAAGTTATGATATATTTTACTTTTATATGTTTATCCTTATATTTTCATAGTTTCCTATGTATATTATCAATATCTATTTATTCAAGAAAAATATTTTAATTTTTATTTTTCTATTTAATGTAAGGAAATAGGAGAACACGTTCCAACAACTGATGTGATAGTCAATGTGATTATTTCCCTAATGATATTCCTAATATTATGGGAATGGGAGCTCAAAACATTATGATAGTATTGGCACAATTGGTTAAAGTTGTGAATAAGAAATTTAATCATGGGTAATTCCCTCATTCTTATAATAAATAGAAAGTTGTGGGTGAGTCCTTTATAAGGGAAATTCCATATATCGTTTTTTGATCTTCTGATCCTCTCATCAAGAAACAATAAATTAACTCCATTGAGAAGATATTCTCTATCTTCCAGTGCTCAGAAGAAGAGAAAGTTGTGATTGTAGTATATCCTTTTTTGGGGATCTGATAAGTGGTGGAAACATATAAAAACCAAAAATCCTAAAGAGAAAATTGATTCTATGGAATGGGAATTATTCAAGAAAATATTTTTCAATAAATATTTTTCATAAACTCTCTGTCTTATGATGGAGAGGGAGTTCCTCAGACTAAAGAAAAATGAAGACGAGTCTATCAAGGCATACGAATTAAACATCACAAATATTTAATGATATTCTTATGAATTTTTCATGAACACCAAAATAAACAAGGAAATCTTATTTAGTGGATTAAATCTAAGTCAATAAAAATACTTCAAAATTCAAGCCTTTTACATATATGGGGATATTTTTCATTGTTCCCTTAAGGTTGATATGGAGATTGGAGACTCTCATTAGTCTCATGGGTTCAGAGATAACAAGAGGAAAATAAAGTTTAATATGGGAGGATCAATAGATAAATCCAATGTAGGAGAGAAAATAAATCATCCCACATGTCAAGAGTGTGGGAAAAAGCATCTTGGGAACTACCAAAGTTAAACCATATGGTGCTTCAAGTGTGGAAAAGAGGGGAACCAAGCTAATCACTATCAAATGGAAATGAAAAAAACCCACTAATGAGGAATTGGAGGTTTAGTTGAAAACTATGCCTTTTTTAGTTATTTAACTACAAATAACACGGGTATTATGAGATCCAATTTCTAAAACCATTGTTTATTGAAGGAAATAAACAACAACAGCCTCCAAGGAAGTGAGAAAGGGAATATTCTATCACTACTACTAAGGTGGACCCCTAAAATGATGTGGTGTCACATATGCTGGAGTTTCATTAATGAATAATAAATTTAATATTTGATTCTAGTTCTACACATTATTCCATATCCTGGAAGTTTAGTATAACTATTCAAATGTCACTGCAAAATATGGTGGTTGAGTTATTTGGGAGAATAATGAATCAGGAAATTATTACATATAAAGTATATAACTCCTCCCTAGTTAATGTTTGTGGACATAACCTCCCATAATGTCTCATCTTACTTCCTTTAATGGAGTTTTAAGTTATATTGGTAATTGATTGGTAACCTTTATATAAATAAAACATCAACTACTGAGAAAGGGATATCACTCTTTACATCCCAATGCATCCTCAAATTTTGTATAAGTGTAAATAGGAGGATGAATATTCTTCAGAATCACCATATAAATCGTAGATATTATTGACTTATGAGTAATAATATCAATCTCAAATGATTGGGATAAAATAGAGGATCATGCTCAAAGACATTCTCATTATGAGGGATTACACTAATGTGTTCCCCAAATAATTTCATGATCTACCTCTTAAACAAAAGGTTGAGTTATAAATTGATCTTATATGTAGACTTTTGTTTATATAAAGGAATCCTTAATTATTTGACACCATTAAGTTGGAATAACTGAAGAAAAGATTACAATATAATCTTAAAAAGGGTTTTATATTCCTGAGTGCTTCACCATGGTGTGTTTTAGTCCTATTTTTAAAGAATAATTATGGTTAAATGTGCCTCTTCATTGATTATCATGATCTAAACAAAAACATGATAAAGAAAAATTATCCCACTCAATGTATATATGTCTTGTTTTATCAACTATGTGGGGCCACATATTTCTCTATAATGGACTTTCAGTCGGGATCTCACTAATTAAAGTTGAATAAGGATAAAATTTCCAATACTACCTTTCAAATAAGTTATGGATACTATGAGTTCATAGTTATTCCCTTTGGACTCGCTAATTCTCCATAAATTTTCATAGATTTAACAAATATAGTCTTTAGAGATTACCTCGAAAAATTTTTGGTGGTCTTTAGCAATGATATTCTTATATACTCCAAGAGAAAGGAGGAACATGAGGAGAACTTGAATATTATGCTAAGAACTTTGTAAATGGGGGAACCCATATATGAATTATAGTAAGTGTGAGTTCTAGATTGATTAAGTATCATTATTGTGACATTTTATCACCAACAAAGGGATATCAGTGGTCCCTAATAAAATAAAGGTAATCAAATAGTTTCCCAAACCAACATTGGTAATGGAGATCCGTAGTTTCATCGGTCTAGTTTGGTATTATTCACAATTTGTGAGGAAATTCTCATGATTTTCAAACCCACTAACCAAGATGACTCAAAATGGAGTAATGTTTTTATAGACTAGTGGATGTGAATATTACTTCAAAGATTTTAAAAGGAGGCTTATCACTACACTAGTATATACACTACTGATAAATGGGGAACTCTTTGTGGTATACAACGATGATTCAAAGAATTGATTATGAGATGTACTAATGAAAATTGATAAAGTGATAGAATATGACTCATTTAAGAAAAAGGTTCATAATAAAAACTACCCCACGCATGATATGGAGTTGGTGGTTGTGATCATTGTATAGAAAATTTGGAAGCATTATCTATATATGAAGAAGTGTGAGATATATATTGATCATAAGATCCTTAAATATATATTCATATATAAGGAGGTTAATATTCACCATTGAAGGTAGCTAGATCTCATCATGGATTACGAATGTTCAATAAACTACCATCCTTGTAAAGAAAATAAAGTGGCAGTTGATCTAGGTATAAAGGATCCTGCAACTTTATCAATACTAAGAATTGATAAGGATTCAATATTATTAAACTTGAAAAGGATGGATATGGGAATAATTAAGGATGGAACATCGTAAATAATTTATAAAATGATTTCTCAAACATCCCTTTTATATAAGATAAAGGGTGATCAAATAGATGATTTCTAAATTTTAAATAAGGTGGAAGCTATCAGAAAAGAGAAATCCTCATAGTTCAAAATCAACAAGGAAGTAGTTGTAAGATTTGGGTTATGACTATGTGTACCATGAAATCATGAGATAAAGAAAGATCTTCTAAATTATTCTCATATATTAGCCTTCTCCATCCACCTAGGGATCACAAAGATTTACTGAGATCTATGATAGAACTATTAGAGGGATAATATGAAAAAGGAGATCATTGAATATAAATCAAATTTCCTAGTATGTCAATAAGTGAAGATTAAAAGAAAAAAGTATAAGAGTGTGAGGAAACCATTACTCATACCAACATGAAAATATAAAAACATCACTATGGAATTTTTCACTGGACTTTCAAAGACATTTATATAAAATGATTCTATATGGGTTGGTGTGGATCATCTTACAAAGACAGCTCACTTTATCACAATTTGAGAATACATCCCACATGATCAGCTTGCATGGATGAAAATCAGATAAGTTGTGAGGATGCATCGAGTAACATTATCGATTTTATCTGATCTAGATATAAGAATTACCGCTATGTTCTATAAAATCCTCCAAAATTATCTAATCAGTGAACTGAACATCAGTATGTATTATCATCCTCAAACTGATGTCCAACCTAAGCAGACTATTTAGACACTAGAATACATATTGAGAGAATGTATTTTGGAATTTAAAGGAGAATGAGACCAACATATTCCTCTATTCAAGTTATCTTACAACAATAGTTTCCACTAAATCATCAAAATGGCTCTATATGAATAAATTCATAGTAAAATAAGTAAAACGCCTGAATCTTGGGATGATTTAGGTGAACACAAGCTACTGGGATCTGAATTGGTCAAGTAAATGATAGAAAAGGTGAAAAGCATTCAGTATCACATCAGGGTATCCCAAATTTCACATAAGATCTATGCAGATAATCATTGGTGGTACATAGAGTGTGAGGTTGGATACATGGTATCCCTCCACATATCTCCATGGAAGAGAGTTATGATATTTGGGAAGAAATAAATGCTAAATCACAGGTACATTGCCCCCATTGAGATCCTTGATCGTGTGGAAACTATGGAATATTGACTTGAACTTCCACCAACCATGTCTTAATTACATGATTTATTCCATGTATCCCTCTTGAGGAAGTATATACTAGATCCCTTACTTGTATAGAATTTATAGGTGGTGCATCTGTAAAATGATCTCTCTTATGAGGAGAAACCTCTAAAAATCATGGACCATAGAAATAAAGTTCTATACAACAAGAAAACTCACATGTTCAATATACTATGGAAGAAACATAAATATGAATAGGTGGCATGGGAAATAAATAAAGTGATGAATGATAAATGACCTCACATGTTTTTACCATGGTATGTAAAAAAACTCAAGGGTGAAATTTCATAATGGGGGGAAGAATGTAACAACCCAGAATTTTATCAATGGAATTTATCTTCCTATAATCATTTTATATAAGTATAAAACACATATATCACATAGATAGCCCAATAAAGACATTATTCTAAATGAATAATTAATGAAATAAGTGCTATTTATATAAATTAAGGAACCTGTACTATTGTAATAGTAACTTGACTGTTTGTAGAGTAATATGACTGTTAAGAATAGTAATCAGGTAATTAGAATAATAACCTAAACTATGAAAGTATAAATTAATTTTAGGTATCTTATAAATAAAAATAATATATATTTACATCATGGAATAAGTATATAAATGTTTTAAAAATGATAAATTAAGTGTTCGTATTTCTCTGGAAAGTAAATGTTTATTTAAAATTTTATAATTAATATAATGATTTAAAAGAAAATTAATTTTAAAAAAATAGATTCATAAATTAATAGTTTATTTTATTATAATTATAATATAAATTTATGATACCTTATTTAATTTTTCAAAGTGTTATAAAATCAGTTATAATATTAAAATTGATATTTTTTAATAAATGATGATTTTGTTGAAAAAATAAACTTCTCATAATAATAAAATTGTTTCATAAAATGGAGTCTATTTATGAAGTTTGAACTTTGAAAAATGGTTAGGATGATTTTTTGGAATTTTTCTAAAAAAATTAATTTTTGGTGAATAGTGAAATGCGTTAATTTATGGCAGTTAACATTATAATCCAATACATGAATTTTTGAGTCATGGTTGAGTCATGGATGATATAAATTCCCATTATATCTCACTCATATTCTATAGTTGCAATATTTAGTGATATGAATCAAAATTATTGATACTATTGGTTCAAAATACTAAAAAAATGAATAAAATAATAATAATAAACTCATATCCTTCCCCAATAAATACCAAACCTCACCACCCCTTCTCCTCATACCACCTAAGTTTTATATACTGTCTAAGTTCTACCAAATTACCTTACCGAGACTCTTCCCAAAATCTAATATCTATTGTTCTCTTTTAAATTATTTGTTTCTTGTACTTTATTCCCTCCTCCCCTATCCAAAATATCATGATAAATCAAGTATCATATATATTCTATAATTTTATTTTTTAAAAGTAATATTCATCATCATATATATTATCTTCCCATTTTATCTTAAAAACAAATACATTATCTGTGATATATCGATTCACCGCATATGTGGATAATGATTTTTCATTTTCCATTACCACCTTCAAGTATGCAAATAAAAACATTATAATGGTTTTAAAATATTTTAATATTTATATTATTAATTTTTCCATGTTTTGGATCTAATATATATATACATAATATTAAATAATAAAACAAAAATAGTTTCTATGGATCGAAAAAACACCAAAAATAAACTAAAAGTTTAACATTAACAGGTTATAAAATGAATCATCCTAATTTAAAAACATAAAATTATATATGGGACCATTTATAATTATGGAAGTATATTAATACCATTTCATTTCTCTTTTGGAGTTTTTCATCCATTTGACAATAATTCCCATAATTATACTCAAGGGAACCAACCATAAAACAATGAAACGAATTCTCCCTGAACAATAAAATTAAACATTATAACTCATAAAAATGGACACAAATGAACGTAATAAAATTATAATAAATCAAATATATGTTTAATAGGTTTTAAATTAAATTTTTATTGAATCTAATTTTATTATCAAGGACATTAGGTGCAAGTGAAGAACACATTCGGACATAACGTAACGGTTCTCTCTGAACCTCCAAATTTACCATTGGGTTATGCTTTCTATCACTTTACAAAAATTTATTTCTTCATTATTATTATATAATTATTAAAAATTATTTTTTATATTTTCTATATTATTTATCTAGATTCATCCATCCTTCTTTTATAGAGAAATACATTTTTTCAATTGTCCCCTTCTCAATTCCCCCTATAACAAGCCTGATTAAAGGGAACATCAAAATTTCTTACCCATTTTTAAGTACACTACATAATATATTTAAAGTCGCTATTAATTTTCTCAAATCACTCATTTTATCATCAAAAAATACATTTTTTATTGATGGTTTTATGAAAAAAATTATTCTTTTATCCTTTTTAAAGACTCTTTAATCTTTTCACTAAACCCACACTTAAGAAGCATAATTCTAATGTTACCTAACCACTATATTTCTTGTTTATAATTTGGTTGTAAATCATTATTAATTATCTATACCTATTTTTACATATTAATGACCATTAATTATTTAAATCCCTTCTTTCATGGATACTATTGTTATATTCCCCTTGTTTATTCCTTGTGACATAATTACGATACCCATTTCTTTCCATGGGTAACCCTTCTGTGTCTTCATTATATTTGATTCTTTATATAGAACACATATTCATGAACATTTTATGATGGGCGGGCCTAGATAGCACTCCAATTCATTAGGTAATGTTCAGTCTCATGATACTTCATGAATGGGATTAGTTAGTAAACCCGGTCTATTATGGGACTTTTTCCACCATGTGATATAGTCTTGGAAGTTAACCTTGAATCATGTTTATCTCATTTTATATGTTTATTCCATATTCCTACATTCTATGATCACAAGATCCCATGTTCTTTGTGTTATTCTTCCATATTTTTATTCATGTTCCATGCCTTTTTATTTCATCATTTTATGACTTATAAATCATGTGTTTTGTCTTATTCCTATGTTTGTTCCCTTACCACAGTCATTTTGTATATTTTTCACCAAGTTTTCCTATGCAGATTTAGGATTTCAAAGGAAGTTAGGATCTCATTATGGATGTTTAATATAGATATGTTTTATTCTATTTTATGTTTTCAATTTTATGTAAGTAATCTTATAAAGGTACTTGAATTTGTGATTCTTGGTATGTATTTTTTTGATATTTACGCATTTCATAATGAAATAATTTGTACAAAAGGTTAGGGTTTCTATAATCCTAGCCCCTTATCTTATAAAAAGTCACTTTTCCTAACTGGGTATCCACTGGGTCCTCCAAACCCATTACAGATACTTCCTATTGATACCAACTCATATATATCAAACATCAGTGACATCACTAACACTACCCTAGAACTAGGTTTCCACAGTGCCACCCTTTAACGATGCTAAAAAAAGTGCTGATAAAGGGGGTTTCAATATCGGCGCTAAAACAAGTGTTGATAAAGGGTACTTTTAATGGTGCTAAAAATAGATCTATTAAAAGTGACCCTTTATCTATGGTTTTTTTAGCACCGTTAAAGTGGCCCCCTTTATAAGCTCTTTTTTTAGTAGTGCTAATAAAGGGGGGCTTTATCAACACTTTTTTTCTTAGCGCAGACGAAGTGTATATTTAAAAAAAATTAAATTTCATAAAAAATAACATATTTTTTGGGACCACTTTGTGTTTGAAGATTGTATTTGTTGTCAAAAGTTGTCAATGCTGGTCAAAATGAAGAAGGATATAAAGAAGAACTCCAAAGTTGATGGAGATCGGCTGAAGTGAGGTTGCCTGAAGAATTGTTATGGAATCATAGCATTGGATTTCATACTTGAGAAATTCTCTTAGACGATAAATTTAGATGATTTTTGAGCTAATCCTAAGTTCAAAGAACATGTGTCAATGGTGACACATTGTTTACAATAATGAAGAATGGAGAAGTATCATCCATTTGAGGATGATTGGAGCAGAATGGTGAAGTATCATCTATCTAAGGATGGTTGAAGAAGAATGAGGATTTGAAGAAGACAATACAATGATTTATGATTGCATGTGAACCATGCAAGAGCTTACTTGAAGAATAGTATCATATGATTTGCAGAATGATGGTTATAAAGAAGAGAAAATGTGGAAGGGCTTGACATTCTGAGGTAGCCAGGCATTTCACATTGTATCTAAATCAGAAGATGCATTTCTGGTATGTATTTCACACATATCATGAGTTAGGAGAACTTGTGATTCAAGCCTTATGAAAAAAAGGGGGAGAAATGATGATTCTAGTTGTATAATGTTTTGATTGGAAGGAATGATGCTGCTGGGAGATAGGGAAGTTTCAGTTCCCATTGCAACTCTAACGATTCTAAAGATGATCTATCAAAGGATAAATATCACGATAGTGGGATTCGTGATAAGAGCAGAAGAATGGTTATGGGAAGCAGTAAAGAGATAAAATGACAAATCAATAGACAATCTGGGGATGGTAGAAAAGCAGAGTTTAAAGTGGCACCGTTTTCCAGTATTTGCCAAATTTTAGGGCCTGAAAATCGGGAGATGAAGAAATGTTCTTGGTAATGGATGTTGCTCACAAGATTGAAGATGGTTTATATTTTCACGTGCATGGAGTTATTCAAGGTCAGAACATTGAAAAATGACAAAGGAATAGAGTGCGTGGAAATTTAGGCATGTTGCGCGCAAAAATAAAGTGGTGCGTGCAATATATGCGGGTTGTGCGAAATAGCAGCGGGTTGCGCAAAAAATTGGATCTTTGCACGAAATATTTGCGGGATGCGCGAAATATCAGAGGGTTGCACGAAAAATGAAGTTTGCGTGAAATATTGGCATGGTGTGTGAAATAGAGGAATGAAGTTTTCGCGCAAAAGGTGGTTCGAGATCAGAAGCTCGAAAATTGGAAAAGGCATGAAATGCGTGAAAGATTGGAGCAGTGCGCGAAATATGATGTCGCGAGAAAGATTGGGTTTGCGCGCAATATGGAATGCGGTGTGGAAATTTGCGCGCAATTGGTGCTTCGAGATTAGAAGGATGAAAAATGGCAAAGGCATGAGGGGCACGAAATATTGAATCATGGCGCGAAATATGAAGTTGCATAAAAGAGTTTTTACACGCATGGAAGAGGTTTTACGCGCGGATTAGTGTTTTTCGCGCGGGGTCAAAAATGTCTATAAATATGAGGCTAACCTTTCTCATTTTTTAAGACTTTCCACATAGAAAAATCCGGAGCTCTGACGCGCAGAAAGAGTGAAGTATAAATCATTGCGCGAAAAGAAGAAGTGTTTCGCGAAAAAGAAAGTGTTGCGCGAAAAAGGGAAGTTCTGCACGAAATAGAAGTGTTGCGCGAAAAGGGTTTTTCATGCCAAAAGGTGTTTTTACGCGCAAGGCTAGAATTTTACGCGCAAGCCAGCTAGAAGGTTGCGCGAAAATTTTGAGGTTCTCGTATGCCTTCAATATGTGCATAGCACTCTCGAAGAAGTTCTACAAAGAAGAAGTAACTGTGAACCATTCGGTTTCACAAAGAGAAGTTGAACTGCACTCACACGACTGGTGTTTAACATTATCGTTGTGCATTATGAAGTGAGGAAGAACAATATGTGAAACTGAATTCATATCTGCACCACAGAAGAAGGTAGTATACCAATACACTCTTGTGTTGGTATTGAGAATTGAAGAAAGAGATTAGAATACTGTAATTATACTGTGTCAAAGAGAACGAAGAGAAGAAGAAGAACAGAGTATTCCCAACTGAAGGATGACAATTATTCAGGGCAATTTAATTCTGATGATGCTATGATGAGATGGTCTTCATTGTTCTGATAATCACAACGGTAGTTTGTGATTCTAGAAGATTGAAGCAGAAGCGATCTCAGTGTAGCTGGTTTTGCACTGAAGAAGAAGGGGAAGAAGATTGTGCAGCTTTCAGGTTTGCTCTAGAGAAAGAAGTGGTTGTTTACCTGCATGCTTCTAGGCAGGTAATAATTGAATAGAGGAAGAACAGTGTAGCACTGTGACATCCAATAGGTCTCAACAGGTGAAATATTCTTTTGGTGTTTCAAACTCTTTTAACAGAGAGAAGACTATCTTCATAGAAGGTATAAAGAACCAGCTAGAGGCTGCAAGAGACTGTCTTCATAGGCAGCATAAAGAATCAGCTAGAGGGTGCAAGTTGGACTAGTATTTCACCAGTCCAGGGAAGAGGATTGTTTCCCACCCCCCTCCAAAGTGTAGAGACTCACACTGGCTAGAGGATTGTTTTCCTAGCCACTCCATTGTAACAATATTTTACATTATAATGGAGAATCCATGCACTGGTCATCCCCATGCATGGAAAGGACATAGCTACTCTTATTGAGTGGTGAAACTTGTAAAAATATCATGTGCATATCTTTACTGCTTTCTATTATTGCATGTGGCAGGGAAAAGCGAATAAGAGAATCAAGATCCTAACAGGTCTAGAGGTATAGGGATAAAAGTTGGAATTGGTTTAAAAAGACCCCAACACTGATTTACCCCCCTCTCAGTGTTAGGTATATCCCAATCTGGTCCTCACAATATTGATATATAAGTATATTTATATTGATATAAATATAATATATATTTTTTAGTGGTAGACGCAGAATGGACACCTGGAGCAGAAGTTATGGATGTTTGGAAGGATTAAGAACCTTTTCGGGCCTTGAAGAATATGAGAAGGTGTTACAGTGGTCACAAAAGTGTACTTTTATTCTCAATCTTCAATTTGATATGTGGTAGAGGCAAAATGGATACTGGGAGAATAAGTTATCGCAAAACGGACACCCAGAGCAGAACTTTTGACCGTTGGGAGGAATTATGGACCTTTTTTGGCCTTGAAGATCTTGAGAAGGGGTATTAGTGGTCACCATCGTTATTATATTTTATCAAGATTCTATTTTATATGTGGTAGAGTGAAAAAGGTACCCCGGAGAAGAATTAATGATTGTTTGAAATTGAGAAAACCTCTTAGAACCTAAAAACCTAAGAAACCCACAACTCACAAAAACAGCCATAACTTTGGCTCTAGGTGTCTGTTTGAGTGATGTGACTAGTCAAATAAAATCTCGTGAGATGAGTGAGGACCGAGTCCTATCAAAAAAATGAGAATATCATAGTAATGTATGATATATCTGTTATACCACTCTAAAAAACTCCAACTTCAAACAGCCATAACTTTCGCTCCGGGTGTCCATTTGGGCTCTACCACATATCAAATTGAATGTGGTAAAGAGATCTACATATAAATTTGATTTTAACAAATTTCAATTCATTTCCTGAACCCTAAATCCAAAAAAACCATCAGAAGGCCTCTAAACTCTATTTTAGTGTCCGGTGCCCTATCAATTTTTTTCTAAAACGGTAATAACTCTCAATTTGTGTGTCTGTATGGACTCTTCCACCTGTTCTATCATTGTCTATTACATGATATTTGGTTTGACTAGTCATGGAGCAGAAAAATACACTCATGTCAGGAGTTATGCTTGTTTCAGTGACTCTGTGGTTTGTTAGGTTTTTTAATCACGCATTTCAAGCACTTACATTTTATTTGTTGTTTTTTCAAAAAGTTATAACTTATGATCTACCTATCCATTCAGCCTCCACCACCTATCATATCAAAACTTGTTTTATGATATTCGATTTGACTTGTCACAGATCTGGAATGGACTCTCAGGTTATAAGTTTTCATCATTACCCTAAGATTAGGGTTTATTTGACTTTCTGACTATATTTACGGGTTTTGAGGGTTTCTCTATTTTTTACCTATTTTTAAGTATTCAGGGCTTGTTGTCATTTTTCATAATTTACTGTTATTTATAATCAAATATATAATAATATATACAAATTTTTTATATATTCACATATAAAAATTTAATTTTATAAATAATTAATTAAACATATTTACATATAAAATATATTTCTCAATATATAATCCTTCTCTAAATAAAAAACTAATATCCATTTTATTTAAAATATAAATATTGGAATATTTATATACCTATATAATGGGTATGTGTGTGTGTGTGTGCGTCTGTATTGAAAAACTGATATATATTATCTATATATTCTAAACATATGTATATACAAATTAATATATAATATTTTTAAATATATATAAATATATATAATTATACTTACAGATACACATAAAATATGTGTGTGTGTGTGTTGTATATATGTATTTATTTATTTATAAACACACAAAATAATGAATATTTTATAAATTTATTTAAAACTAATATTATAAATATTTATTAATATACAAATAAATATATAAATATTACTATATATATTAATATACTGATATATATATATATTAATAAAACTATATATATATATTAATATAAATATATATGTTAATATAAATATATATTAATATATGAGTAAATATAACTATATATATATATATTATTAAATGAATAGAAAAGTAATATGGTGGAGTGGTAAAGGTTTAGGTATGCAGGCAAGAGGTTCTAGGTTTGAATCCAGGGGGAGGCAGGGCGCACGCAAGTCGAAATGGGGATAAGTGCTGCTAAAGGCTGGGGTGGTTGGGGCGTGCAGGCTAGGGTGGGGGTGCTTTTTATGGGGGATTCAAGCGCTGTTGAAGCCCCTCCCCAAATTGAAGAAATATTTTTATATATTTTTAATGTTTTTTAACTTTTATTAAATCTTTTTTTAGTGGTCAAAAAAGACCACTTTTATCAGTGATTTTTTAGCACTGATAAAAGGGACCTCCTTCTATCCGTTCCTAGATTAATGGATCTTGTTTTACAACTATAAATGGAATTTTATAGCACTGATGAAGGCCATATTTGCATTAGTGTAACCAAAGTCTCATTCCAACCCAGAATATATAGTCTATTCACACCTCTCCAAGATCTCATCACTCTTGGAACCAGTACCCAAGTATCAAGTAATCCACAACACTACAACCTCTACAAATTTGTATTCAATATCCAGAACAAACCAACGACCCACACTTGAGATCTATATTAAGAACTCTCCCGCTCATAATGCTCACCAATCTCTAGACCGCCCTTAGGATAGTGTCCCTATTTAGGAATGAAAGTAGTGGATATATTTTCCATTATCCTAAGGCCCAAGATTTTCACAACTATCTAACTATCCCGAAATGAATTAACCTAGTATACACACATTTTATCTCAAGACTCAAGACCTCCAAGGTTCTCTTGTCAACTCTATCAAAACTCTATCCCTTTGGAGACATCACCACTAGGTGATACCAAGCACTCAAAGTGCTGAAGAGAGATCATCCTAAGCATAAGAGTCCAAACACCACACTATATTTGTATTTAATCCACTCTCAGTCCCTATCTGCTCTACCCAAACCATGAAACATGAATGCAGCAAGAAACTCGTACATTACAAGCATTTGATCATGTATCAAAAAGAAACACCTACCATTTTTAGAAGTTTTCCCATTCAGTTCAAAGCTTGGAAACTCCCTCCTAAGCATGACCAAGCTCTTATGAGGTTTAACTAGAATCACCAGACACTTTCCACACCCCCGGGCACCTAATTAATGCCAAACAACCAAAAAAATTTAATTATAACCAAATATAATTAATTATACCATTTATTCAAAAATGGTAAAAATGTTGAAGACTCACTATGCATAAATTGATCTCCTATTATTTGAGAAGCATAGTGTTGACCATCCCTATCACACACTCAAACCTAGACCAAGCTAGAGACACAACATGTGATTACATTACAACTATAATATTAATTAAATTTTTTATAAAGACCATAGAAAATTCATGGTGTTATGTACCTTCATCGAATCAACCAACAGTAAAACTTGGAAATCATCTTAGAATATCCTCTATAATGGTAAAGAAAAATCCCCATCATGATTAGATAATTTCAATATTATCTAGTAAAATTGTTTCCAAATACTTAACCATAACTGAGTGAAATAAATATCCTATGAAGGGAGATTCCATAATAGAATAATTCACCATAAATTCACTAAATAATTTATGAAAATACATCCCCCACAAAGGGAATTCTAAAAGAGGAATATAGGAAGAAGTTTTAGCCAAAAATGGACTCTCCTCATTCCTCAGACCACCTAAAACCTAAATTCACCTGATGTGGAAAATGGAATAATTTCCCCCATTAAAATGGGGGGAAATAGCCCCATGGGTTAACTAGTACTGTATATTGTATTATTAGTGGCTCAATGCAGTTTTGGTTGCAGCGGCCATAGGAGCCTCTCCTTAGGCTCCTCTAAGTCCTCAAGGAACATCTCAAGATTTTTTACAAGTACAAAATCATCTCATTGAGATTTTACAACCACTATAATTCCCATACAAATACCAATTCTCAAATATCTCTATCCATAAAATAAAAAATTTAAAATTTCCACTCAAACATAATGATCTGAGATCCATAGGGAATTAAAACACCCCACTTTAATTATTACCATCCTCCATAAGTCATGGTAAACTCCAAACCTCATCTCTCATCCTATATTGGTTTTTAAACCACTGATAACATGTTTTTTCTATCTCTAAATTACAAACACACTAATCACTTGAATCCAAGCCACCAGCTCACTACCAACATGAACACTGAGATGAAACTCACCACATATGTCTCTCACAACACACCTAAGTATCTCCATATTATTCTTCCTGAAGCATATAGTGATTCCTTCCATAAGAATTGTAATGACCGATTATGATCTATGGTCCTCTCCATCATTGGAATCCACTTTTAGTTAGTGATTCTAATTTCCTATGATCCATCGGCTTACCAACCAATTTCCAAACAACTATCTGTATCAAATATTCATCCCTCCACAACCAATTTCATGTAAAAATACTATTTTTAATCTCCATTAGCATAATTTTTCCAAAACCACTCAATATCACTCATCAACCTTCTATCACCCCACCTGATAATGATGCTATCACATATGGAGGCACCGCAGGTTCATCTGATGCCCACACCAAAGTCCAAACCTAGCTCTCAGTACTACTCAATGGCTAAATCACCCACCACTAATACCAATCATCATGATCCCCCCATGAACACTAGAATTTCATAAACCTTCCACACTCTAAAATAATTTTAAAACCATCTTGATCTCAATTCCAATGCATCTACTCTGTAGAAACCCACATCTGAGCCCTAACATAAATATTTACTAAGGAACTAAAATTACTAAAAAAATATGTATAAACATTTTGATTCCATGATGACCATACATCAATAATTTTTCATCACATTTATGATAATTTTGACACAAATGTAATTCACCTATGATTGATTTTATGCTGCTTACCCAAGAGTATTATCTTCATCACTTTTTGTGATCCAAAACAACTATCTCTATAGCCCACAATAAGGCAACCATTAAACACAATGATTTCACATGCCCAACCTTCTCATATCCAATCAAAAACTATGAAAAAACACAACCCATTCTTAGATCACTAGTAAGGTCATTATAACCATCCACTGATAGTCAGTGGTTCACTCCCCACCATATGGATTCCCTCAAGTCACTCTATAAACACAGACAAAATCAGGTCCATCACAGCATGCATGTCAATCCTCTTGATCCATGTCTATCCTATCAATCACTAACATAGATAAAACCCCAATATTGACCACTAAATGGTACCTCGATCCATTTATGATGTCACATATCATAGCCAACTATCATCTCTTACGCACTAAACTTGGGTTCTCCATACTCGTGAGTGCCTCATGGAATGCACCAATCACCTCACTCCAAGAGTAAAACTAAATGGAAAACACCATAGTGATTTCATTGTTACACCACTCGGGTTCTTCTTTAACTTGACCAATTCTCAACAGACCCACACCCAACCCATTAGCTAATCCAATACGCAACCAGGCACTATGCGTACCCATTGCGCACCATCCTTGCACTAAAATAATTTTCCCCAAAAGTCCTGTTAACTCCCACTTTCCAAGAAAGGTATAGTTCCCTACTGAGAACCCACTAACAAGTCCTCACCTATGGTATTTCTTGATCTTGCTCAAAACTTATGTCTTCACACTCTCATACAACCTAATCACACCACCTAAATCATGCACCCATGATTTATGTCCCATCTAAACTAGGCTCACACACCTAACAAACTGACCATGCTCCACATGCATGCCAGTCATAAACATCATCTCAAAGCATCTCACCCATTCCAAGGCCAACTACATGACCACATAGATCATGGGTTTTATTTCATAATCTTGATAATCTTCCCAAGCTCCAACTACATGGCCAAAACCATATCCAAATGACCAATTTGGCCAAGCATCCAAGATATCCAACCCACTAACCCCAATTTTATACCAAAACCACTCCAAGAGTTTCACATACTAATCTAAGATATATCACTAATTCATTACTTCATAACCCCTTTGGTTTCTACATCCTTAGTATAACCTATTCTGTCCTTATATTGTTAAAAATGCATCACATGCAGGTATTAACCCTACTAGGGTTCCATAAACATGGAATCGAATGCCTATATCAACCCTGCAGGGGTATCTGTAAATTCTTCCATGAAGGGAAAGAATCACCACTACTAGAGAAACTTATATACATATATCTACATGACCTATCATTAGCAAAAAAATGGTTCATTTGAGTATAATTCCACCAAAAAATTATATAGGAAAAATTATATATAAGTTGTTTTTGACACTTTAGGAAATTAAAAATGTCGTCAGAAAATCAGAAACACACAATTAGGAATATGTCATGTGATTTTACATGCCTTTCATAATAAATCTACATGGCCTTTATCTAATAGGCTAGGATCCAAAACCAAAAGGTAACATTTTCTGTAATCCATCATGTTTAATAAATTTCCCAATAATAATAGCCCTTACCAAGAACAAAAATCTTGTACCCCTAGTAACCAAGACTTCCCACTAGGGAGGTGTCCATGAATCACCGATTTGAGTTCCTTCACAAGCTCTGATATATTCCTATATCCACTTAATAGTTCCCATATATAAGGTTTTTACAAGGCCTCAATCATGACTCCATATATGTCAGAGGGTGTCAAATGGTGGTGAGGGATGAATCCATACAATAGGGATACTATTCTATAAAATTAGAGTCATACAATAGTACAGAAATAAATAAAACATTTGCATCCCATAACTAGAGTATTCATTAATAAATAAATATGGTTCTTTATCGAAAGTCCCATGAAGAATAAAACGTGAATACACCCTTGACTACCCACTAGATCAGTCCCAGATAAAAATAATCCAAATATAAACATACGCACACTCACTAGACCTACTTCTATTCTCATTCCTCACATTCCCTGTCTCCAAAACTCATCGACCTTCACCAGCCTGATCTACCCCACATAATAAGTTACATTAGAAATAAGATATAAGGTCTAGGCATTCACTGAGGTTCCCATGAAGGGAGTGAGAAATACATCTCAATAGGGTATCACCAAGTTCTCTAAGTTTATTCCACCATATACATATACTCACAAGGAATATAATAAATATGTCACAAAAGCACCTTTGACACCATGTTCTAACCAGTCCATCCCAAATCCACATACATCAGGTAATCATATACTAACTAGGCCACTATGACACCTAATCATACCTAATTTGGTGCCATACTAGTATCCAACTCGTCACCTCATCATCTATACTACTTTATCGATTATTATATTGCAACCTAAGACTCACGGTATAGAATCTTTCATTACCTTTCCTCAATACCTATAGACACTAGGCACAGTCATATGTCTATAAGACTTGACCCATCCCTTCTCACTCAAAAGAGTTCCATCGGTCTTGAATCATCCCACAACCCTCCCATAGGGTGGTCCTTGACCTAAGCCTAATTAAGGAAATATATTATTCATAAATACTTACCCAATACATGCTTGGAATGTTCCTATGTTAACATTCAATGCAACAAGTCATGGAATTTACACTGACCCAAGCCACGTCTAGAAATATCTTAAATCCAATAACCATGTTAAGGAATGGTTAACACCCTGAACAATCCCAAAAAACTATGGGGAGTTCACAAGAACATCGTATCATCCATGATGACTCTAGGGAGTCCATCCATCTCATCAACCCATCGTCATAGACTTCAAGGAGTCTATAAATTATATTCACACAATAAGGGTTGTATACTATCACACAGTTCACCAGCTAATCCCAGGGAACTAGTCACTCGATAACTATCCCCTCATCAAATCATATGCCAACTCACCCAACCATCTCACCATTGGGTCCTTCAAACCTATTATAGTCTAAATCCACCTATAATAACTCATATATGTCACACCTATGTGACATAGCTTCTCAAATGATCATCCCAACCCATAATCTATAGTCTGGTCACACCACACCATGTCCACATCACTACCAGTCTTGTTACCTAGTGAGTGTGACGGGCCACCATGATATAACCCCTTGGCATGTTGATACCATGTCTAGAACAAATTCACCACCCACACTTGGGTCCTATCTTAAGAACTCATCCTTTTCACAATTCTCACCAAGCCCCAGACCACCCTCAGGAGGGTATCACTCTTTAGGCATGAGACAAACATCCATCACACCTATAGACCCTAGGCCTAAGCCTCTCATAACAATCTAACTAGACATAAGATATCCAACCTAGGATACATGTGTCACATATCAAGCCCTGAGACCTCACAAGGGTCTCTTTTAAACTCAGTTGACACCCTCTCCCCTTGGAGACATCATCATCTAGAGATCTCAAACCATAAAAGTGCTAAAGAGAACACACCCCAAGAATAGGAGTCTAAATGCCACCATATCTTCACCTTTCAACTACTCTTATTCCATATTAGCTCTACCTGAAACAACACAAAATTCATGTTGGTTTTAAATTAAACAAAACAGGCATATGATCTTGTATTAAAGGTAACCCCTTAATTTTTTTAGATTCTTTTCCATTAATTTCATAGCTCAGATACTCCCACCTAGGATCTCCCAAGCTCATTTGAGGTTGTCACAACACCACCGGCCACTACCCACATTCCTAAGAACCTAACTCATGCCAAATCACCATAAAAAATTAAATATAACAAAATATAATTAATAATACAATTTATTAAAAAAAATTATAAACTTTGAAAACTCATCTGGCATATAATGATCACATGTTCTTCAAGAAATAGGATAACGGCCAAACCTAGAACACTTATGAACCTACACCAAGCCAAATACCCAAAAAACAATTATATTACAATAAAAAATTTAATTTAATTTTAATAAAATACAATAGAAAATTAATGTCACGACATAACTTCATTGAATCAACCAACAATGACACCCATATTTCATATTGATTTGTCATCTTTGAGGGAAAAGTGAAAGCCATACCATTCTCTAATGATTTCACTACAATCCAATGAAATAATCACCAAATACCTAACCAAAATCAAAATATATTAGTGTTCTAAGAAGTCATATGAAAAACAAATAAAGAACACACCTTAAATTATACAAATAAAGATCCAAAATTCATCCCCACCAATGAAATTATATGATAGGAAGAGATGAGGTCATTGTATCTAGAAATGGAATCTCTCAATTCCCTAGAACCCCCAAAATATGAAGGCCTTTAATGTGTAAAAAGATTAAATTTACCCTATTAAAATAGAGATAAATAACCCCACTAGCAAGTTGTTATTGTCCACTGGTTAGACAATGTCCACCTTTAGCTTATTGGTTACATTGTACAAGTCACCATCCAACTGGTGGTTCACTACAGTTTTGAATTAGAAGCCACTCAAGCCTTTCTTGTGGCTCCTTTGATCCCCTAGTACACATCCTGAGGTTTATTCCATGTCCAAAATCATCTCATAGAGAAATTACAACCATTGAAATTCCCATCCAAATCATAGTTCTCAAAAACCCTTATCCACCAAATGGAAAAAATAAAATTCCCACTCAGACGTGATGACCCAAAATCCATAGGGTGTTACAGTGAGAAATGCTTAGTATAGAAAATAAGATGGGGTAATTTTTAAAACAAATTTTTCTATAACTAAATAAAAATATGTTACCAACTCAGTAATATTTCCTCAGGGACTATTAAAAAATATTTTTTCATTGATCTAATTGTTCATCATATTCTCATGATATTTTTAACCTAAATTTCTACACTCATCTCAATTAAAAATTAAAAATGTTCAAAACATCTAGTAAGTTTAGTTTTAAGAATTATCCATTGAACTTTCCAGTTTCTTCTTATCTTTCATGTTATTGGTAAATTTATTTTATTCCCCTTAACAGTAGAATTTATTCTTCAAAAAAACAATGAGATAATATCCAAACATAACTCATCAATGGCATCTGTTTAAGCACTTTCTAGAATTTCTAAATTCACATGATATTATAATTTAGGAATCTGCTAAAATTTAATCCCCTCAATGGAAAAAATCCATATTCATTTAATCATGGTTGATAAATTAATTAAATATACTTTAAAATACCAAAATGTTAGATCACTTCCTATTTGGGGTATTTTAATATGTTTTCCATGTTTGATTATAATAATGACTCCTACATAGTTGATACAACTACACAAACTCCCACTATAAATAGGAATATTGATTTTTGTGAGACTCAAAATACCAATGAACTCACACATAAAATTATGTGTTGATGTTATGGAAAGATGGTGAATAGACTAAACATGTGTTCTATATAAAATAAGTACTTCATGGAATAAGAGCAATTAATATATATGAGAAAAAATAAATACTCTTTATTTTTTATGGATACTATTTTTTAGGTGAAGGTTATAGTCACAAATCCATTTTTTCTCATCATGGGTGTGAAGGAATGTTTCAAGCGAATCTCAAAATAGAATTGTTTTGAATCTCATAGAGTTATAATGAAATCTAAAAACAAAAAATAGGTTTTAAAATTTTCAAGACAAGAAGGGTCCATTATATTTGTAGGTGGATCATGCATATCCACCATGAATGGATGTGAAGCATCCAGCTTAGTTCAAAAATAAATTGGTTGAGAGGGTTTCAAATGAGAATATTACATTAAAGTAAATGGATTGAGCCAAATTCTATTTTATTAAGAGTAGTTTCACATCTAATTTTATGGGAAACAATGATATTGTCTTAGGAATCCAATATGATAAGAAAGGAATCATAAGTCTCTGAGATGATAAAGTATTTAAAATCATTGGTTATAGAAGCTCCAAAATCATTGGAAAATACATGAGGATAATGGATGTATTGGTGGTTGAAAGTTTTGGTCACGATTAACATGAAATAATTCAATTGTGTTACTTAGGGAATGAAATAAATTAACTATGAAAACTTTTACTAATAATGGAATAGATAGTGAAATTTTGATGTAAGTAAAGTGTTCTAAATGAAATCTCCACCTCATTAGGGAGAAGAGGATTTTTTTTCTATCCACAGAAGATAAAAACAAGTTGTGGCATAAATGATGTGGTCACTTGATCCAAAAGTCCTTGGAATACTTAGTGAGTCAATAATGTAAACATAATTTTCATAATTTTTACACATCATAAACTCATATAAACAATTTTTTTAAAAGGGAAATATCATTCAGAAGAAATATAATAAAAACGATAAGAAGTTAATAAGGTTATTGGAATTGGTGAATTTTGATGTCTTTTAGATGATATTACCCAGAGTTATTGATGGAAAAGGTTAATATATACTATTAATTGATTAATATATCAATATATCTTGGTTGATGGTGATCAATCACAAATTTAAGGTGTTTAATTATATAGTATGTTATCAAAGATTAACTAAGAAGGTGCTTAGTTATAAAATATTAAAATTTTGGATCAATAATGGAAAAGAGTTCACTAAAATCCAACAGAAGGATTATGTAAAGAATCGTAACATAAGGAACAACGTTTTTCATTAATATCTCCTTAAAAATATTATAGTTTATAAGAGAAATTGAATAATCAATAACATGGATCAGAATATACTTATTGAAAAATAAAATCATAAATGTTTTGAATGGAATCGGTTTTTACAATAGTTTAAAACACTAATAAAGTATTTTTATGTTCGGGTTAAGAAAATACTATATATGAGAAGTGGTAAATGAAGAATCTATTATTGGATTACATTTTTATTTTCATAAGTAATTTTTTATTCCCAATAAGGTTAAAAATCACCATAGGTTTGAACCTCATGGAATTGAATGAATTTTTCTTAGTTACATATAAAAGATAAAGGAATTGAAATTATTTAACAAGTATCTTGTTAAAAATAGATAAAATATAACATGTTAACATTATGGGAAATGATTGTATTTTTTCAACAAAATAGTAGAATAATTCTAGAATAAAACATTAATGATTTGAGAATCTTGGGGAGAGTACAACTGGTTGATGTGAATCTAGATAGAGATAATTATAATGATGATTCTGTAATAAAATTTTCAACTATTAAAAATTCAAGAAGAGGGGATATAATTAATAAAAAACAGTATTAGTGATAGAAAGAAACTAGTGAAAATAATGACAATGAGTTTTCTACATCATACATCAGTCTAATAACATGTAAAGCCTAAAACATCACTACTCAGAGTCAGACCATTAACAGTGATAGTAAAAGGGATTTATCAGCACTATAAAAGAGTTGATAATGAGAGAGATGTTAAGGGTTTAACTTTAACAGTGCTCATAGAAAACATTGAAAAATGGGGGATTTATCAGTACTTTTCTTAGCACTGTCAAAGGCCCCCTTTATCAACACGTTTTTAGCACTATTAAAGGCATCCTTTATTAGCATTAGAAAAGGGCTGATAAAGGCCCTATTAATAAAGAGGGATAAAAAAATTTCATTTGAACTCACCCCACCTTTTATCAGTGCTCCCCACCCCACTTTAGCAATTCTTACCCACTCACTCAAGCACTCACCCCCCCATTAGTTCTTGCACACTCTCTCCTCTTTTTATTTTTATTTTATTTTTTATCATTAAATTCTCATTAAATGACTATTACGCAAAAATAATTAACAAACTTTTAATTAATGTTTTTTAATTATTTTATAATCTTTTTTCAATAAATATATTATATATTAAATGTGAATTCCTATTTAGCCTTATCTAAAAAATATTGAAAATATATATACAATAATTATATCAATATAAATATATTTATATATTAATATATCATTTTTAATTAAATCTTACTTTTTAGAAATATATATATATATATATACCCTCTATCAGTGCTAGTAAAAAAGAATTGATAAAGGTCATCAAGTGTAGAGCTCTATGCAAACTTTGGTTTTATATACGGTAAAGCCCAAGTTGACACCCGGATCACAATTTTTGGTTATTTGATGTCCGAGTTATGTTTTCAACTTATTTTAGATCTTTCATTATTTATTTATTTTTTTATATCTTCAAATTTTTATAAAATAAATATTACATGTTAATAAATAAAAAATTAGTAATTAAAAATATTTTATTAATTATTTTTAATCCATTTTCACTAAATATTGTTCATATTAAGTCTAAATGCCTAGTTAGCCATATCTAAAACATATTTCAAAAATATATATTACATTTATATATTATTATATTATTTTTAATGAAATAAAATCTTTCTTTGAAATATACCATTATCGATTCTAGTAAAAGAGAACTAATAATGGTCACCAGGGTGTAGAGCTCATCGCGATCTTTGATTTGATATATGGTATAACCCAAATGGACACCTGAATAAAAAAATATAGCCTTTTTAAGTTTGAGTTATGTTTTTGACTAATTTTAGATCTTTATTTTTATATTTTTTTTATCTTTAAAATATTATTAAATAAATATTACAAAATAATAATTTTTAAATAATTAATTTAAAATACTTTTTTTACTATTTTATAATCCATTTTCACTAAATATGTTTTATGTTAAGTGTAAATACCTATTTGGACTTATCTAAATCATATTTAAAAAATTTATATTATATTTACAATAAAATAAATATATTAATATATTAATATATTATTTTTATTGAAATATAATTTATTTAAAATACACCATTAATCAGCACTAGTAAAAAAGCACTAATTAAGGTCACTAGGGTATAGAGATCGTTGCAAAATTCATTTTGATATGTCGTAGAGCTCAAATTAACACTCGGATCAAAATTTAGGGTCGTTTGAATTTTGAGTTACGTTTTCAACTTCTTCAAGATCTTTTCTTATTTTTTTATTTTTTTACCTTCAAGATATTATTAAGTGACTATTATTTGATAATAATTAGAAAATTTTTAATTAAATTTTTTTAATTATTTTATAATCCTTTTCCATAAATATTTTATAGATTAAGTGTAAATGATTATTTAGTATTATCTAAAAAATATTTAAAAATATAAATATTATATTTATATTAATATAAATATATTATTATATTCATAAATTATTTTTAATGAAATATAAATTTTTTTAAAATATACCATTTATCAGTGCAAGTAAAAAATCACTAATAATGGTTTTCAGGTCATAGAGCTCATCGCAAGCTTAAATTTAATATGTGGTAATCCACGAATGGATACACGGATCAAATATTAAGCTTGTTTGAAGATCGAGTTACGTTTTCAACTTATTTTAGATCTTTTATTTTTTTTTGACTCTTTATATCTTCAATTTGTTATTAAATTACTATTACTCGATAATAATTAACAATTTATTAATTAAAAATATTTTATAATTATTTTAAAATACATTATCACTAAATATCTAATATTTTAGGTACAAATTCGTATTTAGACTTATCTAAAACATATTTAAAATATATATTTTATATTTTTATCAACATAAATATATGTATATATTAATATATTATTTTTAATGAAATGTAATTTTTTTGAAATATACCTTTTGTCATCGCTGGTAAAAAAACGTTGATAATGTTCATCAGGGTGTATATATCATCCCAAGTTTCGATTTGATTTGTGGTAGATCTTAAACAAATGTTTGGATCAAAATTTATTAACGTTCGAACTTCGAGTTACATTTTCAACTTATGTTATATCTTTTATTATTATTTTTATTTTCTTATCTTCAATTTGTAAATAAATGAATATTACTCAATAATGGTTAGAAATTTATCAATTAAAAATATTTCTTTAATTATTTTATAATCCATTTTCACTACATATTTTATATATTAAGTGTAAATACATATTTAGACTTATCAAAAACATATTTTAAATATATATATATTATATATACATCAATATAAATATATAAATATATTATTTTTAATGAAATATGATTTTTTTTAAAATATACTCTTCATCAGCACTAGTTAAAAAGTTATAATAAAGGTCATTAAGGCGTAGAGCTCATCACAAGATTCTATTAGATATTTGGTAGAGCTCAAACAGGTACCCAGATCAAAAGTTATGGAATTTTGAAGTTTGAATTACGTTTTTAACCTATTTTGGATCTTTTATAATTTTTTGGATTTATTTTATCTTGGACTTGTTATTAAATGACCACTAATAGATAATAATTAGAAAATTATAAATTAAAAAAAATTAATTATTTTATAAACCATTTTCACTAAATATCTTATATATTAAGTGTAAATGTCTATTTAGCCTTATCTAAAACATATTTAAAAAATATATATTATATTTATATAAATATAAATATATTTATATATTAATATATTATTTTAGAGGAAATGCATATTTATATTGAAATATAATCTTTATCAGTGCTAGTAAAAAAATCACTGATAAAGGTCACTAAGATGTAGAGGTCTTCGCAGACTTTGATTTGATATGTGGTAGAGCCCAAACTGACATCCATAACAAAAGTTACAGTTGTTTGAGGTTCAAGTTTCTTTTTTAAGTAATTTTAGATCTTTTATTATTTTTTTGATTTTTTTATCTTGAAATTGTTATTAAATAATTATTACACTAAAAAATTATTAATTAAAAATGTTTTTTTAATTATTTTAAAGTCATTTTCACTAATTATCTTATATATTATGTGTAAATACCTATTTAGGATTATCTAAATCATATTATATATATATATTATTTATATTAATATATTAATATTTATATATTAATATATTATTTTTAACGAATTTTTTTTTTGAAATATACCATTTATCAGCACTCGTAAAAAAGTGATGATAAATGTCACCAAGACGTAGTGATCATCGCAAACATCGATTTGATATGTGGTAGAGTCGAAACAGACAATAAGATCAAAATGTTTTATGCGTTTGAATTTCGAGTTATGTTTTTAAATTATTATATATCTTTTAATATTTTTTCAATTTTTTATCTTCAAATTATTATTAATTGATTATTACTCAATAATAATTATAAAATTATTAATTAAAAATATTTTTTAAATTATTTTATAACTCATTTTCACTAAATATCTTATATATTAAGTGTAAATTTATATTTAGCCTTATCGAATTTTTTTTAAAAAAATATATAATATATTTATATCAATATAAATATATTTATATGTTAATATATTTTTTAATAATTTTATTTGAAATATTCTCTTTATAAGTTCTAGTAAAAAGGTCCAGATAAGGTTCACCAAGTCATAGATATTATTCCAAGCTTTGATTTTATATATTGTAAAGACCAAATGGATACCCAGATCAAAAGTTATGGTCGTTTGAATCTTGAGTTATGTTTTCAACTTATTTTTGATCATTTATTATTTTTTGATTTTTTTAGATTTAAATTGTATTTTAATGACTATTACTCAATTATAATTAGAAAATTATTATTTAAAATTAATTTTTTAAATTATTTTATAATCCATTCTCAATAAATATCTTATATATTAAGTGTAAATTTATATTTAGCCTTATCTAAAACATATTTAAAAAATATATATTATATTTATTTCAATATAAATTTATTTATATATTAATATTTTTTTTAATGAAATGTTTTTTTTAAAATATAACCTTTATCAGTTCTAGTAAAAAAACACTGATAAAGGTCACTAGGTCATAGAGTTAATCATAAGCTTCGATTTGATATGTTGTAGGGCCCAAACGAACACCTGAATCGAAAGTTATGGTCGTTTGAAGTTCAAGTTATGTTTTTAACTTATCTTATATCTTTAATTGTTTTTTGTTTTTTTATCTTCAAATTTTACTTAAATTACAATGACTCAATAATAATTAATAAATTATTAATTGATTTTTTTAAATGATTTTATTATCCATTTTCAAAAAATATCTTATATATTAAGTTTCAATACCTATTTAGCTTAATCTAAAACATATTTAAAATGTATATATTATATTTATATGAACATAAATATATTTATATATTAATATAATGTTTTTAATGAAATATTATTTTTTAAAAATTTACCATTTATCAGCGCTAGTAGAAAAATGTTGACATATGTCTCCAGGGTGTAAATCTCGTTGCATGCTTCGATTTAATATGTGGTAGATCCCAAACAGACACCCAGATAAATATTTATGGTTGTTTAAAGTTTAAGTTATGTTTTCAATTTATTTTAGATCTTTTAATATTTTTTTTTATTTTTTTAACTTCAAATTCATTTTAAATAACTATTACTAGATAATAATTATCAAATTATTAATTAAAAAATATTTTCAAAAATATTTTATCTATCATTTTCACTATATATCTTTTATATTAAAATGAAATGTCTATTTAGCCTTATCTAAAACATATTTAAAAAATATGTGTTATATTTATATCAATATAAATACATTTATATATTAATATATTATTTTTAATGAAATATACTTTTTAAATGTACCTTTTATCAGTGCTAGTAAAAAAAGTGCTAATAAAGTTCACCAGGGCATAAAACTTATCACAAGCTTTGATTTCATATATGGTAGATCTCAAACAGATACCCCGATCAAAATTTATGGTCATTTGAGTTACTTTTTCAACTTATTTTAGATTTTTTTTTATTTTTTTTATTTTTCATATCTTCAAATTGTTATTAAATCATTATAACGCAATAATAATTATCAATTTTTTAATTAAAATATTTTGTTTAATTATTTTATAAGAAATTTTCACTAAATATTTTATATATTAATTGTAAATGCCTATTTATCATTATCTAGAACATATTTAAATGTATATATTATATTTATAAATATATATAAATATTCATATATCCATGCATTCATATATTCATTTTTTTAATGAATTTTTTTTAAATATACCTTTTATCAGCGTTCGTAAAAAATAATTGATAAAGGTTGACAGGGTATAGAGATTATTGGAAACATGCATTTGATATGTGGTAGAGCCCAAATAGACATTCGGATCAAAATTTATGATCATTTGAAGTTCGAGTTACATTTTCAACTTATATTAGATCATTTATTTTATTTTTTATTTTTTATTTTTTTATCTTCAAATTGTTATTAAAGGTCTATTACTCGATAATAAATTGTAAATTATTAATTAAAAATATTTTTTATTTATTTTAAAACTCATTTTCACTAAATATCTTATATATTAATTGTAAATTCCGATTTATCCTTATCGAAAATAAATTATATATATATGTTATATTTATATCAATATAAATATATTTAGATATTAATATATTATTTTCAATGAAATATATATATATATTTGAAATATACCCTTTAGTAGTGCTAGTAAAAAAGTATTGATAAACGTTACCAAGGCTTAGAGCTCATCATAAGCTTCTATTTGATATGTGGTAGAAACCAAACGGACATACGAATCAAAATTTATGGTTGTTTGAAGTTCGAGTTATATTTTCAACTTATTTTAGATCTTTTATTATTTTCTTTTTTAATTTGTTATTAAATGTTAATTACTCGATAATGATTATAAAATTGTTAATTAAAAATATTTTTAAATTAATTTATGATTAATTTTCACTAAATATCTTAAATATTAAGTGTAAATGCCTATTTATCCTTTTCTAAAACATATTTTAAAAATATATATTATATTTATATCAATATAAATATATTTTTCAATTAATATATTAATTTTATTGAAATATTATTTTTTAAAATATACCATTTATTAGCAATAGTAAAAAGTGCCAATAAAGGTTATTAGAGTGTATATCTCAACGTAAGCTTTGATTTGATATGTGGTAGATCCCAAACAAAAACCCGAATCAAAATTTATGGTTATTTGAAGTTCATGTAAATTTGTCAACTTATTTTATATCTTTTATTATTATTTTTCTTCAAATTGTTATTAAATGACTATTACTCGATAATAATGAGTGAATTATAAATTAAAAATAATTATTTAATTATTTTATATGTTATTTTCACTAAATATTTTAAATATTATGTGTAAAATCATATTTAGACTTGTATAAAACAAATTTAAAAATATATATAATATATTTATATTAATATAAATATATCTATATATTAATATATTATTTTTGATGAAATATAATTTTTTTTAAAATATACCCTTCATCACTACTAGTAAAAAAGCTTTGATAAAGGGGTAGTTGTTATCAGTTCTAGTAAAAAAGCACTCATAAAGGGGGGCATTTATCATCTCTTTTTTACAATCTCTTAGAAAACCCCCTTTATCAACGCTTTTTTACTAGCATTGGTAAAGGGTTTACCATTATCAGCACTTTTTTAATAGCGATGATAGAGGGGGGGCTTTATCAGAACTTTTTTACAAGCGTTGATAAACGGCACCCTTTAATAGCTCTTTCATTAGCACTATTAAAGACCTCCTTTAATAGCATTAAATAAAAGTGTTGTTAAAGACCCCCTTTAACAACATTTATTCTAGCGCTAACAAAAATGGTCTCTAACAGTACTTTTAGCTAGAGTTGTTAAAGCCCTAGCGCTAGATAACCCTAGTTTTGTAGTATTTCTTTTAATGATACTGCTAAATATGAGTGTTAGATAAACTCAATAAATGAAAATATTGCTCAAATTATAAAAAAACATGGAAGATTATTTTGAAGTCAAAGGAAAAAAATTATCATAACCAAGTTGGTTTTCTATAACAATTTGAATAAAGTGGAAAACTAAATTTGAAACAAAGTATGAATCATGTAAAAAGACTACTCTTAAATTTAAATAATCAATGTGGATTATAAATTTTATCCTTTGGATGGATTATAAATGATATATTTGTTCTTATCCATAAATACGAAAAAGCAGTTCATGGTTTTCAAAATGGATAAATAATCCATGTTTCTTAATTAATTCCTTAAATATGAGTTCTACATTAAATAGTTAGATGGTCTTTACATTCATGATGATCAGTAAAAACTATGTCACTTAAAAATATAGTTAATGGGTTGATGTAAACACCAATACCTTAATATTAAAGGCTTGATCAAAACTTGAGAAAGATTAGATTCCAACAAGGGGGACTTGATCAAAACATCTATTTTAATAAAGATAATGATTAATGGATGATGTTGTTTATCTATCTATAATACATAATCTTTAGAAAATCATATGAGATTCAATGGATGGAATTTATTGAATTTATGGAAACAATAATGTAGAAAATTATTTTTCATATTAGTTTTTATTCTTTTTAACGTCGGTTAGTGTGCAATGCTATTGGAGGCAATGTTTTCAACACTTTTTTAACATCGTTTAATAAAACCAATGTTTTAAATAAATTTATGTGGGATTTTGTCATGTTAGTTATGTAATAACAAATATGAAAACATTTTATCACATTGGTTTTAATAAAACAAGGTGTAAAAAGGATTTTTATGTTAGTTATTAAATAACTTATGTGAAAAAACTCCCACATCAAGGTTTTTGACGTCATTTATGAAATAACAGATGTGAAAAACAATTTTTTCATCAAAAAATAATTTTTATTCCTTCCCTCTATAGCATACATTATCATGAAACCAGTAGAAAACCCATCAAAACAGACACTTGCATTTGACCTTTCAATTTTACAATATATAACACATATAAATTAAAATTTAATCAAATATCTGAAATTATTCAACCATTCAATTTTTAAGTGTCTCATATCTAATGACCTATATAGTGGAGGTTTATTAAAAAGTTAAAAATTAAAAGGAATGAATCTAAAATTTTTTTGAATAAAATGAATGAAATATTTAAGAAGAGTTTATATAGACATCTAACTTTTTGGAACTTCAAAACTAACCCGTTTAAAATTTTTTCATACATAAATCTTAAAAAAAGTATCCACATTTCATTCCAAATTATCTATGATGAAAATTATTTTTAAAATAATTTTCTATTTCAAAATAACATTTTTAAGTAATATATCCAATATTTAGTAATTAAAAATTAAAATTCCCATTTTCTTTTACATATCTGATATTAGCACTCTTCTTTCTTGTGGTTTTTCTAAATATATTCCATACCATGTTTCAAATAAATATGAAAAAAAATTAAAAACATTATAATATAGACAAGTATTAAAAAAATCAATCATACATGTTGGATACATTTATATAATTTTTTCACACTTCACCATGGATAGAGCATAGCCAGAAAACGGCCTTATCCCTCAGATAAAAAACACCCAACATCCATTCCAATAATATAAAATAATATTTAATGTGAGTGGTTATTATTTTAATAGACACATAACACTATTTTACATATTTGTTTCATACTCTTGAAGATAACAAAACATCCATCACCGAATAATTTCATTCTTTTGAAATATTTCAAAAATATAAATCGTTCTTTATGCATTAGTCATTTTCTTCACTATAGGTGAAATAAATTATTGGTCTATAAATCCATATACTTCTATCTTATCATGATATGTAAAAATTGTATAAATAAACCTAATTCAAAACAAACATAAGTATAAATTTTCAATAAATAAAACTAATGGAAGAAAATTGTTAATAAACATACATGGAAAAAACCTGCACTATGTTGATACCTAATTGATCTCCTGTTACAGACTCCATGATATCATTATTCAAAAGTTACACAATCATTTCACGCTCAAAAATAGTAGATTCAATTGGAATCTCATAAACATACAACAATAAATTTGAATATGTTGACAATCTATCTAGACTTGTTGAAATTATATTTGAATCCATAGAACTTTGTATTTATTATTGTCTATATAGTATTTTTTTACCATTAAAATATTCATATAAAAATAGATAAATATATAAACTTTAAAATGAAAAAATAATAATATAAAAATGAAATAAAAGATAAAATATACTCATACCTCTATGGTAATATGTTAAATAAGTCTAGATGGACAAACTAAAAAGGGGCCTATGCTTTGTCCAAATATTCTCACCTCATCTATAGGTAATGGTATTCTTTATTAAAAATATATAATACCTTGTATTGTGACCTTATGATGTTGTATCTCTATCTTTTAACGATGAATGGTATCACTAATATAAAATATCATCCCATATAAAATTATATAATGTTGGCGATCATAAAAATATAACTCACAATAACTAGGAAGTTATGGAGGAGGGGTGTAAGAGTAGGATAAGAATGAGTGGGGTCTTTAGGTGGAGGTGTATGAGTAGGATAAGTAGGATTGGGAACTTCTGGTAGAGGTAGAGGAGTGGGATCTGATGGCAGAGGTGGAGGAGTGGGATTAGTAGTATGAAAATGTCTTTACATATCCACAAACATTGATTGTATCGAAGCTCTGATCATATCCTCCATCATCACACGAATATCCTAATCATCAGATTCCAAATATTCTATTTTTTATAAACAAACTCTATTAAATAATATTTTAAATGTGGAAACATATTTTCTATCGATATTCCTATCGGGTATCCACATACATGACTCAGGTATTCAGGCTTTCCCAATGATGTAGCTAAAATATCCTTCCTACCCCCAGCTATAAATACCCTTGTTGTTCTCTACTTCTCAAGATAATCTTGTATGAAATATTTGAAAAAATCTATAATGAATCACAATAAATAAATAATTGATTTAACTTGAATAAATAAATAAAGTAATCATCTTATAATCCTCTCAGTTACAACCCTTAACTCTTCCATAATATATTGTCTTTTTTCTCATATGAGACATCTTCCATTTTTCATGTCCAGTGAGAGGTATGAGGTTCGACCTCTAAAAATCATGAAGACTCAACTCTTAGTTTTTGAATTTTTTCAACTATCATTTGTTAATCCAAGAAAATATACCCTCCCAGAGATAAATTATGATGGTATAAATTTCTAGACTAGATCTCTTGATAAGATATTCTCAATTACTATAAATTAAGAATAATGAAATTGTTAATAAGATTATTATTATAAAAAATCTAAAAGGCAACATTGCACTTGCAAAAAAACACTTCTTATCATATAATATGAACAAATTTATTCCATGTATATTAATCTATAAATGGATATATATCACATGGATTATGAATTAATTTATTCTAAAAAATGAAAAATTATTTGAGGGTTTATTTAAAATTTCTCCATCTCCAAAAATCCTATGATAAACATTACCTCTTAACTCCTCGAGTATCAGGTATATCATATGTCATGTGATAAGAAGCAGGGAAACATATATTACTATAAAAAAATCAATATAATTAAACAAATAACAAATTATCTTATCAAAACTATCTCCCATAAGTGGGATATTGTCAATTTATTAACACTTCTCTAGTCATCAATAAAAATACTAACTTTTATTTTAACCTACACTAATATAAAAGTATTTAATTGTATTGAATTTTGAACTCTTGGAATATCATTATCATCAAATTCTACCAGTATCCTTTGGTTTTAATTACAGAAAATTGATAATTTTAGTAAATGTGTGCTACTATGTTTACCAACCCTCAAACTCTTCTTTGGCCGTATGGAAGTAGATGTCTCTTGTAAAGAAGGATGAGGTGAAAAAACAATATCATGTGTGCATTCCTTTCTAGAGGTATGAGGATGATCATATACAGTAGTATGTGGTGGATCAGATGACCTCTCTTTCATTATCCTATAAATCAAAGGAACAAAAAAATTGTACAAAAATATACAAATCCAACTATTAACTACAATTATAAATAAAAAATAAAAAATTATCAAAAAAAGTTAAGTAAACTCGACCTAATTTTTTTATTCCTATTATTTATAGTTAACTAAAATGATAACAATAATAATGACAGATTAAATTACATAAATGAATGAAAAAAAAATCTAAAAAAAATTAGTGAATAGTAAAAATGCTCCAACCTAATAAATTATTTTGTACACCAAAAAAATATTTTTTTAATATAATCTTATACAATATTTTTATTTTTATAAAAAAAATTATATTTAAAAAAATTGTTTTTCAAAAAAATCAGTTAGTAGATAAGTTACGCAAGGGTAATAAAGTTAAACTAAACAAAACTAAACTAATATAAACAAACAATTTAACCTATTATTTATAATAAATGTTTTAATAAATAAATTAAAATTAAAATATCTATAATTTTATGAAATTTAAAAAAGTAAATGATAAATAAACATATATTACCTGTGATATTCACAATTTACTAAAATATTTTTTTCCCAAATTCCTTTTTAATGATCATTCCATATAGAACAAACAATGTTTATGATGTGTTCTTCAATATTATCTATCAATCTTTCCATGGAAGTAGGGATCTCACAAAAATATGCATCTTCATAAAGTTTATAATCCCCAATATACCTTTTCTCCTTGTAAAATAATATACCACATCATATCAAATTATCAAGAACATAAAAAATTTGTTTTTCATGTGTTTCTATTATAAAATGATGATCTGTGTATTCCAATCTATTCAGATTAACTAGTTTCATTCCAAATTTATCATGTATGACATTATTGTTGTCGACAAACCATTTGAAGTTAAACAATGGAACATTAAATTTTATTTAATCAACCTACCATATTTCATCAATGATTTCATAATATACACTTGATGCAAAGATTGGGTTTTTTTTCTTTGGAACTAAAAAAAATCATTTATTCTACAAACACCAATACACTACTATTCTGAACTACACTTCTATTAAACTAATATTTCATAATAAATATATATCCATTAATTTCATACCCAGACCATGTTATAAAATTTAAACATGGACCACCAACTAACCATCTCAATGTTTCCTATACATCTGATATAACAAAAACAATCTCTTTAAACCATGGGAAAAATATTTGTTATGTTAATTCAAAATCCAAATATATTTCTTCATTGGTTAACATTGTTTCAACACATTAATATGTAATTTTATATATGTTTGAATGTCATATATTTTATTTAATATGTATAAATGTTCCTTCATTTTCTCTTCACCATTCAAAAATTTTACCTTCAATCCAAAAATCCCATTTCCCCCATAATTGACTCATTCATAAAGAGATGTAGGAAAATTTATGTGCTCCACTCCAGACAAGTATCTTTTTCATAACTCTAACACCTCATCATAAATATACTTCTCAATAATGGAGGATTTGGGTCAATATAGATTCTTAATATACCCCTTTAATATCTTCATATATCTTTTAAAAGGATACATCCAACATATATATACAAGTTTGGAAAGATTTATTTCTCACACTATATCAACCATTAAATTTACCATGATATCAAAAGAATATGGAGTAAAATACATTTCCAATTGAAATATTATAGAAACCACTTTTTCATTTAAATTTTTCAATGCATTCATATCAATCACCTTATTACAAATTGAATTGAAAAAATAACACACCTTCATAATAGTCAGTCTAGAATGGATGGGAAATATTCCACACAATGAAACTAGTGGGATTTATTTCATTATGACATCAAAATCCTGATATTTCATACAAATAAACTTCAAAACCTTTAAAGAAACAAAATTTTCACATTTGAAGAATAACCCTACTGCACTTTGATATCATAAAAACACTAAAAAATATAATTTCAGCCTCTTAGATAATGTATGACAAGCCGAGGGTAGGAATGTTCATCTTCCATCAGGAGTGGGAGATAACTCATAACCTATTCCCATTTATTTTAATCTAATCTTTCATTTAACCCATCTTTAGTATTTCCTTTAATATCTAATAATGTTCCAATCAAGTTGTCACTGATATTCTTCCCCACATAGATGACATCAATTTTATGTCTTACCCTATGATATCTCCGATATGATTACTTAAAAAATATTGATATTTTCATCCAAATATTTCTATCATTACTAAATTTCTATGTCTTTTCAAATTTCACATCAATGTTTTTCACCCTCTCAAAATATTGATTAGTGGAAAAAGGTTTTGGGGAATATCAAATTATTATGAGCTATTGAATTCATTTTTTAATATTTGATAAGAGTGATCCAAAGAAAAAAAATTATGTGCCATGTATAATGTTTTTATCCCATAATATAGTTGATAATATAAAGTCTATCATTCATAAATTGGACAATCATCATACCCCTTATAATTGTATCAAGACAAATTTCCATGTAACGCCCCCAAATGATAAAGGGTTAAATGACTAAATGATATGACTCATGTCAAAAAGGTAAAACTTTCTTTTTGGGATCTTGTCTAATTAGTACTCTATAGTTAAGTGTTCTTGGCCTAAAGTAGTGATCAGGGTGGGTGAACTTTTGGGACGTTTCCCAGGGTGTGTGTGAGAGAAGACAAATCATACTAAAAAGGACATGTGTCGGCCTGTGGGGACAATCATTAGTCATATGACACATTCTAAAACATGGGTGGGCCCCAGGGTGGGGACCATGTGTTTGTCAGGCAACTGGTGGGCGGGGCCCAGTTGTTACATTTGGAATCAGAGGTGTTACCCAACCTTAAGTGTGATGCACAGCCTGGGTTGAGATGTAGTGCCCACAACGAGGATGTTGTGCTCTAAATGGGGGTGATTGAAATGCCCCCAAATGATAAAGGGTTAAATGACTAAATGATATGACTCATGTCAACAAAGTGTGCCTTCCTTTTCGGGATCTTGTATGTTTAGAACTCCATAGTTAAGTGTACTTGGCCTGGAGTAGTGATCAGGATGGGTGATCTTCTAGGAAGTTTCCCAGGGTGTGTGTGAGTGAGGAAAAAGCACACTACAAAGGACATGTGTTGGCCTGTGGGGACAATCATTAGTCATATGACCCGTTCGGGAACGTGGGTGGGCCCCAGGGTGGCTGATAAGCATGTGGTCACTAGTTCGAGTTGCAAGGGAGGCGTATTAAATCCTCTCCAGGTAGGGGACCTTTCCTGCCACATGTTATCTGAGCCAGTCTGAGGTGGGGGCCTATTATGTTCCTATGGGGTGGAGTTCTGCTATCTGTTAGATGGTTGGGCTCGGGCATAGCTGAGTTTGGTTGGGCTTTAGGCCTACTGGGTTCATTACATTCCATATGATGGGAAGTAATTTAAAGTGAAAATAATCATTACATGTAGTTGAAAATAATCGATTTTATAATAATCATACACCCTAATACCTTTCATCAATAAAAGTTTCAAGTCATCAATTAATGGTGACAATAAAACATCAATATCATTTCTGTGTTTTTTAGTCCATAGATCATTAAACTCAACATGAAATATTTTCACTTTATAAACAATTAAATTATAAGTTTTAAATTAACAATAAAATAGTCCATGAGCTATGTGTGCTACTAAGTCTTTGATATGGATTCATTCTATCCATGAAAATCCTAAGTTTGAGATTTTTAACTTCATTTCCAAATATATTAAATAGGTGATAAATTTTCTTTTACTGTGGAAAATTCATTGGATGCCATAATTTTCCATCACATATCTGCTTGTCTGCATGACATCTTAACCATTTTGAATCATGTAAATTTATAAGAAAATGGTTTAAATGAGTAATTATAGAAAGATACCAAAATTACTTGTTGGGAGTCTCTGTAAATTCTAAATCGGCCTATGATTTTTCTTTCAGCTTATACCGTGACGTACCACATTTAGGGAACCATGAAAAAAAATTATTTATTCCTATATAGAACATAGTCATTCGGTAAGGCATGTATTTTCTTGTACCCTAATCCCGTCAGGAATAATATTTCATTTTATTTATAATGTGAATCTGTAAGATCATTTTCTTTAGGAATAATATATTTCAACAATTGTAGAATCTCTATAAAACTCTTTTCACTCCATTTATGTTTCTCCTTCAAGTTAATTAATCATAACATCGCTGATAAAACCATAAACTCTATATAACATGGATATAAAGGTTTTTAATCATCACTATATAGCCGCTCAATTGTTGGTTCTTTCTCAATTTACTCTAATTCAATATCATGAATCATTTTTTCAATTTGATCAAACTTATGATCTTATAAAGCATCATCATTTATAGATCCAAAATTTTACCTAGTTTCATCATGAAAAATAAAAGGGCTATAAATTGTATTAAAAACACAAAAAATTATATGATCTTTTATACCTCTACTTTTCAACTTTTTCATATTTAAAAATTTTAGGCATGGATAGAAAAACATGTTGTTGTTTGGAACATTTTTGTTACAAAATTATTAAAAATCATCAATATCATCCTCATATTCATCACTTATTCAAAGTTAATTAATAAAAATTATACTCATTATAATCTATAACAAATATCTTTTCAAAAGTATAAATTGGTGATAAAAGTGAGTTATAGAGGGAAATAGTAGATTATTTCAATAATAATCTAAAAGACGCTATTGTGGTATAATTCATTAGTAAAATGTGTCTATGATTTTCAATGACAGTGAATTTAATTATTAAACTGTTAATAACATATATTAGAGATAAAATTGAATTTTAATTATAATGATTATAAAATAAAATTGAAAATAAAGGAAATAAATTTTTATTAGTATGGTGCAAAATAAAGTCTTACTAAAAAGGAAAAAAATAAATGAAATCCTCATAAGTGGGACTACATATATATAAATCTCAAGGGAATATTTCATTGAACTAAAATTAAAAAAATATATAGGATATTTATTGACTATAATGAAGTTGTTAATGAAAATAGATTATGTATAGAGGTATTTTAAGTAGTATTTTCTAGCAAAACAAGATGGAGGTTGGAGTTAATATAGTAACTAAGAACAAATTTCTTATATTAACAATAACTATAGATATCGTGAAAGTAAAATTAATTTTTAGGAAAAATTATATAATAGATTAATAATAGATAATTAAGTTGTAAACCTTCATATATGTGATGAAAGAAGTGTAAATAGAGTTTATTATTGTGTTTTCTTTAAACACTGGAGATTTCCATTTAGAATGTTGAGTTTCAGCTACATAGATGACATTGTATTTTTTATTTGGTAGATTTTAGATTAGGGACAAACTTTAACAACCCCAATTTTATGAGAACACTAGTGAATTATAAACTCATACTAGAACTAAATAAATATATATCTATCATAAAATATAAATACATCTCAGAATTGACATGTTATGTAAGGAAGATCATTCAAATACCATGACCACTTAGTTGAAAAAATCACTTATGAGGAATATTCCAAGATTTATCACCCATGTTTTTCTTGTTATGGTGAACTGATATTATTTTGTGAATTAATTAGACTTTACTTTATTTTACTAATATATTTTTCAACCCACCCTTATACATGGAGTATAAATTTTAATTATTTTGTGATTTCTTTCCAAAAATAATTATAAGGGGATTATAATGTGAGGAAATATTATTTCCCATTTGGGAAATTATTTGAATGAATTTGTATTATCATTTTCCTTGTCCTTCTTTGGGAATCTATTATTTAAGGATCATGCCACTTTTGAGGAAATGGTTCTATAGGAAAATGATGGAAAAAACTATGAATTTATTAAGATGTATGCATATTTTCTAAAGGATAAGGTCAATGATGGATATTAATTGGATACCCCCTTTCAAAAATTCCTCTAATAAATGAGAAACACAAGATATATCCCCTCCCAAAACTCATCCATAATCAATTTCCCATGATCAATTGAATCAGTATGTGAATTATTTAATCTAGTCCATGAGAGAGTGAATTTTTATAATCCACACTATCATATATTGAAAATGAAATAATCCATTCATGCATAAAGAATTAAAAAATAGATTCCTAAAAAACATTTCTAAAGTAAAAATAAAAATAATATAACCATATGAAATTATAAAAATAAATACAATGTTATCCACAATTAATATATAGAATATATATATGGGGGAGAATATAACGAACCAATGTTTTTCAATGGAAATTCATTTCTTATAAATATTTATTATAATCACATTAAATCACAACACAATGAACTACTAAGTACTATGTGACCTTTAAACATAATTTTGTCACTTTTGTGTTTTGAATTTCAAAAATATAACATACACGGTTGTGATCAATAAGTTATTTGGAGTCTAATATGACCAACTTAATTTATGGTTAATAGTTACATACCCTTATGAATAGTGACATACCCTAATGAATGGTAACCTTACCTATGATAGTATAAAATGATATTCAAGTGGGAGTACGATATACCAATATCTTTGAATATGAAAATAAATATTTTTAAAATGTTATTTTTAAAATAAAGTATTATTTTAAGTAAATATTAAATTAATCATATTTAGAAAATTATTTTTGAAAAATGGATTTCATTTTTGGATTCTAAACATCAAAAAATGGTTAGGTTGAATTATTGTGATTTTTCTGAAATACTTGAATTTTCAATGAATAGTAAAATACATTAATTTAATATATAAATATATTATAATTTAAATCCACTATTCCTGAAAACATTGGTGATGTAAGCACACAAATCTAGAAATTAAATGAATTTATTACTATTCGTGTTCATGGAATTGTCACTATTTCTATTCTTATGGAAAAATCATAAACTAATGAGTATAATATTATGAAAATCATCCTATCCTCCACTATAAATATAACCCATCCTTACCTCTTCTCTTCACTCTTTTAAAGATTTATGTCTTGTCTATATTCTACCCAAATCTCTCCTCAAGCTCCTCCCCCATTTACAACATCCCCTAGACTCTTAATAATACTAAATCCTATCCCTTAAGAAGTATCTCAAGGAAGATTGATTCAATAGGTAAATTCATCTTCTCTTTTCTTTCTTTTTCTTTTCAAGTTCATTTGTTTCCTTTTATATCCTCTCCTCATCCAAATGTTAACACAACTTCAGTACCTTACATGTACTGAAATTTTTTTTTGATAATGGAATAAGTTACTATCATCTCTCCTAAACTCTTCTTTTATTCAAGTAGTAAAGACATCATCCGAGATGTGTTAATTTACCACATTCAAGGATGATTGGTCTTCAATTTCCATTACCATTTTCAATTCTGGTCATGAAACTATTTTCATGGTTGAACCAAACCACAATATATGTATTATTTTACATCTATATTTCTTTAATCTTTTTGTAAACATGTTTTTGTTTTATAAAATAAAACATTTTTGTTGTGGTGAAAACCCGACAATTAACCCAAAAGGTTGTCACTAAAGTTTTACATAATGATTCAACTTCACTCCAAGTGATGAAATTAAAATTTCAACCATGTACACTTCTAGATATTAAATAATATAATATAACTTCAATTCGGGATGAACACATATATTATACATGTTTATCTAAACATGAACCGATCATTAAAACCAAGGAAGCAAACGGACCCAAACAATGAAATTGAACCATATAACCAATAAAAAAGTATTGAATGAACATAAAAATGTTATAATAAATAAATTAAATATATAAGAGGTTCTGGACTTATTAATTAATGAACCTAATTTTATTATTTATGTCATTAAGTTCAAGAAATGATTACCATTGGATTTAAGGTAAGGGATCTGCTCCATTTCACTTTTATTCAAGAATGTCCTCTATAATATGCCATTTTATGTGTAATACCTAATTATGGGGTATGATTTTTCACATTCCTCATACTTACCTCATTATTTATAAAAGATTATAAATCCCTTTATCTCTCTTTAATCCCCCTTAAGTAAACCTGATACCATGCCGATAATCCATAATGAACTCTACCCGAACCTCCTTTATTCCTTTGGGTTGCCTCATATTTCTTATTACCAAAATAAGGTCATCTTATCTTTCTATTTTCATCTTATAAATTATGTTTACATGTTCCAAATTCTTTTTTCAAAACCCTTTCATCATTCTCTTTTGGGGATATTCTTTTTTTAAGTGATCCCCTCCTCAATACTCCCCGATAAGCAAACTCGTTTTAAGGGAACTTCCCAAATTTTTACCCAATTTAAAGTGCACTCTATCCTTTATTTTAAGACACCATTGTATTTATAAAATAAGTATTTTTATTATAAAAATAATCTTTTATCACTTTGGTTTTTATATAAAATATTTTTCCTTTTAATTTTTTAAAATCTCTAGTATTTTCCTTAAAACTACACAAAAATGTTTTGATGCTAAAATTTATCAAATACATTAATTACAGAATGTCACTTCTTTTTGACAAAACTTACCAAGATATATGCCTATTTTACCTTATTAATGTCTATGTAGGTTCTAATTTCCTTTCTTTCATGGACACTTTCATGATACTCCCATTGGATATGCTTTATGCCATGATTTTGGTACCCAATTATTTTCATGGGTAACCCTTATGTTTATGTAAGATTGATTATGTATGATTTTTTTTGTGGAAAACCTATTCATGAAATGTTATATGGGTGCACCCCGATAGCGATCTAATGCATTGGGTAAAGTTGAGTCTCATGAGACCTTATGTACGATAGTCTTAGTGGTTAGCCTTGGCTTGTGATACTATGTGCAATGGTCTTGGTGGTTAGCCTTGGCTTGTGCTACTATGGGAAAAGATCTTGGAAGTTATCCTTGAATCATACTAAATTCATTTTTTATGTTTCTATCACATTTCTATGATTCTATGTTTGAATTATCCCATGTTTTAATGTTATGATTCCATATGTCACATGCCTTTTTATATCATCATGTCATGCTTTCTATCCCATGTGTTAATGCTTTGTTCTTATGGTTATTCTCTTACTGGTATTTCACCTCATCACTTTGTTCATGTTACCCCTAGGCTATTCTATAAAGATGTATGAGAACAATGGAAGATATGATATCATTGTGGAGTGTAAATAAAAAGTCATTTTTATAATGTTTGATTATGTACCTAGTCATCCAAGACACTAGAATTTACGATCCTTGGCTTGTAATCTGATGTATAATTATGCTTCAAATCATGTAATATTATATGTAAAAGTCTAGGGCTTCTATAGTTGGTATCACAGTATTTTCTAGTTATTTTTGAATATTAGAAATAGGGCACATTAGTGAGAACCTTAAGGATGAGATGAAGTATAATAAAACATCCCTAAATTTTGTTAAGTATAGAGTAAGTGGATTATCAAGGAAATCCATCCCTGTCTGAATACAAACTGGTAGAGGCAGCTCTAACAAAGATGTACCAAGGAGTGAAAACTCAAAAAAGGATTTTTAGGCCTAACCTGGGGTATCCTGGTACACGATAGTAGGCCTTGATTCACTCTTGGTTTGACACTCCATGGGATATGCTTTGGGAAATTCATGAGCTTTATACAAACCATTATTAAGGGAATTTAAAAAATCCCATAAAAATATAAGTTAACAAATAGATTCAGGATAACCTAGATTTAAACCTACAGAATCAAAAGTTATGATATACTTCTCCTTTACAAGTTTATCATTTAATGTTCAAAAGTTTCGTTTTTTATGTTCAATAACTAATTATTCAAGCCCTCTAATTATAATTTCTTTTTCTTAGTTAATGGAGGTAAATATAAAAATGCATTCCAACAACCAATGTGATAGGAAATGTGAATATTTCCCTAATGATATTCTTGATATGATGGTAATGGGTTCTTAAAACATCATGACAGTACTTACTTAGCTAGATCAAGTTACGAATAATAACTTAAATTGTGTAGAATGACCACCTCCTCCAAGGAATTTGAATGTTTCCATAGAATCATTCATGTGGAAAAGGCCTCCCATGTTTAGCAGATCTTATTATCCCCTCCCCGCTAAATAGTGGATTAACTCCTTTGAAAATACATTCTCCATCCTGCAATGCTCAGAAGAAGAGAATGTTATAATGGCGGTCTATCGTTTTGGTGGAGAAGTTGATCAGTGGCGGACAGTGATCAAGAATACAAGTCCCAGGAGGAAATTGATTCCATGGATTAGGAGGAATTCAAGAGGATTTTTTTCAATAAATATTTTCCTTGAACCCTCTATCTCAAGATAGAAAGAGAGCTCCTTTGTCTCATGTAGAAGGAAGATGATTCCATCGAGGTGTATGAAGCAAACTTTAAAAATCTTGAAAGATAAGCATCTGGATTTTTCATGAACTCCTAAAGAAAGGTGGATTTCTTCTTTATCATGCTAAAGTTGGGTATATGGAAGGTATTTGTGATTTTAGACTTTGATAGTTTTGAGGAGATTGTATGTTGTGCCCTAAAGGTTGAAATGGGGATTGGAGATTCTCAGTGGTCTCATGGGCCTGGTGATAAGAAGAGAAAAATGGAGAACAACATGGGTGGTTTAATAAACAAATCCCATGATGGAAATAATCCATAATATCCCACTTGTAAAAGTTGTAGGCAGAAGCATCTGGAAAATTGTTTAAAGGGAACCAAAAATTACTTCAAATGTGGAAATATGGGACATCTGGCCAAGAACTGCCAAAGGGATATGAAAAATCTCGCTAATGTGGAAGAAGAAAGGAAGGTTCAGATAAATGCTCATCTAGTGGTGGAGTGTTACAACTTCAAGGATCATGGGCATTATTCAAACAATTTCCTTAAGCTAAGGGTTATTGGAGGAAATCAATAACAACCACCAAGAAAACAAGTAAGGGCTTATGTTATCACTACTACTGAGGTGGATTCGGAAAATAATGTGGTGATAGGTACTCTAGTAATTTATTCAAGAATAGTGAATGTACTATTATATTCTAGTTTTACACATTCTTTTATATATTTCAAGTTTAGTATAACTATTCAAATGTTGCCTAAAATTTTGAAGGATAAGTTATATGTGAGAATAGTGAATCGGGAAATTATTGAATCCATGGTTTATAACTCCTACTTAGTTAATGTTTGTGTACTGAAACTCCTAGATAATATTTTCATACTTTTTTTAGTGGAGTTTGATGCTATCTTGGGCATAGATTGGCTATATTTACACAAATACCACATCAATTGTTAGGAAATAGAGGTCACTTTTCACAACTTGAAGCATCCTCCAATTCCTTATAGGAGTAAGGAGGAAGATGAATCTCATTTAAAATAATCATCTCAAGTGTGTATATTTCTTCTTTATGAAAAAACATATCTATCCCAAATGATTGAGGAAAAGGAGATAATCATGCTTGATGACCTACCCATCATGAGGGATTATACTGATGTATTCCCTAAAGAGTTTTCTGGTCTTCCTCCTGACTGAGAGGTTGAGTTATCAATTGAACTTATTCCTGGATCTCTACATATATCAAAAACACCTTATAAAATGGCCATTGTAGAGCTGAAAGAGTTGAAGAAGTAGTTATAGGAGACTATGGACAAGGGTTTTATATGGCCGAGTTCTTCACCATGGGGTTCATCGGTCCTCTTCATCAAGAATAAAGATTGAGCAATGTGCCTCTTCATTTATTATTGTGAGCTTAATAAAATCATAATAAAGAACAAGTATCACTTTCCTTGGATAGTTAACTTGTTCGATCAGCTTTATGGGACCACATATTTCTCTAAGGTGGACCTTCGGTCAGGATATCACCAACTAAAGGTGAGGAAGGAAAGTATTCCCAAGATTTACATTCAAATGAGGTATGGACACTATGAGTTCATAGTTATTCCCTTATGAATCACTAATGCTTTAGAAATCTTCATGGATTTAATGAATAGAGTATTTAGAGATTACCTCGACAAATTTGTGGTAGTATTTATCAATGATATTCTGATATACTCCATGATAAAGGAGAAACATGATGAGAATTTTAATACTATGTTAAATAATTTTCGAAGGAATAGGTTGTATGAAAGTATAGTAAATGTGAGTTCTAGATAGAGGAATTATTACTCTTGGGGCATGTGATCACCAATAAAGGGATATCTATAAACCCTTCCAAGATAAAGGCAATTGAAGAGTGGATTAGGCCAACATTTGTAATGGAGATCCGCATATTTCTAGTTCTATCTAGGTATTATCGATGATTTGTGAAGAGATTTTCATGATTGTCGAACCCAATGACCAATCAGACATAGAAGTTAGTAAAGTTTTTCTAGAATTAAGAATGTGAAGACTGTTTTAAGGATTTGAAAAATAGGCTAATCTGTGTGCCATTACTCACACTCTCAACAGGTGGAGAACTCTTTATGGTGTACAGTGATGCTTCAAAGAAGGGAATAGTCTTTTTTTTATTCAAGATGATAAAGTTATATCCTACACCTCAGGGTAGCTGAAAATCTATGAGCAAAACTATCCCATTCATGATCTGGAGTTGGCAGCTGTGATTTTGCATTGAGAATCGGGCGACATTATCTCTATAGGGAGAAGTGTGAGATATATATACTAATCACAAGAGTCTAAAATATATATTAACATATGAAGGTCATAATATGCACCAATTAATATGGATAGATCTCATTAAGGATTGTGACTGCTCAATCCATTATCATCTCGGTAAGGAAAACAAGGTAGCAGATGCTCTAAGTAAAAAAAGGATAATGCATCTTTATAAATGATGAGAATTGAAAAGGATATAATATTCTTATATTTGTAGAGGATGGACATGGAAATAATTAAGGTAGGAACATCATCAATCCTTTCTCAAATGATTTCTCAACAATCCCTCATGGAGAAAATAAAGGATGCTCAAAGAAAATATGTGTAAATTCAAAAAATGGTGGAATCCATTAAAAATGGGAAATCCTATTAGTTCTTGATTGATGAGGAAGGAGTTTTAAAATTTGGGTCAAGATTATGTGTATCATATAATCCAAAGATAAAGAAGTATATTTTGAAAGATGCACATAGCTCTAACTTCTCTATTCACCCAGGGAGAACAAATATGTATCAAGATCTTTGAGAAAACTTTTGGTGGGACAATATGAAAAGGAAGATTATTGAATATACATCAAAGTGCTTGGTATGTCATCAAGTGAAGGATAAGAGGAAAAAGTCTAATGGGAAGATTCCACCACTACCCATACCAACATAGAAGTGGGAGAACATCACCATGGACTTTTTTAACAGACATCCAAGGACATCCAAAGGAAACAATGCTATATGGGTCATTGTGGATAATATTACAAAGATAGCTCACTTTATCCTAATTCAATAGGACTTATCATTGGATCAGCTTGCATAGATTTACATCAAAGAAGTGGTAAGGCTGAATGGAGTACCACTATCAATTGTATCTGATCGTGATTATAGATTCACCTCAATGTTCTGGAAAAGTCTCCAACATGCTCTAAGAACTGAACTGAACTTCAGTATAGCCATTCATCCTAAAATAGATGGTCAATCTGAGAAAACTATTTAGACACTAGAAGATATGTTGAGAGAATGTTCTATGGAATTAAAAGTAGGATGGTACCAACATCTTCCATTGGTTTAATTCTCTAACAACAATAGTTTCCACTCGAGCATTTGAATGGCACCATTTGAAGCCCTTTATGGGAAAAGGTGAAGAATGCTAGTGTTTTGGGATGAAGTTGGTGAGTATAAGATGCTAGAACATGAAATGGTTGAAGAAATAGTGGAGAAAGTGAAAACCATTTAGTAGTATATCAAGGCATCCCAAAGTCAACAGAAGAGTTATGCATACAATCTTCAATGAGACCTTGAGTTCAAAGATTGAGGCATGGTATTTTTATGCATATCTCTATGTAAGAAGGTCATGAGGTTTGGAAAGAAATGGAAGTTAAGTACCAGGAACATTGGTGAATAGACACTAAATGAGGCTAATATTGATTGTTAATATATATAATATTTATGTGCTTTATTATTTTTAAACACCATTTTAGTGCATTTTACACTTTGAACATTATTTCATATTATAATTATAATTCCTTCTTAAAATGAAGTATTACATGGTACATTTTTTAACATCATTTAAAGTACCCAATGATATTTATTTTATTTTCATATTTAATTTTCAGGTTTCTCATTACATTGGTAACAATTCATACTTTTGGAGTTCTTGAAGATATATATTGGAAGACCACAAAAGTTTTCCTTGAACAAACAACATACTAGGTGAAGTAAACTGGACAGAATCCCAATAAAACTACTATATCGGCCAATATCCAAGCCCAATAATTCATAAAATTGAACTGAAGATATAGGAAATAATGGGGATCATTTAATTAAACAATTTACAAATCTAATTCGGATGTTTGAATGGATTTCCAAGTGGACTAATTTGGAGATAAAATTATAGGCCAGATTTTGCATCCCAGAAAAATATCCCACCATTTCGGTAATATATCGCAAAAAAAAATTAAATTTGGAATGAAATTTTACATGAGGTTAGGAAACATCAAAATCTCCACTTTATTCTTCTTTGGACCACTCTAATTCGGCCATATATAAGGTCATTTAGATGCCTCTATTCGGTGGATGAAAGTCGGCTACCACTTCGGGTCAAGGATAAAGAAGTCCACTCTTCCTTACTTTCCACCACCATAGGATTACCATACTCCAATGGGATCCTTTATAATGTTGGGAGCTCGACCCAATCCTATTTAAATTTTTATTTGATGCGGTGATGGTGGATTAGTTTATGATGTATGGTTCTTTGTTTAATTGTAATGTTACATTGTGAATTTGTTTCCTTAAGCTTGTCTTTCTCATGTAAGTTGTTAAATTCACCTTAATTTCTTAATAAAATTTCTTCTTCTACTCTAATTTTGTTCTTGATCATATCATGTTGATACCACTGGTTTATGGTGTGAATTTATTCACACCAAACCTTGTAAAATTATCACACAACAGTGGAGGGATCGTTATTTCATTGTCTTTTTTTAATTCTCCAATTCCTCCCTCATGAGTCTACTTTCCACTTCCATTGAAACCATAGAATCAATGGAGGGATAACCCACTTATGGGTTGATCCAAGGGAGTAAGAAGGGGATGGATTGGATTTTATTTCTCACTCCATTAATTTCTAATCACTTCATTTAATTGATAATTTTGTTTTAATATCTTCAAACTCTTTCATCCTTATTGAATTTAAGGCCTCACACTTCAAGTGATAATACGAACATTTACCTTGACGTGCTCAAAACTTTGATACATCAACTGTACATGTGATTAGTATTAAAGTGTGTAGGTATTAAATCAGTAAGTTCTGATGTTTTTTGACCTTCCTAAATGAACTCATCTCAAATATAAGAAATTTAAATAGTTGAAAAAGGAATGCATCTAATCTGCCCCAAGTTATAACCTATGATCAACTCATTCTTTTAAATTGAATTAACTTAAGTCTCTTAGAGTTAACTTAAAACCATCTAAAATCAACCCAATTTGGCCACCTCATATCAAAAAACAATCCATATAATTTACATGTCAATAGGTTACTTCTTAGGTCTCTGAGGATTTGACAACCAAAGCTAAACTACAAGAGACCGTTGAACCCTAAAAACTTGGGTAAATTTGGGTGAGGCCAAATTTTCACACCGTTTTGGGGGACCCAAGTAAGTCATATCAACACCCATTCTATTCTCCCCCATTTATTCTATTCTCATCCAAATTCTATTATCTTTTCCCTTTCTCATTTTTTTTCTTTTTGTGCATGTCTACCTACACCGGTGACCAATCAAAATGTCTAGTTAGGGTAGATAGTCCTGGGGTTGGGGAGTCAAGTATACCAAGGGAAATCTTTAAATTATATCCTAATCATACTAATACTCTAGATTTAAAAATTGAGCTTATTTCAATGGAATTTCTTCAAAGAAACCAACTCATAAACCTGGGTGGGAACCAAAATGGAAATCCAAATGAGGCAGCCCCAAACTTGGGGAATGCAGTCGATCAAACCATGAATAACTACCTCACACCTACCTAGACCAATGTCCTCTAATGCATTAGATACAATTACCTGGGATATTCCAACTACATATTTAAACCCCATGTCCTAAACCACCTTCCCACATTCCATGGAATGGAGTATGAGATTCTGTACCTTCACGTTAAGGAGTTACATAACATTGTAGAAACCATGTGTCCCCCACATCAACTATAATCATTTGAGATGAGGATATTTCCTTTTTATTTAAAGGATCGAGCTAAAAATTGGCTAAACAATTTGATACCATCATCCATCAATTCTTGTGACCAATTATAAAGATAATTCTAAAAAAATACTTTCCCCACCACAAGGCAATTTCACTTAAAAATAGCATCAAAAACGTTTTAAAAAAAAGACGGAGAGTCATTCTAAAAAACATGGGAGAGGTTAAAAGAAAATCTAAACATGGTTCCACACCATGGTTTTTCTATTCCTAAAAAATTGAGAATTTTCTATGAAGGGCTGAGTTCAGGGAACAAACAATTCATTGACATGATGTGTAATGGAACTTTCAAAAACAAAGCCCCAAATAATTCTTACAAGTATCTAGAAAGACTTGCAGAACAAAACCAAACATGGGGAACATCACCTTACTATGAGAATCCACACAAATATAGTGGAATTCACACACTTATGGAGGAGGAAATCCTTATGGGAAAACATGATGTACTCACTAGGAAGGTCGAGGAGATCAATCTTAAGAAGGTACATGAAATTCAAACGGTTGACCATGTTTGCACAATCTGTGAAAAACATTACCACAATACTAAAAACATCCCAACTATCCCTTCCATTAAAGATGTTCTTCTAGGAGGACAACTAGAGGAGGTCAATTCTCTTAAAATTCAAAATCCCCAATACCAAAACACATTCAACCCAAGGAATAATGACAAGACAAGCTTCCATTGGAAAGATAACCAACAACCTAGCCAACCACAAGGACCAAGCCCGTACCCTACAAAAAATTTCCAAAACCATAACCAATTACAACCACAACCAGTACAATACCAACATCCTTCTATCTCATACCAACATCCCATACAACAACCAAAGTCTTCTCCTATGATAAACCACCCAACAAAATCCCCTACCCATTCTTCCCCTCTACTGATCCTTGAATAGTTCTGTAAACAAATGGAGAAAATGAACTCAAAAGTCTTAAACATGAACTAAAAACCATAAAAACCAGGAAGGCACCCATGCCTACTCATGCGGTACCATCCTCAACTTTAAGGGGAGATTCAAGTTTCACTCATATAACTCATGAGAAACTAAAGGTTGTGATAGTTTTAAGAAGTGCAAAATCAATTGAGAAACCTGAAGAAATAATTCAAAAACCATCAGAAGATTAAAACTCTAATAAAAATTCAAATTAACCATCTAAAAAACTAAAAGAAACTGATAAAAATGTGAAAGAAACAACTCTTCAAAAAATAATCCCACAACCTGCACCATCTCCTCAATCCATGAGAGGGAAAACCAAGAATGAATTAAGTGAAACATTGAGGGAAATATTATCACAAGTCAAGTTGCACATTTCACTCTTCGATTTCATTAAAACCATTAATATATACTCAAAATACCTTAAGGACCTCTGCAAATTTAAAATGAAATTCCCACATAAGAACCAAGTCCTTCTAGCAGCAAATGTTAGCACAACAGTACAAGGAACCCTTCCACCAAAGATAAAAGACCCAGGATTCCCTTACATCAATGTTTAACTAGGAGAGAACAAAATTTTCAAAGCCTTATGTGACCAAGGTGCTAGTGTCAATCTCATTCCCTATGTTGTGTACTTCCAGTTAGGACGAGAAGATATCCAACCCACATTTTTCACACTTCAACTTGGTGATCGTATCATTAGGGTTCCAAATGGAATTTTAAAATATGTTCTAGTAAAAGAAGAAAACTTCATCTACCTTGTTGACTTCATTATCCTTTACAACAATCCAAACTTAGGACACAAGTAATAAACCCCAATCATCCTTGGTCGTCCCTTCCTTACAACAATCAACTCTGTTATCTGAGTCTAAAATGGGAACATGACCATCACCTTTGGAAACATGAGACTAGATGTGAATATCTACAATGAAAACTCTCAAATTGGGGGTGATGAAGAGATACATGAGGTTAATTGGATTCGTAGTGTTGATAGTGAACTTGATGACCATAAAAGAATTATTGAAGGATGTTTAAGTCAAGAAGAGATTGATTTTCTTTGTCACAGGATGGAAATTTGTCTCATTGGCTTGAATCACTTTCAGATAGCTCTATTGATGATTTTATCAAATCACCAATCAATGATACCATTGGTGAAATTAATAAAATTGATTCCATATCCATTAATTACACTAATATGGATAATTTAGTGGATGGAAATTTTGTTCACAAGGAACCAATTCTGTCAATAAATATGAACAAAGAAACCGAGTTCAATAAAAAAAGTCCCATCCTTCAGTGGAAAGTGATAACCACTCTGATCTTGAATTTAAGGTCCTACCTTCATCAATCAAGTATGAATTTTTAGGGGGAAATCAATCCTTTCATGTTGTCATTTCTTCCTCTCTTAAATACATTCAATAGAAGATGATTTTGGATGTCTTAAGAAAGCATAAGAATGAAATTGGATGGACCCTTTCTGATATTCCTCGAATTATCCCACTCATTGGAACTTATAGGATTGTTCTTGAATCTAAATCCAAACCATGTCGTCAACCTCAAAGGAGACTCAATCCAAATCTTATGGATGTGGTAAGGAATGAACTTCTTATGTTGTTAAAAGCAGTTATCATCTACCCCATTACTGAGAGTGAGTGGGTAAGCCCAATTCAGGTTGTCCCAAACAAAGCTGGAATCACTGTGATCACCAATGAGGATGGTGAAATTCTCCCCACAAGGGTCAGTAGTGGATGGATAGTCTGTATTGACTATAGGAAGCTCAACTCCTATACTAAGAATGATCATTTTCCATTTCCCTTTATTGATCAAGTCCATGAGCGAGTGGTGGGTCATCAATTCTATTTCTTCCTAGATAGACACTCAGGGTATAATCAAATCGAGGTCTCCTTAGAGGATCAAGGAAAAAACCTTCACTTGTTCATTTAACACTTTTTCTTTCAAGTGCATTCCCTTTGGGTTATGTAATTCCCCTAGTACCATCCAGCGATGCATGATGGGAATCTTCTCGGACATGGTGGGATATTATTTAGAGGTCTTTATGGATGACTTATCTATCTTTGAGGATACTTTTTATGGATTCCTTCTAAATGTTAAAAGGTTTTTTCAAGATAATAGGATAAGAATCTCATTATAAATTGGGAAAAATTCCATTTCATGGTAAACAAAGGACTTATTCTAGGACATCTGGTATTTGGTAGAGGGATAAAAGTTGAAAAAGATAAGTTTGAAATCATTCATCACCTTCCCTCTCCTAAAACTGTTAAGTAAGTGCGGTTTTTATTAGGAAATTTTGGTTTCTATAGAAGGTTCATTAGTAATTTCAGCTCTATTTCTCAGCCACTTTGTGCTCTATTTGTGAAAGATGCTTCATTATTATGGATAGAAAGTGGTGAGGAATCATTCTCTACACTCAATTTAGCTATTTTCTCATCAACAATCATGTAATCTCCAAATTATAAAATTTCTTTTGAACTGATTTGTGATGCTAGTGACTTCACTGTAGAAGCAGTATTAGGACAATGGTGTGATAAAACACAATGTGTCATTTATTATGCAATCAAATCTATAAATGATGCACAAATCAACTACACCATCCATGAGACAGAGTTACTTATTATTGTGTTTTCCTTATAAAATTTTAGGTCCTACATCTTAGGATCCCCCATAATTGTGTTCAATGACTATTCTGTACTAAAATACCTCTTCCAGAAACAAGATGATAAGGCTATATTGATTACGTGGGTCAATATATTACAAGAATTTGACCTCACAATCTAGGGGAAAAGGGTGTTGAAAATGTTGTAGCTAATCATATCTCTAGGATAGAATTTAATGACAAATTATCTCACCTTTATGTTTCTGATTCATTCCATGATGAACACATATACTTTGTGGGTGACTGCCCATGGTATCCTAACATAGTCAACTTCTTAGTTATAGGATTCATTCCAAAATTATTAGGGACTCAAGCTCAAAGTAAATTCCTTTCTGATGTTAGGAACTATGTGATTGATGATTCATACCTCAATAATTTCTACCCTGACCAAGTCACTAAGAGGTGTATCCCAGAATTTGAACAAGAGTCTATCCTTAAATTCTATCATAGTGAAGCATGTGGAGGTCACTTTTCCTCAAATAAAACTTATGAAATGGTTCTTCAGTTTGGTCTCTTCTAGCCCACCCTCTCAAGGGACTCCTACACATTTTTTCAATGTTGTCCTAGGTGTCAAAAAGTAGGTTTCATCACAAAAAATAATCAAATTTCACTAACTCCCATCTTAGTGATTGAAATCTTTGACTGTTGGGGAATCAATTTCATGGGTCCCTTCAAAAACTCTAGTGGATATTTGTACATCATTTTAGTTGTCAATTATATATCCAAATGGATTGAGGACTTTACTAAAAAATCAAAATATCATCAAACTGTGATTAGATTTCTCAAGGAAAACATACTCTCTAGATTTAGAATTCTTTGGGCTATCATTAGTGATCGTGGAACTCATTTTTTCAATCTTCCATTATCAGCACTCATGGATAAGTATGGAATTTCTCACAAAGTGTCCATTGCCTACCACCCACATACCAATGGTAAAGATGAGTTATCCACTCAATAAATCAAACAAATTTTTGGGAAAATGGTTAATCTATCTAGGAAAGACTGGTCGAGTAAAATATTAGATGCTCTTTAGGAATATAAAACTACATATAAAACTGTTTTAGGAATGTCCCCATATAGTTTGGTTTATGGAAAATCATGTCATTTACCATTTTAAATTGAACATAAAGATTTTTTGGAAATTAACAAAATGAATTATGACATCTCATTGGATGGAACAAAAAGGAAATTAGATCTCAATGAACTTAAGGAACTTAGGATGGAGGCTTATGAAAATTCAAGGATAAATGAAGCTAGAGTTCAAGCCTACCAATCTCTAAATCTTAAAACCAAACACATTTTTCTGGGTAAGCCTTTTCTTTTTTATAGCTCTAAACTTCATTTACACCCAGGAAAGTTGAGGTACAGATGGTTGGGTCCATACATAGTGCATATGGTGTACCCCCATGGGGCTGTAGAAATTCAAGATCCCACCAATGGTCAAACCTTTAAAGTTAATGGTCGTAGAGTCAAACCATTCTTTGAACCATTCCAAAAACATGAAGTAGATGAAGAATTTTGTGAACTAACCTTAGATGAGTAGAATACTTAAAACATTAGGTGTATATGTCGAGCTAGAGATGTTAAACAAAAGAACTGCATGGGAGGCAACCCGTGTTTTTCATGTTTCTAATATTTTTTAATCATCTTTATTTTTAAAATAGTATTAATGAATCATTTTTATATTTAAAAAAAATAGACTCTTGACTTGTTCTTCTATTATGAGTATGGGTTGGTATGATAGGGGATCACCATATTCATCTGTGTCACGTGGTGTGATCCTTGAGTAATACCTTACCTAGAAATTTAAAAATAAGACAATGTATCATCAGTTAATTATATTTTTATGTGTTTATAGGTTAAAATAAAAATAAAAATAATAAAAAATTAAAGGAAACATCGTAGGTCATGGAGAAAACCCTATCACAACCTGCAAAGTTGCGGGGACTCAAACCTGGGACTGAAGGGAGATAGAGGAATGCCATTACCGCTGACCTATGGCTTATAGTGCTTCCTTATTCTAAAATTTTTGTATATATACTTATATTTTACTTTTTTTATTATGAATATATATATATATTGTTTTGTTTTTTTGTTTTTTTGTTTTTTCCTTTTTCCACTAGGGTACTATTCCAGTGGCATGGATATCAAAGACTAAATTGGAGCAACAAGAACTTCAACTTCAACCACCAAGTGACATCATTTCATGGTCCTCATATTTCAATTTCCTTTTAGAACTCCTCTCATCTACCTCTACCCCCTTCTAAATTTTATTTTCTTTAAACACTAGGGATAGTGTTATTCTAAGTTGGGGGGTGAAAAGAATGAAAAAAATTATTAATTTTGTTTGTATATAAATGTGTGGAAGGAAAAATTTCTTTAACCATGAAAATGATAATACACATTTAACACTTTGAAACTGAATATCAAATAATTTATCATACCCTGATTCTGATTTTAATCCATGTATAATTTCATGAGCATAGATTTTGGAAAGTGTGGTTTTCTAATGTGAAATTTCATCGTTTATATTTTTATTTAGATAAACAAAGATCACAACACAAGTCCTTTGGATAATGGGGTATTAGTTTGAGTTCATGGGGTCTCTTAAATAAATAGAAAAGTTTCGGTGATCATTTTAGATCTAATATGTGTATTCAATAAAAAATCAAAAAAACCAATAAATTTTCATGTAAAGCAATGAAATGGCCTAACGCGTGGCTTTCGACACTTGGAGATCGTGACTCCATAGTTTTCTATCCCAGAGTTAGTAATTTTATCTCAATTTGTGGTAATTTGACTTTGTTTTTTACTTATTTAACTCGAGATGATACCCAAGTATGTGGGATACACTTGGTGCCCTAAGGTCTTTGAGCTTAGGAGTCATCGGCATAGTCTCACTACATGGGTTGACTCTTTTGAGTGAAATTTCAATTAACATGAAAATATTGAAAAAACAAATTGAATACTCATCTAAATATTGAAATGTGATTCCACCTAGCACTTCCATCATTTCCCCATTGAATAAAGATGAACCCCCGTGTCTATTGTGTAAACAACACATCCTCATACTTAATTGATATTGAATGAAATATGAAAATTAATTTGAACAAAGGAATGGGATTGGTATTGGGATATAATTATGAAACTATCTTGTATTAAAATATTTTTATGGGTTTCATAGTTGTTTGATATACTGGTTTTTGGTGATCATTTTTTATTAAAATGTTTTTGGAAAAGGGAATTTGAATTTCACATTTTTGAGATATACTTTGATCGGGACTAGAAAAACTAAATTTGGGGGGTATTATTATCCATTTAATGAGTATAATATTAATTTTTAATATATATATATATATATAATATTCATCTTCTTTACTATTCATAAAAACAATTTTAGGTCATTTTAAACTTTGAACATTATTTCATATTATAATCGTAATTCATTATTAAAATTTACTTTTACATGGTACAAATTTTAACATCATTTAAAGTACCCAATAATATTTATTTTATTTTAATATTTAATATTCATGATTCTAATTACATTGGTAACAATTCATACTTTTTGAGTACTTGAAAATTCATATTGGAAGACCACCAAAGGTTTCCTTGAACAAACAACATTTTGGGTGAAGTAAATTGGACAACAGGCCAATAAAACAACATTACCGGCCAATATACAATTCCAATATTTATAGAAAAGAAACTAAAAGTAGATTAAATAATGGGTAAAATTTAATTAAACAGTTGACCAACCTAATTCTGATGTTTGAATGGAGTTTCAAGTGTCCAAGTTGGAGATAAAATTCTAGGCTAGATTCTGCTACCTAGAAAAACATCCCACTATTTCAATAATAACTCGCAAACCAAAATTCCATTTGGGCTGAAATTTTACATTCGGTTAGGATAAATCTAGAGATAAATTTTATTATGCTATGTAACACTCTAATTCGGCCATATAGAAGGTCATTTAGATGCTTCTTCTTGGGGGATAAAAGGTGGATACCACTTCGCGTCAAGAACAAAAAAGTCCACTCTCCCTTACTTTCCACCACCCTAGGCCTACCATTATTAAGTGGAAACCTTTTAACTATTAGGAGATCAAACCAAGCCTCTTTAAATTCATATTTAAGGTAGTTTTGGTAGAGAAGTTTATGATCTTTGGTGCTTTGTCTAATTTTAATGTTATGATGTGAATTTGTTTCCTTAAGTTTGTATTTCTCATGTAAGTTGTTCAACTCACCTTAGTTTCTTAATACAATTTATTTTTATCCTCTTATTTTTTTCTTATTCATATCAAGTTGATAATTTTGGTTCAAGGTGTTAATTTTTTCACACCAAACCTTGTGAAATTATCACACAATTGTGAAGTGATCGTTATTTCATTGTCTTTTTTTACTTCTCTAATTCCTCCCTTATGAGTCGACTTTCTGCTTCCATTGATACCATAGAATCAATAGAGGGATAACCCACTTATGGGTTGATACAAGGGAGTAGCAATGGGATTGATTGGATATTATTTATCACCCCATTAATTTATAATCACTTCTTTTAATTAAGATTTTTTTGAAGATCTTCAAACTCCTTATTCCTTGTTGAATTTATGGCCACATGCTTCAAGTGCTAATATGAACCTTTACCTTGAGGTGCTCAAAAAATTGACCCTTCAAGTGTATAGGTGATTAGTATTAAAGTGTGTAGGTATTAAACCAGTAAGTGATGATGTTGTTTGATCTTCTTAAATGAACCCATCTCAAATATAAGAAATTGAAATAGTTAAAAAAGGTATGCATCTAATCCACCACAAGTGATAACATAGTATCAACTCATTCGTTTAATTTAAATTCACTTATGTCCCTTAGAGTTCACTCAAACCCATCTAAAATAAACCCAAGTTGTCCAATTCATAACCAAAAAAATCCATAGAATGTACGTGTATTTAGGTTACTTCTTAGGTCTAGGAGGATTCAACAACCCAAGTTAAACTACAAGCGACTACTTAACCCAAAAAAACTTGGGTAAATTTGGGTGAGACCAATCGGCCCCTTTGAGATTATTGATCATGTTGAGGCTGTAGTCTATCGACTAGCACTTCCACATACCATGGCCAAAGTACATGATGTCTTTCATGTATCCCTCTTAAAGAAGTATATACCAGACCCTTCATATGTACTCTCTTCAGACGAGGTATAGCTGGCGGATGATGTTTCTTCTAAGGAGCAGCTAGTGAAGATATTGGATCGTAGAGATAAAGTTATACGTAACAAAACTACCCACCGGGTCAAAGTAATGTGGTGGAATCATAAGTACAAATAATAAACATGGGTACTATAGGAGGCAATAAAGGAAAAGTACTGCACTTACTTATGGATTAGAATGTAAAACAAAATTTCAAAGGTGAAATTTCAAAAGAGGGAAGAATGTAATGACCATATGTTTTTCAATGAAAATTCCTTTCTTATAAATATTTCATATAATCACATGATATCACAACATATTGAACTAATAAGTACTATGTGACCTTTAAACAAAATTTTTTCACTTCTGTGCTTTGAATTTGAAAAATCTGACATACACGGTTGCGATCAGTAAAGCGAGTGGATTAGAAAACAACACCTAATCCATGTCAGAGGTTTAAACAAAAATAAGATAGCTGAAGAGGAATTTTTGTGAGAGTGGCTTAAGTTGGCTTCTCATTTCGAAGACATTATCAGAGACGACCCTGAAAAAAATGTGACGAATCTTTCCTAGAAATTGTTCAAGGAAGTCATGTCAAATGGGTTAAAGATGGTGTTTAAAAATTTTATTATGTGATATAGTGTCTAAGGGCTATATTGAACTCTTTGGTTTCACACTTTATCCAAAAAAGTGGCTCTTTAATAAAAATATTTATTTGGAGGAGTAAGTTATTTGAAGTCTAATATGACCAACTTAATTTTTGCTGAATAGTAACATACCCTTATGAATAGTAATGTTACCCTGGTGAATACTGACATACCCTATTGAATATTAACCTTACCTATGATAGTATATAAATAAGATTCAAGTGGGAGTACGATATACCTATATCTTGGAATAAGAAAAAAAATGTTTTAAAATTGTTATTTTTCGAAAAAATTATGATTTTCATTAAATATTAAATTAATCATATTTAGAAAATTAGTTTTGAAAAATGTATTTAATTTTTGGATTCTACACATCGAAAAAAATTTATGGTTAATTTTTGGGATTTTTCTGAAATACTTGAATTTTTAGTGAATAGTAAAATACGTTAATTTGTCGTATAAATATATTATAATTTAAATACACTATTAATAACATCATAAGTGATGTAAGAATAGAAATATATAATTCAGATGCATTTATTACTATTCTTGTTCATATAATCATCACTATTTCTTGTCTTTTGGAAAAATAATAAACTAATGAGTATAATATTATGAAAACCCTCCTCACCTCCACTATAAATACCACCCCTCTTTACCTCTTATATTCACTCCTCTCAAGCATTGTTACTTGCCTATATTCCACCCAAATATCTCCTAAAGATCCTCCCCCACTTTCAACATCCCTTAGTATCATCAAAATACCAAATCCTCTCCCATTAAGAAGGCTCTCAAGGAAGATTGATTCAAGAGGTAAATTCCACTTTTCTTTTCTTTGTTTTTTTTCAAGTTCATTTGTTTTATTTTCTATCCTTACATATCCTCATAAAAATTTTATAAAATCTCCATTTCCCTAAATTTACTGAAATTTTTTTATTATAATGGAATAATTTAATACCATCTCTCCATTACTCTTCTTTTATTCTAGTATGAAAGACACCATCCAAGATGTGTTATTTTACCATATTCAAGGACAACGGGTTTTTAATTTCCATTACCATCTTTATTTATGTTCATGAAACCATTTTAATGGTTGAAAAAGACCTTGATATATTTATTATTCCTCATCTATAGTTCTATAATCCTTTTTTACACATGTTTTTGGTTTATAAAACAAAACATGTTAATTATGGAAAAAACTGCCAATTAACCTAAAAGGTTGCCACTAAAGTTTTACATAATGATTCAACTTCACTACAATTAACCAAATTAAAATTTCAACCATGTAACCTTCTGGATGTTCAATAATAAAATATAACTCCAATTATATATTAACACCTTCATCAAACATGTTTTTCTTAACAAGAACCAATCATTATAACCATGGAAGCAGACAGACCCAAACAATGAAATTAAGACTTATAACCAATAAAAAGGTATTTAATGAACTTAAAAAGGTTATGATAAATCAATTTAATATATAAGAGTTTATTTAGTTATTAATTAATTAACCTAATTTTATTATTCAGGTCATTAAGTTCAATAAAATCTCGTTATCGGATTTAAGGTAAGGGATCCTCTCTTTTTCACTTTTATTCAAGAATGTCCACTATAATATTCCATTTTATGTGTAATCCCTAGTGATGGGGTATGAATTTTCACCTTCATTATATTTCCCTCATGATTTATAAAATATTATAATTCCCTTCATATCTCTTTAATCCCCCTTAAGTACACCTGATACCATGTCGATAATCTGTAAGGGGCTCTACCGGAACCTCCTTTATTCCTTTAGGTTGCATCATATTTCTTATTACCAAATGAGTTCATCTTATCTTTCTATGTGAATATTATAAATTATTTTTACAAGTGACAAATTATTTTATCAATACCCTTTCATCATTCTGTTTTTCGGATATACATGTTTTTAAGTGATTCCCTCCTCAACACTTTCCGATAAGCAAACTCGTTTTAAGGGAACATCCCAAATTTTTACCCAATTTCAAGTGCACTATATCATTTTTTTTATTCCAAAATTTTCTTTATAAAATCATAATTTTTTTTATTAAACACATATTTGTTCAATTATTATTTTATATAAAATATTTTTCCCTTTTCTTTTTTTAAATATCAATAGTATTTTCCTTAAAACCTTACAAAAATGTTTTAATGCTAAAATTTCTCAAATAAATTTTTTACATGTTTTCACTTTTTTGACCTAAATTACCATGATATATTCCTATTATACCTTATGAACATCCATGTATGTTCTAATTTCCTTTATTTCATGGACACATTCATGATATGCCTATTGGTTATGCTTTATGTCATGATTGTGGTACCCAATTCATTCCATGGGTAACCCTTATGTATATGTAAGATTAATAATGTATGATTATTTATGTGGAAAAAATATTCATGAAATGTAAGATGGGTTCACTGAGATATCGCTCCAATTCATTGGGTAAATTTTAGTCTCATGATACGTTATGTGTGAAGGTCTTTGCGGTTAGCCTTGGCTTGTGCTACTATGTGCAATGGTCTTCGCAATTGGCCTTGGCTTGTGGTAATATAGGACAAGATCTTGGTGGTTAGAATTGACTCGTACTAAATTTATGTTTTATGTTTCTGCCACATTTCTGTAATTCTATGTTTGAATGATTACATGTCTATATTTTATGATTCCATATGTCACATGCCTTTTGACGTCATCATGGCATGCCTTCTATCCCATACCCTAATTATTTGTTTTTATGGTTATTTCGCTATTGATGTTTTATCTTGTCCCTTTGTTCATGTTATCCCCAGGTTATCCTATGAATATGTATAAGCACAATGGATTATAGGATCTCATTATATAGTTTAAATAAAAATTCATTTTTAGAATGTTTGATTATGTACCTTGTCTTCCAAGACACTAGACTTTATGATCCTTGGCTTGTACTCTAATATATAATTATGCTTAAAATCATGTAATGTTATATGTAAAAGGTTAGGTTCACTATAGAGAATAATTCTTATTTTAAAAAATTAGATTAGGAAGGGTAAACATACATGAAAAAATTAATTTCATTTATTAAACAAGGGGATGCTAAATGGTAAGATGTGATATACAAAGAAAAATGTAACAAACTAACCAAGAATACAATTTTAGCTGGTATCCAAACTAGTTTTTCACTAATCCAAAGAGTTGGGGATTCTAACGGAGTACTTCTTCATCATATATCATGATGAAATAGGGAAACAAACCCCACATTTCATCAAATCAAGGTTTTAATAACATGAAAAAAGGAACACAATCAAACTAAAACACTAAAAATGTAAAAAACGTTGTGGGGAATCAATATTACAATGAATTATCCATGAAACGGACAAAAGATATGATTTAAATTGTGTGAATATTACCTAATATATGAGTAGATCTATATATGAATGTGAACTGATGAGGCCTATGAAACCTAAGGGTGTATGAATATTTTAATGTGATTCTAGATCAAATAAAAGAGGGTTAGGGTTTTTGTGCCATATAGTGACCATAATATATGAAAAACAATGTGTGAGGTGTGCATGAGAGATGATAAAATGTATATTTAACATGCAACAATGCGGATGAAAAAACCCAAGGGTGTATAAAGAAAGTAATGTGAAATTAGAGTACAGTGGATTAATGAAATGAGGGTTAGGGATTCCGTGCAAGAGAAATGACATGTTTGTTGTGAGAATGAAAGAAAATAAAATTAATCTAGAAATGATTCATAAAATTTTAAATGAAATATAATAATAGTTACTTAATAACGGATGTGAAAAGGCTAAGAATTTTTTTTTCACATTAGTTATTTATAAATTCAGAAAAAAGGTGAATATTTATTGTTCACATTTGTTATATAATAACATATGTAAAAAGGTAATAGGACAAATAGCTTTTGTACTAGTGGGAGAGAGTTCAAAATATTAATGATTAGTGAATTAGAACTTTCCTTCAGTTTAAAGTTTCCTCAATTAAATCATATAAATTTTATTTATTAATTTAAATATTCTAAAGAGGCACTAAAAATATTTTGAATTGATAATATAAATGTTTCTATAACATTGGTTGATACCTGGATAAAGTTATTAAGAGATGATAATAGAAAACTGGTCAATATTACAGTGTATAAAAAATTCATTGGAACTTAATTACACTTAACAGCTTCAAAACCTAACATTTTTTTCTATATGTCAATAAATGAGGAATCAAAGATATCACAAATAAATCCAAATGCTAGTGGTGAAAATATATTATGGTATATCAAATTCAAACTAGATTTCATAATATTTTACATATATATATATCACATAAACAATTATTAGGATATACAAATATGGATTGGTTCACTTTAATGGATGATATGAATTATTGATCAAGTGATGAATTATATGTTAAATATTTTTGTATTTATAGAATTCTACAAAAATGAAGATTTCATTTAGTTGAGCACTATAGAAGATAAATACATTATAGCCACTCAAGCTTTCATGCAACACTTATGGATTAATTATTAGCTTGATGATATTGGATTTGAAGAGAAGTATCTTATTATTGTCATATGTGATAACTTTAGTGTAATTAATCTTATTAAAATACTAATTTATCATTCAAGGATAAAGAATATCATAATCAAATAACACTTTATCAAGGAGAAATTTGAGCATGGGTTTATGATATTGTAATATGTGTCTCATCAAATCCAAATTTTTAATATTATTATAAAGGATATTTCAAATTTAATTTTTGATAATCATTCGTTGGATATTATATTATAACTATCTTCATCCACTTGAATGGTTTAGATAAGGAACCCCCACTCCCCTAAGGTGATGGTTATTCCATGTTTCTACTAAACATGTGCTATCAATATATAGTTTATGTAAAGGTTGGTTTTTTCTCATGAATTGGTAGAATTAGTTAATAATTATATTAAATGACATTTATAGATGTTTTCTTGGGGTTCATTGAAAAAGGAGGTGAATCGCTTAAAATCATAAAGGGGTGGAGTTACTTAGAGTTTTAATTATCGCTTGAGTTCTTTCAAGGTGTTGAAAATGAGAGAGATTTGGTTCTCAAGACTTGTTTCAAGGGGTATATTTCTTTTTAAATAAGTATTAGGGGAGATTTATATGGTTATTAATCAGGGGGAGAATATATATAAGTGTATTTCAAATAAAAATAAGAAGAAGAAAAATCATCCACAGCTGGTGTCAAATCAAAAACAAAGTAATGAGTGGTGTCATAAAATAAGGATAATGAAGTGTTTAATTATTAAAATTTTCATTCCACTCTTATTTATCATAATTAAAATGAATCGTTTGATCTTATAGTGGATGATAAGTGAATAATTTATTATAATATTTATATTAGTCTAATGATAGTTTTAATAATTTTATTTAATTATGAAGTGTTTCGACAAATCCAAAGGGGAATATTGTTAGAAAAATAAATTATTGAAGTGATTTTAGGATCTATTTATTAAAAAATGCATGTTTCAATTCAACTAAAATAATTATTTGGTTATTTAAGATTCATCATATGAAGTGGAAATAATCTTGGAGAAATCTCGATGAGCCTTTGGTTAAAGTCTATCTAAATAAACAAAATCAAGTCAAAGTTCATATGTGTTATGTCATGGTTAGTACCACATATAACAAAAATGACTAGAGTGTGTGAATAGACCCTCATACTTATAATACATATTTTGAAAAAAGGTGTATGTATTACACTACACCATGTTTAATATTATAGTGGTTTAATGAGTATTTTAATGTATAATAAAAAATAAGATATGTATTCAAAAATGGGCATGGTTTAAGGAATTTTATAGTAAATGGGAATACTTATTATGTTTTAAGATGTTTTGATGCTCTTAGGTTGGAGTAAATCATTTCAAAATATATATGTGTAATAAAGAGGAAAAATGGACATGGTGATCATCTTGATCTAGATAAAAAAATTTGATACACAAGAGACCAAGGGAATTTTTGTTATACTTTTTATTAGGATAAGTGATTGGAATAAATTACATCATGGTTTATAAAAAACTACAACATGGTCTTATCTATAAATGGATATTTGAATTTATAAAATTGTTAAATTTTATAGAGATAGAGGATTGAATGGTTTTGGTTTGTGAAGTCAAAGAATTGATCGAACACAACCTCGTCATATAGAGGAATAAACATTCCATGGTTGGTCAATTGTAGTATAGATATCAATTTTATTTTTATTATCTAAAGGGGGGATGTTTTTAGATTTAAATGGGTATATTTTGAATTGTTTTGTAAATATCTAATTGGATTAATCTTCCCATGATTATTTAAGAGTAATTATTACTTTGATGAATGGAAAGATGGATATTTTCTCTATAAATTCGATAAAAATATTCTCAAATTGGGATGTTTAATTGATAGAGATATTGAAAAAAATATCATATCTAATTGAGAGGGATTTTAGGAGGGAATATTCTTACATTATAGTTTAGAGGCATTTGTCAATAATTTCAAAATCAACCTAAAATAATAAAGTATAAATCATCATTTTAATTAATAAAGAGCGTATTGATACACTAATGGAGGTGTAATATCTTGTTTTGGTTTGTGAATATCAATTTTTTTCACTATAGGGAGTAGTAAGTTCTTCTTATGTAATAGAGTGGTGAGTTCTCATTGGAGGGATTGGTTGTAAGCTAAGAGGATAAGAAATTATACTTTAAATTTATAACATAATTAATGTGATTTAATGGATTTTGGTGAACTATAAAAATCTTTGGTTTTATTATCCTTCGAGCTATCCTAGTGTGAGTGAACAAAATAAAATTACTTATGTCTCTTTATGTTTTATCATTATTATACATTTTTAGGGAGAAAATTTAGTTTTGAATAATCTTAAAACAAGTTCATTGGAATAATATTTTTTAATTAGGATCCCCTAACCCCCCCCCCCACCCCCTCTTAACGTATATTTCTTGATACGGGACCAACAACTCTAATTTTAGTTGGGAAACTTTATGATGCATGATTTTGAACCACTTTCATTAGTGGTGCTCAAAAAATTGCCAAGGGGTAGAGTCATAGCCCGTGGGATGAAGAATGAAACCTTGTACAATGTGACAAAAAATACCACATATATAATTACAATAGAAAACTTGATTAGGGATTCACATACATGACATTATAGGTTTAGCCACATGGGAGAGAATAGGATGAAGGTCATAGAAATAAAATGAATTTTTTCATAGATGAAGTCAATGTATGGTGGATTATTTGAAGGAAAAAATGTGTATTTTATGAGAAGTGGAGAATACCAATGGATGGAAAGATGGACCTAGTGCACACTAATGTTTTGGGACCTGCACCAGTGCATTCATTTGGAGGTTCACTATAGTATGTTTCATTTATTAATAAATTAAAAAAGAAGTTTTGGTTTTAATTTATGAATGTATATATGATGTGTTTACGATATTTTACATCTAGGAAAATATCATGGAGAATGAGTTAGATTCAAAGCTAAAATACTTAAGGCTTGATAATAGATGAGTCTATGAGGGTATAATATTCCAGGAATTTTATGATATAAATGGAATCTAGTGGGAAAAGAAAATTCTAGGCACACTATAATAGAATGGTGTGGATGAGGGGATGAAAAGAACATTAATTTAATATTCTAGGAGTATGAGGCTACAATCTGGGTTACCCAATACTTCTGGGTAGAGGAAGTGAATATGTTAGTGTATCTAATTGACATAATTCTATCAGTGTAGATGGAATAATATCAAAATGAGGATATTTATTCAAGAAAGTAAGTAAAACTAGTCTTTGGTTGTTTGGAATAAGTGAATATAGATTTTGATATAAGGGATAAATATGATACTACATCTAAAGCATGTTTATTTATTGGATATGGTGTTGAAGAGTTTGTATATCACATATGGGATCAAGAGACTAAGAAGATCATAAAAATATAGAATTTAATATTAAATAAAAGTTTCATTTATAAGGAATTCCATTCAGTATTAACCGGTTGATATAATGAATAATTAGGTTTCTATGATAAAGATAAGATTGAAAGTATAACTAAGAATATAATAAAAGAACCAATAAAAACCAATACTCAAGTATAGTTGAGGATGTTAACTAGGGTGATAATAATTGTGTAGATGTATTCATAATATGTGCATTGTTTTTTATTTACTATAAATATATCGGCATAATAATTTAAATTTTCAATGGAGATGAAGGATTCAAGTAGGTGGGTGTTGTAAATGATGAAAAATATTTCTTATTTTCATGCTAATAAGACTTAGGAGATGACTCCAAAACCATAGGGAAAGAAAAAATTGTGGAAAAAATTGTTATAACAAGTCAAGGAAAAATAGGATGCTGATAAGAGATACAATGAAATGTTATTAGTGAAAGGGTTTCAATAATAGTAACACTACAAGAAAATCTAATATATGGGATGAATTATTTGAGATGGATAACATATTTATCCCAAATAAAATATATAATTTTGTGGGATAGATTATTTTGGATGGAATCTATATCTATCCTAAATTTATAACCACTCATATTCATGGGATGAGATATCTAGGACATATTTAAATTTATCTCAAATAAGTTTGAATATATGTTCACAATATTTTTATTTGGGGTAGATTTAAATCCATCCTAGAAAATCTATCTTGGGGAGGTAGAATTTCTAGGATAGATTTATAATCTATCACAAAATTATTTGATCACTCATACTTATTTGTGAATGATTTAAAATACATCTCAATGATAATATTATATTTAATTATTATTTAAATAATATATATGTGTGTGTGTGAATAAATATATAACAATCATTGTATTTAAATTTACGTATATTTATAATAAATATTATATGTATATATATAATTTTATACACACACACACAAACACATAGGATTTAATTTATTTATATTATAGTAATATATAAACATATTAATATACATATATGTAATAAAAATAAATAAACTTATTTATATATTTATTTTAGTAAATTAATATATTTAATTATATTATACTTAATTTTATATATAAAAAATTGAATGTGTGTGTGTAAGATATTGACCCTTTATAGAGATGTCTCGGGCTCGTTAATAGGTGCTATTTTGTCTAATTTTGGGTAATTATCATTTGGTTTTAACTTTGGGTTGTGCTTGGGTGAAAATTTAGAAAAAAAAAAGGAAGAATGATGGCATTGCACTGTTGGCACATGGTTTTCCCAAACCGTGTGCCTTGGCCCAGTGAACAATGCAACCCAGGATGTGGGGATTTGTATGAATGGATCATGGTTTTAAAAACCATGTTCCCTCATGGGAGAAACGATTCACCCCCTAGAATAAGTGCATGGTTAGGTTCACGGTTAGGGGAAACTACGCGCCCCGAGCATCAAACCATGCATACAGAATTTTAATCTTCCAAAAATTATTAAATAAATTCAAAAAAACCCCATATTATACCCCTAAACACCCTAACTTGACCTATAATCAATTTACCTCAATTCCAGATCCTCCCAGAGGGATTCTAACGCCGTATCACATCCACTCTTGGTGATTCAAAGCCTGATTGACAAATCTGCATCTCTTCAGGTATGTGGTTTCTTCACATTTGATCCCTCGTTCTTCTTTCATTATTTTGGTGAGGTTTTATCCTATATTTTGTTAGATATATATCTATATTTTACGAATATAGATCTAGGATTATTGGATATAGATATAGTTTTAAGGGATCTTTTTTTATTTGACCATGGATTTAGATTTTGGATCTAGACAATGTTCGACGTTGTTTTTCCATTAAAATTTAAGATTTCCATTGAGTGATTGGTCACTAACAAATTGAGGTAGGTGGTTTATAATTAAAATCCCAAATTATTGATTTAAATTATACGTATGTAATTATATAATTTCTATTGGACATTTATAAGTTTCGTTCTTGATTGAATTAATTAATTTGGTGAATTAATTAATTAAGGAAAATGTTAAATTGGGGATACTGAGATTATATAATTTGGGTAATTAATTGTTTAAATGATTATGAGATATTGAGATTTTTGAGTTGAGATAATTAATTTTTGAACTAATTATAAGATATTGAGGTTGTGAATTGGATAATTAATTTTTTAATTAATTATGGGATAATGAGAATGTGAACGGAATGATTAATTATTAAATTAATCATGGAATTTTGATTTTTTAAATATTGTTTAATTAATTTGTGAATTAATTAATAGAATTGATGTGATTAATTAATTGGGGGTATTAATTAAGGGGACTGATGTGATGAACTAATTATTGAATTAATAATGGGACTGAAAATATTAATTAATTATTGAATTAATTAATGGGATGATGTGAATATCCAATTGTTGAATTTGACATATTAATTTGTGAATTAATTAATGTGTTATTGTGATATAAGTGAATTTTGATAATGAATTGTAACTTGTAAATTCAAATGTTAGTTGTGATTATGAATGGTAACATGGACATTCATATGAGTTATAGAACAATGAATGGTAATAGTGGCATTCATGTGTTAATTACGATTATGAATGGTAGCATAGACATTCATATGATATAGAACAATGAATGGTAATAATGGAATTCATGTGTTGATTTTTATTATGAATGGTAACATTGAAATTAATATTATATAGAATAATGAATGGTAACAGTGGCATCCATGTGTTAATTGAGAAAAATAATGGTAACAATGTAATTCTGACATATGATATCCCTCAAAAATACTTCAGGCTATGGCATGAGCCGAAGTAGATATTGAGGTATGGGTTTATATAGGAACCTGGGGGGTTTATGCGGTTAAATAAAGTTTAATTGATAATATGCTAACTATTTAATTATGAAATTTAATTATTTAGTTATACAAATGCATATATTAATCTTTGATTGAGGATTTCTTTAGATGTCGTTGGGGGTGGCATATTGATTTGTACTCACAACTTAATCGTGATGCCTGATCAATACCTGAATAGACTTCATGTTTGTAGTATAGGATAAGGGAAATGGCCCTATGTTATATGGCTGATTTAGGAGGGATTATGGATGAAGAAACCAAATATGGTTTGGAATATACTTGGGGGTTGTCAGTGTATTTAATTTTGAGTTTCATTTTGACACTTGGCACGTACTTTTGCATGGCATGTCTACTATTCTGTTCTGATATTTTATTTCCAGTTTTAGTCATCTTATGTTACTGGTATTATCCTGATTATGATTATATATCATTTGTTTATTGATTCTTTATTTTCACTATGGTATTACTCTGATAAATATGTTATAGTCTACCTATGATAGACATTAGACCTTTGCTGTTAGTAGGTAGCCTTTAGCATATTAGGAGGTGCACCTGAGGTCATGTGGCCAACCATCTTGGGGACTCGGTGTGTGGAACCTGGGTTGAGATATTACCAAGTGGTATCAGAGTATTTTTTTTCTTTTATTTTGTCTTACTATTTTGGAAAGATAGATAGTATACTAGGAAGAGTAGGGCATTGGTTATGAGTTTGTGCATTAGAGTAGCTAACCCATGTATGTGGTAGAACCCAAGTGACCAAGGTGGGATTGTTTTTATTATTGTTTGTTATTACAATTGAAATTATTTTTCCATGGGGAACACACTTGTGGTGTGATGTTATTTTTGTTTTTGATATTTTCTAAAAATAAACCTTTAGCCAGGTATGGAATGAGAGTGGAGTTTTCATGCATCATTTTAGGCACTCCGGTTTATTGTGATATGCATCGTTTTATGCATGTATGGGAAAACGAGTTATGGGTAAGTTGTTGAACTTGAACTGTATTTCATTGCTTGCAAAATAGAACTAAAAATGGTGTCTAAAATGAAATTGATAAAGATTGTAAAATGATGAAAGATGAGAATAAATGGATTTCTAAATGAGAAATTTTAAATATGATAATGATTTTACCATTTGTTAACCATGACCCAGGTGTAAGATGGTTAAGGGTAGTGATAGTGAAATAGTTTCAACTATGTGGCAGGGATTGGGGAAAATACTTTTTGGGCCTTGATGTGTTTCCCATAAATGTTTTAACCTATGTTATGTATCCTAAATAATGTGTTTGGAACTATAGAAATATGCCTCTATGAAGGAACTTGTTGAAAGAATGATAAGAGGATATGGCTAGAGATGATCTACTAGTAATGAAATTTGAGGAAATGGTAGTGTTGGGTGAGGAAGTAGATTATAAAGTCTGAGAGAAATTTGATCAATTCATGTATTTTATAGAAAGATACCTAGATTAGGTTGTGAGGAGAATTAATTACTTTATGTGGGAGTTCTAGTTGTAGAAGCCTCTGAATTTTACTAGAGAGGGTGTACTTGAGGGATCTGAGTTCAGGATTGATTACATTGAGACTATAGTTGATCATTTAGAGACTTCTACTAAAAAGATTTTCAATTTGGATGCTTACATATTACGAGGATTATTGAAGCACAAGTGGGAAATTCAGGCTCGAAATGGATAGAATGATGGTGTGTTTTGGAAGGACTTATTGGGTAAGTTCTTAGATAAATTAAACTCATAGACAGTGAGGTAGGGGAGAGAAGTTGATTTCATGTGATTGGCTTAGGGGAGCATGTATATGATGGACTATGCCAGACTCTTTAAAGATTTGAAACGCTTTTCTCCAGCATTGATAGGGGATCATATAACTACGGTGAGGTGTTTTTAGGATGGGATTAAATGTCAGAATAAGTCCTCATTTAAAATTTTTAGGTCAAATAAGTTTTTTGAGTTGGTGAAAGAGGCTCTCATAGATGAGGTAAACTTGAGAGAGGCTTCTAGTGTAGGACAGGTGGTTTTTTCTAGATGATCGGGAGGTACAAATTCCAATAACATGTAGCATCATTATGAGAATTGTAATGCCCCGACCCCAGAAGCCTATGAGCTGATGAATTATTTTAATACATTGGTATGACTACAAGGAATAAAATCCTGAAATATTGAGTAGTTTAGTAGTTTTGGAAAACCAGGTACATACATAGGTTAAACATTAAAACTTGAAATGAAATACAACATATAAGTATTATTGGTAACATCCACAACTCTAAGTTTATCCCTGCAGGTCATTCATAATAAACTTCTTCATGTCCTGAGAAAATGAAACATAAGAAATGGGTGATCCCTGATTCCCAGTAAGGGTAAGAAATAAAGTAGAATATATCACAAACATAAAAATTAGGCATGGTGAATAACTAAAAACACATGCCTTTAAAAAATAAACTTAAACAAATTATGGTAAGAATAAGATCTGAACAAATAATGTCATAATAAAAAATATTCATGGGTATTCTACTAGTCTGATAACTACATAAACTTTCCTTTACAAGTTTCATGAAGAGGGTAATTCATATGTCGGACATTCTAAAACATACTGTCATCCTTGGCCAAGATGACTAGAAATGATTAAGGCCTCATCCCAAACCATATCTCAAAATGGGATAGGCCTTGGCCAAGTCCATATTTATTTGTATCATGAGATCTATAGATGAATAGAGAGGATATATAAGGTCCCAAAAATTAGTTACTAAGTCTAATGTGTTCCTCATATCAAAGTGAGGAACATAATCAACATATACATTCACATTAAAACTAACATATGAAATTTAAATAAATTCCCTCAATCATTTAACATAAACACAAACCATTTAGAGTAATATGGTGAAGGGCTTCAATATAGCACATCCATATTCAAACTAGTCAAAAACACTTCTAAAACATATTTTATATGATAACATAAGAGATAAACCTCAATTAATTACAAGATTTACCAAGGGACATTGAAATATATGAAGATACTTTTAAATGAGACCATTGAAAAATTCTTGAGGAAACAATCCTTAAATATTTCAAAGTGTCCCATACCACCTTGAAAGATTAAAATCATAATACATTATAATATCATGAGAATAAGGGGACTTTTTATATGATATTCCAAAGGGAATTACAAACACCAGAAGTAAGAAATAAGTGGTTAACAAGGCATATATCTCATAAAAGTTAATGTGAGATGAGGAAAATTCTTTTTACTTTGGAAAGAGGATTTCTTTTGGAAATAATTTGTATTTGTAATGAAATCATATTGTAAACATTTATATCCCATAAATAGAAGATAAGTTCATTGAAACTATATTTTAGTTTTAAATAAAGTATTATTGATTTGAAATCATTTAAAAAGAGTTCTTAAAGAAGCTTTAGAATTAAAACCTTTTAGTGTGGTTTAAGGAATTCATTAAAGAGAGTTTAAAGCATAAAGGCATGTTTTCTTTCATAAAACAATAAATGAACGAAAATAGATTATCATGTTAAAATTTATTATTTTATAAATACAATTCAAGACTAAAATAGATTATAGAGTGAACATAAAAATATGTAAGAATTCGAGAAGTTCCTTGAATCGGGCTTTCATTTAGGAATAATTTTTGAAAGATTCTCTTAAAACATATAACTCGCATTAAATGAAGGTATGATTCTGGTTGTAACACATATTTATAACATTAACATAGAAATTATGAGGAGTACATATTAATTAATAATAATTTAATTGAGGTATGTAGATAATAAATGTAACCTGAATGAAAATTGAGGTTCAGGTTGAAAACCATTATAACATTGTAATCAATTGAATTGTATGCCCCAAAATTAATAATAACAAAATGATACATTGAATATCATTAAAATAGAGAGATTAATTATATGAAACATAAATGTTCAGTATACATACACCATACACAAGTAGTAGTAGTGAATGTGTAATATCTCACAAAAATTGAAGTGAGAGGAAGAAACCCTTACCTTAAGTTTGACGTGGTAATTCACTAGGTATTAGTATCCTAGATAACCAAATTAAATTAATTAGTTAATATTTCCATAACAAATTATACATTTAATTGATTTGTTATAACCTTACTAAGTTCATTCATGGCCTTTTTGATGGGTTAATAGGTTTAATTTCGTTGTTCGGGTTCGTTTGTTTCATGATTCGTATACTTATATACATGAACAAAGAATCTTGTAAAATGGGGATGGTTTCCCAGAATTAAAGTTATATATTATCATTAAAAATATATAAGGTAACATGTCTTTAAATTTAATTAGGTTACTTGGAGTGAAGATGAATCAATATATATATTATTTAATGATAACTGTTTGGGTTAATTGGCGGTTTTTGAACACAATGAACTCATTTTGATTTATAAATCAAAACCATGTGTAAAAAAAGATTCAAAAAAATAGATGATACATGATATATATATATTATAGTCTATTTCAAACATAATAATGGTTTCATGACTATAATTGAAGATGGTAATATAAATTGAAAACTTATCATCCTTAAATGTGGTAAATTAGCATATCTCAGGAGGTGTTTTCATTTTTAGTTTAAAATAATGATAAAGGAGAGATGATAAAGAATTATTATTTTATCCTTAAAATATTCCATTACATATAAGATACTGGATTAATCACAACATTGGGATGAAATAATATTAAGAAAGAAAAATAAAGGAACTCAAAATAAAAGAAATGTTGAGAAATCGCTTACAAAAAAATTGGCAGCCTAACAACGTCGCTTAAAAAATCATAAAATATATTGATGAAATAAAATGGTTCTATTATAGTTATTACATAATATGAACAATAATGGGTAATATGGAATTAAATACTCTATCATAATCCAAAAGAAATTAAAAATAATAACATAAAATGAAAGCTTGAAAAAGATAAGGGTGATAGATTCCCATACCTTGTTGAGTAACTCCTAAAACTTGGAGGTTGGGACCATGGGGGATTGAGGACACCTGGAGAGGACTCAGAGTGAGGTAAAACTACCAGTGATTTGATTATGATTAGTTGGTAATGAAATAATATTAATGAATGAGTGGGTATTTAAAGTAAATGAGAGGGAGTTTTTCATTAATTTAAAAGGACACCTCATTTGTGGTTTTTGAAAAAACATGGGCTTCAACATAGTATTTTCCCATGTTATTACCCACATGGGGAACCTCATTCCATATTTTACTATAAACAAGTCTACCTGCATTTTATATTAATTATTACATCATTATGATTTCATCAAACATACTCAAAATACTATTTTTACTATTCACGGAAAATTCAAGTATTTTAGAAAAATCCGAAAAATTTACCCCTCTCATTTTTTGAAATGTAGAATTAAAAAATGAAATATATTTTTCAAAAATAACTTTTTAAATATTTATAAATTAATTTTAAAAAAAATCATAATTTATTCCAAAATACAACTTTGAAACTATAACTCGTTTTATAACACCATGACAAATTAATCAAGGACCCATCAAATTATCTTGTAACCATAAGACAATAAAGTAACAATTTATGATTACATTTTATGAAACAAATTTCCATTTTAAATTATTAAATTAGTTATAAAATTTTAATTTAAATATTTATGACATACAAAACTACAAATACTTATACTATGATTGTAATTCCATTTATAAGATGTCAAAATTGTATTTACACATTCATGGGAGAAGTTTCTATTTTTTTGGATGATTTACTATACATTACTATTAATTACTATTCATAAGGGAATCTTACTATTCATAAGGGTGTGTTACTATTAAAATGGGTATGTTACTATACATCAGAAATTAAGTTTCTCTTATCAGACTCTAAATATCTTACAAAATGAAACCGTGTATGTCATTTTTTCAAAATTAAAATTACAGAAGTGGCAAACTTATGCTTATTGGTTAGGTTATAATAAATTATTTTTTCATAGAGACTCAATGTTTCATCCATTCAATATTAAATGTATTTTTAAATTCTTGGGGTGTTATGTTATTCCCCCCTCGATAGAATTGTGTCCTTGTAATTTGGAATTTTACTCCAAAAGATAAATTTTGATTCTTGAAAATTACCATATGGGAAACCCACATTGGAAATAGGGTTAATAAAATATCCTCCTAAAAAGAGATTAAGGAAAATGATGTGGTCACCCAAAAAAATTATACTTTCGAAAGGGGTGACATTAATTGGAAGTAAAAACCATTTAATTGAATAAAAATATAACTATGAAGTTATGATGGAATGTCAAAGAGAACATGTTCATAAGAAAGTTGATTATTAAAAAAATATACACAATTATAAAAAAATCATTGATATTATCAAAGAATATGATAATAGGACAACATTTTGTTTAATACTTTTTTCCTTGAGTTGAGGAATTATTCCACTCTATAAGAGTATAAATATATGTTTCTATTTACAAACTCATCCTTGAATTTCACCATAAACTATCTATACCTCATCACTTAGCACCGGTTTCACCATATGGTGAAGTAATAAATTAATCTCTAAAAGCTCATACAATGATCGACTTAAACCATTTCATAAATGGTTAAATATTCCAAAACATAATGATTCAACACTTTAGAATGAAGGTCTCTAAAGTTCCAAGATGAACTTATCATTAAATATTAATCATCATGAAGCAGCTCTAAATTTTCACATTCTAAGCATGTGAATAACTTCATCATGTATCCTCTAAAAATATGGTAATTACTTGAATTACCATAAAAACCATATTGGAAACATGTGTTCTTCTGTATTCCTTAAGTAGGATACATGTTATTGGATATATTCCTTAAGTCCAAAAGTGTTGTAAACTCCATCGATGACAGCATAGACCACTTCTCAACAAGTCAATAATCAATTCCAAGGTAGTTAGTACTTATCTAAATCAATCATTTATTTATCATTATCTCAACATAAAATTTATATTAAGGGATTTATTTCCCTTAATCATGTTGTTTCTAAAAATCCTAACTTTTTACTAAATAAATTTCCATTTGTACCATTCATCATACGACCTCAAATCCTTAATGAAATAGTACTCGAGTACAATCCATATATATCTCATAATTATTTTAACATGAATATCTTAACATAGTTCTTCAATCAAAAATCATAAATAAATTATTTATTTTACTTCAACCATAGTAACATTATAATCATGACATTGATCCATTGTCTTTTTCAGATCTATATTTCCATGATGCTTGGGACATTCATTTGTGTAGTGACTCATGTCCTTATAGTTGAAGGATTTAATATAGGAAAATTCTTTACTTCTCTTTCAATTATGAGCATGATTTACTTTTTCTCCACACTTGAAGCAAACTCATTTTCCTCTTAAGAATATACCAAGGTGTTTACCTCCACAATTATCGCATGTGGTAAAATACATCTTTATCTTCTTCCCATTATATATATTTTTCCCTTTTTTCTCTTCTTCTCCTACTTCTTTCCAAAGACAAAATACATAGAAAACTATTTATCATTTTTATTTGGACATGATATTATCTCCTCATATGATGAGAATTTTTGAGATATTATTTCTGTTCTAAATACTGGCTTAAACCCATCGAATAAACAATAATTCTTACTCCTTGAAGTATGTGGTTTTGTGTGGTTCTCATTCCATTCAGTAAGATCCATTTCTGAATAGTGGCATACACTATATTGGATTATAAATAATAATGTATAATCTCAACATAGAAAAATACTTAGAATAAATTTAAATCCTATCCATAACTAATATCATAATCATAAACATGGTTTATTTGAAGAAAAAATTACATTTAATTCCATCGTAATGGTTTATAAATAAAATGTGCATTATCTTAAGCATATCCCTTGGGAGTTTTGAACCAGGCGCGCAATATGTTCCTCTATCATATTCCATGTTACCCCAAGTTAATCCCAAAACACCTTGTCCGAGTTGTTACTCCTAGGTATATCTATTCCAGAACCACATCCACTTGTATTATCCAGACATGGATATATTTTCTAGAAATACTCACATAATCTATTCCTTACCAAAATTCTAGGACATTCTTGTATATTTATCCTAAAATTATATCTTAGGGTTTTGTTCCCTAGTCTACTTTTTCTAAATCTAGTTTCCAAGTTTTCTACTAAACATCCTTTGATACCAACTATAATTACCTGAACCTATAATCCTAGAGCCAGTGCATTATTTTAATACATTGGCATGATTACAAGGAATCAAATCCCAAAGGACTGAGTAGTTTATTAGTTTTGTAAAACTAGATACATACATAGGTTCAACATTAAGACTTGAAATTAAATACAGCATATAATTTTTTTGGTAACATCCACACATCTCATTTTATCCTTGAAGGTCATTCATAGTAAACTTCTTCATGTCCTGAGAAAATGAAACATAAGAAAGGGGGTAGCTCAAATGCTCTGTAAGGGTAATAAATAAAGGTGAAGATATCACAAACATAAACATTAAGCATGGGGAATAACTAAAAACACATCCCTTTAAAAAATAAACTTCAAAAATCTATTGTAGGAATAAGAGGTGAATAAATAACTTCATAATAAAAAATAATCATGGGTATTCTACTAGTCGAATAACCACATGAACTTTAAATTACTAGTTTAATGATGAGGGAAATGCATATGTCAGAAATTCTAAAAAATATCATCAAGGCCTCATCCATGACGTCTAAAAATTAATAAGGCCTTAGCCAAAACCATATATCAAAATGGGAAAGGCCTTAGCCAAGACGTCTAAAAATGATTAAGGCCTTGTCCAAAACAATACCTCAAAATAGGCAAGGCCTCAGCCAAGTCCATGTATATTTGTCTCATGAGACATATTGATGCATAAAGAGGCTATAACGTGCCCCACCCATCACTTACTAAGTTTAATTCATTCCTAATATGAAAATTATTAACATAATAAACATATAGATTCATATTAAAACTAACATATGATATGTAAACAACTTTCCCCAATCATTTAACATAAACACTAACCATTTAGAGTAATATGGTGAATGGTTTCAAGATAGCACATCCACAGTCAAACTAATCAGAAACCACTCAAAAACATATTTTATATGATAACATAAGAGATAAACCTCAATTAAGTACAAGATTTACCAAGTTATTTTGACATATATGAAGATACTTTTAAATGATACCATTGAAAAAATCTTGAGGAAACAATCCTTAAATATTTCAAAGTGTCACATACCACCTTGAAACATTAAATTCATAATCCATTAGAATATCATGAGAATACGGAGACTCTTTATATGATATACCAAAGGGAATTACATACACCACAAGCAATAAAAAAGGGGTTAACAAGGCATATATCTTATAAAAGTTAATGTGAGATGAGAAAAATCTTTTTTAGTTTGGAAAGAAGAGTTCTTTTAGAAAATAATTTGTATTTGTCATGAAATCAGATTGTAAGAATTTATATCCAATCAAATATAGGATAACGTCATTGAAACTATATTTGAGTCTTAAATAATGTCTTGTAGATCTGAAATCATTTAAAAAGAGTTTTTAAAGAAGCTTCAGAATTAAAACATTTCAGTGCGGTTTAAGGAATTCATTAATGAGATTTTAAAGCGCAAAGGAATGTTTGATTTCATAAAATAAAAAATAAACCAAAATAGATTTTCAAGATAAAATTTGTGATTTTAGAAACATAATTATTGATTGAAACAAATTATATAGTGAACTTCAAAATAGGTACAAATTCGAGAAGTTCCTTAAATCGGGTTTCATTTCAGAAGAATTTTTGAAATATTATTTTAAAACATATAACTCCTCATAAATAAAGGTGTGATTCTGGTAGGAACACATATATAAAACATTAAAATATAAATTATTATGAGTAAATATGAATGAATAATAATTTAATTGAGGTAATTAGATAATAAAAGTAACCCGAATGAAAATTGAGGTTCGGGTGGAAAACCCATACAAATTTGTAATTAATTAAATCGTATGCCCCAAAATTAATAATCATTAATTGATACATTTAATATAATTAACATAAATATATTCATGATATGAAACATTAATGGGAAGTATACATACACCATACACAAGTACTAGTAGTGAATACGAAATATCACACAAAAATGGAAGTGAAATGAAGAAACCTTTACCTTAAGTTTGATGATGTTATTCACTTGGTATTAGTGTCATTGATAACAAAATTAAATTAATTAATTAATATTTATATAACCTCTTCAATGTTTAATTTATCTATTATAACCTTATTAAGTACATTCATGGCCTTTTATGGGTTAATAGGTTCAATTTCATTGTTCGGGTCCATTTGTTTCATGATCGGTATACTTATATACATGAATGGAGAATCTTAATAAATGATGATGGTTTTCCATATTTGAAGTTATATTTTATTATTGAAAATCTATAAGGTTACGTTATTTTAAATTTCATTTGGTTACTTGGAGTGAAGATTAATCATTATATAAATTATTTAATGATAACTGTTCAGGTTAATTGGCGGTTTTTGAACACAGCGATCTCATTTTTCTTTATAAATAAAAACCATGGGTAAAAAAAGATTTTAGAACCATATATGAGACATAATACATATATTATAGTCTTTTTCAACCATAATAATGGTTAATGACCAGAATTAAATAAGGTAATAGAAATTGAAAACCCACCATCCTTGAATGTTGTAAATTAGCACATCTCGGATGGTGTTTTCATTTTTAGATTAAAAGAATGGAAAATGAGAGATGATGAAAAATTATTCCTTTATCATGAAAAAAATCCAGTACATGTAATACATTGTATTAATCACAACATTTGGATGAAAGTATGTAAGGAAAGAAAAATAAAGGAACTTAAAATAAAAAAGAAAAGTTGAGAAACCCCTTATAAAAATTTCGACAGAAAAACGGCGTCGCTTAAAAATTCATAAAATATATTGATGAGAGAAAAATGGCACTCTAATTTTTCGTACATAATATAGACAGAAAGGTTGGATATTAAATGACATATCCCATCATAATCCAAAAGAAATTAAACAGAATAGCAAAAAATGAAAGCTTGAAAAAGAGAAGGGTGGTAGAATCCCTTACCTTGTAGAGTTACTACTAAAACATAAAGGTTGGGACCTTGGGGTATTGAGGACTACTAGTGAGGTAAAACTACCATATATTTGAGTATGATGAGTTTGAAATGAATGAAAATTATAGAATGAGTGGGTATTTATACTAAATGATAAGGGATTATGATTGGGGACATGGGTAGTAATTCCCAATCGTAGGGCTGGAAGTCGGTAGAAACCCTAGTGTTTCTATCCTATCTATGACGGTGGTGGCCACCACGCCGACCCCTCCCCTGTTGACAGGGGAGGGATCCTTACAGCCCAAAAAAGGATAAGCTTCCTCCTTCTCCCCTCTCTTGAATCCCAATTTTATTCATCCTTTCCCTCATGTTCCGCTCATTCCAAAGGTTCCATATTTTCTTAATGGGTTCCCTAATATTTCATTATAGAATGTGAAGTTATCAGAAATCTTTGAATCTATTGAATCATACCTTGGTTACTAGGTTTATGCAGTGGTGTCCTTCCATTGATGTGTTCGATAGGCATGTATTCAGAGCATGGGATTTTCAGGATAGGGTGAAGGCGGGTCTTATGGATAACAGGCATATGAGGGTTTGTTTTGGCTCAGAGGAAGATCTCATCATGGCCTAGTAATTTATAACTCATAGCTTCAACGGATTCAGATTTCACCTATTCTGGTGGTCCTTTGATTTTCATATGAAGTGTGATCCTCCTACTATGGTGACTTGGGTAAGCTTTATCAATATTCCCCTACCATTTCAAAACCTTTCTATTATGCATATTCTAGGGAATCTAATTGGTAGATACATGTTCTTGGATATTCACACTGAGGAACTTTGTCACCCAGTCAATCGGTGTGTTTGCGTGGAAATGAATGTGTCCAAAGATCTGTTTGAGTATGTGTTGATAACTATGGGAGAGGAGTATCGTTGCAAACAACGGGTGGCATATGAAACCTGGACTGAATTCTGCCATGGATGCAAGCGCCTAGGACACTTATTGGTCAACTGTTATAGGGGGTCTCGGTTGACAATAGGGAGAAGGGGTTATGGCGGCAGCAAGGAGTCTAAGACATTTTTTGAGGTAGAGTTGATAGAGAAACAGCCTAGTACTCAGTCTCCTATGAAGAAGGCATTGGTGCCTTAGGACAACCCATCTGTTTCTCAAGTTTTTAGCAAGTTGAGGCTGGACCTGGCCAGACCTTCCTCCTGTAATGCGCTGCTTCATTTTGATAATGTGAGGAAGGGACGTTTGGTACATCATGATGCGGATCGAGTGGAAAATCGGGTGAATGTGAGTAAAGATATGACAGTGCAAATGGTGGATCACATGAGCAATAGATTTGGAGGAGCTGCTGTTGTTACAGTGGTTGGGGTACTGATGCAACAGAGTCTTCTAGGATTCCTTCTTATGCAGAAGTTTACTGTTTTAGTAAGGGACTGGAGGCAGCGTACAACAGGGGTCATAACTCTTAGATGATGGCAATACCAAGTGAATTGGGGAATTGGGAGAAGGTTGGGAGAGAGAAAATCAGAGTTTGACCATGTCCTCGATTAATATTAGTAATCGTTTTGACAATTTGGGATCTGACACTCTTAATCTGGTGTCAACCAGGGTAGACTGTCCCTCAGGAGCAGAGTTCGGAGGTGGGGAGAGTGATGTCCCATCCTTGGAGGATAGTGTAACGGGAGGGTCTAGTAGAGGTCTTCACAAACCAAGGAAGAAGAAGGGATAGAACGAAAATAGGGACTCGGGCAGCTTCATTGTGTTCAAGAGGAGAAATTCCAAAGGTCGTAAGGACTACTCATACCTCCTAATACCTATAGAGAAAATATCAACTAAAAAGGACGGGAACAAGGTGTTGGAGGGTGATTCATCTAAAAAGGCACAGGCGAAGGAGTTGGCTTGAACTCGGTGAGGGGAAGTGGAATGACAGAAGGTCCTACGCCTAAGGATCACAGTTTGGAGAAGAAGGGTGATATGGTTGAAGAACGGTCTCTGACTCAGGAAGAGTCGGGGGCTTTTGCTACCCCTATGACTGCTCCTCATGGGCTATTAGGTAAGGAGGTGGATGAAGGTGTAACATTGGTTTTAACGGATGTCTTTTCATAGGATGCTAATGCAGGTATCATGGAAAAATCATGTGACCTTATTATTCACTCTGAGGAGGAGATTCTACATAAGTTTTTGATCTTTAATGCTTCTAAAGAGGATGCAATAATGTTGAATAGAGAACTGCTTCAAGTGGACACTAATAGGGAGCAGGGGGACTGGATCATTAAGATACATTTAATCATTTCTAGAGGCTTCATCACTGAGAAGATAATATTGGAAGAGTTTGTAAAAATGTGGGACAAATTGGCCTATCAATTTGAAGATATTATGAGAGATGATCCCGATAAAAAGGTAACTGAACTTTCTTGGAAATTATATAGGGAGGATGCATGTAATATGTTGAAGTTGGTCTTTAATGATTATGCCACCTACTATAATGTTTGATGCTCTTGTTTTTACATGATGGTTTCACGCTTTTTTCATATAAGTGTACCTAATAAAAATGTTAAATTTGGATGGTACTAAATGAGAGGGAGTTTTTTATTAATTTAAAAGGATGCCTCATTAGTGGTTTTTGAAACACCATGGGCTTTCCCATGGTATTTGTCCATGTTATTAGCCACTTGGGGCACCTCATGTTAAATTCTAATGTACACAAGTTGGAAATAATTTTATATTAATTGTTACGTCATTATGATTACATTAAACATACCAAAAACTCAAAACTGTATTTTTACTATTCACGAAAATTCAAATATTTTAGAAAAATCCCAAAAATTCACCCTAACCACTTTTCAACGTGTAGAATTCAAAAATTAAATTAATTTTTTTAAAATAATTTTCCAAATATTTTTAATTTAATTTTTATATAAAATCATAATTTATTCTAAAAAACAACTTTAAAACTAGAATTCATTTTACAACACCTTGAGAAATTAATCAAGGTCCCCTAAAATTATCTTATAACCATAAGAAAATAAATTAACAATTTTTGATTACATTTTATGAAAATAAATTTCCATTTAAAATTATTAAATTAATCATAATATTTTAATTAAATTATTTATGACATACAAAAATACCAATACTTATACTATGATCATTTTTTCACATATAAGATGTCCAAATTGTATTTATACATTCATGGGAGAATTTTATATTTTTTTGGTTGATTTACTATTCATTACTATTCATAAGGGTATGTTACTATACATAAGGGTGTGTTACTATTCATAAGGGTATGTTATTATTCATTAAAAATTAAGTTTGTCTTATTAGACTTTAAATATCTTAATAAATGCAACTCTATATGTTAGTTTTTTGAAATTCAAATTACAGAAGTGGAAAAATTATGTTTATTGGTTAGGTTATAACAAAGTTTTGTTTTGTAGAGACTCAGTGTTTCATTCATTCTATATAAAATCTATTTGTAAATTCTTTTGGTGTTATATTATTCCCCCCTCAATAGAATTGCATCCTCATAATTCAAAATTGGACTTCAAAAGTTAAGGGTTGATGCTTGAAAATTCTATTGTGGGAAGCCCTCATCGGAAAGAGGGTTAATAAAATCTCCTCCTAAAAATAGGTTAAGGGAAATGAGGGGGTCACCCCAAAAATTATGCTTTCAAAAGGGTGACACTAGTTGGAAGTAAAAACCTGTACATGGAAGAAAAATCTAACTATGAAGTTCTAATGGAATGTGATAGAGAACACGTTCAGATGAAAGTTCATTATTATAAAACTATAAACTACTGTAAAAAATCTTTGATATTATCAAAGAATATGATAATAGGACAACATTTTATTTAAGACTTTTTTCCTCGAGTTGAGGAATTATTCCACTCTATAATGGTATAAATATACATTTTTATTTACAAACACATCCTTTAATTTTACCTAGACCTATCTATACCTCATCACTTAGCACAGGTTACTCTATATGGTGAAGTAATACATTAACCTCGAAAATATAATACAATAATCAACTCAAACCATTTCATAAATGGTTAAAAATTCCATAATATAATGATTCAACACTTTAGAATGAAGGTCTCTGAATTTCCAAGATGAAATTATCATTAAACCTTAATCAACATGAAGCATCTCTGAATTTTCACATTCAAAAAATGTGAATAAATTCATCATGTATCCTCTTAAAATATGGTAATAACTTGAATTACCAATAAAACCACATTGGAAACTTCAATTTATCTGTATTCCTTAAGTAAGATACATGTTATTGGATATATTCCTTAAATCCAAAAGTGTTGTAAACTCCATCGATGATAGCATAACCCACTTCTCAATAAGTCAATAATCAGTTCCAAGGTAGTCAGTACTTATCTGAATAAATAATTTCTTCATCATTATCTCAACAATAGATATATATGAAGGGTTGTATTTCCTCTTTCATGTCTTTTCTAAAGAATTTAACTTTTTACTTAATCACTTTTCCTTTTTACAATTCATCATACGACCTCAAATCCTTAATGAAATAGTATTGTAGTACAATCCTTATATATGTCATAATTCTTATAATAAGAATATCATAACATAGTTCTTGAGTCCAAAAACGTAAATAAATTATTTATTCTACTTCAACCATAGTAACATCATAAACATGACCTTGATCCCTTTTCTTTTTCAGAGCTATATTTTTAGTATTCTTGGAACATTCATTTGTGTAGTGTCTCATATCCTTATAGTTGAAGCATTGAATATAGGAAAATTATTTCCTTCTCTTGAAATTATGAGCATGATGGCCTTTTTTCCCACACTTGAAGCAAACTCCTTTTCCTCTTAAGCATATACTAATGTGTTTCTTTTCACAATTATCACATGTAGAAAAATAAATCATTACCTTCTTCCCTTTATCTATCTTTTTTCCAGTTTTTCTCTTCTTCTCCTGCTTCTTTCCACAGCCAAAATGATTATAAAACTCTTTATCCTTCTTATTTGGACATGATATTATCTTTATATATGATAATAATGTTTGAGATATTATTTACCTTCTAAATACCGTCTTAAACCAATCAAATAAATGATCATTCTTACTCCTTGAATTATGTGGTTTATTGTGGTTCTCATTCCTTTCTATAGGCTCCATTTATTAATAGTGGAAAACACTAGATTAGATTATGAATCAAAATGTATAATATCTACATAGAAAAATACTTAGCATAAATTAAAATCCTATCCATAACTAATATCATAATCATAATCATGGTTTCTTTGAAGAAGAAAAATTGCATTTAATTCCTTCGTAATGGTTTGTAAAGAAAATGTGGATTGTCCTAAGCATATCCCCGAGAAGTGTCAAACCAGGTGCACAGTAAGTCACATTGTTTTATACCAAGTTACCCTAGGTCAATCCCAAAACACCTTGTTGAAGTTGTTACTCCTAGGTACATTTTTTTCCAGAACCATGTCCACTTGTAGTATTCAGATAGGGATGTATTTTCTAGAAAGATTCACATAATCTATTCATTTCCAAAATTCCAGGACATTCTTGTATGTTTATCCTCAAAGTATATATTAGGGTTTTGTTCCCTGATCTAAATTTTCTAAATCTATTTTTTACATTTTCTACTAAACATCCTTTGATACCAACTGTAATGCCCCAGCCCCAAAATCCTAGAGCCGGTGTATTATTTTAATATATCAGTAATATTACAAGGAATCAAATCCCGAAGGACCAATTAGTTTAGTAGTTTTGGAACATGAGATACATACATAGGTTCAACATTAGAACCAAAAATAAAATAAAAAATATAAGTTTTATTGGTAATATCCACAACTCTATGTTTATCCTTACAGGTCATTCGTAATAAACTTCTTCATATACTGAGAAAATGAAACATAAGAAAGGGGTGATCTCTGATGCTTATTAAGGGTAAGTAAAACAACAGAAGATATCACAAACATAAACATTAGGCATGGGGAATAACTAAAAAACACATGCCTTTAAAAAATTAACATGAGCACATTATGGTAGGAATAAGAGTGAAATAAATATTGTCATATTAAAAAATAATCACGGTTACTCTACTAGTTGATTAACCACTTGAACTTTAAATTACTAGTTTCATGATGAGGGAAATGGATATGTCAGAAATTATAAAACATACCTTTAAGGCCTTATAAAAGACATCTAAAAATTATTAAGGCCTCAGCCAAAACCATATCTTACAATGGGTAAGGCCTCGGCCAAGACGTCTAAAAATGATTAAGGCCTTATCCAAAATCATATCTCAAAATGGGAAAGGCCATATCCAAGCCCATATATATTTGTCTCATGAGACCTACTAATGCATAAAGAGGCTATATAGGGGCCCACCCATCACTTACTAAGTCTAACGCATTCCTTGTATTAAAGGGGTGAACATAATCAATATATAAATTCACATTAAAAAAAACATATAAATGTAAATAACTTTCCCCAATCATTTAACATAAACACTAACCATTTAGAGTTATATGGTGAAGGGTATCAAGATAGAACATCTACAGTAAAACTAATCAAAAAACCTTAAACAACATATTTTATATGATAACATAATAGATAATCCTCAATGATGTACAAGATTCACAAACGTATGTTGACATATATGAAGATACTTTTAAATGAGAGCATTGAAAAATTCTTGAGGAAATAATCCTTAAATATTTAAAATTGTCCCATTCCACCTTGAAACATTCAAATCATAACCCCTTAGAATATCATGAGAATAAGGGTAATCTTTATATGATATTCCAAAGGGTATTACATACACCACAAGCAATAAATAAGTGGTTAACAAGTAATATATCTCATTAAAGTTAAAGTGAGATGAGAAAAATCCTTTTTTACTTTGGAAAGAAGAGTTCTTTTGGAAAATCATTTGTATTTGTCATAAAATCATATTTTAAACATTTATATCCTATAAAATTGAATTTAATGTCATTGAAACTATATTTGAGGCTTAAATAAGGTCATATTGACATCAAAACATTTAAAAAGAATTTTTAAAGAAGCTTTATAATTAAAACATTTTAGTGTGGTTTAAGGAATTCAATAAATAGATTTTAAAGCTCAAAGGCATGGTTGATTTCATAAAATAAAAAATGAACCAAAATAAATTTTTATGTTAAAATGTTTTATTTTAGAAAGATAATTCTTTATTTAAACAGATTATGGAATGAACATCAAAATAGGTAACAATTTGAGAAGTTCCTTGAATCGGGCTTGCATTTCAGAAGAATTTTTGAAAGATTATTTTAAAACATATAACTGCCCATAAATGAATGTGTGATTCTGGTTGGAACACATATATATAACATTAAAATAGACATTATAAGGACTATATATGAATGAATAATTATTTAATTGAGGTAAGTAGATAATAAAAGTAACTCGAATGAAAATTGAACTTGGTGTGGAAAACCCTTACAACTTTGTAATCAATTGAATCATATGACCCAAAATTACTAATAATAATATGATACATTGAATATAATTAAAATAAATAGATTCATTATATTAATAATTAATGTATATTATAAATATTCCATACATAATTATTAGTAGTGAATACGTAATATCTCACAAAAATAGCAGTGAGATGAAGAAACCCTTACGTTATGTATGATAGTGTTCTTCACTAGGTATTAGTGTCCTAGATAACAAAATTAAATTCATTAATTAATATTTCCAGAACCTCTTATATATGTAATTGATTTATTATAACTTTAATAAGCTCATTTGTGGACTTTTTTATATGTTAATAGGTTCAATTTTCATTGTTCAGTTCTGTTAGTTTCATGATCGGTATACTTATATACATGAACAGAGAATCTTGTAAAATGAGGATGTTTTTCCAGAATTGAAGTTAAATAATATTATTTAACATTAATAAGGTTAAATGTTTGTAAATTTTATTTGGTTTCTTTGATTTAAGATGAATCATTATATAAATTATTTAATGAAACCTTTTTGGATTAATTGGCGGTTTTTAAACACAACGAACTCAGTTTTCTTTATAAATAAAAACCATGTGTAAAAAATATTCCATAACCATAAAAAATAAATAATACATATATAATAGTTTTTTTCAACCATAATAATTGTTTCATGACAAGAATTCAAGAGGTTAATAGAAATTGAAAACCCATCGTCCATGAATGTGGTAAATTAGCACTTCTCGAATTGTGTTTTCATTTTTAGTATAAAAAAATGGGAAAGAAGAGATAATGAAGAATTATTCCATTATCATAAAAATTTAAAATACATGTTAGATACTAGATTCATCAAAACATTTGTATGAAAGGAGGTGAGGAAAGAAAAATAAAGGAACTCAAAATAAAAGAAAAGTTGAGAAATCCGTTACGAAAAATTTGGGAGCCTAACCATGTCACGTAAAAATTGATAAAATATATTGATGAGATAAAAATGGGTCTATAATAATTATTTAGTAATATTGAAAGTATGTGGTATATATAATGACATATCCCATCATAATCCAAAATAAATTAAAAATAATAACATAAAATGAAATCTTGAAAAAGAGAAGGGTGGTATATTCCCTTACCTTATATAGTAATTCCTAAAACATGAAGGTTGGAACCTTGGTGGATTGGTGACCCCTTGGGAAGACTCCTATGGAGGTAAAAATACCATATCTTAGAGGATAATGAGTTTTGAATGAAATAAAATGAAGGAATGATTGGGTATTTAAAGTAAATGAGAGGGAGTTTCTTATTAATGTAAAAGGACACCTCATTAGTGGTTTTTGAAAAACCATGGGCTTTCCCATGGTATTTTAACATGGTATTATCCACTTTGGACACCTCGTATAATATTTTAATATAAAAAATTATACTATAATTTTATATTAATTATTACATCATTATGCTGTCATGAAACATACAGAAAACTCAAAATTGTATTTTTACTATTCATGAAAAATTCAATTATTTTAGAAAAATCCCAAAAATTCACCCCAACTATTATTCAATGTGTCGAATTCAAAAATGAAATCCATTTTTTGAAAATAACTTTTGAAATATTTTAATTTTAATTTTTCAATAAAATCATAATTTATTCCAAAACAAAAACTTTAAAACTATAACTATTTTTATAACACCTTCAGAAATTAATTAAGGTCCTATAAAATTATCTTATAACCATAATACAATAAAGTAATAATTTATTTTTTCATTTTATGAAAATAAATTTCTATTTTAAATTCATAAATTAATCATAAAATTTTAATTAAAATATTTATGACATAAAAAAATGTCAATACTTATATTATGATCGTTTTCTCACTTATAAGATGTCTAAATTGTATTTATACATTCATGGGTTAAGTTTCTATTTTTTAGCCGATTTATTATTCATTACTATTCATAAGTGTATGTTACTATTCATAAGGGTATGTTACTATTCACCAAAAGTTATGTTTGTCTTATCAAACTCTAAATATCTTACTGAATGCTAACATGTATGTAATTTTTTCAAAATTCAAATTATAGAACTGGTAAAATTATGTTTATTGGTTAGGATATAATAAAGTGTTCATTTGTAGAGACTCTATGTTTCATGCATTCTATATTAAATAAATTTGTAAATTATTGGGGTTTTACAAGAATGATACAGAGATTGATAGTAAGAGGAGTAATAAGTGGGAAGGTTCAATTACATTGGACCTTGTCCATGTGATTTGTCACCAATGTTGTAGGTTGGTACACTTCGAGAGACAGTTCCTCGGACAACCGATAGAGTTTCGCAGCTATGGAAATATAGGTTATCTATAGAGGTTCTATAGGAATCTATGATAGACGAGTAGTGATGGAGGATCTAGACAGAACCAAGGTGTGGGAAGGGGATCTCTTGTTCCATATCAGTCTGGCAGTTGGAGTTCTACAGGTCGAGGAAATAGAGGCATTGTATGTGGTTCTTCTTGGAAAGAGTTCCCATATTAGTATAGTGGTGTAGCACAGGGTACTCGAGTTGTATCATAGGGAGGAGGGGAAGATAGTTTTATGAAATTCAGCCAACTCTTGTAGATAGCGAGGCTAGACCATCAATAGTGAGAGGTACTATTCTTATAGATTCGGCATTAGCTAGTGTAGTATTAGATACCGGTTCCTCGCATTTCATTATTTCTTAAAAACTTGTAAATGGTTTGTGCCTAGAGGTGGATTTTTTGAAAGTGATTTTGAGGATATATACGCCATTGGGAATATGGTCTAGAGACATCTACTTGTGAAAGTGATGTTCTCTCAAGATTGTGGAGTATCATTTTCTATGGGATATCTATATTCCAGATATATCGGGTTTCACCTAATTTTAGTTATAGACTGGTTAGTATCATACTAATCCCATATAGATTATTACTATAGGGGAGTGACCCTTACAACTCCTATGGGTGACAGTTACATTCAATGTGGAGACTTGGATATCCAGGCAGGCAGATTGGGACCAATTACTCAGTAACTAGGAGATCTTATTGCCCAAGTTGCTAGTTTGTTGTTGGATGATGGGGGTGTAAAATAGGATGTCTATCCACCCGTAGTGGTCTAATTTCAAGATATGTTTCCTAAAGACTTATCAGGGCTACCACCTAAGTGAGATGTGGAATTCACTAATGATCTAATGTTTGGGGTTGATCTAGTTTATACTCCACAATACATAATGGAACCGATAGAGCTTCAAGAGATCAAGACTTAGCTGGAGGAGTTAGAGGATAAGGGATTCATATGACTAAGTATGTTGCCTTGGGGTTTACCAGTGTTGTTTTCTAATAAGTTGGATGAGACTCTACGCTTGTGTGCTGATAACTGGAAGTTGAACCAGATGACTGAGTAGAACTGACATCCACTCCCGCATATCAATGATATTTTTGACCAGTCTTGGGGAGCTTGTTTCATTTCCAAGATTGTCTTGAGATCAGGGTATAATCATTTGATAGTTCATAATTTTGATATTCCTAGGACTTTTCAAATTCATGTATGAACTATATGAGTTCATTGTAATGTCATTTGGGTTAAAAAAAGCACCAGCAGTGTTTATGGTCTTGATGAACATAATCTCACATCCTCACTTAGATAAGTTTTTAGTTGTGTTCAGGGATGACATCTTAGTGTGCTCTAAGACACATAATGATCATTCCCTATATCTGGACATCATCTTGAGTACGCTGATAGGGCATTGGATATACTCTAAGCTATCTAAGTGTTAGTTTTGGATTGATCAGGTACACTTCTTAGGTCACGTCATCTTGGAGGATGGTGTGTCACTAGGCCAGGAGAAGGTTTGGGAAGTGATTTCTTTGGAGTAACCTAATAATGTGTTAGATATCTAAATATTTCTTGGGTTAGATGGATATTATTGGACATTCATAAAAGACTTTTCTTTATTTTTATCACCACTTCCAGGTATTACCAAGAAAGGGATAAAGTTTGAATAGATATAAGCATGTGAGAATTCCTTCTATGATCTGAAGAAGTGCTTGAAATTGGAACTAATTTTGATCTTACCTATCCAGATGAGGATGATATAGTGTTTTGTGACACTTCTAGGATTGTACATAAAGCATTGGTGATGAATGTTGATCGATTTATGGTGTACAGGTCTCAAAGGTTGAGGCCTCATGAATGGAGATACCCTAAACACGACCTCAAGTTAGCTTCAATAGTTTATGCTATGAATTATTTTCAACATTGTAGATTTAGAAAAAAAATCATAGTGTATAAAGATCATAAGAGGTTAAATTATATCTTATCACAATTATATTTGAATCTCTGGTAGCGGAGGTGGGTAGAGTATATGCATTCATTTTATTGTGAGCTAGCATATATGCCTAAGAATGGAAATAGTGTAGCTGTTTCTTTTATTAGAAAAATATAGACTTAGGTGGTTCAAGAGTCTAGTGGTGAGTGGAAGATGATGAATTTACCAGCCGAGATGCATGTTGTGGTTTAGAAGAGTTAGGGTCATATGACTCTCATATCAGTTTCAGTGGATTATACACTTTTTAGATTTATCGGGGATAGATGATATGAGGATCCAGAGTGTTTGGCCTTGAGGTAAACCCTTGAAGGTGGGGAGTCACCTTCCGATTAGATCATTGATTTGGATGGTATCACCAATTCCAGGAATCATTTTTTGGTGCTTATGATTATGTGGGAGGAGATGATGTGTGATTTTCATGCCTCAAAGTGGGAAGTACATCTAGGTGTGACCAAAATATATTGTGACCTACATCGATATTTTTGTTATCTAGGCATGAAAGAGAAGATAGCAGGGTTTGTGTCATGATGTTACACCTGTTAGTAGGTGAATTTTTAGCATCAATGACCAGAAGGTTTACTAAAACCATTTCTCATTCTGTAATGTAAGTAGTGTGATGTGAACATGGATTTTTTGGTGGTCATTCTGAGGATTCCTTGAAAGGATGATGCGATTTTTGTAGTTTTGGATAGGCTAATGAAGGTAGAACATTTCTTATCTATATGGGAAACCTTCTTAGTGGAGCAGTTGGGATAATTGTATATTTGAGAGATAGTTCGTATAGATAGGGTGCCATAATATATTGTTTCATACCATTATTCACATTTTACTTCACTATTCTAATATGTCTTAGAGAAGATTCTTGATGCATATTTTTTGTTGAGTACGGCTTTCCACCCACAAATAGATGGGAAATTGGAGATTACTATTCAGTTACTTGACAATATGATATGAGCATGTGCCCTAGATTTTAGAAGGACTTGGGAGAAGAACCTAGATTTGGTAGATTTTTCTTATAATAATAGTTATCAGGAAATGATACAAATGGCACAATATTAGGTTCTTTATGGTAGTCCATACAGATTACCTTTATGTTGTATGGAAGTAGGTGAGTCAGAATTTTTGGTATTGAGTCTCGTGCAGGAGACATCAGGGTAGTTATAGCTAATTCGAAAGTGTATGGCTACAGCTCATAGTAGACAGAAGTCGTATACCGATAGACGTCGATGACCCATGGAGTTTACTGAGGATGGTTTTGTATTCCTTCAAGTGTCTCCTTGATTGGGTCACTATTGGATATGGAGACAAGGAAAGTTATCACCCTGTTTCATTGGACCGTTTGTGGTTGTGGAGAGAATCGGTTTGGTGGTGTACCTATTGGCTCTTCCATAGAGATATAATACTACAAATGACATCTTACATGTGTCACAACTACAGTGTATCACCCCTACCATTCTCATGTAATCGATGTGAATGATGTTGAGCTTGAGATAGATGCATCCTTTGAGGAGCACTTGATATGTGTATTGGATCATAGTGAGAAAGTGTTGCGGGGAAAGATCATGCCAATAGTTCATGTATTGTGGAAACATGGACATGTGAAGGAGGAAATATGGGAGAGATAATTAGATATGATGTATCAAGGGCCTGATCTTTTTTACTTGGAATCATAGAGATGCTTGGGAGTACAGATCAAGGATGAGTTGTTATAAGGTGGGGATATTGCAAGATACTGACCATTTCTATAGATTTATCAGGCTAATTGATAGGTATTCTTTTTTCTAATTTTGAGTAATTTTTCGAGGGTTTTACTTGGGGTTTGTTTGGGTGAAAATTTAGAAAATATGGAAGAAAGAGGGAAATGCATAGTTGGTACACAGTTTTCTCTAACCACGTTCCCTAGCCCAGCAAACCATGCAACCCTACACAGTGATTATTTGCATGGCTAGCACACAGTTTTTCAAAACACACACCCTCTTAAAAGAAAATATGCACCCCCTAGAAGAGGTTCATAGTTAATTGTATGGTTAGAGGAAACTGTGTACCCCAAAAAGCAAACCATGCATACGGTATTTTAATCCCCCAAAAATTAATAAAAAAATTATCAAACCCCCATCTTATATACTCGAACACCCTAAATAAAAACATAATAGACTTCTATCAATTCTAGTGCCTCCTGGAGGGATTAAAAGGTCTTATGACCTCCTCTCTTAGTGACTTGAAACCTGATTGATATACCTGCATCTCTTCAGGTATGTGATTTCCTCCCGTTTGATCCCCCATTCTTTTGGTGGGTTTTTATCTTCTATTTTTTGATCTAGATATATATTTGATAAATCTATATCTATGGTTGTTGGATCTATATCTAGGTTTAATATATCTTGTTTCTTTTGACCTTGGATTTAGGTTTCAGATATAGACTATGTTTTACGCCATTTATCCTTTCAAATTGAGGATTTTCGTTGGGCAATCACTCATCAAAAAATTGAGGTAGGTGGTAAATAATTAAAATCCAAAATTCATGATTAAAATTATGTGTATTTAATTATATAATTGCTAATATATGTTTATCAATTGATTTCTTGGTCGAATTAATTAATTTTGTGAATTAATTAATTGAGGAAAATAGGAAATTGGGGATATTGAGACTATAGAATTTGGATAGTTAATTGTTGAATTAATTTTGAGATATTGATATTGTTAATTTAATATAATTAATTTTGGAATTAATTATGAGATTTTCAGGTTGTGAATTGGATAATAAAATTTTGAATTAATTATGGGATACTGAGAATGTGAATGGAATGATTCATTGTTGAATTAACTATGGAATATTGAGTTTGTGAATATTGATTAATTAATTGGTGAATTAATTAATGGAATTGATATACTTAATTAATTGGGGAGATTAATTAACGGGATTTATGTGATGAACTAATTTCTGAATTAGTAATGGGAATGATAAGATTAATTGATTTTTGAATTAATTAATGGGGTGATGTTAATATCAAATTCTTGAATTTGATTAATAAATTTGTGAATTAATTAATGTATTGTTGTGATATATATGAATTGTGATAATGAATGGTAACATGGACATTCAAATATGAATTATGATTATGAATGGTAATATGAAAATTCATATGAGTTATAGAACAATGAATGGTAATAGTAGAATTCATATGTTAATTGTGATTATCAATGGTAAAATAGACATTAATATGTTATAGAAAAATGAATGGTAATAGTGGAATTCATGTGTTAATTGTGATTATGAATGGTAACATGGACATTAATATGATATAGAATAATGAATGGTAATAGTTTCATTCATGTGTTAATTGAGAAAAATAATGATAACAATGGAATTATAACATATGATATCCCTTGGGGTACTTCAGGCTACGACATAATCTGAAAAAGATATCTAGGTATGGATGTCTACAGGATCCCAAGGGTTTATGTTTTTAAATAAATATTAACTTATAATGTGTTAACTATTTAGTTATGCATTTTAATTATTTCTTTGTATAATTGCATACTCTATTATTTGACAGGGTATTGTTTTAAACGTCATTGGTGGTGTACTATTGAGTTTTACTCATAGCCTACATGGGTTGCCTTATTGGTACCTGAAAACACTTGAAGTGTACAGGATGAGATGAGGGAAAAGGCCCTATGTTAGATGGAATGTTTGGGATGGAGTAAGGATGAGGAAACTAGATTTGTTTCAAGACCCTCTTTGGGATTGTTAGTGTCTTTGGAGTTGTATTTTGACACTTGGAACATAATTTAGCCTGACAAGTCTAATGTTCAGTTATGATATTGCATTTCTATATTTGTTCATCCTTTTATATTGATATTATAATGTTTATTTCATATCATTTGGTTATATTTATATATGGATTTTTATTTATAATATATTTCTATAAAAAAATATTCCCCAAAAACGAAATTCTTTGTCAAAATATATGGAATGAATTACGAATCTATCCCAAAAATAAAAATTTATTTGTAATTTACTTAAAAAATTTCCCAAATAAAATTCTATGTTTGTTTATTTGGAATAAATTTTAAATCCATCCCACAAAATTTATTGTTTTTTTGGGGAGGATGTTGAAACTGTCCTAAATGATTTACTACAAGAGAAAATGTATTTAGTGATGGTTTTTTAGCAGTGGTTTTCAAAACCATCACTGCATGATTTTTTTAGTTTTTTTAGTAATGATCCTCCTCTTACCCCTGTAAGTTTATTAAAAAAATCCCACAAAATTGCAACGGTAAAATACATTGCTAAATTTGAAATTTTATTTATTTTTTATTTTTTAAAATTTTAATAGTAGTTTTTAAAGAACACACCAGGGAATTAATAATAGTTAATTATTAATAATAACTAATAATTTATTTAAGATTTAAATTAATTGGAAATTATTAATAATTAGTAATTATTTATTAATTAATAACTAATAATGATTAAATATAATAATTTATTATTTAACAATTTAGTATTTGTGAATTGTTAATTTTTTATTTTTATTTATTAATTATTTTATAATTATAAATTATTAATTAGTAATTATTTATATTTTTTATATTTAAATCTAAATACATGCACATATACATGTATATATACATTTTATTTTTTATTTTATATAATTATATTTAATTATATATTAATTTTTTTATTTATTAATATATTTATGTAAATATGTTTTTTAAGGAAAAAGGGAACACTTATATAGATTAGAAATAATATAATATAGAAGAATAAATCCATCTAGGGAAGTCATTATCCCAAACCTGAGAACCACTATTTATATACTGACTCACCGGATGAGGAGCCACCCAGTTCCCCTCTTCTAGCAAAGGAAAATATGCTAGAAGGAAAAAAGTCATATCAAAGAATGAATATTATTCACATTTGTACCTTGGGATTGTAAAGATTCATCAAGATCCAAATTGGAGTAAACAAAAGCATGACTATTGGATTACAAGATAATAGCATGACAATTCTACTTAAGAGAAAATTCTGAACGCAAAAGATTAGCTTGGGTATCAGCAATTGGAGGACTCCATTTGGTAGTAAAGGACCTGTGGGAGGAAGAAAAATGAAATAAATGGTCATCCCAAAAAACAAAACCAATGTAATCCCTATTATTCCTAAGAATATATACATCCAAGTTAACTTTAAAAATGCCCCCCGGGGGGTAACCATCAACATGCACTAGAACCTCAAACCATAAAGGAGAAAGAATCAAAATTAATATTCTAAATTGAAGACCATTCATTTACTTAAGAATCCCAAACGTGATTTTGTCATTCCACATGGTTGAAAATAAAATCATTCTAACAAACTCAAATTATCAATGAAATCAAACACATCTTGCTAATAGTCACAATGGGAAGCATTTTAACCCACTTAATTTTCCATATGGGTGGGATAATAATTATTAATATCATTGATCCCCTGGTAAGTTTCCCTCTATGAATTATATAACCCCTAAATTAGGGGAATATCAAAATCACATGTGAAGAATATTCAAATTCCTAGAAATAAATGGAACAAATAGGGGAATTGGAAGAATATCAGCAAGTCAGAAACTCTCTAGAAGGGAAAATTCCAAAACAGATCTCCCGCCAGAAAAAAAATGTATTTTTGGTGAGACACGTAACTTCCAAATAACATTCCACAAATGATTAATTGTAGGGTGTAGAGTATCTAGAGAGATACTATATCCTAACTTAGAAAAATAGGAACCTTAATTCTCCCAAAACAAGTATAAATGATCCATCTAGACACATAAAGATACAATAATGAAAATAATGGCATTTTGGTTCCTCTTATTAAACAATGAACTTATTTATATGAATGCCATTTATCCAACACTTCGTTAAAAAAATACCTCACTGTAGAATTTTCAATCTTGGAATGACTAGAAACATATCTGTGAATCCACTATAATCAAAAATCCAAGGACCATTCTATACATTAACCATCCCACCATTACCAATTTTCCAATAAAGCCCTTTACTCAGTAGGCTACATGAACCCCAAATACTTCTCTATAGAAAAATAAACTTAGGAGAAAGACAAGCGTTGATAAAATCTAAATGTGGATAATATTTAGATTTAATAACTCAATTGTATAAGGGATATGGATTCTATAAAAGGGTTTATCCTTGTTCAAGATATAATAAACTATTTAAAAACATTAAATTCTTGAAACCTAATCCTCAGCAAACCTTAAGAGCACATAACTTCTCCCAATCCACCCAATGAGGTTTATGATTACCATTATGATATCCCCACCAAAATATAAAAAAAGAAAATGTAATTGCTTAATGAGAAAGTCTGTCAATTTAAAAATCGACATCATATAAATGGGAATAGATTGAGAAATCATCTTGAAAATTATATCTTTCCCTGTCATGGATACTTTCCTACATGAAAAAATTTGGATTTTGTTTTATATCCTATCAGGTATAGTTGAGAACTCCTCCTTCTTATATCTTCCAAAAATATTATTGTAACACCCAGAACCAGCTCACTATAAAGTGTAACTGGATCAGTGATCACTACAAGAAAACTGCCATGTAGTGGCGATTTGTTTTTTCATTTAGCGGCGGTTTAAACTTCCACTACATGTTTTGGTGGTGATTTGTAGAATCCGCCACTAAATTTGGCGTCAGTAAACTATTCGCGGCAGTTTTCCCATTTAGCGGCGGTTTTAAAAAAGCATCGTAGATGACGCGGTATGAAGGCGGGGGATGCTTCTCTCTAGAAGCGGTTAAAACCACCTCTAAGCGAAAGTATTTTATGTTTAGAGGTGGCTTTAACTATGGCTACAGTTTTACCTATAGACTATTCACGGCGGTTAAAAATGCCGCTTAAATATGACAAAAAAAATTGTTGCTTCTACTGCACCACTGCCCTACAAAACAAATCAAGGTGGTGCCCAAATGTCAAGGTGAACAATTAATGGTTTTTATCATATGGTAATGTCACAATGGTCACAAAGAACATTTTAAAATAATTTATTAAACCAGTTTTAACATCTCCAAAAGGGGTCGACGAGCATAACAATGACAAGTTATTTAAATTTGGATGAAACAAATTTCCATGCCCTAAACCACCTACCTCGATGTTGTATCACTCCATTCATCCATTATCGAGGCTTGATTGGACCTAGAACGAATGAAAATTGAATGACTTACCAAAATACTCAAAAATAATTTGAATAGATTCTCACCTAAATTTCACAGCATTTGATATAGGAACCTTGAAATATATTAGAGTGTAAGGAAGTGATTACTAAGGGCTTTTCATTACTTCTGATGATGAAAGATTCTGACCCTAGTGGAGGATGGTTTCTCCAAATATATGGATAAGAGAAGATAATTTCCATGAGTCAAATGGATAGGAGAAAACTATTTTATAAATAAGTAGGAAGAAAAATTGTTTAAAATAATTTAAGATGGGTTGTTTAGGACTTTCGTCCTCAAACACAACTACGCATGGTTTGGTTGCACAGTTGTCCAAATTGTCCAATAACTATGCAGTAGTCATTTCTATAAGGGGTGAACCCTCCTAATTAAGTGAATTTTTTATCTAACCTTGTGTATAACATTCTAAATTCCACATTCCAGGACCTATAGTTGGTTACATGGGTGATCTCCTGGGGTCTCACGTTTTCAGACAAACCATGTGGCCACCTCTAGTCCACTGTCTACAGCCTCACGGTTCAGGGAAACTATGTAGGATGGGAATCATGGTTTCCTTAGATGATGTGGCACAATATTTCCTTCCCATTTTATGTATATAGGATATAAACTAGTCTTGGATGCACTCGAGACCTCTTTGAACCATTTAGGCATCACATATGAGTCATTTTGAAGGAATCAGGACCAATAATCAATTGTGTGTACCTTTGGAAAAAAATCTAGCATGGTAAAACCTCCCCTCCTTATGAAAATTACTCCACTAGTTTCCCTTCATATTTTATTAGAACATCATCAGAGAAGTTCCTCGGCCCTAATGCATTCACATATACTTCCCACTCTGATGTATTGTCATGTATGCATCTATGAATCCAAATCACCGAATCCAAAGGAACTGACATGCCTTAGAGAGCCTTTGTGATTATGACATCCAAGACCTAGGTGCCACCTAATGGGTACCCCGATCTCGGTGGTCCATGAGGCGTCAATCCCAATTCCCTAAACTCTAGAGGCTTACAATTAGAAACAAAGGACTATGGTGTGTTCTTGGGGGAGATTATGCCTTCATTACTAAAGTGTAGTACAGTGTATAAAAGTAAACATAGGTAAATAGTGGAATAAATATAAGTAAACAAAAGGAACTATATAAAAATAGAGACAATAGTACCAATAACTAAAATAACTTTAATAAAATTCAAAAACTGATGATAATTTGTAATGTCACTTGAAAATTGGAAAACATGGATACAATACAATAGGCCTAACATGTTACATTAAAGTATAAATGAAATAAATAGACTATCCCATGCATACTAAGTTCCAACTCAGTCCTCTTCTCTCAATATCCTTAATAAATAGAAATCAATCATGTTTTTGAAGTTGTATGCTTTCCGTTGTCAACACCTTCAACCATGTAATATAGTATTTTTACCAAACGACACCTAGATAGGGTGTGATATAAATCTCAGTGGGCCACAACCAACAGTGTCTATAACATATGGCCAATATAATGGAAATGTAACAGTATTGTGGCATTCATATATTAATTAAAGTAGAACAATTAACTAATTACCCCAGTACCAATTTCAGACCACATCTATTGTATGAATATGTAATAAATTCATTATTTTATTGTTTCCAGTTTATAACATATCACATTTTATGAATAGTGAAGTATGAAAGTTATAACAAGGAAACCTATAATGATGTTTAATAGTGAATTACCATGGTAATAACCAAGGCGATGTTGACCTCAAGTGTCACCAAATTAGTAATAACTATATAATGGAATGGGGTAAGTGTGTAATCCAAGTATAATAGTCCAAGTAATTCCACAATGAGTCACCTACTGAGTCCAAGGAGTCCATCTAGGGTAAAACGAGGATAAGCAGTTACTGGGCCTTTTGGGATTTAACCATAGAACCTACTTATAAATTCTAGATCCAAGGAGTGTATCCAAGGAATCCTACAATTCTATTGAAGATGACCAAAAAAATTGTTGCTTCCACTGCACCACTACCCTGAAAAACGAATCAAACCAGACAAACCAGACACAATGTATTATTGTTATTATAATATTTTTTTGTTTAGACTCTATTGGTGGTGTCCTATTAACCTATACTCACTCCCTTTTTAGGATTCCATTGATACCTGAGTAGATCTCATGGTTGTAGGGAAGTATAAGGGAAAAATCCTTTTGATAGATGGTTGATTTCGGATATGGTATGGAGAATGTGTGAGGGAACTCGATGGACATCAAGACCCATTTTAGGATTTTTATAGGGTTTTTTATTTTGTTTTTTCCTTAACACATGATAATTGTATGAACTGGTATGTTTACTATATTGGTTGTGGGGATTTACCCAATTTTTGGAATTGAATACATCATGCATGATTATTCTTATAACATACTTTGTTATCATTTAAATTGATTTATACTATTGTTTTACACTGGTAAAGATGGTATATTATCCCCACATACCTCATTGGACCCTCAATACTAGTAGAAATCCTCTTGTACATGAGGAGGCATTTTTATGGTCATGTGGCACATTGGTTTGGGGAACTAGTTTAGTGGAACCTTGGTAATGTGATTTTTTGTGGGATTATCTAACCCATATATGGGGGGGAAACCCAGGTTCTCGGTGTGGTATTGTTGTTCTTTTTGTTTGATGTTATAGTTGGATGTTATTTCACCTTGGGTGATATGCTAGCTGTGAGATATTATTGTTTTCTAAGGATTTATTCATGGAACGACATGTAATTTTTTATATATTCATGAATAATTTTAGGAAATCAGGATTTATATAACATGAATCATATTAGTCTCAAATAGAAAACAATGTTATGTTTGTGTTATGGAAAATGAAATTTTTCTCTATTGGTTTCATAGAAAATAGTTCTTAATAAAGAGTTATCAATACACATGTTTTTGTGATTCACGGTGTCATAGGATACCAACGCCGGAAGGGTTTACCTTCTTGGATGATAATATTGAATAATTAAATATTATAATATTAAGCATCAAGAATTTATTCAACACATCAACTATGGGTTTAACTCCTAGTCATCCAAAATCTCAACTACTAATTCAAACACAGGCCTAACTGGAAAGATGTATACCACACTCGAGAAATCAAGACATAAAAGGAAACATTATAAATCAATAAAAATGCATAAAAGGAAACATGAGAAATCAAGAAAATGTTAGGACATGAAAATGTGTGGTGGAAACTATGTGCCACACATGGTACATATACAAAACAACTGTTCCCATATTTTTTCAACACATCAACTATACAAATCTACTCACAGTCTGATGATGCATCGTCACCATCTCCACCTCCATCTCCACTTTCTGTTGTCACCTGTAAGAACATTATATTGAAAATTAAATATTGTTGAATATTTATATTAAAACTTAAAACCAATGAAAGTTTGAAAACTAAATGATTTTGATTTTTTGTGATTTTCCTGCTAACCACCAGTCAATGCACTACCACTGGGGGCATATCTTCTCATCTGCTGATGTATAGCAGTCATCGCTTGCTGCAAAGAGGATATCTAAGCCCCCTGATCTTGAACTATGGTTCGTAGAGAAACAATCCCCCTCTGATAATCTTTAGGTATAGACTGACTATAACCAATAGTAGATGCAGCTGGAATCCCTAGTGGCATGTCAAAGACCTCAGATGGTACGGATCCGAAACACATCCCGTTCACTCTACCAGTATGCTCTTTCCTAAGGACTTTAGGAACTGGGTCATCATGGGAGACTGAGTAGGACTTCCCAGGATTGGCATCCCATAGTTCTTTAATTTTTACCTATAAATCAAATATCAATATATATTAACACAGTAAAACTAATAATAAGTTATTATAATAAATAATTGACTCCATACCCCAAATTCTTTGGCAGGCTCATTAATAAAACTTCTATCTGATTTTTTGTGAACATCCAACCATAGTTCAGACCAGGATGCTTCGTACCCTAAACTCTGTGACTTCATTAAGAAAAAATAAATCAACAATTCAATATATTAAATAGATAATATTGTCTTATAAATATTTATAATAATTAAAAGATTACCAATGTCATTCGGCTTCTAGAAAAGATTTTTGAGCCCGCAGTTTGAGGTATGACTTGCTTAGCCCGATTTGATGCATTCTTTCTTGATAGATCCTGAAATAAATAAAATTAAATTTAAAAGTAATGTATTCAATGTCACCTCCTCTTAATATGAATTTATAAATGTAAAATTAGGATAATATAATAATATATATTTCAATACCATCAGCTTCTCATCACGATGTCTGTCAACAAAAACTTTCCAATGTTCTTTCGGTACCCCACTGGGTAGATTCTCATGCATTTGTTGCATGGTCAACGAAGTATCATTGAAATCACAACAAAATCTCCATTTGAAATATTTCCATTTCTTACCATGATTTTTCAATGTCCACTTCTGTGCTATCACATCAGCAACTGTAAAGTGGAAGAACATATGTATACAAAAATTCATTTTGAACATATTAGTAACATGAAATTAAATTAAACCATAATGTAATAAAATTACCTTTATTTTGGAATCAAAAACATCATTTTTCTAGCTTAGAAGAATATGTCTTCAATCATCATAAGAAATGGAAATGGAAATGGGCTCTGCTGCCAGCTGGCCTAGAATCTGGCCAAGTAACCCCGCAGCGTCATCCGTAGGGACCCCATAAGAATCAAATGGCACGACTATCTTCTCGCCATTCATATTCCAAACATCTGAATTTTTTATGTTTTTCTTCACAGTTTCATTTTTTTCATCTTAAATGAGCAAACAATTAGTATAGACAAAATTCAATAAATTTATTTAATTAAAATTTGTACCTATGACAGTGACACTTTAGTATGTCCATGTTGAACTAGAAGGGGTGTGTTGCCACCCCACTATTGAGGCTTCTGAAGGGAGATTTGAAGACTCAGCCTAAAATGGGACACCCATAGATGGTGTGAGAGATGGTGCAGGGGAGATGGTGCAGGGGTGTAGGCAGCTGGTGCCTCAGATGCCGTGGGGAGGGAGCCAGATGGATCATCATCTGTCGCAGAACTAGATGAAATAGTGTACAAGTTTATACTTGGCATTCCTGTCATTTAATCAAATAAAATTTAGTTCAGAATATATATTTCAAAAAAATTATGCAGAGAAAAAAATTAAAAATGATAATAGATGCCCATTACTAACAGAAAAAATATATATAACAATGATAATGAATGACTGCAGAAATGAAACAAGTGGTTGATGAATGAATAAATAATTGTACATACAATCATTTTCCCCTTCAATCATGTCGGTTTCCTGCTCCATTGCTTCATCCACTTCATTAATCCTTTCTAGACTAATATTTTCAATATCATGATGGACAAATAATTCTGCTTCCTATTGTTGATGAAGTTCAATTTCATAGGTCAAATCTTCCACTTCATCACCCATATCATACAAATTTCTTTGTATTACATAAACAAATACACTCCACCATTCATCCACAACATCATTCACATAATATACCATTTTTTCTTGCGATGCTAAGATATATGGATCATGCAATTCACGATCACCAACATCCATCAAGCGAGAGAATTTCACAGAAGTAAATTGCAAGGAATCTCTTTTAACACCTTTGATAATATCGACCCATTTTCATTTGAATAAAACAACATAAAAATGTTCGTGGTAGTTTAATTAAATAATATCATGCAGTTTTCCATAGTATACCACTTCAGAAAATGTAAATATACCATTATTCTGTGTTTTCAAACCCACTTCTCGATCAACTATATGAAATCTAAATCCATTCATATTATAAGCGTCAAACTTTCTAACTTGTTTTATAGGACCTCTAGAAAGAAACTTCAAATCTTCTGACAAGTCTCCTCGAGTATTAGTATTCATGATTTGAAAAAAGAAATATAATTTTATAGATTTACAAAATTTATGTGTCCAACTAATATTCATATTTATTGCAATATTTATGAACTTACACGTTGTGTAAACCATTCTACAAGCTCTTTATTCACAGATTTCATTATATCTTTCTCATTTCGTGTTCAGCCTCTCATTCATCTCTTTGTTTGTATCCTCAACTCTTCAATAAATAGATCTTGAATTTCACTATTCATTAGCACATATCTATGTGCCTGTAATAATTCCAATTCTGTTAGTATCACATTTGAGGTCCTCCCAACTGATCGGCCAATAGTAGTAAATATTTATTATTCCTAATTCATTTGAGATTTATTTGATGTGTCATCAACATTTCAAACTCCATTAAATATTGTCTCAATATCATCCAAATATCTAGAACAAAAGGTAAGACACTCCTCATCCAAATATCCTTCACCAATAGAGCCTTCTGGTTGAGCTTTATTTCTCATGTATTCTTTCAAATGCCCAAGATATCTGTGGAATAAAATAATAATATTATGCATTTATTTAAATGCCAAAAATTGTCTACTTAAATGAAAAACATATAAATAAAATACCTATCAATTGGATACATCCATTGATACTGAACGAGACCTCCTAATTTAGCTTCTTCAACCAAATGCACAGTTAAATGCATCATGACAGTAAAAAACGATGGAGGAAAGATCATCTACACTGCACAAAGGGTCAATACAAACCTCTACTAGAGGTTGTCAAGCTGAAATGGATGTAGATATTTCTCACATAATTGCCTGAAAATGTGCATAATTGGAGTACAACAGCAGTCACTTTTTATGGTAATAATGTACGCAATGTCAATGGTAGTAACTGTTGTAACAAAATATGTTAATCATGACTTTTCAACCCATGTAACTTACGATTCTTAAACTCAACACACCTCAACATGTTACTCAAATACCCATCAGATACCTTCACATTCTTTAAATTTCAAAGGAATGTATCTTTATCCCTATTTTTCATTGCAAAAATGGACGGAGCATACTTTTCATTCTCATCTGGCTAGAGATCACGTTTTATGTTCATTACTTGTAAGTCTTTGCGAGCATTAAAATGATCCTTCGACTTTCCATGGTCATTAAGTAATTTGAAAATCAGATTATCACATAGATTATTCTCAATATGCATCACATCAAGATTGTACTGCAACAAATTAAATTCCCAATATAGGAGTTTTAAGAATATACTTTATTTATTCCATTGTTGCGTCCTGATTTCACCTGATGATGCACTTCAGACCCGTTTTCCGCTATCATTCAAATGATGAACCTTCCCAAATTTTGTTTCAACATTTTCAAGCTGTGTCAATATTTCATAACTAGCTAACAACTTTGGAGGAGGTCTACGATCAATGGAACCATTCAATTTTGATCTATTCAGCCGAAATCTATGAGATGCATCGAGAAATCTTCAATGGAACAAGAAGCACCATTTTCTAATATGAGGTATCCATTTGGGCTCGAAATCAAAGTTATAAATGGGATAATCCAAACTCATGTAATTGTTCTAATCAGATAAATTCCCAAGCCCAGGGAAGTCACTAATGGTCCACGTTATAGTAGCACGCGTTTTGAACATTGTTTTAGAAGAAGCATTAAATGTCTCAACACCGTTGCTCCATAACTCCTGAAATTCATCAATCAAAGGCTGCAAGTCCACATCAATATCATTTCTAGGTATTTGTTTTCTAGGAATAATCATCGAAATGATAAAATATTTTTGTTGCATACACATCCATGGAGGCATATTATAAGGAATCAAAACAACTGGCCAAATGCTATAACTAGAACTCAAAGTCCCAAATGGGTTGAATCCATCGGCAGCCAATCCCAATCAAACATTCCTAGGTTCAGCTGAGAAATCTAGATGTAATGAATAAAATTTATTCCATGATTGGGAATATCGTGGATGTATCATTAACCCATCATTATTTTTATCTACAAAATTCCACTTCATGTGTTCGGTAGTTTTCGATGACATGAATAATCTTTGCAATCGAGGCTTCAAGGGAAAGTATCGCAAAACATTTGCAGGTGTGTTCTTTTTATTCTTCTCCATAAAATTATGTTCATTCAGACTTCCAACATCACCCTTTGACTGCCATCTTGAATAAGAACATTTCTTGAAATTCTGTCTACTTGAATCCTCTCCCCAATAAAGCATACAATCATTGGGACATGCATGTATTTTTTGTATAATTCATACCATGCTTGTTAACAACTTTTTTCATATCATAAAAAGATTCTATGATTTTTTCTTCAGAAAATGCATCACAAATCAATTACAATATTGTGTACATTGCCTTATTTATAATTCCACATAGACATTTGATATGGTATAACTTCGGCAGAAATGAAAGCTTTGAATATTTCAAACACCCACTATACAAATCTTGATTTCCATCATCAACTAAATCATGAAACACATTTTTCTCAGTGAGGTTTTCTCTTACATTTGGCTCCACATAATCAAGAGGAGGATCCAATGATATGTTACAATCTTGATCTACTTGTGTTACAATCTCAAAAACATCACTTATCACATTGTAGTTTGTAGCACCCTCTTCTGGTTGTTCTGATATGTTTTGATGCTAATAGTGGTGTATTGTAGTGCTGAATGCATCATTTATGAGGTTTTGTATTTCATTTTCCATTGTTGACAAACTTGGGACCTCATTCTATGGATTAACATCAGTACTCAATATTTCTGTAACATTCTATTCTCCATGCCAAACCCAACTCAAAAATTGACCAGGGAATTTCTTCTGTATTAAATGTTCATAAACATCATCTCTCTTCAACCATGTTCTAAATTTACATTTAGGACTTGGACATCTCATTCTCCCTTCAACAGATCGATTAGAAATTGTAAAATCTAAAAACTCGTTCAAACCCTTAACATACTGAGGTTTGTTCCTCGATAATGTGATCCAACTTTTATCTATGTATATCACAATGTGCCTACAAAATAATAAAAAAAATTAAAACACATAGTTACTACTAAATAGATAAAGAGATTCATATATACGATAGTTTAAGATTACATAAACATAATATAATATAAATGAGCCCCTGAGTTAGATATGAACCCTTTAGTGTTTGGGATAAGAAAAGTTTCTTTGTTAAAGAGAAACAGTGTGCCAACAATACCATATTACTCAATTACCACGTGGTCAATACTAAAAGTTATGCTAAACAATATTCCTATCATGTTTCTCCCAAATCTCCAAATTTTTAACTCTTTACTTTTGAAATCCTTTATAGCATCAAAATATAATATTAGACAACAAAAAGTAAGATAAGCATAACATGGTTGGAATCATAGTTCATGAGGAAAAAAATAATGTTTCCAATCTTGATGAAGAAGCATAGAAATAACAGGATGTAACCCTTAATTAGTCCTGATTGTGTGAATCTAAATCACAAAGCAAATGGTATGGGATTCATGACCATAAACTAAATGAACCATGTTCCAAGATCGTATCTATACCTTCATTTTTTTGAATTATTGGGAAATTAGAACTGTTTTCCTTATTTTATAAAAATGATTTAATGATTATTAGGGAATTATTAAATTAAAATGAGAATACTTCTATTATTTTACAGATACATATTCTAGAACACCTAGCTGAGATCCTACTTATTCTACTTTCTAACACCCTATTCCCCTCTTATGTGGTCATTATGATTAGTTTTTTTGAGTTATAATTAATTTTGAGATCATCCATATTCATGATACCATATTTTACAAATTCATATCAGGATAACTTGAAACATATCTTCACGTAGGCTACCCCAGCTTATGGTCCACACATCATAAACTTAAACAATGTTTACCAATTGTAAAGAGAAACATTAAACATCATCTATATCGGTACAACTTGCATGAACTAAAACTATATAAGTAAATAGACACACAACTCATCATGGTGAAAAATTGTGCCCAATCCATAAAAGAGTTGGAGAAGAAACTCCACTTTATCAATATTCTCATATATCACCATGATGATAGAAAAAAATTGGAACCAAACACATTTTATCATAGCTTATTTTTTTACAGTGATTTTGGGATCCAAAAACTATTTACTTGATTCTATAAGTAGGAAGATAATGATACAATAGAAGCCTCCCTATTTTATCCCCCCATGAAGCCACTATAACCAAAATATAGAGAAACTAAGAATGTAGATGCTCTAGGAAAAAAAGTAAACTAGGATATTGTTCAGAGTGTAGAACATGATTTTTTGGAAGTTTTTAAGGGACCTGTAAATGTGGAACTTCATTTAGGTAAATCATTTAATAGAACTTATAAAATAGAATCCACTGACATTTTAAGGAGATTTTAGACCCAATAAAGTAGATGTGTTTTCATATAAGAGGTCCAGTTATTTTTAACCTTGATGGGAAACCATATGAGATAAATGTCAAAGTTGGAATGAATATTCTTGAGTACCCGACGCTATAATGATTTGACATATTTTTTTGGATTTGTTGTTTCAATACCTCACTTAGAAAGGATTTGTATACTTGTAATGTAAAGTAATTATTCTTCAAAACCATTGTGGTAATAAATTTAGAATAATTTGTTAAATTTGAACATGTATGTGTATAAGAGATTAAATATACTTCAAAATTCACTCACATTTCTCACTGTTCATGGGAGGAAACACCTAGAAAAAGACTGAATAAATAGATCATTATTTAAGGTATCTACACTAAGGATCTATCAATATTTTTAATGTTCTATATTACATGCCACCTAGAAATTTATAAAAAGGAGTTGGTTGAAGGAAGAGACTTTGGATGGAATATTAGTGTAGGAGACACCATTGTTCAGCTATGTAAAACTAGGAGCATCAACATGGGATTTAAACACAATATGTAGAGTCAGTCCTATGATAGTAATGTAAGAGAAAATAAACCATTGGGATGAGTTTCTTATAATCCATATCACATCAATTGACCATGTTTTTTACAGTGCATCTTGAATTTACACATGAATAATTAATTCATATCACCACTATATAATTTACACCATTTTTCCATGAATGGGAATATTAAAAAATATTTTCATAAAATTCTATGACCAGTTAGTGCAACAAGATCAACTCTACCTCTGGTTTTGTATGCTCATATGGAATAGTCCTATTAGACTAGTTCTTAACATAATACTTATGAAAACTAATAGGCATCTAGGAACAATTAATTTTATTAGGATGGGCCTCATTAGAGAAGCAGTAACTATCTTGTGACATTTTATAAGTAGTTTTATACATAAGTTAAGGATATCATGAACAAGAAACATAATTCCTATATGGTTTGGGGTACCATTTGTCTAAATATGAAAATTATGGATATCATATATGATATTTTTGTATTGGATACATCCATCATTCTTCTATTTTTAATCAAAATGTGGAAACTATTCCTCATACCATCAGTGTCAACACACCTCATAGATAGTGGTAGTGAGGAGGATTGAAATGGATATAATTCTACATGACTATTATTACAGTATAATTTGTCTAGTTTATTCCGATCATATACATGTATTTCATTGATTTAATTTTTTGTATGAACTACATGGTGGGATTTAAAGTCGGTATAGTCCACCAAGATTATTAGGTAGTGTTCACATCTCTATATAGAGATATTCATGAATTCACTTGGGATTTAGTTCTAAATATAGTTAGAATTAATGATATACTAATTGTGGTTGGAAAAATCAAGGACTAGTTAGTGATAAAAAATTTGATTACTGCTAATGAAACATGAAATGTAACTCTTCCTATCATAGTGGATTGACACACCAACATCTTTCCAAATGATTTCTCTAGGTTCCCATCCAAGAATGAAATAATATATTATATCAATCTACATCAATGATCATTCCCATAACTGACTATTTATGTCCCATTTATAATGAATAACCCATTAATATATATTCCATTTATAATTGAAACTCATTTATCACATATATCAATTCCATTCCTTAACCCATTTAACACAATCACATTATATCAAATTCCCCCTTATGTTAAGTCATCAACAAAACACATTTATCATTTATTCCATTTAATAAAACAAGTTAACATGCCAACCTAATTTTTGGGGGTTCTATCTCACTTACCCATATATCATTTAAATGACTATGTTCTCAACATATCTTTAAAATCAAATCATGGAATAAAAAAAATTCAAGATACTCAATTTAAATAATCTTGAATCCACCCTTCAAAAAATGAGTCTTCCTCTTTTGAAAACCCAACATGTCCCAAGAATTTCATTTATATTTACAACCATAAAAGGGGATTTTAAATCATTTTCAAAAAAGGGGAACCACACCCTCATTTATAATCACCATTTTAAATCTATTAAGATAACCAATTTTTTCCTATAACATTTAGGTCAACACCTCCTTTTCAAAACAATACCCACTTTCCAAACATTGTTGTCCTTCATGGAAAACCATAACCAAATCAAAGTGAAAAATTCTTATTTTAATCCATTTCAGAATCCAACTAGCCATTTCAAAAAAAAATACCAATTCCATATTTCAAATATCCCATTAAACTTGACTACATACCAACTTACAATTCTCTACCCATTCACTTTCATAATTATATTATTGAAACATTTTAGAAAATATTTCACCAATCTTAAGGGGTTTTCATAACCCAAGGGTAGACCTAGGTATGATCTCAAACATCAATGGACCCAACAAAGTATTTATAGGGTTTCATACATCAATCTAAGTCCTAATATCACTTTTCTTACTCAAGAACACAAAACATAGTAAATAATTAAATTGGAAAAACCACATACACATATTATACATAAATTTTAAGAGAAAAAACTCCAATACCACCATAGGTCGTGGGGTTGCCAGGATCGCGGGGGGGCTGGGTCACCAGGGTCGCAGGGTCGTGGGGTCGCCGAAGTCGCGGGGTCATCAGGGTCATCAGGGGCCAGGGTGTCCGGGGTCGTGGGGTCACCGGCGTCGTGGGGTCACGGGGGTAACAGGGGGCCGGGGTCATGGGGGAAGCGGGGACAGTGGGGTCGGGGTGGGGGGGAGGGCTGGTTGTGTTAAAAAAAATGTTTCGCGGTGGTTTATAAGAAATCACCATGAAACCATTTTAAAAAAACATTTAGTGGCGGTTACCAGAACCGCTACTAAAACCAATTTTTGGTGTAGTGGATGATATGTGACCTTAGTCATGCCTCTATATATGCCCGAGGATTCCTTCTAGAAATGGGGGTCTAATGATGTAACATGGGGGTACTATACCCCCTATGTCAGAGTATATAGTAATAATAAAATCACCAAGAATCATACAAATTAGAGTATGAAAAAATAATAAATAAACTAAAAAATTTATTAAGTATATAGAAGAGCATACATACTAGATTTCCCCTTATCCCATCACATATATAAAAGAGTATTGAAATAAATAAAAGTACAGGAGGCTCTATTGTATCATCATGCCTCACCTTATCTTAATTTCCCAACTCCAGTATATCCCACATAACAATCACATCATGGGACTCTACCCAACCTATACCTGCAACTAAGTGAGAGTCTTCTTGGGTACTCGATTGAAATGGTGTCCTGAGTAGGGTGTGAGTACAAAACTCGAAAATTCACCAACAACACGGTCTCATACATACTAAAAATGTTGTGATATGTGAACATGTCATTCTAAGAATAAATAAATGACTACTATAAATAAAAAAATAAACCCCCATATATCATCAAGTTCACAACCCCAATTGACCATACCCACTTCATCTAGTGTTGGAGTGTCTCTGAGAACACTTTAATAACCATGCCAACTATAATAATGATTTGAGGGCATTTTTCCCTGGTGTATAATATAATTACATAGGGGACTGATCAACCTTAGTATATAGATAATGGCATAGGTAAATCTCTATCCTAGAATAATAACTCGGGGAATGCTTCATCTTAGTATAAAATGGTACCCTATAGTTGAGACCCAATAGTGTGGGAGACTCAACCATGCTTTACCAATACCTCACAATCCTTAAAAGATAGCACGTGGTGGGACTTATCATCTTCCTAGAACCAATCTAACCCTAACTCTAAATCCATAGAACATCCTACCAATGGTATCATGGTCCTCTTTACTATGGGAGTTTTATTTAATATCATAGACCACCATACAAATGGATTTTTCTTTAGTATCACTGACCCCCCTACTATGGGAGATTTTCATTTATAATCAAAGACCTTCCCAAGGTCATTTTCTACAAAAATTACGTCATAAATCCATTAGGGAGTATTCTATATCAAGTATCAGTTTTCATAAATACATATCACAGATACAAGTGGCTATCTACAGAACCCTCCATATATTCCAGAGTCGAACTCCTAGAATTATGCCCCAACTCACAATAATTGAACATACCCAAAACATCGATTTGGTTTCTAAGGAGACATGTATTATCATCACTATCCATACCCTAGTCATGGTATCACTAAGGCACCAACTAGTGTCTCTTGAGTCATAATATAGTAAAGAAACCCTATACAAGGTTTTATGTGTCACCACATAACATAGGTACACTACTAGGGGTCTCTTAGGTTATGTCATAGAAAATGAACCTTACACAACGTCCCATCCAAGGTCTCTCTAGGTCAAACTAAAAACCTGACCCTTCAAAAACCTTCCAAATTTCTATCCAGCAAGAAAACCACATTATAAAAATTAGAAAAGATCATTGACCCCATGATTATATCAATGAGACTAAGGGATCTAGACAAACGCATAGTTCAAACATGGTCAACCTATATGAAAAACAACCTATATCATTAAAAATATTTAAAGCAGATGGTTAGGAGATCATACTTTAGGGAAAATATGTTCATCCATTTAATTCAATAAATTTTAAAAACCTCATGGGATTTTGGGTGTCTCATGTAAAATTTTTATAGGTAAGGTGTTGGTCGTCGGTGGTCGAGACATCATCTAGTACTCTAGGTCCCCAAATGCCTTGGAATGTTTCTTATTCCAATGCATTCATTTTAAATTAAAAAATTTGTCACATTTTCAAAAGGAAATTTATTTAATTAAAATAGTAAAAATCCCTCAATGCTAATTCCACATGTCTTATTCACTATAAAAAAAACATAAAACCACAAGGTGAGTACCAAGGACCACCTACCTCAATTAAAGTATTTCCACTTATTAAGGTTTCCTAAAAACTATCACTGAGACTCATCTGACCTTCAAACAACCACCTAAGGCCCTATATCAAGCCACATAGTCTATAGAAATTAATTATAGAATTTATAATTAATTAATCAATTTAATTTATAAAAATCATATTCATTTAAAACTCACGGAACTAACTCATCACAAAGAAACAAAGACTAACTGCTCAAGGGAGGTCCCCCAATAGACCCATGTCATCAAATTGATCAAAATAACTAATAATCGTAACCATTTTCATAATTAATTTAATTTAATTTTTCAATGAAATTGGCGTTGCAACAAGACTTCATCAAAACACCCAGTGAAAATGTGAAGATAACATTACATGATGTCCTCAAGATAGGATTCATGCAATCCACATCATGTCAGAATTATTCCCATATGATCTTGTGGAATCATCCATGAGCCCTCATTTTTATACAACTAAAATGTATAGGAGAATAAAGGAGAAGAATAAATGTGGCCACTAGAGGTTGAAACATACCTTCAATCACTGGAAATCACTAAGAAATCCCCCCCAAAATGACAAGGAAGAAGGGGGAGGGGGAGATGGAGATTTCATGTACACAAATAGGGTAATAAGTGGGATCTACCCTCTTAAAATTAGGAGGTGTAAATTTGGTAAATTTTCACCTTTAAAATTCCCACCAAACAGTCGGTGATCCCAACAATGACATAAGTCCACTGCCAAGTCCACCATCTCATCGATGGCTAATAGCTATTATAAATCGGTAACCTGACCACCCTTATCTTCCTCTAATTCTCACCCATGTCTCCCAACACATTATAAACCTCATTAGTCATTTAAAAAACCCCTTTTTGGTGATCAATCTCTTATAATACCATTTTAAATCCTGATTCTCTAAGCATATATACATTTTACTAAATGAAATATATGATTTCAAAACATTTACGTACTTTTCTTAGGCTAATTCATAATAACTTATAATAATTTTAACAATTAAAAATTCCTCCAAAATGTCCCTTGAGAATAAAAGACCATCATCCATAATGAATATATGGGAGAAAGGGAGCCTCGGTAAAAAACATTAGTACGGTGAATAAAATTTCCCATTATCATTCTATAAATGATATTAGAAAAAACATCAATGATATGGATGAAGAGATATTGAGAAAGAGGATCTCCCTGTCAAAGGCCTCATGAAAGAGAAAAACTGTTACTAATATTTACATTAATTTGTATCTTGAATGAGACTTATAAATAACACTACATTATTACACTGGCCGAATGGGTACAAAAACACATTTTACATAATATAAAATAAAATAATGTCCACTTGAATCTATCGTATTCTTTAATCATATAAAACTTTTAAGGCATTACTCCACCTTTAGAAGAAGAGTGTGTCTTCATATTATAGTATATAAATATATTGATATTGATATAGATATAATATATTTTATTAAATTGGATTTATATAATAATAAAACTATATTTTAACTTCATATATAATCGATTTAGGGAAAAATAGTTTATAAAATATTTATAAATTAAAATAGATTAAGATTTTACTATTCAATAAACATTTATAGAAATTTAATGACAAATTGGTTTATAAAAAAAATTAACTAATATCTATAGATAAGTTAAAAATAGGAATTAAACATCAATCTATCAAAACATTTTATCCATGTGTCTATTTTTTCATAGTTAGAAACCTCTTAAATGGCCTCATAAATTGAGTTTTTAGTTAAAATACCGTATGTTTTTTATCATTTTATGGAATTTCATCTTTTTTAAAGTGGTAAATCTTATCTTTTATCAATGGTGACTGAATTTATTATTTGGGATTACATTCATATATATATTATGGTGTTAAATTTTTTTCATTTTTCATATTATAGTGTTATTTATAAATAAATATACATATACATATATATATATTAACTTATATTTAAATCTATAAATTCAATTCAATAAATAAATATCTAAATATATAAATTAAAATTATTTTGGTTTATGTGTGTATGTATTGGTGTGTGTGTGTGTGTTTATGTATATTTATATGTGTTTTTATATGTATTTTTATATATATATAATTATATATTTGAATTTATATATAAGTATCTATATTTATTTATAATTTTTATGGGAAATATAGGTTCAGCTCCCTTTTATTAAAAGATAAAAAAATAAATAAATAGAGGATGAGGTCAAACAAGAAAAAACCGCTCTCATCAAATAAAAATCCCAAAACCAACTTCTTTCTAATATCGGAATAATTCTACATTTCTCATTATGTAGAGAACACTAACTAATTTTTTGAAACTTATGTCCATGAATTCTTGCATGACGACCTCTCCTCTAATTTTTCACAAATTTCTAGGTACCCTCAAGATCCTCTGAGTCTCCGGAGTCACTTCCACCAATGTCATCTTGGTTCACTTCACCATTACTTTTTCCCTTATCAATGTGGTTTTGAACATCATTAGATCAAGATTCTTCTCTTGGTAGGTCATTTTGAATAATCAGTGAGCCCAACACTTCAAAAGGATTAGAAGTAAATATATGTATTTTTCTTAAATTAACACAGTTGGATAAATGGCTAGTTTGGTAGACCAACTCCACTTGATCATGAACTAAATCATCCACAAATCGCATTGTTTCTTATGGTGAAGTACAAGATATGTTGTCCTTTTGAAATGATGTAGGATCCATCATTTCACATAATGAGGTAGCTTCTATATGATTCTATGCTTCAGGCACAAACATCTCCAAAAACATCAATAGTAATAGGCCTCATAGCCCCATCATTAAAGGCATCCTTAAATCCAGAATTAGATGTAGGGAACACTGACTCTAGTGCCTTTTCTAGTTAAGTATCTTCATAAAAAGGATGAGAAACAATAAATACATCCATGAAGGAGGCTCCTTTAACCTGATCTGTATAATTCAAAGGAGAAGTAACTTGGTCCTAAAGAGGTAAAATTAAAAAAGACTGAAATTTATTTGTTCCTTTCCGATTACCTAAAGCACGAAAGGTCTTATCTTCTGATAATATAGAGTCAACTACCTCTTGGGATAAAATCAAATCTTCAAATTGGATCATCATTATATTTTTCATCTACTCCTCTGGATTGACTATCCCCACACAGCCTATCATGTTGTCCTCCATTATCCAAGCTCACTAAATCCATAGGGTCTAACTTAGTCATTGTCAATCCAAGAAGTGGGGTAATGGACTGAAAATTAAGAGCAGTAGGTTCCCCTGCATTTCCATATTCTCTAAATTTTTCAACCATCCTGGGAGTTATAACCATATACAAGCCAATAACAGGAGCACAAATACCCTTTCCAATTCTATTGACAAACGCATTTCTAAAAGAAGAATCACCCTGGATTGAGTCATATTCCTCGGTAATTTCCACCCAGGAGAGTCTCTTAGGCTGTTGAGAAACCTAATCTATATTTCCAGCTAAGATCATATAGGACTATCCAGGGAACTCTGGATTCTCAGACCTATGAGTGTCTACCCTTGAGAAAATTGAGTTATCCTTGTTTATAATCTGGGACTCAGAACATGCATCTATATATACCTCACAGGCAACACCTGCATGTGCCCTATAGATTTGTCCTTGTGTAGATGATATTTTTCACTTCAAACATAAGCAAGGATGATCAGACCTATCTACTATGGGCTTCATCCGAGACTACCTGGGAAAATTTTATATTTTCCCATGTTGCAAAGACCTCGATTCATGCTTCCCTTTGGATTTTACAGCACAATCCATAGAAGATTGTCCTTTTGATCCACAGAATTCATAAATATTTGTCATGAAATTATTATCCAAGTTCCTAATAGTTTTGTAGACATAAATAAAATATGAACATTTATCATATTCTACGTTGATTTGAATGTCATTAGAATGAATAATGAGAATGAAATTATCAACAAGAGTTGAGATAAGATCAATCTCAACTAGTATCCTTGCAATCTGTCTATACCTGACATGTTTGGTTTCCATTCCCAAATAGATTTGAACCCCAATTGAAGATTAAATGTCATGCTGAATTTTTGGATACCAAAAAATCCAATTGATAGCAACTAACCACAACCATAATTGTGCAAAATTATTCTTTGCCTACAACACACTGAAGTCTATGGACCATTCATGGAGATGAATCATCCTAAGCTTCAAAAACAAGGAATTGGTAGACCACATATGAATCTAGGAATCCACCAACTAGAAAATGTAATGGAAAAAATCCTCAAAAAAAGAGATTCACCTCTAATTTTAAAACCCCCAAAAATGATTCTCTGAACCAAATCTTTAAGAGGCTATAGCTTCTCACCTTTGGAAAGGACAACCCGTGCGATTAAGTAGTTCATACACTTGGACAGTATTTCTGAAAATACATCTAGACTGGCTTCAAGAGGGGCCATCAATACTTTCCTATTAATCCTACCATATGAGGAACCTTTGAAAGAGGCCAAGGGGCATTGAACATTTTCATGCTTCATATCTGGAGTTGTACCTAGGTATCCATACATACCCGAAGATCCATCAATGTTCTTTGGAGAATCTTTAGGAATTAGGGTCGTCACCTAAGAGTTTCCTTTGAAGAGAATCTTAGAGCCCAAGAAGTGGGGAATCGCCAAGATTAGAGATGTGTCTTAGACACCATTAACGTCTTTGTGGAGAAAATCCCAAACCTACACCTCCATCTTTATAATTATATATATTTATATATATTTATATGTATTTATATATATTTATGTATGTCTATATGTATTTTTATTTATATATATATTTATATATATATATATACATAAATTTAAAAATATTTAAATGTATTTATATTTATATATATTATGTGGATGTGTGTGTGTGTTTATTTATGTATATTTGTATGTCTTTATGTATACATATATATATATAATTATATTAAATTATATAAATATATACATGTCTTTATACATATTAATGTAAATTTATTTATATTTATTGATTTTTATATGTATTTATTTATATTTATATTTATATTTATTTGTATTTATTTGTATCTATATATATTGTGTTCATATATATATACACATAATTAAATTTAATTACATATTTGTGTATCTATATTTATATATATTTAAATATATTATGTGGATATATAAATATATATAAATTATATATATTTATGTAAATTTATTTATATTTACATATATTTATAGATATTTATATGTATATATATATATATATATTTATATTTAATTATATATATTATTTTTATATATATACAATTATATTTATATATATACATATCTATGTATTTATATTATTTATATGTGTGTGTGTGTAAATATATATCTATGTATTTATATATATTTATGTAAATTTATTTATGTTTTTATATATTTAAAGATATTTATATGTATTTATATATAATTTTTTATTATTTTTTTATTTTTTTATTTTTTTTTATTTTTATTTATTTTTGTTTATTTTTATTTATTTATATTTATTAGTATTTATATATATTATGCCTATATATATTTATATATACAATTTTATTAATTATATATTTATGTATGTATGTATGTATGTATGTATGCATTTATATATATTTATATAAATTTCTTTATGTTTATATATAGATATATATATGTATGTATGTATTTAGTTATATTTATTTTTATTTGTTTTTGTTTTTGTTTATTTATTTTTCTTTTTATTTATATATATTATATTTAATTATATGTATGTAAATGTATTTATATGTATTTATATTTATTTATGTAAGTTTTTTTGTGTTTATAGATATTTATTTATATTTATTTATATTTATGTATATTTATATACTTTTATATATATTATGTGTGAATATATATATATATATACAAATATTTATATGTAATTATAATGTTATATGTATGTATTTATAAATTATTAATAAACACACACACACACATATAGATATATTTATTCGTGTGTGTATATATAAGTATATTAAAGTTTGTTTAGTTACCACATGAAGGACTTGATGGAGTGATAAAGGATTTTCAAAATAACCAATAGATTAGGTGTTCAAATCTCACCACACATATATATTCTTGATTTTATAGGGTGGGTCTGGGTGGGCTAGAGAATAGTGAGAAAAATAAATAATAAATAATAAATAATAAATAACAACTTCTAAACACCAAAAAAACACCACTAAATGTGACTTTTGGTGTAGTGATTTGACATGTATAGATGTAAGGAGTGGAATATAGGTGTGTCCCAAATAATTTACATATATATATATACATAATTTATATTTATATATTGGCACTCAGATTTGGATGAATAATTCTCTTGAATGGATTTTTTCTCTTGTAATGACCAATTATCAATCTATTTGAGCATCGTTTCCTTCAAAAAATATAATTCATATTTATATAATTTTGTTATGTACGTAATATTATTAAAAACATATAATGTCTTCCTTGACTATTCGGTTTCCAATGCTTTTTGGTCTTCCATTTTTATATCTTTAAACTGTATAAGTTTCAGTCGATGAGAATTTGCGATCATCTTATAACTTATTTGTTACTTCTTGTGATAATCTTGGAAATATTATCTAGATCCTCCAAAATGATGTTTTATATAATGGAAAGAATATCTTTATTTCTACTATTATCACTCAAATTATCAGCAATATCAGAGATATAAATCCTATGTAGAGAAGGTACACTGATAATTCTCTCTATGACTTATCTATTCTCAAAATACATGGCATTGAACTCATTTGAGTAATATCACTGGAAGTTTATTTTCCCCTTGTGGTTCTAATTATGCACTGGAGACTAATATTTTCAGTGTCATCCAAATAAGGACCCAATGTTAAACTTATATAACCTTGACCATTAAGTCAAGAATTCATCCTTTTATATTTGAGGATCATTTCATGTTTAGAGTTTTATAAAATTAGACATGCTCTTAAAAATTAAACTCATACATTACAAGTTGAAACTTGTGCACAGTAAACATTATTTCTATAAAACAAAAGTATTAAAAATAAAACATTATTTCTTTTCATGAAAAATATTCACAACATTCTGCTTGGATTTTTCTTTTCTTTTACCCATCTTTAAACCCTAAAAATATTTTAAAACATGGGGTGATGGTAAAATCTTAGTAAGTAACATAAAAATAAATAGAGAAATATTTAGTCCATGAATACTTATAAACAAAAGAAAACATTTTCACAAAGTTATACTTTTCACCCTTAAAAAGTAACATATACTTTCCATAAAAACTTACTTTGTGAAAACATGAGATTTCAGCAGAACATATAAATTATAAATAAACCATTTAGGTAACTCAGGGTATCATTTTCAAACTTATGATTAACCCTAGAGGCTACCATAAAATAACCCTTAAAGTTATACTTTACATAACCCTTATGGTTATACTTGGATTAACCATCGTAGTTACATTTGGAATAACCATACAGTCAACTTCCAATATACCCAATTCATTGGACCGAACCATATTTGTTTTATCACAACACCTCCCTACATCATAAACAATTCTCAATAACCATAACCTAATCAAATAAACATGAATACATGCATCATAAAAACATTCCATGAGGAAAATTGCATTTGTTAATAGAAAATGCACACATATATAGGGAAAAAATACATTGAAAATAGATATGTAATATTTTAAAGGAGGATTCAAAATATTAAGGAATCATGAAAGAGGGAAAATCTACCCATTATATATAAGTTCAAAAAAACATTCTTTCTGAATTTTGTAAAAAAAGACATTAAAGAGGTTTTTAAAGGAAATACTCTTACTTTATGTCCAAATGAATTCTGTACTTAAAATTAACATCTTGAATAATCAAATTATATTAATTAATTAAATAATTAAAAACATCTTCCACATATATTTTATTTATTATAATTTTATTATGTTTTTTTATTCCATTTTGATGAGTTATAAAGACTAATTGTTTATTCCATAAGTGTTTATTTCATGGTTAGTTAACTTGTGTATATTTATGGATGTTCTCATTAAATTAGAATAGTACTATAGATGTGATATTATATGGTATTCATACACCTTAATAAGTTTAAATGGTACCACATATCCTTTTTATTTCTTGCATGGGGATGATTCAATTGATAAAATGTTAATTATAATTGTTTAGTTTATTATGGTGATTTTTTTGACCATCATGAATTAGTTTCATTTTATTTAATATCATGTGTATATATTAATTAAATAACCTAAAATAAGTTATAATATAATGATTAAAATATTATTTAAATATAATAATTTTTTTATAACCATCCTTAAAAGTGTTAATGGAAAACAAAATCTCATTATCTATGGAGATGGTTAATCGCCATAATTTGGACAATGGTTTTGTTTCATTATATAAGAGGATATTAGAAAATGGATGGATATAATATATTACAATATCAATATAAAATTATAGTATATACATGATAATGTATTTATTATTCCTTTATTTTTGAATAATGTGGAGAGAAGGTAGAAGAAGAAAAGAAATTCAGAGAGCTGATTTATGAAAGTTTCCTCTTAAAGATCACCTCCTTAAAGGATCCCTTAAGAAACTTGGAATTTGTCTTTTGGTGAGACCAAAACATTTAGAATGTGGATAGGAAATTAAAGAATATAATTTGGAGGAGGATGGTCTAGCTATAATTCTCAAGGCGGTGAAATTAAGTGAAGGAATGGGTTCCCTTTTATAATTGAGGTGAGGGTCACTTTAGGAACTTCTCAAAATATTAAAATATATTAATGCTATTCTAGATCTAAAGACTTAAAATGGACTATTAATTAATATGGTATTACATTTTCAGATATATCTTAGCTATTTTAAAATTATTTATTATTTTTATGATTTTAAATAATTTAATAAAATATTATATTGATGAAATATCATTATTATCAAATTTAATACTATTCATTAATAAGATTTTAAAAACATAAAAAAAAAGATAAAAATTAAAAAAAACTATTTTATTATATTTTATAAATGTCATAGTTATCTATATAATTATTGTATCATCTTGAAATTTTCAAATTATAATTATTTTAATATTTTTATTATCATTTTTTTTATTTTTTCATTAATTTGATAATTTATGCATCATCGTTGGGAAATTATTTAAGGTAATTATTTATTCCCTAAAAATTAAAAATTAATTACCTTGATTAAGGTAAATATTTTGTCTTTTCAAATAAAAATTATGGTCAAACATAGCTTTTGGATGACCATAAATTAAAAATACTATATTTATAAAAAAAACATTATTGTAACAGGATTGACTTTTCTTAAAATAGAATCCTATAAGAGGATTTAAGTCATAAAAGAGGATCTAATAGGTTTAAACTCACTCATAAAATAAAATTAGGATAATTTTTGGGGTAATTTTTTAATCCTTATCATAATTATTTTTACCCTTAATTGCCCGATTTACCTTTAACCGTGGTAATATAAAGTACTAAGTTTACAATTCATATTGTTCAAAAATAAAAGGGACCAATTTACTAAATTTGAGCCTTATGATTCAAAATAATGAATCCATTTTTTAAAATTTAATAAATATAATTGGTAGAATTTAATTTAATATTAAATTGAAAAAATTCACTGAAAATGGTTTTTTGAAAAAAAAAATACCTTTTTAAATATAAAAGGTTTCTATACTAAATTAAAGTACAAAATTAATTACAAAAACCATAATTGGATTAATATAAATAAAAATTAACTAATTATAGTTTTAAAACTAATCCAAATCATAATTTTACCTGGAAAAAATGTGGTTTTCAATAAAAACCTGTATTTTTCACTACTCATTGAAAAATCAATATTTTTAGAATATTCTAAAAAATTTATACTAGGATAATTTTGACATAATTAATTCAAAAATGATATTATTTTTGTCAAATTAAAATTATATAATGTGAAAATTAATATTTTAAATATAATCATGTAAGAAATTAGTTTAATAATGTAACACCCTGACCTCAGAATCCTAGAGTCGGTACCTTACTATATTACATTGGAATAGATGCAAGCTTAAAATCACAAGAGACTAGGAAATTTAGTAGTTTTTTAAAACCATATTACATACATGATACCCATAATACATTGGGAAAATAAAATAAAAACAAGATACATAATAAAATGAAATAAATTACATCCTTGAAACTCATTCAAAAGAATCTTCTTCATAACATGGGGAAATGAAACATAATAAGGGTGAGCTCAAATGCTCATTAAGGGTAAACAAATCAGACGAAATAATAAATTTATATGAGTAAATCAACATGGAAATATAAATAACTGATACCACATTCCATTCAAATAACTGGATAAGGTATAATCAATATTTCAAGGTAAGAAACACAAAACAGTTTCCATTTAACAAATATGTTTGGAATAAAATGCATCCATAGATTCTATCATATGAAAACCTCTTTTACAATAATAATGATAACTGAAATATCTATAAAGGAAATGCTTAATTATTGGACATCATGTATGAGGCATATGAAAACTTATAGAGTCAAGACCTTTCAGAATACAATTTAAAACTACAGGTAAAAACCCATTGAATTTTTCCAACTTATTTGTATCATGAGAACCTATCGATGCATCAAGAGGTTATATAAAGTATGGGCCCCATCCATGATTTCCAGTCCAAATAATTCCTCATATTATATTATCAAGATAAATAACAAAAAATATACCTTATCATAAAATATCCATATTGAATAAATAATATGGATTTTTCAGTAATTCCTTAGTTGAGGTTAAGTAAAAAAAGGGCTATTGAAGTTGATGAATGTAAATACAATTTAAATATCATTAAAAATATTCTTGAGTAAAATAATCATTAAACATTCCAAAGTGTCCCATTCTACTTGGAAACATTTGAATCATAATCCACATGAAAAAATAACATTAAATTAAACTTATAATATTATAAGAATAATTATATTCATGAAATAACATTTAAAATTTTGGAATATACACCATATAAAATTGAATTGATGTATAAGAACAAATAAGTCACAATGGAATGCAAATTGAGAAGAAATCTTATACGTTGAATCTGACTTGTCACGTGTGTCTTTATCTTCCTGAATAATAAAATTATGTTAATTATATACATTATCCAAAAAAATCAGGTTTATTATTAAATTTACTTCACATATTACAATTTTTTACTCAACTACTTAAACAATTAAGTTTACATCAGGTGTTTTTGACCAAATTTGGTTTGTGTGTTAAAAAAGAATTTTATAGGTCAAATATGGTCAAAGGGATCATTACATATACATATCAAGGATAATAATCATGAAATAATTATCATATGTATACATTAATTATACTCTTAAAATAAAACATTAAACATGGTTATGAAAAATGAACTGAAGTTACTATCATGGAGATGGTAGGTTGTACGTAGATGAGTAACATTCCCATTTTTTAATGATCACTGCAGAAAGAAAATAATTAACATTATATATTTCAATAATGATAATTATATCATAAATATAAAGTTATTTAATAATATATACTTGTATATATAATTCTTGTGATGTAAAAGGAATCACATCATGTCGAGGAGGCGGTAGTCCACATATCCATGACTGACGTTATCACTTTTTGGTGTCTGAAAAGGGTAATAAATAAAATGATATATCATATTTAAATAAAGGTAATTATATCAGAAATTTAATATAGATTTAATTGATTTCAGATATTTTTAATTAAAAACATTTTTTATACATTCCATATATCGCATGAACAAATCGCATCGCTTTGAGGAGGCGGTAGTCCACACGTCCACAAACTATGTTATCATATATACACAAAATGAAAAGTATAAATTTATGTGTTATAAAAGTATTAAATAAGTATAATGAAATAATAAATATCATATATATCATATATTAATAGTTTTTTCATCATAATTACCAATCATGAAAGGTGGTAAAATAAAAATGAACAATCATCGTTTTACGAGGCGGTAGTTCGTCATACATGAATGGTAAGTTCATTACCCATTTTATGGAAGTGTGTGTAATTTAAGGTGAAAACCATAATATAAAAACATATCAGTATATTTGGGATACTTAATTAATTATTTAATCATGGAATAAGAATATTTTATGGGGTGGATAATGAAAATAAAATAAAAGAGGTTGAGGAAAGATGTTAACTATTCTTTGGGTAACTCATTTTGGTTTGCACCAAAGGGATTCATTAGATGTATTTCTACCAAAATAGAAGATTATAGGTTAAGGTTTGGGATGTTGGAATCCTATTTAATCAGAATTTTTTCTAGAAAAATGGATTTATAGGTGCGAGGAAGTGAGAGGGTGAGTGCCTTTTTATAGTAAAGGAGGAGTGGCATTCTTGAAAAAAATTTGAAAGGGAATTTCACCCACATTTTTTCCATTTAGAGTGGATCCAATAATGATCCAAATCCAATAAAAGGACTATAGGGTATAAATATTTCCATAAAAAGTATTTTTGATAAGTTTATAAAACATTTTGGGCCTTAAGATTATGATTTAGTCTTTTGTTAAGAAAATTTTTCTCTTAATCGTTGTAATTAATTTTAATTACTTTCACTAATATTTTTCGTAAAAAAATAAGTTGCCCTTATAATAAATTATAAATTATTCTAATTATAAATATAGAATCTATTTTTTAAAATTCCAATCACATAAGTGGATGAAATTAATTTAAATTTAATTCCACGGATGGGATGACAATACAGGTTTTAAAGTAAAAATGTTCAAAGGATTGCTATGTTTTTATATACAATTTCAAAGTAAAATCTATTCAAATAGAATAAATTGGATTAATTGATTTAAAATTGATCTAATTAAAATTTAAAACCAACTAAAAATATAATTTATCCATATAAATAAATTAGACAAAAAAGCAGTTTTGAATTAAAATTAAGTATTTTTCATTATTCATCAAAACATGAAACTTCATAAAAAAATACCAAAAATTCACCTAAAGATAATTTTTATGTTACTCATTAATATTTGAAATTTATTTTCACATATAAAATCAATAAATGTGTCAAAATTTATATTAAAAATATTTTCACCATTAAAAGACGGTAAAATTGCCTTCTTAGAAAAATCTAATTTTAAAGCATAAAAATAGATTTCTTCTTATGTTATATCTATAAAATATATCATATTAATATCAAAAATATTTGATTGAATATAGTATATATATATATATAATATAATTCAATAATATTAATTAATTTAATTTATTAGGATAAAACATATTTGTGATCATAAAAATAAATATATTTATTTTAGATTCACTTGGTATATATTTTAGGTTATAATTAATTGGAAGCCAATAAATTCATATTATATTTTTTAAACCATATATATTCATAATTTATTTAATAATATTCATAAAATCAAATTTAAAGGCTAGGTTATACCTTATTATATTAAATAATAATAATTCTTATAATATATTATTGTTCAGTAAAACTCGGTATTGCATATTACAGAAGCCATTGAGGAAAGTTATTATTGATTATAACACAAGCTAACATTGGTGTTCCTTTTAGATCAATCTATACATTATGATTCATGTAACATAATCTCAAATTGGTGTTTTTTATAAAGTAATCTAGGAATAAAAATGAAATTTATTCTAAAAGGAAAATATTGTAAGGTCTTGGGGTGTTACGTTCTCTCCACCATAAATAAATTGCATCTTCATAATTTAAAATCTATCTCATTAATCAAGGGATTGATATTTGAAAATAAAATATTGTTGAAAAACCCACATCATTAATAGGGATAATAACATGTCCTCTTAATAAAATACAAATAGAAGTATAGTGGTCACATAACTGGGTTCCCTAACATAAGTGGGAAATAGAAACATGGATACAGAAGAAAAATATAACAATCAATATCTGATGGAGAGTGCTATAGAACATCTTCAGCTGAAAGTTGATAACCACAAATCCTTAAATCATTGTTATAAAAATTCCATTTATATCATCAAAAATGATGGTAATAGGAAATCATTTTTGGTTCAAGAACATTTTTCCTATAGTTTAGGAATTCTTTCGCTCTATAAGAATATTAGTAAATATATGTTTCTATTTCATAAACACAATATTATCCTTTAGTTGTTCTATGAACTATTTCTACTTCATTTCTTAGCATAGGTTTCATCATATAGTGATTTGATACATTAACCTATAAAACCTCATCCAAATATCAACTTAAACCATTTTATAAATGGATAACTTTTACAAAATATTATGATCCAACACTTTATAAGTAAGGTTACAGAATTTCCAAAATGAACTCATCAAATAAAATAAAGTGGCTTTTAATCGTCACATACCAAACATGTGAATACGGTAATAACTTGAATTACCATAAAACCTTATTAAAAACATGCATGATTCATATTCCTTAAATAGAATATAGATTATTGGATATATTCTTTAAATCCTAAAATGATGTAAACTCCATAAATGATAGCATAAACCACTTTTTCAATAAATCTTTATTCAGTTACAAGGTAGTAAGAACTTATCCAATTTACATTATCCAAACCAATAATTTCTATATAAAAACATAATTTTCTTAACATTAAGAACATATTAAGGGTTATATTTCCCTTATACATCTATTTTTTTAAAAGTTTTACTTTCTACTAAATAAATTTTCTTGGTACTATTCAGCATACGATCTCAAAATTTTAATAAAAATGTGATATAGTACAATCCTTATATATTACATAATTTATATGATGACAACATCGTCAATGAGATACTTTTACAACTTATTTATTAGATCCAAATACATAAGTAAATTAATCATTCTACTTAGGTTTTGTAAATAACATATGTCATACCTTGATCCCTTAGCTTCTTCAGAGTTATATTCCCTTGATACTTGGGGAAGTTTTTTTTCATAGTGCCTCATCTCCTTGTATTTGAAACACTGAATAACAGCATTTTACTTTTTCCCTTTGCATTACTTTTCCTGTTTAACCTTTTCTTTACACTTATAAAAACCCCCAATCCTTTCAAGAATTTACCAGGGTGATTCTTTCAACATCTATCACATGTGAGAAAAAAAAAATCATACTTCTTTTTATATGTTATTTTCTCTTCCTTTCTCATCTTCTCTTTCTTCAGTTTGAAGCCATAGGACTTGGATAATTCTTTCTATATCTTGATAGAACATAAAACTATTTCATCATATAAAGAAAATGTTTGATACACTAGTGTCCTTTAGAGAATTGGATTAAGTACTTCAAATAAATGATCAATATTGCATTTTGTTTTGCATATAAAATTTTTATCATACCTTTCTAACCTAGTACAGGTAGCATTGTACTCTAAAAAAACTTTCTTTCTCTTTTTATATCAAACTAAGGGACTTTATCTTCATATTAGTTTATTTTTAAAGAGGGAAGTATTTATCGAATAATATATCCTTAAATGTTCTCTATTACATGAGTTCTATTTCTTCTTCCTCCTTAGTATTCTAGATCAATGACCACCATTGATTTGTATCACCATTCATAAAATATATTGTAAGTGTAACCTTTTCCTTATCACCACATCCTACTGCTAGTAATATCTTCTCCAAATACTCAATCCATGGCTCAACTAAAATTGGATTAGTAGTCCCAATAAATGATTAGGTCATCTATTGCATAAATAAATCCAACATACAAGATTCTCATTATGGAACAGTTTTCTCCATTTAGGCATGGTTATCTTTCATAACCTAATTAAGTTTCCTTAATATTTATATACTTTGATCCATTCTAATACCAGCTATATTGGTTTCCTCAGCAGGACAATCTCTAAATTTTACATGATTATTAATATCATTTTTCCTTCCAGAAACCATTTATAAATAATGACATATACTCGATTAGCTCATAAAATTATGAACATTTTATAATTATAAATAGGGCATAACAATTAACATAAATTGAAAATTTTATTCACAGCTAATCTAATAATCATAAACATGGTTATTTAGAGATATATTTACTTTGAAATCCCTTATAATGGTTTGTAAATAAAATGTGAATTATCATAATTATATCCCCTGAGAGTGTGGAAATAGGTGTATAGTAAGGGTTGTTGTCATCTTCCAGGTTATGTCGTGTTAGGCCCAACGCACCTTGTCAGAGTTTTTGGACCTAGGTACATTTATTCCAGAACCATGTCCACTTGTATTATCCATATATGGATGTTTTTCTAAGAAGACCCAAATAATATCTACCTTAACAAAATTCTATAATGTTCTTCTATACTTATCCCCAAAATATATCTTAGGTTTATGTTCCCAAATCTAATTTTTCCAAATCTACTTTCCAAGGTTGATGCTAAACTGGATCTGATAGCAACTATAATGCCACGAACCTAGAAACCCAAATTCGGTGCCTTACTTTATTACATTATCATGTTAAAAAGCTTCAAATTCCAAGGGACTAAATATTTTATAATTTTTGGAAAACCATATTACATACATGATACCCACAGTATATTGGGAAAAGAAAATAGAAACATGTTACATAATAAAATAAAATAAATTTCATCCTTGAAACTCATTCAAAGGAATATTCTTCATAACCTAGGGAAAGTAAACATAATAAGGGTGATCTAAAATAATTAGTAAGGGTATGTAAAGTGGAATTAATAATGAATCTATGAGATTAAATTAACATGGTAAGGTAAATAACTGATAAAACATGCCATTAAAATAACTGAATAGAGAATAATCAATATGGAAAGGTAAGAAACTAAAAACACAAGAGATTTAATCAATAAACTGGGAATGAAGTTCATCTATATATTTTATCATATGAAAACCTCATGGATAATAACAATGATAACTGAAATATATTTGAAGTAGATGCTTAATTATTGGGATTCATGTCCGAGGAACATGAAAACCTATACCATAAAGACCTTTAACAAGATGGTTTAAAACTATAGGTAGAAACCCACTTAATTTGGACAACTTATTTGTCTCATGATAACTTTTCAATGCATCTAGGGGATATATAAATTCTAGGCCCCACCTATTATTTCTAGTCCAAAGCATTCCTCATATTGAATAATCGATATAAATAATAAAGGATATGCCTTATCATAAAATATTAATATTGAATAAATTATATGGATTTATAAATAATTAATTAGTGGAGTAGAATTAAAAACAAGGTTTATTTCTATTAATGAATGTAAATACCATTGAAATATCACTAAAAATATTCTTGAGCAAAATAATCATTGAGCATTCTAAAGTGTCTCATACCACTTTGAAACATTTGAATCATAATCCCCATGAAGTAATAACATTAAATGAAACTTATAATATCATTATAATAATTATATTCATGATATAACATGTAAAAGGGTAGTATATAAACCATAAAAAAATTATTGGTGCATAATAGTAAATAAGACTCAATGGAGTGTAAATTGAGATGAAATCCCTTGCCTTGAGTATGAATTGTCACGTATGCCTTTATCATAATGGATAATAAAATTATGTTAATTATTTACTTTATTCATAATATTTTTCAATTTTATTATTACTTTTACTTCAGTTATTACAATTTTATATTAAACTACTTAAAAAATTAAGTTTACATCAGGTGTTTTGACCAAACTCGATTTTTGTGTTAAAAACGAATCTGGTAGGTTGACTATGGTCAAAGTGGTCATTACATATACATAAATTGGATAATAATAATGAAATAATTATCATATTTATGGATAAATTATTATTTTAAAACCAATCATGAAATATGGTTATGAAAAATGAACCAACATTACAATCATGGAGACAGTAGGTCATACGTACACGTGAGTAACATTCCAATTTTTCAATGATCATTATGGAAAGAAGGTAAGTACCATTATATATTTCCATAATGATAATTATATCATAGATAACATTTTATATAATCATATATAATTATATATATAATTCTTTTGATGTAAAAGGAATCACATACTATCGAGGAGGTGGTAGTCCACACGTCTATGATCAATGTTATCACTTTTTAGTGTGTGAAAAGAGTAATAATGAAAATGATATATTATATTTACATAAAGGTAATTATTTAATTAATATAATATATATTTAATTTATTTAATATATGTTTAATTAAATCTATATTTTATGCATTCCATGTATCGCGTGAACGAATCATGCCACTTTGAGAAGGCGGTACGTCCACAAACGATGTTATCATATTTACACAAAATGGAAAGTATAAAGGTATGTGTTATAAAAGAATTAATGAGTAAAATGAAATAATAAATATCTTATATAACATAAATTAACATCATTTTCATCATAATTATCAACCATGATAGGTGGTAAAGGAAAAATGAGCAATCATCCTTTCGTGAGGCGGTAGTTCACCGTACATGAACGATAAGTTCATTGCCCATTTGATAGAAGTGTGTGTAATTGAAGGTATAAACCTTAATATAAAAACATATAAGTATATTTAGTATAATTAGGTTATTAATTAAGAAAGTAATAATAAGATTTTAGGGGTTTTATAATGAAAATAAAACAAAACAGCTTGAGGAAGGATGTTACCTCTTCTTTGAGTATCTTTTTTTAGTTTTCACCAATGTGCTTCCTTGTATGGATTTATACCCAAAAGAAGAATTATATATTTAGGGTATGGGTGTTGGTATATTATTTTATAATATTTTTATTTAGACAAAAGGACTTATAGGTTTGATAGAGTGGGAGGAGTGAGTGCCTTTTATAGTAGAGGAGGAGTGGCATTCATGTAAATTTTTTGAAAGGGAATTCCACCTACGTTTTTTCCATTGAATGTGGACTAAATAATATTAAATATTATAACCGTGGGAATTATGTTTTAAATATTTATATATAATGGATTTTTGAAAAGTTTATATTTCATATTGGGCCTTAAGTTTAATGTTTAGTCCTTTATTAAGCTAATTTTTCTATTAACTGTTGTAATTAATTTTAATTACTTTAACTGATATTTTGGTTTGAAAAATAATTTGAACTTATTAGATATTATAAATTATTATAATTAAAAATATGAAATTTATTTTTCTAAATTAAAATCACATAAGTGGTGGAAATTAATTTAAAATTAATCTTGTAGACGGGACGATAATACGGGTTTTAAAGTAAAAATGTTCAAAAGTTTGATTTGTTTTTATATCTAATTTCAAAGTGAAATTATTTCCAATGACTGAAATTGGATTAATTGATGTATATATAATATAATTAAACTTTAAACCCAATTAAAAATATAATTTATCCTAATAAATAAATTAGATGAAAAAGAAATTTTGAATTAGAATTCAACATTTTCACTATTCATCAAAAAAAGAAACTTTACATAAAAATACCAAAAATTCACCCTAAGCTAATTTTTCTATTAATATTTCAAATAAGAAGTTTATTTTTACATATAAAATAAATAAAAGTTTAAAAATTTAGATTTAAAATAGGTTCTCCATTAAAAGGCGTCAAAATTACCTTTTTAGAAAAATACAATTTTTAAGCATAAGATTGTATTTATTCTTATCTTATGCATATAAGATCTATTGGATGAATATAAAAAAAATATTTAATATAATATATATATATATATTTCATTAATATCATTCACTAATCACTACTAAAAATTGGCCTTTTATCAGCGCTAAAAACTGGCATTAATAGGGCTAGAAAAGCGTTGTTACTGGCGGCGTAGATAAAGGGGGGTCCCCTTTATCTACGTCAGCATTAACAGGGCATTTCTAGTGCTAATAAAGGGGTGCCTTTATCAGTGCTACCTTGAGAGCTGATAATAGGGCCCTTTATCAACACTCTTTTAGTGCTGTTAAAGGTGTCCTTTATCAGTGCTCAAAAAAGCACAGATAAAGGCACCTTCCCCTGCACCTGCACAACCAGCACCTACACACCTGAAAACCTGCACAAACCAGCACACCTGCACAAAATAGCACCTGCACACCTGCACAAAATAGCACCCGCACATAATATTTTGACAAACAATGCTATATACATTTACTTAACATCATGAATAGAAAAAAAACACTACTATATACATTTCAAACAATTTTTTATATTGTTACAATTACAATTATCCAACAATAGCTATAAAAATTAATGATTCATCCTTTAATATCTGTGATCCACTCTCAAAAAATTTCGTCCATGTTATTATTTGTCGAATAAAGCATTCGAACTCAAGGAAAAAAATTCACCTATATAAGAAAACAAATATTATGTTAGTAATAAAACAATGAAATAAATTAAAACATTAATATGAAAGAATACATAAATATGGAAATGTGAAACTAAAATATGGAAATGATAAACTCAAAGGTTTTCACTCTGATAACAATGAAAGGGAATAATGTAAAATCAATATGTTTTTGGATGATTTATCTCATTTAATAAATATTGATTCTTTATCTAATGAAAAGATTTACTGGGTACACCATGTGTCGGATTGAGGTGTGGTTTATACATACACATCACAAATGACTCATGGATCATTTTCCTAAAGTATCAAAACAATCCGAACACGTTTTCTTGGTTTTTCGTATGTCACTTGTGTTGTTTTATAAAGTTTATGTCAATTTGAAACTGATATCAGACACTTTTAGCCATACCGGTCACACCGTGCGTCTGATTAAGGTGCAGTCAATTCTTACATGTCACAAATGACTCATGGATTGTTTTCCAAAAGTACCAAAACAATCTGAATGCGTTTTCTCGGTTTTCTGTATGTCACTTGTGTTGTTTTCTAAAGTTAATGTCAATTTGAAACTGATATCAGACACTTTAATCCATATTGGTCACACTGTGAGTCGGATTAAGGTGTGGTAAATTCGTACACCTCACCAATGACTCATGGATCATTTTCCTAATGTATCAAAACAATCTGAACGTGTTTTCTTGGTATTATGTATGTCACTTGTGTTGTTTTATAAAGTTAATGTTAATTTCAAACTGATATCAGACACTTTTATCCATACCGGTCACACCGTGTGTTGGATTGAGTTGAAGTAGATTCTTACATGTCAAAAATGACTCATGGATAATTGTCCTAAAGTATCAAAACTATCTGAACACGTTTTCTCAGTTTGTCGTACGTCACTTGTGTTGTTTTCCAAAGTTTATGTCAATTTCAAACTGATATCAGACACTTTTAGACATACCGGTCACACCATGCGTCAGATTGAGGTGTGGTCGATCCTTACACGTCACAAATAACTCATGGATCGTTTTCCTAAAGTATCAAAACAATCCGAATGCGTTTTCTTAGTATTTTTTATGTTAGTAGTGTTGTTTTCTAAAGTTTATGTCAATTTGAAATTGATATCAGACACTATTCGCCATACCAGTCACACCGTGCATTGGATTGAGGTGTGATTGATTCATACACATCACAAATGACTAATGGATCGTTTTCCTAAAGTATCAAGACAATCCGAATGTGTTTGCTCTGTATTCTGTATGTCAGTATTATTGTTTTCTAAAGTTAATGTCAATTTCAAACTGATATCAAACACTTTTAACCATAATGGTCACATCATGCATCTAATTGAGGTTCGGTTGATTTTTACACATCACAAATGACTTGTGGATCTTTTTTCGAAAGTATCAAAAAAATCGGAATGTGTTTGATCAGTTTTCCGTATGTCACTTGTGTTGTTTTCTAAAGTTTATGTCAATTTGAAAATGATATCAGAAATTTTTATCTATACCGGTCAAACCGTGAGTCGGATTGAGGTGAGATTGATTTTTACACATCAAAAATGACTAATTTATTGTTGTCCAAAAGTATCAAAACAATCCGAACACGTTTGCTTAGTATTCGTATGTCAGTAATGTTGTTTTCTAAAGATTATGTCAATTTGAAACTGATATCAGACACTTTTATCCACATCAGTCACATTGTGTGTCATATTGAGGTGTGGTTGATTCGTACACATCAAAAATGACTCATGGATCGTTGTCCTAAAGTATCAAAACAATCCAAACGCGTTTTCTCGGTATTCCGTATGTCAGTAGTGTTGTTTTCTAAAGTAAATGTCAATTTCAAACTGATATCAAACACTTTTAGCTATACCGGTCACATCGTTAGTTGGATTAAGATGCGGTTGATTCGTACACATAAAAAATGACTCATGGATCGTTTTCATAAAGTATAAAAACAATATGAATGCATTTTCTTGGTTTGTTGTATGTCACTTGTGTTGTTTTCTAAAGTTTATGTCAATTTGAAACTGATATCAGACATTTTTAGCCATACCGGTCACATCGTGCATCAGATTAAGGTGAGGTCAATTTGTAAAAGTCAAAAATGACTCATAGATCATTTTATTAAAGTATCAAAACAATATGAATAAGTTTTCTCAGTATTCCATATGTCAGTAGTGTTGATTTCTAAAGTTTATGTCAATTTGAAACTGATATCAGACACTTTTAGCCATACCGGTCACACCGTGTGTCAGATTGAGGTGTGGTTTATCGTACACATCACAAATAACTCATGGATCATTTTCCTAAAGTATCAAAACAATCATAATTCATTTTCATGGTATTCTATATGTCAATAGTGTTGTTTTCTAAATTTAATGTCAATTTCAAACTGATATCAGACACTTTTAGCCATACCAGTCACACCGTGCGTCAGATTGAGGTGTGGTTGATTCTTACACATCAAAAATGAGTCATGGATCATTTTCCTAAAGTATCATAACAATATGAATGCATTTTCTTGGTTTTCCGTATGTCACTTTGGTTGTTTTCTAAAGTTTATGTCAATTTGAAACTGATATCAGACACTTTTAGCCATACCGGTCACACCGTGCATCGGATTGAAATGTGGTTGATTCTTACACGTCAAAAATGACTCATGTATCGCTTTCCTAAAGTAACAAAACAATCCAAATGTGTTTTCTTGGTTTTCCGTATGTCACTTGTGTTGTTTTCTAAAGTTAATGTCAATTTGAAACTGATATCAGACACTTTTATCCATACCGGTCACACTATGTGTCAGATTGAGGTTCGGTCAATTATTACACCTCAAAACTGACTCATGGATCATTTTAATAAAGTATCAAAAAAGTCCGAGTGAATTTTCTTGGTTTTCCATATGTCACTTGTGTTGTTTTCAAAAGTTTATATCAATTTGAAATAGATATCAGACATTTTTAGCCATACCGGTCACACTGTGTGTCAGATTGAGGTGTGGTGGATTCTTACACATCACAAATGACACATGGATCGTTTTACTGAAGTATAAAAACAATACGAATGCATTTTATCAGTATTTTGTATGTCAGTAGTGTTGTTTTCTAAAGTTAATGTCAATTTCAAACTGATATCTGACACTTTTAGCCATTTCGGTCACACCATGCATCGGATTGAGGTGAGGTCAATTCATACAGGTCAAAAATGACTCATGGATCATTTTCCTAAAGTATCAAAACAATACGAACACATTTTCATGGTATTCCGTATGTCATTAGTGTTGTTTTCTAAAGTTTATGTCAATTTAAAACTGATATCAGACACTTTTAGCCATACTGGTCACACCATGCGTCGGATTGAGGTGCAGTTGATTATTACACATCACAAATGACTCATGGATCATTTTCCTAAAGTATCAAAACAATATTAATTCATTTGATCAGTTTGTCGTAAGTCACTTGTGTTGTTTTCAAAAGTTTATGTCAATTTCAAACTACTATCAGACACTTTTAGCCATATCGATCACACCGTGCATCGGATTAGGGTGTGGTCGATTATAACACGTCTCAAATAACTCATGGATCATTTTCTTAAAGTATCAAAACAATCCGAATGCGTTTTCTCAGTATTCCGTATGTCAGTAGTGTTGTTTTCTAAAGTTTATGTCAATTTGAAACTGATTTCAAACACTTTTAGCCATACCGGTCACACTGTACATCTGATTGATGTTCGGTTGATTCTTACATGTCACAAATGACTCATTGATCATTTTCCTAAAGTATCAAAACAACCCGAATGCATTTTTACAGTTTTCTGTATATCACTTTTGTTGTTTTCTAAAGTTAATTTCAATTTGAAACCGATATCAAACACTTTTAGCCATACCGGTCACATTGTGCGTCGGATTGAGGTTCAGTCAATTTTTACATGTCACATATGACTCATGAATTTTTTTCCTAAAATATCAAAACAATCCGAACGCGTTTTCTCAGTATTCCATTTGTCAGTAGTGTTGTTTTCTAAAGTTAATGTCAATTTCAAACTGATATCAGATACTTTTAGCTATACTGGTCACACCGTGCATCGGATTAAGGTGCAGTCAATTCATACACGTAAAAATTTACACATGTATCATTTTCCTAAAGTATCAAAACAATCCGAATGTGTTTTCTTGGTATTCCGTATGTTAGTAGTGTTGTTTTATAATGTTTATGTCAATTTGAAACTAATAGCAGACACTTTTAGCCATATTGGTCACACCGTGCATCGGATTGAGGTGTGATTGATTCGTACATGTCAAAAATGACTAATGGATCATTTTCCTAAAGTATCAAAACAATCCTAATGTGTTCACTCAGTTTTCCGTATGTCACTTGTGTTGTTTTTTGAAGTTAATGTCAATTTCAAACTGATATCTGACACTTTTAGCCATACCGGTCACACCGTGCATCGGATTGAGGTGTGGTCGATTCTTACACGTCACAAATGACTTATGGATAGTTTTCCTAATGTAAAAAAACAATTTGAACATGTTTGCTCATTTTTTAGTATGTTAGTAGTTCATAAGAGTCTCTTATTAAGTTATTCTTTACTATAAACTCAAATCATTTCTAAAACCATTTTTCATAATCTATGGATATGAAACATAAGAAAGGGTGATCATAGATTCTCAATAAGTGTAAACAAATGAGATATCAATGATCATATAAAGATAACATAATTAGAAGGAATTCACCTTCATTGTCCTATTTGTTTACATTCTTCCATCAGGTACGCTGCCCATTCATTTCTAAACACATATATATCATCTTGTGAATAAGAGTTTTTGCGACAGTCATATTAGTAGTGAAAAAATATAAATACATAAAGGATTAATAAATATTTTAAATGAACTAGTAATTATTTTCAAAAATACATGTTTAGGGATACTAGTTTGTTCATGAAATATGATCTCTTTCATAAATTTACAAACATAATAACTGCAGTCCTTTCTGTTTGTTTTTTTCGGACACTGCAGAAACATCGAGAAAAATAAGTAATATGTTTTGATATGTATTCAGATAGTACATTATAATTATATATACCCTGATACTTGTCCATTTGTAGATATTGTGCGCCTTGTTGTCCTTAGACCCTGGATTCATTCCAGTCTTTAGACGATATTCATACACTGCCCTATCATAACAGAATCCTCATTAAAAGATAATATAAATTTTATAAATAGATATTTAGTTCTAAAATTTTGAATCTAGTGTATTAAAAATTTACAATCTCCATCATGTGTGGTCGGATTGTTGGATATCCATACAGTGAATCCAGAAAAGAAATCTTTGGAGTATCCAAATTGACTACAATGAGCATCCAATGCTGCCTAAAAACACAAAAAGGAATAAGTAATGATAGAAATGAAAATATAATTGATATGATTAAAATTTAGTGTTTTAACCTTGCAACGTTGGTATTAAAAAGAGCCTGTCAGCCATAATTTTTTATTGAAATGTTCTGAGCAGTTTTGAAATTAATTCAGCCTAAAAATCGGAATCTATTTATTTTTGTTGTGTAGACATAGTGTGAGGAATAACGAGTCCAAATTTGTATTCACGGGAAAATCCCTCCAATTTTTTTTCATATATACGCCTGAGAAAAATATGAAATGTATTTATCCATAATTATCATATTATATCATCTTCTGTAAAATCAAATCATGAAAACATACCTCATGCATACATTTATAACTGAGGCGCCTAGCCAGTCATATGTGATGATTTCAGCTATAGCGTCAGCACTAATGAAATCTAACATTTCCTCTCCATATATATATTTTTCACAAAAAATTGTGTGATTATTTCCACCTTTCATTTTCATATCCATGTGAGCTTTCAATGATATTAAATGTCGATATAGAATGGGAGGGGTGAAGGTGCCCTTAGTAGATCATTTTTATCAGTTGGTTGATCCTTTTGAGTCGTTATTTATTTTTATCTCCTTCCTTTTGTCCTTCTATAATAACATTCATCGGTTCAACCCTTTTCTAATTAACTGTTAAAGTTTCTATTTGAAAAATGAATTGGAAATGAAAACCTCCTGGTCGACATGTTTTTTTACAAGATTCGACAACCATGAAACGAATGTTCCAACAGATTTTTCCACTGTATGAATGTCGTCATCATTATTTGGCATGGGTATCTCAGTGCTCAGATCATGAGATATGTTAATCGACACTTTGACATGACCGGATGGAAGTGGTCTGGAGTGTATCATTTCATTCTGCATATTGAACATTGTATCCCTCGCTACAAGGCGATGGGTGGGAGTTGACAGATATAAATCACAGTCATTTTCACCCTGTAGAATATCATTACAAGAAAGTTATCAGTGTCTATGTGATTCACATTACATAGAAACAAATATTAGAACATTTATTACCTCGGTTAAGTCAGGTCTTTGAGGGGAATGGCTCACCTCAAAGCTAGTGGGGGGTGGGGTGGGTTTTTTTTGAGTTGTTTCTTCTCTTCGCCTCTCCCCCATCAAAGTTTCTAGAAACTCTCCCTGAATTTGGAATTTTTCTTCAAGGGTATCTAGTCTAACTCTCATCATTTTCATTTCTTTAGTTTTTTCCTCATCTTGTTTTTTTTCTAAAAATATGTCTAGGGTGTCACCCCAAAACCTGCACCTCTAACGCAGCCATACTATTCTGGCTGTTTCAAGGCCACTGAAAGTATGTCCACATCTGTTGCGGGTGTTTTTTGATTCCTATGAATATTTCAAATATAAAATATGGAAAAATAAGTAATAATTGTGATGTAATAGTGACTTAAAGAAAAACAAATTTATATTATGTCATACTTACACATGTTTCCCACACTTTTTGTTTGTTTTCATCTACCAGTTTCCCCTCTTTATTAACACTAGCCTCCTTCCATAGCACATGGCATGGGATAGAAGTGGCTTGGGATTTAGATTCACCAATCTGTATATAAATAGAGAAACATGGTTACAGTGTTGTTTTATGTCACATAAAAGTATTACAGAACTTTTCAAATATGTACCAATTGTTTTTCAATTGAAGCGTACCCCATCCTTGCTTTATGGTAGGGGTATGCTGGTTTTGCTGCTTGTTCTTTATTTTCAGAACTCAGTTGCTATTTCATAAATAAAAAACTGTCAATTAAAGTGATGAATACAAGCAACGTTAAACAACGTGTTACTAAAAAAAATGTACCTGAAAAGTCTGCTCTACACAATGGTTGCAAAACGCATCCCACACTCCTTGGGATATCATGTGTGCATAAAGAGGAGGTGGGTGCGGCTTGATTTTCCATTCAGAATATTTCAGATGAAATTTCGTTAAAATGGTGGGAAAATATCTATGAACCCTTCCTGCCAGTCTTAATACATATTCTTTGTGCGAGACATCTACTATAAATGCACTATGCCAGAGATGATGTAGAGTTAGTCAATATTTCAGTATTTTATTTTATTTTATTTTATTTTATTTTAATAAATTAAATAAATGATATTATAATGTTACCGTAATCTCTTCCCTCATTAATGTTTTTATCCCTCTGACAACATGGTTCCACGACTCTATATCAATCGACACGTGTTGCCGAGTGATGATTCCAATGTAGCTACTAAACATGGCTTTGTTGGGGTTTACATGCTGGCCTCACTTATTCTATCCCACCTCATATTTGATGCCTTTTGATTTTTCCTTAAGGATTTGGCTAAAATTGTCAAATTACGGCACACCTGTTTTTTTATGCCATCGGGGTTTCATTGCCTACCGTTTCCTCAGTTTCTGCATCATCATTAAGTTCCTATGAAGCGCTTGTATCGGTATTGGGACCAGCAACAACAGGTTGAGAAACCTGTTGTACCTTAGCAGTGGGACTAGCAGCAACAGGTTGAGAAACCTATTGTACCTCAGCAGTGGACCAACTGCAAAAGGTTGAGAGACATTTTGTACCTCAGTAGTGGGACCAGCTGCAATAGGTTGAGAAACCTGTTGTGTCTCGGGATTGGGTGCATCAGCAGGTGAAGAAGTCATTATCTACAGAAGTGGTTAAACATTTAATTTATATCACATAAAAGAATAATCGAATAGATAATAACATAATGTAACACAATCTATATTACAATAAAAAATAACCTGATTATTGAACTCTATTTTTTTAAGGCAGAAGGGATTTGACCACTCTATCGACTATCCATATCCCTTCATTGTGGTCTCCTATAACATAAATAATGTCATCTACTTTGGGACCACTGCGAAATGATTGAGAAGTCTCAATGAAAGGGTCATTCTCCATTGAATTTTCATCTGACCCTTCAGTTTTTTTGGTCGATAACAGAACAATTGACCAGTTTCGGTTTGTGGGATATGGAACATAAAATACATGCACTTCATGTGATTCCATTATAAATGGTTCGTATTTCTCCCCTTCCTTACTGAAATCAACTTTCACGAATCCCAATTCATCTATTTTAACATCACTCCTGTTATCAACCCACTTTCATTGAAAAATCGGAACTTGGAATTTTGTATAATTCAACTCCCATATTTGTTTGATGATGCCAAAGTATGACATATTTGCATAAATTGGATTTCTGTCCTTAGCACCGGAAACATGCATCGCTTCAGCCACAAGTGTAACCCCACTATTGTAAATGTTACTGTCTTCATCATGTTCATTAGTATAAAATGTATAACCATTAACTACATAATCATTGTAAGATAATACATACACACTTGGTCCTCCGGCTAGCCATCAAAGTTGGTCTGAAATTGACTCTGTATTTTCATCTGACTTCTTAAAAATATGGTCCCAAAACCATCCTATAAACTGTCAATTATGTGTATCTGATATCCATTTTTCATCCCTAGATGGATCCAAATGCCTAAGAATTTCTTTGTGGGTTTCAACATATGGGTCAACGTCGAAATTTTTATGCAAAACATAAAGGTGGGCCTGCTCCCGGTCTGTAATATTTATTGTGACAACCTTTCTTCCAGAAATTCCATCACCCTAGAGCTGCCTAGTGTGACAAGATTTCGTTAGGGAAATGCTTTCCACACCAGATAGGTATTCGTTACAGAATTCAATGACTTCCTCAACAATATATCGCTCTGCAATACAAACCTCTGGACGACTTTGATTTTTGATATACCCTTTCAAAATCTTCATATACCGTTCAATGGGGTACATCCATCTGTAATGTACAGGACCACATAGTTGAATCTCTCTCACCAATTGGACAATAAAATGAACCATCATATCAAAAAATGAAGTCAGGAAGAACATTTCTAATTCACATAATATGACAACAATTTCTCTTTCCATAGTTGGCAATTTCGACGGGTCTTTAACTTTACTGCATATAGTTTTGAAGAAGAAACACAGTTTCGTTAATGTATGGTCGACATTCTTGGGAAAAATGCAACGTAAAGCAATAGGAATGAGATCTTGCATCAAAACATGGCAGTCATGTGATTTCATACCTTTTAACTTCAAATCGCTCATTAACATGAGGTTCCTAATATTTGACTAATACCCCTCTGGAACATTTACGTCATTCAAGAAGTTTCAAAATTGATATCTCTCCTTCCTGGAAAGAGTGTAAGCAGCAGGAGGAAGAAATGTTCATTTTTCGCACTTCAGTGGTTCCAACTCTTCTCGTATTCTCATCTCAACCATGTCTAACCTAGCCTTAATTCCATATTTTGTTTTTCCATGTGTATTTAGCAATGTGTCGATGACACAATCAAATACATTTTTTCAACATGCATAACAACAATAAAATTTCTGACATACAGACAATTTCAGTTTGGTAATTCAAAAAAAACTTATCTCTTTTTTCAACTGATTTTAGCACTATTTTTTTGAAGCCGGTTAACCAAAATTAGTGTCCACGTTTTTAACTTTCTCAAAACATTGATTTCCTGTTTGTGGAGACGGTGTTGTACATTCTTCTGAACTTCCATCGAATGATTTCGTCCAAGATCGGTACTTATGTCATCGGGGTAGAAATCTGTGATGCCCTAGAAACACAGTTTTTAATGAATGTTTCAACCTAATTGATTGTGTACCTTGTTTGCAAATGGGACACCCTTGAGTTCATTTAATGCTATATCCTGAAAAATTTCCATAAGCAGGGAAGTCATTTATCATCCCATACAACATGGCTCTCAAAGTGAAATCTTCATTTTTGTAAGCATCATACAATGTAACACCTGAATCCCACAATAATTTCAAATCTTCAATCAATGGAGCTAAATAAACATCAATATCATTACCTGGTTGTTTTGGTCCTGATATAAGCATAGATAACATGATGTATTTTCGTTTCATGCATAACCACGGTGGTAATTTATAATTTACCAACATAACCGGCCATGTGCTGTGACTGTTGCTTTGAAAACCAAAAGGATTCACTCCGTCTGTAGATAACACAAGACAAAGGTTTCTCGACTCATTTCCAAATTCAGTATACTCATGATCAATTCTCCTCCACTAAGGAGAGTCTGCTGGGTGACGTAGTATCCCATCTTTAATTCTTGTATTTGCATGCCATGTCAATTGTCCTACAGTCTCCTCACTTCCATATAGGAGCCTAAACCTTGGAATGATTGGAAAGTACCATACAACTTTAGTAGGACTAGATTCATCTTTCTTGTATCGATAAGCACCACACTTTGGTCATTCTTTAAGTCATTTTTGGTCCTTGCGAAATATTATACAGTCATTCGGGCAGACGTGTATTCTTTTGAGATCATACCCATTGAGCGTAGCATTCATTTGGCATCGTATGTTCAACATGGGAGCTCATTATCTTCTAGGAGCATGTCATTCATAAGAGCAAGTATTTCTGTAAAACTGGCGTCACTCCACCCATTGTTTGCTTTCAAATTATACAGCTTCAGTATAGCTAACAGTGTTGTACATTTAGTGAAACCAGCGTACAATGGCGTCTTTTCACAACTTTTTAACTTCTCAAACAATTTTGGGCAATCACGAAGTTCATCGTCGATGGTCCTTGTCATTTACTCAATACGATCTTTATCATCATTCACATATGTAATCACATCCTCCATACTGTCATCTTCATTTTCCATACTTGTAATCATATCAGATGATCCATAAAACACAGTGTTATCCCAGCCACTACCTACATTCGTTGTTTCCCAGTGTTTATTCCAACATGTATAACTATGATCTATTCCGTGATAGATCAAGTTTTCATCCAACTCCTCTGGACTAATTTGTTTTAAATAACAACAGCATAAACATGGACAAAGGATTTTAGAAGGGTCATATGAATGATCTTTTGAAAACTTGATAAACTCTTTCACGCCTTCTTCATACTCTTTTGTCAACCGATTGACATCCATCCATTCATTATTTATATTCATCCTATTTTAAATGAAAAGGATGAGTATATAGGTTAGGGGAGAAAGAATATGAGTATAATTTAGATAAAAAACTAGATAATTTAAAAATGGTGGAGGCGTGCTCATTAATAGAAAATTTTGGGTGGTTCTTGGGATTCATCCATTCTCTTCCTCTCTTCGATCCCCCCCCCCCAAATAAGGGGTGGTTCTTGGGAGTTGTTTATGGTGCGTTAGTGAGTTCTGGCATCATACTTCCACCATTACTATTATCCTTTATTTCCCTATGATTTGGGATGATTTTAACTAGGATTTTTGTGATGATTTTACTATATCATCTGCAAATCAATTCAGATGATATATATTTCGTTTGTATTGGCTAGAGGTTATCCTCGTATGATGAACGCACCATGTTTTGTGTGGTTTGGGTGGTGTTGTGTTTCCTAGGGAGTTTTTAAAGGATTATTCTTAATTATATTAAGGTGAATAATTAATTATAAGTTTCTATAATTAATTATTTGGGAATTGTGCCTTTAGATTGGGTCTCAATCATTGGTACAAGATTAGATAAGGCATGTATCGTCTTGGTTGAGGATGAGTTGATCTTGGTGAGGGGGTTACTCCATTTTTTGAGGTAGGTGGACCCTATAATACAAAACCATGTTCCAATTTATGCATGATTGTGCATTCATGCATGAGTATATGTGTTTCAGTGAAAGGTATTGAAATCAAGAGAAACCTATGTAAATAAATAGGGTGTTTTTGATCCACCAAGAGATAGAGTGAGGGTTCTATTGAATGTTTGTGATTTTTTGATCATCCAGAGATTATGTCTCCATGGAGGTGAGGTTTCTAGTTGTGTTTATGAGAGGATCAGTTTGGTATGAGATTTGTATAGCCTATTTAGGTTTTCTAAGGCTATTTGAGTACGTATTAGAGTATTAGGCCTAGAGAAGATGGGTAATATAGTTTTATATATCACGTATGATGGGGAACACCCTCTTAAGGATATATATAAGAGTCATGGTGTGTGTGATGAGTAGAACACTAATAATGGGGAACCTAATATAAGGTCCATACATACACTAATGATCTTGTGTAGGTTGAATGATAAAATATTAGTAGGACACCAATAATGGGGAACCTAAAATAAATCATAATATACTAGGTTTATCTATATGATTGCAAATAAATAAACAACACACATTATGAAAGAAATAAAGTAAGATTGTTGTATGGTAAATAATAAAACAAAAAAACAAATAACACTATATTTAGTGAGAATCAATACATTAAACCATGGGTTCCAAAAAACAATATTATCTCCTAATAAACCCATACCACATATATCACAGATATTTTCTGAAACCCAAACATACCCAAACCTTGGGAACTATGCATCTCATATGGGCTGATAAGAAACTGATACACATGAACCATGGATCCTATTTAGGAATCTAAAAACCCATACCATGAGGACCATGGATCTTATCTGGACACCTAAAATCCAGACACCTCAGTCACTATGGATCCTTTCTTGTCTCCTAACACACCACAACATTGGGAACCATGGATCTAGTTTGTGACCCAAACATACCAATATCATTGTCATTATGAATCAAGTCTATACCCTTAATATACCAATAAAATGGTCACCATTAGTATAATCCATGATCGTAGTGTACATATAAGGGGAACATGGATCATGATTATCTCCTAGAATATGAACCCACTTAAATAGAGAAACGTTACCTTATAAGAATGGTGTATTATCATGGCCTGATGAAAAACCATCACACATATAAGACATACACAAACCCTTTTCTAGATCTCCACTAGAATTTTTTAATCTTCCTTTTATTGTTTTTAGACCCATACACTATAATATAGTCACTCCTGGAATATAACTTTATATACAAAACACAATCAAGCACTTAATAATGCATATATTCCATCTTCACTATAAAACAAACAAACAAACTAGTTAAACTGAAATGGTCAGAAATCTCATCACATTAATGGGAATGAATTCCACATTCTTCCCTAGAAAATCTATTGGGTTTTTACTTGTGAATGTCCACCCATATCTGTTATCTATTTTCTAATCTCATATCCCATAAGCTTTACCTGATTCACTCTCAATACAACAATTCAAATTCCACCTTCTAAATACTATCACTTTTATTATGGCTATTATACCCTATGACCATTTCATAAACAAATCATGAACAAGTCATAATGGTGAACACATCATAATTCCAACCGCCCAACTACAACTAGGAAGGATAGTTACCCACGCATAAAAGCGAAAAAACTATGTGAGAGTAGAAAAATACTTAAAGGTGGAGGCGAATCAATGGTTACAAAAAAACTCATAATCTAAATGTATTTTCAAATACTGGTTATTGAAAAAATGATCTTGATAGTGATGGTAAAATGATGATAGTAATTCAATGAAATAACTCACATGGATCAAGGGATAATTACATGGTTCACAAACTCTTGTAATAAATTTTATTATCCTTAGTGTTCATGATGTCCTAAATCTTGTTCTTAGTTTATTATTAATAAGAATAATGAACAGAGTAAGGATATAACCATATAGTCCCATGTACGCGATATAAGGATCTGAATCTATAAGTTCATCGATTTCCCCTTCTTCAACCACAAGTGCCTATAGAATTTGGATTATGTGTGCACCCCTATTATTCTCCTCAAATGTTAACTAAACCATCATTGGAACAATCCATGGATTGAATAGTTGGTTAACTGAAGGATTCTTCATTGAAACCAAATCATTGATTCGGGTCATGGAACACTATATTTATAGAGATTAAATGTTATTTTATGTGAATTATTTCCATAGGGAATGAATCCTAATTCCAAATGACATAGAAACTAAATCCCAAAGATCCTTCACCACCTTTATGGCATAACATAACATATCATGAAATGTGATTCATGTATGCTCATATTTATCAATATCTATAGAATACCATTCATGGTGTGACCCTTATAGTTTTGGAATGGTCTGAAACATCCTTTTAAACAATGATACGTTAATTAATAATGAACAATATAATATAGTATGAAATAACACTATTATAGAGTGAGCCTTTTCATTACATACTGATACCATTGGACCCCAAAACCAGTGCAACATTTATTTTCATGAGCTAGGTATCCTAATGAAATTATCTCTTCATATTCCCTTAGAGACATCCATTATAGTTAAATATTCCATATTGCAATATGTCTCTCCTATATCTCAAACCCTTCATAGTTACACCAGCCCGACTATGGTGTGATATCTTATACTAGAGTGAACATCGCCATTTGGAACACTCCCATAAAAGTGTAATCATGTTCTCCTTGTTCTGGGACACTTGTTATCCAAAAAAACATAAATTTTTCATATTTTCTCACCTTTAATGATCCGTAAAATCATATATAATAATGTTTTCAATAAATATATTGGAAAAATACATCTAAAACCCGTGACTAAATTTCCTTTTGAAGCTAGTAATAATATGGTTCCAATTTTTACTCCATCTACTCACCATACCAAATTATAGAATGGTTGGTGGGAATACTCCTACTCTTAGTGTAATAAAAATTCTACTATGATCATGACTTTACTCAGATCAAATTTTATATCACCCTTTTCAATTCACTTATTGAGGGGATTATTCAAACCACAAAACTCATTAATTACCCCAAACCATCAAGGGCACTTAAATATCCCAATGGAACCTCAACCAACCTATATAAGTCATTAACTTAAGTCCTATCCCTTTTGGATCATAGGATGTACCTATAAATGGATCCTCTATCTCTTGAACCATATACTTTTACTCATCCATTAATAAAACCCATGAGGTAGAACTATATTTTATCATTAACCAACCAAACACCAAGATATGTTATTTTAGGTTGTAGTAATCAAATCTATATATAAAATATAAATACACCCCTTACTCCATGGTTATCAATGGTTAAAAACATACCAACTGCAACACCTTGTAATGACATGATCTATTAAAAACATTATATCGCATAGTATGTCATCCTTTATAAGATTCCATAAAGATTTCCTCACATTTTTTCTATCCAAGGAATCTAATTACACTGCTCATTCAGGATTCTATAATGGAAATAGTCATATGGTTTACACCCCAAATCCTAATGAACTATCACACACACAATCATCACACACAAGAATCACACCAAATCATAATTAATCTCAATATTGAAAATAAATTCAAACATAATTATTTAATAGAAATTCAATTTTACTCACCTTAAGGAGGAGGACCCAGTGGCAGAGGAGGAGGAGGCGTCGACAGCGGATGCAACAGAGGTTGCGGAGGCAGCGCAGAGGCAGCACGGAGGCAGGGCAGAGGCAGGGTAGAGGTAGGGTGGAAGCAATGCAGAGGTAGCGTGGAGGCAGCACGGAGGTAGCGGAGGCAGCTCGGAGGCAGTAGAGGCAGCGGAGGCAGCTCAGAGGCAGCGGAGGCAGTGGAGGAAGCTCAGAGGAAGGAGAGGCAGCGGAGGTAGCGGAGGCAGCGGAGTAGATGGAGGAGGAGGAGGAGGAGGCAGCACTGGTGGAGGAGGAGGAGGAGGCTGCGGTGGAGGAGGAGGAGGAGGAGGAGGAGGAGCCGCGGTGGTGGAGGAGGAGGAGAAGGAGCTGTAGAAGAGGATGAGGAAGAGAGGTAGGCATCAGAGGAGGAGGAGGAGGCGGTGGTTGCGGTGGGGGAGGAGGAGAAGGAGCTAATGGCCATGGCGGAGAGGAGGCAGCGGCGCAGGGTAGGGCTTCCTCGAAAGCTTGACAGGGTGCAGGGAGGAGGAGGAGGTCCCGGTGAATTTTATAAATCCCGCATGGACCTTTATCAGCGCTAGTAAAAAGCCCTGATAAAGGGGATCTTTATCAGTGCTAAAATGAAAAGCGCTGATAAATACTCGCTTTATCAGCACTTTTTTAGTGCTGATAAAGGTTGGACTTTATCTGTGCTTTTTTAGCACTGATAAAGGGTGACTTTATCAGTGCTTTCCATTTTAGAACTGATAAAGACCCTCTTTATCAGTGCTAATAAAAGAGATGATAAATGTATAAATTTAATAATTTGTTTATATTATTATATATTTATTTAAAATGATATTTATGATAAATATATATATATATTTATTAATAATTATAACTCTAAATAAATATATCTTTATTTATACTTAAAAAATTATTTGAAAGGATTATTTATATATATATCATTGCAAATATAATAAAATATATATTTATTTTTTAAATATAATTTAATTTTAATTTTAAGTGTACATTTTTTAGAACATATATATTATATGGGTTACATAAGGAATTATAAATTGATTACACATCAACATGATATGTAATTATAATCTATAAATTAACATTATTCATGCACATATATATACGCATGCATGTATGATATATTCATTGACCCCAATTCATTTGAAAACACAGATATATTCAGTAATTTTAATTATACATATATATTAAAAAGTATTATATATTTATAAATAAAAAAATACATAAAATATAAACAAATATAATAAATATATATATTAAATATAATGAATTAATAAATATAATAAATATAATGAATTAATAAATCTAATAAATATATTTATTATTAATCTTATAATTATTTAATTATATATATATGTATTTAGTTATAACATGTCTTTTTTATTTAATGTATACAATAAACATTATCAGTGCTAAGAAAATCGATGATAAAGGGATATTTAAAGCGCTGATAAAGGGTAAATTTATCAGTTCTTTTCTTAGCGCTGATAAAGCCCTACCCCTTTATCAGCACTTTTCCGCTAGCGCTGATAAAGGCAGACACCTGCCTTGCCCAGTTTTGTGGTAGTGAATATTAATTAACTTAATTTATTAGTAAAAAAACCTTTTTAAGCATAAAAAAAATCCTTTATATTCAATTAATTTATATTTTCATTTATAATTAATTGGAAACCAATTAATTATTCTTATATTTTTTTTAAACATATATTTTCATAAGTTATTTAATACTATTCATAACCACTAATTTAAAGGCTAGTTTATACCTTATTATATTGAATAATATTTTTTTAATAATAAATTATTGTTCAGTTGAACTCGGTCTTGCGTGTTATGCAAGTCATCGAGGAAATTCAGTTTTGTGTGTAAAAAAAGACAACTTTAGTGTTCAATATAGAGAAATCTAATATTTATGTTTCATTTAACATAATCTTAAATTGGTTTTTTGTATAAATAAATCTAGGAACAAAAATTAAATTTATTCTAAAAATAAAATATTGTAAAGTCTTGGGGTGTTACAAATAAAACTACTTCCTTTTTTATTTTAATAATTACTTAACATATTTATAATGAATTTAACTATTTAATTCAAGAATACAAATAAATATAAAATATATATATCAGTACCTGGGTTGTTACATCCCCCCTTCTAGAAATTGCATCCTCGTAATCAATTCATTTATTAAACAAATGTGGATAACATTCCCTCATAGCATTTTCATATTCTTATGTTGATTCCTTAACCATATAGTTACTCCATAAACCTTAACCTAGTGAATTACCTTGTTCCAAAAAACTTTCTCTCTATGGTCAGGATTATAAATATAATTTTCTTCATATGAAAGGTTATCTTCCAACTAAACTACCTTAGGGCTCAAAACTTGAGATGAATCGAGAACATACTTTCTTAACATCCAAACATAAAAAACATTATGTACCTGGGATAAACTCAAAGACAATGATACTCAGTAATAAACTGGTCCAATTTTCACTAGGATTTCATATGGGACCATGGATGTTACTTTCCCTTCTTAAGAAAACACATATCACTTTTCCATGGAGATATTTTAAGAAAAACATGATCACCTACCTCAAAAGAAAGGTCTTTCCTCCTATTATATGTATAACTTTTCTGCATGCTCTGAGATACCCTCATATGTTGTTGAATCGTTTTCACCTTCTCATCCACTTATTTTATAAATTATATTCCTATTAACTTCCTTTCATCCACTTCATCCAAAAATTCTTGAGTTCGACACGACTTTCCATATAATTCCCCAAAGGGTTTCATCTGTAAACTAGAATGAAAATTGTTATTATAAGAATACATAACTAAAAAAAGATACAGATCCCATCTTCCCTAATAATTCATTTAATAAGCATGTATCATGTATTCTAAGTTCTAAATTTTTCATTCTGTTTTCCATCAGAATGAGAATGAAAGGTTGTGCTGAAATGTAATTTAGTGCACAACAAATTATGAATACCATTCCAAAAGTTATAAGTGAACCTAGGATCATGACCAGAAAAAATAGAGAGACGAACTCAATATAACCTAACTATATCATTAAGATACAGTTGAGAAATTTTAACTAAAGATAGAGTATCTCAAATGGGAAGGAAATGTGCTTATTTTTTTAGTTGATCAACAAAAACGCAAATTGCATTATTACCTTGGGAAGTCTTGTTTATTCCCACCACAAAATCCATGGATATATTTTCCTATTTCTAATACGGCACTCGAAAAGGATGAAGCATCCCCTTCGTTATTTTTCATTCTTCTATAACCTATTGAAAATTCAATCATTTCATGGTAAAGTCAGCAATATCTCTTTTCATACTATCCTACTAGAAATACTCATGGAGGTCTTTGTATATCTTATTTCTTCCAGGATGAACTAAAAACAGATAACTATGAGCTTTCCTCAACAACTCTTTTTTAAATTGGGAACCACAAGGCACGCATAATCTCTTTTCAAATACAAAAATACATTGTATATCAATATTAAATTTAGATAACTTACCATTCTTCAAAAAAATTTCCTTTATTTGTAACACATAATCTTCCTTACGAGATTGCTTAATTATGTCTAATAGAGAAGATTTCATTGACACTTGAAACAAAACAGAGGAATTTTCTATACCAACAACTTCCATAACAAAATTCAATAAATCATTAACCAAAAGGTTATGTTCCAAATGTAACATGGTTAATATAGCATTACTTTTCCAACTCAAAAAATTATCCAATATATTTTATTTTCTAGGAAGGTAGTGAATCCTGTAATCATAATCCTTAATAAGTTTTTTCCATCTTCTATGCCTCAGTTTTAACTCTTTCCAATTAAATATTTACTTTAAGCTTTAATGATCAGTATATACTTCACACTTGGCTCCATATAAATTATGCCTCCAAATTTCCAAAGAAAACACCATAGCAACTAGTTCTGAATCATGGGTGGGATAAATTAACGCACGAGGTCTTAGTTTCCTTAAATCATAAACAATTACCCGATCATTATGCAACAAAACTCAACCAAGCCCCATAAAAGAAGAATCACAATACATGAAAAAATTACTATTTATTATTATCAAGTCCAAAATTAGATCATTCAACAATATTTTTTTAAATTCCTAAAATCAGTCATTATTATATTTTTTCTAGATAAATTTAACTTTTTTTCAAGTTAACTTAGTTAGTGGGATATATAACTGTAACAAGTTTTCAACAAAACATCTAAAATAGAATATTATTACAATAAAACTTCTAATATTAGTAATATTTTTAAGTCTTGTCTATTCATAAAATACTTTTTTTGTGGGATCAAATATTATTCTATCTTTATAGAAAATATTCCCAAGGAAAAAATTCTTTTGTAACCAAAAATAACATTTACTAAATTTTCTATATATAACTTATTTTCTTTAAGGGTTTTTAGAAAAATCCTTAGATTTTTTTCATGATCCTAATAATTTTTTGAAAAATTCAAAATATCATAAATAAAAACAACCAAAAACATATCCAAATATTCATAGAATACTCTATTCATAAGATCCATAAATACAGTAAGGGAATTTTTAAACCAAAGGGCATAACTAAAAACTCATAATTCCCATATCTAGTATGGAATATAGTTTTTGTAATGTCATCCTCCTTCACCTTCAGCTGATAATACCCAAATCTCAAGTCAATTTGGAAAAATATTGAGATCTTTGGGAAAAATCAAACAAATAATCAATATGAGGTAATAAATACTTATTATTAATAGTAATATTATTCAAAGCTCTATAATCAATGAAAAGTCTCATGGAACCATATTTATTTATTTTTTTAAAAATAGGATCACCCCATGTTGAAGTGTTGGTATGAATAAAACCTTTATCAATAAACTTCTGCAACTTATTTTTCAATTATAGTATTTTCACATGAGTAATTCGATAATGAGGTTTTAAAATTGGATTATCATTAAGAACTCAGTCAATAGTAAATAAAACATTCTGATCATGTATAACACTGAGAAACTCATTAGAAAAAACATGTAGGTATTCATTTACCATCAGCATATCATTAATTTGAACATTTTCCTTAGTTTTAATAATATGTGTTAGAAAATTTTCATTTCCATCTTTTAATAATTTCTCAGCTTCTTAATATGTTATCAATTGTACAAGTTCATTATTGTATACAAACTGAAACTATTTTGGAAAAATAACTTTTTAATCTCTAAAATCTATCTTATCATGGTAAATAGAAATCCAACCCATACCCATAATAACATCAAACTCTACTAGGGTAAAAACAACAAGGTTTTTAGGTAATTTATTTCTATGAACAATGATAAAATATTATTATAATTCTTTTTTCCCTTAATATTTCCCCTTGGGGTTTTTACCATAAGTTAGGATTCCATTTCTTGAGGTAAAATTTCTAATTTACCAGAAATTTTCTCAGAAATGAAGGAATGTGTAAACCCCATATCAAACAAGACATTGGAATAATCTGAGTAAACAAACAATGTAACTAATATCACTTCATTTGATGGTCCAACATCTTTTGAAGTAGTTGAAAAGGATTTTACCATGACTTTATACATATGGTTTGGTTGCTTCCCATCATTCATATCCTTCTTTGGGAAGGTATGTTCATAATTACTCATCTCACCACATTTAAAACACTTTACAATTTGCATATCAGAATTGAATATACTACAACTAGGATATTTTTTAACTTTTGATTGATTTGATTGGTGATTACCTACTTCCTTCTATATAGAACTTGTCTCCTTGTTGTTTTCATGAAATACATGATCATTATAAAACTCAATTTCTACTCTCTTAGCACATCAAACAATTTTCTCATAACTTTTGAATTCATAGGAAGACAATTGACTTTGATATCTTGGCTTCAATACTAAGTAAAAATGATTTATTTTATTATCAATATCCTAGATAAACATTAAAGCATACCTTTCAAATTGAGTAAATTTTTTTTATAAATATCCACTAAATCTTCTTTATTTTATTTCAATTCTAGGAATTTATTCTCCATCTTAATTTGGAACACCATAGAAAAATATTTTTCAATGAAAAGATTCTTAAATTCATCCCATTCCAAGGCATCAATCTCTACTCTATCCCTAACATTTTTAACCATTGACCACTACTCCCCAACTTCACCTTCAAAATGATAAATATCAAGACTAACATTTTTATTATTTGAACACCCCATGACAACAAATATCTCTTAGATGGATTTAATTCTCCCTTTAGCTACCATTGGGTCACTAGATATACTAAAGTAGGGGGTATTACCTCATAAATGTTCCACTATCATCATGTTCCTTTATGGTAGCTCTAAATTTTATCATTCATGGATTCCACGGACATTTATATCCTACAAAAAATGATCCATTACTTTCAAAAACTACTCAGTTATAATTTCAACCATTTCAGGTTACACATTTGGAAGGATATAAACCTTTCAATGCCTTCCTACTTCATCTTCCCTATTTATGCTATAGAAAACCATTCTGGAAAGACATAATTTAGATAAATAAACATGGTAATATTCAAATATTATATCATTTAAACTTAACCATAAAGTAAAAATAATTAATGGACATTCTATTATCATTATCCTAACCTTTAAATTTATCAAAGCCATCATTTGATACTAACAATAAGGATCGATCCAACCTTAAACTTACATAATCTAGAGAATTAATTCAAGAATTAATTCTATTGCATTTGGGGATCCTTCAATGTTTAGATTTTTAGAAAATTATGACATAATCTTACATATTAAACTCATACATTATATGTTTAAACTTATACAGAGTATCCATTTTTTTTATAAAACAAAATTCTTAAAAATAAAACTTTATTTTTTTCATGAAAAATATTCACAACATTTATCTTGGAATCTTATTTTTTTCTTAACCATCCTTAAACCCTATGAAAAAAAATTAAAATTTTTATGAGCTTAAAAAACTTATTAAATAACATAAAAATAAATCTAGATACCTTAATTCCATTAATACTTATAAACACAAGAAAACCATTTCACAAATTTATACTTTTCACCCTTAAAAATTATCATATACTTTCTATAATAACTTACTTTGTGAAGACATGAGATTTTAGTAGAATATAGAAAGTATAAATAAACTATTAAGGTAACTTGTTTCATCATTTTTATACTTATGCTAAAACCCTCGTGGCTACCATAAAATAACCCTAATTGATATACTTGACATAACCCTAACAATTATACTTGGATTAACCATTGCAGTTACATTTGGAAAAACCATACAGTCGACTTCCAACATACCCAATGAATTGGAGAGATATCATAGAACCACTCATATTTGGTATATAATGTAACCACCCATTATCATAAATAATTCCCAATAACCATAACATAATCATAAGACATGAATATTAGCTTCACAAAAGCATTACTTGAGGAAATCACTTATTTTAAAAGAATACTACACACAAACAAAGGAAAATATTTTATTTGAAAATAACAATGTAATATTGTAAAGGAGTATTCAAAACATTAAGTATTCATTAAATCATGAAAATATTCACATTCAATATAAGTTTTAAAAAATATTCTTTTTGATTTTTTGTAAAGAATAGACATTAAATAGGATTTTCCCAGGAAATTCCCTTACCTTATGTCCAAATGAATTCTTCACTTGCACTTAACATCCTAAATAATTAAATTATATTAATTAATTAATTAATTAATTTATAACCTCTTACACATATATTTTTTTATTATAATTTTATTATGTTAATTTATGTCCATTTTGATGAGTTATAAAGACTAATTTCATCGTTCCAAATGTGTTTGTTTCATAGTTGGTTAACTTGTGCATATTTATGGATATTCTTATAAAATTGGAATAATACTCTAGAAGTGATATTATATGGTATTAATTCACCTCCAAAAAATTAAATGGTATAAAATAACCTTTTTATTTCTAACATGAGGATGATTCATTTTATAAAATGTTCATGATAATTGTTTAGTTTATTTTGGATGTTTTTTCCACCATCACGAATTAGTTTCATTTTATTTAATATCATGTCTATATATTAGTTACATAATAATAAATAAGTTATAATATAATCATAAAAATATTATTTAATCATAATAATAGTTTATAACCAACCATAAAGGTGGTAATGAAAAACAAAAACTCATTATCCATAAAGATAGTTAATCGCCATAATTTGGAAAATGGTTTTATTTCATTCAATAAGAGGATATGAAAAATGTATGGATAGAATGTGTTCCATTAGAAATATTACCATTCCATTATATACATTATACTATAATAATTATCCCTTTATGGGTGAATGATTTGGAGAGAAGGTGGGAGAAAAAAATAAATTGAGAGAGGTGGTTTAAGAATGTTACCTCTTGAAAATCGCCTCCTTAAAGGATCCCTTATGGAACATGGAATTTATCTTTTGGTGAGACCATAGCCTCTATAATGTGTCTATATAAGTGGATAATATAATTTGGTAGAGTATGGTTAAGAAATAATCCTCAAGGTGGTGAAATGATGTGAAGGAAGGGGTGCCCTTTTAAAATTGAGGTGAGGGGCACTTTAGGAATTTATCAAAATATTAAAAATATAATAAGGCTATTCTAAATCCAAATATGTAAAAATGTCATATGAATGAACAAAGGAAGAAATTTTCGACCATATATTATCTCTTTTGGTATTATTTAGTATTTTTATGATTTTCATATAATTTAATAAAAATATTATATTCATGAAATATCATTATTGTCAAATTTAATACTTTCCATTACTATCACTTTAAAAATATCTAAAAAATATACATATTAGAAACAACATTCCTTTATATCCTAGACATGTTATAGTTATCTATATAATTTTTGTATCACCTTAAAATCTCAAATTATATTTATTTTAATATTTTTAATATCATTTATTTGTTTTTTCCATAAATTTAATAATTACTACATCATTGTTGTGAAATAATTTAATGTAATTATTTATTCTATAAAATTTAAAAATAAATTACCCATATGGAGATAAATATTTTTTTTCTAAATAAAATTTATGGTTTAACATATCTTCTACATGACCATACATTAAAAATGTTAAACTTATTAAATACATTAGTGTAACAAGTTTGACTTTTCTTAAAACAATATACTATAAGGGTATTAAAGTCATAAAAGTGGCTAAAAGAGGTCATAAATTTAGACCAAGGATAATTTTGGTTAATAATAACTCATTTAATAAAATTGGGACAATTTTTAGGGTAATTTGATCATCCTTATAATAATTATTTTTATCTTTAATTACCTAATTTACCCTTAATCGTGGTAATAAAAATTACTAATTTTACTATTCATATTTTACAAAAATAAAATGGAATATTTTATTAATTTTTAAATTCTGATTCTAAATATGGAATCCATTTTTCAAAATTCAGTACAAATAAGTGGAAAATTTAATTTTTGAATTAAACCGGAAAAATGTACCGAAAAATGTTTTTTTGGAAAAATACCTTTTTAAAATATAAAATTTTTCTATAATAAATTCAAGTATAAATCCTGTTACAATAACCATAATTGGATTAATATAAATAAAAATTAACTAACTAAAATTTTAAAACTACTTCAATTCATAATTTTACCTTGTAAAAAAATACATTTTTCAACAAAAACTAGTATTTTTTATTATTCAATGAAAAATAAATATTTTAAAAAATTATAAAAAAAATCATCCTAAGATAATTTTTACATTATGAATTCAAAAATTAAATTATTTTTTTAACATTAAAATTCTATAATATTAACATTAATATTTTAAATATAATCATATAAGTAATTAGTTTAATAAAACTATTTTCCTTTTAATTTTAGGAATTACTTAACATATTTATAATGAATTTAACTATTTTATTCAAGAATATTAATAAATATAAAATCAAATTATTCTATCAGTACCTAGGTTGTTGTAATCCAGGCAGTACAAATTTCTAAGATTAAGGGATCACTTAAATTATGCATTAAAAGTGAATCTACTATAATCATCTAGGAACTCTGGAGTGGGAAAACCTATCTTTATTAAAAGATCTCCACTCAATGGGTGTCTTTCTTGTATTAAATCTCTTAAATATAATATTTATTATTTAATTTTTTATTATTATCTATGTTTTAATTTAATAATAAAGGATTTTGATAATGCCAATAGTTGTAAATATTTATTGAAGAGTTGTGTAGCCCTTCATTTGGAGAGGTTGGCTCTTCATTTAATGATTTGTGTAACTATTCAATTAAAGTGGTGTGATTCAATATTTATTGGTGAAATTCGGGATTCTGTGAATATATTTATTTTAAGTAGTATTCTATTTTTACCATCATAGTGGAGAATCATCATGACTTTCTATTGTGATGATTTCTATTCAGTGATTCACGGAATCCTCAAAGAAGTCTAGGTTTTTCACTAGCAACGTAGTGTAAGGAAGACTAAATCCTTAATAATAGTGTGCCCACATGACTCGTAACACAAAATTCCTCCATTATTCTCAAAAATATTTTGGATTGAGTCCCATGAACATTTATTTCAAGTCCTTGAAGTTCATGAATCAATACATAGTCATGGTCAATCTATATTTTTGGAAATAACTTCTCTCAGTGGAAAGAAAATATGTAGATCTTACTTATGGTTTTTAAGATATTTTACATACTAGAATAAAATATACCTTCCATCCCCAATAAGCCTACTCCAAATACCAATGTCCCTTTCATTGATTTGACACAAGTCAAACACATTCACATAATGAGGAAAACCTGTGAAGATGATGAGGTTTTGTGTTGAGAACAAATTCTCAACACATTATCAAAATGTCTTTATGAATACTTCTAAAAAATGAATCTTGTTTAGGATATTTGGGACACACTTGAATTCAAGTATAAATATGAGGATAAAGGTACCCAAAAAAATATTATTGTAAAATATCTTAAATTTGGTATGGTTGATAAAAAGGCAATGTTGGATAAAGTTTAGTTACAACCTCCTCTCTCCAAAGGTACCCCTCCTAGGATGGAAATAAAGGAACATAAATAATGGTACCCAAGTCCAACCTCTAGTTTGCATTAGCTTAGTAACTAGTTACAATGGTATAAATAAGTCAATAAATATAGTATGCATTACCCTCAATAGATAATTATGATTTGGAGATAGGATATCAACCACCAAAAAAATCTATATATAAGTCAAATGCAACCTAAAAATATCTCACAATGCATGTAATGTCATATGATTGAAAATAAGATTATATTGGTAAAGTTGTAAGAAATAATTTCTTCTTTGAGGTACAAATCATTTACTTTCTATCAATTCTTAGTTTAAATGTTTAAATATGGCTTAATATGAATTCTGTTTGAGGTCATGGAGGTGACGGGGGTGTCCACGGCTGGTTCAGAGCCTGAAACACAAGTTTTGGGGTGAAATGACATGGCTCATAGTTATTGAAAACCATGCGAGTTGGGTCGCATGGCCATGCACCCATGTATGCAATATTTACTATGGTTTTTGGCATGGTTTGTTCATGGCTATTCAAATTTTGTGTAAAAACCATGTGGTGCCCCTTTTTCTATAGCTAACCTTTCATGGTTGGCACACAATTTGAAAATTGTGCACCTAAACTGTGTGATGTCCAGTTTGGGGTGATTTTACCTTTTTTACCCAATTTAATCTATTAAATAAAACCCAGTTTTTCTATTCTTATTCAAAGGATAGAATCTATCCTTTGATAGATCTTTTGATTCATATACTAGGAATCGAGTAAACTCCTTCATCTGATATCAGAATCAAGATCTATCCAAATAATTGAATCTGCCTCGGTGATTTCTCCATTCCTTTTGTGTTATTCATCATTATTATGGATATCTTCTATTCTATTTATGTGAAATCTAATATTCCCTATTATTAGTTTCTTTGTCTGTTATTTTATTTTCTCCCAGTATGAGTCAAATTCAAATTTTATATTGGATGAGATATCAACTATGGACCTAAGGTAGGTGGTCTCGTGCCTTTCATTTGAAGTCGAGTGGTTTATATATGTCGTTGTTCTGTATTCACAATTTTTGGGTGTCTCCTTGAAATGAAATTAAATTCTTGAATTTAGAGGCATAGACTATGTAATTAAATATTCTCACTGATAAATGATAAGAGGTGAAGAAAATTGAAACATAACCACCCCATGGGTGTGTTGATTAGTTGGATTAGAACACTATGGGTGGATCTTTAGAATGGATACCTTTGGGTGTGGCCCTTTTGATGCTTTCCTTGGAAATTTGAATGTTAAATTGATAATTATAATTGAAGTTTCAATTGATAAATGGAATTGTAATTGAATTTATAAGGAGTATAGAATAGATTCCATGACCCTATATCCTTTACAAGAAATAGATTATTAATCTTGAGTTGCTTCTTTAAATGAAATTCACATGTGAGTAATTGAGAGGAAATCCTTCTAGGCTCAGCCCTTATTATGAAATTTCTTGATTAAGCATTAATTTACCCTTATATTGTCATTCCCATGTGAGATAGATGGAGATAGTTCCATGTAATAGTTTATTTAAGCTTGAGAATATTGTTATAAATATTATCCCATGTGAGTAGTTAAAGGGAAACCCTTTTAAGCTTGGACAATGCTTGAGTCACCTTTTGAGCTGATTTGAATTGAAATCTTCTTAGTGTTGAACTTGACATATTTAAATGTAATTGATTTAATTTTATTGAATGATATTGAATGTTGATATTCCTTGGGTGACACGTGGATTCAGATGAAGAATTCCATGGATGGAATCAATTGGATTGAACCTTGCTTATGTATGAGTAATACTTGGACTCCCTAGTGGACTGCTAAGGATGGACTCTAAGGCTTGATTTATATACCTAGTGATACATTGATTCTTATGAGGATTCCATTGACGGAATCAAAAAAATTAAATTGATTATTATGCCATGGGTGATACTAGGGATCCCTTACTAGACTTCTAAGGATGGACTTGAATGGTAGTGACATTATACCACACCTAGAGCAATACCTAGGTTCTTGACAGGTTCTCCAGGGATGGGTTCATAGGTTGTTGGTTTATATTACACCTGGAGTGACACTTGAATTCTAATTTAGGTATACTAAGGACAAGATCAGGTTCTAAATTGAATAATGAATGAAATTGTTATTATGATGCGTATGCCGAGCCAAAGCTAAATCTTGGATTTGGTCTTACATTACACTTTATAGATAGACTATTTAGTCATCCTTGAGCACATTAATACATAGGACATTGGGCTATGTGATAGGTCTCGATACATACAAATTGAATGAAGTTGATTATAATGACATTGTATTGACTGTTAAATCAGATACTTATTTATTAATTTAAAATGATTCAATGAATTCTTTATAAAATTTGAACCTTGTCTTATAGGATGTTTACTTTTGAGTACTTATTTTACTTGTATATTTTTCTACACACTATTTTTATATATATTCGCTAGCTAGAGGGAATAGACCTTGAGTGGTTTTCTACTAGTATTATATCTCGCACCCTATTTGTTCCACCTTTAGGTACCCAAAAATACTATATGATTATAGTTATTGATAAATGAAAGGACCCTATTATAGGTTCTTGATGATTTGTTAGAAGAAGGATCACGGGACCGAGCTGAGTCTCACGATGCTAGCTGGACATATTTTTTCCTTTTTTTAATTTATTTACATCTATTGTATATCTACCTTATATACATGTTTTGTATGATTTATTAGATACATATGACATGTATCATCATTTTTTATTTGAGGTGGTTTCTTTCATTGCTTATATTTCAGTCTTCCACTATTTACTTATTTTTTGGTTATTATACTACTTCTTCTACTTGTATATTATTTATTCTATTGTGTTACACTCTGGTAAGAGGGCGTAGTCTCCCCGTAGACTCACCTTAGGCTCTTTCTACTAGTTGAAAACCTATAGAGTTTTGGGATATGTTCTTGAGTCCATGTAACCAATCAGGATTGTGGAAAATTTAGTTTAATCTAGTACTAGGATGTTACAAAGTGGTATCAAATCCAGGTTTTGATCTTATGACCTTTGGGTTATGGGCCCACATGGATTGGAATCTGGAGAACCATTTGGCTCAAACAATATAAATTATGTGAGAATGAAATATGAAATGAATTGTGATGAAGTGAAATTGAATATAAAATAAATGAAAATGGAGACTTGAATTACTTATGGAAGAGAACTTGACTAGAAACTACCTTAGTTATGGGAAATTAGTTGTGTCTCTTGCATATACGTGATCTGTATAACACCTCGACCTAAATCATAGAGTAGGAAGAGGGTTGGGTTCTTATATAAAATGTATTATACATATCATATTTAAATATCTATGCTTGAGGAGAAAACTTTGATAAAAATCATGATCTTTGGTGTTTGTTTGGCATTGTAGAGGAATCCCACCATTACGACCTCTAGTCATACTCCAGGAGGGTAATGATGAACACAATTCAGTGGGGGTAGGCCATGGGTGATAAGTGGATCTATAGCATCTCATTTTCTTTCTAATAGTTATACTGTAAACCTTATCATAGTTTCCCTTTTTAGTTATCTGGATAGGACTAGGAATGAATTGGGAGGATACTTATAATTGTGAAGTCATATATATGTTGGATTTTTATCATAAAACCTACTAGTTATACAGTCTACTAGAGATTTACACACCATTTAATGTGGTTACATGACGTGTAAATTCTAAAATAATAATAAATCCATTTTTATCAAAAGCTTATGAGTTTTTTGTAAATTTTGGCATTTTTCAATTACACGATGTGTAATTGGGTTACACACTATGTAATATCCTGAGGGTTATTTTTAAATTGGAAACTTGGAAGAAAATTCTATTTACTCCCCTTTAGACTTCCTTTCTCTCAACCCAAGAGCCATTCATAGAGGATTTTGGAGCCCTCAATCCCTTCTGGATCAATTTGATCTGCAATTGATCATCGTTGCAATTGTTGTGTGACTTTCTAGATAAGTTTTCTCCCTCTATCTTCATCTCTTTCTCTTTCCATATTTCGAGTTTGATAGATCATATTGTTATTTATAGATCTAAAGAATGTGTTTTCGAATATTTTTTCTAGGTTGATTTCCAAAATCTCATGCACCTACATTATTTTTTTCGAGTTATGTTTTGGGCGCTGTGTTTTCATGAAAGGTAGGTGGTTCCCTTATGATGACCAATTTTTATTAAACTTAAATTGCTTGATTTAAATTTAATTGTTGATCTAAATTAAATTATTTTTATAATTGAAATTTCTTTCAATTGATTGGCTAAAAACCCAACTCCATTGAATTAGGGGTTTTGGAAATTGAATTTTGGAATGAAATTGAGAAAAAAACCCAAATTCCATTGAAATAGGGTATGATTTTAAAATTGATGAAAATTTGTGGAGATTTAAATTATGAAATTGACGGAAATTTTTTCAATTAAATTATTGAATTTAATTGTGGAACTTGAATTGTGAAATTGAACTGTTAATTGATTTCAAAGTCTTATTTGGGTAAAAACGGCTTAAAATGGTTTTGATAGAAGCCTTTAGGTTTTATCTTGGAAAAAGGTATGTTCTTTTATTTGAAACCCATTTTGGTTTTTTAAAAGGAAAATTGGAATTTTTGAAATGGGAGAATGGTATTTCATTATATATTAAGGTTTCTTAAAATAAATTTCCCATCAATGATTTGTACTAGACCATATGCAATCCTAGGTATTTAGTGAGTTATTTGGGACAAACACACTAGGATATGAATGCCTTAGAACTAGATTGAAGTTTTACAACACTAAAAAACATTCTTTTAGAACATATTATTCCTCAATGGGATATACATGATTCCTCTCTTTCTGGTGTTTAGGGATATGTGTACACATTACGGTTATTATTACATGATTGTATGAGGATTCCATAACCTATAACTATCATACCTTTTGGAGGATGACCATATTTCTCTCTTATTTATATATATGAGATATAAATGTATTCCAATATTTGTAAACTATTTTATATGCCTTATAAATTTATATAAAATGTTTTATATAAAAAAATATTTATGCCTTTTTGTTAGAGTATTCACATCATTTAAAATATAAAGCATGATTTGTTTCAATATTCTTTTGAAATTACAAACCTATTTATTTGAAATTTAAAGCTCTTTAGTTGGTTAATTAAATATTTGAATCTATTATGTAATACTTGGTGAGACTCTACAAGTATTTTAGCCCACACCCTACATGTTACTTCAGGTGTTTACATATTATATCCTTCTAGGATCGAGCATGGTTAAATCACCACTTAGATGTGGTTCCAGCAGATAATTCCTGGACTTGGAGAGTTGAATTCATTAGGAATTGGATAATTTTTCCTAATTTCTAGTACTTTGTTGTAGTAATTTGGGTTTTTATGCCTTTTTAACTTCTGGTACACTTCTCCCTGTGGAATTTTCATATATGCATATTTTCTTGTTTATCTTGCTTCTATAATGTTTATAGAAAACTTGATCCCACATTAATTTTGTACGATACCAGCTACTAGTCAAAACCCCATGGGGGTTGGGAATTTCCTTTAGTTCATGTCATTACTATCTCTGTTATCAGGTTTCCAGGGTACTCGGGTTGGTTCATAACAAATTGGTATCAGATATCTTGGATGAGCATCTTGTCTTGATGTAAGTATGATTATGTGTAATATTTTTAGGACAAAGGGGGTTGTTGCAATTGAGTTCATAGCCATCTCTCACCAAAATTAACCTTAATTTACCAAGGGTTTTTGAGAAAGATGTATTATGTGTTAGTTCTAGTCTTTTCCCCGCTTTTTATATGGATATATTGAAATCCAAATCTTGTTTGTCTATCTATTGGGATGGATTTCTCTCATTGCTCTATTTGAGTGTTAATCTGATGTCTTCCTTATTGTATGTTGATATTGTGTAGTGTCTTGTCTGTTGATGTTGTTGTTACCAAACCTCAGCAAGTTGATCCTTATATGGAACCAAATCTATTTGGGGTGATTGTGCGCATTATCCATGTTTTTGGGATAAGCACATGCACTAGCTCCTGTTTGGGCTCCAGCTATGAAACATCAAAGGGGTGATCTATGGATTCATTCTAAAGAGTTACTTCACCAACATCCACTAGAGTTCAAAGGATAAAATAATCCCTAAGGGTTTGAGGAATGGTTGATAAGGATGGAATGTTTGTTTGGGTTCGTTAATACACCTTATGAAATCAAGTTGAAGTGTTATACCTTTGTGCGGGAAGGACTGAGCAGGAGATGGTGGGACATGATAGTGATGGTAAATAAAAATTAGGGCTTAGAGTGGAAATAATTCAAATTTATTTTCATCAACTAGTTCTATCAAGTACTATTTTTTGTCCAAGGTTACAGAGTTTTTCAAATTTGATTAGGATGATAGGAATACAGTATAATTTGGAAATCATTTTGCTGAGAACATACATTTTTTACCTAAGATAGTATCGAATGAGAAGATTAAGGCTAAAAGTTTTGAGTTGGGACTACTATCTAATATTCATTATCAGGTTTTCTTATAAAATATTCCTATTTATAATAATGTGTTGGATAAATCATTGATGGTCTAAATAGACCTAGCTAGAAAGTCAGAGTTGTTGATAGTTTCTTTCTCTCTTTATGGTGGTGAAAGTTACTTCAAAGAAAAGAGAAAGTGTGATGATTCTCATAGTGGATCTAGAAAATATTTTTATTAATGAACTCCTATAGTTATTAGCAGAGGCCCATTGATATTATACTAGTGTGGAAATCCTGGTCATTCTAAGAGGTTTTTTACTGAGGCACCCAACGTATGTTGCTCTTGTGGATGCTCAGGTCACTTGTAGAAGTTCTTCCATGTTTATTCCACTTCATGTAGTGGCATGGGATCATCATAATCTCCTAAAAATTTGGTATAATTAGATTCCTCACATATAAAATGGTTCTATCCATAGGCATCCTGAATAAAGATTCCTTAGGCAGAGGAAGAGTCTTCAGAGGAAGTGGATACGAGTCTAGTGACTGTGAGAGGTACCATCACTATAGCTTCTTTATTTGTGACTACTTTATTTGATATTGGTGAATCTTACTCATTTATATCAATATGTATTATTAATCTTCTAAATCTTCCAATAGATATTTTATCTTATGTAATGTATATTACTAAACCCCTTTGTAAGAAGAGAGAGTAGGGTCACCGTAGCCCCGCTTGTTTTTTCTCTCTATCATATGTTGAGGATGCTTGGGGTTTTCTGGTTCTCAACATTAAATCTATTTTCATCATATTTGGGATGGATTGTCTCGTTTTTAATAAATCTTAGATTGATTTTTATCTCCAGCGAGTCTCTTTTACTAAACCTAATGGTGTGTGTGATGTCTTTAAAGGAGAATAGGACCCAAGGTCAAGCAGGGATGGACCTTATTCTCCATAGTTTGGGAAAGTGATATATGTGTTAACTTTTTATCTAGAGTGAGAATCTTTTAGTGGTGATCCCCCTCCAATCATCATCAATTTTCTCGATGTGTTACCTTTAGACTTCTTTGGTCTGACACTGGTTAGAGAGGTGATGTTTTCTATTGATTTAGTTCATTGTACTCAACTAGTGTCTATTCTCTCTTACTACATTGAACTATCTAAAATTAAGGGGTTAAAGACTCAGTTGGATGATATTCTAGAAAAAGGGTTTATATTCCCAAGTGTGTGGCCTTAGGTGGTGCATGTTCTCTTTACTAATAAGGGTGGTGGTTGAATGTGCCTTTGCATTGATTATCGAAAACTCAGTCATGTTGTGATAAATAAAAAGTGTCAATTATCATATTTTGATTATTTTTTTGATTAGTTGGAAGGGGTGAAGTGTTTCTCAAAGATTGATCTTCAGTCTGGCTATAATCAGTTGAGGATAAAAGAATCTAACATTCAAAAAACTATCTTTCAGAGAAGTTATGACCATTATGAGTACATTTTTATTCCATTTGGTTTAGCCAATGTTCCTATAGTCTTTATGGTTTTAATGAACTAGATTTTCGATGATCATCTTGATACCTTCATGGTAGTCTTTGTGGATGAAATATTCATTTACTCTAGGTTCTAGGAGGATAACGTGTGTCATATTAGATCAGCTATATAATTGTTGAGAAATAAATGGCTTTATGCCAATATTTTGAAATGTGATTACTGGATCGAAGAAGTAAAGTTCTTGAGACACGTGGTGTCTAAACATGGTATATCAGTTCATCCTGAGAAGGTAAATGTTGTTGTGACATGGGAGAAACCACCAAATGACTTTGATATTTAGAGATTCTAGGGCTTGGCTGGTTATTACCATCGGTTTGTAAAGGACTTCTCAAAGTTGGATTCTCTGATGACTGCTCTATCTCAGAAGGGGGTGAAGTTTGTTTAGGATGAGAAATTTCAATGTTCTTTTGTTGAGATGAAATGTATTTTGACTAATAATCAGTTGTTGACTCTCCCATAGTTTGGGCAGGTATATGCGGTCTTCTATGATGCATCAGGTTTAAGTTTGGGTTGGGTTCTTATGCAAGGTTATCAGGTCATTATATGTGTCTCTCGCTAACTTAGGCCACATGAGAAGACTTATCCAAACCATAACATTGAATGTGAATATGTGATTCATGCACTTAAGAGTTAGAGGAATTACCTTTATAGAGAAAAGTTCACCATGTATTCATAATAAAATATCTTGAGTTATATCTTCTCTCAAAAATATTTAAATCTATGCTAGAGTCATTGAGTAGAATACCTATAATCTTTTGACTTTAACATCACCTATACCTTGGGAAAATGGAATTTCATTACAGATTCTTAGGGAATGAATCTTCCAACCAAGGCCATGAAAGAATCTTCAGAAGAGTGGAACTTGATGGATCTCTTTGGACAGTTGCAGATTAATGTTAGGGAATCAGGGGATGAGGTTTCTTTGGCCAGTGTTCAGTTGACCTCCACTCTTCTCAAAATTATTCTTCAGAAACAACAGTTGGATGATTAGTTTTTTAGTTTAAGAGACTCTCTTTATGGTGGGGGAGACCATTTCTTATTGGTCATTCTCTAAAAAAGGAATTCAATTCTATCAAAATCACTTTGTTGTCCCATTAGTGGTGAGGAGATCTATTATGGGGTATTTCCATAACTCTTGGTGGGGAGTGCACCCAAGTACCAAAAAGATATTCTATTACATGTGAAAATAATTTTGGTGTCCATGTATGATATAGGGAATTGCGGATTTTTTCTCTCGTTGTTATACATGCCAACAGGTCAAGGTCAAGCACCAAAAACCTTTGGGTTTGATTCATCCACTTACAGTGCCTACTTGGAAGTGTGATGATATCTCCATGGTATTTTTTGTTGGGTTTATGCATACCCATAGAAAGAAGAATACAATATGGGTTGTAATCAACCAGATGAACAAGTTGGATCACTTTATAACCTTACATGATACAACCAAATTTTTGGAGTTGGGAAGTATCTTTGTGAAAGAGATTTTTTGTTATCATGAAGTTATTTATACTATAGTCTCTGATAGATATCATCATTTCACATATCACTTTTGTATAGGCCATCAAGAGGAATTGGGATCTCAAATATATTTGAGCACGGCATATCATCCATAGTAGGATGGCTAGAAAGAAAGAGCCATACAGATTCATGAGGATATGCTTCATTCTTATGTTCTCAAATTTGGTGACCTTGGGATGGTCATTTGGGGATTTTTGAGTTTTCTTATAAAAGTAGTTACCAGTATTTGATTAGAATGGCTCTTTTTGAGGCCTTGTACGGACACTCTTGCATATCTCTATTGTGTTGGTCAGAGATTGGTGAAGTTTCCTAGTTGAACTAAGCTTGGTTTAAGAGACAAAATAAAATATTTAATTGATTAATCATATAATTTTGATGACATAGAGCTGATATAAGTCTTAAAATGATATTTTTTATAAATTGTTGGAATTATCAGATGGTGACTAGGTGTTCTTAAATGTTTTACCCTGGTTGGGTCATTAATAGCTTGGGAGGCAAGGGAAACTTTCTAATCATTTTTTGGGACCTTTCAAGGTTTTTGAGCATGTGTAAAAGTGTCTTACCATTTAGAACTTCCATCATAGATGACGTCAATACATAATGGGTTCCATATATCTTAACTATGAAAGTGCCTATTTGAACCATCTCATGTTCTGAGCTGGTGTGATCTTGAGGTTGAACCTAATTTATCTGTGACTGAACATCCAGACAAGAGAGTTGATTTTGAAAACACGTTACTTCTTGATAGGATGATAAATTTGGTTCATGTTCCATGGAAACATGGTTCATATTATCATGAGACATGGGAGAGCGAGGCATTGATGAGTGAGAAGTGACCTCACATTTTCTATATTGAAGCTTCTTAATATGCTTTATGGGGATATAATGTTTTTATAGTGGGGAGGTTGTAACATACCATTACCCTTATATCATGTACGCCTTAAACCTTGTCTTAATTTTCCATTTCATTCAACTGGATATGGCTATGAAGGAATTGGGAGGATACCTATAATGGTGAAGATAGAGATTTGTTTGATTTTCAGCATAAAACCTACTGGTTCTATAGGTTGTTGGGGATTTACATGTTGTGTAATGTGGTTACATGTTGTCTAAATTATAAAATAATAATTAATTTGTTTTCATTAAAAGGGGATGTGTTTTTTTGTAAATTTTTTGGATTTTTCAATTACATGACATGTAATTGGTTAAACATCATGTAAAGTCCTAAGTGTTTTTTTAAATAGGAATCATGGATGAAAATTCTATTTCCACCTCTTTATAATTATTTCATCTTGACCCAAGAGCCATTTCAAGGTTATTTTAGAGCCATCAAACCCTTCCAGGTCATTTTGATCAATGATTGATTGTTATTACGATTTCGGTGTGACTTTCTAAGTAAGCATTCTTCCTATCTCTCTGTCTATTTATCTTTCCCTCCTTGGAGTTTGATAGATCATCTTGGGATTGATGGATATAAACTCTATGTTGTTGAATCTTGTTTCTAGGTTGAGTTCCAAGATATTACGTGCCTGCATTCTTGTTGGCGGGTTCTGTTTCAGGCATTGTGTTTCTATGAAAGGTAGGTGGTTCTATTAGGAAGACCAATTTTTATTAACCCTAAATTTCTTGATTTAAATTCAATTATTGATTTAAATTCAATTGATTTTATAAATGATTTTTATTTCAATTTATTGATTAAAACCCAAATTTCATTGAATTAGGGTTTTTGAAAATTGAATTTTGGCATGAAATTGGAAAAAAAACCCAATTCCATTGAATTAGGGAGTGATTGTGAAATTGATGGGAAATTTTGGAGATCTAAATTGTTAGATTTAAATTGTGAAATTGATAGAAAATGAATCAATTAAATTTTCGAATTTAATTAGTGAAATTTAATTGTGAAATTGAATTATTAATTGATTTCAAATTCTTATTTGGGGAAAAATGGATTAAAATGGTTTTGAATGAAGCATTTGGGTTTTACCTTAGAAAAAATGAATGATTTGATTAAAACCCAATTTTGATTTTTAAATAGAAAACTGGAATTTTTGAAATGGGATAATGGGATTTAATTGTATTTTAAGGTTGCTTAAAATAAATTTCCCATCATTGATTTTTAAAAGATCACATGAAATCCTAGGTATTTAGTGAGTTATTTGAGAAAAACACTCTAGGATGGGGATTCCCTAGCACTGGATTGATGTTTTACAACACTAAAAAACATTATTTTAGCCTATATTATTCCTTAGTAGGACGTATATGAGTCCTCTCTTGCGAGTGTCAAGGGATTTGTGTACACATTGTTGTTATTATCACATAAGTGTGTGAGGATCCCATAACCTGGAACTATTATACCTTTTGGAAGATGACCATATTGCTCACTTGTTTATATATATGAGATATAAATTTATACCAATGTTTGTACACTATTTTACAATCCCTTTAAATTTATATAAACTATTTCATATAAAAAGTTTCATTAATCCATTTATTTAATGTATTTCCATCATTTCAAATGTAAATCATAATATATTTAAATATTCTTTTCAAATGCTAATCCTGTTTATTTGAAATTGAAATCTCTTTACTTGGTTAATTAAATATTGGAATCTATTATGGAATCTTCAGTGAGCCTATTGGACTTTTATCTCACAACCTACTTGTTCCTTCGAGTGTTTTTAGATTATCTCCTTCCAGGTTCGAGTAAGGTTAAAGCACTACTTAAAGGCGGTTTTAGTGGTTGATCTGTGGACTCGGAGAGTTGCATCTATTGGGTCTTGGAAAAATTTTCCTACTTTATGGTACTTTTTAACAGTACTTTAGTTTATTATTCTTGTTTGAATTATAGTACTCTTATCCCTATATAATTTTCTTATATTTATACTGTCTTATTTGTCATTCTTCTCCAATTTTTGTTGAAAATTCATTACCACTTTAATTTTGTAATATTCTAGGTGCTAGTCTCCAAACAATATGGATTTGGAATGCCCTTTGACCCTTGTCAGGACCATATTTGGTTATCAGGTTACCAGGGTACCTGGGATGGTTCATGATAAATTGGAAGTAGTGCTCTAGGTTGATCTTCTTTTCTTGAAGTTAGTATGAATTTGTGTAATCTTATAGGGACTTTGGAGGTAATTGAGATTGATTTCCTAGACATTTCTCACCGCAATTATCCTTAATTCACCAGGGGGTTTGGGAAATACTTCTTGTGGATTAGTTCAAGTATTTTTTCTACTTCTAATTTGGATAAATTGAAATCCAAATCTTGTTTGTCTATATATTGGGATTGATTTCCTTCTCTATTTGAGTATTAATATGATGTCTTCCTTGTTGTATATGGATGTTTTGTAGTATAATTACTTCAAGAATACGTGATAGTCGGATCCACGGGGAAGCTGTTGTTAAACCTTAGTGGCCCAATACTCTTATAGAACTGAATCTGGTTGGGGTGATTGAGAACATTTTCCATGCTTTTGGATAGGAACCTACACCAGCTCCCATTCAATATCCAACTTTGGAACCTAAAAGGGGTGATCTATGGATTCATTCTAAAGATTTACTTTTCCAAAATCCACTAGTTCTCAAAGGATAAAATTATCCTCAATAGTTTGAGTAATGGTTGAGTGGGATGGAACATTTATTTGGGTTCTTGGAGACACCTAATGAAATCAAGGTGAAGTGTGCCACCTTCGTGCAGGAAGGACTGAGAAATAGATGTTGGTACATTATGGTGATGGTGAATAAGAACGAGTGATTAGAGTGGAAAGACTTAAAAGTTATTATCAATGAACAGTTCTATCCATAGATAATTTTATTGGCCAAGGTTTTAGATTTTTTCAAACTTGAGTAGGCTAACAGAACTGTAACAGAACATGAAAATTGTTTTTCTGAGCTCGTGTAGTTTTCACTAGAGATAGTATCGAAAGAGAATATGAAGTCTTGAAGGTTCAAGTTGGGAATACAATAATATATTCATTCTAAGGTTTTCTTATTAAATATTTTTTCTTATGCTGATGTGCTGGATATAGCATTGATGGTTGAAATGGACCTGGCTAGCAGGTCATGTTTTTTAGGAGTTTCTTTCTCTCTCAGTGGCAGTGAAAGTTCAAATAAAGGAAAGAAGAATTTTGATGATTATCATGGTTAATCCTTATACCAAGGTCACTCTAGACCTCCTATAATGCCAGGAATAGTCTTGTTTATTTTCTACAAGTGTGGAAATATTGGGAATTCTAAGAGGGTTTGTATTGAGTTGCTCAAGGTATGTGGTTTTTTTGGATGCTTGTGTCACCTAAAAAAGTTATTCCATGTTAATTTCACTCCTCATAGTGGGACATAATCATCAAAACCTCCTAAAACTAGGGCATAATCCGATGCTTCGCGTATAAAAGGGTCCCAACCATAAGTATCTGGACTCAAGTTTCTTCACGTAGTGGAAGAGTCTTTAGAGGAAGCGGATATGGGTCCAACAACTGCGAGAGGTACCATCACTATAGCTTCATCATTAGTGAATGATTTATTTGATAATGGTGCATCTCACTCATTTATTTCAAACCATATTGTTAATCTTATAAATCTTTCTATGAATCTTTTATCTTATGTAATGGATATTACTACACCCCTTGGTATAAAGAGAGAGTAGGGTCACCATTGTCCTTCTTGTGTTTTCTCTCTATCAGATTTTGAGCTTCGTTGGATTTTTCTAGTTCTCAGAAATAAATTTCTTAACAGCATATTCCGGATGGATTATATCACTTTCAATAAATACCATATTGATTGTTATCTTTGATGGGTCTCATTTACTACACCCAATAGTTTGTTTCATGTCTTTCAAGGAGAATGGGACCCAAGGTCATACAGGGATGAACCTCCTTATCCAGAGTTGGGAAAATGATATCCTTGTTATATTTTGAACTGTAGAGATAATATTTGGGTAGTGATCTCCCTCCATTCATCATCAAGTTTATCGATGTGTTCCCTTCATACTTCTCTGGTCTGTCATTGGTAATGGAGGTTGAATTTTCTATTGACTTGATTCCTAGCACTCAACGAGTGTTTATTCCCTCTTACCACATCTCACTAGTTAAAATGAGGGATTTGAAGACTCGGTTGTATGATCTTCTAGAGAAAGGCTTTATACTCTCGAGTGTGTCACCTTGGCTGGTGTTTGTTCTCTTTACTAGAAATGATGATGGTTCACTGCGGCTTTATTTTGATTATAGAAAACTCAATCTAGTAAAGATAAAGAACAAGTATCTGTTTCCATGGATTGATGATATATTTTATCATTTGAGAGGGGCAAGTGGTTCTTGAAGATTGATATTCGTTATGGCTACCATCAGTTGAGGATAAAAGAATATGATATTCAGAATACTACCTTTCAAAGAAGGTACTTCCATTATGAGTACCTTTTTATGCAATTTGGTCTAACCAATGCTCATGTAGTATTTATGGATTTAACGAATAGTATTTTCCATTAGCATCTTTATACCTTCATGGTAGTATTTTTAGATTACATCCTTGTTTACTCTTTGTTTGAGGAGGATTGAGTGCGTCATTTGAGAGCAGTTTTGGAATTGTAGAGAAATCACCAACTTTATGCCATGATTTCAAAATATGAAATCGTGAGAAATGTGGTGTCTGATCAAGGTATATTAGTTTATCCTAAGAATGATAAGGTTTTTATGACAAGGGAGGAACCTTAAGATTTCTTTGAGATTTAGAGCTTCTTGGGCTTACATGGTTTTTATAACTAGTTTGTAAAGTAAATTTCAAAGTTGTCTTCTCCAATGATTTCTCTAACTCATAAGGGAGTGAAGTTTGTTTGGGAAGAGAAATTTTAGAGTTAATTTCTTAATATGAAACGTCCTTTGACTACTAATTCGGTTTTGACTCTCCCAAAGGTTGGACATGGCTATTTGGTCTTAAGTGATGCATTGGGTTCAGGTTTGAGTTGTGTTTTTATGAAAGGTGATCATGTTGTTTCCTATGGATCCTATCATATTAGTCCACATGAGAAGAATTATCCAACCCATGACCTTTAACATATTGTTTTAATGAACATGATTAAGAGTTAGTGGCATTACCTTTATAGAGAAAGCTTCACCATGTATTTAGATCACAATATCTTGAGTTATATTTTCTCTCAAAAATATTTGAATCTCCACCAGAGGCATTGGGTGGAATACCAACAATATTTCTAATTTGACATCTCCTATACCTTGGGGAAAAGGAATTTCATCGCAGATGCTTTGATTAGAAAACTTCCAACCATGAATGTGAAATAATCTTTAGCATTGTGGAACTTGATGGCTCTCTTTGCACACTTGCATATTAGAGTCATGGATTCAGGGGTTGAGGCTACTTTGGCCAGTGTTCCTTTGATCTCCACTCTTCTCAAAATGATTCTTTTGGAACAACAGCTGGATGATGAGTTCTATAGTATTAGAGACTCCCTTTTTGGTAGGGAGACAATTTTTGTTTGGTCATTATCCAAAGAGGAACTTATATACTATTATAATTACTTTGTTGTTCCATTAACAATAATGAAAACTGATATGGGGGATTTCTATAACTCCCAGTGGGAATTTCACCTTGAAACCATGAAGATGTTCTATGACATGTAGTGAAAATTTTGGTGTCCATGTATGATACGGGGCATTTCTTATTTGGTATCTTGTTGTTATATGTTCCAACACATCAATTCCAAGCACTAGCAACCTTTTGGTTTTCTTCAGCCACCTCTAGTGCCTACTTGGAAGTGGGATGATATCTTTATGTACTTTTTGGTTGGGTTTCCATGCACCCTTAAAAAGAATAATGTGATATGGGTTGTAATCGATTGGATGACCAAGTTGTATCACTTTATAACCATTAATGATACAACTAAAGTTGAAGAGTTGGGAAGTCTCTATGTGAAATATATTGTTCATTTTCATGGAGTTCCTTCTACTATAGTATCTGATAGAGATCCTTGGTTCACTTCTCTCTTTTGGCAAGGCCTTTAAGATGTGTTGGGATCTTAGGTTCATTTGAGTACAGAATACCATCCATGGTCATATGGATAGATAGAAAGAGCTATATAGAATCTTGAGGATATTCTTCGTGCTTGTGTTCTCAACTTTGGTGGATCTAGGGATGATCATTTGGGTCTGGTTAAATTTTTTTATAATAATAGTTACCAGTCCTTGACCAGAATGGATCCTTTTGAGGCCTTGTATAGACACCCTTGAGAATCTCTATTATCTTGTTCATATATTGGTGAAATTTCTTGGTTAGAACAAGTTTGGATCAAGGGATGAAAGCATATATTCATTTGATTCATCATAGAATGTTGAAGGTACAAAGCTGATAAAGTCTTATGTTGATCATCATCACAATTCATTGTAATTATTAGTTAGTGACTAGATGTTCTAGAAATTCTCACCCTAGTTGTGTCATCAACAGCTTTGATAGCAAGATAAACGTTCTCTTCATTTTGTGGTACCTTTATAGGTTGTTGATCATGTGGGAAAGTGGCTTTCCATTTAGCACTTACACCAGATCTAACGTCAATACATAACGTATTCCATGTGTCTTAGCTACAAAAGTATATATCTAATCCATCTCATATTTTGAGATCGATTGATCTTGAGGTTGAACTAGATTTATCTGTGACTGAACATCTGGTTTGGATAGTTGATTTTGAAACCAAGGTACTTCGTGGGAGGATGATACCTTTGGTTTATGTGTTATGGCATAATTTTTCAGATTCTCATGATACATGGGATTGTGAGGCACTGATGGGTGAGTATTGGCCTCGCCATTTCAATATGAAAGCTTCTTAATAGGCCTTATAGGAAAAGAACGTTTTTATGGTGGGGAGGTTATAATATCTTATTAGATTTCTTTCATGTACACTATAGAACTTGTCATATTTTTTTTTACATTATCTGGATAAAGAGGAGAATTAATTGAGAGGATACCTATAATGATGAAGTTATAGATTTGTTGGATTTTCATTATAAAACCTACTTGTTCTACAGCCTCCTGAGGATTTACATGCTATTTAATGTGGTTAAACAATGTGTAAATTCTAAATTAATAATAAATAAATTTTTATAAAATGTAAATTGTATTTTTTTAGATTTTTTTTTCAATTACATGACTTGTAACAAGGTTACACAACATGTAGAGTCTCGATTTTTTCTTTTAAATAGGAAGATTGAATGAAAATTCTATTTCCTTCTATTTATACATCCTTTATATCAACCCAAGATCCATTACTATATGATTTTTGATCCCTAAAACCCTTCTGGTTTGTTTCTATTAGTGATTGATCATTTTTGCAATTGTGGAGTGACTTTCTAGGAAATCATTCTCCTTGTACCTTTGTCTCTTTCTCTTTCCCCCCCTTGGAGTTTGATAGATCATCTTGGGATTAATGGATCTAAACTTGGTGTTGTTTAATCTTGTTTCTAGGTTGATTTACTAGATATTATATGCCAAAATTCTTGTTGGAATGTTCTGTTGTGGGTGTTATATTTCTGTGAAAGGTAGGTGGTTCGGTTATGATGAACAATTTTTATTAACACTAAGATGCTTAATTTAAATTAAATTGATTTTATAAATTAAATTTATTTCAACTGATTTATTAAAAACCAAATTCCATTGAATTAGGGTTTTTGGGAATTGAATTTTGGAATGAAATTGGGAAAACACCCAATTCTGTTGAATTGGGGTGTGATTTTGAAATTGATGGAAAATTATAGAGATTTAAATTATTGAATTTAAATTATTGAATTTAAATTGTGAAATTGATGGAAATTGTTTCAATTAAATTGTAGAATTTAATTGTGTAAATTGAATTATTAAATTGAACTATAAATCAATTTCAATTTTTTATTTGGGTGAAAATGGCTTTAAATAGTTTTGAAGGAAGCCTTTGTGTTTTATCTTTGAAAAATGCATGTTTTGACTAAAACCCTATTTTGGTTTTTAAATGGAAAATTATAATTTTTGAAATGGGATAATGTGATTTAATTTTATTTTAAGGTTTATTAAAATAAATTTCTCATCATTTATTTGTACTAGAGAACATGAAAGCCTAAGTAGTTAGGGAGTTATTTAGGAAAAACATACTAGGATGGGAATGGCCTAGCACTAGATTTACATTTTACAACACAAACAAAACATTATTTTAGAAAATATTATTCCTCTGTAGGATATAGATGAGTCATAATTTGTGAGTGCCAATGGATGTGTGTACACACTGTGTTTATTATCACATGAGTGTGTAAGGATCCCATAATCTAGAACTATCGTACATTTTGGAAGATAACCATGTTTCTCTCTTGTTTATATATATGAGATATAAATGTATTTTAATGTTTGTAAACTATTTTACATGCCTTATTAATTTTTATAAACTATTTTCTATAATTTTTTTATTTAATCCATTTGTTTAAAGAATTTCCATCATTTTAAATGTAAAGTAATATTTGTTTACATGTGCTTTTGAAATTCCAAACTAGTTTATTTGAAATTGAAATCTCTTTATTTGGTTAATTAAATGTTGGAATCTATTATGGAATCCTTGGTGAGATCCTACTAAGATTTAATCTCACACCCTACCTATACCTTTGGGTATTTGAATATTATCCCCTTCTAGGTTTGAGGAGGGGTAAAGTTCCACATGGAGGTGGTTCTAGCTATTGATCTGTGGACTTAGAGAGTTGTATTCATTGGTACATGGGTAGTTTTTCTAGTTTTCTGGTACTTTTTTATAGTACTTCAAATTTTTATGCATATTTTACTTCAATATACTTCTCCCCTAGATTGTTCTTGCATGCATACTATCTTGTTTATCTTTCTTCCACAATTTTTTGTGGAAAATTCCTTCCCATTTTCATTTTTTATGATCCCAGGTGCTAGTAGATAACCTGTGGGGATCAAGAATTCACTTAGGTCCAAGTTAGTACTAGATCAATTTTCAGGTTACCACGGTACTCAGGCTGGTTCATGATAGGATCCTCCAGTTATTCCAGTTGTGGCACCAATTTTTTGTATCGGAACTAGGTGTTGAGGTATAGTTATGTGAGGGTTTCTTGCGCTTTATGCAGATAGTTCAGGGAGCACCACAACCTTCCTCCACTATAGAAGAGTTGAAGTGTGAGTTACAGAAGAAAAATATGCTCATATTTTCAAGGGATGGTGGACCAAAAGCTACGGTGTCCTGGCTAGAGGCCAGGCTATCTATCTTTCATCATCTAGAGACTCCTCTTGATAGGAGGGTAAAGCTCACTACATATGTGTTGTTTGGTTATTCTAAGAGATGGTGTAGGATGTCATAACTCATATGGATCATCATCGTGATAAGGCTTGGAGGTATCTTCATATGGAATTTTATGACTATTTTTATCCCGATATATTGAGGGTCGATGGAGCCTTGGATTTCTTTCACCTGGAGTGGGGAACACTATCAGTTTTGGATTAATAGGCTTATTTTACTGACCTCCATCACATTGCACCTATTATGATAGGTGATGAGTTATCTAAATCTAGGTGATTCAAGGATGGTATTAGGTATGAAATCCAATCATTGGTTAATGTATTTCAGCTGACTATTATTTTTGGAATAGTGAACCAAGTGCTTATCACAAAGAGTAAACTCAGAGAGGCTGGAGGTGTGAGCCAGTGTGGTAGGTTAGGACATATGAGGCCATAGTGTATGACGGACCCAATCCATTTCCAATATTATGTCAAGATGGAACATCTATAGAGATTCTATAGAATGTTTCCTTTGGAATCCAATGAGAGAGGGTCTACACTAACTCCATATTCAGAAGCAGGGTCAGAAACTTCTCATTAGGCTGGGAGATAGAGTACATATGGAAAATCATGACAAGGGGGCGATCATGTTCATGGTAGTCAGACACCAATTTCATAGAAATAACAGAGTGGATGTTCTCAAGGTTGCTAGTTAGTATCATAGGGTCATAGTTTAGTCTAAGTATACATAGTACAACAAAACCTTGAGGAGAAGGATCTTGGACCTTATACTATCATAGGTACTATTCTATTATCCACTACTTTAGATTCTACAGTTTTTCATACATGGTCTTCTCATAGATTTATATCTATGCCAATTTTCATGAGCCTTGGGATCAGTTTTTAAACTTATGATAGTGTTATGATTCTTGACACTCTGTTGGGGATTAGAATAGAGGGTGTATGATAGTGCAGGGAGTGCGCCCTTAAGATCAGTGGGTGTCACTCCATATGGGGCCTCTTTTCCCTCAATATGAAAGGTTTTAACATCATTTTCAGGATGGACTGGTCGGTTCCCTTTCATGCTTTCATTGATTTATATTGCCTAAGGGTGACATTCACATCACCAAAGGGTAGAGAATTAATTCACAAGGTGAATGGGATGTCTAAGAAAGCTGATCTGGACCCGAGCATCATGGGCTAGGTGGGATAATAGCCCAGATTGTGACTTTATATCTAGATGATTAGGGAAAGCGTCAGGAATATTTCCCTACATTAGTTGATTATTTCAGGTATATTTTCCCAAACATATTTCTAGGATTACCTCTACTGATATAGGTAGATTTCTCTATCGATCTAGTACTAGGATTTTCACCTATTTCTATTCCTTCTTACAAGATGGATACTACTGAGATGTAAGAGCTCAAGTGGTGGATAGACGATTTAGATCCAAAGGTTTTTATCTGACCCAATACTTCTATGTGGGGTTCATCAATACTTTTTTCAAAAAAAGGCAGATGGAACTCTTAGTCTATGTGTGTATTATTGGAAATTGAACCAGCTTATGGTTAAGAACTGATATCCTCTACCATGGATAGATGATCTACTTGACTAGATTCTAGGATATCAAGTTTTCTCAAAGATCTAGTTGATATTTTTTTATCATTATGTTTGTGTTATACCATCATACATACCTCACACATCTTTTCATAGCAAGTATAGTCTATATGGGTATTTTTTTTATGCTGTTTTTCTCACAAACACACTAGTAGTCCTCAGGGAACTGATGAACTGAGTGTTCCATCCTTATCTTGATTCATTTTTTGTGGTTTTCATGGATGACATCTTGGTGTATTCTAAAAAAATCACAACCATGAAAAATATCTTGATATAATTTTGAATACCCTAATAGACAATCAGTTATATGCTAAGCTTTCAAAGTGCCACTTATGGATGGATCAAATTCACTTCCTGGGTCACATTATCTTAGAGACAGGAGTGTCAGTTGACCCAGATAAGGTGAAAGTTGTAGTTTCCTAGGAGAAGTATTAGAATGTCTTTGAGTTATATTGTTTCTTGGGGATAGCCCAATATTATAAGATTTTCATACAGGACATATCACGCCTAGCAGTTCCACTTACAAGCTTAACTAAGAAGGGTTTGAAGTTTGTATGGTCAGATTCCTATGAGATAGACTTTCAAGAGCTCAAAGGGAGATTGACTTATATACCGATACTGGTTTTTCCAGATCCAAGAAAGAGTTACGTTGTTTACTATGATGCATCATGTATTAGGCTAGGATTAGTTTTTATGCATGGGGATAGCGTCTTGGTGTACAAGTCTCAGTAGTTGAGGCCACTTGAGAGGAATTACCTGATGCATGATCTCAAGTTAGTTGCAGTTATTCATGACTTGAAATGTTGTAGAAATTACTTAATTAGAAAGTGTTTTTTGTTTTACACTTACCAAAAAAACCTCAAGTACATATTTATACAGTGTGATATGAATATAAGGTAGTGAAGGTGGGTGGATTAACTTAATTCTTTTGATTTCGAGCTTGCCTACACACCTGGTAAAGGAAATATAGTTGTCGATGCACTAAGTAATATGACTCAGATACAGATAGTGCAGTTGGTAAGTAGTGAGAGGAAGCTTATGTCTTTGTTCTCTAAGATGCACTTGGAGGTGCATGAAGGTCAGGGATAGACTTTTCTATCATATTTATCTATTACCTATAAACTTCTAGATAGAGTAAGGATGAGTCAACTTTTAGACTTTGAGAGCCTATTCCTATGGAAGAAGGGGAAAATGATTTCAAGATTCAGGAAAATGTATAGTGGTTCAAGGGGAAAACCAAAGGGATGAAAGGATTACTCCCATTTTCCAAAGCTGATGGAGACAAGGTCAGCCAAGAATGATAGGACAATTGGAAGCAAAGGCCTAATGAAGGGGGAAATTGAAGAGCCTATGGAGTGTTTGAATTTGATTCTACACTCCAAGGAAGAAATGTTAGACAAATCTGTCCAACCCAATGTCTCAGAAGAGGAGATCAAAAGAATTTATGAAAGAAGGTTGCAAGTTGACACCAACGGGGAGAAAGAGATATGGATAGATAAACAAGACCAAATACCGGCCTGGGGATTCAATCAGAGAAAAATCAACTCAGATGAATTCATCCAGACAATGGAGAGGATGCTCACCCACCTTGAAGAGCTTATTAAAGAGGAAAAAGAAACACAGGTTAGTCTGCTGCAATGTAAACTTTATAGGGTAGATAACTCGAGTAATCTAATTCTCTTGTTTAATAATTTTGTTAGCTCTTTTAGCACGTAGTGGTCTTGTCTATGAACTATGGTTTCCCATTTTTCTTCAAAATGGCTTAATAATAAAAATTTGGATTTGGATTTGGATAGAGCCTATTCTAATGGGAGATTCTAGTAGATGAGTACACTACTCCTAGTTGGACCATAGTCAGGGATGAAATTATTTGAGTTCATGGTTGTGTGTGAGTTTTAGCATACATTCATGAGGAGTTGATACAAGATTTTCATGTGTCAGCTTGGGTTGTCCACCCAAATGTCACAAAGATGTATCAGGATTTACATCTTTGTTACCGGTAATAAGGTATGAAAAGAGATGTAGCTAGTTTTTTCATGAGGTGTTCCACGTGTCAGTAGGTGATGGTGGAACATCAGTGACCAGCTAGACTTTATAGAATCTACCCATTCCCAAGTGGAAATGCAATGATGTCACAATGGATTCTATGATGGGATTAATGAGGTTTCCTTGAGGTTGTTAATAGACTCATGAAGTTTTCACGTTTCTTGCTAATCAAGGAAACCTTTAGTATGGATGATCTTGGAAGATTGTATATCTGTGAGATAGTACGACTTCACAGGGTCCCATATACTATCATTTTAGATAGGTATGTCTAGTTTACATCACAGTTCTATAAAGGGATACATAAGGAATTAGGTATACATGTCATTATGAGAACACCATACCACCCTCAGACCGATGGCAGTCAAATAATATGATTTAGGTGCTTGAGGATATGTTGTGGGCATATGTCCTAGATTTTGGGGGCTCTTGGGAGAGGCATATACCCCATGTTAAATTTTTCTACAAAAATAGATTTTGGGATACTATATAGATGGTGACTTATGAAACTTTCTATGGTAGGCCATACCGATCACCCCTATATTGGTTAGAGGCAGGAGAGTCGGCTATGCTTGGGCCTTGTCTTATTCAGGAGACCACAAAGTTGGTGAAATTAATTCATAATAGGATGGATACTACATAGTATTGTTCGAAATCATACATTGATCACCAAAAATGGCCTCTAGAGTTTGAGTTTGGGATCGAGTTTTCTTGTATATCTCACATAGGTTGGGACATATGAGGATCATGAGACAGGGTAAGCTTTCACCTAAATACATCAGGTCATTCGATATTCTAAAGAGATTCAGGACACTAGCCTATCAATTTTAGTTACCTTAGAGGTATCAGACCTTTCATGATGTCCACTATGTTTCTAATCTACGACATTATCATTTAGACATGTCTCATGGTTTTCATCCTAAAGAGGTTGAGTTACAAGTAGATGTGTGCTTTGAGGAGCATCTTATATGTATAGTGGACCGTATCACAAAGGTTCTACAAGGATAGTTCATTCCTCTGGTATGGGTTCCATGGTAGCATGGTCATGTACAAAATGAGACCTACGAGTGGTAGGCCAATGTAAGATCACAGTGGTTGTAGTTATTCTTTGACATGCTTGACCACCCTTAAGAAGTCAATTCGGGGACGAATTGCTTTAAGGGTGGAAGTTTTTAAGAATATGGTTCTTCTTTGAGGTATATATTCATTAATTTACATCAATTTATAGTTTAAATTTTTAAATATAGAATTGTATGAATTCCCTTTGAGTTCATGGAGGTGAAGGGGGTGTTCGGGGCCAGTTTAGAGCCCGAAACCCAATTTTTGGGGTGAAATGACCTAGAGAAAAGTTAGTGAAAACCATAAGAGTTGGTCCACATGGCCTTGTGACCAGGTCTAAAATATTCATAGTGGGTTTTGATATTATTTGTGAATGGTTATTCAAACCATGGGTACAAATCGTGCGACACCCCTTCTCCAACAGCTAACCATTCACGGTTGGCGCACAGTTTGTAAATTGTGCACCTAAATTGTGTGATTCCCATTTTGGGGTTATTTTAACATTTACCCCCTACTTAATCTGTTAGATTAAACCTAATTTTTCTATTATTATTTAACAGATAGTTTCCCTCCTTTGAGAGCTCTTTTTATGCCTAAACTAGGAATCAATACAACTCCTTCATCTGATCTCAGAATCAATATCTGTTAGAAGCATTGGATCCATCTCAGTGAGTTCTACATTAATTTTTTTCATTATTCATTATTTTTTATATCTTTAGTACTATTTAATGGAAAGATAATATTCCCTATTATTAGGTTCTTCTTCCTTTCTTCTCTTTTCTCATGATCTAAGTCGAATCAAGAGTGGATTCTGGAAGAGATATCAACTACGGACCTAAGGAATGTGGTCTCATGCCTTTTGTTTAATGTAGAGTGGTTTATATATGTATTTGTGTCACATGCCCAATTTTTGGGTGTCACCTTAAAAGGAAATTAAATTCTTGAATTAATAGGCATGGCCTATGTAATTAAAAAGGCTCATTGATAAATCATAAGTGGTGAAGAACCTTGAAATAGAAACACCCCATGGGTGTGTTGATTAGTTGGACTAGACTACCATGGGTGGCTCATTGGAATGGATACATTTGGGTGTGCCCCTTTTTCTATTTTCCTTTGAATATTGAATGTTAAATTGATAATTGTAATTAAATTTTCAATTGATAAATGGAATTATTATTGAATTGAAAATGTGTATGGAATGGATTCCATGGACCTAGATCCCTACCATGTAATAACTTGTTAAGATTGAATTGCTTATTTAAATAAAATTCCCATGTGAGTAATTGAGAGGCAAGTCTTTTAGGTTTATCCCTTACAATGAAATTTCTTGATTAAGCATGAATTTTCCCTTATATTATCATTCTCATATGATATAGATAGAGACTATTCCATGTAATAGTTTATTTAATCTTGAGAATCTTATTATAAATACTTTTCCATGTGAGTAGTTGAATGGAAAGCCTTATAAGCTTGGCCAATTCTTGAGTCACCTTTTGAGGTGAGTTGAATTGAAATGTTCTTGGTGTTGACCTTAACATATTTAAATGTAACTAATTTAAGTAAATTGAATGATATTGAATGTTGGTATTCCTTGGGTGACACATGGATTCAAATGATGAATTCAATGGAAGGACTCAATTAGCTTGAACTGTGCTTATGCCTGAGTGTTACTTGGAATCCCAAGTGAATTTCTAAGGAAAAACAATGAGGCTTGACTTATATGATGAGTGATAAATGGATTACTATGAGGATGCCATGGGAATAATCAAAAAGGGAATTTGATCATTATTACATGGGTGATACTTGGGCTCCCTTAGTGGACCACCAAGGACAAACTTTAATGGCAGTGATGTTATACCACACCTAGAGTGATACCTAGGTTCTTAAGAGGTTCTACATGGATTGTCTCATAGGGTTTTGGTTTATATTACACCTTTAGTGACACTTGTATTCCAATTTATTTATTCCAAGGATAGTATTTGGTTATAAATTGAATAATGAATGAAATGGTTATTATGATGTGTCTTCCAATTCAAAAAACAAGCATAGATTAGATCTTTCCTTATACTTTATGGATAGCATGTTTAGGCATCCTTGATCACATTACTACGGGGACATCATGCAACATGTCAGGTCTCAAGAATTACTAACTGAATTAGATTAAATAATTAAATGAAGTTGATTATAATGATATGGGCCTGACTATTAAATTAGATACTTATTTCTTGAATGAAATTTATTAAATGAATTGGTTATGAAATGAGAACCTATGATTATATGATGTTTACTTTTGAGTACTTCCATTACATGTAAATTTTTCTAACACACTATTGTTATATATATTCACTGACTAGTGGTCATAGACCTTGGGTGGTTTCCTATTGAGATTATATCTCACTCTCTATTTGATCCACCTTTGGGTATCCAAACAGACAATATGGTTACAGGTATTGATAAAGGAAAGTTCCCAATTACATGTTCTGGATGATTTCTTATGATAAGGAGCATGAGACTGAGTTGGGGATCACCATTCTAGCTAGACATATTTTGGCCTCTTTATACTATTGTTACATGTATTTTATATATCCCATGTATACATGTTTTGGATGTTTTATTAGAGACATGTGGCATGTATCATCATTTTGAACATGAGGTGGTTTCTGGAATTTCTTATTTATCTATCTTTCAATGTTTACTTTATTTCTGGTTCTTATATTACTTCCCCTACTTTTATATTATTGATTCTTCTATGTTACACTCTGGTAAGAGGTAACAGTCTCTCCATGGACTAACCCTAGGCCATCGCTTCTATTCGGTAGCCTCTGTAATTTTTGGAGATGTTCTTGAAGCCATGTGACCCCACTACTGCAAATATGGCCATTATTAGTGCTATAAAAGTCCATTTATAGCACTAAAAAGGTGTTGTTAATCTCAGTGAAGATAAAGGGGGGTACCTTTTATAAGTTCTATAAAAATAGTTGATAAATGGGTCCTTTATCAGTGGTTTTTTAGCGTTGATAAAAGTTAAAAAAAATATTAAAAAAAAAATCGCAATTCAGGGAGGGGCTTCAACAACGCTTGAAACCCCCTTCAACAGTGCCCCCCCCCCTAGCCCGCACTCCCCCACCCCCCCCCCCCCAGTGTTTAACAGCGCCCCCAGCCTTTAACAGCGCTTAACCCCATTTCCACCCGTGCGCGCGCCCTGCCTCCCCCTAGATTTGAACCCAAAACCTCTTACCTACACACCTAAATCTTTATCACTCCACCATATTGCTTTCCACTTCATTTAATAATATATCTATTTATTTATATATATATAGTTATATTAACTCCTATATTAATATAAATTTATATTAACATATATATATATATATATATTTAGTTTTATATATATATATATATTTAGTTATATTAATAAATATATTTAGTTTTATTAATATATATATATATATATCTTTATATTAATATATATATATATAGTTATATTTATATATTAATATATTTATTCATATATTAATATATATTTATAAGATCAATTTTAAATACATTTATAAAATATGCTTTTTTGTGTGTGTTTATAAATAAATAAATACATATATACAACACACACCCACATATATATATATATATTATGTGTATCTATAAGTATAATTATATATATTTACAAATATTATATATTAATATGTATATACATATGTTTAGAATATATAGATAATATATATCTATTTTTCAATACAGACGCACATATAAACACACACACACACACACACGCGCGTACACATTATATAGGTATATAAATATTCATATATTTGTATTTTAAATAAAATGGATATTATTTTTTTATCTAGATAAGGATTGTATATTGAGAAATATATTTTACATGTAAATATGATTAATTATTTATTTATAAAATTAAATTTTTATGTGTGAATATATAAAAAATATGTATATATTGTAATATATTTGATTATAAATAAAATTAAATTTTGAAAAATGATAACAAGCCCTGAAAACCTAAAAAATAGGTAAAAATGGAGAAACACTCAAAACCTATAAATACAGTCAGAAAGTTAAATAAACCCTAAACTTAGGGTAACGATGAAAAATTATGATCCAAGAGTCCATTCCAGCTCTGTGACCATTAAAATATAAGATCATCACATGAGATTTGATATGATAGGTGTTGGAGACTAAACAGACAGGCAGATCATAAGTTATAGTTGTTTTAAGAAATAGCAGACAGGACATAAGTGCTAGAAATGGGGGCTTGCAAACCTAACAAACCGTAGAGTCACTAAAACGGCCATAACTTATGATTCGAGTGTCTGTTTTAGCTATGTGACCATTGAAACTGAATCTCATGGAATAAACTATGATATAATAGGTGGTGAAGGCTAACTAGACACATGAATCAAAAGTTATTGTCGTTTCAAGAAAATTTTGATAGGGTACCAGACACAGAAACGGATTTTTGGAGACCTTTTGTTTGTTTTCTGGAGTTTTAGGATCCAAGAAATGATTTGAACTATTTTAAAGTTAGTATGTTGCTTATATCTCTTTGTTTCCTTCAATTTGATATGTGGTAGAGCCCAAACGGACACCCGGAGCGAATGTTATAGTCGTTTGAACTTGGAGTTTTTTTAGAGTTGTATAACTGATATATCTTCCATTTATTTGATATTTTCATGGTTTATATTGGAATTTTTACTCACTCATATCACGATATTTTATTTTACTGGTCACATATCTCAAACAGACACCCAGAGAAGAAGTTATGGTTATTTTAGTGAGTTATGGATTTCTTAGGTTTTTAGGTGCTAAGAGGGTTGCTCAATTTCAAAGAATCATAACTTCTGCTCCAGGTGTCCTTTTTCTCTCTACCACATATCTAATTGAAGCTTTAGAAAATATCTACACTATGGTGACCACTGGAACCCCTTATCAGGTTTTTCAAGGCCAAAAAATCCCATAATTCCTCCCAGCGGTTATAAGTTCTGCTTTGGGTGTCCGTTTTGCCATAACTTCTGCTCCGGGTGTCCGTTTTTCCTCTACCAAATATAAAATATAATCTTGTGAATAAACCTACACTCTGGTGACCACTAGAACATATTATAATATTCTTTAATTCCCAAAAAGGTTTTTAATCTCTCCAATCAATCATAACTTCTACTTTGGTTGTTTGTTTTGCGTCTACCACATATTAAATTGATCTAAAAAATATTTAAAAAATATATATTATATTTATATCAATATAAATATACTTATATATAAATATAATGTTTTTATGAAATATAATTTTTCTTGAAATATAAACTATCAGCACTCGGAAAAAAACACTGATAAAGACCCCCCCTTTATCAAAGCTACTAAAAAAAGCACTGATAAAGGGGGCCCCTTTAACAGTGCTAAAAAAATCATTGATAAGGGGGTGCCTTTATTAGCGCCAAAAAAAGCACTGATAAAGGGTCACTTTTAATAGTGATTTTTTAGCACTAATAAAGGCACTCCCTTTATCAGTGATTTTTTTTAGTGTTGTTAAAGGGTGGTTCTACGGAAACCCAGTTTTGTGGTAGTGCCCACCGGTCTTAGGGAACCATTAGTGGGATCTGGGCTCGGGATGTTATAAAAGTACTAAAAGATAATCCTATGATAGCAGCTCAATAGTTCCAATATATAAATGTCTAAATAGATCTCCATCTCCCTCAAGATAACCTAGAAAATATTTTGTGTATATATCTACGTGATCATAACATGTATACCTAGTAGAATTATACCTAAGGACTCTCATGAAATGTGAAAAGAGAATACTAGTGCCCTGGTGAACAAATAGCATAATCAAAAAGCACCTATTTTTTAATTAGTCACTGAACTCACCAAGTCTGCTCACCAAATAAAATGTCCAAGTATACTAATTTAAAAAAATCATATTAAAAAAAGGTACCCCACACCACTTCCCCATTAATTTTACACTTTCATGCCCCCAAAATTGTATGTCATGGTGCTACCATTCTTTCTATATCCCTCATCCTCATACCATCAGAAGCCTCATAATAATGGGTAATCCTTATCTCTCAACCCATGACAATCACTAAAATATAGCCTCATAATAACTATACCAAATTCAACAATCATCAAATCCTCATCATTCTATAACCACTTTCAAAAACCAAAATAGTAGGGTATCATGAACATGAAGGAATTCAACATCAATCTCTCATACTAGCATACACAACCCCCACTATTAACCACCTCATCCTCTAATCAATTTTCACCTCTAGTTTAATTTTGACTTCTAGCCATCGAATCTCGTGCATATTAACTGCTCCTAGAAGAGAGAGTGGGGAAGATGGGTTATCTATCCATCTTTCTTTTCCAACCTGGATGTTTGGGGAAAACGCATGAAACCCAAAACCATTGGGTGTTGCTGTAAACACGTGTCTAGGGTGGGTGAGTATAAAAATCAAAAAAAAGAAATAAATTATATAATAGTTACACACAAGCCCAACCTATGGGTTCACACAACCAAAACCAACCAATTACCATAACCTCCACATCACCACTATCGCACACCAACATTACTACCAAGACAGTTACCACCCATCTAGTCTCACTTACCAAACACAATCAGGCCTTAGTTTCATATCTTCTATTTAACCACATGAATTACTAACCACTTACATATTCATTTACCATATTTTTATATTTAATGATAATTAATTCCCTAAAAAATTCTTATGTTTATTTACTTTCATTTATTTTCATCCCCAACCTAAGTTCATTTTCCATAATTTACCATTTAAATAATTGCATGACTACTAATCCAACACAAAACACCATAAAAAATTTCTACATTAACTCTATTCTTCTGTATCATACATCATCACCAAATCCCCGCAAGTTAAACTCATCAAGAAACCCATAATCTGAACCAACACACAATCTAATACACCAAAACTACTTCACAAGAAAAACAAAAACTCAAAAATTCCTTACTTACACACAATTGGTTTAATTACCATCTACAGGGGATTTACCATTTTCATTTGAGGTGATTTATATAATTACTTTTCAGAAAAAGTAATATATTAACAATAATAAACACATTTCTTTACTAATAATATCTTTTACGCAATCATGGAAAAGAAATATTATAAAATCAAGTAATGTTTTGGTGATATCTTCCCTACCTCATAAATTACATTATGTCCAATTAATTATATTTATTAGGAAAACTCTTAAAATCCACCCAAAAGGAAACAAAATTATTTTAACATCACATATACACTAAATAAAGAGATAACCCACATTCCCTACTTGGAAAATAATTTCAAAAACATGTTTCATGGAAAACAGGGGGAAAGAATATGATTTTTCCATCCTGATATTGAAAAGGCATGGTAAAGGAAGAATATGAGGTAGAAACAAGCTATTTCATCAAATGTGACACACTTCTATCGAAAATGGTTAAGAAACAATGTTTTTAAACACACTTGGAATCAAGAATAGGGAGGCTTTGAGTGGATACATGCAACTCATCAAGGTTTAAGAATAGAGTTTTGGTTCATCTGGAATTTAATAAAATAAGAAAATACTTGACTGGAGAAGATGAAATACTTTAATATTCTAATACATGTTATCAAAAATTAACATGGTCAATAATACTTCTTAATTTTCATTAAATTTTGTTTTAATTAAAACATGTCAAATGAGTTTTTTTTAACTATAGGGTTTAAGAAATTTAACTTCTATATTTAATCCCTACAAAATAGATTTTTAAAAATATTTATTTAGGCCTTAAATTCATTAATTTATGTTGAATTTTTTTTTATATAATTCTATAAAATCTAGTCATTTTGAAAAACTATAAATTTTGATAACTATTGCATCAACCATGAATGGATCGACCGTGAAGGGATCAACTATGAGATCAAACTTATTGATCATGTGAACAAACTATCAACTTTGAGAAAAAATATATCAATTGTGTGAAGGAACATATTGACCATGGAAAAATAACTATTAATGCAGGAATTAATTGTGTGACTGTAAGAAAAAAAACTATGGCCATGAGAATAAACTATCAACCATGAGAAGGAATAGATCGACCATGTGAACAGAAGTTAGACTATTAAAAGGAATTGCATGACCGTAAGAACAAAAATGGGATTGTGAGAACAAGTTTTCTAACCATGGGAAAAAATACGACCATATAAATTAATGGTGTGACTATGAGAATAAGTTATTTGACCATGCAAATAGAACTGCAACCATGCGAAGGAATTGTTTGGTTGTGAGAAGAAGTTGTGAGACCATGCAAATAAAATTGGAAATTTTATAGGTAAGAAGACCCCAAAGATCCATTTAACACCTATAAACCTTATAAAAACACAATTTAACGGTTTTAGGATCCAAGGGAATTACATCATATATGTACCAATTAATTATTATCCTTGATAATCAAAATAGAACCCAAAAGAAATGGGAAAATAAGCTCGAGAAATCACCTGTGAGATACCTCTCAAGGATATCATTATAAAAAGAACATGGACACACATGGTAAGAATAAAACACTAAGGTAGGTGAAATTATCAACCAAGGGAGTAGTTAATATCATATAAAACATAAGTTTGCAACACATCATCTCAATGAGAGGGAAACAAGAGAAGAATCAGAACAAATCGGGGTACTGAACATGCATATGTGACTCTCACTCTCATTTACTACCATATAATACATTGTGTCTCCCCAAAACATGAACCAAGGGGATAGATCTACCATGAAACACCTTCTTCTATTGATCTTGGATCTCAACTAGACACTCTATAAACATTATGTCAACCACAAAATCCAACTCTCCCCAATCAATGTCATGGGATTCATTATGAATATAATGACAAATATGAGACATGTGGAAGACTTCATGAATTCAATTCATCTACATAGGAAGAACCAACTAATAATACACCTCACCAATGTTCTCCATCACCTCAAAAGGTTCAAAAAACTGGGGTGACAACTTTATTTCTTTACCAAACCTCTGTTTCCCATGATGAGGAGAAACATTAAAGAACACATGGTCTCGAACATTTAACTCCAAGGGCCTCTACCTCTAATTATCATAATACTTTTGAGGGTATTTCCCTTCCTTCATCCACTTTTGTCCCATATAATACTTTTTTATCATACTCTACACCACATCATGACAAAGAACAGATGACTCTACAACTTTGGTCTAACATAATAGAGAATGATACATCCTCACATAAAAATCCTCAAATGGATTCATGATTATGGATGTATGGTAGATTTTGTTATAAGAAAAATCATCCATGGGATAGTTATTTGACCAAGATCCATCAAAATCCAATACTCACACCTGTAGTGTATCCTCTAGTGTCTGGATAGTTTTCTTTATTTATCTATTTTTCAGAAGGTGGAACATATTGTTAAGAAGTAACTGAGTTTCAAAATGATGTTATACTCCTCTAAATATTTTTGAGGTAAAATGATCATACTGGTTTAAGATTATGGACTTAGGTACTCCATATAGTAAAACAATCTCATCCACATACCTTATTTCCAAAACATCCATAGTGATCGACTCCCTAATTTCTAAGAAGTGAGCGGAATTTTTCATCTGATCTATAATTACCAAGATATAATCATATCCTCCTTGTGTCTAGGGTAATACTATGAAAAAATCTAATTACATGTCTTCACACTTCTATTTTGGGATATCAAAATTATACAAAAATCACAAGGATTATTATTTTCTACCTTTACTTGTTTGAAAAACCAAATACCACGCCATGAACTCTACCACTACCCATTTTATCTCAGGCCACCAAAAATAAGTCCTCATGCTACAATACATCTTGGATACTTCTGACTGCACTAACAAAGTTTAATTATGAAACTCATGAAGGTATTCTTTACACATGGACAATGGAATAAAAAACTTTCCCGAGAACAACATCTGGTTATGAATATCCTCTGACCACCCCTCCTAAGAATCAACATGTCCAACATTGTTTCACATAACCTCAACCTCTAAGTCTCTACATTAATACTCCTCCACCTGTTTCATCAAGGAAGACTATAGTTTCATTTGTAATAGGAAACTTCTACGATAAACTAACAATTTATTTATGTATGTGGTTATAAAATCCTCTATCTCCATCTAAAAATACCTAGATTACTAAACAAAATCCCTTTGAAAAATTTTACTCATTGCATCTTCCATGACACTCCCTTTATATAAGGAGTATGATATCTCAAAGTCGTAGTCCTATATAAACTCAATCCACCTCCTTTTTCACATATTTTGGTCACACTAAGAGAAAATTTACTAGAATATCTTATAATCGATGAAGAATATAAAGTTTTCTCTAATGATGTAATGTCTCTATAAATTTAGGGAAAATACAACTACCACTAATTCTAGATCATGAGTAGCATAGTAATTCTCATGGGGGTGTGACTTTTGGGACCCATGGGAGATCACTTTTCACTACTGCATCAATATGAAACCTCAACCCAAATACTAAGTGTCATAGAACACCTCAAGCATAACCCATTACTCGGGAAAATAGAGAAATAGGGTGATAAATAACTACCCTTTAAGGTATTTTAAGGCTTCTTGACACTAATCAGTCTAAATAAAACCTTGGTCCTTTATAGTAAGATCTTTCAATAAGACTATAATACAAGATAATTCAGACACAAATCACTGATAATAGCCTATGCAACCAAGGAAGTTGTGGACCTCTTCCATATTATTTAGTACCACCCAAGAAGAAACCATCTCAATATTCTAGGGGTATACTATTACTCTCAATTGAGACACCAAGTGTCAGAGGAAATGCACCTCCCACATCCATAACTTACATTTATAAATGTTTCCATAGATTTGGTTATATGAAGGAGTCTATAAAAGGATCCTTATATGTCTATAATTATCCTTATCAAACCTTGAGTATATAATAATTTTTTCAATGAACACGACTATAAACTAGTCCATGAAATCATGAAATATGGTGTATATAAGTCCTATGAACATTGTTGGTGTGTTTGTGGCATGAAACGACATAACTACCAACTAAAAATGTCCATATATGCACTGGAAAGAAATATTAAGGATATGTTCCTCTTTAGACTATGACATATGATATAAAAACTATAGATAAATCTTAGATAAAAATATAAAAACTCTAAACTGGTTGAAAATATCATTCATCCTCAGAATAGAGTATCAGTTCTTAATCATTACCTGATTCAACCATCGATAGTCTATACATATCCTCAGACTACCATCCTCCTTCTTGTATAATAACATAGGATCACCCAATAGATACACACTAGGACAAATGAAATCCTTCTAAAATAGATCATTTATCTTATTTTTCAACTCCCACAACATAGAAGGTTTTATCTGATAAGGATACATTGAAATCAGAAAGACACCCAGTTGTAATTATCTTCCAAACTAGATGTCACATCGAGGGGGTAATAATATAATATCCTTGCGAAAAACATATATAAATTAATCAATGATTCTAGGAGCCTCCACCATCTCATCAATGATTGACTTCATAGATAATTTTTTCATCAAAAAAATAAGGGTCTTTACATGCCTAGTTCCCATCTGATAACCTTTCTTTCTGATGAAAATTTTACACTGACCATCCACATTAGTGAAAACGAATCTCCATTAAAATAAATCAATAACATCATACATAGAATACAACCGATATATGATGAGGATAAGATCATATGGTTGTATCTGTAGTAAGAAGAACTCCCAAATGACCAATGTTTCCCCGTCATCAATCTACTCTCCCATCACACATTAATCAAGTAATTTTATCCTTTGGATACTGTATTCAACACTCAGGGAATAGGAAGTCTCTCCAAGTCTATTCCTAATACACAAAATAAGGCATTTGAAGAAAAGGAAATCAAATCTCCTAAAGTAAAAAAATCGTATATGAGAGTAGATAATGAGCTAATCATGCCTTTGATGACCTCAATGCCCTCAGGTTTTGGTATATTTATAGCATGAAACTATCCAAACCCAACTATTATTCCCCACTATTGTCAAAAATCTCCATGTCCACACTCAGGTCAAGATCCCTAAATAAAAGGAACATCGTGAGTTTATAACCTTCATATTATATCTTCTCTTAGAAAATTATAATCATGCTACCCCCACTACAAATATACCCCCACTAGAATTTGTTTATAAGGTTTATGTGGAACCTAAATTCCACCTCCATGTTGAGCTACAATGACCATTGGACACTGATACTGGATATGACCACAGCTCCAACAAACAATGAACACCAGTCTAAATCCTATTTGAAAATCACACAGGCTACTAGTCCCAAAAAACTAGAAAGGGGGAAACAGAGGTCATCTCCCCACTAGTTGAAACCTCAAAGGTCTAGGAATATGTGATCATCCACCAACAGATCTCCTTGAAGAACCTCTTTGGCTCCCATATCATGGGAACCCTCCTTGTAAGTGTATATTCTTGATCAACAACACATTTTTTGTACCTATAAATAAATTGAAAACATAAAAAAAGTAACTTCATACTGGATAAATGGGTGGTTAACCTCTTTAATATGTCACTCATGAGACTCTTTATTTAGAAAAAATATTAGGGGAGAAATGAAAAGGGTTTTTAAACCTAATCTCAAAGTATCATACAGTCATACTCCCTTGATTAAGAGAAACCATCTCCTACCTCTTCACTCCCTTCATTTTCAATGACTATAATTCATCCTATAATTAGTTTTGGAAATCTTACCATGAAACATATTCCTCCTTCCTCGCCCCAATATATAATGTCCACCAATGATGCATTGCACCCCTAATTTAATTAACTAGTACTGGAAACCGGTACTCCACCCAATCCCAATCAAACTAAAGGTGACATTGAGCTCCTCCAACCAATACTCTATCTTAATACTAAATACACAAACTGTATACTTTGATATAGAGTTCCACTAAAAGGCGCACAATGACCTCTACCACTACTTATCCTCCTCATTCGGGTTGGACCTTCAATGATGAAATGGGTCAGCCAACTAAACCTCACCAGCCTAAACCACATATTAGTGGTGTAAAGGATCTATAACTAAAATGGAAATGAGTATTTACTAATCCAATTAGTGTGGAATATTATGTTAAGTTAATTTAAATTATTTTAAATTCCTAAATCCATCGCATTCAATAACATGCGCAAATAGTATGATGCATGTACCATTTCAAGTTATCTACCTTGTATACTAAATCACATCATCTATAATTATTGGTAAGATTATGTTCCTTATATCAGATCATAGTGGGTCCTAAAATCCTATGTCCTAGACTATATCCATTACTTACATCACATGCTAGGTTTTTTTACTCTATTTCCCTGTCAAACCCATTCAATCCACCCAATTCCTAACCCAAGATTCATCTTATCCCTCAACCTACCATGTTGATACCACTCTATCATGAACCCCTCCCTTTAAAGTTACCCATTATAGGTTTAAAATGAAGGAAGAAAGATAATGACCACTAATTCCTACCTCTAGTAGGCCCCATGTTTGTGATTAGGATTGAGGGTATAAATAAATTTGCATATATTGGAGTAAATACCCTTGATAGAAAATAAGGACCACGATAAAGGATATAAACCACAAAAAAAATCCATATATGAGGAAAAGGAAACCCAAAAATATCCCACAATTCATGTAATTACATATAATTACAAATAAAATACTATAAGTACCAAAAGACAATCCTATGATAGAAACTCAACAAATCTAAGCTCAAAATGTATAACTTAGTCTTCATCTCCCTCATGATAACCTAAAAAAAGTGTGTGTGTATATCAAGTTGATAATAACATGTATACTCGGTAGGATCATACCCAAGGAATCACATACAAATTTTAGAAGGACATACTAGTTCCCCAAAAAACAAAAAAAAATCAACAAACACCTATAAGGTCAACTACTCTTCAGTCTCACCATGTCTCGCTCACCAAATGACACACCCAATTATAATAATATAAGAAGAATTATAATAAAAAAGGGTACCACACACCTCTTCCCCACTTATTTTCCACTCTCACACCCCAATATTATATGTCCATGTTCTCTCATCTCTTTAATATCCCATATCCACATATCATCATAAGACTTATAATTTTGGGAAAAAAATTACAACCATGTGAAGTAATAGTTTGATTCTAATAACCAAATTGTTTTCATGAGAATAATTTTTTCAACCATGTGAAGGAATGGTGTTATTGTTTCTCTCTATCTCTATCTCATAGTGTTTTGATGATCACAAAAACAAATTTTTGTATATAATGTTTTTATTTGAGTGGATTTTAGTATCCCTTTTTCTTATTTTAGTCATTTCATCTATGGACTAAATAAAGATATTAAATCTATTCAAGGAAAATATGATGATCATGTTAAATTATTAGAATAGTATATTATTATGTTTTGAGACCATGGGATGTAGTTATGATTTCAATTCAAGACCATGGAAGGAAGTCTGGGGGGTCTATTTTAATGTGGAGCATTGTAGGAAACATGGATAGGCTAGTGTAGGTTTTCAATTTTCTAGTAGGGATAGTGCCACCTCATATAGAAAAATACCAATGCACAACAAGTGAAATTTTTAGTGTTGTTACAATATGTTATAAGGCCACCAGCTAGATGTTTTTCAGAAATATATAGCTAATTAAATTTTTCCATACCTAGCTAGTTCCAAATGACCCACCAAATAACAATTGAGAACCATTGGGTAGCTGGTGGTGTCAAGATAGCTCTTCTAGGGATACATTTAATTTGGTCAAAAATGCCATAATTTTGGACTTCTTAACAATTAATGAATCTGGTGTATTCTTGAAGCTTCCCAACTCTTTTGAAGGCTATAAAAGGAGGAACTTAGAGTCTTGAGGAACAATAGTGGATTTGAATAACTCTTTTGATCAAAATTAACAACGTCCTTACACCGAATCTCAAGCATTCTCAAAGATTTATTTCAAAGATCCAAATCCAATTATCCATCAATATCTCATAGAATATCTTCCAACATATTCTCTCAATCCCTCATACCTAATTATACACATCCTTTTAGGAGATTATGGAGTGTCATCGTAATGAGTTTTTACTAAGAAAACCTTCTTCTTCTTTTCTCCTTCTATAATGGTTTCTTAGTACATAAAAAGTGAGGGATAGGTTCCTTAGCTATCAATGAAGTTCAAGAGGGTTCTCAAAAACCATAATTGTGAGGGATGGGTTTCTTGATCACCACCAAGATCAAGGTAGTAATGATATAATCCTCTATAATTGAGAGTAAGTGAGGTAGAGGCTCAGACTGAACTATTTCTGAACATCTTTATCAAACTGTATTTTCTCACTATTTTATTTTAAGTATTACAACATTAAATATAAATATTAGTAATTTAATAAATTGGATACTTCTATTTATATTTTCCATATTCACTTAGGGAATAATCATAATTAGATTTACCATATGTATTGAATTTATCAATTAATAACATTATCTAATTTATCAATTTATTACTTTATCAAATCAATGTTTACAATTTACCTTTTCCATTAAGTTTAATTTTTAAAATGAAATCCCCCCCCCTCTTTTCATACTTCAAATCCAAAAACTATTATATTATACATATTTGAACTAAGACTTTATCGATTTCAAAGTATGATTATATAGTATGGAATCTAACTCTTGTTCTAAATCTACTATTTCTTATGGCACTAATTATTCCTATTATAAAAATTACATGTCAAATTTTCTTAGTGACATATGTTATAATGTCTATTAAATGTTTATGCGCGTATAAAATCCTAAAAAATAACTTGAAGATAATTTTTCACTTGATTATATTAAATCCACTGAGCTTACTATCAAATCCATGAATGTTCTACATTGAGGTCTAGAACAAAATGTATTTAATCATGTTTTTACATGTAAAACTATGCATTAAATATTTAAATATCTATAATTCACTCATGAAGGGACCAAAAAAGCCAAATATTCTATATTATACTTGTATAGGAAATATTTGAAAGTTTTTCTAAACATCAAACTATAATCATTACTTCTATATTTCTATGGTTTACTAAAATTTTCAATGGTTTAAAGTCTCTTGGTGATGATTTTTCTACAGAAACCACAATGAAAAAATATACTCTAGGTATTTCCAATCAATTGGGAATACCAGATAACTATTATACAAGAATATAAGTATATAAAGAAAATGATGCTTGAATAACTTATCATATCCCTAATGACATAAAAAATTACTATGAAGTGACAATATGAGAAGGAAGCTAATGATAACAAGGATGTAAAGAAAAAAATGGACTTCAAAGTTAACAACTATGACTCATCCGGAGGTGAATTTAAATATTTTTCTCAACTCACCAATAACATAAACAAATTCTCTAATAAAAAATAAAGGCTTTAATCAAAACAAAAAGGGGGAACCAGAAGTGACATTCTATGAATGAAATAAAAAATCTCACATCAAGACTAGATGAAATGTCTATAAAAGTAAGGTTAAATAAAGGAAACAAAGTAAGAAGGATCTCAAAATTACAACTTATAGTGTTAATAATGACTCCATGAACTCAATTTCCTCATCCTCTTCAAGTGACATAAGTGATAAGTTCCTTATGGAACATATTGTTGAAGACATCAAGGAAAAGTGTATTCCAAGAAAAACCCAAGAAGCACTATGGTACCTAGATAGTGGTTTCTTATAAAACATGCATATATACCTCACAAAATTCAATAAAATAAATAAACTATAAGAGGTCACATCACCTTCAGTGATAAATCTAAATGTATGATAATCAGTGAAGATACCATCGATTTCTCCAACTCATATCATGTTAAAAATGTTTTAATTTTCAATGTCTTCAAATAGGATTTTCTAAACATTAGTCAATTATGTGATAGTAGTTTTAAAATTTATTTAGAAAATGATATTTTTAATGTTTTCAACTCAAAATGAAATATTTTATTTATTTTTTCTTATTTGAAAAGTTTTTATACAATCAATTTAAAATCTATCACTAGAAAAAATGCAAAATAATTGAGTGCACAAGTTAATGATTCATGTACTAGGCATAGTCTCCTTGATCACTATAGAACAAAAACTTTTCAAAATGAACTACTATCAACTAGTACGATATTTAACCAAAATGAATTTTAAATATGGCATGGTTTTTGAAGCATGCCAATATGGTAAGAAACACAAATATTCCTTTAAATCTAAGAAATAAATTTATTCTCCTAAATCTATCAAATAAATTCATCTTGATTTATTTGAACCTTCTCAAATTAGAATTCTATGAGGAAAATATTATACTTTTATTATTAATGATGACTTTACAATATTTACTTATACTTGCTTATTATCTCATAAGAGTGAAGCTTTCAAATCCTTCATCAAGCTTACTAAAAAAGGTGATAATGAAAAGGGTTTTCTAATTATTTCAATTCAAAGTGATCATGGTGGAGAATTCAATAACAATTAATTTAATGATTTATATGTTTGTACTGTTTTTATAAAAAAAAATTAATTTATTTTTTATTTTGTTTCTCACAAACACTGACATCTATTATTCTAATATTGTTATTTTAAGTGAATTTCAGGATAATAATCATTGGAATAATTATTTTATTCTCAAAGAATTTTTTCAGACATTAAACTTGTGGGAGGTTATTTTATTTCACAAATTATAATTATTCAGGAATTGGTTATAAGAATTATGGAAACACTATTTATACCCTATGTTTTAAGCGAAATGTATGGTTTTTGTACCCTATATTTGGAATGAACATATAGATCAGGAGCCCTAATTTTGAAAGTAACCCTAAATTGGATGAATAAACCTATGGTTTATCATCCTTATTTTTTAATCAATCCTATGTTGTTAACTATACTTTTGAAGTTTATCACTATACATAGAAACCCTATGTTGGACTTCATAAATTAGGGAGTTTTAAATTATTGATTATTTATACATTCTCTACAATGTTATTTCCATAATTAAATATCTATTTAAATCTATTTGAAGACTGATTCAAAGGATCATATTCAATATATTAAATAATTCCTATTCCTAAGGTAGTTTATGACTTTGTTTTAATGTTTTAAATTTAAATACTCATGATTTATCATGAAATATTTTTCGACCTGTTTGAATTGAAGCAATTCAACCACCATGATAAATTCTAATAGTTTCTTCTTCTAACGATATGGTTGTGCATTCAAAAATAATAATGTATCATTTCCTATAGAGCTAAACTTTGGAGATGTACATGTTTTTATTAGTATCTTTTTTTATTAACTTGAATATTGTTGTTATTTTATTTCTTTGTTAATATGTTGTTGTAGTTTTACAAAGAAATTATCAAAGCAACAATTTAGAGAAATATATGTTTGATCATCTGCCTAGTGATTTGTCTACTACTATTTAAGGAAATATTTTATTATGTTGAAGAATATTTTTCTGTTGATGTGCTTTATTGAATATCATTTACATTTATTAGTTGTTGTTGTAAGTGTGATCTGAACCAGTATTCAACCAATTTATTTTAATCTATTTTCTATTAAAGTGTTGATTGCTCGTACTCAATCATGGTGGAGTGAAAACTTATTGTAATAAGTTGTGTATATTTTAATTACCTATAAAAGAACTAGAATTCCATATAAAATCCTTTTTTAAAAGGAATGAACTTCATACACTTGGTTTTAGAGGTCACTGTATAAGAGGACCTCTTAGTGAAAATTTCCGAACTCATGGAGAGATAATGGGTGTAGTGGAATATGGGATTTATGCACCTTTAACCACTATAGATAATTGTGTGATTTATTTTCTTTATTTATTTTCTAATTCTCGCAAAAATTTAAGAGATAAGAAAATAATTGTTTTAATATCAAAAAGGAATTATTATTTATATCAATATTTTAAAAAAACACCATTCACCCCCCCCCCATTATGTATTCATATTTTTCATTCTGAACCAATAATTTTTATCTGAGGAAGGGATCCATTGTATATATTTATTTTTTTAATCCTTAAAGATTATATTTCTTTTACCTAATACCAATAATTGGTATCAAATTTTGGGATTTGTTGGATATATTTTAATTTTTGGATATTCTTGAATAATATATTGTTTCTATCTAATACGAAAAATTAGTATCAAAAGTTAGAACGAAGTGGTTATATTTATTTTGACTCTAAAAGTTAGATTTAAAGATACAAATGAAGATAAATATAAAATGGCTGATCTTAGATAAGGTATGTTGATGATTAGTGTATCTTATTTTAATGGTGATAATTATGGATACTGGAAAGAACACATTATTATTTATATGAAAACTATTGAAATAGTAGTTTATTTAAAGGCAGTAAAGCCATATGAAATTCCTAAAAGATATATAAAAAATAAAATTATGATCAAGAGAAAGAATATGACCTTAATTTGAGAGCTATGGATGTTATTTTCTGTGGATTAGGAACTAACTAATTTAGTTGAGTATCTTAGTGTGATATTAAATATGAGATATTTTAGGCCATTTCTACTTCCTATGAAGGAAGTGATAATGTCAAAAAACTAAGGTAAGACACTAAAAAATTGAAATTTTATATATTTTGGATGCATGAATATAAAATCATCATTTAGATGAATAGAAGATTGACAGAAGTTTAAAATGATATTTCTTCCTTGGGAGATCCAATTAAACAACTAGATTATGATTTAAAGGTACTAAGAGTATTTCCCTCTAAGTATAGTGGAATATCTACTATTATTTATCAATACACACCAGTTAAATAATTGAAAATGAAATAACTAATTGGAACATTGATGATGTATGAAGATGAGATGAAATTAAAAGTTCAAAATCATATTTGTATAAAAAAGGAAGATGCTTCACTTAAAACTACTATGGATGAATCATCTAATTCAAGTTATCTAGATTCAAGTAAAGAGCTATAAAATCTTGTTGAAAGATTTTGAAAAATATATAATAATAGAAAGAAAAGGAATAAATAATATAGATTCTATGAATTCAAGGAGAAAGGTCACACAAAGTTTAACTATCTTGTGATTAAATATCCAAGGATATCTAAATTATAAAAGAAAATTTAGTAAATACATGAAAGATAACTTGAGTGCTAATTATGATTCAAGTAATGAATCTTCTAAAAACTCAAAATATAAGAATGAAAGTCAAATGTTAAATCTACATCTTAGGGATCATGCTGATGAGGTACAATCTTCCTACTCTCAAAGTTCTAATTCTAAAAAACTTTCTTATGATAAATTAAATAAATATTTTTTTATGCTTCAAGAAAAAGTTGAATATTTAAAAAAAGATCATAGAAAAAATAAAAAATATTGATACTATTTATATTGATAAATACTATTTATCCAAATTGATTACATATTTAAGATCTAATCATTCAAAAAAAATTATTTTTCATGAAAATAAAATTAAGCAATTATTATAAAAAGTTAATACTTTAAAACAAGCCTCTATCATGATTATTAAAGGATAAAAATATTTGATTAAAATTCTAGGTAAAACTGAATCTAATGCTAAGGGTAAATATAGGATTTTAATTAATAGATAAAACCTAAATAATAAAGAAATTATTTTGTTCCTTATTCCAAAATAAATAGCAAATCTACTATTAAATGTTTCCATTGTGAAATAAACAGACATTATGCTAATGAATGTTATTTTATAAAACCTCAATTTTGTGGTTTTAATCATGTTCATCATGTGCAAGTATTATCTAGCCTTGATTATGGATTCACTGCTCAAGGAGAACTGATTTGGTTGCTAAATTATTTAGTTATTAACACTTCTAGAACCAAAATTATATGGGTACCCAAGGCATTTGTATTTAATATTTTCTAGGTGTGTGCTACTAGACTTAATTGTTATATCATTAAGTGTGTACTTGAAAATTATGGAAATTTATTATATTTCTATTTCTTATTCTTTTAAATGGAAACTTCATTATATTTAGAATTTTTAATCTAGAAAGTATTTCATTTCTAGTTTATTTTTTGATTTAAATGAACTAACTATTTTATACAAGGGGAGAAAAAAATTAATGTTTTATCTCTTCTTCATTTATATTTAATTATACTTATATTTAAACTATTAAATGTTTTCTTGGTATATTATTTTATTTTATGAATCAATTTATTGAACTATTTTGATTACATCATGTATACTCCTTAAAGATTATTTTATTCCATATTAAAATATGTAAAAAAATTCTACAGTATTTTAATATGTTTAAACTTTTTATTATTTTGTAATTTTAGTTTACATTGATTTATATATCTTTTTAAGAATTTATTTTTATGAGAAGTTATAATTCAAGGGAAGAATGTAGTAATTTCTATATATCACATGAAGAAAGATAAGTTTATTTAATGCAAACTATTTTCTTAATTAATATTTTATTTCATAAAACTTGTTTAAAATTTTTATTTTCATAGAAATATTATTAAATTACTTAAAATTATTCTTTCAAAATCATTTTATTACATAAGAAATATTTTTAAACTAAAAAAATTGAAATTATTTCTCTAGATTTTAGGTCAAAAATCTAAAATGACACTAGAAAATTGTTAGAATAAAACCTTTATTCTTTCTCTTTAAAACCCTAACTTCTTTTTTAACTATCTCAAAACTTTTTTCTTCCTTAAATGAAATAAAAAACTCAAATAATTCTGAATAATGTAGTCTAAGAATTATACAGTGACCTAGGATTTAAATCTTAGATAAATGTTACTCTCAAAATATAAGCATTTAAATTGTGGATCATTTGATTAATTTTTCATAAAATTAGTAAAAATAACTCTATAATTAAGGTCATTCTTTTCTTAATGATAAAATGGATATGTTTGGAGAATAACTAGTTTAGTTTTGTTGATTATTCCTTAGAAATATATTCTAGTAATGGTACATACTTCTTGGTTTTTAAGAACTAGAAGTTTTATCTTCTCAAATATCTAAATGTGGAATTCCTTCTGTAGAGTTTTCTTCCATGTTTAATCTTTTGAATGAAGAATTAGTGAAGTTTCATGAATATCTAAAAAGGTCGATAAAATATTATGAAGAGCTAGAAAAATCTTCTATTTAAAAAGATGTTTTTACTCTTTAATGTAAGTTTCATAGTTTTCAAGAAAGATCAATTTCTAAATAAGACTTTGATATGTTTAAAGTGGAGATGATAATTCAAATGGAGAAACCATGTGTTAATCTGTTACTAAGTAGGATCTTCTGAACCTAAAGGAATTTTTAGTTAAATAGTTCTCATCTTATTTAATGGATAAAATATCTTCATGTGTTCAAACTATAATAGAACTATTATTGAGAGTTATAGCTACTATGAGTAAAAGAGTTAAAAGTTTAGATAGTTAGGATGAATTGTTTAAGCCTTCCAAAATTCTCTATTATTTCTCTCTACTATAGCCTATCCATAATTAAAGATGATTTTTTTTATCAAATGTGAAAGTTTTATAATATTATATTTACTATTTATCTCAATTTAAGTATATTTTTTGTATATATTTTTTCTTAAATTAAATTTTCACTAATCTATTTCTTAATTTATTTTTAATATCATAAAATGGGGAGAAACATATGCAGAGAGATGTAAAAATTGGAAAATTTTGAAAAATAAATATGAAAAATGTATGGGAATAAATATGTCAAAAGCTTTAAAATATATATGGGAGAAATTTATTCATAAAAATATTTTTATTTATGAGGGATAATTTTTGTTCAATTTTATTTATTCTCGTATTTGTAAAATTTCATTTCATATTCATGTTTATGTTAATTTTGGTGTTATGGGTTTTTTTATCATAAAAATGGGGGAGATTGTTGGAAATGTGTTGATCAAACAATTTTGTTAATTTATTTTTAATTTGGATGACCACAAAGAACCAAAAATTGGTTGCTAATGGAGGTACATTAAGTCAATTTTAGGTTATTAATCGTTCGGATAATTATTTTATTCTAGAATAATTTTTTAAAAACTTTAAACTCATGGTATAATATTTGATTTTTCAAAGTATAAGTATTGTGTGCATTTTTATAAAAATTCTAGGAACACTATTTATACCAAATGTTTTAATAGGAATGTATAGTTTGTATACCCTATGTTTGGAATGAATGTATAGATCAGGAACCCTTCTTTTGGAAGTAACCCTACGTTTGAGGATAAAATTATGGTTCATCATCCTTACTTTTATAATCAACCATACATTTTCAACTATACTTTTGAAGTTCATATCTATATAGAGAAACCCTGCATTTAACTTGGTCAATTAGAAAGTTTTGAATTATGGATTATTTCCATGTTTTTTGTAACTATCTCACTAGAATTAAATATCTCTTTAGAGATGTTTAAATATTATTTAAAAGGCTCATATTAAACAGATTAAATCATTTCTAATTTTAAGTTGAGTTATAACTTTCTTTGAAAATTTAAAATTCAAATACTTGCGATTTATAATGAGATATTTTTGGAGCTATTTGCCTTGAATAAATTTGACCATCATGATAAACATCAAGAGTTTATTCTTTTAAAGATATAGATTTATGTTCATAAATAATAATGTGCCATTGCCTCTAGAGATAGACTTTAGAGACATACATGTTTTGATACTTAACTATTTGATCAACTCGACTGTTGATGTTGATGTATTTCTTTGTTAATATTTTTCTACAGTTCAATAAATAAATTATTAGAGCTATACTTTGGAGACATAATTTTTGATCATATACCAATTGTTTTCTCTACTACTCATTATAGAAATCCTTTTTAATTTTAAAGAATATTTTGTAATTATTATGTTTTATTGAAGATAATTTAAATCTGTCAATTATTGTTGCAACTGTGAGTTTATATTATATTGAAGTTTTGAATAATTATACTCAGTTGTGGTGGAGTTTCATATTCTAATACTAACATATGGATATTTTGGTTCCCTGAAAAATAACCAAAAAACCCTATAAAATTATTGTTTTAAAGGTTTTAGCTACCTATACTCAGTTGTAGAGGTCTTTGGATAAGAGGATCTGCTAGTGAAAATCAACAGGATCGTGGAGAGAGCATTGGTAGAGTGGACTATGGGATTATTGTGCCCTAAACCACTATACATCTCTATGTTCTATTATTTTCTTTATTTATTTTCTTAATCTCACTCTTCTTTAAGAGAGAAGGAAATAATGAATTTAATCTCAAAACCTAAGTATTGTTTCTATCAAGTTTTTAAAGGAATGAAATTCACCCCCTATTATGACTTTATCTTTATCTTTCCAACCCAAAATTATTCTCTTCTTAATGATATAATCATTATTTTTATTCTCCTTAAATCCATTAAAAAATGGGATAGTGGATAGGTGAAACTAAACTATCCAATAAATCACTCAAAATTTTTAAAATGAATTTAATTTAACTAATTTGATTGGGCTAATTTCATAGATATTTTTTTTCTTTATCATTAATTGTGTTCTCGTATGATATTTTATCAAAAATTTACATTATTTAATTTAAAATAAATAAAATACATAAATTTATATTATAAAAAAAAATTGGTTTTAAAATTTTTATTCTCTACACCAAATAAAATCTTGTAAAATTTAATTCAAAATAAAATAAATGTATATTTATTGGTTACTCCAACTCAAGAAAGAAATACCAAGTCTCTAATAAAAGGACTAAAAAATTGCAAAAATAAATTCAGGTTGTTTTTGTTGAAAATTTTTCAAAAATATCTTTCGAAAACTATTTTTGAAAAAGGTAATTCAAATTTACATTTTGAATCTAAATAAATTAAAAAAACAAGAATATTATTCAATTCCTTTACCAAAATATTTTAAAAAAAATTTAAATGTCGTACCCTTAAAAAATTCATTGGATATTTGCAAGCAGGAACTCAAACTAGAATATTGGTCCAAAATGAGGCAGAACATATTTCCTTTGTCTCTCACCTAGAACCCCAAAATATTAATGATGACTATAATGAGGAAAATTGGTTTCTTTTTATGCAATAAAAACAAAATTAATTCACTCAAAATAATATATGGACTCTCATGGAAATACATAATAATCATCCCATCATAGGAACTAGATGGGTTTCTAGGAATAATTTAGATGATCTTGGTAAAATCACTAGAAATAAAGCTTGTCTAATAGATAAAGTTTATAACCAAGTTAGAGGAATCGACTATGGAGAATCCTTTACACTTGTCGTGGGGTAAAAATATATTATAATATTGTTGTCATTCACTTCTCACCATAATTTCAAAATCTTTTAAATGGATGTTAAAAGTGATTTTTAAATGATTTTATTAAAGAAAATGTGTTTCCGGAACAACCACATGGTTTAAATAATCTTGTTTTTTCAAATCATGTATTCAAATTAATTAAATCTTTTTATGGTTTAAAACAATCCCCTTAGGCTTGTTATGGACATTTATCTAATTTTCATTTATCAAATGGTTTTAAAATGGGAAGAAATCATTCAACTATTTTTCTAAAGAACATCTCAAATTATTCACTACTTGTTTAAATATACATTGATGATGTGATTTTCCATGAAACTAAAGAATGTATTTATTTTTAATTTTCTATATTAATGAAATTTTATTTGAAATGAGATTTACTGGTGAACTCAAATTCTTTATTAGTTTTCAATTTTATCAAAATATTAATGGTATTTTTTTCAACCCAGTGAAACACACTAATTAGCTTTTAAAATGATTCAGCATGGATCAAGATAATTAAATTATTACATTAATGAGTACAACTTATAAGCTTACATTGGATGAAGCTGGTAAACCGGTCAAAACAAGCTTTATAGAAGTATGATTGGTGGTATACTTTATATTACTATGACTCATCCTAACATCATGGTTAGTGTTTTTATTTGTTATTTTTTTCAATATAATTCAAATTTATCTCATATTAAATATATTAAAATTATTTTTTTATTTTTTAAAAGGAACTAAGAATCATTGTTTGTTTTATACAAAATTAACTTCTTTTGAATTAACTATTTTTTTTATGCTTATTTTGGTGGATGTCAACTAGATTGGAAAAGCACAAGTGGGACTTCCCACTTACATAGAAAATACATCATATCATGCAGTATTAAGAAGAAGAATTATACTACTCTTTCTATAGATGAAGTTGTATATATAGTTACCAAAATTTGTTATGCCCAAATATTATGGATGATACATACTCTCTCAAACATTAGGATTACATATGATTGTATCCCTATTAGATATGATAAAACTACTGCTAAAGATATTTTTAAAAATCATATCTAACACTCTCACACTAAACACATTGATCTTAGGCACCATTTCAAAAGATATCAATTCTAAAAGGGTGATATATTTGTGGAATATTTTTTGATGGAATATCAACTCACTCGTATTTTTACTAAAACTTTAGTAGTTAATCATTTAAATTTTATTAAAGTTGAATTAGGAATGATACACTTGTGACACTTTCCATTTTACCATGTCCAAGTTGAGAATATTTAAAAAAATATTTTCTTATAAATATTTTTCTCCTTTCTAAAATTTTGAAATTCTTGATTTATTTTTCCATTCTTTGTTTTCTATTTTCTCTTTAAACTATGATCCTTATATCTCGCTTTACATTCATTTTAGGGGGGATCGTTATCTATTTTATTCTAAAATTTTCCTTAAGATGGACTTTTTTCAAATTACTTTTTAAAATTGAGAAATGTTTTCTATTATATTTAAATTTCCAAGAAATTCATTTTTTTCAAAGATAAGTACTTTTTTATAATATTATAAAATAATTTTTTTCAAACTTTAAATAAACTTATTTTTTTATATTAATTTAAATATATTTAATATTATTTTCAAAACTTATAAGAGAAATTATGAATATGATCTACATTTTTATTAAAAAATGTTTATTTTTATATCTCTTAAGGATGAGTAAAAATTTATATATATACTTGTATCTCAAAAAAATGAGTTATCTTTCAAAAAATGAAATGGTTGGAATATTTTGAAGTATTTTTTTCATTTGAAAGTACTACTTCAATCCTTTTCATTGAAGGAATCAATCAATGGAGGTAAAACCATTATTTGAGGGAAAGAGTGTTTTGAAAAATGTATATATAAAATTTTTTTAACTTATTTTTCTCTTTCTTTTCTCATTTTATCTTTCATTTCTCTTGTTTTCCATCTTTATATTTCTTATTATTTCTTTCCATCTTTTTCAATTTTATTCCATTTTTCTTCATCTCTCCTAAATATATTAATTTATCTCTTAAAAACCTATTTTTAACTTTCTTATCTCTTTCTCTATGAAATGAAACTATTAAGGGGGAGTTTGGAAGCTAATAAATGTTTTCAAAAAAATATCATTTGATTTTACATCTATTTTTTAAAATGAATTTTTTTTCTTGCATGTTTTTTCAGTATTTTTTAAATTACTGTTGGGTTTTTATTCATATCATTCTATTTAAGTATTTATTCACTCTATTTTTTTTTTATAATCAAAATGGGGGAGAGTTTTTTGTTAAATTTATTAGACTTCATATTTGGAGAATTTTATTTTTTATTTAAACATTAAAAAAGGGATAAAATTATTGAAATTTGTTATTATATGTTTTTACTTAGTTATTTCAAAAAAGAGTTAAATTTTTTACCCTTTTTTGATATATGGCTTGTTTTATTTACTTAATTAATGAGAATATTGAATATATTCACTATTGATTTAGAGTTGATATAACTTTTTATTTTAAGTGTTTGTGATCCCCAAAAATAGGGTGATTGTTGTACCTATCTCTCTCTCTCTTGGTATTTTCATGATCACAAACACTCATTTATGTATATAAAATTTTAATTTGGGTGAATTTTATTCTCACCTTTTGTTCTTTTAGTAATTTCATCGATGGAAAAAATAAATGTTGGTTTTGGATGTAGTGAAAGTGTCTTTGGTGGGAATTAAAATAAAGTTTATTTTAATTTATAGTTTCCCAAACACCCGATAGAGGATCTTTCACAATAACTTTATAATTAATTTATATATATTAAGAATAAATTATTACTTCATCATAGTATTATTTCTTCTATGATGTTTCTTATCTTCCAAAAACCCTTTTGGATTACCTTTGTTGCATAGTATGGATTCAGGTGTAGAATCCCTCTAGTGGTGATCCACATGTACTCTTTTGATCTACAAGTAATGCCAATTGATTTCTAAGTTCTATCACTGAAAATAAAATGTATTTAATTTTTATTTTTGATCATTATAAGATCCTTTGGGGTTGAAGTGGTTCTTCTCATTATTGAGAGGAAGAGAGGAGGAATTCTATAGTGAGAGATAGAGAATTTCATTGTGCGCAATGATTCTCTATCCTTAATTTTTTATTAAACCAATATAATAGACATAACCATCTATTTATAGAGAAAGGGTTTAGGTTTAAATATTATATAATTGTTTATTGAACCTTAAATAATATTATAATCATTATTAAAATTTAATCAATATAATAATAATCATATTATTATTATTATTTTAAGGTGTGCTCTAACTCTTACAATGATAAATATTATTTTACTGGCTTGTAAATTAATATTTATCTTCAGATGGTATCTTGTTCTAATCAAACTTCTCAAGATTTATTCAATACGTGAATAAATATTTTATTCAGAATTCAAAAAATAAATATTTATTAAATATTCAATAAATAAAATAAATATTTTATCCACAATACAATGAATAAATGTTTATTAAATATTCACATAATTAAATAAATAATTATTTATTACCTTGTGAATATTAGCGATCAATAAAACTTGAATTATTCATCAATCATGAGAATGATATTTATTCCAATAATTAAATTAAAATAGAATTTAATTGAGATCAATGGAAACACTTAGTGTGTGCCTCTCTAGGATTATTTGACATCGGAATTAGGAAGGTATGTCTAAATTCCAAGATTACTATCTAGAAATAGGTCAAGGAACCCAAGAGAAAGAACTTATTGTCAAAATTTTTATAACCACATACAAACACTCGTTGTGTAATATAATCCATTTGTCTCAATACCTTATCAATCTAGTTTCACAACTGTATCATCAACCTATATTCTTGATACATCTTTCTTTAACTATAAGAAGTAAACATCATCACACCATGGCCATAGAATATAATGTGATAGTTATATTTTAATCAAAGGTTCTAGATATAAACTTCCATAAAGATGGAATATAAGAATCCTTCTTTGATTTATCTATTAATAGTATTTCATTTGTGACGCACCCAATATACCCTACTTCCTACCAATATATGGCTTGATGGTTTTTCATCATTAAATCTAAGTGTGTGAGTCATGAAATACATTAATTATAATCTTAAAGTCTAATTACCATTGAAAATTCTCATAAATAGGAATATTTTATGACAATAAAACATTTTGAATTCCTATTGGAGGGTTTGTTTTCATAATCTCTCATCTTGTAGATTACCAAGTATGAACTTCATGAGAAGAATACTCATCCACTTATGAGTACTCACACCTAAAAAATTATGTATTGTGTTCCCTTTCATAGTACTTTATCCAACCATAGAACTAGTATTAATAATATCATCAAATCTTTTTAAGGTTCTCATCATAGCAGAGAACTATTATTCCTTTTTCAATGTGAAGAATTTTATAGTACATTATAACATACATGTTTTTTAGAATAAAAATTAATATGTGGTAATATATTTAAATTAATATTTAAATACTTGAATATACATGTAATATTAAGTACAAAATTAGTTGTCTCTATGGAATAAACTCCAAAAAACTCCCACTTTCACTAGAGAGAACTGTTAATGTCCAGTTAGTTATCACATGTAGAAACATGCTTCCACTAAGTATAGCTATAAATTCTAGGCCAATCACATTTTCATGGATAGGTTTGGAAAAATCCATATGCCTTTATGGAAAATATTTTTTTGCAACATTACTATCTTGAGAAAATCCCTCAAGTAGTGATACAACCAAGTATCCACTTATTGTTCTCATGTCAAATTCTTGACATCCTGATTAAATCCATAGTCAAATATTATCATGATAATGATAAAAATATTTATTTTGGTATAAAAAAATAAAATATGATGTTTCTAAACCACTCCTAAAGATGCATTTTAAGCCTCAACATACTCAGGTATTATGGATATATCTATCGCTAGATATAATAAGTTTTTCTTGCATATAACTTAGCCTTTTATACAATACAATATCAAATTTAACTAAATTAGGAAAAGTTTTTAATTCACTTGATCACTAGTATTCCCACTTCTCCAGATACCATGAACTCATCTACTTATACTTTGTAAAGTATTGTTGGATAGTTCTCACTATAATTTAATGCAGTTATGTTGGATCTCTTTGATATTTACATATTATTCATCATGAATTATCAATATCAAGTTTTAGTACATATCATTTCACATGAGATAAATTCCTAGAACTTAATATTGTGAAATTATATTAATCTCATTAATCTCTTCCTATTTCTATGAATGTTCTATTGAATGGATTATGTGTCAACGAAAATTCATTCCTGAATCTTTACAAAATGTATTTTTTTAATACATAGTTAATATATAACTATGAATAAATTTAGAAAACCCATGGATGTATCTTTTATATATTGTTCCCTAGAACATGGATACTAATTTAAGAAATAATTGGATAAATTTCAATCCTTATTCTTAAAAACTTATCAAGACGCAACATTCTTTTCCATATGTTATCAACATGTCTATCTTAAAAACTAATAGTGCTCCCACTAACTAGATAGAGACACATGTCACTCATTCTTTTATAAATGAATATTCTATGATAACTATGCATGATTTATTCATAAATTAATTTATGTAATCTATATATATTAATGGAATTTATTGATTTCACCATCCCTTTTAATTTATTTCTAGTAACCATATACTATAGGGTCTTCTTTTGGTCGCATCATATAGATATCTACCATAAGTTTTCCTCTAAATGAGGTGGACTTGAAAATCAATATCCCGGTATGATGATCATATAAATATGATTTGACAAATTATAATTCATAATGATTTTATTAATGATTATCGGTGTATAGGTTTTTTCATAAACTAGGCCTTTAAAAATTCAATCGTGCTTTATTGGCACCATATTGTACCATCCATGTCTAGTTTCTATTGAATACTCACCAGTAGTATCAAGTGTTAGAAACATTAAAAATATGGATTCCCCAAATCTTGATACATGGACTCCATTACTTGAATTTATACATAATTTTCAACCTTATCATGTTACTATTCACTATTACATTGTAGGAATTTTTATTCTGAAATCATAATACATTTATCACCCATCATGGTAAACATAAACCACCTCTTTGGTTATAAATTCCTACTTAGTATGTGTATCCGAAACTAATCCTCCCACTAAGTTGTGTGGAGTACAGTATTCCTATACTAACTCATGTTCGTCCAAATCTTTAACTTGTATAAGTTTGTTATGCTCCAATTATATTCAAAGAGATTAGAATCCATTATATAAATCTAGTTTATTTTACTAGATGTTAATATCCTTAGTGTCTAGGATAATTAACTCATATGCACCTTAGTGTTTTGATATTCATTTGTAGCTAAGGTCATCTTTTAACAAATGGTTTTCAACCAACACTTATTTTAGTGTCTTAATATATTATTATCATATATCAATTGATATGATATCCATTATACAATTTATTTGGAATATGTTTTAGTTGTATAAATTCTAAAAACATGTCTTGGAAGAAATAATGGAATATTTTCAACATATATAAGTCTCTCTATTGATCTTACCTTAACAACCATAATTAAAATGATGTTTATAAAGAAATGTGAGTTTGGGATTACCTTTAATCAACATATATGATCAATGAATACATGGATAATATGTTCTCTAACAAGCCAGCTAAAAGGTTCCTTAATCTTTACTAAGTGCACCCATTTACTTCATTGAGAATTTCTTAAATTTCATAAAAAAATATCATGAAGAATATAAATTTACCTTTATCTTTAGAATAGTTCACATGGACATATTGAACTGACTCAAAAAAAATTGTGATGTAACTTTATTTATAAAGGCTTCTTTATAAAAAACATGATTAGTAGTTTGTTTGTATATCGAGTATCTTAGATCAATTGAGACAAAAACACTTTTATGTGTATAGAAATGTCAAAAAAAATTATTATTATTTGATAAATAATTATATTTCCATAATAAGTTAAGAGTCTTATATTTTTATATTTATCATTAATTACAATAAATATTTTTGATTCAATGGTTACTAAACTGTTAGTTTAGTATTTAAGTACCATAACAACGTTTATTCTAAAAATAAAATAATGTATCATTGTTTCAATCTAGACACTGAGATAAATGTTTTGATCACACCTATTAAAAAATTGAATTAATCTAATCTAGAAATGAGAAGTAGTTATCTCCCCTTGGATGAAATAGGAATCACCCCTTCTCAACTCCTTTTGAGTTCACACTATAACCTTTCTACTCTTGCTCATTTATTATATTTCAATACATGTATTTTGTAATAAATTTTGTATTTAATACACAATAAGTGAATTGAAACATGATGAATACGCCTAAATTGGATGCAACTTATCGCTTCTTTAATTCATTGCAGTTTTTTTCTCAATGTTTATTCTTTCAACGTAAGAAGAAAATAGCCTCTTGTTCATTCTTCTACCTTTGAATGTTTTGTATCTTTTAAGGACACCATAAATGATCTTTTGGATTTATACTAGCTATGGGATCATCAGTCTTTTGTTTCAAACTTTTCACCATAAGGATTTTAAGAAAAAGGTTTCAATTAATCCTTATCTTCTTGGTAAAGTATGGAGAAAGATTTATCGAAAAACTTATCTATTTTTTTTATTCAAGCTGAAAAAATTAAGATAACCTTGGTGATAAGGATAATAAAATAAGATTATTGGATAATTTATTATCCAAATGGAAGCCTAATTTCTCTAATTGATCAATATACCCTAGTATTTTGAAAGCATGATTTTCAGCTAGATATCCTTCTTCAATTTTACACTAATATAATGCATTGAGAGTCTTATTTGTTTATAGCCTTTACTTTTCTTTCTCAATAGAATGAATATGTGATATTATAGCATATGCATCCATGTATTTATGTTGTATCATCAACTCTCTAAACATAGTTGATAATATAATACAATGGAAATAGGAAGAATTTTTAACATATCTCTAGTAGGCACCCTATTCACCTTCACTCACCTACTGGGGCTGCAGAAAGGGAATAGGGGATTCCAATTCATAATAAAAACTTTTTTATAATAATTAATCTCATAAAATAATATACCATATTAATAAATTTTTATTTTTCAGGACACACCCTCTGGTAAAGAATGATCTCAGTGGTTTTATGGTTTTACTTCCCATTTTCTACAATATTTAAAATAGATTATCAGTACTTTTCTTAATGAAAAAATTATGTGAGAAATAATAATAATTAATTTTATTAAATCTCTCACTATTTTATAAATTTTTAATATCCCTCACCATTGAAATTAAAATTTCTTGTTTCTAGAACATTCTAGTGGTAAGGATCTATATTCCCTTTCACATAACACCAATGAGGGTTGGTTAAGCTACTTGAAAGTATTTAGGTAATAAATTTTTTTCCAACTATGGGCTTGAAACTCCTTGATCCGTTGATTAGACTCCCAATCCTAAAATCCTGAATTCTATTTCTCAACACCTGCGTCCAAGTTACATCAATTCTATCGAGGGCTACTTATCTTGATTTATGATTCTTAATTCAACCCATAAACTTCATAAGAACTCCACATTAAAAATGAGTGCCCCAACAAGGATTGGTCAAACACTTAGTTATAAGTCTTTAATTACTAATGAGGTAACAAAAGGAAAAGTCTAACATAATATATATTTGAGGGATTTTATTTTGTTATGAATAAATTTTATCTTGTTTTATCATTTACATGTATTGTTAAATATTAAGTGTATTTTAATTAATTAATTAACTATTTTGGATAAAACATTTATACATAATCCATTTATTTGAATTCAATATTTTTACATTAATTCATTTAATTATGTGATAGTGGTATCACATACATAAAATAAATAATTCATAATATATAAATAAGTAATTAATTAATGACCTAGTCATGAACTTATCAAATTTTTGATTTATTGAGTGGATAATAAATCAACCTTTGACCATGGGGAAAATTATTTGTGTTGGTCTTGGAACAAGTTACAGTATTACACATATACACCTATGTATCACCTGAGTTGGAATCATTATGGTTTCATCTTGAACCACCTTCATGTCCCTTGGGGTGATCCATTAATTAGAGGTATTTATAACTCACACACGGGTGAGAAGAACTAAAGGATAGGTTAATGGGGATTTCATAAATTACCATGGACACACATGTCCTATATAATAAAGGATGGAGCGATGACATGGAAGATATAAAATTTAATTTAATAATAAATAATTGAAAACCCATGCAATAAATTAAATTAAAACTTCTAACACATACACAAGTCTTGGTCAAGATCATGAACAATCATACATGCAACGTATATGAAAAATTAAATCGACTAACATTCATTTCATATTTTTCTTTATTATTAATAAAAAATCACTTTCATTAATTAATTAATCAATTAATTAATTAATTCCCCTTCATCTTAATGACAATTTGAATTCATTTGGAGATACCCATCAATAATGGAATCCATGGAAAATAAACGACAGAACCTAATAACCACAAATTTATTATAACAAATTAATTGATCCTTAAATATTATTTAAAATCATTATTAAATTTAAAAACACACCAAGTATTACAATCAATAAAATTATGTTTTAATGCTTCAATTTTAAATATAATGTAATTTAATTCTATCTTTTATTAGGAGACTACATGGAATATACTTACGAGCTACACTCTATGTACCTCAGTTGTCGAGTACCTAGGTTACATTCCTAGGGATTCGGTTTTATACCTAGTCTAGAATACATGACATGTACATGCCAGCTATATGTCATGTATCGCTCTTTCTATGTGTCTACATAACCCTCGAAAGAACTTGGTGTGTTCGTCGATCACGACTACATGATGTGCACAAACCAGCTACACATCGTGTATCACTCATGTCATGTGTCCGCATAATTCACCAAATGGATTGGTGTGTATTTTGGATGTGAGAGATAAGAAACTTCATTTTTTGTACACTGCATACATGTCATGTATATCATTAATTCTCTAGATTTTCAGTCTCATGTGGTTTGATCGAGTATAATGACCACATGGATTGCGTGTTTTTCGCCACTAACCCATGTAGACTACATTTCATGTATGCTAACTACATGCTATGTGATGTGACATGCCATATGTAAGGTTGTCTTTGTCTACATATGGTGTTTAATAAATGGATCGCCTGTAATTACTGCTCGGCATGTTGTGTATCCAGTGAAACTACCAGGTGCAGTGCACTTTGTTAGACGGTGTGTACTCTAACTATACACAGTGTAATCCCATGCTATCTAGCTATATTACTCAACACTTCCTGATGGTATATACAATCATTATTCACATATTCTTTAACTTAAGAAATTTTGAGTCTTGAATAAATATATTAAAATGTAAAAAACATGTTAATTTAATTGGATTAAATAATGAATAATGTGAAATGAAAAACTAAGTCTTGATTGTGTATAATGATTAAAAATAAAATAAATAATTATAAATTTAAAACTTGGCCGCTCTTGTAACATCCACTAATCCAGCACTCTCTCACATGGCCAGAAAGGGTTGGTTATGACACCTCAATAACACCTCCCTATATGTTAGACGCTACCAACTAGAGGTGGGGTGTAAAATATATAGTGGGGGACTATATGCCCTTATATGAAGTGTTATCGTAGTATTAAAAAATAATAATAATCTAAAAATAATAATCAAAGTATACACATAGTGGAATACAAAAATAAAATCTAACTTAATAATCTAATAAATAATAAAGGAACAATGTAATTAAATGATGTAATACAATTAAATTTGATTCTAGAAAAATAGAAGAAAATATTACCAGACTCAGAGTCCCAGGTCCCAAATCCCATGTCGGTCCCATCTCCAAACTCCATCTCAACAGAAAACAAGAAATCAATAGCAAGGTCCTTTGTCTTTTTCTTAACCTGTATCCACAAAATCCTATCAGGTTCTAAATGGAATCCTGAATAGGGTGTGATTATAACTCAGTAGGTCGAAACCACTATTTCTAAAAAAACATTCTGATAAGAAGTGTATTAAATAAGGTAATAAAGAGGTGTATTAATTAATTCAACAATTAAAAAATACAATAATAACCAGATTCGGCTTTATGATGGAATATCTTAGATCATGTTTTACGTCCATACTAACAAAAATCATATAACCATGGTAAATAGTATGATTAGGCGTCATTCTGGAATATCTCTTAGCATGCATTATGACCATGCCAACCACAATCATATAACCAAGGTAAACAACCTACTTTGGTGCCATGCTGAAATATCTCCAAGAATGTCTTATAACCATGACAACCATAACCATATAAACATGGTATAGTAACAAAAATCTATGTTAAAGACTTATAATCATTATAGCATGGGGCAGGAAAATCCCTCTCTCTATAAGAATTATAGCATGGGACTGGGCTAAGGCCAGTCACTGTCATCATTAGAACATATACATGTGAAAGTGTCTGGTCCTAGATTGATATATAAGCATCTCAACATGGAACATAATTCTTATATTATAGCATGGATATCACAATATTAAATCAAAATTTCAATGGTTAATTTTGTGAATTACCATTCTTCATTCATATGCCACACACAATTTAATTCAAAATTAATTAACAATTATATCAATAAGCAATAATCCCCAATTTAGGGATTCTATAATAAGAAATCCCCATGGGTTGCATGTCATGATAAACATACTTTAAGCCATTATCCAATTACAAATCCAATAGAAACCAAATGAATGATAGGGATAATCTCATTCAATTATTTAATTAATTTGGGAACATGTAATGAGGGACAAATCATGATATTTCATAAAATTGATAATAATCAAACCATATGGTTAAGATTTAGATCTTCTACCTTTAACTGATGATCCAAAAACTCTTTCAACGGCCAACACCCATGAGTAAGAATATTTGGATGATTACAAAGAGGTTCCTAGATCAAAACTGATCAAGATTAAAACCAAAAATGCAATCGACCAACGTATTTTACTGTAATGGTTAGAGAACCAAAGGGAAGAAAGAATGAACCATGCCAAAGGAACTTACCAAGGATTGAAGATGTAAAAAAGAATATCCAAAAGGGATATTAGCACTCTATAAACACATAGATAATTACCTAGGGTTGAGAGAAGAGGATCTACAGTGAAATAGAATGAATTTCAACTGCATAGCATGTTTAAAACTACAAGTCAGGCATTTACACAACATGTAATCAAGTTATACATCATGTGAGTGTTTTTAATGGAATTATTTCAAAAAACTATCACCTTAAATTTATTTTGTTAAAACCCTAAAATAATTACAAAATATGTAATCCCTTTACATGGTGTGTAATTGTTCTACAGTTGATTTTTCATCCCATTTTCCTTTTAAATAGCCAAAAACCCCTTTAAATCTTCTCAACTTACCAAGAGCCCATATTAACACTGTAACACCCAAAGAATTTACAATATTTTCATTTCTGAATAAATTTAATTTTGTTTCTTTCTTTATTTTTATACAACATCATGTTAATATTATGCTACACATATTAATTAGTTAGTTTTCATTACATACAAGACCCAGTTTTATCGAACAATGATATATTAATAAAATATTATTATTTAATATAATATATTACTTGACTGTTAAATTAGATGTTATGAATAGTACTAACCACGTTTTTTTAATTTTATATATTTTATATAATTTTATCATTCATATTATTTATTTTATAGACATGATGTAATAAAAAAATTCAATTTTTCAGATATAAGATGTATTCTTTAAAAAAATGCAATTTTGCCGCCTTTTAATAGAGAACCCATTTTAAATAAAGTAGTTAAAACTTTTAAATATTAAATTTTACAAAATAAACTTCTTATTTTAAATATTAATATCAAAATTTACTTTGGATGATTTTCTTATATCTTTTCGATACATGTGACGTTTTGATGAATAGTAAAAAATAATAAATTTTAATTGAAAAAACCTTTTTTCATCAAAATTATTCATATGAATAAATTATATTATTTAATGGTTTTAAATTATAAATAGAATATTTTTTATCATTTAATGTAATTTAGGTAATTTTCATTAATTTTACATTCAATTCAGATATAAAAACATGTCAATCTTTTATAATGTTTTAACTTTTAAAAACTCATTTTTCATTCCGACAATAGGATTCTGAAACTTCTCTATTTTAATTTTGAAAAATTTATTCCATATTTAGAATAAGTGGTTCCAGATTATGTAAATAGGGTTCTTTTATTTTTTGGAAATTTAAATACTAGCTTTAATAATTTTTTTTATTATCACGGTTAAGGGTAAATTAGATAATTAAAGGTAAAAATGATATTATAAAATTATCATGACACCTTTAAAAATTATATGGGATGGATAAATATGACCCTTATCATCTAATGTTCAAAATGGAATCATTTAATAGACCATTTTCCATGAATATGACATGAATATTATTAAAATTAACAAATGTGACAAAATGTCACACTCTCATTTCTTATAAGTATAATAATTTTAATATAGATATCTCCAAGAGATAACATTTATTATAAATAGTATCTATAAATATAAAATAATTACCTACATCATATAAATTTATTTATAATTTTTATAGATTAAATAATTACCATTAATTATATCACAATAGTAAAGTACAAATTATTTTATTAATAGAAATATCAAATAACTGATATTAAAAATATTAATATAAATATAATTTGACTTAATTAATGACATAAAATAATTTTATAGATACCTTATACATTTAAATGAATTATTTTATGTATTTTTTTGAAGTTATCATGTTTTTTGATATCTTTAAAAATAAAAATACTAAATTGTATTAAAATTGACATAAATCATATTTGAAAATAAATACTATTTTATTAAATCATATATAAGTCATAAAAATATGTGTTTTATCCAAATAACTTTTATAATTTCAAATATTTCATAAATTATCCAATTTGAGTTCTTTTTTAATTTTATAGTAACTATATTAACCTTATAGTTTAAAATACAAGAAGACACTGTAAAAGTTAAACTGTTTAACTAAGGGTTAAATTCAAAAGATAAGGTTAATTTTATGACCTAAACATATCTAAAATTCATTGGTTGAGGGTATTTAGACCCACCATCATCTTATCCTCCAAATAAATCACATTGTATCTATTTTAAACTGAAAATAAATTTATAATAAATTAATATTTTAAGATCTTCTAAAAGTGCCCATCACCCTCTTATAAAAGTGTATTTCTCCTTCTCTTTAATTCACACCTCTAAATCCCTTTGTAGTGTACATACACTAATAAGTTATACTAAAAAATTCACTTACTTAATCTTAGAGGCCACAATTTGGTCATAAATCTAACCTAAGTAGTTCTTTGTGAAAATCAAAAGGAGACACTCGAAGAAGTAATTCTTTTACCAATTCAATCCAATTTATTTTTTATTCTCCTCACTATTCCTATGTTTTTCCATAATAAAATAATATATATAGTATAATATATATTATGAGATGTTATTATGATCATAGTACAACCATATTCCTCATACTACCCATCCTACAAAAAATAATATCACCATGTGTGCGTACGTACAGCTTATCGTCTCCACATCATGGTGCAAATTGTTTTTCATTTATACTTTATTTTTATGGGTATAATGATGAGTATAATGGATTTAAATAATTAATATATCATGATTATGATTATTTATAATTAATATACCATCCAATTATATTCCATTTAACCATTAAGTGAATGATATCATTGCTCGTCCATACGTACGGCCTACCATCTCCACGATGCAGTGTGATTCATTCTCCATGTTAATCATAAATAATGATTATAAAATTCATATGATGAGTTAAAATAATAATTATGAACTTAATATAATTCTATATAAAAATATAATACATCTTATTCATAACAAACATGACTTACATAACAAAAGAGGAATGGGAAAATGAAGCAGTTAACACCTGAAACAATGGTAATATTGAAATATTATTAAAAAAAATGATATAAGTGGATAATATATAATATCATAAATATGTATATGGTTCAATTATAATTTAATAACATAATTTAATCATTATACAGGAGGTTAACACACCCTAAACTGAAGGAAAGTCCAAGGTAAGGGTTAATTTCACAATGTCATTATTATCTGAGATTCTTTATGCGTAAGTATTTACTAGGACATATCTTTCATCCATGTCCATGTTTCTTAAAAATGTTTTCAGATGGATTATTGTTAAGGTTTTATGTAATGGAATATTTAACTCACATCATTTTAAATATTTTAAATAATTTATTCTTCTATATCATTATCATTATTGTACATGTTTTCAAATGGTTTAAAGGATTTATTTATATGGATATGAATGTTTTAAAATGTTAATTACTTTCAAAAAATTTAAAGTAGTATGGGAAATTTTGATTCAAAATTCTATTTTTAAGTGACTTTTATAAGTTCAAGGCTTTTGAATAAATTATTTCTAAGAAAAATAGATATTTTTTTCAAGATATTTTTAATTATTTTTTTATATTAATTTAATCTAAGTCAACATTCTTATTGGACTGTATGATTAATTGATATTGATTTATTATAATACAATATTACATATTGTATTGAAGGTATTATGATATGTTTGAATGTGGATGTTATATTTTAATATAATTTATGGTTTATGGTTAATGTATTATCATTTATTATGTTAGTTTTAATATGAATGTTTATGTTATGGTTTACACTTTTCATATGAGGATTGTATTGGACTCAGTAAGTGACGGGCAGGGCCCACTATAGCCCCTCGATGCATCAGTAGGTCTCATGAGAAAAACTAGATATGGACTTGGCTAAGGCCTTGCCCATTTATTTTTAGATATGGATTTGGCCGAGAACTTAACCATTTATTTTCATATGTATTAGTTGAGGCCTCTATGGTATGTTTCAGATGTCCAGCATTATGAATTTCCTCATTATGTGATTAGTTATTGATATTACATGTGATTATTAGACTATTAGAATATACATGTGAATATTTAAATGAAATTATTTTATTTATTTTTTCCATATTATGTGGAATATTATGTTTATAAGGCTTGTGTTTAATTTTTATACTTGCCTTAAAAGTTTATGATTATTTATGAAAGCTTCTGTTGTATTTTTTAACCTTACCGAGCATCTAATATCACTCATTTCTTATGTTTTACTTTACCAGGACGAAAATAAGTGTTTTATGATTGATATGTAGGGTTAATCTTGGATACTAATTTCATTATCAAATAATTATCAATGTTTTAGTTTATATTTTTAATTCTAATGTAAGGTTGATGAATGTAATCTTTTTTCCAAGAATACTAAACTGATCAGTCCTTTAATATTTGATTACTTTTAATCATGCCAATATATTAAAATAATGCACCAGCTCCGGGCTTCTGGGGTTGATGTGATACATTTGGTATAAGAGGTAGTTTATCAATAACCTTGGAAATTATATTTAGAAATCAAATATTGAAAACATAACCCTGTGAAAAAATTTGAGGATAAGTTTAATAATGGGATATCAGCCTTTAGATTTATTAATGGATAACCTTGGTTAATACTATGGACTGATGGATTGAGAAGAATATGGAATCATTTAGATATCCTATAAATAATTATTCATGACTATATCACTATGATTAGTGTTTGTCACTTTATTCTTTGAGTTTTAGTCAAAGGTTATAATCAACAAGGTTATACAAGTAATGGTTATACTGCTGATAATGAAGAGACTAAAAAAGTTAAATGAGACAAAGGAGGTATTAAAAAATAAGTTGTTGAATCATAGTTAATGGTTTAATAGTGAATTGGAATGATTAAGGGTTTTTTGTATTTGGATTCAAGAATTATTACATCAATGGTTCTATGGTTATAATATTCCTGAAATATATAAGGATTGTACAACAGTACTTCTTCTTTAAGGATTCCAAGGCATTACTATTTTCATTAAGGTTTTTCAGGTGATCAAATATTTGGTATCTCTCAATAAGAGGTACATTATGTTGTTTAGGGAATATGATGTTACGATTGATTTTGGAAATTTAGAGACCTTTTTAGACTATTAATTTAGACATAACTATTTTGGAAAAAACTTAAATTTGGAATGGAGTAAGTTGAACATTGGATATTATTTTTTGAGGTTAAATTATGATTTATTAGATACTTTGGGCTAAACTTTTTGTTTTTAGTAAAAATTTATAGGATTAAGGAAATAATTTTGGACCTTATTATTTATCAAAGTGCTTCAAGTGTAAAAAAATCATTTTTAACATTCATTTCATAGTGTAAAGGATGAAGTGAAAATACATCTATGCACAAGAAAATGATGATATTATGCTTATAAAATGGAAAGAAATCAATTAAATGATTTCCTAATAATTATTCCTAGGGAAAGGATCTTGAATCCAAAAATTCTATCTTGGTAAATTTTTTTATGAATCAAATGACCCCTTAGATCATTGTGTATTTAGAACTTTGTGATTGCTAACTTTTTCCTCTTCATGTTCTCTAACACTTTCTATCAGAACATGATGGTTAGATTTTTCTTTCATGTTCATGTTTTCCTACATGGAACCCTAGTATGTGTTATCTCTGATGACCTTCATACTTCCCTATATTTATTTAAATTGGGTGTTTCATTAATCCTTTTTCTGATGTGATATTTCAACAAAGATATTTTTAAATCTCAAACCCTTAGTTTTCGATCCTAAGTTTAAATTATGAGGATGCAATTTATTAAAGGAGGAGAGAGTGTAACACCATGAGACTTTAAAATATTTTAATTTCTGATAAATTTAATTTTGTTTCATGATTTATTTTTATGAAACACCATATTAATCTTACGCTACACACAATAATAATTTGTCTTGCGTTACACGTAAAACCCAGTTTTACCGAACAACAATATATTGATAAAATATTATTATTTAATATAATATATTTTCTAGCTACTAAATTAGGGGTTATGAATATTATTAAACACATTTTTTTATTTTATATATTCCATATAATTTTAACATTCATCTTATGTATTTTCTAGACATGATATAATAAAAAAATCAATTTTTCAGATAAAAGAGGTAATTCTTTAAAAAATGCAGTGTTTTCACCTTTTAATGGAAAACCCATTTTAAATCCAAACTCTCAAACTTTTATATATTTAATTTTAAAAAATAAACTTCTTATTTGAAATCATAATATCAAAATTTACTTTGGATGAATTTTTTATATTTTTCTAACACAAGTGATGTTTTGATGAATAGTAAAAATATACTAAATTTTAATTAAAAACAACTTTTTTTATTAACATAATTCATGTGTATAAATTATATTATTGAATGGTTTTAAATTATAGATAGAATATTTTTTTATAATTTAATATAATTTATCTCATTTTCATTAATCTTACATTGAAGTCAGATATAAAAACATGTCAATCTTTTGCAATGTTTTAACTTTTAAAAACTCATTTTTCATTCAGACAACAAGATTTATTTTTAATTAATTAATGAAACTTATGTAATTTGAATTTTCAAAAATGGATTCCATATTTGGAATATTTGGGTCTAAATTATGTAAATAGGGTCCTTTTATTTTTTGGCATAATGAATAGTAACTTTAATGATTGTTTTTATTTCTGTGGTTAAGGGTAAATCGGGTAATTAAAGGTAAAAATAATATTATAAATTTACCCTAAAACCGATAAAAATACTATTGGATGACTAAATATGACCCTTATAATCTATGGTTTGAAATGGGGTCATTTAATGGAGCCTTGAATATGAATATGACATGAATATTATTAAAATTAACAAATCTGACAAAATGTCACACTCTCATTTCTTATAAGTATAATAATTTTAATATAGAGATATCTAGAAGATAATATTGATTATAAATATTATTTGTAAATGAAAAATAATTACCTGCATCATATAAATTTATTTATAACTTTTAGAGAGTAAATAATTACCATTAATTATGTCACAATAGTGAAGTCAAAATTATATTATTAATATAGATATAAAATAAATAATATTAAAAGATTAATATTCATATATTTTGAATTAATTAATGACATCCACTAATTTTATAGATAACTTATACTTGTTAATTAAATATTTTATGTATTTTTTATAAGTTATCATGTTGTTTTGATATCTTTAAAAATGAAAATGTTGAATAGTATTAAAATTGATGTAAATGATATTTTAAAATAAATACTATTTCATTAAATGATATCAAAGTCATAAAAATATAAGGTTCAGACAAATAACTTTTATAATGTGAAATATCTCATAAAGAATCCAATTGGGGTTTTTTCATTTTATAGTAACAATATTAACCTTATAGTGTAAAATACAAGAAGACACGGTAAGAGTTAAACTATTTAACTAAGGGTTAAATTCAAAAGATAAGGTTAATTTTATGACCTAAACATGTATAAAATTAATTTTTTGAGGGGATTTAGACCCAAAATTATATTATCCTAGAAATAAATCACCTTTTATCTATTTAAAACCTAAAATAAATTTACAATATATTAATATTTAAAGATCTTCTAAAAGTGACCCTCGCCCCTCTTATAAAAGGGAACATCTCCTTGTCTTTAATTCACACCTCTAAATCACTTTGGGTCAGAAAAACCCTACCCAATTCTCCTCCCAAATTCCTTAACTTCATCCTAGAGTCCACACTTTTGGTATAAATCCATCCCAAGGACTTCTTTTGTGAAAATCAAAATGAGACACTTGAAGAAGAGGTAATTGCTTTACCAATTCAATCCAATTTATTTTATTATTATACTTACTCTTCCTATGTTATTTACATACTAAATTAATATCTCCAATATTATATACATCCTCATATGTTCTTATGATCATGGTACAACCATATTCCTATATCATGAACTGTGATAGTTTCCCTAATAGGTTATAAATGGGATAAATTAGTCACTAGATCCACAAAAAACCATAAATTGTCATTATTATGGGTATTTATGGGTAATCCTATCACAAAATACATTGGTAAATCATCCCATTTCCACTCTAGGATGGGTAAAGGCTATAAAATCCCAATTGGACTCTAATTCTTGGATTTTACATGTTGATAAGTGAAGCATCGAGCCATGAATCTTTCCAAATCCTTCTTTATTCCTATCCACCAATTTTGTCTATGGAGATAACAATACATATTTGTTAAACTAGGATGAACCTACCATATAGAATCATGAAACTCCCTCATGAGCTCCTCATGCAAGCCCGTAGGAACTGATACTTAGCCATGAAAAATAATAGAATTTTTATTATCAAGAGACCATCCTGAGGGCATCTCCCCACCATATAATTTTTCTCTTAGAACTGATCCCTATGGATCAAAAAACTAATCAGTCATAATCCAGTCCAAAATCATGGTTATAAGATATGTAAAAGTTAGATCTACTTATCACTAAGATTCATGAACATCCATATGCATGTCTGCAAAAAGGGCCATTATTCACTACTCGTTGCAAGACTCCTATATTGCCTCAATCTATGTATTCCATCTCAAGGAATTGGTAATGAAGTTTCCCTTTCTTGGTGTATATGCCAATTCAAAGTTGAAAGACTAAAAATACTCGACCCACCTCCTATACCAAAGTTTAAGGTCTTTCTAATAAAAGATGTACCTGAGGATCTTATGATCTATGTATATGAAAAACCTCTCACCCATTAGATAGTGTCTCCAACATATTAGGGAATTTACAACTACTACTAACTCCATATCATGAGTTGAGTAATTCCACTTGTGCGGTCTCAACTTCTTAGTTTCATAAGCAACCAATCAATCCTCCTACATTAAAAATACTTTTATTCCAAATTTAGATGCATCATAGTACACATTATATGGTTTACCTATCATAGGTAAAGTGATGATATGTGTTGAGGTCAGCCTACCTTTTAGATCCTGAAAATCTCTTTCATAAGCATCAGACCAATTAAACTTCACCCCTTTCTTGTTCATACCAGAAATTGGTGCTTCTAAACGGGATAAATCTAGGATAAAATGTCAGTAATAAAATTCTAAACCCAGAATGATCCAAATTTCGAAAACATTCTTGGGTTTTTTCCAAGATACCACAGCTGCAACTTTTTCCCTGGTCCACTAACACTCCTGCATCTTAGATGATGTGGCCCAAAAAGTGCACTTCATTTATCCAAAAACTAAATTTAGTTAGCTTGGCATAAATTCAATGCTCTCTCAATGTACCCAGGATGATGTCAAGATGTTTAGCATGGTTGTCTGCCAACTGGTAGTACACTAAGATATCATCAATGAAAACCACCAAAAACTGATCCATAAAAGGATGAAAGATACTATTCATTAATTCCATGAATACCGCAGGCATACTAGTCAACCCAAATATAATTACTATGAATTCATACAATCCATACCTCATCCTAAAATAAGTTTTAGGTATTTTAGGTAGTCTCTCCATTAACTGATGATATCCTAGTCTTAAATCAATCTTGGAGAGGATCTTAGTACCACTCAAATAATCAAAAATATCGTCAATCTGCGGAAGAGGATACCAGTTCTTGATTTTTATCTAGTTCAGCCTTCGATAATCCACACATAAGCACAAATATCTATCAGCCTTTTTGGAAAAGAAGACTAGATTGCCCTGAGGATATGTAATCGTCCTTATGGATTCTTTAGATTCTATTTCTTCCAAATTAACCTTCAACTCTAGATGATTTGTTGGTTCCATTCTGTAAGGTGGGATAGAAACTGAATCTTCTCCCAGAACCAACTCGATCATGAACTCAAACTCTCACATGGGAAGTAATCCATAGAACTTGTAAGGTAAAACATATTGAAAATGGTCTACCACTAGAGGAAAATAATCATTCTACATTCCACCATTATCTAGAGAAAGACCAATGATTTGAGCTGAGATACAATCCAATCTACATTTAATTGGTCCCACACGACCAGCCTAAAGATCCCACTCACCCTGGTGAGAATAGCTTATTCCTTCTAGAGATAAGAAGGTAACTATTATTCTATAATAGTCTATATGATCCTAGTAAAGAAAAAACCAATCCATACAAAGAATCAAGTCAAATCCTATCATTTCCATCACAAAATTTTCCCAAAAAGAAATGGTAATAATAAATCTCTAAAGAATTTACCTTGAAATTTTTGACATTCTTGGACCATACTCCCAACAATGTTTCAATGGTTAAAACTCCATATAATATATCAATATTCAAGACAAAACCATTTTCAAAATGAGAAGATAGAAAATAATGTGATTCTCTTGTATCAAAAAACATGAGATAAGGTATATGATACAAGAATCATACCTCTGATGGTAGATGGTCATCCATCCACATTATCTGAAGTAGTCTGTATAATGTGAAGCTGAATTTGCCTCTTCCCTAGGATCTAGTCTTACTAGCCTAAGTTATTTCCTTAACTTGGTACTAATTCTCATGCATTGGGGTACCACGTCCCCTGCCTTGGCCTCAACGGCCTATGGAACTTCAGCTACCAGTCTGATAAGGGTTAGTTGATCCCCTTATCAAATCCAATGCTTGTCATGTTCCTCTACCACCAGTTTGTTGTGTAAATTTCACATAAAACCTATGAATATAGCCCAGTCTACCACAAATATGACACTCGAATGTGGGGTAAGGACATCGTAGGCACTTATGAACAAACCTTCCACACTGATAGGACTAGAACAAAACATGGTCTTGGGATGGTAGTCCATTGCGCTAACATCCCTACCCTCTATTAATTTGGAGGAAACCATCATAAAGGAACTTCTTACCACTTGAAGAAGAACTAATAGATCACCCTACTAAAACAGCATGGTTGCTTCTTGGGTCCTCTTTCAGATTCCCTTCTATGATGAGTGCCTAATTTATCACATATTCAAATATGTTTAAACAGAAAATTTTTACCTGCAACCTGATCTCATATTGAAGACCGTCTTGAAAATATTTCACCCTAGAGATCTAATAAGCTTCAAAAGATGGTGCAAATAATTATAGGTTGGTAAAACTTCTAGCATAGTCCAGCACTGAAAACCCCCTCCTACGTTAGATTCATAAACTCGTGATATTTTTCATCCCTCAAGGTTTTAGGATAGAAATGGATCAAGAAATTTGTCTCAAAGTCCTTCCTAGATAACTCATCTTATTTCCCAGCTTTCTCTAGAATATACCACCAATGTTTGGTAGATAGATGGAGTATATACATGTAACACCCCAAGATTTCATAGTGTGTTATTTCTTCAAAATAATTCAATAACTTGCACTACACGCAACACTGAGTTCAATTGCACCATGACTTACCAAAAAAAAAGCCATTAAAAGAGGTCATGAATAGTATTAACTAAATTTTAATCTTTATATAATCCTTATAATTTTAGAATCCATATTATGAGTTTCTTAGTCATAATGCAAGAACAGATTCATTTTCAGTATTGCACTTTTATCAACTTTTGATAGTGAAACCTTTTTAAATAAAATATTTTAAACTTTTTGACTAAATGGAGACATCAAAAAAATTTAAAATGAAACATCCCAAGCTTCCACGGTACGCTTTCCTTTGAATAAAACAGTAGCGTGTGTTGTACGCAACTTCGAGTTCTAACACACCGTAACCAATCAAACTAGCTGTTATGAATAGTAATACCTACTTTTTGAAGTTATATATATTTTATATTTTAAAATGGACTTCATTTTTGGATTCGGAATATCAAATTTATCCTAAGGTGAAATTTTGGTACTTTTCGGATAACTTTCATATTTTGATGAATAGTGAAAATTACTAAATTTTAATTAAAAACAACTTTTTTAATCAAAATAATTAATAGTGATAAATTATGAATTTGAGTGGTTTTAAAGTATATTTAGAATATATTTTTACTATTTAATATAATGTTGGTCATTGAACATAATTTTACAATTAAACCGAACATAAACAAGTGTCAATCTTTTGATAGTTATTATCTCTTAAAAACACGCTTTTTGTTTTGACAGCGGGAATTAATTTTAAATTAATTTCTGCCACTTCTGTGTTTTGAATTTAGGAAAATGGATTCCATATTTGGAATCAGGATGTTCAAATTGTGTAAATAGGTAACTTTTATTTTTAGACATTTTGAATAATTACTGCGGTAAATATTTTATTTACCATGGTTAAGGGTAAATCCGGTAAATAAGGGTTAAAAAAATAATATTATAATAATACTAAATTACCCTAAAACGTGTCTTAACCCTATTGGTTGATACATGGTCGACCATGGGCATCTTTGTGTCTATTTTGGGACCCCATGGATCCACTTGTAAGTGATAATGACACATTATATTAATAAAGTCAAAATAAAAATAAAAATGACACAAGCATATATCTTTTAGAACAACAATTTTTACATAGGGTTATATATGTTGGATTTTAGATTATAAATATTCCTTAGAAAGATAAAAAGATTTCCTACATAATGATATTTTATTTATAATTTTTAGACATTAAATAAGTTATTTTATTTATGACACAATGATGATGCAGTAATTACTATAATAGTGAAAAATTAAATTAATTGATATTATAAATACCCAAATAAATATAATATGAAACTTTTAATGAATTAAACTAATTTTCTAGGCTAATATGATATATTAGGATTGATTTAATGGACTTTTTTTGAAGTAATCAATCTGTTATGAGTTTCACAAAAATCAACTATTGAATAGTGTCAAAATTGACATAAAAGAATTCTTAAAACAAATATTATATTATTAATTGATATTAAATTCCTAAAAATCTAAGGTTCGGCCAAGAGACTTATATTATGATAGGTTAATCATTAATGGACCACTTGGGGGTCGCTTGGATGTATATAGTAAGTTTATTAACCATAATATATAAAAATACAAAGAGACATTGTAAAAGTGAAACTAATTAACTTAGAGTTAATACTTAAAGATAAGGTTAATATAAGTACCCAAACCTGTCCAAATTCTATTGGATGAGTTGTTTTATACCTATCCCCACCTCATCCTTTGAATAGTCAACTTTGGAGCCTTTAGAAACCGAATATGAATTTATTATAAATTAATATTTCTAGCTTTTCCAAAGGTGCCCCTCACCCCTCTTATAAAAAGAGCACTCCTCCTTCTCATTTATTCACACCTCTAAAGCCTTTTGGTTCGGCCAAACTCTGCCCAAATACTCTCCCAACATCCCTCACTACAACCTAGAGGCCTTAGTTTGATCAGAAAGCCAACCTAAGGAGCCCTTTTGATCAAATCAAAAGGAAGAACCCGAAGAAGAGGTAATGATTTCACCACCCTTTTCTAAGTTCATTTCTTCTTCCACTTCTTCTTCCTTTGTTCTTACCATTCTAAAATAATAACTCCAGTATCTTACATATACTGTGATGTTATTATAAATATGGTACAATCATATTCAGTATTCTATCCACCCTTTGAATAACATGTCACCATACGTGCGTACGTACGGCTTACCGTCTCCACGTCGTGGTGTAATTGTTATTCAATATAATATTATTTGGATGGGTATAATAATGATGTGTAACTCATGTAAATAATAAATATAACATGTTAATTATTCTGTATATATGATATACCATCCATTTATATATTATTTTAATATCAAAAGAATGATATTGTCGCTCATGCGTACGTACGGACTACCGTCTCCACGGACGCGATGAGATTCATTCTCCATCGTAACCATTCAAGTATAATTATCATTTGATGATTTAAAAATGATGTTTAAGGACTGGATATCATTCTGGATATGAATAAGATACAACAAACATGTCTTACGTAACAAAACATATGAAAGAAAACAAGTAAGTTAACACCCGAAACAACGATAATACTAAGATACCAATATTAAAAGATCATATATGATATCATATTAATATATATGATTCTTGTATAATTTAATAACAATTATTTCACCATTATACAGGAGGTTAACCTACCCCAACCAAGGAAAAGTACAAGGTAAGGGTTATTTCACAATCTCTTCATTATCCGAGGTTGTATTATACGTAATAATCTACTGGGATCTCTTTATCATCCACATCCATGTTTCTTAGAAATGTATTTCAAAACATTTTTACTATTTACAAGAATATGGGTTAAAGTCATTTATACCCTTGTTTGACTTTTTATAAGAGGTTTATAAAGGAATCTTCCCGTCGTTTTCAAAACAAGGTCCTTTTTAACCTTTTCGACAGAACTGAGGTAAGAATGTTTTTTTTTAACTTATACGGCGGGTGCGGTTATTTTCCGCCGTTATAAAATCGTCGAAGCTTTCCTTACAAGCTTATAAGAATATTTTCAAAGAAAATGTTTTATTTTATATGGATCTTAAATTATTTCAAAATAAAAGGAGATACTTCTTTTAAAAGAATTTTGATTTCATCTATGTCAACATCCTTTGATGGATTTTAAGATTATTTGAAGTTGATTTATTATAATACAAAACTTCTATATTGTATTGAAGGTTTTGTGATATGTTTGAATGTGGATGTGCTATTTTATACCATTCATAGTTTATGGTGAAACTATTGACATTTCGTATGCTAGTTTTAACCCGAATGTTTGTGTTATATTTCAAACTTTTCTTCAGATGAATGTGCTAAACAAGTATGTTCCGGGTTGGGGACCGGTAAAAGTAAACCCTCCAGGTTGGGGACTGGTAAAAGTAAGCCCTCCAGGTTGGGGACTGGTTAAAGTAAGCCCTCCAGGTTAGGGACTGGTAAAAGTATGCCCTCCGGGTTGGTGTCCGGTTATTAGAGGCACTCCGGGTTGGTGTCCGGTTATTAGAGGCACTCCGGGTTGGTGTCCGGTTATTAGAGGCACTCCGGGTTGGGTTCCGGTTAGAAGTAACCCCTAGGTCTTGGGATGAGGCCTAGACAAAGAATTTAACATTTAGCATTATGCATTCCAACATTATGAAAGTGGTTATTGATTTTTGCATGTGATTATTCGATTAGTAGAATATCCATGTGAACAAGTAAATGGCATTATTTCATTTTACTTTTGCCATACTATGTTGAAGTTCAATTTTAAAAGGCTTTTGTTTTAGTAATTCATTGCCTTAAATTTTTATGCTTATTTTGAATGTTCCGCTATATTTTTATCCTTACTGGGCATTTGAGCTCACCCCTTTTCTATGTTTTATTTTTCCCAGGTAGTGAAGAAGTAAATTATGAATGACTTGCAGGGATATTATGAGGGGTTAATAGTGTGGATATGAAGACTTTGTTATTGTAGTAGTTTTTCACTTTGAAATGTAATGTAAAACTTTATGATTATATCTAGTGTTTCCAAGGCTACTAAACTAATCGGTCTTTCGAGATTTGATCTTTCTTGTGATCATGCCAATGTTATGTAATTAATGCACCGACTCTGGGTAACTGGGGTCGGGGCGTTACAGTTGGTATCAGAGGAAGTTTAGTACAAACCTTGGAAGCTAGATTTAGATAAACTCTGATTAGAGCACGTAGACCTAAGATGAACTTTGAGGATTAGTATAGAAGAACTTCCTAGAATTTTGGTATTGTAGAGATTTTGTGAGTTTTCCGAGCAATACATCCCTGTCTGGATACGAGCAGGTAGAGGCGGCTCTGGCACAGATGTACCTAGGGGTAAAACCCGAAAACACCGCTTTGAGCTAGACTCGAACGGGAACTGGTGCACGACAACGGGCCTTGCTGCACTCTTGGTTACGACACTCCCGGGGGATATGCTTAGGATAACTCTCATTTTCTTTACAAATCATTATGAAGGGTTTATGAGTATATACTTCCTCAAAGAAAACATTTTTATGATTATGGATTATATCCATAAATAGTTCAATTTATGTTAAGTGTTTTATAAGTATGGGATTATGTATTTTTATTCATAAACTGATCTAGTTTATGCCATTGTTTAGAAATGGCGCCCAGTAGAAGGAATGAGAACTCCAGAAATACACATGATTTAAAGAGAAGGAAGGATCATATCTTTCATGGTCTTAAGATAGAATTTATAAGAGAAATAGTCTCCCATGTATTATCATCATATGAAGAAATAATATCATGTGTTGATAAGATAAGTAAAGAGTTTACTGAGTCCTATGGCTTTGAAGGGAATCAAGAGAAGAAAAGGATGGAAGAGAGAAAGATGGATAAAGGGAAAAGGGAAAAGAAGAATTTTCCCATATGTGGTAACTGTGGAAAGAAACACCCTGGAACTTGCCTGAAAGGAATGGGAGTTTGTTATAAGTGTGGAGGAAAAGGGCACAAAGTACGTGACTGCAAGGATAAGAAAATGGTTTTAAATGTACAATGCTTCATTTGCAAGGAGTTTGGACACTACGCGAACCTATGTCCCAGTCATAAGACTATGCCGCAAATGATGTTATTAGATAATAACCAAGTTATGATACTACCACAGATGAAGAGGAATGATTAGAGTTCTTATGTTGATTATGTCAATTGAGTGTTGTATCAACAATGTACTTGTTATAATAATTATGGAGTATATAAGGATTGTACTGCAGTACTATTTCATTAAGGACTTGAGATTGTGTGGAACAAAGAAAAGTGACTCAATAGCAGGATAAATTTTTGGAAAATATATGGTTGAGAGAATGATAAATCATAATATAGTTCTGATACTGAGGTAGTGATTTTGGAATAATATGTGATTGTTTTGAATAAATTATAATGGATATTCTTGACTACCTTGGAACTAATTAATGATTTGTATATTCCATCATTGTTGGGGTTTAAAACATTTTTGGATTAATGAAGTATATCCAGCTTTCTATATGGAATAAGGGAGCATGAATGTAATCAATAAGGAATATGGTAATTCAGGATGTTTCGGTGTATTAAAAGAATACATGATGAAGGTATTCATATGCTATTACGGGGTAAAAAGGTTCTACATTATGTTTACCTTACTTATAAATGTTGGACTGTGAGTTTGGATAGAAGTATTTTGGATAGTTCTAGTTTGGATTATTTTGGATTGCCATAAAAGGACAACCCGGAGGTCGGGCGGCAACCCGTCGCGTCCGGCAAGGCTGCGAGACTTGAACCCGCAACCGAAGGGCGACAAGGGTGTATCACCTACCACTGGCCCACGAGATGTCCTGGATTAAATAAAGTAGTTTTTTAAAAGATCTGGTAGATGAATTATAAATTCATTCATTTTGGAACCCTCTATGAATAGTATAAATAGAATTTTTTTTACGAGTGAATGATGAGTTTTTGGTAGAAATTTATTAAGGGATAAAACTCTAATTTTAAAGTAAGTATATCTCCTTATGATCTTAGCCAATCTCATAAATAAATTCCTCATCATTAATAAAAGCAACTTAGAACAAAAATGTTGTCCTAGATGGTACCTTAAATCATCACTAATTTATGGCTTTGGGATTGTTGGCCTTTTCATAGCCATGTTCTCTACCACTCTCCATCAGATAATTGATGGTTATATTTCTCTTCCATATCCATATCTTCCTACATGGAACCCTAGTATGTGTTATTTTCGGTAATCTTCATACTTTCCACTCTTTATTTTAAATAGAGGCCTCATTAATTCATTTTTCGATGTGGGATTTCAACTAAGATATTTTGAAACGTCAAAAATGTGTTATCCTAATACCCTATGTTTTGTTGAACCGATGGTATTTCAAATCATCATAGATTGATGAATTTAAGGACCTCAATTATACACTTGTTTGTGATTGATGACCTCAATCACTACCTATAAATATTTACGTTTTTCCTCCGATTATATGTCTCTAATTTCCACCAATGTTCTCCTAATCGAGATCATAATTTGGTGGTGACCCTTTGATTTCTCTTTTCCTCATATTAAGACTAAATTTTAGTAACCCAATTTCCGATGTGGGTTTTCCCACAAATATATTTTCTACTTTCAACCTTTTATTTTTGAAGAACAATTTCAAATTGCGAGGACGCAATTTATTGAAGGAGGGGAGAATGTAACACCCCAAGATTTCATAGTGTGTTATTTCTTCAAAATAATTCAATAACTTGCACTACACGCAACACTGAGTTCAATTGCACCATGACTTACCAAAAAAAAAGCCATTAAAAGAGGTCATGAATAGTATTAACTAAATTTTAATCTTTATATAATCCTTATAATTTTAGAATCCATATTATGAGTTTCTTAGTCATAATGCAAGAACAGATTCATTTTCAGTATTGCACTTTTATCAACTTTTGATAGTGAAACCTTTTTAAATAAAATATTTTAAACTTTTTGACTAAATGGAGACATCAAAAAAATTTAAAATGAAACATCCCAAGCTTCCACGGTACGCTTTCCTTTGAATAAAACAGTAGCGTGTGTTGTACGCAACTTCGAGTTCTAACACACCGTAACCAATCAAACTAGCTGTTATGAATAGTAATACCTACTTTTTGAAGTTATATATATTTTATATTTTAAAATGGACTTCATTTTTGGATTCGGAATATCAAATTTAGCCTAAGGTGAAATTTTGGTACTTTTCGGATAACTTTCATATTTTGATGAATAGTGAAAATTACTAAATTTTAATTAAAAACAACTTTTTTAATCAAAATAATTAATAGTGATAAATTATGAATTTGAGTGGTTTTAAAGTATATTTAGAATATATTTTTACTATTTAATATAATGTTGGTCATTGAACATAATTTTACAATTAAACCGAACATAAACAAGTGTCAATCTTTTGATAGTTATTATCTCTTAAAAACACGCTTTTTGTTTTGACAGCGGGAATTAATTTTAAATTAATTTCTGCCACTTCTGTGTTTTGAATTTAGGAAAATGGATTCCATATTTGGAATCAGGATGTTCAAATTGTGTAAATAGGTAACTTTTATTTTTAGACATTTTGAATAATTACTGCGGTAAATATTTTATTTACCATGGTTAAGGGTAAATCCGGTAAATAAGGGTTAAAAAAATAATATTATAATAATACTAAATTACCCTAAAACGTGTCTTAACCCTATTGGTTGATACATGGTCGACCATGGGCATCTTTGTGTCTATTTTGGGACCCCATGGATCCACTTGTAAGTGATAATGACACATTATATTAATAAAGTCAAAATAAAAATAAAAATGACACAAGCATATATCTTTTAGAACAACAATTTTTACATAGGGTTATATATGTTGGATTTTAGATTATAAATATTCATTAGAAAGATAAAAAGATTTCCTACATAATGATATTTTATTTATAATTTTTAGACATTAAATAAGTTATTTTATTTATGACACAATGATGATGCAGTAATTACTATAATAGTGAAAAATTAAATTAATTGATATTATAAATACCCAAATAAATATAATATGAAACTTTTAATGAATTAAACTAATTTTCTAGGCTAATATGATATATTAGGATTGATTTAATGGACTTTTTTCGAAGTAATCAATCTGTTATGAGTTTCACAAAAATCAACTATTGAATAGTGTCAAAATTGACATAAAAGAATTCTTAAAACAAATATTATATTATTAATTGATATTAAATTCCTAAAAATCTAATGTTCGGCCAAGAGACTTATATTATGATAGGTTAATCATTAATGGACCACTTGGGGGTCGCTTTGATGTATATAGTAAGTTTATTAACCATAATATATAAAAATACAAAGAGACATTGTAAAAGTGAAACTAATTAACTTAGAGTTAATACTTAAAGATAAGGTTAATATAAGTACCCAAACCTGTCCAAATTCTATTGGATGAGTTGTTTTCGACCTATCCCCACCTCATCCTTTGAATAGTCAACTTTGGAGTCTTTAGAAACCGAATATGAATTTATTATAAATTAATATTTCTAGCTTTTCCAAAGGTACCCCTCACCCCTCTTATAAAAAGAGCACTCCTCCTTCTCATTTATTCACACCTCTAAAGCCTTTTGGTTCGGCCAAACTCTGCCCAAATACTCTCCCAACATCCCTCACTACAACCTAGAGGCCTTAGTTTGATCAGAAAGCCAACCTAAGGATCCCTTTTGATCAAATCAAAAGGAAGAACCCGAAGAAGAGGTAATGATTTCACCACCCTTTTCTAAGTTCATTTCTTCTTCCACTTCTTCTTCCTTTGTTCTTACCATTCTAAAATAATAACTCCAGTATCTTACATATACTGTGATGTTATTATAAATATGGTACAATCATATTCAGTATTCTATCCACCCTTTGAATAACATGTCACCATACGTGCGTACGTACGGCTTACCGTCTCCACGTCGTGGTGTAATTGTTATTCAATATAATATTATTTGGATGGGTATAATAATGATGTGTAACTCATGTAAATAATAAATATAACATGTTAATTATTCTGTATATATGATATACCATCCATTTATATATTATTTTAATATCAAAAGAATGATATTGTCGCTCGTGCGTACGTACGGACTACCGTCTCCACGGACGCGATGAGATTCATTCTCCATCGTAACCATTCAAGTATAATTATCATTTGATGATTTAAAAATGATGTTTAAGGACTGGATATCATTCTGGATATGAATAAGATACAACAAACATGTCTTACGTAACAAAACATATGAAAGAAAACAAGTAAGTTAACACCCGAAACAACGATAATACTAAGATACCAATATTAAAAGATCATATATGATATCATATTAATATATATGATTCTTGTATAATTTAATAACAATTATTTCACCATTATACAGGAGGTTAACCTACCCCAACCAAGGAAAAGTACAAGGTAAGGGTTATTTCACAATCTCTTCATTATCCGAGGTTGTATTATACGTAATAATCTACTGGGATCTCTTTATCATCCACATCCATGTTTCTTAGAAATGTATTTCAAAACATTTTTACTATTTACAAGAATATGGGTTAAAGTCATTTATACCCTTGTTTGACTTTTTATAAGAGGTTTATAAAGGAATCTTCCCGTCGTTTTCAAAACAAGGTCCTTTTTAACCTTTTCGACAGAACTGAGGTAAGAATGTTTTTTTTTAACTTATACGGCGGGTGCGGTTATTTTCCGCCGTTATAAAATCGTCGAAGCTTTCCTTACAAGCTTATAAGAATATTTTCAAAGAAAATGTTTTATTTTATATGGATCTTAAATGATTTCAAAATAAAAGGAGATACTTCTTTTAAAAGAATTTTGATTTCATCTATGTCAACATCCTTTGATGGATTTTAAGATTATTTGAAGTTGATTTATTATAATACAAAACTTCTATATTGTATTGAAGGTTTTGTGATATGTTTGAATGTGGATGTGCTATTTTATACCATTCATAGTTTATGGTGAAACTATTGACATTTCGTATGCTAGTTTTAACCCGAATGTTTGTGTTATATTTCAAACTTTTCTTCAGATGAATGTGCTAAACAAGTATGTTCCGGGTTGGGGACTGGTAAAAGTAAGCCCTCCAGGTTGGGGACTGGTAAAAGTAAGCCCTCCAGGTTGGGTACTGGTTAAAGTAAGCCCTCCAGGTTAGGGACTGGTAAAAGTATGCCCTCCGGGTTGGTGTCCGGTTATTAGAGGCACTCCGGGTTGGTGTCCGGTTATTAGAGGCACTCCGGGTTGGTGTCCGGTTATTAGAGGCACTCCGGGTTGGGTTCCGGTTAGAAGTAACCCCTAGGTCTTGGGATGAGGCCTAGACAAAGAATTTAACATTTAGCATTATGCATTCCAACATTATGAAAGTGGTTATTGATTTTTGCATGTGATTATTCGATTAGTAGAATATCCATGTGAACAAGTAAATGGCATTATTTCATTTTACTTTTGCCATACTATGTTGAAGTTCAATTTTAAAAGGCTTTTGTTTTAGTAATTCATTGCCTTAAATTTTTATGCTTATTTTGAATGTTCCGCTATATTGTTATCCTTACTGGGCATTTGAGCTCACCCCTTTTCTATGTTTTATTTTTCCCAGGTAGTGAAGAAGTAAATTATGAATGACTTGCAGGGATATTATGAGGGGTTAATAGTGTGGATATGAAGAATTTGTTATTGTAGTAGTTTTTCACTTTGAAATGTAATGTAAAACTTTATGATTATATCTAGTGTTTCCAAGGCTACTAAACTAATCGGTCTTTCGAGATTTGATCTTTCTTGTGATCATGCCAATGTTATGTAATTAATGCACCGACTCTGGGTAACTGGGGTCGGGGCGTTACAATACATACAAAGATTCACCCTCCTATCCATGGGTGTCATGAGATGCTTGAAGATTTCATAGACTGACTCGATCCATAACTTGGCTGCCTGGGGTCCCCCTTCCCTAGTAAACACAGGCAGATTATAAATCAGAAACTCTCTTTTCAGCTTATACATTGAAGGAATGGTACAAACAATCTCTCTTCACACGAATCGCATGACCCTCATGAAGCTTTTGTGAATTAGAACATCCATATGCTCCTCAGGAACTATAGGAAGTTCTGATTCAACTGTGTTAGGTGTGTAAGTTTTTTCATTCTCCTAACACTCTAATCAAATACAATGAGGAGGCATTTTATCTACAAGACAAATTCACACCTTAGAGAACTTCCTTGCAAAAAATTCAACCCCAATAGATGAATAAAACTAAGAACCACTAAATCCTGGTCTCTCTAGACATGGATTACAAGTATTTTAACATGAAATGTCAAATCATTTCATTTTTCTATTAAAATATATATCTTGTGTCGTAGTTCTGCAGGAAAGTATATATCACAGGAAAAAATATATATCTCCCTATCATAAAAAATGCATGTAAATATATCCTTGTGTTCTTATTATTATACATGTATTCTAATATCATGTCATACCAGGCCATGAGTAAAATCCCAAGAAGTAATAACATCATAAAACAATAGCCTCAAAAAACATATGAATCACCCAAGGTGAAATAATTTCACCTGTAACAAAAACAAAACACCAACAACAATCCCATCCTTGGGTACTCAGATTTTTCCCCGTACATGGGTTAGTTAATCCCATGAACAAACTTATCACCAAATCTTGACACGTCCTAATATCATTTTTACCTTTCCTAAATTTTTAAGGAATAAGAAAATAAAACTCGGTCCTTTGATACCACTTTGTAACATCTCTCAATCTATTACACTCTCACATGGTTGAAAAGGGTTGGTTATGAGACCCCAAGTGCGTCTCCCCATACACCAGAGGCTACCGACTAGCAGTGGGGGTGTAAAATGTATAATGGGGAGACTATACCACCGAGTATGAAGTGTAGTTATAGTATAAACAAATAATAATAATTGTAAAAAAATAATCAAAGTATACACATAGAGAAAGACAACACTAAAAGGTAACTGAATAATCTAATAAATAATAAAGGAATGATGTAATGACATGCTGGAATGTAACTAAATGTCATACTAAAACAATTCAAGAAAATACTAGCAGACTCAAATAAAATAATTACAGCCCTGGGTCTTGAATCCCATGTCGATTCCATCACCGAACTCCAACCCAATAGATTACAAGAAATCGACAACAAGGTCCTTTAACCTTATCCAAACCTGCATCCACAAAATATTTTTAGGTGCCAAACGGAAGCCCAAATAGGCTGTGAGTATAACTCAATAGATCAAAACCACCATATCTAAAAAAATAGTTGATAATAAGTGTATAAAATAAATTGATAAACAATTGTATGAATTAATTCAAAAATTAATAAAATAAAACAACAACCTGATTCATCTCAATGTTGGGATATATTTGAGTATGTCTTACAGCCATGCCAACCACAATCATATAAACAAGGTAAATAGCCTAATTTAGTGTAATTCTATAATATCTCTGAGCATGTATAATGAATGTGAAAACAAAAATCATACAACCAAGGTAAACAACCTGCTTCGGCTCCATGTCGTAATATCTCTGAACATGTCTTACGACCATGCCAACCACAACCATATACACATGGTATAGTCACAACAATCTGGTTAAAATCCCTATAAGCATTACAGCATGGGACTCAGCATATCCCACTCTCTATAAGAATTACAACATGGGAATAGGTCGATCGTACTCACTATTAGCACTACAACATATAACAAATCAATTAGCTTCTAATCTGGTGAATGTGCCTAATCTAAATCCTCATTGTAGTCTACTCCTTATGGAGTCTGTCTGGTCTATTCAGCACAATTTTAGGTCACCTGAAATCATTTAGGTGGCCTAAAGGCCTTACTAGACTGAAGGCCTTGGGTGGCCCAAAGGTCTTGAAGGACCTAAGGACCAAACCAGTGGCCTGAAATCCCCAACAGATGAATATTTCATACTACTATATCACCAAACAATACCAGGTACAGTACTGCTACAGTAACACGAAAATTATGTCTCTACGTGAATTTGAACTCGGGTCTCTTGGATGAACTTATTGAGTCCTCACCAATAGGGATGAGGCTCTTTTCCAGCATTACAATATATACATATGTAAGTCCCTAGGCCTAGTATGTTATATAAGTATCTTATCATGGAAAACAATTCATATCATATATCATGGATATCACAATATCACATCACAATTCTCAATGGTTAATTATGAGAATTACCATTCTTCTTTTATATGCCATGTGTGATTTAATTCACAATTGATTAAAAATTATATCAATAAGTAATAAGCCACAATTTAGGGACTCTATAATAAGAAATAATCCTAGGTCACATTTCATGTTAAACATACTTTAATCCATTAGCCAATTACAAATCTATTTGAAACCAATGGAATTCAAGGGATAATCTCATTCAATTATTTAATTAATTTGGGTTCATGCAATGAGGGAGCAATCACGATATTGCATAAAATTGACAATAATCAAACCATAGGGTTAAATGTTATACCCCTTACCTTTAACTGATAATCCAATAATGTTTCCAACAGCCAACACCCATGAGGAAGAAGGTGAAAATTATTTCAAAGAGGTTCATTGTCAAAACTGATCAAGATCAAAACCAACAATGCAATCAGCCAAAGGCTTTCCCCAAAACGGTTGGAGAACCAAAGGGATAAAATAAGAAGACTAACAAAAGGAACTTACCAAAGATTGAAGATGAAAATAGAACATATAAAAGGGGGATTGGCAATCCAAATTTTCTTATAGAATTCCCTAGGGTCAAGTGAAGAGGAGCTTCAGTGAAATAGAATGAATTTCAGTTGTATAGAATGTTTAAAACTAATGATTGATAATTTTAATGGAATTTAATGTGGTCATGCATCATGTGAATATTTTTAATGGAATTATTTGAAAATCATATTGCCTCGTATTTATTTTATTAAAACCCTCACATAATTACACAATATGTAACCCCTTTACATGACATGTAAATGTTCTACAGTTGATTTTTCATCTCTTTTTCATTTTAAACAACCCAAACCCCCTTTAAATCTTATTAACTTACCACGAACTCATATTAACACTTAGTCCCATTTATACCTAGACTCCATTAATTCAAACAAGCATACATCCTTAAACTTTAAGTCATTTTCTCTAACAAAGGATCTCTGTATTAGAACAAGACTCAACCACCAAGGCTCAAATGAAAAAAAACTCAAAGAGAAATATACCAAGAAAAATATGGTATCTTATAACTTTGATACCACTTGTAGGTTTTGGGCATGGTGAAATTACATTCAGTGGGTGTTAAATTAAAATTTATTTTAATTTAGAGTTTCTCAAAACCCTGAGAGAGGATATTTTATGTAAAATTTAAAATTAATTTATTTATATCTGGAAGAATAGATTACCTCATATTAGGATCATTTCTTTGATAAAATTATATTTATTCTGAAAACCCTTTTATATTACCTTTATTGAATTGTAAGGATTAAAGTGTATAATCTCTCTAGTGGTGATCTAAACATGCTCCATTGATCTCTAAGAAATGCCAATTGATTTATGGGTGCTGGAATGGTGAGTAAAATATCTTTCATTGTTTATATTGATAACTCCAAGATCCTTTGGTCTTGAAAGAGTTATTCTCATTCTTGAGAGGAAGAGGAGAGGAATTCGAGAGAGAGAGAGAGAGAGAGGAGGGAGAGAGACAGAGATAGTGAGTGAGATTAAAGTAGTTGTGTGAAATGATTCTCTATCCTCAATTTTGGATTAACCCTATACAATAGACATAACCATCTATATATGGAGGTAGGGTTTAGATTAAAATGTTATTTAATTGCATATCATCCCTTAAAAATATTACAATCTTTAGTAAACCTCATTCCATATAATATTATTATTATTATTATTTTATGGTGTGATCTAACCTACGTAATGATAAATATTATTTTACTAGATTTTAAATTAATATTTATCTCCATACATGATCTTGGTCTACTCTTACTCCTCAATATTTATTAAATACCCAAGTAAATATTTTATTCACTTAAATAAATATTTTATTCAAAATACTATGAATAAATATATATTAAATATTCAATAAATAAAATAAATATTTTATCTACATTCCAATGAATATATATTTTTTAAATATTCATATAATTAAATAAATTATTTATTTAATGAATAATTAATTAATTTTTTCATTGTGAATATTAGATATCAATAAAACTCAAATAAATTTTTTCCTCAATCGGGAGAATAATATTTATTCTAATAATTAAATTTAAATAGAATTTAATCGAGATAAATGAAAACACTTAGTGTGTGTCCATATAGGATTATTTCTCATTCACATTAGGTAGTTATTCCTTAAGTCCAAGATTACTATATAGAAATAGGTCAAGGCACCCAAGAGAAATAAATTAATGTTGCAACATCGAAAACCACATATGAATGGTTATGTCGTAATATAATCTCTTTGTCTCAATACCTTATCAAAAAGGATTCACATATATGTCATCAAACTATATTCTCGATACATATTTCTTTGACTATCTGAAATAAAATTCATTACACCATGGACATGTAATTTAATGTGATAGTTATATTTCAATCAAAATGGCTGAGATATCAACTTCCATAAAGATAAAATGTATAAATACATTCTCGAAATATCCATTAATAACATGTCATTCATGATACACCCAACATACCCTACTTCCTAACAACATTTTATGTCGCAGTTTTTCTTAATAAATATAAGTGAGTCATGACATTCATTAATGACAATCTTAAAGTATAAGAACCATTATACAATCTTGTAGATAGGAGTATTCGATGACACCAAAACATGTGGAATTCCTTCTGGAGGTTCTATTCTCATAATCTCCCATCTTGGATATTATGAAATATAAACTTCATGAGAAGATGTCTTGTCTACTTATGTGAACACATGCCTAAAATTTTAACTACTATGTGCTCTTGAATAAAACATTATTCAACTATAGAATTGGTTTTACGAATATTGACATAACTTTTCAAGGTTATCATAATATCATGGAACTGCTATGCCTTTTTCAATGTGATAGATAGTCTAGTAAATTGTCACATTAATTTTATGAATAATATCAAGAAATATTTTATAATATAGTTAAATTAATATTCATATATTTGAATATACATATAATATTAAATACAAAATTAGTTGGTTCTAGCGAACCATCTCTAATAATAAATAAATTAAAGTCTATTCAATGAAACATGATATTCTTGTTAATGGATAAAAACAGTCTCGTATCATGTTTTGATACCTTATAATGAACTTGGAAGTTCAATTAAAGACCATGAAAGGGATCCTAGGTGGGTCTAGTTTAAAGTAAAGTATTAAAAGTTGCACCTGCTAGCCGGTGCATATAGATAGTGCCACTTCATATAGTATAAGACCACCAATTAGACGATTGATAAGAATCAACTTATCGATGATAGTTACAGTGTTGTTGAAATATAAAAGAAGGTATTCATCTAAAAAATGGCCAGTAGTGGCTAGACATTGGATTTTTTCCAAAACAAGCTAGTTTTAGGTGATCCACTGGAAAATTAATGAGGATCACAAGGTAGTTGGTGGTATCTAGATAACTCTTCCAGGGATGCATTTAATGTGGCAAAGACACCATAATTTTGGTCTTTTTCGGCTTCAATGACTCCAAATAATTCTAGAATCTTACCATCTCTTTTGTAGTCTATAAAATGAATAACTTTTCAATTTAAATACCAATAGTGTATTTGAACAATACTTTTGATCAAAATATATAAAATCATCATGATGAATCTCTTGTTTTCTCAAATCCTTGTTTCATAGATCCAAATCTAATTCTCCATCAACCTCTCAAGGCTCTGTTCTTATATATTCTCTCAATATCTAATCTATAATTGTAGATATAATTTTTAGAGATTATTTATCATCATTATAAATGGTTTTTAGACATAAAACATTCTTCTTCTCATTTACTTCTAAAATGAGTTCTCACTACCACAAAAGTGAGGGATGGGTTCCTTGGCTACCGATAAAGTTCAAGATAGTCCTCACAAACCATAATTGTGAGTGATGGAATTCTTGATCAATACTAAGATGGAGAGAGTAATAATATAAACCTCTCAACCTGAGGGGATAATATGTAGGGGATCATACTAATATATTTCTAAACTCCTTTATAAAATTGTGTTTTCTCTCTCTTTTATTTTAAGAATTACATTATTAAATATCGATATGCATAATTGTATAAATTTGATATTTCCAATATTTTGTGCATACTTCTCAATTAATATTGAAATTAACTATACCATATTTATTGAATTTATTAATTAATTTAATTATATAATTTATCAATTTATTACTTTACCGTATTAATATTTTAAATTTTCCATTTCTATTCACTTTAATTTTTAAATGGAAATTCACCCCCCCCCCCCTTATTGATATACTTTGGGGGAAACATGTACAACCGTGATAACAAAAATGTGACTGTGAAGACAAGTTTTACAGCCATACTAACAAAATTGTGACTGTGTAGAGGACTTGTTTGATAGCGAGAAGGAGTTTAGTGACCTTATGAAAAAACATGGAAATTTCAGAGGGAGGAAGACCCCAAACACCACCCTTGACACCTCTAGACCATGTAAAAACATAATTTAAAGGTATTAGAAACCACAAGAATTACAAAAAGTTCATTAACTTCAAGTCATAATGAAAAAACTTTTTTCATTAAGATTAATATCAAAACACTTTCCAAGTAGGTGAAATTATTGGTGAATTTTCCCAAATGTATAAATAATTTGGTAAGTCTCTTATTATAAAGTGTGAGGATATTTCCATAGAACAATTTCAAAATATTCTTATCATTGAAGAAGAATCCATGTTAATAGATGTGGGTATGACTTTGAAATCTTACACCAAGTTTAGTATCATTGAGGGTAAGGGATAAAAAAACTCTTCCTTGTATGCCAAGAAGAAAATTCAACATTTCAAGATGAAAGTTAACTCTTCTAAAAAGTAATCTTAATACTTTTTCTATGTAAATACAAGGAATTTTACAAGGGAGTTTAACTATCAAAAGAGAGTGAAAAACCCCACTGTGAATAAATTTTTTAAAGATAATCTAGCTTTGATGATATCTGGAGACAATATAACTTTGATGAAGATGGGTTGGTGGCTTGATTATTGAGAAAAAATGCATGTGTGCATGGATTGTTCAATTTTCATAACATTTTATGAAAGTATCATCATGAAGGAAGTACCACTACTATATTGTTTTCCTATATCCATGGCATTATATCCATAGTTTATAAAAACCATGGATATATCCCATATAAATCCATGGTATAAAAGATGGACATGGAAGTATCTTTAATTACTCCTCCCCCTCCTCACAATTTCTTATTTTCCCTCCTTAAAATTACTCATCACTCTCCTCCTCACTATTCTTCATCCTCATGATTCCTCCTCAACCACCTTCTCACAATTCATCCCCCCCCCCTCCTCCTCCCCTACCCTCACCTCTACCCCCTCCTCCGACCATGCCCTCGTGATTCATCCTCCCTACGACCCTCGTCCTCTGATGTTCCCACCCAAACTCACAAAGAACCAAATCCATCCCTAAAATATCCATCTTACCTTCTGTCGATGTGGCTCCAACGTAGCCATCCCACTACCCCACTAATGTGGCTTTAACGTGGACTCCCCACTACCTTGTCAACACGGCTCCAATGCGGCCCCCACCTCACTATGATCCTCCTCCTCCAACGTGGATCAACGCAGATCTGATATGGTCACTCCACCTCATAAAATCCTTCCTTAACATGGACACCCCACCTCCTCGATATCCTTCTCTTCCAACATGGTCACCTGACCTCCTTGATTTCTCAACCGAACCCATCTCTACCCTCGGGATCCACTTCCTCTTGTGATTTCTCATTTACCCTATTCTTAGACTCTAGGTTAATCATCTATTCCATGATTTCTCATGAAAAATCCCTTCTTCCCACTATTCTATTGAAATTTATCTTTATAACTAGATAGGGTTTCCATCACAGTGCATTTTTACAGGATAGGTAACATGCTGCTTATTTTTGTTTTTCCCCCAATCTGTCACTACAAATGAACTTATATTTATGAATTTATCTTTCCCATATCTTAACTAATTTATTCTATTAGAATATGTGTTTAGTTATACATTCAAAAATATTTCTTTCATGAATATATAATTTCATGCTTTCTCCCTACAACAATTACATATTTGGATCTGATTGTACTGTTGTTGCATACATGCTTAGACGGTGTTAGAGGCATAACTTGGTTGTATTTCAATTTTTTATTGTTTTCTACAGATGTATAATTATTTAAATATTGTTTATAATTTTCTGAATAGTTTAATTAATTATTATTATGTGTCAATAGTGGTTAATTTCAAGGGATAAATAATTTTAGGTTTGATATTGTTTCTATTTATTATTTAATTTCCATGGAATTTTCCTATGAAATTATGTTATATTCTTGAATAATGTAAATATATTTTAATATATAAAGGCGTTTAAAGAATGTTTGTATATATAGATTCATGTTATATTCATGTTTGATTCATTTTACATTTACCCTTACCATGAATTTCAATAAATCTAATTCTTTTGTATTTATATTTTTCTATTAATTAGAAAAAAGTGTTCTATGATATTTTGTTCTTATTATAGGAATTTATTCCTTATGAATTTTTATAATTCTTCTCATTTCATTTTTATATTAATTTAACTTTACACCAGTGACTGATAGTTATTTTCATATCGCCAGGGACTATTTGATAGCAGTCATTGAAAACTATTTATAGAACATATCACATATGATAAGTGATTTTGTAGAAGTGTATCACATAGGAAAATAATTTCCCAGCACTTATTTAAATAATAAATTTTGAAAAAACACTATTTTATGTTATTTATATATTCAAGCATACATGTTCTTGATAAAGTACTATGAGAAATGCAGGTGGGTATATATTTTCTTGAAAAACTATTATTCTTATGTAATTTATATATTCAATAAGTTATGTTCTTGATAAACTAAAATGGTCTATCTAACTAGGTATATATTTAAGATGGTTTATCTATTATTTTCTCAATATATTTCCTTGTGTAACTATTATTTTAAAGTAGGTATGTTCTTGATAAAGTACGATTTTTCAGGTAGGTATATATTCTTGATAAATAATATTTGTTTCTAAACAACTATTTTATGTTATTTATATATTCAAGCATGGATTTTCTTGATAAATTACTATGAGAAATTCAAGTAGGTATATATATTCTTGAAAACTACTATTTTTATATTGTTTATATATTCAATCTATCATATTCGTGATGAAATACTATAATCGATCTGAGCAATTATATATTCAAGTAGGTGTATATGTTATTATATCAATATATTTCCTTGTATAACTGCTATTTTTCAACTATCCATGATTGTATGTTCTTGATAATCCTTCATTTCCTATGTGTTGGAGAATTCGTAACACTTTCCAATAATTTTTTTCATATGTAGCCTAATTATAATTATTTAGTCAAAAAATAGAACAATCACCTTTTATATTTGTATATATCATCACAAGTGTTATGTGCTCGAAATATTATTCACATTATAGTAAAACACATTTTTATCAATTTGTTTCAACAACACAGCCCATTAACTCCTTCACCTTTATTTTTTATAGAAAAAACATTGGAGTATCGAATTACAAATACTCTTCTCTTCCATAATATGTTTTATCATAATTTTTATTTGTAATGTATCACTAACCAAAATGAATGATTTTTTATTCATGTTAAGGTTTGGGTGATCAGTATTCTATGTCTAATTATTTTCTCCTCCTTGGGTGGATTTTTTGGTATTTTCGATTCTCTGACATATATTTCATGTTTCCATAATCATTCGCTTAATGTGATTTCCCACACATGAAGTTTATTTCTCTCATAATTTCACTAAATTTTCAGACTTTAACATAATTGAATGATTTTTACCAACCACCTGCATGTACTTCCTCTTTTATTAACATATTGAAGTTCCTAAAACTATCATAACAACATGTTAACCTACACTATTTTGGAACAACACCATTGTATCACTAGGAGATTTAACATATGTTTCATGTGGCCATAATCATTTTTTATTCCATCCAAATTTTTTACTAATACCATAATAGTATGTTTTCTACCATTTTATGTTTGTTCATCATCACTTCTTTTATAATCATTTAAAAAAATAACCTCTTAAAAAACCCAATTAGATCAGACATTGTATGTTATTATGATGAATAATCATTTATTTTAAAATTTAATATATTTCTCCCAACATGTATAAAATACTCATGGTTATTTCTATAATATCTCACCTATTTATGATTATAACTAAACAAGAAAACTGATGCCACTTTGTTTCCCTACATTTTTAATATTACATTAAATTTCATTTAGAGGATATATTTTATTTTGTCATGGACCATGGTTGATTTTATATTTTTATTGAATCCAATATTATTGGTGAAGGGTTTCAAATGTATTCTGATGACATTCAAATACAATTTTTTCAAGTTCATTTATTTGTATCAAATTTCCATGTTTTGATGCCTTATATTTTTTGTTAGTGTTTGATGGTTGAAATGTTCTATTAACGATTCAAACGAATATCATGTATTTTGTTAAGTATGATGTATTATATATGAGTTTAATGGGTTCATAGTTTCTATTATTCATTCAATTAGTTTTCTTTTTCACTGTAAATAGTTTTCTATTAACAAAATAGTAGTTACTTTTACTCTGATATAAGTAGTTTTTAGAAACTATAATATGAGTATTATAAATAGTTTAAAATTTGTATTTTCCTATAAACCAAAAATAAGTGACTCAAATTTCTTCAAAATTATTATTCAATGGATGAATTTTTTATCATAATATACTGACCAATTTTAATGTTTGACAATGGATTTCATTTTAACTTTATACCTATTTATTTTTAAAATATAGTTCAATACATATTGTCTGGTGTTTGTTGTGTACCTCATTGGATGAAACGTATATTATGATGAAAAAATATAATTCAAATGATTATTTTTAGTCATTTATCATATTTTTTGTTTTCACTAATATAGTAATTTTGGTTTCCATCAATGTGATTATTTTTATGAGGGTAGTTTCAAGTACAATGTTTTATTATTGCATGATTATCTTTTTTAATGTGGACCCTTTGTTTGTAAAGTGTGATTTTATTGTTTTTTTATTATTTCAATATGGAGTTTAAGTTTTATTAGTTAATCATTTCATATGTATTTAAATGGTTTTATAATTTTTTTGTGCTAATTCATATAAAATAGTCCTACAATTTTATTTTGTATTTATCTTTTTCTTGATTTTAGTGTAAGATTGTGGATGAATTGTAACCATTCACAAGATTAGGGATGGGGATCTTATTAAAAGAGTGAAGATTTTTATCTGTTTCCAACCACTTGTGTCCAGAATATGAGTAGTTATTAAATATGAAATTATTTTTTATATCCTTATCGGGTGCTTCTTTTGATTCAAGATCCCAAACAACTGACTCAAGTATTATATCAATGACAGTATTATACCTAATGATATGTAATAATTTATTTCATCTATTATCTATTTTTATATTAAAAACTCATTCAAATAGATTCCTTTCACTTTATATTTCTATTTAGTTATTGATGTTTTAGTGATTATATTTTGAATTTTTTCATGAAAATATGAGTTTATATATTAATATTATTGAATTGTTTCATCATATATGGTAATATTTTGTAAAAGAATTATAACATAAAGTCCATATAGTTAATATATTAATTTTATTAAAAAATAAGCATCTAAACAAATATAAAAACAATTTAAATTTTTGTTGTATTAACATAAAAAATTTACAATTTAGAAATAGTTCATATATTTATTTATATGTTAATATAGTTTATATTATTATAACTAATGAAGAAGTTTTTTGCATGATAATTGAACTACTTCCAGACACTTTTTAGACATATTTGTTTAATTTACATTTCTTTCACTATTTTTTACTCATTCATAGTTTTCAAATCTAGATCCCCATTCAATGTTTTACAATTTTATAATTTTTTAAAATCTTTAGTGAATGAGAGACAACTGAAGGGGTAATCCCTCTCCAACTCCCCCATGCACTACTTGAGTGAAGGTATTCAATAGTTTATAGACATGAGGGTCTCTCCATGTTTATCATAAATCATCTTGCATCCTAACTTTAGGATTTATATGATTTTAAGATCTATATTGTTGTGTTTCCACTTCCTCAAACTATTTGTGATAACTCCTAAATATGAGGGTTTCATCTTTATCTTAAACTCTCAATTCTAGATGAGAGTGTCCACTAAGTGTGAGGAACAACTCATTTTATTCCACATAGAAACAATTGTGAAAAAATCTTTCTGATGAAGGTAATTAAAACTAGAATTACCTCTTTTATACTCCATCTTAAAATTTTTAATCTTCTAGTTATAGTAATAAAAAAATTTCCCATTCTTATTCTTCTTTTTCTTAGTCTAATGTACCGAGTGTGTCATTTTAATTCTCTTATTATCCTAGGATCTCTTATAATTTTCCCTTATTCCTGATATATCTTTAAAGTTATTTATTTTCTTTATAAGAAAAATATTAAATATTTCTTTAGCACTCTTCATCTCCTAGATGTATTAAATTTTGATAGTCTCTCTAAAAACATCCATCTTTGATCCAATGAGTAGAATAAATTTCATTCTCCTCAATGCTCCATCATCATTCCATGTGTCCTATATTATTTTAGTGTGGAAAAACAAAACTCTTTAATTTTAATTACAACATCAAATAATTCTCCATGATCTCTATATTTTAATTCAAAATGATTCCTTTATTTTCTCTAGTTTTTAGTCCACCATAGTGTTGTGACATCCAGAATACCCATTTTGGGCTCTAGATTAAAAAAGTGCTCTGAAATATATGATATAATAACTATGATATCTTAATCCTTTTAGAAATTTTAAATGATGAATTTTACCAAATCATGATCAAACATTTTTTGTTGCAACAATATCCAGGTATTAAAAATTATATAGGAAAAATTTCCTTAGAAATAGATTTCTATATGCTCAATTACCTATTTCCTCTTAAACTTTATAAATCTGAGACTAAAATGACTTTCTCCATGATGTGGTGCTCCTATAGTTTCCTATTTTGACTATACAAAAATAATCCTTCTGCCATTTTTTTTATACTTACGTATAAACCACTTAATCTTAAGCGAGGCCCAAAACAAATTCCAAAATTCTAGTTATAGGTTTCCTAATTTTTTACAAGGATTTTGAGATCCCTATACACTATAATCCATGGTTTAGTACTCATAATCTTCCAATTTCAGTTAATTATTTGACAACACCAATCTCTATAGTTCCTTAAACAAGACTTGTAATCCATTTTTATGTCTCTTGGTATTCATGATGTTCACTATATCTCAATAATTTATTAATTCATGGAAATGAATTCAAGAAACTTTAGGTTTAATATCACATAGTGTTTATAAATTAATATAAATTTTACATGTGGTCTTGATTCATATGCATCCTTCATCATTTAGAAACATGAAGATTTTACTCTTATGCAATTTGGGTTTCACATGATATATTCTTATATAGATTCAAAGGACTAAAACTAACATTACAAAACTTTAAAATAAAGATCTAATATTATATATATCTTATTTTTACGAGTTTAATCTCACATATTCCCTATAATTCTAGTTTAATATCATATATAAAATGCATTAACTGAGTTAATAATACATAGACCTTGGAGAGTGCTACTTGATCTTTTTTTGTACCAATATTTCTCCAAAATTAATTTAATATTTCTCTAAATATCTTAAAAACTACCCCAAATACATATTAAACCAAAATATATTTAATAATATCATTAAACTTCACTAAATATAAATATATACAAATAAATCTCCAACCTTATCCAATTGAATTTAGACATGCTCACACCTCTTCCAAAACCAGAATAAAAATGTTATACTTCTTCATAAAACCATGAATTCAATTATTATACTTATATTTTTCTAATATCATGTAAAACTATAATTCTATATCTTATAATTTGATCATGTTCACCAAATGTGGTTCTATATCCACTTGTAAAATCTATTCATCATTTCCAAGAACAACTGACCACTCTCATCATACATGACTCCAAGTATAGTATCCATATCAACTGTCTTCATGTCCATATTTCTCCTCATAACATCATATATATCAATATGTATCTATTATTATTTTTAACTTACTTATACCATTTTATTTTTCTCCTAAATCATCACCACTAATTGTGAAAAAAATCAAACACCCAATTCCTTGGTTGAAACATGCATCTTTATATTATTATCAATAATAAAGAGAGGATATAGATCAATAATATAGTCTTGAACTATAATACAAGAAATATAAAAGAATGATTATCTAAAATATTAATCAATATTGTGAAATCCTTCCCAAGTACTCTATGTATGGATCATGTATTCACCCTCATTCTTCTCCAAAAACCTAGCCATTTTTTATTTATAATTTTACTTGAAATTTTTTGGGGGTTGTCACCATGTTTTTTCCCACATTTATAAAAAATACTTAATATATTTATAGAGAAACATAAATAATATTGAAATACTATACATTGATTCATAATTATTAGCAAAATTTAGATCTAAAAATCAATGGGTCAATAGTGATGATGAAGTGACCATAATTGAAGCTACTCAGTGATGACCTGGGGCTAATGATATTATTCACACTAGGAAGATGTTAAATGTTACATATTCCTATTTAACCCTAGGTAAAAAACTAATATTTATTTTTTATGAAAACAATAATCAATTTAATATAAATAATATTTATTTATTTTTCTCATCTAGTTTAATAATTTGTGATGAAATACATTGAACTATTGAGTTTTTGTTGTGTATTTATTACGCTTATTTTAGTGTTAAATAAACCTTGATTTTATATTTAATTTGTATTTACTTATTTGAGAGTTTGAGTATCATTACTCTTGATTTTATCATTGTATTTAGCAGTAGATAAAAACTTCGATAATATCTCAATAGGAAATATATTTTTTTCACTGTATTTTAAGGTTAGTCCACTACTTCTAAAATAATATAAGTGGGGTGTCTTATGGTTTTAGGCTATAGATTGAGTGAAATATATTGACAATAATCATTATATTCAATGAATAAATTATTTTATTGGGTTTCTATGTATTTCTTTAAACATTAATATTAAATACTATAATCAATGAAAATTTCATTTTCTATTAACTTTTTGAATGTTTTGGAGATTATTTGTGTCGTAATCAATGAAATGTTATTTTTTAAAGATTATAGAATCTTGAATATGATTCTATAATTCTTATATGCATGTATAATAAATATCAATCATATCTTTAGTAATCAAGGTAATCATTGAAATGATATTTCCAATTTTGATGATTTTAAATTTAATTGGTATTATATGTTCTATTATATAATTTTTGAAGGAATATTATACTATTGTTAAATTTTGGGAGATTACTTGGATTATCTTGTCAAGGTGTTACAACAATGTGTTACTATGATTCATTTTTAATTGATTCTTCTTACAATATTTTGGTAAGTGGCATACCCATCTCCAATCTTAATAATCACATATAACTGCTTCCAACTCATAATGTGTGTGTGATCACACACATGCATCTATATATTATTATAGTGTTCTATAGAATATTAATGAACCAATACAATATATCTATAGAAATACTAAAGTAGGAAAATATATACAAATTCATAGAGTGTGTAGGGTCACTTCATGGGTTGGATATGAAGTAGGAGTCCATATAGGTGCTACTAAATTTTTAGACTAACAAGGTATCATTATCGAATAACTTGAATTATTTTCATAGGCAGTGATACTAATTCAAGATAGTGATGGTTTCTCATGCAGACAAGATGGAATTGGTTGGAAAATATTCTTACAAATAGACTACGGCTAGTCATTTATGCACTCACGGTAGGAGACTCATTCTCATTGACAATTTACAAATTCATATACTAATATAAAAAAAGACTCAACCATAGGAAAAGTTGTTATAATGGTTCTTAAGGAAGTTTTTTTTCTCACACTTTAGTATTTGTTCTTCATATACTCTTATGTAATTCCTAATATATTGTTCATTAGAGCCCCTCTATATATTGAAGGATAAATTAGTCTGTGAAAATATAAATTATTTTGAATGAATGTATACCAAAGTCTTATATCTTTATAGGTAATATCACCTTAAAGGTTTTGATGATATGTAATAAACAATTTTTTCTGATAAATTACATCATTTTTTACCATATCATCCTTTTACATTATTACTTTTTGAGGATCTCATGATCTAGTTTTATGATAATGATGTTATTGTTTGGTAGATGTTGTGGTGTATACTGTTTTAGGGTATTCTAGAATTAGACATTCATGTTAATAGAGGATATAGGTGGTTCTAATTAAGTGTTGTATATTTGATAGTCTTGTTGGGGTTTACATGTTTTTTGAGACACTAAATTGTATTACCAGTGCACTTGGATGCCAACTATTCATGTGTTTTGTTGATATCCATGTGTGTTTTTTATGTTCAATATGAGTTTTAGCAGGCTGCAGGGTCGCGTTTTTTTCTAGAAACTAGATAATGTAGTTATGGTTGTAAACTGTCATAGTAGACCTATTACCATAGTTTGAACCGTGGATATTGGCCTATTTCCATGGTTACAAACCATGTAAATAATTCTATGTGCTAGAGGCTAATTCCACGGTTTGTAACCATGGAAATAGCCATATTACCATAATTTGAATTATCTCTATAGGGCTATTTCCATGGTATAAACCATGGAAATAGGGTTATTACCATGGTTACAAACCATGACTATACACTTTTCCCTATATCCATGCCAATATTCTCCACAACCGATTAAATTGTGGCTATTACCTATAGCCATAGTTTTAGTGCCTATAGCCATGGTTACAAATTGTGGCTATAGCCTAGTTTTCTAGTAGTGTACACCATTGAAATAATTCATGCACAAATTTCATCAGTTAAGGAGGCATGGAATTAGAATTTATTTCTAGGAAAAAGTTGGCTATTTGATATGTGTTGTATATGATTAGTATTCAAAATAATATAGTTTATGTTGATCATCTTTGTAAGAGGGGATTTTAGGTTTCATTTAAATTTGACAAGGTTATCTTGTTGAAGGAATGCACGTGTATGGAGAATGGGTACTCAAGTGATGGAATTTATCATCTATTAATAATATGATATAATATTCTACTTATTTGATTGAGTATTCCAATTTATGTCATGATCATTTGGAACATGTTAATTTTAATTCATCAAAAGTAAGGAAGAATATTAATTTAATTAATTTTTTACATGAATTTGATAACTGTGAAACATGTGTAGAATCTAAAATAGTTAATAAATCATTTAAAAGTGTAGAAAAAAATTATGAAATAATAGAATTAGTGCATTATAATATGTTTGAATTAAATGATTTATTAACTTGTGGAGGAAAAATGTATTTCATTACTTTTATTGATGACTATAGCAGATATTTAAATTTATATATTCTTATAATAAAAGATTAATCCTTTAATATGTTTTAATGATATAAAGCTGAATGTTAAAACCAACTAGATAAAAATATTTAAAGTATTATGCTCAGATAAAGGTGGTGAATACTTTATGAATGAATTTAAGAAGTTCTATAAAGAAAATGGTATAATTAGTCATTGTATTGATCCTTATACACCTCATAAAAATGGATTAGATGAAAGGAAAAAATCATACTTTAGTATAAATGGTAAACTGTATGATTAATAAATTTAATTTACTATTAAATTTTTAGGGTGAATCTTTTTTAACTACATATCATATTCATAATAGAATTGTGTCAGGGAATAATAAACCATACCCTTATGAAATTTGGAAAGTAATAAGACATAATCATTCATATTTTAAAGTGTGGGGTGTTTAACTTATTATAGATTTCCTAGTACAAAAATAAATAAAATTGTTCATATAGTAGTTAAGGGTGTTTTTGTTGGTTATAAATAACATGGAAAATCATATAAAATTGTGTATTTTGAATCCAGTGTATTTTTTGAATCAAGGGATGTCGAGTTTTTTTGAAAATAAATTTTATAAATATAATTTATAGGTGGTTATTCCTCGGACCCCTATCTATTGTACACTATCTATTTCAAATACAGTAGTGTAGAATATTGATGATTCTCAAGTTGAACCTAAACAGAGTACAAGACATAGGAAGGAAAAACATCTATATCGGAATTTTATTTATTATGATTCCATAGTTTTCCTTGTTGAGGGATATAAGCATAATAATATTTTAAATAAATATCATATAGTATTAACTATAGAGGACGACCCGAAGACATATAAATAAGCTATGCCATTTAGAAATGTTTCTTATGGAAAGAATCAATTAATGACGAAATGGATTCCATTATAGGGAATAACACTTGGGTCATTGTGAAACTACCAAAAGGGTCAAGTCTTATTGGTTATAAATGGGTATTTATAAAGAAGTATGATTCCAATGGTAACATTCAAGTTTTTAAAGAAAGATTTGTTTATAGGTTTTAGGAAAAATAAGGGATTGTTTATTTTGATACTCGTGCTCCTGCAGATCAAATTACTTCAATAAGGATATTGTTTTCATTGGCTTAAATTAATCATATATATGTACATCAAATGGATGTTAAAACTGTATGTTTGAATGAATATTTAAATGATGAAATTTACATGGAACAACTAGAAGGGTTTATTTTGCAAGGTAATGAAGAGAATGTATGTAAACTAGTTTAATCTCTTGATGGTCTTAAACAAGCTCCAAAGAAATGGAATGAAAATTTTGATTCTATTATCTTATATAATGATTTTATTCATAACAATGAAGATAAATTTATTTATTTAGAATTTACAAAAGAATATATAGTTATTATGTTTCTATATATATATGATATGTGAATTTTTGGAACCAATACAATTTGTGCAAATGAGACAAAGAATTATTTTTCCACTATGTTTAGAATGAAGGATCTTGGAATAGTTGACACTTTTCTAGGTATTAAAGTTAGATAACATAGTGTGAGTTATTCTTTAAGTCAATATCATTACATTGAAAAAAATGTAAAATAAATATAATCATATTGGTTTGAAATATTCTAATACTTCATTTGATTCACTACTATAAAACTTGCAATAAATAGCAGTGACCATTATTAGCACTAGATAAAAGTTATGATAAATATTCTCTTCATCAACACTAAAAAAACACTGATAAAGGGTGGTATTTATTATCACTTAAAAAGGAACTAATAAAGGGCCCTCTTTATCAGCACAGATAAAGAACACCCATTATCAGTGCTTTTATTTAGCATTGATAAAGGGTTGTTTCGTGCGAATTCATCCCACATCAGAATTTCTTTTTGTCTGGGAAGTGCTTTATAACCATGGGTATTCTACTATCACAGCATGCCATGGCTGCGGGGGGTCAGCACTTATAAACACTATAACACACGATCCTCACAGGCTGGCCCTGACATGCGTTAGGTCACCAGCCCAACCTGCATACCCAGCTCATATACATCGGTCATATACACTACCCACCGACCCAGCCTCCCTCATATTTTTTATATACTCTAACAAAAAAATAAAAAAACAATTTAAATAGTAAAAATATATAAAAATGAAATAATTAAACAAATAAAAACTAAGAATGAATTAATTACAAAAATATAAAAAATTATTAATGAAATAATTATCAATAAAAATGAATAAATTATATATATATATATATATATATATATATTAAATAGTAATAAATAGTATATATTAAATATAAATATATAAAAAGAATAAATTGTAATAATTAAATAAATAAAAATTAAAAATGTATAAATTTAAAAAATATGACAAACTTTATTAATGAAACCATTATTAATATAAATGAATAAATTTAATATATATATATATATATATTAACTATAAATAGTAATAAATAGTATATATTAAATATAAATATATAAAATTAATAAAAAGTAATAATTAAACAAATAAAAATTAAAATGAATAAATTTTAAAAATATTTAAAACATTATTAATGAAACAATTGTTAATAAAAATGAATAAATTTAATATATATATATATATATTATAAATAGTATATATATATAATATAAATATATAAAATGAATAAAATAAAATAACTAACAAAATGAAATTTTAAAATGAATATATTTCAAGAAAATTATAAATTTTATTAATGAAATAATTAGTAATAAAAATGAATAAATTTAATATATATACACACACACTATTTATTAATTTGAAATTTAATATATATATATATATATATATATATTATTTTTTAAATGTTTAGTATTTTTTAATTTTATTCATTTTTAATATTTATTCATAATTAAATTATTATTTCATATATAGAAATATATATTTATATACATATACAAACACTATTTATTTATTTTTAATTGATATATATATATATATTAAAAAAATATTTTTTTAATATTTTTTTAAATTTATTAATTTTTAATATTTATTTATATTTATTTATTAATATTTAATATGTTTCTAATCGGTAAATTTTATTAATTTTTTATATTTTTATTCAATTTATAGTATTTATTACTTTTTATTTTTTAAACATTTATTCATTTTTAATATTATTTATTCATTAATAATCTTGATTTTTTTTAATATTTTTGTAATTTATTCATTATAAATTTTTCATTGTTCAACATTTTATTAAATTTTATCCATTTTTAATATTTATTAATACATTTTATTCATTAACATTAAATGTTTTTAATATGGGTGAAATTTATATATGTGTGTGTATTCAGTTTCATTTTAATATATATTCATTTTTATTTTTTTTAATAATTTATATAATTAATAACCCTTGTTCATTTTTGTAATATTTTTGCAATCTACTGATTTTTTAACTATTAAATTTCACTGAATTTTAACATTAATTCACATATTATCATTTAGTATTATTTATTCACTAATAATGTTACTTATTTTTTTTTAATCAATTTAAATTTTTACTCTTTTAATATTATTTTAATTTATTCATTTTTTAATATTTATTTATACATAATTATTCATTAGAATTTAAAGTTTTCAATGTGGTTATAATGTACATATTTAATATGTATCCATTTCATTTTATAATATATATTCATTTTTAATTTTTTAATTAATTTATATAATTAATAAAACTTATTTATTTTTTTAAAAAAAAATTAAAGATATTCATTTTTAATTATCAAAATTCACTCATTTATAACTTTCATGCATTTTATATTATATATTCAATAATACTGTTAATTGATTTGTACCTTTCTAATTATATATAATTTTAATATTTTAATGTGTTTTATATAGTTTTTTTCAATGATTTTCAACGAAAGTTGATAAATATTGGTTTTGTTAGTGTTAATATATATCCATATTTATTTTTTAATATTTTTTGTAATTAATAAAAAGTATTCATTTTTTAGATATTTTTAAAGTTTAATCATTTTTAATTATTCAATTTCACTCATTTTTTAAAAAATATTTATATAATTATAAATAATTAATTAAAAAATATAAAATATATATATTTAAATAATACATATATTTATTATGTTTATATATTAATTAATAAATATATAAATATATAAATTTATTTATAATTATATAAATATATTTATAATTATATAAATATAGTTTTAATTATATAAATATATTTATAATTATATAAATATATTTATAATTATATAAATATATTTATAATTATATAAATATATTTATAATTTTATACAAATATTTATAAATATATTTGAAAATATATTTATTTATAATTGTGATTACAAATATATATCTATAATTATATGTATGAATACATATTTACAATTCTTTTAATATATTTAAAATTATTTAAATATTTATTTATTTATAATGATATACATTTATATTTATTTATAAATACATATTTAAAATTCTTTAAATATATTTATAATTATATAATTATTCATTTATAATTATATACATTTATATTTATTTATTATATTAATTTAAATTTTTTAATTATATAAATTATATTATAAAAAATTATTATAGAGGCCTTTATTAGAAATTTTTTAGCACTGATAAATACCATCTTTATCAACACTAAAAAAGTGGTAATAAAAATAGGTCTTATCAATGCCGCTAAAAACACTTTATCAGTGCTTTTTAGAAAGCACTATTAAAACCTTTATGATCTTTTAAATAGAACCCTATCATGGTTCCTCATCTCCTGTGTCGTTCAATATCTCATGAAAATTAAGCTTTTTCATCACTTTGAATCAAACATCTTTGATGAATCGTCACTTTCAAAACCCAATGTGTGTGACTTGTGATGCTTTGTTCAGACTCTTGTGTTATTTCATCATTATTATTAATTTGTTTGTTTTTTGTTTTTTCTAAAGGGTTTGAACACATCGATATTTTCTTAACCTCTCCCTCACCCTCACATTTTTTCCCTTGATCTAACTTCGGATTCTACGATCCTATGTCAGCTTTATGCCATGTCTGGCTACTAGTTGATAAGCCAACACATACAATCCCACTACCATGGTTTCTATTGGTCTTACCATGTGTTTGGTCATCTACTTCTTTTCTAGTGTCAATCCATGCTTAGGCTTTGCTCCATTATTGACTCCCCTTGAACTTGCCTCTCTTTTTTAGTTTCCTTTTCCATATATAAGACACTTCTTTCCCCCAATTTAAATATATTTTTGATTTTTTATTTTCTATTTTTTTATAAAAAAGAAATCAAATTTAAATGTATATATTGCCTTCCATTTTATCATCAAAATAGTCCCCTTCTCACAAGTTTGTATATGCTTCCTCCTTGCTCTATAATCCCTTATACCATCTATCCCAGATCTAGTACTCTTTATGACTACAATTGACCCTTAAAATTGGTCAGTTGTTTTAAAATCTAAAAAAATGGTTAGAGAGAGGTTAATCCAAAGAGTTGATTCATTTTAGTTTCTTTAATATGTTACTGTGTACATTAATTATTGATATATTTAGAAAAAATTTAACAAGGTCCTATTAGAACATATATAATATTAATAATGTTTGAAAATATTTATACCAGTTATATTTATCATATTAATTAAATTTATACTAGTTAAAATATTTATTAAATACACTATCAAAAATTATAAAAAAACAGTTTTAAATTTTTATTTTTCCAATTTATATAGAGTGATCTTTCAAACAAAATGAAAATTATTTTTTAAAATCATATTGATTAATTTCATAAGAAAATTTCATATCATTATTAAGTAGGTTAATTCACTTGATTTTTCTTTCATAGTTCCCTGGTTCTGTAGATTTGTACTCATAGTAGTTTCTTCCCCTTTCTGGCCTCATTGAGGATTCCTTCCACTATCATTTCAACATCAGTTCCAATTAATAAGTTTTTATTTGTTTTCAATTTATTCTTTATTTTTTTCCTACTTTCATTCATTCCAACCACCATTCTAAATTTCTCACTCTGATTGTACTAGAAATATCCTTGGAAGAGATTTGTATATAAATAATTCATGGGAAGAAGTCAAATTATGATGTTAAATATTGTGAAGCATAAGTGGAATAACAAAAGGAGGAGATTGATGGATTAAAATAAGTGGTTGAAATAATAAAAACTTGAAAATCTAAAAAACCAGATAAATTTATTGAATTAATACTAAAAATATAAGAGTATGATATAATCATTGATGTATTGACATCAATAGTGGGAAAAAATTAAGTGGAAAGAAGTTCTAGGGTATAAAGTTACTATGAAAATAATTAAACTTTATTATCAAATAAGACTCTTCATTCATCTTATGAAATATTTAAAATTTATAGAATTTATAATGTTATCCAATAAAAATTTTAAAGAAAAAAAATTAAAGGATCCCCAAGGATACTTTATAATAAACTCCTCCCTCCTTTTGTACTCCCACCTACAAATTTTATAGAAACCATTTGAGATTTAGTGAATCAATGACGGTAAGATTATTGAGACAAATTTGATGTTATTGAGGTGTGGGAGTACTTACATCCCTAGAAAAAAAATTGGAATCATGAACAACATTAGTTTGAGATAAAAAATCCCATAACTCTATTTAAATATCCACTCAAGATATCCTTCACTCTTTAAATTGGTATCATGACCACCATTCAAAACAAACATATCTAATTTTTTCTTTTTTAAACCGCTCTCCCAATTTCCTCTTTGACATTTTTCCAGAGTTGATTCTATCTATTGGTTCCACTGAGGTTGATTTTTATTTTCAGGTGATCCTAAGTAGTTTGTCTTATACTCCAATCATTAGTTTTATGTAATTTTTTTCTTTATCCCACTAGTAATCTTCTTTAACTTGTGTTGAAGTTGATTGTTTTATCATTTGACAAAAGATCATCAAATTTGGTTCCTAATAACCATGTGTATGAAACACCACCTAGACCACCACATACCAAGTGAAGAAAAGAATAAATGCTACCTCATCCCTCTTATGGAATCCCACCTAGAAAGGTTATAGAAACCATCTTAGAATTACCGCCTTTTTATCCCGCACAACATCAAATTGAGAACCTAGACCAACATCCACATGTTTACCCTATTTTGTTTCTTTTCATGACTCCCTTGTGTAAAATGATAACTTGTCAGGAAGCGTCACCGATAACATTCAAATATTGGGTTACCCATATTAGAACTATCTATAACTTTATGCTTTGATTATGAATATCTTATGTGTATTTATTTATTTTTTGTACAAAAATGAATATTTTATGAACCTAATATGATGGATGTGAATAAAAAATGTATGCATGTTAATCAAATGATTTTTTTTATAAATATGTAGTTAAAGAGTTTATCAAGTTTGCGATAGAGTATGCATATGACCCTACTCAAATACCTTTTCTGTGTTTACATTGTTGTTATTCAAGAAAAGTTAGTCTGAAAGAGTTGGAATAAAATTTTATTTTTCACATAATAGATCAGAGCTATAAATATTGGAGTAAACATAAGGAAAATTGAATATACACACTGATTGATATGATACTGTGATTTATGGATCATTTGATATGAGTACTAGTGTAAATGAAGAATAATGTAATATGAAATAAATGATAATGGCAATTGAAGATGAACTTCATGATTTTCCAAATTTGTTTGAGAAGTTAAATGGCTATTCTAAGATACCATTGTATATTTTTTTGTACTAAATACCCAACATTTTCACCTATATTGAAGTTATATAATTTAAAATTTGGTAGTAGATGGAGCGACACAAGCTTTACAGAACTACTTGGTCTCCTAAGTGATATGCTTCCAGAATAAAATGAACTTTCTTGTCGAATATATGATGCTAAAAGAATTATACATTCAATGGGATTGATCTCTGAAAAAATATGTGTGTGTCCGAATGATTGCATATTGTTTCACAAGGACTATGAATCACTAATAAAATTCCCTAACTATGGCGTGAATCGATACAAGAAAGATAAATCAAGTCCTTCAAAAGTTGTATGGTACTTTCCTATCATTCCATGGTTTAGACAACTATATGGATGTTAGAAAACTATGAGACAATTGACATGGAATGTAGATACAATAATTGAAGATGGAAAACTATGTCATCCGAAAAACCCTCCTTGGTGGAAGAAAATCTATTATGAGAATCCTAAATTTATAAATGAGACAAGAAACTTATTTCTTACATTAAATACAAATGGAATAAATCTTTTTGGTGTATAAAGTATTTCTCATAGTACATGGAAAGTTATATTGTTAAATTATAACATTCCACCATGGTTATGCATAAAGTGGAAATACATTATGTTGTCTCTACTAATATCTAGGCCAAAACAACCTGGTAATGATATCGATGTCTACCTAGATCCATTGATCTATGATCTGAAATTGTTGTGGTATAAATTTGTTATAATGTATGATTCCCATAGAAGTGAATAATTTACATTGAGTTCCATGTTGTACAGAATGATAAATGACTTTCCTTCTTATGAAAAATTTTCAGGATATAAAATTAAAGGAATTTTGGGGTGTACCATTTGTGAAGAATGCATACACTTAGTTTAGTTTAAACATTTCTCAATGATTGTGTTTTTAGGAAATCATGAATTTTTACCTCGACAAAATTAATATCGATCCTAGATGATAGCATTTGATGTAAATACTAAACAAGGTACAACACCTTCTCTACTAATGGGTGATCATTTATTTGATAAATTAAAATATATTAACATTATTTTTGATAAACCATTTTTGAGAAACCTTAAAAATCATGTTGGAAAAATAGATCAATTTTCTTTGAATTTTCATACTGGAATTTTTTTTATGTCACACATTTTCTTGATGTCTTTCACGTAGAAAAAAAATATTTGATAGTGTTATTGGAATATTACAAAATGTTACTAGAAAATAAGATATGGAATCAAGGATAGTTTAGACATGATTAGCATGGGATAAGAGAATAGTTGGCACCGGTGGAGGTTAAAAGGCGGAATTTTCTTTCTCTACCAGCTTATATTTTATCCAGAAAAGAAATTTTTTTTATTTTTAATTTTCCTTAATGTTGTAAAAGTTATGTAGGGGTATTAATAAAATATCAAGATTTTTGTGTCAATGAATAATTTAAATTTATAGGGACTAAAATCACATGAATTTCATGTCTTGATGCAAAATTTGATACTCTTCGATTTACATTGTATTCTTCCTAAAAATGTATGACATACATTAACCAAACTCTGCTTCTTTTTCAAATCCATATGTAGAAAATTTATAAACCTGGTGAAGTTTTTAATTATTAATAAGGATGTTTTATTCATGTTATTTGAATTATAGATGTTCTTCCCACCGTCATTCTTTGATATAATGTTTTATTGGATGGTTCACTTGGTTAGAGAGGTTCAACTATGTGGTCTTATCCATTATAGATGGACGTACCCCATTGAATGGTATGTGAATATTTTAAAATGGTGTTTCAAGAATCAGATTCAAATAAAAGGTTGTATTTTAGAATGATATATTATGGAAAAATATATAGAATTTTATACAGATTACCTATTATATTTTAATAGCATTGGCCTCCTAAAGTCTTATCACAATGAATAAATTATGGGTAAAGGTATTTATGAAAGAGAGATTGTTACAATTAACATCATAGATTGAGATCAATCTCATATTTACATTTCAAATAATATTTAATATGTTTATCCATACATTAAAGCCTATAAATCAATTCTTATACATTTGAATATGTAAAGGGGTTAAGGATGGATATCAAATACACACAGTCAACAATTTACAAGATGTTTTTTGGATCATATTTATAAGGAGTTATCTGAAAATATGAATTCAATTGTTAAAAAAAATCAATGGCTATACAGGGGACCAAATAAAAATGTTATATCTTACACTAGTTTTGTAATTAATGGTTATACATTCTATATAAAAGAACATGATGATCGCAGTATAATGAAAAACAATGGAGTTACAGTTATGGTGTAAGTAATGCACATATCTGGTTCCAAGGATAAAAATCCAATTTATATGAATATTCCATATTTTGGAAACATCAAATAGATATATGAGTTGGATTATAAAACATTTCAAATGATGATTTTCTATTGCAAATAGGTCAACAATAAGAGTGTATTGAAAGTTGATGAAATGGGATTTGTGAAGGTGAATTTTAGTGTAGAAGGGTATAAGGATGAACTGTTCATAATGGAATCACAAGCAGTTTAGGTATTTTATATCTTAGATCCAAGAAATAATAACTTTTCAATTGTTTTACTGGAGACTAGAACAACTATTGGGTTAGATGAAAATTCAATTGAGGATGACCCTTTCATTGGGAGATCAAAATAATTTCATGGTGGTCACGATGTAGACAATGTCTTGTGTGGTAGGGTGAAAAAAAAGAGTGGATTTGGATTCTCAATAGAGAAACCAAATCCCTTAAATGATTAAATAAAATAAAGAGTTTTTGATGAGTAGGTTTATGTTTTTTTAATTTAGTATGATTTTACTCATAATATTATGTGTTCTCTACTATATTTACATAATCTAAATTAAATGTTTCACTACTCATATAGACAATGACTTAAGAACATTATGATGTTACCAATCTCAAGGAAGAATAGACAGTTGATGATAAAACTGTATAATTATTAGGGGATCAACAACATGTTGATGAAAAAAACAATAACTATGTATCATTATTATGTTGACAAATATTATCAAGGTAAGAAGTAGGTGTATAAAATTTGAGATTGGAAAGAATCAGTGTGGCCAACCTGTTGACCCCAACAAGTCAATGTTCATTAGTTATGTTGGGGTCACAATGTGTATGAATGTTCCAATTTATATATATTTTTGGTGCCATGTCCAGCCTATAATGAAGGAAACCCTTTGGGAAGATATTAGGGTAGTTTTACGATATACTTTCACTATTTTCCAAAAAAATATATAATGAAATTTTGATTTAATTTTTCTTATCCCTTGTACAGTTCAATTATTTTAGATTATTTCCATAATAAATATTTATTAATGACCATTTGAAAATACCATAGAGGCTTCCAAACATTTTTTACCAAGTTTTAACTTAGGGATTTTGAGGGGAAGGTAAATCCCTACCCACCACTTATGTATGAACACATTATAAAGTAGGAAATATAGAATGATTTCATCAGTAGTCATGATGAGAAATAATTTAAGGTGAATTATAGTCAATAATATATTGTTTCTCATTATTTATTTTATCTATTTTTATTTAAAATTATTAATTTTTAAAACATCAAAGGAGTACTGAAAATAAACAACATGCATCAAAACCAATGTACACCTATCACAAAGCAAGGATGAGGTGCGGATCACTAGAGAAAAAAATAGTGTGTATTTTAAATATACAATAAGAGTTTTTTGTGATATGAATCAACATATTTTATTTTTTTTATGTGAAAATTTATGAATCAAAATATGAAGCCTCTTACATCCAATGTAATGTTCTATAGAAGGAGGATCGTGTAAATAAAGAGGATAAACTAGTTTATGAAAACACACAAGCAGTATAGAAAGCATGTGTAAGTATGACATAATAGTAATTATATATTATTTATAAAAGTATTACATAAAAATATATATTTATGTTTTTATATATTTTATATGGATTATACACAAGAATCATTAAGGGATGTACCTGAAGAAAAACTACTTTCAGTAGCTTTGAAGCAGCCGGAACAATATGGTTGTGTTAAAGGTATAGGTTTTGGAGTGTCAGCTCAAACATGTTTTGAGAATAAAAATCCACAATAAGATACATATCATATAATGAAAGGAATTTAGGTGAAAATAGATTCTTTGAGAGATATTATTGTTATTTCTAGTTTGGAAGATCAATATATGCAAAAGGATCAAAGAGAGTTGGCGGTGGAATAAAGATCATCATAAGAAGATCCAAATGACCCCACTATCTTTGAGGATAGTTAGAGCATGCATTTTATTGTGTCCAATTTTCAAATTTTTAATCCTACTGACTACTACAGGAGTGGTGAACAAGGTCTAACCACTTATAGAATGTGCATAGACACTATAAATATCCTTTTGAAAAAGTGTTCAGGCATACAAGTTTTTAATGTGATTAACAACTAAAAAGTTCTCAAAAATAAAAAACTATTTAAAAGAGACTATTTAAATTAACTAAAACTATCTAAGTGAGATAGATTAAGAAATGGAAGAAACTAGTGGAGACGAAAGTGTCAGAGTTATGACGTCCATTCAGGTGCATGTAATGCCAATTATTTAATCACTTGGTGAAATACCACAACCTGTTTCTCACAAAGTTAAAGTATCAATCTGTGTTGGGTTCATTCACATGAGATTATTGATTAAGTATCACTCATAAAATTTTAAATGTTAATTTACACAAAATATTAATTTTTTAATTAATATGTTTATTTATTCCGAATTCACTCGCGTATGACTTATAATTCTTTCACACACGTGACTGAATTCCAAACAAAAAAATATTTAATGATCTTCTGCCTGTGATTGCTTATTAGGTATCACATGAATAGGAACCAAATCATGTGTGAAGACTCTAATTGATAATTAATTCAATAAAAAATATATTTAATTAAATAAACATCTAATTAAAAAATAATAATTTAAAAGGAAATCAAATATGGAAACAACAAAATGAATTCATACACCATCACTTTCATCACAACTCTGACACAGAATAATTATCCCACCATCACAACAACAAAACACATAAAATAATAAAAAAAATATAATTGTTATCATTTCATCATAGTGGTCATCACAAGCTATTATCGATTATCACAAAATACTACCCATTTTCCCATTGATCACCGTAATGTCTATCCAAACCATCATGCTACCAAAAAAATGATTGGATTAGTGTTTGCTCTTGGTGCACACCATCGATCTCTATACTGAATCCTTTAAGGAGTAGTGAAGATATAGGGTATCTTCATTTGGTGGTGTGCAATGGAGGGGATATGCCAACTGGGTGGTGCACACTTGGTTGCAGAAGATGATAGTAATGTGTGTCCTGTTATGGATAGAGTGTGCAGGGGCTAAGGGGGTGAGGTGGGGAGGAGGGGAGATGGGGGAATGGAGGGATGGTTGCACTGGGGATGTGGGGAGAGTGGGGGAGAGGGGAGAGGGGTGAGGTGTGAGTATTAGGGGGAGGGGAGGGGAGGGAGAGTGGTAGTAGGTGATAAGGGGTGGGAATGGGGGTAGTAGGGGATGGGAGGGGTGGGTGGTAAGGGGGTTTGGGTAGGTAGGAGGGATGGTGGGTGAGGGGGAGGGAGGGGGAGTAGGTCAAGGGGGAGGGGTAGGGAGAGCGACGGGTGACAAGGGGTGGTGGTAGGAGGGATGGTATGTGAGGGGGGGAGGGGGAGTGGGTTAAAGGGGAGGGGGTAAGGAGAGTGGTGGGTAAAGGGGGGGAAGGTGAGGGGCGGTAAGGGAATAGGGAGTAGGGGAGGGGAAATTAAAAAAACAAAAACAAAATAAAAAAATAAATTTCAAAATTCAAATCTAAAAAATTTTAAACGTTAAAAAATATAAAAATACTAATTAATAATAATAATAATAATAAGACAATAAAATAAATAAAAATAAGTAATTAACTATAAAAAAAAAAAAATTTAATGAAACTAAAAAAATAAAATAGTGCTAAATATAATATAAAAAAATTATTAACTAATAAAAAATACTAAATTATTGATATTATTATATAAATTAACCAAAAAATATCTAAATATCTAAAAAACTACAAAAATAAACTAAAAATATTAAAAATAGATAAACTATTTAATTAAAACTAAGTTAGAAAATTATAAAAATACTAGAAAAATCCTTGTACATAAAATCCCCCACACTTGATCTTTTTCACTCCTTAGAAAAACAATCATAAATAATATATAGCTAGACCTATAGATAAATCAAAACATCAAAATTATAAGTTCAAAAACCTTCAATCCCATTTACCCACAAAATATCATGCTTTATTTAAAATTACAAATTTCAAAAATAGTTTCCCTTCCACTCATTGTTTTTTTAAGACAAGTACCTATACTCATGCATCATTGTGACCTACCTTACCATCACTCTCATCTCTAAAACAATTTGATCAAAGTTTTTCTTAATTATCATCACATTCATTATTACCATAGGCTTTCCAGGAATTTAATATCTACACTCATGGAAATAAAAATAATACGTTAATATCGAGGAATTCACATTAGGTTTAGATGTTGTTGAGGCTACAGGGAAGTGGGTCATAAAAATGACAGTTTTTTCATAAAGTATGGTTAAATATTGAAATAAATACATTATGAGTGTCAATCCAAATGTATCCGTCAAAATCTCACTCCCCAACACTTAAAATGTTTCCTGTCCCTAATCATATGATAATTACAGTGTCACGCCTGGTTTTTTTGTTCTTTTTAGGGTCACAACTCACTCGAATAAGATGGAAAGAAAAATTGGTGAGTAACAGATCCCAACCCCCATGAAATAAATTTTATAAAAAATCCCAAAGAATAGTACACAAGTATCATGTGTACTGTAGTATCTTAGTGAAAGTTGTTTATATAAAAAATTCTCTAGCTCCTAGAGTAATGGATCATCTCTTTTATAGGTATCCCTAAAAGTGAGGGTTACCATGGAATAATCACAAAAGTTCTCATTATTGGAACCAAAAAAAATCTATATTCTCATATCAAAATACATGTAATGAATGTGGTTACTATGAAATAAAACACATATAATCATGATGGGATAATATAGATCCATGTGAATTAAATGAGTCACTACCCATCTGACAACCCTCACCATGAATAAATATCTCCCCCACACATGGATTGAAAATCATCATGAAAATATTCAAGAAAAAGTCTGGGAAGGGCATCAGATGTGGGATCATTCTGAAAGGATTGTTCATGGATTATAAGGTCTATGGGATGGAGAAATTTTAATGGTGTCTTAGTGTATCAGAGGGGAAAATCTCAAATAGATGCCTCGGTCATTTCAGCGCAACTTCCAAAATTCATATAGTTGTGATGGAAAAACATGGAAAGTTCTAAAAGATATAACATGGAATAGATTCCCTCAAGAAAAAGAGAAACATGAGATGATTTAAAATGGTCTAGAGTCCTTAAGGGTATGAAAATCTAATTTTGGAAAATATATATGATCATGAGTGAAAATAAGTGTCTCAAAAATATACAAGTTTTTGAAAAACATTTTTGAAGCATAAAATAATATTTTTAATCTTGTAGGTCATGTGATCAAGGATCAAATCATTCCAAATAGGAATCATGTACTCAAACTACCCAAGTATAGAAGAGGTATGTCCCTGACTGTGATGTAACAAAAATGTAGCCGCTTTCATGTGGGTCTAACAATGACATGAATGTTAGTTTTTTTTTCAATTTTCTTTTTTTTTCATTTTTAAATGTTTTTTTCTCTTTTTTTAAAGTTATATATTTTACATGATTTTTTTGAAAGAATAAAATATATAAAAAATAAAAATCTTCCTTGTGTAATTTCATATAGATGTAGAAAGGTTTCTTGTATCTAATAAACCTCTATAAATGATATACCTGTAAAATATATATATATATATATAACACATACCAATATCATATCAAAGAAGTCACGCCATAATTAAAATAATGTGAATGATAAAAATATGTATGATGAATTCAAATCCACTGCAGTTCCTAGAAACAACAGATGGTGATAAATTCATACCATTTTATTTTAAAAAAACTAAATGAAATGAAACTAATAGAAGTGAAAAGAAAACAAAAAAAATATGGGTTTCCTCCCATTTAGCACTAAGTTTACTTTGTCTTCATCCCTAAATTGATGACACTTCATCAGGATCGAATGGAAATGTATACCATGTATCTACTTCTTTATTTGTAGGAGTGTGGAATCTATTCATTGGAAAAGAAATTATCCTCAAATCTTCACAATGTCTCAATGGAATCTTTTTAGAAAAATTGATGTGTGAAATTAAATTAAAATAGAGAAAATTATAGGGGAATAAATCTGCCTCATCTAATGAAAATCACACTGAATAATTGAATTTTTTGAAAATGGAATCATCATGAAGATCAATAAAATTACATTTTTGAATTTTCATAAGAAAATATATTCCCTTACTCAAATCTTTTAGTGGTCGGTTTATATCTATCATGTCCTTGAATGTAGTATCTGGGTTGATGATGTATCCTAATTTTTTTCACCACCAACCACTAGCATAGGGAAAACCATCGGTTTCCAACTCAATTCATGCTTGATTCATAGAGTGATTGGGAAGGGCTCAATTGGAGAATTTGACTCCATTATGTCTATAATGGTATCTCTTTTAAAAGTTTCTTTTATACTACCCTCGTCATATTTCTTCATTTGAACATGTGGCACCATGAACTTAGGGTCCTCCAGGAAATCCCAATTTTTATTATTTCTAGAAAATTATGAGTGTTATATACCACCAACACTGGTTGATTTTTTTACTCTTGAAATGTTTCAGATGAATCCATTTTGGAAAAAAATTATGACTCACAAGGATTTTTAGAAAGAGGTGATTCGATGTCATTTGAAGTGACATCCTCTTGTGTGTGGAAATTCATGTTGTCTTTATTTAATTATGACTCTATCATGGTAAATAAGAGTCCCAGTTCTATTTCTTCTTCATCCTCAAAAGGTAAAATTTGGTAGACATTGAATGTGTCCTTTTTCACTTTGGGATAGCTAGTTTTTGAACTCATAGAAGAAGGATATGAAACCACATTTTCTAAGAGACCATTATGTTCAATAGGGTGGAATAATAAGCTCTCATATTATTTAAATATGATTATTTTGGAAGAATTGTATTATGATAGATAGGAGTTATCAATGTTATGATAGGAAGAAGGAACAATTAAAGCGGTCTCATCCTCAGAATCAGATAATTAATGTTGTTTAAATGGAGCCTCTACTGCACATTCCTAAAAAGAATTGTTCTGAATTCGATCATAAAATGGTGGTGAGGTGACTAGTTATAATATATTAGTTATTTGATTTTCTATATCTGTTTTTTAAGGCAACAATTTTTCATTACATTTATCTTGAAGTTCAAACCTTTGATTTGTCTCAGCAATAGCAGAAAACAACATGCGTTCAATTATTGAATCATTTATTTCACATGAATTATCAAGTTCTAAATTTTCTAGAATTATTTAATTTTTAAAATGATCAAATTCTGGGTAGGAACTAATAGTAGAATATGGTGAAGGATTCTAACATGGATCATGACACTTATTTGAATAATAATCATTATAATAAACATTATTACCTAGAGAGATCATGTATGGTGAATCATTATACATCATACCTTGAGTTGTGGGCATGTAAGGGGGTGTTTATTGTAGTCATATAGTTCAAACCACTTCATTTAAAATGTATGGGTGTCTTGAAATTACCTATGATGAAAAAAATCCCAGGGTAGTAAACTGATCATTTTTTGAGTGTTTTTTTACTTTTTTTGTTTTTTTAATATATAACACCTTTTAATGAACTTCTAATACTACCATTCTCTTAGTAAATAGTGCCAGAAAGTTTTAATATGCATTACAACATGTCTAATTTAAAAATTTTTAATCCTACTAACTATAATAGAAGTAGTGATCAAGGTTGAACTGTAGAGAAAATGTGCGTAGACACTAGGAATATCCTTTTGGAAAAATGTTCAAGAATACAAGTTTTTGATGTGATTAAAAACTAAAAAGTTATAAAAACCAAATCAGTATTTAAAAGTGACTATTTAAATTAAATAAAACTAACTAAGTGAACTAAATTAAGAAATGAAAGAAACTGGTGGAGACGAAAGTGTCAGAGTTGTGACGTCCATTCAGGCACATGTAATGCCAATTATTTAATTCTCATATCTTAATATTTATTTATTAAATTATCACTAATTGTAAATTTTATCAAAATACTATTAGGTCTTGTTCTCTGATGTTAGATAGTATTCTAATTTTTTACACAAATTATCCATCATTTTGTTCTTTGTCCTAATAAATATTTTTTGTATCATTGTTACACTGAATCACTTGGTGAAATACCACAACCCGTTTCTCACAAATTTTAAGTATCTATCTACATCAGGTTCTCTCACATATGATTATTGATTAAGTATCACTCATGAAAGTTTTAAGTGGAATGCACATTAAATATTAATTTTTCAATTAATATATTTATTTATTAATAATTCACTCGCATGCGACTTATGATTCTCTCGAACACACAACCGAATTCCAAAAAAATAAATTCTGTAATGATCTCCCTCCCATGATTACTTATTAAGTATCACATGAATGGGTACCAAAGCATGTGTATAGATTCTAATTTATAATTAATTCAAACACAGATATAATTAATTAAATAAACATCTAATTAAATGATAATAATTTAAAAGGCAATCAAATATGGAAATAAAAAAAAGGAATGCATACACTGTCACTTTAATCACACCTCTAACATAGAAGAATTATTCCACCATCACAAAAAACATGACACATAAAATAATAAACAAATATCATTGTTCTCATGTTGTCATAATGGTCATCGCAAGCTGTCATCGACGATTGAAAAATAATATCCATTGTCTTGTTGAGTTTCACAACATTGAACCAAACCATCACACCACTAAAAAATGATCAAATTAGTGTTCGTTCTTAGTGTGCATTGCCGATCTATAGACTGAACCCTCAAATCAGTAGTGAAGCAGTAGGGTAATTGCCTTCGGTGGTGCACAGTGGAGGGGATGTGCTGACTAGGTGATGTGCGCTGAGTTGCAACAGAGGCTAGTTGTGCGTGTTTCTATGGATGGAGGGTGTAGGGGATAGGTGGAAGAGGTGGGGAGGAGGAGAGAGGTGGGATGGGGGATGGGGTGCTGGAGACGTGGATAGAGGCGGTGATGGGAGAGGAGTGAGGTGTGAGCCGTAGGGGAGGGGAGGGGAAGGGGAGGGAGGTGGAGGGTGATAAGGGGGTGGGAATGGGGTGTTGCAGGAGGTGTGAATGGGGGAAGGGTGATAAGGGGGAGGGTTGGGTAGAAGGGATGGTGAGTGATGGGGAGGGGAGGGGGAGCGGGTCAAGAGGGAGGGTACATGGAGAGCAGCAGGTGATAAGGGTTGGGTGGGTAGGTTGGACGGTGGGTGATGGGGAGGGGAGGGGGCAGTGGGTCAAAGGGAAGGGGGAAGGGGGAGCGGTGGGTAAAGGGGGGGAGCAGGTGAGGGGGCGACAGGGGAATAGGGAGTAGGGGAAATTCAAAAGGTGAAAAAAAAATCAAAAAAAATCAATTTCAAATTTTAAATCTAAAAAATATTAAATGTTAAAAAAATATATAAATACTAATTATAAATAATAACAATAATATGATTATTAAATAAATAAAAATAACTAATTAACTATAAACAAAAATAAATAAAAGAAAATTTCAACGAAAATAAAAATAATAAAATAGTGTTAAATTTAATACGAAAAATTAATAACTAATAAAAATACTAAATTACTAATATAAGTATATATATTAACTAAAAAATATCTAAATATCTAAAAAAATATAAAACTGCAAAAATAGAGTAAAAATATAAAAAATGGTTAAACTAATTAATAAAAATTAAGTTATAAGATTATAAAAATACTAGTGAAATCCATGTACATAAATAGTCATTCCCCTTAGTAGTATACCTTACTCGAGGTAATCAATTTTTCCATTACTCTTTCTCCTAAATGTGAATCAAACAACTTTCAATAACTTTATATTACTAAAATTATGTAGGGTGAAGTTGTATGTGATTTCTATCTATCAACACTCATGCATCACCTTAATATGAGAGGTATGGTGTATAATATCCCAAGAGACATGCTTCATAATAAATAAATCCTAAAATATCACATGGTAGTGGGCATTAAAGTAGCTTAAAATTTGACCATTGATTTTCCTATTCAACTTAATGATTTGGATATTACGACAATCAATGATTATATTATAACTTTTATATCATGGATGTCTAATCTTGTAAAGGTACGCGTGGTATATACTTAACAATTTTTTTCAAATGAAAAACCTATAACATTTGATGAAAAGGGTCTTAAATGAGGTATGGTATTAAAAACAAATAAAATTTGGGGAAACAAAAGGTTAAATTAAGCCAATCTAGTGAATTGACCAATAAAAAAAATGACCTTTTGAGAGTACCTTCTCCCTGCTAGTTCCACTATAGAATGTATTAACATTATAATTTTATACAGACTCCACATTCAAAAATGGAGATATGTCCTAAATTCAATATGTAAAATAAATATTTGTAAATTTCATTACCAATGTGGTTAGTCATGAGAGTATAAATGAGGTCCTCATGTTTGAATGGTTGGGAGTCTTAATTGTGAATACATACATGAGGTAAATTTTCATAATCTGTCTGCCCGAAAAATGATCTACTATGCTCATTAAAGTTAATATCTATTCATATTTTATATAGGAGTTAATATTACTACTATATAAATGGGAAAACCCTAAAAAACATTATTTGGATTCATTAATCCTTGTATCATTTATACATAATAAATTTCTATGGAAGTGAAAGAAATTGAAAAGAAAAAAACATGAAGTATGCGAGGAATTTGAGAAGAAAATAGTAGACAACTCACTCTTCTTGATACATACAATGTAGGGGTAAAACTCTACAATATAATAATATAAAATATATTTTTCTCTTTCATTAATTGTTTTTTTAATAATAACTGAATACTGATCACAATCAATTTAGATACCCTAAATATTTATTTATTTTGATAAAATGCATGTATTTCCATCAAACCGACAGCACATGATGTGTATTGTGAATTTGAAATGCACTACAATCAAAATTTTATAAATAAATTTAAATTTATATGTTTAATTTTTTTTAATGATAATTTTGTTATGATAGGGAGTTCTACAAATATAGGATAAATCATGGTAGGAGGTCATTCACTGAATATAAGAATCCAATGGATTTCTTAGAATGGAAACAGATTAAGGTATATATGTAAATATTTAGCTATCAAAACATATTTCGAAAAAAATTACTTATTTTGTTCAATTTTTTTATAGTGTATTATGAAAGATAATGACAACTATTTTGTATATTACATTTGAAAATTTATGAAATATATCATATACCATCAAAATATTAGCAACCCTAAACAGGTAATTTTTTAAGGTAATTACTATTTCATTAAAAAAAATCTTAATAATTTGTTTGTCTATATTATCTCAGTACTTCCAAGATTTCGAAAAATCTACATACTCAAAAGAAGAAGTAAATTTTTTAAAAGACGAGTGGGCAGAGTACATGGTGTTAAAATGTTTACCAACGTCAAATTTAAGTGATTACCTATTATTTTTGTGATCTAGTAAGAGTTATGACCTTAGAGATACATTTGTGATGTGAAGCATTAATATCATAATTCTTATATATTATTTTTGATCTATTTCTCAAGGATAAGTATAATAGAGGAAATCAATTTGTTTAGAAATGAATGGGCAGAATACATGGTGTAAGAATGTATACATACATCACGAAGAGGTGACTTTCTACTACTTATTTAGTTAATTTTCTCATCATTTTAGCTTCTTTTTTAGTTTTTTTCATTTTTATCTAATACATAAAGTGTGTGTTTTCAGTTTAAAAATGACATTTTAGTTAAAAATGTGTTTCCCTCACTAAAAACCAATAAAACACACTTGGATTGTTTTTAAACTTTAGTAAAGTGATCTATAATTCATTTATGATGTTGTGGAATTAACCACACATCAATCTGACACATGATGTGGTTGGTATGACTCAAAGTGTGTGTTTTCAATATAAAAGTGTCATTTAACTTTAAAACACATTTCACATCACCAAAACCAAGAAAACAATATCATATTGTTTTCAAACTTTAGTAAAATGATCTATAATTTATTTTTCATATGTATGAATTATCCACACATCAATCTAATACATGGTGTGGTTGATACAACAAGAAGTGTGTTTTTTCAAAAAAAAAGTCTCATTTTAGCTTAAAAACACATAAAATATAAAAAACTAATAAAAAAAACTTATATTTTTTTCAAACATTAGTAAAATGGTCCATAATTAATTTTTGATGTGTAGTAATAAACTACACATCAATCTGACACACAGTGTGATCTGTATGACTTGAAATGAGTTTTTTCAATATAAAAGTGTCATTTTAATTTAAAATGTGCTTCACTAGATAAACTAAGAAAACACGATAATGTAGATTTCAAACTTTAGTAAAAAATCTATAATTAATTTTTGATGTGTAGTAATTGACCACACATCAATCCAATTCACAGTGTGGTCAATATCACTCGAAGTGTATGTTTTCAATATAAAAGTTCCATTTTACTTTAAAATGAATGTCAGATCATAAAAACTGATAAAATGATCTCATATTATTTTTAAAATTTATTTAAATGATCTATAATTTATTTGTGACATGTAATAATCAACTTTACATCAACTCCATTCATAATGTGATCGATATGACTTGAAGTGTGTTTTTTCAACACAAAAGTTCCAATTTAGTTTAAAACACACATCAAATAGCCAAAACCAATAAAATTATCTCTATTTATTTTTAAACATTAGTAAAATAATCCATAATTTATTTTTGATGTGTAGTAATTTACTGCATGCTAATCTAACACATGATATGGTTGGTATGACTCGAAGTAAGTGTTTTTAATATAAAAGTGTCATTTTAGTTTAAAATCATCGCATAGCCAAAACCAAGAAAATGATCTCAAATTATTTTCAAACTTTATGAAAATGATCTGTAATTAATTTTTAATGTGTATGAATCAACCACACATAAATCATACACTTGATGTCATCGGTTTTACTAGAAATGCATTTTTTCAATATAAAAATATCATTTTAGTTTAAAACATGTATCACTAGACAAAACTATGAAAAGATGATCAGATTGTATTAAAACTTTATTAAAAAATCCATAATTCATTTGTGTCATATAGTAATTTACCTCATATCAATCTGACACACGATGTGGTTTGTATGACTCGAAGTGTCTGTTTTCAATATAAAAGTACCATTTTTATTTAAAACTCATGTCACGTCGCCAAAACTGAGAAATGATATTAGATAGATTTAAAACATTATTAAAATTATCTATAATTCATTTTTTATGTGTAGGAATTGACCTCATTTCAATTCGAGAATAGATGTGGTCAGTATGACTCAAAATGTGTGATTTTAATATAAGAGTGTCAGTTTAGTTTAAAACACACATCAAATAGAAAAAACTAAGAAAAAAATATCATATTGTTTTCAAAATTTAGTAAAATTATTCATAATTTATATTTTATGTGTATAAATTAACAACCATTCAATTTTACACCCATTGTGGTTGGTATGACTTGAAATGTTTGTTTTCAACATAAAAGTGTCATTTTAGTTTAAAATGTGTTTCACATCTCCAAAACTGAGAAAAAAATCTAATATTGTTTTAAAATTTTATTAAAATGATCCATAATTCATTTTTTATGTGTAGTAATTGTCTTCACATCAATCTGACACATGATGTGGTTGACATGACACACAGTGCGAGTTTGCAATACAAAAGTGTCATTTTAGTTGAAAACATGCACCAAATATCCAAAACTAAGAAAACAAGCTTGGATTGTTTTAAAACTTTATTATAATGATCCATAATTCATTTTTGGTTTTTAGAAGTTAATTGCACATCAATATGACACATTATGTGGTTGGTATGACTCAAAGTGCGTGTTTTCAATATAAAAGTGTCATTTTACTTTAAAATGTGTGTCACATCACCAAACCCAAGAAAACGAGATTGTATTGATTAAAAAAATTAATAAAACAATCTATAATTCATTTATGACATGTAATAATCGACTATACATCAATTCAACACATTATATGGTCATTATGACTCAAAGTGTATGTTTTCTATACAAAAGTGTCGTTTTAGTTTAAAACACACATCAAATAGCCAAAAGTGAGAAAAGGCACTTGGATTGTTTTCAAAATGTAGTAAAATGATCCATGATTCATTTGGGACATGTATAAATTGACCACACATCATTCTGATACCCGATCTGGTCAGTATGACTCAAAATACATGTTTTTAATATAAAAGTTTCATTATAGTTTAAAATATGTGTCACAACACCAAAACCAATAAAAAGACCTTGGACTATTTTTAAAATTTAAGAAAATTATCCATAATTAATTTTGAAGATGTAGTAATTTATCGTTCGTCGAGTTGACATAAAATTTGGTCGGTATGAGTGCATCAATTTGACACAAAATGTGGTCAGTATGAGTTTAAGTGCATGTTTTCAATACAAAAGTATCATTTCACTTTAAAACACACATAAAATATCCAAAACTAAGTAAATGGTCTAATTTTGTTTTCAAAATTTAGTAAAATGATCCATAATTCATTTTTTATGTGTAGGAATCAGCCGCGCATCAATTTGAAACATGATATGACCGATATGACTCAAAGTAAATGTTTTCAATATTAAGGTGTTATTTATTTTAAAATGCATGTCACTAGCTAAAACTGAGAAAAAGGTCTCAAATTTTTTTCAAACTTTAGGAAAAAAATAATTATTAATTTTTGATGTGTATGAATTGACTATACATCAGTCTGACACATGATGTGTTCGGTATGACTTGAAGTGCATGTTTTCAATATAAAAGTGTCATTTTACTTTAAAATGCATGTCATATCACAAAAATCGAGAAAACGAGCATATATTGTTTTCAAACATTAGGAAAATGTTCTATAATTCATTTCTGACATGTATGAATCAACTGTACATCAATCTGCACATGATGTGGTTGGTATGACTCAAAGTGCATGTTTTAAATACAAAAGTGCCATTTTAGTTTAAAACACACATCAAATATCCAAAACTGATCAAACAAACATGGATTATTTTTAAAAATTATAAAAATAGTCCATAATTCATTTTTGATGTGTAAGAATTGACCAGATGTCAATATGACACACGATGTGATTGATATGACTCAAATTATATGTTTTCAATATAAAAGTGTCATTTTAGTTTAGAACACACATCACTAGACAAAACTAAGAAAATGAGCTTGGATTATTTTTAAAATTTAGGGCACTGATCCATAATTCATTTGTGACATGTAGAAATTTATTGTAGATCAATCTGATATATGATGTGTTTGGTATGACTCAAAGTTCATTTTTTCAATATATAAGTTCCATTTTATTTTAAAACACGCATCACATACCCAAAACTGATAAAACAAGATCGGATTTTTTTCTCATCATTTTATATGATATTTATTAATTAATTTCCTTATCATTTTTATCTAATACTTATTTAGTTAATTTTTATAAATATGGTGCTTGAATAATAACAAGAAATGGTGTCACATTTGAAGTCTCGTTCTCAAAGGAAATTGCTTTTAAATTACCTTACATCCATAGTGAGAGTTTTTTATCACCACATATGTGGTCCAATTAAAGAGAACCTTCTTTTGAGAACAATAAAAAATAGTTTGAAGTGTAAGAATCAACTAGAACTCAATATGATACATGGTATTCCAGGTATGACTCTAAGTATATGTTTTTAGTTTAAAATTATCATTATGAGTTTAATTTATTTCTTTATAGTGTTACTAAAATGAGAATTGTTTTCTTATATAGGTGCATTCTTTTACTTGAGATGGGGTGGTTTTTTTGATAACTAATATCATGACCATGGGTCAGGGGCCAAATTGTAAGGGCTCAGATCTGTGTAGTTTGACCCTTTGTTTGTTTCCAAATCTCATGGTTCTTAGAGGAGGCATAGAGTGATTATAGAGGGGTTTATCTCCTAAAAAGTAGGATGCAGGGATAATTCAAGGCGTGTAAATATTTCACATTATGTATTCTCAATTCATGGCTTGTGTGAGAGCCATTCACGGCCTGAAAGAGGTTCATGACTTGTTGAGGCTAGTTAATAGGGTGTTAGATGACATGTAAATATTTGGGAATAAATCCTTTAAGGTGATACATTTTTTGGAGATATTTAGAACCTAACATTTATGAGATGTATAAATGTTACACTCCGTGTAAATCCCCTATGCATTACATCTATAAAGGGTGTAATGGATTCAGAGTTCTCAAAGCCTATGCCCCTTCTCTTGATTTCAGGCGATCTGACAACCCTTTTCCAAGCATGTGGGGATTCCTTCAATGGGGATTGATTCTCGACCTTATATCTTCAATCCTTGGTGATCCAAGGTGTGTTCATTCTTCATTCTCTAGCAGTTTCTCCCTGGTCAGTCTCATTTCCTCTTGTTTCTTCTCTTAATGCTATGGCACTTGATCTCCACTATTCTAAGAAGGTTTCTTTGTTGTTATCGGTGCATTTTTGGTACGACGTATTTGGGAGATTGTATTTTCCTCATCGGAGAGGTGATCATAGATCTGCAACATTGGATTGTTCTTGTGTGAAGAATGTTGACGCCATTGAGGTAGGGGATTCGTCGCTTCTCTTATTTTATTTATGTGGAATAGTAACAATGGCATGGTTTATCCCATTGGATGGAAATATAATTAACCTAATAATTATTTAATCGGATTAATAAAAAATTTTTAACAATCACATGTTGATGTTTTTTGTATCATGATAGTGTTTTGCCTCTTGATTTCCTATATAGTTTTATATCTATGTTATAATTTGTTAGCATGTTTCTATTCTTGTAGTAACATGTTGAAATTGGGAAAGAATACAAAGATGAAATTAATTGACAATTCATTGTCTTAAGAATAATTAAAGAAGTTTCATGTTTGTAATATGATGTTTTTGTAATTTGATGATCATAAAATTGATTCAATGAACCTATATAATTAAATGTGGTCTTCCATGTGTTAATAGAATTTATAAATAATTTGAATCATTATAATTATTATTGATAATGTTGATAATAAATAAAATTCATGTTAAATGAGAATGGTACTTTTCACAGTTTGATGAAATTGGTTTAAATTCTAGAGAGCATGTTTAGATTTTGATATCTTGTTATAGCTTTATTCCCTAGGCTTAATTTAGTTAGAACTTTTGTTTAATGAGTGGGTTAATTCAAGATAGAATAATAATCAGTTGTGTGATAAAGATAATTGTTAGGGCCTGAGATTCCCATCTACTTGATAAGGCTGAGTGCCTTGAGTTTGGAGTCATGAGATCTTGTTTATGTATGAAGGATGGATACCTTGCTTCAGGTCCTAGATTTCCCTATTTCTTATAGTTTCTTGATGCTTTTGTGATGTGCTCTGGATGTGAACGTTGGTATACAATGAGATATGGGGTGGGGAGGCCCAAATGTGATATGATCTTGGGATGGTTATTCCTGGGATGGATGATGTGACATGTGGGTGGGTAGACTCAGATTATGTGGTAGTAATTGATGAATTTGATGGAAAGATGCATCAAGATATGCATATAGGTATTGGGGATGGCACTGGAGATAATGGAATGGGTTGAAGCTCGGATTACCTGTTATTTATGTGAAGTTGAGAGCTCTAAGGATTTCTTATAAATCTATTTAATGGTCAATGTTTAACTTAATTATTTTATATGCATTCATTTTCTCACTTCTTGAGGCAGCTGGATGTTCTTGGTTGTATGTTTCCTCTGGGTGGTAGATTAGGATGGTTTTCCTAGAGTAAATGTGTTGAATTTGGTTCCCTAGAACCAACTAATTTGTACTTTAGATTACTTTTATATTCAAATAAGTGAATATTAATATAAATAACTTATCACATATTTATTTTTCATCTGCATAACATTGATGTGATAATGTCCTAGAGTATATTTCTCATTGATAAGGTCATAGATGTTCCCCACTATGATGAGAACTTTTATATGCTATGGCGATATATCTTAAATATAGTTCTATTTTTGGATAATATTCTATGATAGGACACAAGGTAAGTATATTTTTAGGTGTGAGTACTCATAAGCGGATGAGGCTTCTTCTCATGATGTTCGAACTTGGTAATCTCTAAGGTGGGAGATTATGAGAACAATCCCGCTAGTAGGAATTCTACATGTTTTAGTGTCATCAGATATTTCTATCTGTGAGTGTGTGTAATGGTCCTTAGACTTTAATATTATCATTGAAACATGTAATGACTCGAACACTTAGATTGACTAACCAAAACAATCTTGTAATATGTTGGTGGAAAGTAGGGTGTGTTGGGTGTGTCATGATTTACATGTCATTAATGATTAAGTTAAGGAAGGATTTTTCATTTCTATCTTTATTTAAGCTAATATCCTTTCCCTTTTATTGGGATAGAACCTTCACATTAAATTCCATGGTCATAGTGTGACGACATTTATTTCAAATAGTTAAAGAAATACGTAATTAGCATATAAGTTAGTGACATGGATGTGAAGACTGATTGATGAGATATTTTGACAAAGGGATTATATTACACAGTGAGCGCTTATATGTGTTTGTCTTCATTAAGACGTTAAGTTATTCCTCTTGGGTTCCTCAACCCATTACTTGACAGTAATCTTGGACTTTATTCAATCGCGCCAAATTCTAATGAGAAATAATCCTAGAGGGTCACACACTAAGTATTTACATTGATCTCAATTAAATTATATTTGAATTTAATTAATGAAATAAATATTATTACCAAGATTTAATAATAATTTTATTCAAGTTCTATTGATCACATAAATTAAATAAATATTTATTCACAGGATTGTGAATAAAATATCATTATTTATTTTATCAGATATTTACTAAATATTTATTTAATGATTTAAGAATAAAATACTTATTTAAGAGAATAAAATATCATATTCTGATATTCAATAAATTCTAAAGGAGTTTGAATGGACCAAGACCAAGTCTAGTGATAAATATTAATTAATAAGTTGGTTAAATAATACTTGTTATTGCGCAAGTTTGTGCACAACAAATAATAATAATAATAATATTTTATTATGGGGCAAGGGGTTAATTAAAATTTGTTATATTATTTAATAGTTAGCATGTAATTAAATAATTATTTTAACCTAAACTCTAACTCTATAAATAGATGGTTATATATATTATGTAGAGTGTTGATTGGTGTGTAATTGAAATAGAGAATCATTTCACATAATTAATTCTCTCTTGACTCCTCCCTCTCTCTCACTCTTTAGAATGAGAAACTCAAGGGAGATTTCTTCAAGACAGGAGAATGATAAATCAAGAACAAACAATGCAAGGCATTTGATTCACTACACCATAACCGAGATATCAAGTGGCGTTTCTCAGAGATCATAAGAGAACCTATGGATCACTACTAGAGGGATTCTATTCTTGGATCCTCACAAAACAACGAAGGCAATCTGAAAAGCTCTTTTTAGATTATCAATATTCATCAACAAAGAATGTTCTTAGGCCTAGGTATTCATCTCTTCATATATTAAATAAACTAATTATATTTTTTATGTACAAGATCCTCTCTCATGGTTTCATGCAACGATAATTAAAAGAAATTTTAATATATCACCCACCCCCACATGCTTCTGATGAACTCATAACCAACAAGTGGTATCTGAGTAGTCATGTTTAAATTTATAATTATTTATTTTATTATTGATCTATATAAATTTATGGTTATATTTTCATTTCATGTTATTCATTCATTAATCTAATTTAAATTAACAAGCTTTTACATATCAATCCTTATTTTTTCGGTGTTTAATTTTATTAATTGTTTAAGAAAAGATGAAGATCGACCGGATATTCCATTGGGAATCTACCAATTTTTTGCTGCTAAGACAAGGTTACACAGTGTGTACTCAGAAGTACATGTTGTGTAGCCTAGTTCAATGCATCTGGATGCATCAAGGGATACATAGTGTTCCACATAGTAGTTACACATGGTGTACGCTGTGTGTTGACTGGCTAACCTGGCACATAGTTATCAGATTACATGACATGTATCAGTGTACACACCATGTAGTCTATATGGGTTAGTAGCATAAATTGCACAATCTGTGTGGTCATTATACATGGTCAAAATGTGTGAGACTGAAAACCTAGAGTATTTATAATATACATGGAATATATGTAGTGTAAACGGAATGTAGTTCATAAAATATCATGTTCAAAGAACATGTTGAGAAACTCAATTAGAAAATGGAAACATGACAAGAGTAACACATGATGTGTAGAATTTTGTACTTGTCATGTAGTTCATCCAAGGTACACATTGTAGACCCAAGCGTGTACCCTAGATACATGGAAATAAAGATACATGGAATGTAGCCATATGTACATGCTATGTAGTCTCCCATTAATCAAAAAAATTAAACATTACATTAAATTGAAAATTACAGCATTAAAACCTTATTTTATTCATTGGAACACCATTGTGTGTTTGAAAATTTAATAGTGGTTTTAAATATTTTTAAATGGTCAATTAATTTATTATAATAACTATATGTCATTATTGGTTCTTTAATTTATTTTCCATGAATTCCATAAATTATGGGTATCTCTAATAAAGTTTGAATGGTAATTAAGAAGAAAAGGAATTAATTAATTAATTAATGCACATGCATTCATCTTAATAATAAAGAACAGATAAATAAATGAATTCTAACCATTTACTTTTGCATATTAATTTCATGTATGACTGTTCATGAGATTGACTAAGACCTATGTATTTGTTGACATTTATTTAATTTAGTTTATTTCATGTGTTTTTAATTATTTAATTTTTAAATTAAATGATGGAATGTGAGTTATCCCTCCCTCTATTATTATATGGGACTTTCATGTCCAAAGATATTTATGTAATCCCCTTTAACAAATAATTTGGTTCCCATGACTTGAATGTGAGTAATAAATACTTGTAATTAATGGAGCTTCCCAAGACATGTGGAGGTGGTTCAGGATGGAACGATAACGATGACAACTTGGTGATACACAGTTGTATGGGTGTAATGTTGTAACTCATTACAAGACCGTAAATATGAGTTATTTCTCCTATAAAAAGGGTTTATTTAATGTATTATCGTTAAATCAACCATTAGATAAATCTCATAAATGGGTCTTTTAATTATTTATTTAATTCTTTCTATGAAATTATTTGTTTATTGGGTGCAAGGCCGCAATCACATAAATAAATGAATTGATGTTCAAAGATAGAAATTAAATAAATGAATTATGTGTATATGCTTTATCCAACATGGTTAATTAATTAAGTAATATCCACTTAATATTAATAAAACGTGTAAAGGATAAAATAAGTTAAAATTTATGCATAATTAATTAAAACCCTTTAATTAAATATTAAGTCAAACATGGCCTTCCATTACTTGATTAGGAATGAAACTAAATAGATCTAAGTGTTTGAGCAAACCCTGTTGAGATACTTACTTTCATAAGGGGAGTTCTTATGAAGTTTTTGGGTTGAATTAACCATTTTAAATCAAGAGGAGTATCCATTTCTAGACTTGGTGTAATTTGGAGGCAAGTGTTGAGGAAATCCAAGTCAGGATTTTAGGATTGGGTAATCTACTCAATGGATCAAGGAGCTACAAGCTCATGGTTGGCAAAGACCTGCCTACCTAATAACTTCAAGTAGCTTGACCAACCCATGTTGGGGTTATGTGAAGGGGAATATGGATTTTTTCCAATATAATGTACTAGAAACTAGGAATTCTAAGTTCAATGGTGTGGGATATTGGGACTTGATAAAATAGTGGGATAATTAATAAAATAAAATAATTATTATTATTTCTCACATAATTTGTAATCAAGTAAAGTAATAATCATCTGTTTTAATTATTGTAGAAAATGTAAAATTAATGTATAAAATCAGTGAAATCATTCATGCAATGAACTATTATTAGAAATTTTATATTATGTATTGGAATCCCTTATTCCTATTATGCTACCCCAACATGTGAGAGAAAGTGAAAAGGAATCTTGTAAGAGATATGTTAAGGATTCTTCTTATGTTCATTGTATTATATTATCAACTATGATTGGATAGTTTATGATAAAACATAAATCCATGGATTATTACACCATAATAACACATTTATATTCTCTTAAGAAAGAGAAGGAAAGTCTTGAAATAAATAAGATTTTAAATGCACTGTATTAGTGTAAACTGGAAAATGGAAATCTAGATACTTATCATGATTTAAAATTACTAGGGTATATTGATCTATAATAAAAATTGGGATTCCAATTGGATAATAAATTATCCATTAGTCTTATTTTATTATCCTTCCACCAAGATTATCCTTCTTTTTCCAAGTCCGAATAAACAAAATGGATAAGTTTCTTAGGATATTTCATCCATACTTCACCAAGATGATAAGGACTGGTTGAAACCTATTTCTCCACCCCATGTGGTGAAAAGTTTTAAAGACAAGGCTAAATATCCCATGGATAATATAAATCCAAAATAACCTTTATGACATCCTTCAAAGAGACAAAATATTCAAATGTAGAATAATGAATAGGAGGCTATTTTCTTCTTATGTGGAAATCTGGGACATTGGAAAATAGATTACAATGAATTAAAGAAGTAAGAATTTGCATCCAATTCAGGTATATTTATCGAGTTTCTATTTTCCTCTTGTGTATTAAATACAATATGCTTAAAACATACACATATTTAAATATATGAAATGAGCAAGAATATAAAGTTTGTAGAGTTAACTCAAAAGGAGATGAGAAGGAGAGATTCATAAGTCATCCAAGGGAAGCTCACTATTTTTCATTACCAATTTGGATTGATTCAAGTTTGTAATAAGTGTTATGAAAAAAATTATCTCATTGTATTTATAGACACAATGAGACAATATTTATTTTTAGAACAAATGTTTTTATGGTAAATTAAATACAAAACTATTAGGTTAGTAACTCTTGAATCACATATATCCATTGCAATACATGATGAATATAAAATATAAGACTCTTACTTCATTGTGACAATATAATTCTTTGTCAAATAAAACTGAATATAGTTGAATTTTTTATTCTCTTCAATGTATTCTAGTCACAATTGAGCTAAGGTACTAGATATATAAACAAACTACTTATCATGTTTTAGATAAATAAACCCTTATACATAAAGGTACATCACAAAGATTTTAAAATAGGTTCAACATGGCCATGTGAACTATTATAGAGATAAAGTTAACTTGATATACTACATGATATTCCTTTAAGAAGTTTTATAAATTCTCAATGAAGTAAATGAGTGCACTTGGTATTGATAGATGAATCTCTGAGCTTGCTTGTTGGGGAAAATATTATACATGTAATCATTGATCAGACATGTGTAATAAAGGTTATTAAAAACTCGCATTTCCTTATATACATCGATGAATTAATGATAGTAAAAGGAATATTAATGATGAATCTTATACATATTGAAAATATTTCATTATACTATCCAATAAATATTTTGAAAATTTAATTGAAACAACTAATCATATGAAAACTATATTCTCTAATGGATATCATATCAATTGCAATATGATAAGAATATATTTGGACACTACCATAAGTATTTACTAAAAGCTATTTGTTAAAATATGGTCTTAGCTACAAATGAACAATAAAACACTAAGGTGAATCTATGTTAATGATCCTATAGCCACTAAGGATATTAACATCTAGTCAAGATTAACTTTATTTCAATAAAAAAATCCTATCTCTTTGAAGATAGTGGGAGTAAACTTAAATTATATATATTAAGGCTCTGGATGCACATAGGTTGGCATAGTAATACTAGACTCCACTAAGATGAGTGGGAGGAGTAGTTCTAGAGACACATACTACATAGGAATTCTAAAGAACCTTTATGGTTAACTTTTTTAAAACAATGTTTTTGTATTTTTTGAAAACTAACCTTTTTGTTGAAGAATGTTTTTGTTATTCAGGAATTAGAACCAGTCCATTGTAATGAGGTTGTTTTCTAGGCACAATTTTCTGGACCCAGGGTTTCATATTATGTTACACCAATCACGGAAGAAGTTAGAAAGATTAAGTTTTTTATCAGAAACTTTATCATATTCAGGTCTATTAGTATGACATTGAAAATAAATGAATTCCAAATAATTGGAGGCAGATTTCTTTTTTTTGGAAGTTTGTCTTTTTTGTATTCAGAGAAAGAAAAAAGTTTCTAAGTATGAATGAAAGAAGTTATTGAGTTAGAAAAAATGTGAAGTTAGAATTTATAAAGTTATTATACTTTATAAAATGAAATCAGATGATTCTTTTCTGATCAATAAGTTCTCACAAATCATGAAAATACTCATGATTAAAGCTTTTGAAGAAATTTTGGAGAGGTTTGAAGAATTTCAAAGTTGCAAAATGAGATTTCTATTGTAATGGAAATTACATCGTAATGGGTTAAGAAAGAAAAGGATGATGCTAAGCCAGAGGAAGAAATGAATCATACTAGGAATTTTATACTGATATTTTTGTACTGGGAAAATCATACTGACATTTTCATACTCATTTTTTCATATAGGGATTTTCATATTGGAAAAATCCTACTAAAATTTCCGTACTCAAATTTTTGTACTGGGATTTTCATACTGGGAAAATCGAACTGAGATTTTTATACTCAGATTTTTGTACTATGATTTTTGTACTAGGAAAATCATACTGAGATTTTCATACTTAGATTTTCGTACTAAGATTTTCATACTGGGAAAATTATACTAAGATTTTCACACTCATATTTTTGTACTCGAATTTTCATGTGGAAGTATTAATAATGAATTTTTTTTACTAAGAAATAAACTGATTTCAAATTCACTAAGAAAGAAATAGAAATCGGATCCACAAAAAAAAATAGAAATCATAATGATCTGATTATAAGGAATAATCAAAAAGAAAATTCGAGATGTTTTATGAAGAATTGAAGTGGTCAAACTTGAATTTCAATTTTTCATAAATCTCAAAGAAATATAAGGATGTTTTAAAAAATCAAAGTTGAATTTTTAAATGCAAGATATTTTTAGAGATTTTGATATTTGAGGAAGTGGTGAGTATTTTCAAGTTTTCCACCTTTGTTTTATGAGTCGCCTATAAATACTTCCTCATATCATTTTTTTTTCATTTACAACTTTCACACACGTACAAGAGGAAGAGATCTGGATAATTTTAAGTGAAAGTTACCATTTGATTGAAGAATAATTTTATTGATCATTCTAGCAGAGTTTAATTTTTCCAGATTGAGAATGAGTTCATTATATTGAGTTCATTGTTTTCAAGATAATCAGATCCAACATCATTGTTTTGAGAAAACTGGATCTAGCATCATTCTTTTAAGAAAAATCAGATCTAGCATTATTTTTTAAGAAAAATAATATCCAGTGTCATTGTATTAAGAAAATTAAATCCAACGTCATTATATTGAGAAAATTGGATCTAACATCATTGTATTGAGAAAAACAGATCCAGCATTATCATATTGAGAAAACTGGATCCAGCCAAATCAGACTAAGGATTTAGACAGAGAAATTGTTGAGCAGTTTCAATAAAGTCTTTATTATTTTATTTGGATCAATTGTTTTATAAGAAAACATTTTAAACTGATGGGAGTCAATATAATCATTCCTATCGGGATATATAATTTTTTCAATGGGAGTTGGCACAAGTTGTATTCACTTCTTCACAATAGTGTATTTTCATAGACCCACAAGAGTGGATATGGAAGGAATGTAGGTTCTCACACTAAGGTCAAACCTTATAAATATTGTGTTCTTTACTTTCTTTCCTAATTTTGCATGAATGAGTATTTACTAAAAGATGATAAGGAAATAAATATTAACAGGTTGTAGGGGTTATGTTTTTAAAAGAATTGAAAATTATAAAAAGTATAAAACTGATTAAACTCTCTTTCTAAGTTGTTATTAAATCTTTTGGAACTTCAATTGTAATCAGAGTGAGGTTACCTTGTTGAATCCTTATCATAGATAATATTATCTCTTCTAATAGTAGAGTAATTCCTATAACTTATGGAAAAAATTATTATGGATGAAAAAATATAATTATTACTTATCTCTTATCTCTTAGCCTAAAAGTTGTTGATGCTGCTACTATTGATTTTCCACATATCGATAAATATTATCCTATGACATTTTCTAATAAGATAAATATATAAGTTTATGGGAATGATATAAATAAAATCCTTATGTCATTTTCAAAGAATGTTTATCATAAGGTGATGGGTCTCAAAACTTCAAAAAGTGTGTGGGACAAGCTGAAAAGTGTTTTTGAAGGGAATAAAAAATTTAAGGAAGTAAAGCTACAAATATAGAATAGTAAGTATGAATACATCAGAATAAGAGAAGAAGAAATAATTAATGAATACTTAACCAAAGTAAATGAAATTTTTTGCAACATCATAGGATTTAGAGATGCCTTGGAAGATTCTACCATTGTGAATAATGTTATGAGAAACTTTCCAGATAGGTTTGATTCTAAATTTTCTTTTTTAAAAGATAATGATGATTTATCTCTTGATGAATTGCATAAATTTTTTGTTTCTTATGAAATGATGAAATATATGATGTTTAAAAATAAGATGAAATGGATTTTGAAGCTATGAGACTGATGAAAATATAAGATGTTGAATAAACTGATCCTTGTGAGTCGAAAGATAAATAGGATGATGAATTTAATGATAAGATTATCTCTTATCTCTAAAAACTATCAAAGTGGTAGAGGAAAGTATAGAGGTAAACTTCCTCTCAAATGTTTTGAGTGTGTTGGAATCGGACACTTTCCTATGAATTTCCCCAAAAATAAGGTTGGAGAATATCGAGGTGATTCTGATAAAAAACCTCGATGGAAGAAGTGGAATAAAAATGATAAAAAAGAAAAGTATTCCAAAAAATACAAGAATAAGTTTAATGGACACACAAGAAGTTGTTTTTAGAAAATATTTTTGTATCATCAGAAGTGTAAAATATAGAAAATTCATTATAAAAGGATAAAGAACCAGTGGAAATATATTCCAAATAAGATAATTTAATAACTCCTATTATTTGAGTGCGGAATATGAAAACAAATTATGTCACTGAAGACTTGGTCACCTTGGATAGAAAAATATGAACAAACTTTCTAAATATGATTCCATTCAAAACTTTCTAGAATTGAAAATAAGAGAAGAAGTTGTTTGTGTAACTTTTCAAAAAGTTAATATGACTAACAAAAGTTATAAAAGAGTTGAGATTTAATCTACCATACCACTTGAGCATATTCATTCTGATTTATGTGGGCTGATGAGACATCAATCAACAAAAGGAAATTTATAATTTATCATGTTTATTTATAATTTCACTCGGATGAAAAACATCATGTTTATGAAGCACAAGTCAAAGTCTATTGAAATGTTCAAATTATTTATAAAGGATTTTGACGAAGAAATAGGGGTTTCCATAAAAAGGTTGAGAACAGATAATGATACCAAATTCACAAACAATACTTTTGAAACTTATCTGAGAGAGCATGGTATCAAGTATTAGTATAGTTATCCCTATACTCCACAAAAAAAATGTAGTAGCAGAAAGAAAGAATATAAGCTTGGTGGAAATTGGAAGAAGTGTGTTAGAAGAATACAAACTTTCAAAATTCTATTAGATAGAAGCTATTAGTACTATTGTAAATGTTAAAAATATATGCTTCTTGAGACTAGAAACCAACATAACTCCTTATGAAATTTGGTATAACAAAAAACCTTCATTGAAATACTTCAACATTTGTAAAGTCTATGTTTTCTCAAAAATAAAAAATCCAGATTTGGGAATTTTTAATGAGAAAGCTGAGGAATGAACTTTTAAGGGTTATTCACCAAATGGAAGAAGTTACAAATGTTGAAAAAAAACATTTAAAAAAGTTTTTGGACTCATATAATCTAAAGGTAATTGAACATAAAATTTCCCTAATAAATTTTTTGGGAATTATGAAGAGGAGAAACTGGATAATTCCAATAATAGTGAAAGTAATTAAAAACATCCTTATCAAGATTCAGAAGAATCATGTGATGAGAAAATTTCAGCTAAGAAAGAAACTTTGAAATTTCCAACCTTAAAAAAACATATTGAATCTGAAAATATTATTGGGAATTACAATGTAACACCCCAAGATTTTATAGTACATTATTTCTTCAAAGTAATTCAATAACTTTCACTACACGCAACACTGAGTTCTAGCGCACCATGACTTACCAAACTAGCTGTTCAAAAGATGTTATGAATATTATAAACAGAATTTTGAACTTTATATAATACTTATAATTTTAGAATCCATATTGTGTGTTTTATAGACATAATGTAAGAACAAATTCATTTTTTTCAGATAAAAGAAGTATTTTCCAAAAAAAATGAAATTTTATCGCCTATTAATAGAGATCCCTCTTTAAATCCAATATTTGAAACTTTTATATATTCAATTTTACAAAATAAACTTATTCTTTATAATCGTGACATAATAATTTAGTTTTAATAAATTTTTGGTGTTTTTCTGATAACTTTCGTATTTGGGTGAATAGTGAAAAATACTATATTTTAACTGAAAACAACTTTTTTAATCAAAATAATTTATAATGTTAAATTATAAATTTTAATGGTTTTTAAATATAAATAGATTATATTTTTACCATTTAATCAAATTCTTGTCATTGTAAGTAATTTCACTTTTAAATTGGACATAAACAAGTGTCAACCTTTTGATAGTTATTATTTCTTAGAAATATGCTTTTTGGTTTTGACAATGGGAATTAATTTTAAATTAATAAATTCATCTTCTATGTTTTGAATTTGGTAAAATGGAATTCATTTTTTAATTCAGAATATCAAAATTATCTTAGGGTAAAATTTTGGTATTTTTCTAAAAACTTTCAATTTTTGATGAATAGTGAAAAACACTATGTAGATATTTAAAACCAACCTTTTATTTAAATAATAATTTATTTTATTTAAATTCATTTTAAGTCAACATATATATATAATACCTATATAAGTTCAATTTAATTCATTGGAGTCATTTTATAATAAAATTAGATGTATAAAATTTTATCGAACGTTTTACCGTCTTTTACCCACCTCCAATGAGCATTTGCAAATTTGCATAAAACCTAATTTTACCGCTTCTGTGAATTAAATTTCAAAAATCCGAGAGATATGGTTGATATTAGTAACTAAAATTTGGTTCAATAAGATGAAAATAATTTTTGGTGAATTGTAACTTTTGACTTTTATTTACCACGGTTAATAATAAATATGGTTATTAAGGGTAAAAATGATATCATAATTACCCTAACACATGTCCAAATTCTATTGGATAAGTTTAATTAGACAAAAAACAACCTTAGGAATAAAATATTATCCTTAGGTTCACTAGTATTAGATTTAGACATTTATTATTATTTAATTCAAAGAAGAGTTAAAAGTGTTAAATTCAAAGTTTAATAACTAAACCATTTTTAATATAGGGTTACACATAAGATAAGTTCAACTATAAACATTAATTAGAAATATAAAATTATTACCTACATAATTGTATTTTATTTATATTTTTTAAACATTAAATAATTTAATTTATTTATGACACAATGATGATACAGTAATTACCTTATTAAGGGAATATTAAAATGATTGATATTATAAATACCCAAATAAATTTAATTTGAGAATTTTTATGAATTAAACTAATTTTATAGGTTAATATTACATGTTAGGGTTGATTAAATGAATTTTTTTGAAGTAATAATGTTGTTATGAATTTAGTAAAAAAAATACCAAATAGTGTCAAAATTGACATAAAAGAGTTTTTAAAACAAATATTATATTATTAATTGGTATTATATTCCTAAAAATATAAGGTTCAGCCATAGGGCTTAAATACTATTATATATGTCATTAATGAACCACTTGGTGTTCCCATGGAAGTTTATAGTAAGTTTATTATCCATATAATATAAAAATACAAAGAGACATGGTAAATGTCCAACTATTTAACTAAGAGTTAAATATAATAGATAAGGTTAATATAGAGTCCCAAACCTATATAAAACCTATTGGTTGAGTGTTTTTCGACCCATCACCATCTTATCCTTTAAATAATTTATTTTGGAGCTATTATAAACCGAAAATTATTTTATTATAAAATAATATTTTAAGTTTTCCCTAAGTTGCCCCTCACCCCTCTTATAAAAGGGCACTTCCCCTTCTCTCAAATTCACACCTCCAAATCCATTTGGCTGGGCCCAACCATGCCCAAATACCCTACCAACTATACTAAATTTATTCTAGAGGACTTACTTTTGTCAGAAAGCCAACATAAGGAGCCCTTTTGATCAAATCAAAAGGAAGAACCCGAAGAAGAGGTAATGATTTCACCACCCTCTTTCAAGTTCTTTTCTTCTTCCATCTACTCTTTATTTGTTATTACTATACCAAAATAACAAATCCAATACCTTATATATACTGTGATGTTATTATAAATATTTCACAACCATATTCATTATTCTATCCACCCTATGAATGATAATGTCACCATGTGTGCGTACGTACGGCTTACCGTCTCCACGCTGTGGTGTAATTTGTTATTCAACACTATGTTATTTGGATGGATATAATGATGAGTAATATGTATATAAATAATGAACATAACATGATAATGTCTCTATAAAATTAATATACCATCCAATTCCACACCTTTATGGAAATGATATTGTCTCTCGGGCGTACGTACGGATTACCGTCTCCACAACGCGATGAGATTCATTTCCACGTTCACCATTCATCGACGATTATGAAAATATATATTACAAATAAGTATGTAATATATGAAATAATAATGATACTGGATATATATATATATGTGTGTGTGTGTGTGTGTGTGTGTGTGTCTTTATGTACTTACATATATCTTATTCACTTACTTTCGTTCAATACGATATGAAAACAGAAACAACATGTATGCTTACGTACAGCCTACCTTCTCCATAAACGGTGTTTTCCATTTCATTTATCTATCTATTATAAATATTTATATTCTAAATATATATGATATATAAATCAAGGTTTATATTCTGATATTATTTAAATCATTATCTAAATGATACGATCAAGAATAACAAGTTAAAACACGTACGATAAAGAAAGCGATTATTACCCGAAATGTTAATTTAACATGGAAATAATTATTAAATGGGTAGTATAAAGTCATAAATGAATCATGTATGATATAATAAATATTAATATGGTTCTTTTATAATTTAATAACATACAATGTTCATTATACAGTAGTTTAAATGTACCCTTGACAAAAGGAATGTGCAAGGTAAGGGTTAATTTCACAATCTCTTTATTATCTGAGGTTGTTTTTAAGTAAGTATCTACTGGGACATATTTATTATCCATGAACATGTTTCATGAAATATTTTTAAAATGGATTATTTTAAGGTACTTTTTAATAAAACATAATTTTAAATGTTTTAAATATGTATTCCTCTAAATTATTCTCATTAATGTCCATGTTTTCAAAATGGTTTTTAAGGATTTATCTATATGGACATGAATGTTTTTAAAATGTTAATTCCTTTAAAAAGTTTCAAAGTGGTATGGGACACTTTGATTCAAAAATGTCTTTAAATTTCTTCCTTTATAAATTGTGTTACTTTTAAATGTTTTCATAAAAAAGTGATATTTATCTCAAAGAGTTTTACAAATCATTTTCATCTATATCAACATCCTTTGATGGATTTTAAACTTGTTTGAAGTTGATTTATTATAATACAAATATTCCATATTGTATTGAATTTATTGTGATATGTTTGACTATGGATGTGTTATTTTTATACCATTCATGGTTTTTGGATAAATTATTGACATTTCATATGCTAGTTTTAATACGAATGTTTATGTTATGTTTAAACCTTTTCATATGAGGAATGCATTGGACTTAGTAAGTGACGGGTGGAGCCCGATATAGCTCCTCGATGCATCGGTAGGGCTCATGAGACAAACTAGTGTCTCGGCACAATGCCTTGACAAAATCTTATTTGTATTCTTGGCGCAAGGCCTTGACTATGTGGTTATAAAAGTCTGGCATTATGCATTCCATCGCTATGAAAGTGGCTATTGATATTGTATGTGATTATTCGACTAGTATAATATCCATGTGAGTAATTAAATGGAATTATTTTGATTTATATTTTCCATATTATGATGAATTTTATGTTGAAAAGTCTTTTGTTTTAGTTTTATACATTTCCTTAAATGTTTATGCTTATTTATAAAAGTTTCCGCTATATTTTTATCCTTACTAAGCATTTGAGCTCACCCCTTTCTTATGTTTTATTTTCCCAGGATCCCAAGAAGTGTTTTATGTTTGAGATGAAGAGTTAAGATAAGGGAATAATGGAATTCTCAACGTATTTTTTTGTCTTGTATGTTAGAAATTGTAATGTAACATTCATGCATGTAATCTATTTTCCAAAACTTCTAAACTGGTCAGTCTTTCGGGACTTGATTCCTTGTAATCATATCAATGTATTAAAATAATGCACCGACTCTGGGAATCTAGGTTTGGGGCATTATAGTTGGTATCGGAGGATTTTTAGCAGTAATCTTGGAAACTAGATTTAGATAAACTCTGATTAGAGCACATTACCCTAAGATAGACTTTGAGGATTAGTATAGAAGAACTTCCCTGAATTTTGGTAAGGTAGAGATTTTGTGAGTTTTCCATTCAATAAATCCATGTCTGGATACGAGCAGGTAGAGGTGGCTCTGGAACATATGTACCTAGGGGTAAAACCCGAAAATACCACTTTGAGCTAGACTCAAACGGGAACTGGTGCACAAAAATGGGCCTTGTTGCACTCTTAGTTATGACACTCCGAGGGGATATGCATAGGAAATTTCACATTTTCATTACAATCCATTATGAAGGATTTAGGAGTAAATACTTCCTCAAAGAAAACAATTTTTTTATTATGGATTATATCCATAAAGTGTTCAATTAATGTTATATATTTTACAAGTTTGGAATTATGAATTGTGTTTCATAAACTGACCTAGTTTATTCCATTGTTAAGAAATGGAACCTAGTAGAAGGAATGAGAACTCCAGTAATACATATGATCCAAAAAGTAAAAAGGGATCATATCTTTCCTAGTATTAATCCAAAAATTAGAAGGGAAATAGTCTCCCACGAATTCTCAACATATGATGAAATAGTATCATGTGGTAATATGATAAGTAAAGAATTATCTGAGTCCTATGGCTTTGAAGGGAAGCAAGAGAAGAAAATGATGGTAGAGATAAATATTGATAAAGGGAAGAGGGGAAAGAAGGATTTTTCCCATATGTGATAAATGTGGAAATAATCACCTTGGTAAATGCTTGAAGGGAATCAGATTTTGTTATAAGTGTAGAGAAAAAGGACACCATGTATCTGATTGCAATGGTAAGAAAAAGGTTTCAAATGTAAAATTCTTCATCTGCAAGGCATTGAGACACTACGCAAATTAATGTCCTTGTCATCAGAGTATAACTCAAATGATACTATTGTATAATAATCAAGTCATGATACTACCTCAGATGAAGAGGAATGACTAGTTTTCTTATGTTGTTATTATAGAATTATTTTATTTGAGTGTTATATCAACAATATATTGGTTATATTAATTATGGAGATAAATAAGGATGCAGTACTATTTTATTGAGGATTTGAGATTATATGGTTCTAAGAAAAGTGACTTAATATTAAGCTACACTTTTTTTAAAATACATGGTTGAAGGAAAGGTAATCCTTAATATGGTCCTAATAATGAGGTAGTGATTTGGGAATAATAGATGTTTGATTTCGATAAAATATATAGGATATTCTTGACTTTCTTGGAACTGATTAATAGTTTTTTTATTTCATCATTTTTAGAATATTCAAAAAATTTGGATATAAGGAATATATCTAGTATTATATAATGGATAAGGGAGCATGAATTTAATAAATAAGCTTTTCTAGTAGTTCAGGGTATTACCATGTTTTAAAATAATACATGATGAAGGTGTTCACATGTTATAACGTGGAAACAAGGATCTTCATTGTGTTTAACATCATTATAAATTTTGTGAGTTTGGATAGAAGTATTTTGGATAAGTCTAAAGATTGGAATGGATTAAGTTTGAATTTGGATACTATTATTAAGGTTATTTTTGAATTGTTATAAAAAGGACAACACACAGACCGTGTGACAATCCGTCGCGTCGAACAAAGCTGCGGGAATCGAACCCACAACCATAGTTTGATTGGGATTTATCGCCTACCACTGGAATACGTGAAGTCCCTGGATTGTATAATCTATTTTTTTTAAAGGGTCTAATAGGTGAATTATAAATTAATTATTTTTTTTGGAACCCTATACGATTAGGATAAATAGAATATTTTTTAAAAAAAAATTAGAGTGAAAGATGAGTTTGTGGTAGGAATTAGTTGAAGGATGAAACTCTACTTGTCAAGTATATATATATATAATTTTTTTTCCTATTATTCTATGGGTAAATTAATTCTTAAACTTTAGGTAAGGGATCTTAAAACCAAAAATGTGTTATCCTAATACCTTATGTTTTTTTGAACTGATGGTATTTTAAATCATCATAGATTGATGGATTTGAAGCCCTCAATTTTACACTTATTTGTGATTGATGACCTCAATCACTCCCTATAAATATTTACATTTTTACTCTAAATATGTGTCTCTAATTACCACCAATGTTCTCCTAATCGATATCATAATTTGGTGGTGACCCGTTCATTTCCCTTTTCCTCTTATTAAGACAAAATTTTATTAACCCAATTTCCGATGTGGGTTTTCCCACAAATGTATTTTCTATTTTCAACCTTTTATTTTTGAAAAACAATTTTAAATTGCGAGGATGAAATTTATTAAAAGAGGGAAGAATGTAACACCCCAATATTTTATAGTACATTATTTCTTCAAAGTAATTCAATAACTTGCACTACACGCAACACCGAGTTCTAGCGCACCATGACTTACCAAACTAGTCGTTCAAAAGAGGTTATGAATAGTATTAACAGAATTTTGAACTTTATATAATCCTTATAATTTTATAATCCATATTGTGAGTTTCTTAGACATTATGTAAGACTAAATTAATTTTTTTCAGATAAAAGAATTATTTTTCAAAAAAATGCAATTTTACCGCCTTTTAATGGAGAACCCTCTTTAAATCCAATATTTGAAACTTTTATATATTAAATTTGACAAAATAAACTTCTTCCCTGGAATCGGGACATAAGAATTTAGTTTCAATAAATTTTTGGTGCTTTTCTGATAACTTTCATATTTGGGTGAATAGTGAAAAATACTATATTTTAACTGAAAACAAATTTTTTAATCAAAATAATTTATAGTGTTAAATTATACATTTTAATGGTTTGGAAGTATAAATAGATTATATTTTTACTATTTAATCCAATTCTAGTCATTTTTAGTAATTTCACTTTGAAATTGGACATAAACAAGTGTCAATCTTTTGATGGTTATTATTTCTAAAAAATACGTTTTTTGGTTTTGACAACGGGAATTAATTTTAAATTAATAAATGAAGATTATTTATTTTGAATTTGGTAAAATTTACTTCATTTTTTAATTCAGAATATTGAAATTTTCTTAGGGTAAAATTTTGGTATTTTTCTGAAAACATTCAATTTTTGATGAATAGTGAAAAACACTGTTGTTATTTAAAACCGACTTTTTATTTAAAAAATTATAAATTTTACTTAAATTTATTTTAAGTCAAAATATATATATAATACCTATATAATTTCAATGTAATTCATTGGAATAATTTTATAATAAAATTAGATGTATAAAATTTTATCGAACGTTTACCGTCTTTTACCCACCTCCAATGAGCATTTGTAAATTTCCATAAAACCTAATTTTACCATTTCTGTGAGTTGAATTTCGAAAATCTGGAAGACATGGTTGATATCAGTAAGTAAAATTTGGTTCAATAAGATGAAAATAATTTTTGGTGAATAGTAACTTTTTGACTTTTATTTACCACGGTTAAAAAAAATAGGGTTATTAAGGGTAAAAAATGATATCATAATTACCCTAATTCTATTGGATAAGTGTAATTAGACCAAAAAAAACCTTAGTAATAAAATATGATCCTTAGGTCCACTTGGATTAGATTAGGGCATTTATTATTGTTTAATTCAAAGAAGAGTTAAAAGTGTTAAATTCAAAGTTTAATAACTAAACCATTTTTATTATAGGGTTACACATAAGATAAATTCGAGTAAATATTCATTAGAAATCTAAAAATATTTTCTAAATAATTGTATTTTATTTATATTTTTTGGACATTAAATAATTTAATTTATTTATGACACAATGATGATGCAGTAATTACCATATTAATGAAATATTAAAATAATTGATATTATAAATACCCAAATAAATGTAATTTGTGACTTTTTATGAATTCCACTAATTTTCTAGGTTAATATGACTTGTTAGGGTTGATTAAATTAATTTTTTTCGAAGTAATATTGTTGTTATGAATTTAACAAAAACAAAATACCAAATAGTGTCAAAATTGACATAAAAACGTTTTTAAAACAAATATTATATTATTAATTGGTATTCTATTCTTAAAAATATAAATTTTGGCCAAAGGGATTAAATACTATTATATATCTCATTAATGAACCACTTGGTGTTCTCTTGAAATTTTATAGTAAGTTTATTAACCATATAATATAAAAATACAAAGAGACATGATAAATGTCAAACTATTTAACTAAGAGTTAAATATGAAAATAAGGTTAATATAGTGACTCAAACCTGTCTAAAACCTATTGGTTGAGTGTTTTTTGACCCATCACCACCTTAGACTTTAATTAATTCATTTTTAAGCCATTATAAACCGAAAATTATTTTATTATAAAATAATATTTTATGTTTTTCCTAAGGTGCCCCTCACCCCTCTTATAAAAGGGCACTTCCCCTTCTCTCAAATTCACACCTCCAAAGCCATTTGGCTCAGCAAAAACCTGCTCAAATATCCTCCCAAATATCCTACCTTCATCCTAGAGGCCTTCCTTTGGTTAGAAAGCCAACATAAGGATCCCTTTTGATCAAATCAAAAGGAAGAACCCGAAGAAGAGGTAATGATTTCACTACACTCTTTCATGTTCTTTTCTTCTTCCATTTACTCTTTATTTGTTATTGCCATACCAAAATAATAAATACAGTACCTTATATATTATGTGATTTTATTATAAATATGTAACAACCATAATCATTATTCTATCCATCTTATGAAAGATAATTTCACCATGTGTGCGTATGTACGGCTTACCGTATCTACGTCGTGGTGTAATTTGTTATTCAACACTATGTTATTTGGATGGATATAATGATGAGTAATATGTATATAAATAATGAAAATAACATGATAATTTCTCTGTAAAATTAATATACCATCCAATTCCACACCTTTAAGGAAATTATATTGTCGCTCGTGCGTACGTACGGATTACCCTCTCCACGACGCGATGAGATTCATTTCCACGTTCACCATTCATTGATGATTATAAATATATATATTACAAATAATTATGTAATATATGACATAATAATGATACTGTAGATATATATTTATATATATATATATGTATTTATGTATTTATGTACTTACATATATCTTATTCACTTACTTCCATTCAACATGATATGAAAACAGAAACAGCGTTTATGCGTACGTACGGCCTACCATCTCCATAAAAGGTGTTTTCCATTTCATATATCTATCTATTATAAATATTCATATTCTAAATATATATGATTTATAAATCAAATTTTATATTCTGGAATTATTTAAATCATTATCTAAATGATACGATCAAGATTAACAAGTTAAAACACGTGCGATAAAGAAAGTGATTATTACTTGAAATGTTAATTTAACATGGAAATCATTATTAAATAGGTAGTATAAAGTCATAAATTAAACATGTATTATGAAATAAATATGAATATGGTTTTGTTATAATTTAAAAACATATTATGGTCATTATACATGAGGTTAAACGTACCCTCGACCAAAGGAAAGTGCAAGGTAAGGGTTAATTTCACAATCTCTTTATTATCTGAGGTTGTTTTTACGTAAGTATCTATTGAGACATATTTATTATCCATGTCCATGTTTCATGAAAGAGTTTTCAAAGGTCTTATTTTAAGGTACTTTTTACTAAATCATCATTTTAAATCTTTTAAATATTTATTCCTCTAAATCATTCTCATTAATGTCCATGTTTTCAAAATGGTTTTTAAGGATTTATCTATATGGACATGAATGTTTTTAAAATTTTAATTCCTTTCAAAAGTTTCAAAGTGGTATGGGAAACTTTGATTAAAAAATTTATTTAAATGTCTTCCTTTTTAAATTTTGTGACTTTTAAATGTTTTCATGAAAAAAGGATATTTCTCTCAAAGAGTTTTACAAATCATTTTAATCTATGTCAACATCCTTTGATGGATTTTATACTTTTTTGATGTTGATTTATTATGATACAAATCTTCCCTATTTTATTGAAGGTTTTGTGATATGTTTGACTGTGGATGTATTATTTTTATACCATTCATGGTTTATGGATAAAGTATTGAAATTTTGTATGCTAGTTTTAATATGAATGTTTATGTTATGTTTAAACCTTTTCATATGAGGAGTGCATTGGACTTAATAAGTGACGGGTGGAGCTCGCTATAGCTCCTCGATGCATCGGTAGGTCTCATGAGACAAACTAGTGTCTTGGAAAAATTCCTTGGAAAAATATTATTTGTAGTCTTGGCACACGACCTTGACTATTTGGTTATGAAAGTTTGGAATTATGCATTCCATTGTTATGAAAGTGGGTATTGATATTTCATGTGATTATTAAACTAGTAGAATATCCATGTGAGGAATTAAATGGAATTATTTTGATTTATATTTTCCATATTATGATTAAGTTTATGTTGAAAAGGCTTTTGTTTTAGTTTTATACATTGCCTAAAATGTTTATACTTATTTATGAAAGTTTCTGCTACATTCTTATCCTTACTGAGCATTTGAGCTCACCACTTTCTTATGTTTTATTTTCCCAGGATCCCAAGAAGTGTTTTATGTTTGAGATGCAGGGTTAAGCTAAGGGAACAATGGAATTCTCAAATGATTTTTTTGTGTTGTATGTTAGAAAATGTAATGTAACATTCATGCATGTAATCTATTTTACAAGACTGGTAAACTGATTGGTCTTTCGGGACTTGATTCCTTGTAATCATGCCAATGTATTAAAATAATGCACTGACTTTGGGAATCTAGGGTTGGGGTGTTACAGTTGGTATCAGAGGAGGTTTAGAAATAACCTTGGAAACTAGATTTAAATAAACTCTTATTAGAGCACATTACCCTAAGATGGAGTTTGAGGATTAGTATAGAAGAACTTCCTAGAATTTTGGTAAGGTAGAGATTTTGGGAGTTTTCCATGCAATACATCCCTGTTTGGATACAAGTAGGTAGAGGTGGCTCTGGAACAGATGTACCTAGGGGTAAAACCCGAAAACACCACTTTGAGCTAGACTCGAACGGGAACTGGTGCACGACAACGGGACTTGTTGCACTCTTGGTTACGACACTCCTGGGGGGTATGCCTAGAAAAATTCACATTTTCATTACAAGACATTATGAAGGATTTATGAGTAAATACATCCTCAAAGAAAACTTTTTTATGATTACGGATTATATCCATAAACTTTTCAATTTACGTTAGGTATTTTACAAGTTTGGAATTATGAATTACGATTCATAAACTGGCCTAGTGTATTCCATTGTTAAGAAATGGCGCTTAGTAGAAGGAATGAGAACTCCAGCAATACGTATGATCTAAAAAGTAAAAAGGGGTCATATCTTTCCTAGTATTAAGCCAACATTTAGAAGGAAAATAGTCTCCCATGTATTCTCAACATATGAAGAAATAGTATCATGTTGTAATATGATAAGTAAATAATTCTTTGAGTCCTTTGGCTTTGAAGGGAAGCAAGAGAAGAAAAGGATGGTGGAGAGAAAGATCGATAAAGGGAAGAGGGGAAAGAAGGATTTTCCCATATGTGATGAATGTGTAAATAATCACCTTGTTAAATGCTTGAAGGGAATGGGAGTTTGTTATAAGTGTAGAGAAAAAGGACACCAAGTACGTGATTGCAAAGGTAAGAAAAAGGTTTCAAATGTAAAATGCTTCATCTGGAAGGTGTTGGGACACTACGTGAATCAATGTCCCAGTCATTAGAGTATACCTCAAATGATGTTATTGGATAATAATCAAGTCATGATACTACCTCAGATGAAGAGGAATTACTAGTGTTATTATGTTGTTATTATAGAATTATTTTATTTGAGTATTTATCAACAATATATTGGTTATATGAATTATGGAGATAAATAAGGATGCAGTACTGTTTTATTGAGGATTTGAAATTATATGGTTCTAAGAAAAGTGACTTAATAGTAAGCTACACATTTTTGAAAATACATGGTCAAAGGAAAGGTAATCCTTAATATGGTCCTGATAATGAGGTAGTGATTTTGGAATAAGAGATGTTTGATTTGGATAAAATATATTGGATATTCTTGACTTCCTTGGAAGTGATTAATAGTTTGTTTATTTCATCATTGTTGGAATATTCAAAAAAATTGGATATAAGGAATATATTCAGTATTATATAAAGGATAAGGGACCATGAATGTAATCAATAAGGTTTTATGGTAATTCAGGGTGTTACCATGTTTTAAAATAATACATGATGAAGGTGTTCACATGTTATTACGTGGCAAAAAGGATCTTCATTGTGTTTAACTTCCTTATAAATTTTGTGAGTTTAGATATAAGTATTTTGGATAAATCTAAAGATTGGAATAGATTAAGTTTGAAATTGGATACTATTGTTAAGTTTATTTTTGGATTGTTATAAAAAGTACAACACGCAGACCGTGTGACAATCCGTCGCATCGGACAAAGGTGCGGGAATCGAAACCACAACCATAGTGCGATTGGGATTTATCGCCTACCACTAGACTACGTCAAGTCCCTGGATTTTATAATCTAGTTTTTTTTAAAGGATCTGATAGGTGAATTATAAATTAATTTTTTTTTTTTGAACCCTATAATATTTGGATAAATAAAATATATTTTTTTGAAATATGTTTTAGTGAAAGATGAGTTTGTGGTAGGAATTAGTTGAAGGATGAAACTCTACTTGTCAAGTATATATATATATATATATATTTTTTTTTTCCTCTTATTCTATGATTAAAATAATTATTAAACTTTAGAGAAGGGATCTTAAAACCAAAAATTTGTTATCCTAATACCTTATGTTTTGTTGAACCGGTGTTATTTTAAATCATCATATATTGATGGATTTGAGGTCGTCAATTTTACACTTGTTTGTGATTGATGACCTCAATCACTCCCTATAAATATTTAAGTTTTTCCTCTAATTATGTGTCTCTAATTTCCACCAATTTTCTCCTAATCTAGATCATAATTTGGTGGTGACCCTTTCATTTCCCTTTTCCTCTTGTTAAGACTAAATTTTATTAACCCAATTTCCAATGTGGGTTTTCCCACAAAGGTATTTTCTATTTTCAACCTTTTATTTTCAAAACACAATTTCAAATTGTGAGGACACAATTTATTGAATGAGGGAAGAATTTAACACCCCAAGACTTCATATTACATTATTTCTTTAAAGTAATTAAATAACTTGCACTACACGCAACACCGAGTTCAAGCGCACCATGACTTACCAAACTAGTCGTTCAAAAGTGGTTATGAATAGTATTAACAGAATTTTGAACATTATATAATCCTTATAATTTTAGAATCCATATTGTGAGTTTCTTAGACATAATGTAAGAACAAATTCATTTTTTTCAGATAAAAGAAGTATTTTTCAAAAAAATGCAATTTTACCGCCGTTTAATGGAGAACCCTGTTTAAATCCAATATTTGAAACTTTTATATATTAAATTTTACAAAATAAAATTCTTCCTTAGAATAGGGACATATTAATTTAGTTTCAATAAATTTTTGGTGTTTTTCTGATAACTTTCATATTTGGGTGAATAGTGAAAAATATTATATTTTAACTGAAAACAACTTTTTTAATCAAAGTAATTTATAGTGTTAAATAATAAATTTTAATGGTTTGGAAGTATAAATAGATAATATTTTTACCATTTAATCCAATTATGGTCATTGTAAGTAATTTTTCTTTGAAATTGTACATAAACAAGTGTCAATCTTTTGATAGTTATTATTTCTTAAAAATACGCTTTTTGGTTTTGACAACGGGAATTAATTTTAAATTAATAAATTGAAATTATGTGTTTTGAATTTGGTAAAATGGAGTTAATTTTTGAATTCAGAATATCAAAAATAGCTTAGGGTAAAATTTTGGTATTTTTCTGAAAACTTTCAATTTTTGATGAATAGTGAAAAACACTATGTTGTTATTTAAAACCGACTTTTTATTTAAATAATTATTTATTTTATTTAAATTTATTTTAATTCAAAATATATATATAATACCTATATAATTTCAATGTAATTCATTGGAGTCATTTTATAATAAAATTAGATTTATAAAATTTTATCGAACGTTTTACCGTCTTTTACTCACCTCCTAGGAGCATTTGCAAATTTGCATAAAATTTAATTTTACCACTTCTGTGAGTTGAATTTCAAAAATAAAAGAGACACAGTTGATATCATTAAGTAAAATGTGGTTAAATAAGATGAAAATAATTTTTGTTGAATAGTAACTTTTGACTTTTATTTACCACGGTTAAAAGTAAATAGGGTAATTAAGGGTAAAAATGGTATCATAATTACCCTAACACATGTCCTAATTCTATTGGATAAGTGTAATTAGACCAAAAAAAACCTTAGTAATAAAATATGAACCTTAGTTACACTTGGATTAGATTAGGACATTTATTATTATTTAATTCAAAGAAGAGTTAAAAGTGTTAAATTCAAAGTTTAATAACTAAACCATTTTTAATATAGGGTTACACATAAGATAAATTCGACTATAAATATTCATTAGAAAGATAAAAATATTTTATAAATAATTCTATTTTATTTATATATTTTAGACATTAAATAATTTAATTTATTTATGACACAATGATTATGCAGTAATTACCTTATTAATGAAATATTAAAATAATTGATATTATAAATACCCAAATAAATGTAATTTGATAATTTATATGAATTCTACTAATTTTATAAGATAATATTACATGTTATGTTTTATTAAATGAATTTCTTTTGAAGTAATAATGTTGTTATGAATTTAGAAAAAACAAAGACCAAATAGTGTCAAAATTGACATAAAATAGTTTTTAAAACAAAAATTATATTATCAATTGGTATTATATTCCTAAAAATATAAGGTTCTTCCAAATATCTTAAATAATATTATATATGTCATTAATGAACTACTTGGGGTTCTCTTGGAAGTTTATAGTAAGTTTATTAACCATATAATATAAAAATACAAAGAGACATGTTAAATGTCAAACTATTTAACTAAGAGTTAAATATAAATGATAAGGTTAATATATTGACCCAAACCTGTCTAAAACCTATTGGTTGAGTGGTTTTCAACCCATCCCCACCTTACCATTTAAATAATTTATTTTGGATCCATTATAAACCGAAAATTATTTATTATAAAATAATATTTTATGTTTTTTCTAAGGTGCCCCTCACCCCTCTTATAAAAGGGCACTTCCCTTTCTCTCAAATTCACACCTCAAAAGCCATTTGTCTTGGCCAAAACCTGCCCAAATACCTCCCAACTATCCTAAATTCATTTTGGAACCTTACTTTGGTCATAACTCCAACATAAGGATCCCTTTTGATCAAATCAAAAGGAAGAACCTGAAGAAGAGGTAATGATTTCACCACCCTCTTTCAAGTTCTTTTCTTCTTCCATTTACTCTTTATTTGTTATTATATTACCAAAATAATAAATCCAGTACCTTATATATACTGTGATGTTATTATAAATATGGAACAACCATATTCATTGTTCTATTCATCCTATGAATGATAATGTCACCATGCGTGCGTACATACGGCTTACCGTCTCCACGCCGTGGTGTAATTTATTATTCAACACTATGTTATTTGGATTGATATAATGATGAGTAATATGTATATAAATTAAGAAAATTACATGATAATGTCTCTATAAAATTAATATACCATCCAATTCCACACCTTTAAGGAAATGATATTGTCGGTCGTGCGTACGTACGGATTACTGTCTCCACGACACGATGAGATTCATTTCCACGTTCACCATTCATTGAATATTATAAAAATATATATTACTAATAATTATGTAATATGTGAAATAATAATGATAATGGAGATATATTTATATATATATATTTATGTATATGTATGTATGTATTTATGAACTTATATATATCTTATTCACTTACTTCCGTTCAATATGATATCAAAACGGAAACACCGTTTATGCGTACGTACGGCCTACCGTATCCATAAATGGTGTTTTCCATTTCATATATCTATATATTATAAATATTTATATTCTAAATATATATGATATATAAATAAAGTTATATATTCTGGAAGTACTTAAATACTTATCTAAATGATACGATCAAGAATAACAAGTTAAAACGCGTACGATAAAGAAAGAGATTATTAACCGAAATGTTAATTTAACCTGGAAATCATTATTAAATGGTTAGTATAAAGACATAAATGAATCATGAATGATATAATAAATATTAATATTGTTATGGTATAATTTAATGACATACTATGGTCATTATACAAGAGGTTAAACGTACCCTCGACCAGAGGAAAGTGCAAGGTAAGGGTTAATTTCACAATCTCTTTATCATCCGAGGTTGTTTTTACGTAAGTATATACTATGAAATATTTATTATCCATTTCCATGTTTCATAAAATAGTTTTCAAAGGGATTATTTTAAGGTAATTTTTACTAAAACATCATTTTAAGTGTTTTAAATATTTATTCCTCTAAATCATTCTCATTAATGTCCATGTTTTCAAAATGGTTTTTAATGATTTATCTATCTGGACATGAATGTTTTTAAAATGTTAATTCCTTTAAAAAGTCTCAAAGTGGTATGGGACACTTTGATTCAAAAATTTATTTAAATGTATTCCTTTTTAAATTGTGTGACTTTTAAATGTTTTCATGAAAAAGGGATATTTATCTCAAAGAGTTTTACAAATCATTTTCATCTATGTCAATATCCTTTGATGGATTTTAAACTTGTTTGAAGTTGATTTATTATGATACAAATCTTCCATATTGTATTGAAGGTTTTTTTATATGTTTATCTGTGGATGTGTTATTTTTATACCAGTCATGGTTTATGGATAAAGTATTGACATTTCATATGCTAGTTTTAATATGAATGTTTATATTATGTTTAAACCTTTTCATATGAGAAATTAATTGGACTTAGTAAGTGACGGGTGGAGCCCGCTATAGCTCCTCTATGCATTGGTAGGTCTCGTGAGACAAACTAGTTTTTTGGCACAAGGCCTTGACAAAATCTTATTTTTAGTCTTGGCACAAGGTCTTGACTATGTGGTTATGAAAGTCTGGCATTATGCATTCCATCGTTATGAAAGTGGCTATTGATATTGCATGTGATTATTCGACTAGTAGAATATCTATGTGAGTAATTAAATGGAATTATTTTGATTTATATTTTCCATATTATGATGAAGTTTATGTTGAAAAGGATTTTGTTCTTGTTTTATACATTGCCTTAAATGTTTGTGCTTATTTATGAAAGTTTTTGCTATATTGTTATCCTTACTGAGCATTTGAGCTCACCTCTTTCTTATGTTTTATTTTCCCAGGATCCCAAGAAGTGTTTTATGTTTGAGATGCCGGGTTAAGCTAAGGGAGAAATGGAATTCTCAAAGGAGTTTTTTTTGTGTTGTATGTTATAAAGTATAATGTAACATTCATTCATGTAATCTATTTTCCAAGACTACTAAACTGATCGGTCTTTCGGGACTTGATTCCTTGTAATCATACCAATGTATTAAAATAATGCACCGAATCTGGGAATCTAGGGTCGGAGTGTTATATAGAAGGCTCCATTCTAGAGAATAAGAATATTGAGATTAGATAATCAGACTTCACTTATCTCAAAATTTGAACCAGAATTAGTTTCATAAGTTATCCAACACAAATAATGGTTATATGATATGAATGAAGAGTTAGATCAGATTGAGAAGAATAAAACCTAGGAACTTGTTTCATGGCCAGAAAATAAAAAAGTTATTGGAACCAAGTGGGTTTACATAAACAAGTTAAATTAACATGGATAAGTTTCAAAAAACAAAGACATACTTGTTTGTAAAGGCTATGAATAGGTGAAATGTGTGTATTTTGAAGAACTTTTTTCCCTAATTTCAAGATTATAAACTATTAAAATGTTTCTTTCAGTGGTCACACATCAAAATTTCAAAGTTTATTAGATGTATGTATGGTTATCGTTCTTAAATGGTGAGATTGAGGAAGAAGTTTACATTAAAAAACCTTGTGGGTTTCTACTTTATGAGGATGAAAACAATGTTTTGAAAATTGAAGGAAACTTTGTATGGGCTAAAACAAGATCCACATTCTTGGTATTCTAAACTTGAAAATTTTTTGAGAATGTTGAAATTTTCTAAATGAAAAGTTTATAGTAATTTATATGTTAAATATGTTGACTCCAAAACTCTAATTTTAATTGTTTATGTGGATGATATAATTTTTTATGGGGACAGGAAAGATGTTTGTAAAACATTTTTTGAATAAATGAAGAAGAATTTTGAAATGTATATGTGAGGAGAATTAACTTTATTTCTTAGATTACAAGTTCAACAAAAAGTAAAATAATTTTTCTTATCTCAAGAAAAGTATGTCATAGATTTGTTAAATAAGTCTGGAATGGAAGAATCTAGAGAAGTTTCAACTCCTATTTCAGTGATCACAAAGTTGAGTAAAGATGAATCTGGAATAGGTTTGAATTAGAAAGACTTTCAAAAGTTGATAGGAATTCTTCTTTACCTTACAACCTCAATGATTGATATTGTTTATGTTGTGACTTTGTGTGTCATGTATCAAAGTAATTTTAAAGAATCACATGTGTTAGTAGTAAAGAGGATTCTAAGATATATCCAAGGAAATACTTCACATGAGTTGTTATACAAAAGAAATAGTGAGATGAAGTTTCATGGTTTTACTAATACTGATTGTGCTAGATATTATAATGATATAAAATCAACTTTATGAGGAACATTTTTCTTTGGTGAATGTTGTGTGAGTTGGAATAGTAAGAAACAAAGTTCAGTAACTTTGAGAAAAGCTGAATCTGAATATGTTGTATCTACTCAAGCTTATACTCAAATGTTGTGGATAAAATTTCAGCTGGAAGATTTTAAAGTAAAAGTTTCTATACCATTGAAGGTACTTTGTGGTAATCATAGTGCAATTGATCTTTCTAATAATCCTTTCCAACATTGAAAATCAAAACACATTGATATAAATTATCACTTTATAAAATATAAAGTTTTTTCTGGAGATGTTTTCGTGAAATACATTTCAAAAAAGTATCATATTGCTGATATCATTGAAAAAGCAATGTTAAAAGAAAGGTTTGTGGAATTGAGGTTGTAACTTCATGTTCAGACTCCTCTCATGTCTTCCTAAACCTCATAAGGAAGAACCCCCACCGTGCTTTGGATTATGTTGACAAAGGGGGAGATAAAGTAATACCTTTTACTTTGTACGAAGTTTTTACATATCTTCTTAAATGAATCTGAAGTTTTAATTCTCATAGATTGTGGGAGAGAAAAATGAAAGTGAGAGGAAAAGATAAAAGTGAGGAGGATTTTATCTTTACATGGCTACAAAATTTTCTTACCACTGAGGGATGGAATTCCTTCAAAAAAATTACTTTATCAAGTATTCTGGTGTCAAGACACTCTCTTTTGAGAAAGACTATGTTTTGATAAAATTCAAAAAAAACATGAGTTTAAAAAAGTTGAGTTGTGAAAAAATTCTAAGTTGGAAAATTTGTTAACAAGGTTTGTCAACAAATCCAAAGGGGGGGATTGAAGAACCTTTGTGCTTAAATTGTTTTAAATAAAGTTTTTTTATTTTCTGACAACTAACCTTTTTTTGATGAATTTTTTTATTATTTAGGAATCGGACCTAGTCCATCGTAATGAGGTTGTTTTTCATAAACATGTTTTCAGACATAGGTTTTCATATTAAGATACACCGGACATAGAAGAATTTAGGAATATTAAGTTTTTAATCATACGCTTTATTTTATATAGTTCTATCGGCATGACATTGAAAATCATCATATTCAAAAGAATCGAAGGCAGAATTTGTTGCTTTTTGGAAGTTTTTCTTTTTCATATTTAGAGAAAGAAATAAGTTTCTAAGTTATAAATAAAGAAGTTATTGAGTTAGAAATAATGTGAAGCTAGGAATTTGAAAGTTTTCATACTTTCTGAAATCAAATCAGATTATTCTTTGTTGATCAAGAAGTTCTCACAAATCATTAAAAACTCATGATAAAAGCTTTTGAAGAAATTATGGAGCGTTTTGAAGAATTTCATAGTTGAAAATGATATTTTCATCATAATGGGAATTACATCATTATGATATGAGAAAGAAAAAGGTGCTTCTGATCCTAAGGAATAAATGAATCGTATTGGGATTTTCATACTGAGATTTTTGTATTGGGATTTTCATACTGGAAAAATCGTAATGACATTTTCATAATCATATTTTTATGATGATATTTTTGTACTGGGAAAATAGTACTGATACATTTGTAATCATATTTTCATATTGAGATTTTTGTACTCGGAAAATCATACTGAGATTTTCATACTCAGATTGTTGTACTAAGATTTTTGTACTGGGAAAATCCTACTGAGATTTTCATAATCAGATTTTCATAATCATATTTTCATAATAGGATTTTCATAATCAGATTTTCATACCGAGGAAATCATACTACTGTATTCATAATGAAGTGTCTATACTAAGAAAGAAACATAATTTAGATTCACTAAGAAAGAAACAAAAATCAGATTCACTGAGAAAGAAATAGAAAGCGTAATGAGCTGATTACGAAGAATAATCAAAAAGAAAATTCTAGAAATTTTATGAAGAATTGAAGTTGTCAAACATGAATTTAAATTTTTCTTAAATCTCAAAGAAATATAAGGAGTTTTGAAGAATTCAAAGATGATGTTTTAAATGAGATAGATTTTCAGATATTTTGATATTTGAGGAAGTTGTGAAGGTTTTCAAGTTTCCCGACTTTTTTCTAAGTTGCCTATAAATACTTCCTTAGATCATTTTTTATTTACAACTTCTACACACACGAAAAAGGATGAGCACTAGAGAATTAGAAGTAAAATTTATCATCTGATTTAGAAGAATTGTTTTGGTCATTCTAGTGGAGTTTGAGTTTTTCATATTGAAAATGAGTTCATTGTAATGAGTTGATTTTTTTTAGGAGAATCGGATCCAGCATCATTGTTTTGAGAAAATAAGATCCAACATCATTGTTTTAAGAAAAATCGGATCTAGCATCATTGTTTTAATAAAAATAGGATCCAACATCATTGTATTGAGAAAATCAGATCCAGCATTATTGTATTGAGAAAATAGGATCCAATATCATTGTATTGAAAAAATCATATCCAACATTATCATATTGAGATAATCGAATCCAGCCAAATCGGACTAAGGATTCAAACTGAACAATTGTGGAGTAGTTTCAAAAAAGTCTTTATTCTTTTTTGGCTCAATTGTTTTACAATAAAACATTATAAACTGATGGAAGTCAGTATAATAATTAATATTAGGACATAGAAGGTGTCTAATGGTAATTGGCATAATTTTTATTCACTTCTTCATAATAGTGGGTTTTTATAGACCTATGGGAGTGGTTATGGAAAGCATATAGGCTCTTACAATAAGGATGAACCTTGTAATTCTTATGTACTTTACTTAATTTCCTACTTTTTCATGCATGAGTATTTACTAAAATTTGATAAGGAAATAAATCTTAATAGGTTGCAGTGGTTAAGTTTTAAAAAGAATTGAAACTTATAAAAAGTTAACAACTGATTCACCCCCCCCCCTTCTTAGTTGTTATTTGAGCCTTTGGAACTTCAAATTCATAACTAAAGAGGTGGTTTATGTTTACCGCAATGGGTAATACATGTATTAATCTTTCAAAATAATTATTAATATAAATAATTAATAAATGGTAATATGATAAGGTTGAAAAGTTCATATAAATCCAAGTAATGTACTCCATGTATTGAGATTTGGGACTCCCTATTTTTAATTTTTCTAAGACTTGATATTGTTGGTGAGTATTCAAGAGAAACTAGGCATGGATGGGTCAAGATGATACCAATAAAGCTTGATTGATTATTTATAGGTTTATTCTATGAAAAACTTATTCACCACTCATCATTACTAAAATCCTTTTTGAATTATTCTTATCATATCATATTTATTTGATCATCATATTGGTCTATTGATTTTCAAGGCCACCTCATTTATATGAATCCTTATGAAATATGTCTATAATATGTGACCAAAAGGAGACCCTATGGTATATGTCTATTAGGAATAACTGAAAGGGTCAATGACATCAATAAATGTCAATAAGATATGTAGATTACATAAATTCATTAATGTATAAATCATGCACGATGATCATAGGATATTCATTTGGAAACAAATGAGAGACATGTATCTTGGACTAGCTGGAGGGAGCGCTATAAGTTTTTAAGATAAATATGTCAATAACATATGAAAACTTTTTTTATGTCTTACAAGTTTGTTAAGACTAAGGAATAAAATTTCTCCAAGTTTGAATTGAAGTACCAACCGTATTCTGGGGAAAAAGATCTATAAAAATGGATCTATGTGTTTTCTAAATATATTCATAGTAAATATATTAATAAAGTATTGAAAAATAGAAGTTGAAACAATTCAAAACCAAATTGTTATTAGAATATAATCCTTCTATTATAACATACAGGGGAATTGGAAGTGATTATAGAGATTAAAATAATTTCACAAGATTGAGTGTTATGAAATCATATTATGTTCCATAATATGTATTAATGTTTGATATTAATTGTGAATATATCATAATATGTGAATATAAAATAAATCCAACTTAATTTCATAAAATTTCAATTAGAACTATCTGACAGTACTTTGAAATGTAAAATCAAATGAGTTTTTGGTGTTTAAAGAAGTGAGAATACTAGTGATCAAGGTAATTGAAAACTTGTCTTTATTTACTTCAATTTGATATTGTAACACTGATAAGAATATAGTAATATGAAATATAAACTAATTATAGCCAGTGGTTTCCATATCTACAATATTTGAGTACGTTGTGGGTTCTGATACATCTTAAAAAGTGGTTTAGCAACATCCTATTCCGATTTTGGGTTATACGAAAAGGTAATAGGTTTATCATTTTATGAAAAACTAAGGATGTCAGTATTTTGACATGAGAACTAGAGGTGGATACTCTATTAAATTAAATCTTGAGGGATTTTCTCAAGATAGTTATATTGCAGTAAACATATCCAGCAAATAGACATGTGGCTTAACCATCCCTAGCCACATAAACATGGTAGGCCTAGCAACTATAACCATACTCAACAAAATCATGTTTAAAATGTGAGGACTAACCTGCCATTAGAAGTTGGATCTAGTGTAAGATGGATTTCATTAGAGTTGTTTCCTTATAACCAACTACTTTACACTTTATATTACTTGTATATTCAAATAAGTGAATATTAATATAAATAACTTATCACATATTAATTGTTTTTCTGCATAACGTTGATGTGCTAATGTCCTAGAGTATTTATCATGTTGATAAGGTCATATATATTCCCCACTATGATGATAACCTTGAGATTCTATGGTGATATATCTTAAATATAGATTTGTGGTTGGATAACACACTTTGATAGGACACTTGGTATGTAGACTGCCACGTGCGATTACTCGTAAGCAGATGAGACTTCTTCTCATGAAGTTCACACTTAGTAATCTCCAAGGTGGGAGATTATGAGAACAAACCCATCTGTAGGAATTCTATATGTTTTGGTGTCATCAGATAATCCTATCTATGATAATGTGTAATGGTCCTTAGACTTTAATATTATCATTGATGCATGTCATGACTCGTGCACCTAGATTTACTGACCAAAACCATCACACAATATGTTGGTGGGAAGTACGGTATGTTGGGTGCATCCCGATTAACCTATCATTAATGAATAAATTGAGGAAGGATTTGTTCCTTATATCTTTATGGAAGTTGATATCTCAACCCTTTGATTGGAATAGAACCATCACATTAAATTTCACGGTCATAATGTAATGATGTTTATTTTAGATAATCAAAGAAAGAAATATCAAGCATATAGGTTGGTGACACATATATTCAACCTACTTGTTGAAATACTGCATCAAAGGGATTATATTACATGGTGAGTATCCATATGTGGTTGTCATCATTGCGATATTAAGTTATTTCTCTTGGGTGTCTTAACCTGTTCCTAGATAGTAATCTTGGACTTTATGCAATATTGTCTAATTATAACAAGAATTAGAGCAGGTGAACTCACTATAGTAGAGCCAAATGGATTTTCAGAATGAGAGGGTATGGCTATGCCATCAGTACCAGCCGGTGCTTGCATAGGAAGCCTATCCAAACAGTCATGCAAAGGTGGAGAGCTACTATCAGGATGCAGATGTTGGGGAGGGGCAGTTCCTTGTAGATAGTTTTGTTGAATTCCCAAAGATCTTCGGGTCATGTAATCTCCTAAGCCTACAGGCCATGTAATCTCTAAGCATATAGGCCTTGTAAGGGTTTCCCCTCATCCCTAAAAAGGGGGGTTATCAAAAATCAATAAAAATGATGGCCTTCAATCCATTCAAGACAACAAGAAAAAATCCTAGAGGGGCACACACTATGTGTTTCTATTGATCTCAATTAAATTCTATTTGAATTTAATTAATGGAATAAATATTATTCTCAAGACAGAGGAGTAATTTTACTCAAATTTTATTGATCGCATATATTAAATAAATATTTATTCACCGAATTGTGAATAAAATATATTTATTTATTTTATTGGATATTTAATATATATTTATTTACTAGCCTGTAAATAAAATATTTATTTAAGAGAATATAATATTTTATTCAGGTATTCAATAAATTCTATAGGAGTTTAAATGGACCAATACCAAGTCTGGTAATAAATATTACATAAAAGTTGGTTAAATAATACATGTTATTGCGCAAGTTGGTGTGCACCAAAAAATAATAATAATATTTTATTATGTGGAATGAGGTTTATTAAAATTTATTATATTATTTAATGGTCATCATGCAATTAAATATTATTTTAACATAAACTCTAGCTCAATAAATAGACAGCTATGTTTATTGTGTAGAGTATTGACTGGTGTGCAATCAAAAGAGATAATTGTTGCACACAGTGAATTCTCTCTCAACTCCTCTCTCTCTCTCCCCCTATAAAGAATGAGAAATGCATGAGATATTTCTTCAAGATCAAAGAACAGGTGATCAATAAAGAACAACACAAGACTTTTGATTTTCCATGCTAGTACCTAGAGATCGAGTGATGTTGCTCGGAGATCATAGGAGCACGTGTGGATCACCACTAGGGGGATTCTATTTTTGGATCCTCCCAGTGCAACGAAGACAATCCGAAAGGGTCTTTTCATATAATCAACATTCATCAATGAATAAAGATCTTAATCTTAGGTATTTATTTCCTCAAATAATAAATAAATTATTTATTTATTTGACGTGTAAGATCCTCTCTCATGGTTTCGAGCAACAATAATTAAAAGAAATTTTAATATATCGTGCACCCATGCATGCTTTCGTTGTGCCTAGAACCAACAGCCTGGATTATGGAATGATGGTAATAATGAATAAATAATTCTTAACCCACAAGTTTGGCGTGATATAATGTATATGCTAAAATATGATGCTCTTGATAAATCATGGACTCGGTTTGGATTATGCCTAGAGGGATTGGACTTTAATATGATGATTAATGTAATGTAATGTGCAATAATGCTAAAAGTTAATTAATGGATAATGAATTAATTAATAAAATTTAATTTTTTATGAAAATAAGTATTTTAATGTAACTCTTTAAAATCTTGAAGATATTTAGTCTTAGCATTGGCAGCTAGAAGTTCGAGTGACGTTAGCTGCATATGAGTCTAAGACTAGGTTATACCCATAGTGTGGTTGTGATATATATTATATCTTGTATATTATGTGATTTTATATGTTTCCCCACCCATGTCAGTTAGGGATAATGACACCCAGTGGACTTTGGGATGGTGTTTTCTCAAATATTGTGGTGGGAGGATGGATGGTTGACTACCCCCTCTGGCCCGCTCTCTTTTCTTGGTAGTTACTTGTGCTGGTATGCATGACGGTTAGTTTTCTTATATATGTGTATAGATGGTTGTGATGGCATGTGGTCATGTCACACACATGTATTACTAGATATAGTATCCAAAGAATTATTATAGGTATGACATGTATAGGTTGTAATGTCTTGTGGTACCTTACTCGGTGTATGGGTTGTAATGGCTTGAGGTATAATACTCGGTGTATGATACATTTCATACGGGTTATAGTGGATCTGAGAAACTACTTGGTTACTATATATGGATATGTGAATGGGATGAAGTGATGATGTGATGCATGAGGCGAATTTTGTGATGACTTGCCCAGGTGTCTTTGGGCTGGCTTAGTTTTGGATAGAGATGGCTCAGGATGTGTGACGTTGGGGCAGAGCGGAAAACCAGTGGTGAAGCAGGAGCGAGGTTCCCTTGATGTTTCATTATTATATTATATACTCTCTTGTATGCAATACATGGTGAGTGTTGTCCATGGTGAGGCTGGGAACTTAGTATACTTGTTTAGATGATGATTTAGTTTCACTATTGTTCATTATGCTTTAGCGTACTTTATTATCTTTTGCACGAGAGGCTCTAGGGGGATCCTAATGAGTATATTGTTATGTTCGCCCTATGTATATATAAATTATTTTTCAGGTCAACCAGATCAGGTTGAAGATCGAGCTCGATATTACTAGCTCGTGGTTTTGCAGGAGATTTTTGGGTTTCGTGATCACTGTTGTCTTTACCTTTTTGGTACTTATAGCTTTTCTTTAAGTTGTTATAGTACTATATAACATTGCATGTTTGTACTTGGGTTTTCTTTATATATGTATGTATAACACGGTGTTTATTGGTGTATCTTTCTTTTCTCTCTCTCCTGCATGTTCTTTTAGAGGGTAATGCCACCCATATTTATGCTTATTATATCTTCTGTGCTAGTCACCAAACTAGGGCCTACTAGAAGTGGGACCCGGGTAGTCACTATCACTCTCCACTCATTGTGGTATCTTTGTGGGGAGGGGGTCATGACACAAAGACAAAAGAACATTTATGTTTTTGAATGTATGTGATAAATTATACTTAATAATGTTATTGTACAAACCAATGTTTGAAATGTCAATAATATTGTTTTTTCTTGTATTTGTGTTGTAAATTTTATTTCAATTAAATTATGTAATTTCTCCCGGTATTTGCTGATGCAGCTCCCTATATTTACTTCTATAGTGTGTTGTAATTTTAACAGCACGCAGCAACAGTATGCCTCTTTATCAATGCTAGTAATAGTATTGATAAAATATCTATTTATCAGTGCTAAAAAACACTAATAAATGGCACATTTATCAGTGCTAAACCAACGCCGATAAAGGACCTCCTTTATTTGTACTATTTTTAGCGCTCATAAATTCTCGAGGCTTTTAAAAGTGCTCTGATTCTTAGTGCTTTTTTACACTAATAAAGCTCTATTCTAGTGCTGTTAAAGGCCTTTTATGTAGTAGTGATTATTGTGTTAAACTATTTATAAATACAGATAAAGTCGCATCACAACTTCAATATTCTAGTACAATTGGTTATTTAATGCATGAAATGCATTGTACAAGACCTGATATTGCTTTTTCAGTATGTAAAATGAGTAGATATACTAGTAATCCTAGTGCGGATCATTTAAAATGTATAACAAGAATCTTTGGATACTTAAAAAAGACCAAAGATCTGAGTTTATACTACAAAAATTAACTGATTGTATTAGAAGGATACACTTATGCAAGTTAGATTACTAGTATTGGATATAATCAATTCACATTTGGATGGTTGTTTACTCTTAGAGGTTTTGTCATTTCTTGGGCGATCATGAAACAAGCATGTATTTCACATTCAACCATGAAGTCGGAATTTAATACTTTAGTGGCGTGTGAGAAAACGATTGAGTGGATTAGGGATCTATTACTATATATTAATGTATGTCCTAATCCAATGTATCTAATTTATATTCATTGTGATAGCGAAGCAACACTATCACAAACATATAGTCGCATGTATAATAAGAATTCTAGACATATAAGTTTGATACATGATTATGTAAGACAATTTTTATAAGATGGTACCATGACAATTGTTTATGTATGATCATATAAAAATCTTGCAGATCCATTTACAAAATCTCTGCCAATGGAGGTTATATGTGGGACTATTAGAGAAATAGGATTGAAACCCACTTATTAGTCATTTGGTGATCATAGTTCAACACTGTCACGACCCGCCTTCACCAAAAGGAGGGAAGGGTCAGCAGTTTTCCAGGCCCTTCCTTCTTTAAGTTGAAGGAGAGATAATGACCCCCGAAACCCTCCTTCAATAGGTCCTGGAGTGGCGACTAGCACCAAGGGTATAGAAAATTCTCGCAAATGGAAGGCATTACCCTTTTTATTTTTCAGGATCGGGAAATAGGACAAGTCAACCACCCAAAAAGGGAAAGAAACGGGTGTAAATAAATAAACCCAAACAAAGCCCCCATGCATGTTTAAACAGTTTACAACAAGGTGCAAGTACAAAAAGAGGCTCAAGGTACAATACCAAAAGAAAAAAAAGGTACGACAACGGCAACAACTCCAACTGTCTGACTAGTAGGGTCCCGCACAACCCTGGTAGTCCTCCTGGAAACCTGAAAGTAAACGTAGGGTGAGTATACAAGTACACTCAGTAGGGAAAACCAAGACTCTCGTTCACAAGTGGGGGAATGTACTAAAGTCCCGTGAGAAAAAGAGTAAACCAAACACCTAACAAGGCAAACTATCCATCCCAGGCCTCACCAAGGCTCACTCCCCAAATAACGCAAGTCAAGTAATATATATAATAAGAGCACATCGATGTTTGGGTACCCCGCGCCACTTTCCCACTGGTTATTGAGACATCCTACGCATCAGACCAATCCCGCCATTCTCACCGCAGTCCCACTGCCACACCCGCCCGCACACACCTGGGCCACAACCACACGCAGTCCCACTGCTGAATCCCGCCTGCACACACCTGGGCCACAACTATCACATGTAACCATGCCTGCAAACACCTAGGCCAGAACAACCACCGCCACGCCCGAAGACACCTGGGCTAAAGGATCCAATGCCACGCCCGAAGACACCTGGGCCTCATCCCGAAGACACTTGGGAAACCACCTGCCGCACACACCTGGCCAACAACCACAACGCCCCGCCCGATGGTTCTTGGGATAATAATGGACTTCAGGCCATCACAGCCTGCCTGAAGATACTTGGGCTATCCGGGAAAGGGAGCAGAAAAGGAGCTAATAACCAGCCACTAAGAATAGTGTTGGGAAAAACACACTTCCCCCATAAATGGGGGTGTTCGGCACTGAGTGCTCAACTTGGGTGGGGCGCGAATAAGAAACACAAAGCTACAAGTATAGATATAGGTAACAAACACTCACCCAAAAGCTTAGGTTTTTCCAATCCAACCTACAGGACACAACACCACTGCGTTCGAGTCACAGTTCACGACCCTTGCCCACGAAACCATTTGTCCCATTCTTGTTTCACGTTCAATCAAATGTTCAATTAATTTTAAGCACTACTGGGCAACTACCATAAGCATAACCAAGGAAAGCGTCAAAAGCAAGGATCAACCAAAACACTCACACCCGGTTCTGTTAACAGAGGATCTCTCCCCAATTTGTGATATCAACAAGTAACCACTCGGATTTAAAACTCACAACCACCGAATCCATACCAACAGGAGATCCCATCCCCCAAATTCACACAACCACCGAGAGTATAAAAGAATAGGGGATCCCATCCCCTCCCACATTTCTAGCAATCGGCCCGAAAGGAAAACAACCAACTACCACTACCAACACAAGTCAGGGATTTTCAGATTTAAACGACTTAACACACTCCATGATTTCAAATTCCGTGTGTTCTAACCGGGAGTTATCACAGAAGGGTTGATCCTGGTGCTTTCAATTATTCAGCCGGATATACGTGATTAACCAATTTCACAGTAGGAGTTCACAATTTCAGCAACCCATTTAAAACATCACGAGGGGATTCATCAGCGCACATACAACGACCACCAACGGCCTCAATTCTCAGAAAACATAAACCAGCACAACAAAAAGATGATCACAAGATAAATCATAAACAACGATCACAACCCCTTACCATTCTTTCTTTAGAACTTCGTTTATTATCTTCATTAAGGTTTGGTTCAACCAATTCCATAGGAACAAAAATAACGCCCACCCCGCATGATACACAAAAGTGAGAGACGAGAGAAATTCCCTACTTGTTGATAGATGATCGACGTTTAGGCCGGGGGCGCGGAACTTTACGAATAACGATGCGGCGGTCCCGATGCACCAGAGGAGCCACGATCGAAGAAGGGGGAAACCACGGCCTAACCCTTAATTTATAAGAGCCGGGGACGGTTGAGGTGAAAACGCAAAACCGCGTAAGACGTGGAAGTCATGGGTTGACCACGCGGCTTGACTCATCATTAAAGGTGCTGAGTGGTTTAAACCGACTCATGAGTCAATTCAGTATCTAATTAAAACTTTTGTGCACGTTACTGGAACAACTTGGCAAGGCCGGGTGACGTCGGTCGGTTCCGCCGATTGGTCGCACCGATCGGTCGCACCGATCGGTCGCACCGATCGGTCTCACTGATCAGTCTCACCGATCGGTCTCACCGATCGGTCGCACCGATCCGTCTCACCGATCCGTCTCACCGATCGGTCTCACCGATTGGTCGCACCGATCGGCACCCCTTAAGGATCCGGATTTTGGCAAAGGAAGGAACCAAGGGGGGTCTGTGTCACCACATCAGATACCTCTTAAACGATTCTTGTCCTCAAGAATCACAACAAACCAGAAGGAAAGAGAGGGTCCGAACAACCATCTTCGAAAGATACCTCTTAGGAGTGAACCTCTGCTAACTAAAAACACTCCCCTGTCAAGAACTAAGCAACATACCATGCCAAACCGCCCGGTCATGTGGGTTTGAGGAGTTTCCCTCCCCCATGTCAAGATATTATCCGCTTTGGGCGGCACTGAATCGCCCGTACGGGTTCAATCGCATCCACCTTAATGCGTCTTGATTAGGGGTTGGGTTCCCTCTTCCCTTTAGCTGGGGCTTTTCACACACAACAGAGGAAATAAACCAATACATTTCATAGCCAAAAGTCAAACGTTCTACCACAACAGGTACAAAAGGAACAAAGCTCAAAACAACTCGGGGTATTGGGCACGCATCTGTGCTTCCCTCTCCCACGTACTCTCTTCGAGCCCGCCATGTCTCCACAACACACGAACCAAGGGAATAGCTCACCCACGAAGCACCTTCTCCTTGAGATCCTCGATCATCACTGGTTTTCCACAAAGGTAATGTCGTCTTCGATGTCCAGTTCACCCCAATCAAGGACGTGTGAATCATCGTGCAGATAACGACGGAGCTGGGATACATGAAATACATCATGTATCCTTAGCAGCGGCGGAGGTAACGCTAGCTGATAAGCCACTTCGCCGACCCGCCGTAACACTTCGAAGGGTCCGACGAATCTGGGGGAAAGCTTACCCCCCTTGCCGAACCTCCGTTGCCCACGCCGCGGGGAGACCTTCAAGAACACGTGGTCTCCAACCTCAAACTCCAAGGGCCTTCTCCTGGTATCAGCATACGACTTCTGCCGGTCCTGGGCCGCCTTCATCCTTTCCCGTATGAGCTGAACTTTCTCTGTCGTGTTCTGTGCCACCTCCGGGCCAAGGATGCCTGCCTCTCCTACTTCGGTCCAACACATAGGTGAACGGCATGGCCTCCTGTACAAGGCCTCAAACGGGGCCATACCGATGGTAGAGTGGTAGCTATTATTGTAGGAAAACTCTACTAGAGGCAAGTATCGCACCCATGACTCTCCTGAGTCTAGAACACATGCCCGTAGCATATCCTCCAAGGTCTGGATGGTTTGCTCCATTTGTCCATCTGTCTGGGGATAGAAAGCAGTGCTAAGGCGTAACTGGGTGCCAAACGCATGCTGCAATCCTCTCCAGATTCGTGAGGTAAACCGTGCATCCCTATCCGAGACTATAGACCTCGGAACTCCATGCAACTGCACCACCTCATTCACGTACTTTCGTGCCAAAGCATCCACAGTACTTGACTCCCTGATTGCCAGAAAGTGAGCCGATTTCTTCAACCTATCCACCACCACCCAGATGGCGTCGCACCCTCCTTGGACCTTGGGTAGTCCCGTGACGAAATCCATTGAGATGTCGTCCCACTTCCACTCGGGAATAGCTAAAGGCTGCAGTAGGCCGCCTGGAACCCGGTGTTCAGCCTTCACTTGCTGACATACTAAGCATTTAGCCACAAATTCTGCCACCGCTTGCTTAACTCCGGGCCACCAGAACTGCCTTTTCAGCCCCTGGTACATCTTGGTGACTCCTGGGTGCACCGCTAGGGGTGATTTGTGGAACTCACTGAGAACCTTTCCACGCATTACTCTTGGAACAAACAACCTTTTCTGGAAAAGCATCCGGTGCTGACCGTCCTCTGTCCATTCTCTTGGAGCATCGCCCTGGTCAACCCGATCACGCATCACTTCACACTCGGGGTCTCCCCACTGAGACTCCTCCACTAGTCGAAACAGGGATGACTGCACTATCATCTGATATAGGCAGCCTCTGCCACTATCCATCTTCGCATCTAGGTGTAAGGCAGCCAACTCCTCCATTGCCTTCCAGGCATTTGCCGACTCTCGGACCGCATCCTTCTGCGTCCTCCTGCTCAAGGCATCGGCCACCACATTGCCCTTGCCCTCAGTATAAGAGATTTCAAAGTCGTAGTCCTGGAGGAACTCCACCCATCTCCGTTGTCGCAAGTTCAAGTCCCGCTAGGAGAAGATATACTTTAAGCTTTTGTGATCTGTGAAGACCACAAAGCATTCCCCGATGAGGTAGTGCCGCCATAACTTTAGCGCAAAAACGACCGCTGCAAGCTCCAGGTCATGGGTGGCGTAGTTACGCTCATGGGGGCGTAGCTGCCTGGACCCGTAAGAGATCACCCCTTGTTGCTGCATCAACACGCATCCCAGGCCCTATCCTGAAGCATCACAAAATACCTCATAGGCCATCCCTTCTTCTGGTAATCTCAACACTGGGGCACTAACCAGCTTTTCTTTTAGGTAGCTGAAGGACGACTCGCATTGCTCGCTCCACACGAAAACCAGGTCCTTCTTGGTCAAAGCCGTCAAAGGGGCTTCTACTCGGGAGAAGTTGGGTACGAATCTCCGGTAGTAACCTTCCAGTCTGAGGAAACTCCGGACTTCCGCCAAATTCTTGGGTGCTGCCCAAGAAACAACTGTCTCAACCTTTGATGGGTCGACTGCTACCCCCTGCTCAGACACTACGTGCCCGAGGAAGTGCACTTCTCGTGCCCAGAACTTGCACTTTGACAACTTCCTGTAGAGCTGGTGCTGTCGGAGGACTTCCAAAACTATCCTCAGGTGCTCTGCATGGTCCTTTTCTGACCTTGAATAGATCAGGATATCGTCGATGAATACCACCACAAACCGATCCAGGTACTCCGGAAAGATGGAGTTCATAAGCCCCATGAACACGGTCGGGGCGTTCGTAACACCAAAGGGCATGACCATGAACTCGAAGTGCCCATACCTGCACCTGAACGCTGTCTTCGGGACGTCGCTATCCTTCACCCTCAGCTGGTGGTACCCAGACCGCAGGTCGATCTTCGAGAACCATCCTGCCCCTTTCAGCTGGTCGAAAAGATCATATATCCTCGGAAGAGGGTAGCGATTCTTGATCGTTACCCGATTCAGCCTCCTGTAGTCGATGCACAACCTGAGGCCACCATCCGCCTTCCTTGCGAACAAGACTGGAGCGCCCCACGGTGATGCACTTGGACGAACATAACCCCTCTTCATCAGATCGTCAATTTGTATCCGCAACTCCCGTAGCTCCGAAGGTGACATCCGGTAAGGAGCCATCGAGATTGGACGAGATCCGGGCTGCAGGTCTATCCCGAACTCGATATCACGTCGAGGGGGTAGAGTCGTCACCTCCTCAGGAAAGATGTCCATAAAATCACGGACGATCTCTGGCACTTCCACCATTTCCGCATCTACTGATTCTACCGTCAGTTCGGTCAACAAGGAGAGGAGAGGTTCCTCCCTCTTGTTTCCCTTCGGACAGCTCCGCTCGCCGGTGAAGGTAACACGCTGGCCGTCCGAACCTGAGAACACCACCCTTCTTTGGAAACAGTCGATGACGGCGCACATAGAAAATAGCCAGTCGATGCCTAGGATGACATCGTATGGCTGAATCTGTAGCAGAAGGAGATCCCTAACCGACTGATGTGGCCCTAACATCAGTCTACATCCCCGAAAAACGAACAGCAAGTCGGTCTGACCTCCAACTGGTGTGCTCAACACTAGGGGCACTGGAAGTCTCTCGGCATCTAGACCCAAGGAATGGGCTAGACTGGGTGCAACAAAGGAGTGCGAAGCTCCGGTATCGAACAAAGCATAAGAAAGAGTGCTAAACACATTGATCGTACCTCGAACAACCTCTGGCCCTGTTGGAACTGTTGCCTCTGCGGTGTATAACTGTCCACGCCCAGCTCCCCTACCCCTCGGCTGTCGGCCACCTCCCCGACCACGCCCTGGTCGAGGTCCCTGGGGAGCGCCCTGAGGTCGGCCTCCTCCTCCTATGTCCGCCTGCGGAGGAGCGGGATCTTGCTGTCCCTGCTGCTGCTGCTGGAAGGGTCTGGCTGGAAACTGCTGCTGCGACGGATACTGGGGATGACTACCACTGCTGTACTGCACCCGATCAGGGCACTGACTCCGGAGATGTCCAGGGCTCACGCAGATGAAGCATCGTGGTCCCGAGCCTGAAGGGAAAGAACGTGGGCCAGGGGATCGAAACTGAAACTGCTGCGGTCTGCTCCCTGCAGGTCGGAACCTGTAGGGTCCCGATGCTGGAGGCCTGGTGCTGATGGCCTTCCTCTTCGATGGTCCCAGCTGGATTCCTTCTCGTGACACTCCGCCCAGAGCATGCATCCTTTCCACCACTTCGGCATTCTTCTGGACCTCTAAGTATGTCGGAAGGGTAAAGGGGGTAACAGCATACTGGAGGGAGGGTCGGAGCGCCTCCTCCAAACGTCTTGCCCGAGACTCCTCATCAGGAAAGAGGTCCGTAGAAAAACGTAGGAGGTCCTTGAACTTGATTCCAAGTTCCCTCACGGACATGCTCCCCTGCTGGAGGGAGAGTAGCTCCTGCCTCTTCTCCGCCTTCATTGTCGAGGAGAGGAACTCCGCCCGGAACTCCTTCTCGAAATCCGCCCAAGCAACCTCAGACTCTTTCCCATTCCCCAGGTGAAGCATCCACCACTGACGTTCCACTCCTCGCATCTGGCTAACAGCCAGAGCAACCCAGTACTCGGTCGGGGCCCGAATCAGGCCGAAGGCTATAACTAACTCCTCTAGCCAGCCTTCCGTCTTCATATCGGAGGTGCTTCCCTCATACTTCTCGAGGGCCTGTCGCTGGAAGGCTCGAAGAGTCTTCTACCACTGGTCGTCCTCTTCCTCTCGATCAGCTCTCTGCCGGTTGGCCAAAGTAGTCTCAGGGGCCTCGATCGCCTGTACCACACGTGGTCGCCTTCCAGGTTCCATAGCTGCAAGGTAAACAAGGAACGCCTAAGCCCAAGTAGTGCAGAATATCGTTCTTAAAACTTCTTAAGATTTAATTTATTCTTAATTCCCAAGGCATCCCAGAAACACAAGAACACAAGTCATTATGATGCATGTACCTTTCCTAGGGTCTCTACCCTGCAATCAGTGTGGCCTCACTTGGTCGTTCGGTAGGTCCAGAGTCCTTGCATCGGATCACGGGGGGCCCTAAAATCCCATGTCCTAGCCGGTCTTCCCTGGCCTAATTCACGCTCCAAGGTCACCCAACATCGTTGCCTTACCACCCCATGAAATCCTCACTGTGCCTAACTCCAGACTCCGTCCTATCTCTCAACCATCACATCTGATACCATTCTGTCACGACCCGCCTTCACCAAAAGGAGGGAAGGGTCAGCAGTTTTCCAGGCCCTTCCTTCTTTAAGTTGAAGGAGAGATAATGACCCCCGAAACCCGCCTTCAATAGGTCCCGGAGTGGCGACTAGCACCAAGGGTATAGAAAATTCTCGCAAATGGAAGGCATTACCCTTTTTATTTTTCAGGATCGGGAAATAGGACAAGTCAACCACCCAAAAAGGGAAAGAAACAGGTGTAAATAAATAAACCCAAACAAAGCCCCCATGCATGTTTAAACAGTTTACAACAAGGTGCAAGTACAAAAAGAGGCTCAAGGTACAATACCTAAAGAAAACAAAGGTACGACAACGGCAACAACTCCAACTGTCTGACTAGTAGGGTCCCGCACAGCCCTGGTAGTCCTCCTGGAAACCTGAAAGTAAACGTAGGGTGAGTATACAAGTACACTCAGTAAGGAAAACCAAGACTCTCGTGCACAAGTGGGGGAACGTACTAAAGTCCCGTGAGAAAAAGAGTAAACCAAACACCTAACAAGGCAAACTATCCATCCCAGGCCTCACCAAGGCTCACTCCCCAAATAACGCAAGTCAAGTAATATATATAATAAGAGCACATCGATGTTTGGGTACCCCGCGCCACTTTCCCACTGGTTATTGAGACATCCTACGCATCGGACCAATCCCGCCATTCTCACCGCAGTCCCACTGCCACACCCGCCCGCACACACCTGGGCCACAACCACACGCAGTCCCACTGCTGAATCCCGCCCGCACACACCTGGGCCACAACTGTCATATGTAACCATGCCTGCAAATACCTAGGCCAGAACAACCACCGCCACGCCCGAAGACACCTGGGCTAAAGGATCCACTGCCACGCCTGAAGACACCTGGGCCTCATCCCGAAGACACTTGGGAAACCACCTGCCGTACACACCTGGCCAACCACCACAATGCCCCGCCCGATGGTTCTTGGGCTAATAATGGACTTCAGGCCATCACAGTCTGCCCGAAGATACTTGGGCTATCCGGGAAAGGGAGCAGAAAAGGAGCTAATAACCAGCCACTAAGAATAGTGTTGGGAAAAACACCCTTCCCTCATAAATGGGGGTGTTCTGCACTGAGTGCTCAACTTGGGTGGGGCGCGAATAAGAAACACAAAGCTACAAGTATAGATATAGGTAACAAACACTCACCCAAAAGCTTAGGTTTTTCCTAGCCAACCTACAGGACACAACACCACTGCGTCCGAGTCACAGTTCACGACCCTTGCCCACGAAACCATTTGTCCCATTCTTGTTTCACGTTCAGTCAAATGTTCAATTAATTTTAAGCACTACTGGGCAACTACCATAAGCATAACCAAGGAAAGCGTCAAAAGCAAGGATCAACCAAAACACTCACACCCGGTTCTGTTAACAGAGGATCTCTCCCCAATTTGTGATATCAACAAGTAACCACTCGGATTTAAAACTCACAACCACCGAATCCATACCAACAGGAGATCTCATCCCCCAAATTCACACAACCACCGAGAGTATAAAAGAACAGGGGATCCCATCCCCTCCTACATTTCCAGCAATCGTCCCGAAAGGAAAACAACCAACTACCACTACCAACACAAGTCAGGGATTTTCAGATTTAAACGGCTTAACACACTCCATGATTTCAAATTCCGTGTGTTCTAACCGGGAGTTATCACAGAAGGGTTGATCCTGGTGCTTTCAATTATTCATCCGGATATACGTGATTAACCAATTTCACAGCAGGAGTTCACAATTTCAGCAACCCATTTAAAACATCACGAGGGGATTCATCGGCGCACATACAACGACCACCAACGGCCTCAATTCTCAGAAAACATAAACCAGCACAACAAAAAGGATGATCACAAGATAAAGCATAAACAACAATCACAACCCCTTCCCCTTCTTTCTTTATAACTACGTTTATTATCTTCATTAAGGTTTGGTTCAACCAATTCCATAGGAACAAAAATAACGCCCACCCCGCATGATACACAAAAGTGAGAGACGAGAGAAATTCCCTACTTGTTGATAGATGATCGACGTTTAGGCCGGGGGCGCGGAACTTTACGGATAACGATGCGGCGGTCCTGATGCACCAGAGGAGCCACGATCGAAGAAGGGGGAAACCACGGCCTAACCCTTAATTTATAAGAGCCGGGGACGGTTGAGGTGAAAAAACGAAACTGCGTAAGACGTGGAAGTCGTGGGTTGACCACGCGGCTTGACTCATCATTAAAGGTGCTGAGTGGTTTAAACTGACTCATGAGTCGATTCAGTATCTAATTAAAACTTTTGTGTGCGTTACTGGAACAACTTGGCAAGGCCGGGTGACGTCGGCCGGTTCCGCCGATCGGTCACACCAATCGGTCTCACCGATCGGTCTCACCGATCCGTCTCACGGATCCGTCTCACCGATCGATCGCACTGATCCGTCTCACCGATCGGTCTCACCGATCGGTCTCACCGATCGGTCTCACCGATCGGTCTCACCGATCGGTCGCACCGATCCGTCTCACCGATCGGTCGCACCGATCGGCACCCCTTAAGGATCCGGATTTTGGCAAAGGAAGGAACCAAGGGGGGTCTGGGTCACCACAAACACTTTTATTAGGTAGATCCTAATTAATGTGTTTAGGGTAAAAACAAGTTACCATAATGATTGTTGATATTGACAGTTTGTCCCAAAATATTTTATATCAATATTGTCTGTTATGATTTGAGGTTAAGTAATAGCTCTCAATGAAACATTATGACTCTTAGAGTTATATGGTGATAATAATGGGTTACATTGTAATGTTTTTCCAACATAAAATTAGAAGTTGTCACACCCATCTTTTTTGCATTATTTATTTTATTAATTTATCTAGGCATCGGGTAGTTCTGGTTGAAACCTGACTTAAAATGTTTGAGTTCTGTCGAGAAAATGCACGTTTTAGGTTTAGCGTCAACAGACGCACGGGCAGGGCATGGTTCAAAGACCACGCAGTCTGCCCAGTTTTCAAAATGAGTTAAAACATAAAGGGATAATGAAATAATAATGAACAATTAAATAGAAATAAAATGGAAATAAGAAGTTTAATAAAATTTAAAAAAATATTTTAATGATAATAATAATAATAATGTTTGAGAATAATAATATTATTATTATTAATCATGTTATGAATATAAAATTTATTAATTTGTTATTAATATTGAGAAAATAATTATTATTGTTAATATTATTTTATTTTAATACCATTTCTATTATTATAAAATAACTAATATCAATGTTGTTGTTGTTGTTGGTGGTTTTGATTTTAGTTTTAGTTTTAGTTTTGTTTTTGTTTTTTTCCCTATTGGCGTTAAGGGTTTCCCCCCTCCCCCATTTTTTGGCTCAACCCTCCCCTAGATCCCATCGCGCCACCCACCCCATAGCTCGCCGGCCTCCACACCTCCTGTCGCGAAGACCTGCGACCACCGGTCTCCCCGCCTTTCGTCGCGACGACCTCCGACCACCGCCTCCCCGCCTGTCATCACGACGACCTCCGATCGCTGCCTCCCCACTCACGTCATGACCGTCATCATCTTCCGGCCTCCTCCTCTTCCGAAATGTCCAGTCTGGCACCCTCCCCCACCTCCGGTAACCTTCCACATTGCGTCGCCCCCTTCTCCCCTTGGTCGGCCTCCGTCCGACGAACCACACCTCTTCCCTCCAGCGACTGCCACTTTGGGTAAACCCTTCCTCGTTATAGGGTTTTTTCAATTTTATGTGGTTCTATTAGGGTTAAGGGTTTAATTTTGTTATTTTAGGTGAATTTTCCTTATTTAGGGTTTTCTTGTCTCCCTTGGAGTGCGGTTAAGGTTTGGATGGATTTCGCACCATTTTTTTCCAGCAAATTCTTCATCCGATGTAGGTGGTTCTGCGTTCTACCATTATTTGATGAATTAACATATTTAATTAATTTTTCATGTTTTTTAATTTATTTTTTTGATGAAAATTTGTTTTTGTTGAATTTTATCATGTGTTGGAATTGTTTAGTAGTGTGCTTATATGGTATGTGTGCGTTTTTCTGGAAATTTATATTTAGCCAATTGTTAGCATTTAAATAAATCATGCAATTGATTGTTAATCTATGCAAGTGGTGTGAACTACATTTTTAACATGGTGTTGTGTGTGTTTAGTCATAAGTGAAGGTGTTGTGTGGGTTGAGTGGGTAAAGCTAAGTGATTTATTTTTAAACTATCTTATAATTTTTTTATGGTTTATTGAGTCTCATAAACGGTGAAAATTTGTTATATAAATGGCCTAAGAGTTTTGCAAAAATGTTTATATGGAGCATGTCACTCTTTGGAAATTCTGTTAGAGAATATGGTGTTGAAATATGTGTTGGGTGTATAAATGGTGGGTTTTGTCATGTGTAGTGTCTTGTTCTATTTTGAATCATAAATTTTTATGTGATTTTAATGTGTTTTGTTCTAAAAACTTACATTGAGCAATTTATCAGCATTTTAGAAAGTGTGCAGTTAGTGTGTTAAAAAGTGAAAAGGATGTGGTTTATGTTTTGATGTGGTGTCAAAATGCATTTTGTCTTGAAAAGGTTTTGAGTGAGCTTTTGAATTTAAAAATTATGTGACATGTTTGGAAGTTGTTTAATAAATTTTTCTAGTAAGTTGTTTAATTCTAAGAGTCTTTAAACTGTGCGGATGATTTAATTGAGTGTGTAACCTATGCAGATTAAGTTTTAAAAATATTTTTGGTGTGCGTATGATTTTAAAAGAGGGTTTGAGTGTGCAAATGGTGATTTTGTGTGTGTAAGTTCCTTGTTTGGATTTTATGCATAAATGCGACATGTGACGTGAACTTGGATTTTAAAAGTGAAATTGATGGTGTAAATGGTATCTTGGCATGAGTGGTGTTGTACTTGGCTTGTTTATGTGATGTGCACCTTTTTATGAACTTGGAACTTCTTTGAGCACAAAACACAAAACCCGAGTAGCTAGGAAGGTGGACAATACTAGTGGTCCAATGACCTGAGGGTGGTTTCAACCCTATTTCACTTAGTAGGATTGACAACTGCAACACTAAATAAACATATGAATGATTGAGGGTCATGGTTTCTAAACCACATTTTATGAGGGTCGTGGTTTCTAAGCCACGTTTGCTGAGGGTCGTGGTTTCGAAGCCACATTTGACCGAGGCACGAATATCTAGGGATCCATGCTAGCTAACACCCATGAGGCCTCTCCCATATTTGATGCTCCTTATTTACTTTATGTTCACTAGTGTGACACTTGGGTTATCTTAATAGTAAGTGTGCGTTTGTGATTTAATTTAAGTTGTCTTTAAAATTGTTTTCATTAAAACACCCGTCATTAAAAATTGTTTCATTTAGATATTTTTCAAGCATTTATTTCATTTTTTATTTATTTAACTGGAAAATGTATTCTTCATTTAATGGTTATGCATGAAATCATTTTCTTTTGGTGGCATCCTACTGGGATTTTGGATCACACCCTACATACACCTTTGGGTGTATGTAGATGTCGTTCCTTGTGTATTTTAGGTCATGGCATCGTGCTTAGCTATGGTGGTTCGGGTTTTTGATGGTCTTTGCATGCAGGTTGGTGTTGGTAGCTTAGGGATATGGCTTCTCGCGTCGCTCAGAGGTTTGTATTAGAGTTTTAATTTTATATCTTTGTTGTAGTTCCCTTTGTGTTTTTAGTTGAATTGTAGACTTTAAATATGTTTATAGTTTAAAGACATGTTTGGTTGCCTGTTTCCAGTGTCAGTTTATTTATCTTGTCAGTGGTTTTGTGTTTATTGTTTCCAGAAAATCATTCTCATGTATTGTTTTTGATACCCGGGCACTTGTGCCAGTCCGTGGGGATCAGGAACGCCCTTCTGGGCTTGTCCCGGACCGGTTCGGGCATCGGGTCAGATGGAGACCCGGCTTGGTTTGTGACAGAAGTGGTGTTGGTTCTTACAAAAGTTAAGTGTTTGGCTTCCAAGAGAGTCCACAAAAGTAACAAAGCACATGCCAACATTGGTACCAATTTGTGATCCTATGATGATTTAGAAATTATTATATATGTGGCATCTCCAGTGATGTAATAAAGATATACAGTTTAATGTTTAGTCAACTTCAAATTTGGCATAACATCTAAATGTTTGGACTATGTAAAGGTGTAAATCTAAAAAAACCCTTATTGTGTATAGACATTTGTTTGAAATTTGGAGATTTAATGGATTATGGATAATGTTAAACAAAGTGAGGGAATGTCATATTTATTAAATATAATATTTATAATTTTTTGGTTTATTACTATCCACATTTTAATTTAATAATAAAGGAGTTCAAGAATCCCAAGTGGTGTAACTTTTTATTGAAGGTGGTGTCTCTATTGACACTTTAGATAATATGAAAGTTTCTAGTAATAATATTTTCTCAATCATCATAGGATCACAAATTGGTACCAATGTTGTCTTGTGCTTTGACCCAATGTTCTTGTTATTAATAATTTCTCAATCATCATAGGATTACAAATATAATAAAGTGAGGGAATGTCATATTTGGAGATTTAAAGGCTTATGGATAATGTTAAACAAAGTGATGGAATGTCATATTTATTAAATATAATATTTATAATTTTTTTGTTTGTTACTATCCACATTTTAATTTAATAATAAAGGAGTTCAAGAATCCCAAGAGGTGTAACTTTTTATTGAAGGTATTGTCTCTGTTGACACTTTAGCTAATATGAGAGTTTCTAGTAATAATAACTAGTACTTGCTCGTGCTATTGCACGACGTCATCAATTTGTGGTTTTAATTTTAATAAGAGATTTATATTTATAATAGTTGAGAAGAAAGAGAAATGTTGATTAAATTTTAATTATAAATTAATGGTGTATGATAATGGAATAGAAGTGCATAGAATATGAAGACACCATTCAAATAGTTGAAAAACAAAAAGGATTGAGTAAAAGTATATGAATTTTTAAATTTTGATTCCAGAATATTTTAATTCATTTATAATTTCATTCACAATATTTATAATGTGGGCACTAGAAATTTAAAGTGAAAGAAAAATCAAAGATAATAAAGTGGTTGAAATAGTAAAAATGAGAAATGTGAAAAAAAATGAAATTGATGTATTGTATGTAACTTGAATACATTATATTAAGAAAGCAATGGTTATATTTCTAGATGTATTGTAGGCAATGTGATTCTAATTTCAATGAATATATAAACATGCATGACTATAGAATACATAATGTATATATACATGTCATCACAAATTAATGATACAAATTCATTGTATAAATACATTTTTTTATCATATAATATGAATAAACATGCCTTTCTGTACAGTCGCATAGCATTATATTTGTTCGTAAGTAATATTGTAGTATAGTATAAAAATATTAAAATTAAATACTATTGAAATAGATTCATATTGCATACTATAAATTGAAGTATTATCCCTAAAGTAATTAATATGAAAGACTCAGTCTGATAGAAACAAATGCATTACGTAAAATTTAATCATGAAACTGAAAAAATATCCACACATCAGTGTATACGGCCACTGAAGTGCATTTCATTCTATAAATGCAGGATTTTGTGAATTGCATGCCTACAATATAACAGATATTGGAGGGAAACCGTTGCATAATAAGATGTAAATATGGAAATATTTATTTACATATAGTTTCATTGTCAAATATGATAAAAACTCTCTATTGAGTCATTGAGAAGCAGTAAAAGTAATCACTTTTACATGGAGCGTGAGGCCATGGATGACGATGTTCTACTGGACATTACAGTAAATTCATCATCTCCACAACATTGCAAAGATGTCTCGCATCTGTCTACCTCCTTTCATCTCAGAAATAGGTCCTCAAGAAGGTATGTTGTTCCTGCAAAAACAAATTCACCTCCTCTAAATTCTGTCACTACTGAAAAGTATATTTCCACCCCATGGATTAACAAAATATTAAAAGATCCATCAAGATCCAATATTATTTATTCCAAATAGTAAGCTAAAAAAATTTCATAACTCTCCAGCACCATCGCTTCTCACCCAACTCTAATAATAGAAACCCAAACCTTGTAGACATCAACTATCCAAAATCTCCCTTGCTAAAAACTTTTTTCAAAAACATAAATCTACAAGAAAAAAATCCATCATCATTCAAGAAATAAATCATGTAATCGGAATGAAAAGATATAGAAGATTTATGAAGTACAACTCAGATTTATTGAACTATAGTTAAACCTATTTTGTTCAATATCTATTCTGTAAGGTTTATTAGTAATTAAATATAACAATAAAATGTTCTCCTGCATAGCGTCATATATTCCTGAAAATATGAAGTATTTTCCTGTCATTACTAAAACATATCCAGAATATTTATGAAAAATTCTAATGAGTTGTAACAATACTAAGTTAAAATTAAGATAGTATATAGTATGAGTTGAACTGTTACATTATTTCTTGAATTCTATAAAATATATAACAATATCACCTGCATAATTTCATCCACTGATTTGAGTTTCTTTAGTTAGCAATTGGACTTCCAAATCAATATCATCTTACCCTATAATAAATACTAATACATCACCCATGGTATCCAAAATAAGAAAATGAGAAACAAATATGCAAGATTGCATTTTTTTTATAGATAAATTATTTATATTTGGTCTAAAACTATGAGATACACCATGAATAAAATAAGTGTCAATGAAAATGATTCAAGACAATTACATAAATGCTACTGAAATCCATTTAAAGGATAAATCATTGATAAGAATATAAAAGAGAAACTATATAGTGGATTGAACATTCATAAACCTTGTTCATGAACTTGGAGGATATGTTGATTATGATTGACAATCAGATAGTTGATGGCCATATTAAGTAGATATTTTCGGAGGATATTATTGTTGGGGGGGGAGTTGTAGACCTTTAATATTTACCTGTTCCCTCAAACATTCATAGGTTTGAAGGCAAGGGGCACGCCTCCACCGCTTCAAGATGGTAATTCCCTACACATGGAAGATATATTGTAGTTGACATTTCAGCAGCCACTGTATCCTCCAAGATAGTACCCTATAATTAATGGTATCTTAACAACTGCAAAAAAGAAGGAATACCTTCTTTGGACCTGAAACAGCATAGACGTGCTATCAAGCATGTGGACCTATGGAGAAGATCAAAACGTCATCAAGGATGAAACAATGATGATCATGGAGGAGAAGTGCAAGAAATTGTTGCCTCATCTTCATCAGATTATACATGACCCAAACAATGAAATAATATGTCAATCAAGATTGATATAATCTGGAGTGTTGCATTCATGATAAGTAAGAAAATAAACAGGGGTAATATAATCTATCATACCTAAAATTGTACTACGGGGATGAGTAAATGCAGTAGAATAAATTAACTACCAGAATTTTATTACCCTCCACCTTTTGATTCTCCAATTCCCCATCCTCCACAAGAATCCAATTAAAGTTGTATTCATTGGAATATGAATCAATGATTAGTGAAATTATGGTTTGTTGGCCATGTTGATCACCCATAGACTATAAAATTATAATGGGATGATCTTTTACCATTTTTAGATATGTACATATACACCCTTCAACTAAACCAACTATTAGCTTTCTTTAGTAATACATTGAATACATTATTAATAGTGAAACTATTGGCTTTAAATGTGACATAGAGCTCATAAGTGTGTCAAGTTTAAAAATAAAACCATTAGTTCTCGTTGGTTTATTATCCATTGGTGGCCATTTAAAATACCTTAATTAACATTACATTTTCATCAAATCAAATATAAAACACTTTGTCCTAACACATGTATGTATATTATACAGTAACGTTAAAATAGAGACTACCTTCTCCATAGAAGTCATCAATCTTGAGAGAGAGTATGGAATCAAATCCTTTTTTTATCACCCAAAGAATTCTCAATTGAAATGAATATGGATCATCTTATACATCACTACAAAGAAAAATAGAAGAGTCACATACATATTGATTTAGGTCATATTAGTAAGAATAAAAAAATACAATTGACAATGTAAGGTAATTAAGAAAATTATGGCTCTATGCTATCTTTAATAAACATTGAAAACTGTTTATCCTATGAGCATGAAATGTATGAAACATTGGTGCAGGATTCAGTACCTTATACTATAAAAAATATCAAGTATAAGCTATATGGATATAAACTTGAGCAATATTTCAATCCAAACTACATTCCCATAAACTATGGAGAAAGAGAACCAAAACTTGTTAGATCAAAACTGAATTATAAAATAAAAAACATTTCTAGATCATCTTATTGTATTCACATGCACTAAGGAAATAAATAAGAAAGTAACAGTTTAAATAGTAGTGGAGTTCACAACCCAAAGAGATATTTACCTCAATAGTCTCACAAATATCCATTACAGAGATAACTAAATCACATCTTGGATATCATTGGCCTGAAGCCTACACATAAAATGTCTTTTAGAGAAACCTGCAAATTAAATGGGCAATGTCTCGCAAACATTTTAAAGTGGAAGGTGGAAAACATCAAAAAAATTGAATAAAATGTAGAAACACAAACTTGGATGTCTGTTTATGATTCCAACAACTGTATGATTTGATCTTCAATAGGCGTGTGAGGTGTTGTCCAGTTGTTTTCCTGCATGGAAAAAACAAAAATAAATGTTATTAGATAGAAAATAACACCTTATACATGTCATTAATACTCTAGGTGATCACATCATTCAAGGAATTGTCTTTACTAAGACTTTTAGTGTTAAAAAAAGATTCAAATTGATGGACTAAAGCATTAGATATGCTCCCCTCAACATTAAAAGTATTTTCATTCACCTTAATGTTGGAGATATGTTTTTGGATCCTTATCTCATTCTTCGTGATGTGGAAAAATAGAGTACTTATAACACCCTCTTTGAGCCATCATAAGTATAACTTCTTTTTAAGAATCCTTTAATTAGTATGAATTAGCTCTCCAATCTTATATTGTAACAAAACCTCCTCAAATGAGGGGACATAAAGTTTACCGAAACTATTTTGTCATTGCAAAATATCATCCTTAGCTTTCTTGATTTCCTCATTCATTCTAGAGAATTTAGCCCTAGCCCATCCTCTAAGAGATGATTGGTAGCTTTCAGCTTTAACCTGAGCCTTTGGAAAACATTACCCTCAATCCATATCCATACCTGCTATAAAATGTCCCTACATTCAATAAAATGGAGACAGGATTTATTGAATGTAAAAGTGATAGGAGATCTCCTATCATCAGTTGATAAACAAAACAAAGGATGTCTATGTATTGAAAATAAGTTGGTGGCTTGCTTTTGGGTGGGGGGTACATAACACATGTTCTGTTATTTGTAAATAAGAACATCATTAATACAAAAAAAGTAATGGAGTGCACCAACCAAGGAGATATTTACCTAAATAGTCTCTGAAATGTCCATTACAGATACAACTAAAGAACATCTTGGATAACATATGACCTGAAACCTGCACATTAAATGTCTTTTAGATAAACTTACTCATTAAATGGGAAATGTCTCGCATACACTCTAAAGATGGAGGTGGAAACCATCAAATACATTAAAAACAAAATATAAATAGGAACTTGGATGTTTGTTTCTTCTCCCAATAATAGTATGATTCGATCTTCAATAGGTGTGTGAGGTGTTTTCCTTCTTTTTCCTGCCTAGAAAACACAAAAAATGTTTTTAAATAGTAAAATAACACTTTATTGAGTGTTGTTAGAGAAACATGCCCATTAAATGGGCAATGTCTCGCATAAACTATTGAGTGTTGATTGTAGTTCCTCTTGAACTTCAACTTGAGTGAAGTCAATACAATGTCCATTAAGACCTCTTACCATCTCTTCTCGGTATGCACCCCCTTCACAAGCACTGAAATAATGAGAAAATGAAAAATAATAATTCAAAACACAAATATATCCTATAATATAACTGCACATGATCATATCAAAACCCTAGAAACTAAATAAACCACCATGTATTCCAAAATATAGTCCCTATTTAACTTCTTAACAGTGAAATTTTCATGGGATTGATAAAATTTTCAATAAAAAATCATGTAATACAATAGGAAAATAGTTTCACAAGAGAAAAATTTACGTATAAACAATTTAGGGATCATAAATGCTAATACATACCAACTGACATAGAAGAAAATATATGAAGCAGGTTCGACTTCAGCTAGGTCGGAATGCCATGGTTCATGGAAGAGGCCCTCCTCTCAGTAATGTCGGTGGCAGGCTTTATCCCATTCTTCATTAAGTATTGCTCAATGTCAAGCATGTCACGTGGAAGCTTAATCTCGCGTTTGAGCTGCTTGAAGTCATCGTCCACCTCGACGACCAGACACAGGTCATTTGGATATGCAATATCTTCTTGTGAATAGGTGAATTGGTTGGAGGCTTGAATGCGCAAACTCAAAATGGTTTCAAATAAATGTCTATGGAAATAAATTAACTGTTAGGTGATCAAAAGTAAACATACATGTAGGTGAAAATATAACTAAGATAACGTACAAATTTTGCAACTAAAGTGAACTCATATATGATATTTTATGAAATTTCTCCCTTGCTCCTTTATGTTTGACATAGGATAAGAAACATGGGTCATAAAAAATTATAAAATAATATGTGGATAATATTTTAAATAAAAGATTCATAAAATATCCACATACTGATGATGAATCAGTCTTCTCATACTAAATTAAACAAAGAATTTCTATGTATTGAAAATAAGATGGTGACTTGCATGTGGGTGGGGGGTACAGAACACATGTACTATTTAAAGAATTAGAGAAAGGGGGTCTGCAAACAACAATTAGCATATGAAACATCTAACTTAGTCAGTCAACTCCTGATATTCATATAACTTCCAGATCATATACCAATTAGTTTAAGAGGGAATATATCCTTTCTGAGCATCAAATAATACTAAAGTCCACCCCGACCACTTATGGACACGTTTAGAGTCAGTAAGACTAGCTGCAACAAAATGTGCTTCAAATACCTAAATCAACCTGCATGAAAACAGTCTGGAAGACTGTCATGGTGGTTGAACACATATAAATCCAGTTTTTCCCTATGGTAAACTGGCAATCTAAGAAAAATATAGTTGAGAATTTAATCATTAATATAAGAGAGAAAAATGTCATTAAATGAGTAATGCCCTGCATGAAAACCATCCAACAAATCTGAAAAACATCACAGTCAAGATAACTTCCAGCATATAACGACGTCCAGAATGAATAACCAAAGGGAATCGATCTTCAAATAAATTAAAACAACAGTTAATGAGCCAGATGTATATTGAACTGAGTTGATACCAAAAATGCAATGACAAATATTTTGATTTTCCAGTAGGCATATTAGGTCATACCTGAAATGCAATGATGATGTGGGAGGGAATAAAAGATGTAGGAAGTGTGCAGGGAAGTGAATGTGGCATCTCAGGCTACTTGAATCTTCTAGGAGAAGCTCGAAAATAGTTCATGGTGGTCGCTTTTGAAAAAGTAATTGATCTTCTAAGCAAAGAATCACAAACAATGATGAAAAAATTAGCCAATGTTCTATAAATGTTTTTTTTCATTGGGAACCAGAGTTGCATATCACCGAAGATACCTTTTATGATGATAAAGGTTTTGTTGACGAATCCCGATGCAGAGCTCCTCGACCCCAGATTGAGAGTCGCTAACAACCAAACTTTTGAAAAACCCCGACTCGGCACCGACAATATTGTCTTGAAGAACTGAAATCCACTGTGATTTATGGTCGCCACTATTTAATCAGAGGAGGCGTAGGATCTAGATGTGATGGATTTGAAGATGGAGGACATAGAGCCAGATAGCGCGGAGAAGGAAAAGTAGATGGAGCAGGCTGACGTGGAGAACGTGATGGCGGAAGCTGAGAAGCCGAATGCACACATGGTAGTTGAAGAGGTAGAGGTAGCCCAACATGGGGGCCGGAACGACAGAGGAGTTGAGGTAAATGTCGAGGTGTAACTCTATGAGCATCGGGGGGAAGGTGATCACGAATGGGATGAAAGAGACGGAGGAACTGAAACCCTAATAGGGAGCGATGAATCAAGGTAGCGTGACGAGAAGCGTTTAGGTTTGGAGATAGAATAAGAGGGGAATCATGGGGGGGAGTGGTGCGGGATGGAGGGATAACCATGAAGGGGCGGGAGAGGGGAATCAGAGAGGGTAATAGGAACTCCGGGGAATCGGGGAGGGGAATAGGAACTGGAGAGCAGGGAGATGAGATTTGGGGACGGGTTTCAGGGAGGGGAGCGTGAGATGGAGGAAAATCCCGATCGGGGATGGAAAGCGGGTAAATTTTCAAGATTTGGAGGGGGGAATAATGAAATTAAGGTGACGTGGAGACACGGGAAAGTGACACGTTAGCATAGGAGAATCCAAGTTTAGTATAAATAATAGATTTCTCAATCATCATAGGATCACAAATTGGTACCAATGTTGGCACGTGCTTTGACCCATTTTTTTTTAATTCAATAAGAAGCTGGGTTTTTTTGCACCTTGACCCAATGTTCTTGTGATTAAAAACATATAATATATTATAATATAATGTTAAATGATATAACTTTTGAAAAATTATTAATATAACGATATAAAATAGTATGACGTTAAATAATAATATAAAACGTTATAAATACAACGTTATAAAAAATAAGGTTATAAATATAATGTCAAATAATAATATAACGTTAATAATAACATGACGTTAAATACATATAATATAATAAGAATAATAAATAACGTTAAGTAATATAACGTTAAGAAATTATGAATATAAAATAACGATATAAATATAAAATAGCGTTAACAAATTATAAATATAAAATAACGTTAAGTAATATAACGTAAAAAAATAACGTTATAATATAATGTTACGAAAAATAACGCTAAATACATAGTCAAATAATAATATTATAATACATAATATAATATATTATAATAAATAATAAATAATATAAATAACATCATATATAAATATAAAAAATATTCGGGACCCATTATTTGTGAAATAGCGATAAAAATCTATAACGTTAAAAATATTTGGGACCCATTATTTGTAACATCATATATAAAATAACGACAAAAAATTATAAATATATTATAATGTTAAATAATATAACGTTATATACCATTATTTGTTAAATAATATAACGTAAAAAAATAACGTTAATATAATATTGCAAAAAATAACGCTAAATACATAACGTCAAATAATATTATAATACACAATATGATATATTATATAAATATAATAAATAATATAAATAACATCATATATAAATAACCAAATTATTTGGGACGGAAATTGTGTTCCATCCCAAATATCATTTTTCGTCAAAATATTGTCATCAATTTTGTGGAAGGTGACATCCATGTGGAGTAGAATCAATTGGTAAGAGGTCAACCATGACGCGAATTGCTCAAACAAGATATTTCTTGCTTCAAATTATCCATGCTCAAAACTATGGCAGTCAGAAGTTCATCCGGTGTTTCTGTACGAAACCAATTATGCACCACTTCATCTTTTGTGCTTGCGTGAACAATACATACATCCATACTTGTACTTGCACCATATTTATAGAAATATTTTAGGGAGCACAGGTGAGAATTCAATTTTTATTTTCCGCTCAATGAAAACTCAAAATTCAAAACTGCCGCTCAAAACAATTTCCCAAAAGGTTCACAACAATTAGAGAATATTCTGGAATGCATATGAGAAATTTCAGTGACCCCCCCCCCCGTCAAATTTCCTTAAAACTCAGTGAGTATCATGATTTTTCTTCATGATATTTAGGACATTAAAAGACCAGCTCAACATCATCACATTTGACATCTTTATGAAAATTTCATAAAGAACTTTGAACCAATGAAAACTTCATACCGATCAAAACATCAAACCACATGTTCGCCCAATAAAACATTATATCATTTGTTCGCCCAATTAAACTTTATAGAAATTATTCCGTTCGATGCATTTCCATCCGATGACTTGCATTAGAACATTTCGAACTTTGCCTCCATACAACTTTCTCTGTCCGATGGACTTTTTACAAAAAGTTTTTTTCGATGATTTCATTTGGAAACATTTGTTCGACGCAACTTTGTCTCATGATTTACATTAAAACATTTCAAACTCTGCCTTCATACACCTTTCTCTATCTGATGGATTTTCTATAAAATGTTTGTCCGATGATTTCATTTGGAAACATCCATCTAATGCATATCTTCTACAATGTCACATTCGACAACTTTTCTTTGATCAACCAACTTCATAAAAACAAAACCTCTGAGGTATCCATCAACTTTGCAGTATGATCTTTGTATTTATAAACATTTTCTTCCCCTTTATATGTGATAACTTTCTTTCTCTTTTTAACTCAAACAGAAACTACATCTTAGCCAAACCTTTGTCCGATTTTGTTTGTTCGATGAATTTCACAGAATTTCATGATAACAACTTTGTACACCCAAACAAATGAATTTCTCACACTTTCTATAAAAATGATTGGATCATGAGATCTTCATAACTCATGATCTGGGATACTTTTAGAACCGAAATGCATTGTCAGGTTTTGTTTGTTCAAAAATTGTTTGTCCGATGAAACTTTATAACATTTTGAAGATTAATTTCTAGCACACAAACTTTGACTGATGGAATTTCTTATAAAAACTACATCTGATCCATTTGTAAGTTCGAACACCTTATCAAAGTTAAGAGATTTTTGTACTTAACATGGTTAAGTTTATAAACATTGATCAAGAAAAGAAAATTCTTCCAGCAAACTTGTTATGACTAGCATCTTCAAAACAACTCCCCAACCTCAAAAACACCTTTAACCAACTTCGTTTCAACAATCTCCCCATTTGGACTTTGTTGTCAACAAAGAGTCTTAAATCACTGAAACTTTATAACTCAAGTGATGGATTACTTATCCAACAATTATAAGCATATGTGAGTGAACTTGATATAGGAAACAAGAATCAATGAACAACAAAACCATGCTATCCATAAACAATGGATTAAGAAACTTCTTCTTATACACTTCTTCAGAAAAAATTTCCACAGAATTTGATCTTTCAAAACCTTTTCACCTTTTCCTACACAACCAATGTTTATTGAATCCACTCAAAAAAACTTTTAAAACAGTCCACACATGTTGAAATCACATCTTACCCCTTTTAATAACCCCCCCTAAATACATGCCTTCCTTAAAAGGTTAAGCACATACCAAAGGATAGATTTATGTAACTTTTTATCCCCCTTGACAACACTATCAAAAGACAAGATGAGAAAGGGAAAAAATCACACACCTTAGCTTTGAAGAGAGGGAGGCTAGATGCCCATGTTTAACCTCAATTTATAATTTTTTCCTTCAGCAATAGTATTGTGAATATATCAGAAAATTGCTTCATTGTATGAACATACTCTAGCTTTAGTTCATTCTTCTCCACCCGATATTTGATGAAGTTATATTTTATATCAATATGCTCTGAATGAGAATGTTGCACTAGATTTTTAGTGAGATTTATAGCACTTTGATTATCACAACCCAAGAGTGGGGTAACTTTACTTCTACTAACAAATCTTCCAACCGAGTCTCTATCCACACAAGTCGTGTTGCAGCTTGAGTGACAACCACATACTCTGCTTCAACTGTACTGAGAGTTACTAATTTTTGTTTCTTTGTATTCCAACTCACAAAAATTTCTTTAAAAAATATGATTCCACTAGATGTGGATCTTCTATCATAATCAGTTCCTTCCCGATCAGTATCTGCATAACCAAAAAAATCAATCTCTATAATATTTTATACCAAAATTAGTTGCTCTTTTTATATATCTAAGAATTATTTTTTCCTTCCATAAGATGTAATTCTTTTGGAGAACTTTGTAATATTTCACACAAAGTAACAACATATACAATATCTAACCATGAATATGTTAGATATAACAAACTTCCCACTAACTTTCTAAATTTTATATGATCAACATCCTTTACTTCACCATATTTTGAAAAATTGTTTCCCATTAAAATTGGTATGGAAATCGGTTTTGATTCTTCCATGCCAAAATTTCTTAGAAGTTCATTAGCATACTTCTCTTGATATAGGAAAATATACTTTTTCTTCTGTTATATTTTTTATCCAAGAAAATATTTCATTTCTCCCAACATGGAAATTTCAAATAACTTTTTCATATGTTCAGAAAACTTCTCAAAGTTTCTTTATCATTACTAGAATAGATTATATCATCAACATAAAGGATCATAATAAGGAAAACCTCTTGATTTTCTTCAATGTAGAGGTTGCTATAAACTCTTCCTTTCTTTAATTTCAACTTCATTAAGCAAGTATCTGATTTGGAAGACCAATCTCTCAGAGCTTGCTTCAACCTGTACAAATCCTTCATTGACCTACACACATAACTTTCAGATTTTCTAATCACGAAGCCAAAAAATTGTTCAATATAAACTTCTTCATCAAGTTATACATTAAGAAAACCTGACTTTACATCCATCTGAAAAATTTTATATCTTCATTGTGAGATGATAAAAAGAAAATTTCCGATAGTTTCTAATATTTCCACTGGAGAAAAATATTCATCAAAATCAATGCATTCAATTTGTGAATAACCTTTACAAACCAGTCGTGCATTATTTCTTATCACTTCACCATCTTCATTAAACTATTTTTAGAACACCCAATTTGTACCAATAACATTTTTATTATTTGGTATGAGTAAAAGTTCCCAAGTATCATTCTTATCAATCTGATCTATCTCTTTATTCATAGAATCAATCCATTCTTGATGCTCAAAAGTTTCATTAATATCTTTTGGATCAAAATTTGAATATAAGGAAGTATGTGAAACTAACCTTGATATTCTTCTAATTTAAACCTATTGTTGTCAATTGCCAGTGATGTTTTGAACTTTCACTTTCTTTCTCAACCTAGGATGAGATTCATGAAGTTGTTCCTCATCACTAGAAATATTTGAGTTGGAGTGATCATTTCGAAGAACTTGTTCAATTTTTTCAATTGTAATCTCATCATCTTCCCTATATTCCCAATATGTATCTATTTCTGAAATTTTCTTATCATATTTTTCAAAAACATTTACATCTTCAGAATCAACTATATTTCATGCTTCTTTATTAAAACAAATGTATCATATACCATTAAGAGTGTATCCAAGAAATATTCCATAAACACCTCTTTGATCAAACTCCCCAATATTTACACCTTTGGATTTTATAATGCAGGGGCTGCTGAACACCCTTAGGTGCTTCAAACTCAGGGTTTCATTATAGATCATTTTGAAAGGATTCATATCAGTGTCCAGTCTATAGAAAAATCAATTCTTAATATAAACTAATGTATTGATAGCCTGACTCCAAGAATAATGAGAAGTATCATGCTTGATCAACATCATTTTCTCCATTTCCACTAGACTTATGTTCTTTCTTTTAGTAACACTATTTTTATGTAGTGTGTATGGTGTACTAAACTCATCACGAATTCCATGTTTTTCAAGATAATTTTTACTCTTCATTTTTTTATTCTCCACCATTATCAGTTAGTAAATTTTTTACAAAATATCCACATTATTTCTCTATACTTCTCCTATAATTCTTAAACATTGTGAGAGCCTCTGATTTATGTTTCAAGAACATAATTCTTGTAATACAAGTAAATTAACCAATGAAATAAATAAGGTACTCATCTCAATATGTTTATTGTTTACTCATAGACCCACACATATCAGAATGTAACAATTCCAAGGGTTGAGTTGAACGAATCTCAACTTTCTTATGCACTGACTTTGTAATATTTCATTTCATAAAAATGGAACAACACCTATCTATTATTCTTTTAAAGTTAGTAACATCACGAATACTATCTATTTTTATCATCTTTCTCATATTCCTACAACACATATATCCCAAACTCTTATTCCATAATTTATTTTATTCCAACATGATCAAATAACATGAAGTTTTTACACTGCCAACTTGAAACATATTTCATTTTATTCTTTGGCCTTTCATAATTTTTTTTACATATTATACTATTTTTACAACAAAACCATATTTTATGAAAAAATCTTTATTACCACCATCACAAAGTTGTTAAACACATAGTAAGCAGTGTTTCATCCCATAAAAAAAAAGGCTCTTTTGGATTTTAACATTTCTTCCCCAATGACAGCATATCAAAAAACTTTTATTCTAAGTGACTCATCATTTACAAAAGTCACTATAACTTCTTTAAAACCTTTCAAATTATTTCAAAACTTCAAATCTTTTATCATATATGAAGAGTAACCACTATCCAATACCAAAGTTCGTTCTCTTTTTTTATCTTTGAGAGCAGTTTCAACAATAAAATCTTTTTACCTTACATTTTTCTTTCTTCACATACATATTTTGAGATTTATTTTACAAACTTTTTTATACCGATAACATAAAAATATACCATTTTTCATGATGTCCAGGATATTCACACATTTCATAAATAGTTTCCAAAAGTTTGAACCTATTTTCAATCTTCACACAAACTTTATTAGTTTTCCTTCTTTGAGTGGGTTGACTCCCCCTCAAACTTTTCCTCTAGTTTTTTATGAGATTATTGAATTTTTGTTGATTAAAAAAAACATACTAAATGTATGTCCAAATCCACCACAATAAAAATAGTAATCATAGAAGAAATATTTTCCTCTGATACTTTCATACCATCTGAAGTTGTGTACCTGCTCTCTATAAACTTTTATACTTTCCACTTTAAAACATTGTTTCACCCCAAAGTTTTTGTTATCATATGATATTTTATTCTTCATCTTAAAATCATTTTAATGCTTAATATAATCACCAGTAGTAGCTGCTTTTGGTTCATACTTTGAAATTTTGGAAACATAATATTTTTGACCTTTTTTTTTGTTTTGGCTACATAAATGGTTTTATCAACTTTATAACTTCTCTAAACAGTTTCATCTTTCTCATAAAGCTTATAAGAAAACTTTTTTTGATCCTACTCAGGTTTTTACATCTCATAAATTTCACCAACTTCTGTATTTGAGTTTTGGAAATTTGGAATTCCTTACTTAGGCTTTTCAAGTTTTTATTGAGTAAGTTATAAATCTTCCTCCTTTATTTTAAATTTTTATTCATGTTCTAAATTTTGGTTTTTCTTCCCATATAGAAACTTCTTTATATTATCAATATCCCTAAGAATAATTGATTTTACTTCAAGAAAAAATTCTTGATTATTTGATGAAAGATTTTATATAATCAACTTATTGATCTCTATTTCAATACTTATAATCTTTCCAAGACATTATTTGAAGTCTCTTTTCAAAAAAACTCCATCCAAGTCTCTTCTTCTTCTTAAGAACTAATTATTTCATTATAGGTGAACATTTCAACATTCAATTTTGTAATAAAAATGTTTTTAGTAGCCTTATCGTTGAGGTTTTCAGCTTCTTCTTCACTGTTTCCATCTTAATCATCTTTAGAAAAAAAGATTTTCCTTATGGATTTAGATAAATTTTTATCCCTTCACTTGAAATATGATTTGGATTTTATTTCATTATTCTTAAAGGATATTCTTGATTTTCATTCATCATTATCACTTTCTTTATCCACATTTCTTTAAGGACAATTCACAGCAAAGTGACCAACTACTCTGCAACTAAAGCATTTCAGCGGTAAATTCCCTTTGTTTTTTTTATCCCACTTTTTACATGTTTAGAAAAGAAGGAAATAAATTCATCAAAAATTTTGCTAACCTCGTCTTTGGAACCAGAGTCACTAACTTCTCCATCTTTGATATCTTTCTTATATTTTCCTTTCTTGACAACTTTTAAGGAAATTTATTGATAATAATTTTCTTTACTTTTCATAACTTTATATATTCTCATTTTTTAAGTGATGAGAGTGATATATAGATTGTAAAACCTCAATATTTTATGAATTATTTTTTTTTCTAATTAATTTAATATTTTTGATATCTTTAATTTCACGCAACACTGAAAATAGTTTATTTTATATATTTGGATTATGTTATACACAACACGAAGTCAATCATGCACTATACACAACATAAATTTTATCCTTCTCTATATGGAACACCGAGGTTAGCTTATGTTGCATGCAATAATGACTTTCCTCAATGATTTGCATAACACACATGATAGAGTTTTACCAAACAATAATATATTATTATTTAATATAATAAGACATAACCTAGCCATTAAATTAGAGGTTATGAATAGTATTAACTAATTTATGAAAATATATGGTTTACACAAATATAATATGAATTCATAGGTTACTAATTAATTTGAAATAATTATGAAAACTGACTAAATATAAAATAAAATATTATTATTTTTATGATCACAAAGTTGTTTTACTCTAGTAATTTAAATTAAATAAAATTAGTGAGTGGTATTAATGTAATATACATGTTATATATTCAATCAAATATTTTTTATATTTATTCAATATATTTGATAAACATAATATAAGAACAAACCGAATTTTATGTTTTAAAACCAATATTTTTATAAAGGTAGTTTTATCGTCTTTTAATGGATAACCCATTTTAAATCCAAAATTTGGAACTCTTATAAATTTAATATGTAAAAATAAACTTAGTATTTGAAAAATAAACATAAAAATTAGGTTAGGATAATTTTTTGGTATTTTTCTATATGGTTTCATTTTTATTGAATAATTAAAAATACCGAATTTTAGTTCAAAACAATTTTTTCATCTAATTTATTTATAAGGTTAAATTATATTTTAAATTGGTTTAAAAGTTTAATTAGATAAAATTTTATTATCAATTAATTCAATTTAGTTCATTGTAACCAATTTTAAATTGAAATTGGATATAAAAACATAGAAAACTTTTTATTTTTTACTGTTAAAACACGCATTGTCATCCCGTCAGTAGGATTAATTTTAAATTAATATCTGACACTTATACGGTTGGAATTTTTTAAAATGGATTACATATTTGGAATCCAAATAATTTATAATTTCTAATAAAGTTAACTTAGTTTTTGACAAAAAAATATTAGTGAAGGTAATTAAAATTAATTACATCGATTAAGGTGAAATTAAGCCTAACTAAGGACTACACCTTAAATTTAAGACCTAAAACAACCTAGAAACTTATCCAAGAGCCATTGAATGACCATATTTTGACCCTATACTCCCTTGTATCTAATTTTTTTCATTATTGTATCCACTTAACATGCAAAAAATGTGTCTGAAATTCCTTTTTCAAAATATTATAAGAGTGTCACTCCTCCTCCACTATAAAAGACCTCCTCTCCTCCCACTATTCACACATATACAACCACTTAAGTTCAGACAATATATGATAAACTATACTAACAAAAAACCTATCTTCCTCCTTTAAGTCTCTTATTTTTGATTAAAGTATTCCAAGGAATCATTTTGGTGCAAACCAAAAGGAGTTACCTGATTAAGAGGTAACACCCTCCCACAAACTCCTTTCTTTTATTTTATTTCTCCACTCCCTAAACTATTATTATTACAAAATTGTATAAAAAAACCATTATAATACATATACTAGGATGTTTTTATGATAAGGTTTTGACCTAAACTTACAAATACTTCCATCTAATGGGTAACAAACATATTGTTTACATGTACGGTGAACTATCGCCTCACTAAATGATAATTGATCATTTTTCCTTTACCGCCTCTCATGGTGGATATTATGATAGAAGATATATTTATATATGTTATATATTGTATTTATTTTGTCTTTAATCCTCTTTAATCCCTTTAAAACAAAATCCTTTATACTTTCCATTTTTTGTAAATACGATAATTTCATTTGAGGAAGTGTGGACTACCGCCCCCTCAAAGCGATGCGATTCATTCACACACTACATAGAATATATTAAGGATAGTTTTGGTAAAATTATTTGATATATATGATATAATAATTAAACCGTAATGATTATATATATATACATATATGATATTTAATTTCTTTCTTTCAATATAACAATTAAACGAAAACAACGTTCATGTGTACGTACGACCTACCGTCTCCATGAACGGTGTATTCCATTTCATACTTCTATATTTTATAGATTATTATACTAAAAAAATATATAATATAAATTATATTTATATCATGGTGTTTATTTTAAAAATCATGATATAAGTATTAACACCAAAGATATAACAAATTAAGAAACATGTGAAGAACAAAGAGAATATTACTTAAAGTGAAACATTAACATAGAATTGGTATCATGATATTATATATAATAATATTGTTCTCTGATATATGTATAATAGATTAATTTTTATTATATAGGAGGTCTTAATGATTACAACGAGATTCAAGACACAAGGTAAGGGAAATTCATCTCACTTTTTATATCCGTGAGATACATGCCATGTTCACCACTCTTTTATTTTATGTAGTGTATATGCTGACAATGAATATATTATATGATTATTTTTATTAAATTTATGGGTATTTACATATACATTTGATAATCTTTCATTCATGGGGTTTATGTTTCAAAATTTACCAAATCAGTAAAATAATTTTGTCTCAATTTACCTTTTTTGAGACACATGCCATGTTATGCACCTGTATTTAAATATGAGGTGTAAATACTACCTTTGAAATGTTAAATCATGAATTTAATTAATTTCATGATATTTTAATCTTAATTTATCTTCATTTTATTACATGGGGAGTATGGTTCAAAGTTACCAACTGATAATATTTTATTGAAATGATCTCATCACTTTTCGAGATTATTTATGATTATGCTTCCTTTGTTGAAATATTATAATAAATATCTCACGAAAATTTAGGAATTTTATTCTACTATGGTTATTCATGATATATTCATGTATTGGTACCATTGTTCTACTCTTTGGTACATAATATAGTTAATAAAGTGTTTTTAAAAAATCATGACTTTACCGTCTCTTTGGTCAGAAATACGTGTTCCTTCAAAACCATGCTTTATAAAAAGGGTTTGTAAGAATACTCCACTCTTAAACTATAATATCTAAAATAAATTTTTACCATTTTTTTCTTTTACCAATTTTTTCAATGGAATATCTTTTCACTTTTTGAACAAGTAATTTTTCTTACCTTTTTACCATGTAAAAGGAATATTCTTTTTTACTTGGTACGACATGTACAGATTTACCCACCATTACCTCTGTGAAACTCCTTTACATGTTAAAAGGGTTAATTTTTAAGAAAATATTTTTTAAAATAAATTATCAAGGAAAATTGTTTTCAAAATTTTTTCAAGATTATTTTATAAGTTTTCAAGTAAAAAGGTTTTAAAAACATTTTCAAGATTTCTTTATATGTTTTAAAAGTTATTTTTAAAGAAAAGATTTTCAAATTTTTTTCTAGATTTCTTTACAAGTTTTCAAATTTATTTTCAAAGAAATTGTTTTAATTTTTTTTCAAGATTTATTTTTAAGTTTTCAACATATTTTCAATGAAATGGTTTTCAAAATGTTTTCAATATTTATTTTAAAGTTTTCAAAGTGTTTTCAAAGAAAAATATTTTTAAATTGTTTGGAAGATTATTCTATAAGTTTTCAAGGAAAAAGTTTTTCAAAATGATTTGAAGTCTTCTTTATAAAATTTCGAGGTATTTTATAAGAAAATTATTTACAAATGCTTTTATGCATTAAAAATATATTTTTGAAGAATAAAGAATATTTTCATCATGAAGAGTTTTTGAAATATATTTAAAAATTATTTTCCATCTAAGATAAAATACGTTGAGGTTACCCATGCCTTTCTAGGAAATTATCTAAAGGCACATTCATATTTTTTCACTAAATGGTTTTTTCTTAATGTCATTGTCTTTATGAAACCTGTTTCTCTTTCACGGGTTATATGTTTATGAAATCCATTTCTCTTTCATGGGTTATATGTTTATGAAATCCATTTCTCATTCATGGTTTATTCTTTTGATTATTTGATTATGAAACCTCTATATTTTTCTATAGGTTATGATATGATTACATATTTATGATACCCATTTCATTCCATGGGTTATGATATGATTTTTTATGATTTTGTGGCATATATACGTATGATTTCATTATGAGATGGGTGGGGCCTATATCTCCATCCAATGCATTGGGTAAATATTTATATCTCATGAGATACACATGGCTAGAATGAGAAATGAACTTGGTTCAATAATATAGGGATGGAAAGAGGAGTGAAGTTGATTTAGTAATACATAAATGGAATGGGAAGTGAACATGGTTCATTAAAGGACTTTGTCTACTAAGATGGCATTGCCATTGATTCCTTAAATACTATGTAAATCATTATATATGATTATGTGTCTTCTACAATTCCATGTATTATTCCTATGTTTTTATTTCATGGATTATGTTCTTTATTTCCTTATGATTCATATCTTATGAACTACCATGATTTATCCCATGATTCATGTATATAATCTTTGATATGTAGGGTATGATCTTAAATTTTCATGATCATGTTATCATACCCCTATTCTCATGTTTATTCTTACATGTCTCCCTTATTTACCCTTACCAAGCATATGAGCTCTCCCCTTTTTATGTTTCCTTCCCCAGGTTATGAAGATATATTTCTTGTATGATATATATAAGATGGGTGCTAGTCTTAGTGAACCTAGTGGGATATAATGTATCTCACTAATGTACCGGTGTTTATGTTTCCATATTTCCAAATTCACTAAAATAATACGTTCTTTGGGTGTTTTTTTGTGTAATGTATTAAGTATTCCACAAAAGTGATTTAAAATTTTTGAAAAGTGAGGGTAGATATAGTTGGTATCAAAGAAAAGGTTTAGTTAAAATTTGGAAACTAGGATCTGAAAACCCTAGTGATAACTCTAAGGACATGTCTAAGGATAAGTATAAAGATAAGGAAAAGTATAGGAAAATGTCCTGGAATTTAGGTAAAGGATAGAGTGAGTGGTTTCCTAGAAATACATCCCTATCTAGATACTACAAGTGGATATGGCTCTGACACAGATGTACCGAGGGGTAACAACTCTGACAAGACGTCCTATGCCTAACTCAGGGTAATATGGTACATTACAATATACCTTTCTGCACACTTGGTTTGAAACTCTTGGGGGGATATGCTTTGAGAATTCCCAAACTCTTCACAAACCATCATGAAAGTTTTAAATATAAGTTGGCTATGAATAACCTAAAATGAACCTAGGGTTTCAAAGATTAAGGAAGGGGTCAGGATTTATACAAGTAATTATTTTCATGACTATGTGGTTTTTAGCTATGATAATTAATTCCCACACTATGAATCTGGTTTTAGTCAATGGAAGGAACTGAAAGAAACTGGATTTATGTTGAATGTGATAGATGATTTTCTGATGAGCAGTCAAGTTGGGATGATCACTGGAGTTAAAGATGTTGTGATCATGCATAATAAGTTTTCACAGAACATGATTAACAATGTACATCTTAACCAACTCTTAGACTCACCAAGGAAGATAAAGAAGGAATTTGCTGAGAGTTTGGGTAATAGAGACCATGGAGGAAAGAAGGTTCAGTTTTCTTTGTGTCAAGAATGTGGAAATAATCACCCAAGTGAATGTCTAATAGGAATGAGAAGATATTTTGACTGTGGAAAAAAGGACACAAAGCAAGTGACTGAAATAGAAAAATGAAGAGTTAAGTTAATGAAATGGATGAGAATATTGGGCTCCCTAATAAATCATTGAAGTTTAAGTGTTTTTTATTGTGGAATAAACTATTATTATGAAAATCAATGTCCCAAGATGAAAGCTCCTGAAGAGAATCAACAAGGCAGTGCAAGTAATGGTTACATTATTGATGATGAAGAGACTACAAATAAAATATGAAATGAAAGAGGTATTATGTAATAGTATGATGCAACCTTGTTAATGGATTAAGGATGAAGTTAAATAATCAAAGTTTTTATGTATTTGGATTCAATAATTATGAAAGGTGAAATATATTTGGATTTTTTAGTTTATGTTTTTTTTTCTAATGATTTACAAGAATATGTTGAATGGATTTTATGGAATAGAAAAGTGACTTAATGTAAAGGTGATGTCCATGGAAAACACATGATTAAGGGAAATATAACCCTTAATTTGTTCCGTATGTTATGATAATGTTGTTTGGATAAATATATTTTGGATATAAGTAAATTAGACGGTACTGATTACCTTGAAACTCATTAAGGACTTGTTGAAAAGTAGTTTATGATATCATGGATGAAGTTTACAACTTCTTGTATGTATATAATATACCCAGTAATCTATGGAATAATGAATCATTAATTTTTTCCCAGAAGTATTTATGGTAATCCAAGTTATTACCATGTTTCAAGAGAATAATTTATGAAGGTATTCACATATTTGGGATGTGACATCCAAGTGGTACTCTGTGATATACAAGGGATAAATCTTAAGATCATTTCATGAATTTCTTTCAAAATATTTGGATTTTCATCCATTGGAAGGGTTATAATTTTAACCATTCATGAAAATTTAAGTTAAACTTCAGAGGAAGTATTTATGTATTGATATTGTATTGAAAACCTTGGTTAAAATGATATTTAGTGATTAACCTTATTTTAAGGATGTCAATAATATTTATTTTTGTAAATTATATTAGTGTGGTTTTAGAAAAGGACATCATGTATTTCATGTGAAAACCAATCAAGTCCGATAAGGCCAAGAGTCTTGAATCCATGATCGAAGGATGATAAGGGTTTCATGCCTACCATAGGCCTACGTGATGTCTTGGTTAATGTATAATTATTTTTGATGAATAAATATTAATGATGAACCAATATAGTTAATTTTTATGTTAATAGATTAATTTATTAACCATATTGATTTTGAAGATTAGTTAGAGAAAAATAGTTATGCTTTTCTTTCTATTATGAGTCTTAAGATCTACTAAAATTGAATTTTAGTACTCTAGGCATCAAAGTTAATTTCTGGACATCCATTTCATGAATCAATGGATGAATCAAAAATAGATAAAAGCACAACTAAAGAATGAAATTTTGTTCATATAAATATATCAAAAAAGTATATTTCCTTATATTCATGGTCAATAAAAGAATTACTCAATGTTAATATAATGATAAAAAGTGTTGTCTTAATACCTTAATTTTTTGTTGAACTGATGGCCTTTTAAATCATTAAAGATTTATGACTTTTAGGCCCTCAAATTTTCTTTGATCATTCACTTGTTTGTGATTGATGACTACAATCACTCTCTATAAATATTATGATTTCCCTCTATGTCCAATATTCACCCCCTACCTATGTTATCCTATGTGAAAATCTAGTTATATGTTACTTTGGGTAACCGTTATGGTTCCAACTTTCCATTTTTAAGACAAGTTTTAGTACTCAATTTTAGGATGTGGGTTTCTATGAATAAAACTTTCAAGTATTAAACCTCTAACAACTTAGAATAATTTCATTGGAAAATTTCATTTTAAGGGGGGGGGGGTAGAATGTAACACCTTGAGATTTTGTGAATTATTACTTTTCTAATAAATTTAATCTTTTTGATATTTTTCATTTCACGCAACCCAGAAAATAGTTTATTTTATATGTTTGGATTATGTTATACACAATACCAAGTCAATGGTGCACTACATGCGACATAAATTTTAGTTTTCGCTATATGGAACACTGAGGTTAGCTTGAGTTACATGCAACAATGACTTTCCTTGATGGTTACGTAACACACATGATCGAGTTTTACCAAACAATAATATATTATTAAAATATTATTATTTAATTTAATAAGATATAACCTAGCCATTTAATTAGAGGTTACGAATATTATTTAATAATTTATAAAAATATATGGTATACAAAAATATAAGATTAATTCATAGGTTACCAATTAATTAGAAATTACCATGAAAACCGATTGAATATAAAAGGAAATATTATTATTTTCATGGTCACAAAGCTATTTTATCCTAATAAATAAAATTAAATAAAATTAGTGAGTGATATTAATGTAATATATATGTTATATATTCAATCAAATATTTTTGATATTTATTAAATAGATTTTATAGACATAATATAAAAACAAAACCAATTTTATGTTTAAAAACCTATATTTTTATAAATGTAGTTTTACCAACTTTTAATGGAGAACCCATTTTAAATCAAAATATTAGAACTTTTATAGATTTAATATGTTGAAATGAAATTAATTTTTGATGTATAAACATAAAAAGTAGGTTAGGATAATTTTATGGTAGTTTTCTATAAGGTTTCATTTTTTTAATGAATAGTTAAAAATACTGAATTTTAGTTCAAAAATACTTTTTTATAAAATTTATTTATAAGGTTAAGTTAAATTTTAAATTAGTTTCAAAGTTTAATTGGATAATATTTATATCAATTAATCCAATTTAGGTCATTGGAACCAATTTAACAATGAAATTGGATATAAAAACTCAGCAAAAGTTTGATTATTTTTACTTTAAAAACCTACCGTGTCGTCTAGTATGTAGAATTAATTTTAAATTAATTTCTACCACTTGTGGTTTGAATTTGGAAAAATGGATTAAATATTTTTAATCAGCATAATTTATAATATCTAATAAGGTAATTTCTACCACTTATGTGTTTCGGGAGGTCAAGGTGACTTATCCCCAACACTTTGCCAAATTTCCAGTTCTGTGAACAGTGTTTCCAGTTTTATGAACAGTATCAATAGGTGAATAGTGTTTCTATCAGTTAGGTTTAGTGAACAATGTTTCTATCGGCGAGGTTCTATCGGTGGACTTCTAACGGTAGACTTGAACAGTGTTTCCAAAACGACAACCTTCTAACGGTGACCTTATAACGGTAATCTTGGACAATGTTTCCAGAACGGTAACCTTCTAACGATGACCTTATAACGGTAGACTTGAACAGTGTTTCCAGAATGGTAACCTTCTAACGGTGACCTTATAACGGTAGACTTGAACAGTGTTTCCAGAACGGTAACCTTCTAACGGTGACCTTATAACGGTATACTTGAACAGTGTTTCCAGAATGGTAACCTTCTAACGGTGACCTTATAACGGTAGACTTAAACAGTGTTTCCAGAACGGTAACCATCTAAGGGTGACCTTATAACGGTATACTTGAACAGTGTTTCCAGAACGGTAACCTTCTAACGGTGACCTTATAACGGTAGACTTGAATACTGTTTCCAGAATGGTAACCTTCTAACGGTGACCTTATAACGGTAGACTTGAACAGTGTTTGCAGAACGGTAACCTTCTAACGGTATACTTGAATAGTGTTTCCAGAATGGTAACCTTCTAACAGTGACCTTCTAACAGTAGACTTGAATAGTGTTTCCAGCACGGTGAGGTCTAACGGTGACCTTTTCTTTCCTTTGCCAAATTTTGAGTATGTGAACAGTGATTTCAGCTTCCTACAGTTTCTCCCCTTTGACATTTCCTTTGACGTAAAATACATTTAAAGACTTATTTTAAGGAATCTTAAGGCCGATTCAAATGCCATAAATCCTATATTAATAATTCCTATAGCTTGGGATGTTTTTACTTGGTCAAACCGTGTGGGTTAATGCGATCCGTTTTTAATGGAGAATTAACCAGATCTTAAACCGTCGCCTCGTTAAATCTTCAAAAAGGAACCAGATATCATTCTCCCTTGTTCTTCCCCTTTTTTCTCAGCTAAGAGACACTATAACCTTTCAATCATTCCCGTAGGAGTTTCACAATCAAACCCTAATCCTCCGATTGGTTTTGCTCTATTTTGGATGCAACCGAGCTGTGTCGGTCAATATTCCCAATAAGGTATGTTTTATTATCGCTCCTTTGGAGACCATCTTCCCTTGTTTCTCCATTCCATATTATTCCATTTAATTTCCAAGATTCTAATGGGTTTTTCTTGGGGTTGGTTGGTACCGTTGTACCGTGGCATCCTCCGGTGGATGCATTTGTCGTGAGAGGAGAATTGTGACCCGTTGTGTGGATAAAGGACGTCAAGAACTCTTTGAGGTAGGGGATTCATGGCTTCTCTAATTGTATATGTGCAATCATAGAACTAGCATGATTTAGCCCTTTGGATCACAATTAAATTAACCTAATTAAATACTTGAACCGAATTAAAATAATTGGTTGATCGCATGTTGTTGCTTTGTACCATGATAACGGTTTGCCTCATGTTTTGCTAGATAGAGTAATATCTTTGTTTTCTTTTCTTAGTTGTTTGTTCTTGATGGAAATTGATAATGAACGTAAAGCCGGAATTAATTGTTAATTAATTGGATAAAGATAAAGAGGCATGTAAATTAATCTGGCTGATGACATTGATGTAGTTGTTATAATTTGAGGTTAATAAAATTAGGGAAGTAAACATGGTTATTTAATTATGATAGCTTACTGATTAGGTATCCCATAATTGGAACCTACGAATAACAAATCTACTAATTCAATATGAATTAAAGAACATATTGTGTGAGAATTTCTTAAAGGCTTCTGAGTTACCCTCTTGATTGTTAAAGGGGAAAGATCCCATTGATGTGATGTTGTGTTTTCTTGCTGCTTGCTGTGATGTGAGCCTGGATGGTTGTTGTGATATGTGGAGGCATGAGGACTTGTGGTTGTGGCAGTGGATGCCGCCTAGGGTGGCGAGATGCATCAACTTATGCATGTGGGTGTCGGGGAGGACACCAAGGATGATGGTATGGGAGGAATGTGATGGCTGGATGTTGGTGGTTTTGTTTGGTTGTTTATCTACTTTAATTTTCCCCACTGCTCAAGGCAGCTGGTCTTTCTTACCCTTCTTCCGAAGGAGGTGAAGAAATGCGGGGTATGCCACGTGCTTTCCGTGTTTAGCCTCTCGAGGGAGAATGGGTCCATGCTCTTTCTATAGGCAGCAAAGACTCGATGGGTAGTATATCTACTCACCATGTTGAGCCCCCTTTGTGTTTAGTACAATATGATGCCTTTCTAGAATGCCTGGGAATATGGGAAAGTAATTCTTTAATGAATGTTTGATTAAATGGTGATAATCCACGGGGAGGGAGATACTAGAATTTAAAGGTGATGTGAATCTTAAAAGGAGAAGTTGTTTTTGGGTGTGATGCTAATTTAGTTTAATGTGGAATTGTTCATGGTTAATTAATGTTTAAAGAATTAATTAATATATACTGGAACTGATAAAATGAGAATGGAGTAATCTAATAAAGCTCGTCAAATGTTTGTGTGCTTATAGGATACCTAGTCTTAGAAGTAGCAGCCTGGAGTCTGAGAGGTGTTAGCTGCAGTTGTTTCTAAGACTAGGTAATGCCCATAGTGTGGATGTGAGTTATATATATATTCTGTACTTTTTGTGTTTCTACATGCTACTCCACCCTATCACTAAGGGAAACTGACACCCCAGGGATTCTGAGCCCTGGGGGGGGGGGTGTTTTCCCCAACATTCTGATGGGAGGTCGAATGGCTGACTACCCCTTTTGGCCCCGCTCTCTTCTCTTGGTAGATACATGTTCCAACAGGCACAAAAGTTAGTTTCCCCATATATGTATATAGAGGGCTGTAATGGCTTGTGGTTATTTTACACACATATATTCTGGATATAGTATCCTTTGGACTACTATAGGTGTAACGTGTATAGACTGTGATGGATTAAGGATCCCTACTCAGTGTATGGGATATAATGGCTTGAGGTATAATACCCGATGTATGATGCACGTTATGCGGGCTGTGGTGGATCCCGGAACATACCTGGTTACTTTTGGTTGTGAGGATGGTGTGGTGCTTCGCCCAGGTGTCTGCGGGCAAGCCTTTTTGGTGCACGAGGTGCAGATTTTGGAGCTTAGACTAGGTGTCTGCGGGAAAGCCTTTGGAGAGAGATGCACGTGACGTATGTCATTGGGGAAAAGCGGCAAACTAGTGGGGAAGTAGTAGCGGGGTACCCTTGATAATCTTTACTATATGCTATATTCTTATATGCATTACTTGGTGAGAGTATCCATGGTGAGGTTGGGAACTTAGTATACCTGTTTAGGTGACGAGTTAGTTTCACTTGTTGTTCCCTGGGCTTTAGCATGCTTTCTTTACTTTTGCACGAGAGGCTTGGGGAGGATCCTACTGAGTATACTGTTATAGTCACCCTATGTATATATAAACTGTTTTTCAGGTCACTTGGAGCAGTTTGGAGATCAATCTAGTTACTACTAGCTTGTGGTTGGAGGAGGAGTTGTTCGGGCTTGTGGTCGCTGCCGTTTTACTTTCTTTTGGGTACTTTTAGTTTCCACTTTCAGTTGTAGTACTTTTGCATGACATTTCATATATGTACTTGGATTTCTTTTATATTTCAGTTCTGAGTTGGAGTTTATTGGAGTCTATTCTATCTCTCTCTTCTGCATGTGTTCTCTTAGAGGGTAATGCCTCCCATTTGTGTGTTTATTATACCCTCGGTGCAAGTCGCCAACCCGGGGCCTACTGGAGGCGGGACTCGGGGGTTATTATCTCTCTTCTCACATTGCCGACCCAGGAGGGGTACACTTTGTGGGGAGGGGGTCGTGACACACACACACAAACACACACACATATATATACATATATGTTATTTACCTTCTTCCTTTCAATACGACAATTAAACAGAAACTGCGTTCATGCGTATGTATAGACTATCATCTCCATGAATGGTGTATTCTATTTAATACTTATATATTATATATATTATTATAATATAAATATAAAGAATATAAATTATATTTATATCATGGTTTACATTCTATAAATCATGATATAAGTATAAGGGCCAAAGATATAAAAAATTAAGACACATCTGAAGAACAAAGAGAATACTACCTGAAGTGAAACCTTAACATATATTTTTCAACAAAAGGGTAATATAAAGTCATAATAAAATAATATATGATATTATATATAATAATATGGTTCTTTTATATATGTATAATAAATTAATATTAATTATACAGTAGGTATTAATGAGTATGATGGGACTGAAGACACAAGGTGAGTGAAATTCATCTCACTTTTTCTATCCGTGAGATACATGACATGTTCACCACTCTTTTATTTTGTGTAGTGTATATAATTCCCATGAATTTATTATGTTATTATTATTATTAAATTTATGGGGATTTAAAAATCCATTATATGATCTTTCATTCATGGGGTTTATGTTTCAAAAGCTACCAAATTGGTAAGATAGTTTTGTCTCAATTTACCTTCTTTGAGACACATGTCATGTTATACACCTATATTTATATATGAGGTGTAAATAATACCTTTGAAATGTTATATAAGAAATATTATTCCTTTAATTTTATTTTATGCTTCATGTAGTTTCATTTTATTATATGGGGAGTATGGTTTAAATTTACCAAGTGATAAGAGTTTATTGAAACAGTCTCATCAATTATCGAGATTATTTATGATTATGCTTACTTTGTTGAAATATTATAATCCATCTCTCAAGAACATTCATGAAATTTATTATCCTCTAGTTATTCATGATATATTCATGTATTGGTACCATTTTTATACTCTTTAGTACATAATATAGTTAAGAAAGTGTTTTTAAAAGAGTGAGACTTTACCCTCTCTTCGATCGGAAATATGTGTTCCTTCATAATCATGTTTTCTAAAAAGGGTTTCCAAAAATATTACACTATTTTCCTATAATATTTAAAATAAAATTTTAAAATTTTCTATATTTTACCAATGTTTTCAGTATAATCTCTTTTTGATTTCCGAACAAGTCATTCTCTTACCTTTTTTATCGTGCAAAAGAAATATACTTTTTACCTCGTATGACATGTACAAAGTTACCCACCATCATTTATGTGAAATTAATTTCAATATTTAAAAAGGTTAATTTTAAAGATTTTTTTTGTAAAATTAATTTTCTAGGATTTTTTTTTCAAAATTTTTTCAAGCTTCTTTCATAAGTTTTCAAGTAAAACGTTTTTCAAAATCATTTTCAAGATTTCTTTATAAGTTTTCAAAGTTATTTTCAATGAAATGGTTTTCAAAATGTTTTCATGATTTATTTACAAGTTTTAAAATTTATTTTCAAAGAAATGGTTTTTAAAATGTTTTCAAAATTTCTTTATAATTTTTCAACATATTTTTAATGAAATGGTTTTCAAAACATTTTCATGTTTTCTTTTAAAATTTTCAAATTGTTTTCAAAGAAAAATATTTTTAAAATGTTTTGAATCTTATTATATAAGTTTTCAAGGAAAAATATTTCAAAAATAATTTGAATTATTATTTATAAATTTTCAAGTTATTTTATAATAAAATTATTTTCTAATAGTTTTATATTTTAAAAAGCCTTTTTCAAAGAATAAAGGATATTTTCATCAAGAATTTTTTTTGAAAGATATTTCAAAATTAATTTCCATATAAGATGACATCTGTTGAGGTTATTCCTGAATTTCTAGGAAATTATATAAATGTTACATTCATATTATTTATATTAATGTGTTATTATTAATTTCATTTTATTTATAAAACCTTCTTCTCTTTCACTGGTTATATGTTTATGAAATTTGTATCTCTTTCACGGGTTATATGTTTATGAATTCTGTTTCTATTTTATGTGTTATGATTTTGATGAAATGATTATGAAACCAGTATATTTTTCCATGGGTTATGATATGATTACATATTTATGATACCCATTTCATTCCATAGGTTATGATATGATTGTTTATGATTTTTTGGCACATGTATGTATGATTTCATTATGAGATGGGTGGGAACTATATAACCCTAAAATACATTGGGTAAAGATTTATATCTCATGAGATAGACATGGATGAAACAAGAAATGAACTCGGTTTAGTATTATAGGGATGGAATGAGGAGTGAACTTGGTTTAGTAATACTGGGATAGAACGGGGAGTGAACCCATTTCAATAAAGGACTTTGTCCACTAAGATGGCCTTGGTGGCGATGCCTTGACTACTATAGAAACCATTATATATGCTTATGTGTCTTTCATAATTCCATGTATTATTATTATGTTATTCTTTCATGGATTATGTTATTTGTTTCTTTATGATTCATGTCTTATGAACTTCCAATCTTTATCCCATGATTCATGTATATGATCTTTGATATGCAGGGTATAATCTTTTATTTTCAGGATCATGTTCTCATACTCTTATGCTCATGTTTATGCGTACATGTCTGCCTTATTTACCTTTACTATCAAATCCATGAATTCTTTAGAAGGAATTTTTCATTTAATTTCCATTCTTGATTTGTTTTGGGGGTTTCCTATGAATTTTGGTGGAAATGGTGGGTTTTGAAAATTTGGTCCAAACCGTGAGCCCATTTCCAGATTTAAAAACCAATTTGGTTTCTTTTATAAATCCTTCATTTTTCAAAATTTTTAATCCATTAAAATTTATATATGGCCTCCCCTGTTCGATTAACACCACCATTTCAATTTGGAGCCTTTAGAAATCCTTAATCATGATGTATTTGGGTTTTTATTTAAGGTATTGGGCCTGCCCGTAAGCCCATTCTCTGATTTAAATGTTTTTTAATTCTTTAATATATAGCCTTTTTTTTTTATTTTTTTCAGTTATTATAGATCCCTATCTAATCCAATATCCCTAGGATCACCCCCATTATCGTTTTCTCATTTTTGGAGCTCATTTGAACCGCTAAGTAGGGTGATCTTTCTTAATCTTTCTCAAATCGACCAGATTTGAAGAGGTAAAATGATTCTTTCATAAATCCTTCAATTTTCATTATTTTTACCCCATTTCAGTCCCCACATGAACTAATATGACTCCTTAAAGCCTCCATACCAATTTTGGTTACTTGGAGATTCGGATTTTGGGGAATTTAGGGCGATCTCTTCAAGATTTCTGCAAGTAAGTCTTTCTCTCTTTGATTTCTTCTCTTTCCTTAGGGTTGTTTTCACCCTTTCTTGAGTTCTAAAATGTAAAGAAGTTAGGTTAAATGCCTAGGGTCTAACTTACTATCTTTTGGGTGAAATATTGAGGTTTTAGGTTTCTTTTAACTTCCTTGAGGTGCGGTGGTGGTGCGGTTGATGTTTCACACCAATATTTGAGGGTTTCGACACTTTCGGTAGGTGATTCCATGCGTGATCATTTATAGATGAGTTAGTTTTGTTGAAGTACTTATTTTTCATGTTCCTCATATGTTTTTTGTTGTGTGAAAACTGTTTATGATGGATTTGGTTAAGCATTTAATTTTATAGTTGCATTTTAGTTTGAAATTAGGTGTTTTTCATGTGTAACCCTTGGGGTATTGTTTGGGTGTGTTTTATAACACATGCAATTGATGTAATAAATCTTTTTGGGCTGAAAATTATGATTTGGTAGGGTTTTTGTGTGCCTTTGGGTTTAAAAGAGATTCTTTTAATGGGTTTTATGTGTGAAACCATGTAATGCCTCTTGAAATCATTTTATGAAAATGTGTGTTTTTCATGTGCATCTTTTGTGGTATTATTTGAGGTGATTTTATAATACTTTAGAGTAGTTAAATAAATATTTCAAGGGATTAAAATTATTATTTGTATTGGTATTGGTGTGATTTTTGATTTTAAAGAGGATTTGAAATTGGGTTTTGTGGGCAAAACATAGTTATACCCCTTGGGTTCATTTTATGAAAGTAGCAAATGATTTAATGAGTTACACAAAGTGTGAAATGGTTTCTTAAGTACTGTTTTGGTGGTATTATATTCTTAAAATGAGTTTTTGAAAGATAAAGTGGTTAGTTTTTATTTCAAACGTTTTTGTAATGTTTTGTAATTTTTCAAGGTGATTTATGAAATTGTGATATGGGTACAAAACATGTTTTCAGGCTGTTTTGTGTGAGTGTGATGTGAAAAAATGGACTTTGTTTATAAAAATCATATTATGTAACATGTGAGTTTGATGTTATGTGATGTTTAGCATCTTGGTAATGATTTTATAAAATTTTTAAAGGATTTGTTGAATTGTGAAAGATGTGAAAAATGTGTTGTGGGCTATTTTGGTGTGAGATTGATTTCAAAATCAATTTGAATAAAAAAGTGGATTTTGTGACTTGTGTGATGTACATGTGGTATGTTTGGTGAATTTTTTATGTGGAAGTGATATTTTCTTATGAAAATTATATTTCTTGTCTAGTTGAACTTGTTTGAGCACAAGAGGGAAACCCGAGTATCTAGGTGGGTGGATGTGTACTAGTATGCTAGTGAATCCGCGGGGTTTGGCCTCAATTTCACATAGCAAGTTTGATGCTTAAAACACTAAACTATGATGATGATGATTTGGGAAAACTCGGTTATGGGTATGTTCCCTACTAGTGGTTCGTGCAGGAGAATGGATATTGTGACTGTTGATCTCACCGAGATACAAGGTACCTGGGACCCACAACGAGCTAGTGCGTAGGGGTTATTTCCTATTGATTGTGCTCATTAGTTAATTTTTTCTTACCTTCTACATATGGTATGGTTGTATGGAAAATTAAGTAGTGTTGAAATTATTTTTAAAAGTGTTGATTCTTAGTGATAGCACACTTGAAAACTGTTTTAATTTTTATGTTGCATCTTTTAGAAATTGTAACTAGCATTTCCTTTTTATGAAAACTTGCAAGCTTTTCATGTTTGAATGTTCATCACATGGAATCTCTTAGTGGTGGTATCCTACTGTGAATTTTATCACACCCTACTTACACCCTTGGGTGTAAGTAGACTTTGTTATTTTTTTTATCACAGGTTGGTACTATTTTTTGTGCCAGTGGTTCGGGTTTTCTAGTAGGTCCTTTGTGGTGAAGTCTTGTGGAGATGGCTTGAGGGCAGTGCCCTTTACCATGAGGGTTATTGGGCTATTTATTTTTGGTATTTTACCTTTTTTATAGTCTTTTTGAGTTATTTTAAACAATGTAATTCAGTTCTGAATTTTTGTAAAAGATTGTTCGGTTTAAAAAATCCAGATTCGTTTTATTGGATTCATTTGTTGTTTTATGTTTATAAACTTGGTTAAATCATTCCCAATTATCATTTTATGATACCAAGGCACTTGTTCCAGCCTGTGGGAATTGGGAATGCCCTTCGGGCCTTTTCACAGGCTGAGTTTGGTGCCAGTTTCGGTGGCGATCGGATTTGGTTGATGAAAAAATGGTATCAAAGGAAGGTTCTGGTCAACTCTTTGGGTCTTGTTATTTGGGGAAGAGTCGGGATAGTATAAAGTTAGGATGGTCAGGACTTGTTATTCTAGTTTTGTGTTGTGTTATTGATCACCACACCTCATGATGAGATTCAAGTTGCCAAGGGATGTTGGGATTTATCTAAGTCCTTTGGTTTTCTTGGTTTGATGATGATTAGGGGAAATGAAAAGAGAGTTGGGTTAATGGTCTCAATGATATCACAGGGCCTAGAAAACCATGTGGAGCCATGGATATTCCCTAGAATACTCTCTGTGATGGTGAAGTGATTGGAATATGGCCACCAACCATATGTCTAAGTCACCCACTGAAACATGTTTTCTCTCACATTGTCTTGTGTTCTTTAGTTTTGAAATCTTGGAACTTTGGTTTTAAAGTGACTTAGTTTTAAGAAGCATAAAGTTTTTGTGAAATGAATTTCAAATAAATAGGGAATGGTTTGATTTAAGAAATGGTGAAACTGAATTTTTTGAATTCTTTTGAAATGGAAAATGGTGTGCTTACACCTCTTTTGAAAGCAGGGACTATATTAAAGTTGGTTTTGAAAAAGTGTTTCCAATAGAGTTTTCTAAACAATAAAAGGGTGTTTTAATGGGATGAGATGTTTTGAAATTGATGTGAATAACTTGAAAGTGAGTTCTTATCTAAATGGTTGTGTCTTTCTAAAAAGTTTTGTAAGATGTGAATTTGGATTTTGATCTCATTGTTAGCGGTTTTGAGAAAAAGGATGTGTTGGTTGACCATTTTGGTTTTGAAAAGTAGAAAGAATTTTTGTTTTAACCTTTGGTATTTCTATGAGATACCACATTCATGGGGTTATATGGGATAATGGATGGTTGATGTCATGACTGGATGAGTGCCGGTATGGATATAAGGAGGGTGCTCGGTGTGGCACATAAACATGCCTGTGTGAGGCCCATGGGGTACCATTGGTGGATACACTAACCACCGAACTGTTTGTTTTCAAAGAAATGTTTTTAAAGAAAAACATGATGTATTGATGAATTGTTTGGGATGGTTTATATTATGTGTTTTTGGAAAATGTTGATGTTGTGGGATGTTTTTAGTCCATGAACCCCTCCTGTTCGAACCATGTTTTGGGTTTGTGTTTGGTCGGTAAACTGTGTAGAAAGATCGATTAGTTGTCTCTTTTGAGATATGTTTTGGGACACCATTATGGTGGTTCCCTTCATGTGTTTGGATCTGGTTTGTGGTGTGTTTTTACCAATGAACCATCTTGGTTAGGTCCTTGGGTTCTCTCATTGGATAAGGTATGCCCCCATTAAGGGTTAATGCACAACTGAAGTGCAACCCGGATTATTTATCCATTGAAAAATCCTCCAGTTGATCAATATAAGGAATATTTTATCGATATTTGTTGATTTATTCTACAACCATTTATTTCTTTGATTTTTGGATTCTCTTGTAGCAGGATATTGCTCGTAGAAGGTTGAAAGAGACCTTAGTTTCTTATGTTTCCTCGTTCGTCAAAGGTGGAAGTGTTCTAGGGTTGTTAGTGTGGATGAGTGTCTCAATGGTGCCTAAGAGGGCCTTTAGGTTATTTATAATTTATTTGAAGCAAGAGTTCTTTTTAAGCCACCAGTTTTTGGAATCTGGTCATGAGAGGATATTGTGGCCACTTTCTGAACTACTGTGTTGTTTAGGGACTTGGCATAAGTTCCCATTCCATGTATGGTTTCTATCAGTCACAATGGTCATGTTTGGTGACGACTTGTGATGTCATGTGCTCATTTGACTGTATTAGTGGAGGTTGTGTAATCCTATGAGAGTATCTGTTATGTTGGGAGTATGTATCCCTTGGAAAAACATCAAAATCATCTGTTTCAGAGGAAGGTGTTTATATGCGTCCTTTCCTTCTGTTGCTTCTCACCCGAAGAAACAAGGTGTGATGTGTGTGCATTTTCAAAGACCTTGTTTCAGTGAAATGTTGGGTTAGGTTAAAGTGAGTTTGGAATGTGTTAGTTCTTGGTAAAATTATCAGGGATTGCGGTGTTATTGTTTGTATCACTAGAAGAATAAGTTCTGTTCAAGTGGTTTCCAAAGCCTAACTGCGAGGCTGAAGATGCTTCAATCATTTGAGCTCCAGCCATAGGTCCTGGAGAGAAGCTGGCACGTAGTCAGGGGAAATCCCAGGGTTGTTCAAACCCTTGTAAAAAGTCCTATCCTCTATATGAATTATAGGAATAGTTTAAACCTCTGGTGTCATCATCTTGTTCCAGTTGTTCCCATTTGGTGGTAGAGGTGGGAGGACCTCATTTCCATATTGTAGCCTGTTTTCATACCTCCCCCTTTGGTTTCGACTGGGTATTTGAAGAAAGGTTTGAAGTTTGGATAGATAAGTTGAGTGCATGGTTTGTGAATGTTTAGTAGTGACCATACCCTAGAAAACCATGTAGATAGAAGGATCCCCACAATTATGACACGGTTTCCCAAACCATGCAGACTAACCATGTAGCAATCCCAACTCTTTAAATTTTTGGGTTTTTCTATACTAGCCCATGCTGTTCAGTTAATATGATTGGTTCTTATGGCGGGGATACCCACTATGAGTCTTATATAAGTTCTTTTTTAAAGGTCCTATGGAAGTCTACCTTGTGAACCGGGGAGTCCATTCAGGCCTACCCCTGTTAGTGTCCTGAATCTGTCTCGAGAAAATTTAAGTTGTCTCTTATGGTGGGGAGCCCATTTGTGTCTCCCCATACTAGTAACTCAAATTGGTCCTTGGTATTAGCATGGTGTGAGGTAGTCTCGTTTAGAGCTATCTAACTATCAAAATATTCCTAGGGTAAATTTTGGGATTGAAGAGTTCCCAATAGTTTAGTTAAAGAAAAGTAAGTGTAACCTTGATCATTGTTGTTGTTCGTCTGAGTAGATTACTTGAGTCTTGTTCATATAGTGTTTTAGGAGTTTCATTTTGGGGGTAAAGTCTGAATTTTATTGATCATTTCTGGAAATTGATATAAGTTTTTTTAAGAGTATTCCGTCCTTAATTTATCACTGGAGGTGTTTTGGCCTTTCGGGGATGGACTGAACATGGCAAAGGAGTACTTTTTTGGTCTATCAATTGGGTTTGGTTTTTGGTTTTGGCCTTGTTGTGGATTTCTGGGGGTGAAACGTTTTATGGTAGGGAGAATTATCACATCCATGACTTATTTAGAAGAAATTTTTCATTTAATTTCCATTCTTGATTTGTTTTGGGGGTTTTCTATGAATTTTGGTAGAAATGGTGGGTTTTGAAAATTGGGCCAAACCGTGAGCCCTTTTCCAGATTTAAAAACCAATTTTATTTCTTTTATAAATCCTTTATTTTTCAATATTTTTAATCCATTAAAATTTATATATGTCCTACCCTAACCTATTAACACCACCATTTCAATTTGGATCCTTTAGAAATATTTAATCATGGTGTATTTGAGTTTTTATTTAAAGTATTGGGCCTACCTGCAAGCCTATTTTCTGATTTAAATGTTTTTTTAATTCTTTAATATATACTTAATTTTTTATTGTTTTTAGGTTATTACACCTCCCTATCTAATCCAATGTCCTTAGGATCACTTACATTATCAGTTTCGCATTTTTGAAGCTCATTTGAACCGCGAAGTAGGGTGATCTTTCTTAATGTTTCTCAAATTGACTAGATTTGAAGAGGTAAATTGATTCTTTAATAACTACTTCAATTTTCATTATTTTACCCCCATTTAAGTACCCAAATGACCTAATGTGACACCTTAGAGCCTCCATAATAGTTTTGGTTACTTGGAGATTCATATTTTGGTGAATTTAGGGCGATTTCTTCAAGATTTTTTCAAGTAAGTCTTTCTCTCTTTGATTTATTCTTTTTTCCTTAGGGTTTCTTTCACCCTTTCTTGAGTTCTAAAATGTCCAGAAGTTAGGGTTCATTCCTAGGGTATAACTTCCTATCTTTTGGGTTAAATATTTATGTTTTAGGTTTCTTTTCACTTCCTTGAGGTGCAGTGGTGGTGCAATTGATGTTTCACACCAATATTTGAGGGTTTCGACACTTTCGGTAGGTGATTCCATGTGTGATCATTTCTAGATGAGTTAGTTTGCTTAAATTACTTATTTTTAATGTTTTTAATATTATGTGTGTTGTGAGAAAACTATTTATGATGGATTTGGTTAAGAATTTAATTTTATAGTAGCATTTTATTTTGAAATTGGGTGTTTTTCATGTGTAACCCTTGGGGTATTGTTTGGGTGTATTTTATAACATATGAAATTAGTGTAATAAATCTTGTTGGGATGACAATTCTGATTTGTTAGGGTGTTGGTGTGCCTTTGGGTTTAAAATATAGTCTTTTAATGGTTTTTCTGTGTAAAACCATGTAATGCCTCTTGAAAGCGTTTTATGAGAATGTGTGCTTTTCTTGTGCATCTTTTGTGGTATTATTTGAGGCGATTTTATAATACTTGAGAGTGGTTAAATAAATATTTCTAGGGCTTAAAATTATTTTTTCTATTGGTATTGGTGTGTTTTTTTCTTTTAAAGAGGATTTGGAATTGGGTTTTGTGGGAAAAACATAGTTATACAGCTTGGATTGGTTTTATGAAAATTGTAAATGATTTAATGAGTTACACAAAGTGTGCAATGGTCTCTTATGTACTATTTTAGTGGTAGTATGTTCTTAAAATGAGATTTTGAAAGATAAAGTGGTAAGTTTTTATGTCAAACATTTTGGTAATGTTTTTTAATTTGTCGAGGTGATTTATGAAATTGTGATGTGGGTATGAAACATGTTTTCAGGCTGTTTTGTGTGAGTGTGATGTGAAAAATGGAATTTTTTTATGAAAAGCATATTATGTAACATGTGAGTGGGATGTTATGTGACATTTAGCATATTGGGAAATATTTTATAAATATTTTAAAGGATTTTTTGAATTGTGAAAGATGTGAAAAATGTGTTGTGGGCTATTTTGGTGTGAGTTTGATTTCAAAATCAATTTGAATGAAAAAGTGGATTTTGTGACTTTTTGGGATGTACATGTGGGATGTTTGGTGAATTTTTAATTTGGAAGTGATATTTTCTTATGCAAATTATATTTCTTGTCTTGTTGAACTTGTTTGAGCATAAGAGGGAAACCCGAGTATCTAGGTGGGTGGATGTGTGCTAGTATGCTAGTGAATCCATGGGGTTTGGCCTCAGTTTCACGTAGCAAGTTTGATGCTTACAAAACTATCTAAACTATGATGATGATGATTTGGGACCACTAGGATATGGGTATATTTTCTACTAGTGGATCGTGCACGAGAACAAATATTGTGATGGTTTCTCTCACTGAGATATGAGGTACCTAGGACCCACAACGAGCTAGTGCCTAGGGGTTATTTCCTACTGCTTGTGCTCATTAGTTAGTTTATGCTTACCATAGACATACGGTATGGTTTTCTGAAAAATTCAGTAGTGTTGAAATTATTTTTAAAAGTGTTGATTCTTAATGATAGTCCACTTGAAAACTGTTTTAATTTTTAAGTTTCATCTTTTAGAAATTGTAACTAGCATTTCCTGTTTATGAAAACTTACAAGCTTTTTGTCTTTTAATGTTTATCACATGGATTCTCTTAGTGGTGGTATCCTAGTGGGCTTTGTCTTACACCCTACTTACACCATTGGGTGTAAATAGACCTGGTTATTTTTGTTATCGTAGGTTGGGTACAGTTTTTAGTGCTAGTGGTTCGGGTTTTCTAGCAGGTCCTTGGTGGTGAAGTCTTGTGGAGATGGATTGAGTGCGGTGCCCCTTTCCATGAGGGTTATTGGGCTATTTATTTTTGGTTTTGTACATTTTTTATAGTCTTGGCGAGTTCTTTTAGACTATGTAATTAAGTTCTAAATTTTTGTAAAAGATTTTTTGGTTTGAAAAATCTAGATTCGTTTTATTGGATTCATTTGTTTTTTTATGTTTATAAACTCAGGTAAATCATTCCCAATTATCATTTTATGATACCCAGTCACTTGTGCCAGCCCGTGGGGACTGAGAATGCATTTCAGGCCTTATCACGAGCCAAGTTTGGTGCTAGTTTTGGTGGTGATCAGATTTGGTTCGTGACATTTACTGGGCATCTAATCTCACCCATTTTTATGTTTTCTTCCCCATGTTATGAATATATATTTCTTATATGATATGTATAAGAGGGGTTCTAGTTTTGGATAACCTAGTGGGAGATAACATAGCTTGCTCATGAACTAGTCTTTATGTTTCCATGCTTCCAAAGGCACTAGACTAATATGGTATTTGAGCATCTATTTTTGTAATGTATTAAGTATTATTTAAAAGTGATGTAATGTTAATGTATGAAAATAGAGTGTCTCTATATAGATCACCCAATGATAGAGTTTTAGGATCTCTATATCCAATGATGAAACTTTTGCATCAAATTTTTCTAGAGAAATTTGTAAGATATTTTTAACAACAATTTAATCTTATAGCTTCTTACCAGGACATATTACAGTACTTACAATATGATTTAATGTCATAAAAAATTCATCAATATATTTAAAATCACGAATATTAAGATATTTTTACTTTAGCCTTCAAATTTGTAACTGGGATTTCTTAAATTTTTTATTTCCTTCATAGATGATGTTAAACTTCTCCCAAATTCCTTTATCAATTCCAAATCCTTTAACTTTAAGAAAATCACTTTTAGAGAGTTGGAAATTATAAAATTTATATATTTCTCATCATTATCCATATTTTTAATATCAGTAGTTATAAGAGGAACATTCTTAGTATGAGGAGGGAGACCACCTGCCACAGATTCAATAACTTAATAACCAAGATACATAAGATATGAAAACATTCTATCTTTTAAGATAAGATAGTTCTTTCCATAAAAAAGCATAATCTCCTTACCATTCATAGAAATCTGAATATCCATAAAAATATATTTGTTCTTCCAACTTCAGTAAAGATTCATCTAAGATAATTTCCCTTTGATACCAATTTATAGGACCAATGTGATCACTGAGAGGGGGAGGGGGTGAATCAGTGATTTTATTCTTTTTAAAATCTATTCTTTCTTATGAAACATCCTTCACCTCATATTAAAGAGTTTTAAATTTTCTGAAAAACACACATCCAAACACAACCATAAGAATATATGTATTTGCATGTTTCACTAATCAATAAGAACATCTATTACTTATCATAGTTTATAAATAATCCAATACCACACAAATAAAATAGAAAATAATCTTTTTTTTTGTGATTACAGAAAGTAGGTAATATCCTTAAACTATCATTAACTTGTGATAAAAACAACAGTGCATGTTCTCTTCATGTATATAAATATGTAATAAATATTTGTTAACAACTTTTGAAAACCTTCACCAAGAGGCTCATTTTTTTGTTACTTGTGTTGATTTTACTTCTTCACTCTTTATCTTATTTTCAGAACACTTCTTCTTTTATTTATTTCCTAGTATAAGAAAAGAACCACTTCAATTAGTTGGTTGACCATCCAAAAAGTTTTTTAGAATGTCTTTCCGATGAGTTCATCCAGAAAGTTCATCCACTGCCTTTTGAAGAACACTTGAACTTCCTTACTTTGTCCAATTCCACCATATATAAAAATTTTTCTGGTAAGCATTTGTTCATTCATTTCCTATGATTATAAAACCTATATTCAATGAAAACTTCTTATTCTTATTCTTCTTCTTATTCTTCCTATTCAATTAAGATATTCCATGGTTGAAACATCCCTACTCAAAACTCAAGCCGTCAAAAGTTTTTCTTTTGTCTCTGTAAAAAACTAATTCTGCAACACTTCAGAATTTTTTATGTGTGAATAGTATATTAATCTATACTCATACTTTCACCCTATTTATAGAAAATTTTTAGGAGTACAGGAAGAAATTCAATTTTGATTTCCTACTCAATTAAAACTCAAAATTCAAAACTCCCAGTCAAAACAATTTCCCAAAAACCTTCTTAACAATGCTAGAATATTTTAGAATGCATATGAGAACCTTTAGTAACTTTACCCTTTTTAAAATTTATTTAAAACTCAGTGAGTATCACGATTTTACTCCATGATATTTGGAACATTAAATGACCAAGTAATCATTTCCACATTTTATATCTTTGTGAAAAATTTATAAATAACTTTGAGCCAATGAAAAATTCATACCACTCAAAACTTCAAACGACATGTTCATCCTGAAAAAAAATATACCATTTTTTCATCTGATTGAACTTTATAAAAATTATTTCATTTGATTCAACTCTTTATGATGAATTTAATTAGAATATTTCAAACTTTTCCTTCATACACCTTTCTCTTTCTAATTGACTTTCCATAATTATTTTGTCTGATGATTTCATTTGGAAACATATTCCCAATGCTACTATATCTGTTGACTTGAATTAGAACATTTCAAACCTTTCTTTTCTATTCCTTTATATATCCAATGTTCTTTCTATAAAATTTTTTTATGGTGATTTCATTTTGAAACATTCTTATGATTCAAATCTTTAACAACTTTATAGTTGAAAAATTTTCTATGATCAACCAACTTCTTAAACACTAAAACTATGGGGTATCCACTAACTTTGTATTATGATTTTTTTAAATTCCAGCCTTTATATGTGAGCAATTTATTTTTATTTTTAACTCAAACATAAAATTATTCTCATCCAAAACATTTTCCATTTTTGTTTTTCCAATTTTTTTGTCCAATTAATTTCACAAAACTTTAGGATAAGAACTTTTCACACTTGAACAAACAAATTTCTCTCACTTTCTACAAAAATGATTGGATAATGAGATCTTAATAACTTATGATGTTTTAAACTTTTAAAATAATAAATAATCATCATATTTTGTGTGTCTAAACATTATTTTTCTGATGAAACTTTGCGTCCTTTGGAGGAAAAACTTCCAGCACACAAACTTTGACCGTTGGACTTTATTACAAAAAACTTCATCTGATCCTTTTCTATGTCCAAAAACCTTATCAAAGTAAAGTGATTTTTTAGTTAAAAACGTTAAGTTTATAAACATTGATAAAAAATATATAATTCTTATATAAAACTTCTTTCAACTAGAATATTCAAAAATAAATCCCCCAACCTCAAAAACACCTTCATCCAACTTGGTCCCAACAAAATGATCTTTTAAAAGTTGAAGGTTTGTTTTCAATAAAAATCATTTTCATGGGTTCTCATGTTTTACCATGATAAATTCATGGTTTTCTATGCTTGATATGGGTTTTAAAGGTTTTTTAAAAGAATGGTTAATTTTCACATGTGATTATTATTTAAATTATACACTAAAAGTTTATTATAAAAAGGGTAAACATTTTTATGGGTTTCCATGTTTTTCATTGGAATTATATGTTTCTTTTATTTTTTACATCCCTCATCAAGTTTTTTGTGCTTATCCCATATTTTCAAATGTTTTTCATGAGATATAATTTTGTGTATGAACTATATAAGGGTTAATCATTTCACTATGGGGAATCATCTTAAAAAAGGAAATGTCTTGAATGAAACAAGGGTGTAAATTCAATAACTCATTTTATGGAAAAAATGCACACTATGTGGAAGTATATAATTTTTTTGTGTAATGGTTTTCCTTATTCTCTAAAATTTTAAACTTATATGATCCTTGGATTGTAATAATGTGAAATTATTTCTATTAAACTCGTAATTATTGGTTGATTATGTTATGTGTTTCCATAGTTTCTATCAAGATAATATGTAAATAATATGTTTCTAGAACTGGATATGGGTGTATGGGTATAAGGAATTATAGTTGGTATTGGAGAAAGGGTTTAGATAAATTTATAGGTTATGATATTTTTTGATGATAAAAAATTAGGGGTTAATATTATGGTCTGGGATAACAATTTAAAAGACTTATATAACCTTAAAGGTTAGTATATTATGAAGAAATATTTTTATTTTTTCTTGAATTGAAAGAGTTGAATAAAAGATTACATAGTTATCGATATATTGATATTTATTCTTCTAATATGATGGTTTATTATGATTTTATTTGATATACTCACACTAACAATTTTGGGTTTTAGTAAATGGTTGAAACCAACAGGAACTAAGTTAATAATGAATGTGAAAGACAATAAAGTGGTTTCCAGAATGAGCAACCAAACTCGATAAAGATATGGATTTAAAAATCTTGTGGTTATTAATAACTTTATTTCTCATGTTATTATCAATAAACTAAACCTAGGTGAGTCTCCTAATGAACCAAATAAAAAAAAATACGGTTTTATGTAAGTTCAGATGATAAAGATCATGAAGGTAAAAAGATTCAACATACTATGTGTTAAGAATGTGTGTCTCAAAGGAATTGGAAGAAGTTCCATATGTGTACAAGGAGGGAATAGATATATAAATTACCAAGTAAAAATAAAGAGTTTTGTTAATAAAATGAAGGGTAATAAAGTTCTTCCTAAGGTATCAATTAAATATTTTAAATGGGGGAGTATGGACATTATGAAAATCAATGCCCAAGGTGGAAAGCTCATGAAGGGGATGGACAAGATTATATGAATAAAGGTTTAAAATGTCATATGATATAGAGTTGAATATTAAGAAACTATAAATAACATATAAAAGGTATGGATTATTTTAACAGTTTTATTATGTTTAAATTATAAAACATGATTAGACTGAGATTGATGAATCTTAGAAAATCTTTCATGTTTTTTTATTATAGGAAGAAATTATTAAGAAATAAGATGGAAAATCTTGGTTAAAGGTTTATACGGCAAGTTTAATGATCTACGTGTCTACATAAAGGTTTTAATGAGTCGTGATATAATGGTATTTTATTTAAGGGTTGATAAATTTAAGGGTGACCATAAGTTCAAAGGTATAAATACCCTTTTGAGGTATTATATTATTTTGAGGTGATTAATAATATTTTTTAGTTGTTTATTGGGTTTTAAGGTGAATACATGATTGTGGAATATATAACCCTTAGGTTTATCACGTGATTTACTATGAATATTATTTAGGAGGAATGTTATTATATTAAGGATAAAATTTATAAGATAAATATAACTATTAGAGTTAATATGATAATTAACGTTGAAGTAATTATGGTTACTTGGGATAAAGGGTAATTAAATTTTTAGGAACATATGTTTTATTTTGTAGATAACCATGTGATTAAAAAAGTGATTTGGTGATTAAGTGGTTAAAGCTATTTTGGATAAGGTTCACTATATTTTTGGGAATGATACATGAATCGAGGTAATTGGGATATTTTTAGTTAGTATGGGATTTAATTTCAAAATGGATGATATTAATTGGGGAATAAATATTGAGTTAACTTTTGGAATATTATATTATTTTATTTTGTATTTATGATGATTCAGGTTATTTGTGGAAAATATTAACATATTTTGAAAAATATGTGATATGGGAATATACATTTCTATCATGTGAATTTTTGAATGATTGATACTGTTTAAAGATAAATGTTATGATGATTTTTGTAGAATATGTGATCAAATAATTTTAATCTTTGGGTTTCAAATTTGTTCTATCATATTTTGATTTTTTAGGGTTAGTTATTTGTGAAATGATTTAATTTGACCTTTGCGTTTCATTATTGAGGCTTTGGATATTAACATTTTTTTATTTATATGAATTTTTATTAATATTGTATATTATCTTAACTTGTGGTAACATTTTTAGTTTTGGTTAATGTATATAAACATAAGGAATAACTTGTCATCCATTTCATGGATATTATGATATGTTAAAAGTTAATTTTAGTTCTTTAAGAATGACATATTCATCATGGTTATTTATCATACAAAATATGAGGTGAAACAAAGATGGAAAACTGCCCAAAACACAATAAAAGGATGAAATTATGCTAATGGTATAGAAATAAATAAAATAAGTATATTTTCTTCTATTCTGTATCTCAATGGTAAAATAATTACTTTGACTAAAGTATGAGGAAGATAAATCTATCTAGTATTATTTGGAAAATACCATACATCTATCAAGGTATGACTTTTGAAACATATACATAACTATGAGTCATGTAATAGTAAATGAATGGTTTAAGAAATATTTATGAAATAATAAATTTCCTAGTCTTCACATATACATTATGGTTCTTTTCAAAATCAAATTTAATCAAGATTGATTATAAGTTATTTCTTTCCACTAATGTATATTTATTTTACACTCCAAATTTATTCTCTTTTCCTATTTTTAATAGTTTATTACTACAAATACTTTTTAAATTAATGGGTTTTAAAGTCATATCCATCCCCTTGAATTTGATTCTATTTTTTCACACCCTTTTTCATTGGACATAAGATAAAATTGTAGGGATGTAATTTCTTTAAGTGGGGGAGAATATAACACCCAAATAATTTAGTATGTGGTATCCTTTAAATAAAAATAGTATGTATAAATAACTTGTTTCACATGAAACAATTAACTAAAATAAAACATGATATGTTTTATTAAGATAAAATGTTACAATTCCAAATAAACATTAATACATTATGAGGATGAAATAATAATCAACCATAAGAAAAATATAATCAAAATTAATGTAAAAATATATAAAATAACATGAATATATAATTATTATCCTCAAGGTCCACCATGAAGATCATAACCCAGATCATAACTATGGATATAATTCTAAGTAGCTGAACTATTATTGGTATGATAAGAGAGAAGTAACGATTTTAAAGAATTATTTGAGATTTATATAAGAAGGTAATATGTCCGTTGGGCATATATATCCATTGGGATTATATGGAAATTGGGACTATATTGCTGATGGAACTATATTAACTTTGGGATCATTATTAATGGGTATAATACTAGTAATTTTTTTATAAAAATAAATGACTTGGTATGATTAAAATCATTTAATATTTAAAACACATATATTTTTCAAAGATTTTTTTTAAAGTGTTGTATAATTTATCTTAATAAATTAATTTGATTACATTTAAAATATGATTATGATAATATGAAATGTTTCAATGTGTGAACTAATATATTAAAACTCAATTAATTATAAATTTATATGAAATAACATTAAGAGCACTTAAATTTTAAAATGGTCAATTTTCTATAAAATCATTTTTCATTCTATTTTGTAATTTAATTTAAAATTTAAATATATAAATTTTATAATTTTAATTAAATAAAATGGAATTAATTTTTTACATCATAGTCTCAAAATAATATTTGGATGATTTTTTTGGATTTTTTTGGAATATCTGATTTTTGGGTGAATAGTGAAAAATACCAATTTTATAGATACTATCAATTCTATGAAATTATCATGATGTAAGAATGAATTTAAAGTTTATGAAACATTTTTATATACCAAATATATATTTTACAATTAATATTATTAATTTAAAAATGAAATATTGAACTTAGAAATCCTTGTTAGACATTTTGGAAATCAAAGTAATGTTTTTTTTAAAAAATTATATTTTATTCTTATATTTTAATCAAGTATTATCAAGATTAATTTATGAATTGGTTTGTTTTTAATGTTAAATATGTATCATTTTTTTTAATACAATCTAATTATTTCCTTGTGAATTAGTATTATACAAGATTTTGGCATAAAAATATTTTTATGCTTTAAAAGGGAATTTTCTAAAAATGGTTTTCACTGCATTTTGAAAAATTATATTTAAAGTATTTTTTACCAATTATAGGAATTTAATATTAGAAAATGGATTCAATATTTGGATTCATAATGTTAAATTTTTTTAATGAGTTCAATTTTATTTTTTTCATAAGGAATAGTTTCCATGGAAAAAGTTTGTCACCATGATAAGTGTTAAACTAAGAGATAACGATTCTAATATATCTAAAACTTTTCTAAATATGATTGTATGAGTGGATTTATACCTTAATTTTAAATCATAATAAATTAAATCCACTTTCCATGAGAAATAATTTTATTATATTTTAAAGTTTTTAATATGTACAAGGGTCCCACTCCCCCTCACTTATAAATGAGAACCATCTATACTCACTTATCCACACAATTTGAGCACCCAAAATCGACCAAGATCTACCCAAATACATTAAAATATATTATACCCACATCCTAGATTTAATTGTATCACCAAAATACCAAACCTATAAGGATTAAGTTGTAGATGAAGGAAGATATCCAAGGAGGAGGTATAAGTCCTAACTAAATTCTTTCATGTTTATTTCTTCTCCTACCTCATTAAAATTTATTATAACCATCCAAATATAATGAAATAAGTATATTTAATATACTGAAATTTTATTATATTTTTTCAAAAAATATTTCTACCACTTTTCAATCCTAAGATAAATGAAAATGTCACTCATGCATATGTGTGGAATACCACCTCTACAAAGTGACGTGTTTCATTTTTCTTCACCAACTTACATGACTAGTTATAAATATAGATTTAATGGAACATGGTAATAAATTAAATAAAAGGAATAATTTAAATTAAATTAACATGAGAAAGGTTATTAATAAAGTAAATAATTAATATAATAGTATTATTTTGTAGTTAGAGAATATACAAAGAAAGATGAGACTCAAGGTAAGATATTTTTCTTAAAAACATTGTTTTAAAGCTTTCCTTTAAACTATTTTTCTTCAATATCCATGTTCTTAAAAATGTTTCAATAATTATATTATTTATACTTAAAATATTTTTAAATGAAATTTTCAACTAATTTTTTTACTTTCTTTACATAGGTTTAAAATGGTATATTTTTAAATTTTTTCGTATACGTCACTTCATACTCTTTTCATTAAAGTGTAAAATAATGTTTTTTAATGTTTACTACATGACCAATTTTCCACCATTATTGAAATTATTCATTATCAAGATCCCTATTTAGGTTTCTAGAGTTTTTCAAAATATCATATTCTTGTTTTTCATAAAAGTTTTAGTTTTTAAATGTTTTCAAGAGAAAAGGATATTTCTTCTCATTTTTCTAAGATTACTGAAAGTGTTTTTACTTATGAGTTAAAATGAGTTTTGAAGGGTGTTATGACGAAAAGTGAAATATTATAAATGTTTTTTCATGATATTTTATTTTTAAATTATTTATAATGATGAGTGATCCTAAGATATAGCTCTATAATGTACTGTGTAATGATTTATTCTCTAGAGAATTAATGATTGGAATTAATTGATTATGAGTTATTCTATAAAAGTGAAACACGGGTGATGAAGATAATGTCTTAGTATTTATTCAGGATTTTTCTATTCTTACATTTAGTTTTAATGGAATATTTTTATTTTTGGAAGAAGATATATGATATTTTAAAATTGAAAGGTTTTTTTTTACAATAAACCATTTTTATGGGTTATCATGTTTTACTAAGATAACTTCATTATTTTATGTGATTTTTATGGGTTTTTAAGGTCTTATTTAAGAAAATCTTATTTTTTTACATTTGATTATTATTTATTTTATGTTCTCAAAGTTTATTGTGAAAAAGGTAAACATTTTTATTGATTTCTATGATTTTCACTGGACTAATGAGTTTCCTTTATTTTTTATATCTCTTATTGAGATTTTTGAGGTCATACCACATTTTAAAATGTTTTCATAGTTTATAAGGATTTGAAGGAACTATAGTAACATCAATATTTATAATATGGAATCTCTTCTTAAAAGGACAATTTTCTTGAATGAAATAGGGGTGTGAATTTAAGAACTTGTTTTTGTGGAAAAAATATAAAATGTGTGAAAGTGTCCATTTTTTCATGTAATAGATTTAATAATTCTCTAAAATTATAAATATAAAATATTTTGGGAATGTATGAATGTGAAATAATTTCTATTAAAATAATAATTATGTTTTGATTATGTTATGAGATGTCATAGTAAGTATTAGGCTAGCATGTAAAGAATATTTTAATATCACTAGATCTAGATGTATGGTTTTGAGGTGTTATAACTAAGATATATGAATGGAAGCATGAGATTATCTTGGTAATTTTTTTGATAAGAAAGGGTTATATGAATGCTGAACTTTTTAATGATTCCATCAGTAGGATAAGTACCATGTGTTATGTGTTTAATTGTGTAGGGACTACCATAAGTTGTTTAAATTAATTATAGAATTAAGTAGAACTATATACCATAGAGGCTGAGTATATTGTTGTAAAAAAAGTTGAGAAGGATATGGTTTAGTGGAAGAACAACTTGGAGGAACTGGATATAATGTGAGACAAAAATGCATTACACTATGATAGTCAAATTACCCAATGTTTCATTCTAGGATGAAGCAAATATATATAAAATACCACTTCATTAGAGGCATGATATAGGACATGCTACTGAAATTACAAAAGAATCTAAGATCCAATAATCCAGTTTATATTTTGATGAATGTGATGGTTACTATGAAGTTGATACAATTTGTACCTCTATCAGACTTCAATGACATAAAAATATTGAATGGAAAAAATTTAAATCACATTTTGGGAGCATGTAAGAAGGTTCCAAAATTGTTTTGAAGTTAGAGATAGCTAGAATATTGGAGCTTGATCCATTGAGTGGAGTTGGTCCAAGTGCTTGAGTCTAGTATTGAACACTAGTCTGGTTATAGAAATTCTATTCAACTATAATAGAGATAACATAATACATATATAGTGATATCTATAACACCATGGGATACTAACATATTGGAAATTTGAGTTACTAACAAACTATGGTGACCCTTATTTTTAATACATGAATTTTAACAAAATTACTTAACAAAATATTTCTTTAATAACTTCAAAGGACCTTTTGAGGTTTAGAGTCTTGGAAAATAAGAACCTAATACATGAATTATATAGATCATAAAAATATATAAAATATGTTTAATTATCATGAAAATCTTATTTAAAAATACATCCTAGGTCACATCAATTCATATGATTTCTTGGAGAGATTCATCATAGAAAAGGGTGAGAATAAAGCCTAGTAAGAGATAAATAAATGAAATGGAACATGAGTGATCATCACGGATAAAAAATGACGCATAAAATAAGAAGATAATAAAGTATAAGATAACTAATATTGTAATTTGGATATTGTTGGACCCTGATGCACCCTGAGAGGGGAGTGGTAAATTGGGGTGTCAATTTTTTCTTTTAATGTGAAGGATTATATTTCCATGTTGGTAGGAAATCATTAAACTGATATGATTGATTTGATTAGAAATCAAACATTCACACTCATAAAGACAACACAATAGTTTTACTTGGTTCACCACTAAGGGCTAGTCCAAGGAGAATACACCGAAAGTTTGTCTATCGTACCTAAATACATTAATCTTTAGTAGATATGGAATACAGAAGTACAGACACAATCAATCTATGCCAAACAAATTCCCTTTACAAGTTTTTAGGGATAACACACTATGTCCCTTGGATCACTTCCATAGACTCCCCCTAGCTCACTGATTTGAGATAAGTCTAGCTTAGTTTATTGACTTGAAGGTCGCTTTAATGGTTTGTAATTAAAGTCTTTCTCCCTAACTTAGCACGAGACTCTATTTGAACTATATAACAGAGTTGATGCACTCTAAAATCCCTTTCTTTTTAAACCTAATGTTCAATACTGACTTTCATGAAGCTTATTCCCGAAGCTCCCTACCTTTTTGGAACAAACTGCCTTCATAAATCTCACTGCCTTCATGAAACAAACTACTTCATAAAGCTCTCCGAGTTAACGTAGAATACCCCATCATCGCAAAGTACCATTTAATCAGAAGCACTCAAATCATTCAAGAATAAAGTAGTCTTTTCGTGATGCTCAAGATTGCATGGAATGTCAGTTTTATGGAGCTCCCCTAGCTTCTCTAAATTAGAGTGATTCCATATTTTCCTTGGAAAAATTTGTCTTAAGTGAAGGGGGGTAGCCATATATTTATAGGCTTGTCTGTTCATGATGCTCCATTGCCTCTTCATGGTTTTTTTGGATCTTTCAAAAACATGTTCATGTAACTCCTTCTGTCATGAATCTCCATGGAAATTCCCCATTCGTGATGCTCATCATAATCACGGTGCATTCTATCAAAACCTTTTCACCACCGTGAATCTCCAATTATCTTAATCATGAAGATCACCATCATCATTCACAATGCTCCAATTCTTATTCATTCACTATGATCATTATTGTCATATAGATCACCATCATATTTCATTGATCATTCATGAAACAAAATTGGAAAATCCCATCTTCACAAAATTCATGCATTTTCTATATTTTCATAAGGCCTTCAAGAAAAACCACCTTTTGAAATGATAGCTATCCTCCAAATTTTGGACCCCAAAAATTTGGAAATCACTAAAAAATGATTCCACCTTCAATATTATTGTAATCTTAAACTATATAATCCATTTCCTTGAAAAATATTTAATATTCCATGTGAGGATTGAAAACGAACACAAAACATACTCTATTTCCTACAAAGGACAGCCTTGATTTCAACAATCTCCGCTTTGGGTTTGTTTGTAATATAAAAATAAATTCAATAAAGCACCATCCAAAATCAAAACCTGATGTGCGAGAAACAAAACATCTAATAAAATAAGTCTACATGATAAAATTTCGATGTAGAAAACAAGAGGGGAAGCATGAATTGGGTTCTCATGTTTTGTAATTTTTAATGATGTCCATGCTAAGCTTAGACTACTTCCTCATAACACTGAATTTTTTCTCCATTATCATTCTCCCTCATTACAACTCATTGAATTTATCAATTCTCCACTCTCTATTCTCCATTGTCCATTATCCTTCATTGAACCATTTAATTTCTCTATTCTTACCCATTTACAATAATCCCAAATACCAGTATTTATAGATTATAGAGATCAAAACACACTCCCCCTAGATTGTATCTCCCCCATAAACCTAAATCACTTCCAAAAATAGATTAAAACAATTAATACAATGAGAGAGAGGTGAAATTTCATAACCTTATAGTGCATTGGGAGGTGGATGAACACTGAGGTTAAACCAATGTTTCTTGAACACATGTGATGAAAATGGTTTGGTTAGTATGTCAGCCACTTGATCATTTATTCCAAAATGATCCATTTTAATCATCCCATGTTCAAATTTTTCACTTAATGAAGTGATATTTTATTTCAATGTGTTTTGTATGAGAATGATGAAAAATATTATTCATAAGATCAATTTCATTCTTGTTATCATAGTGAATCACCATTGGATGTTTCACCTTATCACCAATATCAATTAGTTGTTGCTTCATCAAAAGTAACCGAGTGTAATTATTTTTAATAGAGATATAATTTGCTTCAATAGTACTATGACAAGTACATTCTTGTTTCTTACTAAACTAGCCCACACATTTCTTGACAATAAATAATTATACACCACTTTTGGTCCTTATGTTCACTATATCTCCTGTCCAGTCAGCATAAAAAAATTCTTATTGTTCATTATCTTTTACTGTAGCAAAATATATTCCATAATTGTAAGTTCCATGAATGTACCTCATGATTCCTTTTTACTATCTTAAAATGTTCTTCCTTTGGATTCCTCTAAAAGCGAGCCACTAAGCATGTCGTAAAGATTATATCTATATGTGTTACAGTCAAGTATAATAGGCTTCCAATGATTCTGTTATACACAGTGGGATGCACAAAAGTCTCATCCTCATGATTTCTAAGTTTTGTTCCAACTGCAATCAGAGTCGACATTGGTTTGGAGTCATGCATATTAAATTTCATCACCATTTCCCTTGCATACATTTCCTGAAAAATGAAGGTGTAATCCTTCTTTTAAATCAACTTCAACCCTAATAAATGTGTGATTCCACCAATCATATACATTTCAAATTCTAATTTCATGTGATTAGAAAATTCTTCCACAGATCAATTCATTCTTCCACCAAATATAACATAATTCATGAACACCAACACCACAAATTGATCTTCCATTGAATTCTTCACATAGATATTGTGGTTAATACCTACTATCCTAAATTTAGGATTTCTTTAGATAAGAATCCAAACAAGAATACCATGCTCGTGGTTCCTACTTTAGACTATAGAGTTCATTATTTAATTTGAAAACCTTTGCTTTATCATTTCCAATCAGAAATCCCACTGGTTTTTCAATATAGATTGACTCCATTCTAGCCACTATAGAAAATTTTTCTTTAACATCAACACCTTTAGTCTATGCATATCCTTTACAAACTAGGCATGATTTTTTTTGGTCAAATTTCCATGATTATCAATTTTTTTTTTGAAGATATATTTGGTTCCAATCACATTGTGATTTTTAGGTCTAGTAACAGGATCCCATGTCTCGTTCTTGTCAATCTGATCCAGTTATTCATTCATGAATTTATCCCATGATTCATATTTCACAGCTTCTTTAAATAAGGTTGGTTCCACAATTGATAAGAAGGAAAACTATGCATAATTCCTAATTCTACTTATAGGTGTGGGTGCGGTCCAATCCCCAATGATGCTGGATTGATCAATTTCAGCTCTTCTATTTCTCCTGTGAGGTTCAGATGAAGTTTCTTCAGCCATTGTTTCTTCTTATAATTTTTCTTCTGAATTATATTCTTTAGGTCAGAACAAAATATTTTACAAGATTTCCACTACTTCAGTATCTGAATATGTCCCATGATCACTGATCTTGATACCTGAAACTCCTTTTCCATCGACTTTTTATTCAAGTAATTTCTAGAATAATCTGGTTAGATAACAATTGAAATAATTATTCTGGAAGCTTCTTCATCATTATTCATTTGTACCCCCTGAAGGGAAATACTTTTTAGCATCTTTATAATGGTGTATCTCATTAACAATGGATTTAAATAAATCTTAGTATTGATAAAACAACATAATGGTTATTCATCTTGTGACTATCCACATTGGATAACTTCCTCAACTTCACCAAGGATAATCTTCTTGAACACATATTATTTAGGATACCATATGTAAGATCAGTCCAAGATGGTACCTTATTTGTCCTAGTTATCTAGAGTTGATCATCTTTATCTTTATCCAAAAAATGATCCTCTATCATATCTGTATTGAATGTCTAATTGAGAAATCATTTAAAGATGGTTATTTCTTATGTTTGGCTATAAAGAATTGAAAACCCTATCTACTTATTAGTTTCCCCCCCTGAGATCTTTCTTCACCTTAAATTCCACGAATTATAAAAATAATTACAATATAAAAAAGATTAATGGGATAAGTTGGATCCTCCTTACTTTATGAATATGAACTGCATAGTTGAGATAATCTTCTCAACCTTGTTTCTCTACTTATTCCAATCTTCATGCTTTAACATCTGAACATATTTTCTAATTTATATTGAGGCAGAATAGATCTCTTCACATAATTTTATACTTTGTGTGGATAATTTTTCTTGTAGACAACCTCCATGGATGAAAAATTATTACTCCCTTTAAGTAATGGTTATTGTTCTATAATTAAGGTTAAACAACCTTTTACAACATGACCAAATTTCTTACATCTTGCACACATGACATATTAAACATATGAGTTCCCTTTTAGTTGAAAACTTGTATGCACTTTGACTTCATCATGTGAAATACTTTATTTTCCTTTTTCACTAGCCTTAACATGTGAATCTTCACATTTCTCCATTCTTTCCAAATATTCTGTCCAAATAACAAACATGTCATTATGAACTATTGAAATTTTTTTGGATCTTCCTCATGGGTTCATTTGATTGTCATTCCTCTTAGTAGTTATTTTTTTGTACTATAATTCAACTTATTTGATTTAAAATCCAAGGTCTTCTTAGATTCCTTACTTGTTATCTTCTTTGAAGTTTTTTTGTTGAAAATATTACTATGATTTCTTCCTAGGGAAGATTCTTCATACTTTTCCAAAATTTATGGTCTTCTTTTATTATAAAAAATTAATGAATATTGAGATAATCATGTACCAACTTTGTGACCACTGAAATTGCATACATCAAAGATGTTATCATGCTTTACAATTTGGTTTTTAGTAAACAAATTCTTCTGGACCTGTGGATGTTTATTCTTCTTCTCCTACTTTCCCCCATTGAAATGGGATTCCTTTGTGATCTTTTATTTACTAGATTGTACCAAAAATCCAATTCATAATGCCCAAATCTATTTAGCACCAACGTTGAACAACAAACCATGATCTATTTATATCATATGTATAAGGTTGTTGAATATTATTCATGACTTGTTGTGCTATTTGTGGGTAACCGACTTCCATACCCTTTTTTACTTTACACCCCAGTTGTGGTTGTAGGTTTCATACATATTTTTCCCATCTATAATTTTATATTATTTGTCTTACAATCTATGCTCTTCATGAAAATAGGTTTAGAGGCATTGAAATAAGTTTCTTTGGATGGTACGTGTTTCTTATTAGCTTCTTGAGATAGATCATCAAAAGATGTCATGATATTCTTATCACATGTTGGAGGTATTTAAGCTTTAGAATCCTCCTATGAGCATTGAGTAGCAATAAAAACTATTTCCATATTTTTTGAAGCATTAATATATGTCTTCTTAAGATTGACCAACTGGGCTTCCAAATCTAGACATTTCATAATGTGCATGATTTTCTAATCTTCAATCATAATAATCACTTCTTCATAATACCTTTTCATTCTAATAACTTATTCTTCATTTAGATTAACTTTATTCTAAATCAATGAGTCAAGTTACATTATCTTATTGGATATTTCATCCAATTGTAAACCCTTGGAATCATTTTTGTTTTTCAATTTCTCTTTAAGTTCATGGTATTTTCTTCAAAATATGTTTTCAATCCCTCTTTCTCTTCAAATTATTGGAGGTATTTTGATGAAATTATTTGAAGTTCCTTATTTTATACTTCAAAGGTTCAACATATCTGGATATCTATAGACATTCAAGAATTTTTCCTTGAAATATCTTTTCCAATGAATCACCTTCTCCTTCTAGCTGGATGATCTCTACCTGCATACATTGAAAGATTCCATAAACAAATGAAACTCTTTATTTAGGAATATCACACAGATATTTTCTTAATATCTCAATTTAAAATTCATATTAGTTTATAGATTGATCAACATCCCCACTTGTGTTAGGATCTTTATTTTGAGGACTACTTTCAAAGGTGATAACACATACATTCCAGTCACTTGGAAATTTTGATTTACATGAGGTAGAAGTGTTGTTCTTTTCATTGGTGGAAACCTGATCCACATTCTCTTTACGTTCCAAGCCTAATATATATTCATTATCAAAAAGGCATGGATAAATAGATACCACCTCTTCCTTAGATAAGATAGAATTCTTTAACTATCTATTCTATTTATTTTTCATATTAATCATGGTCTTGGTGGATATAGAATTTTTCTCAATGATAACTAGATATTCATCAAAACTACACCTCATTATTGAATCAGGAAGGAAACTCAAATATTCAATAGAGAATAGCTTTACTATAGAGTATCCAACATATTATAACCTTCCCTTTGATACCGGTTGTAGGACCCTAGAGCACCCTGAGAGGGGAGGGGTGAATCAGGGTTTCAAATTTTCTTTTAATGTAGTGGATCTTGTTCCCATGTTGGTAGGAAATCGTTAAAATAGTATGATAGATTAAATCAGTAATCAAACATTCACATGAAGAAAGACAACACAATAGTTTTACTTGGTTCACCACTAAGGGCTAGTCTAAGGATAATATGCAGAAAGTGTATTGGTCATAACTAAATCCACTAATCTTCACTATATGTGGAATACAAGAGTTCAGACATAGTCACTCTATGCCAGGAACATTACCTTTACAAGATTTCAAGGATAAAGCAATACATTCCTCAAATCACTTCTACCGATTCCCCTAGCTCACTACTTTTTGAGAAATATAACTCATTTTATCAACTTGATGGTCACTTCAATGGTTTGGAATTAAAGTCTTTGTCCTTAACTTATCATGAGACTATTCTTACACCATAGACCTGATTTGATGCACTCTGAAAGCCCTATCTTTTTAAACTCGGTGTTCAATGCTTCCTTTTGTCAAGCTCCTTTGTGAAACTCACTGCCTTCATGGAACAAACTCCTTCACGAATCTCACCAAGTCAACGTGGAATACCCCATCATCGTAAAGTACCCTTTAATCAAAATTATTGGAATCATTCAAGAATAAAGTAGTATTTTCATGATGCTAAAGGTCGCATGGAATGTCTATTTCTCATATCTCCCCTGGATTCACAAAATCTGATTGATTCCTGATTTTCCTTGGAAAATTTAATCCTAAGTGAAGGGGGTAGCCTTATATTTATAGACTCAGTTGTTCATGATTCTCCACCACCTCTTTGTAGATTTTACAGATTTTTCAAAAATATATTCATGTATCTCCTTCTATTGCGAAGCTCCATGGAAATTCCACATTCATTATTCTCATCATAATTGCGATGATTTTCATCAAAACCTTCACACCATTGCAAAGCTCCAATACTTGTAATTATGGAGATATCCTTCATCATTTGTGATTCTCTAATTCTTCGTCGTTCGCAATGCTCATCACTATCGCATAGATCCCCATCATATTTCTTTGATCCTTCATGAAACAAAATTAGTGAGTCAAATTTTCATGGAATTCATGACTTTTCCATATTTTCATAAGGCCTTCAAGAAAAACAAATTTTCTCAATGATAACCATACGCTAAATTTTGGACCCCAATTTTTTTTCAAACATTGGGAAACAATGAAACCTTCAATACTGTTTTCAGATTAAACTGTAGGATCCCTTTCCTTGAAAACTCCCTAATATTTGATGTGAGGATTGACATAAAACACAAAAAACACTCCATTTATTTTAACGTATAGACTTGGTTCCAATAGATATAACATAAAAATGAGACATTCATAATCATTTCATTGAGGTTCATCATCAAGGTGTTGTAAAACATATTACCAAGGTTATTCACCACAGTATCATAAATATGTCATATATATATAATGATTAATTATTTACCCAATATATTAGAGTTATATCAAGGAACACCCTTCATATGTATTAATTCATGTTTTTTACATAGATTATATATCATAATAAATAATTTCACTAATAACCCATGGAGAATAAAGAATGAGTTTCATAAAAAATCATTGAGTACATAGGTATTTAAAGACTTGAAATTTTCATCATTTTTAACCCAAAAGAAGGCAATGTGGGTTTCATACATGTAAATAAAAAAATAAAATAATTATAATTACATATATATTAATACCCTTTAATATAAATAGGGTTGATTATTTACAACATAAAACAAGAGGCTTGTAAAATCAAAAAATGATTTTGGAAGAATAACATGTAAACAGAGTGGTTTATAAAATGACGATAGTGAGGGGGAAAGAAAGTAAATAATTTTTATAATAATATTTGGAATATAATTTAATGATAATTAATTTGTGAGAACATAATAACTTTTAAATTAAAATAATAACTACCTAGGAATTTATTGGATAAAAAGGGAAATGAAGAAAATCCCTCACCTTAAGAAACACTTACTAAACATGGAGGAGTGATTACATGAGAGCTTAAAAAAAGGTATTAGTGAGATAATAATAGAGGTAGGGATATGAAAAATATATTTGGAGTGAATGAAATGGGGTTTATAGGTTTATATTTGAATAAAAGTGAAAATAATTTTTTACTATTTTTCAAGTATAGCCCTTAGAATTCTAGATTTTGGAAAATAAATATTCCATGGTCAACCCATGGTTTTGGATCATGATTTATGAAATAAAGAAGCTTTATTTTTGACATATTTTATCTTTATAAATAAAATTCATTTTTTATATTACTTTTTTCATGGGAAAGTATTTTTTCACAAAATATTGTTATAAAAACCTTAATTTCCATTTCATACTTTGAAAAGTTATTTATATGATTGGAAATTCATTTTGATTAATTAAAATGAATTATATTAATAAAATAACTTAATATTTGTCATGGATTCATTTTTATTAATTATAAAACCATTATTACATATTTATGAAGTCATAAAAATAGAAAAACACAAAACTATATTTTTACTGTTCACTGAAAAATAAAGTATTTTAGAAAATTATAATTTTTTTCCTTAACCTAATTTTGATGTAATGATTTCAAATATAATTTTTTTATGAAAATAAATTCCTAAGTATGATAAATAATTAAATTAATTAAAAATTATAAATTTTCTATAAAAATTATTTTTAAAGGGAAACACATTATTTATTCACTTTAAGAGTTTAAAAATTTTCTAATATCATACATATTGGTTCATAAATTTTATATGTAAATATAATAATATAATTAAAAAATAATTATAATACGTTTTAATTTAATTTTAAAATGGTATTTTATTATTATATTATATATTATTAAAATTTTGATGGTCATATAACGATCACATTGCAACATTTAGGTAATGGTCATATCCTAAGGATCACATTTCCATTTAAATAATATATATACTCCACTATTATCATACCTCAATATTCACTACTTATCTTAAAAATGTTATACACTTCCCTTGATAATTTATATCGTATTATTAACACTTATCTTTATTTTTTACATTTATCAAGGTATGAGTGATCTTCATTTGAGAATTTGGGCCTATAAAGTTTCCCTTAGTGTGTGTATTTTTATTTTTCATTTATTTTTGTGTACTATAAATAAATATTATAGTTAATATTATTTCATTATGTGTAATGTTTGTATGAAATGTAATATTCTTTCCATGTGCTCATAATCAAACAAATATTGTAAAATAACAGTTCTTCTTTTAATAACATAAAATAAATTTTAAGCTGTTAAACAAGCCTCATTAATTTATAAGCTTATTTTGTGCTAAGATTTATGAACTTTGTGTGTTCCCTATAATTTTCTCCCAGATACAATGGAAATATTTTTCTTCTCCATGAACATAAATATTCTTCCCAAATCATGAAAATAATTATGTTTTCTTTTTATTATTTATTTTCCCTATTTTCTCTCATTTTTTTGGAATCCATTTTTATTAGAGATCCTGTGTTTCATTGAAATTTTAGTAGATTTAATTTATATTAGTGTATAAATTTATTTAACTGGATAATTCTTTGTATTTAGGTTATACTTATTTATATAAATGATTGATTGTATAGATCATCATCCTATTAGTCTATCTCATATAGAGAATTGGTTTATCTCTATCGATTATGTTAAATTCTAAAAGTCTTCTATTATGGGGATTCTTTCATGATGTTTAATATTCTAGAATGAAATTTTTGACCTTTTTTTGGAATTTGGTCCTTAATTATCTGTATACCTCATATAGAATACTTTTTGATACCTATTGGGGATGAGAAGACTGATGGGGGGGTGTAATAATCCATATCATTTATATTTTTAAAATTTATTTATATTAGTATTATTTAGTTAATTAACCATGAAATGAGAGGTTTAAATGCTATTAATAGTGGTTTAGGTGAAATTTCGAAGAGGGGGAAATAGAAACATTGGTTTTGGAGGGGTAATAGGTGGCTAGTGGGTACCTCTACATGGCTGGTGGATTCTAGGTGGAGCAGAAGAGGATACTACAACATCATTGGGTGATATATGGTTAATAATCTTAGCCTAATGACCATCAGAAGGAAGGTGTACCCTTATCAAGTACCTGATAGATTGAAGATTGTTTTTAACATAAATTAGGATAAAACCACTATATGACCACCTCTATTGATATTTTTAATATTTTCTTTGCGATTTTTTCTAGTATATCCTAAAATAATCCCCATTATTCATTTATTACTTCCAACCTTTCTATACAAATATATTATACTTCTATATTAAATTTGATATAGCACTATGTTTTTAGTGTTGGTTTTCTAGAACCAACTAAAATTTTCCTTTTGATTACCAGAATATTAATAAACATATTATATCATAGTGATTGTTCTTTTGCATAACATTTACATGATAATGACCTTAGAGTATTTATCATATAAAAAGGTTATATTAGTTCCTTGAAATAATGAGAATCTTGATATTCAATGACAATATTATTAAACATATGTCATATAGTCTATAGGACATATGTCTAATAGGAAACACATGATGTTTAACTATGAGGTGTTGAAGGCTCATACGATATTTATACTTATTCTCATGAAGCATTCACTTGGTAATCTCTAATAATAGTGGTTATGAGGGTAAAAACACCACTAGGAATTCTAAAATTTTTATGTGTTATTAGATATTTCCATATGTGAATGTATGTATTATTCCTAATAATTGATATTATTATTAATGTATATCATAAATCAGGTAATTTGATGTATAGAATCAAATTGTGATGATATATGTTTACAGATAGGTAACATAAATTGTGTACATTATAAGTGATATCATATTAATTTAATAAGTCAAGAAAGGTTTTTTCTCCTTAAAAATAATGAAAAAAGATATCTCTAGACCATTGATTTAAATAAAACTATCTTATTAAATCCATGTCCATGGTATACCATCAATAATTTTATTTCATAAATTCAAATAAATCAAGTATTTATGGTGATGAAAAAAGTATGCATCCTACTCGATGATATATCAAGAAAAAGGTATTACATTACACTGTCTTGTTCATAGTATGTTTTTTTCATTGATACATTAACTTATTTATATCATAAAACCTTTCAATGTTACTAGACAACGATCTTGGACTTTAGTTAAGTTCACATAATGCAACTGAGAAAGTGGAATACTGGGTTAGACTCTAAGTGTATCTAGAATCATGTTAAATTCTATAGAATTTAATATTAGGAATAAATATTATTCTCAGCTAGTGGAATAAAAATTATTTAAGTACTACTGATCTCATAAATTCAATTATGAGATATTCAATTTTAGAATATGTGAGTTGGATTGTATCTCTTTTTTATTATTCATAGGATAATAAATAAATAAATATTTATTCACTAGTTTAGTGAGTAGATTAATATAACTATTTATTTAGTTATCTGAGCATTAAAATAAATATTTATTCATGATTTTATTAAATATAAAAATTATTTATTTATTAAAAAAATAGCATTAATTTTAAAAAATATTTTATTATTAAAGGTTTGATAAACTTCATGAAGGATTGGTGGGTCGTGTTAAGTCCTAGAAAAATAGATATATTTTTATATCATTTAAATAAATAAATATTTATTTATTTAACAAGTATTTAAATAAATACATGCAATGGGGAATAATAATAATACTAATAACAGTTTTATACATGGGGAATAACTTAGAATAAATATTTGATAAAGGTTTATTTGATGATTATCCAATATCAACCCTAAGAATATATTTTAACTTAACTATTTTAGGGGATACAAGTTATTGTGTGTTGCAACCTGAGATGCTTGGGGGGTGGGTGGGGGGGGGGGGTGAATCAGGGTGTTTACCAATTCAATTTTTTTCTTCACTTTATTATCTCCCTTTTAGATATTGTTCCCATGTTAGTAAAAACTATGTTCATCCTTATATTTGATTACTTTTTCACACAACCTCACTAAATATTAAGAATGAATAAAGAATCATAAAGCATGAACCTAAAATAAGGATTTTACATGATTCACCACAAATGGATAATCCAAGGGTAATATTCCAAAACTGTATCAATGTACTGGGAGATAACATTACTCATGATATGTGTTAAAAAATATTCAATAAATATGTATTGTTGATCCTAGGGTCACTCCCTCTTCTTCCCTCAATGCACTAATTCAGAAAAGGAAATGGTTAGTTTATAGATGTGAGGGTATATTTAATAGTTTATATACTTGAGGTTCTATTCTATATTTTCATAAGATCTAACCTAACTTTTGTTGTTCCCAAAATATCTTGGTTGAACTTGTTTTCAATATTCCAATGTGTGTTATGTGTAAGAAGTTGTGATGCTTGGAAGGTTGTTATGAATTAATGATTTGGCATTGAATTTCATTCTTGATAATGCATCCAAGTCCCCAAGATTATTGATATTATTTGAATAAAAATCATACAAGATCTTTGTAGTAATTAGTGTTACTGCGTACAAATTATTTGAGCTATGTAAAGGTTGTACATGAGTTTGATCCACTAACCATTTCTCAGCACACTTGATCCACTGACCATAATAGTTTTTTCATTCCATCAATCAGAAGGTTGGTCATGTAGTTTTTTTGTTTGTCTCGTCATTAAATATGGTTGATAATTTTAAAATGTGGTTTATTGGTTATTAATTTAGTCGATATTTATGTGTGGTTGATCAAGACTACATGGTTTCTTTCCTTATGGTCACTCTATGCAGTCAGTTGTTTGAGTTTTTGAATTTTTTTTATATTTTTAAGAAATGAATTAGATGGCGCATTTGAGATATTTTTTATTGATTAAATATCACAATGAGATTGAGAGTCAATAAGAAATATTGAACAAAATATATATCGAGTGAGTAACATCTAACCAAAGATGAAATTATGAAGAAGATCGAGTTGTTAATGTGAAATGAAGAAGTTGAGAAGGGATCATGATAATTCAATTCCTAAATATAAGTATTTGAATATAATCCTTTGATCATAATCCTCTCTTGATCATAAGTATTTGAGCTTCATCTTAGGAATTTTCCACCGAACATAAGTTTTTGAGGAAGATAACATGACTTCAGAATATAAGTCTTTTAGTTGCATCATAAGTCTTTGAAATATAAATGTATGACTTATTACAAAAATAATCCTTTGATCATAAGTCTTTATGAGAATATTTATTCACTACTTAACAAAATTACATATTTTCTAAGACATATGAAAGTGTTGAGGTGAGATCCATGCTGCAAGCTGGAGGTAGATGTGGAAAAGACACATGTTTCCATAAATGTAGATATTTTGAATGATTTTAAAGTAGTGATTTCTATAGAGAATTAATATAAAGAATTTATAAGTGCATTTAGAATATTTAAAATAATATTTTAATAGGAATTAAAATAAGTATGAATGAGGAGTAAAATTAGGAATATTTTGACCACATCAAAGAAAAAAAGATCATGTATGCCAATGATCATGGAGTTTCCATATTTTGAATATAGATATTTATATTCATATAATATTTTTATGTGATTAAAAATATAAGTTAGAAACCAAATAAGGGAAATTTATAAGATTGATAAATTTATAATACAAGTTGGAGATAATTCTGAGAGCCTCGTACATTATTATCGAGGAAAGAGAAGGAGTCCCATTCAAGATCCATTAAATAAGAAGATGGTATACTGTGGATCCATGTATTCATGAAGACTGAGGAAGATCCAAATATCTCAATATATAGAGGAAGTACCAAGACCATCACTACTACTAAAACTCTTGAGTGATTATATGTGAAAACCTTTTGATCCATATGCTCATGGGGATGACCAAAATCCAGTGGTGCATAGATCACCAGAAGAATGACAAGGTCCTTAATTACTAGAATTTTTAAAATATTTTTTATATCTTCTAGTGGGATATAGAAGTATGGAGATCACATTGAACTCGCTGTTTTATATAATTTATTGAAGAAAGTGGATAATCCTTGTTTTTTGGTATAACCAACATGGTAAGAAGTGGGCCTTTATTCTAGACATTGTAAATTTTGCGTGTTTCTATCCCCATATCCTCCACTCATTATTACTACACAGAAAGGTGAGACTATGAGAAATCATTGATTGGATTTATAACCTTAACATGTTCAAGAGGTTTTGTTAAAAGGGATTAACTCATTAAAATAAAAGATATCATTGATTCACTCCCTCTCAATGATATAAACAAATCTTGGAAAAACAAGTGGTATCAGAGTGAGGTACCCTCTTAAACATTTGAAGAAGAAACTAATATTAGTGAACTTAAAATTTATGAATAGTTGAGGAGTACCTACCTTATATGGAATAATCTACCAAAATTTTAGGAATATGATACTACCTTGCCTTATTTTTCTCATCCTAGAAGTTAGAGATAATGCCATAGCAGGGTTTCCAACTATCACTGAAGTTTCTATATTGACTCAAGAAGATAATAGAAATATGGAGTTATATAGAAAGGATCAAAATTACATCATGATTTCCCTACTATAAAATGTATATATAAATGTTATGGGCTGTTAAATAGAAAATAATATTTGAGAATAATTGAGAATAAGCTATAAAAAAAATATCAAGGTGAAGGAATCCAAGATATAGGTATAGATGAGTAAATTTAGGGATATGAAAATTGTTGCTAATGATAATATATATGACTATTCTACCAAGGTAAATAATATTTTTGACAACATTTTAGGCTTTAGTTAGGAACTTTAGGATTCAATTATAATTAAGAAGTTGACAAGAAACATTCTAGATAGATTTTTTCCAAGGTTTCAGCTTTGTAAGAAAGGTAATATCAATACTTGGATAAACTTCATAATATTATCATTATAATGAACTGAAAAAGGTTCTTTCATTAAAAAATATGGTAAAATATGATATATCCTTTTTATCCACAAGAAAATGAAATTTCATAGAAGAAGAGGCTATTGAATCCAATGATTCAGATACCGAGGATGATAAAAACTTCTACCATATTATTACTCTTTTATCAAATATATTTCAAGAAGGATAAATGGAAAAGATAAGGTAAGAAATTATTGAGATATTATTGTTGTTAAGATATTGGTCATATAGATTAATATTTCCCAAATATGTAGGTTGAAGAGTTTGAATTAGATGATGAGGATGAGAAAACTCAAAAAAAATGTAAGAATAAAAAGAAGAATTTTAGTAGAAAGAGAAGAATATTTATTAGAAATAAATAGAAATATGATGCATATATAAAATCATATAATAAAGTCACTTTATTTGATCATGTTTATAAATTAATTGATTCATCAAGTAGTGACAATGATATAGAGGAAAGGAAAGAACTTGAGTGGGAACTGAAAGGAAAGTTGGAATCTTATATTGAGAAAATTAAAAATCTTAAAAAATAAAAAAGGATGTTTTTGAAGGAGAAAAATAAGGATAATGAAGAAAAATAGGAGATTATTAAAAATTAAACAACCTATGTTGATGAGATCAAAAAGAACAATTTTAGAGAATTTTAATAATAAAATATTATAAATGACCTTGAAGAAAAGTTGATTGTAAAAGAAAAAGAACTTAGAGAGACGCTGTCAATGTTTCATGTTATTCAAAATGATCCAATAAAAGTTAGAGAATAATTAAGTATATCTAATGAGGTTAAAGGATAATATTACCAAGTTAGTAAGAAAATGGGTTCTAATAGGAAAGTGAAATATGCACTTAATCTATCTCAATGTAAGTATATAATTTCTTATAGTAGAGGTGAAAGAAAGGTTTATGAGAAGTGTTATACCATGAAGGATGATGAGAGGTAGTCTTCCACACTAATTTAAGGGAGAAACGAACTAATAGTATCACATTATCCTAGGTAAAAGGAGGGACAGTTTGTATCTAAAGAGAAATACATAATTTCGAGATAGATTTATTATCAAAATGGAAGATCTAATTTCAAAGGTTTTTGATGGTGATATAGAAGGTATGAGAACAAATAATTTACTTATCAGTTTAATATTTCATTTATTGGAAAAATTCAAGAACCAAGGAGGAGTTTTAGTGATCATTCATGGTTAGATTTAAATAGGAAACAAATTGGGGCCAAAACATCCCCAAATATATTCACACAAAATATATTTTAGTATTTGGAAGAAGTGTGTGGAAGGTGTGGAAAAGTAGGTCAATATAAAAAAGATTTATTGACTAGATCACCAAGATAGATTACCTAAATTATGAATAGAAATAAAATTTAGAAATTATCATAAAATATAAATTCTTTCAATAAGAAATGTGAGAATTCCAAAGAAACTGAGTAGGTTAAGAAATAAATCTTAGATATTTAGTTAGAATAATTGGAGTTGGACAAAATAATGGAGAAATAATAGATGGATGCTAAAGATAAAATTAAAAAATGTTTTTACACATGAAGATATATACATTCATGAGACAATGTACAAAAATATGATTTTAAGGTTTAATAAAAATCATGTGAAAGGTGTTGTATTTATAGGCATGGAACAAAGGATTTCATGGAAATCTTACTAGCTTAAGAAGACTGCATGAGAAGGATGATTCAAGAAAAAGAAAATGTAGTTACCTTGACTTCTGAGGTAAATAAAATAACTTCACGTAAAGAAACAATGCAAGGTAAAGAGTTGAGTAATCAATAAATTAAGGATGTTTATAGGAATATAAGTGATGGTATTATAATGAATAAAAATACAAGATCAATTGAAAAATTTAATCATGATTTTTTCTTCTAAAATAAGAAAAATTTCACTCCTTATTCCTTATTATTATTGTTTCTTATACTAATTTATATGGAGTTGAAATAGTGGTGTAAATATATCACTTATAGAAAACAAATAATGTTGGTTTAATGGTGTTTCAATATCCATGAAGTAGGCAGAGTGAGTGTAACCCATAAGGTGGAGAAAAATGAAGATGGAGTTATCAATATTTCACAAGTTGTGTGAATCAAGAAAATCTAGAAAACCAGGAAAATCCCATGAAAACTGAAGAATATAGTATGAGAATCATAGATAAAATCCTTTTTTATAATTTTATTCAACATACATACAAAAGGGAAGTGTTTTTTGATAAATATATGGGACATAGGTGGAGTTGAATGCTTTTCACTTGATCTTTTTATGTGTGTGTTGAGATGTGTACAATATAAAATATAGTTCTTAATGAATATAAATGATCATCCCATAAAATAAGATTCTAAAAATGATATGACATGTTTTTCATGGACAAAATTGAAAACCTTGGTTGTATCCCTATTGTTTTATACACTGGGTTAGCCCAAGTAGACTTAGATTGGACTAAATAAAATATCATTTCTAAGTAAACATTTAGGGTGTCAACCCTCTATCTGAAGTGGATCAAAGTATATTTTAAAAAAAGAGGAATAAGATGATAAGGGAGTGTCTTGAAAATATGACTTTGGTGAGATAAGAATAACCCCATTATCCCTTTTCATTTGATTGTCAATAATGGGGATAAATAAATAAGAACATATATTGAGTTTAGAAATATGTGGAGATATTTACAACAATTAAAAAGGGGGATATAGTTTTTCCCAAAATGGGTTGGTTTCATTTTTTATCAATATATTAATATGCATTTGGTGTAATAAGTGGTGATTCTTGGAGGATTTATATGAATTTATGATTTGTAATTGTATTTCATGCTTGATACTACATCCTAGTCCATAAGCTGAGTGATATGTTGTACATAAATATCATACAATAGCTTTGTAGAATTAAAGTTACACTATATACACATGAGTTAATCTATGTAAAGGTTGTACATACAAATGATACAATGACCATTTCTACACATGGTTGATCCACTGACCACAACATCTTGTTTATGTGGTCGATCTGAAGGTTATTCATGTGTTTGATCTGAACATTGGTCATGAATCTACTTGGTTCATTATGAAGTTGATTAGAATGGTTAATAATTTGAATATACTGTGGATTAGTTGACCTTGTGGTCAATCTATGCATGTGGTTGATCAAGATGGAACACTCACGTCACATGGTTGCTTTCCTCATAGTTACTCCATGCGGTTAGTTTTTCTAAGTTATAGATTTTGGATATTCGAAATAAATGAATCAGATGATTCATTTGAGATTCCCTTTATTGATTAAAAATCAAAATGACATTGTGATTCAAGATGGAAAGTTGAAGAAAATGTATGATAAGTGAAAAAAAATGAATAAATAATGATGATGTGAAGAAGACTGAGTTGTTTCTATGAAATGGATAAGAAGATAAGAGATTATAAGACTTTGAGGCATGAATAAAAGTATTTCAATGTAATTATTTAATCACAATCCTTTCTCGATCCTAAGTATTTGATCCACATCATTGGCCTCTACCACTGGACCTAAGTCTTTGAGGAAGATCATATGAATTCAGAATGTAAGTCTTTTAGTTTAATTCTATGACTTTCAAAGCTAATCATATGACTTATCCCAATCATAATAATTTGATCACAAGTCTTCATGTTTGTATGTATTCACCACATAGATTTTTTTTTTGAGTTTTCTAAGACATATAAAAGTACTGAGATGATATTCACACCATAAGTTATAGGTCCATGTGGAAGAGATGTATGTTTCCATACACATGGAGATTTAAAATGAGATTAAAGAATTATATTACATAGATAATTAATAGAAGAAAACTAACTAAGTATTCAATATATTTAGAAGAATATTTAAATAGGAATTAATGATAGTTTGAATGAGGAGTAAAATCAGGAATCTGTTGACTGATTTAAAGAAGAGAAGATTACACCTTCCAAATATCTTAGTGTTTCCATATTTCAAATATAAAGAATAATATTTATGTGATATTATTTTATATGATTATAAATATATTCAAGAAAGTGAATAAGTGAAAGTGAGAATATTGAGAACTCTCGAACACAAGTGCAAGATAATTGTAAGAGACTGAAACATTATGATTGAGGTAAGGGAAGGATTCAAAGCTATGATCCACTAAAGAAGAACTATATTTTCTACGAACTCAAGTATTCATGAAGTAATAGAACTATTCAAACCACTCAAGATACAAAGGAAATATTAAGACCATATATAAAAGTTCTTGAGGGAGTATACATTCATAATTACTTATCCATTTGATCAAAGAGGTGGGCCAACTTACAATCATCCAAAGATAACTAACATCAATCTAAGGTATTTTATTAATAGATATTTTTTGGAGAGTTATCATATCTTCTAGTGCACTCTAGAAGTCATAGAGAGCACAATGTACCCTATGATTTAGAAAATTGATTGAAGATAATGGAGAATCCATATCAGGGAGTATAACCAACATATAAAGGAGTATGCCTTTCATCCAACATTATAAATAATGTGAATTGTTATCTCTCTCTTTCTCTTATTATTACTGCACATGAATGTGTGGTTGTAAGAAATCATTGAGTGGATCAAGAAAAATAAAAATTTCTAGAGGTTGGGTTAAAAGGGAGTAACTCATAAAAATAAAATAGATCACTAATTCACCCCTCCCACTATCAGTAATCTAATTAGATATAGGAATTACACCTTGAATCCTCATATCCAAATAGATGATCTATTAAACTCCTCTTTCCTACACCCACCATATTTAATTCTATATGAGATCAATTCCTTGATATGAGGATTAAGTCTTTGTCTTAAAAAAACTCATATCAGTAATAGCATCCTCTTACAAATAAATATAATTTCACACTATAATTATGTTGTTTCATTCCTTTAAAAGTCAAATATTGAAATTTAATCCTTAAAATCTTAGAGCATTCCACATAAAAAAATGGATATGATCAATGAAAGTACCGTGTGACTATCCTGTAACACCCTGAGATTTTATGAGAAATATTATTTTTAATTTCTTTGATATCTTTTATTGTACACTTCACCAATATTATCTTGCAGTATACGCAACAATATACTTGGCTTGTGTTACACGTAAGAGCGACCTTCCTCAATAGCGTGTGTTGTACGCAATACCGAGTTTTACTAAACAATGATATATTATAATATTATTATGAACTAGACATTATGAATAGTATTAACCAAATTTTAAATTTTATATTATTATAATTCATCTTACACATTTTCTAGAACATGGAATGAGAACACAATTAATTTTTCGGATACAAGAAGTATTTTTCAAAAAATGCAGTTTTGTCGCCATTTGATGGCGTGCCCATTCTAAATCTAATTTTTGAAAAGTTTATAAGTTAAATTTAACAAATTAAACTTCTTATTTTGAATCAGGATATAAAAATTTACGCTGGATAAATTTTTGACATTATTCTGATAACCTTCATATTTTGATGAATAGTAAAAATACGCTAAATTTTAATTAAAAAGAACTTTTTTCATCGAGATAATTTATATGGTTAAATTATAATATTAAATGGTTTTAATGTATAAATAGAATATATTTTTACCATTTAATATAATATATTTCATTATCTTTAATTTTACATTGAATTTATAGGTAAAAACATTTCAATCTTTTGCAATGTTTTAACTTTTAAAACCCGTTTTCTCAACAATGGGATTAATTTTAAATTAAATGCTAAAACTTCTATGTATTGAATTTGGAAAAATGAATTACATATTTGGAATCATTAGGTTCAAATTATGTTAATATGATACTTTTTATTTTAGGTAATTATGAATAGTAACTACGGTAAATTTTACTTACCACAGTTAAAGGTAAAACGGGTAATTAAGGGAAAAAATATTATTATAAAATTACACTAACACCTGTCTTGATATAAGTGGATGATTATATTTCTCTCTAAAACATACTTGTGTCTAAATGGAATCTATTGGAACCCACTTGGATGAGATTAAGACCGTTAATTTATTTTATTTAAAGGAAAGTGAAATGTGTCTCACTCAAACTTTATTAATTAAATTATTTTTAATATAAGGTTATACAGATTATAAATTCGATTATAAATACTCATTTAAAAGATAAAATGTTTTTATTTATCATGGTAATTTATTTTTAATTTTTAAGAAATATATAATTACTTTAATAGAATATACATTAATGATGAAAAATTTATTTAGTTTGTGAAAAATCAATAATACATTTTTTATTAAAATAATAATACCCATTAAAAGACCCAAACACTTGACCAAAACATATTTTTAGAGTATATATACATAATAATAATCCAATTTTATACTTTTGGATCATTTAGAGCCTTGTAAAATAGATTATGACAATTATATTATTTTATTTTAAATGATGTCAAAGTTGTCAGCTTCATAATTTAATAAACATATCATTTTAAAAGTTAGGTGTTTTAGAAAATAAATTCTATGAAATATATTATATTTATCATTACCATATTATTTTAATTTTAATTTTTATGCAACAAATTAGTATATTAAATAATCAATCAAAAATGTTGTAGTAATTATTTTATTAAAAGAAATTTCAAATAAATGGTTTTAAAAATATTAAAATAAATATTATATTAACAAATTATTGTGCTCCATTAATTTTTTAGATTAATATGAAATGTTAGGAATATATTAAATATTTTGGTTCGGATATATCTTATGTGTGGATTTTATTTAAATTCAAATAATTGAATAGTGTCAAAATTGACACTATTGATATTTTATAAAAATAACATATTATTAAATCGTTTAAAAATCACAAAAATATTTAAAAATTTAAAATTTAAAATTATATGGTCTAAAATGTAATAATGTATCTAATTATAGAAAATTCACAAAACATAAGTAAGTATTTATAACAATTTAAAAATTAGAATATTATTACTGAAAATAAAATTAAATAGATTAAATAAGGAAAAATCAAAATGATAAGGTTTAAAATAAACATAAAACATGTATAAATATACTTTTTTGATGATATTACAACCCTATATCATCTCATATTCTAATTGAGTTATTTTTGGAGGTTTTTATGTGGGGTTTGATTTTATTATTAATTAATATTTTTGAGGTTTCCAAAAAGTGCCCCTCTCTTCTCTTATAAAAGGGAACCTCATCCCTCTCCTATTCACACAATTTTGAGCCTTCAAGCTTTTCCAAACCATAAACATTACTCTTATAAAATTCCTTAGTCACATTCTTGAGGTTCTGGTCTTCTCAATATATCAACTCTAGTCCCTTAAGAGGAAGCTTAAAGGGGGTGCGTCGAGGAAGAGGTAATCTCTTCTACCGATTATTTCAAGTTTCTTTATTCTTATAATTCGTCTTCCTTAGTTGTTTCATTATAAAGTAATAACATCAGTATAAATAATATACTGATATGTTATTATAAATATGAAACAATCCTATTTCACCTTCTATCCATCCTACGAGAAATGAAATCACCGCGCGTACGTACGTACGACTTACCGTCTCCACACCATGGTGTAATATGTTTTTCCACCAACACCATACTTGTATGGGTATAATGGTGGAAATAATAACTATATATAATTATTATACCATCATACTGATTATGAGATATTATCCACTCCAATTCCATTCAATAATTCTGAGAATGATATCATCACTGGTGCGTACATACGGAGTACCGTCTCCACGATGCGATGAGATTCATTATCCATGTTAACCATTAGAGAATGATTATAAAGTATATATAATAAATAATCATGACATATATGGCATAATAATGATACTAGATTTATGTATTTTTACTTACTTCCATTCAATTTAATAAGGAAACAAAAACAACGTTCATGCGTACGTACGACCTACTGTCTCCATGAACGGTGTATTTCATTCCATTTATCAATATATTATATATATTATATTCTGAATATATATTATATATAAATCATGTTTTAAATTCTGGAAGTAATTAAATCATGATATAAGTAATGATATCAAGAACAACAAGTCCAAACATGTATGATAAATGAAACGATTTTACCCAAAATGCTTCTTTAACATGGAATTGACAAAAGAACAGGTAATATAAATTCTTAAGTGAATCATATATGATATCATAAATATTATAATGGTTCTTTTACAAGTTAATAATATTTTAAAACCCACTATATAGGAGTTTCAGACATGTATAGAAGAAATTGGACCTAAGGTAAGGGATAATTATTCCAATATCATTCTTATCCCAGATTGTTTATTCGTAAGTATTTACTGGGGTTATGTTTATCATCCATATCCATGTTTTCTATTTTTTTTCATAAAGTGGTTATTATTCTTCCATGTATGTTTAAAGTCATTTTTACCCTTTTTTGACTTTTACCACATGGTATGGAAGGAATCTTTCTTTTGTTTACCATACGAGGTACTTTTTGACTTTTCTAGAAAAAGTATGAGAAGAATGTTTTTTTAACTTATACGACATGAACGGATTTTTACGGTTTCATAATGACTTATTTCCATGAAGATTCCTTTACATGATTTCATGAATATTTTCAACAAAATCCCTTTCTTTTAAAATTGCATGGCATTTTGAGAAAAGAAAATGATTTTGAAGAAGAAAATATATTTTCCTCAAGAATTCATTTCAAGTGTTTTATCAAAACTATTTTCCATCTAAGATAATAGTATTTAATATGTTTATGTTTCAAGTATAATGTATCTATTATTTAAATGGTTTTATTTTTCTTATGATGAAATGATATCCATTTATTCTATATGGATTATGTTATGATGGGATGATGTTTATGAAACCCATTTTATTTATTGGGTTATGATGAATGATGTATGTTTATTTTGTAGAACACAAAAGAATGATTTAATTATGAGATGGGTGGGACCTATATCTACCTCCAATGCATTGGTTAAAGATTTATTTCTCACGAGATAGACATGGATGAAACGGTAAGTAAAATCTGGTTTAGTAATTTAGGGTTGGAATGACAAGTAAACCCGGTTCAGTAATGGACTTTGTTCACTATGATGGTCTTGGAAGCAATGCCTTGGCTACTATGGAAATAATATAATGTGATTAATGGTTTTCCACAATTACATGTTTTATTTTATCATGATTAATGTTCCTTTTTGATCTATTCCTTATGTACTCCCAAGATTTATGTCATTACTCATGTTTTATGTTCATGTTTTTACATTCAAATGTTTATGGATTGTTTTATGTACTCCATGTTTACCCTTACTGAGCATTTGAGCTCACCCTTTTTATGTTTTCTTTTCCCCAGGATACAAAGAAAGGATTTAGGTAAGAAAACAAAAGGGGAAGATCTTTTTTAGAGATGTTGAAGATCTTTCACAATGATTAGAAGATTATGTTCCGAGTTTCCAAAGACACTAAACTAATACGGCATTTGGGTGTCTGTTTTTGTCATGTATTAACTATTCCGCAAAAGTAATGTAATGTACATATACGTTAAGATTGGGTATCTACAGTTGGTATCAGATCTAAGGTTTAGTTAACCTTTGGAAAATAGGATGCAAAAACTTTAGTGAGATACCTAGAGATATTTCTAGGGTATGTCTAGGGATGTCCCTAAGGTTAAGTATAACTATAGGTTATAGTCCTAGAATTACGGTAACAATCTTAGAATTAAACCTAATATGTTAGATATTGAAGGTAATCCCATATATTATATTGTTTTCCTAGCATGATTTTTGCCTCTCACATTATTCTTTTTGGGTTTTAGACGATGGCTGGAACCCGAAGGAACTGTGTTGATCAATGTAATGGACTATGCAATGATTTTACTCCTGAACAAACCAATGTTGTGGGATATGGAGTGAAAAATATTATTTCTATACTTACACAAGATATGAATCATTTTGAACTTCCAAATGAGCAGAGAAGGGAAAAATATTCTATTGAGTCCTTCATGAGGCAACATCCACCTTCTTTCAATGGGTCTTCTGATCCACTTGTTTCTGAATAATGGATCAATACCATTGAAAAGATATTTTCCATACTTCGCTATTCAAAACATAAAAAATTCATTCTGGATATTTACCATCTAGAATGTGAAGCAGAACAGTGGTGGTCTCTAATTAAGAATATGAGGCCCCAAGATGAAATTTAATCCATGGAATGGGATGAGTTCAAGAACATATTTTCCAATAAGTACTTTCCTCATATTATTAGAACGAAGATGGAAAAGGAGATCCTTGAGCTTAAGCAAAAGGATGATTAATCTTTTGGTATATATGAATCAAATTTTACAAGTCTTACAAGGTATGCATCTGAATTTATCATCCAACCTGAAAGTAATGTTGATTGATTCTTCAGTGACTTAAAACCAAGTCTTCGAAAGGAATTAGATATAAGAGACTTCAGTAGATATGAAGAGATTGTGCATTGTGCTATCAAGGTGGAACTGGAAGTTGGTGTTACATATTCATCTCATGGTTTTGATAAGAAATGAAAGATGGGGTTCAAGGAAAAATCTCAAAACTATGGTGAAAAGAAGAAAAAAGTTTTGTTATCCTCAAAGTGTGGAAAGAAGCATGGGGTAGATTGTCTTAAAGGAACTAAAAAATGTTTTAAGTGTGGAAAATAAGGTCATCGAGCAGCTGAGTGCCAATGTAATGGAAAAAAGGTAGCTAATGATATGAATAGAGAAAAGACTATAGAGAATGCACCACCAACACTTCAATGCTACAAGTTCAAGGAAATGGGGCATTATGCTAACCAATGCCCTAATCCAAGGGTTAATGATGATCGACATCAACAACATCTTAAGACAAAGGACAAAGGGAAGTCACATGAGATCACTATTGGTGATGTTTAATATGAAAACAAATTGGTGGAATGATTAAGTGTTTATGTAACGGGATTCCAAAATAGTGTTGTGGAATCTCATTTATAGTATCGTGGAATTTTGGAATATCTATGTATTGGTTTATTGTGGTTTTCAATAATTATATGGTATTAGTAACCATGAAAAGTGATTGAAATATTTTTGGAAAGAAGATGATATGTACATAATGAAGGGTTAAGAAGAAAATAATATTTTGGATATTATTAATGATCTCATGACAGATATAAGAACAAAGTGATATCATGATTTGAGTATATAGAATTTATGGGATTTTGGTATGTGGAAAGAGTTAACTTTTGACAGCATTCATGTTTTCACTAAGGTTCTATGGTAATTCATGTTCCAAGAATAAATCATTAAGGTATTCACATGTTTAGAATGTGACCAACAATATATATGTTATGATATATGGGGGATAAATGATGGTATTCGCATGCTTGTTATATGACCTTTCTGGTAATTGTTTTCTTCGTACTATGAGATTTAACAAAAGTATTTTGGATAAGACTGAAGGTAGGAATGGATTAAGTTGAACATCATATAGTATTGTTTAAGGATAGAATTTTTTTCGATATTATTTCTGTAATTTTATAATAGTATAGTTTTATAAAAACGACAACCCGTAGGAAGGGCGACAACCCGTCGCGTCAGACAAGGTTGCGAGAATCGAACCCACAACCAAAGTGAGACATGCCTTTATCGCTTACCACTGCCCTACAGAAAGTCCCTGGTTAGTAGAAATTAGTTTTATTTCATTAAGTGGTATGATATATGAATTATAAGTCCATTTTGGAACCATATACGATTAATATCAACATATATAGACATATGTATATTTAATAACTTTTTCTGACCTTTTGTTTGAGACAGATGGAATGACCCATCATTCTATCACATGATCTACTAACACTTTATGAATGAAAAATTCAATTTCATTTCTTTAAGATATGAAGTGTAAATTGTTCAAGGAACGACCAAAGACGAGATTGTACCAAAATCAAGTAAGTATTTCTTCTAATTCAAAATTTTCAACTATAGGGAAATGATATTGAAAACCAAAAATATTGTCCTAGTACCCTCATATCCGATGAATCAGATGGTACCTTAGATCATCACAATTTTATAGCTTTGTGATTTTTGGTTTTTTCATAGCCATGTTCTCTACCACTCTCCATCAGAACTTGATGGTTAGATTTGTCTTCCATATCAATGTTTTCACCTATGTTCTCCTATGTGGAAACCCAGTGATGAGTTAATTTGGGTAACCATTATATTTCTTACTTCACTTTTTAAAATTCAGTTTTAGTATTCCTTTTTATGATGTGGTTTTCTTTGAAATAAACTTTCAATTAGTAAATGATTTATAACCCTGAAGAATTTCGAGGGTGAAATTCATTTTAAGGGGGATAGAATATGGAACCCATAGATTTTATGAGAAATATTATTTTTATTTTCTATGATATCTTCTATTGTACACTACACCAAGATTAGCATGCAGTATACGCAACAATATACTTGTCTTGTGTTACACGTAAGAGAAACCTTCCTTAATAGTGTGTGTTGTACGCAATACCGAGTTTCACTAAACAATGATATATTATAATATTATTATGAACTAGCCGTTATGAATAGTATTAAACACATTTTGAATTTTATAACATTATAATTCATCTTACACATTTTATAGAACATGGTATGAGAACAAAATTAATTTTTCGGATATAAGAAGTATTTTTCAAAAAATGCAGTTTTGTAGCCATTTAATGGCACTCCCATTTTAAATCTAAATTTTGACAAGTTTATAAGTTAAATTTGACAAATTAAACTTCTTATTTTGAATCAGTATATAAAAATTTATATTGGATAAACTTTTGACATTATTCTGATAACCATCATATTTTGATGAATAGTAAAAATATGCTACATTTTAATTAAAAACAACCTTTTTCATCGAGATAATTTATATGGTTAAATTACAATATTGAATGGTTTTAAATTATAAATAGAATATATTTTTAGTATTTAATATAATATAAGTCATTATCATTAATTTTACATTGAAATCATAGGTAAAAACATTTCAATCTTTTGCAATGTTTTAACTTTTAAAACCCATTTTCTCAACAGTGGGATTAATTTTAAATTAAATAATGAAACATATATGTATTGAATTTGGAAAAATTGATTCCATATTTGGAATCATTAGGTTCAAATTATGTTAATAGGATAATTTTTATTTTTGGGCATTATGAATAGTAACTACGGTAAATTTTACTTACCATAGTTAAAGGTAAAACGAGTAATTAAGGGTAAAAATATTATTATAAAATTACAATAACACATGTTTTGATATCATTGGTTGATTATATTTATCTCTATAACATACTTTTGTCTAAATGGAATCTATTGGAACCCACTTGGATGAGATTAAGACCATTAATTTATTTTATTTAAAGGAAAGTGAAATATGTCTCACTCAAACTTTATTAATTAAATTATTTTTAATATAAGGTTATACAGAATATAAATTCAATTATAAATACTCATTTGAAAGATAAAATGTTTTTATTTATCTTGGTAATTTATTTGTAATTTTTAAGAAATATATAATTACTTTAATAGCTAATACATTAATGATGCATAAATTATTTATTTTGTGAAAAATCAATAATATAATTTTTATTAAAATAATAATACCAATCAAAAGACCCAAAAACTTGACCAAAACTTATTTTTCGAGTATATATACATCATAATCATCCAAGTGTCGACTTGTGGACCATTTTAAGCCTTATAAAATAGATTATGACATTTATATTATTTTATTTTAAATGATGTCAAAGTTGTCACCTTCATAATTTAATAAACATATCATTTTAAAAGTTTAGTGTTTTAGAAAATAAATTCGACTAAAAGTATTATTATGAAATATATTATATTTATCTTTATCATAGTATTTTAATTTTAATTTTTATGCAACAAATAAGTATATTAAATAGTCAAACAAAAATGTTATAGTAATTATTTTATTAAGAGAAATATCAAATAAATGGTTTTAAAAATATTAAAATAAATATTATATGAACAAATTAATGTGCTCCATAAATTTTTTAGATTAATATTAAATTTTATTAATCTATTAAATATTTTGGATCGAATATATATTCTGTTTGGATTTTATTTAAATTGAAATAATTGAATAGTGTCAAAATTGACACTATTGATATTTTATAAAAATAACATATTATTAAATTGTTTAAAAATCACAAAAATATTTAAAAATTTAAAATTTAAAATTATATTGTCTAAGATGTAATAATTTATCTAATTATGGAAAATTCAAAACACATAAATAAGTATATATAACAATTTAAAAATTAGAATATTATTACTGCAAATAAAATTAAATAGATTAAATAAGGATAAATCAAAATGATAAGGTTTAAAATAAACATAAAACATGTCTAAATTTTATTTTTTTATGATATTACGACCCTATCCTATCTCATATTCGAATTGAGTGATTTTTTAAGGTTTTTAAGTGGGATTTTATATTATTATTAATTAATATTTCTGAGGTTTCTAAAAGTGCCCCTATCTTCTCTTATAAAAGGGAACCTCATCCCTCTCATATTCACACACTTTTGAGCCTTCAAGCTCAGCCAAAACCTTCCCATTACTCTTCTCAACTTCCCTAGTCATATTCTGTAGGATCTGGTCTTCTCAAAAGACCAACTCTAGTCCCTTAAGAGGAAGCTTAAAGGAGGTGTGTCGAGGAAGAGGTAATCTCTTCTACCGATTATTTCAAGCTTCTTTATTCTTATACTTAGTATTCTTTAGTTGTTTCATTATAAATTAATAACATCAGTATAAATAATATACTGATATGTTATTATAAATATAAAACATCCCTATTTCACCTTCTATCCATCCTATGAAAAATGAAATCACCGCGTGTGCGTACGTACGACTTACCTTTTCCACGCCATGGTGTAATCTGTTTTTCCACCACCACCATAATTGGATGGGTATAATGGTGGAAATAATTACTAAATATGGTTATTATAACATCATACTAATTATGAGATATTATAAACTTTAATTTCATTCAATAATTATGGGAACAATATCATCGCTCCCGCGTACGTACGGATTACCGTCTCCACGACGCGATGAGATTCATTCTCCATGTTAACCATTCCAGAATGATTATAAAGTATATATAATAAATAATCATGAAATATAGGACATAATAATGATATTAGATTTATGTATATGTTATTTAATTACTTCCATTCAATTTAATAAGGAAACAAAAACAACATTCATGCGTATGTATGACCTATCGTCTCGATGAACGGTGTATTTCATTCCATTTATCAATATATTATATATATTATATTCTAAATATATATTATATATAAATCATGTTTTACATTATGGAAATAAATAAATCATGATATAATTAATTATATCAAGAACAACAAGTCCAAACACGTATGTTAAATGAAACGATTTTACCCAAAACACTGCTTTAAAATGGAATTGACAAAAGAACGGGTAATATAAAGTATTAAGTGAATCATATATGATATCATAAATATTATAATGGTTATATTACAAGTTAATAATATTTTCAAACCCTATATATAGTAGTTTCAGACATGTACATAATAAATTGGACGTAAGGTAAGGGATTATTATTCCAATCTCGTTCTTATTCGGGATTGTTTATTCGTAAGTATTTACTAGGGTTATGTTTATCATCCATATCCATGTTTTCTCAAAATGTTTTCATAAAATGTTTACTATTATTCCATGTATCTTTAAAGTAATTTTTACCCTTTTTTGACTTTTACCACATGGTATGGAAGCAATCTTTCTTTTGTTTACCATATGAGGTACTTTTTGACTTTTCCGAAAAAAGTACGAGAAGAATGTTTTTTTAACTTATACGACATAAAAGGATTTTTATAGTTTCATAACGCCTTATTTCCATGAAGTTTACTCTACAAGATTTCATGATTATTTTCAAAAAAATCCTTTTTATTTAAAATTTCATGGCATTTTGAGAAAAGAAAATGATTTTGAAGAAGAAAGGATATTTTCCTCAAGAATTCATTTCATGTGTTTTATCAAAACTATTTTTCATCTAAGATGATAGTATTTAATATGTTTATGTTTCAAGTATAATGTCTCTATTATTTACATGGTTTTATTTTTCTTATGATGAAATGATATACATTTATTCTATATGGATTATGTTATGATGGGATGATGTTTATGAAACCTATTTTATTCATTGGGTTATGATGAATGATTTATGTTTATTTTGTCGCACATGAAAGAATGATTTTATTATGAGATGGGTGGGACCTATATCTCACTCAAATTCATTGGGTAAATATTTATATCTCATGAGATATACATGGCTAGAACGACAAGTAAAATCCGGTTTAGTAATACAGGGTTGGAACGACAAGTAAACCCGATTCAGTAATGGACTTTGTCACTATGATGGTCTTGGCAGCAATGCCTTGGCTACTATGGAAATCATATCATGTGCTTAATGGTTTTGCACAATTACATGTTTTATTTTATCATGATTAATGTTCCTTTGTGATCTATGCCTTATTTACTACCAATATTTATGTTATTACTCATGTTTTATGTTCATGTTTTTAAGTTCAAATGTTTATGGATTGTTTTATGTTCTCCATGTTTACCCTTACTAAGCATTTGAGATCAACCTTTTTATGTTTTCTTTTCCCCAGGATATAAATAAAGGTTTTAGGTAAGAAAAAAAAAGGGGAAGATCTTTCACAATGATTAAAAGATTATGTTTCGAGTTTCCAAAGACAATAAACTAATACGATCTTTGGGCATCTGTTTTTGTCATGTATTATGTATTCTGCAAAAGTAATGTAATGTCCATGTACTTCAATCTTGGGTCTCTACATATACTCTCTTTCCCTTCTAATATTTGGGTATAAGAATATTTTTATACTCTCTTATCTATATTTTATAATATATTTCCCATAGAGACCCAAGCCACACATAACTTAAATATTACATTAATTTCATTATTTAGATAATACATCTAAAAAATAGTCACACAACCTAAGGACCAAATGTTTTAGTTTCTATCAGGACTATATATATAAGAAACACATGTGAACATTTATCTAAAATCAAACTCCAATAGACTCCCTACTAGACTTCTCAGAAGTTATACTTATCTTCATAACTTGGGGAAATGAAAACATAAGAAAGGGGTTACCTCAAATTCTCATCAAGGGAAAACTTATCAACAAGTAATCAAGGGTTAGATCATAAGAATATGTGAAAATATAGTAATGGGAGACATTTATTTTAAAAAGAACATAAACCATAATCATTTTCTATAAGTCATGAAAAAAGGAAATATAATCTCAAATGAACAAACATATTCCATAGAAAAATGTATAATCATTAAAAATTAAACATGATTGAAGGAGAAAAATCACAGGACCAATATTATGACATAATAATGTGGAATAAACATATTAGGCTTGGATTAATCACTCATGTACCTTATTGGACTTATGATAATCCTCCCATGTACCCTTGGGATTGGGATAAAACCTACCATTTACCCATTTGAATTGGAATAAATCATATTGATTACCCTTTGGCTTGGGATAAAATACTATGTACCCTTTTCCTTGGGATAAATCCTCTTGTATACCCATTGGATTGGGATAAATCCTACCGTGTACCCTTTTTCTTGGGATAAATCCTTTTGTGTACCATTTGGATTGAGAGAAATCATCATGTGTACCCTTTTAAGCTCATGACATATAAAAATTACCAATTCATTTGAGGGAGATATAGGACCCTGCCCACCAATCATCCATATATATGCGTGCCACTTAAAATCAACTATTCATTATATAATAATGAAGTTATGGAAATAAAAATAGGTTTGACAACATTTCTAGATTTTATAACCAAAATTGACCCCAGAATATAAATGGTTGATACCTTAAAATTCAATTAACCCAAAAAAGAGTATTTCATAATTACATTTATAGGGTGATTCATGAAAAATAACATTAAAGGAAATGGGGCCTTTGATGATAAAGATGAAAAAATGGTAGTGAAATCATACAATTGTGCAAGCAATTGCTTTTTCTAAGAACTTTAGTTGGAACAAACTCTGGATAGAAAGTGACTCGACCACAATTGTGGAATCAATTTGGAGTGAAAAGCCTCACCTTGCTTGGATAATTAATACCCATTGGATGAATTGCATCCGATCACTTATCAACATCAATTAAATCATCACACATGTTTATTGTGAATGAAGCATGGTTGCAGACAACCTTACCAATAATGGTTTAAATAAATACATTACCTATCTCGGTGACCTCTTAGAGTACTAGTTTGGGATATACCTTACACCTAGAGGGGGAGGGGGGTCAATCAGTGTTGGGGACTTTTAAAACCAATTCCAATTTTTTTATCCTTGTACCTCTTGACCTGTTAGGATCTTGATTCTCTTATTCTCTTTTCCCTATCACATGCAATAATAGAAAGCAGTAAAAATATGCACACGATATTTTTACTAGGTTAACCACTCAATAAGAGTAGTTATGTCCTTGACATGCATGGGTATGAACATTTCATGTATTCTCTACTATAATGTGATATTCTTCTACAATGGAGTGGATAGGAAAACAATCCTCTAGCCAGTGTGAGTCCCTAAACTTTGAAGGGGGTGGGGGGTGGGTAACAATCCTATTCCCTGGATTGGTGATAGCCAAGTCCAACATGTAGCCTTTAGATGGTTCTTTATACTGCCTATAGAGACAGTCTTCTTTCTCTTGATAAGATAGGTTCTTCTCTTGGTCTTCTTTATTTCTCTTCACTTGATTACTTGCAAAGTAGTAGGAAATAAATTCTTCCTTCTTCATTTCTCTTCTTATCTAGTGCAACACTAACTGCACTAGACTTATTCTTTCTTCATCTTAGTGCAACAACCAACTACACTAAACGTCTTATTTATTTAGCTTTAATCACATGAACCAATGTGATTATTCAAACACTGAGGATCAGCTCACGTAACATCATCTGAATTAAACTACCATAAAAAATTGTTAGCCTTCAGTTGGGCATACTCTGTTCTTCTTCTTCTTCTTCTCTTCTTTCTCTTTAACACAATATAATAAGGAATAGTACTACAGTGTCTTAATCTCTTTCTTCAAATCTCAATACCAACACATGAGTGTATTAGTATACTTCCTTCTTTCTTTGTGCAGATATGAGTTTAGTTTCACATCTATCTCCTCGTCACACAAGCAACAACACCCCTAAAAACAGTGTATATAAATCGTGCAACTAGAGAGTGTTCACCTTCGTGAAAGTAGAGAGCTCCACAGGTCTTCTTCTTCATGTATAGGATGCATGATTCTTCTTCAAAAAACCAGGGATGATTCGTAGATCTATCTTCGTGAAGCACTACATGGGTGAGTATTCACCGGTTGTGTACTCACAGGATCTTCTTCACAACACACCGTGAGGGATCGAGAAAAACAATTACTTGTTTGTTATTTCTTCTTCGCACAGAGGGTGTGGTTCTCCTTCTTCGCAAGACACTTCAAAAGTGCATAACACTTGTTAAAAGCCTCTAGTAACCTCAAATTTTTCACACACCCTTTTAGGTGACTTGCACATAAAATTCAAACCTTGCACATAAAAACACATTTTGGTGTGAAAAAGGATTTTCGCACAACTCTACTTTTTCACGTAGCATTGGCTTTTCACACAACACTTCACTTTTTCTCACAACACACTTTTTCGCACAACACTAGATTTTTCACGCAACACTTTCTTTTTCACACATCATTTCTTCCTTTTTCGCACTACTCAATACTTCGATTTTTTCCACGTGTTAGAGCTCGAGATTTGTCTAAGTGTCGAGCCTTAAAAAATGAGAGGGGTTCACTTCATATTTATAGACCTTTTTAACCCTACGCGAAAAAACTAATTCGCACATAATACCCTCTTCATGCGTGTAAAATATCTTTCACGCAACATCATATTTCATGCAATGCTCCAATATTTCATACACCTCATGCCTTTTCCAATTTTTGATCTTCTGATCTCGAAACACCTCTTGTGCAAAAAACTTCATCCCTTTATTTCATGCACCATGCCAATATTTCACGCATCCTTTATTTTTCGTGCACTTTGCCTAATTTTCCACGCACTCCATTGCTTTTCCATTTTTCAATGTTCTGACCTTGAATCATGCCTTGTGCAAAAAATTCTAATCCATATTCAAACTTGCGTGAAAAATTTATTACCAAAACAAATTTTTTAATCTTCCAATTTTCAGGCCCTAAAATTTGGAAAACACTAGAAAATGGAACCACCTTAAACTATACTTTTGAGACGGCTCCAGATTGTCCATTCCTTTTTCATTTCTCTCTTCATTTCTTCCCATAACCATTATTTAGCTTTCATCATGAACTCCACTATCGTGATATATATCCGTTAATAGACCAGATTTAGCATCATCAGAGTTACAATAGAAAGTAATGAAACTTCCCTATCTTCTAGCAACATCATTCCTTCCAATCAAAACTATATATGATTGGCATCATCATTTCTCCCCCTTTCCTTGATAAGGCTTTCATAACAAGTTCTCCTAACATACGATATTTGTGAAATACATATCAGCAAAGAATCATCTAGTTTAATCACTATTCTTAATTTTTGTAGACAATGTATCACTTTTGATACACGTTCTTTGAACTTAGGTTCAGCTCAACAATCATCTGAATTTACTTCATAGAGAATTCCCCAAGTATGACATTCAATGATATGACTTCATAAAAATTCTCCAGGCATCCTCACTTCAGCTGATCTCTATTAACTTTGGAGTCCTTATTTATTTTGACCAATATTGACAACTGTTGACAATAAATACAATCTTCATACACAAAGTAGTCCCAACAATCTCCACCTTTGTATTTTTTTTCAATACCTTAAAGTCCCCTCATATGAATGTGTCAATGTCAAAATGATAATCTTATCTCTCCCCTTTACTTATGTCTCTCCCTAGACATTAATTTCATTTATCTCCCCCTTATTGACAAGAAATACAAAATTCATGATAGAGAGGGTATCATTCCATACTTAAGCAATGTGCCATCAATCATTTCACTCTAAGTCTACTTGAGAAATGCTCGGTGTAGAAAACAAGAGGATTTGATTTAGACAACAAAACTATCCATTACCGACTGAATATGACACCTCATGAGATGAGAACTCATACACTTATCTTAAAGGGTTTCCACTTTTATTCTAGACTGAATATATTGAATGTGATAAGAAATAATCAACATGAAATTCCTGCACTCACTTCAACAAATAGATCAAAAACATTCAAGTGCAATTGCCAGGATAAGTGTCCTTTGAGAACTTTTATTATTCTTATGTCATTGATTGACTTAGTTACCCCCCCTTTATAAAAAGATCTTTATTTTGAGTAACTAGGGATGAGAGATTACGAAATGAAATACCTTTTCCAATGACATAGTCCTCAAAAAATCTTCAGAGTAGTTGAATCTAGTACCAACTGATGTTGATACTTATTGAGATAATGAGTCTGGAAGTTTCTTCATGTGTCTCCCTCTCAAGGGAACACTTCTCATCACTAAATCTCAGGTTCTTTCCCTGAGATCTTTCTTCACCTTCAATTTCCTGTATTTAAAGAACAAATACAATACAAAAAGATTTAAGGGAATCAAGAGGATCTTCCATGCTTCTTCAATGTGAGCTGGAAGGCTGAGATGATTTTCTCAACCAAGATGATCCATTTTCTCCACTACTCACACTTTTAAATTTTATCTTTAATTTTGAATGTGGCTATGTGGATCTAAATACTTCTTCCATCTCTTCGTGTGTGAATCTTATTTCTTCAAGATCTTTCCAAGAACTAGAATCTCCCAGTGCAACTTTCATCCTCTTCATGAATTATTGTTGGGCTGGAATAAATTCAAAGCACTTTCTGATAGTATGACCAACCTTGTTTCACCTCACACACATAACTTCTTTGTCTTTTTGTAGAATATTATTTTTTGTTTTTAGTACTAGCCTTATCATGTGCATCTTCTATTTTACTCATTCTTTCCAAATCTTATGTCCAAACCACCAATATATCATTAAGAAATGAGGAATCAAGATTTTATCTTCTATATGGATTCTTCTGAGTTTCATCCTTCTTAGTAGTTCTTTTGGATGCACTACCCTTTAACTTCTTGGATTTAAAATCCAAGGTCTTCTCAACTTTCCTCCTTAGAGTCTTCTTGGGAGTGTTTGATTTTCCAAAATTCTTCTGAATACTTTCCAAGGATGATTTTTCTTTTTTATCTAGATCTTGTGATCTTCTTTTCTTATCATATTTGCATACCTTTTGAAATGAACATGTACCATTCATGTGACCACTCATATTGCATACATCACAGATGTTATCTAACATTCAAAATCTGTTTGCAGTATACAGATGCTTCTAAATTTATAGATTTTTATTCTTCTTCTATTGATTTCTCCCCCTTGATATGGGCTTTATCTGTGCTTTTAAATTTAAAGGGTTGTACCAACAATCTAGTTCACAATACCCAAATCTATTACAACACCAGTATTGACCAACAAACCTTGACTTCTTCCCATATTCCTTATATGGTTGCTGAATCTTCTTCTTGAATTGTTGTGCTTTCTATGGGGATATATCTTCCACACTCTTTCCCCTATCCACCATATTTTATGGTGGTAGGTTTCTTCTCATTCTTCATAATACATACTTGTTTAGAATTTTTTTTCCAACCTGAACTTTTGTAGAAGAAAATTTATAGATATTAGTACAAGTTGGTATAGATGGTACCTTTACTTTCTTAGATTCTTTTGATAGATCAATGAGTGAAGCCATGATCTTCTTATCACATGTTGGAGGTCTTTTGATAGTATAATCCTCTAGTAAGTATTTAGTACTAGTAGAAACTATTTTCTTCTTTTGTGGAGACTCAATATGTGTCTTATCAATATTGATCAACTCAGATTCCAATTCTAGACATCTCATATTGAGGATGACTTCCTAATGTTCAATCATTGTAATATTCTCTTCACAAGACTTCTTTAGTCTTTCAACTTCATCTTCATTCATATTTACTTTGTTTTGTAACAAAGAGTCAAGTTCTTTGATCTTTTTGGAGTTTTATTCCAAATATACCTTCTTGACATCATTGCTCTTTTTTCAGATCATCTTTAAGTGCATGGATCTTATTTTCAAGAGTCTTGTTTACTCCCTATTTCTCTTCAACATCTTTGAGCCACTTTGAATAACTTACTTAAAATCCCCTCTTTGTTGCTTCAAAGGTTCCAACCTATCTGGAGATATTTAAACATTCGACAATTTTTTCTTGTAATCCTTTATCCAAAGCATCAGTTTCTTCTTCCAGATGAGTGATATTTTCTTGTATGCATTGAAATACACCACAAACTAGGGATGTAATTTCTTTAGGGATCCTATGCAGAATCATTTTTAATCTATCAACTGATATTTCTTGAGTTGTTTTAGATTGATCATCACCACTTGTGCTAAAATTTTAATCATGAGAATAATTTCCAAATGTACTAACACATACCTCTTGATTAGTTGAGGTAGGAAGGTTATCCATATTCTTGGTGGGATCTTGAGCCACCTTCTCATTAATTTCCAAGCCTGGTGTGTCTTTAATGTCAGCTAGATATGGAGAACCAGATGCTTACTCTTCTAAGCTAAGAGGGAATTCTTCTTCAACATTCTCTTCTCTTTCTTTTTCCTGTTCATCATGCTCTTGGAAGATATAGCCTTCTGATCAAAGGTAACTGAATCTTAACCAACACTTCTCTTCATTGTTGACTCGATAAAGGAACTCAAGTCTTCAAAATAAAATAAATTCACTATAGAGAATCCAACAGAGGAGAACCTATTCCTATGATACCAATTGAGAGGACCGGTTTGGGATATACCAAAAACTGAGGGGGGGGGGGGTGAATCAGTGTTAGGGAATTTTAAAACCAATTCTAATTTTTTTATCCCTATACCTCTTGGCATGTTAGGATCTTGATTCTCTTATTCTCTTTTCCCTGTCACATGCAATAATAGAAAGCAGTAGAAATATGCACACGATATTTTTATAAGGTTCACCACTCAATAAGAGTAGCTACGTCCTTTCCATGAATGGGTATGAATAGTGCATGGATTCTCCACTATAATGTGATATTATTTTACAATGGAGTTTCTAGGAAAACAATCCTCTAGCCAGTGTGATTTCCTACACTTTGAAGGGGGGGGGGGTGGAACAATCCTCTTCCCTAGACTGGTGATAGCCAAGTCCAACTTTCAGCCTTTAGCTGGTACTTTATACTGTCTATAGAGACAGTCTTCTTCCTTCTTGATAAGGTAGGTTCTGCTCTTGGTATTCTTTAGTTCCCTTCACTTGATTACTTGCAAAGAAGTAGGCAAGGAATTCTTACTTCTTTGTTTCTCTTCTTCTCTAGTACAACACTAACTACACCAAGATTCTTCTTTCTTCCTCTTAGTGAAAAAACCAACTACACTAAACTTATTCTTTCTTTAGATAGAATCAAATACACCAATGTGATTATTCAAACACTGAGGATCAGATCACATAGCATCATATGAATTAAACAGCCCTGAATAATTGTTAGAATTCAGATGGGAATACTCTGTTCTTATTCTTCTTCTCTTCTTTCTCTTTGACACAGTATAATAAGTAATAGTACTGTAGTGTCTTAATCTCTTCTTCAATTATCAATACCAACACATGAGTGTATCAGTATACTTATTTCTTCATTTGTGCACATATGAGTTTAGTTTCACATCTATCTCCTCATCACACAAGCAACAACACCCCTGAAAACAATGTATATAAATCATGCAACTATAGAGTGTTCACCTTCATGCAAGAAGAGAGCTCCACGAGTCTTCTTCTTCACGTAGAGGACCCGTGATTCTTCTTGATTTTTTTTGTGAAGCACTACACGGGTGAGTATTCACCGGTTGTGTACTCACTGGATCTCTTTCACAACACACCGTGAGGGATTGAGAAAAACATTTACCTGTTTATGCTTTCCTCTTCGCACAGATGGTGTGGTTCTCCTTCTTTTCAAGACACTTCAAGAGTGCATGACACTTGTTAAAAGCCTATAATACCCTCACATTTTTCACACACCCTTCTAGGTGACTTGTGTGTAAAATTAAAACCTTGCACGTAAAAAAACCTTTTGGTGCGAAAAAGGATTTTCGTGCAACTCTCATTTTTCATGCAGCACTGGCTTTTTGCGCAACACTTCAATTTTTCACGTAGAACTCTCCTTTTCACGTAGCATTGGATTTTTATCGCAACTCTCTTTTTCTCACAACACTTTCTTTTTCATGCAGAACTTTATTTTTCGTGCACCACTTCTTATTTTCGTGCACTACTCAATACTTAAATTTTTTCCACGCATAAGAGCTTTGTATTTTTCTAAGTGTCGAGCCTTAAAAAATGAGAGGGGTTCACCTCATATTTATAGGCCTTTTTAACCCTACGTGAAAAACACTAATCCGTACATAAAACCCTCATCATGTGTGTAAGAACTCTTTCATGCAACATCGTATTTTGCGCAATGCTCCAATTTTTCATGCACCACATGCCTTTTCTAATTTTTGATCTTTTGATCTCGAAACACCTCTTGCATGAAAAACTTCATTCCTCTATTTCACGCACCATGCCAATATTTTGCGCAACCTTTATTTTTCACGCACTTTGCCTAATTTTCTCCGCACTCCATGCCTTCTCCATTTTTCGATGTTCTGACCTTGAATCATGCCTTGCACACAAAATTTTAATCCATCTTCAAACTTTCATGAAACATTCATTTCCAAAAACACATTTCTTCATCTCCTGATTTTCAGGCCCTAAAATTTGGAAAACACTAGAAAACAACACCACCTTAAGTTGTACTTTTGAGCTGGCTCCAGATTGTCTGTTCCCTTTTCATTTCTCTCTTCACTACTTCCCATAACCATTCTTTAACTTTCGTCATGAACTCCACTATCGTGATATATATCCTTTGATAGAACAGATTTAGCATCATTAGAGTTACAATGGAAAGTACTGAAACTTCCCTATATTTAAGCAACATCATTCCTTCTAATCAAAATTGTATATGACTGGAATCATCATTTCTCCCCATTTCCTTCATAAAGCATGCATCACAAGTTCTCTTAACTTATGATATTTATGAAATACATATCAGAAAATCATCTTTTGTTTTAGTCACCATTCTTCAAATGTATCACTTTTGATACACGTGATTTAAACTTAGGATTAGCTCAAAAATCATCTGAATTTACTTCATAGAGAATTTCCCAAGTATGACATTCAATGATATGATTTCATAAAAATTATCCAGGAATCCTCACTTCAGCTGATCTCCATTAACTTTGGAGTCCTTCTTCATTTTGACTGATATTGAAAACTGTTGACAACAAATACAATCTTCATACACAAAGTGGTCCCAAAAACCTCCCTACTGATCTTATCCCTTTTAATATTAAAGATTGTAATATGATACCATCTTTTAGACTCCTATAACTTATTTCTTTTACAATATTTATGCTTTGGTCCTTTTGGCCAATACACCATACTTTAAAAAAAATACATATAAAAGTAAAATAATTAAATAACAAATGATAGTTCTATGATAGTGACTCAAAAACATCTCTATCCTAGCTAGTAGTGTCTAGCTCCCTCCCCAAAATCCTCCCAGAAACTTGAAAATTGGTTTATATAAGTAGGGTGAGAATAACAGGTATACTCAGTAGGGACATAACCAAGACCTCATGTGAACATGTGAAAAGAGCAAACTAATGTGATATTAAACAAACAACATAACCAACAAGAACCTATACAATTCATCTAACTAAACCCATCCTCACCATATCTCGCTCACCAAATCACACTTCCAATATAATAATATAGCATTGAGATCATAACAAATTAAGGAACTCTATTTCTACTTCCCCATTGGTTTTCCACTCCCTCTCTCCATAATATCGAATGTACTATGATTACATCTATTTCATACACATAAAATCACATAAAATCACATCACATCCTTCCTACAGATACTTGGGACACACATCACATATCATCCCACCCGCAAACACTTGGGCCACAAATCACATCACATCACATCACATCACATCAAATATCATCCCACCTGCAGACACTTGATCCACACATAACATCACATCACATCACATCACATCACATCACATCACATCCTTCTATAGACACCTGGGCCACACATCACATCACATCCTTCCACAGACACCTGGGCCACATATCACATCACATCACAACTAGAACCAGAGTAGCAGGTTATCATGAATATGAAGCAAATCAACCTCATTCCCTCCCCCTACCATGCATGAACACCACCACATATCACATCACACCACATCACATATCCCTCATAGACACCTAGTACAACACATCACATATTTACCATAGGCAATTGTACCAACATATCACTACTAATGGAATAGTTGGGGAGAGGGGATAACTAACCATCTGTATCACTACCATCCTGGATGTTGGTGAAAACACCCAAAACTCAGCACCTTTGAGAATTTGTAAGGTTATCCAACTTAGAAGGGGAATGTATAAAATAATATAAACATACATGGTATATAGATAACAAAAAATATCCAACCTATGGGTTCACATCAACAACACTAGCTCACACCAAATCACCACCACATACCACACATCAACCATCTCAACCTCTACCACTACTATATGTACCACACCACACAACCACAACACAAGCCACAAAAAATTTCACTTTCCACTACAATTAACTTATCACACATCTATTTCCATTCCATATCATTCATCTACCAATCTATTTTGTTTTTTATTCCAATATAGTTCATCCCATGGATAACCTAGAAACTAACATAACCATGCCACAAAAAAAACTCGACGAACTCACACAACCACTGCCACATCACCACACATTCACTATTTTTGTCGCGTCACATTGCTCGAGCCATCTCATAACACAGACACACATCTCATCCATCACACAAACAAAAACAACATACACAAAAACCACTGCACCACAACCACTGTGCCATAACCACTCCACCACAACCACTGTATCACAACCATTGTTCCCAAACAACTGTGCCAAAACCTCTGCACCACAACCTATTTTCCACAACCACTACAACACAACCACTTCACAACAATAAATGTGCCATGAACTCATCGTACCACATCACACAACTTCCCACATTTCAACCATGCTAACCAACCACTACATCACAACCCCACACACCACACAAGCCAGATGGTCACCTCCATCACCATAAAAAAACCTGAACCATATAAGGAAAAAACAACAAGAACAAGAATACAAAACAACAAAAAAACCGACTTCCAAAATTATTTAGGGGAATTATCACATATCTTATTTATTTAGCATAAGTATTATCACACAAACCAAAACCCTGGGGAAGCCATTTATTATCCAAATATACATTTTAACCTTTTAGTTAGGATGCGATCACACAACAACATCGAAAGGGTCATCACAACATAACAACTACAATGCAAGAATAGCTCCCAAAAATTGTTATTTTCATTATTGGAAACAAGAATGCATAATAACACAAAAAACATACATATAAATATGAAAGCATGTGATAACTCCCCATACCCATAAAATTTAGACATGATAATTAATTATCTCATTACCCTGACCTAATTATTCACCCAAAAGAAAGAAAAATAATGAAAAATCTCACACATAGCACATAAATAGGCGATAATGAAGATTCCCTACCTCAAGGAAGCTTTTTGATATCACTGCGAATCAAAGGGTGAAGAAGAAAATTCCCAGAAACCACAATTGCACACATAACTCAAGGATTAACCTACATTGTAACAAAGGTTTTTCAAAAATACATACCACACACTCCAAATACCAAAACTGCACCACCTTAGTAGATCTATGAAGAATAATTTAAGAAAAAACTATGGGGAAGAGAGGAGAACCCACCACAGATCACAAACGGGAATCCATCAAAACCGACAGATCAAAGGAGGAGGAAGAGGGATAAAAGTTATCCTCAAAGAACCTGGGGTTCATTTGGAATGAGAGAGGAAGGGGTATAGATGAATAGAGAGTTTTGGATAAAATACCTATTTAAAACTTAAAACTTGACACTTTCACATCATATAACCCATTTATGATGTGAATTCCAATTTTTTCAACTTTTTTTAAAATCCATGTCTCCTTAGTCTTTTATTAATTACATGCCATGAATTCACCTTTCATGATGTGAATTAATTTAATGTAATCCCTCTTTCTCACATACAAGTCTTGAAAATGTATGATCATACAATACATGAATCACCAATTCATGACATAAATCTGGTTCACGTTGTGAACCACCACCTATAGTAATATTTCATCTATAGCCCCACCAAGCCCTCCAGACCTCCTCTAAAATCCTCAAACTTCCCAAATGAAAAATTAATGGGATGGGAAAGCATGGAACATTACATTAGATAACTTGAAAATGATTCTCACCCTCAAGAATCTAAAACCAAGCCCATAAGGAAAGGGGTCCAAACAACCACCCCACGAGATACCTCTCAAGGATATTGTTACTCCTAAATGCTTCCTATAACCAAACATGACAACTGAAACACCCATGATGCACACTACACAACAACATTAACACCTCTCATCATGCACCACACTATATCATCTGGTACCATCCACGACCACCACATTTCCACTTAACCACACTAACCTCCACACAACCCAAAACAACCACTACCATAAACAACACACAACACCACACCGAGCACTTAAATTAAGAAATTCCATCCTCTATATCAAGATACTATCTTCTCTATGTGACACTAACTCACCCGTATGGGTTTAGTCACATCATATTATAATGCATCTCAGTTAGGATTTTGGTCATCCCCTTTTCATATATCAAGGTTTTTATTACACATCACACATCAAAGGAAACATCACATATAATAACATAGAAACATCCAAACATTACATCACAAGAAAAAAGAGAAAATAAAAACTCAAAACCGATTAGGGTATTGGGAACACATATGCCTCTCTCACTCCCAATTACTCTACTCTATGTCACCATGCCTAAAAAAATCAAAAAACAAGGAAATAGTCTACCCACATAAAATCTTATTTTGGTGATCCTGGATATCTACTGGCCACTACATGAATGACACGTTGTCCCTGATATCCAATTATCCCCAGATAATAATGTGGGAGTCATCATGATGATACCAATGAAGTTGAGACATGTAGAAGACATCATGGATCCTCTCCAACCATAGTGAAAACACCAACCGACCCAAAACCTTGATAACTTGCTCTAACACATCAAAGGTTTCAACAAACCTAGAAGAAATATTACTCCCCTTACAAAAACTCTACTAACCACACTGAGGGGAGACTCTTAAGAACACATGGTCTTTGACCTCAAACTCGAGGGGCCTATTCCTATGATCAATACATGACTTATGAAGGTCCTGCATCACCCTCATTCGATCAAAAACCAACTAGATCTTCAAAATCATGATTTATACCACATCAGGATCGATAATTACAAACTCCCCAACCTCCATCTAGCATAATAGATAATGACATGATCAACTATATAATGACTCAAATTCAACTATACCAATGGATTAGTGGTAGATATTGTTGTATGTAAACTCGACCAAAGATAGGTGTTGTACCCAATATCCACCAAAGTAAAAGACACATGCCTGAAACATATCCTCTGACATCTAAATGGCCTGATCCATCTACCCATCTATCTGAGGGTGGAAAGTAAATCTAAGGTGAAACCGGGAGCCAAAAGTAGGTTTCAATACCTCCATAATCATGAGGTAAAAAGAGTATCCTGATTAGAGATGATGTCCATCGATAACCCGTGAATCCTAGACGCATCATCTATATACTTCCTTTCCAAAAAATCCATGTAAATTGATTCATGAATCACCATGAAGTGATCCAATTTAATTAGTCGGTACACTATCACCCAAATTGCATCACATCCTACCTGATTTTGGGGAAACCCTATGAAAAAATCCATTGATATGTCCTCCCATTTCAACTCAGGGACATCCAAGGACTACTATAAACCTCCCAGAACATGGTAATCTACTTTTACATACTTATAATGAGAACTTTTCAATAAAATTATCCACTGACCAATTCCTCCTTAGCCACCAACGGAATCTCATCAAGAAATGATACATCTTTGTTACACCATGATGTAACCCTAAAAGTGATCTATGAAACTCATAAATAAATATGTCATGAATCAATTGAAGAACCAAAAACCTCTCCTATAATAACACCAGGTTCCAATAATTCTATGACCATCCCCCAGGAGCGTCACCATGGCCATCACACTCACACATCACCTCTTCCTCTGAGTCTCCCATTAAAGAATCCTCCACCCACTAAATCAAATATGACTTATCAGTCTTATGATAAAGACAAATTTGGCCACTTATCTCTCCAATTTCAAGATACACCACTACAAGATCCTCCATTCCTTTCCAAACATACACAGATTCTTGATCCACACCCTCTCGAGATCCCAACACAATGTATCAACAACTACATTATGTTCCCCAAGCTGTAAGAGATCTCAAAATCATAATCCTAAAGAAAATATCTCCAAATAAACTGAAGAAAATCCTGATAATTCTAAGAAAAGATATACCCCAATCTCTTGTGATTCATGAAGACCACAAAGCCCTCCCTAATGAGGTAGTAACACCACAATTTTAGCACAAACACAACTACCGCTAACTCCGGATCATGGGGGAAATTATCAAACTCATGGGGATGTAACTTCCTAGACCCATAAGAGATAACATATCTATAATGCATAAAAATACATCCCAATATCAGATGAGACATTTCATGGAAAATCTCAAAAAACACACCCCTTTAGGAAATTGAAGCACTGAATCACTAAACAACTTCTTCTCTAAGAAACTAAATGCTACCTAGAACTGATATTTCCACAAAAAATCATATTCCTTTCTAGTCAACAATGTTAGTGGGGATAAAAATTGATATAAATTAGGTAGAAACATCAGATAATATCCTACTAGACCAAGAAAACTACGAACCTCCTCCATATTCTTGGGTGTTTCTTAAGAATCAACAACTTCGACCTTCGATGAGTCCATTTACACAACATGTCGAGCATGACATGTCTAAGAAAATGCACCTATCGTATCTAGAACTCAAACTTTGAGTACTTCTCATAAATATGGTGGCATTGAAGGACCTTCAAAATAACTCTAATATGCTCGACATGATCCTCCCCTAACTTTGAGTAGAACAAGATATCATCGATGAATACAGTGAAAATACGATCTAGAAACTCATGGTACATAGAGTTAATAAGACTCATGAACATGACTGGTGTGTTCATAACATCAAATTATATGAATACAAACTTGAAGTCCACATACCTGAATCTGAAGTAAGTCTTTTAGAAATCCTCATCTTTCATCCTAAACTGTTAATATCTATACGACAAATAGATCTTAGATAAATATATACTCTCAAGTGTTCAAACATATCATCAATCATTATAAGAGTGTAAAAATTATTGACATTCACTTGATTCAACCTCCAATAGTCTATGCACAGCCTCAGACTACCGTCTCCCTTCTTGAAAAAAAACATTGGATCACCCCACAGTGACATACTAGGTTGAATAAAACCCCTCTACATTAGATCATCCACCCACAAACTCAACTCAGGAAAATCCATGGGCTCCATTTGATAGGAATCCATCGATATCATAGATGAGACTAACTAAAAATATATCCCAAACCCGATATGAGGTTGAGAGGGGTAGTGCCATAACCTCATTTGGGGAAAAATCCGATAAATCATCCACAACCTTGGAAATATCCTCCAACCAAGTTTCTTATTACATCTCCACCAACTACGATAAAAGAGGATCCAATTTCCTACCACCCAACCAATAACCTCACTTGCTAAGAATCACCACTTACTGGCCCTCCATATTAGAAAATGAAACTATTATCTTAAAGTAGTTAGTGACTACACATAAAAAATATAACCAATCCATGCCAAGGATAACATCATATAGATGTATCTGCTATAAGAATAATTCTTCCACTATCTGGTGATGCCTTGTAATGATCCAAACTTTTGAATAATATTTTGTTTCATGAATTTGTGTGTTATTTTATTTTGTACTCCACAAAACTATATCCTTTTATTAATGAAGTGAGTATACTTGAAATGCGTCCTTTGGGATTCGACCATCATATAAACATTTTTTAATTATGACCATTGGTCCATATGACCATTTGAAACTATACTTTTAAAGTTATGATTATTGTGTATAAATAGAAATGATCATGGTTAATTAATACAGAAAGGGGAGTCAATTACCTCATCAAGTAGACCCAGGACGTATGAAGCCCATCTGTCGGAGCTTGGGAAGGAGGTAGGTCACTAGGATTTGCTCTGTACCAAGCCCAAGATGAGCTTCAACATGTTAATCTTGAACATAATCGCATTTGGGAGAAGTTCAAGCTGATAGAAATCACCACTCGAGCAATGTTGTTCGAGCCGCCCCAAGATTATATCACCATTGCACACCTTAATCTTAGGTCATATGTAGGTGTTATAAGGGGCTATGTAATAAGGCCTATGTTACTTTGTGTAATCCTTTTTTATAAATAAAATTATTATTTCTTATTATGGTAATATTTTTGAATTTAAAATGAAAAAATAAATATAAGATGAATTTTTAGAAGTTTCATATTCTTGATGAATATTTAAAAAAAGAGTATTTTAAAATATTTTTTATACATTAAATAATTAACAATGTAAAATGATTTTCAAAAAATGGACATATACAATTGTGATCAGTAAAAAATTTAGATTCTGATAAGATAAACTTAATTTTTGGTGAACAATAAATTATGAATAGTAATATTATGCTTATAAATAGTAATATGACCAATAAAATAGTAATCTAACTTAATTAAGTATAAATATAATTTAGGCATCTTTATTGGTAATATGATATATCAACATAAGAAAATAACTATTTTAGAAATTATTAGTTAAGTATTAGTATTTTTTTCGAGAAAATAGTGACTTTACTTAAAAATAAAATATATCATATTTAGAAATTTATTTTCATAAAATGGAGTTTATTTTTGAATTCATAACATCGATATTAGGTTAGGGTGAAGTTTTTAGATTTTTATAAAATGTTTTGTTTTTTGGAGAATAGTAAAAACCCATTTTTTGAGTTTTCGGCGTGTCTTATAATGTTATAATGACATAATATGTAATTTAAAATGATGGTCTACTCATTTGGATTAAAATATTATATAGGTGTCCCAAGTGTCCAAAACTATGGTCAAATACCATGTTCAAGCCCATGGTTTTGCAAATACCACTAATGAGGCGTCCCTTGGAAATTAATAAAATATTCCCTCACTTTTGCTATAAATACAAACCCATTCCTCCATTAATTAAATTCCATATTCCTCCTCAATGAAGATCTGGAATTTTTACCTCAGAAGAATTCTTCAAAAGGTTCCCTTAAACCCCCAAGTTCCCAGCCTTTGATTTTTTGAAGTTACATTTCAAGGTAAGAGAGCCTTTCACCCTCTTCTTTTAGTCAAGACTTCTTTTATGTTATGTATTTTAAATTTATATTTTCTTTTGTTAGAGTATGTTATCATATACCCTTATTTATATCCATTTTATGTTCAAATGATGAGATACCCTTTCTTATCTCATCAACTCATTTTCTAAATTTTTAAGTGATGCTGTTAGGCTGTCAGATTATCGTAAGAGAATTCTCACCTTCTCTTTTCCATTCAAGTTATCTTTTATGTGGTATGACTTTCAAGTTTCCATACCATGTTCTTATTTACATTTTATTCTGTCCCTATAATAAATCATAAGTCTTTTATGAATGTGTGACACATATCCTTTCTCCTTTTAATTTTTTCTAAAACCATGTTGCATAGCCGTTATGCTGTAGAATTTTCGTCTCAAATTCTCTCTCTTTTTCTTAAGAAATTATTTTATTTTCTTTATGTGAATACCCAAACCTATTTAATTTCCATGGGTATTCATTAAGACATAAAATTTTTCTATTTTATTCTAGAATTTACATACATAAAAACCTCATTCCCTTTTTATGGGTTATAAATGACATAATGATCATGTTTTTAAGAACTTTTTAAAACACCATGGTTTTGATATGAAACCCATTTATTTTATTCTATTTGGGATATTTATGAAATGTTTTATTATGATCTATGTGGTTTAATTGAGAAAAAATACATATTAATGGTGATCCCTGATAGCTCTCCAATGCATTGGGTAAAGAAATTAATCTCTAGATAAGATAAGTTTTATGATACCTCGGTGAATAACCTTGGTAATTTTTATAATATCTCGGGGACATACCTTGGTGATATTATTATAAATGTATAAATTTAATGTTTTAGAAACATTTTCAAGTTATTATTCAAATTATTATTATCATTATATGTCTATTATCATGCCTTTATGATATTTACTCATGTTATTATTGTATTCTATATAGTTCACATGAAATCTATTTTCCCTATTTTCCCTTACCAGGCCTTATGCTCACCATTTTCTTTGATGCAAGTCCCCAAGTTATGAGATATTGTAATTTTACTTAGGATAAAAATTTCAAGAATACTTTCAAGAGGATTAAAAAAATGTTATTTATTTTCATGTTTTATATACCTTTTTTCCAAGACACTAAACTTTATGGAACCTATATTTGTAAAATGTAATGAAAAGTTATGTAATAAGAAGGCAAGATTCCATAGTTGGTATCAGAAGATAGTTTAGTTATTTGTTGAAATTAGGCTATGAAATCTTTAGGAAGAACCCTATAGAAAATTTTAAATATATAAAAACTTTTTGGTATTTTGGTAAAATATTAAGTAAGTGGTTTCTAAACAAATAGATCCCTATTTGGATACAAACAAGTGGATGTGGCTTTGGAACATATGTATCTAGGGGTAAAAACCAAAAACACATCTTTGAGCTAGACTCCAACGGGAACTGTTTCATGAAAATGGGCCTTGATGCACTCCTGGTTTGACACTCTTAGGGGATATGTTTGGTTAATCACAAGATTTTTATGAATCATTATGAAGGATTTATAGAGAAATGTAATTGTTGTTAAAGAATAATATGTTTAAGCATGAAGTTTTAAGACATAAAAATCATTTATAGTTAAAATATTCATAAATGAAATAATTTTCTTACTAAGGTTTTATTATTTTATAAAATGGTGGGAAATAGGAGGAACTGTGCAAATGGTGATCACAACCCATTTCTATTAATACCAACACATTTCTCCATTAATTTCATTAAAAATTCCTCCTCAATGAATATATATATTTTTACCTCTGAAGGAGTTTTCCCAAGGTTCCCTCAAGCCCCCAAGGTCCCAACCATCGAGTTTTTGAAGTTACTTTTCAATGTAAGGGAGCCTTTCACCCTCTTCTTTTAGGCAATAATTATTTTATGTTATGACTTTTAAATTTACACTTTCTTATGTTGGGGTATGTTATTTTGTAACCTTATTGATTTAAATTTTATTTCCAAATTATGAGAGACACTTTCCATTCCCATCATTTCATTTTCTGAATTTTTAAGTGACGTTGTTAGCCTGCTGAATTTTCGTAAGGGAATTCTCAACTTCTCTTTTTTACTTTCAAGTTGTATTTTATGTGGTATGACTTTCACATTTCAATACCACATTATTATTTCCATTTTATTCTATCCCTATACTATATTATGAATCTTTTATTAATGGGTGACCCATTTTACCTGTCTTTTTAATTTTTTCTAAAACCATGTTGCATAGCCGTTATGTTGCGGAATTTTCATCTCAAAATTGATCTCTTTTTCTTAAGAAATTCTTTTATTTTATTTATGTGAATACCCAAACCAATTTCGTTTCTAGGGGTATTCATAAATCCATAAAAATGATATATTTGATTCTGAAATTTACATACATAAACCCTCATTCCCTTTCTGTGGGTTATAAATGACATAATGATAATGTTTTTAAGCACTTTTTAAAACATCGTGATTTTGATATGAATCCCATTTCTTTTATTCTATTTGGGATATTTATAAAATGTATTATTATGATCTATTTGGATTACATGAAAATAAATACATATTAAGGGTTCAACTTGATAGCACTTCAATTCATTGTGTAAAGAAATTAATCTCTAAAGATGACAAGTTTTATGATACCTTGGTGAATAACCTTGGTAAGTTTTATGACACTTTGGGGAAGGACCTTGGTGATATGCTTATGAATGTATAAATTAAATATTTTAGACACATTTTAAAGTTATGATTCATGGTCTTATTATCATGATATGACTCTTCTCAGGATTTAATTATATTTTCTCATGTTCTTATTGTATTCTCTCAAGTTCACATGTAAACTATTTTCCCTATTTTCCCTTACTAAGCCTTATGCTAAACCTTTCCTTTGATGTATGTCCCAAGGCTATGAGATTCCATAATTGTACTTAGGATGAAAATTTCAATAATAATTTCAAGAGGATTAATAGAATGTTATTTGTTTTCATGTATTATGTACCTTTTTTCTAAGACACTAAACTTTAATGATCCTCTGTTTGTAAAATGTAATAAAATTTTATGTAATAAGAAGGTGGGATGCCATATGCCTCATCCCCAGTCTATATCGCTAAGATTCATAAAACAAAGAGTCTTGAAATCCAATTGGCATAGATAACACAAGGGGAACTAAAAGCCTCTCCATATCTAGTCCCAACATACGGACCAAAGCAGAAGAAAAAAAGGACTGTGAGGATCATGAATAAAAAAAATAACACACAAGGGTGGATGATAAACTAATCATACATTGAGAAAATACCGACTCTGCTAATGCTGTTGTCTCTAAAAAATAAATCTAACCATGCAAATATCCTCTACCTCTCTATTTCCAACCTCCAAGACCATAATGTGGCCTAGTTCCATGTGTATAGGTACCATTATGAGGCTGCAATCTTCCAACTTTTCCTGATCTTGGATACTAAACAACAACCCATAGTCCCTGATACTGGAACTACCTTGGAGGGGACTACTATTGCTGAAAAAGAGCTTGACTACCCATCTAAAACTGACCTCCCTTATCAATCATAAATAGAGCCCAGCAGTTCCTACATCTCCCATAGATATGACACACAAATGCAAAACCTCCAAAAGGTTCTTGAAAACCACCTATCCCTAACGGTTGGGAAAGAAACTTCCACATTCAATTCCCCACTGAACAGAACCCTGACTGCCTGAACACCCACGACCCATTTCCTAAAGCTCCCCATTGAAATACCCCAATGTCCACTATGATTAGGCACAAATATCAAGTAGATAATCTAATATATAACCTTATACTTTTATAACACCTCTAGATACATTAGGAGGATAAATGATGTGAACTCATACCTGATCACTGGGCATAAAGCCTCCTCTATACGCAATGCTTTGGACTCCTCATATGAGAAAACATTTGGAGAAAGGTGAAGGAGTTCCTTGAACATGATCCCAAGATCCCACACACTTAGAATCTCCTCATAAAGGGAGAGATTATCCTACCTTTTAGCTTCCCTCATCATCTATGATATAAACTATGCCTAAAACTCCCTCTAAAAGTCTTTCCATAACACATCTTCCTCCGTATTGTCACTAAGAAACAACTTCCACCACTGACACATACCTCCTTGTATCTGAATAACTTCCATTGGTACTAAAAACTCATATCATGATTGAATCATATTAAAATAGATCTTGATATCCTCTACCTATTGCTCTATCTATAGATCTGATAGACTCCCCTCATACTTACTTAAACTCTTCTGCTGAAAGGCTCAAAAAGATCATTTCCATGTCTCATTCTTTTCTGTTGGTTCATCCCACCAAAGATCAACCAAATTATCTAGCTGAACCTCAACTACCTAAGTGACTCACAAATGATGAAAAAGATCCATTCATAAAAATAATAAGAACATACTAATCCTAGTATCATGAAATTTTTATCAAATATTATTCATTCATTCATTTTATTTTCCCAAAACACCCAACATAATCAAGAACACAACTAATAATAATTCATGAACCTATCCTAGGTATCTACCCTAAAAATAGGTATTTCTCACTTGGTCATTCAATAAGATCTTATTCCTTGAATTGGATCACGGGAGGCCCTAAAATCCTATATTCTAGATATTCTCCCTAGCCTATGTCACTCACCAAGGTCAACTGAATTTGCTTCCATAACAACCCATGAAAACCTCACCATGATTAACTCTATACTCCATCCTATCTCTTAACCATGACTAACTCTATTCACCATCCTATCTCTTAACCATAACTTATGATTCCACTATATCATGATTCCCTCCCACCAAAGACAACACAATAAGAAGAGAGATAGATGATGAATCCTGAGTATAAAAATATCAAAGTATGGGAGGAATTACCCTCTATAAAAAAAATAGGATCGGGTGATAGGATAAAGAATCACAAAAAACACTATCATAAAATATAAAGGTAAACAAAAAACCATCCAAAAATTCACGAATAAGGTAAAACTGATACGTATAAAAATATCCGAAGTAAATACCAAAAGAAAATTCTATGACAGTGACTCAAAAACAACTCCAACCCATCTAGTAATGTCTAGCGCGGCCCCCAAAATCATCCTAGAATCTTGAAAATTAGTTTATATACATAGAGTGAGCATAATAGGTATACTCAGTAGGGACATAACCAGGGCATCAGGTGCACATGTGAAAAGAGCATGATAATGCGTCAGTGAACAAACAACAGAACCAATAAGCACCTATTCAAGTCATCTTACCAAACCTATCCTCACTATAGATCACTCAAAAAATCACATATATAATATAATAATATAGAATAGAGATTATAACAATGCAAGGCACCCTACTGCTGCTTCCCCACTATTTTTTTCTCTCACTTCTAATTTCAAACCTCTTATGCTCCCATCCATTCCAAACATATCACATCACATCACATCACATCCTTCCTACAAACACTTGGGCCACACATTAGTTAAAAATCACATATAGTCTCTCCCGCAAACACCTAGGCCACAAATCACATCTCATCACATCACATCCCGAACACAGACACATGGGCCCCACCTCACATTACATCACATCACATCCTGCCCGTAGACACATGAGCCATACATCACATCAAATCACAATCAAAACCAGAGTAGTAGGGTATAATGAACATGAAGGACATCAACCTCATGACCTCCCCCTACCACACATAACCCCCACCACAGATCTTATCACCCCACATCGCGTCTCAACCTTAGAAACCTAGTCCAACACATCACATATCACCTATAGACACTTGGGCTAACACATCACTAATGAAGGAAAAAAAGGTGAGAGAGGGTAGCCAACTACCCGTATCATTACCATCCTAGATGTTGGAGAAAACACTCAGAACTCAACACCTCTGAGCATTGGTAAGGTTATCCAAATTGGGTGAGGCGTGTATAAAATAACATTAATATACATGGTATATAGATAGAACACAATATCCATCCTATGGATTCACATAAAAAACACTAGAGAAAACCATATCACCACCACAAACCACACATCAACCATCTCAACCACTACCACCACTATATGAAACATAGAACACTACCATAACACAATCCACACAACATTCCACATTCCACTTATAATTACAATCTCACCACATTTATGTACTATCCATTTCATTTCGCATTATACAACACATTAATTTATTCAATTCAATTATCCAATTATTACACATCCATTTCCTGCCCATCTCATTTATCTACCAACATATTTTATTTTTTATGTCATTACAGTTCATCCCATGGATAACTAGGCAACTGAAGTAATAATTACACACAACAACTTCCAAAACTCACACAACCACTGCCATAACACCACAGATCCACCATTTTCTCCACACCAAAACACTTAATCTATCTCACAAAGAAACCAAACATCTCATTCATTACACAACCAAAACTACCATGCATCATTACCATTGTGCCACAACCATTGTGCCACAATAACTACACCACAACCTCTTCACCACAACCACTATGCCACAACCACCGAGCCATGACCTCATCGCACCACATCACACAAATACCCACATCACTTCCATACCAACCAATATCCAAATCATAGCACCACACACCACATAGCCCAGTTGTTCACCTACATCACCGTAGAATAACCAAAACTACATAAGGCAAACACAACAACACACAAACTAACTTCCACAATTATTTAGGGGAATTATCAAATATCTTATTTTTTAGCATGAGAATTATCACACAAACTGAAATCTAGAGAAAACCAGTTATTATCCAAATATACATTCTTTAAACTTTTATTGAAGGTGATATCATACAATGAAACGACTAGGGTCATCATAATATAAAAACTACAGTGAAAGAAAGGATCCCAATAACCTCTATTTGCACAATTAGTAACATACATGCATAATAAAATCAACAACATTTATAAAAACATTAAATCATGCAATAACCCCCCTAACCATCAATTTTAAATATGGAAATTAATTAACTAATCACACAAACCCTTACCATTCTCCCAAAGGTAATAAAAATAATGAAGATCTCACACATAGCACATAAATAGGCAAGAATAATGATTCACTACCTCAAAGAAGATTTCTAATATCTATACGCACTGCATGGAGAAGAAGAACCTACCTAGAAACTATTACTACACAAGGAACTCAGGGATCAACTTATACCATACCAAAGGGTTGTCAAAAACACATCCCACACACACCCCAAACTAAAACTTCACCAATGCATAGGATCTCCAAAGAAGAACGGAAATAAAAACCATGGGGAGGAGTGGATAACTCACCAAGGATCTTCAATGGGAATCCACAAGAACCAATAGATCTAAGAAAGAGGAAGCGGGATAGAAGATCTCCTTAGGGAACCTAGGATTTGTTCAGAATGATAGAGGAAAGGGTATGTCCGAATAAAAGGGGATCAACCAAAAGACTTATTTAAAACTTGGAACTTGACACTTTCATATTGTGTAACCCATTCATAGTGTGAATTCCCAATTTTCCAACTTTAATTGAAATTCAATTCATCTTTTACGTTTATTAATTACATGTCTTGAGTTAAACTATCATTACATGAATCTATTTAATGTAATTCCCTTTTTCCTACACACAAGATGTGAAAATTTCCAAACATACATGTTTTGAATCACTAATTCACGATGTGAATATGGTTCACATTGTGAACCACCAACTATAGTACTCTTACATATTCATCTCTACTGATCCCTCCAGGCCTCCTCTAAACAACTCAAACTTCCCAAACAATAATTTAATTTTCCAAGAAGCACAAAAAATTACAAAAAAACTTTGAAAAAAATTTAATTTTAAAAATAATCTTAAATAATAAATATTTTAATATATATAAATGTTATCAAAAATTAATGACGATTTTAAGATAAAAAATTTGATTTTGAATGGATGAAAAACCTTTTGAACATTTTAAAACAAATTTTTGGAAAACAACATCAAAAAAGTGTAACCAAAACTTCCTTTTTAAAAGATTAGAATAGAAATATGAAGGTCATATGAGATAACACATAATTTTATTTCCAAGTATAAATTAAAACATTGTCGAGAAATGAAAATATAGTCAAAGAGGGTAAACCACTATTAAAGAGTATGAAAATTATTCTCAATGAAGATATACATTTTATGGGGAAGAAATTCATTGAGGAGGAATATTTGAATCAAAATTGTCATTTCCCTAAATATAAAGATAAAGTACAAAGAAATAAAATCTTATGGTAGAAAAAACCAATCTTGGAAAAAGTTAGTTTAAGAATATGCATTATAACTCAATGATGGGAGTTGATTTAACAAACCCATTTATAACTTTGGTATCATTTAAATCGAATTAAATTTAAATAAAGGACATGATATTGATCTTTATAGCCTATAAATTACATGAATATAGTAAAATACATTCATTAGGAAATAATAAAATGATATTAAAGATTTCATGGTGCATAATAAGAAATATGTATCAATAAATGAAACTTGATACATGAAACCATTACCATTAATTATCATTGATTTGATAAAACTATAACCTCCTGTATCTTTAATTCTTTTACTATTATAAGTTCTTTAAAGTTTTATCATAAAATTTTTCTTATAAAACTTTCCAACACTAATGTGTTTGTGTAAAATAATTTTTTTCTATTAAGATGGATGGTTTTAATGTCAGATCCATCAACAATCTTAATCCAAATAGACCTCCTATTTTCGATTGTGATAACTATGAATATTGGAGATACTTAATAAAGAATTTTATAATCAACACAAGAGTTGATAAATTTTTGATTCTCATTGGAAATTATAATATTCATGATAAGGATGTAACTACATTTACTAATCAAGAAATGTAAAAGTATCAACTAAACTACTGAGTAAGGAACACATTTTTATGTTCCATGAAGAGAGGCATATATATCCAAATATCATCTTGTGAAGCTGCTAACAATATCTAGAAGAATTTATAGGTTACATATTTTGGTACATCTAAAGTCTTTGAAACTAGAAGAGAAATGATAAGATCTAATTATCATGCTTTTAATTTCATATTCTGTGAATTAGTTGCTAAGATGACTCACATATTTATGATGATTATTAATAGTCTACAAGCTATTAGTGAGAAAGGATTAGATTATGAAATAATTGTATAGAAAATCATTTATATTATGTATAATGAATCGGAATCTAAATGTACTGTTGTTGGTGAAACAGGAATGGCTAGTAATATCACCCCAGATGATCTTATTAGAACCTTGATGCAATATGAGAGTAAATTAAAAAGAGATGTTTAGAAATAGAAATAGAATAATGGTGGAGTCTCTTTTGATACAATTGAATTTCCTAATAAAGATCAAACACCTGAAAAATGTGTTAGATCTTCAAGAAAGAAGAAATTTGTTATACAATATGATTCTATTGTTTTTAAAAACTCTAAAATTAAATTATCCAACTTATAGAGAAGGATGAATAATATTGTTGAGAAAAATATATTCAATATCGGTATAACAAAGTTTATAAAGAAAAAAGTGATAAGAAAGATAAAGTTACCTATTTTGAATGCATGAATGTTGCAAAACATCAGACCAGATTGTCTTAAGCTAACTAGGAAATATAGGAAAGATATAAATTATGAAATAAATACTAAAAAATATTATAAATATACGAGAACAAAATTTATAAAATATTATTGTCACAAAATAATGTTTTAAATAATTTATATTTTATTATTTTTTTGGGTTATAAATATTGTTGTCGAGGTGTGGGTTGAGTCGTAGTTGGGATTCAATGTTTTTTATTATAAACAAATGTTTTGGGCTTGACAACATCTGGTGCATGGGCAGAGCACTATCGACACTGAGTGACTTCGTCCGGGTCACCGCACAGCCCGATCAGTGTAAAAAAAGGTAAATAATAAAGTAAAAACAAAATAAAATAAAAAAAATAATGCAAAATATTTTAAAATAAACTTGGTTTCTTTTCATGTTTAATCATCATAACTTTTCTTTGATTCTATCCTTGATTCTACTATCCCTTAAATCCTGTGAATTTTTTTTAAAAACTTGGATGATCTAAAAAATATCATAAAGGGACATAAAAATAAATAAAAAATATTAGTCTAGTTAAAACATAGTAAACCATTTAATGTTATTTGAGTGGATAAAAAAAACGTTTTCACATGAATAACACTCATAATTTTTTCACAATGAAAAACACTTAAACCAATAACAATAAATGAAAACTCCTTTAGGTGACTTAGATCATCATATGAAAAAAACCAATTCAAACATCTTTTAATTGGAATAACCATAGGGTCTAATTCTAAATTAGAGATCTAAAATGGGGATCACCCTTCGTATAAGCTATATCGGGCTCACTTGTGAGCTATAATGTGGCTCATCCCTTCATATAAGCTAAAATGGGCTCACTCGTGAGCTATAATGGGGATCAACCCTTCATATAAGCAGCATCAGGCTTAACCATGAGCTATAATAGTGTTAAAACCTTCATATAAGATATATCAGGCTCACCCATTTCATATAATTCTCAATTACCATTCCATGAATAAAACACATTCATCACAAAACCCTTTTGAAAACTTCTTCTGACCTCATACAAAAAACATTTCTGTATAAAAATTACATTTTAATTTAATAACCCATTTTCAATACCAAGATACCCAAAAAAAGGAATAAGGTATTTATTAACTTTTTAAAAACATTAACACTTATAGAGGAAGCCATGTATCAAATAACCGTTATAGTGGTGGAGAAGTCGTTGTCGTCATATACTAGAAAAACATTTATTTTGCCATTTTTTAAAGAAGGTAAAATGATTCGTATAAAAAGATTATTTTTGAGAAATTTGAATGAAATTCAAGATAGATATAAAATGTCTTGTATAATCCCTTTATATCCATATAAATAAATATGTAAATTGATATCATGAAGAAAATATTTGATAATTAATTCTTTAAACATTCAAGGTGTCCCACACCACTTGGAACATTTAAATATTAATATCCATGAATTAATAAATTTACCAAAATAATAAATAACATTATTATATATAAAATATGGATATGAAATGTCATAGTGGCTGTATATACATCTTATAAAATAATAAAGGTGCATTTTATCATGAAATGCCTCAATAAAAGGAGATTGAGATGAAATCCCTTACCACGAGTTTGAATAATCTCGTAAATTATTTATCTTCCTATATAATAAACTTAGGTTAATTTATATTTTCCTGAGAAATTTTTTTAAGTTCATTATTACTTTTATATTACTTATTATCATGTTATAAAAATTACATAATTATTTAAGTTTATATCAGACGTTTTGTCAATATTCGGCACTTGAGTCAAAAATAAACTTCATATGGTGTCAATAGTCCATGTGGTCATAAATAAATCAGCTCTAGAAATATATTAATGAAATAATAATAGATTTTATACATCAATAATACTTTTTAAGTCAATCCATTCATTTATGGTAGGAAAAATAAACAACATTATAATCATGGAGAAGGTAGACCATACGTACGCATGAGTAACATTTCCATTTTTCATTGATCATTACAGAAATAAAGTATTTATTATTTTATCTTTACAAAATAATAATATATTTAAAATCATAATAATAAATTAAATATACTTATATATATCATACAAGTCATGTGATGAATAAAAACGATTCACATCGCTTCGTGGAGGTGATAGTTCACATGTACGCATGAACAACATTATAATTTTTATGTGCATGGAAGGTAAGAACATAATTGAAATATTATTATTTTAAAATGATAAATACATCATGAATATCATATATAATTATTGATTCCATCATTATAACCAGTCTAGATAGACAGTAATGAAAAACAAATAAGATCGGTTCATGTAGGTGATAGTTCACACGTACGCACAAACAATTAATTCCTTTTCTATTTGATGAAATTGGAGATGAATTTAGGTGATGATATTAAAATAATAAAATATAATTATATTAAGGAAACTTGAGTTATTATCTAATCATGGATTTAGGATAATTGAAGTAAGTGGAAGAAGAAATAAAATATAAATACTTAAAGAAAACAACACCTCTTCTTTGGTTGATCACCTTTCAAGAACACCTTAACACCTGAAAGAAGAGTTTTCTATCTAAAATAAGGCCTAAAAAATGTGGGGAGGGATATTAGGAAGAGGTTTGGGCATATATTCAATAAAACAAAAGGATTTTTAAGTATGGTTATTAGAGAAGAGTGGGTACCTTTTATAGGAGAGGGGAGGGACACCCTTGGAAACGCTTAAAATATTAGATTAACATCAATTCACTTTTGGGTTCCAAATGGTCCCAAACTAATTTATTTAGAATATAATATCATTTTGGGTCAAATAAATAGAATAAAATTAAAATTATACATGTTTAGAATATTTTTTTAATCCTTATATTTTTGGTTTAGCCCTTATTGTACCCTTTTTAATCTTACCGTGATATCTTATTATTTACACTTTGTGTGTTAATGTAATTACCATTACATGTAAAACGACCAAAAAAGTGTCATTTATGACATATTAGAACTAATCATAACCATTTTATTAAATTATATATTTTTAGGAATTTTATAACATTTAGTAAACCATTTTATATTTTATGTTATGAATTATGTCAATTTAGACACTATTCATACTTGACTTTTTTTTAAATCATAACAAATTAATTAATTAGAAAAAATACATTAAATAAATACTAGATTGTCATAGAAATGCATAAAATTTTTGTATGGCATAAAATATTTAAAATTATATTTATTTTAATTTTATTAATATCATTTATTTGATTCTTCCTTTAAAAAATATATTATTGCATCATCATTGTGTTATAATTAAATTTAATTATATAATTACTAAAAATTATAAATAAATTACCATGATTTAGGTAATATTTTTATATTTTGAGGACTATTTATAGTCAAATATATAACTTATATAACCCCATATAAATTTTTTTTTGGTAATAAGAGTCATGTTTATGATAAATTTTCCTTTATTTTAAATTAAAATTTATAAATGTCATAATCACACCCAAGTGGATTAAAAAGGACAAATTTTTATCCTAAGGGTTTTATTGGTCGTATATATCTCATCCAATAATATTAGGAAAAGTTTTAGGGTAGTTTTATATTATTATAATATTATTTTTATCCTTATTTACTTGATTTACCCTTTAATAGTGGTAAATAAAATACTAAAGTTACTATTCTACAAAAATTATTTCGATCATATTAAACCAAAAATTTCATACTTATTACAAAATTGTATTTTAGTTTTTTAAAATGCAATTCATATAGGTGAAAAAATTAAATTTAAAATTAATCCTGTTGCCGGAATGAGAAAACGAGTTTTAAAAAAAAGTAAAAACCATCAAAAGATTGACATGTGTTTATATAAAATTTTTGTGTGAAATTACATTAAATGAAAAAAATTAGATTAAATAATAAAAAATAATCTAAATATACTTTAAAACCAATTTAAATTATAATATAAGAATACCAATAAATTAGATGAAAATACAGTTTTGAATTAAAATATAGTATTTTTCACTTTTCATTAAAATATGAATCTTATCAGAAAAATACCAAAATTTCAACCAAAGTAATTTTTTATGTCCCTATTCTAAATGATAAGTTTATTTTTTTAAATAGAACGTATAAAAGTGAAAAATACTTTATTTAAAAAAGGGTTCTATATCTAAATGTGTTAAAACTACTTTTTAGAACAAATTGAGTATTTTATGCTTAAAATTGGATTTATTCTCATTTTAAGTCTCTAAATTTTTTTGATGAATGTAAAAAAATTATCAAATATGTATAAACATAATACAGTTAGTTATTTTCATTCTATCCAATATAATGACATGGTGGTGACTACTATTTAAAATAATAATATTAATAATATATTATTTTCTTGTATAATTTAGTCTTGTGTGCAATGTAATATTTCAGAGAAACCCATTGTTCCGTGTCAGGTACACTATTTGAAACAAAATCCCCTTTAAATTAAAATTAATATCTAATTCATAAATATAAATAAATATGAAAAATTATTATTCTATAACTACCTAGGATGTTACATCCATCCCCCATTTTGGAAATTGTGTCCTCACAATTTTAAATTTGGGCTTGGTAACTAAGGTTTTAATTTTCAAAATTACTTCATTGAAATACCACATCAGAAAAAGAGTCAATAAAACCTCTATTTTAAAATAAATAAAGTGCAGTACAAAGGTCACCTGAGATATCATATACTAGGGTTCCCTATAGGAAAACATGGACATGGGTGATTAAACTAACTCTCAGAGACTAATAGAGAGTGATAGGAAACATAGTCATTAGAAAGTTATCCATCACAAAAACATAATTATGTGATGGTTCAAAAGGCCATTGAGTAAATTAAATGAATAATATTTTTTTATGATCCTTTTGATAGAGTTGAGGAATAATTTACTTCCTAAAATAAGAACGTAAGAAAACATACTTAGTTGATGTATTTAGATTTTATAAGAACAATTTCATCCTAATAATATTCCCATAATATGATGTACATCCATAAAAATAACCTTAATCATAAAATATTACAAAAACCATAAAGAATATAAATATCTTAAAACTGTTGTCTAAAAGTATGTTCATACTTCCACATTAAACAAAATCCATACATAAGCATAACCCCACAAAACATCTCCCAGAAAGGTCCTTAATAACTTATTATCACATCACATAAAAACTCATATAGTGTGTCTAAAACCTGAAATTATAGTTATCCTTAGAAAAATATCAGGCTCTCAGGAGATTCCATCACTTCATGAGATGTCTCAACATCAACTGTAGTAGAAACAAAATATTTTCCTGAACATTTTTGTTTCTGATCATAATGATTTTCTCCCTGTGTAATTAACTTTAAGCACTTATTTTCATAATGTCCCAACTCATTACAGCTAATGAATGTTACTGTATACTGGTTATCTGTTATCTCATTTTTGGTCTGTTCATGACCCTTTTCTTTGTAGTAACAAACCTTGTGACCAAACTTACCACATTGGTAACACTTTCTAGATCATAACATACATTCCCCAAAATGTCTTTTACCTCACTTAGAACAAGTTTTGGGATTACATCTAGAATTCTTAGTTGGTTTCTTCTCCATTTCCTAGAACCTTTACCATTTCTTACTCTTATCATATCATGGAACATAAGTTTCTACAAACTTCATTTCAACTTTCTCAGCACAAAAAACCAATTTTTAATGACTTTTAAATTCTTGGGATTCCAAATCTCTTCATAGACCCGGTTTCAGTCCTTATTAAAATCTACTAATCTTACTGTTAGTGTCTCGAATAAAATTCAGAACATAACTGACCAATCTTGTAAAGTTCACTTCATATACGACAACTGAACCATCATCCTTTTACTTTAATTACATTAATTTTTTCTCCATCCTAAGCTGAACAACCATAGGGAAATATTTCTCAAGGAAAATATACTTAAATTATTCCCATTCCATGGAATCAAGATCATTTTTCTATCTAGTATTCTAAACTAAAGACCACCATAGATCACCTTCACCTACAAAATGATAGATTGAAAGAGTTAAATTTGGACGTTTTTAACATCTCATGAATTCAAATATCTTCTCTAGGGTATTGATTCATTCTTCAGTAACCACTGGGTTAGATGATCCATTCAATGATGGGTGATGTTTCCTCATAAAATGTTCAACTACTAAGATATTCCTTGATGGTTGATCAGGATGATCTCATGCATGGATATCACCACCAATTATATCCTGAGTAAACTACTCCACCACAGAAAAAAAAATTTAGTTGTGATTATGACCACCTCATGTTATTTATTTGAAAGGATGTTTTCCTCTCGATGTCTTCTGTCACACCCAGTTTTTCATGTCTTGGTTTTGATCCGGTTCATTGGAAATAATATTCCTTTTCTAGGGTTTTTAGTGAGTTGAATCTTGAGTTTTAATGTTACTTCTATATATAATTATCCATCCATGGGTTCCACATAGCTTTTTTTGGGGTTTTTTGAGAAAAGGGTGGTTACATAAAGATTTGGACCAAACCGTGAGCCCATTTACAGTTTTAAAAACAAAATTTGTTTCTTTTATATATTTTTAATTTTTTAATTTTTTTCTTTCATTATACATCTCACTCTAGTCCAAAAAACATAGTCTCACCCCCATGTTCCATTTTACCTCTTTGGACCTCATCTTTAGTGGGTATTAGGGCTAACTTCCTCAAGGTTTCTCAAATCGTCCATATTTGAAATGGTAATTTATTTCTTTCATAAATCATTATTTTTTTACTATTTTTCCCCAAATATTCTTTACATGGTTCATCCAAATTTAAGGATACTCTCTATTTAGTTCCAATCTATTCCCTATCTTCTAAGAGTGTGGATCTAAGGGAAGATGAAGAGTTCTCTAGTTATCAAGGTGAGTTTCCTTATCCTTTCTCCTTCTTCCAATTTTTCTTGGATCTATCTTCTCCCCTGGTCATGAAAAACCTAGGGTTATGTTATACCATGATTTTTGTGATAGTTTTTCTTGTTTGGGTCTATTATTCATAAGTTTAGGGTTTATAAACCCTCAGAAGGTGTTATGAGGTGTGCGTTTCCATTCCGCCTTGGTTTTGAGGTAGGTTCTCCCAATAATTGTCTTTATAATTAAATATTAATATGTTTCTTGATGTTTCACCTTATATGTATACTATGTATTGTTTTTTACCTTTTGGTTTAATTATTTAGTGTACAAGAATGGTAGTTTATTCCCTATTTTGTAAAAATTGTGTTGTTTTGGTTAAAGTGTGCACACAAAGTGTTTTTTTAAATGATACATTTGCTTTCAAACATAACTTATAATGTTTAGAACCCAGTTTATCTATTTAAATAAATGCTTGGCATAAAAATTTGGGTTTATAACATCTTTATTGTTAAATAGAGTTTGTTTTATTAACTGTTTCATGCCTCGTTTTCAGGAAAGTGCCTGTTTGGCTTTTGTGTGATCAAGGTGATATAAAATGATTATTTTGGTTTGTAAAAAATATTCTCAGCATGTGAATAAATGTTTTTGGGTTCATTATGTGGGTTATAATTGTGTTTTGTGTTTTATAATGAAGTGATTGTTGGTTTTTAGGGTGTTTTGGCATGTGTTCTTGGTAAATGGTCTGTTTGGCACCTTTATAGAAATGGATGGGTTTTGAATGCATAAACTGAGTTTTTGTGGGGTTTAAGTGAATGTTTTATTTCTTTATATGGTGTTTTTATACCTCTTTATAAATATTTTAATTGGTTCTATTGATAAATGTTGTTTTGTGAAGAATGATCAAAGGCCCGTTTGACATTTTTCTTGTAAAAATGGTTTTCATGGGTACTTCAAGTTGTATCATTTGGATCTATTTTATAGTCCATGAAATTGATTTATTAGATGGTTTTGGGGCTTCCAAATCTTATTTTATATGTTAATGGTGGGTGTTTGGCATGAAAATATCATTTTAATGGATTTTTTGTGCGAAGCCTTGTTATACTTCTTGAAATTGTTTTATGAAAATTTTAAGTGGTTTATTGATCCGTGAAAGAAATGTGAAGCATGTTTTTGGGATGTTTGAATGTGTATGATTTGGAAATAAAATTTTCATATGAAAAGTGTATTTGATAATATGTGAAACTTTATTGATCACTAAAGGGAAACCTGAATATCTAGGTGGGAGGATGTGTACTAGTATGCTAGTGATCCAGAGTGGTTTTGTCCCTGTTTTATGTAGTAAGTTTGATGATGAAAATACTAACTCAACTATGATTATGATGTTGGGTACCACTAGGTTATGGGTATTTTTTCCCTACTAGTGGATCATGCATGAGAACATATATTTTTTATTGTTACTTTTACACCGATATATGAGGTACCTGGGGCCCACAATGAACTAGTGCCTAAGGGTGTTCCCATGAATTGTGCTCATTGGATATTTGGTACTCACCATCATCATACGATGTGTTTGGTTCATAAATTCATAATTATTAAAATTTTATTTAAAATTTTACTTTCTTTAAATAATCCCTCTTGATTTTTTTTCATTTTTAAGTTGCATATATTTGGTAATTGTTCTAGCATTATTGTGTATAAAACTTGCAAGATTTTGTCTGATAACTTCAACAGCATGAAACCTTGTTTGGAAAACATAATTTTATATATTTTATTTCAAACATGAAATTTATGTTTCTTTTTTTAATTGTAAGTGAATTGTGAATAGATTATCAGGATGACCTACTGAGTTTTATTAATCACACCTATAGTTTTATTCTATTTTTCAGCCCTTGTGTAGGTTTCAACTTGAGTTCAGCCACCTTGAGCGACATGGGATCATTGTGTTAGAGTATGACCAGAGAGGTCACATGGATTTTGTTGGTCATTAGGTCTGGTTTGTTTAGTTTTATATTTCAGTTGTACTTTTAGTTTTATCATATAAATGATGTCAGTTCAATATTTATATAAATGTGTATTGGGCTGTCCATTCTTTCCAATGTTTTCCTTATTATTTATAATTGGGTTAAATAATTCCCTTGTTTACTCTATTTCTGAAATTGGTGCATTTTACCATCCTGAGATGACTAAGAATTCCTTTTGGGACTTGTCATGGAGCGACCTGAGTGACCGGTTCAGGTTCGACTCGGGCTGGTTTGTGACAAAATGGTATTAAAGAGAGGTTGGATCTTAGTAGACCTCACTTTCTGGAGTGACCTTGTTATTTGGGGTATGTTAAGGTAGATGGAGTAGTATTTTCAAGACTTGAGGGGTAAGTCTGGGAAGAGATTCATGAAATCTTTCTTATTCTGATCCTTAGGTTTCTATGGGAAGTCCAATTTTATTAGTGTCTTTGTTTCTTGTTGTTTTTATGGTGTTGGGATACGATAAGGGGAGTTTAAATAATTGTCTATGTGAGATCACATGGACTAGAAATCTATGTGGTGCTGGGGTATGGTCTTGAGAAGACTCTCCATGTGGGTGGTGTGTTTGGCATGTATCCTCCAACCATATGGTCAAGTCACCCACTCACACTAGTTCCCTTTTGTGGGTCTCTTGGAACTTTATTGAATTCAAAAATTATTTTAACAATCCTCATATGAGAATTGTGGAAATTGGTTTTCAAAATTTAATATAAGGAAGATTTTAGAAATTTGGGTTTTGTGAAACAAATCTTTTAAATAATTTGAAAATGATTTAACAGGATTGGATGTTCCCTAATCTAAACTCGTGGTTTGTTGAAATAATTTTTTTTGAAAGTGTGGATCATTTTAAGGTGATTATGAAACTTTGTTTTAAATGGGGTGTTTTGAGCTATTAAAAAGTGTTTGAATATGACTAATTGGTTTTGGAAATTGGTTTTTAGTGGTTGATGTTTTTTTAGAAAGTGTGTTGGTAACTGTGGTTATTAGATTATGAAAAGAGACCTTGCTGAATTTATAAAAATGGGAAGGTGTTTTTTAGATTAGCTTGGTTGTTTTGAAAGTTGTTAAAAATGAAAAGGGGTAGGTTTTTAGAAAATTATTCTTGAATAAGTGTGGTTTTTTTTGTGAAATATGAAAAGTGTTTTGACTTGGTGGTTAGAATTCCTTTGGAAGGTACATGATTTTTTGGAATGATTTTGTTTTTTTTTACCCTTTGGTGTTTCCATGGGTGCTCACATGCATGGTTTTATGGATATCTAGATAGATGACCAGTATGTCTTGGTGGTTGGGTGCCTGGGGTGGCATGGAAATGTTCATGTGAGTGAGACTTGATGAAGAACCATTGATGAATGCGGAAATCCACCATGTTAGTTTGTTTTTCAAATGTGTTTTGAGCTGAAAAATCATAACATTTGTTTATAAACTGATGGTTATGTGACTTGGTTTTCCTATGTTTTAGAAGTTTTGTTTATTTGGTATGCTTCCTTGTGATCTGGAAGTCATATTATTATTGTGTATTGACATGGGATATTGTTGGTGTCTTGGTTTTGATGTAATGTTTAGTGGGTTTCTAAAGATGTGTTGGATCTTGTGATGTGTCCATAGATGGTTCTCCGTTGGAAAGATTTCTAGTTGATCAGCCTAAGGATTCATTTCAAGGGTTAAATCCACCTCTTTGAATAATGCCTCAGCCCGTTTGTTGGAATAGAGAGCTGTTTGGGATCAGATTAAAGCACATTCATGATATAGTTATTATATCAGTTGTGGTAGTTGTGCTTAGTGATATTGATGGAATTTTTCATGTTCTTTGTTCATTCTACTCCTCATTTAGAGTGAGAGAGAATGGTGATGTGTATCTTCCAAATCTCTATTTGTGTAAAGGAGTTTTGTTTGAGAAAGTGAGTTTCATGGGGTGTTGTGATCCTTAACTCTTAACTATGAGGAAGTGGATGATTCAACCATCATAGATATAGCTATATGTCTCGAAGTGAAGCTAGAGTGTAGTTATGAATCCTAGTGGTGGGTAGAGTTTGGTTAAGTTTGTGCCTCCACCATTGCGGTGAGGTGGTTTTAGAATTTCTATTGTGGTTTCTCATCACTAGGAATTTCCTTTTTCCACAAAGGGTGTGGTGGAATTACCCATTATGTAGTGTCTATGGTTATAAAATATTTTATGTGAGCTTCTAGTCTATGTTATTGTGTGGACCACCCTTTTGAATCAGATACAATCTTGGATTTTTCCATCCATAGGTGAAGAGTGGTGTGTGATTTTCAGCTTTGGTTTCAGCGGTCCAATCATTGGGCCCCTTCTCTCCTCTCCCAGTGTGGTGGTGGTTTTTGGTCCGTGCAAGAATTTTTGGCTATGTTATTGTCCACTCCATTCGGGAGAGAGCAGTTTAAATGATCATGTCTTGTTTTTATTGGCCTGGGTTGGCAGACCTTTGTAAGGGAGTTTTGGTTGGCCTCTATGGGAGAGGACCAATTGTAGATCACATGGAAATCTTGTTTCCTCATTGTTGGTTGATTATTAATAGTGGGGATTCTATTTTGGAATCCCTTAAAATCATTGTATTTCATGATGTTATTTGGTTTGGGGTGTTCATTAGGATCTTTGGGAGAAGGGCCAACAATATAGTCTTGGATTGGTTGTGGATGAGTGTCTTGATCCTTCCATTGATTCTTGGGAAGTGGTTGTGAGTTGTTGCTTCATTTCAGGCAAGAGGATTAAGTTATATTTTGGTGAGTGAAATTTTCTTAGATTAAGAGGATGTATTGTGTTGAAGATTAATCCTTATTCTTTTATCAGTCAACTGGAAGGTGTTATGGATTTTCGAGAGGAGAAACCTTTAATGGTGGGGAGAATTGTCACACCTAGTTTTTCATGTCTTAGTTTTTATCCAGTTTTTTGAAAATACTGATTCATTTCTTATGTTTTTTGTGATATAACTGTTTATTTTTGAAGTTCCATCTATTTATAATCATCCTACCATGGGTTTCCCATAGCTTGTTTGGGTTTTTTTTTGAGAAAAGGGTGGTTACTTCAAGATTTTGGCAAAACTGTGAGCCCATTTCTGGTTTAAAAAAAATATTTCTTTTATAACTCATTAGTTTTTTAACATTTTTCACCCATTAAACTTTCCACTTGGCCTACCATGACATATTAAAACCAACATATCCATTTGGACCCCTTATGAATTCATAATCATGGTGGATTTGGGTTATTTATTACGGTATTGGGCCAGCTCGTAATCCCATTTTCAGTTTTTTATTTTTTTTATTTTATATCTTATTCATTTTTTAATATTTTTCAGTAATTACACCTAAAAATTGATCCCAAAAAATCTATGAGTACCCCCATGTTCCATTTTTTCTCTTTGGACCTCATATTCATACTAGGATTAGGGAAAACTTCCTCAAGGCTTCTCAAATCTTCCAGATTTAAAAAGGTAATTTGTTTCTTTCATAAATTATTATTATTTTACTATTTTTCTAAAAATATTATTTAATTGATTCTTCCATACACAATTAGCCTCTCTATTGAGTTCCAATCCATTCCCACTCTTCTAAGGGTGTGGATCTAAGGGAAGATGAAGAGTTCTCTAGTTATCATGGTGATTTTTCTTCTCCTTTCTCCTCCTTCATCCTCCTTCCAATTTTTCTTGGATCTATATTCTACCCTGGTCATTAAAGACCTATTTTTATGTTATACCTTGATTTTTGATGTTTTTTGTTCTTATTTGGGTCTGTTATTCATATTTTTAGGGTTTATAAACCCTCAGACAGTGTTATCGAGTGTGCGTTTTGATTCCGCCTTGGTTTTGAGGTAGGTTCTCTAAAGAATTGAATTTATAATTCAATATCCATCTATTTATTGATTTTTTCACCTTATATGTATGTTATTTATTGTTTTTCACCCTTTGGTTAAATTATTTAGTGTGAAAGAAGGGTAATTTATGCCTTATTTTGTGAAAATTGTGTTGGTTTGGTTACGTTTGCACACTATGTGTTTGTTTAAATGATCCATTTTATTTAAAACTTGACTTATAATGTTTATAACCTGGTTTGGATTTTTAAATAATTTTTTACTTGAAAATTTGTTTTTATAACATCTTTAGTGTTAAATAGAGTTTGTTTTATTAATTTTTGCATGCCTCGTTTTCGGGAAAGTGCCCGGTTGGCTTTTGTGTGCTCAAGGTGATATAAAATAATTGTTTTTGGATTATAAAAAATATTAGAAGCATGTAAATCAATGTTTTTTGGTTCTTTTTGTGGGTTACAATCTAGTTTTGGGTTTTATAATGAATTGTGTATCTGCTTTTAGGGTGTTTTGGAATGTGTTCTCAGTAAATGGCCCGTTTGGAACCTTTATAGAAACAGATGGGGTTTGAACGTGTAACATGAGTTTTTGAGGTGTTTAATTAAATGTTAAATTGATTCCAATGGTGTTTTTAAACCTATTTATGTATAGTAGAAATTGTTATTTTGATAAATGTTGTTTTTGTGAAGAATTCTTAATTATCCATTTGGAATATTTCTTATAAAAATGGTTTTCATGTTTACTTCATGTTGTATCATTTGGAGCCATTTTATGGTCCATGAAATTGATTTATTAAATTGTTTTGGGGAAAAAAATCTTGTTTGATATGGTAATGGTTGGTGTTTGGCCTTAAAAGATCATTTTTAATGAATTTTTTGTTTAAATCCTTGTTATACTTCTTGAAAATGTTTTATGAAAATTCTAAGTGGTTTATTGATCTGTGAAAGAAATGTGAAGCATGCTTGTGGGCTGTTTGTGTGTGTATGATTTGGTAATGGAATTTTCTAATGAAAAGTGTATTTGATAATATGTGGAACTTGATTTATCACTAAAGGGAAACCTAGGTATCTAGGTGGGCGGACGGACATGTACTAGTATGCTAGTGATCCAGAGTGATTTCGTCCTTATTTAACGTAGCAAGTTTGATGATGAAAACACTAACTAAGATATGATGTTGATGTTGGGGACCACTAGTTTATGGGTATTTGTTCCCTACTAATGTCTTGTGCATGATAATGAATGTTTTTTATGGTTACTTTTACACCAAGATATGAGGTACCTAGGGCCCACAACGAACTAGTGCCTAGGGGTGTTCCCATGACTTGTGCTCATTGGCTATTTTTTACTCACCATTGAAATTCAGTGTGTTTGGTTTATAAATTCAGAAGCATGTGTGTTTTATTTAAAAGTGTACTTTCTTTAAATAATCCCTCTTGAAAATTATTTTCATTTTGATTTTTCATATCTTTGGAAATTGTTGTATCATTATTGCGTATAAAACTTGCAGGCTTTTGTCTAATAAATTCCATAGCATGGACCCTTGTTTGAAAAACATACCTTTATATATTTTATTTCAAACAAGAAATTGATGTTTTCTTTATTTTAAGTGTAACTTCATTGGGAATATAATATCGGGATGACCTACTAAGTTTTAATACTCACGCCTATAGTTTTTTTTTTCTATTTTTTCCCTTGTGTGGGTTTCAGCTTGAGTTCAGTCATCTTGAGCGACATAAGATCATTTTGTTGGAGAGTGACCAAAGTGGTCACATGGAGTTATTTAATAATCATGTCTATTTTGTTAAGTTGTATTATTCAATTGTACTTTCAGTTTTGTCGTATAAATGACGTGGGTTTAGTTTTTATATAAATGTGTATTAGGCTGTCCATTCATTCAACTATTTGCCTTATTGTTTATAATTAGGTGAAATTGTTCCCTTGTTTACTCTATAAAACATTACATAATCATGAGTTATGTCAAGAATTAACATTGAGGATCTTTTCAGGTTTAGATATTTTGAGAATTATGCCATAACTATTATATAAAAAACCACAGAAATTCAATGTGGACACGTCCAATAACATCAATTTCTTTCATAGTGTAAATTTTTTAAAAACTAAATGTGGTTTCTGTTCATGTTTAATGATAATAACTTTTACTTGATTCCATACCTCACTATACTCTCCCTTAAATCCTGTAGAAACATTTAAAAACTTAGGATGAGCACAAAAACATTAGTAAGGGACATAAAAATAAAGAAAAACTATTAGTCTAGTTAAAAAATGGTAACCCATTTAATGTTCTTTGAGCAGATGAAACAAAACATTTTCACATGAATAAAACTAAAACTTTTTTCTCAATAAAAAACACTAAAACCAATAGAACGAAATTAAAACTCTTTTAGGTGACTTAGAGCATTATATACATAAAACCCTTTCAAACCTATTTCAATTGAAATAACCATATTGTCAGCTTCCAAATTGAAGATCTATAATGGGGATCACCCTTCGTATAAGCTATATCGGGCTCACTCATGAGCTATAATGGGAATCATCCCTTTGTATAAGATTTAATAGCCTCACCTGCAAGTTATAATGGGGATTAAACCTTCACATAAGCTGTGTCATACTCACCCATGATCTATAATGGGGATCAACCTTGTATATAAGCTATATCGGGATCACCCATTTTATATAATTCTCAAGTACTATTTGATGAATAAAACACGTTCATCACAGAACCCTTTTGAAAACTTCTTCTATCCCATGTGAAAAACATTTCTATGTAAAAACACCATTTTAATTTAAGAACCCATTTTTGATACCAAGATACCCAAAAAATGAATAAGGGATTTATTTTCCTTTTAAAAACATTGAGGCTTATATATAGATACAAGTATCAAATAACAATTATAGTTATGGATAATTCATTATCATTGTATAAAAGAAAATAATTCCATTCTTTATTTTATAAACAAGTTAAAATGATTCATATAAAAAATTCCGTTTGAAAAATTTGAATGAAAATCAATATAGAGATAAAATGTTCTGTATAATCCTTTTATATCCATATAGATAAATATGTAAATTAATATCATGAAGAAAAGATATGATGATTAATCTTTAAACTGTCAAGGTGTCCCATACCACTTTGAACATTTAAATATTAATCTCCATGAATTAATACATTTACTAAAACAATAAATAACATTATTATAGATAAAATATGGATATGAAATTTCATAGTGGCTGTATATACATCTTATAAAAGAAAAGGTGCTTATTATCAAGAAATGCCTCAATGAAAGGATTTGAGACAAAATCCCTTACCTTGAGTCCAAATCTTCTCATATGTTCTTTATATTAATGAATAAAAAATAGGTTAATTTATACTTTCTTGAGAACCTTTTTTATTTTCATTTTTCCCTTTATATTACTTATTATCATGCTATAACAATTACATAATTATTTAAGTTCCTATCAGATGTTTTGTCGATATTTGGTACTTGAGTCAAAAATAAACTTGGTATGATGTCAGTAGTTCATGTCGTCATAATTACATCATCTCAAAAAAGAAATTAATTCCATAATAATAATTTTTACACATTAATTGTACTTTTTAAATCAAACCATTCATTTATGGTATAAAAATGACCAATTTTATAATCATTGAGATGGTAGGTCGTACGTACACATGAGTAATATTTCCATTTTTCATTGATCATTACAAAAATAAGCTAATTATTATTTTATATTTCAATAATGATAATAATATAATTAAAATCATAAAAATAAATTAAATATACTTATATATATATATATTACAAATTATGTGGTGAATAAAAACAATTCACATCACTTCATCGCGGTGATAGTTCACACGTACGCACGAATGATATTATCATTTTTATGTGCATAGAAAGTTAGAACATAATTTAAATATTATTATTTAAAAATTATAAATATTTCATGAATATAATATAGAAACATTAATTCCACCATGATAACTAGTCTTGAAATGTGGTAATGAAAAACAAATTAGATCGGTTCGTGGAGGTGATAGTTCACACGTACGCCCGAATGACTAATTCTTTTCTTATTTGATAGAAGTGGAGATGGATTTAGGTGATGATATTAACATAATAAAATATAAGTATATTTATGATACTGGATTTATTATCTTTTCATGTTTTGAGGATACTTGAAGGAATTGCAAGAAGAAATAAAATAGAAATACTTAAAGAAAACGATACCTCTTCTTCGGTTGATCGCCCTTGAAGAGCACTGTAACACCTCAAAGAAGTGTATTATGTCTAAAATAAGGCCTAAAGAATGTGGGGATGTATTTTAAGAAGATTTTTGGGCTGATATTTGATTAAACAAAAGGCTTTTTAAGTGTGAGTATTAGAGAGGAGTGGGTACCTTTTTATAAGAGAGGGGAGTGGTACCCTTGGAAACTTTTAAAATATTAAATTAATATAAATTATATTTTGGATCCAAATTGTCCCAAAATCATTTATGTCTAAGATAATATCATTTTGGGTCAAATTATTATCATCCAATTAAAACTAGAAAATTTTGGAGTATTTATTTAATCCTTATCTTTTTGGTTTAACCCATATTTTACCCTTTTGAATCTTACTGTGATATCATGTTATTTACACTTTTTGTGTTAATGTAATTACCATAACATGTCAAACGACCAAAAAAAGTGTCATTTATGAAAAATTAGTACTTTTAATAACAATTTTGTATAATATTAGATTTTTAATAATTTTATAACATTTAATAAACTATTTTATATTTTATGTTATGAATTATGTCACTTTTGACACTATTTATACTTTAATTTTTTTTTAAAAAATAATAACAACTTGATTATTTTGAGAAAAATATATTAAATAAATTATGAAATTTTATATTCATCCATAAAATTATTTTATGGCATAAATATTTAAAATTATATTTATTTTAATATTTTTAATATCATTTATTTGATTCTTCCTTTAAAAAATCTATTATTGTATCATCATTGTGTCATAATCAAATTTAATTATATACTTTTTAAAAATTATAAATAAATTATAATGATTTAGGTAATATTATTATCTTTCTAAGGACTATTTATAGTCTAAGATATCACTTATTTAACCCCATATTAAAATTGTCATAGTAATAAGAGTAATGTTTATGATAATTTTTCATTTACTTTAAATTAAAAGTTATAAGTGTCATAATCACAACCAAGTGGCTTACAAAGGAAAACTTTTAGTCCCAAGGTTTTTATTGGTTGGAAATATATCATCCAATAAGATTAAGAAACGTGCTAGGATAATTTTATATTATTATAATATTATTTTCACTTTATTTACATGATTTACCCTTTAACCATGTTAAATGAAATACTAAAGTTAGTATTCACCAAAAAATTATTTTGATCCAATTAAACCTAAATTATTATAATGATTACAACCATGCATGTTATTTTTTGAAAATTAAATTCACAGAAGTGTAAAAATTAAATTTAAAATTAATCCCGTTGTCGGAATGAGAAAACATGTTTTTAAAAAGTAAAAACCATCAAAATATTAACATGTGTTTATATCAAATTTCAACATGAAATTACTTCTAATGAGAAAAATTGTATTAAATGATAAAAAATAATCTAAATATTATTTAAATCCAATTAAAATTATAATTTTACAATAAAAATAAATTAGATGAAAAGATAGTTTTGAATTAAAATGTAGTAATTTTCACTATTCATTAAAATTTGAATCTTATCATAAAATAAAAAAATTTCAACCAAAGTAAATTTTTATGTCCCACTTCCAAAGAATACGTTTATTTTGTAAAATAGAACATATAAAAGTGAAAAAAACTAGATTTAAAAATGGTTCTCCATCTATAGGTGGTAAAACAACTTTTTAGAACAAATAAAGTATTTTATTCTTGAAATTGGATTTATTCTCATTTTAAGCCTCTAAAATTTATTTATGAATATAAAAAAATTTAATAAACATGTGTAAATATAATATAATTAGTTCTTTTCATTCACTTCAATACAACGACTAGGTGTTAACTACTATTTAAAATAATAATATTAATAATATATTATTTTATGGTATAATTTAGTCTTGTGTGCAATGTAAGATTTCAAAGAAACCCATTATTTCATGTTGGGTATGCTATCAGACATAGAATAACCTTTAAATTAAAATTAATATCTAATTCATAGATATTAATAAATATGAAAAAGTCCAATTTTATAATTACCTGGGATGTTACATGGAGTAACCTCACCCTTGAGATAGTATGCTTCCAGGAGTGTTACTAACGCCATGTCTACTATAATCTTCCTCCCACACATTTCATTATATCTATAAAGTCCATTGAAACTCTAACTAATAAATTTTCTTGAAAATAATATCTATATAGTGAAAATATATGCACTAGATAGTTATAATTTTAAAAACACAGAATAGACTACTCATAAGTTCAAAATTAACATCTTGGTGAAAAATATGAAGTATATTGAAAATAATCCAGTATGAGATATGTACTATATATAACAAAACAATTATTCCTAGATAAATAGTTTATATTATTCCATAATGGAAAATTTCTTGTGAAAAATGATATACATAGTGTATCTATAGAAGTACATGACTTGTAAAGTCACACCGGCTAGTATGTGTGTAATTAGGATACATGCTGAGTTTCCTAGCCTATCTTTACAAGGTGTCTTCATGAAATACATGTAATTTTAGTACATATGTTTTTTGATCATGTACTTAAAATACAATATGATCTAACTTTAAAAAGATATATGATTTTTGTGGAGATCCAAACATTTTTTGTATCTACATTGACTTGGAATGTGTGTGGACTACACACCAAGGAACTCAGTCCTACAATACAGGGAATATGACCTGAAGTCACACCACTTGAAATGTCTATAAAAACATGTAACCCAAGAACTTTAGCCTATTTAATACATGAAATGTAATCTATTGGATTACAAAACATGAAATAGGGAATTCCTTGTTTATGTTATGAAGGATTTCATATTTCATGCCACAATGAGCATCTTCTCTACTATCTCCTATCACTCCACCATCACTGCCCAAACCCAACACCCCCATGGAATCCATGAAACCTTATCAAAGATTAACTGACCAAACATCACTACTCTATTTGTAGATGTTCCATCTCTTGTTTGAAGTTGTTCCCAAAACTTCACTAGAAGCCCCCATTACAACGCTATAACCTCATGTGAAACCCAAAATTCCCAGATGCTCTACATTATCATGCCACAATGTGGATATTGTTTCACAGAGAGAATAACTAGGAAGAAATTTTTAAATATTTTTGTTAGATTAAAGTTGGAACACCCATTGAATGGGTTTGGTTTCATATTCAAAGAAGGAAGAGTGAAGAAAGTTCAAAAGAATATTGAATAGGGGTTTGATCATTTTCATTCTTCGTAGAAGGTAATAGTTAAATGATATTCATCATGTGATGAATAAAATTCCACTAGAATCAAAATAATAATAATAATAATAATTATTATTATTATTATGATAATAGTAATCCATATTTAAATCTTGAATTTCCTATGTCAATAAACAAGAATCAGTTAGTGACTATTTCATAATAAATATTCATCAAAATAGATTTAAAAATAAATTTCCATGGATAAAATCTTCATTCCAGTGATAAATTAATTATTAAAAATTTATATTTTGATGAGACATGATATATTCTACTAAAAATTATATTTGTTAATATATCCTTTAATATCAATGAAATAATTCAAGATAATAATCATTTCATTTAATTTAAATGTTTATTCCATTATCAATCCTCAAATGATCTATAACATACATTGAAATTAACTTAGAATGTAAAACTCAATTTTTGATGAGATGAAAATGGGGTTAGCACCCATACCATATGCATCACCTCGTGGGCCTAGACCAACTCCCAAGGGGTGTGGTCGACCTCTGGTCCCACATGGCTAAGGGTGGTAATAAAATACCTTTAACTACTTTGAATAAGAATAAAACTTAATTTTTGAGAAATATAAAAATAATTCTCCAGGAATAATGAAATATTTTTGAAATATTTTTTTATCAAATATATGGGTTATTATTATTTTTTATTTAAGTCCATTATATTTTCCAATGATATTCTTAAAAAATTAAATCAAGAGGGAGAGAAATAATAAACATGAAGAATTAGGTAAGAAATAAGAATGGAGTCCAACGTTTTGGTGAAAATCCTCATATCATTAAGAGTTTGGCATCAATCCCAAACCTCATATTTACTCTTCTCAATTCTCCATTCCACCATGATTTCCATAAAAATTCTCATTTATGAGAATAATCTTGAGAGGAATAAGAATAAAAATGTTATTGATGGAAAAATAATTTCCTCTAACTCCACTATCACTCTCCCCCATTAATTATATACCTAACAACCCATTGAATATTTTATTACCTTTCTGATAAATTTATCCCATTCAACCCCCCCCCCCTTTTAAGATATCTTAACTTTCCATTCCATCTATATAAAATTAATTTTTAATCTACCCTATAAAACCTCAAATAATCTATTTCAGCGCCACCGTGACATGTCAATTTCACATCAACATTCCATATAAAAATAATTATATATTCTTATTTGAATATAACATTAATTTAAATAATGAACCAAGACTTAATAGTCTATGGATTGACACTGAACAATATAATGTATACCTCTCCTAGGAAAAATATTCTATTTTAGACCCCACTACAATGTTAGAATTTCTATACAATATTTTTTAAGGAGATATTTGTGTGCAGACACACATGATACATATTTATTTATTTAATAAATATTAAAAATTTCTAAAAAACCAAATATCTTATAATATTACCAAAATTAAACCCATGGGTAAATAATATATTCCAAGATCGATGATCATTATAATTTTTTTTCATGGTCATTCTCTAGGGTAAATTTACATTTCATCCCATTAGGAGACCTGTGTCTCTAAAAATCAAAAATAAATTATGCCATAATGATGAATAATCTAGGTTGATACATCCTTCCCACCTTTAAAACATTTCTTCACTAAAAAGGAAACAAACAAAGATACTAAAATTAGATTCTAGTTAAATAACATCATGGATAAAATAAAAAATTCACACACACACATTGTGAAAATGATCTAACTAGTATGATAAGAACTAAGGGTGGTGGGGGTGAATGAGTGATTATCTTTCTTTTTCAAACCAATAATCACTACTACTTATTCAGTAGTTAAATCATCAAATAAGAAATATAGAAATTAATAAGGAGTATAAAATGTTTTTAATTAGGTTTTTCTTCTGAAGGTTGACTATCACCATAGTTCATGGTGGACTTTATCTCAATCACACATAACTATTCTATTATTATAAAAGATAACTATATACAAGGGTATAAACTTGTACTTTCCACAAGATTTCAACACCAACCCATGAAGTATAACTTGTTTAAAATTAATAACAATGGATATATTAAGATATAATTATAATGGAGAACATGAGATTCAATATGATTTGTAGAAAAATACTTTATTTATCTCTTTACTATAACCTTAAATGGTTTTTATCAATACCCAGGAAAACATTATCACACTCTTGTTAAAAAATTATTGAGATACCTTTATTTATTTTTCTTCTTTTCTAATATTTAGAGTCCATGTGAATATTATTTACTTAGGGTCATAACTCCTACATGATATCAAAAATATTATGTCCCTTTATTCTCGTTTATATTTTCCTTAAAAACTACACATATTAGAATAATTTTAACCATATAAAGACATGTAGTGAACCTACTTTGATCATGGTGCCTCGTATTGTAGTGAAAATTACTCTAGAACTATCTCTTTTCATAACTTACTAAAACATAAAACTCTATTAATAGAATTACTATAATAAAAAAACATGGGACATACATGACTAGATGTTATCTTTTGAAATATTTAATACATGTGTTTCCTCTTCATTGAATATATCCAACTCATATTCTATAACATTTATCATCAAATTTCTTGAATAATAATTATAAATATTATTATGATATTTAGAGAATTTAAATAATAACACATCATATTTTGAATTAATTCCCTATTACTCAAAATATCATTTTTGAATATCTTATAAAAAACATTCTTTAGAGAATATCTAAGTATAGGATGACTCATACATATCTTGAAATCACTCCTATGTAATTTTTGACAACTCATTCATATCAAATAATTACTTATATATAGGTTGGGATCAAACTTATGTAGACCTAGATGGCACATATGAAGTATGAAATGACTCATATGTAGGCCAAAAATGACTCGTATGTATAGTCTAATGACTCTTACATATTTCCTAAATGACTCATATCCACATTTCTAGACTTATCCAAATACACTTTTCACCACAAGAATTGTAGATTAAACTCAAATCAAAACATAACCTATTCAGATCAATTCTATGACCTCTCAACCACTCATAAAAATATTTAAAGATCATCAAAAGGTATTCATACACATGATATATTAGTTAGTATGATTGGTTATATATGTATGTAACTTCATATCTTATAAATTTTACTAAATGTTGTAGACAAAATTTTCATAACAACAGTACTTTTTTTAATCATGATAATGACATGAAAAATTGACGCAATTAAGAATTAATTTAACTCATATGAATAGGTGGTTCATGATTAAAATAAAAATAGAAATATTTTCATGAAATTGATGATCATTATCACTATAAAATATAATGTATCCACTAACAGCTTAAACATCCACAAACAAAAATAAAAAAATATGTATTGCAAACAAATAAAACACCATCATCCTCTAGAGGGTTTTACAATATTCCATATTTTTTTATCAATACCACTAATTCTACTCCTCCATATACAAAATCATAAAAGTTTTCCATAAAAAATAATTAATCTCAAAATCATAATTTAATTCTCAATAAGAGAAAATTATAAACAAACTAAAGAGACATCTTTTCTACATAACTCAATACATGCATTAAAATAGTTCATAATAAAGAGGATAATTTTCTATCCTATATAAAATATATCCTCAAGATTAATCATGAATTAATATAAGATTAAGATACAAAATTTCATACCACTCTTCCGAAAACTATACTTCACTCCCATTTACACCATTAAATTTTCAAATAGCATAGTTGTGAGAGGTTTTTTCAAGATGTGAGTAACTTGTTACTTAGATGGAAAAATTTCATCTTCAATGTACCATCGACCAACTTTTCATTTATAAAATGACACATAATATCAATATGTTTTTACTTGGAGTGATTCACTATATTTTATATTAATACAACTTTGATTATAAGTAATGATAATCAGTGGGTATCCAGTTTGGACATCCATATCATTAAATCAAGTCTTCATCCACATTATCTAGTATTCTTCTTATGATGAAACCACATATCATGCCACTATTGAACTCAGAGTGATTAAATTTTATTTATTTAAGTCAAAAGAAACTACTTTGTCACCAAAAAATACTATATCAAAAGTGGTCCTTCTATTATCCACAACCCTTTTCCAATCAGTATCTAAAAAATATTTATAGGTTAAGATCTCATTTTTTTTCTTTTATAATATACAAAAGTTAGAGGTATTAGAATAATATATTATAATTATTTTGGATATAATAATATTTTACTCTTTCATGTTTGACTGAAACCAAGAAGAAAGTGTAATTAAAAAAACTATATCTAACCAAGAATTACTCAGATATAGAAGGCTTCTAATAAGCTTCTTACATTATTTCTAATTTACTTATTCCCCATCAACAAATCTTTTTACCATTGTTAAAACTTTTATAGGATTATATATTTCTCTTATTTCAATCATTTCAAATTTTTTTATCATCCCTTAAATGTAATTTTCTTGTGAATTAACAATATTACCAATAATTTGGTTTATTTTTAATCCCAAGAAAAATTTAATTTCACCAATAAATTAAATAATAAACTTCTTCTTCCTCTATTAAGAAAAATCCTCATAAAACTTTTCTCTATTATTAAAAAAATATATCATCAAAATACAGAATCATAATGAGTGTTATAGTGTTGATTTTGTTTATGTATATATTATTTCGCAACTATCCCTTTTTAAAATATATACTTCTTTAATACTCATGTATTATGAAGTACCAATCCATGGGAGCTTGCTTTAGTCCATAAATATCATCCCCTTAATTGTAAAATTTGATTCCCTCATCATAAAATTCAAATCCATAAGAATATTCCATATAAGTTTTATAAATTATTTTACCATTAAGAAATTTAGTCCATCTAATTTTTTTAGTTTCTTTAAGATGTAATTTTTATAAAATTATTGATAGTTTCTATCCTTAAAACTAGGGAATATATTTCATCAAAGTTAGTCCTCTATAGTTGTGAATATATATTACAAATATGTATGGTTTTATTTTCTACAACACTTTCATACTGATTGAGTTTGTTTATAAACACTCATTTAGTTCCAATGATAATTTTACCCATAAGTATTGGAACAGTATCCCATGTAAAATTTTCTCTATTTGATATAGATCTTCATTAATTTATTGGATCCATTTTATATTCTTAAAATTTTCCTCAACAATTTTAGGTTAAAATATGGATAATGGGATGGCGTGACAGGTTTCTATTAATTTTCTTCGAGTTTGAGCTCCTGAATTTTGGATACCAACTATATTTTTAGTATTCAAAAGCTTCCTTTACCTTGAACCTACACCTTTTATGGGTAAGGTAATTAACTTAGGGTGGACGCATTGGAAGTTCTTAATACTATTTCTCTATGAAAATCAAATAACATTACCCAATCCACTATGGAAATGGATTCCAAAATTGTTTAGAGGTTCCTCATCGACATATCATATTCTCTATATAAAATCACATTCTTTATCCATGAGTGTAAGGATCTTCTCTCCAACAATACATAGATCCTTCATACATGGTGCATAGTTAGTCATGTGGATAACTTCTTAGATTTCATGGCTACCCAAGGCCATTGAATCTTGGAGTTTCTCAGCTTAGGTTCCCTCCACCAGATGGTGTGGCCCATGTTATCAGAGATGTGCTCAGGATTCACTTATTTAGACCACCTTGATTTGTGTCATCCTTTATCCCATTTTTAATAAAATGAATTATTGTTATTGTTGAGAAAAAAGGAAGTCATCATTCAATTATATTATAGTACATCTGAACATTTTGAGAATGAGTTATCTAATATAGTAAGAAGAATGAATAAGATAATAAAAAAGAAAGATTTTTCAATACCGATATAAGAAAATTCATAAGGATAAAGGTGATAAGAAATATTCTATAGTCACATGATGTGAGTGTAATAAAGCTTGAAATATCCGACCTGATAGTTCAAAGATGAAAATGAAAGATAAAAAAGAAATAAATCTAGATAGAAACACTAATAAATATTATAAATCTAAAGGAAATAAAGTAATAAAATATTCTGACACATGGAGTACCAATGGTGGTGATTATTCAAAAATTTATATAGATAATTGAAGTTCTAGATAGTATTTGATGGTGTCTCTCAATGGTGATGTTGGTTCTATTACTGGAGGAGAATATGGTTTCTGGTGGTGCTCTATGGTGACGATGATGGTGATATCGACAGCATCGAGGGTCTACAGTGGATAAAACGTGTCAGTGTGTGAGTCTTGTAGTGATGGTGATAGAGGCGTGATGATATCCTAACTAATTTTTTTATTTTTTAATTTTTTAAATGATGTTTTCAGTGGAGGAATTTTGGAGTCAAGACCAGTGAAGACTTCCTTAGTTGGCTCGTAGTTTTTGCAGTGTGATCGGTCCCTTTTAAATTTTAATACTGGATGCATCTGAAAATTTGGCACGGTGAAGGGCAGTGGTTTATTTTTCAAATTTTGAACTTGTAATGTGTTTTCTATGGGGGTGTGTGTATTTGATGGTGGAGGAATGGTTATGTAAGTTCCTATTTCCCCTCAAAGTGGATTTTTCAAAAAAATTAAAAAATTGATTTTGTTAATGAATGTTCCAAACATAGGATCATAGGTATTTTTACTAGTGTACCAGTTGTAAATAAATATCTCATCGAAAAGGAACATACAACTAAATCCCTCACCAACACATCTATAAATGCTAATGATCTTGATGAGAAAAATTATACATCTTCTGATGAAGAATCTTCCTCAGTAGAAGATAATTTTTTCCCATGATATGATGAAGTTTCTTGTTTTGAAAAACTATTAGAAAATGATAATTTGAAGATTTGTAAAAAATTCATAATTCCAAAGCTAGACTTTCTAATTCCGAATCAAGGAAAATTATTTTAAAAAATCAAAAAATAAAATTTTATAAATATCTTGGTAAAACTAATTTAGAAAAAGATACTCTTTCTAAAGATTTTTAAGAAGTAGTTTTTGAGAAAAATAGTTTACAAACTAATTTTAAAAAACCCAGTTCCTAAACTATTACTAATGAGGATAAGATTTTAGTTATAAAACTAAAATCTGAAATTTATTCTCTGAAGAAAATTTTATTAAAGTTTACCACTGGTAAGGAAAATTTTGATAAAATGTACAAAAAAATTCACCCTTACAGTGATAATACCAGAAAGGGATATACTTATATAAAACCTATTTTTAGTGATAATTATTTTATTCTTAATGGTGAAACTTTTTGAACTAAGTGAAAAATTAGTGGGAACTTGAAAAAATTTTATTTTTTAAATAAAATAAAATCTTTAGGTTTTCATAAATCTTATTTTTCAAATGAAATGTCATTTTATAAAAACAAAATGAAACAAATGGGGTTACCTAATTTGTTTTTCTAACAATATCGGACCCAAGAAGGTTTGGGTTCCAAAAATCAAACATTTTGTTTTCAGGATAACAAAGATAGTACCAACATTAACAAAAATATATGTTACATGGAGAGTGGATTTTATAGGAATATGAATTGAAACCAATAATTCTACATGAATATAATCAAGTTAAAAGGTGGAAAAGTAACTTTTAGAGATATTGATCGAGGAGAGTTTATGAGAATAATTAACATTTTTCTTCTTGAAAATCCATTATTTAAAATGTTTTATTTGTTGTAAGTCTTAAGAATAACCTTTTAAGAATAATTAAATTATGTGGTGAAGGTTATTTTTTGAACTTTAGGAATGATAAATGTTTAGTACATACTTACAAGAATGAAATTATTCTTTCAGACAATCGGCATGAGAATGCTTACAAACTAAACTTAGAATACCTTAGGAGCCAAGAATTAACTTTCTTTAGTGCACTGAAAGATAAATATTGGTTATGTAATTGAAGATTATAACATTATAATCTTATAAAATCATCTAAGTTTACTAATAATGTACTTTTTAAGGATCTATCAGAACATATATTTGATACTTCAAAATTTTGTGACCCTTGTCAATATAATAAGAAACACAAGTCAAGTTTTAAATATATTAGTGAGGTCTCAGATTATGATGATTTATAGTTAGTGCACATGGAATTATTTAGTTATACACAAAAAGAAAGAATCTTTGGAAAATACCATATATATGTCTTAGTTGATGATTACAATTGATTTAATTGGGTCTATTTTCTTACAAAGAAATCCATATCCTTTAGTTATTTTAAAACATTTGTAGTCAGAGTTGAAAATGTGAAAGAGTCTCCTTGATAACTCTTCATAGTGATTATAGTTTATAATTAAAAAATTATTATTTTGAAACTTTTTTGTAGTAAGAAAGGTATTAAACACAACTTTTCATCACCTAGAACTCCCCAGAAAAATGGTGTAGTTGAAGAAGAAATATAATTCATCAAGAAATAACTAGAAAAATGTTGAGTGAATACTCAGTTTCTAATCATTTTTGGGATGAAGTAGTTAGTATTACCTACTATACTATAAATCTAGTTTTAATTAGACCTTTTCTTAATAAAACTACTCAGGAGTTATGGATAGAAATAAAACCAAAAGTTTCTTACTTTAAAGTATTTGGTTGAAAAGTAATCATCCTGAATACTAAAGATATATTACATAAAATTTCACCAAAATATAATGTAGGAATATTTTTAGGTTATTCCACTACTTCTAAGGCATATAATTCTTTTCATAAAAAATCTTGTACTATTGAGAAAAAATTACTTGTTATGTTTGATTAAAATGATAATTTTGTTTTCAAAACAAACTTAACGTACATATTTAGATGTTATTTCTAAAACTGATTTTCAACCTTTGTTATAAAGTTCTTCTCATAAAGAAATAACTCAAGAATTAGTTTTTGAATTTATTCCTTAGGAATATTTTTTGCCTATTATTGAAGAATAGACTTTCGAAAATCCAAGAATTCATTTTTTTCTTAGTTATCATCCTATTAAAAGTTTCATTGATGATATAGATCAACAAATTAGGATGAGAAGTTCCTTAAGGAGTGAAATTGAACATCTAGCTTTTTTATCCCAATTTGAACATAAAAATAATGATGAGGCCTTAGGCGATGAGGATTGGATTAAGGATATGGATGATGAGATCAATGATTTTAAGAGGAACAATGTATATACTTTAGTTGAATGGTATATGTAAACTTCTATAATTGGAGTATGATGGGTGAGCTAACATATTTCATTGGTTATCAAAATTCACAAAAAGTATAATAAACTTTTATATCTCAACATAAGTATATAAAATATCTTCTAAATTAATTTGGATATGATAATAAAAAAAGTATTATTATTCTTATTGGCACCTCCAATAACATATATTTTTATTAGTCTAGGAAACTAGTTGATTAGAAAAATTTTTGAGGCATGACAGAAAGTTTAAATTACTTAACAGTTAGTCATCCAAATTTAATGTTTTCAATATGATTTTTTAAAATATATCAGTAAAATTATAAATAATACCATCTTAAATATGTAAAACAAAATTTTCATTATCTTAATGGAATTATGGATTCAGGCCTTTTAAATTCTTATATAATTTTTTTTGTGTTAAAAAGTTTTTTGGATGCTGAATTTGGTGGTTATAGAATGGATATGAAAAGTACATATGGAACTTTTTAATTTCTTAGGTGATTATTTAGTTTATTATTCATGTAAGAAACAAAACTCAATATCTATTTCCACTACTAAAGATAATTATGTTGTACCTGGAAGTTTTTTTTCTCAAGTGTTGTGGATGCAACACACACTCACTGATTATAGTATGAGTTTTACTAAAAATAAAATACTTCATGATAATACAAATTCCATTTATTTATGTAAAATCATATCAAATCACTCACGTGATAAGCACATATATATATAAGACACCATTTACTTTGATATCACACACTTAAAGGAGATATAATTTTTCAATTCATCAGAATGAATGAACAAACTGCTGAAATTTTTAAAAAACCCCTTAGTTTCGATAAATTTTAATATATTAAATATAATATAAGAATGATCAATGTAAAGTGTTCATTCACATCTACTTCTTATTTACCCATATCTTTACATTAATATACTCATTTTCATAAGATGAGTATATATGTTTTATGTTTTCCAAAAAAATTTAGTTTTTCTTAAATAATTTAGTTTATATATTTTTTTATTCCTAATAAATTTTTTGGTAACAAAATTTTTATAAAATTTTTAGAGTTAGAATTCCCAAATTTTTTTGGACTCTGAAAATGTTAAAAAAATTGGACTCAAAATTTATAATAAAATTTTTCATAATGAGAAATTATCATATTAAGATATATTTTCTAAAATAAAATAATTATTTTTTATAATAAAAATATTATAATTTGTTCTCTATTAAAAACAATTTTATTTAGTTTTTTATAATCAGTACTATCATAATCTGTTTGTTCTAGAAAAACCATGAAGAACATGTTAATCATAATGATGAATCTTTGCACTCCGAAAGGCGATCTTTAACTATTTTAGTTTTTTCACTATCTCATTACTTTAGTTTATTATTATTATTATTATTGTGATAATTTTTATTTTATAAAAAACTTGTTTTGTTTTTAAAAGTTTTAAAACTTTTTCTAATCAGAATGATACTCACTCTACTAAAAGTATTAAAAATTCCAAGAGCTAAAAAATTCTTTTAAAACTTTCTTCGAATCAATCTTGATCGTTAGATCAGATTGGTTTTAAATATCAACCACTGTTTATCTTATGTAATATTAGTTGTTTTTCTAGAAACTATATAATGGAGGGTCACTTCATTGTCCCACATCAGTTATTAGAAGACTTTGCACCTAAGATACTGTACCCCTCAAAGGCCCCAATCCAATTGTCTTTCTCTTCATCTGATATTTAGTTTCATAATCCGGTACTGATGATGACCAAGGAATATTATGATAATTGGTTCTTGTTCAGGGAAAGGATGTTTGAAAGGTCATTGTATGATAAATACAATTCAACACTCAAAAAGATCATTTGATTCTAAGGATGAGAATCAGTATGTGATGAAAAACCTGATAAGGATTTTGACCTTTACTATCCCAAGGATGTTTTGCAGTTCTATTCATCAATACCGTTCATGAAAGAGGATGATAAAGATAAATTATGATTCAATATTCTTTATAATAGGTATAAGTTGTATTATAATAGATTTTATGACTTTTTCAGATTTCCATTAGAAGGAGAATCTTATTTTCCTTCTCACAAGCTTCATAATAATCTCATAACTTTTAACAAGAAAAAAGATGAAGATTTATTATTTTCAGAATATTCAAAGGTTATAAAAGTTTCACTATTGACTCTGGACAAAGAGTAGTTTTCCTCTGGATGAAAGGGTACTTAATTTCATGAAAGGGAGACTGAGATACATTGAAGGTATCAAATATGTTTGTACTTGATTATTTAATGAACATGTGGAAGATATATCCCATAAAGTTCATCTTTGTAATAGTGGATAATATAAAAAAAAACTCAATAAATTCAAAAGTAATTATGCTTCTAGCCTTAATAAGTTATTTAATGGTTAAGTGTATGGATATTTTTATTGTTTAAAATAAATTTTACCTAGTTAGAGAAAATTTCCTTTATTAGTGGGGATATGATGTCAAGAATGATATTATTTTTTTAAATCCAAGTAAAAGAAGGTTATATAAAATTATTATGGTGATGCATTAGGATCACAACAATAATGAAAAGATAAGGAAGTTAAGAAGAAGAAAAGAAAATTTGAGACTTCTCCTCCATAAAAGATAATGAAAGGAAAAAAGAAACCAGATGAAGTTTTTGAGGAAATGATGAAACCTAAGGCTCAGAAAAATCTAGGGGATCAGAGTTTGGAATAAACCCCATAGTAGTTAAAGCTTTAAATATTTGGGCTACCGAACAATTATATGAATAATAAAAGAAAAAGAAACAAAAGAAAATATTGCAAGAAGCTATGATTTGTAAAAATTTATTGAAAGGATTAGAAAGAAATTCTGATAATATAATACTTCTGATATCCCAGACCAATTAGATAAATCTAAAAGTGGGATTAGTGTTTGATGAAATCACTTTTATTTACACATATATCCCTTCTGTTGCTAATAAGGGAAAAATAATATTTGATTCAAAATAATAGGTCCAAGAAGTTCTTGTAAAATAATCAGATTCAATGTTACATGGAAAAGGAGATATCAGAATGGAAAGATATTTGGACGAAGATCTTAATAAGGAATTCATTGAAAAAGTTTATGGAAAATAAAAAGAAGGATAACTATAAAGGAATGAAGAATGAGAAGAGTTTGAATAAGTAGAGATATAAGAAGAAGTTGATATTGAAGAAGAGGAAGAGGAAGAGAAAGAAAACAAAGAGGTTGATGATGAAAAAACTCACTCTAATAAGGGACCATCAGAATAATCTTAATCCTCATCAAATTTATACTCTAAGACTAATAAGTATGATAAATCAAGAAGTACTCAAGAAGAATCTTCATTATCAGAAATGAAGCCAAGTCTTCCTCCAGAAAAGATTAAAAGGATCAGTAGTCTCAGACCAAATAATCTAACAAAATCAAGACTGATAAATATGCATAGATTATGGAAATATCATATTAAAATAATTTTTCAAAGAAACATGAATGAAAAGGGAATGAATTTTATGTTGGAACCTATAGAACACAACCTCTTGTGGTGTGTCCCGATTAATCGAATGTATAGGAAATGATAGCACATAAAGTTTTTGATTATGTCTCTTGTGTATTGAGGTAACAAGAAGGAACAATTCTATAATTTCAAAACCTTTAATAAATATTTCATCACATTCAGAATATCCTTAGTGATATATCAAAATAAATAAAAGTTTTAACAGATTCAATTATTCTAATTAAAGTTATATTGAATACTTTTCAAGAAAATTCTTGGACTCATAAAAGATCTTGAAATCAGATGGAAAAGTGGTCCAATCAGATTGATTATGATATTCATATGCATTATGAGTAGTTTTATAAAGTAAAGAAACTTATGTTATAATTAGTTGAATATTTCAACAAGTTATCATTAGACATGGTAGATAGAGTAATGTTTGTTAAGGATTTCAGAGATGTTACGGATGAATGTACTGAGGAGGTAAATGTTTCAAAAGAAAAATTTTGAGATATGTAGTTGAAGATGAGAAAGCTCTGATCATGTGAAGATGATCTGATTTTAATCAGGGATCAAAAAAATGTTTGTCTAAGGAATTGAAAAGGCCAAAGACTCCATATAAAACTCAAGAAGAAATAATTTCAAATATGGAGAAAGATCATCATGAGCCAATAAGATGAAATCCTTTTTTAAAAATATGATGAGGAAAGATTTATTTTATTTCTGTTTGAACTCTTGAATGTATTTTGTAAAGCTCTAGTATTTTTAATTAATTATATTTTCATAAAATTTTTATTTGTTTGAATGTTTTCCAACTCCTATTGGTTATATGTTCTTTCATAGTTGCATGAATTATTAGTTAGTTCCATATTGTTTCGTATGCTATATTTTCTAACATTTCAGGAAACATTGGATCCTTCCCAATCCTTTATGTAAATCCCAAATAGTGATAATGATATATTAAGGTGGAGAATGATTTATAATAGAGGGAGTATTTCTTTAAATGTGGATAATGTTTTATCGAAAGTGTAAAATACTATCCTTAAGGGGAATTTTTTTTCTCTAAGGGGGAAATTTTTTGTTTATAGAAGAACTCTTATAATACTATACATCATATTAAACATTATATTAATAAGAGTTCAAAAATCCTGGGGATTGAGTTTAAAATAATATCTCTAAATATGAAGTTATTAAAAGAAAAAAGGGCAGTAATTTTTTAAGTTTTTTTCCCATTTATGTTTTTTGGTTTGTGATTTCTATAAAGTGGGAGATTTTTGAGTTAGAAGTATTACTTCTTAATTTTCCATTAGTTTAGTTTTGGAAATCACAAACACTTTCTTAAAACAGGTTTACTAATTTTTATATACCAAGTGTTTTAGACTGTTTTTTTGAAAAAAATTCTTTTACCGTACAAAGGAAAATTTCTAAAGTATTATGAATGTAAACATACTATTCTTTATTATGATCATCAGATTGAGCATGAGTCTGAATATTGGATTCAAATTTAATTGAAACAAGATTTATAATTTTTTTTGTCTATCATACTAACAAAATTCATATTCATCAGACCGATTATGGTACCAAAACAATCAGACTAACCCTCATAAGGATAATCATATTGATAATCGATAAGTATGTCCATCAAACTTACCTAATTTTATAATTGGAATGCATAAACTTATTCCTATCATAAGGAATACCTTTAACACTATAATAGTGTTAATAAATATGAAATTTTACATTTAGTTATGCCAGAGCATTGTGAGCTATTTAGAGCCAACTGTCTAAGGTTGTTGCAACAAACATGAAAATATGACTGTTGGGAGATTTACTATAAATAGCGAGTCATTTTAAGAGTTTAGAGATAGTTAATTTAATTTACAACTCAATTATTAGGAATGTTTCTAAGCACGAACATCTCGTTCTTTGTATTTGTAATCTTTTAGATATTTTTTAGTACTAAGGAATCATTTTCAGGGTTGTTTCTTTATGAACATTTTATTTTTTTAATCATGTCTAATCATTATTAAGATCGAGGTCTTTTAGGGATAGGAAGATGGTGAATCCAATCAGTTAGGTCGAGGGATTTTGGGGATAGGAAGATAGAAGCTGATCATTATATCAAGTGATTCCAGGGATTGGAAGAAAAAAACTGATCATCATATTAATAGATTCCAAAGATAGGAAGATAGAAATATTACTATCATTATATCGAGGGCTTTCTTGGTATGGAAAGCAAAAATTTATAGTAATTATAAAACCATGGAAACCTTTAGTCAAGGTTATTGAATACCTTATTGTTAATGTTAAAGTAGATAAATATTTTAGTAATATATTTTAAGTTGTTATTACTTTTACATAGATATTGTATTTATTGTTTTTACAAGTGTCTTTTCCAATGTGTATATAATAGAAAGATATTTATCATAATTAACTGTCATTGCAATTTTTTATCAATATAACTCTGATTATGATAAAAAAAATACTTTGATATTAATTATATTCACCATGATTACAATTATTTTTTCGTTGATATAATCAGATTTTTTCTAGTTTAAATCTTTTTACTCTAATAATCAGACTAATTTTTAGTCCGATAAATTTACTTTAAAAGGATTTGTGTTTTTCTAGTTTAAACATTTTAAACTAAGTTCTTAAACTATAATTCACCCCTCTTGTAATTATAGCCATTATAATATAGTCTTATGATCCTACATCTTTAATCCTATTTATAAGACATCCATTTTTCTTAAAAACCACTCCATTCCATCATAAAATATTTGTGATACACTCAAAAGGGTGTTATTTAATCCATCAACTAATAATAGATTAGTAAGACTATTATGGTTCTTTACAATTCTGTATGTTCTAACACCATTAATTTTAAGAGATCTTTCATTACCAAAAATTGATAGCACCTCAGTCATAATTATTTATATTTGTCAATTTATTTAGATATCCAGTCATATGATATGACCATCCACTATCCATTATCCATGACTTCTTAGTTTTACATGCTTTAAAAGCAACTTCGATAACATGAGCTTTCTAATTTTGACTCTGAATATTCCTTGTTTTCTGATGATGATTATATCATGATCATGTAAATGATACATAGTCATTTGTTATATGTCCATCATCCCCACATATTCCAAAAGTTTCATGAAAACATTCAAAGATATTTTTCATCTCAATGTTCCTTTCAAGATATTGATTCTTAAAATTGTCATTTACTTTATATTATTGATGTATCACCCTTAATTTATGCTCCTCATTTAGACCAAGAAGATAAATATTATACTATAAGTTATGTTCTTTACTTCCATGAACTTTACAACACTAACAAAATCTTTGAAATATTCTTCATTGGTTGAAAATTTGGGTCCACATAGTTTTTTATCTTTATTAATTTTTAGGCTCATGATGAGTTGTTTTCACAAAACCTTGTTGTGTACTTTTATATATATATATATGGCTAGTATATAAATTCAACCATAATTTTTCTCTTTCTATATATGATTATATTTTTACTTTTATTTCATTTTTCTAGAAAATATAGATTTTTTTCCATGATAACTTGAGAAATCAAGATTTGCTTCTGTTAAGAGTTATCAGCTAAAATTTTAATTTAATGTTAACCAAATTGAACATTAGATTTTTTTGATTTCTATTGATTAAGACATTTACTCTAGATTCAATAGCCTATTTGATGATGTATTTATCTTTCTGTTCCTAATCTTTAAAATCAATAATTTTTTGGTTCAATATGTCAACCTTTTTATTCCCAAGAATAAAAGTAGATAGAATATCATAATCAATCCTTTTATTTTATACATTTTGAAGGTTTAATTAATTTACTTATTCAAAAATATTATATTTCTTAGTCAGACCCTATTTCAGATCTTCATAAATCTTCTTGATATGTGAATTCTTATTTTTAAACTATAAATTTCATTCTAGAACATCTTAATATTCATCCTTATAGTGTATTATTTGGATAAATCTAATTCTTCATCCACACATTCATTGTAAGTATGTGAACAATTATTTGACTTACTATTTTCTTCTATTTATTGAGCTATATAAACCATATAAGAAGATTCCATATTTTCAAACTCATAATCATTGTAGCTATCATTTTTAGAAACCAATTATTTAACAAATATTAAGATCCTTCTAGAAATATTTATTGAGATTTTATTCTTACCTTTCAACTAAGATAGATTTTTTTTACTATGGTATTCATTTTTAAAGTGAATTTTTTTTAATTTCCTCATTTTTATCTTCATTTTTGAACTTTTAGGGGCACTTGGTAGAGAAGTGATCAACTTTCCCATATTTAAATAATTAAAAGGAAAATTCCCTTTGTATTTAAATAATATTCCTCTAGTGATTGTTTTTGACATTAGAGAAAGTGTCTCAGTATAATCTTCCAAATTTTATTCTCCATCTGATCATATTTTTTCATCATCAATATTCAACTATCTGATAGCTTTGAAAGAAATTTATTTGTTATTCCCTTTTATTTTTAGAGTATCTTCTCTTCTCATTTCATAGTTAATGATAGTGATAGAAAATTAATCATTTTTTAATTCATCAAGGTCTCTACTTTCTAAAGATATGACTTCAACATCATATTTTTCAAGAATTATTCTCATGATCTACTTAACCATAGTGTGATTATAAAAATTTTATCAAAACCCACTGATAAAAATTACAACAATATAGAATCTTGAAAAAAAATTAAAAAATTTATCTCCTTGTATTCTTATATAATCAAACTATTGTCTGCTAAGTTGCATATTTTTTTCATTTGACTTTTTTATTTCCTTCATAGATACTATGATGTTTTTCCTATATTTTATTAGTAGTTGTTCATTCTATAACCTTTTCTAATTATTTCTCAAATAATGAAGAGAAAAAATAATTTTAAGATTTTCCATTAGTTATAGTAATCTTCTTGTTAGTTAGAGACCAAGTAGTATTCTCCCATGTTATAGTGAAACCTTGAAGTAAAGAATCATGAACATATCATATTATGGATAAAAAATAAGGAATCATCCTCTCCTTCCATAAATGTAAATATTTTCGGTTAATGTCTAGATTTATTTTTTGATTGAACGATTTGTTATATTATATGGTAGACTAATAATTGGATCTTCAAGGGAAATCCAAAGATTGATACCAATTGGAATTGACCGAGTATGTATGGTAAGCACTGGGGTGGTGGTGGTGGTGGGACAAATCAATGCTTCTATTTTTTTTCAAAATCTTTATGCCCTACTATTTATTAAATATTGATCTCATAAATAAGAAATGTAGAAATTAATAAGGAGTATAACATGTTTATTAACAAGAATAACCTCCAAAAGGAGGACTATGTCCTTGATATATGGTGGTTTTTATCCAACTCTTGCACCACTATTATTTTATTATCTAGGGTAACTATATGAAATGATATAAAATTGTACCTACTATAAGACACTATCACCAACTAATGTTGTGAAACTTGTTGAAAATTAATAACAACAGATATCTAAAGATATATTAACAATGGAGATCTTAAGATTTAGAATTATTAATGTAACTTGATCATATTATTCTCTTAACCACATCCCTTCACATCTATTATAAACGTTGAGAAAAATATTCTCACACTCTCATACAATTTTTTTAAAACTATTTATTTTCATTTTTTTGTTTTTAAAAATTCACAAGCTATATGAATTTTATTTCCTCATTTATTATAAATTTAAATATACTAGTTAATTTCTCTTGAAACTCAATTAAAATAAAAATATTCTTCATTAAAAACTAATAATGACTTGGGATTATAACTCCCATATGATTTCCAAAATATCATGTCCTTTTATTCTCATTTATATCTTCCAAAGAAAATCATTCATATTAAAATAATTGTAATTTCATGGATACATATAGTGGATTTTATGCCATCATGGTGCCTCTTATTGCGGTTCAAATTACTCCAAAACTACCTCTTTACATAACTCACTTTTTTATGGGACTCTCTTTATGTCATAAATCTATTAAAAAAACCTAATTAATATCTGAATAAATTTTCTCTTTTGATAGATTCAAGACATAGGTTTCCTCTTCACAACATGAATATGAATAATATTCTATTACTTTCATCATCAAATGTCTTGTAATATAATTATATACATAATTATTATGATTAAAGATTTTAAAGAATAATACAGTATCACTTGAATTATTTATCCATTTATTTAGAATATTAATTCTTAATATCTTATAAATAACATCATTCAAAATATATATAAGTGTAAGATGACTCACTCTTATCTTGAAATTATTCATACATAATTTTTTATGACCCATACATATCATAGAATTACTCGTATACTAGGTGGGATCACACATACACAGACTTGGATGATACATATGCAGAGTCCAATGACTCATACATATGTAAAAAATGACTCATACATAGATTCTAATTAATCATACATAGTTTATAAATGACTCATACACAAATCTCATGACATATTCAAATATCTACTTCCCCATAATAATTTCAAAATAAACTCAAATCAAACCAGAATCACTTTAACTCAACCTAACACTTCTCAACCACTCGTAAAAATCTTCAAACATCATCCAAAAGTATTCCTACACCTAATACATCTGTTGGTAAGCATGGTTATCCATGTATGTAATTTATTATATTATAAATTCCACTAAATAAATTGGAAAAAACATCCAAAATTGCAATATTTTTCTTTAATCATGAAAAAAACACAAAAAATATTCATGATTAATAATTAATTTAACTCATATGAATATGTGGTTTGAGACCAAAGGTAAAAATATAAATATTTTCATGAAACCAATGATCATCATCACCATGTGAGATCAAGTATCCACCAACAACTTGAGTATCCATCAACATAAATCACAAAATTAGGTATTGATAACAAATATAACATCATCATTATCTAGAGTATCCAATATACAGATTCATATTAGGAGTACCATGCTCTTAGAGAAACTAGGAAAATACCATACCAAAGAACATAATTCCTTACTAACACTTACATATTTATTTCACAATGTGAAAACCTTGAACCATCACCACCAAACTTAGAAATGTTTATGAACAAGTGTACTAGTTATAGAAGCATTATTCCCCTACCTTTAAGGTGCTTCCCATAAGTTATCACAGAGAAGCCATTGATTTAAATAAAAACCTACCATATGGTGATATAATTAAATATTCCATTCCAACTTTATAAAAGATCACTAAGTGACTCTTTTGAATATAAATTTACTTATCATCTTCTTTGATAAGGTTCACATACCAACATCATCAGTAACAAATAAAATAAATCACCAAGATAAAAGATTGACCCATCTTACTACAATCTATGAAACCACATAAGCACAACACAAAATCTAAATTGAATCAATTTAAAAACAAAAGAACATGATTGGATTGTGATCACTATTCATTAAGGTGAATGATAATAACTTATAGAAACAAATATAATCTACTCAATCCACCAAACTACCATACCAAATATTTTTTGTGACCTATTCCACCACAATCCAAAGTGGATAATCCTGAAAATTTATATAACACCACTCTATCAGCTCTAGACCCCAGGATATAACCTTGGATCTCCAACCAAAATCACCAAATATGATCTATATTTATATATAAAATCATGTTCATCTCCCCATATGAAAGAGGCTTCTGATTTGAGGTGAGGTTCTGAAGACCGTGAGTAGAGATACTATTCCCCCAATATTAGTAAATAAAATAATAACACAAGATAAAATAGAGTAATAAATAAGAAATGACATAATAATGGAATGAGAAGTATCTAAAGTCATACATAGTAATAAACCAAGGACCCCCCAAAGTGGAAGTTCAAACAAGAGTATGAGTAAGATAATTAAGTAAATAAAACACTATAGAATGACTCCAGAATCCATCCCGATATTTCCTCCAATCACTATGATATGTATCCTAAATCCCTGTCATTGGGGTCTTACCCTTTCTTATATCATTGATCATGAAACCTGTACACACATCGATATGTGCACTTAGGGTGTGATTATAAACCCAATAGACACCACCAATGAGTCCTTAAAATGAGTGAACATGAATAACAATGTATGTGATGAAAATAAATAACATGAAAGTAAAAATATAAAATCATATACAGAGTGTTAATTCACTAACCAAGATTCTATAAACCATCAACCATACTTAGTTCGACTCCATTCTAGAAATGTATTCATAATGGAAGTCATAAAATAGAGTCGACCACAAGGTCACCACATGTATCCCATAAACACCACAAGGATAATGTGTCTTAGGTTAGGCCATAAGGTCACCATATTCTGACACTACATTAGGTCAGTACAAAAGGTTATCATATCCCAACATTGTGTTTCACAAACCAACCCAAACCAGGGCTCTAGCCAAAACTACCCCAATTCCACCTCTATAGGTGAGGGGATGGCGACAAGTAATGAAAGGAGTAACCTTAATGGGAGGAATTTTTCAAAATATAACTATCCACACCCACCCAAACATCTCGATGTAGAAGTGGAGAGGAATAATAATAAAAAATGATGTAATAACTGGAAAGTAAAACAGTCATGACAAACCTCTAGGTTGTATAAGAGTTTGACAATGCAAACTGAAAATTAAAGGGAAAAAATACATGACAAACCAGAAATATGTCCCGAATTAAAAAAACTAGAATGTAAATATCCAAGAGATCCTAGATTCTGATCTCAAAGCTATGACCACCACACATAGTTCAAAGAACTAGGTATCCCAATGCTCTCCTATAATCACCACCGACCTATTTGTCATATTCACAATACACGACATGTGCGGGAAAATACCATGAAGGGGTGGGTTTATACATAACCAGTAGGACACCCCAAAATCTAAAAGGGGGAGAAATAAGAGACACACCAATAAAATAAATAATGTAGATAATAAACAAGGTCCAACTCAACCCAAATCAAGATATAGTGTAATCTCATCCAAGCACAAGGGGCTCAACATAGTGTGTAGATAAACTACACGTCAAGTCTTTTCCACCCATAGCAAGAGAGTAAACTCATCCAATCCTGAGGAGATAAACAAGGAAATCATGTGACATACCCAATGTTTCTTTGAAACCCATTGAAGTAGAGTAACCAAATACAAAGTTATGGATATATATGTATATATATATATTCTCAATCAAAATAAACCAAAATGAGAGAGAAAGGGGATCTCCATCTCATATCTCTACCCAGGAGGAAGAATCACCAGTAGTTCCAAAAGACCATAAATGATACCAAAAACCTCATGTGTCTACCAGAAGTTAACTATCCAAGCCAAGTAATTATTTATCTCTCTACCACATAGTCAAGGGGTCCCAACTCTAGATAGATGACCCATTCCCTATTACAATAGGTGGGTTCCACTCAGAAGTCACTAAGGACCCACATAATAGCTCTACTAGAGGGTTCGAATCTTAAGTCATTGAGGAACCATTGCCCATATATACTAGTGGGTTTCACTCGGAAGTCATCAAGGACCCACTATCCATCTCTACAGGAGGATTCCACTTAGAAGCCTTTGAGGACCCGTTTCCCAACTCTATTTAAGGGTTCCACTCAGAAGTTTTCGAATACCCAATGGCCAACTATACTAGAGGGTTCCACTCATAATTCATAGAGGAGCCACTACCCAACTCTACTAGAGGTTTCAACTCAGAAATATTTCAGGATCTTTTTCCTAGAACCACTAAAGGGTTCCACTCAGGATTCCTCTGGTGATCCTGCATGATCACTGTCATCGTTGAGAAATTCCTAACCAAGAATCATTCCTTAAATATTTCAAATTATATTTTAAAATAATTAATTGATGGAACCATCATGTTCTACATGAAAAAATACTTAGGATATGCTACTTGCGGGTGAAAATCCAAGTCCGAATATAGGAGATATGTTTCTTTGAAATGTACTCAAAAGGAACCATGGGGTACATGACATGAGTGGGGACCCACATGGCATGTGGTATCACACCTCCACCTTGAAATGTACATATATGGTACAAAACTTGCTTCATATGTAAGAATATACAATTTATAGGGAGTCTACACGACATGTCCTAGTACTTGGGGTCCCTACCCGTTCACTTTGGTTGTGTCAATGTACTACAGTACACGACCATGTGCCTCCACATGAGGTACTTCCCATGTGATCTACCACACAACTAATAAACTTAGGGATGAGGTACAAGGAATGTAGGAGAGATACACACCATGATATCTTTATATATTTTCAAAACCATTGCCCCCATAACTAGGGGCTACACTCCGTGCATTCATTGTGATACACAACTTTTAGTTGGGATTTTCACAGATTCTTAGATCTACTTCCACACCTTGATTCATGACATTTCACAATATATATCTCATTTTTTCCATATTAAATTAGTATATCTTAGTCATAAATCATTGTTTCCAGCCTTCATTCGTTGGGAGTTAGATTTTTTCATTCCTCAGTGGTTTTGTTGTTCAACCCATACACACTGCACCTTCCATCAATGATGATTTGGCCATAAATTGTTGAAATGATCTTCCGTAGAAAAAATTATTTTTAGATATTTTCATAGATAATCTATCTGTCCCTCTCTCATGGACCCATCTTGACTACAGTGGTCCCACTAAGCTTAGTACCACTCGGTAATGTCGAACCGGGACCGTAGGGTCAAACGAGGAAGAAAATAGATCAATTAAGTGTGGAAAGAACAATAAACAATTTTTAAACATAATTGGAAAAATATTATTGGCCAATCATCAAGAACATGGATATCTAGGTTAGAAACCCAAGAAATAATCAATTGAATCGGTACTTGGGTGCATGCAAAGGCTGCAATTGGTGCATATCCAAAACAGTGATCGATCTGCTCAATCAGTTTAATCAAAAAGGGTGTAAACCAAAAATTAACTAGTCCTACCTAGATATTTTATCTTTATTCATTGATGAATTCACCCACCAATGATCAAAGGAAGTCATTGCATTCGCTTCATCCCAATCTTCCTCGATCTGTAGTTTCATCGCCGTCCGATGTGATCTGCCAATAGAAGGAGAGCGTCGTTGGTGATTATAGGATTATGAGACTAATCCTAGGAAATTCTACATGATGATGTATTTATTGGAAAATAGTTTAGGTAAAATTAATTAATTTATTTAATTTAATAAATTTATTAATCCATTGAACATACCGAAAATGGGAAAGAAGTCTGAATGCCCCGCACTGACCTATTTTAGGTAACACTTAGTGTAAACACCACATTATAGACTCCACCAGTGTCATATTTCTGATACAAGATTATTTTTAAGATTTATCCCATTTTATTTATGAAACTGTGCAGGCCCAATATAAAATATGTTTAATATTATTATAAAATTGATTTCATACACATCGGGCCTCAGAATCATACTCCATATCATATCCTAACTCTAGAAATATATAAAGAAATAATTAAATGACTTAGAAGAATAAAATCAAGTCTCTACATCATTAATTCATTTAATATTTTATTCCTAAAAAAGGAAAACTAGAGAAACAACTTAGGATACTTAGCTTGCATCCAACACTCCTTTTTCTAGGAACTCTCCTTCATGTTCTTATGTTGCCACAACACATGATCCAAGGGAATGGTCCACGACATCAAGTTTTATATTGTCTATCTTTGATCTCCAGTGAGTGATCCTCAAAGTTGGATCTATCCTCAATGTCCAGATCACCCCAGCCAATAACATTTGTAGGGTCATGCACACATCTCCTCAGCTGCAACATGTGGAAGACATCGTTCACCTGATCTAGCTATGGGGGTAGGGAGAGGCTGTAAGAAACCTCACCAACCCTATAAATGATATCTAATGGCTCCTTAAACCTTAGGGATAACTTTAATCCCCCACCAAAACTTTGCATTCCTCTTCATGGGGAGACTCTTAGGAAAATGTGGTCTCCCTGGTCGAACTCCAAGGGATTATGATGAAAATATGTTTAAGATTTTTGTCTACTTTGGGTCATCCTCATCCACTCACCGGTGACATGGACCTTCTCTATTGCCACCTATAGTATCTCTAGTCCCACAAGAGATGTATCAATGATCTCTTTCCATCACACGGATGACCTATAGTGTCTCTTACAGGGCCTCAAAAGATTACATGCCGATGGTAGAGTGGTAACTGTTGTTGTACACAAATTCTACAAAGGTAAAGTGATCCTCCCAGATCCAGAAAAAGTATACCATGGATGATCTTATCATATCCTCTAAAATCTAGATAGTGTACTTAGTCTACACATTGTTCTTGGGGTGAAATGATTTAGTCATCCTAATTTGGATCCTGAATGCCTCCTATAGCCCATTTGAAAATCATTACCTCAACCATGCATCACAATTTGAGATAATCATTGAGGGTACCCCATAAAGGTGAAAAACCTATTATATATACAACTGACCCAAAATATCCACCAAATTCTGATATATGATAGAAATAAAGTGTGATTACTTTATGAGATGGTCAACTATCACCTAGTTGGAATCATAGCCCTTCGCTGTTTGTGGAAGACCTATCACAAAGTCCATGGATATTCGGTCCCACTTCCACTCTGGGATCTCGAGGGGCTACAAAAAACTAGCCAGAACATGGTGCTCTGCCATCACGTATTGATAAGTGAGGCACTGAGAGATGAAATTTTCTATGCTCTATCACATGATGGACCACTAAAACTGATAATGAAGGTTTTTTCACATCTTCCTTACACCAGGATGTACATCTAGGAAATAAGTGTGGAACTCTCACATCACCTCCTCCTAAATCATGAATGGAACCACCATCCATCCTTAAAAAAAGATAACATGATTCCCTCCTTCATAAAATCCATATGGTGAGTCCCTCATAGATATCTAGTCATGAAATACCTCACAGTCGATATCTCCTTACTAGGACTCTCTCACATGCTCGAGAAGTGGAGGATTCAACACCATCGACTGTGGAAAAGTTGTACCCTCCCGCTTCACTGGGGTCAGTTGCAGGGAGTCCAACTACTTCGAATCATCCTTTAGCAAGAAAGTATGTGACTTACTGTTAATAGATTCTGCTACTATGTTTCCCTTCCCCATAGTATAGACTATCTCAAAGTTATAGTCTTACAAGAACTCTAACCAGCATCACTATCTCAATTTGAAGTCTCTCTGCATGAAGACGTACCTGAGACACTGATGGCTTGAGTAGACCACAAAGTTCTCCCCTAGAAGGTAGTGCCTTAACATCCTCAAGGAAAATACTACCTCTACCAGCTTTAGGTTGTGATTCAAGTAGTTTTGATCATGGGGTCTCAACTACCTCAACTCATATACGATGACTGCCTACTACTGCATGAACATACAACTAAGAACAACTCCCGAGTTATCACATTACACTACATAATCAACACCTTTATCTAGTAGTCTCAACACTAGAGCAATATTCATTTATAGCCTCAACTACTTGAAGGTCCTCCTACACTCTTCAGTCTAGGTAAAAAACAACCCTTTCTGTGTTAGGGAGGTCAAAGGGGATGTAATTCTAGAGAAGTCTACCAAAAACCTCTTGTAGCACCCCTCTAATCCAATAAATCTTTGCACATATGACATGCTACTAGGTGGATCCCAATAATGTACTATATTGATATTATTTGGATCCATGAATAAACCATGATCATGAATGGCATGCCCTAAAAAATGAAACTCATGAATCTATAACTGAAACTTTGTGATCTTTCCATAAATCTGGTGATCTTAAAGAAAATTTAGAACCATCCTTAAGTGCTTCACATGATCCTCCTTTGATGTAGAGCAGATGAGTATGTCTTCAATGATGATGACCAAAAACTTGTACAAATATGGTAGGAATATATTGTTCATCAAATCCATAGACAAAATGGGGGAATTTTTCATAAAAAAGGGCATCACCAGGAACTCATAGTGTCCGTACAAATATCGAAATTCCATCTTTGGAATATCAATGTCACTGACCTTCAATTGGTGGTAGCTAGACCATATATCGATCTTCGAGAACCATATTTCACCTATAAAATGGTAAAATAAGTCTTCAATCATTGTAATGAGGTACTTTTTCTTTATCATTTACTATTTTATGTGATAATTATCTATGCAAATTCACAAGCTCCAATTTTCCTTTTTCATGAAAAACACTAGAGATTCCCATGGGGACACACTGGTTCTGATGAAACACATCTCTAGAATGTCATATAACTAATAATGAATACCCCAAAGCTCTATTGGGAACATCTAATATTATGAAGAAGATATCAGAGTGGTCCAAGGATAAAAGTTGATGAAAAACTCCATCACTTTCCGCAATGGATGTCCTGGAACATCTTTGGGGAATACATCCATATAATCCTCCACTACTGGAGGAATCCAGATGCCTAAAGAGACTGATACAACCAAGAATATACTAACCAACGTATGGGTTATGGGTTGTAGCTTCCTATTTGAATCACTCACTTATCCCTCCATGAGATCTGTCTTTCCCATAAAGGTGAATCTCATTCCATCAATGCGTAGGCATCTGACTCGTCTAAGATGATAGTAAGTCTGGGTTCAGGAAAAAAAATCCATGACCAAGATGATTTCATAGGGTTCTATAATGAGGACCAAATGGTACCACATGAACCTCTCTTCACTAGTTGATATCTCACACTACCGACAGATAATAGATACATAAGAAGTGTTCCCTGTAGGAACCTCAAGACAAAGATGTTAGGATAGAATCTCAACTGGGAGCTTCAGATATTGTGCCAGGAGTATAGAGATGAAGGAATGGCTAGAAAATATTTATAATAATACTAAAGTAAGAGTACAATAAAAAAATATTATACCTCTAATCATCTCATGCACTGTGGTGTCATAATCCTCTAGAGCCTGCTGATGTCTGTAACCAAGACTACTACTCCCTGAGCTTGTTATAGGCAGCCTGGTGGTGGTGGTGGAAGTATATCAAAGCATCTTACACCATCCATAGATTCTATTTACCCTATTATACCTACAAATATCTAGGGACCATCTTTCCCTTAGTTGTGAGATCCTTGATCAGGACACTGCCTCTTCCATGGAGGTCTGTTAGCTACTTTCATGTGCACCTCAACACGTCTATTTAGGTAGTCACATTCTATGTGACCTCACCCATCATAAGATTAACATTGATCCTCTATGGGATTCCCTAGTGTTTTATTCTATCCCATCACCATACGACCACACACCTAAATCTGATAGCAAAAAGACATCCTACATCAAGATCTTGCCCACTCGAACCTACTAACTCCTATTGATGAATAAGTTTTAGGATTCCTACTACTAACTCTAGCTATGTTATATCCCTCTAAAATAAAGATATCTATCACTAGTGCCTTCTCTAGCACCCTGATAAAGGTGGGGATGCACAAGGGCACCATGATGGCACAAATATCTCTGCAAAGTCCCTGCTCGAAATTCTATTATTGAAAGTAGCCATCATAGATCATGTCAAGGTAGTACTAGGTAAGGTCTAAGAACCTTAATACATATTCATTCACCATAATCCCTCCTTAGTACAACACTAGAGGATTTTAAATTTGAACTGAGTGAAAACAGGAGGGGTAGTACTCTTCAAAGAATATTTTTGGAAGTTGGGCCATGATAGTGTCGACTCATTGTTCATCTTTGTAATAAGGCTCCACCAACACCTAGATACTACATGGAAAAGGATAGATGCTATTGAAACCACCTAATCTATTGGGGTATGAATAAGCCTAAAGATATGATCCACTAACTCTAGATAATCCTCTCTTACCTGAGGATCTGGCTCACCACAGAACCTCAGCGGCCTCTAGCACTGAAATTCATAGAGCACACTAAGCCTTCACACATCCTCAGCCTTCTCTGTTGGGATGATATGCTGCTTGATAAGATGAGGTGCTACTACCTACCCACATGGAGGAAGAATCTCATAAGATAGACCTTGAACTGAGACCTCATCACTCATAAAATCTTCATCATGATCTGAAACTAGTATCTTGGGTGGCTGTTGTCACAGAGGAATACTAACATTTTAATCAAGATGTACCACAATGATGAGAATATATATATATATATATATATATATATATATATATATATAAACAATAGGGAGATGACTCAAGAAGGATAGTCAAATACTCAATCCTATATGATGCATGCACAATTGATCCTTGTAAACAATATCTCAATATGTTGAGCCAATAAGAAGGTAGTCAAGGTCCTGGTGAATGTATATGTTAGCTTCCCACACCATCACTGGATTCCTTGGCCTAAGAGCCGCAATCGAGACACTTTGACACTGTTTCCCTAATCCGAATCAAATCATTATAATGAGACCACTGTAGAAAACATCCAAAGGAATTAATTTCTTTGATACCAATCTATCACAACTAGAGCGAAGCCGAGGCTTGAGCCACAATTACCCCAATCCCACCTCTATAGGCTAGGGGGCCCCAACAAGCACCGAAAGGAATAAACTAAATGGGATGCCTTTTCCAAATGTACATATATGAATACAAAATAACATATTAATGCATAAGTGTAGAGGAATAATAAAAAATGATGTAATAAATAGAAATTAAAACTTGCATGAAAAAACTCTAGGGTGTAAAATTATATAACAGTGCATACTAAAAAGTAAAGGGTCAAAATACAAGCCCAACCACAAATATGTACCAACCTGACAAAAATAGAAAGTAATATTCTAAGAGATCCTAGCTCATAATCTCTAATATATAACCACTGTATATGGTACAAAGTAATAGGTATCCCTAATCCCATTTGTATTCACTTCCAACCTATTCGTAATCTGTATAAGAAATGACACATGTAGGAAAATCCCATGCATGGGTGAGTATATAAATACCCAATAAGATTCCCCAAAAGCTAAAAGGTGGAGTAATAAGTGATAAAATAGAAAAATAAAGACAGTAAATAGAAAACAATATGGATCTCAACATAAAGAAAGATAAATAATAAACTTATCCAATCCTAAGGGGCTCAACACAGTGTCTAGATGAACTACACGTTGTGTATTTTCCACCCATAGTAGGAGATTATACTCATCCAACCACGATAATCTAAACACGGAAAGCACATGGCATACCCAACACTTATTAATAACCCATGTCAAGATAGTGACCACATCCAAAGGAATGGATACAGATGTATATATATATTCTTAGTCAAAAGAAACATAAATGAGAGAGAAAGTGGATCTCCATCTCACAGCTCATCACAGGAAGAAGAGTCACCAACATTTCCAAAATTCCATCAATGTTTCCCAACACCTCACACATCTACCCAAAAGTTAATTTACAAGAAAAGTCATGTTTCATCACTATGACTTACCATCTAGAGGCCAAAACTCTAGGTAGAATTCCCATTCCATGGTATAATAGGAGGGTTCCAATCAGAAGTCATCTAGGACCCACTGCCCATCTCTAGCGGAGGGTTCCACTTGGAAGTCATCGAGGACCCACTACCCATATCTAATGGAGGGTTGAATTCAGAATTCATTAAGGTCCTACTTCCCAGTTCTTCTAAATGGCTGCACTTAGAAGTTGTGAGGACCCACTGCCTAGCTCTACTAAAGAGTTCCACTCAAAAGTCATTGATGGCCCACTGCCAGCTCTATTGGAGGGTTCCAATCCAAAGTCATCGATGAACCACTGCCCATATCTACTAGATGGTTCTACTCAGAATTCATAAAGTACCCACTGCCAAACTCTACTAGAGGGTTCCACTCAGAAGTCATCAAGGATCCACTGCCCATCTCTATTGGAGGGTTCCACACCGGATGCCTCTGGTGATCCTGCACGATCACTACCATTGTTAAGAATCTTCTAACCAAGATTCATGGCCAAAATATTCTAGATCATATCTCAAAATACACAATGAAGTGGAACATTATGGTCTACATGAAAAAACACTTAGGATAAGTTACTTGAGGGACAAAATCCAAGTTCAAACGAAGAAGATATAAGACTTTTAAGTTTCCTAAAAAGGATACAAGGGTTTCTCGGTATGTGAAGAGACCCACATAGCGTGTGGTCCTACTCCTCCCCTAAAGAATTTCGTGGGATGGTACATGGATTATTTCTTATGTAGGGATATATGATGTGTAGGGAGCCTGCATGGCATGTACTAGTACTCAGGGTCCCTTCATGTGCACTTTAGTTGTTTCTATTTACTTCAGTACATGGTCATGTACATCTATATGGGGTCATGACTATGTGATCTACCACATGACTCATACACTCAGGGACGAGGTATAAAGTGTGTAGTAGTGCTGCACTCCATGAAATCTTTATAGATTTACAAAAACCTAGTCATCACAGTTTGGGGGATACACATATGTTGTAATGTCTCATATTTTTCTGTTCATTATTTTAAATATTATATGGAATTATTTCAAGACTGGGCGTGAATACAGCACATCGTTCCGAGGTCCAATGAGCCCAGAATGGTGGTTTGAACTTTTTTTAGCTAAGTGAGTCAGCACTTGTGCGCGGCTATGGTAGTTTCCAAAACGGATGCCTAGATTAAAAATATGAGTACACCGTTGCGTCCGGGGCGATAACTTTACCTAAGAATGAGTCCAACCTCGACCGGCGTGGGTCGAGGGAAAAAGTTAATTTTTGGATGTTTTAACTAAAATAAAAATAAAATAAATTAACAAGTTTATTTTATTATCATTTTAGGAAACATCCGCTAAAGCGAGGAAATGACACAACTGTTTCCTAAATTAATGGCGCATCATAATAGCTTCAAAATGGTGAGTCAACGTCATTAAGGCTGCCACGAAATTAAATGACAACATGTTTCCCTTTTTAAGGGGTTAAGCAATTGTTGATCGTTGGCAATGCCTGAGAGGAATCTCTGCCAAATCCGCGAGGCGTTGGAGGAAATTCTCAGCGACGAACGACAACGGATGGAAACCAAGGATTGTTGCGCCAACGTTGAAGGATCTCAGCGACAACAGCATCATAGTGCCTTCGTCAACGATCGATCCTTTCAAAAGGTAGGGGTTGTTATTAAGATTTATTTTCCCCGTATTTATGTTTAAACGACGAACACGGATCAACCACAAACAAGTTGATCCGTGGACTCGTACGTTTTTGCGGGAGGGATTTTTCTTCGGGAAGATTATGGGGAATTGATCCATGCTTTATGTTGTTATTGATTCTTGATCCGTTTAATCCTATTAACGAGATCAGATCAATGTCGTGACGAATGATGGTGGAGGTTCGTTCCTCATTTTGTTTATTTGGATTTCTTCCTCCTTTTTCCCTGCGCGTTCTTCACGTTCTTCACGGGGCGACGAACAACGGATCGTTGTGCATCCGTTTTTTGATGAAACGATCCCAAATCAAAGGTTTGACATCACAACGACCTTGTGGAGGTGCAACGATGATGGAAGACGATGAATCAGACCGGATCAGAAACAGCGTTCTTTGAGCATACTTCATGCGGGAAGATCAGAACACGTTTTTAGAGACGATTGGAGGCCTGAAAATGTAGGAAGAGGCTTCGTGGTGTCGGGGCGACCAGAACCTAGAAGTTTTGTGGTGATCGAATGACCGGATTGTTGATCGGAACAGTACGGGAGGCGCACTGGTGAAGAGCACCGTTTTTGTAAATTTCTAGAATACACGGTGTGTACTTCCGAAGAACACGCCGTGTAGTACTGGCGGTGGAGGCTAGGGTTTCGGGGTCAGAGAAGAATTACACAGTGTGAGACTCTGGCACACGACATGTTGGACCTTCCCCGAAGCTCGGCGTGTACTTTGGGTAGTACACAGACACGGGATGATCTACATGGTTTCAAGCAGCACGACGTGTACAACTTGGCAGAGGCAGCTACGCAGAGCTCGGTGTGTATCCCGGGGAGAAATAGACATGGGATGGAGGACACGATGGTGTACTCCATCACACGACCAGGCGAGGCCAGCAGCGCGGGTTACCCCTTGTGCAGATTACACGGGTTGGAGTATACGGGTTGGTGACCATGTACGGGCACAGGACACGGGCCGTTGTACACGGGAAATACCTGGGGTCGGAGAACATGACATGTATCATTTATACATGCCGTGTAATTTTTGGAAAATGACTTGGTCCTTTTTTTCACCGTGCCTTGAACATCTTTCGTTTGGGTTACTGATCCTTCTTCTTGTTTCCCTGAGGGTCAGGCATCTTTCCCTCACATAGGATTTTGATCCCTCCAGCAGGAATTTATGTGATAGAGTTAGACATCCATCCGAGAGGCCCGAATCGAGATCCTCTATCCATTCCAGACCCTAGGTAGAGTCAGGCATCGACGTGACAAACTCTACCGGGCGTTGATCCTCTACCTAGCAGGTGAATTCTGGATGAGTCGCGGTATCCTCCATGGCCCTGGCAGTGATCCTCATCTGTGTATTGAGATCTTTACCACTAAAGAGTGTGTCTCCCGTAATTAGTGCTTCTATCTACCATAAATGTTCCACTCAGGAGTGCGTCTCCCGTAATGAGTGTACCTATCTATTGTGACAGTTCCCGACGAATAACACTTCTCGGATAGACGTCATCAGAGCTATAGGACTCATGGAGTGTGTTCTCCCGGAACGAGCGCATCATGGAATATTGGAATAGAATAACTTACTGGGGTATGCTGTTGCGTGACTTGTCTCTAGACCACGGGTCTAGGTTTTGAGTATATCTAGTTTGTTTTATATGTTCTGTAAACATATACTGTGCATAGCTGACTGTACCTTTACTTTGTATTTCTTTGTGGTTTTCGGGGTCCTCTACTGAGTATTGTTATACTCACCCCTGCACGGGCTTTGCCCACACGTCTGGTGTCTTGTACAGACGAGCAGCCTTTTGACAGAGTCCAGGGCAGACCAGGATAGGACTGAGCTTTCTGAGTTCCCTACAGGCCAAGGCGTTCCTACGGCTATGAGCGGCAGTACCAATACCTTTTGTGCTTACAGGTTGGACTTTGAAGTTTCATACTCTTGTTTTTTTGCTTTTTGGTGGGCTTGTATTTTGGCCCAGTTTACTTTTATAGTACTCTACCTTTCTTCGTACTATATTGGTTGGGTTTAGTTGTATTCATTCCTTTTGTTCCTTAGTGTTTTACATTTCAGTTTTTGTGGGCTTGGAGATGTGTGCGTGTTTACAAGTACCTAGGCAATGCCTCCCATGTTAGTGATATGACTACTCGGTGCTAGTCACCAGCCCCTAGACTATTGGAGGCGGGATTGGGGAGTCACGGTGTGGGCCCCACTTGGATGGTTCATGATAGAGTGGTATTAGAGGTGGTCAGTTCTACCTTAGGGCCAAGAGTCTGTGAGGTTGGTTTGGGGAAACAGTGTTAACTGTTTCGGGTTTGGATTTCAGGCCAGAGACCCCGGTGTTGGTACGGCGGCCGACGTATCCATACACCAGGACTCTGATAACCTGCTCTTCGACCTGGTTCATGAAAACACTAGTTGTGGGGAAATAAAAGGTACATGCATCATATAGGAATGGGTTGTGTTTTTCATGTACTTGGTGTCAGCTATCCAGATATACTCATTGACCGCGACACATCTTGTTTCTTTACAGGATGCCTCCACGATGGATACCCGCTAGGATTCAGCAGCACGATCACGAGGATGACCCCCTCAGTGACAAGGCTTCGATACAGGGACCAGCTCCCCAGGCGTTTCCACCAGGTGGTGCACCTGTTATACCACCACCAGTGGAGCAGCAAGTGGTACCTGCAGTACTGACTAGTGAGGAGCACAGGCTTAGCGCTCTCCATGAGTTCCAGAGACAGAGACCCCTCAGGTTCCGAGGTGAGCCTGACCCTCAGGCGGCTGAGGACTGGCTTGAGGCGGTGACCAGAGTTTTCCATCTAGTGAGGACACCAGCAGACCAGATGGTGATCCTAGGAGTGAGCCTTCTTCAGGGTTTGGCGGGACGATAGTGGAGTCTGACCATGCAGACTCATGATGAGGAGACTCTTTCATGGACGGAGTTTGAGAGACTCTTCAGGGAGGAGTTATCTCCAGTTACGCTGAGAGCTGTGCGCATCCAGGAGATTCTTCAGCTCCAGTAGGGAAGTATGACGGTGGATGACTATTCATCGAGGTTCACCAACCTCACTAGGTACTCGATGGATATGGTCAGGGATCAGTAATTTAGGGCTCAGACCTTTGAGCGGGGTCTACGGAGAGACATCCGAGCTAGTGTCATGCCTCTATGCATTTAGACATATGCCGGAGTGCTCGAGCGGGCCTTGGTGATCGAGAGCTTCTTGGCAGAGCAGAGACAGCCGCCGACAGTCAGCAGCAGGCAGACAGGTGCAGAGACACCAGTAGCAGGGAGTCGACGTCAGGCACATGGATCTGGATGTGGGAGACGTCATAGGAGGACCCAAGATAGGGGATCGACAGTCCATGGCTCTCAGGCTGGATCCAGTCAGCCTAGGGAGAAGCGATGCTACGCATGCGATGGTAGGGGACATCTCGTTAGAGATTGCCCGACCCGTCGAGCTGCTGACAAGGAAGTGGTGGATGGACCACCGAGACAGAGGCAGAGAACGGAGCAGGCAGATCTGCCAGGCGGCGAACGTGGCAAAGGAGCAGGGAGAGCTGCAGGTGGTGGCAGACCCTATGACTTACTTCCACCACCACCCCTAGGAGGTCCGCACCATGCTCAGGGAGATGGGGGACAGGGATGGGGACGACTGCATGCAGTCGAGGCGTACGACCCCGAGGCTCTAGGGATGATTCGAGGCACGATCTATGTATTTTCTACCTTAGCTTCCGTACTCATTGACACATGTGCCATACATTCCCTTATAGCCACATGTCTTGTACAAAACCTCGAGATTCCGGTAGAACCGTTGACTAGATCCTTACGCTTGGAGACACCTATGAGGGGAGACTCGACGATCAAACACCTTTGCAGACAGTGTGATCTTACCCTTGGAGGCGAGAGTTTCGGTTGGAACCTCTTGGTGGTAGCATCAAGGCCTTATGACGTCATTCTTGGTATGGATTGGTTATCTTCAGTCCATGCCTAGATTGACTGTTTTATGTGAAGGGTGCGGTGTGTCCGCTGTGATGGAACGACGTTTTCCTTTTTCAGAGAAAAGGAAGCCATGAAACACAAAATGGGCTCATGCATAAGAGGGTGAAGTCGATCACTCATGAGTTGGCTAGCCTTACCCTCGGAGTAGTGGATGTTGTGAGCTCTCCGTTCCCAGCAGTGGTGGTGGAGTATGAGGACATATATCCAGAATATGTTCCATGGTTACCTCCCCACCAGGAAATTGACATCTGCATTGACTTACACCCCGAGAAGACAACGATTTCCTCATCATCTTATCGGATGGCTCCCGCAGAGCTTCGCGAGCTGAGGGTGCAGTTGGAAGATTTACAGAGCAATGGTTTCATAAGACCCAGCGTCTCCCCCTGGGTGGCCACAGTCTTGTTTTCCAAGAAGGCAAACATAAGTCTAAGGTTGTGCATGGATTATCGGCGCCTGAACCAGGTGATAGTGAAGAACAAGTATCCACTTCCGAGAATCGATGACCTCTTCGATCAGCTAGTAGGGGTACAGTGGTTCTCGAAGGTTGAACTTTGATAAGGCTATCACCAGCTACGAGTGCGGGATGAGGATATACCAAAGACAACTTTTAGATGTCACTATGGTCACTATGAGTACTTGGTGATGCCCTTAGGCATGACGAACTCCCCCGCATTGTTCATGGGGTTGATGAACCGGGTCTTACAGCCGTACTTGTACCGGTTCGTAGTGGTCTTCATCGACGACATCCTTGTGTACTCAACGACAGAGGAGGAGCACGCAAGACACCTTTGGATGGTTCTGGACATACTTCGGGAGCACCAGATTTATTGGAAGCTCTCAAAGTGTCAGTTCTGGATTTGGGAGGTCCACTTTCTGGGACATGTCATCTCAGTAGATGGAGTAGGTATGGACCCAGCCAAGGTGGAGGCTGTGTTAGTGTGGGAGCCACCTCGGAGCGTGATGGAGGTGCAGAGCTTCCTTGGGCTGGTAGGATATTACCATAGATTTATTCCTGACTTCTCCTGGATATCAGAACCGATGAAAGCCTTGACCAGGAAGGGGAAACCCTTCGTGTGGACAAGAAAGTGCCAGCAGGATTTCGAGAAGTTGAGACAGAGTTTGACGAGCGCCCCAGTCTTGAGATTACCTGAGGAAGGTGTCGAGTATGTAGTTTTCTGCGATGAATCAGGGACCAGGCTCGGCTGTGTCCTGATGTAGTGGCATGCGGTGATTGCTTATGGTTTGTGCCATCTTAGGCCACATGAGAAAAACTATGCGACCCATGATCTCGAGTTGGCAACAGTAGTCTTCGCATTGAAGATGTGGCGACACTACCTTATGGGAGAGCAGTTCATTGTCTACTCTGACCACAAGAGCCTCAAGTACATCTTCTCACAGATGGATCTGAATCTGAGGTAGAGAAGTCGGCTAGAGTTCCTCCAAGACTATGATTTCGAGATCATCTATACTCTTGGGAAGGGGAACAAGGTGGTGGATTATCTTAGCAAAAGGTCGAGCTCACAGTTGTTGAGTGAGGCGACACAATAATTAGCCGTGTTATAGTTATCCTTCGTGGATGGAGAAGATATAGCTTACCTATAGTCGATGGTTGTCACCCCTTCACTCTTACAACAAGTTAGGGAGGCGCAGCTTGGGGATGACGACTGTGTGGCTTTACGTTCTCAATTATCCATAGGACATGCTCCTAATGGATATTCGCAAGGTGGGGAGTACGTACCTCTTTTCAGAGGACGCACATTTGTACTAGTGGAATTCCAGGAGGAAGTCATGAGGGAGTTTCATACATCCCCTTTGGCGGTACATCCTGGAGTGGCAAAGATATACCAGGATATCCGATGATAGTTCTAGTGGTCAGGCATGAAGAAGGCAGTAGCATAGTTCATTTCTTGATGCCTCACATGCCAGTAGGTGAAGGCTGAGCACCAGGTTCCAGCGGGATTAGCTCACCCCTGGAAGTCCCGAAGTAGAAGTGGGCTGGAATATCTATGGACTTTGTGATGGGCTTACCATGGATATCCAAAGGGCATGATTCCATCTGGGTGATCGTTGACCGACTCACTAAGTCGGCCCACTTCCTAGATATCAGGGAGCAGAGTCCCATAGAGAGCTTGGGATGCCTCTACGTGTAGGAGATAGTTTGGCTTCATGGCATCCCCTCGACTATAGTCTCAGACCGAAACACCCGCTTCACATCCCAGTTGTGGAAGGGATTGCAGGAGGCTTTTGGGACTGAGCTACGCTTGAGCACAGTGTTTCATCCCCAGACGGATGGTCAGACGGAGAGGACCATTCAGGTTCTGGAGGATATGTTGCGAGCCTATATCTTGGACTTTGGTCACAGTTGGGAGGACCACCTACCACTGGTGGAGTTTGCGTAAAACAACAACTACCACTCCACCATCGGTATGGCACCATTCGAGGCCTTTTATGGGAGACCCTTCCAGCCACCGCTTTGCTGGACCAACCCCGGAGAGTCAGCACTCATGGGTCCAGAGTTAGTGCGAGCTACTACAGAAAATGTGTAGATCATCCGGGAGAAGATGAAGACTGGCCAGAGCTAGAAGAACTCTTATTTTGACAGACAATGGAGACCTCTGGAGTTTGAGGAGGGTGACCATGTCTTTCTTTGGGTCTCACCTTGACGAGGGTTGTGGAGATTTGGCCGAGGCGGCAAGCTATCTCCAAGGTTCATCGTACCTTTCCGGATTCTGTGCAGAGTTGGCGAGGTGGCATACCGCCTAGCTCTACCACCATAGTTGCATCAGGTACATGATTTCTTCCACATGTCACAGCTGAGGAGGTATGTGCATGACCCATTGCACGTCATCGATTGGGGCGAGATGGACATCGAGGATGGAGTGAGCTTTGCTGAGTACCCAGTGGAGATCGAGGATCGACAGGAGAGGATCCTTCATGGGTGATCGGTTCCCTTGGTGCACGTCCGGTAGCAGCACGTGAATCTTCAAGAGAGAACATGGGACCGGGAGGCTTAGATCCATGCCCAGTACCCTCATCTGTTTGAGTAGCCTTTAATTTGGATTTTCGGGGATGTAAAGCCCCAATGTGGGGAGAATGTAATGTCTCCGATTTTTCCGTTTATTATTTTAAATATTATATGGAATTATTTCAAGACCGGGTGTAAAGACGGCACATCGTTCGGAGGTCCAGTGAGCCCAGAATGGTGGTTTGAACTTTTTTTAGCTAAGTGAGTCGGCACTTGTGTGCGGCTGTGGTAGTTTCCAAAACGGATGCCCGAATTAAAAATCTGAGCACACCGTTGTGTCCTGGATGACGACTTTACCTAAGAATGAGGCCAACCTCGACCAGCGCGGGTCGAGGGAAAAAGTTAATTTTGGATGTTTTAACTAAAATAAAAATAAAATAAATTAACAAGTTTATTTTATTTTCATTGAAGGAAACATCCGCTACAACGCGACAACAGCGCAACTATTTCCTAAATAAATGGCACGTCATAATAGCTTCAAAATGGAAAGTCAACGTCATTAATTCTACCGCAAAATTAAATGAAAACATGTTTCCCTTTTTAATGGGTGAAGAAACTGTTGATCGTTGGAAACGGCTGAGAGGAACCTCTGCCGAATCCGTGAGGCGTTGGAGGAAATTCTTGGTGACGAACGACAACGGATCGAAACCAAGAATTGTTGTGCTGATGTTGAAGGATCTCGGTGACAACGGCATCATGACACCTTCGTCAATGATCGATCCTTTCGAAAGGTAGGGGTGGTTATTTTGATTTCTTTTCCCCGTATTTAAGTTTAAACGACAAACGCGGATCTACCATGAACAAATTGATCTGCAGACTCGTACGTTTTTGTGGGAGGGATTTTTCTTTGGGAAGATTATGGGGAATTGATCCATGCTTTATGTTGTTGTTGATTCTTTCTCCGTTTAAGCCTATTAATGAGAGCGGATCAATGCTGTGACGAACTATGGTGGATGTTCGTTCCTCAGTTTGTTTATTTGGATTTCTTCCTCCTTTTTCCCCACGTGTTCCTCGCGTTCTTCGCGGGGCGACGAACAACGGATCGTTGCGCATCCATTCTACAACGCAACGATCCCAAATCAAAGGTTCGACATCGCAACGACCTTCTGGAGGTGCGGCGACAATGGCGGACGACGAATCAGATCAGATCAGAAACGTCATTCTTCGAGTGTTCTTCGTGCGGGAAGATCGGAACACATTTTTAGAGCCGATCGGAGGCCCAAAAATGTCGGAAGCAGCTTCGTGGTGTTGGGGCGACCAGAATCTATATGTTTTGCGGCGATCGGACAACCGGATTGTTGATTGGAGCAGCACGGGAGGCGCGCCAGTGAAGAGCGCCATTTCTGGAAATTTCTAGAATACACGGCGTGTACTTCTGAAGAACACGCCGTGTAGTACTGGCAATGACGACTAGGGTTTCGGGGTCAGAGAATAATTACACGACGTGTGACTCTGGTAAAACGACGTGTTGGACCTTCCTCGAAGATCGACATGTACTTTGGGTAGTACACAGACATAGAATGATCTACACAGCTTCAGGCAGCACAGCATGTACAGCTTGGTAGAGGCGGCTATGCGGAGCTCATCGTGTATCCTGGGGAGACACAAACACGGGATGGAGTACACGACCGTGTACTCTATCATACGGATAGGTGAGGCCAGCAGCATGGGTCACCCCGTGTGCAGATTACACGGGTCGGAGTACACGGGTTGGTGACCGTGTACGGGCACATGGCCAGAGTACACAGAGGCAACCCCAGTTACCCAGACATGGCGTGTACTCCGTACTACACGCTGTGTACTATGTTTTTCTACATGACCAGCCTCACGACACGTGCTGTTGTGCACATGCAGTACCCAGGGTCAGACAACATAGCGTGTATCATTTATACATGCCGTGTACTTTTTGGAAAACGGCTTGGTCCTTTTTTTTCACAGTGCCTTGAACATCTTTCGTTTGGGTTAGTTCCCATTCTTCTTGTTTCCCTGAGAGTCAGGCATCTTTCCCTCATGTAGTATTTTGATCCCTTCAGTAGGATTTTCTGTGATAGAGTCAGCCATCCATCCGAGAGGCCCAGATCGAGATCATCTATCCATTCTAGACCCTAGGTAGTGTTAGGCATTGATGTGACCAACTCTACCGGGCGTTGATCCTCTACCTAGCAGGTTAATTCTGGATGAGTTGCGGTATCCGCCCTGGCCCTGGTAGTGATCCTCATCTGTGTATCGAGATATTTCCCACTCAGGAGTGTGTCTCCTGTAATGAGTGCTTCTATCTACCGTAACTTTTCCACTCAGGAGTGCGTCTCCTGTAATGAGTGTAGCTATCTCTCGTGATGGTTCCCAACGAGCAACACTTCTCGGATGGACATCATCAGAGCTATAGGACTCGTGGAGTGTGTTCTCCCAGAATGAGCGCATCACAGAATCTTCGAACAGAATCCCTTACGGGGGTATGCGATTGCGTGACTTGTCTCTAGACCAAGAGTCTGGGTTTTGAGTATATCTGGGTTGTTTTATATGTTCTGTAAACATATACTATACATAGCTGACTGTACCTTTACTTTGTATTGCTTTGTGGTTTTCGGGGTCCTCTATTGAGTATTGTTATACTAAACCCTGCATGGGCTTTGCCCACATGTCTATTGTCTTGTGTAGACGAACAACCTTTTGACAGAGTCCAGGGCGTACCAGGATATGACCGAGCTTTCTGAGTTCCCTATAGGCCGAGGTGTTCTTATGGCTACGAGCGGCAGTCCTAGTACCTTTTGTGCTTATAAGTTGGACTTTGCAATTTCAGACTCTTGTTTGTTTTCTTTTTGGTGGGCTTGTATTTTGGCCCAGTTTACTTTTACAGTACTCTACCTTTTGTCGTACTCTGTTGGTTGGGTTTAGTTGTATGCATGTCTTTTGTTCCTTAGTGTTTTACATTTCAGTTTTTGTGGGCTTGGAGATGTGTGCATATGTACAGGTACCTAGAAAATGCCTCCCATGTTAGTAATATGCCTACTCGATGCTAGTCACCAGCCCCTAGCCTATTGGAGGCGGGCTTGGGGAGTCACGGCGCGGGCCCCACTGGGATGGGTCGTGAAATATGTGTTCATCATGATACATGATGTGTAGTCGATATTTTCATAGATTCTCATATCATCTTCTTGCTCCTTGATTTACCCCTTTTATCCATAGATGCTACCTATTTTCCATCTAAAATAAGTGGATCGTAGCTGTGGATCATGCTTTTTGGCCACCGTTTGTTGGAAATCAGATTCTTTCATTCCTTGATGGTTTCATAATTCAATCTGTTCCAACCACACCTTCCATCAATGATGATTCTGACATTAATCATTGAAACAATATTCAATATCCCCAAAAAATTCTAGATCTATCTATACTTCATTGATCCATCCCTCACTCAGGGATCCGTCATGATTTCGGGGTCTGATTAGGCTCGGTATCACCTGAAAACATCGAACAGGGACCGTAGGGTCCATCCAGTAAAGAAAACGAAGCAATTAGGGGAGGAAATAATAATAACAGATGTTTAAACATCATTTTCAATGTTTTGTTAGACAATGATAAAAAATAGGGATGTATGGGTTAGAAAAATAAAGAAATAATCAATTGAATTGGTACCTGGGAATATGAAAAGGATGAAATTGGCGTAAATCCAAAACAAGGATCAATATAATCAATTGGATTAATCAAAAGGTAGTAAACCACAAATTGATGAGTCCTACTTTGAGACTGATTGTTTTTTGTTGAGGAACGTGCCCACCAACAATTGAAGGAATTTGTTGCGTTCACTGAGTCCTGATCTACCCCAATATGAAGTTTTTCCATTGTCCTATATAATCCACCAATGGATAGAATTGTTGGTGATTCCAGGATTATGAGGATAACCCTATGAAATTATTCATGAAGATTTATGTTTGTGAAAATAGTTTAGGTCAAAGGAATAAATTTATTTAATTTAATAAATTAATTATTCAACCGAACATACCGCCAATGGTATAGATGTTCTAACACCCCATAAAAACCTATTTTAGGTTGCACCTAGAGTAAAAATAATGTTCCAAACCCAAAAATGGTCTTAGATTTATGATTCGAGCTTCTGTTTAAGAGTTATCCATTTTTTAAGAAACTATAAAAACATAATAAAAAATATATTTAATATTTTTAGAAAATTAATTCTGGACACACCATGTCTCAGAATCACACACCATATCAGTACCTATATCTATATATATATATAGAAATATTAAAAAGTATTAAAATAAAAAACTGAGTCTCTACACTATGTCTTCAGCCAGAGAACTAAATACCGTCATGCCTTGTTATCACCTCATGGGTCAGACCACGTAAGACCATATTGACTCCAGGTTATATCATAAGGCCATCGTACCACATTTTCCATTTCGGTCTTGTCACCATGTCATATAAAACATCTTAATACACCCCCTCTAGGGTTACCTAGTCATGAAGGGTCTACCTGTCACTTTGGAACCATGTAACAAACAATAATAACATAGCATATACCAAATAAATCTCATGTAAATAGTGTCATCACATTCAAAGGAACAACATAGTATATCTAGAGCGTGGAATAGTACCCAATCACACAAATGTTATCAAACTCAAATATTGGTCTCATGGTCTCCACGTTCACACACTTGTGATCACACATCAAACATGGACTCACGAGATACACCTTCACACACATGTGATCAAACTCAAGAATAGAATAAATAAAAATAAAATAAAAAAATAAAACATCTTGATAACAATCATATAAATGAACTCTACATGGTAAGTAACTTCCTTCCTCAAGATTTTCAATGTCAAATTCATCATTTTTCAAGAGTGTCAGCACCTAAACCATGTTCTTCCTCTAACCAGGACAAGATTACATGACAAGAACTCTTAGATCCAATTCCAATAAAGAATTATAAAGGCTATAGAATGAGATTCAAGGAGTCAATACAAGTGGTAGATCTATAACTTACCTATCAAAAATTATTATTAATGGTAGTATTCAAGTTAGTTTGAAGGAAGAAGGATTTTTTTGCACAAGGAATGAAAGAAAGGAGAGAATGAGTGGATTTTACAGTTTTTATTCAACAATAACAATATCTATCTTCTAAGGTTATATTTTTCTACAAAGATTAAGAAAATAGGTTAATATAATCAAAACTATAAAATGGGTAAACATTAATAGAATAAGGGTCAACCATCATACACTAGTTTCTTCCAAGGATCATCTAGAATTCATATGGATTGAATGAATCAACTAGGAGGAAGTATGAATTGATTAGTATGAAAAAATAATCAATTAAATTCACATTATGTTCACCAAATTTAAGATTCACATGTTTCATATTTGAAATAGACCAGATCTGAGGAAGAAGGAGATGGTTTTTCACATTTCAAAATCCATGAAACCTCTAAAATATTCTTGACCTTGGACTACACTTGACATTATGGCTCCAAAATTTCTCTCAACATGGTTTGTGCCTATATAATATCACATCAACCCATGTAATTTTCCATCACTATATACTCCACCATGAACATGGTGAGGTATCATAATTTTTTCAGCTACAAGTTCTTCCCTATCGCTCCCCACCTATAGCCTTGACCATGAACACACCGGACCTTTCCTTGATTTCTTTACACACAGGGACCACCACATCTGTGGTGTTTCTTGTTTTTAACTAAAAAGATCCAAAACACCTATAAAATACTTAAATATCAAAGGAATTCACCCAAAAAATTCCAATCTAAAAAAAGGATAAGATAGAAGAAATGCATAACACATTAGGAACAAAATTCTAAGGCTTTTCAATCCCCCCTATAAGGGATTCTCATCCTTGAGAAGTGTCTATAATGGTCTAACACAAACAAATAAAACTAGTGAGATGAAAAATTAAATTTCTACTATGCTATAAAACCCAAAAAGTGGTATTATATCCCCCCAAGAATATTATCGATTTGGTCTATGATCCACTCTGGGTGCTCTAAAAAAGACTCATCTAGTTTTAAATCAATATCCTCACAATAAAAAAATGCATATGATTAGGAATGTAACTATGGAGTTAAGAAACATGGACCACATAATACATTAATAGATGAATTTGAGGAAGTTCCAGTAAATAATACACTACTCCGATATGTTTAGTGATCTCAAATGGTCCCAAAAATGTGACAATTACATCCTTTTTTATGATAATGTTGATACCCCAACCAAGGTGACACCAACAAGAAAACCCAATTTCCAATATTAAAGTCGAAGGGTCATCTCCCTAGGTTGGACTATGATCACTTCATTATCTGAGTATTAACCCAACACTTCCTGATCAACTAAACTCTCTTTGAGGTTTCATGTACCATACTCATTCCAACAACTACTTCCTCACCCACTTCGGGCCAACAAAATGGTGAAAAAATAGTCATCCATAGAGATCCCTGAAAGGTTCCATATGAGTTGAAGTCTTGATGATGTTGTTATACATGAACTCTAACAAGTACATATACACATCTCACACTTCACTGAATTCTAGGAAACATACCTGAAGCATATCCTTAAGTATTAAAATCATTTTCTCTAACTGTCCATTGGTCTGTGGATGATATGCAGTACATAGCTTCAATTGAGCCCCTAAAGGATTCTAGAACCCTTACCAACACCATGATGTAAAATGAATGTCCCTATACTATAAAATATTGGAATTTATGCCATATATTCATATGATCTATTTGACATATGATTTTACAAACTTATCAATAGAGCAAGTCTCTCAGATTGGAATGAAATATGAAACTTTCATTAAACAATAAACTATCACCAAAACAATATCATGACTCCTCAGTTTCATGGGTAGCCCTATAATGAAGATCACAATCACATAATCCCACTTCTATAATGACATTGTAAGTGGATAAAACAAATCACCCAGAGACTGATACTCGAACTTTACCCTTTGGTAAGTAAGACATCATGAAACAAAACCAGTGATGTCCTTATTTATACAAGGACTCCAAAACTGAAATTAAATGTCATGGTACATATTTATGAAGCCTGGATGCACTACACATTTCAATGAATAAGAATATATCATCATATCCTCTCTTAAGTTGTATGGAGAAACTAACCTTTCATGAACATAGATTACACTACCATCATCTAAGGGCTATCTTGGAACAAAATCATCCCCTACTAAGAATTCTCGCATCACCTCACACCTAGGATCTAACACTTGTACTATATTTATTACGTTAACTAAAAATGATGCGATAAAAAAGTTACATATGTAATCACACTTCAATCCTCAATTTCATCCACAATACACTCAACCATAAAACTCTTTAGAAGACATTACTTCTAGGAAGACTGCTCTCCAAGACCCTATGTCTCTGACATTTTCTTGCTAAGAGAATATGAAATAATATTACCCTCCCCATAGAATAGGATATATTAATGTAAAATTTATATATATAATCAACCAAAAACCTATTTCTCAAATTGATATCCTACTAAGAGAAGATATAACAGAGGCTTTTGTGGTCCTTGTAAATAAAAAATCTATCACTAAAGAGATAGTGTCACTAATAATTTTAGATCATGGACCACATATATTAACTCCAAGCAATGAATCGAGTTATTCTTTTCATGGGATCATAATTTATGTGACCCATACACTACTACCTAGTCCCTATGCATCAGTACAGATCCCAAACAAAACCCCAAGGCATCATAGTAAACTACATATCCAATCATAGGATTTAGAAACGATAGAATTAGGGATATCATCCATCCTTGATTTTTCCTTAATAATACCTCTTTACACCAATTAGAACACTCAAAATCCTTCACATTATTGGTCAATTACATCATCAGTGATGTCACATAAGATTATTCCTAGATGAAATGTTGATAATATCCAGTTAAAATAAGAAATATCATGATCTAAAAAACATTCCATGGATGATCCAAAGACATCACCACCTCTAACATCTATTTTTCACAAAAATTATTTCCTTAGAGATCAAATGACCAAGTAACCAAGCCTCTTGAATCCAAATATGATGCGCTTGAATGTTTTTCATAAAAGTATTTTTATTAAAGTGAAATTAATAAAATCTTATGGTACCTTTCATGTATTCCCCAGAGTTGTTATTATATGAGGGAATCATCAATAAATAACATAATGAGTGAGTCAAAATATGGTTGGAAGATCTTATTTATAAGAGACCAAAACCCTACTGGCAGATTTTTTTACTCTGAAAGGAATGTAAATTTACTCATACAATCCATATTTACTCTTGAATGTTGTCTTAGGAATATACTACTATCGAACCTAATTCTAGTGGTAGCCTCACTATAATTCAATCTTGGATAACCACCTAGTTCCACAAAATTGGTCAAACGAGTAATCTATCCTTAAAAATGAGTATTTGTTCTTTATGGTCAATTTATTTAGCTTTCTTTAGTACACTCACAACCAAAGACTACCATTTATAATATTGAAAAAAATATTGATCACCCTAGGTTATGTTCTCGGTCTGATAAAAGAATTCATTTCAAAATACTTGAGTGGTGCATTGAGTTAATTTAACGTAGATATTTCCATACGATACATGAGAATCAATATAGGTTGCACCCCTGACATGAGTTTGATCCCAAATTCACTTAACCTATTTGGAGGGAGACTTAAAATTTCATCTGATATGACATCCTAATAGATTTTAACTATTAGAAGAAAGGATGAGGCTATTTTTTGATCTTCCATAAAATCCAATCATGATACTTAAGACAAAATAGATTTGATCTAGCTCAAGTCAAGTCCCATCCTTTCTGATCTGACATACCACTCACCGGTTATCACAACCTTCACCCCCTTAGTTATAGTAAAGGATACATGTATCCTATAAAAGTTGATATATGCTCGATAACTAGTAATCCAATATATGATAAAGATCACATTGAATCTATTTATTACATGGATTATGAAATCCCATAGATATCCATAGCTAGAGACTACTATGAGGTATCTTAGACATTTCTGACGATGATCAAATTTCTTTTCTAATGTGTATTGAGAGATAAAAACTCCGAAGATAACTCGAAAGATAAGCTAATTCCAAAAAAATTGAGAAGATATGGAATTATTTGAAGAAATAGTATCAAATAAAGTAGTATAAATTGTACAGGTGACCAAGATTATACCTCAGATAGTTGATGTACCCTCTCCACAATCAGTTTGAACTTGGTCCATTTATACAATCAACATGCCTTAGCTTCATATTCTGATCCATGATATACATGAATCTCCTAAGTCATCATGATTTGAGGGGTTAAAACCTCTTACCGAGGACCTTGTATAATACCACAGATCAATGCCTGTGTCTACCTTAAACCCCTATAAAACCTCATCCATGATTCCTTCAAGAAAAAACAATGCATATGTCCTATCTTTCTGTAATGATGACACTTGATCCAAGACTTTGGAAAACTTTATGATAATTCCCACTCTTTCCATATTTGAAACACTGAGGACATCCTTTTCCCATAGAATGTAATGAAGAACCCATGCTATACTTTGGTTGTCTACCACTGATTTTTCCTGAATCCTATACCTCCTTCTTTATAGTACCCAAAGTATCATTTGGAATTCCACTGAATATTAAATGAATACCCATTTATATATCCTCATCGGAACCCTTCTCGATCTTTAGGGGATTGATAAGAACCTCTTTAAATGTCAAAAGGGTGAACTTCTTGACATGGAATATCATATCTAGATAAATTCCTTTCTCAAAATTCCTGATATTTTATTCCTCATTCTCATCCAAGAGAGTAGTAAAGAAATCTAACTATGTAAAAAGTTTTGGTTAAGGAGACACCATCATCATTCCCTAACAAAGCTTCAAAAACTCCTATTCTAAATCTAACTTTATTATACATAGAAAACATCTTCAAAGAAAAGGTCTTTAATATTCATCCAAGTCAAAACTTCATGTATCCCAACCTATTTTATAAAACCCCACCACCTCCTAGAAGTTCCCTAAACCAGGAAGGTGGATATCTTTGCTCGAAGGCCCTCTAGATTCTCCACTATATTGAGGATTCCCTCATTGATGTAAATCCATTTTGAGTATCCTCAGGTCCTATAGTGCCCTATAAGGATAAAGGATGCTAGAACTGAATACCATTATATTATTTGACCATAGTCTTTGAATATTTTCCATATTTAAGAAGAACTATTTAGAAGAATCCTGGATGAAGTGTCCCTTCTAACTGAATCACTAGGGAATGTCCGAGAGCATTCTGTTTCACATTTAGTGGTAGAACTGGAATGTCCACCCTTGTGGAAGAATTTCGGCCTACTCTACTAAGAGGTCTAGTCAAGGGTATATATAGTGGAATTTTATAAAATTATAAATGAAATTTAATAATGAATATAACAACTTGATTAAAGAGTTATAGGTCTTATATAAGGTATTTCTTTTTAAACCTATCCTAGGAGGCTATCTACAATAAGAATTCATAACCCTCCTATTACTACTCATGGATCTCCATAGCTAAATGTTAATCGCACTCACTCACACACACACACACATAACAAAACAGAACAACATGATTATGTTTAACTAACTAATTCCAAAACAGACATATCATAATAGAGGAAAACAAATATATCACCCAAGATATAAGACATAAAAAAGAATTTAATTAGATAACTACCATGAAACACTCAAAAATTATATATATATAAATTGTGATCCAAATTTCTTAATCATGATCTATAAACACACCCAAATCCCATAAAACTTTTGTTGAATAATATAATTATAGGTCCTAACAATGGTAACTTATAGGTTCGTTACAAATGTGCTGGTCACTCACACATGAAACTCCCTTGAATAAGTCCCACATAGCCTAATTCATCTCTAAATTTCCACAAAACCTAGTTAAGAAGAATAAAGAGGGAAACCCACTTTGATACCACTTTGTGATTCCTCAACACAAATCACCAAATTTGAGTCATAGTGCCACATGGACTTATGTGTATCTCCACATATGAAATAGATTTTCAACTAGCATTAAGGAAATGAACATCATCAGTGGGAATACTATACCCTTAGTTTAAGAAAAGACAATAATAAAAAAAAGATAACATAGTTGAATAAACAAGAAACGTTATAATAATATTATGATAATTATCTCAATTTATAAAAAATAATAAACCAAGGACCCCAGAAGTGGTAGGTCAAACAAGAGTATTAGTAATATAGGTATGTAAATAAAAAATTATGGAATCACTCTAGAGTTTATATTAGTACCACCTCCAATGACAATGCTCCATCTTTTAACTCCCTATCACTGGGGCCTTTTACTTTCCTATTCCCCTGATCATAAAGTTTGCATGAAAATAAAGATATCCTTGTAGGGTGTGGGTATATACTCAATAGGACACCACCAATGAATACTTAATATGAGTTCACATGAATAATAGTGTATGTAATTACAATAAATAAATGGGCAAGAAAATAATATATAATCACATACTAATTGGTCATGTGCTAACCATCCTTCCACAAACTCCAAGTTATACCTGCTTCATCTATATTTTGGAAATGTAATCATAACAGAGGTTGTTAACTAGTTCAAACCACAAGGTCACCACATGTATACCATAACCACCACAAGGATACTGAGTCTTAGGTATAACCATAAGGACACTATATTCTGACATTACATTGGTTTAGGACACAAGGACATCATATCCTATCCCTACATCTCAGGTCAGGTCACTGAAAAACATCATTCCCCACTATTTCCTCAAGGGTTAGATCGCATAAGATCATCATTTCCTAGGATAGTCCACAAATCCATCATGACATTTCACCAATTTTGGTCCTATCATCATGTCATATTTAGTTTCTAAACACTCTCTCCATATAGGGATACTGAACCACAGTGAATCCACCTATCACTTTGGTACCATGAACTGATAAAAAACAACATAGAATATACCAAATAAATATCATAGAAATAGTTCCATCACATACATAGGCACAAAATAGCATATGAAGATTAAAGAAGAGTATTCAAACACACACACATGTGATTAAACTCAAACATGAGTCTCATAGGCTACACACACATGTGATCATATGTAAAACATGGTCTCATGGGCCACACACACATTCATTAAAACTCAAGCATGATCTAAAACATATAAGAAAAAAATAACATATCATAATAAAAATAATATATCCGGCCTCTACATGGTAAGTAACTTCCCACCTCATGGTTTTTAGAGTCAACGTTATGATTTTTCAAGATTTTTGTCACCCAAACCACATTCACACACCAACTGGGAAAATATTTTGTGCAATAAATCCTTGAACTGATATAAAATAGGTATCAAAATGGTTCCAAAATGATATTTAAGAAGGATTAAAGACAAAGGGTAGATATAACACTTACTTAGAAACAATTACCATCAATGTTATTCTTCATGTCTAGTTTAAGGAAATATGAATTCATCGTATAAGGAAATAAAATCAAAGGAGAATTAGAAAGGATTTCACAGTTCCAATTCAATAAGAAAAACCTATATCTTTGCAAGTTTGATTCCTCAAACAAGATCGATAAAATAGGTTGATATAATCGAGATTATCCAAAGGAGAAACCTTAATACAAGAAGGGTTGACCAAATTATCCTAGGTTTTTTCAAGGAGTGCCTATAATTTTTCAAGATCGAAGGAATAACTAAGGAGGGAGGACAAATTGATTAATATGGAAAATTAATTGACTAAAATTACATTAAAGTGACTATATTTAAGATACACGTGTCTCCCATGTAAAAAAAAATGATATATGAGGAATATGGTGACTATTTTGGTCATTTAAAAATCCATGTATCTACCACCACAACTTCCATTAAAGCCTAAACTACACTGTGGTGATCCCAACATGTTCCCAATATAGCCTATGATAGTGACTTGTGACCTCAACTGAGAAATTTTCCCCAAGAATGACCTCCACTACGGTCATGGTAAGGTTGATGAACTTGTGTAACATAGGTGTTGGCCCAATGCTTTCAGCCCATGGTCATGTCCACACTCAGCCGCTACTTTCCTGTTTTACACACACGGACCAACATGTCTTGCATTATGGCCATTGTGTATTCCTTTTGGGACCAAATGGATAAAAACACTTATGATCCACTCAAACCTCAAAGAAAATAACCCAAACATGGCTCAAACCCATAACCAAAAAGAGAAGATGGAAATAAGGATTAATATATTAGGAAAAAAATTATGAGGCTTTACAATACCTTCTAAAAGTTGAGCAACTAAAACTAAAACCCTCCAACAAAATAACCTTCACCATAAATCTTGATGCTCTATAAAATGAAAAACAATTCCCATATAAACTAAAACCACTAAGGTTTCATGCTCCCAACCTCATCACTAGAATTTAAATAAGTTCATAAAAAAAATATGACCAGTGCCTATGGAATATATTTCACATGAAACTGAATATAATGATAAATATATCTAAGTTAAACCTTCAGGAAACCCTGTGTTACCATCTATCGGTTGAATAAGCCACACTAAAACCAATAAAAATATACCTCCAATAAGTCTAAAAATTTACACAACAAATCTCTAAGATCAGTTGAGATATCAAATAAACCATCAACACATTATTTTAGCCTCTAAAGCAAGCTAATATAAAAAGGTACATAACTGGTCTTAAATCTATGGGATAAACCCATAAGACCACATTTTTGGGTCATATTAGACTTGAAAAAAGAACTATATTTTAAATGGGATTAAATGGATTGGAAAAAAAATATTTTAGGATTAAGTGGACTAGCCTCAACAAATAATGTTAGGCCCATAAAACATGAATAATTTGTTTCTTTTTTACTATAATGGTATTTCAAATTAGTATAGCATTTTTATGAAAAAATATGTTGTTTTTAAGTATTTTATGTATATATATTTAAATAAAAAATTATGTGGTAAAAGTTATACATTTAATATTTAATATTTCTTAATAATAAGAGTTTATTATAATTATTTTAATATTCATTAAAAATGTGGTCCAACCTATGGAACAGTCCACATAAATGGAGGACCAAACCAGACTCAATTTTCTTAGCCTTTGTTAAAAGAGGGCCTAAATGGATAGAGTAATTTTAGGCCGGTCCATGTGGTCTTTGACTAATCAACAATGGTATATACCATTATGAATAACTCTCCATAAAAAACCCATTCTCTTAATGTGGTAAACAATAAGATACCACCAAGGGTAACATCAAAACTCTCATAAACCACTCCAGGTAACTGCTCCACCATAGTTTACATAAAATGCCAATATAAACTCTCTAACTAGGGTATGATTAGATAAAATTCATAGAATCTCATCCCTAATCATATAAACATACCTTTCAATGAATAAAAAACATGCAATAAACTCTAATGATGATGACACATGGTCTCATCCTACAATTTTTGGATTCTAAAAAATATCTTCCTCACCGGAGGAAAAATTCATACTCTCAATCACCATAAGAAAGGTATGATAATTATTAGTATAGTTATTTAACCATTAAGTCTAATCATGACCCACATTGGAATCTATGATATCTAAACAAAAACATAAAATGAGCATGAGAGTCAGTGAATAACACTAATCATACCTTGAACTTTGTCAGTTAATGCCTGTATAGAGCCATTCATCACTAGCTACTCTAATAACTCTAGATCTTATGAAAAAATCATCTCCCCCAAAATGGTTATAGTTCATGTGTTAATATGAAATCTATTATCAAAGTTTTCTTTAATTTAGAGGTCCATCCATTACCCTATTTTAGCTATCTACTTAATAACATCTCCCAATCCCATGCTACTATGTAGTTCCAAAAGAAAATTTTCAAATGTTATTGATATGTCTAATTCTACATCATAAGTGGGGATTTCTAAAAGTCCTAACTCAAAAATTATAACTTTCCTTAGATGAATCACTCGATCTCTCATGATATGAAATGATCCATCATGAATAATGTCCAAGGTGTCCCTTATTTAAGAACCTCAACATGCACCTAGTCATGGTCATGATTCCCTGAAGAGGGTCTATCACCAAATAAACTCAAACCATTTTCAACTTGATTAGATAAAATGTCATGATAAATGGCCCAAAATACAACCATGTTAGGTAAATATCATCATGATTCTGTGTAAACCTCAACTAGTGGCTCAAAAAATCACTAAGGGAGGATCCAATACAAGAAACACTGTCTAGTGGGTTGGTTTCTGAAGTAGATAGGAAACATGAATCTCAAATTCCAACCAACCCTTTACCACTCAAAGATCAAAATATCCCCATAAACCCTATTGGTAATATATCATTGGAGTGCGTATAGTGTATTTAAACCACAAGAATCATTTTATAATTCTGTCGGAACTACCATCCAATGTAAAAACAAGATCTTCACTAAGCATACTTGATAGAAGAAATTATAATATACTTGTAAGGAAAAAATTACTCTAAATTAGACCCTGTATCAATACCCCATCATTCGGTTGATCATGGTGAATATGTTCAAGCACTAGAACTGGTTTTTCATGACCCTAACTATTAATATGAGCTTGATATCAATGAGTAAAATCCCATATTTGATTGTGGAAAAGCCCTGGTTTCTAGAGTATATCTTAATGATCTGACAAATGAAAGATATGTGAAAATAAAATTGACTACAATATGATGCATATACACTAATTGTACCAAAAAAATTATTCCTTAAGGTTATGATTCAAATAATAGATCATCAGAGTCCTAGTGAATGTATACATGAGATACCATACCTTCACTAGTCCCCCTAGTCTGATATCTAATCTAAAGACCCCTTTAACATGTCGACCCAAATTTTCATTCCAATCCTCATAAGATAAACAACTAAAAACTACTTACATAAGCCTCAAACTGATCTGATACCATTCTGACATAACTTAGACTAACAAGACCCCACCTAAGTCAAAATTAAGATAAACGTTCCACCTCAATCCCACCTCCAATAGACAAGGTGATGGAAACTAGCACCAAGAAAATAGAAAAATACATGGTAGGCCTTATCCTATAAAAAATTGTAATAATAATGAAACACATATACACAATAATATTGAACAATACCATTAATATAAATAAATAATAAAATTGTATATGACACGTGCATGAGACATCATATAACGCATATAATGCCTCAAAGTAAGAAACCTAAATAGAAATACAAATATAGTAAATAGAATGACTAGGTGAAAATGACTCTAGGAATGGAAAGGCACCACCCCATTATATGGAAAATTGTAATGAACTACACCAGTGATCATTTACCACTGTGAACCATTTCCTTCTACTAAACCTCATATTAATGACCTCCTCTAACTCTATGTCATCCATCAACAAAACCATTATGTACAATTTTTACAAAGACACAACATATGTGGGAATAAAGGCATTATAGGAGTGAGTATAAACATACCTAATGAGAAACCCCAAAACAAAAACTAATCAATGAAAAAAAGATTAACTCAAACAAAAATTTGATGGAAACAATTAATATTCCTAAGGAAACAAATATGAAATTTTTTTGATACATATATGGGAAAAATTTTGAATTCCAAAGCACATAGATCAGATCTATAAAGGTTCACATCTTAGATTGATCAAGAGTCATAGAGTAACCAATGTCTCACAAAGATATATGTTAAAAACTCAATTTTATGTCATATATCAAAGAAAACTGAATACACCCATCATATCATAAGAATAATAAACTAAAACACATTTTCCCACATCTATTCATACCTTGTCATTTCTACACTACTCTATTATAGTTGTACTAGGGAACTCTTAAATCACTAGGATATGCATGTTATTTGAGGGGGGAACCAAACCTTATATAAGATGATGCAGGTATAACATAAATACATAATTCTTCAATTCACATAATTTAACATTACATATCACAAAAAAACACACAATTAAAAAACCCAAAGTCTTAGTGTCCTTGGATATTAGCCATATAAACATCTTATTACACATTAATACTTAAACATTTCCAAAAAAAATAAACACACATGAATTCCTCTTATATATATATATTCCAATATAGAGTATCCAATAGAAATGAGAAAAGAATGAAGAAATGAGACCAAATGAAAAACAAGGGGAAAATAAATATATCAAAAATTTAAAGAGGGTTATATTATAAACATGTGAGAAGATATGAATATAGAAGAAGTACTTGATTAAAAATAACATAGAATCATAAGATCTGATCATAAGGCATGATAGAATATCATATATCATGGAATAAGATCATTTAATCTCAAAAAAAATTATCATAAAATCATTACATATACTAGAAAATAAAAAAGTGGAAGCATGAGACAATAATTGTGATCAATGGAGTATAATATATGAATGTGGTACAAACATAAGATTATGAAATCATAACAATATGAACATAGATAATTATGTAATATCCATGAATAAATTTGTAAACATAGTTAATAATAATAATATACACATTAAAATTGAGAACATTACTAAACAAAACCACATCCACGTATAAAATTGTGAACGTAGCTAATTTAATAATTTCCATGCCTAACATCATTATATAATGACATAAAAATCTTTTATGAATGCATTGAAGGGATATATCAGAACCACTCATCACATAATGATAAAAAATACATATTTCTTTCATATAAAATCAATCATTCATCACATCTTGAAAGCCACTTGAAAACCACATGAAAAGAAAATGGGTTACTTGAAATTTTCATGAAGTATCACATATAAAGAAATAGAGGATTAGATCATAAAATAAAAAAATCAATCAGATAAAATAAAACATATCATAAGAGAATTTTAATGTATATTCATGAAACATAAATCCATAAGTTATATATCTTATATAGATAGAGATTAAAATGGAAGCCTAATCATAAAAATATTTTCCTTATGATTTTGTAACATTATCGTAAAAAATAAACTTATAAGTCACCGTCAAAATCCTATTCAATGGGTAAAACCAAGAATATTTAAAAAGTAATTTTTAAAATAATTGTGAATAATTTATCCTTGAAAATAAATAAAATTTCAGAAAAATAAATTCTGAGTGGAACATATAAAATATATCTAAGTGGAAAGAAATAATTTTAAATTATTTTTGATAGTTTAAAGAAACCCACATTGATAAAAATAATTCTAATTTTTTCTTTTAAAAAGAGATAAAGAGAAATATGAACGTCAAAAATTATAATTCATATTTTTTTTTAAATTATAAAATAGATCATTTTTGGAAATGAAGAATACATACATGGAATAAAAATATATCCAATATAGAGGATTATAATTTTTCTTACAAATATATATTTTTATAAGTTAAGAAATCAAAAAAAGAAGAATAATTTTCCCAAAAAAATTAAATTTCCCCAAATAAATAGATAAAATAAAATAATATATGGATACTGGGTAGAATATAATGAAGTTACAAGAATATATTCAAAGAATAAATAGGATGACTTAATGAGAAAATTATTGATTCAAGAAAACATTGATGACCTTGGTAATGAATGATTCAAAAAAAATTGAAGGAGAAGACTTGAAATGGAATTTAAAATACCCTAAATAATAATTTATTTATGAAGAAAATATGTGGCACTAATAAAAATTCGGAATATAGTGACTGCCATTGGAGGTCGCTATAGGCCTCTAGAGACCGCCCAACGACTGCCAATGGCGGTCACTTTAGGCCCGACACTGTAGGCCTACAATGACCTTCATTGGCGGTCACTGAAGCTGGCAGAAATACTGGCCTACAACGACCACCATTTGAGGTCTCTAAAGCTGGCTGAAATGTCGGCCTACAGCAACCGCCACTGGTAGTTGTTTTTTGTCTGAAGCGACTGCCAATGGTAGTCGATGTTGAGGTTAGCAGGCTACCTATAGCGACCTCCTGCGGTAGTCGCTAAACTGGAAATATTTTTTTTTTAAAATTTCATGGTACAGAATAAAAAAACAGCATATAAATCAAAAAAAACGGACAACAAATCTAAACACCATAAACTTTAAGATAATCATAAATAATAAATGATAGACGTGCTTCAACGATCCACAACCATCTGCTTTAGAAACATACAATAAGATACAAAGAAAACAACCGAACAAAACAAATGTAAATTTGATATATTTATTCAGTTATTATATACATATAATAAAATGAAATCTGACATCTCATGTGTGATATAATAATTTAAAACCCCCAATTTAAGAAATGTTATCATTTTAGGATTTTTTTTCTTGTTTAGGAGTCTTTGCTTTAGTTTCTGAAAGTGTTTTTTAATCTAAAAATGAATGTTTTCCACGCGCACCGCATGACCGATGAATGTGTCGTCTCCTCCTACATGTCACAAATAATATTCCTATTGTTTTCGTGTGGTTTCGGGTCATTTCGAAGCATGTTTTCTCTGAATTCGACCGCCACATGCCGTTTTTGTCTTTTATGACTCCAGAAACGCGTTTCTGGTCACCACGGTCAAACGACACCTCCGATTGATGTGCTGTCTGCCAGAACATTTTACAATTCACACCACGGTTGTTTTCATATAATTTCATGGAACTGTGAGGTCGTTCAGGTGGTTTTGAACACCCAACGCGCCATTTTAGAGCTCACCAAACTGCTAAAAAAGACACATTCAGTCTTAGTGCTTGCACGGAATGTCTGATGGATGTTACGTCTCCTCCTATATCTCATAAATAATATTCCTATTGTTTTTGTGTGGTTTCAGGTCATTTGGAGTATGTTAGCTCTGAATTCCACCATGACACACCGTTTTGTTTTTTTATGACTCCGAAAACGCGTTTCTGGTCACCGTGGTGAAACGACACCTCCGACTGATTTGATTTCTACCTGAACATTTCAAAATTCACACGAAGGTTGTTTTTGTATGATTTCATGGCATTACGAACTCATTCAGGTGGTTTTGACCACCCTACGCGCCCTTTTAGAGCACGCCGAACTGCTGAAAATGACACATTTGGTCGTACCGCACACACTGCATGTCTGATGGATGTTCCACCTCCTCCTACATGTCAAGAATAATATTCCTATTTTTTTTTGTGGTTTTAGGTCATTCAGAGCATGTTTTCTCTGACTTCAACCGTCACACGCCGTTTTGGTCTTTTATGACTTCAGAAATGTGTTTCCGGTCACCACGGTCAAACGACACCTCCGATTGACAATCCTTCTGCCTAAATATTTCACAATTCATACCATTGTTGTGGTTGTATGATTTCATGGCATTCCAAGGTTGTTCGGGTGGTTTTGAGCACCCAACGCGCCCATTTAGAGCGCGCTGAACTGCTGAAAACGACACATTCGGTCGTACCGAGTGCACCACACGTCCGATGGACATTTCGTCTACTCCTACATGTCAAAAATAATATTTCTATTTTTTCGTGTGGTTTCGGGTCATTCAGAGCATGTTTTCTCTTAATTCGATCGTGACATGCCGTTTTGGTCTTTTGTGACTCCTGAAACGCTTTTCCTGTCACCATGGTCAAACAACACCTCCGATTGATGTGTTGTCTCCTCCTACATGTCACAAATAATATTCCTATTTTTTTTGTGTGGTTTCAGGTCATTCAGAGCACGTTTTCTCTGAATTCGACCATCACATGCCGTTTTGGTCTTTTATGACTCTGGAAATGCATTTCCCATCACCACGGTCAAACGATACCTTTGATTGACGTGTCATCTACCTAAAAATTTCAAAATTCACACCATGGTTGTTATCGTATGATTTCATGGCATTCTGAGGTCGTTTGGGTGGTTTTGACCACCCAACACGCCCTTTTAGAGCACGCCGAACAACTGAAAACAACACATTCGGTCGTACCGCCCGCAACGCACATCCGATGGATGTGAAGTCTCCTCTTACATATCACGAATAATATCCATATTTTTTTAATGTGGTTTTAGGTCATTTGGAGCATGTTTACTCTGAATTCGACCGTCACACGCTGTTTTGGTCTTTTATGACTCCAGAAATGCATTTCCAGTCACCGAGGATCAAACGACACCTCCAATTGACATACTGTCTACCCTAACATTTTAAAATTCACACCACGCTTGTTTTTGTATAATTTCATGGCATTCTGAGGTTATTCGGGTGGTTTTGACCACCCAACACGCCCTTTTAGAGCACGACAAACTGCCGAAAATGTCACAATCGGTCGTACCGCACGCACCACATGTCTGATGGATGTTTCGTCTCCTCTTACATGTCAAGAATAATATTACAATTGTTTTCGTGTGGTTTCTGGTCATTCGGAGCACGTTTGCTCTGAATTCGACCGTCACACGCCGTTTTGGTGTTTTATGACTCCAAAAACATGTTTCCAGTCACCATGGTCAAACAACACATCCGATTAAAGTTCTGTCTACCCGGCCATTTCAAAATTCACCCCCGGTTGTTGTCGTACGATTTCATTGCATTTTGAGGTCGTTCAGGTGGTTTTGACCACCCAACGCGCCCTTTTAGAGCGCGCTGAACCGCTGAAAATGACACATTCGGTTGTACCGCGCGCACCGCATGTACGATGGATGTTCTGTCTCCTCCGACATGTCATGAATAATGTTCCTATTGTTTTCGTGTGGTTTTAGGTCATTCGAAGCACGTTTTCTCTAAATTCGACTGTCACACGCCATTTTGGTCTTTTGTGACCCTGGAAATGTGTTTCCGGTCACCGCGGTCAAACAACATCTCTGATTAATGTTCCGTCTGCCCGAACATTTCACAATTGACACCACAGTTGTTCTTGTATGATTTTATGACATTTTTAGGTTGTTTGGGTGGTTTTGACCACCCAATGCGCCCTTTTAGAGCCTTCCGAACTGCTGAAAACAACACATTTAGTCGTACTGTGTGCACCGCACACCCGATAGACATTCCGTCTCCTCCTAAATTTCACGAATAATATTCCTATTGTTTTTGTGTGGTTTCAAGTCATTCGGAGCACATTTGATCTGAATTCAACTATCACATGCCGTTTTTGTCTTTTATGACTCCGGAAACGCATTTCTGGTCACCACGGTGAAATAGCATCTTCTATTGACATGATGCCTGCCCGAAAATTTTACAATTCACACCAAGGTTGTTGTCGTATGATTTCATGGCATTCTGATATCATTCGGGTGGTTTTGACCACCCAACGCGCCCTTTTAGAGCGCGCTGAACTGCTGAAAACGACACATTCGGTCGTACTGTGCACACTGCATGTCCGATGGATGTGTTGTCTCCTCTTACATGTCACGAATAATATTGCTATTGTTTTCCAATGGTTTCAGGTCATTCAGAGCATATTTTCTCTGAATTCAACCGTGACATGCCGTTTTGGTCTTTTATGACTCTAGAAACGCGTTTCCGGTCACCGCGGTCAAACGACACCTCCGATTGACATTCCATCTACCAAAAAATTTCAAAATTCACACCAAGGTTGTTGTCGTATGATTTAATGGAATTTTGAGGTCGTTCAGGTGGTTTTTACCACCCAACACGCCCTTTTAGAGTGCGCCAAACTGTTGAAAATAACATATTCGGTCGTACAGTGCGCACCACACATCTTATGGACGTGTCGTCTCCTCCTACATGTCACGAATAATATTACTATTGTTTTTGTGTGGTTTCGGGTCATTCGGAGAACGTTTGCTCTGAAGGGGCTAACGGCATGACAACGAATTGGCCCAATGACCAATTGGCCTATTGTATAGTTGTATAATTGGAATAATGGCATAATGTCCTAATGGAAATTTGTTCTAACATCCAATTGAACAATTGGAAAACTGGTCAACTTACCAAATGCCCTAACAAACTAACGCCCAATTGAACAATTTGCATCATCAAGTGCTTCATAAAACCTCCTCGAATCACGATCTGCACCAGAGCGAAGATTTATCTCACCAGTCTCAAGATTCTGGATGTCAATGCCTTCAGGATCCAACCCACGTACCATTTTATTAACCATTTCATGCGTTGGATCATTCATCCTTGAATCGACATCAATCTGAACTACATCTGTATTTTGAAAACGAACATATTATTCTCCATGATGAGTCCAACTCTTATAATTTTTTAGAAATACATTAAAGAATAGGTGCTCCCTCACAGTATCTCATGTGAATTGATATCTGTTAGCACATTTTCTACATGGACAACTAATATAGTCACTTTAAAATCTTCTGGTGAAGTCAATAAACTGCACAATTCCATTGAAATATTCTCTAGACATTCGATTTGGAAGATAAATCCAACTCTTATCCATAATAATATATGTATAACAGACATTTACATAATAATTATTACATTTTTATTTTTCAAATCAATTATATTTAAAATAAATAATAATCAATTCTTTGTGAACCATTGATAAAATAATAATAATGTAAGTGAAATCCCATGTCATACCTGATTGTGCTACAAACCTGGAAGGGAGGGGAGCTGAAGGTGGTGCTGCGAGGGAGAGGAGAGGCGGTGAAGGGGAGACGGATCCAGAGGTGGTGCGATGAGGGAGGGGACAGGCGGCAGCGGCAGTGGGGAGCCGGAGGAGAGAAGGTGGTGAGGTGGCGACGGTGCAACGAGGGTGGGATGAAGAGGGAGGGGACCAAGGACAGTAGAAGCCGGAGTGGATAGGCGGCAATGGTGAGGGGACGAGTAGCGACCGTGAAGGGAGGGAGGGGATCAGACAGTGGCAGTGCGGCAAGGGAGGGGACAATGAGGGAGGGGATGGGCAGCGGTGGTGTGGCGAGGGAGGGGGATGAAGAGGGAGGAGACAGTGGCTAGTGGGGACCCTGAGTAGAGGGCGGTGAGGGGACGGGGGACGGGCAGCGGGGGGGGGGGGGGGGGGGGGGTTGTTCGAGGAGGGGGGGGGGGGCTGTCCGGGGTGCGAGGGGGCTATCTAGGGTGTGGGGGGGGGGGCTATCCGGAGTGGGGTGGGGGTGTCTGGGGTGCGAGGGGGGGGGGGATGTCCGGGGTGGGGGGAGGGCCAAGGTGGCGGAGGGCCGAGGCTGGAGGGCAGAGGGTTTGGAGACCAGAGGGGGTGGAGGCCGGAGGGTAGAGGCCATAAGCCGGAGGGATGCCGAAGGGGATGGAGGGCAGGGCAGAGGATGGCCAGAGGGCGGATGGAGGTCGGAGGGCGGGTGGAGCTAGAGGGTAGAGGGCTGGGGCCGGGCAGAGGGCGGAGGCCGACGAGGGCGGAGAGCAGCGATGACGGCGAGCAGTGGAGGGCGGCAAGGGCGCGCAGTGGCGGGGGATGGCGCGCCGCGGAGGGCAGAGGGCGGTGATGGCGGTGAGCGGTGGAGGGAGGCGAGGGCGCGCAGTGACGGGGGATGGCGCGCCGGGGAGGGCGGAGGGCAGAGTGCAGCAACGAGGGAGGGCGCACGGCGAGGTCGATGGTGAGGGAGGAGGGATCGCGTGGGGCGAAGTGGGGGGGGGGGGGGGGTGAAGCCCCCCCATTTTTTTGGCAATGCTCAGCGACCTCCAGAGGAGGTTGCCCGTGTCATGGGGCTTCAAATCCCACTATTGTAGTAGTGTGATTGGGGTATTAATTACACCATATAAAATAAAATTTGTGAAAAAATTGAAATATGTCATAAGGAATGGAAATTGAGATGAAGAACTTTTACCTTTGATTTACACTTGTTCAGACATGCTCTAACATCCCACATAATAAATTAAAATTTATTATTAATATATATGAAAAACATATTTAATTTCTTACTTGATTTCTCTCATTTATAATTTTTTATTACCCAATTATTTTCTTTTCCTTTTTAAAATTAATATTTGAGGGATAATTGTCCCATTTTTTCTATGTTAGATTTGGTAAGGAAGTTCCAGTGATTTCTTCAAACTCTTGTTTTAATTTCCTACATAGTGTTCATAATGATGATATAAATGCGTTTTATATAGTTTTTAATCAAAAAAAAATTTATCGAAGTTATGATGATAGTTCTTAAGGAATGGATAAAATTTCCTTTTTTATGAATTTGGATTCGATAAAAAGAATTGATTTTATTAATGAATATACATAAATATTACAATTATTGATTTTTGAAAATATCTTAAATTAATTAATATTACGACATATTAATATTATAAAATCTTTCATACTCATTTATGATAAAAATGTTATTGAATCATTCCTTTAGGTGTTATAACCAACCCAAACTAGAATGCCTTAAAACTAATGATTTAATAAGAACATTTTATTGTATATATATAATACCACCTTTATTTTACAAATATTATGTAATTTATTTTAAATTTATAAATTATACTAAATCATATTTTTATTAATAAGATATAGAAAAATGATTAGGGATTATATAACACTTAAATGAAATACTTGAATATTTACATAGAGAGATTCTTGGAAATAAAGGATTCAGGACTCCTTATTATGACCAATGGTTCCAAAACATGAGATATTATTTTTAGAGAGATAATTTTGTTAGTTATTCAAGAGTAAACCAAAGTAATGGTGTCATATGAGGTCAGTATATGTGGGTTCCTTCTGTAGGTGAACTTAAGTGAAATTTCCAAAAATACTATTTCCTTAATGTGTAAGGAAGGTAGTTTCTCATCAAAAGTGGATCCAAAGAGATAAAATAATTGATATAGGTATTTAATCTTCTCATACTTCTAATTTAGAAATAATTATATAGATATTTTTGGATTTTACCCTGTAATTTAACCTTTTTACCTCACTTTATATTTATCATGGTTACATACTTTTTACCCAGATTATTTTTTAGGAAGAAAAAAAATATAAATTATTTCCAAATTTTTAAATTATCATTAAAAATGTTAAACAAATTTTATTGGATTAAATTTATAAAATTTAGAAAAATGAAATTTAATATAATAATGCATAATAAGTAAAAAACAAATTCTAGAAAAATGTTTTTTTAAGAACAAAATGAATTTATTATTATTCATTTTCAATTAGATAAATGTTAATTATATATATATATATTAAAAATAAATTTATTTAAAATCATTCTTTAGTAGATATTTATATAATTAATTATTTAAAAATAGTATTCTGAAAAATCTGTATTTTTAACATTAAATGATTTCATTCCACATTCTTTAAAAGTGACTATTTATTGATAGAGTTCTTGAGACTGAATTTTAATTGAGATTATGTGTTGAAATAGGCTTAATATAGAAAATATTGATAAATTTATTAGTTCTATGCTGAGATATGAAAGGGGATGAATATAGGAAACTCATATAACCTATCAATAAAAGGTTAAATTTTGCAGAGGTGTTAAACAATCGAGTTACTCTAGAGGGTAGAAAATATGATATGTATATAAATAAATCAAATATTTCAAGAACTAATTAAGGGAAGATATACATCATTCTTAACCTAGATTTACTCATGGAGAGATTTTAATATTATAGGTTTTCCCTAATTGGTCACCAAATCCTTGTGAAGGGAGACAAGCTATTCATAATAGAGAACATGAAGCTTCTAGAATTTTGTGATTAGACCCCTAGAGGATAATTCAAATTGTTAAGGGATATTTTCATCATGTTGTTCAATCTATTAAAGATATTTCTATCACATAGTTTTCATATTTTTGTTATCTTATCCCATGGGTCTTTAAAATCATGACATGGGGAGTAAACTTTGTTGGAAGAAAGTTTTTTCATAGATAGAAAAAAATTATATTTTTTATTTTTTGTTAATCCACACTAGATTGATAAAAGTATTTTCAAGAAAATTAACCTAATAGTGAAATTGGATTTAGTGTTGATGTTGGCAAAGTTTTTAAATTTTTTCCAAATTTTTAGGTTAAAAAATTGAAGGATAAAGAAAGCTGTTTTTGGAAAAGGAAATATTGTCATGCAATAAAATAGTTGAATGAAAGTGTAAATGAGGATTATAAAGTTTATAAAAAGGGAGGATTTAGGTCCATCACATCAAAATATTTCTAAGTAATGTGTTTCACACATGTCATGAAGTTACATGAAAATTAGAGTTGTGTGACCTTCGAAATACATACAGTGTTGTGTGCAAAAGGTGATGTCAAAATTTTGAAGTTTAAAGAATTGAGAAGTTATGTTTGAGGCTAATGGAAAGAAAATAAGTTTCACATAGGATAAAAAACATCTATAAATCTACTGATACCTCCAGTCTAAAGGATAAATTTTACATTGAAGATCTAGTGGCTCTACTTTGTGAAAGAGTTGAGCAAATTAGAGTTGTGTAAAGTAGAGTTATGCATAGTAGAGTTGCGCGTAGAAAGAAAATTATGTCTATACAAGTGCGATTCATGAAATATTCAGTTTTCCTGAAAACCTAGGAGTTGTTTGAACATAAAAAAGTTGCATGCAAGTGAAAAATTTTCATGAAAACTAAAGAGTTTCCCAAAAGTAAAAATGTTATGCCCATGTGTAAAAGTTTCATGATAAAAAAGTATTGAATATATAGTTTGAGTGAATATGGCATTGAATCGAATCAATTCAAGAAAATAGTGCAGTTATAGTCTCATACTAAACAAGGATAAATAATTATATTCAAAATATATTAAAGTGACCTTTAAGTTGATAATACGGGTAAGACTCATACCAAGTGAGTGAGCAAGGGGGAGTCGATGGATGTTATTCGAGGGAGGCAGTGTTTTGTAGATAAAATTATTGTAAAAGAAGTGGGCCTAGAATGGAGTGACTATGTATGAAAAATTTTAATCCAAAACTTATAGTGAATATTATTAGATTTTGGTATGACCAACACAATGTGTATGTATGATCCTTGGACTATCCCTTAGTGGTGAACCAAGTAAAGATGGTATGTCATGTTCTATTTTTGCATATGGGTGTTTAATACTTTCATGATCCCATCAGAAAGGTTTAACAATTTCCTACAAATGTGTGAGAAAGAGCCAAATCATTGAAAGAAAAAGTTAACACCCTAATTCATCCCTCCCCTATCAGGGTGTTCTAGGGTCCTACAAGTAGTATTAGAGCCTATAGGTTATAGGAGTTAAATGTTTTCTCTTTTTGTTTCATAGATAATTCTATAAATATTAGGGGAGTTACCCTTTTTGATGGAAGAAACTTCCAAAACTAGAAGAATAAAATGAGATCTCATATGTAATCTCTTGGGATATAAGTTATCAATGCCATAGTTCAAGGGATTCAGGTCAGTGATGAGACAATTATTTCAATGAATGAAACAGATAAGAAATTTTTTGATGTTGATGCCAAAGATCAAATTGATCTTACTATAACACTATATGATCAAATCTATTTCATGGTGATGAGTTTCACTAAATCCAAGTCCATATGTGAGAAACTATAAAATATAAATAAAGGTGATAAAAATTGAAGGAGGCTAAACTTCAAGGTTTTCACAATCAGTTCAATGACATGAAAATGCATTCATATAAAAATAAAGATAGTTTATTAAATCAAATTACTATAGTTTTTTGAGATATTCAGGGAATTGGGGAAGAAATAAAGGATATTGAAATTGTGAATAATTATTGAAGAGTATACCTACCCTTTACAATCCAAAAGTTTCATCCCTTTAAGAAATAGATCTATCTAAGTATTCTCATGATGATCTTCTAAGTTGTTTGGTAGCTTACAAAATGAGAGTCAAATGAGAAGATACAAAAATCAGAGTAAGAAAAGAAATAGAATTAAAATCCATGGAAAAAATTTACATTTGCAAATTTAGTAACGATATAGATAATGTGGATGATGAACTTATGTAATACCCCACAATTTCATAGTGAGTTATAACTTTAATGTAATTCAATAGCTTATACTAAATTTAACACTGACTTGGCTTGCTTTATACGCAAGATTTATTTTCTGTGAAACAAAAATTTATTGTTAAAATTATTAAAATGATATATTTATAACTTAACAATTAAATAGGATAATACATATAGTAAAAAATAAATTTCAAATTTCATTTATAACTCTGTCACATAAATAAACCATATTAATAGGGATATGTATAAGTTTCATTAAAATACAAGTACTATTTTGATAAAGGAACAAATGCTTATGTCCTTTTGTGTATAATAATAAAATTAATATTATACACTCTTAAAAATTGAATTTGGTAAAATAGACTTCATTTTTTGATTTGGAATATCAAAGTTATCTTAGGGTGATTTTTTCGTATTTTTTTGAAAACTTTCAAATTTTGATGAATAGTGAAAAATGCATAGTACATAAAAACTGCCTTTTTCATTTCAATAATTATTTTTAATTAAATTATATCTTAAAGTAAAAATAGATATGTAATAAAAATATATTTTTACAATATAATTCATTTAAGTTATTTTATAATAATATTAGATATATAATTTTTTTGAAATTTTTAACGTCTTTTACCCACCTTCTAAGCACATTTTCAAATTTACATAAAACATAATTTTACCACTTCTGTGAATTGAATTTCCAAAATATGACAAACATAGTTTTCATCAGTAATTAAAATGTGGTTAAATAGGATGAAAATAATTTTTGGTGAATAGTAAATTTTGAATTTTATTTAGCACAATTAAAGAAAATAGGGTAATTAAATGTAAAAATGATATTATAATTACCCCAGCACATGTCCTAATTATATTGGATAAGTGTATTTCGAACAAAATCAAAATTAGGACAATAATATGATCCTTTTTGATCTAATTGAATTAGATTAGGACATTTATTATATTTTATTCAAAGAAGTGTTAAAAGTGTTAAATTCAAATTTTATTAACTAAACCATTGTTAATATAGAGTTATACATAAGATAAATTCAACTATAAATATTTATTGGAAATATAAAAAGACTTAATACATCATGGTATTTTATTTATAAATTTTAGAAATTAAATAATTAAATTTATTTATGACACAGTGATGATGCAATAATTACTTTATTAATGAATGATTAAAATAATCGATATTTTAAATATTAAAATAAATGTAAATTGAGACTTTTGATTCTATCCACAAATTTTCATGGTGAATAATTCATGTTAGGGTTGATTTAATTTATTTTTTTCTAAGTAATCAACTTGTTATGACTTTCACAAAAACAAAATACTAAATAGTGGCAAAATTGACATAAATGATTTTTTAAAACAAATACTATATTATTAAATGATATAAAATTCATAAAACACTAATATTTAGAAAAAGGACTTATATAATGTTATATATGTCATTAATTAACCACTTTATGTTCTCTTTACATTTTACAGTGACTATATTAACCGTGTATTATAATAATAGAAAGAGACATGGTAAAAGTTAAACTATTTAACTAAGAGTAAAATCTAAAAGATAAGGTTAATATGGTGACCTAAATTTGTCTAAAACATATTGATTGATATTATTTAGACCCATACACACATTATCCTAGAAATAAATCCATTTTTAGATTTTAGAAACTGGAAATGATTTTATAATTAATTAACAATTCAAGCTCTTCCTAAAGTGCCCCTCACAACCCTTATAAAAGGGTACTTCCCCTTCTCTCAAATTCACAACTCTGAAGCCATTTGTCTTGGCCAAAACCTGCTCAAATATCCTCCCAAAAACCCTCAATTCAACCTATAGGACTTACTTTGATCATAAAGACATCCTAAGGATCCCTTTTGTTCAAATTAATAGGAAGCACCCGAAGAAGAGGTAATTATTTTATAACCTCTTTCAATGTTATTTTCTTCTTATACTTCCTATTTTGTTGTTGTTTCCATAATAAAATAATAACTCTAGTAAATTCTACACACTTATATATAATTGTAAATATGGTACAACCATATTAATTATTCTATCCATCCTATGAATGATAGAGTCACCATGCGTGCGTACGTACGGCTTACCGTCTCCACGCCATGGTGTAGTTTGTTATTCAACAATAAATTATTTGGATGGGTATAGTAATGAGTATAATTTTTGTAAATAAAAAATATAACATGATAATTATTATTTATATATAATATACCATCCAATTACATATGATTTCACCATCAATAGAAGGATATTGTCGCTCGTGTGTACGTACGACTTACCGTCTCCACGACACGATGAGATTTCATTCCCCATCATAACCATTCAAGAATATTTTTCATTTTACATTTAAAAAATAATTTTTAAGAACTTAATATCATTATAGATTTGAATAAAATACATCTTATCCATAAAAAACATGACTTACGCAATAAAACATATAAATTAAAATGAATTAGTTAACACCCAAAACAATGATACTACTAAAATATTAACAAAGTAATATTAGAGGATCATATATGATATCATATTTATTCATGTGGTTCTTTTATAATTTAATAAAAATTATTTAACAATTATATAGGATTTTAAACTTACCCTCGACTAAATTAAAGTATAAGGTAAGGGTTTTCATCTCACTTTTTATTCTCGTTAGTTTCAAGCAATATTTACCACTATTTCCTTTTGCGTGGTGTATGTACCGACCATGATTGTATTCTTTTTTTAATATAATATAATTTATTGGTATTTAAATATTCATTGTATGATACTTTTTTCATGGGATGTATGTTTCTTAATTTACCAAATCAGTAAGATAATTTTTAATTTTAACTTATACTCATTGGGTTTTACGCGAACTTCATTGATTATTTTACTCCAAGATTTTGTGTGAAATCACTATTTATTTATTTATGTAGTAATTTACACTCCCCTTTGTGTGGATATACTTTTTATTCACATAATCACTCCTTCGATAAATTCTCATGTCATTGATATGAATTTGACGAGGGTAATCTTAACTCAATTTCCATCCATTGAGTTAAACATCTAAGTCATTGGTTTTGTTTTTAAAAGAACATGTGTGATTCTACTTTGATTTATTTACACTGAATATCCAATAATATTGAGTGTATTTATATTTTTCACACATAATTATGTCATTTATTTTTCCTTAATTAAATATACAGTCTTTATAAGGGATTTCATCTCAATTTATATTCCATTGATACTTCTTTGTTGTTATGTGCCAATTCACTTTTATATGGTGTATATACTGTCCTTTGACATATTATATCATGAATTACTTTATTCTCATGATATTATAAGGTTTTGATTAATTTTATTCCTCAATTATTTGTATTCAAGCATCTTTCATTTGGTTATGAAATCTTTAACTAAAATATCATTTTAAATGTTTTAAAAAATTTATTCTTCTAAATCTTTCTCATTAATGTACATGTTTTAAAAATGGTTTTGAGGATTTATTTATATGTAAAATAGTTTTTTAGTATTAAAATTCCTTTAAAAAGTTTCAAAGTGGTATGGGACACTTTGATTCAAAAATCTTTTTTAAATGGCTTCTTGATAAATAGTGAAACTTTTAAATGTTTTCAAGAAGAAGGGGATATTTCTCTCTAATAGTTTTACTGATTATTTTAATTTATGTCAATATCCTTCATTATTCGTGATTGAGGTTGATTTATTATAATATAATCTTCTATATTGTATTTAATGGGTTATGTTTGACTATAGATGTTCTATTTTTATAAAATTCATGGTTTGTGGTTAAAGTATTGACATTTTATATGCTAGTTTTAATATGAATGTTTAGATTATGTTTCACCCTTTTTATATGAGGAATGAATTGGACTTAGTAAGTGATGGGTGAGGCCCGATATAGTGTCTTGATGCATCAGTAGGTCTTATGAGAAAAACTAGTGTCTTGGCACAAGGCCTTGAAAAAATTTAAAATTAGGGTCTTGGCACGAGGCCTTGACTTTGTGGATAAGATGTACGACATTGTCCATTACATCATTATGAGATTAATTATTGATATTACATGTGATTATTTGACTAGTATAATATCCATGTGAATAAGTAAGTGGCATTATTTGATTTATCTTTTCCATATTATGCTGAAGTTTATGTTTAAAAGGCACTTATTTTAGTCTTATACATTGCCTTAATTTTTTTGCTTATTTATGATAGTTTATGCTATATTGTTATCCTTAATGAGAATCTAAGCTCACCCCTTTTATGTTTTATTTTTCCCATGATTCGAAGAAGTATTTTATAACTGACCTGCATGTATAGGATAAGGGATATGAGTGTGTTAAAAGGAGACACAATGTTTTTTTTATTTCATAATGTAATGTAAAACTTATGTATGTATCTAGTACTTACAAGGCTATTAAACTAATCGTTCTTTTAGGACTTGATATCTTGTGATCATTCCAATGTTATGTAATAATTCACCGACTCTAGGTAACTAGGTTCAGAGCATTACAACTTATTTCTCTTTTTTCCAAGATATTGAAGGTAGGAAAAATGAGATTTGAAGTTAACCATCTATTGGATTGTTTTCTATGTGGTAAATTAAGGCACCTTGTTTCTCAATTATCAAGGAGATTTAATGATGTAGAAAGTAAAGAATTAATATTATAGAGGCCTTAGAGGAGGTTCCCTCAAAAGGGATACTTAAATACATGAATTAAATTAAAGATAATGAGTATCTTCTACAAATAGTAGCAAGATAGTAAAGAATCTTTGGAGGATATAGAAAGAGAGTTAAAATATGATATCCAAGAATCCATGATGGATATAATTAAAAATGTAGAAACTAGAAAAGATGATACAATCAGTTGAATGGTGTTGTTGATATCAAGGTGGAACTCGACGGTGCAATTGATGAGATTAACATTAAAATAAATAAAAACAGAAATATGAGAGCCATGTTGAAAGAATCATTAGTTTATGTGGATCATCTTGAAGTAGATATTTATCGACTGTAGGGATATGTAGAATTACATTTCAAATCTCTTGAAAATTATGAAGAGGTTATGGACTTTAAACTTAGGATCAAAGAGTTTTAAAAGTTATCAACGACCTTATGTCGATACTAGATAAAAAGGATAATATAGTTCAGGTTATTATAGAATAATTAATTTCTTTTGGGATTAAAATATAATCAAAATCAAAAAAATGGGAAATGAAGAAGAAATTATTATTTGGAAGGTTTTGATATTCAAAGCTATTGGAAAGAGTTAAACATGGTTCTGAAAGAGTAAATAATGCTTTGAATGATCAAAGATCCAAATTTATGGGAAAAAGTGGAATTGGCTATGATATATAAATATCAAAGGCTAGAAACGAGATGATCCAAAGAATAGGGAAGAATAAATTTTGAAATATCACACAACCACAAGATGTCTTAATTGAGATATCTTTATACCAAACAAAGTAGAGTGCTAAAAATAATACTCAATTATCTAAAGTTAATCACTGGTTAAATACCTATAGAGAAGAAGGGGGAATATGGAGTAATGGAAGTGAAAAGATATTTACTGTTATGAAATTTCATTTTTGTGGCCCTCAAGTCTTTACCACGTCTTACTGTGAAGAGACAAGGAGCTATATAGATGGGGAATAACTTGGAACTCAGCAATTGTAAATGAGGCTAGCTGCACAATCAATATATTACAATATTATTATGGAATATAATTCAAATCCATTGAATTTGAAAATTACCTTAGAAAAAAATGGGATCAAGAATGAGGTGCCCTCAGTGAGAACACCTCAACAAAATGGGGTTACTGAATGAATAAATTAGCTAGTGAATATAATGGAAAAAACTTTGATGATTGAGAGTTGGGTTTCTCATCATTACTAGAAAGAGGCTGTTTAAATTTAAGTATAAACTTGAAATCAAATAGTGATATTCATAAGAGTGGAAATGGCACCATATGAAATATGCCATTGAAGAAAGCCTTCACTAAAGTATTTTCATGTTTTTGGAAGTAAATGTATCATTAGAAACAAATAAGGAAATCAAGTATGGTGATTCTATAGATGATGAAATATTCCTTGGATACTCAATGAAGATTAAGTCATAAAAATGCTACAATAATAATATTATAAAGATTGTGGAAATAAATGATATTGAGATCTTTGAGGATAAAACTATGAGTAACTTGAGGATATTATATATTTATATAATTAATAATGAAGAAAAGAGTAGAAGATGAAAATATTCAAATACAGAAACTGTAGAAGGATTTCCCGATATTTAGGGATCATAAAATGATGATAATTAAGTAGTAGAATCAGATGAGGAAATAACTGTTGATGAAAATATATCAGAACCTCACATGAGAAATAAAAGATACGAATTTGATCAATCCACCATTATTGGGAATTGGACTACACCTACATAGAGAGGGAGAATGAGGAATGATGTACATTCTTCTCTCCTATCAATTTTGGAAGAAACCTCATTTGAAGAAGAATAAAATGATGAATAATGGGTTAAGGCCATGAATTAAGAACAGGATTAGATTGAAAAAACCAGACTTGGGATCTTTCAAGAGACCATAAAATCGCAATGTGATTGGAACAAAGTGGATCTTAAAAAATAAATTTGACGAGTTGGAAAATATAATCATAAATAATGAATGATTAGTGTGAAAAGGATATACATAGATTGAATGTACTGATGTTAAAGAAATGTTTGTTCTAGTAGCTGAACTGGAGACAATTAGTCTCTTTCTAGCCATATAAATTCAAATAGGGTACAAAGGTTATCAGACGGATGTAAAAAAGAATTTTTAAATGGAGTTATTGAAGAAAAAGTTTATATTGAAAAAATAGTGTTATTTATGATCAGAAATGATGAAATACCAGTTTTGAGATTAAATAAGCATGTTTATGGTCTAAAATAAGAACCACAAGCATGGTATTATCGGCTGATTTTTTTAAAGAAGCTACAATCTAAAAAGAGGAGTTTTCAATCAAAATATCTATGTGAATAATTATGAAGGAGACAAATTTTTGGTCCTTATGTATGTGGATGATATTATATTTAGTGAAAGAATACATAAATTAGTGGAATAATTTTTTAATCACTTGAAATCATAATTTCAAATGTTTATGATTAGTGAACTCATATTCTTTTTGGGGACATAGGTGACTAAAAAAATGACAACACCATCATTTATTAGACAATGTATACAAGAGTGATTATAAATAAATTCAACATTCATGACTCCAAACCAATGTCAACTCTAATTGAAGTTGGGAGAAACATGGAAAGTACAAGAATGGGAAATATATGGATCCCACATTGTATTAGAGGATCATTGGAAGCTTATTATTCCTAAATACAACATGGGAAATATAATCTTTGCAACATGTTTATTAGATCTCTTCCAAAGTAACCCGAAGGAAGATAATAAATTGTTTGTTAAAATAATCATGAGATATATTCAAGGTACTCTAAACTTTGGATTATTCATTATAGTCGGACGATATAATGAATTATCAATATTTTATGATGCTGACCAGGTTGGAGATTTAGTGGATCAAAATTCCACAAGTGGGGGTGAATTATTCATAGGAAGAAAATATGTGGGATGGTTGATAAAGAAATAAGAAATAACATCTCTTATTACTGATGAAGAAGTGTATATCTCTATGAAAATGCATGCTCTCATCTATTAAGGATGAACCAACAACTAAATGATATTGGTGATGAGTTGAAATAGCTGATGGTGATTCACCATGACAACAAGAGAGAGATTGATCTGCGAAAAATCCTGTTCAACACTCACAAACCAAACATATTGAGATCAAATATCACTTCATCAAAGAATTTTTTTAAAAAGGTTTGATTAAAATGGAGCATGTTAGAAATAATGATCAAGTAGCTGGCATCCAGACTAATCCTTTTCCAATACCAATGTTTGATAAACTTCAATTTAATCTCTTTGTTCAACCACGTCCCATTGCATGGGGAGGTTAAGGTTTTTTACACTCTCCCCATTTATGTTAACTATTTTACTATATTTGTAGATTTGATCATGGACTATTGGGGAGATAAAATATATGGGGAAGTTTCTTTTTTATAATAAGGTCCTAATACAAGTTTTTTGGGTTTACTACCAAAGATAGAGAATGAAATTCAAATAATTTTTAGGACAGTTAGAGAGGTCAGTGTTCTATTGAGGCATGAAAATATATTTTCCACTATTTTATTCTACCCTGAGATTTTCTCATGTATACATAGAGTGATGGATGATTTATTTCACACATGTTAGGTTTATGATCTAGGTTAGTGCTTTGTTGAATTTATCTATAGATTTCCTACAAACCCAAAGTGGGTGATTGTTGGAACCAAAGTTTTTCATAGCTAAAAACGAATTGTATTATGTGTTTCTTGTAAATTCACACTGTTTTGATCAATGAGTTTTTAGGACAAGTGATCTAATAGTATAAGTGTGTTTAGTGTTTAAGGTGGTACAATTTTACAGTGTTTTCCAATTCTTTTGTGTCTAAAAATTAAAGAATGAAGAAATCTGTTTTTTAAAGAGGAAATATTGTCACACAATACAATATTTTCAAAATTTGAAAAAGGTTTCTTCTAGATTTTTATGAAAGGGAATATTCAGGTCCATAAAATTTAATTATGGATAAGAAAATTATTTCACACAATTCATGAATTTGTGTGAAAATTAGAGTTACATGACCCATGAAATACAAACTGAGTTGCGCACAAAAGGTGAAGTAAAAAAAGATGAAGTTCAGAGAACCAAGAAGTTACATTAGGGAAATGGAACATTAAGAATTTTTGTGAAGGATCACTAATGTATATAAGTAGGAGGATACCTCCAGTCTAAAAATATAACTTTGAAAATAAAGATCTAGTGCCTCTACTTCATGAATTAGTTTAATAAAGTAAATTTGGGAACAATAGAGTTTCATGAAGATATAGCCTTTTATATATCCAAGTTATATTCACAAAATATTTAGTTTTAGAGAAAATTGGGGAGTTTTTCAAAATTGAAAATGTTTCACAGAAGTGAAGAAGTTGTGCGAAAACTGAAGAGTTGAGAAAAAGTAAAAAAGTTGTACACAAGTGCAATAGTTTCATGATTAGAAAATTTTTATCATCTGGTTTGAGTGAACAGTGAATTCAATTACATAAATTTAGGAATATGGTGTAAGTAGAGTTTCATTCAAAATAGGGCTAAATTGTTATATTCCCAATCTATTGAAGTGACCTTCAAGTCGATTAATTAAGCAAGACTTCTCCCAAGGTAGTGAGAAAGGGGATCTGATGGAAGTGATTCGAGGGAGGTAGTGTGATGCCGCTAAAATTATTTTAAAAGAAGTTGTTCTGGAACTAATATAACATGTTAGTACAATTATAATCCACAACATATAGTGAATTTTAGTGTATTTAGGTACGGATGATGCACTATCAGTGCATTATCCTTGGACTAGCCCTTAGTGGTGAACCAAGTAAAACTATCGTGTCATGTTTCAATTTCTACAACTCGGTGTTTAATATTTGAAAAATCCCATTAGACCAATTTAAAAAGTTCCTAACAATATGGGGACAAGATCCATCTCATTAAAATAAAATCTTAACACCCTAATTCACCCTACTCAAGGTTTTTTACGGTCCAACAAAGTTCAATTCACACACTTAGTAGCACACATTACCTAGATTTTAATGAAGATTCATGGTCTCAGATGGGTGTTCTGGAACCTATAAATTTTAAATGATATTGTTTTATGTATTGAATTACCTCTTAAAATGTATGATAATACTATCAAATGAAATATTGGATATTATGATAGATTACTTAGGGATAGTAATCTTTATATTAACTTGCTTTATAGTGTGAGACTCATTTATAATAATTATGCAATTGATATATATTTTCAGTATGAATTTATCCTTTAATTTTTTAATTACTATAAGCTAAAGGGATATGATGATATTTTCTATAGAAATGTTTGAATTTTAAAACTCAAGTTGTTAGGGTCTTTCGCTTAGAAGTAATTTGGTAAGGTGGTTAAAAAAACCTAGAAAAAAGAGGATCACTAGTCTTGGTGAACCTTATAAACCTCACGGGCTTCCGAAGAATAATAATTTAGAGGTGTAAGAGGAATATGGTAGGATAAAACAAGAATATAGAGATAAAAATCATTATAATTAATCTACTTATAAAAATGTTCCTCTAAAGGGGAATGAGGTCGTCAATAATGACCACATATCCAATAATAATAAGTTGAAAAGAAAAAATTTGGAGTTGATTTGTGGATGAGGATGATCAATACTCTTCCAATTGAATAGAATAGGGAGAACATACTCTGTTAAATGGGAAGGGTCCCTATAACCATGTTGATAATCTCTATATGTTTGTTCATGTGACTAGAATAAGACATAAAAAACAAAATAATGATGCATCTATTGATTATTATTTATTAGATGTTTAAGAACCTTTTACGGAGTTGTCTAAAGAAACATTTATGGATCCAAGTAACATAGATAAAATAAATCATGGTGATACTAAAGGGGTTTATTTTTCCCATTCAAATTAGAAACAAGGTAAAAAGAGTAGGTCCAATGGTTGAACTAGTAAGAAAAAGTTACATTACAATGTTAATAATTCCAAATCCATGAATTATAAAAAATGAATGTCATATTTTAGAATTTTCAGGAGATGTACAACTTAGCTACTACTAGTACACTCAAAAAATATATTCAAAAAAATCATATTTTTATGATTGGGATTGATTAACTTATGGATCACATAAACTATTTTAGAGGATTTAATTTCAGGGAATTGCGTTATATCATTGTGGGGATTAATAAATACTCTTCTACACTGTAAATGTTTTGGGTTATTATGCCAACTAAATTGATTAACATTTTTATCATTCAAACCAATCAATAAATATTGAATAGAAATTTTTTTTAAAGGTAAATATTTATTTTTGTATTTAATTTATTCTTTTAATAATGTTCATATGTTACTTTAATTGGAAATTGGTAATCTTAAACCCATTTCCCAAGGCTCTTGGTTGCTCATTGGGGACTTAATGTGTTCATGAGAACGCATGAAAGGTCAAGTGATCTAGATTTATCCATTGACACTATATAATCTAGGGATTTTGTAAACTATAGTAAATTAGTGTAAGTTTCTCTACATGGGAAAAATTCACATAGTATATAATATCTGGTAACAAGGATATAGTTAACAAGAATGATAAAATCTTTATAATCTTTATTGTTTTTTAGGATTGGAAAAGGTTAACTTTAAAACTATTTTAAAGATCAATTTAGATCATTATCTAGTCCTAAATACTATTTATAATGTTGAATAAACTGATGCATTACCTTTTAGATTCAATAATTCTTGGGTCAAAAACCCTGATTGTAGAAGAATTGTTTAGGATGCCTAGTCTAGAATTGTCGATTCTAATGACTTGTATAATTGTGTATTAAAGTTGAGTAATCCACATATTAATCTTGTTTCATGGATTAAAGATACTTAATATAATATTTATATAGTTATATATGATTTGGATAAGTATATGGAAGATATGAAGAGTATTTACATTAACAAGTTTGAAATTTACACCTTTATTAAAGAATTTGACATGGCCACTCAATTGGATGTAATGTTTAACATAATAGAGGCAATTATTAAGAAAAAATTCATAGATAAATTAGTTAATTAGGGGGATAAGAACACATAATTTTTTAAAAAATATACATCAAGTCTTGAAGGTTATTCATCCCATTACTTATTTGAAGAAAGTAAATGAATTTTTACATGAAAAAGTAAAATAAGGTAACACACTATGAGACATTACAATGATCACTTTAATAAGAACTCAATAGGGAATATCAATAAAATGATTGATGTTACCCTTATGGTTCTTGATGAAAATGGAAATAAAATTATCACTCAAATGCCTATCCTAGAGGAGGATAAGAATATTTTGTTTACTCTATGTCCTTCTAGTTATCCTAACCTAGACAAGTTTACCAACACATTCTTCAAATATCGTCGAGACATAATTTATATTGATCTCATGAATATGATGTATATATTATTTTAGTAATGGAATAATTTATAAATGTATCGATTACCAATTACATGTTTTTCTAACCAAGGTTGAGTCAATTGACTCCCTCTACATGTTCAGACATATTGTTTTAGATAATAGTGATTATAAGATCCTGAAAAAATCATGTCCATTAGATTCTATCTGTTCATTGGAAGGGTTGTTTTAATTTTATTTTATTTTCATACTTGGTAGGGAAATTCAAGATTGTATGGGCATATACTTGGAATGAATAAATCCATTGAAGAATCATAATAATAATGGTGGTATTTCTCTCAAGTTATATGTGATGAAATCTTTTGACAATAACAATTAGGACTTAATTTTTGAAGTTATACATAGGTTTGGTTTAGATAGTATTTTTATTAATTAGCTAAAGAACTTAATTGAATATTTGACTCTTTTAGTAATTTTAAATGGAATCTTAGAGGGAAACTTCTCTTATTCATGTGGTGTTAGATAGAGTGACCCATTATCAATTATTCCTTCTAGCATTGTTGAGGATTACATTAATAGATCTATTCTCAAAATGGTTTAGTAGGAGGTTTTTGTCCTATCCAGCTGGGATAAGCTTGAAAGATATATCTAATTAGTTTTATATTGATGATATGATACTACTATATAAAGTTAACTATGAAAATATGGAAGTCCTCAATGCCATATTGGTCTATAATAAAGATATTTCTTGTCTATTTATCTACTGTCCAAAATCTCTCATCATGTATTGTCACAACTTCAACAATAAATGGAAAATCCTTATTAATATGAACTTGAACATATAATAAGGTAATATTGTATAAACCTATCTTGGTATAATTATTTTCTAGGTTAAACCAAAGGGTTCTTACTTCAAAGATATTTCTAGTAAAATTAAAGACCAATTGACTGCTTGGAAGAGAATGACTTTATCCCTTACCGGTAGAATCTCTCTTATAAAAGGCATTGTCATTAATAAATTTATATATTACATTATGGTGTATATATGGATTAATTATCTTAATAAGATCATGAAACTGATCATTATAAACTTAATTTCAAGTGGGATCACTTTTAGAGGTAAATTTTCATTATTCTGTACAACATTTATTTTAAACCAAATAGGAATGGTGAAATGGGTCTCAAGAACCTGGGTATCTTTAATGAATACCTAAAAAGATAATTTATTTTGATAACAATTTCTAACAACTCTGAGGGTTATCAATTCCTTAAATTTAGGCTCCTTATCTAGCTTAAATCTAGTAGGCTCTATTATAAGTGATCTTCTATTTTCCTAATTATTAAGAAACTATTTTCTTCTGTTATGTTTCATTCAAGATGTATTATATGTGTGAATTCATATTTATATTTTTTGAATGATAACTATTTTGGTGTCACCATGTTTTAATTAATTCAATGGAAGGTTATAGACTCATAATTTATGATTAGGGATAAAATTATCTCCTATATGAGCTCCATAACTTATACATGGTGTTAATTTATTGTTATAAATTTATCCCCGAAAGAGAAATTTTGATCTAGGAACCTAATATTAAAAAATAAATCACTTTTAATATTTATTATCATTTATTTATGATTAAAAATACCATAATTTAAAATTTTATTAATAAATTCAACAAACCATAGATTAATCCTTCTAAACATGTTCTTCTATAGGGAGAATCTCATAACAAGATTCCCACTGATCTGTATTTGAGGAAAACTTGGAATACTAATTTCTATATGTGTAGATATTTAAACCAAGGAAAAGACTCCATTCAAAACAAATTTTTTACACTATTAATTTACTAAATAACTTTGGTCATTACAATTCAATGTATTCAAAACCAGTGGCTTTGAAGTAGCCAATATATCAGGTCTCCTTTCCTATTGTAATAATCAACCCAACTCAAGATAGTTAATGAAAATATTAATGGTGGTAGAGGGTGAAATATGTTATTTAATTTGATGTAATAGTAACCTCCCATATTCCAATTGTTAAGAAATCAATTTGAAAAAGCACATGACTAGTATTTTTACAACTGTCAAGAAAGATTACACTATACCGTTTGGTTTTAATGGTAAATCCATTTAAGAACTATTTATTTTTAATAGACATGTAATTTGGGGGAATTATAGAATATATATTGGTTATAATATTTTTATTTGATAACATCATTTGGTAGGTTGGATTAAAATCAAAATTTATAGAGAAGCTAAAAGTAGCCAGAGACCCGCATGGTGTGATGGTGTATTCTGGGACCACAATGGGGGGGGGGGGGGGGGTCAATGAGAATTAAATAGAGATTTTTGAATTTAATTAGAATAAAAATATGATTTTAAGTAGTTCATATTGGTTATTAAAATTTATAGGTTTAATAAGTGGACCAAGATTTGGTTGGAGATGGTCGCTACCCTTATTTTTTATACCATCGTGTTCAATATTGCTTCCCTATTATGGTGATTGGAAACAGACTGTGAGGAATTCATGGATTACTATAATAAAATTGAGTTTGTGATGTCACATACTCATAAATATGGGAATACAGTTGTGAACATCTTGGATAATATAGGCGTGGGATCGGGAGTCACTTTTTAGTCTTTTTTTATTATCAAAATTAAGGATTCCTTATTACTTTAAATTTTTAAAACTCATATATTTATATTATTAATATTATATTTGGCCTTATAGATTCACTATAAGGTGGATTTTTCTTGGTTAATTAACATTTATTAATATATTTTTATTAAAAAGTAAACTTTTTCATTTAATTAAATTCATTATTTCAAAATAAGAGTGCCAAATATATAAAAATACATGTAAAAATGATATATATATATAGATATATATATTTTAAAATATTATTTATTAAAACAGATATTTATATCATCCAAGATTTTACTTAAAAAACCTTTCGATACCTTTATAGAAGTCATGGGAGTGTCATAATTAATAGTGATAGTCACAGGTGGTGATTTAGCTTGCAGGGATCTTGAAATTCTCTAAGAACTGTTACAGCATTGAGAGGGGGGGTGGATTTTTAGTGGATATATTTAAAATTTGTTGTGATTATAAATAAAAAACTATTAGTAGTTAATAAATGATCCTCTTAATATGCCCACTCAGTCTTATTTGTGTGAAACAAATAATTAAAGATAAGGTACAAGTGGGTTTAACATGGTTCAGAATTAGCGTGGGTTCCTACCTTTTTCCATGTTTGACTCCCAAACATCCATGGATTATCCATTAAATATTAAGATCCAATACAAGTTTTTAGGTCATGTATCATCTTTAAACTTGGTTCATTAGCATCCCTGTCAAATTTACATAACATTCTATTGATATTTACAAAACATACCTCATGCTAAACAATGAATAGAAGAAGATAAGAGAGATATATTAATAATATAATTGATTAGATAATTTTAAGGATCATAATATTAATATTTAAAAAATAGATAAAATAGAATATTCACTTAGTAAATAATTACATAATGATAAACACTTTATTACCTATACATTTTTTTGATTCTCTTGAATTCTTAAACTATAATAGTTAATGAAAATCATTTTAGAGGTAAGGGATTTAGAGTCGCGTCTTATTCAATCAGTTTTTAACTCATATACACATATTTTTTTTCTATCTATTCCACCTTTTTCTTCTTGCTTGAATTATTCACTTTTATATATACCATCCATAACTTTTCTTTCATCAAGAAATCAAATTTATGGTTAGACAACACATTAAATCCACACATCTTTTTTATTAAACAAAATTAGTATATGAATAGGTATCTAAAACCTTCCAAAATAAAGTTCCACGAGTCTATGAATATTTTGAGATTCCTTTATATTATTTCTTAAGACTCATTAAAGTTTTCACAATGGTATACTCCTCACTTTCTCATGTAAATATTATATCTATCATTACCTTCTTCCTTAAGAAAAAAAGAACCATCCTATTATTTTTCTTCAAATATTTTAGTCTCAGTTTCTTTCGATATTCAACTAACATGCAACATGATTTAATAAATTATTTTTCAAAAATTATATTTTGTTTTACCTACTTATGATTTGAATAAAATGCCTGATGCACCAACAATCTTCAACACTCAAATCAATAAAATATCTATGATATTTAGGAACTCTCAACTTGAATCATGGTATAAATTCCACATGATTATATAAACTAAAGATGAAAAAATCATAATCTCACTCACATATACATTTTCTTGAAAAATAGAATAAATTTACTCCATCATAATTTCATCTCATCCAATTTATTTCATTTTTGAACTTGTTCTGCATTGAATGAGGACCAAAAGTTTTTCATACTGCTTGAATCACATATCAAATATGATGTTTTGATAATTGAGAATCAGTTCATGTGTATTATGGTTTCGATTCTTAAGATTATTCTAATTTTATAACCTTGGTTTTTTATAAGTTAAATCATTGAATATAGGAAAACTCCCATCATATAGATCAACTAACATAAATAAAAAAAATATTTTTTATAAAGGAAAATATCTTATGTTTTTCTACCATAAGATAATTTACTTATGTGAATTTCCCATAAGAGACTTACTTTAACCAAAAATTATTATTCATAGATAAAATATCATATGGGTATGAATCTTTTCATAGTGTAGAAACTCATTTAAACTTGTAAGCTAAAAAAATCTGATAATCTACTAAATTCACTTACACATGGAATTATTTAATATAATTTTCTTATATTTTCATATATAGTATGTCATGAAATATCCTGGGTGATCCTCAAATTGGACACCCGAACCAGTCTATGGAAAGGCTATAAGGGAATCCCTGATACCCACGGGATGATGTCAAGTATCAGGACATCACAAGATAAATCTTTGGGGATTATTTTTCACAATAAACATAAAATAAACAAAGTAGGACATGCATCAAATCTAGGAGAATGTAAAAATCACTAAACATAAATAAAAAAATGATATTGATAGAAATATTGATGATAAAACTACAACTGAATTAGAACCAAATGTGATCTCCATGTAAACCATTGGTCACCATCCATCCTCATAACCAACCCACTTCATGTGAGAGTCATAATTATAACATGAACCTAAAAAATAGCTCAGGTATACTGATACTGAGTGGAACAAGTTGGATGTGAGAATACACCAGATCATTATGTAATAACCAAAAAATAAATAAATATCCTTTCTCAAAACATTATATAAATAGTATTTTGGAAATATTATTAGAAAATATAGTTTTATCTTTTATAAAATGAAAAATTTCATTCCCAAAATCTACTTTTAAAAAAACAAGGATTTAATTTCTAAAATAAATTCTCTATTTCAAAATCTAGTATTGAAAACCATTTTTTTAAAATAATAACATAATACAAGTAAGTTCCTATATAATAGTAAACAAAACCAATATTAATAAGTAGAGTACATATGAAAAACATTACTAAATGAAGAGGGAGTAGTACAAATGTAAATATGAAGATATAAAAATAACAAGTAACTAAAATGTCACAAATTGATAATGGAATATACAAGGTATATAATCATGGAAATATACTAAACATTTCTAAACGTAACCCTAGACATAGTCGGTTTTTAGCCATCTTTTAATATATGATGCAACCCATAGTCTATCACCAACCTGGCTTGTAAGGACCCAAAATTTTTATCAATGAAATTTCACTTCTTATAATTATGTCATATAAAATCAATCACATAAAATCACATAGATAATACAATAAAAACTTTATAAATTAATAATCAATGAAATAGGATGTATTTTTAGAAGTTAAAGAACATATACTAATGGAATAAAAACTTGTCCTTTTGGAATAATAATGTGACCATTAAGAATAGTAACCCAACCAATAGAATATTAACCTAACCTATAAAATTATATATAAAATTTATCTATCTTTTAAATGAAAATAAAATATAATATATCATAGTATAAGTGAATAAATGTTTTGAAAATGAAAAACTAAGTAGTGGTAATTTTTATAAAACACAAATATTTATTTACAATTTTATAATTAATATAACGATTTAATAGAAAATTTATTTTCCTAAAATATATTCATAAATTAATATTTTTATTTCATATGATAATAAGACAATTTTATGAGAAATTAATTAATTTTTCAAAGTGTTGTAAAATCATTTATAATTTTGAAATCGGTATTTTTTTGAGTAAATGACGATTTTATTTAAAAAATAAAATTATCATATTTAGAAAATTATTTTCATAAAATGGAGTTAATTTTTTATTCTACATGTTGAAAAAAATTTAGGGTGATTTTTTTGCATTTTTCTAAAATAGTTGAATATTTGGTGAATAATGAAATATGATAATTTACAATATTAGCTAAATAAATAGATTTTTGAGTCATTGCTGGTGTATGGTGGTTTTAATAACCATTATTTTGGAATCACATTCACTAGTTAATATACTTAGTCATAATAATACATACTATTCTTAGTCTTTATCCAAAATAATAAACAAATGAGTAAAATAATAATAAACACCCGTCTCTTCCACTATAAATACCAACCCACACAACTCCTTTTCCTCACAACTACAAATCATTGAAGTTTGATCAAATTCTACCGGATCCTCTCACAATCCTCTCCCCCCATTTACAAGAGCCTTTGGTCTCAACAAAAGACCAAACCAATTTCCCTAAGGAGTTTCTCAAGGAGGAGAAATTAAGAGGTAAAATCCACTTCCATTCTCTTTTATTTTTTTTCTTTTGTTATCCTATCCTCACCTCCCTTTAACAAAGTGGAATGATAAATCCTATATCTTTTATATAATTTAATTTAATTTTTTTAAGGTTATATCCACCATCAATTCTATTCTTTCCCCTTTTTTGTTCTAAAAATGAAAACATCATCTCTAGGGTGTTGAATTCAACACCTTCGTGGACGACGATTTTTTGTTTTCTAATAATGCCTTCAAGACTAGTCAAGAAAGAATTATAATGGTTAAAATAGGTTTTAAAATGGTTTTTATAATCAATTTTATGTTTTTGGACCAACATGTATACATAATGTAAAATAATAGAACAAAAATAGTCTATGATGATCGATAAACCGCCAAAATATTCTAAACAATTTTCATTAATGTATTATCTAATGAATCATCCTCATATATATAAAAAAATGAGATACAATACCATTTAATATTCTATAATTTCATTAATAACATATAATTTTAATTTTGGATAACTATTCTAATTTTATATGATCTTCCATACACGTATACAAGTGAACCGATCAAAAAAACCAAGGAAATAAACACCACTGATTGATGAAATTGTATCCTATAACTCATAAAAAGGCCATAAATGAACTTGATAAAATTATAATAAATAAAATAAATGTATAAAATTTTCTTAAATAATTAATTAATGTATTTAATTTGATTATCCAGAACGTTAAGTTCAAGTGAAAAACACTTCCGGACATAAGGTAAGGGATTCTTTCCGAATATCTATTTTTCCTTCGAGTTACACTTTCTATCTCTTTAGCCCAATGTAATTGTTATTAATTTTTATATAATTATCCTAAATTCTATGTATATGTTCCAAACTCATGTAATCAGATCAGTTTATCCTTCCTTGATGTATAAATACATGCTTTAGAAAGGAACCCTTCTCAATTATTCCCAATAAGGAAGCCTAATTAAAGGGAAATTCTGATTTCTTACCCATTTTCAAGTGAACTCTATAATATGTTTTAAGACAGCATAAATTTTATAAAATAAATAATTTTATAATGAAAAACTATCTTGGTTCATTTATTATTTTATACGAAAAATTATTCCCTTTCCCGCTTTAAAGACTCTTTAAAAATTTCCATTTAGCCACACTAAAGTGGCTCATTTATAAAGTTTCTTAACAATATTTTTTCATGTTATCAATTAATTTTTACATAATTTGTTAATATGTATGCCTAATTTCCATTATTAATATCCATGTATGATTTCAATCCATTCTTTCATAGAAAATTTTATGACACACCCATTTATTATGCTTTATGACCTGATTATGATACCCATTTCCTTCCATGGGTAACCTTTATGTTTATTTTTCATGTGGCATGAATATTTAGGAACATGTTATGATGGGTATAGACATATATAACTCTGAAAAATATATTAATGCTTAGTGTTACGGGATATCATGTGTAATGGTCTTGGCAGTTTTCCTTGAGTCATGCTTCTTCATGTGCAATGGTCTTGGTAGTAAGCCTTGAATCGTGATCCTCCATGTGGAATGTTATTGGTAGTAAACCTTGATTCATGCTCCTACATGTAAAATAGTCTCTATAGTAATCCATGATCCATGATCCTCCATGTTCAATGCTCTTGGTAGTTAGCCTTGATTCATGATTTTGTCATGTTGTATGTTGTTTCCACATTTATATTATTCCATGATTACATAAAACCATGTTATACATGTTATGATTCCCTATGTTTATTCATCTTCTATTACTTTTTATATAATATTGTTATGTCTTATAACCTATGCTCTATGATTTATTTTTATGCTTATTTCCATACTGGGATTTTTATCTCATCCCTCTGTTCATGTATTCTAGAGGTTATCCTATAAAAATGTTAGGGATCAAAGGAAATTTGGAGATCATTAAGAATATTAAATAAAAGATGTTATTTTTTGGTTTCATGCTATATAATTAGGTATCTAATCTTCTAAATACACTAGAATTTATGATCCTTGGGTGTAATTGATGGTTAATTATGCTAAAAATCATAAAGTGGTATATATAAAAGGCTAGGGTCGTTATATAGACACTCTCAACTATAGTAACTGGTGGAAAAATCCTCTATAGACAAATACCTACCAGGGGGATCTAGATTGCCTCATAAATAATTGGATATTAACAATCATTCAAATCTCTAGATGACATTTAAGATCCCATGAAAATAGTATATAGGGAAAAGTGAGGAGGTAATCACACACTTGAAATTAACTATAACCCATAGATGAAAATGTTAATGCCTTTCCCACTCGCTAACACCATCTATGTTAAGACCCACTCTAAACAAAGGACTACCATTGGGGTTCCAGTTACATAGAAAACAACTAAATGGTGTCAACTATACTTACGCATCCTAAATGTTTAAAATACTTTCCAAGAAAGAATCTCAAAGTACCGAGTGTGCATGGACACTTACTAATTACCAATAATTTTCCCAAAAAAATTAAAATATAACAAATGGGCCTTAACATTTTAAATCAAAAATCATTTTCAAGTAAAAATCCTTTCTTTTCAAACCCATTTCTAAAACCAAGTTATTCTTCCAACATAGTTTCCAGGGTTCCAAACAGACCTTTAAAAGTTATAAATAGTCCCTTGAAATATACTTTGAGAAAACCAACTTGAAAACCTTAGAGGGTGACATTTGGAAACCAAAAAATATTTTTTAAAACATTTGAAAATATAGAACACATTTAAGAAGAATTTGGAATAGAAAAAAATAAGGAAATTTGAGGAAAACCCAATATTACCAAAGAACACATACGATGGAAATTCAATTTATATGCATACATATACCTATTTTTCACCCCATGCACATATGGATATGAGAATATTAACTAGAATATCTATAAAAATCCATAAAAATGAAAAATTTTCTATTCAAACAAGCATAATAAGAATTATACCAAAGCGAAAAAGTTCTCACATTATCACTAACACCATAAAGAGGTCAAAAACCATTCAAACAACAATTCCATTTGTCACCCATTCTTATCAAAACTACAACAAGGAAAAGAAACACTTTAAATCACTCAATTACATTTTAATGGAAACTTTTCATTTTATCAAAAAATCAACATACATATACATTAGATACATATATACATAACTTTGGAAATCCCTTGAAAACCCCGTTTTCAACTAAAACACCAACATAGAAGAAAATAAAAAATAATTTTAACAAAAAAAATCCTGAATAACACATTTAAACTTAATTTTAAAAATATTAAGTATCATATGGCCTATTTTGGAATAGAAATGGATAGAAACACATACTTCAATAGTGTGTGAATGAGATGAAACCACAAGCACATGACATAGAGAATATGATAACCTAACTGAACACCCATGATACGTTGAAAAAACAATCCAACATAATTTCACACCCTCTAGGTTTTAGTAAAGCAGAATCCTATAGTAGTAAATAATAATAAATAAGAGACGAGAAGGAGAATAGAGGGGAAAAAAATCCAAAATCTAAAGAAAACTCACTAATATCCAAGTGGGGAGCTTCAAGGGAGGGATATGAGATAAGGGAAGAGGGGGTTGGGAGCTCCTTCATGCACCTTGTATAAGTGGGGGAGGAGGAAGGCTACTTGGAGTTTTAATTTTAGAAGGTTAATTTAGTAATTTCATGTTTTGGAGAATTTTTTCAAGTCACATAAGTTTGGTCACATGGTTTAGAAAACCATGTGCCAACCATGTGCACCCCACTGGAAAGACAGACATAACTCCCATGGTTGGGACACATAGTTATATGACCATGTACCAACCATTCCCCCTCTATATAAATACAACTAAACTACATGGGATGGTTATATGGTTTGATGAACCATGTTCCAAATGTGCTAACAGAGTCTATCAAGTTTTTAAAGATTATCAAATGATTTTTACACGGTTTTCTCTAATTGTGTTCAAGTAGTGCACAAATTCTTAGACACCCCAATATAGCTACAAAATTAGTTTTATTCTTACATGGTTTAGGCTAAACTATGCACTAACTATGTTATAAAAACCTTTTAAGAATAAATTTAACTAAAACATCCCTCTTGTCATCCAACTAAATAATTACTATCCAGACCATGCAGACTAATCATGCACAAAAAAACAATCTAAAAACTTAAAAACAAAATATTTTCATCAATAAATAAACATGAAAACAAAAAAATACCAAGAAACAATAAATAAAATAAAATAATAAATAATAACCAAGGCTAGGGTCTTAGAATTCTCCCAACCATACATTTTTCCCCCAGAAAGGCACTCAGTTTAAAACAAAAATCAAAACTGGAACTCTCCAATGAAAAGAAAAAAATTCTAGAATGAAGCATCCAAGTTGAATCAAAAATAGAATGAAACCATCAACATTGGTGTGACCCTTTAACTCCACAAGTCACATCTGAACATTTCAAGAGAAAACAAAAAGAGGACCATGGTGTATCTCCTCACCATTTAGGAATTGACTAAGATGAAACCAAACTCCAATAGAATGAAACCATCAACATTGGTGTTGAAATCCAAACTTCAACGAGGATAATCCTCACTTTAAAACTCTCAAATACATTTGAATTTCTACTTGTAATTTTTTCAAATACTTAACATACATATACATTGGATATATATATTCAAAATTATTTAAATCCTTTGAAAACACCATTTTCAAATAGTCTAAAAACATAAAAAACCATAAAAATAATTATAACAAAAAAAAAAATAGTGATAAAAAATTTAAAATTCACTTGTAAAATATCAATAATCATATGGAATGTTTTATAAAATAAATTGATCAATAAATTACCTAAAGGGTGTGATAACATAAAAAAAACCAAACACAAGGTAAAAATAACCTGAGAACCAAACCACAAACCCTATATAAAAAAACACTATCCAAAATCATCCACCATCCTATAGGTTTCATCCTAGAATAAAAATAGGTAAGAAAAGAAGAATAAATAAGAGATTAGTAGAATAAGGGAAGTAAAACAAGCCAAAATCCAAAGAAAACTCCTCATGATCTGAGGGTGGAGCATCAAGGGGGTAGAGGAGCTAAGAAAAGAGTGTTTTGGGAGCCCATTAATGTGCCTAAGTCAAGTTGGGGAGGAAGAAGGCTGATTGGGGTTTTATTTTTTAGAGGTTAGTTTAGGAATTTCCTATTGTAGAGAATTTGGGAAAGTTCCATGGTTAGGCTTCGCTATTTAACAAACCATGTTCCATCTATACGCACCCTACTAGAAAGACAGAGGATCCTAACATGGTTTGTCCACATAGTTTGGAGTCCATGCGCCAACCATACTCCCCTCTCCAAAAATATAACCGAACAACATGGTCTAGCTACATGGTTTGAGGAACCATGTGCCAACCATGAAAACTGAGTCTCTCAAGTTTAAATACTCCTTTACAAGATTTTCACATGGTTTCCTCTAATATTATGTAATTCATGGGCCAATATCGAGACACCCTAAAATAGCCACATGATTACTATATTATCATGCACTGTTTGGGACAAATCATGCACTAACTATGCAATATAAACTATGAAAGAATAAATTTAACTAAAAATTCCCCCCAGATCAACCAACTATGGTTTCCCTCTAAAACGTACACACTAATCGTTCACAGATCAAAAAATGTATTGAAAACATCAAAAAACAAGATTTTCACCATGAATTTAGTCTGAAAACCAAAAAAGACCAAATACCAAGAAATAAATAAAACAATAAATAACAACCAATGTTTTGGGGTGATATAGTATAATTTACTTTGTTTATTCTCAAGCATATGAATTTACATAGCTATAATTTTGACTACCGACATGGTGATTCCGGATCCCTTACAAACACTCATAGAACCATCTAAAATCATCTAAAAAAATAAACCCTTCTTAATAAAATTAAAACATCTCATCAACCATAAATATATATTTCAATTTCTTTAATGATGTTGAAAACAAATAGAAACCAATAAAAACTTCATCAGTAACTCCATGGGTATTTCAATCTCCCTATTTTGGATTTTTTTAAACTCTATTAAACTCTTCTATTAAACCAAATATCTTGCTGAGAGTTCATCGAAAAATAATTGAATCATAAAACCATATCTTATATTCTAAGATAAGTGTATTGAACCAAAAAACTAGATATTATTTTGTTTTTGAGAGACAAAAATCTCTCTATGTTAAGATAGTGTAACTAAGTGACTTAAACTTCCACCCAACTTACCAAATCCAATATCAATTATTTATATCTCCCACATATACTAATATCTATAGATTTAGAATAAAAAATAGTAAAAAATATCCTTTAAACATTAATTCTTTATTGATTTCTAATCAATAGTTTTGACATTATTTATCTCCCATTGTTAACACTATCTAAAGCATAGTGGGGGTATTTTTTCAGACTTCTTCAAAAATGTGGAGAGGGATGAACATGAAGTTTCATATATAGCTCTTTAAATCCCCCTTGGTTTTTCTTTTAAGTAATATGATTCGTGGTGAAAATATAAAAAAATTTTACATCAAATTTTTTCAGTATTTCTTTAATAAAATATTACCTATTGATAAAATGATTGTTTTAGGAGTGATTCAAAAGATTCATTGAGTGATCGATATAACTGAAATTGTCCTAATAATTTTTTAATGGTTTCTCAAGAAATACTTTTAAATCTTCCATATTATATTTAATACACTACATCTATGTATATGAATATGTAGCAATGATGTATTTGAGATCAAATATACTAATATCCATTGAATATTTCTTGTTATTGTGCAGGATCAGATACTTCTCACTAAGGAGTAAAACTCCACCATATGTGTTTATATATCCGAGCACATAGAAAGATCCAATAATTAATTCCCAACTTAGATTTTTGTTATAATAATTGAATATTATTATATGAACATGGCATAGACTATCATGAAAAAATAATTAATTCAAGTTTTAATTGGTGAAAGAACCTCATAATCAAAATCAAGGATTATAAATTAATGATTTATAATCTATTTAAGTTGTTAAAGAATTAATTTGCGATGAATTATTGTTTTTATTGATGAATATAACACTGTATCTCTATCGTATTATTATTACATCTTAGAAATCATGTGTAGATCTAAAGAGGTGATCCACATATGCACCATGAACCTCTGATCATTGTCATAGGAATCACTGAGTTCTATCATTGAACATCCCATGGATTGCCCATTTATCTTTGATATCTGTGATAATCACATCCAAAAAGGACCCATATTATTATCTTTAAAATATAGAGGGATAATAGAGGTGGATCACCATCAATTCCTGAGATAATTCTTAGAGAGGATCTCTCTGGGGATTTAAAGGATTCTCTATATGTTGTTTTTCATAACTAAGAAAATGGATAACATTAGGATTATAAATTATATAATTTGGTTCAAATAGAGCTAAGGTTAGAAAAAATAATTGTACACATGAACTTATCATTTTCATAAATCCTAGAAGACCTCATGTCTAAATAATAATAATAATGTTATTATTATTTTTCTTGACATGTGTAAAACTCATGAATTAATTAAATAATATTTCATTAATAAATTTCTTAAAATTTTATTAAAATAATATTAAATATATATTATCTCTCCCCAGAATTATTAATCTTATTCCTCGATTCATCCACAGTGTTTATTGGTCCATCAATTATGAATTTTTTTTAATAAATAAACAAATATGTATTATTCACTAATAAATAAGTAAATATTATATTTAACTAAAAAAATAAATTTTTATTAAATATTATAATAAAAAATATTCCCTCGAATAACCAGTGACTAAATTTATGTGATCTAGAAAACCTAAACAACTATTGGTCGGAGTGGATACTCAAGAGGGTGGTGAATTGAGTTCCAATTAAAATTTCTGTTAAAAATATTTCTCTTAAAAATTACCCCTAATAAAAAACATGGTTAAACTGTAGTGAATTTATACAGAGTGTAAATGTTAAATTAGTTTCTCAAATATTGATTAGGTCTCAGTTAATTTAATATGAAGATTAAATTGACTTTTGAAACTAACTTACTAGTTTACAATAAGTATAAACACTTGCTGATTTAACTATCAAAGTAGCTTTAAAATAGTTTTGTATTTCAAAGTAATAGTAGTGGAATATAAAATATATAGAGTATACTTATGACTTAACCAAAAGTGCACAATACATGTAACGAAGAGGTTCAGTCTCAAGCCAAGACTTTGTCCTCTCAACAATTTATAAAAATTGATCCACACCCTGGATCGGGGGTAAACAACAGTACAATACTGTCCAGGTCCAAAGACCTCTACAACAGTTCTTCGTGGAAAAACAAAAAACAACTCATAGCTATCTAGGTCTTACTTGACCTCTACCACTATCCACAGTGGGAAACAATAGAGTTATAGAGTTTGAATGAGGATTCGATAATCCTACAACTTAGCACAGAAGACAGTGTGTGTGTAAAATAAACAGGGTACACACACTACTCAAAAAGTAAATGAAAGAATCACTAAAGTATGTGAGAAAGAGTTTAGAAAAGCTTTAGTGATTGGTAGTGCAGCTCTGGACTTTTTTGATTTGTCAAAAAAGCTTCTGAGTCCTTATCTGGTTTTTTTTGTTCTAAAAACAGAGTGTCATTTTTTTCAGTTGTTCTAGGTTCAACGTAGCAGCCTGAGTGCATGAAGTGTTTGCTGTAGTTCTTCACTCAAGATTCAACTTGTGTTATCCTCTAAAATGAGTAGCTTCGTGTATGTCCATTTTTCTTGGAGTATGGATTTAGCCTTGCACGAATGCACCATGTTTGAATGACGTTCAACCCTTTTATTTTTCACCCGTGTGCCTTATAGTTCCTTGATGCTTGCCATATGCACACCCAGTGTTCTCTACTTCTCATTTTTTCTTCAGCTAGGTTTTATCTTCCCTTTTATAGATTTCAGCTTCGGAAAATGGGAATGATTACCTTTTGCATGGATACTAGGTATGGTTCCCTGACATGGCAACAATGATTATTAAATAACATTAACTACATTAAAAACATCAAATGTAACCGTTAGCATAATAAATAAATTGTATTGAGAGTATAAAGTTTGACTGGTTGGTCAATCATTAGTAGCCTTCTGTTGGTATACGTGTATGGTGGATTTTGTGTATCAGTCCTTCCATCTGTAGCTCTTTGAACTTGCATCGGTAGCGCTTTGAACTTGCATCGGTAGCTCTTTGTACTTGCATCGGTATCTCTTTGCACTTGCATCGGTAGCTCTTTGCATCGGTAGCTCTAGGTATCAGTGACTCCTTCTATCGGTAGACTTACTCTATCAGTAGCTCGGTAGACTTCTATCGGTAGATAAATTCTATCAGTAACTGTCTGTATCAGTTGCTCTTGGTCTATCAGTATCTCTAAGTATTGGTGTCTGTATCAGTAACTCCTTCTATCGGTAGACTTACTCTATCGGTAGCTCGGTAGAATTCTATCAGTAAACCTGACAACTCTTGTATCGGTATCTTGTTCTATGCTTACTGGTGGACTTGTACATATCGGTAGCTCCGCATATCGGTGACCTTAGCTTATCGGTGACTCTGTCTATCGGTAGACTAAGTCTATCGGTAGGCTAAGTACCGATAGCTCTATATCAATAGCTATAAGTAGATCAGTAACTAACACTTATCTCTTTTATGCAAAACATATCCGATTTGGTTAGAAATACTTCTGAACTTATACAAACATGGATAAACATTTATTAACATATCTCAAGGATTATTTTAATATTATTATCATCTTGATAATAGAATATCATAGATTAAGCGAATTAGAATATAGATAAACATTAATTGGGATTATCAAAGGTATGTAAAAGCATAATTCGGATTATCAAAGGTATGCAAACGCATAATTGGGATTATCAAAATAGGTGAGGTCAACAATATCCCCCTTTATGATAATCACAACTTATGATATTATAGTTTTTAAAATAATGAGTAGTTGTATCAGAGGATATATCATTAAATGCAAGTATCTCAGAGAAACAGTATGTTATAGAACATAATGGATCATAGGTGGAAGAAAATAAAATGATATCAGAAGGGAAAAGCATAGTAGCTCTTCCTTAGATAATATTTCTCCTTGAAAATATTTCTCCCCCTTTGTGATAATCAAAATGAGGGAAACGATAAGAAATAGAAAAAGTAGCATAATGAGAAATAAAGGAAAGCTAATTGTAATAGATGTTGCAAAAAGGTACATAGATAGAAAATAGAAGACAAAGGGATTCTTATCAAACATCCTAGCCATTTGTTTAATCCACATCCTCAATGTGAGATTTTCCTTTTGGTTTAGAAGAGGATTTAGACTGTGTGAATGCTGGTTAAGGCTTGGGAAATCAGGAAATGATCATAGGAGGCTGATCCACAGAAACTGTTTCTGGTCTGTACTGAGGAGACCTTTGAGTGATCATAGGTGTGAGGATTCGAATGGCTTGGGATGGAGTCATCTGAACTGGAGAACCAGTAGAGGCAGAGGCTGGTAAGGATAGAGGTACAATCACTAGCCTTGCATCAACATGCAGGAAAGGCATCAAAAGATTTCTGAAATCCATAATTATGCCTCCTCCTCTCTCCATAGCATATATGAAGTCATCCTTGTTCTCCATAAATTTGTCCAGGGCTGGAGTCAATTCTTTTAGCTTGCTGACTTTCTCTCTAAAGTCTTGATTAATAGGAGGTAACTTCATGTTTTCCAACAGAAGTTTGAAATGATTGTTGAGTTGATGCTTGGTGAATATATTAGAGAAATAGGAGTCTACCTTACCTTTCACTTCTTTCTGAGAGGCAAGAGCTTCTCTCATATAGTCTTGGACTGTCTTCATTATGTCTCTAGCAGAATCTCTAGTAGCAAGAACAACTTTGCTCAGTTCGGATGAGTCCACAGAGCCACTGGTCGAAGCTTGACCAAGCTTCTCTTTCATCACAGCTTGAAACTAATTCAAATCCACTGAGGGCTTAGATGTAACAGAACCAGTAGAGAAATAGATGGTTTCATTGAAGTTCTTGGTCAACCCACTAATAATATTTTGAACTTGGGAATCCCGGGTTTTAACATGATCTTTCATGGAGGTTTTAAAACCTTCAAACACTGAAACCATCTGGCTCACAACACTTTTGACATAGGCTAAGTCCTTGTCTGCTTGGGATTTTGAGCTCATGTAAGATTTCAAAGAGATAACCGATTTCTTTATAGTTTCAAGATCTTATTCTAGTCTAGACACTTGTGTCCAGAAATCTTTAACTTGTTCCACTATTTCTGTCATAACGGTTGAAAAATTACAACCGAGAGAGAGTTCAAAAGATCTTTCCAACATACTCATATCTTCAACAAAACAATGCTTCACCTCAGCAACAGAAGCACTAAAGGACTCTTTCAGCTCATTCTTTAAGGATTCAAGATCGAATCTAGTGATCAAATTAGTAGGAGAAATTGAAACAGATACTCTTTAAGAGGATATTCTAGCCACTGAGTCAGTCATAATCGACTAGATTGAGGATACCAGTGAAGCTTCCATCTTATTTGTCTCTTCCACAAAACGGTCCTTCAACTTTTTCTTCAAAATATTCAGGTCATGCATTCTAACCACATCTTCAGGTAGAAACTCAGTTTCAACATCATAAACTATTTTTGGTCTATTGAGAGATACTTCATTGTCAGAATCAGGATAGTCTAATCCACAGACCAGAAAACCTGGGTCTTCTGCCCAGTCCTCAAAATCAACAGCCACTGACACACTTCCAAAATTTGTTTGATGCTCCCCCTCAATGGGTGCATTCTCTTGTACAGTAATGGAAATATTAGTGGGTCTTTCTTCCTGAGTAGAATCTTTTACTATAAATTCCATCTCTGCAACAACAGGAGGGTCATCTGAATTAAGTATAGCTTCTTCCACTTCTCCTACTATATCCTTAGTAGAAAATATTGAGCTTCCAATTAATGGACTTAGACTTAAACTCACAGATTCAGACGCTTCTGATTCATTCTCCTTTTCTTATTTATGCTCAGGGGCTAGCTGGTCTTCCTCAATAGCAGGAGTCTCTTCTTCTACTAAGGCTTCCTTTTTAGAAACAATTTCAGCAGCAGGATTTGGAGGCAAGTTCGGATCTCTTCCATCATCCATAGAAGTTTCTTATTCAGTCTCATCACTGTATTAAGGTACTTCTTCATCAGGTCCTAGGCCTGGATCCCTCACATCCTTAGGTCTAGAAGGATTATCCACAGGATTAAATTTATTATATACCTTCTGGTCATCATTAACCCACTCTCCTCTCCATGGGTTCCAATTAATCTTCATGTATTTGCACACTGTGCTTGTGATACAGAAATTTTTACTTACTACCACTGTCTCATCTTGAGACTCAACTAACCCTTTCACTTTGATCATCACAAAGATCAACTTGGAAAAGACAAAGGAATTAGTCTTAGATTTTGGCCTTGTCATGTCTTCCATTTGGATCATCAGCAATCTTCATAGATTCACTTTTACACAATGTCTCAGTAGATACAGGAGATAGATGTCCTGATAACTTAGATTCACAAAGTCTCCTCTTCTTGGTATTAAGACATGCTGAACAAATTTGAACAACAATCTATTCTCTCTATCCATTTCAGCAGCCACTACTTATCTTTGATTTCCATCACCTGTGAGCTCCTCCAAGGCAGTCTCATAACCGAATATCTCACTTGTATGTGGTATAGATTTAGATACATATCCAGATACACCTTCATGCAGAACCTTTAAGCATTCAGCCCACTCAAAAAATGAGAAAGATATCTCCTTTCTATTCACATAAGAAGACACCCGGTTCTCAGTTTCAGATTTCTCAAAGCTTACAAACTCATAAAATTTCTTTACTAGATTTGGATAGTAGGGCCCATTGTTGTTCGAAAAACAATCTACCCATTTTTTATCTTCCAGTACTTTGAGTACTAACGACTTTCTAGGCAGCAACCATTCCACGCATAGCTCCTTTTCAATCACAATGACTCTATTCTGCAAATGAGGATTCACTGGTTGCCTATCCGACCTAGTTATTCCAACATTACCACTTTCTTCTAGCTCAGACTTTTACCTTTTTGCTTTCAACTCATCGGAGTCATCTCTGATAGTAGGAAGTTTGGTTTTTTCCATCCCTGGTTCGAGGGATTTAGGGTTATCGAAAGATTCGGGAGCTAAGGTTTGATGGTAAGGGTTTGAGGCTCGGTGGATTGAGAAGTAGCTATGATTTTAGTTTTATCATTTAGGAATCATTAAATAAATAAATAAAATGAAATAAAGTAAAAACAATTCTGATTCTAGTGACAGATATAAGTTTAAAACAACGCACACATCGATAGGGTCTATCAGTTAGAATTCCTATCAGTGAGGTTACATCGATGAGGTATCATCGGTGAGGTTACATCGTTGAGGTATCATCAGTGAGGTTACATCAGTGAGGTATCATCGGTGAGGTAGCTACCGGTCAGGGTTAACAATTCCTAACTCATGTCTAATGTAACTTAACCTATCCAAACTCAAAGGTTTGGTGGAAATGTCAGCTAATTAATGTTCAGTACCAATAAACTCAAGAGTAATATCAACCTTTTGGTAATTATCTCTCATGAAGTGGTGCCTTACATCAATGTGTTTGGTCCTAGAGTGAGATACAGGGTTCTATGAAATGTTTATTTCTCTAGTTTTGTCACAGTTGATAGAAACATTCTTAAAAACATATCCATAGTCCAAAAGAGTGTGTTTCATCCACAGAATTTGTGCACATCAACTACCAACAGCTATATACTCTGCTTCGATAGTGGACAATGCTAAAAAATTATACTTCTTACTACACCAAGATACTAAGGATTTTCCCAATAAATGACATGTTTCTGATGTGCTTTTTCTTTCTAACTTGCAACCAACAAAGTCAGCATCTTGATAACTCATCAATTCAAAGGATTGTCCTTTTGGGTAAAACAAACCTAAGTTTACAGTATGTTTAAGATATTTGAAAATTCATTTAACACAAGAAAATGAGATTCTTTTGGATTAGCTTGAAATTTTTCACACATACACACACTAAACATAATATCTGGTTGACTAGCAGTAAGGTAAAGTAAGCTTCCAATCATAACTCTATAATTGGTTTGATCCACTGGTTTCCCAGTTTCATCTGCATCCAATTTACAAACTGTACTCATAGGAGTATCACTTTCCTTAATACTATCCAAACCAAAATGTTTTAAAAGATCCTTTGTATGTTTAATTTGATTCAAAATAATTCCATTTTCATTTTGGAAAACTCGAAATCCAAGAAAATATTTGAGTTCTCCCATTAAACTCATTTAAAATTCATTTTGCATACTCTTTGAAAAATCAGTACATAAAGAGTGTTTAGAACATCCAAAAATAATATTTTCAAAATAGATTTGAATTGTTAAAACATATTTAGAAATTATTTTAATAAAAAGAGTTGAATCAGCAATTCCTTTAGTAAAACTTTTTGAAATAAGAAAATTACTAAGTATATCATACCAAGCTCTTGGAGCTTGTTTTAAACCATATAAAGCTTTAGAATGTTTAAAAAATCGATTTGGAAAATGAGTATTAGTAAATCCAGGTGGTTTTTCAACAGAAACATCTTCAACAATAAAACCATTTAGAAAAGCACTTTTAACATCCATTTGATATAACTTAAAATTCAGATGAGCAACATAGGTAAGTATAATTCTAATAGCTTCTAATATGGCTACAGGTGAAAAGGTTTTGTCATAGTCTATACCTTCCTCTTGACTATATCCTTGTGTAACTATCCTAGCTTTGTTTCTAACTATGTTTCCAGATTCATCAACTTTGTTTCTAAAAACCCATTTAGTGCCTATTGTCAAAGTGTCCTTGGGTCTGTTAACTAATTCCCAGACTTTGTTTCTTTCAAATCGATTTAACTCTTCTTGCATGGACATTACCCAAAATTCATCATTGATGTCATCATTGACATTTTTAGGTTCTAGCTGTGAAAGAAAGGCTTGATGTTCAACCATGTTTCTTAGAGAATCTCTAGTCCGTGTTCCTCTATCAATATTACCAACAAAAAAGATCTAAAGGATGATTCTTTAGAATCCTAGTTGATCTAGTAAAAGTAGGACTAGAAATTTCAGGTTCATCTCTAAGCTCGGGTTCAACAGAAGCAGATTCTGGAATATGTCCAGAACTTGATATTTTTACAGTAGGTTCTTTAGATTTATCATTAAGGTCCAGAATTGTCAAATCTTCTTCAAGATTTTCAAGAGTGGTTTTAGGATCATATGGATCAGTTTCATCAAACTTGATGTGAATATATTCTTCCACACATTTGGTTCTTTTGTTAAAGACTCTATAGGATTTTCTAGTTAAATAATAACCAAGAAAAATTCCTTCATCACACTTATAAGCAAACCTGTCAATATTATCCTTTATATTAAGAATAAAAACTTTGAATCCAAAGACACTAAAATAACTAACATTATGTTTTCTATTATTCCATAATTCATATGGGTAATTTTTAAGAACAGGTCTAATCAAGAATCTATTAATTACATAACAAGCTGTATTCACAGCTTCAACCCAAAAATAAATAGGCAGGTCATACTCATTAAGCATGGTTCTAGCTATTTCTTGAAGGGTTCTATTCCTTCTTTCTACAACACCATTTTGTTGAGGTGTCCTAAGAGCAGAAAAGTTGTGACTATAGCCATTGTGTGATCAATAAGATTCAAACTCTTGATTTTCAATCTCATGGCCATGATAACTTCTCAGGGTTTTAATCTTAAGTCCACTATGGTTTTCTACAGATTTGGAGTATTTAACAAAGTAAGAACAAGCTTCACTTTTCTGATCTAAGAAGTATATCCAAGTATATCTAGAAAATTAATCTACTAGAACATAGACATAGTGCTTCCCTTTTAAACTAGAAACTCTTGAAGGTCCAAACAAGTCCATGTGAAACAACTCAAGAGGTTGAGAAGTTGAAACATCTTTCTTTGACATAAAAGAAACTTTATGTTGCTTTCCCTTTTGACAGGGATTACAAAATTTTTCATTCGGGAATTCAAGTTTAGGTAGGTCTCTAACCAAGTTCTTCCTAGTCATATTTCTAAGTGAAAATATGTTGCAGTGTCCTAATATTCTGTGCCAAAGCCAAGACTCTTTATGAAAACCATTTAAGAAAATAACATTTTTCTTAGCTAAAGAATTTAAATCAACAACATAAACATTTTCATTTCTCAAGGAAGAGAATACTAAAACATTTTTAGAATTAAAAAAATTACAGGAATAATTTTCAAATTTCACATTAAATCCATCATCACATAATTGAGAAATACTTAACAGGTCATACTTAAGTCCATCAAAAAATAAGTCTTTAGAAATTAAAACTGAATCAGTGTTACTAATCTAGCCTAGGCCAATGATTTTTCCTTTAGAATTATCACCAAAGGTGACATGGAATCCATCAACCTTTATTAAGATTTTAAAGCATGAATAATCTCCAAAAATGTTCCTTGAACATCCACTGTCCAAGTACCATACCTTCTTGTGAGAACTCTTCAAACATGTTTCCTACAAAACAGATTTAGATGGAAAATGACTTTGGTACCCAGATCTTCTTGGGTCCAGATAGGTTAGCAATTAAAGATTTAGGTACCCAAATTTGTCTTATGGGTTTCATATAATTTACAGAATCAATAGATTTTGAAAGATAAACATTATTTGATCTATAACTATATGAATAACTAGTTGAAGCATATGAATTTCCAGAACTGGAATAAGCAGAATTTTGTCCAGACATAGGAATAAATTTAGTTTTAGTAAACTATCTTTTTCCAGGTTGGTATCCCAAACTAGTAGTGTATTTTGGTTCAACTTTCTTCCCTAACATTTGAGTTAGTGTATCCTTTCCATTTGTGAATTTTTCTAAGTACTTTCTAAGTTGCTCATTAGACATTTTTAGTTCAGTATTTTCCTTTAACAGTTGATCATTATTTTCCTTTTATATATCAAAGGTAGATTTAACATTGGTAGTGAGAGCATAATGTTTATTTAGTGACTTATACTTCTCTTTAAGTTCATTACATGTTTCTTCCAGCATGTTACAATATTCAAACAATTCAGCCTTAGGCATATCTTTAGAATCAGAATCAGATTTTGCATCATCTCCATAATAATAAGAATTTAAAACAAGAGTATCTAAAGTTACCTCAGATGCGTTGGTCATGAAACACATGTTGGCATGATTCTTTTCAGAATCAGAAATTTTAGATTCACTTGTGCTGTCTTCTGAATCACTCCATGTATATTTCATAGATTTCTTTTAATTCTTGTCCTTATTATCATGTTTCTTTTTGAATATTAATTTTGTACAGTCAGCCTTGATGTGTCCTTTCCACTTGCATTCATATTAGACTATATCATCCTCCTTATCAGATTTCTTCAAATCCTTCTTCCAGTGACCCTTGTTGTCATACTTTCCTTTTTAATTTGTTTTTAGAAAGAATTTATTTTTCCTATAAAAATTATTGAATCTCCTAGCTATTTGAGACATCTCACCATCACTTCCAGAATCTGAATATTCACTTGTTGAACTTTCAGTAGGTACATGTATTTTCTCATTTTCTTTGCTCTTTGAGGCAGTATACTTGAAAGCCATAGATTTTCTCTTGGTTTCATCATCTTATTCCTTGTTTACTTTAAGTTCTTCCTCATGCATCATAAGTTTACCTATTAATTATTTAACAGGGAGTGTGCTGATGTCGCATGATTCTCTAATGGAAATAGAAGTGCCCCTCCGTATTTCTAGTAGACATCTTAATATTCTCATGATTTGTTCCTTTGTTGGAACAACCTTTCCAAGTGAGCTCATAGTATTGAAAATCTCATTGAACCTGAGATACATGTCAAAAATAGTTTCATTAGTCTTCATTTTAAAATTATCATATTTAATAGTATAAGTATTCAGCATCATTTCTATAACATTGGTTGTACCTTCATGAGAAACAACCAAATTATAACAAATTTCATAAGCAGTTTTGCAAGAAGAAATTCTATTAAACTCTTCATCTCCTAAAGCACAATACAAGGCATTCATAGCTTTATAATTATTATTGTAAGCAGTCTTTGTAGGTTCATCCCAAGTTGTTCTTTTAGTTTCTAGAATTTTATATTATGACTCTATAGCAGTCCAGATATCAAAGAACATACTTTCTAAATGGATTTTCATCTTAAGTTTTCACTGGGCATAGTTTGTACCATTAAGGAAAGGTGACCGGTTAGTAGAAGCACCCTCTAGTCTATTGTCCATATCTAGATTTTAGAAAAGATATCTAAAGAGATAAAATTTAGGACTAGCAGTAATTTAAGATCTTTAAGGATGAAACTAAAATCACAGTTGAAAATAGAATGCTTGAAAACTTATATTAATACCAAAAAACAAACCTATGATACCAAATGTTGGTCGGAGTGGATACTCAAGAGGGGGTGAATTGAGTTCCAATTAAAATTTCTGTTAAAAATATTTCTCTTCAAAATTCCCCCTAATCAAAAACAAAGTTAAAATGTAGTGAATTTATACAGAGTGTAAATGTTCAATTAGTTTCTCAAAGATTGATTAGGTCTCAGTTAATTTAATCTGAAGATTAAATTGACTTTTGAAACTAACTTAATGGTTTACAATAAGTATAAATACTTGCTAATTTAACTATCAAAGTAGATTTAAAATAGTTTTGTATTTAAAAGTAATAGCAGCGGAATGTAAAATATATATAGTATACTTATGACTTAAACAAAAGTGCACATCACATGTAACCAAGAGGTTCAGTGTCAAGCTTAGACTTAGTCCTGTCAACAATTTATAAAAATTGATCCACACCCTGGATCGGGGGTAAACAACAGTACAATACTATCCAGGTCCAAAGACCTCTACCACAGTTATTCATGGGAAAACAAACAACATCTCACAACTGTCCAGGTCTTACTTGACCTCTACCACTATCCACAATGAGAAACAAAAGAGTTATAGAGTTTGAAAGAGGATTTGATAATCCTCCATCATAGCACATGAGACAATGTGTGTGTAAAATAAATAGGGTACACACATTGCTCGAAAAGTAAATGAAAGAATCACTAAAGTAAGTGAGAAAGAGTTTAGAAAAGATTTTGTGATTGGCAGTGCAGCTCTGGAATCGTTTGATTTGTCAGAAAAGCTTCTGAGTCATTCTCTGGTTTTTTTGTTCAAAAAACAGAGTGTCGTTTTCTTTGGTTGTTCCAGGTTCAACTTAACAGCCTGAGTGCATTAAGTGTTTGTTGTATTTCTTCACTCAAGATGCAGCTTGTGTCCTCCTATAAAATGAGTAGCTTCATGTATGTCCAGTGTTCTTAGAGTATGGATTTAGACTTTCATGAATGCACCACATTTGAATGATGTTCAACCCTTTTATTTTTCACCCGTGTGCATTCTTAGTTCCTTGATTCTTGTCGTATGCACACCCAGTGTTCTCTACTTCTCATTTTTTCTTCAGCTGGGTTTTATCTTCCCTTTTATAGATTTCAGCTCCAGCAAATGGGAATGATTACCTTTTGTATGGGTACTAGGTACGGTTCCCTGACATGGAAACAAATATCATTAAATAACATTAACTATATTAAAAACATCAAATATAACTGTTAGATTAATAAATAAATAGTATTGAGTGTATAGAGGTTGACTGGTTGGTCAATCATTAGTATCCTTCTATTGGTAGACGTGTACGGTGGATTTTGTGTAGCTGTCCTTACATCGGTAGCTCTTTGAACTTGCATCGATAGCGCTTTGAACTTGCATCGATATATCTTTGTACTTGCATCGGTATCTCTTTGCACTTTCCTCGGTAGCTCTTTGCGTCGGTAGCTCTAGGTATCAGTAACTCTTTCAAGGAGTATACTTACTCTATCGGTAGCTCGGCAGACTTCTATCGGTAGCTCAATTCTGTCGGTAACTATCTGTATCGGTTTCTCTTGGTCTATCAGTAGCTCTAAGTATTGGTGTCTATATTAGTAACTCCTTCTATCGGTAGACTTACTCTATCGGTAGCTCGGTAGACTTCTATCGGTAAACTTGACAACTCTTGTATCAGTAGCTTGTTCTATGCTTACCAGTGGACTTGTACATATCAATAGCTCTGTGTATCGGTGACCTTATCTTATCAGTGACTCTGTCTATCGGTAGACTAAGTCTATCAGTAGGATAAGTACCGATAGCTCTATATCAGTAGCTATAAGAAGATCAGTAACTAACACTTATCTGTTTTATGCAAAACATATCCGATTTGGTTAGAAATACTTCAGAACCTATACAAACATGGATAAACATTGAATAACATATCTCAAGGATTATTTTAATATTATTACGATCTTGATAATATAATATCATAGATTAAGCGAATTAGAATATAGATAAACATTAATTGGGATTATCAAAGGTATGTAAAAGCATAATTGGGATTATTTAAGTTATGTGAAAGCATAATTGGGATTATCAAAACAGGTGAGGTCAACAATAACTACTAAAACCCAGAAAATAATAATATTTATTTGACATGTAAAATAATAATATTTAACGCGGGATATATATATAGTTAGTGTGTGACCCTCTAGTCCTCTTTCTTAGTGGCATTAGGTGGAGTCACCCAAAGTACAAGGTTAAAATATAGAAACACTCCAAAAAACCCATATAGAATTAAGTTAATATAGAAATGACATAAAAACTCCTATGAATGAATACTTTGTAATATAATCTCTTTATCATGATATTTATAATCAAATAGGGAACATGCTGGCATCATCAACTTATGTTCTCATTGTTTCTTTCTTTGAATTTATAGAAATAAATCTTTCTATAGAACACAACAGACATATATTTATTTCAGTTGTTCCATTCCCATAAAGGGGCCTGAGATATCATCTTACATTAAATAATAGAAGGGAAAAATATTTTCTCACATTATTTAATAATGAAATATTACTCAAGACACACCCAACATATCCTACCTTTTCGTGAACATATAACATCATAGTTTTCATTAATATAATAAAGTACATGACAAATAATATCCATTAATAATAATATTAATTTAAAAGGATTGTTACAAATTTCATTAGACAAGAATATGAAATAGCATATATAAATGTGGATTTACCACTAGTTGTCATGTTATCATAGTTTCTTATAATTGAAATTACCACGAGCATATACCATGAGAAATTTTTTCAAAGTACCATGAGGCTCCACCACTGACAGTCTATACCATTTATGTATCATCAAATGATACCATCTAGCTATATAACATATATTTTAAGAATACCACAATGGTACTTATGGGTTATAATCATAGTGGGGAACTGATATAAACTTTTACTGCAACCATTTCTATTAGGAAATTATCATATACTACTTAATGTAAAAGAATAATCATGACATGGTATGAAGTTTATTAATATTCAAAAAAATGAAAATAAGTAATCATAAAGAACATAGAAGTTGGTTCTAGGGAACCAAATACAATTGAATCCCACTTGAACTAGATAAAACTACCATCATTGTTCAATTCAATCTCTCTCACAAAATACTAATTCTTCTACTTAGATAAGGATTTAGTCAAGGTGTCCACTACATTGTCTTCCATGAAAACTCTAATCACCACAACCTCACCCTTATGAGAAAAATATCTCAAGAGGTGATACTTTCAGAGTATGTGCTCTGTCCATTGGTGCGATCTTGGATCCTTTTCAAGATACATCGATGTAATGTTATCAAAATATAATGCGATAAGTCCTTTACTATTAGGAAGTACATCAATATCTTAGGAAAATTTTCACATTCCAACAACATCATAAGTCACTATATACTCATAATTCACTACAAAAGAGGATAAAAATGGATTATTTTAACTCTTACATCACATATATCCTCTATTGAGATTAAAGAAATTTCCTCAAAATTAATTTAGGTGATTCTATTCTATTTAAAATCTTGCATCAATATATACCATGATGATATGATCGTCATCTCTTTCATACACCAAGAAAATATCCTTAGTTATTCATAGATATGTAAGGATAAACTTAACAAAAGACCATTTTTTTCACCTAGATAGACTTAATATATTCCTACCATACTCAAGGAATAAGAAATAGTAATAATTGTATATAACATGGCATACATGATTTATCCTATCACAAAAGCATATGGTATCATACTAATTTTTTTTCCTATTATGTCTGAGGACACATTGTTTTGGAAAGATTTATTCCATATGGAATTGGAACCAATCATCACTTGGATTGTTCCATACTAAATATATTTAGTTTTTGTTCAATGTATGTAACTTGAATTATGCTAAGAAGCCTGTAGGATCTATCACAAATAATATTTATTCATAGTACGCAGGATGATCCAACTAAGTTTTTCATGGAGAAGATCTTATTTAACCATTCCTAAAATAGATGTAATATGTGTACACAATTTCTATTAAGAAATATATCAGCAAAATTACTTCTAGGATAATTAATGCACTCTCAATGAACTACACATAAACACATTAATCATATTCATTCTTAATGAAACCAAATTCTGTTATAGCTTTATCAAACTGAATGTTACATACTTGGATGATTAAATCAATACATAAATGGATCTATGAAACTAAAAAAAAACATTTTTTCCATTACCTGGAGTTATAAACCATTCCAGTTGTATCATACAGACATTTTTCTAAAGGTTCCCATTAGGTAAACATGATTTTAAATCCATCTGCTAAATCTCATAGTTATGGAAAACTACTATAATAATTATAATTATGATGGATTTAAACATGGAAAATAGAGAAAATGTTTATTCATAGTCAATTACATGATGTTATTAAACCCTTTAGCCACTATCCATGATTTTTAGGTATTTAATTTACCTTATATGTCTAGTTTTCTCTTGAATTAACATTTAGACCCAATAAGATTTACATTAATCAAAAGATCAACTAGAACTCAAAATTGGTTCTAATAATTTTAATCCATGTTATAATTCATGGTTTTTTCCATCTTGTAACTTATTATCTCTTTACTACCTCCTTATAAGACATAGGTTTACTATTGTTATTCAATAATGAGTCACCATCATTTGGAACAAGAAAACCATATCTTTCTAGTTTTATTACTTCTATGGTGCTCCTATACAGTTCTTGTGTTTCAGGAATAAATTATTCCATGGGGACTTATAAAATATATTCCTATACCAACTCTTGTGTATCTTGAGAATCAACTTAAATAAATTCAATCTCTATACCACTACCCTTCACGGGGATCTTCTCCCTCTCAAGAAATGCACATTGTATTGAAACATTAACATTCATATCTAAGGGGTTACATAGATAATATCCCTTAATTTACTTGGGATATCCTATAAATATACACATCATTCCTTAGGGTTCTTGTTTATTTACAAAGGCTATCTTAACAAATTCTACACATCCCCATACACATGCATGTGAAAAAACGGGTCTCTTTAAACTTCATAATTTGAAGGGAGTACCATTTTCAAATTTAGTTAGTGCTCTATTCAATGTGTATACCAAAATTTGTAATTAATATCCCCAAAATTATAATGGAATATTCACATGACTCATCATTGACCTTACCATATCTACAAATGTACTTTCCCTCCTTTAACTAACACTATTCTACTATGTTGGATAATGTGGAGTGAGTTGATATAGAAACCTAAACTCTTCTAGGCAGTCATTTAACTCTTGGTTAAGATATTCATCCTCTCTATCATATAAAACATTATTTATCTTCTTACAAATTTTATTTTTTTAATTCATTCTTAAACTTTTTGAATTTCTCAAAGGTCTCAGACTTATACCTCATCAAGTAAACATAATTATATCTACTCAAGTCAGGATTAAATTTTATAAAGTAAAAATATCCATGTTTAGCTTCTCCTTAAAAATATACACACACATTAGTGTGTACTAATCCTAGAAGATTTGTGGCTCTTCCACCCCATCCAAAACACTGTGGATTGACCATTTTAAATTATAAACAAGAATGAAATATTTCAAGTGGTCTTATCCTAAGAGTCTAATTAACCATATTAATAGAGCGTTATTAGATGCTTCAAATTTTTATGGGAAAGATGGTGATTCCACAATGGTGTGTTATATGAGTCATGAAAACATGACTCATTATCTATTGATAATACATGTTTTAAATAATTAAATACATACATACCATTATTTAGTTTTTTCATACCATAAAAAAGTTGTCTTTTTAAAAAAGGAATTATTTATTTTGAAATTTTAAAAAAATCCATCCATTTCATGTAAATAAATATGGAAAATTTTCATAGTAATAATTGACACAAAATAATAGTTCTTTAAAAAAATCATTCTAGTTGGAAACTGAAGGTGGTAGTCTCCTATAACCAAGGTAATAAGTAGTACTCTGTTGTCTATTCAATGATCCACCTCTTCTCTATAAATATTTCATAATATAATTGGTCCTTGTATTTGGATACATGTTTTAGAACAAAAATATATATATATAATACCCAATGTGTAGATATAGAAAGATTTCACTTGATTACAAATGAACTTTAGAACCCCTTTTTTCTTGATGTAGTTTATATTCTAGGGTCCTAACTTTCTACATGAAAAATATAATGTATTTTATTCAATTTCATGAATTTTTATATTCTGATTTCTATAAAGATAGTGCTCGAGATCCTTATAGTTAGACTGAAATCTGGGTATCCTTCCCTTGTAATTCCTTTTGTTATTCATCATAAGCACTGAAGGTTTTTCATTCCCTATGTTATTATCAACTTGGAGAATGTGAGTAAGAAGTTAGAAAATATTCTTATCACTATTAATCATGTTTTAATTCATAATGAAACTAGAGAATGCTTTAGGAAGTGAGGCATGGATGAGACTGATGTGAAACTCCTCAGGGATCTTAAATCCCAAGATGCCTAAGTGCTCTATGTATCCAGTTATCTTCACTACATGAGGCCTAACTAGAACTAACTCTCTCTCTTTTATGTGAACCGTACATAGGAAATATCATATCTCTCTTATTTCATCTTCTCTTAATAGAGATCATGAAGACAAGACATAATGTTATACACATCTATATCCTATTTTTCTTTAACATCTCTTTTGACATGGATAATATCATAAAACTTTTGAAATCTATGTCATCATCTAAATGTTTCATGTAGAGAGAATTTTTTCCTCACTAGCCTCTTGGACAAGATCTTTAGGAATAGGTTTTTTCAATACATACAATTTCATTTCATGGTGTAGAATAACCTGAAATCACCTTTTCCATTATTGGAAATTACTTCCAGTGAGAAGGTTATCAATCTCAAGTATGTAGTATAATGATATAGTTGAATTCATGTGGGCCAACTCTTTTACAATTATGAAGAGAATAATTTTATCAATTTATATAATTTATAAAATTAGGTAATAAATATTAAATTTATTAATATCCTATTATTTTATCAAAACTCAAAACCCCTCACCATTAGTTTCAGAATATCCTATTTTGTGGATATTATAGTGGAAATCACCCATATTCCTCTTCTCATGACCATAAATATATCTTGATGAGTTATTTTAAGGGTTTAGGTTGGAATAATTTATCCAACTGTATTAATTGATAGTTCCTTAGTCTAGTATGTGGACTCCCCAATCATAAAATACTAAATTTTTATTTCTTCAACCATTTATCTCAATCACAATAAGTCCTTATTTGGCAATCATTCCTTGATTTAAAATAATTTAAGTCATCCCAACACTCAAGTTAGAATTCCCTGATAATTGAAAGAACCTCGACTTTGGCCAATTAACCACTTGGAACTATGGTTTGATTTTAACTTAAGTAGTGGAAGACTATATTAGTTTAATATATATTATTGAGGGGGTTTTATATTTATTTTTAAATTTATCATTTTATAATTATTACATATTATCTAATATGAAGTCGATTTACTTAAGTGATTAATCATTTCTTAGATAAAGTTTTTATATAATTCAATTTATTTTACTTTTATCTCTCATGCTTGTTAATTCATTAATTTAGGTTCTCATAAAATAACAACCATAGTGAATACAACCAAAAAACTTGATAGAAATAAACTTAATAAATATTGTATGATCACAATTCAGAGTGCTCAACCCTAGTATCCTAGAGCTGGTCCCTGCTTTATTACATCAACATAAGATACAAGGAATTGTATCCTGAAATATTGAATAGTTTAGTAGTCTTGGTAAAATAGATACACATATGATTACCATTTTAATTTTTAATAAAAAAATTACAGAATAATTATTTCTCAAGAATAACATATTTCCCTCTAGAATATCATTAAAAATCAATCATATTACACTTCATGGATTACTGGAGAAAGGAAAAAAAAATATGTGTGAGCTTAAATGCTCAGTAAGGTTTAAGTACAATAGAAACTATCATGAATCAGTAATAAAAATAAAAATGGAAAGATAAATAACTAAGAACACATTCCATTTAAATAACTGAAAAAGTCATAATTAATATGAAAAGGAAAACAATTGAGTGCACATTTCATTTAAAAACTAGATAAGTCATAATCAATATGTGATCGTACCACGATTCACTATTTTATTCCACCCTTACACCACTTTTTTACACTAGTTTTGTAATGAATATTCAAAATATAATAATAAATTTCACTTTATGTTTGAATCAATTAATTAATGTTGATAAATATTAGAATGGGAAATGTTACTTGTTTTTATTATTTCAATGTAGGTGGAGGTCATTTGGAGGGCCCTTGATGAAGTGGAAGAAAAATGGGCCAAAATTGCATGGATTCATGGACATCTGTCCACTATTTTGAATATTACGCAAAATCCGTGCATCCAAATGGGATGAAATTTTGTGGTGATGTCCAAATTTTAATATTATACATTTCATATTAAGGAAACCAATCATGATTTGTCTTCTAAGAAGCCCATCCAAACTAATATTTCTAAGCCACCGAATATGTAACAAGTCAAATGCGGTGTTCTGTATTTTTTTAATATCTTGAGTTGTAGTTGTCCAAATTGTTCCAAACAATTAGTGGAGATATAAAAGGTGTGGGGATACAATGTTTATATTTTATAAAAAGAAATATAAGGCTGTTTGAAGTCCTAAATGCATGGTACAAGTGGATTGAAGAAATCTATGTGCCTAAAACCACCTTCCAATTTTCCTATAAAATGGCACATTGGGCTCCCAATTTGAAAGTTCGGCCAGGAGGAAAGGTACTGCTATTTTGTAGTCCCGAAGGAGTCTTCTCAAAATCCCTATAAGTTTTGGAGGATATGGGAATTTCTACTTCAACATCTTCTTCTTCTTCCTCTCCCATGGGTTTCTAAACCCCTTGTGATCACCTGGGTAGGAACGTGATGTAAATCCCAAGCTTCATGTATGTAATACTTGAATGATCTTTTAAATTCTAGGTTTTTGTGTTTTTTTAATCATTTTATATTCTTATTTTATTGATTTATGTACTGGTATGTCATGCTCAACTCATATGATCATGATTGGGGGTACCCATTCATGTGATGTTTCACACACCGTTCACCACTTTCTTTTCCCCTTTTCAATTGTTGTGCTTTTGTGGTTCATATTGGTCAATAGAAAACACATAAGAACTATCAAGTCCATATACATTTATGTCATGGTATCACAAATAAATAACATACAAACCTATTCAGCACATCAAATTCTTTGTGTGTTGCCTTGGTGAGTTTCGGTTAGGAAGTCAAACACAATTCACCCAATCATCGGCAGTGTCCGGTGAATCATTTTATGTTTTCGACTAAAACCTATGAGGTATACTAGTATAAAATTAGTAAAATTATAGTTCTAGGTGTTACAGACTAGGGATTAAAAGATCATAACCCTATATCATGAAGCGATGAAGGATAAACATCATGAGAGTACCCTGGGTTGATCACGCTTAATTAATTATGTTAATATCTACATTGTTTTATCGCTTTCATTTTCTATTTTCTTCTGTAATCATCAAAACCCAAGTTTTACAAAAACTCATTCACCTTATAATTTCATAATCAAAACCCTTTTTTAAATTAATGATCTAAAGCTCCATCGAGAGATGACCTAGGGTTGCTGCTATACTGTAGACATTCTAGTCAAAATTAAACAACTAATTTGACGCACTCGATAACGCGATCAAATTTTGGCACCGTTGCCGGGGAGCCAAGATCATTTTTTTTCATTATTTACATTTATTTATTTATTTTACTTATTAATTAGTAATCTTTTAAATACCCCACCCCAATTTTATTGTTTTTGTTTTGGGTTTTGTCTTTATTTTTGGTTGTTTTTGGTGTGTTCTTTATCTCTCTCTCTCTGTGTCTTCTTCTTCTCCATATCCCTCTCTATAATTCTGTATTATAACATTATATTATATTTTTACCCTTCTTCAGTTATTTTTTACATATTCAAAAAAAACTTCACAAATTATTTGCATGAGCCGATCTGGTAAAAAAACACCACTTGAATTTGACCCTGAAATTGAAAAGTCACTTCACACACAAATCAAGGCATATAGATAAGGTCAATCAAGTAACATTGAGGAACCCCTTTTGGAACCTCAAGTGGTTCTAAACTAATACAAAATTGAACCCAATTAAACCCATGAAAACATGGTTGCAACTAATCGAACTTTAAAAGAACTGGCCACCCCTGATGTGGAGTACCAACCTGCGTACATCCAATATCCTGAGAAAGTATCCAACTTTGAGCTGAGATCTGGTCTCATCCACCTTCTTCCTAAATTCCATGGTCTTCCCAATGAGGACCCTCACAAACATCTGAAGGAGTTTCACATAGTGTGCTCCACCATGAAACCCCAAAAAGTGTCTGAGGACCTCATTATGTTTAGGGCCTTCCCTTTCTCCCTTGATGGTGTAGCCAAATACTGGTTATACTATCTGCCTCCCACAATTGGGGGCTAGAATGACCTTAAACGACTCTTTCTAGAGAAGTTTTTCCCTGCCTCCCGAACTACATCAATTAGGAAAGAAATTTTTGGTATTAGGCAGTTACAAGGAAAGACCCTTCATGAATACTGGGAGAGATTCAAAAGACTTTGTTCAAGCTGCCCCCACCACAAGATTAGTGAAAAAATACTAATCCAATACTTATATGAGGGAATTATTCCCATAGATCGTGGAATGATTGATGATGTAGCTGGTGGTGCCCTAGTTGATAAAACTCCTTTTGCCGCTTGTGACTTAATAGCCAACATGGCTCAAAATGCACAAGAATTTAGTACACGTGCAATTACACCAACCTGAGGAGTTCATGAGGTAATTCATTCAGCCCTAGAAAAAAATGTAGATACTAAACTTTATGAGATGCATACCCTTATAAGTCAATTAGCTCAAGAACAAGTTAACTCTCACTCTACTTCTATTCCATTACATTGTGGTATTTGTTCTGATAACACTCATTTTTCTGACCAGTGCCCACAACTTCAAGATTCTTCTAAGTCTTGTGCAGCTGTGTTACTAGGCCATCCATTCCAATAAGCACCTCCCTTCAAGCAAGAAAAATTCAAGCCAAATCTAAATCCATGGTGGCAAGCACAACCCTAGTACCGACAAGGAGGAAACTCAAGATACCCCAAGAAGAATTGGTATCAACAAGGCCAAGGTATGAAACCTTCTTATCCTTCAATGTCTCAAAAAAATCATCCTCCTCCTCCAAAATTTAAACCAAGCCTCGAGGATATGGTGAAGAAAATGGCAACCCAGAACCTCCAGTTCCAATAGAACACACAATCAACAATTCAATATTTAGGAACTCAAGTGGGAAAATTGGCAAACACCATCGGTGAAATTAATATGCAAGGTTCTGGACAACTACCATCTCAACCCATTGCCAATCTGAAGGAAAAAGGTAATGTATGTGAAATTACACTTCTTAGTGGTAAAGAAGCTTCTCCTTTTACTGATTCTTCTAAACAGGTATGTATCCCTCTTGAAAACACTTCTTCCCAACCCTCAAAAATTTCATGCAATGAAAAAAAATAAAAAGGGAAATAAAATTATCGTTGATGATTCAAATGAACAATCAATTCCTATTCCTTTCCCTCAAAGACTCTCTAAATCTAATAAAAACTTTGATAATGAGATTGACAATGAAATAATGGATACATTTAAAAAAAGTTCAAGTTAATATTCCATTTTTGGATGCATTCAAGCAAATTCCCCATTATGCCAAATTTATTAAAAAGATTTGCACCCATCAACGAAGGCTGAAGGGGAATGAGAGAGTCAACTTGGGGAGGAATGTCTCAACCTTGATTCAACCAGAAATTCCAACCAAATGCAAGGATACAAGCACATTCACGATACCATGTACCATAGGGGAGACCTTCTTTTCTGATGCTATGATAGATTTAGGTGCTTCCATTAAGGTGATGCCTCACTCCATGTATACTCCTCTACAGGTTGGAGAGATTCAACCAATATGCATTGACGTGCAACTTGCCAACCGGAGTACAATGCATCCAAAAGGAGTGATTGAGGATGTCCTTGTTAGAGTGAAGAATCTCATCTTCCCCACTGATTTCTACATTCTTGAGATGGAAGATACCCAAACCCAAGGACACGCTCCTCTCATACTTGGGAGGCCATTCCTCAAAACAAAAAAGATGATAATCAACGTTCACAATGGTACACAGTCCAAGAAATTCAAAGGAGAAAAGGTAAGTTTTAACATCCTTGAGGCTATGAAACACCCCGTTGATGAGCACTCCATTCTTACTGTCTATTCGATGGGAGTGCTCTCAAACGATGCACACACACAAAATTCTCTCCTCAACCCAAATTCTGATCCATTTTTGTTTTCTTCACCCTTGGATGATTTGAGTTTTGATTCATGTTTTGAGTGTTGTGTGGGTTCTGAAAAGTGTAAATTTTGTGCTTTAATTGATGAGTATGTTCATTCTGAGGTACCCCTGACCGTCGATGATTCTGCAAATCTCATTTCTATAGATTCTCTATTTTTAGAGAATAAACAAGATCATATAGACAGATTAATGAACCTCACTCCCCCTAAATCCCCCCCCCCCCTCAATCCAAAAACAACCGGTGTTAGAACTTAAACAACTTACTTATAATTTAAAATATGAATATATTGATGTTATTGACCAATTTCCCATCATTATTGCCAATAACCTCTCTCCACAACAGGAATCAAAACTACTCAAACTTTTGAGAGAGTATAAAAAGGCAATGAGATGGACATTGGTTGATATTCCTGGTATTATCCCATCTATTTGTATGCACCATATAATTTTGGATGATGAGGTTAAACTCGTAAGACAATCTCAACGCCAGTTGGATCCCACTCTCCTTGAAGTAGTAAAATTGGAAGTCAGTAAATTACTTACTGCAGGGATCATTTATCCTATTTCTAATAGTAAATGGTTTAGCCCAGTGAAAATTGTGCCTAACAAAATAGGAATAACAGTTGTGTCAAATGAAAGGAATGAATTGGTTCCAACACGTGTGCAAAACAGTTGGCGAGTCTGTATTGACTACCGTCGACTGAATCAAGCCACGCGGAAGGACCACTTTCCATTACCCTTCATTGACCAAATGTTAGAATGACTGGCTGGTAAGTCCCATTGTTGTTTCCTTGATGGCTATTCGGGTTATTTCCAAATCCATATATTCCCTGAGGACCAATAAAAGACAACATTTACCTGTCCATTCGGCACATTTGCATACAGACGGATGCCATTCGGTCTATGTAATTCTCCTGGTACTTTTCAGCGATGTATGTTGAGTATTTTTTCTAAGTACATTGAGGGATGTATGGAAGTCTTTATTGATGATTTCATGGTATATGGATCTTCTTTTAATGATTGTTTGGAACACCTAGGTTCTTTCCTCTACTACTGCATTGAAAAAGATCATGTTTAAAATTATGAAAAATGTCATTTCATGGTTGAGCGGGGGATAGTTCATGGGAATATCATTTCAAATAAGGGAATTGAATTTGATAAATCTAAAATTTAATTAATTTCATCCCTTACATATCAAAAATGTGTTCTTGAGGTGCGGTCTTTCTTGGGTCAAGTGGGTTTTTACCGCCGATTCATTAAAGACTTTAGTAAGATCACACTTCCCTTATCTCAGTTATTATATAAGGATTCTGAATTTGTTTTTGATAAAAATTGTGAGGATGATTTAAATTCACTAAAAATGAGTCTCACATCAACTCCCATCATACAACCACCAAGGTGGGATCTTCCCTTAGAACTTATGTGTGATGCCTCTAACTTTGCAGTTGGGGCAGTTTTATCACAAAGGGTTGAGAAGTCCCCTCATGTCATTGCGTATTCCTCACGTACCCTTGACCCTGCCCAAATAAACTACACAACCACTAAAAAAGAAATCCTTTTTATTGTTTTTTCCTTGAAAAAATTCTGTTTATATCTTCTCGGGTCAAAAATCATCGTCTTCTCTGATCATGCTGCCCTTCGTTTCCTCCTAAAGAAACCAGAATCCAAGCCACGCCTCATTCGGTGGATGCTCCTCCTCCAAGAGTTTGAAATTGAGATTAGAGATAAGAGGGGAGTGGAGAATGTGGTAGTTGACCACATTAGTAGGATTTACCCACCATTGGACCATCATGTTGACTCACCCCTGAGAATTCTTCCCTCATGAGAACCATTGTGAAGTTGTGGACCTTACCCCCTGGTATGTGGACATTGTGAATTTTCTAGCAACATCTAGGGTCCCCACTGATTTTAGCATTTCAAAATACTAGAGACTTAAGCATGAGTCTCATTGGTACATTTGTGATGACCCATACTTGTGGAGAATTTGTAGTGACCAAGTAGTTCTTCGGTGTGTCCCTGACCATGAGTTCACCTCTGTTTTGACCTTCTGCCACACATTGGCCTGTGGGGGCCACTTTGGCTCTGAACATATAGCTTGAAAGGTCCTTGACTCAGGACTTTATTGTCCAACTTTATATAGGGATGATCATAGATTTTTCAAGTCATTTAGTCATTGTCAATTCATAGGGAATATCTCCAAGATGAATGAAATGCCCCAACAGCCAATGTTATTTTGTGAGATCTTCGATGCATGGGGCATTGACTTCACGGGGCCTTTTCCAAATTCATTTGGCTTTGTGTACATATTATTGGATATTGACTATGTATCTAAATGTGTGGAAGAAAAGGCCACCTGGACCGATGACTCTCTAGTGGTTGTTGATTTTGTGAGGTCCCAAATTTTCAGTAGGTTTGGTTTACCAAGATTCATCATTAGTTATTAGGGTTCACATTTTTGTAATCGAAACATGAAAAATTTGGTTAATAATTATGGGGTTGATAATAAAGTCTCCACTACATATCACTCCCAAACTAATGGACAATCATAAATATCAAATCATGATGTTAAAGAATCATGGAAAAAAACGGTACAACCCAATAGGAAAGATTGGAGTTTGCGCTTGGATGATGCACTTTGGGTGTACCGTACAACTTTTACAACCCCGATCGGAATGTCACCATACAGAATTGTGATTGGAAAGGCTTTTCACCTCCCAGTGGAGGTAGAACACCCTGCATATTAGGCTATTAGACAATGTAATATGAACCTTTTAGATGCAGGTGAGCAAAGAAAGCTGCAGATTCAAGAGTTGGTAGAAATTTGATGTGATGCATATGAGAACTCCTGGATCTATAAAGAGAAGACAAAGGCTATTCATGATAGCATGATTCATCAGAGGAAGTTTCATATTGGTGAGAAGGTCCTCATGTAAAATTCCAGTCTTAAGATTCCCCCAGGTAAGCTTCGTTACCGATGGTTCGGTCCTTATACTGTTACTAATGTTTACCCTTTTGGTGCAATAAAGGTTTTGCATAAGTAGAGTGGAAGAAGTCTTACTGTCAATGGGCAGTGACTTAAAAATTTCTTTGATGACTTTCTGAAGAATCCGGTGGAGGAAATCCACCTTCTCGATGCATCATACCAATAAAACACACTAGGTTTTATCCTTCCTTCTCACATTATCAATTATTTCAGTGAGGACACTGTACATTCTAGGTGTGGGGGGGGGGGGGGGGGGTGGATACATTCTTGGTTTAGTTAGGAATTTTCATTGTTTTCTCCTTTCTTCTCTTTTTAGCCTTCTTTATGGTATTTTCATTTTTCCCCATCAACAATTTTGAAGTTCGATGATTTGGTGACCATAAAAGGGGGAAATTAAAAATAACATAACAAAGGCTAAAAATAATATTTGTATGAATTTAACATCAGGGAGTGATTTTATTTTAGTGAATTGGTTTTCTGTTAATGATATAAATGGTCGTATCTATGTGAAACCCTTGAGATGATAGATGCCCCTTGTATGAGTAGTTTTTGGGAAACCTGTGTCACAAATATCTCCACAAATTTTTGCACCAAACCAAAAAGTGTTAATATTTATTACTTATCATAAGGTAAATATATGTTGGGTTAATATTTTTCAGCTTTAAATGATATTTCCATACTTTAATTCCTTATCCGATCTGTTTCATTACTATACCAGATTGACCTATGTGTGTGTACCTAATGTAAAACTGTTGTATGCCCTAAAAAAATGGTTGTGTCTTGGGAAGTTAAAAAACCACCCGATTCAACCTTTGATCTTGTTATAACTATTGCAATTAGTGTCATGAAGAGATCAAGTAAGGGCTGAAAGATGAGTGTAAGATTTGTTCCAAATGAAACTTCAAAAAAAATGAGGGGAGTAATGAAATGTGTAACATATGGGGATATCTAGGTCGGGAGCTTATGTTTTGACTTCTGGGAATGCTTAAGTGAGTGGGTCTTGAAATATGATTGCAAAGGATATAGGGCAAGTTCGGTGGGCAAAATCATTTAAGCTGAAAAAATGTTAAAATAACCTATATTTATGGGATAACAAGTGGGAAGAATGGCATGGAATGGATTTCACACACACACCTAGAGAGTTAGTTTCATGGTTGACTTTTGAACTCCTTTCTCAATTTGGTATCATGAATCTTTTTGAATTTCACTATGATAAGATTTATGAGACATCTTTTTCTATTTTCAGTAGGAAGAACTCCTTGGTGTGGTTTGTGCATTGATCACATTACTTTGGTGAATTAAAATTTCCTCAAATGTTAAATCTTCATGATGTTGGAAATATATATATATATGCATCATTTTATTTAGATATGTGACTTTTCCTAGGAGTGCAAATGTTTAGGTGTGGGGGTGTGATCGTACCACGATTCACTGTTTTATTCCACCCTTACACCGCTGTTTTAAACTAGATTTGTAATGAATATTCCAAATATAATAATAAATTTCACTTTATGTTTGAATAAATTAATTCATGTTAATCAATATTATAATGGGAAATGTTACTTGTTTTTATTATTTCAATGTAGGTGGAGGTGATTTGGAGGGCCCTTGATGAAGTGGAAGAAAAATGGGCCAAAATTGCATCGATCCATGGAAAGCTTTCCACTATTTTAAATAGTACGTAAAATCCGTGAATCCAAATGGGCTTAAACTTTGTGCATCTATCCAAAATTTAATATTATACATTTCATATTAAGGAACCCAATCCTGATTCTACTTATTGAAGGCCCATCAGAAATAATCTGTCCAAGCCACCGAATATGGACCAAGTCAAATGTGGTGTTCTATATTTTATTAATATCTTGAGATGTAGTTGTCCAAATGGTGCCAAAATTTCGGTGAAGACATCCAAGATATGGGTGTACGACTTTTTTCTTCTCAAAAGCTAGATAAGTCTGTCTGAAGGCCGAAACGCGTGGTACAAGTGGATTGAATAAATTTGTGTGCCTAAAACCACCTTCCAATTTTCCTATAAAATGGCACCTTGGGCTCCCCATTTGCAAGTTTGGCCATGAGGAAAGGTGCTGTCATTTTGGAGTCCCCAAGGAGTCTTCTAAACACCCCTAGAAGTTTTGGAGGCTATGAGAAGTGCTACTTCAACATCTTCTTCTTCTTCCTCTCCCACGGGTTTATAAACCCCTTGTGATCACCCGGGGAGGAACGTGATGTAAATACCAAGCTTCATGTTTGTAATACTTGAATAAAATTTTAAATTCCAGGTTTTTGTGTTGTTTTTCATCATCCTATATTCTTATTTTATTGAGTTATGTACTAGTATTTCATGCTCAAATCATATGATCATGTTTGGGTGTACCCATTCATGTGATGTTTCACACACCGTTCACCACTTTATTTTCCCCCTTTCAATTGCAGTGCTTGTGTGGTTCATATTGGTCAATAGAACTCACACAAGAACTATAAAGGCCATGAAAATTTATGTCATGGTATCACAAATAATTAACATACAATCCTGTATAGCGCATCAAGTTCTCTGTGTGTTGCCTTGGTGAGTTTCAGTTATGAAGTCAAACACAATTCACCCAATCATCGGTGGTGTCCGGTGAATCATTGTGTGTTTTCGAATGAAAACTAGGAGGTATCATAGTATAAAATCAGAAAAATTATAGTTCTAGGTGTTAAAAACCAAGGATTAAAAGATCATAACCCTATATCATAAAGAGATGATGGATAAACATCATTAGAGTACCCCAGGTTGATCACACTTAATTAATTCTGTTAATCTCTACATTGTTTTATCGCTTTTATTTTATATTTTCATCTTTAATCATCAAACCCCCAAGTTTTAAAAAACCTCATTAACCTTATAATTTCATAATCAAAACCATAATTTTAAATTAATGATCTAAAGCTCCATCGAAAGACGACCTAGGGTTACTGCTATACTGCAAAAATTCTAGTCAAAATTAAACAACTAATTTGACGCGTTCGACAACGCGATCAATATGTCAAGGTAAATAACTAAAAAATCATTCCATTTAATCAATAAAATGAAATTTAAATGCATCCAGAGATAATATCATAGTGAAAATGTAACAACCCAAACTGTTTAAAAGATTCTTTTTTTGAATAAATGTTTCTTTCATATTATATGATATTATACACACACAAATTAAAGACAAACCAACAAAATTTTAGCTCATTAATAATTATCCTTAAATTAGTCATCTATGATACCAATTAAAATAAAAAACATTAAAACTGGAAAAAAATATAAAATAGATTAGCTAAAACGGGAAATTATGGATCTCCCTAGTCTTCTAGAATCATCTACCCCATAAAAAATAATATAGAAACAAAAAAATATATTCGTAAACCAATCAAAATTTTATGAAATGAAAAAATAACCTTAGGGATAATCTATAGTGAATTTTGAATAAAATAATGAACTGGTATATATATAGTATAAAGGGAAATGTGACCATTGGGATTCGATCGCTATATGAACATTGGTCAAATATGACCTTTGGTCAATATGATATTTGGTGAATTTGACCATTGGAAATTATGCCCTTGGTTGATAATTTTACCATTTTAATTAATGTTTATATGTAGTAATAACAGAGGATAATTATAACCGAAGTTAGAATCGATGGCCTCAACCAGTAGAGTCATTCTATTTGAATAAAATTTATCCAAACTTGGGGGGAGGTAGTATCCCTGGGGTTCTCCCTCTACATATCCCAAACAGAACTTCAACAAGTGAAGCTTGAATGAAATCATCTACAAGATAATTTCAAGTTAGTGGAGATTACCACTCGGTCGATGTTAGTTGAGCCACCCCATGAAATAATGACCATCACACACCTCACCTATATGGAATACATGAGATTAATAAGGGGTAATGTGTCTAGGACTTAGTTTAATAAATTGTAATTTCATTTGTATATATAAAATTTTTATTCCATCAATTCCATTTTAAGAATAATTTTGACTAATAAAATATATATTTAATTGATATTAATTTAAAAAATTAATTTTTGAATGCAAATGAAACATAATTTTAGTTTTCTAGAAAATATATAAAAATTTATAACAAATTCAAGTATTCTAAATAATATTTTTTTAATCAAGTAGCCTTTTAAAACACTATCATCTAAATATAAATGATAAATTAATTGTATGACATCTAAAGAAACTTTTTATAAGTGTCAGAAATTTGATCGTTCTATAAATAATACCATTTTTAATTGATTAAGGTTTTTTATATATAAAAATTTCAATCATTATATTTAGATAATTATTGAAATAAAACAAACATTCTATCTAAAATCATCATGTTTAAATTAGGTTATGATGAATTTATGAGAATTATCTATTTTTTTCATGAGTAGTAAAAAATAATGTTTAGGATTTTTGGTATAGTTTATGACATCATATTTATTTCATAATGATGTAATAACCAATTAAAAAATGAATGACCAAAAAATGTTTTTATTAATATAAACTATTTTAATATATTTTAATCAATTTCCAAAACTATGAGTGAATTTCTAAAGTCTAAAAAGGGAAATTTTGTTTTTAAAACATTACTTTGTAGAATATTTAATATTCCATACCAAAATAAGTATTAAAAACTGGTTTTTGGATATGTTGGATTAAAATATCATGAAATGTGACCCAAATGTCCAAAACCATGTGTAAAAACCATGGTTAAACCAATATTTTTTAATTTTCTACAACCTAAATTTCCAAGACCTATATATGGAATTTATTGAACAATTTCTTGATTTTTTCTATAATTACCCACACATTTTACCATTACCCTTCCATCCAAATCCATTATCCACAATTTTATGGTGATATTTCCTCCCAAGGATTTCCTCTAAGGTGTTCCCAAGTCCCCATGGCTCCATCCTTAGGTTTTAGGAACACCTCTTCAAGGTAAAGGAGATATTCACTTCTTTTTTCCATTCAAGTTCCATTTTCATGTGTTATATATTATAATATAAAAACTAAGTTCTTTTATCCATTATGTAGTATACCATTACTGTAATAATACTCTTTTATTAATGGTATACCCCTATCCCCTCTCATTTTACCCTTTTCTAAAACCATGTTTTATACTCATTATGATGCCAAATTTACTTCTCAAATTTCCCTCTTTTACATGAGATATTCTATTTTCCTCTTTATTTGAATACCCAAACCTGTTATTTTCAATGGGTATTCAACAATATTTAAAAAATAATTTTTATTTTGCGATTTACATATATATAACCCACATTTCATTTCATGGGTTTAGAATAACGTAATGATCATTTCCTTATGCTCTTTTATATGCTAAGAGTTTGTAAGAAACCTATTATTTATTTTGAATGAGTTATTAATGAAATGGTTAATTATGATCTATGTGGATAACATGAAATTAATTCATTTATGACACCTTAGTGATAAAACATGGTGATACACTTATTAATGTCTCATTTAAATGTTGTATCCACATTTCCATGTTGTTATTCATATTCTTATTATTATGATATGCCTCTTATTCATGCCTTATTTTTATGCCTCATGTTATAATTGACATGTCTTATTATCACATGTTTTTTCTCTCCCTTGTATATTCCTTTATTGAGCTTCATGCTCACCCCTTTGCTTTGATGTATATCCCTAGGATATGAGATGCATTAAAAGTAACTTTGGGTGAACCCATAAAGATAAATTCAAGTTCATTTAGAGGAATGTTTTTTTGTTTTCATGTATTATGTACCTTATTTCCATGAAACTAAACTTTAAAAGATCCTCCATTTTGGATTATGTAATGAAAAGTTATGTAATAAAAAAGAGGGATTCCATAGTTAGTATCAAATGACAGTTTAGTTATTTGTAAAAATTAGGGCTTCAAATGATTAGTATGAACCATATGTAAAACTTAAAATATAAGAAAACACCCTAGTATTTTGGTAAGTATTAAGTGGTTTTCAAAAAAATACATCCCTGTCTCGATACAACAAGTTGATGCAGCTAATTATTATGAAGGAAATAGAAATTTAACTGTTATTAGAGTATATTAATAACGTATTTAAGCATGATTTTTTAAGAAATAAAATATATTTATAATTATAATATTCTTAAAATTAACAAAACTCTCACTATGGTTTTCTTATTTTAGAAAAAAATGGTGAGAAATAGTAGAAACTGCATAAATGATGAGTGTAATGGATGATACACTGACGAAATTATGATGAAATATTGAATGAAAACATTTTTAAGGATAATGAATCAACTTAATTGAGTTATGAACATTAACTTGAATCATGCTGAGAGAACGAATTCACCTCGAAGGGAAAACATTTCCATTGAGTACTTTATGCGTCAATGAACACCTTCTTTTAGCAGATTCACCAACCCATTGATTGCTGAAAAATAGATATAATATATAGAAAAGATCTTTTCTATAAATCATTGTTTAGAGAAATATAATGTCACACTAGTAGTAAACCACATAGAATTAGAATCTAATCAATTATGGAAACCAATTAAAAAAATGAATCCAAGAAGGAAGATTGATTTTATGGAGTGTGAAGAATTCAGGGGAATATTTCTCAACAAATGTTTCCCTATTGATGTGAATGGAAATGAAGAAGGAATTAATAAAACTTAATAATAAGGAAAATGAATCATAGGGAATATATGAGATGAAATTTACAAGACTTGATTAATACACCTCTAGCTTTATTATGGATCCTAAGGGAAAGGTTGATAGATTATTCAGTGAACTAGGACCCCATATATGGAGGAATCTAGAAAATAGAGACTATAAAATCTATGAGGATATATTATGGAGTGATTTGAAGGTTGAATTAGAGTTTATATATATTAAATGGTAACATATATTGAATTAAAATAAAATATAAATAGATCCAAACTGAGGTAAGAATTTTGATCATGGAAAGGGAAGAAAGAATTTCAACTCCCCACTTGAAAACAATATGGGAAGAAGCATTCTGAGAACTAATTTATATAAAGTAGAAAGTGCTACAATTGTAGACAATATTGACATATATCTCAAAACTATCATTGTGAGTTGAAGACTCAACTTCTCAATAATAAATAAAAATGGAAGATAGTGAAGGCACAAATGTAATTTCAGTAATTCAAGTGTGGAAAACTTTGGAACTTTTCCAATCTATGTCCAAATAAGAATATAATAAAGCGTATCCCCCATTAACCTCATTATAGGCCAAGGGACCAAGGGAAAATATTTTCTATCACTATAAATGAATTAGAGGCTCTAAATGATGTGGTGGAAAGTACTATAATGTTGCTCTCAAATCTAGCAAGTACTTTGTTTTACTTTGGTTCTACGCATTCCTTTATTTCATCCATGTTTTAAAGAATATAGAATCATTCCCTAAATTGATATAAGTTGAGTCATTATTGAATACTTCTAGAGGGATTACCTTATAATCAAAAGTGTATAGACACTCTAGTATTAAATTTATCAAGAACAATCTCATCACAAATCTTGTAGTAATTCCTGTAGTAGTGTTAAACACTGTACTAGGGAAATACTGGATCTTAAAGTACAATGATATGATTAATTGATGAAGTAAGTAATTTTTATTTTTCAGGAATAGAAAACATATAGTCATTTTCAAAGGAGAGATATCCTGTCTTAAACACTGTCTAGAAGAACCTCCCATAGCTTTCTTATTGGAGACGATTGGTGAATAGGGTAAAGTAAATGAAAGTATAAAGATTGAGATTGTACCTATAATTTAGGAATACATTAAAGTATTTCATGAAGAGTTACATAGACCTCCCATAGAAAGAGAGGTAGAGTTATCCATTGAACTCATTCCTAGTTTCAATTTGATATCAAAGACCATATATATAATGGAAAATGGGGAGTTAGAGGAATTGAAGATACAACTTCATGATCTTATAGATAAGGTATTTATCCGACCATGTGTGTCTCATTGCGAAGAAACTATTCTCTTTGTGAATAAGAAGGGTGGATCAATGTGGATATTCATTGATTATAGATATCTTAATGGGATCACAGTGAAGAACATGTACCCTCTCCCAACAATTGATGATTTATTTGACCAGCTTCATGGAGCCCAATTCTTCTCCATGATTGACCTACGACCTATACATCATCAATTAAGGTTGATAAAGAAGACATGAAAAAGACTTAATTTCGAACAAGATATGGTAATTATAAGTTTTTTGTTATTCCATTCGTCTTGACAAATGCTCATGCTATATTTATGGATTTGATGAATAGAGTCTCTAAGGACTACCTTGATAAATTAATAGTAGTATTTATTTATGATATTATGATATATTTTAAAAGTCTTGAGGAGAATGAGGATCATCTAAGGGTTATTTAATAAAATTGAGGAAAGATAAGATATTTTGAAAATTCAAAAAAAATATGAATTCTAGTTATATTAAGTTTTATTCTTGGAGAATATTGAAACCAATGAAAGAATATTAATTGACCCTGTGAAGAAAAAGGCTATAATGGAGTTGTATCATCCTACAAAAATAATTTAGATTCATAGTTTTCTTGGTCTATAAAGATATTATAGGAGGTTTTTGGAAAAAATCATGAATTTATAATCCATTAATCAAGTTAACTCCAAAAAGGGATAAGTTCATCTAGACAAAGGAGTGGGAAGAAAGTTTCCAAGAACTGAAGAAGACACCGGTTACTACACTTGTGTTAACTCTACCCTCTATTAGAGAAGGATAAATTTTTTTATAGTGATGCATATATGAAATGGAATTGGTGCGTCCTCATGAAAAATGAAAACACGATTGCTTATGAATATACATATTTAAGGCCTCATGTGTATAATTATCCTACACATTACTTGGAGTTAGTTGCATTTATTTTTAATATGAAGATATGGAGGTGTTATCTTTATGGGGATAAATTTGATATATACACAGACCACCAAATATTAAAGTATATATTCATACAAAAGTAATTGAACATGAGATAAAGTATATGGATGGAACTTGTTATAGGATATTCCTATTTAATTCATTATCATCCCCGAAAAGATATAAAGTTGCTGATGCATTAATTAGGAAAGACCATGTTGTGTTGGAAATGATGAGTATTAAAGGAGGTCCTTTGATCAAGGACCTAGAAGAGTTGGACATGGGAATCGTAAGGGAATGGACATCATCAAACCTATACCAAATAATTTATACACCATCATTACTAGAGAAGATCAAGAAATATCTAAGATAAGATCTTTTATTATAGAAGAAGATAGAGGATGTGTAGAATGTAATGTTTCCTAAGTTCAATATTGATCAAGAAGGTGTACTGGAATTTCATACAAGGAAATTTGTTCCATATATCCTAGAGATAAAGGAGTATATGATGGATGAAGATCATATCACTAAATTTTCTATAAATCTTGGAATCATTAAAATATATAGGGACCTTTGTGATCATTATTGGTGGTATAATATGAAAAGGAATATTTCTGACTACACTGTAAGTTGTGTCAGCAAGTGATGGTAGAGCAAAAACGTTCTATGGTGGTATTTCAACCACTACCCATACCAACAGGTAAGTGGGACAATATCACTATGGAATATTTCACTGGTCTCCCAAGAACATCTATTGTAAACAATGTGATATGAGTTATAGTGGATCAACTCACAAAGACTTCCCATTCAATCACTATTCAAGAAGATCTCTCTCTTGACCAAATTTCCCAGATATACATAATGGAAGTTGCGAGGTTGCATGGGGTGCCAATTTTTATCATTTATGATCATTATCTAAGGTTCACATATAAATTATAGAGAAGTATTAAACATAATATAAATACTTAATTTAATTTAAGTATGACCTATCACCCCTAAAATTATGGAAAATCTGAAAGGACTATTTATACACTTGAGGACATGCTGAGAACATGATCAATGTAACTTAAAGGCTGATGGGATCAAAAACTTCCATTAATTGAGTTATCCTATAATGAAAGATTCTAATCGAGTATTCAAATGGAACCATAGGAAGATCTATATGGGAAGAAATGTATAATTCCTACAGGTTGGGATGATGTTGGGGAGAGAAAGCTACATAGGCCTAATCTTGTGCATGAGATGACTGAAAAGGTTCATTCCACCCAAAAAAATATATTGGTTGTTTAGATTTTGAATAAGATCTATGCTGAAAAATGTCAAAGGGACATGTATTTTTATGATAGAGGAAAGTTTTTCCTTCATTTATCACCATGGAAGAGAGTCGTGTTATTTGGAAAGAAAGGGAATCTTAGCCCTTGGTACATTGGAAGCTTTGAAATACTTGATCATATAGGAGCAGTGGCCTATCAGATAACACTTCCACCAAATATTTATAAAGTTCATGACATATTACACATATACTCATTAAGTAATTATATAATTGATTCCTCACTTGTATATAATTTGAAGGTGGTACAATTGGAACATGGCCTCTCTTATGAGGAGCAGTTGGAGGAGAAATTAGATTGTAAAGACAAGGTTCCATGCAACAAGAATACCCACATAATCAAAGTGTTGTGGAGTAACCATAAATATAAATAAGTGACATGGGAACCAGAGAACAAGATGATACTAAAGTACCATCACTTTTTATCAACCGAGTGAATGAGTTAAAATTTTAGGGATGAAACTTCTTAAGGGGGAATAATGTAATGACCCAGACTTTTTAAATTATATTTGTTTCATGAATAAAGGTTTTGTTAAATATTACATAGTATTATACACAAAAAAATAATAATAAAGGGAAACAAACAAAATGATATCTCATTTACAATGATCATTACATTAGTCATCTACCAAACCAATTACAATTCTAAACATTATATTGGAAAAAATATAAAATAGTATATCTAAAATGGGAAAGTATGGATCACCCCAGTCTTGTATAATAATTTACTCAACACCAAATGATATAAAAATGAAACAAAGTATTTTTAAACTAATAAAAATCTTAATAAATGAAAATATAACCTTATAGATTTTTTTTGTAATTTTTTAATTAAAGAATGAAGTGGTATTTACAGGGTATAAGGGGAATTTCAAACATTGGAACTTGACCATTATATGTCCATTGGTCAAACATGAACTTTGATTAATATGACCATTGGAAACTATAACATTGGTTTATAATTTTACTATTTTAATTAGTGTTTTTAAGTATTAATGAAAAATGATAACTGTTATAGAAAAAAGAATCAATAGCCTTAACCAGTAGAGTCATTCTATTTGAATCCAATTTTTCCAAACTTGTGAGGGAGGTAGCATCATTAGGGTTGAACCTTGAAGAATCCTAATTTGAACATTAAAAAGTTAAGTTTAAATTAAAACTCTTATGTTGTAAGTTCAATTTAGTGGAGAATACCACATGGTCGATGTTAGTCGAGCCACCCCATTAAACAATGACCAATACACACTTCACCCCTAGGGAATACATGGGAGTAATAATGAGTTACGTGTCTAAGCTTCATGATGACGCCTTCCTTTTATGTATTTCATCAATATATTATATGAAGTGAAATAAACTTAATGTTAACCCATAAATATATTTTTAAGTCTATTTTGAAGTTTTTAAGTTTTCATGTATTATGTAACTTATTTCCAAGAAAATGAACTTTAAAAGATCTTCTATTTTGTCTTATGTAATGAAAATTTATGTAATAAAAAGGCGTGATTCCATATAAAATTTATTAGATAATAATAACTAAACTCTTAATGAAAGAAATTATTAATTATTAGATGTCATGTCTTAGTAACATGATACCTATACCATCAAGACCTATCACAAGAAGATTTAAACTTTAGGTAAAAACCCATTTATCAATAGCTTAACTAATTTTTATCATGAGACCAAGTGATGCATCGAGGGGAAATATGATTTTAGGACCCACCAATCACTATAGGTCTAAAACATTCCTCATATATCAAATAATCAATTTCATTCATGAATATTACGCCTTAACATCGAATATTAGTATTGATTAAAGGATACAAATTTATTAAATTTTCCCCAGTAAACCCAATAACTTTCAAAGTAAAACAAAATATATAGAAATGAGATAAAATTTAAGAAATAATCATATCCAAGATAAATAATATGGATATTTAGGGGAAATTTAATTTCTAATTATCACAGGAAAATTAATATTCCAGGGGAATGTTACTGACTACAAATTGAAATATGGAAGTGAATGTTAATAGAATCCTTAGTCAAAATAATCATAAACTATCGAGAAGAATATAGATGGTATAATTATATAACCATTAGAGTGAGAATAAAATTATTTTTTATATGATGAATATAAATATCATAAAAATATCTTTAAAAATATTCTTGAGGAAAATATCCTTTTAATTTTGGAAAAATATTTTGAAAGTCATTTTATTTGAAAATAACTTTTAAATTTTTTTTCTTTAAAATGATCCTTATAATCATGACAATGAATATTCAAATAATTTATGATCATAATGGTAGGTAATTCTATACATTCTATAGAAGTTAAAAAAAATTCCTTTTTCATTATAAAAAGGTTAGAGAAAACAAAAAGAATATTCCTTTTACATTTTCTAAAAAATCTAAACGGGATTTATTTTTAAAAGGACATAAGATTAATTTGAATTTTTTAAAGACATAAAATAGGTAAAAAACCCTTTTATAAATCATTTTGAAAATTTTGATTTTTTTTGAATTTTTTAAAATATGGTTCTAGAAGAAAAATATTTCCAACTAAAGAGATAAATGAATTCATATTTTATTAAAAATATTTTATCAATTAATTTAATAACCAAAGAGTGAAAAATAGAACTATTACTTGAAAATATATTTAATAACTAGAGTATGATAAAATTAAATGGGTTTATTAGAAATTTTTTAAATAATTTCCTTCAACTAAAATTCAAGAGTAAAAAATCTCGATTAGAATGAGATTGTGAAATAAACCTTTACAATGATCATACCATTGAAGAGAGAATTAATCAATGACTAAATTATGTTTTTTAAAATTAAATACATATAAAAAAGTGTAAATAAAACATATTTTAATAAAAATTCATCATTCACATAATCTTATAATGAAATGATCGATGAAGTATATGATTAACCCAATAAACAAAAATTGAGTTACAAAATACTTTACCAATTGTTAATATTAAATAAAAATCCACTTGAATGAAATAATTCAAATTAAAACTTAAAATACCATGAAGTGTTAAATATTCATGATTTTAAATTTTAAATGGATATTGTATACACTGTATAAAATAAATTGGTTCATGACTTACAAATGTTCCCCAAAGAAAGGAAATTGTGATAAAATACCTTGCTTTAGGATTCCATTTGATTGAAAATTATTTAAACACATGTATATAGGTTTTAAACATGTTATTAACCTATTAAAAACTATATTTAAATTTATAATATCATATATTATACATATATTACATCATATTACCTATTTATTAATAATCATTAATTATTTTCATTATTTGAGGTGTTTGTTACCTTGTTTTCTCAAGCAAGTTTCATCACGAACGATCCATTTATTGTGCTTATTATATAGTTGTATCATCACCATAATAATAATCATGAAATAATTATAATATTTTTACCTTAATTTTAATTTTAAAACCAATCATTAATGATGGTTTTAAAAAATTAAGTATGTTACGATCACAAAGACGGTAGACTGCACTTACACAGAAGTAACATTTCCATTTCTCAATGATCATTATGGAAATGAAGTAAATAATATTTTAAATTTAAATACTGACCAAAATATAAAATATAACATATTATATATATATATATATATAATCCATGTGGTGTATTTATGAAAATAGAGTCACATAGCTTCGTGAAGGCGGCCAACCACATGTACACGAACAATGTTATCACCATTACATGAGTGAAAAGGAAAGATATAAAATGATATATATATATATTATTTATAGAAATATAAATTTTTCATGAATATAATAATTATTTTGTAAATATAACATATAATTATTAAATTTATCTTTATCACTTTCCACGTGAAGCGTTAGAGAAAGATGAATCAGATCACTTCGTGAGGCAATAGTCCGCCAAACACACGAGCGACGTTATCATATTTATTATGGAATGAAAGGTAAAAAAACACATTTGATATAGTAAATCCATAGGTATAAAATTTTTATAAATATAATAGGTATACTTTATATACATCATCATAACAAAACTTGTCCGGTGGAAATGATAAAATGAACCACATTGGTTCACAAGGTGGTAGTTCACCGTACACACAAATGATGATTTCCTAACACATTTGTTAGAAGTGGAGATGATTTTTTGAAATAAAATTATTATAAAAATATCCTAGTATATATAATATACGGAATTTATTATATTAATTTTGTTGAATAAAAATTTAAGGAGGAGGAGAAAGAGGTAAAATAAATATGCTCATTGAATAATATTACCTCTACTTCAGGTATCTTCTTTATGTTTGCACTAAATCTTTAAACGGTTGGATTTATGAAAAAATTAGGATTAAAAGAATAGTTAAGGTATGTTGGTATGTGATTTGGGTAGTAATTTTCCAAACCAAATTGGTTTTGAGGTGTGAAGAAGAGAGGAGATGGGGTGGCCTTTTATAAATGGGGAGATGGAAAACTTGGTATTTTTGAAAAGAATTGAGCACTCCCATATTTTTCATATGTAACAAGGGTAAATAATGGGACAATATATAAAATTATAGGTTTAATGGTATAAATATTTTAATAAAATTGTTTTTATATATGTTTAAATGTCATTTATTCCCTCATCATTTTAGTTTGACCCCGCAGTAAATCAATTTTTAACTTAACCATGATAATTAATTTTTGATGTATTCACAATTAATTTTGATCAAAAATTAATTCAAAACTATTATAAACAATAAATTTTTCCAATTAATAATATTGAATCTATTTTTTAAAATTTAATTCATAGAATTGACAAAATTTAATTAAAAATTAATCCAGTATACGTGATAAGAAAGTGGGTTTTTAAAGTTAAAATGTTTAAAAGTTTGCAATGTTTTTATAAAAAAATTCAACATAAAAATTATTCTATTGACCTAGATATGTTTAATTGATATAAAATTTATCTATTATTACTTTAAAATAAATTATAAATATAATTTTACATTATTAATTATTTAAACAAAAAGGTAGTTCTCAATTAAAGTTCAGTATTTTTACTATTCATCAAAAATGAAACTTTTCAAAAAAATGAAAAACATTTACCCTATTCAAATTTGGATGTCCTTATTTAGAAAAATATTTTTATTTTAATTTTAAATTATGGAATAAAGCACGCCTAATCCGTCTTTTAGAAAAATAAAAATTTTTAGAAAATATTTCGTTTTCTTTTAAATATTTCTTATTTTCTTACCAATAAATAAATAAATAATAAAAATTTCTAAAATATAAATTTTCATAATTTAGTTAATCCTATTAATAACCTCTAATTTAATGTCTATGTTATGACTATTATATTAAATAATAATAATAATAATACATTATTGTTCGGTAAAACCCGGTCTTGTGTATAATTCAAGCTATTGAAGGAAGTTGTCATTGTGTGTAATTCACACTAAACTCAGTGTTGCGTGTTATTAAATTTATTTAATATATTTTATTTATTTAAAAACTAATATATTTTAAACTATTGGGGTGTTATATTTTTCCCTTTTTTGGTGTTGTGTGTCATACATGCCAACAAATACAATATCCTTATTTTTGAATTGTTTGGTGCTATATTCTCCTCACCTTAAATAAATTATTTCATAACAATTTAAACTTGATAAAACTAATATAAGGATTAATATTTTTAATATACATTATTGAAAAAACCACATCTTAAAAAGGTTAATAAAACACCCTCGAAATAACATAGAAAAGGGAAGTACGAGGGTTATTACAAATAACTATGTTTCTATGTATGAGAGCATTGGTGGAAAGTGTTAATATGGACATGGTGGAAGAGTCTAAATAATTATAGAGGTTTATTTTTGTAATTAATAAAAATAAATTGAATGATCAATGGAATGTTAAGGGCCTCAAGACCACTATTATGTTATTATTTAAAATAATGTGTGATTCATCAGATATGAATATAATAAGATAACATTTTTGTTTCATGATCCTTTTACTAAAGTTGAGAAATTATTTTAATTTCTAGAAAAATAATGAAACCTAATCACATGATGCATTTATATTTTATAATCATAGTTTCACCATTTGGTTTTGCTCTGATAAATTTCCAATTCAACCCTTGATCCAAGAAATGAATATAAAAAAATGATTTTTTGTTTTAAATGCACAAAAATTTACTTTTAATGGGTCGTAAGATCCATAAAATAATTAAAAATCATTCACTCAATCTATAACTATTTTCCAAAATGAATATGGTTAGGACAAGTTATCAAATATAATAAATTAATCTCTAAGCCTAAAAATTAACACTATTGGTTCATCATTAATATTTCTTTTCAAATTATTTAACTAATGAAATACTAACTAGGAAATCACATATTCTAGTGGTAGGAACTAAACCCTTATCATCATTCCGTCATGGGTTGAAGCCCCATGGAATTTCCAAACCTGATGGGTTGTCACTTTTCATGCCAGTTGTCCTTTTTGTAAACAATATTAATATAATACCTATAATTTTCCCCAAAAAAATTATGTTGGACATACTTGAAATAAAAATAATCATTAAATAACCTTTTTTACTATGTTTTTCATTAAAACCTTAATACATAGATACTTTATCTATTTTATTTCCATATAGGTACTTCCTTGGTCTAGGGTTTATCCTTTAGGATAATGGATTTAAATAGATAATTCCCATGTTATCCATAATTAATAATATTAACTACAAATGGATCCCTAGGAGGAGATTCATTTCCTTCCATAATAATATTTATTTATCCTCGCTAATTATTTTATTTATGCCCATATTTTTTGTATAATAATTATTTTCCAATTTTTTGTGACACTTTCCTAGGTGTCTCTTTACACATTTTTAACATTATCTAAATTTAGCCTTATTTCCTCAATGTTATCCACCACTCGAGTTCTTATAAGCATCCATACGTATCTTCTTTGGTGAGTCTAGGAGTTGGTTAATATATAAGATGTTAGACATATTTCTGGATAACTAATTAAGAATAATCATGATATATTTCACTCCTATAATTGACCCATTTGATTTCCCATAATCACCAGATTTTCCTTCATGTTTGATGTTTACATTATTCTTTTGGGTCTCATCCATTGACTAAAACATAAAAGATTATTGTGAGAAACAATAATCATAGATTTAAAACCATATAATCATTTATAAGATGTTTAAATCATGAAATATTTTTTTTCTAAGACACCATAGTTTCAACCTCGATCATTTATTTCTATAATATATTAAAATAATTCATAATGGTTTGTAAATAAAATGTGAATTATTCTTACAATATCCCCTAGGAGTGTCAAACTAGATGTGTAGTAAGGCCCATTGTTGTACAACAAGAGATGATCGGGTCAAGGCTAATGTTCCATTTCCAAATTTATTACCCCTAGGTACATATGTGAAAGAATAATGTACACTATTATTATCAAGATAGGGATATATTAAAAGTAAAAAATCACATAATATATACCTTACAAAAACAATATGATGTTCTTATATACTTATCCTCAAATTCATGATAGGGTTATGTTTTCTAATATATTTTTTCCTAAATCTAGTTCACAAGGTTTCTACTAAAAATTATCAAATATAAACTATAGTGACCTTCACCCTAGTAGCCTAGAGCTAGTTCCTACTTTATTACAGTGGAACAAGATACATGGAATTACATCCCAAAGGACCTAATATTTTACTTTTGTAGGGAAACTAGATGCATACATGATTCCCATATTATGTTTTTATACAAAAATTACAACATAATTTATTTTTTGAGAATAAAAATATTATATACTGAATATTATTGATTATCAATAATAGTAAACTTTATTGATTCATGGGGGAAGGAATAAAAATAAGGGTGATCTCAAATTATCAGTAAGGGTTAAGTACATTGAAAGATATCATGATTAAATAAGAAAAATGAAAATAGAAAGGTATATAATTGAGAACACATTCTATTTAAATAATTTTATAAGGTATAATAAATTAGTAAAGGTAAATAATTAATCATAAATTCCATTTATGTAATTAGATAAGGCATAATCAATGTGAAATGATAAATAACTGAAAAAATATTATTTTTAATAAATAAACTTAAAATGAAATGAATCCAGAGATAATATCATAGTGAAAATATGTTAGATAATAATAAATAAACTCTTAATGAAATAAATTATTAACTATCATATTTCAAATCTCTTTAACATGATCGATATACCTTCAAGACCATTAAAATGACGGTTTTAACTATAGGTAAAACCCGTTTAATAAATAGCTTAATTGATTTTTCTCATGAAACCTACTGATGAATTGAGGGGATATATAAATCCAGGAGCACCTGTCACTGTAAGCCCAATTAATATATCATATATTGAACAATTAATTTTTTTAATGAACAATATTCCTTAACATCAAGAATAATTATCGAGTAAAGGATACATATTTATCAATTTCCCCCATTTAATAAAATATCTTTAAAAGTAAAAACTCGAATGTATAAAACGAGACACAATTTAAGAAATAGGAATATCCAAGATAAATAATATGCATATTTAGGTAAAATTTAACATATAATGATCACAATAAAGTGAATATCCCATGGGGACGTTAATGACTACAAACGAAAACAAGGAAGTGAATGTCAATACCATCATTGGTCAAAATAATCATAAATCATCAAATAGAATAAGGATAGAATCAACATATACACATTGGAGTGAGAATACAGGTATGTTTTTATTTATGAATATAAATACCACAAAATTATTTTTGAAAATATTCTCGAAGAAAATATCCTTTTAATTTTGAAAAAGATTTTTAAAAACATTTTGAAAATCTTTTTCTTTGAAAATGACTTTTAAAAACATTTTATTTAAAAAGAACCTCTTAAACATGAAAATGAATATTAAAATAAATGGTTTTCATTATGGAAGGTAATTCTGTACATTCCATAAAAGTTAAAAATAACATTCTCTTTCCACTGTAGAAATATTAGGAATGTTTATTGTTTAGAAAATAATAATAAGATTCCTTTCACATTTTTAGTAATATCCAAAAAAGAATTGTTTTAAAAAGAAAACTAGATTTATTTTATTTTTCAAAGATTAAAAATGGTTGAAAATTCCATTAATAAATCATTTTTAAAATGTTAAAACCATTTTTGATTTTTTTTTTCAAGAAATGGGTTTGCAAGAAAATAGGTTTCCAACCAATGAGATAAATGAAGTCAGATTTTACTAAAAAAATTTATCAATTTATATAAGTACCAAATAGTGGAAAAATTAAAATATTACTTTAAAATATCTTGAAAAAATATAGTAGAATAAAATTAAATTGGTTTATTTGGAAATGTTCAAAGATTTTCCGTCAGCTAAAATTCAAGAGTAAACAATCTCGATTAGAACGAGAGTGTGAAATAAACCTTTACAGAGATCATACCTTTGATGTGAGAATTAATCAATGAATTGATTATATGTTTTAAATTTAAATGTACATAAAAAGGAATAAATAAAACATATTTAAAACATATTTAATAATACACATAATCTAATAATGACATAATCAATTAAGTATAAGATTATCCCAATGAATAGAAACTGAGTTAAGAAATCCCTTACCACTTGGTAAAATTAAATACAAATTAACATGGATGAAATAATTCAAATTGAAATATAAAATACCATTAATTGATAAATATTCATGATATTGCATTTTAAATGGGATATTAATACACCATATATAATAAATTGGTGTATAACATAAAATGTGCCTCAATGAAAGGAAATTGAGACATAATCGCTTACCTCACACTTCCTTTTGATTGAAAATTATTTTTCCTCATGAATAGTAGTTTTAAACATTTTATTAACTTTAAAATTTAAAATACCATATATGATACTTTTATAACATCTTATTACCCTTCATTAATATTCATTTACTATTTTCCTTATTTCAGGTGTTAATTTCATTATTTTCTCAAGTGTGTTTCAATATGAAATATTTGGTTCATGATCATATTATATAGTAATATAATATCAATAAAATAATAATAAAATATTTATCATATTATTATATATTTTTTACTTTTAAAACCAAATATTAATTATGGTTATGAAAAATGAAGTACGTTACAATCATGGATATGGCAGCCCGTACGCACGCATGAGTAACATTTCCATTTTTCAATGATCATTATAGAAAGGTGGTAAGTAATATTTTAACCTTATAGAATTATAATAAAATAATATATACCATATTATATACTTATATATATATATCACCAATTTTTGTAGTGAAGAAAATATAATCACATCACTTTATGTAGGTGGTAGTCCACATGTACACGAACGACATTGCCAACATTATGTGAGTGAAAAGTAAATAAAGAAAATGATATATATTATCATTATAAAATGATAAATATGTCATTAATTTTATATTTATTTCATTTATATCACATATAATAATTAAATTTATTTTATCATATTCCATGTGAAGCCTTAGTGAAAGACAAATCACATCACTTCATGAGGCGATTGTCCATCGTACACAAAAGCGACATTATCACATATCCTATAGTATGTGTGGTATATATATATATATATATGATATAGAGAATAAATAGGTATAAATATTTTATAAATATAAATTATAAAATTTATATCCATCATCGTACCTAACCTTGATAGGAGGAAATGAAAAAACGAACGACGTCGATTCGCAAGACAATAGTACACTGTACAAATGAATGACGATTTCATGACCCATTTGATGGAAGATGAGATGGTTTTTGTTCATTAAAATTTTCAAAAAACATACTAATATATTAAGGATATTGTGTTTATCATATCATAAGGGTTTAATAAAAATTTAAGGTTGTCGCGAAAGAAGTAACATAAAAACACTCATTGAATAACATTACCTCTTCTTCGTGTATCCTTCTTAAGGTTGAACTAAAGCCTTAAATGGTTGGATTTATGAACAAAATAAGGATTATAGGATGAGTTTATGGATGTTTCAACGTTTTTTGGGTTGGTATTGGCTGAACCAAAGTGGTTTTAATATGTGAAGAATATAAGATAATTGGTTGACTTTTATAAGTATTGTAGAGGACATAATTATTATTTTTTAATATAATTTAGTGCTTCTAGGAATTTCATATGTAACATGTGTCCAAAATGGTCTATTATTTAACATTGTATCTGGAATAGATTATATATATCTTGAAAATATTTTTTATACAATTTTATATCTCATTTATACCATTATCATTTTAGTTTAACCCTTAGTGAGTAAATTTGTACCTTAACCTTGGTAATTAATTTTTACTGCATTCACTATTCATTTTGATAAAAAATAAGATTATGTTATTATAAGTTATAAATTATTATGACTCAAAATATGAAATGATTTTTTAAATTAAAATTATATAAGTAAAAAAATGTAATTTAAAATTAATACCGTAGATGTTACGAGAAAAAAAGTTTCTAAAGTGAAAATATTAAAAAGTTTAAAATTATTTTATATCAAAATTCAACATGAAAATGATTCAAATAAACATGTATTTACTAAATATATTCCTAATTTAGTTAATCCTTTTCATACCCTCTAATATAATGTCTAGGTTATAACTATTATATTAAAAAATAATAATAATATTATATTTTTGTTCAGTAGAACTTGATCTTACATGTAACACAAGCTATCGAAGAAACTCACTATTTCATGTAACATAATCAAAACTTAGTGTTTTATGTAATTAAATCTATTTAACTAATTTAATTTATTTAAAAATAAATATATCTTAAAGTATCAGTTTGTTATATTTCCTCCTATAGTTGGTGTTGCATTCCATACATGCTAAAAAATACAATATTCTTATTTTAGAATTTTAGGGTGTTATACACAAGCACTTGTTAATGGTTATTTGATTTATTTGGTGATAAATTTACCCTCAACCAAGGGGGAAAAAGCCTTGAACCATGACTTGGTTCATGTTTCAGCCTATCATATGTCATCCCAAGTATCTCCTCGATTGGTTTCACTTTAGTTCTAAACTTTAACCACCTCTACTCACATGATAGATCATCCGTTACATAATATTTACTCATACATAGGTGAATGAAAAAATGATCAGTTTAAAGAGTTTATATAAAAGGAAACTATAGGCACAAATACATTTATATAAAAAGAGTTGGGAAAACAGACATGCCATCAATTAAATTTAATAATAAAATTAAAAGGAAACCAATCAAAGAAAAATGTCTATTATATTATCATGATCACCCTCATATATATGTCATATTAAACATTTAATAAACTAGAATTCAATCCAAATTGTTATTATTTAAGGTAAATCACAATTTAAGAAACCAATTATGTTTTTTAATTAATCAATTATTTAATCTTATTTCTCATCCAGATGTTCTAGATATTCTTGTCCATCATTATTATAAAAAAATTAAATAATTTATTTAAAATGGATTAAGTACAAAAAAATACCTTTAGAATAAATACATTGAGTTCCCATCCAAAACACCTTGCTTTTATGATGGTAGTATATTTTTTACATATATTGAATGTATCATACACTTCTTTTTTGTAATTTCACAGAATGTACTTTCAAATAAATTACATAATAAAAAATTTAATTTACATTGTGTTCTATGATTTTAATTCTTTTATAGTAATCTATGTAATATGAATTATACATGATATATTGTTCCAAATATTGCACAAAAATTAATTTGACATTTAATATACATAAAACCCATAACACAATGTGTATAAGTCTATTAAATGACACAAAAACACATGTCGATAAATTTTATTTAGTATAACATTACAATTTTAAATATTATGTGAATAGGTAATATATAATTCATAAACTATCTAGATACATTTCATGTATATCACTTCATCATCTATCCAAGACACATTCCTAGGTACTGTGCTTATTTATAATGATCTAAAACTTCCCACCCTTTCCTTTGTTCTTTCTCAAGTGTCAAGGGTGTTGATAATATGTTTGGTGGTGTTTTAGAGGTCAGGTGAGCGGTCTTGGCCATTATGGGGGTCACCATGCTCAGGTGGTGGGTGTGGTGAAGGCCATGTTAGAGATGAGGGCTTGTAAAAGTAGTTTTGGGTTAGCCATGGTCGATCCATGGCTTTTATGAGTTGTTCGTGTGATTATAGTTACACCCCAACCAACAACATGACTTATAAATCTATTTTGGAGGCTTTATTGGTTGGGGTGTCCTCCAATATTAAAGGTTAGGTTTCAAAACACATAGGATGGTCACAATGTTAAGAAAGTCATCTTATAAGAAATATTATAAAAAAGTAATAATACCTCACCACACCCATGGTGGAGGCTGTGGTGTAGGAAACACACCCTAGCAAAAGCTGTGTCAAGCTAACATGCTCTAGAACACCACCATCATGGTAAAGGACATGCTGGTGGTCAGAATAGTTTTCAAATGGATGGTATCCTCACCAACCATTGTAGATCTCATTCATTTTGAAGGGTAAATGCATGTATCTGAAATAAGGTGTCTGGAACGTGGTTTTAATTTGATTCCCCTCACTAATAACTAATCCACACAAATCATATTGAATTCCTTTGATTTCAAAATGCTCTGGATAAACATAGGGCATGGTTGGGTTATTCTATCACATTAAGGTTCCATTTATGGAAATTATGACTTGGTAAGTGTCAGTTTTACACCTTTAACACCATGTGATTGACCTATCATAGGTACCAACCCTTGAATCATAGAGGATTAAGCACCCTTGGTTTGAGGTATGATCTTCCATATTCTTTTTACCTCAGATATTTTTTTTCTTGGTGATAATTTTGGAAAAACCATTAGTTCCAAGTATTATTTATGGGCATGGTTTATTGGTGACTTGCATATGTTAGGTTCAGAAGAGTGTTACTTAATCTTGGTAGTGTTTACTTTAGTGGTGGTTGATGATTGATCAATTGTTATAGCTTATAGAATATTGAAATTATTAATTGAGGTAGGGGATTCATTGATTTTCCAATTTTATGTGAAATCACAATGTTAACATGCTTTATCTATTTGGTTAATGGTAGAATTAACCGTAATGAAGATTAATCATAATTAAAAAAAATAATTGGTTTTAGTTGTATTGATCACATGTATTTACACCATGTTAATGTTTTTCCTATCATTTGTCTATAAAGTATGCTATCTATGTTTTTTATAAGAGTTATCATGTTTTTTGTGCATGGAAATTGGATAAATAATGTATAAATAGTGATTCTTGGTAAAAAATGATAAATATGAATGTTTAATTATTATCATTCTTCATTAAATTTATGGAAATCAAAGTGATGCTTGAAATAATGTTTAATAACTTTTATAGCTATTGATAATTGATTCCATAAGTTGCACATGGTTGTAACTTTTTATGAATAAATCAGTTAATTCATGATGATAAACAATTGATTATTTTATAAAGACAATTGTTTTGGTCTGAGCTGTTTTCATGTGAAGGATTAATGCCTTAATTTTAGGGCCTAGATTCCATATTGTCTATGTTGTTTTCTTTATTCCTTGTGTGACTTCTATGTATGAGGATCCATTCTATATGACATGATGTGAGCCTATGATGGATGATGGTTTGGAGAGAATGGGCGGAGAGTCCTAGGTTTGGGGAAGTAGTTGGCACCTGTGAGAGAGGGATGGATGATGATATGCATAGTGGTGCTAGGTATGGCCCTATGACTAATGAAGCTAGTTGAATTTGGGATTTCCCATTGGTTGTTATGATGAAAGATGTAATTTTTTCTTTTTAATGAATCTTCTCAAAGGACGAATATCTGGGTTGCTTGTTTTGAATTTCCTTTCCACATTGATTGATGTAGATGGAGGTACATGGTTTATGAATCTTTTATAGTATCTTAGGATGAGTAATAGAGTACCTAGAATTGTGTAATGATAATTAATAATTAGTGTTGAATAATTTAACTAATGGGGTTGTTTCTTGAATGGAATTATAAATGATGATAACTCTCGAGGAACCATGGGATCAATTAGATTATTCCTAGAGGACATGTAATTTGGTTGGTAATTAATGTAATTTTGAAATGTTTAAAAGAATGAATTAAATTAAAGTCTTCAGAAAATATTTATTTTGTTATTGGATATCTAGTCCATAGTAGTGGAACGTGGGTATATGAGATATGATAATTATAGTTGAGGTTAAGTATAGGTAGTTTTCCATACTATGGTTGTGATCTATATTTATATTCCTATATTATGTAATTTCATATGATATCCCAACCCTATCGATAGTGTTACTAACACTAGTGGACTTTGGAGGGTGTTTTTCCATCATCCATGTTAGTGAGGAATAAATGGCTAAACCCCCTTCTTTTCTCACTTTCTTATCATGACAGTTTTACATGTTTCTATGTATAGCGGTTACCTTTATCATATATGTGTGTAGAGGGATATAATTTATTATGGTTGCAAAATTAGTTTATCACCAGATACAATATTCTAAGGAATATTATAGGTATTTTTTGTGTGAGATGTGTTAGTTTGAGGTATAATATATGACATACGAGTTGTAGTGGATCTCATAACTACTCTGTGATTATATAGATACGTGGATGTTAATGATGAGATTATGTGATGTATGAGATATTTTTTGGTTTCTTAGGTGTTTTGGTAGGATTATTTATTTATAGAGAGATAGATTAAAATGTGTGACATTGGGGAAGAGCGGAAAAATAGTGGGGAAGAGGTTGAAGGGTACCTTCATTTGATTTTATGTTTGATATTATATTAATACTTATATGAATCACTTGGTGAGAAATCAGTGGTGATCCTAGGAACTTAACAACCTTATTAGGTGATGAGTTAGATTCACTTTTCTATTCATTTGGATTTCGTACGATTTATTTATCTTTTTCACAAGAGGCTCTAGGGTGGATCCTTCTAAGTATACCTATTATGATCACCCTATGTATATAGAAAATATTTCTCAGGTATTTAAAATCCAATTGGTGATCTAGATGGAAATTTCTAGCTTGGGGAGTTGTTAAGGAGTTGTTTGGTCTTTGAGGTCACTACCAAGGATTTACTTTTGGCACTTGTTCTTTCCTTTGTAGTTGTTTCAGTATGTCTGAAATTACAAGAATGTATTGGGATCTTCTTTTATAATCAGAAGTTGTTTGGTTATTTTATATCATATATCATTATTCATGTTCTTTTTATAGGGAAATACATCCTATTTTTTATATGGTATACCGTTAGTTATTTTCACCAACCCATAGCCTATTCAATGTGGGATTTAGGTGCCGCTATCTACCTTACCTCATTTCTATCCTAGGAGGGGTACCTTTAGGGGGAGGGGGTCATGATAGAGTGGTATCAAAGGCTTTTGTTATGGGTTATAATGATGTTTGGAGGTTGGAACTGGTGAAAACTACACATGTTGGTGTATGAATGTTTTTAGCTGAGCTCAGTAAGAAATTTAAATAAGAGAGACCAGTTAGGAAATGGGTTTTTAATTCCCTCTATGATCTAATGTGAGGAATATTAATTTTATTGATCATGTTAAGAAAAGTGATTCTAGTTGTAGGGTAGATATGTTGGAAAGTATCTTGCATCATTCCTCGGTGTCTATGTTTGAATTGGGTAGAATATAGGATTTAGTTAAACCTTAAATAATTAATCTTAAATATTCCATATTACTATTTTAGGAGTACATAACATTTTTTCTTTTGAAACTCTAACTCTAGGCTGATGTCCTCATCAAGTTCACAATGAATTTATTTAGTAGGATAAGCCAGTAGATCACAATAGGGTTGAGTTCAATAATGATGTTACTTAAAGGACTAAAATCCCAAAGATTCAGTGCCATAGTCTATAAAATATGAGGGATTTGTTTCATATTTAGTGGTATAGGATTAGTTAGTAGATGTGGCGATAACCTTCAGTTTGATCCTTTCTCAGAAGGAGAACTATGTTTCATTGGCGGTGATGATGTTTCGTGAGGGATCCATGTAGTGGTGTTTTTTATTCCTCAATGTTCACAAGGAGTTATATATTTTGTGGGACAAGTTCTAAGGCCAGTTTAGAGAATAGATTATTTATTTTTACCAAAAGGTATCCAATCATCAAGATCTTTTTACCCATCAGTAGGGGAGTTCTAGCATGTGGTAGTTTGGTATGAATTCTAGGAACCCTATGTGATATGACTCATAACCATTTCTAGATGAGGAGGACAAGGTGAGGCATTTTGAGGAGGCCTTGAATCCAAATATCCAGTTCCAAGTGACCCCATTTATACTATCAAAATATATCATGTTTCTTGTATAATGACCAAGGATTTTCAAACATGTATATTACATCTTTCTAGATGAATATTAATTACATTAAAAATACACATGCCTAAGGACCATAATAGTTTTGTGCCTTTGGAATCTTAGAACACATTCTTCTAATTTTGTGAAAGATCTTCAACATATCCCCTGAATATCTTCCCCTTCAATACTCCAACTTAAAACATTTCTTTATAACCTGAGGAATGGAAACAAAAAAGGGGGTGATCATATACTCTGTAAGGGTAAACAAGGAAGATACATATGTATGAACTAGGATCTTCATTTTAGGTATCGATGTTGATTTTGGGTTGTTTTTGACGGAAAAGGAATATATAAGGTTTTTCTATGTACACATTGTGTACTTCTGAGCACACACCATGTACCCAGTTGTCGTGTAACGGCCAAGTACATGGCCATGTGATGACCTGGATAACCTGCTTATGGTGGGAGATAAATGAGGCTAATACATGACATGTACATAAAATGAACACACCGTGTACTTTTATTTATATTTGATAATTCAGATTAGGGTTGTGTCTCATCTTTGGAAACACCTTATTATGGTAGTGGTTCATACCAGAGCACAACAGAATGGATGAAAAACTTATATTCCATCCCGATTCATCGTCTGAGCTCCGATTGAGACTCCATCAGGTGTGTTGGAATCCCACCAGTGAGTTCTCAATACCCCTAGAGACCTTCTTCCTGATTACTCCTCTCTTTTGAGTCATTAAAGGTTGGTACTTTTTCCCCTCTTTGTAGATCTATGCCATTTTAGGCTGATTCAAGGGCCAAAGTTTAAGGATATTGATCTTGAGACATCGAGGTAGGTGGCTTGTTTCTTTTGTTGTTCATCTATAGATTATATATGATAAAAGTTCCAAATATCCACATTTGGGGTATTGCGTGTTTTGGAATTTAACCCTGTTCATTACCTGTTATGGTTTTGTTGATTGATAAAGGGTAGTTGCATGATTAAGGTTAGTCACCTTGTTTATTGGACACCCTGTGGGTGCGTTTTCCTTGTTTGACTTTTATGGACATTTGGTCTAGGTTTCCGTGTTTTCCATGCATTGTTTTGTTAGGACAGAGTTACTATTTATATGATATTCCTATGATATGAATTGTGGAAGTTTGACCAAGTGGAATTTGACTATGAGACCATCCTAAGGTAGTTTCATTTATGTATGTTTTACTGTTATGTTGACCCAAGGGTATTGACTTTGAGAGCTACCATGTTTTCATTGACCTAGGGGTTTAAACCATGATAGTTTCCCAACTGGTCATTTATAATTTTATTGATGCTATGTTGACCAAGGGTTATTGACTGTGAGATATTCCTTGGTGGTTGTTTGTAAATGATTAGTGCTAAGTTGGACCAAAGGGGTTAGACCATGAGTGCTTCCTTGAGGGTCATTATTAAATGAGTTGTCGTTATGTTATACTAGGGGGATTAGACTGTGATAACTTTTCCAAAGGGGTTGTTATTGAATAATTGTTTTATTGTGATGAGCCTTCCAAGCCATGGGGTGCACTAGTTCTCTTCGTCAAGAATAATGATGGGTCAATGCACCTTTGCATCGATTATCGCGAGCTTAACAAAATCATGATAAAGAACAAGTATCCTCTCCCATGAATTGAGGACAAGTTCTATCAGTTATGTGGAGAATAATACTTCTCCAAGGTGGATTTGTGGTCAGGATATTATCAAGTAATGGTGAAGAAGCAAGTTATCCCCAATACTGCTCTTCGTACAAGATACAGGCACTATGAATTCATAGTAATTTCTTTCAGACTCATTAATGCTCTAGAAATATTCATGGACATGATGAATATAGTATTTAGATATTACCTCAATAAATTTTTGGTAGTATTTATAGATGATATTCTAATATACTCCAAAACCAAGGAGGATCATGAGGAGCTTTTTCGAACTGTACTAGAGACCTTGTGGAAGGAGAAACTCTATGCAAATTCCATCAAGTGTGAGTTCTAGTTGAAGGAGGTCTCCTTCTTGAGCCATATCACCACAAGAAATGGGATATCTGTGGATCCCTCAAAAATATATGAAATTGAGGGATTTTCAAGGACAACATCAGTAACAGATATTATTGACGATTTGTGAGAAATTTCTCATGATTGTCCAACCCTATTACCAAGATAACTCAAAAGTGAGTAAAGTTTTCTTATAGTAATGAATGTAAAAAAATATTCAAGGAGTTGAAAAAGAGGCTTATCACTGCGCCCGTTCTCACTTTACCGACAAGTGGAGAACTTTTCGTGGTATTCAGTGATGTTTCGAAGAAGGTCCTGGGATGTGTGTTGATGCAAAATGAAAAAGCCATTGCCTATGCTTCAAGGCAATTGAAAGTTCATGAACATAAATATCCAACACATGACCTCGAGTTGGCTGTAGTGATCTTCACTTTGAAAATTTGGCGGCATTATTTCTTTGGGGAGAAGTGTGAAATATATATAGACCACAAAAGCCTCAAGTGTATATTCACACAAAAATTATTGACCATGACCCAATGAAGATGGTTAGAGCTGATCAAAGACTAAGATTTCTCAATCCATTACCACCATGCGAAAGCGAACAAGGTGGTGGATGCCCAAAGTAGAAAGGACCCAGCGATTCTATCATTGATGAGAACTGAAAAAGATCCAATCTTCTTAAATTTGATGAAGATGGACTTGGGAATCATAAATAAGGGAAGATCACCAATTCTTTCACAAATGATTTATCAACCGTCACTTTTGGAAAGGTTAAAGGATGCTCAAAAGGATGATGTGAGAATTTATAAAAAAGTAGAAGCTATCAAAAAAGGGAAATCCTTAGAGTTTAATGTTAATGAAGAAGGAATTGTGAGATTTGGGAAAATACTATGTGTTCCATCATGTCTGGATCTAAAGAAAGAACTTTTCAATGATGCACACAGTTCAAATTTCTCTATTCACCTAGGAAACACAATGATGTATCGAGATCTCCAAGAGCATTATTGGTGGGATAATATGAAAAAGGAGATCTCTAAATATACATCAAAGTTCCGGGTGTGTCAGTAGGTGAAGGAAAAGAAGAAGAAGTCTAAAGGGATGATGCAAAAATTTCCTATACTAGAATGGAAATGGGAGAACATCACCATGGACTTTTTCACTAGAATTCTGAAGACATACAAAGTCAACAATGCAATCTGGGTTGTTATGGATCATCTTACACAGGTTGCACACTTCATTGCTATTCGAGAGGATTTATCATTGGATCAACTGGTACAGATATATATCAAGGAAGTGGTAAGGCTTAATACAGTACCACTATCTATTGTGTCCGATCAAGATCCAAGATTCACCTCTATGTTTCGGAAGATTCTTCAACATGCTCTGAATACTGAAGTAAACTTCAGTACGACCTATAATCCTCAAACTGATGGACAATATGAGAAGACTATCCAAACACTTGAGGACATGTTGAGAGCATTCTCAATGGACTTTAAAGGAGGATGAGATCGACATATTCCTTTGGTTTAGTTCTCTTATAATACCAATTTCCAATTGAGCATAAAAATGACACCATATGAAGCCCTTTGTGGGAAAAGGTGTAGAACACTAGTGTGTTGGGATGAGGTCGGTGAGCATATGCTGCTTGGACCAGAAATGGTCGAAGAAATGGTGGAGAAGGTGAAAACCATTCAGCAGCATATCAAGGCAGCCTAGAGTCGACATAAGAGTTATGCAGATAACCATTTATGAAACCTTGAGTTTAAAGATGGAGACATGGTATTTCTATGCATATCTTCGTGGAAGAAGTTCATGAGGTTTGGAAAGAAATGGAAGTTAATTCCAAGGTACATCGGACCCTTCATGATTCTTGATCGTGTCAGGACTGTGGCCTATCGACTAGCACTTACACCTACCCTGACCAAAGTACATGATGCCTTTCATGTATCCCTCTTAAGGAAGTACATATCGGACCCTTCACATGTACTCTATTCAGAGGTGGTATAGTTAGAGGATGATCTTTATTATGAGGAGAAACTAGTGAAGATCTTAGATTGCCGAGAAAAAGTTCTACGAAATAAGACAATTCCCCTCATCAAGGTGTTGTGGTGAAACCACAAGTTTGAAGAAGGGACATGGGAATCAAAGGAAATAATGAAGTAGAGTTACCCACATCTGGTTTATTATGGGAAAAGGAAATTTCGAAGGTGAAATTTCATAAGGGGGGAAGATTGTAATGACCCAAACTTTCATTAATGGAAATCCCTCTTGATCTAATTAAATATATCTTTATGTAAAATGTTTATATAAAATTTCAACTTCTTTGGTTTTATGTTTTTGGATTTTAAGATACTGTTACAAATTGTGACCGTTTCTAATATAGACATTGAATAGTGATCACATGATTAGTATTAATATAGGGCTTTAACAAATCCAATTTACTCAAACAAAGGAAGTGATGGCCTCATCCAGTAGACATGCCCCATAAGAAGACCATTTGAAAAAGCTCATAAAGGAGGTGGCATCATTGGGCTTCGCTCTTGGCCAAGCTCATGCTGAGCTTGAACATGTTAAGCTTGAGCGGAACTACCTATGGGAGAAGTGGAAGATGATAGAGATTACCACCCGAGAAATGTTATCTGAGCCACCCCAAGAGTCGGTCATTGTCGCACACCTTACCCTTCAGTCTTATGTAGGTGTTATAAGGGGTTATGTAACAAGACCTTAACACTATGGTTATGTACATTATTTTTTTATATAATAATTAATATACTTTCATTTTATTATCATTACCTTGTAAATAGTTTTTAAAGCACAAATAGTATTTTTAGTTAATGTTCAACTAAGAAATCTATTTTTATGAATTAATAGATTTTTGAATTAAATAATATTTTAATAAAATATTATTATTGTTATTAAATTAATTTTTATTAAATATAAATGACCGTATAATTTTATGAATGCAATTGTAATTTTTATTAAGGTTTGAAAGCCATTTTTGTCAAAACCAATGAATTTTCGATAAATGTCGTTTTTGTTTTAAAAATGAAAATTAAAATATTTAGAAAATTATTTTGATAAAATGAATATTAATTCTAGAATCAGGATTTCGAAATTATCCAACAGTGAACTTTTCATAATTTTCTGAGACAATAAAATTTTTGGGAAAAAATTAAATACCGTTTAAATATATAATGTGTTTTATGACATCATAATGACCCAATAGTGATGTAATAAAATACTATAAACTATATTTTCGGCCAATATATGTTTTAAAATTAAAATAATGTGATTTTGGGTTTGCTTTTTTTATTTTACAAAGCATTAGTGGACCCTTCAAGGCTTATTAAACATTTTGTCTTTTTAAATTGTTTTCCTTGGGAGTGTGACTTACCTCCACATAAGAAACCCCATTATTTTAAGAAGTTCGGGTTTTGGCCTTATAAAATATTTTTTTCCACTTCCCTTTTCGAAAAAACATGGGCAAAAACCATGATCTGGTTTGTGGTTTGGATTATTTTAATGTGAGGTGTCCCAAACCTAAATAATAAAGAATTCCCTCACCTTTCCTATATTAACCCACCCAAGCTTCCACTTCCTCCTCACCCAAAGACTTTTGAGTGCATCCAACCTATGACCTCCTCTCTCTAGAGTCATACCAAGGTGCCCCAAGCTCCCAAGAAGCCTCTATCAAGACTTTGGAATCTGTTAGGACAAATAGGGGCCTATATACCCTGAGAGGGGGGGGGGGTGAATCAAGGTATGGATATTCTTTTTCAAAGTTCTTCCTACCCCACTGGATCTTGACCTCTTTTTTACAAGGGTCGGTTTTTTCTCTTGTGTGTAAACTATGATCACTTCTTTACTTCTTTATCTAATGATGATGCTTTGAATGCAATTCAAGGAAGAAAACAGGCAGGAACATAGATTTTTACTTGGTTCACCCTCACTAGGCTATGTCCAAGGAGCATACGCCGAAAACTTGTCGGTCGTACCAAATTCCACTATTCTTCACTATATGTGGATACAAAGTTTGGGCTAGATTACTTCTATGCCCAGGATCACTGCCTTTACAATGTTTAGGGTTAACTCACTGCTTTGCCAATGGTCACTCCCTGTTTCTCTCTCTTTGGCTCACTGCCGGTGGAGAGGATCACCTTCTTTCTCTTCCTTTGCTCACTGCTCATGGAAGGAATCCACTCACAGTTTATAGACCTGTAGGTCTCTTCATTTTCATGAAATAATGCATCTTCCTGTATATGTAGATGCTCTGTTGAAGTACAACTTTCACCTGTATATGAATATCTCTTTGCACCGAAGGTATCGGGAAAACTTCCACCTTCCACGCAGCCCGAAAATCACTGCTGTAAACAAACCTTACTTGGCGCGCAAGTCAATCTCGGCGCGCAAGTATCGGCGCGCAAGTCACAACTGGCGCGCAAGTCCTCCTCATACACTTGCGCGACTCAAGCTTCCTCAACTCTAAACCTGCACGACTCACTTCCTTTTACGTCCAATCCAATATTGGCACACAACTCCACACTGGCATGCAGCTTCAAACACTGGCACACAACTATCACCCTGGCGCGCAAGTCTCACCTACGTGACCACACACACCACTTGCATGAACACCACACCTGCGTGACGGGAGCTCTGATTTCTCAAAGTTTTGAACTCTGGTAAAGAATGAAGAAGGGTGGTCCAGTATTTATAGGCAAATTGACCACCCTACGCAATGGCGCGCTAGTCGCCTGCACGTCCCAGTCTCAGTGCGCAAGTCTTCTGTCCTCTTAGACACTTGCGCAACCAACTCCCAAACTTGTGCGAACCTATTTCCTTAGCCATATTTTGATATTATGATCTTGAAAAACATATGGCGTGCAAGTTTCCTATACTCCAAGTCCTCGGCACGCAAGTCCCTTTGCCAAATTTTTTTTTCTTCATTTGTCGATTTTCAGGCCCAAAAATTTGGCAATCACTGGAAAAAGGCGCAACCATGTATTTGTTCTTTTGTACCATCTCCAGATCAACCATTCCTTTTGTCGGAATTCATGAATAAAACATGGATTGTTGACCTCAACTCTTGAACTCGACATTCCATCATGAAATCATCTTTGTCAACAAATTTGTATGTCATTCTTTTGCTTTGTCAACAATCACTACTCAGATGTCCACTTTTTCAACAAACACAATCACCTCAAAAATACTTCAATGATTCCTTGAGGGATTTTTCCCAACAATCTCCCCTTTGGGTTTGTTGAAAAATCTTTTATGGAAAGATACATCATTAATTCTTCAGCCACCATTCGCCTTTTGCGATTCTGATAGTGATTAAGGATTTACTCAACACATACTCTAAGCCCACATGAGCAATGCTCGACATGAGAAACAAGAGTAAATGAAAATTTCATCAATGGATCACTTCATCTCTGACATCCACTATTGACACCAAACTGATACCAATTTGTACTAAACTGATACCAATTGTTGAAGGACTTGTTGGAAGACCAATTTTGGTTGGAAATATTTTTACCACATTCCAACACTACTATTCTGATTTTATCATGATCCGCAACTGTCGTGATATCTATTCTTTGATCGATCACTTCTAGCATCGTCAGATTTAATACGCTCCCCCTTTCTGCTCGCAGCCTCAACACCTCTTTAGCCCTATTTCCTGTGTTGTCCAAGCTAAGTTCTGGATAAGCGCGTTTAACTAGCTTCAACTCCCCCTATCTAGCTGCTCCACTTGTCAGCTTCTCCCCATATCATTCAAGATTTATCAAATCACCACATTGTCTCCCCCTAGAACAATCACTATTTTCTCCCCCTTTGTCAAGGAACCCAAAGGACACCCCTTTGTAGTCTGTAACATAGTAGAGAACACATATCTTCACATTAGGAAAAAATACATCATACCTCAGGGAGGGGGGGGGGGGTTCCACATCCACAGTATTTCAAGTGCGGGGAGTCGACTGAACTCCCAAAGCCAATCGATGCCTTTCAAATGCTTCCTTGGGCAAGGCCTTTGTCAGAATGTCTGCAACCTGTAGCTCTGTAGGCACATACTCCAACTTCACGATTCCCTGCTCAACCTTCTCCTTGATAAAATGATACTTAATCTCAATGTTATCTGTCCTTGAATTATGGAGGGGATTTTTTCTAAGATTTATAGAACTTGAGTTGTCGCACTGGATTCCGATAGGAGAATTTACTTCAACTCCCATATCTTCAAGCTGCTGCTTCATCCACAATAACTGTGTGCATGCTTGAGTGGCCGCAATATACCCAGCTTCTACGGTGCTCAATGAAATTAAATCTTGCTTCTTTCTTAGCCAAGAAATAAAAAATCCACCAACATAGAATGTATAGCATCCCACCTTTTTATCACATAAACTTTCATTACATTACACAAAACTGAGGATCTTTAAGGTTTAGTGTCTTGGAAACAAGGAACATAAAACATGAAACAAAAAAAAACATTCTTCTTAAACACTTGAAAGGCTTCTCCTCATGTTCACCCTAGGCTCATTACTGCATCTCATAACCTGGGGACATACATCAAAAGGAAGGGTGAGCAGAAGGCCCAGCAAGGGAAACAAGTGAAACATTTTACATATGAACTTGAGATACATCAATAAAGTCATGAAAAGAACTTTAATGCATGAAAATGAAATCATGAGGCATATCATAATAAAAATAAAACTTTTTCATAACTTGAAGATGTGGCTACATCATTTAACATAGACAATCATGAACATATCACCAAGGTCCATCCCCAAGGTGTCATTTTAAAATTACCAAGGTTATTCACCAAGGTATTGTGAAAATTGTAATTTCTAGTGGTTACATCATTACCCAATGCATTGGAGCGCTATCAGGGTTCACCCTTAAATTTGCCTTTATTATCATGTCAGCCACATATATCATCATCAAACATTTCATAAATAACCCATACAGCATAAAGGAAATGGGTTTCATTTCATAATCATAACTTTTTAAAAACTGCTTTAAAGACATGATCTTTATATCACTTTAAAACCCACAGAAAAGGAAGGTGGGTCTCATGTATGTAAATCCCAGAATTTAAAATAGAACATTTTGGTATATATGTCAATACCCCTTTAGAAGAAAGAGCTTTGAGTATTCACTTAATAAAATAAAAGGACTTTAGAAAAAGAGATAGACATTTTGAGACAGAAATTCTACAGCATAACGGCAATGTTCCGAGGTTTTAGAAGACATTAAAAGAGAGGTAAAATGGGTCAAACATTCATAAATGACCCATAAAATAGTACATGGACAGAATAAGAAGGATACATGATCATGGTAATGAAATTTCAAGGACATACCATTTGAAATGAAAAACATGGAAGGAAGAAAAAAAAATTAGATTTCTCTTATGAAAGTTCGGCAGCCTAACGGCGTTACTTAAACATCAACAAAAATGATTTGAAATGATCAAATAGGATATCTCATCATGTGAAAATAAGAGTTCAGTATTATAGATATAGAGATAATTCCCCAACATAACAAAAAGGAACTTGAAAGAATTGACATGGAAGTAGAACTTCAAAATGAGAAGGGTGAAGAACCACTTAAAAATTCGGCAGCCTAACGGTGCCACTTAAAACATCAAAATACTGAATTGAAGAGATCAAATGGGGTCTCTCATCATATGAACATAAGAGTCCAGTATGATATATATAGAGATCATACCCCAATATAACAAAAAGGAACTTGAAATAATTGACATGAAAGTAGAACTTCAAAACGAGAAGGGTGAAGAACCACTAAAAATTTCGGCAGCCTAACGGCGCCACTTAAAACATCAAAATACTGAATTGAAGAGATCAAATGGGGTCTCTCATCATATGAAAATAAGAGTCCAGTATGATATATATAGAAATCATACCCCAATATAACAAAAAGGAACTTGAAATAATTGACATGAAAGTAGAACTTCAAAACCAGAAGGGTGAAGAACCACTTAAAAATTCGGCAGCCTAACAGCGCCACTTAAAACTTCAAAATACTTAATTGAAGTGATCAAATGGGGTCTCTCATCATATGATCATAAAATATCAGTATGATAATTTAGAGATCATACCCCAACATAATAAAAAGGAACATGAAAGACTTGAATGAAAATAGAACTTGAAAACGAGGAAGGTGAAAGAATCCCTTAAAAATTCGGCAGCCTAATGGCGCCACTTAAACATTCTTAAAACGAATTGATGAGAGAAAGGGGGGGTCTCTCATCATATGAACATGAAATAGGCAGTAGGATGAATATAAAAGAACATCCTCCAACATTAGAACATGGAGTATAAAAGAAAAGACATAAAAGAGATTACTTGAAAAGAAAGAGAGAGGTCAGATCCCTTACCTTAAAATGTAACTCTTAAACCTCAAAGGTTGGGACCTTGAGGGCTTGGGGGCACCTTGGGAGGACTCCGTGGGAGGTAATGAGACCCTAAATTCGTTGGGAATGAGTGGGTAGTCGAATGGATGAGAGGAGGGCTTGGTATTTATAGGGAAAGTGAGGGGACAAGGCATTAATGGCCAAGGGACACCTCACATGTGCTTTTCTCAAACCCATGTGCTCTCCCTTGTCATTTATCATGGAGTTAGGCCACATGGGGCCCCCAAAACAATAATCCATCACCCTTGGCCGGCCAAACCTCAAAAGATCTCATGACATCATCATGACACCGTTATGATGTCATTAAACATACCGAAACCCTAAAACTGTATTTTTACTATTCACTGAAAATTCAACTTTCTCAGAAAAATCCCAAAATTTCACATTAACCAAATATCAATGCTCTGATTTCAAAAATGAAATCCATTTTATAAAAATAATTTTCTAAATATTTTTAATTTAATTTTTAAATAAAAACACTATTCATCGAAAATTCATTTTCTTCAGAAAAAACCCCAAAAATTACCATAACATAATATCGATGCTCTGAGTTCAAAAATAAAGTCATTTTTATAAAAAAAATTTTCTAAATATTTTTAATTAAATTTTTATTTAAAAAACACTATTCACCTGAAAAAACTAATACTTGAATAATAATTAATGAAGCCGTTATTCAACTATTTTATTGAATCACATTACTTAATCAAGGTGCCTGGATTATTTTAAAACTTTCTTTAAGTGAGATTACTAATCCATTTGGTCATATTACTAATCCTAATCATAAAATCACTATTCATAATTTACTATTCATCAAAAATCAAGTTGATCTTATTAGACTCTAAATTTAGTACTGAACATAATTGCAGAAGACCATTTTTTGAAAATCATTACACATTTTTAATTATTTAGGGTTTACATAAACATATTTAAAATATCCTTTTTCTAAAATTCATCAAAAATATGCATACTATATTTATCCGGTCATTTCAAAATTCATAAACTTCATCATAAGAAGAAATCCAAATTTTTATTTAAAACAAGGATTACACAAGGTAGTTACGGTCTCGTTACATAACCCCTTATAATACCAGCATAGGACCTAAGAGTAAGGTGTGCTAGGGTGATAGAAGCTTGGGGCGGCTCAGTCAACATTGCCCGAGTAGTAATTTCTATCAGTTTAAACTTCTCACGAAGGCGATTTCGTTCCAGCTTCACATGATGAAGTTCGGCTTGGATTTGATCCAGAGCAAAGCCTAGTGGTGCTACCTCCTTCCCAAGCTCTGTTAGATGGTCTTCGATCGGTCCAAGACTACTAGGTGAGGCCATCGAATCTTCTTTCTATAATAATTAACCAAGATTACTTATATTTAGAGACAATAATCAAAACATTTTGTTCACAGCGGTCATGTTGACCGATGGTTATATAATAGTCAAAACCCACTGATCTCATTTTAATTATAATCATGTTTATCAAATAAAACATTTTTGTTGAGTATAACAATAACACATAAAATTAGGAAACAAAATTTATTTAAAAATTTCGGGTCGTTACAATCTTCCCCCCTTAAGAAATTGCGTCCTCGCAATTTTAAAATTGGGTTTTGAAATTTCATTGAAAGTCCCACATCGGAAAAGGAGTTAGTAAAACTATTACTTTTAAATAAAGAAAGGGAAGTACAAAGGTCACCCGAGTTAACCCACACTAGGGTTCCATGTAGGAAAACATGGACATGGATGAGAAAACAAAGGGTCAAGTTCTGAGGGAGAGTGATAGAGAACATGATTAGGAGAAAGTTAACCATGAGAAAATCCCAAACTTATGATGTGTGTAAACGGTCTTTGATTACCTAGTAGGAAACGTAAACCAACAACATTTTTGTTTTACGTTTCTTTTCATAATTTTGAGGATTTCATTTACTACATAGAACAAAAACATAAGAAAATATACCTACCTTCAAGTAGAGTTTCATCCTTTAACAAGTCCCTACCAACACTAATCTTTTCTCCAAATGATGAGAATTCAAAAACACTTGGTCTCATAAAAGCACAAGAATCATCTTCTATAGAATCACATAATCTACAAAAGATTAACTATCTATTTCTTCTATCTTTAAACATTATCCCAAAAAAAAAGGTTAAGGTAAAACAACTCTTCAAAAAGAAAGAATCCCATAGGAATGGAAACTACTTTTAAATCATCAAAGTTCCATGGTACTACCCAAAGTTCATCATATACCATTCCATAAATAACGGTCCTTAAAATTCCTCAAAACAAACCAAACTAAGATTGAAACCCAAATACAATAAGGATTTGATAACATAGTCTTCCAAAACAACTTCATTGTTCATCTCCAGACAACATCAACCACTCCTAACATCTTATAAAAAAGTAGTTAACCTAATCATATTTTACCCAAGATAGGTTAGTCATTCCCATAAGTAACCTAAATTACTATAAGTTCACTTTAAATTCATCGATTCTTCAAAATATAAGTCAACCTTACTCCTCAATGAAAATACCGTAGTAATCTATTTACCTCGATCAAATATGGTTCCCAAAATAATGAACGTCTTCCAAAATAATAATCATATTTTAATCCCCTAATCATCCCTGTCATATTAATACGAAAATCGTCGCATTTCCTATCACATTGGTTGTCGGAACATGTTCTTCCATTTCCCACCATTAACTAAGAAGAGAAAGCATAATTAGGGGCTTAAGTACTTAGCTAATAATCATGAAAAGGAACTGAAAGCATATAAGGATAACTTGTATATGAAAGGTATACCCTAACTTGTGATCTCCTAGGTTCCCATCTAGGTTATGAATGATCATATATTGTTATGTGAACCTTTATTTTGTTTTATCTTTGTTCCTTTAACAATGGTTCATACCAAGCTTATGAATTTACCAAAGCATATCCCCCGGGAGTGTCATAACCAAGAGTGCAGCAAGGCCCGTTGTCGTGTACCAGTTCCCGTTTGAGTCTAGCTCAAAGCGGTGTTTTCGGGTTTTACCCCTATGTACATCTGTGCTAGAGCCACCTCTACCTGCTCGTATCCAGACAGGGATGTATTTGCTTGGCAACCCCTTACTCAATACTCACCAAAATACCAGGAAGATTTCCTATATTAAACTTTTCTATAGGGTTCCTCCTAGAGTTTTCATATCCTAATTTCCACAAATAACTATACCATCCTTTGATACCAACAATAGAATCCCACCTTTTTATCACATAAACTTTCATTACATTACACAAAACTGAGGATCTTTAAGGTTTAGTGTCTTGGAAACAAGGAACATAAAACATGAAACAAAAAAAACATTCTTCTTAAACACTTGAAAGGCTTCTCCTCATGTTCACCCTAGGCTCATTACTGCATCTCATAACCCGGGGACATACATCAAAAGGAAGGGTGAGCAGAAGGCCCAGCAAGGGAAACAAGTCAAACATTTTACATATGAACTTGAGAAACATCAATAAAGTCATGAAAAGAACTTTAATGCATGAAAATGAAATCATGAGGCATATCATAATATAAATAAAACTTTTTCATAACTTGAAGATGTGGCTACATCATTTAACATAGACAATCATGAACATATCACCAAGGTCCATCCCCAAGGTGTCATTTTAAAATTACCAAGGTTATTCACCAAGGTATCGTGAAAATTGTAATCTCTAGTGGTTACATCATTACCCAATGCATTGGAGCGCTATCAGGGCGCACCCTTAAATTTTCCTTTATTATCATGTGAGACACATATATCATCATCAAACATTTCATAAATAACCCATATAGCATAAAGGAAATGGGTTTCATTTCATAATCATAACTTTTTAAAAACTGCTTTAAAGACATGATCTTTATATCACTTTAAAACCCACAGAAAAGGAAGGTGGGTCTCATGTATGTAAATCCCAGAATTTAAAATAGAACATTTTGGTATATATGTGAATACCCCTTTAGAAGAATGAGCTTTGAGTATTCACTTAATAAAATAAAAGGACTTTAGAAAAAGAGATAGACATTTTGAGACAGAAATTCTGCAGCATAACGGCAATGTTCTGAGGTTTTAGAAGACATTAAAAGATAGGTAAAATGGGTCAAACATTCATAAATGACCCATAAAATAGTACATGGACAGAATAAGAAGGATGCATGATCATGGTAATGAAATTTCAAGGACATACCATTTGAAATGAAAAACCTGGAAGGAAAAAAAATAGATTTCTCTTATGAAAGTTCGGCAGCCTAACGGCGTTACTTAAACATCAACAAAAATTATTTGAAATGATCAAATAGGATCTCTCATCATGTGAACATAAGAGTTCAGTATTATAGATATAGAGATAATTCCCCAACATAACAAAAAGGAACTTTAAATAATTGACATGAAAGTAGAACTTCAAAATGAGAAGGGTGAAGAACCACTTAAAAATTCGGCAGCCTAACGGCGCCACTTAAAACATCAAAATACTGAATTGAAGAGATCAAATGGGGTCTCTCATCATATGAACATAAGAGTCCAGTAAGATATATAAAGAGATCATACCCCAATATAACAAAAAGGAACTTGAAATAATTGACATGAAAGTAGAACTTCAAAACGAGAAGGGTGAAGAACCACTAAAAATTTCGGGAGCCTAACGGCGCCACTTAAAACATCAAAATACTGAATTGAAGAGATCAAATGGGGTCTCTCATAATATGAACATAAGAGTCCAGTATGATATATATAGAGATCATACCCCAATATAACAAAAAGGAACTTGAAATAATTGACATGAAAGTAGAACTTCAAAACGAGAAGGGTGAAGAACCACTTAAAAATTCGGCAGCCTAACAGCGCCACTTAAAACTTCAAAATACTGAATTGAAGCGATCAAATGGGGTATCTCATCATATGATCATAAAAGATCAGTATGATAATTTAGAGATCATACCCCAACATAATAAAAATGAACATGAAATACTTGAATGAAAATAGAACTTGAAAACGAGGAAGGTGAAAGAATCCCTTAAAAATTCGGCAGCCTAACGGCGCCACTTAAACATTCTTCAAACGAATTGATGAGAGAAAGGGGGGGGGGGTTATCTCATCATATGAACATTAAATAGTAAGTAGGATGAATATAAAAGAACATCCTCCAACATAAGAACATGGAGTATAAAAGAAAAGACATAAAAGAGATTACTTGAAAAGAAAGAGAGAGGTCGGATCCCTTACCTTAAAATGTAACTCTTAAACCTCAAAGGTTGGGACCTTGAGGGTTTTGGGGCACCTTGGGAGGACTCCTTGGGAGGTAATGAGACCATAAATTTGTTGGGAATGAGTGGTGAGTCGAATGGATGAGAGGAGGGCTTGGTATTTATAGGGAAAGTGAGGGGACAAGGCATTAATGGCCAAGGGACACCTCACATGTGCTTTTCTCAAACCCATGTGCTCTCCCTTGTCATTTATCATGGAGTTAGGCCACATGGGGCCCCCAAAACAATAATTCATCACCCTTGTCCGGCCAACCCTCAAAAGATCTCATGACATCATCATGACACCGTTATGATGTCATTAAACATACCGAAACCCTAAAACTGTATTTTTACTATTCACTGAAAATTCAACTTTTTCAGAAAAATCCCAAAATTTCACATTAACCAAATATCAATGCTCTGATTTCAAAAATGAAATCCATTTTATAAAAATATTTTTCTAAATATTTTTAATTTAATTTTTAAATAAAAACACTATTCATCAAAAATTCATTTTTTTCAGAAAAAACCCCAAAAATTACCATAACATAATATCGATGCTCTGAGTTCAAAAATAAAGTCATTTTTATAAAAATAATTTTTTAATTATTTTTAATTAAATTTTTAATTAAAAAACACTATTCACCCGAAAAAACTAATACTTGAATAATAATTAATGAAACCGTTATTCAACTATTTTATTGAATCAGATTACTTAATCAAGGTGCCTAGATTATTTTAAAACTTTCTTTAAGTGAGATTACTAATCCATTTGGTCATATTACTAATCCTAATCATAAAATCACTATTCATAATTTACTATTCATCAAAAATCAATTTGATCTTATTAGACTCTAAATTTAGTACTGAACATAATTGCAGAAGACCATTTTTTGAAAATCATTACACATTTTTAATTATTTAGGGTTTACATAAACATATTTAAAATATCCTTTTTCTAAAATTAATCAAAAATATGCATACTATATTTATCCGGTCATTTCAAAATTCATATACTTCATCATAAGAAGAAATACAAATTTTTATTTAAAATAAGGATTACACAAGGTAGTTACGGTCTCGTTACATTACCCCTTATAATACCAGCATAGGACCTAAGAGTAAGGTGTGCTAGGGTGATAGAAGCTTGGGGCGGCTCAGTCAACATTGCCCGAGTAGTAATTTCTATCAGTTTAAACTTCTCACGAAGGCGATTTCGTTCCAGCTTCACATGATGAAGTTCGGCTTGGATTTGATCCAGAACAAAGCCCAGTGGTGCTACCTCCTTCCCAAGCTCTGTTAGATGGGCTTCGATCGGTCCAAGACTACTAGGTGAGGCCATCGAATCTTCTTTCTATAATAATTAACCAAGATTACTTATATTTAGAGACAATAATCAAAACATTTTGTTCACAGCGGTCATGTTGACCGATGGTTATATAATAGTCAAAACCCACTGATCTCATTTTAATTATAATCATGTTTATCAAATAAAACATTTTTGTTGAGTATAACAATAACACATAAAATTAGGAAACAAAATTTATTTAAAAATTTCGGGTCGTTACAGAATGCACCACCTGATGTTGATTTTCTATCATCTGCTGAACCGGCCTAGTCTGCAGTAGTATATCCCAATAACTCTGTCTGAGATTTATTAGTATATGTCAAGCCGAAATCCACTGTGCCCTGGATATACCAAAGTATTCCTTTCACTGAAAGCATGTGGATTTCCTTGGGATTTTTTGATATCTCACTGCTTAGCAGGTGGCAAAAACAATATCAGGTCTCATCACTGTCAGGTACAGTATACTCAAAATAATCTTCCTGTATTCTGTGATATTAACTGCCTTTCCATTATCATATTTTGATAATTTTATCTGGGTCTCAACCGGAGTATTCATCTCCTTGGACTTTTCCATTCCAAATCATTTAAAAACCTCATTGGAATATTTGGATTGAGAAATGAATGTGTCATTACTACCTTGTGTAACCTGTAAACTAAGGAAAAACATCAGCTCACTAATCATAGACATTTCGAACTCATGTTTCTTGAATTTAGAATATTGTCTCCACTATGCTTCATCTGATCTTCCAAATATTATGTCTTCTTCCTAGACCAGCCTCATCATCCTTTGATTACTGTTATTGTTGAAATACAGATTGTAATCAAATCCCCCACGCTAAAAGCCAATCTTCTTCAAATACTGATATAGCCTTCAGTACCATGCTCTTAGTGCTTGTTTCAGCCCATATAATTCATTCTTCAGTCAAAAAAACTTTTTCTCGTCTGCATGAATAATAAAACCATATGGTTTCTAGATATGCACTTCTTACTCTAGAATCCCATTCAAGAATAATTATTTGACATCCATCTGGAATACCTTGAACTTTCGTTGCACTACAATGGCTAGGAATAATCTGATTGTATCCTGCCTTGCAATCGGTGCAAATGTCTCATCAACATCAGTACCCTCACTTTAGGAGTATTCTTTGCACACCAGTTATTCTTTGTTTCGAATCATTGTGCCATATTCGTTCATCTTATTGTGAAATATTCATTTAGTCCCGATGACATTTTTATCTTCTATCCTCGAAACAATCTCCCATGTCAAATTATTTTCTGAATCAACATCAATCACTTATGCCCCCCCTTTTTTGCTTTCTTCCTCCAAAAATTCATCATGAATTTGCTCACTGATTAATTTTTCGATGGCTTCATTTCTTTCACCTGAAAACTTGTCACTGTGTCATTGTTCAATGATGTCATTTATTTGAACTTCTTCTCTCAGATTTTTGTTGACACGCCTTTTATTTTCCCTCACAACTTCATGGTATCCTGAAAGCAGTCTGCTGACACCACATTGTTAGAACAAAATACGTAATCATAAAAAACTATGTGTTGCTGATTTTACACCAATCATTTTTCATGAGCATATTGAGATCATGCATCAAATTAGGATATAGAATGCTCCCCCTGTGTTATGAAACTCTTCTAGTTGTTAGGACCAACAGTTTAGACCCATAACTAGTATTTTCCTCCTTCATCATTTGTTCTCATCTTCCACTCATAGTTGAGCCATTAACAAAATCTCTAAGCCTACTAAGTTGAAACTCAGTGTAGGAAACAAGAGATAAAGTTAATAACACAATCACTTCTATTGTTCTCTGTTTCTCTCTTTCTTCTTCGACTTTGGAAGCTGATTTGAGTCAATTGAAACTATGAAGCATTTCACCTTTCCACTTTGCATCTTTAGATGCCACTTCCCCTGGGATAATATCTCCCTAAAACCTGATACATTTTAATCATCAGTTAATAGAATTTATATTCATAGGGAGAGGGGATTTTTCTTGAATCCTCAAGATGAGGATAGTGGTTGATCCTGATGGGTCAACCATTTGATTCTTTCTTGGAGCACATCACATTCCTTTCTTGCTTCCTCCAACTGCCTGGCCAACTTCAACTGCTCTAGCCATATGGCTAAGCATTCATTACCTGCATGCTGAGTATTTTTCTGATATGAAGGTTCTGTAGGCCTGGCCTTTCTCACCATTTGGGTTTTAAACCCACTAGTACACATTTCGGTCTTTGATGTTCCACTAAAATTCCATTTCTCTTGATTCCTACTCTGAGCAGGAATATCTTTCCTTTCCATCTTCCCTTGCTTCTTCCACCATTGCAAAGATCTTGCATCTTCTTCCAGTTTTCGTTGTGGAACACAACCTATAAATTTTTCATTACATTATTTGTTCAACATTCTTTTATCAGATGTCTAAGTCACCACACTCTTTTTCACTGGTGGTGAGTCCTCCATTGAACATTTATTCTTCTTTATCACAGCTGGAGTAGATCTCCCCTTAATCTTCCAGGTTTGTTCACATTCTCTCCTTGAGAGCTGTTTTGAGTATAAAAGATGAGGTGACTAATTCACCTTTCGTTCAGCTCCATGTGATTCCCCTGAGGCTCTAAGCCTATTCTTCTCCTTTCCACTTTGTCTCTCAGTGTAGAATTTATCATTATGCATCATTGGAGTCAAGAATCTCCTTTCAAGTTCCCTTTCCCTTCTTGTGTTCTTCTTGCTGCAATTTCTTGCCAAATGTCCATAATCTGAACATATAAAACATTTTCCATCAATGGGATACCTCATTTCATCACTTTTATGTCGAGATGCTGATACACCTTGAGTTCTTCTTCTGACACGGGGCTCTTGAGCTTCCTGACACATACTCATGGTGTGTCCCATTCTTCCACAGTAATAGCATCTAATGGATGATTTCCACTGAGAGACTCTTCTCTTTGTTTTCTCATGAATCTTCTTCTTATTCTCATATTTATCAAAGTTTCTATTTTCATAGCCTGAAATGTATTCCAGATCCTCTAAACAGAAGCTTGATGTATGGACATGAATCCCGCAGAAATAGTACATGTCGTCACTTCTTTTTGTAACTGTCCTCTTAGGCTTATCTCCAGCACCTGTAGGGTTTTGTTCACATATGGAACTATTCACAACTATCTTTCTATTATGCATGGGAGGCGATTCATCAAATCCAACACCAGTTTTTCTTAAACTGTATGGTCTTTGAGTTGAGAGAATTTGTTCTTGACTCTTTTCAGAAATAGAAAATTTTCTTTTCATTTCATCATCACCTGCCGAAGGATAATCAAATAGTAAGTGCAAGGCATCCTTCATGTTAGGATTTCCTCTAGCATTGGATTTCTCTATTTCCTTCTTTACTGATTCTAGCTCTTCTTTCAACTTATGAATCTTTAATTCACTTGATTCAAGTCGAGCATCAAGTTCTCTCTTGAGATAATTTCCTCTACTCATCTCAACTTCCAATTCTCGTGTAAGCTTTTCCACCACTTCACTTTGCTCCTTTACCTTCAATTTTTCTTGAGCAACAGAATCTGAGCAACATGAATTCTCTTTTTGTAGCCTTTGATTCTTCTGAACTAGTTCAGAAAGATGTGTCAAAGGATCATCATTTTTAGATTTCATGTTTTTAATCTCTTCTGTGTTCAGATTCTTCCCCTTGACGTCAGCTATTGATTTTTCTACCTTTGTAGATCTATTTCTCAATTCTTCATCTTGAGAATCATTTTTCTCCCTCAGATCAGTAGCTACATCAATAAGCCTTTGATTCAAACTTCTTAGCATGTTGATCTCAGTTTCCAGTGCTTGGATCCGAATATCTTTAGATTTAATTTCATCAGTGTTTCTAATGTCACTTGAAATATCAGGTTCTTCGATACACTTGACTTGATCTTTCACTTTTCTATTCAATCCATCGGTCTCCCTTTTCTGTTCTTCAATCTTAAGCTTATACTCACTAACTGATTTTGAGTTATCTCGTGTTGATAACTTGTGTTTATCAATTTCTTCCATCAAATCAGACTTCTCTTCTTCCTACTGCTGCATATAGAGTTTGGAATCATGAACAACTTTTTTATATTTCTTTGTTTTAGCTTTCCAAACGTCTATCTCCTCAAGAGTAGCCTCTAACTCAGCTCGCATATCTATTCTTCCTTCAATTTCTTCTTCTGTTTCAGTATCACTCTGATGCTCATGTACTTCACTCATTCCAACATCATGATTGAGTGAGTCAATATTTTCCCTATCAGATTCATCCAGACCTTCCTTTTGTAAGCTGTTTGATTCTTTTAGTTGAATCATAATTTTTCCAAAAACACTTCCACACTGAGGGAAATTACCTGACTTCTGAGTCTTCTTTGATGCTTTCACCCTTCCCATGGCTGATTGAGATAAGAGAAAACTATATCTTCAACCACATATATTGACAACACCAATTCAAAGAAAACAAACCTGATAAAAGAAACCAGCTCTGATACCAATTGTTAGGACCAATAATGGCCTATATACCCTGAGTGGGGGGGTGAATCAGGGTATAGATATTCTTTTTCAAAGTCCTTCCTACCCCACTGGATCTTGACCTCTTTATTACAAGGGTCACTTTTTGATCTTGTGTGTAAACTATGATCACTTCTTTACTTCTTTATCTAATGATGATGCTTTGAATACAATTTAGGGAAGCAAATAGGCAGACACAGAGATTTTTAATTGGTTCACCCTCACTGGGCTACGTCCAAGGACCATACGCCGACAAGTTGCCTGTCGTACCAAATTCCACTATTATTCACTAGATGTGGATAGAAAGTTCGGGCTAGATCACTTCTATGCCCAGGCTCACTGCCTTTACAAAGTTTAGGGTCAACACACTACTTTCCTAAGGGTCACTCCCTATTTCTCTCTCTCGGGCTCACTGCCGGTGGAGAGGATCACCTTCTTTCTCTTCCTTTGCTCACTGCTCTTGGAAGGAATCCACTCAAATTTTATAGACCTGTAGGTCTCTTCATTTTCAGGAAAGAATGCATCTTACTCTATATGTAGATGCTCTGTTGAAGTACAACTTTCACCCGTAGATGAATATCTCTTTACACCGAAGGTATCGGGAAAACTTCCAGCTTCCACACAGCCCAAAAATCACTGCTGGAAACAAAACTTACTTGGCGCGCAAGTCAATCTCGGCGTGCAAGTATCGGCGCACAAGTCACAACTAGCGCACAAGTCCTCCTCATACACTTGCGCGACTCAAGCTTCCTCAACTCTAAACCTGCGTGACTCACTTCCTTTTACGCCCAATCCAATATTGGCGCGCAACTTTACACTGGCACGTAGCTTCAAACACTAGCGCGTAACTATCACCCTGGCATGCAAGTCCCACCTGCGCGACCACACACACCACTTGCGCGACCACCACACCTGCGCGATGGGAGCTCTGATTTCTCAAAGTGTTGAACTTTTGTAAATAATTAAGAGGGGTGGTCTAGTATTTATAGGGAAATTGACCACCATGCGCGATGGTGCGCAAGTCACCTGCATGACCCAATCTTGGCGCGCGAGTCTTCTGTCCTCTTAGACACTTGAGCGACCAACTCCCAAACTTGCACAAACCTATTTCCTTAGGCATATTTTGATCTTTTGATCTTGAAAAACATATGGCGCACAAGTTTCCTATACTCTAAGTCCTCGGCGCGCAAGTCCCTTTGCCAAAGAAATTTTTTTCATTTGTCGATTTTCAGGCCCAAAAATTTGGCAATCACTGGAAAACGGCGCCACCTTGTAACTGTTCTTTTATACCGCCTCCAGATTATCCATAACTTTTGTCGACGTTCTTGAATCAAACATGGATCGTTGACCTTAGCTCTTGACCTCGACATTCCATCATGAAATCCTCTTTGTCACCAAATTTGTATGTCATTGTTTTGCTTTGTCAACAATCACTACTCAGATTTCCACTTTGTCAAAAAACACAATCACCTCAAAAATACTTCAATGATGCCTTGAGGGATATTTTCCGAACAGAAACACACTTCCAAGTATGTTTTTTTCTTCCTTTCTCATTTTTTTCCAATATTCTTTAAGTTGTTATGCCTTTTTAATTTCATTTATAAATGTTGGGGTATGGTTTCTCACATCCCCCATACTTCCCATATGTATGTTTGAATGACGGGAGACCCTTTTCTCTCTCATTAAATGCCTCTCATGTACACCTATTACTATGCCGAAATTCCGAAAGGAATTTCTCTCTCCTCATTTACATTCAAGCATTTATTTTGTATCATGAATCTAAATTCCATTACATTTGTTGGTACATGTATCAATATGAACCCATTACTATACTTTTCATGTAAATATGATGTGGCTTCCCTTTATCTCTCATCAACCATTTTTATGAGTTATTGTGTCACAACATTATGCTGCTGAAATTGCACCGTGTTTTTTCCAGCCAAAGTCATTGTGTAGTGAATACCATGCCCATTTCTCTATCAAGGGTATTCACCTTTATGCACGTTTACATATTGTTTAAAGATTTTCAAGTATTTATTTCTCATTCATTTATCTTGGAATAATTGATTATGTTGAATGATTCAATGTTTTATGATCCATGTGACACACTTATGCATGAAGTGAAATGTTTAAGAAGGGTGCGCCCTGATAGCACTTCAATGCATTGGGTAAAGTATAGTATCATGATATGTCATGTTCAATGGGTGTTTACTCATGTTAATTCAAGTGCAAAGAGGGTTTACTCATGCTTCATGTGCAATGAGGGTTTACTCATGCTCCATGTGCAATGAGCCTTGGCTCATGCTAATTTTATGTTAAGTGTTGTTGCCACATTTTCATGTAATGATTATCATGCTTTATCATGCCTTTTTGTATATGCTTATCTTTTTCTCTATTGATATGACTATTGTGTAACATTTATGGTATTCCTCACCTTATTCCATGATTATTCCCTTACTGGGCTTTATAGCTCACCTTTTTCTTATGCACGTCCTCAGGTTATCCCATGCAATGCTATGTGTGAGGAAATTTAGTGGTCATGTAAAGGAAGTTTTCAATAAAGATGTTGTATTTCATGTTTTATGTTGTTATGTAATGATATTAATCCCCAAGGACACTAGACCTATCTATCTCCTCTATTGTATCAAGTGAAGTTTATGTAGTAAATTATGTTTAATTGTGTAATAAAATATCAGGGTTGTTATAACATTTCCCAAAGGACCCAGTTGAGGGCATATATTAGAGAAGGATGGGCCACATTCAGCATTTTTGAATGAATTTCTCCCTAGTGGTGACTGAGGGGGGATATGTTATGAATCCACATACAGGAACATGACCACCAGTTTCTCATCAGTCTAGGAATTTGGGTATGTCAGGCTGAGGAGGTGGATGTGGATGTGGTATCTAGACAACAAGTTCTCAGCAACAACAGGGTGGACTAGCTTAGGGAAGACATTAAGGGTCATAGGGCCACAATACAGGTCAACCATTTGTGGTGGAACAGATCCAATAAGAGAAGTATCCGGAACCCTCTATGGTTAGAGGTACGATTCTAGTTGTCCTAGTTTTAGCTCCTGCCATTTTTTATACAAATGCATACCATAGTTTCATATCTATTTCCATTATGGAGATCTTTGGGCTCTTCATCTTTACTTCTGATGATGTTATGATGTTAGACACTCCGTTGGGGATTAGGATGGCTAGTGTATGTCCGTGTAAGGAGTTCCCTATTGAGGTCGGTGGGTGTCACTTATTATAAGACCTCTATGTCTTAGAGATGAAATGATTCTATTCCATTCTAATAATGGATTGGTTGGTCTCCTTTCATGTTTTTTGACTTCTATCGTCATAGGGTGAGTTTCACGTCACCAGAGGGAAGATATTTTCAACACAAGGGTGAATGGGATGTCCAGGTGAGCAATGAGGGACCCGAGTATCTTTGGTTGGGAGGAAATACAGCCTAGATTACTAGTTTATATTTTTATGACCAGGGGAATTCAAAGATAGACTTTCCATTAGTGGTGTAACTTTTTAGATATGTCTTTCGAGAGTACTTTTTTGGTTTAACTATGGAGGGAGAGTTATATTTCTCTATTTAGCTTGTGCCAAGAGTAGCATTGGTATCCATACCTCCTTATATGATGGATATACCAGAGTTACATGAGCTCAAGAAGCAGTTAGAGGAGAAGTGAAGGTTTTCATTCGAATCAGTACTTCTCCTTGGGGTTCGCCTATCATTTTTGCGAAAAGGCAGAAAATACACCAGAATTTTTGTGGATTATCAACGACTAAACCAGTCGATGGTCAAGAACCGATATCCCTTACTGAGTATTGATGATCACTTTGATCAGTTTATGGGAGCCCTAGTGTTCTTGAAAATTGACTTGAGATCCAGTTATCATCAGTTGCACATTAGACTATCAGATATACCTATTATAGCCTTTAATAGTAGGTATGGTCTATACGAGTATTTGGTTATGTCGTTTATCCTCATGAATGCACCAACAGTTTTCATGGAACTGATGAACTGAGTGTTCCATGCTTACTTGGATTCTTTTGTGGAAGTCTTCGTGGATGATATCTTAGTGTACTATCACACTTGAAATGACCATACCGTCCATATCACGATCATATTGAGTTCACTGAGAGAGCATCAATTATATACTAATCTCTCAAAATTTCACTTTTGGATTTACCAGATTCATTTCTTGGGTCATGTTAATTTTGAGACAGAAGTATCAGTAGACCCAGAGAAGGTGAGAGTGATAGTTTCCTGGGATCATCCAAAGAACATCTTTGATGTATGAACTTTTATGGGGTTGGATGGTTACTAAAAATGATTTATGCAGGACTTTTCACGCTTAGCAGTGCCACTAATGGGCCTGACTATGAAGGGTGTGATGTACTTGTGGATAGATTCCTGAAATTCAATCTTTCAGGAGATGAAAGGGAGATTAACTTTAGTACTGATACTGATTTTTCCATAGCCAGGAAAGAGTTACACAGTTTACTTTGATGCATTAGGTATCGGTCTAGGAGCATTGATTATGCACGAGGACGGTGTCATTGCATATGGGTTTCAATAATTAAGGACATGAGTGAAAAATTACCCGACACACTATCTCATGTTTTCTGTAGCTATGCATGATTTACGATGTTAGAAAAATTATCTTTTGGGAGAGAATTTTTTGGTATATACTGACCACAAAATACTCAAGTATATATTTACTCAGCATGATCTAAATTAGAGATAGTGAAGGTGGGTTTAATACCTTCAGTCTTTTGAAAATTATCTTTCCTACATGCCTGGGAAAGGAAACACAGTGGATGATGCATTGAGTAGGAGGACTTAGATACATGCAGTTTAGGAGGCTGGTAGTGAGTGGAAGCTTATGGACCTATTCTCTAAGATGCATTTTGAGGTTAAAAAAAGATAGAGGAATATGTTTCTTTCTTTTATAGATGTTACCTCTACTCTACTGGATCGAGTACCAACTAGGAAACTATCATATTCCAATAGCCTAGTCTTAAGGGAGTGTGTGATAGGTGAGGAACCTACTACTGGGTTGACCATAGGTGAGGATGAGGTTTTGCATTTTCATGGGTGAGTGTGGGTGTTAGCAGACATACGCAAGGAACTATTATGAGATTTCATGCCTCTATATGGGTAGTTTATCCTCGAGTCACTAAGATGTATCGAGATCTACATTTCCAGTATTGGTGGCCAGACATGAAGAGGGACGTAGCTAGTTTTTTGTGAGATGTTCCACCTGTCTGTAGGTGAAGGCGGAGCATCAGCAACTAGAAGGGATTTTACGATTGTTACCCATTCTTTGGTGGAAGTGGAATGATATCACAATGTATTTAATAATGGGTTTACCAAGGTCAGCTAAAATAAGTGATGCTTTATGGGTTGTTATTGATAGGATCAACAAGGTTACACATTTCCTACTGATCAAGGAAACCGTCAGTTTTGATGATGTTGGAAAGTTGTACATCTGAGAGATTGTACATTTTCATGGGGTTATGCACTAAATAATTTCAGATAGGGATTCCCAGTTTACTTCTTGTTTCTGGTAGGGACTATAGAGGGATTTGGTTACATAGGTTATTATGAGTATGGATTAACATTCCCAGATAGATGGCCAACCTGAGTGCACGATTCAGGTTTTGGAGGACATGCTTCGAGCATGCGTCTTGAATCTTAAGGGATCATGGGAGAGACACATACCCATGGTCGAGTTTTCCTACAATAATATTTTTTGGAAAACAATTCAGATGAAAACTTATGAATCTTTGAACAATAGGCCATACCGATCACCCCTATTTTGGCTGGACGCAGGATATACAACTACACTTGGACCTCATCATGTCCAGGAGACCACAGAGTAGGTGGAGTTGATTTAGAAGAGGATGGATACTGCACAATCTCTCCAAAAATCTTATGTTGATCGATGGAGATAAACTTTAGAGTTTTACTTTAGAGATTAGGTTTTCTAATGTGTCACACCGAGGTTGGGACACGAGAGGATTAAGAGGTAGGGTAATCCTTCACCAAGATATGTCGGGCCATTTGAGGTTTTGGAGAGAGTCGAGTCGGTTGTCTATCAGTTGAAATTAATTTAGAGGTATCAGGCTATTCACGAAGTATTTCATGTTTCTTCGCTACGACATTACCTTTTAGACCCATCTCACATTTTTTAACCTGAGGAGGTTGAGTTAAGGGTGGATGAATCCTTCAAGGAGCACCCTATTTAGATTGTGGATCACAACATGAAGATTCTCTATTGCGGGTCTATTCCTTTGGTATGGGTGCTATGGTAGCATGGGCGAGTACATGATGAGACTTGGGGGAGGGAGGCCAATGTACAACTACAGTGGCCAGAGTTGTTCAGAGTTTCTTCTTCACCACCCTTTGAAGGGGAATTCAAGGACGAATTAATTTAAAAGGATATGTTTATAAGAACTCAGATCTTCATTTCAGGTATGTCTCTTGATTTTGGGTAATTTTTAGGGAAAAGGGAAGAAATGTGTTTTTTCTAAGTACACATCATGTAATTCTGAGTACACACCGTGTACTCGGTTGCTGCATATAGCCGTGTGCTAGTCGTGTATCAACCGAGTACATGGCTGTGTGATGACCTGGCTGATCTGCTTATGTTCGAAGCTGGTTGAGGCTAGTACATGATGTGTACATTAAATGAACACGCCCTGTACTTTTCTTTTTTATTTGATAAATCAGAGCAGGGTGGCATATCATCTTTAGAAACAACTTCTTCTAGTAGTGGTTTGCACCGGAGCACGACAGAAGGACCTAAAAACATATATTCCCTCCCGATTCTCCATCTAAGCTCTGATTGAGATGCTGTTAGGTGCATTGGAATCCCACCAGTGAGTTCTCAACACCCCTAAATCCCTTCTACCTCATTCTTCCTCTCTCATGAGTTATTCACGTTTGGTAGTTTTTTCATTTTTGTATATTTACACCATTTTAGGGCGATTCAGAGGATAACATTCAAGGATATCAATCGTGAGACATCGATATAGGTGGTTTGTTCCTTTCATTGTTAGTATTTGGATTATATGTTCTAAAAGTGACAAATACTCATGTTTGGGGTATTTCATGTTTTAGAATTTAACTCTATTCAATTCCTATTGTGATTTGGTTGATTGATAAAAGGTAGTTGCATGCTTAAGGTTAGATACCTCGTTTATGGGACACCCCATGGGTGATTTTACCTTGTTTGACTATTTATGGTTGTTTGGTCTAGGTTTACTTGTTTTCCATACCTTGTTTTGTTAGGATGTAGGTACTCTTTATATGAGATGCCTATGATATGCATTATGGAAGTTTGACCAAGGGGAATTTGACTATGAGAGCTTCCTAAGGTAGGGTCATTTATATATGTTTTACTATTATATTGAATCATGGGTATTGAATGTGAGAGCTTCCAGGTGGCCATTAACCTGGGGGTTTGAACCATGTAGGCTGCCTAGGTAGTAATTTATAATTTTATTAATTCCATGTTGAACATGGGGTATTGACTATGAGATCTACCTAGGTGGTTGTTTGTAAATGATTAGTACTAATTTGGACCAAAGGGGTTAAACTGTGAGAGATTTTGAGAGGTTCATTATGAAATGAGTTATTGTTTTGTTAGACCAGGGGGATTTGACTATGAGATAATTTACAAAGGGGTTATTATTGAATAATTTAATGACTGTGATGGGTCTTCCAAGCCAAAACACAAGATTGGACTCAGTCTTACTTGTTTGTTTAGATGGTATTCTTAGACATTTATTTTGTTACTATTACATAGAGGGATATATAGCTTAGGTTAGATCCCAGGATAACATGATTCAAAGGATGAATAATAAATGTAAATGAATGTAATTGAAAACTATAGGATTGTTTATTTTTGAGTACTTCCTACTTTATGGATTCATTTATGCATATCTCCTGGTATATATATTATCGGATAGTTAGACGCATATCTTTTGGTGGTTGCCTACAGGGATTCATCTCACACCCTATTTGGGTCATGTTTTGGACCCAAAGAGATTATATTCTTGCAAGTATAGATAAGGGAAAACACAGTTCTTTATTAGGTACTTGATTGCTATTGGAGTTAGAGGGAATGGACCAATATGAGGCTTGCGATGCTGCTGGAGTTTATTTATTTCTATTGTACTTTGGTTTCTATATTTCTTTCCAGCACTATGACTTGTGTGTCTATTTCATTAGATACATATTCCACGTATCATATTTACATATTGTGATATTGGATTTAATTTCAGTCTTTCGCTATTTATTCTGGTCGGTATTGCTGCTCCCCTATTGTTTAATATTTGTTTTCCGCTGTGTATACTCTTCCAGTGAGGGTATAGTTTCCCCATTATCATACCATGACCCACATTGCTAGTTGAAATCCTCTGGTGTTTGGGGAAATGCTCTTGAGTTTATGTGACCAACCAGGTACGGGGCACCTTTGGGCGCACTCAGATTTGAGATGTTACAATGTAAAAATAACACGATCATAAGGGTATAAAAACATGAGAATAACATTTGAACATCATAACCTGCATATCAAAGATCATATACATGAGTGATGTCATAATTATTATCAGTTCATAAGATATGAATCATAAGATAATCAATGAAAATTATACATGAGAGTATAATTATGGAATAAGACATGAAATTTGTGGCATACACATACGATTAGAATATCTTATGTCTGATACCCACAAAGATATTCATAGTATGCCAGGATTGTGCTAATCACCCATGTACCTACTTTCATACCAATGGTAGGTCGTACGTACGCATGAATGCTATTTTCATTTTCTTTTCATGTTAGAAGAAATAAAATTATATGATATATTATCCTTAAAGAATAATTTAATGTCATATATGTCATATATATTCATAAAATTCGTTCTAATTACTATCCATGTGAAATATAAATGAAAAATGAATCACATCAAATCACGGAGATAGTAATCCATACATACGCAAGAGAAATGAAATCATTTTCCCAAAAGAATAGGTGATAAAAAGGTAGTGAAGATATTGTCATTTCAGAAGTATAATTATTTCAAAAATATAATATATAAATATTAAACCCATCATAATTCCCACTTGTAAAATATGGTGGTGAAAAATGAATTGTATCTCTATGTGGAGATGGTAAGCCGTACATAAGCACGACCGATACATTCATTTCTTGTTTGATGGGAAAGAGGATTTATAGTGCTGTGTTTATAGTAATAATAACATTTTAGAATATTTAGTATTATGAAACTATTATTTTATGATATATATCATAGATTTAGATGAGGTATAAAAGAGTAGAAAAAGTGAGTGGTCGGTTAGATCAATTACCACTTCTGCAAAACAACTCCTTTCGATCTCCTCAAAAGGACTATAAAGTTGGTCTTAGGGGAAGAAAAAACATCTATAATGTGTATAGGGAAGTTCATAAGAGGACATTACTGAGTTTTTTTGAGATATAAGGCTTAAATTTATGTGTATAATTGAGGGAGTAGGTTCCCTTTTATAATTTAAGTGAGGTGAACTTTTGAAATCTCCAAAAATATTAATTTATAATAAATTCAACATTAATCCAAATACATCCAATAAGAAATATATTAAAATATAATATGAGATAGGGTTTTAATATAATCATAAAATATATTTTAGACCTGTTTTGTTACTATTTATAACCTCAAAATTTTGATTAACCATTAGTTAACCTATATTTATTTTAACTACACTTACACCATTTTCAATATTAAAAGTTCTATATTTTTACATATAAGGTTTCAATTTAACCATAAATGGTAAATTTATGATATTTACGGTCATAATTTACCCCCTTTGTTCTTATTTAGTATTTTTATAATTTTTAACTATTTTAATAAAATATTATTTTCATAAAATATCATTAGTATCAATTTTGACACTATTCATTTCACTGGATTTGTCAAAATCAATACAACAAGATAACTTCAAAAAATTCATTTAATACACTATTAATTTGTCATATTCACCAATAAAATTAGTGAATCTCCTTAATTTAGTAAAATTATATTTATTTTAATATTTCTAATTTCATTTAATTGATTACTTCAATAATTGAGTAATTAATGCCTCATCATTGTGTAATTATTTATGATAATTATTTTTTCACTAAAAATTAAAAATAAAATTTCATGATTTTTTAACTCCTACTATCTTGAATAATAATATACCTACTCAATAATATATTATAATTAACCACATATTGAAATATTATACTTATTAAAATAAAGAGTACAACATTTTATCACTCTTTGATTTTTATAACACTAAAGTCATTTTCATAAAAAAGTGTCCAATAAAATTTTGAATTTAGAAAATCACATGTTAATTATTTAATTAAAATAATACAATAACATTTGGTCAAGTTTTAAGGTAATTTTTTTATAATATTATTTGTACCCTTAATTACACGATTTACCCTTAACCGTGGAAACAAAAATTTACAAAGGTTACTATTAATATTGCCAAAAACTAAAATGGGTCTATTTAATAAATTTGTAAATTCTTATTAAAAAATGGAATTCATTTTTTCATATATAATTCATATAAATTTCTTAAATTAATTAAAAACAAATCTTGTAGATAAGACGAAACAACATGTTTTTAAAGTAAAAATGTTCAAAATTTTGGAATATTTTTATATCCAAATTTAATTTAAAATTGATTATAATGACTTAAATTGTAATAATTTTTGGAAAATCTTACAAATTATACTTTAAAATAAATTCAAATCATAATTTAACTATATAAATAATTTTGATGAAAAATTAGTTTTCAATTAAAAATCAGTATTTTTCCCTATTAATAAAAACATGACACTTCCCAGAAAAATTTAAAAAATTCAACCAATGAAAATTTTGATATTCCAATTTCAAAGAATAATTTTATTTTTTATAATATAATATTTAAAATTGTTAAAAACTATATTCAAAATTAGTGCACCATCAAAAGGCGGCAAAAATATATTTTAAAAAAAATACTTCTTTTATGTGTAAAATTGGATTTGTTCTTATATCATTTCTAGAAAACACATAATATGAAGGTTAAAAATTATATTAAATATATTAAATATATTAAATTAGTATAATAAAATATGTTTTATTTTTTATTTATTGGTATGAGACATATTTTTGCATATTTTTTCAACAAAACATTTCCTTTTATTTTAAAATGTGTTTTACATTTTATAATTAATTGTTCAAATAATTTTATATACATGTGAAAACCATAATTTTGTAGTTTAGTTAATATCTTTCACACCCATCACTCTAATATATTAGTTATAATTTATTTTTTTAAATAATTATAATAATAAATTGATGTTTCGTAGAAACTCAATGTTGTTTGTAACATAAGCTAAGCCAGTATTATGTGTAGTGCAAGACATCAAAAAATATTTTTTTTAAAAAGAAATACATGTCACAAAATTCAAGGGGTGTTACATTCTACCACCCTTAAAATGAATTTCTTTAATTAAATTCTTATGATTATCAATATTTTAATACTTTAAAGTTTCCTTCATAGAAACCCAGAGTGTAAAAAACAATACTAAAACATCCATTTTAAGGGGAAAGATAGATACTTAATGGTTACATAAAGTAACTCATAACAAGTTTTCTGCATAGGATAATATAGTTGGAAAGTAAAAACATGGACATGGAAGAGAAATCTAACTATCATGTTCTGATGGAGAGTGTTAGAGAACAGGGTCATGAAAAAGTTAACAATCACAAACCAATAACCCAAATAGTATTGAAAAAAGTTATTGATATCATAAAAAACAATGAAAACAGAACAAAGTTTTATTTTAAGACCCATTTCCTAATGTTAATTGACATTCATAAGAATATATACTTAAATTATTTTAGGACAACATCACCCTTTATTATGCCTTGATCAATTTACACTTTATCTCTTATTCTAATAAATGGAGGTGTATTTGTAATTCTTGAAGTGTTAGCAGATCATGAGATCCATAAATTAAATGATAGTTCATTAAATCTATCTTTATAACAACAAAAATGGTTAGCACAAGCTATCCAATATCTAAATCCTAATCCAATACTTAACATTAACTGTTCCATAAATAGTTAACCTTATAACCCTTTTGAAAGATGAAAGTCCAAAATGTTATAAATTAGGTGACAAAATTTATCAAAAAGAAATTCACATTGATCCCCAATATATCATAATGTATCTCTTGTTTTCCACATACCGGACATGTGAATACATTCAACATGTATTCTTCAAAACCATATTAAATACATTCATGCTTCTTTATTTCTTATATAATCTCTTTTCTTATAAGAAAATTTTTATAGGATAATTGGGTTGATCCTTGTACCAATAAAATACATGATTTCATTATTTCATAATCCAAGTAGATAACCACGTGAAATTTCACTAATTGATAAACAATAATATTTCTATAGGGTTTATTCATACCAAATAAAACATGAAAGTACCAACTAAGGAGATAATGATAAGTATTCACTAATTATCATGGTTCACTTCATCCGTTGTGATTACATAAGATTTTACTTTTTCCATTTTCTTGATAGGTTTTTGTGGATTATCATCCACATTAGTCCTTGGATTGGGGTACTTTTTACCAAATGCCCAAACTAGTTACAATTAAATCAATGAATTTTAGGAGGTTTATTTATTGGGTCCTTCTCATTATTCACATATTTATCTACATTATATTCTTTAATTAGGTATTCATATGCTTGGAAAACTTCCTCTCCAAACCTATAACACCTACTTGTTCCTTTTAGGAATTCACCTGAGTACTTTTTCCCACTTTTATGGCATACAGATACCTAAAATTTATTTCCACCGATTAATTTTTCATGAGACATGATATCCATTTTTCTTATCAAAACCAAATACAAGGTGGGTATATCCAATTTACATTTCTATATTGAATTCACATCAAACTAAATCTTCAAATATACAAAAGTATCTTATATCCAAGTCCTTTTGAAGATTTAGTTTTAGTCCACTAAAGAATCAATCTATTTTTCTTTTAGGGATCTTGATTAACCTTGAAGCATAACTTGAAAGTATTGTAAAATTAGCATCATATGTACAAATATATTCATTATTATTTTCATTAATATAAAGTAATTAATTCTCCATATTTGTTTTTAGAATATGATGAAAGTGGTTACAAAAAAATATCCCCTTAAACTCTTCACATTCCATTGATTCAATTTCTTCTTGATTCCTCATATTCTTAATAATATCCTACAACTTATCGGCTTCACATTATAAACGAAAAACATGAAATATGAATTTTTCTTGTTTTGAACACTCAAGGATGGAAAATATCCTTTCAGTGGTACCGATCCATTGTTCAAAAACAAGAGGATTAGAAGACCCACCAAAAGAAGGAGGGCCTTTCCTAATGAAATAATGGATAGAAATTTGTTACCTCTTCTTCTCCTTTTTAATTCCAACATGATTCATAGCTTTTATGAGTGTAGTGGTAAGATTTTACATTAATTCTTGTATAAAATTTGGTTACTAAGGAGGAAAATAATTTCACCACCCATTGCATTCATTATTAACACGGTTCCTTCGAGCCCAACCATTGATTAAAACCAAAAAAATTATAGTGTGGGAAACACTAATCATAATGGGAAAGCCTCATAATAAAGGTAGATCACCTTCAATGTATAACATCTTAGGTTTAATCCTAGGATATTCATGATCGTTATAAAAAGTCTAGGACTGTAACCTATATTTAGACTTATCTTTCGGTATCATACTAAGATTTTCTCATCCTAGTTTTCAAAGGTTGACTAAAAATTTGCTCTGATACCAACTATAATGAACCATGATTTTTAAACATGTATATTATATCTTTATAGATTAATATTCATTAAATTACAAAAACACATGCTTTCAGAACATAATAGTTTAGTGCCCTTGGAAACATGGAACACAATATTCTTATTTGGTGAAATATATTCAACATATACCATAAATGTCTTCCCCTTTAGTAACCCTAATTAAAACCTTTCTTTATAACCAGAGGAATGGAAACATAATAAAGGGTGAGATCAGATGCTCAGTTAGGGTATACATGGAAGATACGTAAGCATAACATGAGCATAAGAGTATAAAAACATGATGATAACATACAAAGATCATACCCTACATATAAAATATCATATACATGAGTCATGTAATAAATATTAGTAGTTTATAAGACATGATTCATAAGATAATAAAAGCACATAGTTCATGAGAATATAAAAAATTCATAAGACATTTAATTTTTGGCATAAACATAAGATTATAATATCTTATGTAAATGATACCCACAAAGATATTCATAGTATGTTAGGCTTGGTATAATCATTCATGTACCTATTTCGGGATTGGGATGAACTCCTTTGTTCCTTTTAGATTTAGGATTAGGATGATCTCCAATGTACCCTGTTTTTGTGGGCTTAGGATGACCTCTTGTGGAACTTATTATTGTAGGATTTGGATGAAATCAAGTATACCCTTTCATCTGATAGAACATTTATAATTACCCAATGCATTTAATGGATATATAGGTCCCAAAAATCACTTAATGAAAACTATACATATGTGTTCCATAGGACTATAAATCATTTATCACATCAGAACCCTTGTAAAGAAATGAGTTTCACAGACAATTCACCATAACATAAATCATGGAAAACAAATAGGTTTCATAAGTGTTAGTTCATAATAAACATAAACCATTTAGAGAAAGAAAAATAATGGAATAATTGGTTTATATCCCCAGTAAATCATATGTAACATCATATATTTTCATATTAGAGGGAAAATTATTTTTTAATGATTACTTGAACTAATTAATGATACAAATATTCTTTCCTTTGTGAAAGCATTTTTTAAATAGTTACCCAATTTTTCTGGAAAAAAATTTATTTGAAAATAACCTTAAAATATTTTAAGGTAAGAATAAAGGCATTGAGGTATAATAAAAACAAGTTTATTATAAATATACAAAAAATAATAATATATATATAATACCTTATATTATTTACTTACGAATTTATATTACCGACTTATTAATAATTCCTTGTTAATGTTATGTTTCGGGTAGTAACCAATTTGTTTTTCATACATTTTTTGACATTTTATCCTTGGTAATCTTACATGAATCATGATTTAATCATATATAGAATTATAAACATGAAATTAATAAAATATATATATATATATTCACTATATATTTATTCATGGTGATTCATAACATTTAGAGATATAAAGTAAAATACACCGTTCATGGAGACAGTTGGTCATATGTATGCAAGAATGCTATTTTCATTTTCTTGTCATATTTAAAGAAAGAAAAGTACATGATATATAATCATTAAAGAATAATTAAATGTTATATTTTTAATTTATATTCATGAAATTCATCCTTATTACCAACTAATTGGAATATAAATGAAAAACGAATCATATCACATTGTGGAGATGGTAAGCCATACATACGCATGAGCGACATTATCATTTCCCAAAAGATTATGTGGTAAAAATGTAGCTATGATATTATAATTAAAGAAGGATCATTATTTCATAAATATCATATATAAATTTTAAATACATCATAATTACCACTTGTAAAAGATTGAGATGCTAAAATAATTGTTTCACTACATGGAGATGGTAAGCCGTACGTACACACAAGCGATACTTTCATTTATTATTCAATGGGAATTAAGCTTTATAGTTGTGTGTTAATAATGTTGAGTCAAAAAAATTTTCCTTATGAATTTTTAATTCCTTTATACTTGGGGGGTATTGTAAGTTAATAAGGTTTCCTTATGACTTTACAATTCCTTCTTGTTTTGAAAATCACAAACACCTTATCTTAAAAAAAAATTATTTTTACCCTAAGTTTAACTTCTATAAGGAAAAATTTACTTCCCCAAGAAAATTTATCCTTATCGTGTTTTAATTTCAAATATTATAATTTTTCTTAGTGTAAAATTTGGTTTGAAAACCAAAACCTCGGAATCCTATAAATACCTAAGATATGAAGCATTTTGTTTTAGAATCCAAATTCTGAATCAGAATTCTCGTTACAAACTCTTCTGAGTTCTGACTCTGAATTATGAATCAGAATTCTGGTTATGAATTTTTGACTTCTAACTCCAAATTCTGAATTAGAATTCTTGTTACAAACTTTCTGAGTTCTGACTTTAAATCCTGAATCATAATTCTGGTTATGAACTCTTCTATGGTCTGACTCCGAATTCTGAATCAGAATTCTGGTTTTGAACTCTTCTGAGTTCTAACTCCGAATTCTGAATCATAGTTCTAGTTACTAAATTTCTGAGTTCTAACTCCAAATTCTAATTACGAATTCTGGATACAAAATTTCTGAGTTCTGACTCTGAGTTCTCTGAATACAGACTCTGAACTCTTATGTGTTCTGACTCCGAACTCTCATGAACTCTGACTCTGAACTTTGAAAGTTCTGGTTTCAAATTCTTGTGAATCCAAACTCCAAATTTCCTTGAAATTCAGACTCCAGAATTCTATGGAATTCATGTTTTGAATTCCTTGAAAATATATTCTGAATATCCTTGTATTATAGACTCCGAATTAAATTTTGGTTCGACTCTGAACTTTCATTTCCTTACATTCCGAATATCAGAATTTAGTCATGATTACAATTGTTTTTTTATAAAATGATGTTGTGCTTTCAGTTACTCACTGACCGTTTTATGAGTGACAAATGTACAAGTCCCTCCGAAATTCAAGGAAAAATATGACAGTTGGAGGAGGGAGCCAACCATTGAAGCCGTGCCTATAAATAGGATCTCATTTGAAAGATCTCAGAACTTTTAGCTTCAACTTTTGACAAAGTGCTGTTAAAGTGATTTATAGAGAGAGAGGCTCTTATAAACTCTCAGGATTCATGCAGAAAGTTTGAACAGCTTATTCAAACTTTTCTTCGTGCATATTTTCTTAGTTCGGAGGTTCAATTTCCATGAAATCAGAGACTTCAGGTTGTGAAGTCTGAGGTGCTGATTTCCTTAAAAATCAAGGGCTTGCATGGATAGCAAGACAGATACTGATCTTCGAATTGAGGGCTTACCTGGGTTTGAATAAGACAGACTTTCTTGAAAGTATAAATCAAGGGACCTCTTATCCATGGTGATTAATATGTGTGTAAATGTTGAGACTGAACACAAGAATTTCCTTATCAATTATGAAGTCCACAAAAAATCGTGCAAGAAAATGACCATCTGGTCAAATAATATTGTTGAATATTTGAGAGAGCTTGATCAATTTCAAGAAGATGTCAAGGAATCTTTTGATACTGAAGACACCAGAATCAAGGATCTTACAAATAGATTTCAGGAAAAGATAAATCTTGAGAAGAACACCCAGATTCAGGATGTCAAAGACCTGAATGGGAAGCTTAACTTTGTTGTCCAAAGCTAGAAAACAGAAAGGGATCTCCAGATCATGGTTGAAGAAAATCTAGTGAAACAAGAGGACATTCTCAAGGCTCAGGTAGAGGCTCTGAAGGCTCAGGATGATAGAATCAATGCCTTAGAAAATCAAGCTAAGGAGGATCACAAAGAGCTAAAGAAGCTGAAAACCATCATGAAGAAGATGATACATAAGTAAATAGAACCAAAATAGATCCAAAACTGATCTTTTGTTGTCTTTGTTTTTCCTTGTACAAATTCCTCAAATCATAATGAAATTGTGGTTTCTTGTTTTTCTTGGATGTTTGTACTAATATTTTAGGTACCATATTTCTTTTCAATTTGCTAATTTTTTTTGAAAATCAAAAAGGGGGAGAAAGGAAAAATAATTTCAATTAAAGATGAAATATCTATATCTAAGGGGGATGTCACGACCCGTCATCGGGGCCCGTGTCGTGACTACCCCATGCCCGCCTTCCATAGGCCAGGGGCTGGTGACTAGAACCAAGGCGTAAATCCCAGAAAAAGGGAAGGCATTGCCTTTGAAAAGTAAACAAGCACCACAGAGTAAGCAAGTGGAAAAGTAAACACTAAGTAAAAACTGAAACAAGCTGTGCTGGAAGTAAAAGAGGCCGGAAATACATGCTCAAATGTAAGGTACAACTGAAAGGGAAAAACAACAAATGAAACGAGAAGCTGCAGCGTCGAGCCGTCCTCTGGAAGTCCCACCTGAATGGTGGGTACAGATAGCCTCCACTGCTCCTTGGGTCCACCTGGCCACTCCGAGTGTGTCCCGCCCAGTGGTCCACCTCCAGGTACCATCCTGCTCCGCAAGCCTCCACCACGATCAGCGCTGTCCTTCGTCTGCATCAAACACAACGAAGTGCGGTCATAGCCCATGCAGGCGTGAGTATAAGCTACTCAGTAGGGACCCTGAGACCCCAAAAGGTCTCCCGAAATCCACAAAGGAAAGATACAATCACGAAGTAACATCCAACACGGCTTAGGTATATGCCCATACATATACCTAAGTTATCAATCCCCGTTCGTCTCCAACATCCGAGCCCGAGCACAACCCAGTTCACACAGGAAAGCAAAATGTATACCCACACAGGATAGCTCAACACAATCCACAAAGGAAAGTAAAACGTAAATCCACACAGGATAGCACAACACAATCCACATAGGAGAGTAAACAGGATTCAGCTCACACAGGTATACTTCTTCGAATGACGATAAAGATGATCACTGATCCATATAAGTCGTCGGACCCACAAAGGATCGATAGGTAACTAACCCCTGCAGTGACCCAGACAGGATCAGGCCCACACAGGACCTGTAGGTGCTGGCTCACACAGAACCGCTGAGCGCTGACCCACACAGGATCGGACCCACACAGGATCGGGCCCACACAGGACCTGTAGCACTGACCCAAAAGGGATCGCTAAGTGCTATAGTCTTCGCAGTCCACTGAGGATCTCTGCACAGTCGTCGTTGCAGTCCACTGAGGATCTCTTCACAGTCGCCGTCGCAGTAGCAGTCGCAGCCAGCTCTAGGGTTCCCGCACACATCATGCTCGTTCGGGAGGGTCCACTCCACGAGCCAAGAGGCTGATATATCAACTGACACAAAGTCTGAAGTTGATGTATCCAAAATTTTCGTATCGTCAACAGGAACTCAACGTCGCAGACGACGCGTCAATCGGACGCCCGGTCTGAGAGTTATTGGCTTTTTCGTCCCAGGTGCCCGGTTGGTTTATAAGGCAAAACCAACCCGACCGTACTCCACCTGCATCCAAACCTCAGGCAGAGTGAGCCAAAAGATCCGTCTCACTTAGAAGAATCCAACAAAGTTGACGGCACGCCAATCAGACGTCCGTAGCTCAAGATATGAGCGTTTCCGCTCCGAAGGCCCGGTTGGTTTCGTGTATGAACCAACCCAGCCGAACTCAAAGTATTCCGAAACCTTAAATGTGATATACCGAAACGACCGTCTCGATCCAAGGATCGCGTTTCCGCTGACGGCGCGTCGTTCGGAGGCCCATAGCTCATGTTACGGGCAAAAGACCGAAAACGGTCCGAAGACGGGGGGTCTGGGCCCGGGCCGACCCGACCCGACCCCCCTTGGGTGGGCCAAACCGGATCGACCCGATTCGGTCCAACCCGGCCGGACCCGGTCCGGCCAGACCAGGGCGCGGCCCGGCTCGGCCGACCGGTCCGGCTCGGCTCGGCCGAGCGACCGAGCAGCGCGGATGCCGCGGGGCGCTGCCCCCGCGGGTTGGAGGTGTCGCGGCCCCGCGTGGGGCCACACTGGATCAATGGACGCGGCATGTCACCGTGTCCCGTGCGTGCGAGCCGGACCCGCGCGGCCGCGCGGCCGCGGGTCCGTTGGCCCCCGCCGCCTCTGGCCACCGGCGCCGCCTCTCCGGCGACCCGCGCCGCCGGTAGCTTCCGCGGGCCACCAGAGTTGCTCCGGTGGTCCGTTTTCCTTCCCATCTATGCCGCTGTTCCTCCCGGGTTCCTTTCTTCACTGCGGGATCATCAAATCGTCATTGCATCACGTTTTGTCATCGCCCGCCAAATTCGCACAACAACGAAGAACGACGGAGGGTTGTCGGGCTGTGTTCATTTGGCCTGCACCCTCCGCGTTAGATAATAACAACGGGAGAGTTATTCAACACATGAATACATAACCAAAAACAATTTTAATGAATTAAAATTGTTTTTAAGAACCGGGTTCTTCATTTTGAACGGAAACAAATACGGGTATGTTAAACATCCAAATAAAATCCCTACCTCGTAAAGTGTTGCACGCGCGTTCTTCGCGGAATTGATCGCCGCGGAAGGAGGTGATCGTCGCGTCACGTCGTTGCGGAAGGGTGTCGCGTCGACGGGCTCTGAGGTTCAAGAACAAATAGATTTAATTAATAATAATTAAAACCGTCCGTTGTTAAAAACCACAAAGGAGTTTTAAAAGAAACCCGAACACTCTTACCTCAAACAAATGATTGAAGATTTTTGTCGCGGAGGAAGGAACGTCGCCGAAGAACGTTGCGGGAGAGGAAACGTTGACGTCGCGGCACACGGCGTCGCGTCGTCGATTTCTGCGGTTTCGGCATTCTTCGTCGGAGGCCGGCATTTTTCGCGTTCTTCGCGTTATTCGCGAAGAAGGGTGAAGGCACAAGAATTCTGTCAAAAGCCTCCCAACGTGTAATCCTCAAGATGTGGCGTTGGTCTTATTTTATTATTACGCCAACGAATTCAAACCGGTTAAGAAATGTAAAAAAAAGAGATAAGTAACGACCCATTAATTCGTAGAATTAATTCAACGAAATAAACCGCCCAATTAAATGGTGCGTTAAGAATTTAAGAAAACTCGTTAGTTGACTTTCATAATGACGGGTTTTCGCGGGTGCGTTACTTAGCGGAAAGAAACGGTGGGCTCGTGCGACCCCACCTCACAAATATCCTACCAAGAGGGTAGGATATTTCTGGATAGCACCCTATCCGCATCAACTCATCTTAAGCCACTTTAAGTGGCTTCAAGTGGCTTCCAAGTGGCTTAAGTGAAATAAAATAAAGTTTTTCGTACAATTATTTTATTTCTTAACTTTAAGCCCAAAAATTAAAAACCACACTCGAGCAAATGCAACCCCGGAAGAGGCGTTTCTAAGCAAGTACCGGCGCTGCGATTCCATCGGTGCCCTCAGAATTCGATTCCGAGCACCGGTTCAAAAGTTAGAAAAACCCGCTTGTCCATTCACTGAACGTACCCGAGCCGAACTTCAGAAAATGATTCCGGGCACACCGGGCCTCGAAATCAGATGCCTTCAGAAACAGCGCTTTTGTAAAATTCCAAAGAAAATTAAGAAAAAAATTTCCTTGAAATTTACGGGTCTTTACATTACTCCCACCTCAGGGATTTATGTCCCCGTAAAGATACATCATAAACTAGGGAAACAAATGTGGGTACTGAGCATGCATCTGAGCCTCCCGCTCCCATGTGCTCTCCTGGAGGTTCCCGTGCTGCCATCTGATGCGCACAAGAGGAATCGATCGCCCATGTAGGACCCGCTCCTGTCGATCCTCTATCTCCACCGGGACCTCTGTAAAAGTCGCCCCATCATCCACGTCTAGCTCCCCATGGTCAATGATGTGTGTCGGGTCGTGCACGTATCTCCTCAGCTGAGATACATGGAAGACGTCGTGCACCCGGTGCAACTGAGGTGGTAGTGCCAGGAGATAAGCCACCTCGCCAATCCTGCTGATGACCTGGAATGGTCCGATGAAGCGTGGAGACAACTTGTCGCCTCAGCCAAATCTCCGCAAACCACGTCGAGGTGAGACATGCAAGAAGACGTGGTCACCATCCTCGAACTCTAGTGGCCTCTGCCTCCTGTCAGCATAAGACTTCTGCCGGCTCTGAGCTGTCCTCATCCGCTCCTGGATGACCTGGACCTTCTCCGTCGTGGCCCGGACCATCTCTGGTCCCACAAGTACTGACTCCCCAGGGTCTGTCCAGCACAAAGAGGATCTGCAAGGTCTGCCATATAAGGTCTCGTATAGTGCCATCCCGATGATGGAGTGGTAGCTATTGTTGAACACGAACTCCACCAAGGGTAGGTGATGCTCCCAGCTATGACCAAAGTCGAGGAAACATGCGCAGAGCATTTCCTCAAGAGTCTGAATGGACCTCTCAATCTGACCATCCGTCTGAGGGTGAAAGGCAGTGCTCAGACGTAGCCGCGTCCCGAACGCCTCCTACAACACCTTCCAATGCCGGGAAGTAAAGTGAGCGTCTCGATCGGAGACGATAGACGATGGCACACCGTGAAGTCGTACAATCTCCTGAACGTAGAGACACCCTAATCTCTCCACTGAGCCCTGCTCTCTGATGGGTAAGAAGTGTGCCGACTTGGCGAGTCGGTCAACAATCACCCAAATGGAGTCATGACCTCTGGAAGTGCGTGGATGTCCAGTCACGAAGTCCATAGATATGTCGTCCCACTTCCACTCCGGGACCTCCAAGGGATGTACCAAGCCTACTGGTACCGGATGCTCTGCCTTCACCTGCTGGCAGGTGAGGCATCAAGAAACGAACTCTGCCACAACCTTCTTCATGCCCGGACACCAGTGCTGTCATCTGAGGTCCTGGTACATCTTCGCCACTCCAGGATGTACCGCCAAAGGAGAAGTGTGAAACTCTCTCATCACCTCCTCTCGTAAAGTGACTGGTACCAAGGTACATCATCTGAAAAGGATTTCATGCCCTGCTCCAAAGAAGAATCCATCAGGTGCCTGTCCTGAGGATATCTGTGCACGCCGCGTCTCACAGTTGGCGTCCCCATGCTGTGCCTCTCTGACCCACTGCAGTAGTGGAGGAGTGACTGTGAGAGACTGAAGGAAGGCTGCTCCATCCCTCTCCACGAAGGATATCTGCAAAGCGGCTAGCTGCTATGTCGCCTCCTCAAATAGCTGAATGCCCGTCCTCCTGCTGAGGGCATCAGCTACCACGTTCCCCTTCCCAGGAGTATAAACTATCTCAAAGTCATAGTCCTAGAGGAACTCAAGCCATCGCCGCTGTCTCAGGTTCAGGTCTTTTTGAGAGAAGATGTACCTGAGACTCTGGTGGTCAGAAAAGACTGTAAAGCGCTCGCCCATCAGATAGTGCCGCCATGCCTTCAGAGCGAAGACCACTACTGCTAACTCCAGGTCATGGGTAGTGTAGTTCTGCTCATGCGGCCTCAACTGACGTGATCCATAGGCAATCACGTCCCGCTCCTGCATCAGGACACACCCGAGTCCGGTCCCTGATGCATCGCAGTAGACTACGTATCCCACTCCCTCCTCAGGCATCCTCAAGATAAGTGCGCTGGTCAATCTCTGTCTCAGCTCCTGGAAGCTCTGCTGACATCTATCTGACCACACAAAGGGTTTCCCCTTCTTCGTCAAAGCTGAGAGTGGTGCCACAACTCTAGAGAAGTCTGGAACAAACCTCCGATAGTATCCAGATAGACCCAAGAAACTCCGCACCTCTGTCACGCTCCTGGGTGGCTCCCAAGCTAGCACTGCTTCGATCTTCGTAGGATCCACCGCAACTCCCGCCTCAGAAATGACGTGCCCCAAGAAGTGGACATCACGCAACCATAACAGGCACTTCGAGAGCTTTCCATAAATCTGGTGCTCTCGGAGCGTGTCTAGCACAACCTGCACATGGTAGGCGTGCTCCTCCTCCGTGGTCGAGTATACCAAAATGTCGTCGATGAAGACCACGACAAATCGATCGAGGTATGGATGGAAGATCCTGTCCATGAGGCTCATGAACACTTCTGGAGTGTTGGTTATGCCGAAAGGCATAACCAAGAACTCATAGTGGCCATACCGACACCTAAAGGCCGTCTTCTGCACGTCCTCGTCTCGAAATCTGAGATGATGATAGCCTGACCTGAGGTCTATCTTCGAGAACCACCGTGCTCCCTTGAGCTGATCGAAGAGGTCATCAATCCTCGGTAGCGGATACTTGTTCCTCACTTTCACCTAGTTCAGGCGACGATAATCGACACACAGTCGCAAGCTCCCGTCCGCCTTCTTGGCAAACAATATCGGGGAAGCCCAGGGTGAAACCCTGGGTCAGATGAACCCCTTGCCCTGCAAGTCCTCCAACTATACCCGTAGCTCTCGAAGCTCAGCGAGGGCCATCCGATACGCTGGAGTGGATATTGAGGCTGTCCCGGGGTACATATCAATATAAAAGTCTACCTCTCTGCGAGGAGGTAGCCCTGGAACATCGTCGGGAAAGACGTACGTGTACTGATCCACCACTGCAGGAAAACTAGGACTCTACATGCCCACTGCTCCTAGGATGAGACTAGACAACTGATGAGTGGTGGGCTGTACTCTCCTCTGCGAAAGTCCATCCTATGCTGCGAAGGCTCCCTTCTCGCCGGTGAAGGTGAACCTACTCCCGTCAGTGCGCACACATCGCACCTTGCGCATAAAACAGTCAATCTAAGCATGGACTGTAGATAACCAATCCATGACCAAGATGACGTCGTAAGACCTCGACGCCGATACAAGAAGATCCCAACCGAATCTCTTGCCTCCTAGAGTAAGCTCACACTGCCGGCACCAGTGCGTAATCGTCGACACTGCTCCCGTAGGAGTCTCTATCCGTAAGGATCGAGCCAACGACTCTGTCGGAATCTCCGAGCTTCGAACAAGGGCAACGGCTACGAAAGAGTGACTCGCTTCTGTGTCTATAAGAACTGCAACAAGGGTGGAATAGACATAGACCGTACCTCGAATCATCTCTGGCGCATCGTGGTCGTAGGCCTCCACTGCCTGGAGCTGTGCCTGTCTCTGCCTGCCAGCTCCCTATGGTCGGGGCAGACCTCCTGGTGGTGGTGGTGGAAGAGCCTCAAAGCGTCGCCCACCACCTGCTGCTCGGCCAGCTCCTCTGTCTCGTCCGCCTCCTCCCTGCGGACCGCCACGGTTGACCCTTTGCCTCTGCCTAGGTGGCCCCTCCACCGTCTGCTGCTCCTCAGTACGGCGGGTAGAGGTACCGCCGGTGCCTCTGCCATCAAAGGGCCCTGTACCGAGGCCTCATCGCTCGGCGGGCTGTCGTCGCGCTCTACTCTCGGAACCCTAGCTGGCTGCCGTCGTGGGGCCATCCTGAAAAGGAAACAAGTGCGCCACGGTCAGAACAGTATACCTGGTGAGCTGACACATGTAATCACAAAGAAAACTTGAAACAAACATGTAATCAATGTTTTCTTGCATTAAGTCGGAAATCATAAGTTAGGGTCCTGGTGTACGGATACGTCGGCCGCTGCACCAACACTGGACTCCCTGGACTGATAACCACACCCAATGCACTAAACACTATTGCTTCATATAGAAGAAAGATCAGAGTCCGCGGTAGAACCAACCACCTCTGATACCAATTTGTCACGACCCGTCCTCGGGGCCCGTGCCGTGACTACCCCAAACCCGCCTTCCATAGGCCAGGGGCTGGCGACAAGCACCAAGGCGTAAATCCCGGAAAAAGGGAAGGAATTGCCTTTGAAAAGTAAACAAGCACCACAGAGTAAGCAAGTGGAAAAGTAAACACTAAGTAAAAACTGAAACAAGCTGTGCTGGAAGTAAAAGGGGCCGGAAATACAAGCCCAACTATAAAGTACAACTGAAAGGGAAAAACAACAACTGAAAAGAGAAGCCGCAGCATCGAGCCGTCCTCTGGAAGTCCCACCTGAAGGGTGGGTACAAATAGCCTCCACTGCTCCTCGGGTCCACCTGACCGCTCCGAGTGCGTCCCGCCCAGTGGTCCACCTCCATGTACCGTCCTACTCCGCAAGCCTCCACCACGATCAGCGCTGTCTGTCGTCTACATCCAACACAACGAAGTGCGGGCATATCCCGTGCAGGGGTGAGTATAAGCTACTCAGTAGGGACCCCGAGACCCCCGAAGGTCTCCCGAAATCCACAAAGGAAAGATACAATCACGAAATAACATCCGACACAGCTTAGGTATATGCCCATACATATACCTAAGTCATCAATCCCCGTTCGGCTCCAACATCCGAGCCCGAGCACAACCCAGTCCACACAGGAAAGCAAAACGTATACCCACACAGGATAGCTCAACACAATCCATAAAGGAAAGTAAAATGTAAATCCACACAGGATAGCACAACACAATCCACATAGAAGAGTAAACAGGATTCAGCTCACATAGGTATACTTATTCAAATGACGATAACGATGATCACTGATCCATCTAAGTCGTCGGACCCACAAAGGATCGATAGGTAACTAACCCCCGCAATGACCGACACAGGATCGGGCCCACACAGGACCTATAGGCGCTGGCTCACACAGAACCGCTGAGCGCTGACCCACACAGGATCGGGCCCACACAGGACCTGTAGCACTGACCCAAAAGGGATCTCTGAGTGCTGTAGTCGTCGCAGTCCACTGAGGATTTCTGCACAGTCGTTGTCGCAGTCCACTGAGGATCTCTGCACAGTCATCGTCGCAGTAGCAGTCGCAGCCAGCTCTAGGGTTCCCGCACACAGCAAGCTCGTTCGGGAGGGTCCGCTCCACGAGCCGAGAGTCTGATACATCAACTAACAAAAAGTCCGAAGTTGATGTATCCAAAAGTTCCGTATCGTCAACTGGAACTCAACGTCGCAGACGGCGCATCAATCGGACGCCCGGTCTGAGAGTTATTGGCTTTTTCGTCCCAGGGGCCCGGTTGGTTTTTAAGGCAAAACCAACCCGAATGTACTCCACCTACGTCCAAACCTCGGGCGGAGTGAGCCAAAAGATCCGTCTCACTTAGAGGAATCCAACGAAGTTGACGGCACGTCAATCGGACGTCCGTAGCTCAAGATATGAGCGTTTCCGCTCCGAAGGCCCGGTTAGTTTCGTGTACGAACCAACCCGGCCGAACCCAAGGTATTATGAAACATTGAGTGCAATATACCGAAACGACCGTCCCGATCCAAGGATCGCGTTTCCGCTGACGGCGCGTCGTTCGGAGTCCCGTAGCTCATGTTACGGGCAAAAGACCGAAAATGGTCTGAAGACGGGGGGTCTGGGCCCGGGCCTACCCGGCCCGACCCCCCCCTGGGTCAGCCGAACCGGGTCGACCCGATTCGGTCCAACCCGGCCAGACCCGGTCCGGCCAGGCCAGGGCGTGGCCCGGCTCGGCCGGCCGGTCCGGCTCGGCTCGGCCGAGCAGCGCGGATGCCGCGGGGCGCTGCCCCCGCGGGTTGGAGGTGTCGCGGCCCCGCGTGGGGCCGCGCTGGATCAACGGATGCGTCATGTCACCGCACCCCGTGCGTGCGAGTCGGACCCGCGTGGCCGTGGGTCCGTTGGCCACCGCCGGCGCTGCCGGTAGCTTCTGCGGGCCACCGGAGTTGCTCCGGTGGTCCGTTTTCTTTCCCGTCTGCGCCGCTGTTCCTCCCGGGTTCCGTTCTTCACTGCGGGATCATCAAATCGTCATTGTGTCACGTTTTGTCGTCTCCATCCAAATTCACACAACAATGAAGAACGACGGAGGGTTGTCGGGCCGTGTTCGTTTGGCCCGCACCCTCCGCGTTAGATAATAACAACAGGAGAATTATTCAACACATGAATACATAACCAAAAACAATTTTAATGATTTAAAATTGTTTTTAAGAACCAGGTTCTTCATTTTGAACGAAAACAAACACAGATATGTAAAACATCAAAATAAAATCCCTACCTCATCAAGTGTCGCACGCTCATTCTTCGCGAAATTGATCGCCGTGGAAGGAGGCGATCGTCGCGTCGCGGAAGGCGTCACGTCGTTGCGGAAGGGTGTCGTGTCGAAAAACTCTGAGGTTCAAGAACAAATAGATTTAATTAATAATAATTAAATCCGTGCATTGTTAAAAACCACTAAGGAGTTTTAAAAGAAACCCAAAAACTCTTACCTCAAACAGATGATCGAAGATTTTTGTCGCAGAGGAAGGAATGTCGTTGAAGAACGCTGCGGGAGAGGAAACGTTGGCGTCGCGGCACACGGCGTCGCGTCGTCGATTTCCGCGGTTTCAGCGTTCTTCATCGGAGGCCGGCGTTCTTCGCGTTCTTCGCATTCTTCGCGTTCTTCGCGAAGAAGGGTGAAGACACAAGAATTCTGTCAAAAGCCTCCCAACGTGTAATCCTCAAGATGTGGCGTTGGTCTTATTTTATTATTACGCCAACGGATTCAAACCGGTTAAGAAACGAAAAAAAGAGATAAGTAACGACCCATTAATTCGTAGAAATAATTCAATGAAATAAACCGCCCAATTAAACGGTGCGTTAAGAATTTAATAAA